>OX459001.1:14959212-19759212 GCA_949774965.1 Diarsia brunnea
ATGATAAGCACACCTTTACTATACTTAGAGCTTTATGTTATATGTTCTAAAAATATTCTAAGAGGGGTCTTCTCTCTTATCTCTTCGACAAAAAAAAAATGCAACAGCTGCTCTATCTCAGTAGGTAACTACATTAAAAGTTATCTGAATGATCGATTTATTTAGCAAAATAGAAAGAACATAGTCATTTATGATCAATGATTTAAAATTCATGATCGATTTGCCTAGGCTAGACGCCTGCACAATTTGGAAGATAACTAGTCAGTCTTCACTCTTTGAAAGACCAAAGTTTTAACATCAAAAGTATGCTAAAAGAAGAATTACATTGACCCCAGAGTCAAGGATCAAGCGAGGTGTCTTTACCTTGTCTTGTTCAAGTTTCAAGACAAATTAATTTAATCTTGCCAGACAAGAGGAGGTGCTGACAGGTGAAGCAGAAATATGAATAAACAATACCCATTATAAAGTCTACGCCTTGCAGTTTTTAGTTACCAGTCATTAAGAGTATGCATTTGATTGCAGTTCCATAATCCGATTGCCTCTGAAGGTTAGAACTTTTTCATTGGATATCTTTTTGCAGAGCTTATTGACATTTGGTTATAACGTTATTACGTAATAAGTAAATTATTGTGTTGATGACTTTAACCATAAACAGTAAAAGCGTGATCATGAATCATACGAAAGGTCGATCGAACTTACCTATCTAGTATAGAATTAAGTTATAGTTGACGACCCGCGAACGAGTTCCTGCGACCACAGGGGCGGACTGCAAACGTCGATAAATATAAATTAATATAGAAGACTCATTAATACACCAACCAATAAATTAAGAACTGTTTTAATGTTTTCTTTCCAATGATCAAAGTATTAACCCGATCGCGTGTTAGAAATGCCTTTTTACATACAGCTGATTCTAATATTATTCTATTGCAATTTATGGCTGTATAATTATTTTAGTTATTTATTATGTGTTGTACGGTTTTAATATAAAAGTTCAGGCTTAATTTAAAATGTTAAATAAAATATAAAAAGTTTTATTGAGCATATCGTTAAGGATCTTATATCGTCATTGAACTGTGGATGTTCGGAAGTACGCCTCTGGCTTTATTTGAGTCTAGTTAATACGGTTATAACATCTTTACGCTAATTAATTAGTTGTTTTAGTTCATTACTTTTCACTAGTGTACAAACAAGCTATGCTTTACATTTCCCTCATTAAATTTCTTTCGCAAAATCGTGCGTGTTGTCTCGTTGTGCAATGTGAGTTCGAACAGTTACCTATCATCTGCCAAGCATGTTGGGGTCAGCTTCTAGTCTAACCGGATGCTGCTGAATACCAGTATTTTATATGTAGGGGCGGCTTATCTCACCTCCATAACCCAGTTAGTCCTGAGTAATACGATACCCTTTGGTAAGACTGGTTGTCAGACTTTTTGGGCTACTGACTACCTTTAACGGTTGACAAAGATCTACAACGGTTTACACTGCAAACTTGGAACAGTAAAATTTACGAATAAATGATGGAATATCGATACGAGCTTGACGTCAGATGCGTGCCTGTATGTTGTGGACTCGTATTTTTCTCCCGATACCGTAATGCGCAAGTCACGAACTGTTATGTAAGCATGCTGCTGGCCGGCGCGGGCGCCGTCATTATAGGCATTATTACAGGAACACTCGGCCTCTCGCCCGCCATTGTCAAGATTGTGGGGTCAGACAGACCCCGGACGATGTTAGCCAACTTGTAATTTCGCAATTCCTATAACCCAATAAATCGTAGCTTGTAAAACAATTTGTTCGTGTTCGCTGATGAAAACTCAAGCTGTTGCTTCTTAGATCACGCTCTACGATAGACATCGTGACTGGTACACGGTTATTAATTATGAAAATGATTATGACGACTCATATTGTTCTCATGTCGTGCTTTAGGTACGTTATTGTCATTATTTGCTATATTTTATACGAGTTATGAGCCTTATTTGAGTGGTTATGTTGGTAACTTCATTTATTTTATACGTGTTTTAGGATGTTCTCTGTTTATTTTGCTCTTTTTATTGAGGAAGCATGAGTTTGGTACACGATTTTACTTTTATTATACATAATACATATTTTGCTACTTACTTGTTTTGGCAAGTACAGTTGTTACATCCAAAGGTGCCGTCACATGATGTGTCATCTTCTACGTCCATTTCTTTGACACATTATTTGAAATGTGTGATGTACATTGTTCCTAAGCACTAATCTTATCAGTTCTTACGTACATTTGTTCTGATTTACGTACATGTGAACATGTCTATCATGGATGCGCAGAAGCCGTGATTGCTACCGTCAATTGTTATCACAAAGACGACGAAGGGCGTTTATTATTAGAGATAGATGTACAGATGCCAGCATATCAAGCTACTATACTATCTGTTTTTTTTCTGTAATAGATTTTCAACTTTATCGCTATAGCATTAGGTTCAAGAATGATTGGGTAAATTTGGCAGTTTCGGGTAACTTGATGTGCTCGCGTCTGTACAGTCAAGAGCAAAAATCTATCCCATGAGCATTTGTGAAATATTAAACGAATATACAATAGCTGCCAAAACACTATTTGAGTGAGAGTAATATGTAAAGGAATCATCTGAACTTAGCCTAGCTATGTGTATACATATTTTTAACATTGCCTGTACTTGCTCTAATAATACCTATAAACGTGCGTTTGCGCAAACCAAAGCATATGTTTTGATAGTCGGCGATAGACTTAGACGCTCTTGAGATAAGCTATCATTTTGTTAAGACATGGATTATCAGCTTATGTTTTTGATTTGTTTAATCTTTTCACACAGATGTATGTTAGTATAGTCGCTTTTTAGACATAGACAAACGACGCATGTGACGAAAAGAGTGATGTTGATGGATGGAGAGAGAGAGGAAGATCAAAGAAATGATGGATGGATTGTGTGAGGAATGATATGAAAGAAAAAGATGGAAACAACAGCGTGATGGTTGACATAGAAAAATGGAGGTAAAAAAACGTATTTCGCTGACCCCAAGTAACAGTGAGAAAAAAAAGTAGGTAATCATGTGCTATTCCAGACTATAATCAACCCCTGTGCAAAATTCTATCCATATCCGTTCAGTGATTGGCGTGATTGAGTAACAGACATCCATCCATGCAAACATTTGCATTTATAATAGTAGTAAAAAGTACTCGTTAGCAAGCACCTGTCGGGGCTGCTGGTTGTTCGCAAGAGATACCGCGGCCTCGACATAAAGGGCTAAGAAGGAACATGGGTGATTTTTAGTCAGTAAAAGTCTGACACTCCCTTTCGCTCTGCCCAAGAGCGGGAGGGGTTATTCGATGATTTTCCACCCGCCAAAAAAAAAAGGTATAGTAAGCAGAGGTTGTCATAAACTATTTGTGAACAAACTTAATGAGAATGTAAAATATTTTGAAATTGTTAACTAGAATAGTTACCATGTCCAACAGTGACTATTTATAGACTCAGATACCTATTGTATTTATATAAAATAAAATAAAGTAGTATACATGATAAATCGCTTCATGTTGTAAACATGTCATTAAGTACCTTCATATTTAATTCATAGCCTCAGGCTCGGTAAGTCTAACTTGAGTAGGTACTTACATGTAGGTACTTAGCTTAGACATGCTTACTAGGATTCTAGAAGTGATCTGACAGGTGACGTGAATGCATTATGTGTAGGCAAAGAGCCTACATTTAATTATTATAGGGTTTCTTTCGGTCTGACTGCGTTCTTGGTTTAGTGGTTGCGTACGCAGCTGCTGAGCATGAGGTCCTGGGTACGATTCCCAGGTCGGGCAAAATGTTATTGGAATTTTTCATCAAGAACTTTTCAATAGCAGCTATGGAGTTTGAATTTGTGCCCTTTTCATCATCTGCCTAGCCTTTTCCCAACTATGTTGGGGTCGGCTTCCAGTCTAACCGGATGCAGCTGAGTACTAGTATTTTACATGGAGCGACTGCCTATCTGACCTCCACAACCCAGTTAATACTAGGTAATACGATACTCTTTGGTGAGACTGGATGTCAGAATTTCAGGTCACTGACTACCTGTAACGACTGCCAAAGCTCTATATATGGCAGCCGGGACCAACAGCTTTAACGTGCTGTCCGAGGCACGGAGGAAACTCGGTATGTCGGGCGGTCACCCATCCACAGACCGACCTAGGCAAGCACAGCTTTACCTAAAGATCGACCCGAGTGGCAGTTCTTATTAAGCCCTTTTGATGGCAATAATCTCGCGTCCTATGACATCAGACTTTAACTGGCGAAATGTGGGTGTCTATTTAGTACACCTCTGCCTAAACCATCTGGCATTACAGGCGTGATGTAATGTACATTTGAATTATCATTTATATGTACCTACTACTTAAACCTATGTCTAAACGAGTTATAGTTATAGCTAAACTTACTTTTTGATTCATGAACTTATGCCTTTTTTCACATCGGACAGAAACCACAGAGTACCACCTGCAACGATCTGAACGTATACGTTTTGCTTTATTTCACTTTGCGCAGGCGTAAATAAACTTTTAACCATATATTTCTTAAATATAAAACTAGGTAACTCATAACTCCACCTGCTAAGCAGTCTCCCAAGTGAAATGTAGCGGAAACTGGTCAGTACTCCCCGCTCGGCGCGTTTGATCATCTGATGCTGTATGCCGTGACATACTGGCCGTACGCACTGACGGTCGACGGTGGCCCTGCGGTCAGCCGGCTTCTTACGGATCTATGAGCGCTTTTAAGAATACCGACTGTGAAGGTACAGGCAGAAGGTTCAGTTTGAGTGGTGTTGATTGGCGTTGCGTGTATTTTTTGGTCTCTTGAGATAGATTGTTACGGTAACAGTAATCTTTAAATTCTATTTTGTATAATTTGGCTATCAGTGCATCATATTTTGCTAATGCGGAACAAATACTGTCCTACCTGCTGGAGTGTCTCAGGTGACTACTTTCTGCACTCTTGACGACCTGATTAGCGCCTCTGCTACTGCAATAAACGTTGCCACTGGACCCAAACAGCGTAGGTAATGTCGAAGTAAATTAAGTTAATTCCAATGATAAATAATGAAATGTTAATATTTCGGTAAGCCGTTTAATTCTTCTCTGGAGACTAGGTATTTTTCATCTGTTATCTACGACGATTGAAACGTTTTACTATTTTGATGCTCTACGATATTGTAGTGCTATAAAACGTACAAATACCTCAGAATGGCTTAGTAACTACCGTCGACTACGAATATTATCAGGTTTTGTTTTTAAACTATCTGCTACAAAGACCCTAGGGTCTTCGTAGATCCTAATCTGTCGGCTACGATCGGCGTAGCATTGCTACGAGTTTCGTAGCACCTGACCTACTACGCCCACAGAAGCGTAGCATCGACGTATTCCGTAGCTTCGATGTTGGTAAGCAGTTAAACTTCTATAGTTTTCCTGTTACATGGGAACCTTGCAGTCAGTCGACTTCTTACGGATCCATGAACGCTTTCAAGAGTACCGATGTCTCACTATTGGCATATCGATATCTGTCGGTTCAGAATCGGGTCGAAGCGGATTTGGGTTTCTAATTCGTGATAGATTGGGTTTGGGTATTACAATGTCTTGCCTCAATGCGATTGACTGTAACTTCCGTTTTGCGCAGCTTTTGATGTAGAATTAGCTTACGATAGTTATTGTTTAGTCGAATAGAAGAAGTTTAAAATGCGTCGTCGGTTCTAGAGATTTATATTAATGGTGCTGGTTCTATTGACGTGTGTGTCTCATAATATATTCATATTCAATAAACGCCTTAAAATCTCACCAATAAACAATAACAAAGGCAGGTTCCTTCCTAAATACTCGGAAATGTATCGAGAGAGCCATTGACAAGTTGAAACAATGAAAATTTATTAAAATGCAATAACAATAAAATTCGTGTCCGGACATTAGTGATGTTAAGTTATTCTCCAAACGCCACTTAATGAGAAGTGATGGGTTCGTCAGAAAATAAAATAAAAATACAATGTACCCTCCCCGGGTTCCAACGAGGCGGGCGCATTCGGTATGCGGCGCGCATGTGCTTGAAATTACATGTCCTGTATGCAAGACATTCCTTCCACCGTGTCTCTGCAACCGAGAAGAAATTGTCCTCTCATCTCGACTACTAAACTACCGCATTATGATAAACCTATGCTGTATTTACGGATGATTAATTGAAGGTACCTCCTTACTCAACCACTGAACCTAAATTAAACCTTAACTCAACAGTATAGAGACGAGAATCAAACAGCACAATGCCTGCTAATCGATTAAAAAGATCAAGAATCGATTGATGCAATACCTAACCCAAGCGTTAAAGTAGCTTTGACCAACAATTATTCGTAGACGTAGATCCTATCTTAAAAGATAACGTCTAAATGCTTAGATATTTGCAAAGTTTCATATTTTAGATTCTTAAATGATGTTCTTCTATTCATTTGTTAGTTTGATACTACGAAATTTAAGATAGTTATTTGGCATAACGAGATAAGACATAGTTTAAGTAGTGGGTAATATAAGCATAAACGCTATGGAATTTCTTGCGTAAAACTTTATTTGGTGAGTTAAAGTTTACAGCAGCTTTTAACTTACCGTTCGTTAATTAGTTATGTTTACCACGAGACAACAGTATTTTATTGGTATTTATTATATAGAAAGTGTATAACCGTCTCGTTGTGAGTTGTCGTAAATCAAAGAGACACCCACGAAGAGACGACGTTCGACTAGTCGTACTATAGTCCGAGTGGGCTTAACCGATCGTGTCGTGTCGAAAATCGAATTCGCTGTAGGCGATAGGCGAAGTATTGGTGAGAATTTGAAAATGCGTATTTATGTTGAGTTACTACTGTAATTTATATTTTGGATAATTTTTTGAAATTAATGTTTTGTTAAAGATTTAACATCAAAATTAGTATCAATTCTGTGTTCCGTCAGATAAAACTTCCCATGTGACTGAAACTACAATATGAATAAACTAATGTTTTAATAAAAACCTTCTAAAGTCTTTACAATCCTACATTTTAATTAGCAAAACGTCAAGCCAGAATTAAAAGCACGATTGTTTCGAATCTGTCGAAGTTATGTCGCCGCGTTCGACAACGTTCGACAAGACAGCTTTTCCGTCCGTCATCGACACTAGTTGTTATTCCCTGCGTCACTTGTCACACGCCACTCGGTAGCACCCATCCGTAATAATAAGAATTGTAATATAAAAGCATTATAATCCAATCAGGAGGTAAGGTGAGGTGTGACCGCCCGTGAGCCCGTTTACCATTCGGGACGCGGCCGTGTCGATCATAAAAATAATTTTGGACGGAGTAAATGGTCAGTAGTAGTTACTACAAAACACACACGGTGTTGTGCGACTGTGGGAGTATTCGTACGCGTGCAGTCGTATTCGATCACTTTCGACTTCACCTGTGGATCGCGTTCCCCGAATTCTCGGCTAAGTTCATTGACGTTTTCGAACGCGAATTTGATCATGATTGCAAGCGAGCGCCTTTTATCGTCGGGCCGTTTGATCAATAAAGTCTTAACCTAGAGTAGTGACCCTATGTATGTAAACTCGATTCAGTATGCTGCAACTGTATCTTACAACTTTATTTACCCTAAGGCTTATTATAATTATTGTAAAACCATATTTCTTACTTGAAGGTGCAAATAAACTACTTTTTTATTTTTATTTATATTTTTTATTAATATACTACAACATTCATTTATTTTCAGGCAACTTTGGCCCATATATAACATACAGACTAACATAAATATGATAAAAAACAATTTTTGTTAGTAAATAGAGACTTTGACTGGCCTGTTGGTCTAGTGGTTAGTGACCCTAACTGCTATGCCGGAGGTCGTGGGTTCGATTCCCACCCAGGACAAATGTTTGTGTGATGAGCACGATCATTTGTTCTGTGTCTGGGTGTAATTTATCTATAATATGTATGTATTTAGAAATATATAAGTATGTTTATCAGTTGTCTAGTACCCAAAACACAAGCTCTGCTTAGCTTGGGACTAGATGGCGTTGTGTGATAGTTGTGGAATATTATTATATTATTATTATTATATTATTATTAAAACTATGTTAGTACCTCACACTTCACACATTTTCTACTAGAGTAGCATATATACTCATACTACTCTTCCCAGAGAATAACAACTGCATAAAATGCAGAAACCAAATAAGTATAAAGCAATGACTCTTCGCAACTGGTTTTGTTTGGGTTTCACTTTTTAGGTATAAAGTTACCGGGCATCAAAATGCAAACACCGAACATATTTTGAAATAATGGTAGGTATTTTATTGCCCCAAATATAATTTACATACTTTCATAATAAGGGAAATCCGGCTAATTATCGTGCGAATATTTTCCATCTGACCGTCATGCCTGGCTCGCGAACGTTCCTCCCTCCCGACAATAAACGATTTTATATTTTTACTGACAATTATAAAATTAACTGCCGTATACTTATCTTGGTAGCAGAAGTTGTATTGAAATCATAAAAAGTCTATATTTTGAATTGAATATTTCCCGCTTTAACGGGGAATTCATTTAAATAATGTTAACCTAAATCGGAAATAACATGTTATGCATCACGTTTTTGTGGTGAATGCATAAGAAAGTATGCGTATACTTAACATATTAATGCAAATAGTCAGTTAAACGTTACTATTTGGCCGATAACAAGGTGAGAACAAAACAAAAGAATCATGAGAAATAGCTCAACTCCACCGGCAATATATTTAAACCAGTGAAAAGACAATGTTGTAAATAAATACTTTAAAAGCAAAGCAGCGTTGCGACGTTAGTAGGCACCTAAAATACTCGTCGTCGATACGACGATCAATAAATTAAAATTAATTCGGCGTGCGAACGGTGAGATCCGATACGCGATACCGACGCCTACATTTATCATTCGCTAACACGTCGGACATTTCACAGGGCGCGTTCGTCGAGGGAATGTGTCCTTTATGACAACGTACATAGGGATTACCGATGTCGCGATGATCGGGCACGTAATGATCCACCGCGGGAACAAAGGATAACACGTCTAAATACAATAAGTGGAAGGGATAAGATGGCGTGCGTATTGGCGGTTGTAAAGGCGTGAACACACGCGCGGGCACGCAACTCGCATGCGGATGCGGCTGATGTCACGGCGTGCAAATAAACCGCGGCAGACTGGACGACGCTGGCCGGCTGACCTTGACGCGCCCCGGGAAAGTTCTCACGAGCCCTGTCACTTCTCGTTCATGAGTCAATCCCAATCAAGGACTACGCACATTATACCAAGTGCTTTTCTTCAGAACGAAATTACTCTTTATATAAAATAAAATAGATTGTTAACAATAGTTAAAAAAGTTAACATCATGCCCTTTTTAATACAATTAATTCGCTTCTCGTTATTTTATTTATAATCCATTTCTTTTTTCAATTCCGCAGAAAACATAATTCGTTTCATTAAAGCGCATGTCGACGAGTGCAATAAAATCACCTAAGTCTAGGGCTATAATTATTACAAGTTGTAACTGTCACCGGAAGACGTCACGCTGGCACAACACACATTATAGTTTATTACGTACATATGCACCAGCCACCAGTTACGAGGCACTTTGGGCCGTAAGGGGCAATTTTCGCCGCAAGCGAGGAGCATAAAGGAGGGAGCTCGGTTTCAGTGTAACCACGCCTTAACGCTTGTGTGGATGCAAGACCAAGGGGCGGGTTAATGGACTCAATGAATTTTTACGGATATCCAATATGAACGCGATAAATTTGGCGTATGCTCTCCGGTAAGTGGGATAAAAAGGGAAAACCAGACAGTCTGTAACACTCAACAAAAAGTCTGAGTTCGAAACGCTGCGCGCTGTATAAGGTCATACTTGTATATATATAAAGTAATAATTATAGTTTCATACTCTATAGAGATTTTGTCATTTGTAGCCTGACTGTTATTAGCATTTGTTTTTGTGGAGCGTTACTATGTTTCACTAAAAAATCACGCATTGTAATAAAAACAGCAATTCCTTAAATCGACGAAATAAATGAACACTCACAGTTTTCTTAACAATCAGAGGAAAACTGGCTTATTTCTAAGAGAGGGGCTATTACCACTTACAACCAATAGTCTTTCCATATTCGCATCCATTCCTGCTTTTTTTAAAATTATTTTTACTCATCATAATAATATAGCGAAAGAGTTTGCCCAACGAATTTTCAAGAACCAGTGTCAAAATTTTCAAATATTGAACTAATTCAACTGACATAAACAGGAAGTTTACATGTCAACAGAGTACAGACCAAAGAGTTCCCATGCCTACAATAAAAAGTCACCACGCTTGAAAGTGCGAGCCAGCCAGTACTTTAATTATTCTTAACCCACCCAATGAGTATGTGAAAATTCGCAACCCGAAAAAAAATTCGAAGGGTCACAAAACCGTTACAGTAAATGCATAAGGCGGGTGTACATCGTCAATTTGAACACCAGTGTTAGTGCCCTGTGGCGCGGTGATAAGATCTCTTGCTGCATCTGCCGAGGGTAGGCACATGGCAAGGGCCGGGGTTCAATTCCGGTGTTTTGTTTCGGCGCCGTCTGTGGGAACTAACGGCTTAGCTATGATTGGTTTATGATTTGATTTTCGTATTTACTTGGCTTTAATTACTGTGTGAGAAATGTGGGGTTTTACCTAATAATGATTTATTGACCCCTATGAGTGGTGGTGATTGATTGGCCTGGTGACTGTGGTGGGCATTATTTGCTTAAAAGGGTAGTAAAATTACATTTGAAAAACTGTTTAATTGAATTGAGCTTGAAAGATACAAAATGAGAGAGGAGTGGAGATAGTATGATTGGAATTTCGATCAATAAAAGTTGTTCAGATTTCAATTGGAATAAGAAGCACTTTTCATCACAAACAACTAAAATCACCGACAAAACATGCTGGTTTTAAAATCTCATTTTAAAAGTTCACAATCGCACATTGATCCAGAGATAACGTCAAAAGAGGATCTCCTAATTCAATTTCCAGCGTATTTACTATTATTATGTTTATAGTTTTTGTTTTTCTATTTGCCCCGCGTGCTTCTAAAACACGAAATCCCATAACAATCAAGGCTTAGTGGTATACAAACTGCGTATCTAGTACAATGGCCGAAACTTGCAGCCCTCTAATGAATAAAAAGCGCCGGTGGCCACCCGGTACCACGATATCGCCGGAAAATCAGCTTTGTTGTGTTATTGTAGGGGAACGGATTAAACTGTCGCATCGGAACGGCTGTTTTGGAGGAGCTTGGTAGCGGCCAGGTAGGGCATGTGGCGAGATGGTGCGATAACAGGAATTATTCATACGCACGTTATCGGTCCGCCATCGCTGGGGCTATTGTGAACCCGGCCTAACGCGCGAGGGGTGGCTCCCGGTTGTCGCGGACGCTGTCACAACGTTGTTGTGTGTATTCGGCCTAATGTGACGCCCGTACGGATTGATTATTGTTTTATTCCGTGTTGTTTACCGTAATGACTCCAGCCCGATGTTCGATTATTATTTCACTGAAGCCCACCGCGATGTTATCGACCATTTAACTCGTCCAACGCAATTCTGTTCAGACAAACTGGCCCTCTAAAATAATTATGATAGCTGCAAGTATACTGATTGAAATCTATATGTTTCAATTGTCTCATGAATATGTCATGACTCATGAGTGACTCTTTTGTGACTTTATTTTTGAAACTTTTATCAGATTTACAGTCATTATAATCTGTCAAATGATTTGGGGACACCGGTCCGATTGAAGGTTTCAGGTGCTGTTAACTTATCTGATGTTACTAATTAAATATGTACTTTCAACATTCACCGACGGTAAGGTTCATTCCCCCAGCTGGTCTAGCTGTGACTAGGCCGCAATGTACGGGTGCCCTTGTGATAACAATCGTTGATAATCTCAAACTGCGATCGACACCTGGATCGACACGATGCGGGCTTGTGTAGATATATCTACAACATTGTTTGCGACGAATTCATTGACGCAACGATACCATTTTATAATCGGCCTGCTTTGTTTAGGAAGGTCAAGGTATTAATTTGTATTGTTTTATCTCGTTAAAGCATCTGCGTAGGTACAGTAAATGCATTGGCTCGTAGATCAATCGTATCTGGTTGAAATCACATTGTATTGAACATATGTTCGGCAGTAAGTTGAGTGTAACTAGTTGTTAAGTACCCGTAGTGCACCGCGGGGATGCTTGGTGTCTGAGCTCCCTGCCGCATTACCGTAGGGAATAGCGTGAAGGGATGCGCCCCTAACTGAAATCAACCAATCGCCGAACAGTTCACCAACACAGATATCATTACCGCGGCCACCCTCGGCTAACAAATGCACCCGTACGTACATATGTTTGCTTTCACTTCTATAAATAATAATTGACGAATGTTGCTTTAGAAATTAAAATGGGGAGCGACCTCTACACGAGTGTTTTAATCACCACGTTTTATTTTTATTCGAAGACTTCAACGGCACCATTTAGGTGCCGTTGAAGTCCAAACGTAAACATAATGATCAAAACATTTACGAAGCGCGTATGCAAACTAATGAACACAGTGTATAATCAAAACTAACACTACTACGTACATAATTAATGAAATTTCCAGCTGGCCTACAATTTTAATTGTTACTGTTGTGATACGCCACTTTTGGAACGTTTCGGAAAAGTAAGGCCTTTTGTTCACGGACGCAGCCATCGAGACCCGCGTAATGCCTCCATTATTTGTTTATCAAATAGCCATTAGAACCCGGAATATTCATGATTACAATTACAATATTTGAGAATGAAGATGTCGTGTGAAAGACCAGTTGTTAGATACAAATGATATTAATTTAGGTGAGCTCGCTGGGGTAACAAAACGCCTCCAAATTGTCCGCTTTAATGACAACAACTTTAGATGTTTCGGACTCGTGTTACGATGACTGTCTATCGTTGGATCTCGGCTACTTTAATGGTTACTTAAACGCTCGTAAACATGAGAGGTTTAGGAATCAAATTGCGGAGGAATCATCACTATTATGGTTGATATTAAAGAGCGCTTTTTTTGTGTGCAGGTCGGACGTTGAGCGGCGGCAGCGGGCAGGTGTGCCGGCCGCACTTCCACACGCCGCTGCACCCTTGGCTGGAGTCCAAGGCGCTGAGCGGCGGCGCGTGGGGCAGCGGCTTCCAACAGGACGCGGCGCAGGCGGACAAGCCCCTGTCGCCCGCGCAGCACCATCACCCGCACCCGCTGTTCTCGTTCCCCCCCACGCCGCCCAAGGACTCGACGCCGGACTCCGTGGCGGCGGCTGCACTGGGCCAGCAGGACTACCAGGCCGCCGTCGCACACGCCACCGCCATGAGCGTTGCCTTCATGCAGCAGCAGCAGGAGCTGCCGCTGTGCGGTGACGTCAAGCCCATGATGGGCGCGCCGCCATCGAAGCAGCGCGAAGGTGCGCAGCCGGACTCGTGCCCCCAGGAGTCGAGCCAGCCCTCCGGGGAATACAACGCGCAGTACAACGCCGCCGGCGGCGACTACTACAACTACCAGGGCAAGGGGTATAGTGGGCAGCAGCAGAGCAAGCCGCGCCCGAACAAGACGCGAACGAGCGCCGGTGAGTCCGCGGTCCGCACCGCCCGCACCGCTCCGCTCGTGCACCCACCGCACACACCACGACACGCGCTTATCCGATCACTAATAACAGCATCACTGGATCCAGATATCACAGTAAGCGTTCAGATGATCCACATCTCTCGCTCACGATACCCACTCACATTACGCCTAGAAAAGCTTTCATTTAAATGGTCTCTAATCAGTTAATAAATCAAATACGCGACCATCCAAGGCCTAATAGAAGGCTTTACAGAATGGCAGCGGAGATATCCCGCGTAATTAGAATCTCTACAGATTGTCTCATCGACAATTGAGATATATTAATTCGATAAACGTAGCAAGATTAATATTTCATTTGGTTTCGAAATGGCATTGTCGAGTGATATCGCGATGTGTTCGGATAAGCGCGGCTCTTGCACCGGGGGTTGTGGCGCCTCACGAGTCTCCGACACGGTACTAGGGCTTGGGTTCATGTCGGCTCCTAACGCTTCTCTTACTAACTTCAACGGTGGAGGTGTTGTACTAATAATTTATAATATTGGCTGTTTGCAGTTACGGAACGAGATAAATTCTCAGCTAGCGGGAACCGTGGTTAGTTTTTCGTTGGAAAGCGTACAGTTTCAAACCGAATTTAATCAATCTTCTGTCGGTATATAAGAGCAGAAATTCCCCAATTAACTTGTCTAATATATTAGTGTGTAATCCGGCCGGCCGGCGTGTGCACCTCATTGTTACGCGGTACCGCGGTACATGTGAACTGACGCGGCCTCCACTGATGTTGACCAAACAAACTAGACGTTTCTCATTATTTAATTGCGACCTGCCATTGTTTTCTAACTAGATAATTAAATAAATTCTCTTAAGTAGATTTCTATTAAGTGTCGTGACAGTCCTCTGAATTAGAAGAGACGACTGTTGTTTACTTTCACAATAAATTAACTAAGATGCTTCTTCTCTTTCTCTATTGTGTAGTAAAAGTAACTAATATGTACTCCAGACTTGCAAAAAAAGCCTACTCATATAATTATAGTCATACTCCATGATGACCTTTAATTGTTTGATGCGTTTTCGTAACGAGAGCACTCCTAGCTATCAGACACGTCATTGCCAACATAACACAAAGAATTACACAACACTAATTGTATTAACACCACATAATGCAGCTTTATTTTATATTTGAAAATGTAATTATATCTCCCGTACTTGTTAAACTTTGACAATGGCCGGGAACTAAAATGGCGGCTTATTGTCTCATATTAGAATAATGAATGTGCAGAATTATGTACAATGACTGTTAATATAGACAGACAATTAAATAGTTCCCGTTACAATTATGTTTGTTCAATATTTTGTGAAATTTCAAATGGATTAGCATGCTGGCTCACGAACGCGGTCGCATCTAGATTGTTATAATGGATTTCTCATGATATAATTAGACACGTATTGAAAAAAAGTAGGCGCTGCGTTAATTACGCCGGATAAAGCCATTAACTAAGTACTCACATATTTATTTTTTTACACTTCCGTGTATTATGAAAATGTAAATCTCTCCAAAGTATTCGTTTCGCAAATTCTTTCAAGTGTTATACAACAAAGCTAGTTTGTTGTGATTTAAGATGCCGACAGTAATTATGTCTATTGTCTGTTCTAACAATTCATTTTAAATTAAATATTCATAGTAGATTGAATACAATCATTGGCATTGCAATGGGAGAGAGCTGATTAAAAATGTCATTTAACATATAGCCCTCGCCCACAGATTAAAAAGTCTCCCACAGACAAAATTAGCATCCGATTTTCAAATAATGCAGATTACGAAAAATTTGTCATTGGAAAAAGAATCTCCAGGTTTTAATTCAGTTTACACACTGTCACGCGTCGTTAAGTTTTTGTTAAACCGACGTGTTCTTGATAATTGTCGTAAAAAACTCAATACACGCCTGCTATATAATGTGTGTTTGTAATTGGAAATAGTTTATTAGCTCACTTATTTAATTGATAGTCCGTCGTACACGCTGCCCGATTCATTTGTTTTTAATACATGTTTTTTTTTTCATAATTAATCATCACGAAACCACGGCTTTTGATGCTTTTATAATTGGTATTAACAATAACTAATTATTTTTTATTGCGTATATTTGTGAGGATATAAATAAAAGATGGAGGATGATTTCCATTTTAAACTAGGGGAAATTTTACTGTCTCGCGTTTCTGTTAGCTAATTGGACTAACTGAAGAGGGTCTAACTCTAAACACACGAATGGTGGCATAAGGTGGTGGCCTGCAACCATCTGAGCAATCTAATACTCAACAGAGTATTAGATTGCTCAGATGGTTGCAGGGACATCAAATGTATTTGCGCTGTAATATACACTATGGTGTATATATCTCGGGCAGTAGGTGGCAGTTCCTTGGTGGAAGCGGTATTATGATAATGCGCGGCGGCCGGATGTGGACCATTCCATTGTGCTAGCGATCGCCTGACCTCGGGCCTCCTGCCTATTACAATATACGCGGACTTTAGGACAAATTAATGCAGCATTTCATTGCAATGCTTGAGGACTATACTTTGGTGAGGGATAGTAACTACTCCAATCGATAGCTGGACTCATACTCCTTGGTTAAATATAGTCAGTGATGCAAAGGTAGAATGCAAAAGGTTATCAAAGTCAATTGTTAGGTAAACCAAGGTACTCAAGTACTTCGGCCTTCGGTCCTGAACATCGGATAATGTTATAGTATCAATTCTTTGTACATTACGAATTAATGATACAAGATTAACTACAACGTAGCATTTAGATCGAACAATCGAAAAATCGTGACCTAAAACGTAGTTTGTATTTGAAGAATGTCATGGAAAGGGCAATTCGAATAATAAACGGTCAGTTCCAATGGTAACCTGTTATTATACAGGCTATTTCTTAAACAGTACCATTCAACACTTTCTAAAACAATGTTGCGTTCACTTAGACTCTATTCAAATTATTCAATGATTTTGTGTTCAATAACAATTCAAATGCAACCGCTTTGTTCGACTGATAGAGAACCTTGCAATTATTTTCTTATAGCCTTTAGGTAAAGTTGAGAATCCAACGTTGAATAAGACATTCAAAGCGAGTTAATGTATCGTAGTCTTCGTAAATTTGACATAATAATGTGATAGAAAACCAGCAATTGAAGAAAGTCTTTAAAAACAGTGAGTAATCCGTGTGAAAATCAATAATTAATAGGAAGATGCGCGATGACAGTGGTAGAGAAAATTTCGCGTGTAACATCGGGATGCGAGTCACGCAACGTGTTGCAGCAACGCGCGCGCGCATCGGTTGCGCAACCAATTAGCGGGACTGTGCGCCCGCGCCACGGCCCGCCACACAGCAGGAATGAGGCTCCGGCCAACTCTTAATATGTTATTATTTTTGCCCGACGACGCAATACTTTTTGTTATGTCCAGTATAATACCAACGGACAACACTAAATACTAATAATAAATCTTTCTCTCACGTTAGTTTTAAGTACTTATTACTTAGTTACTTACCGAACAGTTCATTTAATACGTCCTTAAAATTAATGTTTCCAAGTATATTATACAAAGTTAGTGTTGTTAGGTAGAGTAAATTCGTCACGGTCTGCCGACGCGTATTGTTGCCCACAGTGTTGCATCAACATGAAATTTGCATTTTACGTTGGACATCCGCGGAGCCATTAATTCAATTATAAAATTAGAGGACAGAGATGTTACGTTATCTTGCTCAGCTTGTACTACACGCTGCATCAGAACGGTTCATGGTTTCATGCAAATCGAACAGTTAAAGTCTGGTTATAGCAAAAAATCATAGTGCGGACCGGTTGCGAGAAGTGTGCGCGGTATACTCGGACATCACATGACCGGTATATAATAATTACATCGGGTTCAGTGCAAGTTGCTACTGAGCGGCATCATATCGCTCGTCACACGTAATTATCTCGCAGTATGCTAATAACGAATGCAAATACGAGCGTCCGCCGACCGCCGACCGGCACAGCATCGGTGCAGTGCAACCTCCGTGAAAAATGGCTTCATTCCTGATCAGTACTCGTTACATCATACAGTACTGTACCTAACTATCAACCGACACTAAATGACTAAACAAAAGTGAAATAGAATTAGCCAGTCAATGACTTGTAACATCCCTTTTTTGCTTTTAACATATTTCCTGGCAACACAATGCTCAATAAAAATAAACCTCGAGCGAGACCATCAGCTTCCATTAAATTTTTCTATTTGCATACAGGCATATAATTAAAGCGTAATAACAGCCTCTGTGGCGCAACAAAGAATAAGTTTTGAGCAATAATTTAATGGTTTGTATGCAAAATAGCCTCACCGTTACGTGTTGATGGGCCGATGCGCCTAGAGAGCGCGTCACGGTACACGAGAGCGAATTAGTCCTTCATTTAAATTACATTACCCTGGTGCACATTAACGTTATACGTGACTATGTACGAGTTTTTACTTCGTGGTTTCATCGAGTAGTAACGGGCCGGCTTCGTTTGTTTCGAACGCATCGATAGCTCTGAGGTCAACATCGCTGGAGTGGCGTGAGCTGCAGTCTCAGCGAAACGCGCCGTGTGCAGTGTTTTCCCTACGCGGCGGGAGCGTGTGAAAACTTTGCGAGTTCTCGACGGGCCCCGAGTGCCTGGAGACTCTCGAAAAATAAAAACCGCCCACTCGCCTACGTAAATATGGCAGATGAAAATCTTTTATCGCGGTCACGTAGCGCCGCCGCGTCACGAGTGCACGTCACTCCAGGCTATAAAGAGCGCGCCGCATTCTAATTTTGAATAAACACTGGAATTTTTCGCTGAGCCTCATATGTTTTGCAGTAGATCAGGATAGGCAGCAGGCAGTCTCCGCGGACTCGTACCGTTACGGATAAAATAAAATGATATCTTTATGTCGAGTCTAAATCACGTGCCGGGCGGAGCAGCCCGCGCAACCGAGATCGTCCGTCAGGGGAAATTAAGAAATAACTCTTCGGTGTGAATGTATTAAAACGTTACCATTGAACCGGATCGAACAATTAAATCGGATAGTAATTAATCAGAACAGTGTTCTCTTTAATAATACGTGTAATGTCGATGTATGAGAGGCAGGCCGCTGTAAATCTTGTGAAACGTCGCCGCCCGCGGCTCTCGGGCTTTCACAAGCGTTTTTACCAATAGAGACGTTACTAATGAACGAAATCCGTCTCTAAAGCTAGAGACACTATCATAAAACATCGCGGCTCGTGTAATATCCTGTTATTTTTTCCTAATAATCGTTATTGGTGTTTATTTATTACAAACTTCGATACAAATTACAGGTTTTATCGATGTAACAAAAAATGTAAAGGGTTAGTCCAAAAAGTGAGTCGTTGGCCGGATCGCAATAAGTTTTCGATAAGGTCCGGGCGATTTAATTGCCGGTTTTGATCTGGTTTTACATAAAAAAGATGAATGGTTGGACTGCCTAAAGCTCGTAAAACATTTTCGGTTCGTTTAACGTATTTTTTCTATCCGATATTTGAGCACTTTCACCTTCGTGGCGTTCCCGCGTATTATTATTTATTCAGCGCACCGCCCTGCGTCTGGGGACTCGGATAATCAGATCTAGATACATAATTATTACGATACCTATTGATACAGTTCCAATCGATATGCTCGGCTCAAACCAGTTCTATGCAAACAAACTAATAGATAAGTGCGGCGGGTGTTTGTCACGCATCGTCTGATTTCCCACACTGATAGTGGTTAGTTTGTTATCGAACGCCTCTGTCGAGGATGCGAAGGTGTAACGAGCTTTTAAATTCGATCTCGGTAAATCATCGATCGTGTAATCGAGTTTAGAGAAAGATTGTGGGCGGCGCGCGCGCATCCCATATGTGAACACATCCTCTTGCTAACCATGTAAGCACTTTGGTAAAATTGCTTATTGTGATCTTTAAAAATCGTATTAACAAGTTTCCCGGAGGGCGGCTCATCCTGGGGTCAGATTTTGCATGAATTTATAAACTTAACGCATGAGTAAAGTATCGAGTTAGCGTTTTATTTAAAACTGTATTTCATCGCTTGGCTAGTTTGATGAATTAGGTGTCAAACGTAGAATTTATAAGATCGTTTTTTGTTTGATTCGTTTACGAAGATTTGCAATTCAACGCGGTTCATGGATGGGGGGCGATGGCTTGCGTTTGAAATTGTTTTAGACGTAGGTGTACAATTACACACAGCGAAAATTAGCATGTGGGTAATAGTTTATAGCTCTGGTTCCGCTCTGTTTAGTACTAGACGCTCACCAATGTTTTTGCAACAACAATTTATTTTTGTAGCAACTCGCTTTTGTTGTTGCAGTCCGAATTACGAGTATAATGCGTTATTGATCTATAGTTGTTGTTTTTTTTTAAATGAATCCTTTTTGTACGTCTAGGTTGAGTTCTAGGTTTTTAGTTTCATTAATTTCTAATATTCATAGATTTTTTAAGCTTAAAGTAAAGTTTGTTTTATTAAGAGTTTAACAATTAAATATGCAAAGACGATAAGGGCGTTTCTAAGTTGTCCGTCAAACTTAACTACCGATGCAAGCGTTACTTTACTTTCTCTTAGTTTTCCTTCGCGTGTAAAATATCTTGATATTTTTTCTTCAAAGTGAAACTCGTCGCGCTTTTCCCTAGTTAATTGAATATTTTACTATTTTTTCGTAGTAATTGCAATTATGTTGATGTTGAGATAAAAGTGTTGTGAAGGATGATGTAGAACATTTATGTAATTGCTTGGTGTTAGCATGCTTTGTTAGTTAGTGAAATTCTATTTGTAATGTTTCTGAATGTGATTTTCTCTCATCTTTCCCAGCCTGCCAGGAGACAGGTAATTTCCACCCTTCCATAAAATGCTAAATTAACTATGGTTTGGTACCTACATACATTTGTTTTACTTGGCAGTTTTTATCCTTTGGTTTTGGTGTTACCGTTTCGCTTAGCCATTGTTTTTACAATATTTTGTTTTTCAACTGTGAAATAATTTATAACAAAACCTTTTTTCATTTTACCATTCACATTTCAATAATCAAAATTCTTTCAAAACCTCTTTGCAATAAAAAAAATGAAACTCAAATTTTGACAGTTCCTATTTCAAATTCTGTCTCAAGACTGTCGCACACGAACTTTATTCTTCTTTTTCGCGGCGACTGACTATGTTGTCTATAATACAGAGGGTCGAGAGTGCGTCAACTGCGGGGCTACCAGCACACCTCTATGGCGACGCGACGGCACAGGCCATTACCTCTGCAACGCATGCGGCCTCTACTACAAGATGAACGGACAGAATCGACCCCTGATCAAGCCCAAGCGAAGATTGGTGAGTGTAAGAATCCGACCAATTTTGTTGTTTTCGATTGTCTGGGTAAACCGATTGGAAAATGGTAACTTAAGAGGCTTCTTCAACATTTTTAAGATTCTCAATTATATAAAGAAAATTAAAAAAATTGTTGAATATAAATACTTAAATAAAAAAAGAAGTCTATGTGCGCTAAACCACAAACGTCGGTATAATAAATAATAAGAATCCTGACGTTCAGCATGTAATGTTCATAAAGGCATGTAAGATCGGTTTATCTAGACAAGTTCTTAGACACTTTTTGGAATTCTAACAAATTAATAGTTTTACTTCAACAACACGAAATATCCGTTATCGTTCGTATATCATGTGTTCATTAAGTTCCAGATATTTGTTACGTTGCTTGGTCGATTCGACTCGTTAATCCCAATCAATCCCGCTTAGAACTAATGTATGTGCATTCATTAACTGACTATTATATTAATTAGATTAACGTGCAAGTATGATGTATTGGCTCACTACACCACTTTTTATCGCGATACTTCGTTTCCGAGTACACAGTCGTAACGAAAGCGATTCATTTTACGATTGTAGATCACATCAAACACCCGTTTTATTAGCGTTTGGGCGCGTTGTTACCCACAGTGCACCTTTTCCAAGTCGGGTGTGTTCGAGATAACATTCCTTCATCTACAAACAGCATAGCGAGACAATCTCGGAGAGAATGGGTGTTGTGAACAGTTAAAGGGGCAGCAATAAAAAGGCGGAGCATGCACGCCCGTGCACGACACAGCATTAAGCGCTCCCACAAATTGGGCTCTTATGAAAGTTGAACGTTTCGACGAAAGACCTCAACGTCCACTAAACTAGCCTCCGCATGACCGCCATAAATCTTGGAGTTAACATTTAATCTAAGGTCGGGTACGCATAAAACTGAAACAATGCGACATACGGCGGGCTCGGTGTCACGTCAGCCCATGTCGACTAACGAGTGGCCCGTGCGCGCAATTGTACCTACAATTTACCTTAATACCCGTCTCGCAGACATAAACTAGCGGAATGGCTCGGAATATTTGCCTTTTGTTGGCCAAATTACGTAATGCCAGCGTTATGATTTCATTGCAACGTACAGCGTTATGGCCGGGCCTGCGGCTGCGGCCACATGCGTATAATAGCGTTCCTGTTTAACGATTATTTAAATTGATAAACTAACTTAAAGTAACGTTTTTTGTTTCTACAATAGTATAATAGGAGCGATTTTGTAAAACAACTTATACGAGAGCGAAGTCATGGTTTTTAAACCCGGATGTTCGTAACGCGGTTTTAATATTTAGATTCACTGTAGTGTGGAGAGATACCGTTAATGTGCTACGGGGAGAGATTGAATTCTCACTTTTATTTTCGTTGTGGGAAAGGTGAGACAATGCGAGCTTCTCGCTGCTGTCCGTGCTCTTGGCTAATCCTGAGGAGGCTCAGCTTGAGCCACAATGACTCTAATAACGTTATTTAGAAATCAAGATAACGTTTATTTTTACGGCGATACAATAGTACTAACTGCTGCTAAGTACGCTACGTTTCCTTTGCCACATAAATACAAGAGCAGCTGTTATTGTTTCTCTAAGCTCACTTTTGAAGTACGCTATCGCAATACCTATGAATGTATCAGGTCGAGTGCCTCATTGGCAATACAAACTTATCGATTGCAAAACAAAGGCGCAACCTAGTCCTTTAACTTTGTGTCCTAGACAATAGTATTTACAGTTTACTAACAATTTTAAACATCAATCTGCAAACGTTCTTATTAGAATTAATTAAAACTAAATTGTTCGAGGCAAAATGGCGGCAATTAAGGCATTAAGAAACAACGGCCTTGTTCTAACTAATTGGACAATGCGTTGAATATTTAATGCAAGCACAACAATGAATTAAAACAATAATTTCTATTCATAATAATTGGACTAGCCCAATTATAAAGTGCACTTGACACGAATTAAAATGAAGTGGGAAACTTGGGACAATACACAGCCTAATGTGTGGACTAAATACAATTATTTTTCTTAATAAAATAATGGTGTTAACCTTGTACTAAGACAATAGTGTTACAGAATTATAACCTTTGCGTAATCGTACGGAATATTGCACACATTAATTAGTGAAATAGGATTAGGTATACTTTGAACAATAATATAAGTAATAATTCTTTAAGTGAATAATAATAATAATAATAATCCACATGATTAATAAAAACATGCACACCTTTTCACTTTCCTAAGAAAGAAAACAAAGAAGTGAAACACGCCTTTTGTGAAAACTGTGAAAAGGTCACCGCTTTTCCTCAACCCCTCAAGCGATTTGGGGGATGAAATATAAGGTATGGTTTGGAAGACATTACATTTTTTTGTAGAGAAGGTTAACACCGTTAAATAAATTAAATTTAAAAATGTAAAAATAAAAAATATTTTAATTTAAAACTAAAAACTTGGACATTTTAATCCAGTAAATGCAACCCAATAAATTAAACTAAATTACGAGAAAGATTAATTTCCTTACACAACTTGTGTCACTTTGCAAAATTAAAAATGCAAATAGAGGTATAACTATGTGCGGCTGTAGACAACGTATAGCATTTTTATGTTAAAAACTAAGTTTATCCGCGATAAAAATTTTATTACCAAAATAATTGCAACTTCACTGAAATTTTAAATAGATAAATATGTTTCATTTAAATCGCACGAATTGGTAGATTTATGGATAGCTACGAAATACTGCTGACGTCTTATAATATTCTAAGACTTCAGCAGTTCTTTAAATTATTATAACCCATATGGGGCGGTATCTTATTAAATTAATTACTGAATCATATTTTTATATCCAGTGCCATTGTATCGTTTGTGAAAATTAAAAGAATTACGCATTCCATCATGGTCCAAAAGGTTTTATTTTCTTTTTTATGCACTTTGTATTAACAGGACTAAATACACTTTGCATAAAACATTTATAATATGCAAAGTAATTGTTTAAAGTACTTCTGACTTTTAAGTAGGCACTGAATTTTATATTCTTTAACAGTTAATTCACTCCTTTAAAAATAAATGAAATTAAAAGCAATTTTTCACATTCACGTTTAAGATCACAGGCATTTAAAAGAAAAGAATTAAAGATATGTCTTTGCAGTATAATTCATAAAAATATTAACTTTGCGCAAACTCGCAATGTCGGCGAGCTTTGTTTGTCAGTACTGACAACGTGAACAATAAATTGTATAAGTATAAAATAGAATTATGGAAAATAAAAGAGTATGCGCGTGCACCTGTATTTCTGAACACATAAGGAACCCTGCCCACTTGACACAAACACGTGTTCGAACTTCAACTTTGACGTTTGACAAGTGTGTCTTTGGAACATGTTAAATACATGTCTACAAATGTATGACAACATGTTTTTTGTAACATTATGTTCATTTTCTCCTCGAACGGTAATCAATGACAGTCATGTCACGTTCTAAGATAAAGTTAGTCTAGAAATAACTTTCCTGATCTATGAAAAAAATTACAACATGTGTAGTGTTGTTGGTACATTATTCAATGTCAATAAATTATAGGGACAGTTGTACATGTCCATCTATCACATATAATTATACACGAGCAGACATGTAATGAAGTCCTTATTGATGGAAAAATTAGTATAATTATTTGCTGTAACTCGTAGTTTTTGTGTCACGTAAGCCATTAATTTACTTGTAGTATTCTTCTTTTCTGCTTTCAAAAATATTTCATTTCGTTAAAGTAGTTGTTTTTAAACTTCAGTATTTTTTTTTGTTTACTAAGCATCATTATTATAACAATGCCTTCTCAAATGGGAACAAATAAAAATATATTTGTATTTTTTCGTTATAAATTAAACTAAACCTGGAACTTTTGTCCCATTTCGAAAATCCCATCCAGTGTACTCTCACCTTAAGTTCAAAAGCAATAAAGCTGCGCAGGCGACTATAAAGAGCTTCATACATTACGAGGGGTATCTCGCAATATATCGCCGGTCACCGGGCCGGGAGCCGACAGAAATATAAGTGGACACCAGTGTTAACGTTATGCGATTTTATTTGCACGTGCTATATGGTAACTACTATTCGAGTGTAATGTTTTTTTGAGTAGGCAAGATCTTAACTTTATTTTGGAAAAACTTCAAGTGGTCTTGTGGCTAATGAATTAGTTTGCCCCATAAATTCCATAGTGGACCGATGGGTATGATCCCTCTACATACACTGCATTAAACTGGATCTATATTCCCAAACCACAGTAACTCCTGAAAGACAGAATCAACAGTGGCGACAACCACAAAAACGCCGAGACAATGAAGCTCGACGAAGTCCCAGAAAAACAATTTAACTGTATTGGATACCGCAACGTAATTGATCAGAAAAGAATAGCGGAGGGAGGAGTAGGAAAAACTGTATTACTGGGATGACACCCACTTTTTTTTTCTTAGCATGTCATTGACCGCTAATTTCTCAGTTCTATATGTGCTAAAACTCCTAGTCTTAACCTACTTTATTCATGCTTTTAGTAAAATTATGGGTATAGTGGAATCTAGCTATAAGCGTAGAGGTAGACTAAAGAACCAAAGGATGATTTGGCAAGCAAGGAGATCATATGAGATGACGAGTAATAGAGAAGTATAATAATATAATGCGCCGACCCCAAATAAATCGGGAGAATGATGATAAGTGGAAACTGTAGAATATTACTACTAATCATCTGAATGAACTGAAATGTACAAGAAGATGACTGCTGGAATTTTCCTGTAAGGAAAAACTCTGTGAATTCCAGTCGGTGCTGTTTATAATGAACACATTGATATTGGCGTCTATATGGTAATGATTTATGTCTATCCTAATAAAAGAAGACACACTTTTCCTTCTTAGTTTATTTTAGGATTTACTTTAACACTATTTTCTCAATCATTTATTTTCCGTATCAAGAGTCATGTGATTCTCCGCCATGATTTTCAGCTTGAATTTATAAACTGTTTACCTTTTCCATCTCCGGCTACTCTCATTCAGCTCCTGCAATCCAATCCTTGTCAGAAGAGCACATCACATGCGTATCTATGCCTCGAAGGGTAAGGTAGGTAGTCGGCCTCACCGTATATGATTAAGTCAAATGTATTAGAGACCAAGCTTATTGCCATCAATCGGGCAATAACTAATACTTGACGACACGGTTGGCGCAGTGGCTGAGCGATTGGACTGCTGCGCTGCGTGTCGCGGGTTCGATTCCCGCACGGAACAAATATTTGTATGACCTACAGATAGTTGTTTCGGGTCTGGGTATTTGTGTATGTGAGTTTAAATGTTTGTAAACGCACCCACGATACAGGAGAAATTCCTAGTGTGGGGCAACGTTTAAAAAAAAAAAAAAAAACTGAAAAATACCTGGCGGAAAACGTCAATAATACTTTGCGCGACCTGGGAGTCGAACCCTCATGCACAGCAGAAGCTCTTGCAACCACTAAACCAACGAGACATACAAAGCACAGCAATTTCTCTAGCATTGCGCAGGAGTTGAATAAAGAGCGCTTCCACGAAAAGGGGATAAATCGCAGGGCGCAGGCACAGGAACAAACACAAATATAAAGTGTACAGTAGTGTGGACACGTATCCCATGCGATTATGTTACATGTGTTGCTTCTTTGTTTGTTTTCTTTATTTCTATGTGTAAGTTAACTATTTATTTATAAACAGTAATATAAACCTTCACAAGCCGCGTAATGTATTTATTACTACAGCCGATTTTGTGTAAAATTATACGCATAAAAGCATGTAAATAAAATAAATGATTGAAACTTAAAGGTTTTTGGACCTGCGAATATTAATTGCTGCATTGCCAAATGTTCTATTACAATTACTGGAATTTAATTATTGGAATATTTACTTTTTTAAATACATTAATTTAAAAAAGTTATTTACTATTTAATTACATATTTTTATAATAGATATTGCATTAAAATACATACAATAGGGATTATACGCGGGTAATAAACCAAATATCAGGGATTATGTTAATTTTATTTATAATGCAATCATTATGTTATTCTGATTTCCGTCGGTGGTAGCTTCATTCAGTTTTATAACATAATGTTACACTTACAGGCCGTGACGAAAAACTTTCTTTTTTCATTTTTTCCTATAGTAAATATATTTTACAAACACGGATTTATGTGTTAACCGACTTTTAGTTGTTATTTGTTGTACTATTTAAGAGAAATTGTTAACCATTTCTTCTCATGCTCAAGCAGAAAATTGGGTTTCCAAATATTTGTATGAGTAATATATTCTCTTGTATGACCTAAGGTTACAAGAAAAGCTGACTCGTATCAAATCGTCAAAAAATAAGAGTAGTTCGTGTCTCTCTTTCTCTCTTTTTTTTTAACGTTGCCCCACATTAGGAATTTCTCCTGTATTGTGGGTGCTTTCACAAACGTTTAAACTCATATACACAAATACCCAGACCCGGAAAAACTATCTGTAGGTCATACAAATATTTGTTCCGTGCGGGGATCGAACCCGCGACACGCAGCGCAGCAGTCCATTGCTTGAGCCACTGCGCCAACCGTGCCGTCTAAATAATAACTGCTGCTCGGGACGATTGGTTAAGCCATGTTTGCTTAGGTTGGTATTTGGATGGATACCCTGATACAAAGTTTCCACCGTGCCTAGGAAAGCACGTTAAGCTGTAGGTCTCGGCTGCAATTTGTAGATCTATGACAGTCATAACAAGTCAGTGGTCCGAAAGTCTGAGAACCAGTCTCATCAAAGGCTAACTGGGTTGTGGAGGTCAGATAGGCAATCGCTCCATGTAAGCTACTGGTATTCAGCTGCATCCAGTTAGACTGGAAGTTAACTTTAGTAACTTGGAAAAAAAAATACTAGGCATAATTATGATGATCGTTTTAAAAGTATATGAAACTAAAACTAACTTCAATTAATTTTTATTGCTCAACTTCTGTTCTTTGAATACATAATGTATCTCCGTACATGTATTACATACATATTTAAATATAAACCAAAGCGACGGTCATAGAACTTTCCTATTTGGCATTCAGGAGCGAAACTCCTGCCAAATAAACGATTACAATAAGAATTCTGTGCCTTAAAAGTTGGGACAGGAATCGGTCCCACACTGTCTGCCTGTGTCTGATCTATTAATCGGCGTGATGTCATAAATTACGGACAATTTATTGTGATAGGTGCCAAGTTTTCGGATTGTTTCAATGATTCCGGTTGATGAATGAGGTGGTGCAAATATAGGCATGTGATGCTTCAGGTAATGCTGATGACGATAGGGTGTTAGAGAACAGTTGCCATTAGATGGGCCTGTAGATTTCCAACTGAATGTCGTCAGAATTTATAATATTATTATAATGCGATAGTAACTTTGTATTATCTCTTTTACACATACAATGATATAGAATACTTTTTATCACACAACATAGGCTTAGGCAGAGGTGTACCTAATAGTACTACTATAGTAGCACCCCAGTAGTACTTTTTATCCTGATAATTTAATACTTAGTAAGTGCCTGTGGAGTATTTTCAAATTCATAAAACTTTTTAAATGCCTACGTTATAGGAGAGCAGTTCGTGGCTTCATAATAATAACCGCTCGGGTTGATCTTCAGGTTAAGCCGCGCTTGCCTAGATTAGATCGTGGATGGGTGACCACTCATTAAATACATGGCATTCGTAGATCTAGGCAGATCTAGAGAGATCTAGGATGATTACTTTTACAAACTTCTTTACCAGTA
This sequence comes from Diarsia brunnea, assembly GCA_949774965.1. Lineage (NCBI taxonomy): Eukaryota > Metazoa > Arthropoda > Insecta > Lepidoptera > Noctuidae > Diarsia > Diarsia brunnea. The sequence continues at coordinate 14,988,048 of OX459001.1, forward strand.
GGTTTAGGTAAATTGTAAAAGTTCAATCTAACTAAGAAACACAATTATTAGGCCCCTCTCAATCTTGCAACCACCAAAAGTACCTCCAAAACATAAACTGCCAGTGTTAATAAAATAAAGAAATAATTAAAATTTTCGTATTTGGATCGTGGTAAAATATTTTTTGTAACATTAGGAACGGTAGTGGCCGTTGTCCGTGTCTCGGTGGCCGGACAAGTCTCGCCGGTCATCGATCACCGCGCGCCGTCGAATAAATTGTGGCCGAGAGCGTGGGCCAAGTTAAAGGGCACAAGCGATTTAAATTTTTATAAATATTGTTTTTTTTTTAATTACGCAAACGATTTGTACCCGTGCAGTCCTTGGATATCTAAATTATGTATGCAAACTCAACAGAAACCTTGATGCTGCAAGAATGAAGTTCACAGTGTGATGCATAATGACAGTTATTATTAGCAATGTATGTTCCAATTATGATCCATCTAGTTCTTTAGTTTTGGATAAATAATGAAGAAGACAGAATACAAAGCTTATCTAAGCTCTGTCAAAAACCGACAGAAGTTGTAGCCACAATAATAAAGTATCTTAAATGTAACTTCAAAACTACACGAAGAAACACTTTCACCTACGAAGTTGGAAATAGTAAAATCTCTCTCTCAAAAATATTACAAATATTGACCTACTTCTGTACCTAAATGAATTTCATCACGAGAACTGCGAGTATATGAACAATATCAGTTTATTAGACAACCGTCTGACTCGTATCATGTCACCGGCAACTGATTGTCTACAGTCGCTCACGTTTGCGGTCACCAGTAATCACGGATTACCTACTCTATTACACGACCAAAATATCTTGAGACGTGGTAGAATTTAGAACTACCTTTACTGTATTGTATTTGACAGGTGGATGACATTTTCCTTAGCCTGCAGCGCTACCATGATGTCTCAAGTTATGTTGGTCCGATAATAGCCTCTCTACGACATGTTGATTTGTATTATTGTTTATGATTGAAATTATAACGGGCTGTTGAATTAATACTGCAGTTTAAGATCCGTATCGTAATCCTTGCAGACATGTATGCATGTTTGTTTGTATGCCGACTTACAAGGTTTAATTGAAATTGATTTTGACAACTATTGTTTTAGAACAAAAGAAAGAATAATTACATGCTAATACGTTACGTCAGTTTCGTGTAACCTAATTACGTATATACTTGCACGCTAGTATAGATATTTGATCTAGAAAGTAATGCTTAACTTAAAATAGCCGATGGAAAGTAGCAGTATGCTAAAATAAAATGATAGCTTACCTAGGCCGTTTTGGTGCGATGCATAGTATAAGCTGACAGCGAATTTTGGTAGATTATTTTAAACCATTTATATTTAGTAGGAGAATTTTATTCTTATTATTTCCTTTTAGTTTTTAATGGTAGTAGTTTCAGTGGTAGGATTTCCTGAAGATTTTTTTGCTGTTAAATGAAAATGTCGTACAAAAGTCCTTCAACTTTAATATGATATTGTTAAAGGTTTAAAACTCCATCACATACCTTAATAATGACACGATAAACGCCAAAACATGAGTGAGTCCGGCAAAAAATGCCCGGTCGAGGGCGACGTATCGTGCCGTGAGACCGTGAGTGACACACAGGCCTATCCGCGCCGCGGGGGTCGCCAAGCACTAGCATTTTTACTGTTCTCGCACTCCATCCAACCTACCTGTCCGTGTGTCAGGATGGTGGAGTTGTTAGAGGTACGGAAGGATGAGGTTCGATTCTTGGGTTGATTTTTGGGATATTGACTGGAAGGCTTATAGCAATTTTGAGGGATTTTGACAATACCCACATATTCAATGTATCTAGATGTATACATATAGGACTTGTAAGTAGGTAAGGTTTGTGAAAGTTTATCTACGATGTAAATTGATGATATTTTTATTGATCTACCCTTCCCTATAAACATTATCATAGACACTCTCTAGCTATCGATAAAAAATAATAGAAAAAGCGACCTATACAAAAACATAGAAACGAAACAAATACCCACTTAAAGCAAGTGACGCTACAGAGGGGTAGAGTGGGGCTCTCTGGCAGCGCCCGCGCAACGCTCGCATCTCTTTTATTGCATTTCCATAAACACGGACCCTTTTTTCATCCCACGGCCTGTACGAGGAAAAAAATACACTTTTGTCAACGCCTTGATTGATATGGTAACCCTCCCTTGTTTTAGCAATAACCCAAAGTCTTTAGTTTTGTTTTTTTTCTACATCGCTGCGTACATTTTTATTTGCTACGTCGAACAGGTTTGACATATCACTAAATTTTGTAAGAAAAATTACTATTCTCAGGATTTTTATACCGGTGGCCGGGGTGTTATAAATTTTGGAGTTTTTTTTTCACCTGACTCACCGTTCATTGTGTGGGGGAATTGAACGTTTTTGTACGTACTTTTATAGTTTTTTTTTTGTTTGTACCTGTGCTAGGCGCCAGTGGCCATGACATTTATGGCTAGGATATTGGGACACAATTAATGTTGATATTAATAACGAGGAAACAGACTTAGTGGTAACCATAAATTCTAATGATGGAGTGCATCGGAGAAACATGCCCATTTCTTGTCAAAATATCGTTTGACATTTTTTTGTTGGCTATTATTTTGTTTGTTTTTATCTTTTCTTAGGCAGGCATTGGGTTTAGCCCAGAGTTTTTTTTGTTAGCCTGTGCATTTCTGGGCAGAAGTCTTCCCATACTTTTATCTTCCTTATATCTTGTCTCTTCCAGTCAATCTGGTAGGAATGAGTCTAATTCGTCACACCAGCTTTTCTTTGGCTTCTGTGGTTTGGTTGCGACTTACGACATAGTTCTAATTAACATGATCAGCCATTCACTGAGTGAAATTTCTGACTCATCTGTCCTGATACATTCTAAAAGTGAAACTTACTAAAAAACTTAATATGTCCCCATGAACACCTGCTCCAAGCCATGATAATCTTAAAAGGTACTCACATCACTTCAAATCCTTCCCTTTAACAAAAGACTACGATACAGTTTCATTAGCGTAACCAATAATAATATCATGTTTAGTCGATATCGAACTATCGATTCATCGAATAAGGGTTTGTGTAATCGAATCAGGCGGTCGAGTAAATGGCGATCGATTGTAAATGAGAGCGCGCGCCCGATTTCACGCGGCGAAGCGGGGAGAATCGATTCCTCGGTATGAACGTGCCTCCATTCACAAGCTTGGAAGCCTGTGACTAGGCTTGCATATGTCAACCTAATAGAATACACACTAATACCTATTACCTTTTTAATTAGACGATAGAATTTATAAACAGAACGTGTATGCTCGTAATTAATGTCTATTGAGTTTAGAATTCATTGCAGTTTTTTTGTTGTTATTTGCAAATGAGTCAGTCTAGTAAAGATGGCTGAGTGGAAGCTTTTAGCAAAAACTATCTCAAAAGTTCAACAGAACAGCAGCTTTTCTTAATGTTCTCAAACTTGACACTCGGCATTATTAATGTTCAGTGGCATAATAGCTTAATAAAAGCTGTATTGCAGTTAAAAATGAATGATTCTCTTGTTACACTAATCGTCTCGCGGCTCCGCTGTTATTTATCAGTAGCTGCTGGCAGGAGCGAAGCGTCCCCAATGATTTAAAGCCTCAAATTGCACGGCGCGGGATTACCGGGCCAATCATCTCGATTTAACATCATGTGCAATCAACACTTCTATACCTTTTATATTCCAAGCAGGTAGTTGTATGATTCAGAACTTTAATTAAAAATATTTTAGAGTTACATTCCAATGAAAAAACTCAACAAATCAATACGCTTAGAACATTAAAATCTAAACATGTATCTAGATGTTATCTTACACTCTAATAATAAAAAACACGCCCGTGAACAAGTGCCTAATCGTTCGCGATTAATCGAAGAAAAAAACTTTATCCGTGAGTGTCAAAAATTCGTCACTAGCTTTTTGTTAGTCGTCCAGCAATTAAATGCATTAAGCAATCGTTTGAATGGCACAACGGACAAGCAAACTACCGTATTACGTTATAATCTGGACTAAGCCTCGGAGAGACTGACAGACGGGTAAGTGCCTGTGCCTGCTACAGTGCTACCGAACGTGACGCAAGAAAACAAAACCAAAACTCGATGTAATAAATAATGCGATGCGCCCGCGCCTATTGACTTCCTCTACACAATTAACATAGCAGGAAGCTCAGGCTGTCATTAACCCGTCAGCGCGCCGCACCACCAACTGTTCCAAAAAGCATTACTCGAATCACAGTTTACGTTCACCGCCAATATAATTAGGATCCGAATGCTTTATAAATACAAATAAATAAAAGTAGCGGTGCGAGGTGGCAACCCGCAATTTACTGGTGCGTTCGGCGAGTGCGCGCCGCTCAAATTGTCGGGTAGAGCGGGTGGAGCGAGCGGTGTCTCCCTGACTAATGACGCGACTCCCGAACAATGCCAACACCGTGTTATAAGCATATTTAATAAGTTCGCTTTTCAATTATTGATATCTGCAACATATGCCGCGGGACATGAAAACCTCTGTTTTGATTCTGATTTTATTCATTCACTTTAATTGTATGTTTTATAATGTTATTTATCAACGTGAAAAATCGCTACAAATTAATCTTGGTGTGCATACGAGTTTGCGTTGTATCTGGAAGCGCGTATAATTCCATTTAACTGTATTCGCGAACGTTAATACTGGGTAAAGGCGAGTGTTTTGTCAACGTTGTAATGTCGTCCCACGCGGGCTCGGTACAAGCCACCGGGACCTACTTGGGGTCTCCGGTCACTTCCGTGTCTCGCTACTGCTCCGCTAAATGGAACAAACGACACTCCAGCTACCGCCGCTCGGTCAAATTAGAATCTGATAGTTCTCTCCCGTTCTCTTATTGGTGACACTTCTGTGTTCAATAAATGATAATAAGCTTCCTACCATTTTCAGTTCGTACCTGTTCTGAAACTAAAGTAGAATGTACTAATGGAACAAGTCTCATCAATCAGGATGATATGAAAAGTTAACGCTACTGCTCTAACGGTTACTCTTAATAAAATGAGAGCAACTCGGTAGTGGCAGGGTTAATACTGGCATTTATTATGGAGAACACTGCGCGCCTAGATGGTTTTATTATGTAAGAAAACCTAACGGAATAGCTGTAGATGATTCATACAGTATACAATAAATCTATAATTTACCTCCAAACAGGCTTTTAACAACGATTCTTGTTTGTGTGAAGAACGCTAAATCCTCGGTTACTAATAGTGGGATGGTTGTGCCTTTTATATTATGATTCGTATTGTAAAGCGGTTGTACACAGGCTTCCACTCGTCCGCTAAATAAAGGTCGTTGCATACAATACATTTGTATGTATCGCGCGATCGAGGCGGATCGCGTAATTGACGCAATCCGATATTATCCGCGATGTAAGATCACGCATCGCGATGCGATAGCCTTATCGACTGTGACAGTATTTACCCGTGAATTGTTTAATGAGCTACGGATTAGCATAATTGTTTTTATTACTAGCTTTACTGTATTTTGGGTAACAGTTAGCATAGATGTCGGATTTAAATGTAAATTTTTCGCACTTTGTAAATTTTTGCGTATAACGTGTCTTGACGTTGGCGTCATTTGAATTTGATTTATAAGTATAACTATAGACCGCACTAAATATTAAGCATAAAGCCGTCTAAAAGGCAAAATACACCTATCAACATTAGAATTAACTCCATTTCAACCACGCCCCCAAACACATTAAAATAAACGCAAAGAAATAGGCTCCACAATTAAAACAGGTCGGTGAGCTAATATCTCTAATACGAGCTATGTTTCACCGCGTGGAAGATGAACGGCTACTATGTATAGAGTGATCATTGTCCGAGCGTGTTAAAGACCGGTTGGACGGCGTAGTAACGAGCGTTTCGTATACAATAGACCTTTTAGCGTCATGTGGTCGGACGTCAATCGCGCCAAGACGCGGCATGTCGCCTCACAGCGAGCCTTTATTGTCTTACCCCGATATTCTATCTCAGCTACAGTTACTTTTAATCAGTCTCGTGAAATTTCTTCTGATCTGATACAAAATGACGAATAGCCGACCTATGCCATGAACGTAAAACTTATAGACGTTTCTAAACTCGTTCCGTTGCGCATTTCTTGCGTTTCATAATCTAGGCTGCGCTGGATAGAAATAACTTATGAATATTAATTTTGCTATCTAGACCCATCTGCTAAATATTTCTCGAAATTATGCATCGGTTATAGTAATAAACAAACCTTAAGATGTGGTTCCAAAAACATTATTTTGGAATGTTAGCAACGACTGAACGAATAAATTTAAAATCAAAAGCCCACAATAAAATTAAAAGCCCAACAAAGGATCACACGATAAACAATTATAAAAATATCCGTATTAGGTACGAGACTCGGTTACAACAACTATGATAACAAAAAACAAGTCGAGTCAGTCCGATTCGTATGAAAATAAAACACATCCAGGGACTGACGTGCGTCCGGCGTCACTTAGCAGCGCTGGAATGATGTGACAGCCCTTGCCGAACCGAATACCTTTTTTATATTTAAAATTAAAAATAAAACAAGAAAATCAACAAACTTTCTGAATCTGTTCCATTGTGTTCACGTTTTGGAAAAATTTAAATGACCGAGCGCTGGCCACTTTTTTGAGAATCGGAATCTCGAATTCGGCGTTTAAATACATACGGATTCGCGGTTTAGCGCCATGTTTTTTCCATTTTCTGCACATTTTGGCGCGCCGAATGCGACGCGATGCGGTAGATTTTGCGCGATTAAACGCGGGAGGTCGATAGAATAAGTTGTTAGTGTTAACGATCTAAATCGTTCGCAAACACCTCAGCTGGGGTGAGTTTATATGGGTAATAGTGCTTACAGGCTGGCATTACTGTCGCGGGGATGAATACTTCAGCAGATAGTTCTAATGAAAGTTGTCATAGACACTGGTCACTGGTTAGACCTGAGACCGAGAAATAAACATCTGAGCCATAATGAATTCTGGAACAAATAAAACGTAATAATGTGTTGTTTAATGGATGATCGTTTTTTTGTGGTGCGTCGGCATTTGAGAGGCGTACGGAGCATCGATCGCAGATATTTAGAGTGGCAATATGAATGTATTTATTCAGGGCTGAGGGCGGCCTCCGCCTAACAATGCTACGCTTGTCGCTGCCGCCACGCCGCTCGCACAGGGTTGGCTCAACAGGTTTCAAAATATGTGCCAATAATGTGCCATTGCTAATCTGCAAGTGCTAAACCAACTGACTGAAAAAAAGGTCTTACAACACATCACTTGCAGTTTATTCGTACTCATTACTGATACCAAAATCACCCTAGTTCATAAATAACAGACCCACACTTACCTACGAGTACAAAGTGACTAGCTACAGTAATTCTAATAAGTTGATACATAAATCAAAATGTACTCCAAGTTTCCAACTCTAATTGACACCAACATGACCATACAACAGACGGTATAATAACTGTATTTTTTCCTATAATATATTTTTCACTCTGGCAACCCTAAGTTATACGTCAGTGAATCAAGGGCTGACACCGCAGCTTGGTGGTCCGCGCGTCAGTGAACGCGCGTGCTCGGCGGCGAACGCATGTATTTCAACCCTAAACATTAACATACAGAGCCCCACATGTAGGGACAATTGCTTTCATACCAATAGTCATTAGCTGAAAGTACCTTAGTATGGGAAAAAAAATGTTCTAGTAGTAACTTTCCTTTATGGTTGAAGTTCATGAAATTGAAGCTTGTTTGTAAGCTATGTTTAGTAACAAGAGTCTATTAAAGTAATTAATCGTTTCGTACATTTCTGCTGTAGTCTGCATATGTACGAGCATATCTCGAGGCGCGGGTGCTCCACTTTTGCTCATTTTGCACCCGTTTCCCATTGTGTTTACCGCTTTTACCATTGTTCAGGGGCCCGGGGCCCATATAAATTGGACCGCGACGGTCTACACTGGTGACAGGTATATTTGAGTCGTCGATTTCGGCCGATAATTAATCCGTATTGTTAACTGAAACGGGCCACCCTTGTTTACCAATCGAACATCCCGACCCTTTGTCCTGTTACCATACTTTTAATTTGTGCATCCTTTTTGTTCTTCGGTTTGAATTCATGATACGTTTCGTTTCTTTCTTAATCTAAGAATTTATTACGCCAATAGGCGTACGTGAAATAAAAAAAAAACGATTGCAATTAGAGTTTAATTAAAATTGATGTGTTCCGCTATTCGCACGGCACAATTTTATGAATAGGATGCGCATGCACTGGTAAAAAGTTCAACATAAATTGAATAACACCCTATCTTTTAAAGTTCTTTGCGAACAAATGGTTGGATAAACGAAGTCTAATGTTTCGCTCATTAATTGGATAGCGAGGTATGTTCTGCGCGGGCTCACAGGTTGTTGCCACAAAAACTGAAAATATGTTCGTTTTTTATGAAACAAATAAACATTATGTTATTCGAATGTCATTTCACGGTCATTTGGGACACGCGGAGGTTGATTTAATTAATTATTATTGTATTAGTGAACGAACGAACACGAGTATTATTTTTTAATGAATTCTAAAGGGTTTGCAATTCTGTAATAAGTAGTTGAGTAATTGTTGCGCAGACGTATTAATTTGCTCTATTTGTCTTCACATTGTTGTCCCAGATAGTGTAGTATTTATTAGGTTATTTCCAGTGACCTTTCTAATACGTCTGCTGGTACATTTGTTATATAAATACCATTATGTTATTTAGGAGTTAACTAACTTACGGGAGCACGTTTGGCCTCGGGGAACTAAATATATTAATAAACTTTTGAATATTGAGTATCGTATATTTTTATGTATTTTCAAAGTGCAAGTTATAAATAAGTATTTTTAACTTTATTTAAATCCCATCTTTGGGTATGTGGCCACTTGCATATAGGGTGTAAAAGTACCCTTAACGCAAACTAAGGGCACTTGTTCTCCCCACCACTGCAATAATTTTTTTGTTCTAGACCATACCTGGGAACCCTCTAGTTACGGAGATATTGGGGGTCAAAGTTCCAAATTTTTCACAGCTGTTTTTGTATATACTAGTTTTTCAGGTTATAACTTTACCTAAATTACCTCCATGACCCGTTTACTATTCAAAGCATCCAATAGCACAATGTTTTAAGAGTTCTACACTGAGTTTTAACGTAAAATGTGATTTTTGACCCCAAAAAAAAAAGTCGTTTCCTAGCAAAAATTTTTGCGTAGGGGGGGTGTAGTTTGATGTACAGAATGCTTGGTTGACGGCTGTGTGATGGGTTGATTTACACTCTGTATATCCAGAGAAAACTGATTGTTATTTAGTAGACAGAAAATCCTTAAAATAAATATTAATAAGTGTATATGATGGGTAAAATAACTTTTAAAGAAACATTGCTTCTTCATTTATATAATTGAATTTTATATTTATAAAACAGTTCAACCACGTAGGTCACTTTGCAATTATTACAGTAATTAAATATTATACGTTAATTAGTATTTTTTCTTAATTATATTGTACTTAAAGTAATTGGAACGATATTCGCGTGTATGTTATGTTTAGGTACCTAATGAAACCTTTGGTTTCACTAGATAAAGTGTGCAAGATAATTATTTAATTAATTTTAATGGCCATGTACTTTTATCTATTAGGTGTTACGTGCAGTGAATATCTTGAATAATGATTTGTTTTATCATGCGTTTTTTATTTTTTAATAATAAATGAATCCTTACACAAAAAGCGAACAACCTAAATGTTTTAAAGAGCATACAGTTCTCATAGTAACAAAGCAGTTGTAATTTATTTATAGGATTTTGCCTTGAGGCTATGAGTTAGTCAATAACTAAGCGACTTATTTAAAGTTTAATTTATTATTGTGCTACTGGCTGTGTTGAACATAAATTATAAAAAAAAACAGTTTGGAATCTGGGGTTTTTTTTTGGAAAAATAATAAAAAAAGCAATTTTCTCGAAGTAGTAACTACTTTAACTATTTATTATTATGTACCCCTCGTGACTGCATGAATAAAACACGAGCAATTTACACCAATTTTTTAAAATTAATTATCACACAATTGTCAAAGAAATTAATGTCACCAATGCCTATCATTTAAAACTGCAGATTAACTCAAGACACCTGTTAAAAACAAAAACGTGTTTTAATCGTCGCCTATCTGATATAATAGTGTCATGCAAACTAAATGTGATAAAAACAGAAAAATAAACAAATAACTGGTCTTACAGAAAAGTAACCAAATAAGTTTATGCACCCCCCATGTCTGTATAAAATAAATAAAACATGAGTAATTTACACCAAATTCCTGAAATAACCAAAGAATAAGTCTTTGACTATTCTATACTGCAGATTACTCAAAGGCACCTGTTTAAAACAAATACTTGTGCCGATCGTCACCGCTACCAACATTATTGGCTGTAAGGCGCACTAAATGGGAGCGATAAACCAAAATGCCATCCACCTTGAACGACCTAAGGCACCCACCTGCCCTTGTACCTTTCTACAATATACGGCGGTACTAAATCAGCCGGACTGCCTATGTACTATTGTGACGACATTTAAAAAACAAATGAATATCGAACGAATTGGAATAGTTTTGAAATAAATTCTCGTCTCTTTGGAAATAGAGAACGAAATAAGTACTAGGGTTCCTTGGCCTGTGTGTGTAAATTTTTTGGTCTTTTGTGTCGAGTGAAACGACACGAAAACGTTAACGTTAAACGATTAGGACTTGTAAAATCATAATCTTGGTTTAAAATAGGCTGATTTCTTCCCTACTGCAATGCTGTCAGCAATAATACCTTTAGAAATAAGTTCAAAAATACGTTTGAACCATGGTTACATATTTGTGGCTACTATTCTGGATGAGAATCATCCACCCACACACACCCAATTACTTTTTTTTTTTAAGAAGTCTCTTCGTAGTTCTAACAGGTGCTAGGGGTTACTTATACTTACAACTTAAATTAAACCTCACATCCTTTGTAGTACAGAAATACTAGGACATCGAAATCCTGTTCATTCATCATATTGAACAAAACATGCAGTAGCTTTGCACATTAACATAACGCCGGGTCGGATCAATAAATTCAATACAAATGTGTTTATTAACTACTATATTTTATCTTTATGTAACCGTTTTGTTGCATTCGCCAAATAAAGCGGTATTATTGAATTATTTATCAATTAACACTACCACAGTTTTGATAGAGTTAATCGATTAATAGATTAAGTATAAATATATTAATAGATAAAAGTCTATCGCGTTGATAAGAATGCTAAATTACATGTGTGCACTTCGTTTACAAAGATTTATGTGGTAGATTTAAATATAAATATGGCAATCTTTATGATTCCTACCTAGTGATTTCATTGGGTGTTAAAAAGGCGAATGTATCAGATGATGGATGCCTGGCAGAGGCTTGTCAACGTTTTTCAATATGTTTTATGTGAGAGGAAGCCTTAATGGCAAGATAGGTAGGTATGTGGTTTATAGAATTAGATTCAATAAAGGTACAATTACATCTTTTATTGTTGCTTTGAGTCATCATGGTGATTAAGTTCTATTTCCTAGGGGAATAATTTAGAACCAGGAACTGTCTCCTTGATTGAAGTTGTTGAACTTCAACTCATCTGGTGAAATGACTTGTACTACAGCCTAATAGCAGGCTTAATATTATGTTATAAAACCAAGCTTAAATAAAAACCACTGGCCTGTAATGCCAACCACAAAAATCAAATAGAGAACAAAAAAAAAACAAGAAAAAAAAGCACCTCACTTACGCACTACGCACCGTCGGCAAAGAGTATGATTAAAAAAAAGTACACTCATCAACATTATGTCTACCCGATGAGCTGTCAGGAGTGAAGGCTACCAACCGACGGCTGCTCATGTGGCCACCCTGACCTTCGGGTTAAGCTGCCGGCAATGATGGGGTACTATTGATATGGGTAAATTAGTAGTGGGTGCTGATTTTAAGACGAAAATTTTGATACGTAAGCTAATGAAAAAAAATTACTATGATGAATAAGTTTAGAAGGCTTGCTAGTTTTTAAGGTTCCGTAACTCAAAAGGAAAAAAACGGAACCCTTATAGGATCACTCGTGTGTCTGTCTGTCTGTCCGACTATTCCCCCCCCCCCCTTAGCTCCGAAACTACTGAGCCTAAAGTTAAAAAAAAAAATACTGTAAACTAATTTTGAAATTAGTTCAAAAAAACTTATAAGACTATGGGGTACAATGGTCCGGAACCCTTCATGTGCAAGTCCGGCTTGCACTTGGCCAGTTTTGTTGTTACAGATCATGATTGTAGCCTTGGAGACAGTAACACAATACATTCACAAAGCTTCATTTGTCTTGTGGCGATTCCTACTTTGATGCAGTGAAAGAAATCGTCATCTGTCTAGTTTTTTGTTAAAAGCTGACCTCTTGTCAGCTTTTAGTATAACTTTTTTTTTAAAAAAACGTTGCCCCACACTAGGAATTTCTCCTGTATCGTGGGTGCATTCACAAACATATACACTAACATACACAAATACCCAGACCCGATACAACTATATGCAGGCCATACAAATATTTGTTCCGTGCGGGGATTGAACCCGCGACACGCAGCGCAGCAGTCCAATCAGCCACTGCTCCAAACCGTGCCGTCAATAACTGGACGTAGCTAAATAAAGAGAAGACAATAAGAAGTAGTAACGGTGCTTCTTCTATATCAGCTCTTTTCTATACTTATCTATACTCTTGAAGTCATGATAAGTACTATCTTTTTTCAAAATTTTTACTATCTAATATATATCTAAGTGTTCAACACGTCCGATCCACGTCAACCAACCTCAATTATGTTAATAAAACCATTAAAATTAAATTATTACTTTTCTAACAAAATTACAATAAGTTTATTAGAAAACATGAGTGGAACTAAAATTTGACACGACGTTAACTGTGTGGGACCGAGTTTAATGCTTGTCTACTTTGATCGCCTCAGATGTTACCGTGACGTTCGTGTTCACATTCCAGCTGTGAGAACCGATTATACAGAGTCAAAGGGCCTCCCGTAGACTATGGTAGCCTTACACCGCACCATGAGAAACCTTTTGTCAAAAATACAGGTTCAAACAACATCATCTGCCTAGTCCAACCAACTATGTTGGGTCGGCTTCTAGTCTAACCGAATGCATGAAGCGACTGTCTATCTGACCTCTTCAACACAGTTTGTACTAGGTAAAACCCTTATTTTCTTTTCTTTTTTGGATGGTGGAAAATCATCAAATAACCCCACCCGCTCTTGGGCAGAGCGAAAGGGAGTGTCAGACTTCTACTGACTAAAAACCACCCATGTTCCTTCTTAGCCCTTCATGTTGAGACCGCGGTATCTCTTGCGAATATCCCTTAGTAAGACTATTAAAGATCTACAAAAGGCAACCGGGACCAACAGCTTAACGTGCTATCCGAGGTACGGAGGAAACTCAGTACCTATGTAATGGATGCTCACCCATCAACGGACCAACCCAGGCAAGTGTGGCTTAACCTGAAGATCAACCCGACCGGCTGTTCCTCCAATACAGGTTCAACAACATTCTGCAATAAATTTACGAGATCGATTGAACCACGTAATGATCTCGTCTCAGCCGTGATCGAATGTTATCATTTCTCGTTAAAATGATCCAATTAAAAGGTCCCGCAGCTTCAATAAGTTACCGAAAGCGAGTTTAAAATCTCTCGCACACCCATTGTAATAACGCATGCGCCCTCAATATTAAATTTTAACAAGGTATTAATTAAAAAAACTAAAGCGAAATATCTTTAAATTTTCTCAGGACGCGCTCGCCCCCTCGCGTTATTTTATTTTTAATTCATTTTATTCGGCGCTGGTCGAGCGGTTCGGTACGCCCACCGGTGATTTAAAATTTTGATTTATCGGCTTGGGCGCTGCGCGGGAGAGTGCCTAGCGCGCATGCGCCCGCCTGCCGTAATTATAAATATGACGCGGTGCTAAACTGTGCGAACTGACCCGCCGACCCGGAGGGACTGCGCCGTTCGCACTCCTGCGCAATGCGTCGTGCATACTACATCTAGCGCGTTTTTATCAAAACGACCCTTAAGGCCGTTGCAATGGTCAAATCCCAAAAACGACGTATGTTTAAAGAAATTTGTTGAGGAATCCTTCCGTACGATTTCCATATAAAAAATATATGTTATACTTAAAGTCATCACAAATAATTCGTATTGTTTAAAATTTTAATAAACCTTCACATTATTTAATAAAAAATCGTAGTATGTCTTAACCTAAATCGAATTTTGTCTCTGAAACGGCTGAATAGTTCGGTATGAATTTTATACCCAAAAATACGTAGTGATGTATTTATCAATCCGTATTGTTTATTTTCTCTGATTTGTAATAAAAATTTAAAATAATAAATTAATTCCCGACATTTTGAGGCAAATGCGGCGCGAGACCCGTCGCGCATACTTGGAACGCGCTGCGCCAGTGTCTCGATGACTGTTGTCACGGGTGGACTGCACGCATGTCATTACTTCACAAATAAAATTCAAAAGTTCACGTTTCTAATGTTTTCTGAATTAAAACATATTGTAAATTGTATAGTTATCAATATTTCGTAAAATAAGAACAGAAAATAAGTTTGTAAATATATTTAAAGTAGTTTGTAATTTCGATTTGTTGTTTGCACCTATCATAGACTAAGCTGACTATGCCTAATAAACATAAAGTGACGCGTGGCCGAGCTCTCCAAAACTATTGGTAAATTATCTACGTTTCTTAGTAGATATTTTGGTATATAGATATATCTATGATATTATTTTAATTTTGGACTGCCTCGTTGGTCTAGTGGTCGTAAGCACGATGCTGAGCATGAGGTCATGGGTTCGATTCCCGGGTCGGGCAAAGTGTTATTGGGTTTTTACATCAGGAAATTATAAGTAACAGCCACGGAGTCTGGATTTGTGCCCGGTTGATGGCAATAGGCTCGCCCCTATTATATGGGACTTAAACATAACTGGCAAAATGTGGGTGTACTATTAGGTACACCTCTGCCTAACCCTTCGGGGATTACAGGCGTGATGTTATGTTATCTAACTATTTTGTCTTGAGATTTTCGTTTGATGGAAGATGGAGATCTAGATGACTGATGATGTCTCGTACCTAATGATGGTCTCTCATACTACATGATACATTTCGAAGGTCTGATGAAGACCAGGTAACTGCTTATCGGTTCTCAGTGACGGATGTAGTTAGAATGACCTAGCTTTCAGATTTTATCTTATTGAGCACGGATGCTACTACATGATACATTTTGAAGGTCTGATGATGACCAGCTAAGTGCTAATTGGTTCTCAGTGACGGATATAGCTAGAATGACCTAGCTTTCAAATTTTATCGATCTGAGCACGGATACTACTACATGATACATTTTGAAGGTCTGATGATGACCAGCTAAGTGCTTATCGGTTCACAGTGACGGATATAGCTAGAATGACCACCATCAGGTAAATGGCACCATCAGTCTCTAAGGCCTCTTCGAGCTCTTTCGAATGAGTCCACACACGACGGTTCTACGTGGTGCCATCAATGAGATCCTATACTTACCTTCGGAGTCTACCATCAGGTAGCTGGTATCATCAGTCTCCAAGGCCCCCTCGAGCTCTTTCAAATGAGTCCAAACACGATGGTTCTACTCAGTGCCGTCAATGAGATCCTATACCCACCTTCGGAGTCCACCATCAGGTACGAGACATCATCAGTCATCCAGATCTTCATCTTCCATCAAACGAAATTCTCAAGACAAAATAATTAAAACGATAAAACAATTAACACCATTAAAACAATAACATACGTTACATAACATCGCGCCTGTAATCCCCAAAGGGTTAGGCAGAGGTGTACCTAAATAGTAGGCGTGATGTTATGTTATGATTTTAATTGTTTTATCGCTTTTAGCGATAAAACAATTGTAGCAAAAAACAATTGTAGTCGTTCTTGTAGCACGGATGCTACTACATTTTGAAGGTCTGATGATAACCAGCTAAGTGCTTATCGGTTCTCAGTGACGAACGTAGTTAGCATGACCTAGCTTTAAAATTTTATCGATCTGAGCACGGATGCTACTACATAATACATTCTGAAGGTCTGATGATGATCAGCTAAGTGCTTATCGGTTCTCAGTGACGGATGTAGTTAGAATTACTTAGCTTTCAGATTTTATCTTATTGAGCACGGATGCTACTACATGATACATTTTGAAGGTCTGATGATGATCAGCTAAGTGCTTATCGGTTCTCAGTGACGGATGTAGATAGAATGACTTAGCTATCAGATTTTATCTTATTGAGTACGGATGCTACTACATGATACATTTTGAAGGTCTGATGATGATCACCTAAGTGCTTATCGGTTCTTAGTGACGGATGTAGTTAAAATGACCTAGCTTTCAGATTTTATCTTATTGAGCACGGATGCTACTACATGATACATTTTGAAGGTCTGATGATGACCAGCTAAGTGCTTATCGGTTCACAGTGACGGATATAGCTAGAATAACCACCATCAGGTAAATGGCACCATCAGTCTCCAAGGCCTCTTCGAGCTCTTTCAAATGAGTCCACACACGACGGTTCTAATCAGTGCCGTCAATGAGATCCTATACCCACCTTCGGAGTCTACCATCAGGTAGCTGGTATCATCAGTCTCCAAGGCCCCCTCGAGCTCTTTCAAATGAGTCCAAACACGATGGTTCTACTCAGTGCCGTTAATGAGATCCTATACCCACCTTCGGAGTTTACCATCAGGTACGAGACATCATCAGTCATCCAGATCTTCATCTTCCATCAAACGAAATTCTCAAGACAAAATAATTAAAAGCGATAAAACAATTAACACCATTAAAATAATAACATACATTACATAACATCACGCCTGTAATTCCCGAAGGGTTAGGCAGAGGTGTACCTAATAGTAGGCGTGATGTTATGTTATGTATCTTATTAGTTTAATGGTGTTGAAACCTCGAGGACGCCTTGGAGACTGATAATGTCATTTACCTGATGGTGGACTCCAAAGGTAAGTAAAGGATCTCATTGACGGCACTGCGTAGAATCGTCGTGTTTGGACTCATTTGAAAGAGCTCGAGGAGGCCTTAGAGACTGATGATGCCATTTACTTGAAGGTGGACTTCGAGAGGTGGGTACAGGATCAGCACTTAGCTGGTCATCATCAGACCTGCAAAATGTATCATGTAGTAGCATCCGTGCTCAATAAGATAAAATCTGAAAGCTAAGTCATTCTAACTACATCCGTCACTGAGAACCGATAAGCACTTAGCTGATCATCATCAGACCTTTAAAATGTTTCATGTAGTAGCATCCGTGCTCAATAAGATAAAATCTGAAAGCTAGGTCATTCTACCTACATCCGTCACTGAGAACCGATAAGCACTTAGCTGATCATCATCAGACCTTCAAAATGTATCATGTAGTAGTATCCGTGCTCAGATCGATAAAACTTGAAAGCTAGGTCATTCTAGCTATATCCGTCACTGAGAACCAATTAGCACTTAGCTGGTCATCATCAGACCTTTAGAATGTATTATGTAGTAGCATCCGTGCTCAAATCGATAAAATTTTAAAGCTAGGTCATGCTAACTACGTTCGTCACTGAGAACCGATAAGCACTTAGCTGGTTATCATCAGACCTTCAAAATGTATCATGTACTAACATCCGTGCTACAAGAACGACTACAATTGTTTTTTGCAACAATTGTTTTATCGCTAAAAGCGATAAAACAATTAAAATCATTAAAATAATAACATACATAACTTAACATCACGCCTACTATTAGGTACACCTCTGCCTAACCCTTTGGGGATTACAGGCGCGATGTTATGTAATGTATGTTATTGTTTTAATGGTGTTAATTGTTTTATCGTTTTAATTATTTTGTCTTGAGAATTTCGTTTGATGGAAGATGGAGATCTGGATTACTGATGATGTCTCGTACCTAATGGTGGACTCCGAAGGTGGGTATAGGATCTCATTGATGGCACCACGTAGAACCGACTCATTTGAAAGAGCTCGAAGAGGCCTTGGAGACTGATGGTGCCATTTACCTGATGGTGGTCATTCTAGCTATATCCGTCACTGTGAACCGATAAGCACTTAGCTGGTCATCATCAGACCTTCAAAATGTATCATGTAGTAGCATCCGTGCTCAATAAGATAAAATCTGAAAGCTAGGTCATTCTAGCTATATCCGTCACTGAGAACCAATTAGCACTTAGCTGGTCATCATCAGACCTTCAAAATGTATCATGTAGTAGCATCCGTGCTCAGACAGATAAAATTTGAAAGCTAGGTTATTCTAACTACATCCGTCACTGAGAACCGATAAGCACTTAGCTGGTCATCATCAGACCTTCAAAATGTATCATGTAGTAGCATCCGTGCTCAATAAGATAAAAGCTGACAGCTGGAGCATTCCAACTATATCCATCACTGAGAACCGATAATCACTTAGCTGGTCATCATCAGACCTTCATAATGTATCATGTAGTGGAATACGTGCTCAGATAGATAAAATTTGAAAGCTAGGTCATTCTAACTACATCCGTCACTTAGAACCGATAAGCACTTAGCTGGTCATCATCAGACCTTCGAAATGTATTAAGTAGTAGCATCCGTGCTCAGACAGATAAAATTTGAAAGCTAGGTCATTCTAACTACATCAGTCACTGAGAACCGATAAGCACTTAGGTGGTCATCGTCAGACCTTTAAAATGTATCATGTAGTAGCATTCGTGCTCAGTTAGCTGAAAGCTGGAGCATTCTGACTATTTCCGTGACTGAGAAGCGATAAGCAGTTACCTGGTCTTTATTAGACCTTAGGAATGTATCGTAGGAGTACCTGTGCTCAGTGAAATAACTAATGAAAGCTAGGTTATTACTTCATTAGTCAAAGTGTATAATTTATTATTAAATATTTTATTCATACATTATGATGTAGGTACTCCAAGAGAAACAAAATATGTTAGGCAAATACGATGACCACTCTGCGACACATTTCTGTTCTTTGGTACGTTTTTCTGTAGTACAGTCGTTTGCCGGTAGGGGCCGAAAAATAAACAAAAGCCAGTACAGAGGTCAAATCGTCAAAGTCATCCACTGCTGTGATCCCCTTAACATAAAGTGTTAAATCAGATAAAGCAACGATTCAATCTAAGAACGCCTTTACAGGCTTTTGTTTTAAGCATTGCATTTTAGTTTTATTTTTATTTTTGTTTTACAACATGTTAACGAACTTAGTTGTTGTTCGAATTGGATGTTCATTTGCACATTTTCAAAAAGTGCGTACAATTTCTATACAAATGTCAAATCACCAAGAAGGTAGAACTGTATATTAAGGGGATCGGCGATGGGCAGCTGCCATCGTATTTACGACTTCCACAGGCGCGGGCGCAGCTTTACAACACAACCCGGGGCATTCGCTCACTTGCACTGTTTTATGCACCTGTTTTACTTGATTAATTGCTACAGCCAATCGGCCTGTCATATAATTGTATCATTATCTACACGTTAAGAAAGAGCACTTTGATGTGAAATGGTTTTTTGAAGAACCATCGCTGCTGTATTCCTATTTTTTACGATGACAGGTTGAATTTATTCTCGGTATAATTCAAAAGGCTATTGAAAGCTGTTTATTACAAATCCTAGAAAACAGCTGACCTTAAATTCATTTTTATAATATAAATAGAAGTCGTTTCAAAGTCTTTTATCACCGCTGTTTCGTAAATTGTTCTAATGACTAGCAGTATCAACGACTTTGGCTGCAGCAACTCTTCCAACAATGGGCTATTACCGACAACTGTTTTTCTATTGTAATATCACGTCTAAGCCATATTACTTTGTTAAAATATTCATCTCATTTCATATTCAACAAATATGAATTACGTCATTTCGAATAAAGTGTTTGCTGAGCTAAATCAAAGCTCGAAAGGTAGTCGTGAAGCCTACATTCGGGTAATACATTCCCAAGTAGTTTTCCAGCTAAGTGTATAAGAAACACGGTGTTCGAGGATGAGATGTGAGATACACGGCACGGCGGTACACGGAATTCTGTGTGTGTCAGTTTTGAAAACGCCCGCAGTGTCCTTTGCCATTCAATGCAAATTCATACGTTATAAGAAGCGTTTGGAGGTAGAATTACTAGCGTTTAGTCGCCTGCAGGACATAATTCCCGAGTTACTTTGTAATTTCGCAGGACTGACGCCTTGTTTGTGTAATTTAGAAGTTGCCTGTCTTTTTATATGAAGTAACGTTTAACTTGTGGCTTGCTAACTGAATTATTAGATTATGTAAATGTGGTGTGTTTTTGCGGTTTTTAAATGAGTATTTTATGATGAATGGGAAGTGTGATCGTGTGTGAAGTATTCTGTGAGCTAGTTAGCTACTGAACGTGCTAATAAAAGCGTTAACAAATGGCGGCTGTTGTGGTGAAACGACCTAATAACAATTTACTATTTAATGTTCCTTATAACCTGAAATTAGTAATTTATCACTTCGAGTACTGCCCACTATTAATTTATGAAGCAAGGCTGCAAGTGGGCTCATCACAATAGTTCACTGGGAACGGATCTAAGCTCACGACCATATTGATTAGAAGTTCGAAACCTTGCCGCTGGGCTTTTAAGCATCACGTTATAGGTTTCTTCAGATAAATAGGTACCTACCTATATAAACTGACGTATTTATAAGTACAGGTAGAATAGGAATAGTAGAATAGGTTAATTTATGCAAACAATTTAAATACTAAAATTAACACTAAGAACTGAAACAGCTTTAGTTTCTTAGAAAAACTCATTAAGAATTAAACTCTTCTATTTTCAACGAAATTATCATAGTTATGTGCGATTTATAACGTCAATGTTTAGCCAAATATGTTGATTGTTAGTGATATACGATTGTATCTCTGAATTACGGACATTCTGATTCAATTTATGAACTTCGTTTAAGACACACACTCACATAGTTAAATATTGTGTGTGTGTATAATCTTCTGAATCCAAACACACACACTCACACTCACTTCTACCTGCTTATTATAATTATGTGTGCACCATGTACTCGTAGGTAGCTAAGACAATTTGTATAATAGAACACAACGAAAATTACTTATGTTAGATCCCTATCAATATTGTTTTGTTCAGGCAATAAATCTAAACGGCCATTAGCATGTATACAGTACATTTTTATCAAGTATCAAGATTGGTCCTTCACCTGGTGACACTATACCATGATGCACTGACGCCTGCGCAACTGTCATCCATCTTGGATGCGCATGAGCACATCCTTCATTCTTGTTCTGTAGGAGATAGCGAATAGGTTATTCTGTTTGACGTTTGTCATTATCGTGGTCTAAAGGAATGGATGGGTTTGCAGATGAGGGATTGGCTCTGTAAATTGTATTTGCGTATTGAAGGAGCTCTGTGTCGTAATGTTGTTGGTATGCAAATGTATTTTGTTATTTTATAGGTTTTGCACTGCTTTCTATGTACCTAACTACAACATGGTTTTAGGCAAGGGCCTACTGGTAACTTACAAGACCTACGTGTAACTTAAGTGTTGCCAATTAAGGAATTGGCAACACTTAAGTTACCAGTAGGTCTTACCTGTTTGGCTTATTACTTACCATTTCTTTTTTTGTTTGAAGTACAGTATATTATATATTGGAATTCATATTGGAGTTTTATTGAAGTTTTTATAAAACTGTTGTTTATTTATAAATCTCTTCTTTAATTTATTCTATAAATTGTTTACCTGCTGTGCTAATGAGACAGTGGTGTGAGTCAGTAGCAGTAGCAAAATGTAAAGTATCAATCAACGTCGGAACAAGATAATTATTGCGTTTTATACTGCCCATCTAATTGTAAACGACATAATCTTCGCATTGCGACTTTACGCCATCATTATATTCATGAAGCCGTCCGTTCTAGGTGTCAGACATATAAAATAGCTATTTATCTCGGAATCTTAACTAGGATGTTTGTATTATTGAGCGGATAAGGATGCACGGAGAGATATTTGGCAGCATCAATGAGGCGGAGCGTGACGTCGGCGTGTCGATTACGAGCCGAATGTATTTCGATGGTAATCTCAACGAGCGACTGGCGGTTTGATGTGTCAATCCGAGCGAGCGTCGATCGCTATCGGCCGATAGCTCCTATTGGGCAACCGCCACGCTTTGTTATCCTAACGGACTTATAAAATTCGACGGCCCATGAACAGATACCGGGCGGACAATACCGGCCGACTTTCCAATAAATATTTCCGTGAAGCCTCCATTTACATAGACAACCGACTGGGACAATTAAAGGTGAATGAGTTTCGCGCGTCCTATTTCTGCCTGTAACACGGCAATCGAGTACACGGCCGGTCGGCGCTACGATCCGCACACAAATAAATCGTTAAGCGAATTTCCCAACATGGCTTCCGCGGATACGGCCAATGGGAGGCAGGGGGCGGCGCGGGGCGGGGGCGGCGCGGCGCTGCATCTTCGTGTGAAAATTTAAAAAATTACGAGCACCGCTTTTATTTTTATGACCGCTTCGACGATGCTCGCAGGCGCCCGACGAGCGACGTGATAAACTTCCACCGAGACACGATCGACAAGTTGTAAATTACTTTATAGCTGTACTCACAATATTCATACTTACGTACACTGAAATTACTTTGTCTTTCATGTACAATCAACTTTAACTTTCAACGATTTCAGCTACAGACTGTACACGAATCAATCATCAGCAAACACATTAACAATGTTGTCACATTCTACACGTTCTGTCTAGCCGTTTTATGGGTATTACATCAAAGTTATTTAATCACCCAACGCCGCCAAGAATGTATGTACTTTATGAATAAATAGGCACGCTAGCAGCCTCAAAAGAGCCTACACAACATCAAAGTTTTGTCGACCCCCGCTCTATTCGGAGAGCCCTTCCGTCTATACGTCCCCGTTCCTATGTGAACGACACACACAACGACACCGCTATTACACTTACATTACTACACGGCTGAAACTATCGTGGTGTGAGTGAACACGATGAAAATCTTTATTTTCACGCTCTATCTCTCTTTATCTAATCGCCCCGGTCAGATAAGGACGGAGCGCCGGAAAAACTGGCGCGGGGCGAGGGGTAAAGGCTACATCGATTCCGCGCTTTCACTGCTAGGGGCCGTGTAAACCTTTAAAAACATTGCTTTTGCCGCGCGATTGTCATCTCTAACTTTATATGGATAAGAGGAAAATTTCAGTGCGGTGTCGGGCCTGGTAAATGGATTGCCTCCCCCTTGGGGGTTCTCATAGTGGGATCTAGATGGTGTAGATATGCTGATAGGCGGCGCAGTGTGCGCGCGATGTGACTGCTGTGTCTGTGTGTGTGTCTGTGTAGAGCATAGCTTTGTGTTTTCCGGCTACAAAATCGTGTAGGTATGTATTGTAAGAGGGCTGCTTCCGGGCTGGATAAATTTCGCTTGTGTTAGCAAATATATGAGGGGACGTAGGTATCCCTTTTTGCAATATAATTTTACGTTGTAGCGTAGATAGGTAGATAGATTAGGCAAGACGGAGGCTGTGATTTGATTTGATTAGGAGGTGTTTGCTAGGGACGGGGGAGATAACGCTGATTGGATCGCTCGGGGGGCACGGCTTTATGGAAATATGTTTTTAATGTGGGTGGTTTATTGAATTAGCGGGAGTTAGTGTGAAGCGACGCGGGACTAATCCGTTTGATGTGTCGCTGTTGATAATTAACTTGATGTTCAATGGCTCGGTTATATAATTTTGATATTTAATACGTGCCCTAATCACTTTCTAAACCACAGGAATTTTGTTTGGAATGTTGTTTTATTAAGCAGCTGTTTTCAAGTTTAGAAGCTCAAGAATTTGTTCAAATTGGGTACTATTGTACAGTGTCCACTTAATACGGTCAGCTTACATCTTTATGCTATAATTCCATTTGTAAAAGCACAAAAGCGATGTTTTTGTTCGCGTCACATACACAATAGAGTCCTCCGTTGTCACAGCTCTTCAGTTTACACTACAGTGGAAATTAAAGTGGCCAACAATATGTACTGTCTGTTCGTGATGCTTTTTATCTTTGTCGGCGTTTGTTTGGTATTTTTTTGGCATGTATGTAAGATATCGATCGAGAGGAATGTCGTTGACAGTGAAATGGGTATAACAATTAATAAACCTCTCTGATATAGAGGACAAGTGTTCGAATACTCGGGATTCTTTGTATTTTATGTTGCCGTATCGTTTTTTAAGTGGGTACGCTCTGTAATCAGGGATGTAGCTATGATTAATCACTCCGGTGTACGCATTCAGATTCCGATAAAAATCTTCTATCAGAAAAACAATACATTTTATCACCGATAATAAACAAACCTTTATTTTATTCTGGGTCATCCAAATACAACGTTTTCACTGGCAAGGTCCGCACAATAAAAAATGACCCAAATAAAAAATAATCCGACTCGTAAAATTTACGACTTTTTCCAGCCATTTCAGCGTTTGAGGAGAGAAAGTAATTCGTCCATAAAATTACGAGTAAACAGCCGTTTTTCCACTGAAATAAAACCGGGGGGTGAATGGTGAGGCCGGTTATGGGTTGACTCCTGTAATCGGCTTACCATTGAACCCCTCTGATTTGACCCCCTTTTTCCCCTGGGATCATGCGTGATGCACCAACAGTTATAACTTGATGAGAACTCTTATCTCGCTTAATATAATCGGATTCTGGTAATTGAGTTGTAAACTAGTGCAGTTAATTTTGATATTAAGCTGATATGAGTTACGAAGTTGTATTTGCAAAGGTTAGATCGAGCATAGACAATTACTGCCGTACTCAGAGATATTTAATGATTATTTAAGCCGTCACTTAGTAAAGATTTGACATACAAAACCTTCAGAATAGTGTCAAAATCTTTACCAACTGATGGCTTAAGTAATCATTAAACGTCTCTGAGTGCGGCAGTTAGACACTATATCCTGTTGTGTAGATAAAGCTTGTTAAAAATATAGAAAGCTATGAAAGGTATGACGTCCTACCTAATTTTCTTTCTTTGTTGCACCAGGTTTTAGGAATATCTAA
Source organism: Diarsia brunnea (assembly GCA_949774965.1). NCBI lineage: Eukaryota > Metazoa > Arthropoda > Insecta > Lepidoptera > Noctuidae > Diarsia > Diarsia brunnea. Next base: position 15,013,307 of record OX459001.1, read on the forward strand.
ATAGCACCTTATATAACCCTATTATTATCTTATTTTTATTAAGACCAAAATCCATATTCAGCCATCACATCTGTCACATCGCGACATATTTATATTATTCATTTAAAGCGTCACTCAATATACCCCAACAAAAAAACAAAACGTCCTTAGCTCGTATGTCACAAATGGAACATTCATTCGAGTTTACAGTGAGAATGAGAAGAAAAAGTGTGTGTTATAGGCTCGGCTAATATGGCCAGCTCTAATCTTATACTGGCACAAAGAAGCTGCCATGACGCGGCAGATATTGACGCAAACCATTTAATATTTAGGTATTCCAATATGCAAGTACTGGCTGGTGGAATGGTGCTTACAGTAATATTTTTTTTATATTGAAATGTGAAACCTTCCTTCAGTTTTCTGAAGGAGGTTTGAAGCCTTTTTACCATGATTATGTGATAATGAGGCCTAAAGTACACCTTTTTTTCTCCCTATTTATTATACTAATAAATTATTATGACGAGTTACTTATCTAAACCACTGCAATAAAAGTACCAAGGACATTTAGATTAGGGGAAATTTTCTCCGAAAACTGTTAACTGACAATGTATGTTTTATTTTAATGGATACCTATCTAGAAAGATAACAAAATTAATCAATTACATTACATTAGTTGCATGTACATGATTTACAAATCAGTTCTTTTATTTAACAAGATTAAAAATATTAAAAACGGTTCAGCGAAGGCCAAGACAAAGATAGTGTTATCATAAAATCAAAATTGTGTTGGGAATTGATAAAATGATTGAATGCCACATTATCTGAAAGATAATGCTTATAGTGGATTAAAAATGGACTATAAAGCAACACTGATTTGGTATTGCGCAGTATGTTCGATACCTACATGTTTGTATAGTAATATTCGGGATGCAAAGCCTTCTGTGCTCGATTGTACCGCTAGCTGAGGCCGACACAGTCACTTACGATATTAAATCGGACAATACAGCCGCGGTGCGGTCACGATAATCTTTGGTAGTATTCGATTCTAGTTACCGAGAACCTCACCCGTCCCGAATAGTTCCTCTCGTAATGTTTTACGACCTCAATACTTTTTATTCGATAAATGACATGACAAATTAATGGATTTATTATGAGTCGGATTGCGCCGGCTCTTTTTATTTTGGTGTCGGTTTAGGACGAATGCATTTTTAATTGAGTGAGGCACTTTTGTGGACTGTATAAAACGGCCACCGCATGCCGTGGATATTTTTTGTTTGATTGACGGGTAGTAATGGGCAGGTGCGTAAGAGAACCCGCCGATAGCTACCTCGCTTTTTCGTTTCGATATTCGAATATTCACTTTTTGTCGGTCGCGTCGTTTTGCGACTCAAGTGAGTATTTTATGTTGATTGTTTTAACGTACATTAATAGGGTAGTAAATTTTGGGTCTATAATGTTTTCGGTAGTAATTTAGACGCAATTTTTTTGTTTTAATCGCCTTTGTTTTCAAAAATTAAAGTTGATTACTCTGCTGGGACGTTAATTCATTAATTTGTATGTGGACGTACATTCGAGTTTTAGTATCGCCATTCAGTTGTAATTTCGTATTACCTTTTATGAAATCAACATAATCATAAATTGTCTACATCTGTGGAACTTTAAACTCACATATTCAACAATTTCAGTCGCGTATTCTTATTTTATCATTATTACGCTATTGCCCTTTCAAAAAATTGTAATTTTTAAATAATAAAAGCATTACTGTCACTTTACTGCATAATAACTTCTTCGACGAGTACAATTAATAACAAAAGTGTTGTAATACAATAAAATTAAAATACAATTTCATTTCCATAGAGGTACGTGCTCGAATTGGTCAGCTGTTTCATACACCGCACACGTAAAAGTTTACTGAGTTAAATTCTTCATCATTGTTCTCAAGACTTTTTAAGGCTATATAAAACTCGTCAATGTGATACTTTATTATGTAACCTAAAGTGGGCTAACAAACAACGCATTCACCTACTTGTGACTCTCCATCTCTGGAACTAAGTGGAATATCCATGCGATAACCTATTATAATAAGAAATTAAGAATCCTTTTGTATTTAGTACTGACCATACATTGCCTAATTGAAGGTCTTTGGCTATATTTTCTTATAATCAGACTGTAACATTTCCACGGCTGAGACACAGTCACAACTCTAGGAGGAGGAACTCTGTTATACTGCTCCCAGTACCAAACCAAGTCGGTGATTCGACCAAGCACAGGAGAGACGAGAAACGTGATGTAGATTTCAACCAATGTCATTGGTCAGTTTTCTCACTTCTCCTCTCCACTCCGGTTGTTCCCGTTTTACTAGAGTCCGGGTCTCTAAGGCCCGGTTTCCACTAAAGCGAAGACGAGCTAAGCGGAGAGGAGATGTGCTAAATTCGACCAATCACAGGAAGGGCGAAAGACCAGATGTAAATTTTAAACTAATGTGATTGGTCGATTTCCGCACATCTCCTCTCGTCTCCGCTCCTCTCCGCTTTGGTGGATACCGGGCCTTAAGCTTGGCCTGTTTTCACTGGGCAACTACTGCAACCTACTTTTTACTGTATTATTAGTATGTATATTTAGGTTAAGGTATTTATCTATGGGTCTTTCTTACCTGAAAATGAATATATTCTATTCTATTCTTTAATTAAGTAAATGAACTATTAGGCCTTTAAGCATTACATCTAACCTCTGCCAATCCTTGTTACAGTCGCTACAAAGCGCAGCCCGACGGGCAGGAACCTCGTGCGCCAACTGCAAGACTACGACCACGACTCTGTGGCGACGCAACCAGAACGGCGAGCCTGTCTGTAACGCGTGTGGCCTTTACTACAAACTACATAATGTGAGTACCGCTTTTTTACACTGATAATTTTACGGAACTAGACTGGGGTGTCAATCTAGCAATCTAGCTGTGGGAAGAAATAACTCGTGCGGCTGATGGTACTTCCCATCGGTAACTTTTCAGGAGGGACATAAAATAAGCTATACTTATAAACACAATTCTAACCGTCAATTTACCTCTATTTTTCTGCAAACATATTCTGTAAACGGCTTCTGCAAACATATTCTTGATATACTGTGGTTGAAAGAATATTTACTGGAATAAGCTTTATAACTACCTATACAAAACCATAGGTTATGACATACCTAAACATTACAAAAAAGAAAGGTCGCCATGGTAATGAGTGATAAAAATACATTGTTAAGAAAAGCGTAGCGCACTTTTCGTAGCAAAGGAATAATTCAATCTATGAACGTTGTTACTTCTTCTTGTTTTTTTTAAAGTATATTTACTCTTTTGCACTCGGAGAACAATTTATTCTGACATATACCTATCTATGTATTGTATATAGTCGCAAATGGACATTATTATAACAATACTAGCTGTTCCCGGCATGCGTTGCAATGCCCTTTTTCCTATCTACTATCTGCCTGTGTACCAACTACCTACCTACCTACTACCTCCTACCCTACCTACCTACTACCCTACCTACCTACTACCCTACCTACCTACTACCCTACCTACCTACTACCCTACCTACCTACTACCCTACCTACCTACTACCCTACCTACCTACTACCCTACCTACCTACCTACTACCCTACCTACTTACTACCCTTAGCCTACTACTCTACCGACTACCCTACCTACTCTACTATCCTACCTACTACTCTACCTACTACGCTACCTACTACCCTGCCTACCTACCTACCACTTTCTCACCTTTTAAACCTTCCCTGGACTTCCACGAATAATTCAACACTATAATTAGCCAAATCGGTCCAGCCGTTCTCGAGTTTTAGCGAGACTAACGAACAGCTATTCATTTTTATATAATATAGCTGTACCCCGCGTGTTTGCAATGCCCTTTTACCTGCCTACGTACCAACTACCTACCACCTACCTACATACTACTAATTTCTCACCTTCTCTGGACTGCCACAAATGTTTCAAAACCAAAATTAGACAAATCGGTCTAGCCGTTCTCTAGTTTTAGCGCGACTAACTAACAGCAATTAATTTTTATATTATACGCAAACACCATTTGAAACATCGTTTTTCTATTGGGAAAGAAACAGTAATTATTTGTGATTATTGTGATAATGTCGTATGGTCTGTTTGAAGTTGTCATTCGTTGACTGAACAACTGAACGTCACTCAATTGTTTTGCCTTCCCGGAACCTCTCCACTAACACTTGAACTTTATGGGTACGGTATTAAAGCTCAAATTGATTTTACGTTTTAGTTAAAAAACGTTTGTATGGGAAAAAGAAAAGGGCTGTTTTTAGGGCTTTTCCGGCCATTATTCGAATTTTTCTCGCCGTAAAAACCATCCTTGAACTTCAACGAACATTTAAAAAAAAAAATCAGCCAAATCGGTCAAGCCGTTTTCATGCCAAGTCGTGACAACGGAAAACGGGTTTCATTTTTATATATATAGATTTGCTAGCAATAAAGAAAAATGTAACACTTTTCACAGCAAACGAATAAAAAATCTTGTAATTTTTGTAAATCGGTAGGTACACTTACACAACGTCCAGTAAAATAATTAATGTAGGTATTACACATAAGATATTTATGTACAGTTTAATTTGAGCGAATGCATTAGATGTGCTGAGTCAAAATGGTCAATAAAAACGTTTGTCAAATTTGCGTATTAGCACTCTTCGTAGCAAACAAAAATAAAAACTTACCAATTTTAAAACAAGGATGTAACATTTGATACAGATGCACACAGTAATAATAATTCGGTCACACGAGTATATAATTCACTTCTAGTCACATAATGAGCATGCCTGACTGAGCTGGAATGGATCGACTGGTTCCGAAATGGCAAAAATATCAGATTCCGTTGAAGGAAAGTGATTATATTCAAGTATTATAATTTAATACAATATCATTAAAAACTAGATTTACTGTGATGGGTTATGTGCTATTGAAATGATTTCACGGCTCTTTAATTTTTTTGGAAAGATGTAACAGTTTTCACCCACTAACATTTAGCAGGAAAAGCAAAACTTCTATAAAATTATAATAAGATCCACTAACAGATAAAGCTAAATTATTTGACTCCCTAGCTGTTCAAAATACTCTTAAATAACCCTAAACATCTAACCCTACTTCTTCAAGTATAAATAACACCCCAACCCCAAAATTCAAATTAAAAATCAAATCGTCTATAACCAGAATAAAATAAGTCTAATAAAGTCCCAAATCTAAATCGGTCCCTCGCCGGTTAATCCCGGGGTGTCCCGGGCTATCCCGCGATCCCCCCGGGACATTTGACGGTATCTTGGTGACAGATAACTGGGGGTAAGCTGGCCCCGTAATGCGTCATAAAAGGCAATACGATTGTCTCGGATGAATTACGATTGCGATACCGTCTCTAAACGGTGAGTAATGTGAAACTTAGTGATGGAGGTTGATTAATTTTTGGATAATATTAATAGGGCAGGAAGATGATGATTATAATACGTTGGGAAATAGCTTTTATTGGATGCCAATCAAACACTCAGTGCTAAACATTTGCCTACAACCCAAACAAATTATTCCAGCAACTGATTCTAGCTACACCAGTAATGTTGTTAGATGCAGGGGTGGTTCCCTTGCATCTAGGTTTTACAATTACCTATCTAAGTAAATAGTACGTACATGCAACATCCAGTACCTATCTGGAAGAATTTGTCCCGCTTTTAGGCAAATGTTTAGCACTGGATATTTTAATTAGCTTCCGTCAAAGCTGTTTCCCGACGTATAATATTATAAAAAAGTATAATATAGTCGAACATATTATAAGTCTGGTTTTTCCATTTATATTATCACAATAATATTTATGTTACTGTATCAATTACCAACCGTTTTGTCAATTCATTATCTTTGTGGTTAGTTTATTTATCTGGTCTTGCAATAAAGCCATTAAATAAACTTATAGCTATCTGATGATCTACTTATCGAAGCTAAGAAGTTGCATTGTTAATAAGAATTAACAACAAACATGGTGTAGATAGATGCACCTAATTATCTTAAAATTTTGGAATTAAAGATATACAAGTTTTTACTGAAATAATTATGGCCTTTTATGGAAACCCTAGATAAGTAGAATATAAGTCTACTTAGTCCTTATGTATTTTTAATAAGTCAATTGTAAGAGCAGAGGGAAAGGTATTAGATAAAACAACAAAAGACTGGTTACATTGTAAGGTTATTCAATTAGTCGTATTACATAAGCCGAGTTAGACAGTGGCACAAAAATTAAATGAATCGAGATTTCGCTCCAAGATAGTTAATAGATAAAGTGTTACCGAACACTGAACAATGGTAGCGTATTCCAATATCCGGCTGCGGCCCGCAAAAATAGAACCCGTTTTATCGCAGATTTAACAAGATGTAAGTTTAAATGTCAAGCAGTACTAAGTAACAATTCTCACGACTCTCACAGCCCGTCGAAACAATAAACATAAGCCCTCACGCGATCCCAGCTCGCTGTACATTCGTACGGAAAAAGTACAAACACCACGCGGGTCGGGAACTCGGGACCAACAATGACAAAAATTAACTGTCAATGCGACCCTTCGCTAAGGACTCTCGAGATTTTTTACATTGAAATGTATACTTTATTGCCGACTGCTAGCATGAGAGCAACAATGTTGTTTGCTCTAATTATTCGGAAGGAGCGACAAAGAAGCGAATGGGAGTGCCTGCTACTTCAGACGTTGAAGGCATAATGACGGGGGCACAATACTGGAATAGCAGTAGCATTGTCAAGGCTCTGCGCCCGCCTCTCCATACATATTTATACACAGCTCACTTACACATTCGCTACAGATTCCATGCCCTTTAAAACTCAGATTCCAAATGCAATAAATAACTAATCTTATTCATTCGCCAAAACCATGTTTTTAGAGAATACATGAATAGTAACGAAGACAGATATTCAAATTTTGACATTAGTTGTTAACACTTAAAATTGATACAAGGATTGTAAAATCACTCTGTTGTCTCTGTTTAAATACTACAGTTTATTCAACAACATAGAATAATTTAGCAATTACTGTATATTATATGCGTACGCATAAACTTATGTATCTAATGTGTGTATAACATAAATTAATGGCATAATAAATTCAGTGTTATGTCGTGTGAACGAGCCTCAAAAATGCCTTGGTCTTAATTGAGATGATCTGCATTTGTGGATTTATTACGATATCATGTTCTAATAAACTTAATTGCCTGAAGTGTATCTCCAAACTATACATTATTGGTTCATCTATTATAGTAACGATCCAATTATGTGAAAAAATTGTAGCGGGGCCAAAATATCAGTCAAAAATCGCATTTTTTTTTCTCTGCGTAGGTTCAAAGCGGTTTCGGAAGCCGATTGCTCATGTATAGAGATTTCAAAAGCAAATTTTAAAGTATCAATGTGTAAATAAATACAGTATGATATTAGCCAGCCCCTGAGGCGGACACGTCGTGATCGATTTCACTCAAAAAACGCAATTCATACAACAAAGCACGAGCGCATTGTGATTTCGAGCCAACGTCACCCTCCCACAAGGGACTTTATAGTCTTGATACTTATGAATATATCAAAAATATTTATTGCGTGGTAGCTTTTATAACACTCGGAAAAGTTTTAACCAAAATAGTGTCCAAATTAGAAAAATTTAAGCTTTATGAATTTTATTGACCTTATGATCTGACGACACTCAAAACGATTAAGGTTTTTGAAAAAGCTAAACCGTTAACGCCATTATAGATGAAAATCGTATTTTATGTAAATATAGAGACTTGAGTGACGTCAGGACCAAGTTACAACGGCATTATCTATGCGGATTATCCGAAGTGTGATATTTTATGTTTTTAATTTGTTAGGTATAACCTTTGCAGATTTTCTCACGGTGCTGGAAATTCGATACCTGTGATACTAATCTGAATTTTAGATACCTATGAAAACAATGTAAAAAAATAATTTCATTAAAATATAGCTTCGATCAGTTGCTAAGTGATTCTTTCATCATGATAAACTTTAAAAATTATGAGCATCCAGATTTAGAAAAACATCCGATATGGTTTTATATTAGCCGGTTATGCAAACCCGTAAAATGTTACTATTTTGTTTATATAATTTTGCATAAGTATCATATCATATACCTAGTTGTTCTATTTCTCATTCCGTATAAAGATATTATTCTTTCTTGCCGAAAGTACCAAAAGGGTCAAATATCAACATCGTTCGGTCGGCGTACAGCTCAAACAATGCTCAAGTATGTTTACTCAAAATATATCCTTTAGTGGGCCTATTTGGTTGTGTAACTTAACTATAAATGCCCATAAGCGTTCAAATTGCCCTCATACAGGCCATATAGACCCGAGAAGCCGACAAGGGTCTTGTTATTTTGGCCTGAGAGGCCATAACGCTTTGTGTTATTGTTTTTAATAAGAACATTTATTGGATTGTGATACTGTTTTGTTTGATTGATGTGGGAAACTAATTGAATGGTTTTAGAAATGTTTTATTTTTTGAAGATTTTTACACTTTTATGATGTGAAGTCTTAGTTAGGTTATATTGTGTTTTTTTATAGAGGGAATATTCTGTCTTGATACCTACATGAAATAAACTCAGGATTAAAGTACGTTTTTACCCCAAAAAATATGACAATGAATTGCAATATTTGCCAACACGGATGAGTTGACAAACTGCTACAACTCCCAAGGGCTCCGAACTTAACTCAGTAGGTACCAAATAAATGCGTGATTGAAAATAAATTATTTATTTGGCCAACCACAATGGCCGGTTAATAGGATTACAGTACGGAGCGTGGGTTCGAGTCCCGTACCTGCCCACCGCAACAAAACGAAACAGCCGTATGTTCGCCTCACTTTTTATAAATTTGTTTATTTAATTTATCACGCTCGTTTATACGTTACTTCCTTCGTGTTATAGCCGATTAGCTTTTTGTGGTATGTATTCAATTTTTTTTTCGACCAACCTTTTGCTCCCAATGAATTGGTATTAAGTTTTTGCGGTAACATTCGATTGTTTTCGATTTCTTGCTTGGTTAGCCGGCGGGACCGCAAAGGGAACTTAAGTTACATTCGAAGCTTCCTTTTCCGTAAGCAATAATCAATCGATGTTTTTTTTATGTGAATTGCTTGTCATACTTCATAGAGCTAATAAAGAAGACGAGCCTTGTAATATCGCTAATAACTATCATCATGTACACTCTAATAAATTTGTAACGACGTGTAGTACGTTCTTATTACAATAAGTTTCTTAAGCGCAAGCAAATAAAACACTAAACAAATTAATACCTTATTACACATCGGACGTTTCGTTCCTAGAGCGGTGCGTTAAGTGCCTGCCATACAAAAGTATTGGATTACCAGTTTGTATGGAGCTAGAGAGAGAGGGACCATAATAACAGCTCAAATGATACATTTGGAATACAATGGGGCGATCAATTCAATTTTTGAATCGAGAACGCTCTTCTAGTTTTCTTTTTTTATCGTCTAAAGTGCTGTTTTGTTCAGCCAACATCCGAGAGAATTTGACAGTCACTGTTTTTTCACCCGTTTTTCTTTGACATTAGATTTAATGCTAGGCTATGGATACAATGTGTTTGAGATAAGGATATCTTCACGAATTTGTCCGCTACTCTTTTTGTTCGTGAGATATTTATTTGTCTAGACTCAATACAGTAAAACTGTGTAACAAAACGGTCACGAAAGCACAATCCTTGTCTAGTCGTAGAGAAATCTTAGTAAGCAGTTTGCATTTGAGACGCTTAATCTATGATTTAGTTCCTTACTGCGCTTCAAGTCTTGCAATATGAAGTTTGCATTTCCGAGCCTGACTTAAGTTAATCGCAGCGAACATGCGAAAGTTAGGCTTGTTAAAATTCTCTTCGCAACCGCCAAACATTGTGGAACATGGCCACTGGTAGTAGAAGTCAGGCAGCCAGGCTTTAACTCGCGTGTGAGATAAAAAACGAGGTACGTTTAATTTACTCATTACTTTACATTACATATTCGTCGGTGCGGCTGGCTGCCGGCCAAACGGCCGACGCGTTTGGCCGAATGTTATAATGACATCAATTTGAATATTCAACATTGAACAGCTATCCCATTTACATAAGTTCGACCGTTGAATTTTGTGGCGATGCAAATGCTATTCGCTACACTAATTGTGATGTTCATTGTTCCAGTTAACATTTTCAATGTTAGTTCATTATGCTCAATGTTTTCAAATTGTTAAGGGCTTTCTTTGTTGGCTTTTAAATTAGTTAATTGTCAAATTTGATTATTTTGGCTTATTGCTTCTGCTGTATTAGATACATATTCCTGACGTTAATTGAACTTTAATCCACTGTTTCCAACAATAGTGTAATAAGTATCTCTCGTCTCTCAACAAACCTATGAAGATCCATAACTATATTTTAGCTCAAATTCTTTGAACCTAACGTAAAAGGCTGAAGAGTTAATTGTTTTTGTATTAGACGTGCCAAATAGAAACAACTCTGTTTATTTTTTCAATGAAACGAAATGTTTATTTTTAACAAATGTGTATAATTTTGCCAAATAGTGATCACATAAAATAAAAGGAATAAAAGCGGGCGTTCGCGCAGTAGGCCGGAAAGATTTTATCTGTTGGCAATACAGAAAAAATGGCGCCCACCGGAAGTGTCCGAGCGGCGCGCGGCGCGTTACTATTTTTTTCTTTTTTTGTTTTAAATGGCTTTTTCCCGGCAGCGTTCGGCCGGAAATGCGTTTGCGTAGAACTACCTTACATTGCCGAAAAGCGTTATGTCCGCTAAAGTTTATAAGCAATTTTGATTCTTGCTACTGATATGTTTAGGGCAACGTATCGCATATCAGGCTTCTGGTCAGATGTTTCGGTACACTTGAGTACGTGGTGAGTGTAGCGCTAAATAGGATGTTTTTATTCATGAGCCTTAAGCTCCCATTTTGTTTAGTGAGCGGGGCCCAGCTGATTTACTGTCTTGGATATAAATTTTGTGAAAATGTGAGAATTATTCACGAAACTGCGCAAAAGCAATTAAATTCTATTTTAAGTACATAATAAACGAATATGTTTTTGGAAACTAGCCGCTGTTCCCAGGCTAAAGTTAAAAGCATTTAATTTAAATTAAGTGGTGTATGAAATCTAGAAAAATAAAAAGTAATTAGGTAGCTTTTATCCCTATTTAATTTGTCAAGTTTTAATTTAAACATAAACATTAAATCAAACACGCTGGATCACCGCTTTTTTAATGGCATCTTTAAACAGTATGCACTAGTTGCACTAAACAAATCTACCATATTTTGTAAAAAAAAAAGTTGGTACCATAAGTGTTTAGTCAATCAATAGACAGCTATCGATTATTTGGTTAACTTTGCAAAAAGTCGGCCATCTACAACGCCTAACAAAAAAAAAACAAATCACAAGTACCAATCTACCAACATAACGGTCAAACCAATTTCCATTTCCACTAGTTCCCCGGGTATATTTAAAAAAGGAACCAAAATAGCAGCTGCACGTCACTCGATGATCGTTCGCGCGATAACTCGGTGTGTCCTTCTACAAAACAATTACTTGGGCTTGCACCGAGAGTTTCGCAATACTCATTGTACGCAAGCTTTTGTCGCTATATTTGTTACTATCGATATTTCGAGTGCTATTCGTTTGGTACGGCACTTTTTATTTGATCCTGTGTATCGATTACCTTTGCTGTTTTTTTTTTTGGTTGGTAAGAAATTTGTCTTCATATATATTTTGTTTGGAATATGCATGTATTTTGGTCTACTATTTGCATTAAAGTATTGTATTTACTATTTTTTACACCTATGCATTTAGTAAGTTTAAAATCATTTGGATTCTCAAAATCTTGCATTTTGAGTACTTAACTAAAGAAATTCTCAAAACTCAAACAAATTGTCCAAAACCTTGACTTGATTTGTAAATAAATATTTTTTTTTTTAAAATAATATAAAATTGACAGAAGGACGTCATTCTTAATATAAGATTACAATCACAGCGACCTACATGACATTTAACAAAACAACCACTTGCTGAACTCCATAAAAATAGAAAAACTATTAGAGGAAAGATGTATCCTCTGATAAGTGAGGTTAGTAACGTGAACGTCTTGTAATTAGGCGATGAAACGCCGGGAATGAGATGATCACAGATCTGGCGCTGCGCCACCCTATCAGCGCCATCTAGCGTGATCTACGAGCACAAGAATAATCTGCACGTTTGCTTTACATTCGAATTTTTATTTCTAAAGCGATAATTTCTAAAGTACTTTAAAAAGAGTGGTTTATAATATATATCGTAATACGTAAAACAAAGCACAAAATTAACGGACAGTCTATCAAGCGTATTAGTGTTCCACGGTTGATTGCACCCATGAGATGTTCGGGCCGTTACCCCTCCAGTACATCTGTAAACATCTTCCTGATAAACATCTGACGTTTGACACAAAGCGCGGTTGCGGGAGATACTATCTTAAAACTATCGTACCCTCCCTCCCTCCTTCACCTCGCCGCGCCCCCGACTTCCTCTCCTCCGTCTAATTATTTATTTATGTCCTCGTATCACACCATCGATGCGCTTGAGTGCAAAACTGTGCGGGCATTACACGACTTCATATTTAGAACTCCGTTTCGTTATCATGTAGGTAATCTCGGTGACAGTTGAAACTGAAATTAGCGCAATGTCTTCGTTTTTTTGTTCGTTTTGTAAATCCGGGATTTGTATGTCTCGAGTGCTACTGTTTGTGACAAACGTTGTGTTAATCTGTTTCTATTGTTCCGTATGTAAATACAAAGAAGTGCCTTTGTCAGTATTCTGTATTTAACAATATGTTATCTTAATACTTAAGTACTTGCTCACTCGGTTTTTGTTCGGGCTTACTTTTACTGTTCTTTGGTGCCGAAAAGTCTTGACAAAAAAATACTAGGAGGAGCACTTACTCCAATTGACCCCAAATACTTTAAAATTAATAATAATAGATAATACTTCATTTTACACCGGCACGCAACCGTCGTAATATAATTGGAGTTAAAAAAAACTTTTATGACATCTCACTCGTACAAAGTGGCCAGGCCAAGGTGTAATTTGATTGAAAGCACCAAAAAAGTCTCGTAATCATATAATAAGTGGTGGAATAATTAGTGGGGGTTTAGGAGCAGGTGCCATGCGCACGCGTCGATCGAGCGGCTTTTACTGCTGACCGAAGGAAAGACAAATGACTATAACATGGCATAAGATAGTTGTTTTTGTTCTTTAGTTCGTTATATGACGGTTTATTATACGGCTGTATAAAATGTGGTGGATTAAGTATTGTTAAGTTGTAAACAGAGGACTGGCAGCTTTCGCCGTTTCATATGTAGATTATTTCACTAGCGTTAGAATTTATAACTTGTAATTAAAGCGCAAATAAGTTCGAAATAACTGTACTCAGAACTTCCGTGTTCAATAGCAACTTATTCAGCTGTACGCAACATTAGTGTTGGGAAGCAGAAGTTATCGATAATCGAGAAGCTGTTAAAGTTTGTGTCGACGTGGACAGTTACGAGGTCTCGTTGGCGGGCTGCGGGCTCGTATGAATTAGTGTAGCGTGGTAGCATCGTGAGATTTAGTGCGGACGCCGCCAGACTCTAATTGGACCGGGTTCACTGCCACAGGCGCGAAACATTTAAATTTATTGGTTTCCATAATTGTTTTTGAGATGTGAAGTTGGGGCTCCTGCCACATATACTATCTTCATTGCAAATATGGTTTTAAGTGAGAGCACCGTTACGTTCATGCCTTAATCGAAAAGAAATAGACTATTGTTAAATGCAATTACGATATTAAAATAGCAACATTCTCATTTGAAAGGGATCGTGACAATTCAATGCGGTACTTAACGTCTTGCACAACTGACAGACTTATATTTCTTAATCCTTATCTAGAGTGTTAATAAAACGACAAACATAACTTTATTATCAACTCACTAAATTGGAAATGTCGATATTTTTATCGATACCTGATAATTGACTTAATAATAATTTGTTAAATCCGTGCCACAAAATAGGCACTAGTACTTAATAAGATAAGGATAAATCATAATGATACTTTTGTAAAGAAACGATTTAATTTCACTAGATATCAACGGCAACTAATCTACTACAATAATTGCATTTCACTGATTGTCTTGTTCAAATGATAATTACTAAGTGACATTTTAATTGCGTTGTTTAATTACATAAGGTTATTGAGAAACCGTATACTTCACGGATTTATCTTTATTTGAATCGCGTTATACGTGAAATGATCGAGAGCATGGCAAAAATGAAACGTTACAATAATAACCGATGCATAAGGCCTCGCTCACACTATAAATCGTGGATGTCGATAAATTTGGCGGGTGTATAAATCGTCGTTTCAATTATCCCCCGGAGTAGCAGCTGTCGGCGCACTCCCGACTACTGCCCGGAGTATTTATTTTAATCACGTGCACATATCAAACACGACCGTGTTTTATCGACATGTCTTGCAACACATCCTTAATTATGAAATTTATTTATTTTAATTATTAAGTTTCTATTTCACTTAAATTGCATACACGTAAAGTGCATGTTGGTTGTTGAGTTATAAAAGAAGAAATTGCATAAATAGCTATAATTGCTATAGTGTAACGTTACGGCAGTTATTTTTCCTAATTAAATTAGTTGCGTGATCCGGCAGGCGTTAGGTCGTGTTAAATAGCTGAGGCGCCACTTGATTAAAGGCAGTCGCCCTATTTGATTCATTGCCACACGCGCATATAAAGTCCTAGAACCTACTCTGTCCTTTACAAGGAATACTTAAAAGGCGTTTACTGAGCTGAGACCGTTTAGTGCACCATGTATGTGAATCCAAGTTAAAAAGTGGAATTAGAATAGAAAAAGGTCAGGTATTTTCTAATGACTTACTCTTGCGTTGAGAGGGAGTAAAAAGGGATGGATACCTTAGTTATTTTCGAAAGAATGTGGATGAATGATGATCTGGATTAGTTTTTGTAGCTTAGATTAAAGATTGTAATTCTTGAAGTGTGAAATAAAAACATATTATGGTATATCTTCTTTTTCTTAAATGTTTAAGAACTCAGCCTGAAAAGAAAGATTTAGTTACATTTACCTTGGCTTCACTTGAATTTAGAGACTTCGGCTACTGGCGCCAAAGCCTTTATCTAAAGTAAACATGTGGAGGAATTTTAGACAGTACCTATGTTTTAGATTTTTGTTAGGCTAGTTACTATAGTTGTTTAATTAGTACGTTGTACGTATTTATTTCTCATCGGCCCCAGTAACAAAGTTATTTTTTTTATCTTTGCCTCTGTAGCTCCATACCGCGGGGTTTTCAGTAGCTTGCGCAGGCGCCGGCCGCGGTTGATTGCCGCGCGGACTAACTATGCGGAACTAATTCACCAGAGACATTACCGCAGCCGCTTTTTGTCTTATTAGTCCATTGCACACGTCAACGAAAATAAATACATTTTTGAGTTATTGCTGGGTAAAAATATCTATTTCTAGGAGAACCCTTTAAGTTACAGTAAGTTGGGTTTTGATGAAGCGTTTAGCTGAAAGGAACCGATAACAGACAGTTTTTTAGTAATTCTAACTAAAAATAGTAATGAGTTAGTGCTACTGAGCTATTATGTTCCAACTTGTAAAGACCAAATGGAAATATTTATTCGGAGTTGATGGCCAACCTTCAGTAAATGGAGAGGCACTTAAATAAGAAGTCTAGAAAACTTTACAAAGTAACTATTAATGGCGTTCTTCGCATAATTCATCGAAGCATAAAATTCGCTCCAAACAAATGTAGAATGAAGTGCAAAATTACAGTCCATATTTAGCTATCTTTCAATATTTTAGCTCTCAATGGCTACCCGACTTCAGCGAAAATCACGTACAGTGTCGGCCCAAAAAAACAAGCGCCGATTATTTTTAATAACATTTCACCAGAGCACATGATTCCCCGTAGTACGAGTATCTGTGTGGCCTCCGCTGGCGTTCGCCGCGGCCAATTGACAACGGCTTGTTTGTTTGTGCTCCACGGTACATCTCCTGCACTGCTCTTAATTGCAACTTTCGACACGATTGTTTGTTGGGGCTACGTTTTTTTGGTCGGACGTGTATTTTGCGTTATTGTTTTGAAATCTAAACTGATGTTAGCAGAACTTGTAGCATACTGCAGCATGGTTTCATTAGATTTTCCCTGGAAATATTTCTTATGTTGTTAAAATCTACATCTGTTGCTATCAGGGTTTGCAGGGAACTACCTAATGATAATACCGATAACAGAGTAAGAATCTATAGGTTTTGGTGGCTTGTTCCCGGTTTGATGTAATGAATTTCAGTTCTATTTCATAAACAATATTGTCTTTTACATATCCTGATCTGATCAGTTCGACGCTTTCCAATTTAAGCAATTCTATCACTATTTTCAAAATATCCATCTAAATTTTAAACTGCTTTCCATTTCCAAAGCTGAAAGAGCGATTACACAAACATTATCAAGATTCAAGCAACGAGTTATGGCCAACTTGTTAATATCCTATTGCGAGATAGAGGCTTCCTAGAAATTATCAGTTTAGCGAGAACTTACTGAATATGTTGGTGTTTAGTTTAGGTTGTTGGCATCGGTGAGATTAGCACAGTACGATTGGAGATTTGAGTCAATTGGCAGAGAAATGGGCTGATTTCATCTCCTGCACCAAATCTATGGTTGAAGAGAACTTGAAAAGCTGAGAACCTGTGAAAAAAGATTTGACATTTTGACTATGATTGGAATACTTTCTAATTTAAGAATAAATTGAAAAGTTGGATCTTTAATCGATAAAATGTGGACGATTATAGATTGGGGAAATTTATCATCTACCTAGCCTGTTGCGTTCGGCTTCCAGTCTTACCGGATGCAGCTGTATAGGTATCAGTATTTTACATGGAGCGACTGCCTATCTGACCACCACAACCCAGCTAATACTCGATATTACGATACCCCTTACGTCCGAGTTACGGGAAAGTATTGCTTTGTAAAAAGTGCTAGTCCTAGAGTTCACAAAACCTCAAAAAAATATTTACACATCTTCAGTTACAGAGGTCAATTCAAAAGATTCATTCAAAGCAACTATACTGAAATATTTAAATTTGAATCAGAATTACTCAGCAACCCAGTTCTAAATTAACCGATGCAGCTGAGCCTCGTAAAACTAGGTGCACAGATGCAGAATTTATTTAGTTGCCAGCCAGCTTTAAGCGTAAGAAATGTGCAAAAATCAAACTAGCACCACGCGACACGTAATGTAAGATACCATTAAATTATCCCTGACCGCAGGTTAAGTATAATAAATTCTTGCCATTTATGTCGTATGCAGTGGACGACCTATGTCCAGCAGTGGACGTCTTTTGGCTGAAATGATGATGTCGTATACTCAATGAAAGAAAAGAAAGAAAGAAAAAAAAAATATTAGTATGTTATCTTGCATTTTGTTATGAGTAATATCCTATGATGTTTTAAATAATGTATGGATGAGTAAGGAGTTTTTACTAACTGCAAACATTCTTATTGGTTTAGGTGATAAGAATTAATGACTTATTTTATTCTGCACTTCGAAAATGGTTATAATCATGATAACACAATCTTCCCCCACAATCTATGAAAGCAAATAAAATCCAATCACATATCTTTGGAACGGCGAAAACATATTTATTACTCTCTCCTTTCATTATTATCTCCTCACTTTGAACAGGTCCATATTCTCCGCATTTAGTTTAAAGTTACCGCCACATTGCTGATCGCTGTTCAACACTTTCTCTCCTACTTCGGAGCTGTCAAACGTTGCTCTCACAATTCACACGTCTTGCGAAAATGCACGGCCGAACTGTATTATTTCTTACTATAATGAGTTGAGATTTAAAACGCGGTTGAAAAACTCGCACGCGATTCTTAAGGTGTCGCCAACTTACGGCAAATTAATAAGACAATGCATCGGAATGGCATACAATTATATTTATAGTTTCACGTACGACGACGTGACAATAGCTTCTATAATATCACAAGAACTTTTTGCTGAATTTAACACAATCACCAGCTAAATGCCTGACGTTTTGAAAGAGTGATTCGAATTAAGAGTGCTTTTTAAACTTCGAAGTTGAAAGCCCTTTTTAATGTAGCGATTTCAGCTGCAAGAGTGAGTGGTGTGATTTAAAAGGTAAAAAATAAAGCGCTTTATACCGCAGTAGACGTTGTCGCCTTAACGATCTTAAGTGAAGTGTCACTAATAACTCCACTAAATGATACGGACAGACAGTGCGAATAACTACTGAAAACGGTTACTTTTTTGATATTCGATTGACACCTGTCTTGTTTTTATTAATTGCTAACTTTCTTGCTCTGCGATCATTTGAAAAATTTTAAATTAGGTACCTACTTTCTTTAGTTTTATTTATAAGTTTTATTTATAAATTGCCGGAGTTTATAAATAAATAGCTTAGTGCGATATATCTTGAAAAACAGATAGTAATAAATATAAATCTTTCACTTTTTCAGCTATACAAATAGCCAACAAATGTACTTGCTGACTTGCACAACATTCGTAAACACAATAACTCGTGCAAGCAAAAGAAAAACTTACTAATTAGACTGTACCGCTGTCTAAACCCATAACATTTATGTGTTTTTAACACCAGTTTATCATTAGATACATTCTGTAAGCTATAAATCACTCGTCAAGTAAGTAATAGGTGCATTACAGACGAAAAAACACGCAACTTATCATCAGAACATGAAAAAACTTAATCGCGGAACAATTACTTAGAAATAACAGCAGGTTACTAACAAACAACTAGTCGATATTTAGGTAAACATTGACAAAGCGTATTTAAGATAAAAAACTAAAGTCCCACAGGGTAACAGCGTCATCGGTTTCAATACAGCAATTTTCATGTTTTTGCCCGTTAATAGGTGTACTATACACCTATTTTTTGCTCTATAATTGGTGATAATTCTTAAAGTATGTGGTGTCGGCTGCTTTAATTTGTATTGGATCTTTATCTATTGATTTAAGTGAAGTTGACAATCTAGCTTTAGTGTTTGCACATAGAGCTTACGGTTCTGAAGAGAAAAAGATGTATCGTATGTAACACACTTACTGAGACACATCGCAGTATAAGAGGTATAAAATAATTAAACCTTTAATTAATTTGCAACTAAATAATGTGAAACGATTATAACAGCGTAATATCACGATTATAATCCCCGCAGGGTTAGGCTGAGGTGTTGTACCCATTAATTAATACACCCACATCTCGCCATGTGAAATTTTCATGACTTCAAATCCAGTTTCAGTCAATCTAAATCAAGATTAAAAAAAAAGCTATATAACAGAAGTTTAAAGATGCATTTGTTTAAGTGCTACCTGCTTTTATATTACCTTCATGATTGATATCAATATAATCGCTATCTCTGCTACTTAACCCCCATCTAGATATCGGGTTAAGGTGGCTACATCTCGTTTACAACGCTCTGTTTCGCAACAATGACGTGTCAGGTTTGTTTTATCGAACATTACGCCACAATTTTACTGCTCTGCGATTGGTTCGTACGTCCCTGTTCCGTTTCATTACAATATTTATGTCCAATAAAAGGCATGTTCGCCGTTTTCCAACAATTAACGACATAATAAAGCTTTCTAGCGGTTGGAAAAAATTACAGAGAGGGGCCGTGAGCAACATTTTCCATGGCATTGTGGTATGAGCCTGTTATTTTCCCATTTGAGCGGTTTTATGGCTGTGTTTGTGCAGATGAGCGCAGATAGCGTAATAAGCGCACTCTCCGTCCTAGAAACATAACGCAATTATTCGCACGCACAACGAGACGCAATACGCGTTTGTTCTTCGCGAATATTTCGCTTTGTCACGCCACCATTGCACTGTTTTGTCCAATGTTTTGCACCCTCTGATGTTAGCAGTCGATGTAATGCGTGCAATACCTGAAAAACCGTCTCACACTTTGATTGCGTAAATTGGTCACGACAGTCGCAGTCGCATATTATAGTTTTATGTTACTCATATTTACTGACGCGTCCATAATTCTTATATTTTATGAAATAATTAGTCTTTTCTAATTAGTGCAGTGGAAGTGAAACCAACACAGAAATAAATCAATAAATAGAAAGAAACGCGACTACTGTATTCAGACTGTAGATAGATATAGTAAGTGTAGGTAGGTAGTGTTCATAGTTTATTCAGCATAGCGTGTTCAGGCGATATTACATTGACAACTAGATGCATGTTGTGCATGCCGACTGTACCCGCTGTTTTACTAACCCTGAACTGTACTGCACGATATTCTATCGAACGACAAAAGTGGAATTTTAAATCGAAATTACTAGTTACGTTTTTATTTAACTTTTTTGTTTTGCTACTGGTGTTCTGTTTAACTTTGTCACTGAAATTGTAATTCTACAAGTCTGATCGGATTGTTCTGTTATAGTTTGCAATATTTGTTTATTTGCTTGTTGGAAGCCGACCCCAACATAATTGGAAAAAGGCTAGGCAGATGTTGATGATTCCACAAAACAATAACTAAGTCTTGATGATTACTAATCTTGTATTAATACATAAATCGGTTTACAAAAGTAGTTAATCAAGAATACTTATATTAATTCATGACGAAGGTTATACAGTAAAGTATATTACCGTTATTGTTAGCCTGTGGGATGACTCCCACTGCTGGACAAAGGCCTCCCCCATGACTTCTAAATTTTGCGATCCAGGGTCAATGTTTCCACTGGGCCAATGTGGAACCCTGACACAGCCAGAAGGCGACGCGGTAGTGAAGTATGTAATGTTGTAAAATGAAAACCAAACTATCTCTATGCGGTAGAAAACTGTAAGTCTTTATGACACTGACTCAATTCGATCATGTTGAAATCGAAGTGGTTGTTTTCAGAATTGAACCCTGTTTTACAAGAAAGCATTGCGTCACTTGTACCCATAACTGAATACAATATGTCCTCCCACAACTTAACCTACTACATAATATTTTGATTTCTACAAATCAAATTCATGTTAGCTAGTAACTTGTAAGTATGTATGTTTGGTACAATTTACAAGAATGGGCGCATACAGTGAGTATACAGTTATGAGTTTAGCGCACGCTAGCTTTACTTCAAGATTGCCTACATTTTGTTCACTATGCTGAATATTTGAAAACTAGGTTTTCTTGTTGTTTCTATATTTATATGGGTTTCAGAAAGACCTTCATTAATTTTAGTAGAATAGCTCTACTAGTGTTGCATTAATATGAGAAACAAGAGTACCAACTTAAGATCTGTAAAAATGAGTTTAAACTCTATTCGTAGCTATGTAGCAGGGTTAAGAATATATTATGTGTTCAAACTCATTTTTTTTATTAAATTCGCCCTGGCATTTTACTTCATCCATTCTCCCCTGTCAGACGTCACGGCTTCATTTACTCTTTTCTTTGGCATTTCTCTCTCTCTCTCTCCATCCATCAACATTAATATCCATCACTTCTTTAATCAAAAGTTAAGACTTAATCAATACAATGGCTTAATTTAATAGGAACAGTTCCATATTATTTCTAACTAAACAATAATCATGGGTACCCAAATCCTTTTTCCAACCGACCCACATTATTTTGATTACGTCTATGTCTGTACCCGATATCGTTGCACGCAAAGACCATGTTCGGTCAGATTCATTGCCGTATGACCGCTGTATTTCTGACCATAATTATGAGTCCGTGGAAACTTTGCGCTGATAACGTTAAGCGCATACTAAGCAGCTCCGAGGAATATGGTACGCAAAAATTGGATGAGGAAGTTCTGCTGTTAAAGGGTTTACGTAACTGTTGGAACACTTACTGCTTTGCTGCTTTCATAAGAAGTACTTGTGTATTGTGTACATATAACACGACCATGTACTTACTTACAGTACGCTCATCTTGTTAGATACGCCTAGAATCTATTTATTATTTATTTATATAATCTTCACGCAGTCTTAATTATTCTAAGTCCATTTGCAGTGATTCAAAGTTTATGACAGTAGGTATACAGAATCACCACATTAGCCTTAGCGTTACATATAGCTTTGTATTTTCTTGAATAGCTTAATTTCTTTTGGCATTGATATCTCATATATTATACGGTAGATCTGAAACTAACCTGATGATCATAAATCAAACACATAGGTACACCTACAGTACCCGGCGATAAATATTGCACATCGACCTTTGGAAAGAGGAGTATTTTATACAAAGAATGAAAATAATTATCAAAAGAAGCATCATAATTGTTTTAACAGCTCCTAATAGATACCGGACTGTTTGTATTTCGTGCGACAGAGATAACGCTCTACGAAGCCGAAATTAGCGGATTGTCTCTTTCCAAAGGTCGATGTGCAATATTTATCGCCGGGTACTGTATGCATGTTTAACTGATATAGGAACTATACGTATATACTTTGTTATATCTACTTCTATAGTCCACTGAATACACGTAGCTACCAACGTTCATCCAACAGCGCGGACAGTGGGAACAGGCAGACGTAATTACCTGGCATAAAGGCCGGTTATTAAGCAATTTCTGCGCGAACGAGGCGGATGTCTTGTCAGCCACATACCCCACTACTTTTGCCCTCTTCCGCTACCCACTTATGGACAAACATAATCCATAGGTGCTATTGTTTCGCATACTAACTAACCGATACCCGCTACTCCACAACGACAAAGTGATTCGAGATTTGTTGCAACTATTTGAAGCTGATTCATTTTAATGTTATTATTAATTTATTCCTGAAATAAAATTCATTAGCGGATCGTGTTACAAATTGCTTGGCATTCAATATTTATACGTTTTTAAATTACGTGTGATAAAAAAAGCTAAAACACATCAGGAGTATGAGATGATTATCTGTAAGTCATCTTGTTTACGCAACTATTCGCGTTTGCCGCCGTATATTATTTCTTTTAACACACATTTTATTACCAGCAATAAAAGCAGGTATGTACTTTCTAACAAGGAACTAATTTGCAATAATTGATACGGAAAAATAAAAGCTACCAGACCGTTTTACGTGTGCGCGCTCGAGTGGGCAATTAAGAAAAAATATAGCTAGCAAAGGCTTCGCAATGACCTAATTTGGTTGCAGTCTAAATCTGCCGGCATGCAGTGATGTTAATGCATTTTATATTGGTTCAATTGGGAGGAGAGACGCGCGACGGCGTGGTATGCGCGTTGTGTGGGCGCTTCGCGGGAACGCATTAGGGACGCCGGGATCTGGCACGCACTGAACTACGCACTGCGCAGTACTGCAGCTACAGATTAATGAATCTTTATCACTGTCCGTCTGGAGTTGCATCTTTTTTTTATGCTTTTGAGACAAATCATAGTCACAATCCATGTCTAGACTAGATAAGATCCTGTCAGAGTTACGGAATTTGTTCGAAAGAGTTACCGCGATCCTGGAACGCAAAGGCCATAAGAAGGAACACGAATGGGTTTCAGTAAGAGTCTGACACTCTCTTCTGCCTCTTCTTTGTTCCTGCCTTCTTCTTACTTCTCGCTCTGGGTGGACCCAGAGCGTGAAGTCATTTGATGATTAAAAAAACAACTAGATAAGATAAAATAATGAAATTCCAAATCTTCGAGAAACATAGCGGTAATTCCTCATCATCTTTCATCTGCAGATTTAGTACAAAATGACAGGATCTTTTCTGACTACATGCAAATTTAAAGACACTCAAAACACCATTCTCCATGAATTCAGCTCCAAAAGCCCACGACACAAGTAAACTCAATTGCACATCGCCAAAAACAAACACAAACAAAGGCAGGTCATGCGCATGGTCTGCGTTCGCGCAGGCGCAATGCAATCGTGCGTTTAGGGCCCACATGCCGCCGCCAAGTTCCCTGGAAGGCGATGAATAACTCATTGTCCGTCCGTCCGTCCGTCGTGACGCACGGTTCTAAGAACCACACGATGCAAAGCAGAACTGACCGACATAGTTGACCTGAGAATTTGGCAGAGAAATTGCACAATTATGGAAATTTATATGAGGTTATCTGATGGGGAAAGCACGTAGCGGACTTTAATCTTTATGTAATCATGGACTGAGAAGTCCCTTCAGTGCATGTAAATAAATAAACAGCCTCCTTGTTGCCTATCCCTTCATCTAGCAGCAAACCAGTGAGTATCACGAATGTCTTTAAAAGTGGCTACGTTTTCTAGCCGTTTACGAACAGGAAATTCGATTCATATGGTGTGAGGACCTTAACCTCAAATCGCGTGTCATGGCAGTTTCCCACCAAAGCGTACTCGTCCAGGCAGGCATCACACTGCATCGCTGCAATAATTAGGATGCACAGTGTGACGCCGACGGCGGCGGCATCGGACACCAAACAGCTGAATATTCGCACACAACTATTGTGATACCATTTTATGGTTTCGGCCTGCCTTTATACTCCGTAGTTAGCATTCTAAATTGGTACCGCAGACGTTTTTTCATACCGCTAAATGTCGTGTCAGAGCAATAAAATGGAATACTGACGGTTAACAAAATTGTGTGATTCAACAAGGGACAATTACGACTTATTAACGTCGCGGTCGCCGAGAATATACTGATGCTTCAATTAAGCGAAATATTATATTCAGAGTGAATAATTTGGTCGATACGTGATTTGCTTGTTCAAGTAAATCCTAGTTGCTTTGTTTTATGTATGCTAATAGTAGCTGCACGTCATAATGTCATTCTCATTCAGGACAATGATAGTTGGCGTGCGCCTTTTGTATTGCTATTATGATAATGTTTTTCCCTATTGTGGTACTTTTTAACATCAATCACAACGGCTGGAATCTGTGCTCTGTTTTGTTTTCCTTTACTATTTATTATGTAAAAACCTCCACCTACTATGCTAACTGAAACTGTTCGCAAAAATGCCTTTTATAACCATCACACTAAACCCCAAATTTCTTTGTCAACAGGTAAACCGACCCCTAACAATGAAGAAAGAAGGTATTCAAACAAGAAACCGCAAGCTAAGTAGTAAGAGTAAGAAGAAGAAGGGGGGGATGGGCATGGGAGGAGGCGGGGCTTGTGCTCTGGCCCTCGGAGGAGTCATGGGAGACATGATCAAGCCTCTAGGAGACGGCAGCAAGGGTTTCGGCGGGTCCGCCTTTCCCTCTGCTATGGACTTCGGTAAGTACTGTAAGTTGTTAATAAAAGGTTAAGTAAGTTAGTTTTGGATAAGATAGAGTAGTGATGTATCTGTAGAAAATGACATATATTTTCCTGTAAGGTTTGATGTTTCTAACGACTTTATTGTAGAGCTAGGCCAAAATCGTGTTTTCTTGCTAAATGTAGTCCCCGTTTAAATGAACTACAAATCTCATGTACTAAATAGACGACGGATGACGACCCATTACCTGGGCACAAATTCTGTATAGCCCTTGATACCGACAAGGTCAAACTGATCGGTATTAGCGTCACAAAGTCACATAAAAATCAGTAGTAATGTGACACTGGCGTCAAGGGACCTATCATGTTTATTTATGTTATTTTATTGATATGATCCAATAACCACACGAGTAGGAATTTGTTTTTAACCCTAAATTGCCTACATACATATTCATGACGTGTTAAAATGTTTAGGCTCAGTTAACGGCCATATAATATCAATATTTATTATATTCAAAATTGTTTTTTCACGATGTCGGAACAAATACATAATCACGCTGTTTTATGACATTTTTGCAATAAAATTCTTCATTATTTAAATTTATTTCAATTTTCAAAGTCGACAGACAATTAAGTTTTTACGACTGGGCCTATTATTTATGTGTTTATTAAAATACTAGCTGATGCCCGCGACTTCGTTCCCGGTAACTTTGATGGGTGACTAAAAAAATGTTTGGTGTGGACAACCCCTAATACTTAGGGGTATGAAAAATAGATAGTAGGCGATTCTCAGACCTACTGAATATGCATATAAAATTTCATAAAAATCGGTCAAGCCGTTTCGGAGGAGTACGGTAACTAACATTGTGACTCGAGAATTTTGTATATATAGAGAGAAGAAGATTAATAATTATCTCCATGTTATGTTTGTCTATGCAATTAGCAGATTTAAAATGTTACAATTTGCATGAGCCGTTTGATTGGCGGTCCAATTAATTTTAACTGAATATCTCACCACACTTAAGTCTAATTATGTCGGGAACTATGCATAATAAGATGTAAAGCAGTTGGAATTGTATACCTAGTTAACTTTGGCTCGAGAATAATAATTAGAAAACGCAATAGGTATCTTCGTATAATACACAAGCACCCCTCTACTTTAATGAGAGGGAGAGGATAGACCTACCCAGACATTGAAGGAGACTGTGAAAGCTATGGCTGATGATGATTGCTGAAATTATCGACTAAGCCCACTGGCTTAGTCGATAATTTCAGCAATCATCATCAGCCATAGCTTACGCACTTAGCACTTATCACTATAAGTGGTGTGGGCTGCCAAGTCGTAGGTCTCAAATTCGAACTCAAGATACGCACCTCTGATTTTTCGGATTCATGTGCATGTTGTATAAGTATCAGTGACAGAAAACATCGTGAGGAAACCAGCATACCTTTTTTTTTGGGGGGGTTGGGAAATCATCAAACAACCCCTCCCGCTCTGGGCAGAGCGAAAGGGAGTGTCAGACTTCTACTGACTAAAAACCACCCATGTTCCTTCTTAGCCCTTGCGCCGAGGCCGTGGTATCTCTTTCGAACAACCCGCAGCCCCGACGGGAAACCAGCATACCTTAGAGATATTTCTTGGTGTTATTCAGAGGCCCAAAGCATAAAATACTGACATCAGGTTAGGCACTAACCACATGAGAAAGAAAGATCGATTAAGAAATAAAGCATCAACATCGTCCGTAGCCCGATTTCACCTAATGCTGGACACACTCCTCTCTTGCCAGTTTCCAAATTCAACCAGCAATTACCAATACTTAAAAAAATAACAAACCATTTCAAATTGAACAAACCTCCTAATTACTTTTATAATCCGCCAATTCATTGCAAACTGAAACCAAACAGTTCTCCGATCTTTAAGTTGGAAGTAAAAAAAACCTTCCAGTATTAACTTAATTAAGACTTTAACTAAGTAATGGGATAATGAAGGGAAAATATTAAGCGTATCAGGCAGTTATCTGAGAGCGCGTGGAGATGAATAGGTTCTAACTTGCAGACTGGTTTGCAGACCATTACTTGTAATCTGTAAATAAATTCTGCCGTGGCTTTATATTTTATGCGAATTAAATACGGCAGGGAAATCAGGAGCATTAACTTAAGTAATATTAATTGTGTCTTTGGTTTTGTTAATTCCTTCGGAGTTTGAAGGATTAGGAGAAAATTTTACACTGTAGCTTTCCAGTTGTCCTTTTTCCGAAAATTGAAACTCAAAGATTATATTGTAGAAATGATCCGTTTCCCATACAGTTATCTCTGTCTTAAGTCTTAAGTAAGTGTTCCAAGACCTGATACATCTTCAGATCTTTTTATGGCAGTGTTATTAATTATGCTAGCTGAAAAATTATATAACAGCACAACTTTTACTTTAAGAAAGTACGACTGCGGAATCACATTATAAACGATTTCTTATCCGGCACTTAGAGGAAGAAGAATTCTCGTCGAACCTTATTAAACTTAAACATACGAATCTGGGACCTGATGGTAAAAACACTGGCCACCAGCTCATCCTCCTTTAATATTATAATCTGTTAAATAGATCATTATATTAACCAATGTGTCTTTTGTCCACCAGGTCAGCACCAAGTGGGTCTAGTGCACCCGGCGGCGGCGCACATGTCGCACTGGTATGGGGCGCCGCACCAGGGTTTCGCCCCGCCACCTGCCTCCCACAATCCCTACCATCATCATCACCTCGCGCAGCTCAATTCTATGGTAAGTTTCAATAGAAAGTTTATTTTCAAATGATAAATTATAAGTCCTCCATCGTGCCTTTTGCCATCAACCGGGTACAAATCCAGACTCGTGTGTGAGAAATTCTTGATGAAAAACCCAATTACACTTTGCTAGAGCCGGAAATCGAACCCATCTCATGCTCAACAGACACGCTGGCAACCACTAGACCTCCGAGAAGGAAAGCTATTTATTTCGTGTTTTAGAAACAAGAAAAAAAAGAAAAACAGAGTTCAAAATAATAAAACGCGGGAAACCCCAAGTTACCGTTTTTATTTCATCCAATAAAACTAAAGTAGGTATATATTATTCAGATTATGCAGATTCTAGAATTATTAAATTTAATTACATAAAAATATCACCCAGTTAGGAACTCTTTCTATTTTCTCACCAAATTTTTTTAGATAGCGAAGAATATTATTTATACATGCACGAAAACATCATCAGTTTGGACTATATTAGTCTTATCTACTTTGATTAATTTACTTACGTCTAAAGCACAAATGTTAAAAAGATCTGCTATCGTTAAAATTGCCTATATATGTAAAACTTTGGATTACCTGCTGACTTATTATAAATGTCACTAAATTTGTTTAAATATGTATGTAAAAGAACCTCATAAATATTGTAAAACTTAAATTAATGCAGTTTCCTAAGAAATAGTAGGTATATAATGTAAAATGATCCGGTATAATTATTGCTATTAGTTATGGCCGATTCCTTATAGTGTTTTGCCGTCGGGTATTGGCTGAAACTAACACTTTCGTATCGCTAATATCGTAGCGAAGTTTGCTAATGTTGTAGCGAAGGTTACATGGCTATGCGATAATTTTTATTAAGTATTTTACGGTGTTAAGACATAAAGTCACGGAAATTAATAGTAAACCCAGAGAATTAAGAAACATGACTTCCAACTTAAATATTTAGAAGGTACCCATTAAAACTGTTGTTTTTTTATAACAGTTGAAATGGTCATTTTTTCTTCTTCTTTCTTCTTTTTAAAAAAAAACGTTGCCCCACCCTAGGAATTTCTCCTGTATCGTGGGTGCGTTTACAAACATTTAAACTCACATACACAAACACACCCTTTGAACGCGGCAAAATGATATAGGGTGTATATTTGCTTCTACTGTTTATTTTCCTGGTGGTTTTTAATTTTAGAGTACAGACAGTAATAGTAGTGGTCTAGTGGAGTAGATAAAGTCCTTATTTGACTTTTTCTCTAAAGCTTCCCCAAGTCGTTCCATTAAACATGAATAAAAGTAAAATATATGGTACAGCTTTCATAAATTGTAACTGCAAACAAAATTCTAAAGCCTGTTTTCAATCAATTATGAAAAAATCTCATACTAGGCAATATCCTATAACCATATCCTATAACTATAAAAAAAAACAATAACTAACAATAATTTCTTGTTTACAGACTGGCTGGAGGAGTGAGTATACGTGATAAGTCAACCAAACCCAGGAGAACGCAGTTATTAATATAATGTCTTTAGAAAACAAGAGTCCTGTCCCCAATGGACAGGCAAACATGACCTTACAAAGAAATCAGAGGCAACAAAACACGCTGTGATTTCGTAATTATGAGTATATTCACTCATAGGTATAAACTTGACACATCACATTAATAAATAAGACTGTTGAACAGAATTGACGTTTACAACAACAAACTAGGCTGAGGCAACAACCAGAGCGGAAAGCGACGGCGACGCACTGTGATTGACGAGGCTTTTGAATTCAAGAAAAGAACAGCGAATCGATCCTTGAGGCTCCCCTGTTGAGGCAACGCCGTCGCACGCTCGCTGTACCACCTCGCCTTACAGTTTGAATTGAACTGAACATATCCTGATTTTGAACACAATGAAACTTTGTCCCAGTTTATCGTTCCCCAATGAAAGACTTTGATATACCGCGATCAGTTTCCTACAAGTATTAAATTAAGAGTGTTTTACATGAAGTAACTAGCGAAATTGTACAGTATTATAACGTTAGGTAAGGTCGGTTATGAAGTCTTAATCGTTTAAGTATAGTTCAAAAAATGAAGAAATAATTTTGTGTATTTGTACATATCTCTATAAGTTATATTCTGTTCCTGTGTACATTGTTTTTATTATTTTTTTATATTTAATTCGAACGATTCGTTTCGCTATAGGAATTGTGATGTGTTCAGAAAGATAAAGAAAGCGAAGAAGTTTTTTTTGTACATTTTATTATTTGTGTAGATGTTATATGAATGAAATGCAATAGTAATTTATGTAATAGTTATACATGCAATCTGTAAATAAATAGCAGTTTTGAATAGTGACATTTCGCAGAACTGACTTTGTTAGCGCATTAACCATGATTTCGTTAAATAAATTATTCATTTGGTCACTAAATCGAATTAGCTATTGAATATTTATGTATACAAATAAATTTGTTTGTCACAAGGTGTATTATAAAGTTTTGTATCACATTACCGTTGTAAAATTAAGAATTTTGAGTGGCCATAAATTTAAAAATTACGGGGCTGTGTATGTGGTTGTAACTTATAGCGTGAACAAAAGAAAGTTATTTGCGCAAGGTGCTAGTACCACAATGTTTCAATATTACCATGCACCTTGTATCAACATGGTGAGCTTGCTTATTATTTTTTTACCCCGGGGTTTATTACGCTTCAATCAAATCTACCTGCATTTGTTGAGTCCTAATCATATAATATAGTTACAGCCAGACGTTACAACCACAAACATATACCTGTACCCCAAAATATGTAAATATGAAATGTAAATGAAACATGTAGAAAATAAATGAAATCATTATAAGACTATCAGATTAAATAAAAAGATGTAAATTAGAGATCACTGCAAAACAGCCTATAACGATATCCCGTACCTAAAGTTTTTAGTTTTTAAAACAAAACATTGTGAAATTGTGTATTTTAAATGAAATTGTGAATAAATTATCAATATTGATATTAAACGTTTATTTCATTTCCCTCCCTCATGCGAAACGAAAGCTCGTTGAATTGATAAACATGGGAGTAATTCCCGCTGTCCCTATGAAAGGAGCGGAGGTCCCTTTTAAATTGGAAAGCAGATCAATTGACCATCCAATTACGTCGTCTTATACGTTGTCCGCCATAAGTCACCGGATCAATTCCGCTATTCTGCAGAAAAAGTCGTCCAAAAGTAGCGCTTATCTCGCGGCAAATTGAAAATGCAGCCGGCCGTGTGATTGTGACGCAACGGCTCCGTTGCCGGCGACATATGGACCTATTCAATTTTAATCGCATTTCAGAAGAATGGACATTGGATAAAAGTACGTATGAAATGGTTCCCGGTCGACGATAGGCCTTACTTAATACCGTTGGTTTTATTTGCGGTTCATTCCGACGGATTTTAAGGGTGCCTTTGTTGGTAAACAATTATTGTTTACTTTTGATCGTTTTAAGTTGCATGGTTATTCTGTGGCCGCTTAGCGTTCATGCATCGGTGGAGATGTGATCGTACGACTTGACATTTGTAAAGATTTCTGTTGCACACTTCCTTATGAATTTTGATACATGCTTTGTTGAGGTTTATATGTGGAGCCATGTTGTTACCTGATGTCACAAAGTAAATCAAATTGTGTGCTTTAACGCATTTGAGTTTATTGGATGAGATGATTGGATATCCGGGGAACTTACAAGTTTTCTGAACAAGTTTAACGTAACTCTTAAGTACCAATGAGAGCGGAGACTTAATTGGCTATGAGATAAATTCCTCTACAATATTATTATAAAATCAATCGCACAAAAATCGTAGTAGACAGGAGTTATTTCAAACAAAACCAATACAAAGATCTTTCTTTACTCCTATAGTTACTTATATCCTTCCAAAAACAAAACAAGAAGTGGCTTGTTTGTAGTTTTAAAAACGAAACGGCATTTTGCTCGGGACTGGACCGGGCATAAGTCACCGGCCGGCCAGTCCGCGTGGTGATAAATGCATCGCTAGCGCGGGAAAAAATGTCGCCAGGCAAAAACCGCGGCATCACTCCCTGCGATTTATTGTACACGGCAACACCGCGGAATATTCGAGAGCCGACACTTGGACGAATATTCTTACACCTAAAGCGGTATGCGACTACCCCCCGATGTGACGGAACTTCGCACTTGGCAAAATTACGAGCGTTAACGTACGGCAGGTATGTTTGCACCGGACGATTTATTTGTTTAATTTTATTGAATGACGCGTAATATATCGTGTAATTGTCGAATGGATATGCACGCGTAGCGGTTCGTGTCAATAAAGTTGGTAAATCATTTGGTGAAATAAACGTTTCAATCAGATTGATTTTGATTGATACGGAAATATATCATTGCAATGGTCCGAGTACGAACATCATCATTATCTCATGATAATCCAAGCGTCATCGCTTGTATCCCCCGAAATATTAGGTAGAGGTGCACCTAAGTAGGGCCACATTTCTCCATTGATGTTAAAGTCCCATGTAATTAATTACCATCAACGAGACTTTGAGGCTGCTACTGAGAATTTCCTGATAACATTTGCCCGACCCGGGAATCGAACACTAGACCCCATGCTCAGCCGTCTCTTGCAACCAGTAGACCATCGAGGCAGTCAAGAATATGAAATTATATAAAAAATTCACATCCAGCACATTCACAGAGAAGCTCTTGTTAACGCCTAACAATAAAAGCCAACAAAACATGCGTATGCCTTTAAACTAGATAATTATTGCAATTAAAAAGCAGGCTCACATTCACACGACTAAGGAGCAACATTAGCCAAATAGGTTACAAACGCGAACACAATTCATTTTAGACAAATTGCAAAGAGCCTGAGAGATAAAATTGAAATGGCCCATTGTATCATTTCTGGTTTCCACAGCACAAGGAAGACGGTAAGAGGTAACAGTGGGGTAACCGGCTGAAAAAGCTTTTCACAATAGCTACGCAACTTCCAAACTATCGTGATGGGAGTAATTGGTTTGTTTATTAAATGCGTATCGTTATTTAGATAAGTAACTATACTAATCTAATTAGTATTAATAGATCATTCAATCTAGATATAGTAATAAAAACTGGGCTTCAATTAGAGCCGTGAAACTTTCACTTCATCATCTGCCTAGCCTTTTCACAAACTATGTTGGGATCGGCTTCTAGTCTAACCGGATGCAGCTGAGTACCAGCATGTTACTTGAAGCTGCTGCCTATTTGAGGTCCACAACCCAATAACTGGGTAATTCGATACCCTATAGTCAGATTCGATGACATTGACACGATGGTCCGTTAAAGTAAAAGGAGCTATTTCTTCAGACAAATTTCAGCAGGCGGTGATGGCAACCTTGGACTGGAGTAGATGGAGGCAAATGGTCCGCTTGAAGGGGTCCAGTGGCCACGATCCTCAACAATGAAGGATTAAGAAGAAGAGACTTGATGTTTGAACTTTGACTTCTGACTACTTGTAGGTAAGACTAGCCTTTGTCTACAAATGATAGCCAACGGCTTACCGAATTGGAACTTTCACATCTGAAAGAATAAAAAGTTTTGACAAAAAACTGAGAATTTTGCTGTAGACAGAAACTATGGGGCACTTGATATCGTGTCCTGCCTGTCCTGGTACTACCTACACAAGCTGATGGAGGCTACTGAAAGTGCCAAACTCGTCGCCAAATGGGCCGACTCAATTTGAAGTGTAGCGTATGCTAAGAAGAAGATAGAAACAAAGAATTTAAAGCTATTAACACTTTGATTGATGCACAACGGATTGGTTATCGCTACTGGATTTCAGCCGTCGGAAGAGCTGACTAACGCTATTTTGCTTTATTTTAGCAGAGTATTGGCAGCGTTTGAGCAGTAGTCTTTTTCCATCAGTAGTTTCCAGCAGTTCTAGCATCGTACTTCATTTACAAGAGGGTCAATGGAGTTTATTGCCTGTTCTTCTCCATAGAGATCTACGCTTTGGAATGGGCAACTACAGAGCAGTACAGACTGTAACTTCATTTTATTGTTGCCTTTATTTTGACTGTTCAAAAGTGCTTGTAATCGGGCAAGTTTTTCTTTTAAATCCTTTATTTTGGAAAAGGCTTTCATCGCGATGCGATTATGCCAGCCTCTACCGGGCTACTTAAAGACAATACTTTGTTTTTGACTTGAAAATACACTACGCCACGGAACCTAAATTTGTGCCCAGTTATTTAAACATAACTGAAGAAATGTGGGTGTACTATTAGGTACAACTCTGCCTAACCTCTCGGGGATTACAGGAGTGATGTCGTTATGTCAATACGCCAAAACATTGTAACAACAAACAAAAACACAAACATAAACTCAAGCCTCTGAATTTAAAGAAGTAAACGTAACGTCCACAAATCCTTAGGGAGCCTCATAGTCACCGAGTCGTGAGTAAGGGATTGTACACACTTGAGCGGCCGCGACTATCCGCCTGATCCGGGAATCAATCTGGGACTTAGTCGGCGTTATCTCACTGACCCCGCGCTGTGTCACGACGCGTTTGATTTGCTTTTCAATTTTATACTGGCTACTCTATCCGTCGCTTCATTGGTTTTGAATGAGAGGTACGCAAAGTGATTTTTATTATCGGGGTGACCGGAATGAAGGGTTGGCTGCTGACCGTTAGTGTTTGCTTGGGTGTTGAAGTATCTTAGATTTAGAAATCTATACTAATATTTTAAAGAGGAATTTGGTTATAAATTTGTATGTTGGAGGTAATCTCCGGAACTAATGATCCAATTCTAAAAATGTTTTCACTGTTAGAAAGATATATGGGTGCTATAGGCACATCAATTGTAGGTATTTATAAAATGCATATTAGACTGTCCAAAAAAGACTGTAATGTTTTTGCGAACGGAGTCGCGAACGAAGTGCTTGTAAGATTTTAGAATTTTAGAATTAAAATGATTTTAGTACTGAATTAAGTTTACAATTTCTTAAACAAGTTATAATATAAATGCGATGAAGAAATAAACGCTAGAGATGTTACTGTAATTCTTCTTGACATTCATTATCGACAACTTAATGTCATCACAAATAAAGTTAGCTTAATTTATTATAGTGCTAAAATACTAGGTTGGTAGGTAGGTAAAATCACCTAACTATCGCAAACACTTTGCAATGTACCCAGTAGCTAAATGAGCTATTAATCTTTATAGCGGAGCCATAACTCCCGTTTCTATTTTCTGCATATAATTATTCAAGCAATATTTTCATATAACGATATGAATCTAATTAGCGTTTACCTATCTCTTGTTTAGCCTACAAACATTAATTTACCAACGGAAAAAGTAAAAACATTATTTTATCGAATTAGAAAACACAATGAACGAAAAAAGCGTACAAGTGCATACCGATTCACTCCACTGTGCACACTTCTTTATGACGCGACGATCGCAGAATCCGAAAACCCTATGTTTTCAACAGCTTTAAAAACTTATTTCAAGACTGATCTTTGAAACTCAAGATGCAACTTTTGATATCGTTTTACAGTTAGTTAAAAATACTAAACATAAAAATGTTTAATATTGTAAACTCGATCATTAAACTATGTAACAAATGATGACGGAACCAGTTCCCCGACGCTGGAATCAGAACATTCAGTTCCTGGAACTACTCCTATTAGATAACAGATCAAAGATCATTTAAATTAAACAGAAACGATTAACTCCCAGACGGAATTCAACTGTAAGGCGGAGGCGACATACAAATAAAATACCTATTTGAAATGACGCAGCGGCGAAGACTCGTCGACAAGCGAACGCAGCGTAGAACATACGTAAGTTATTACATCTTATAATATGTTATTTACGTACGCGGCTCATAATAATAAACAAAGTGTGTGGGTATTGAGTATCTGTAACTTAATAACGTTGGAAGCACCTGCCCGCGCGCCCTCTCTGGCACATTAATATTATAATATATACAAGGAAAACGACCCTTTAATGCATTCGGCAGACGAACTGGTGTAATTATTATTTGGTGTAAACGTATTGAATATTAACTCCAGTATAGGGGGCGGGTAATAATCTTTTTTGAGGCCAAAGTATGGTAATCGCAGCGGTAGTAACGGACGTTGTGGAAGGGTCTTAAGACAGGTGACACGGGCGACAAAAACTGACGGAATTTTGATGAAATGATGCAGTCATATTTCTGAACTGTTTATTGCGATATGAATGAACAAAAACGGTTGGTACCGAATTTTGTAACTAATAAAATATGTGAACTTGTAGTCTCTGCTGCGAGTTATTTAGTAGGAATTTGAAATGTAGTGGAATTTTTTTTTGCAATTTTAGTTCCAATATGTGGTATTAGGTAGGTATCTGGTAATCTCAGTTTTTGTTTTGTGACAGCTAATTATAAATTAAGTACAATCATTACTTAATTTATGATTAGGTATGTATGACCCTATTAGATCAGTTTCACATTTTCAGATTAAGTAGACTCCAACAAGAGTTGAAAGTTTTATTTCAATAGGATTCGACTGTATGTAAAATCAGTTATGATTTCAGGGTAACATTTCATGAATATAAGTAGATGTTTTCCTAAAATAGAATGGAAAAAGAAAACATGTTGCCCTGACCCCAAGTAGAATGGGACAAGGTCAGGAAAATAATGAGATCGGGTTCGAAAATGTATTTATTTTTTTAGACATTGTATCCACAAGATATTACAATAGTTTGAGTCCATTCATATTCTATCTATTCTATCGGCGTACAAATATTTCCGTAACAATGAAAGAAATAACAATAAGTAATAATTTTAAAATGATCTAGGATAGGCACATACAATGTAGTACCATACTTAGTAACTCTACCTAGGTTTTGCAAGACTGGAAATCATGCAAAGTCGAATATTAAAAAAGCAATGTTTCATGTTTCATGCATGGATACATTTAATGAAAATTAGGTGGATTACTGGAAAATACCTATGGCTTTACAAAAGTGGACATGTCAGGGCTTATTGAGAAATGCTATAAAATTGTGAAGTTTTGAGCTTGATGAGCTTTTATTGGGACAAGCCCGCCACACTATTCCCAAACCACTGTAACTCCTGTTAACCAGAATCAACAGTGGCGACCACAAGAAAAGCGCCGAGACAAGAATAGCGGAGGAATAGGAAAAACATAATTTCCACTTCCCTCCATATCAGCAGGAGACCGAACAGAACAAGGCCAATAGGCACACAGGGACGTATACAACTGGGATAGGCCCAGTTGCCTAGCACCACGGATATTATTGTCATTAATATTACTGGGTAATAAGTTGTGAGCTGTAACATTTGATTCCAATTATAGGTATGACAAAAATGCTTGAACGCACGGAAATTTGTTCTAGTTTCGACAAGGTCCGTATAGTAAATAACTCGGGATGTAACCCGTGCACTATTTAACATAATATTACGTTCATTCTGCCAAAGACTACACTCCCATAAAATGTGATGTGCAGATTGTTCAAATTCGCAGTAAGATGTAAAACATCCTGTCGAGGCTGCGGGTTGTTCGCAAGGAATACCGCGGCCTCGACATGAAGGGCGAAGAAGGAACATGGGTGGTTTTTAGTCAGTAGAAGTCTGACACTCCCTCTCGCTCTGCCCAAGAGCGGGAGGGGTTATTTGATGATTTCCCACCCCAAAAAAAAAAAAAAAAAAAAGAAGTAAAACATCAGATGTAGATGAGCTTGACTCCTTCCTTATTTAACTTAGACAGTCAGACTTAGAGAAATCTATGATCAAATGAACAGAAAAAATAAACCACTACATTAACCAACTCGATCTCTAGGTGTTGGTCGTGGCGAGGTCAGATACGAGTAGGTATTCGCTCCATGTAATATTTTTTATTTTAGTTATTTATTTAAGAAACCAACAGCAATATCAACTGCAGCTGGTTAGACTGGAAGTCAACCCCAACATAGTTGAAAAAAGGCTAAGCAGATGATGATGGTAACCAACTCGATCAAACAACAAACAAAAAGAAAAAAAACTTTCAGAAATACTTCAACTGTAAATTGAGGTTAGTATTAAACCGCAAATTACCAACATTAAAGTACCTTCAGCTTATTTTCGGGTACGTCACGTACGTATTTGCTATTCTAATTAGGTATGTTGTCAGAATTTCATTAAGCCATGCCATGCGGGTTTGCCTACAGGAATGTCACAATGTTTGTTCAATCGGGGCTTTGAAAGGTAAACTAAGCCTTTGTAGGAGGAACCTTTTAATATGATTCTTGTACTGGCTAAATAATACCAGTTGCAGAGGTGGATCTTTTAGGTTAAGCATCGCTTGCCGAGGTCGGTTCGTGGATGGGTGACCTTCCATACTATTTATTTATTTATAATAAGCTCACCAACAGCACAATCACTTACAATTCAAATTACATAACAACAAAAATTGACATTTCAGTAACCATGCAAATAACAGGTGTGCATGACATTGATACATGAATATAAGAGACAAAAGAAAACAATAAAAAGTGTGCCTATTAGTAGACCTTAATCTAGATCACTATACCGAGACCTATCCGTGCCTTGGCTGTTGAGATCATAATTAAATAATTTAATAAATAATAAATTAATTAAAATAACATACTGGTTTTCAGCTGTATCTGGATGGGCATGTGTTACTTATGTATGTTTAACTTTTTCTTCTTTCTCTGTTTGTATCAAGAAAGATTTTCTAATAACATAATGTGTAGGTGCAGTGAAAACATTTTTCCAATAAGTAGATGGTGTCTGTTTGAAACCCAACTAAAATGTTAAATTGCCATTTTACAAGTAGATTCACATAGGTTTGAAGTTCAATTTCGGTAAATGAAATGCAAAAGCAATATTCTCCCCTTCGATTTTTATGACTAATAAATGAGAAGCAGCTGAAACTGGAAACATTCCAATTTACTTTTGTTTCAAACTCAAATTAAAACAAAAGAAGTGCATGTTTTAACTGTTGGTATAAATTCTTTTTTTGAAATTCATGTCAAGGCAAGATTGCAAAGCATAGATTCCATTAAAAAAAAAAAAATTTTTACAAACTCTGTTTGTCTTTAATTTGTCTCTAAACTTTTGAAACATGAAACCAAGATTTTTTGAGCTACATGCGCCACGAACCACTCACTAAATTAATGTGTTTAGTGCTACACACATTTAAAACATAACTGTCTATTTTATTTGCCCTTTTTAACCCAAAGGTTGACTGACAGGAATGCCAGTTTGTTTGCCTTTTTTTTTTGGGGTTGGGTAATCATCAAATAACCCCTCCCGCTTTTGGGCAGAGCGAAAGGGAGTGTCAGACTTCTACTGACTAAAAACCACCCATGTTCCTTTTTAGCCCTTTATGTCGAGACCGCGGTATCTCTTGCGAACAACCCGCAGCAGTTTGTTTGCCCTGACTGGAGGTTTTACACTCAAGACACCCACAGGACTTCGGTTAATCAGTCGACAACCTCCAAGGTTGAAATGGCATACCCAACAAAAATACTGTCTGGCAATAAGTCATTCTATGTACCAGTAATCTACATGAAGTTAAATAAATAAAAAAAACTCCTAGTTTAAAACGAGGCACAGGTAATCTTAGCACCTGTGCCAGGTATTTTACTGGTCGGTTTATGTGCCGATCGAAAGCACCCTCACATCCGACCCTCTAGCGGAAGTACCCACGCACCTTTTAGTGCCTTCTATACAGTTTTGACCTGGTTACATTACAACGTTGTTTTCATCGTGAGGTGTTTAAAGCCTTTTGTTTTCGTTACTTTCTTGTTGTGGTTTGAGGCGTTTTATTTATAAATAAGGGTTTGTAAGTGAAGTGGATTAATAGAAGAGAGTTTTTGTTTATTTGGATTTGGGCATGCAATGTTGTTTTAATCGGCCTCGTTGAGGATATTATTTATATACGAGTTATGTGCCCAAGGCATACTTTTCATTCACTAATTGACCTCAGAACTTTTATTTCTTAAATCTTTTTCAATCTCTCGGAACTCTAGGGCAAAATTCTATCTTCTAGACAAGACCTAAAGATTTAGGCTGTCTTTCAGTGAATTTAAGATTTTTTTCATGAATTATGGTCATTATAGGTATTTCATCTTATTACGTTATTGGTAACTTCACCTCATATTCCACAATCAAACAAAATACCACATCAATTCAAGATACTGTAAAATATGTATAATATGATACACAAATATACCACAGACGTATAATCTTTCAGAAAACCAAATAAGTAATTATATAAACTGCAACACGAAACATTATACTTCATAGTAATAAGCGATAGCAGTCGATGTGATAAGCACCCACAAGATAACAGCCAATATCTTCGCGGTTTTAGCACCATCGGAAAAAAACTTATTTAAATATGCATTTTAATGTTTGTGTATATTTTTATTTAATATTTATGTTAATATGAATTCGATTTCATCCAATGATGAACTAGTAGAAGTTTTTATAGATGTAAGCCTACTCGGCTTCCAGTCTTACCGGATGCACCAGTATTTTAGGCATTAGCAGTGCCCCAGATAATACTGGGTAATACGATACTCCTTGGGTAAGAATGCTTGTCCGACTTTCGGGCCACACACACACGCTGTAGGTATACCTTCAATGAACTAGCCATAATTATTACGCATAGGAGGAAACGAACTCAACGGGACGAATACTTTTCCATTTTCTCTTTTTTCCAAATACAATTATGTCCAGTAACATTTAAAACTTAGTGGACTGAAAACAAAGCACAAGGCTGGCGCCTTGAAATAGTGTGTCGAAACAAAATTTAAATTTACACTTTCATTACATAGTCTATTTCAATTATTACATTACAACTATATTTTAAGGACATGTAGATAAGCTCATAAGTGTTGGCATAAAACCGAATATTTTCACACATATCTTTGACACAAAAGAAAGATTCCATTTAAATAATTTTAGCATAATAAAAAATAAAACAAGACCTGTACTTTTCGCTGTCAGCCTAGTATTTTAATTGCGTGTTCGCACAACTAATGTCATTACAATCTGTAGTAATTAATAAATGTGTAATCTTTATCGTTAGCTCGGTGACAACGTGTGCACCTGCCCTTTAACACCTTTGTATCTATGGTGAATCTATTGGTTATAATTAGGTTGATGTAGTTGTTCAACTTTCTCCAGTTTAAAAGCCATTTTTCCAGAAAAAAATATTCGTGAAAACTGCGACTGTCTGTTCATCCTTCCGTTAGGACTCATCATCTGCCTACAGCAGTTCACTGGTGGACATAGTACAGTCAACAAGTACTTTATGGGTCAAACTTTTCCTCCGCCTCCGCAAAATATGAACGAGGTTGTGTGTCACTCGATACCGAATAGCGTGTCGACAATTTTTGAAAAAACTTCAAAAGCCGCTTGAAAAACTACACTAACCCCATTTTTTTTGTTTCGGTTAATTGTCTGTAACTTTTGCAAATTTTGCAAGCGGTTTTTGATATTTTACCTATGTTAGTTTGTCTTTTAAATACATGATTATTATTAATACAGAACTATCTTTTCACCATAAATTAGTAAGTATAATGTAAGGTAACGCGATACAAGCTGCGCCCGCGTCGTCACCCGGCGAGATTACATGCGGATCGACGCACTCGGGACGCGTGCGACGCACACCTGCTCCAGTTACCATAGGAATTTGGGTATGAGCTTGTGATTAACCAACAAGTAAACTAAACTTTAAGTTAGTATCTATTGTTTTTTTTAAGATCATGATGGAAAGAATTTGTAGAAGTGCTAGCCTGAAAACAGGTGCAGATGTTAGGGAAAAAGGGTTATAAGCAAGACTTATAAAAAATCATGAAGAAGAAAACTAATTCGTATTATTACCAAGGTAGGCATTAGAGACTGAAATTACTTGTAAAACACTATTTTTTATGTTGTGTTGTGTGATTCTGTTAGGACTCATCATCTGCCTACAGCAGTCCACTGGTGGACATAGGCTCGATGCTCATCAGCAGTCAACAAGTACTTTATGGGTCAAACTTTTTCGCGGCCCCCACAAAATATGAACTCGATTTTGGCAAACTTTTGCAATTTTTGCAAGCGACTCTTGATCTTTTATCATATTATGTCTTTTCATATGTGTTTATTAAATTCGATACTTGTATTGACAATAAATAACATAACATCACGCCTGTAATATCCGAAGGGTTGGGCAGAGGTGTATCGTACATACATTTCGCCAGTTATGTTTAAGTCCTATAAAATGGGGGACGAGCCTATTGCCATCAACTGGGCACAAATTCAGACCCCGTGGCTGTTACTGGGAAATTCCTGATGGTAAAACTCAGGAGAGAGACTCGATCAGACCAACGAGGCAGTCAACAAATTACCATCATCATCTGCCTAACCTTATCCCAACTATGTTGCGGTCGGCTTCCAGTATAACCGCATGTAGCTGGATACCAGTATTTCACATGGAGATTGCCTATCTGACCACCACAACCCAGTTAATACTGGGTAATACGATACCCTTTGGTAAGGCTTTTAGGTCACTGACTACCTGTAACGACTGCCAAAGATCTATATATGGCAGCCGGGACCAACAGCTTAACGTGGTTTCCGAGGCACGGAGGAAACTAGGTATATAATAGGCAGTCACCCATCCACAGACCAACTCGGGTCGATCTTTAGCTTAAGCCGTGCCTAAAGATCGACCCGAGTGGCAGTTATTATTAAGCCACGAGTCACGAATAAATTATATTATTACACAATTAATACTAAATTCCCCCAATGTCGGAACGGACTATTTTATGAATTAACTTTGCTGGGTTTGGGACCTTTGGGTGCACCTTGTTTAAACAAATACACCTGATCGATGGTGTTCGATGCACCTTGCTCCAAATTTTATCTGTTGGCACGAGAAGAAATATATGCCAGAAGGTTCGTTCGGGGTGAATTTGGTAAATTTGTGATATTTAGGCTTAAGTTGAAGGGAAGTTTGGCTTCAATAAATTTTAATACCCACTATGAAAGTAAAAATGCCTGACAAAGACAAAGACATTTATTCGTAGGATACGGTATTCACAAAGTTGTTACATGAAATGGCATGGTTCAGGACATATATGTTATATTTACATAAGTAATAATTATTTATACTAAAATTTAATATCTCAAATTTATTTCTTTCTTACACACATACTTGACGGGAGGCCTTACACTCGCGCAGCTAAGCGGAAGTCAGCCTCATAGATTTAGAACTGCAAGATACCATTTAAAAAAATCTCTATCGTATTGTAAATCGAGCTGGTATTTTCAAGTTCACGTCCAAAGCGCGTAATTCACTTCTCTAAACATTTTTGCAACAGCTACTACAAGTACAAGTACACAATGTAACTTAAAGAATCCATATAAAATATTTAGCTTTGTCTCGATTTACACTACTGAATTCAGCTTACGATATGACAGAATACATCTGTTTCACTCATTTACATGATTAAATAGCTATAACTATCTCCTTTGAACTTTGGCTCTACAGGAAAACTACTGCAAACATGGTAACTAGTGTCTGAGTCAATATTTCCCAGTGTCCACCATCAGAAAGATTATGAATTAGCTAGCCAACTGTATTATATAAAATACTAGGCGATATTTTTCTGTATTTTAACTTATTTAATAACGTGTCGCGGGCGATAATCACAGTTCAACTTTTTCTAATACACTGAAACCTACCCTCTTATTGGAATATTTAGAGAAAATAAATTGAAAAAGCTACACACTAACAAGCTTCGGGAATGTAGCGAATTTAATTTAATTTATTTAAAAAATAAACTCCATAAGTCTTTGTCCATTCGTACTTTGAATTGTTTCACCTCATTACGTGCACGAATATCACCGACATTTCTTGGATTATATGATTATTTTTCAAACAAAATTCAACCATACGGTCCTTAAAATAGAGCTAATTTTTCAAAACCTAATCATGCATACTGGCTTCCGTCGAAGACGATAACTATACAAAATTCGACTCAAAAGTTCGGGCTAGAAATTTCTGAATTGCCTGATTTTATATCTGCCCTGATTATGAGGAATATCCCAATCGAATTTGTACTTTATCTTAGCAGGAATAAAGATGAAAATGGTGTGGATGCTATAGAATTTCTTAGGTGTGAAAACACAAGCTGGCCGTTTGTTCGGACGGTAGGGTGAATGCGACAATTTTGCTCATTCGAATACAGAAGTGGGACTAATGGTTCGCTATTTTTATGTTACCAATTACATCGTTTCCAGGTATCGGAATATACCAGTTTTGGATTTTATAATGATAAGAAATATGATAGCAGTATAAGCGGCATTTTTTATTGAATTTTGAGCCATCAGATTTAAGTCAGTAATCTGTCTATATTTATAGTAAACGAGCTTAATATCTTTACCTACTTCACTGAGAACAGGTTTTCACTATTTCGTGCCAGCAACGAATTATCACTCAACGCAAACTCCATAACTTAATTAACTTAAACATTATGACAAAAACGAACTGTCACACAATTTAATTAATTGAGAAGTTTCAGTAGATGCGTGTAAAATTTGCATATACACAGCGTTCGCTATCGCAAAACAAAAACACGATTTTGAACTCGAGGCACACATGAAATAAATCGAATAAAAAAATCGATTTTAAACGTTCGATCTGCGTTGGAGTGGGTGCAATTAAAGGGTTCCGAGAATCGATGCTGCAGCCTGCAGGACTGCACGGAGCCCGCACGAATATACTTACGCCATTCGTATGAACAGCG
Source organism: Diarsia brunnea (assembly GCA_949774965.1). Classification (NCBI taxonomy): domain Eukaryota; kingdom Metazoa; phylum Arthropoda; class Insecta; order Lepidoptera; family Noctuidae; genus Diarsia; species Diarsia brunnea. Next base: position 15,058,103 of record OX459001.1, read on the forward strand.
GATAAAAATAATTGTATCTATATGTAATGTGATGCACATTATATGCTTCGGTCGTGACGTGATGTATTGAAGGACTAATATTTTTATTCTCTGTGGCGATAATATTAGGAGTTCGAGATACATCAGACGATTCTAGACTTCAGTTTGTTGTTGGTTATTCAAAACATCTGGTTTATACAAAAATAATATGCAATGGTCAAAATGTATGAAAAATGGTAAAAATTATTTTTTAATACTTGACTAAATCTTGGGATCAATAACTGAATTCATGGGAACAGTTGGCACGTCCATGGACATCAGTTTTTACAGAAGCAAGCACATCAAGTTACTACGATCTGTAAAATTTCTTTAATAGATTTTCAACTTTATCGCTAAAGAATTAGGTTCCAGGTTTATTGGGAAAATGTCATAGTTTCGGGTAGCTTCATGTGTTGGTGTCTGTACATTCAAACTTTTATTTATTTTTCTTTTCTTTTATTATTTCTTATTTTTTTATAAAATGTCTAAAAAGGTAAAGTGATGTCGTAAGACCGGTTATGGAAACACAAATTCAAGAGTGGACGATAATAATCGATTTCCACTTTTTGTATCAATAAATGAGACCGATTAAATAAATATTGTATAATGTCAATAATATGGAACTTACAACATTCTCTGTAATGGTCATTGCATTATAATTTAATCAGAGATAACAGACCCAATAAAAAACACAAAAAAAGATCACATCTAATTTCCACCATTTATCTCAAAAACGCCCCCATAAAAATAATCATAACCGAAACCTAATGAAACCCAATATCGATTACAATCGATTACAAAACTTTATCGATAACAAAAGAGCTAAACAAGGTGTTTACGATACCGATATCGATCTCGAAAAACGTGGCCAAAGACAAAATCCTTAGCGAATAAATTATATCGAGAGTCGGTTGGTTGTTGTCGAGCCCTTAATTGGGCCATGTACAGACCGACGGAAAAAACGTAACATTTGTTAGGTATTCCAGGAATTATACACTTGTTGGTTTCTCGGGGCCGGTTTATTTTCAGTGTCCCGTAATGAATGGTCTAACGAGATAGATAGATAATATCGTATTGCTTCTCCGTATTTCGTCGGAGTAGTTTCGATAAATAGTGATGAAAAATGTGGGTTTAGCCTTATTAGTTTTATGTACGGTTTTTTGTTTACGAGTTTAGCTACTTTATTATATACTTTTTTATGTAGTTAGTTTACTTCATTTCTATTGAACAATAAATGCCTTACCACTGTATGTACTTAGGTGTGTATGTGGTTTATTTCAAAGAGTCCTACATATATTATAACAAGGCTAAGTACATATTTTGTTCCTTCCTTTTTGTTGTTGTGTACTATAGTTACAACTCTTGCCCTGTCTTGCTTGTTCCCATATTCCTTCCTCAATTATTTTATTATTTTAAAACAGGGTAAATAACATAACATCACGCCTGTAATCCCTGAAGGGTTAGGCAGAGTTGTACCAAGTATGGACACATTTATGGTTAAGTTATGTTATCACAGTTATGTTTAAGTTTAAGTCCTATAGTCATCGACAAGGCATTTCTGATAAAAAACCCGACCAGGGAATCAGACCCAGGACCACATGATCAGTAGCCGCGCTTGCGACTACTACAGCAACAGGTAATCAAAAAGACAGACATGGCAAATATGGTGCACAAAAAAAAAAGTATCTTTCTATTGGAGTGATATGGAAATTCGAATGACGTTATTGCAACGCACGCTATTTCGAAAATTTTTCGAAAATTTACCCCAGTTCGAAGACACATAATTTAGTCAAAAACCGCTATTTCGAATGACGTTTTCGCGAACTTCATTATTTTTAAGGATTTGGCATAAAACCTTATAAAGACCTTCATAATAAACCAACCATCAAATTCACATTATTAATAATTTCATATTTCTTCATACAAAAAATACTAGTAGGTACACAAGCATGCCGAACTTCATACATGGACGCGACACAGTCCACCTGCATTACTAATGACCGCTGGCGACACTCGCATAATCCCGGGATTACACGCCGGCTTGGACCCATCGAGCGCCGCTCAATGCCTGGACAAATTAATTTGTAAAAACTAGTATACTGGATGAAGGCGAGAAAAGAAACATGGCATAAGTATTGTACTTGTAGCAGTCCATTCTTAACCTACTACAGAAAGTTACAAATATTGTTACTGTAAAAGTATATCTGTCCGTTGGCTTTTCACGTAAATGAAGGAGCTTGTGGCTAAATAATAAATGCCTCACGTGTCGATCTTCAGGTTAAGCCGCGCTTTTCTAGGTGGGTGGGTGATTATCCATTACATACCGAGTTTTCTCCGTTAAGCCGTTGGTCGCGTCTGTCATTTGAAGATCTTTGACAGTCGTCATAGGTAATCAGTGGCCTGAAAGTCTAACAACCAGTGTTTCCTAGGGTTATCAAATTACCCAATACTAATTAGGTTGTGGAGGTCAAATAGGCAGTCGCTTCATGTAAAATACTACTATTCAGCTGCATCGGCCGGAAGCTGAGCCCTACATAGTTGGCAACAGGCTTAGCGGATGAGGCTTCGAGGATGCGGGTTGTTCGAAGAGATACCGCGGCCTCGGCACAAGGGCTAAGAAGGAATATGAGTGGTTTTTAGTCAGTAGAAGTCTGACACTCCCTTCCGCTCTGCTCAGAGCGGGATTATTTGATGATTTCTCAACGCCAAAAAAAAAGGCTTAACAATCATGGCATCTACAGGATATTCTGGTTATGCAGAAGCTAATCTCGCATGTTCAACTACGAGAGGCGATAAAAAAACACATGAATGGTTGAACGGCTAGAGCCATGAGACCATGAGCTGGGTTAGAACAAAGAAACCCGAGAGAAAATGAGAATAGCAATACCTAGTCTTCGCTTCGAGTCTGATGATGATGTCTTTGTCTTGCAATAGTCGTAATAAGGTTAGCTTAAGTTGATTTACTGGATGTACAGTCCATACTTTGGAATTCGGATACACCCATAATATCACTTCTGAAGGAAAATTCATCACAGACTGCTTTGACCCAGTTTCTTCTAACAACTTTCCATCATAGGCGTCATTTCCTTTACCAACATCAAATCAAAAGAGTTACCCATCGCAATTATTTTTTTATGTCCCTCCCGCATTATCTAGGAGGGGAAGCAGATTTCTTTTAAAAAAATAGCGTTGTAAACTTCTCGGCTAATACGAAAGGTGAGGCGACAGACTTGGAGCGTGTCGGTGAACGTAAATTGTTTATTATTTTTTATGGGATTTTCATGAGGACGATCGTCCCGGACTCGTTAAAGGTGGTTGTGACGGAATGAGGTTAGAGCGAATGGAGTGCTAATGTAGAAGATTTTCTTGAACAAAATAATGTACTTCTTTCTTGCGGGTCTTGAGACAATCTCATTTTTAATAGACATGCAATAGCAATGAAATGTACATCACAAGGTGACGTGTCAACCTTTGCAAGTACCTACACGACAAGTTTCTTTTTAAGATAATTGTTGGCTTTGATTAGATTTGTTTTTTTTTTTTTAATTTAAACTTACACTTTTTTCGAGGGTTGACCAAACAACAGATCGCCATACGGACATACTAATTTCACTTCATGCAGGTTCAAACAAAACTTGTAATACCTTCACACACGCCACACATATTTTTTTGTTTGCAAATTAAATACTAACATAAAAACAATATAATTTGTACTGACTTAGAATTGAATACAATTCAAATCATTTTCCATACGCAACGAAAAATTTAAAGTTTTAAACATGTTCGGTAACTGAACTTTTCAACTTAGCGCTCCATTCGTTCGTAATCCATGGCAGCCACCAAAGTTATTGTGTGTAGCTGGAATTTTTAGCCTTTGTTTAAGTTTTTTGGCATTTTTTAACTAATACCTCACAGTTCAGATTGTTCAACTCAGTAAAGTGCAAGTACATACGTATTTTAATACTTTTATTTAAGAAACGTGACTAATCGCAAGGATTTTAAAAAATGTTATGTATGCATCTTTCATTTTACCTACAGTATTCTTTGCTATAAGAATATGGTCAGGTGAATTTTATTAAAATTACTATGAACGCTAAAAAACTGCTGCTAATCTAGTCGCCAAATAACATTTAATTAAAATGGGTAAGTATTTGAAAGACGTTAAATACAGCAACAACAGGAAGGAATGAACAACGGACCATAAGGATCTTTGAATTGTTTCTCCTGAAAATTATGAAAGAGTTCAAAGTTTGTATGTATTTGTATGGTAACGTCAATTTGAACATAGAAAATGATATTTATCCTAATATATTTAAGTCGTTCTTCTAATCTTCCTTGTCATTTATTACCGGAGGATGCCATGAAGTTGCCAATTTAAACGTAAAACCTATCGTGAACGTGGTCTGTCAATACGTCTGTAGCTTCCAGGGCTGCAAACATAAACAGTTGAAAGCATGCCTAACGCTTACACAGTGTCCTTTGACTAAAAAAAAATCATCCACAAGCACTATTCAAGAGTGTGACATTTAGGTATTACCAATAAACGCACAACAGCAATTCAACCTCCTACCTGTAGGTACTCTTCAATTCTAAGCCCAACTTACCCACCTCGTTGGAACACAAAAGCAAACCCGAGCAGGGAACATTTAGCTATCGGCGCCTCTCTCATAACACCGCATTTTCCACTCTTCCCCAGATTTCCCGAGGTGAAATCGCTAAGCGTTGCCCTGATGTTTGAGGATGAGAAATGAGCGGAAGGGGGGGTGGAAAGCAAGGGGGGATGTATTGTAAACACAATTACCTCCCCGCGTCGCTCCCAGGGCAACAAATGGCGGCTAAACGACCCATTCGCCTGTGATTTGTTAGCAATATGCTTGAGATTTGGAACAGAAATGACTTTAAAATTCGTTTTGCGTACTGTGTTACGTGGTTTTGTCGGCTCTAGTGGCGTCGCGTGGGTGTTCATTTAGATTGTTATATGGTTTGGTTTATTTGTGTTGTAATAATGGTAATGTTTGAAGCCTAGATTAAGTTTAGTAGGTACTTTACCATAGGCAAGTAAAGTTTCAGTTGTACCTATACGTAGATAATTTCTTTTAATTTTGAAGTCAACCAATCAATACACATAACATATCATCGCACCGGTAATCCCTGAAGGATGAGAGGTAATTTACACATTAGTACACCTACGATTTTACTTAGTTGTCTGTCTAGTAAAATGTACCTGGAAAACAGACTCTCATCCTCACCATCTTCCTGCCCTTCTTGTTTTTCTTCCAGAAAACAGACTCATTCTGATAGTGACATTAACACAAATTGTTGTAACAAGGTTTAGATTGAAAGCTTGATATTAGTTTTGAAAAATGCTACGATCTTCAATAATAAGTATACACCTTGGACCCTTGGTGTCTACATAACCTGGCAATTTATGAAGCTTATCATTTTACTTTTTTACGTGAAAACACGCATGGCAGGGCGGGTAAGGGCTTTATAACAGGGACATAGCTACCTAGGTCTTTTATTGAGAGGCTAATAGTGTGTCATCACTTATGCACTTCATAAATTATAGTGATCTCAAAACCGGTATTATAAATAGCACCAGTTTTTTTAATTTGCAACATTGAAACATGTCTCTGTGTTTAACATAAATATTCTATCAACATTAATTCGTTTTTACATAGTTTTACCTATGTAGATTCTTTAGCATTGCTTCTAAGAACTACAGTTGAAGTCTAAAGTTATAAGGATGGAGAATGTCAAGTAGTTATATTAGGTACCTAGATTACTTTAAGAGGAAAATGATGAGTACAAAGGTAGATTGGCCATAAGAGTAGAGGACGTCCAAAGAAATGATGGATGGACTATGTAAAGAATGATATGGCAAGACAGGAGTGACTGCTTATATGACGAGTATTATACAAGTATGGAAGAAGAAGACATGCTGCGCAGAACCCTTTGCTAAATTTGGATAAGAGTAGAAGAAGAATTACCTATATTAAAACACTAGCTGACGTCACGCGGTTTCACCCGCGTAGTTCCCGTTCCCGTGGGAATACAGAGATAAAAAGTAGCCTATGTCACCCGGGGATAGTGTAGCTTCCCAACGGTGCAAGAATTTTTAAAATCGGTTCAGTAGATCCCGAGATTACCCCTTACAATTTAACAAATATACAAACACACAAACTTTACTTCTTTATAATATTAGTATAGATTGTTCTAACATGTTCACAATTATTTTGCAGTAATGCAAATTCAAAGATGATTTATTGTAAGGGGAATTTAGGCATAGAATTTAGGCTAAAATATCGAAAAATAAGAATACTAACGCCTAAATAAAGATTTAAAACATTAACAACTTTTACAGAATCTGAATCAATATAACAAAACTCCTTTATAAGTGTAACATACAACAATACAAGATCCTCGTTAATCCCTTACGGTCATAACAAGGCGGGCGCTAGAGGGCGGAGCCCCGGCCTCCACCGGCGTCCCGGAGCATGCGGCATAAACAACTCAAGTTACAACATTTAATTATCGCTGTTTATTAAACCAGGCTCACCTCGCGAGATATGAATCACTGTTAAATGATAACACTGGTGAGGTTGAAAGAAATTATCATTCACACCTACTGGAGATTGGATGGTGGGTCTTGGGACACGATTTGGGTTTGGGGTTGTGAGGAATGGTGTGCTAAAGTCGTGGTAAGGTTTGTTGTTTCGTTGTATCGTGCACAGCATGGGTTCAAGAATGCACTAACAACTTCGCCACTCGGTTTCAGAGAAAACAAATGAATAAGTTTCAGTTTGTCAGAGTTACGAGACACTGACTACCTGTAAGGACTGTCAAAGATCCACAAATGGCAGGCGGGTCCAACGGCTTAGTCTGCTTTCTAAAGCATGGAGGAAACTCGTTATGTACTCGGTGGTCACCCAACCACGGACCAATGACCCGAGCGGTTGTTATTATTTAGCCACGAGCTCTATGAGCCTCGAATCTTCTCCTCCTAGAATCTTGAACTGAATTTCTTAGGATTGTTAAACCCGTGGCACTGGCCGAAGTTTGCAACGAAACCGATTAATCAGCTTCGGCTAGATAGAGGTTGGACACTAAAGAAATTGCTACAAAAGACGTGATTGGTGGAATCATGCGAAAGAAACAATTGACATAAGCGCGTGTTGCTTGTCGCGTCGCGTATCGAGTAGTATCGGCGGCTGTGAACTGTGAAAAGGATACTGCATGTTAACTCACTTGATAACCCAGGAAGCATCATGATTAAGTAACCAAAGTACTTTCATAGTTACACATAACATAGATGTAGTAAAACATGTATGTAGGTTCAGAAAATTGTTTTAAATGACAGTGGTCAGATAGGTACCGACTTTGCCTAAAACTTTTAAGATTTAAGAACGTCTAACGCAATCGACGTAGTTATTTTATCCAACTACACAATTATCATCATCTTTATCAGACCATGTTAGGGCTGAGCTAAGCATGTCTTAGAACCAAACATTCGAAGACATGTGACATCTACCAACATGTTGCAGTACCTACCCAAGTACGGTCTACAGCGGGCACTACCGGCAGTTTCAATGTGGCAACAACAGCCTACTGACTAACTCATAGTGTTCATTACTTTTATTTATGCGACTTTCTATAATAATATGAAATCGACATGACTTGTTTTATTACAGTATTTTATCCTACTACACCACGTAAGTACATTACTAGTCCCCACTACGAGTACACAACACTGAAAGATGAATCCAATCGCCGCCGCATACGGATATTACTCCTCGCAAATATATTAGAAGTGCAAAGTTTATTCTGATTTACGATCTCCCAACAGCCTTGTAAGTTGTAGATGTAATTTAACAAGCTTTCTATTGTTCACCCGCCTCCTATATTTATGAGCAAGGTTATATATGTAAAACTTTGATATTTATGCTGTTAGTAATAAGCATGTATCCATATCGAGGTATTTCGAGACAAATATCCACCATTGCTCAAACGCTTGTGATAAAAAGCAAATCAGGTATCGACTTTTAGTTAGGGGTGGGTTTTACTGAGCGAGCTTATAAAGCTTTGACCCTACTAATACAACTTTGTAGACACACAATACCAATACCAACGTCAACTCATAGATTAATCTCTTTCTTGTAGAGTCTACAGTCCAAAACCAAGTACGACAGAAAATTTATAAATCGACGTGACTAATGTTATTAATATAATGTTATGTAATGACTATTGAACGTTTCTTTATTTAAAAATCTTCAGTTACTTGAAAGTGGCAGAACAGGGAAGACACGGGAACAGATACTAGGTATCATTTACACTGACAACGGGATATTTACCATGTTTCCTTGAGCTTGCAACAGCGCCGAAAATCGGGAATTCGAAACAAACAGTAAACATGGTAAATATTCAGTTTTTAGTGTAAATGACAAATTGTTACTGACCTTGTCAATTTAAAAACTGACACGTTCCGTAGTCGTGTTCAAGGCGCTATATTATCCTTTACGGAAATATTGCAGTGGATATGTTTTTAGCTCCAACAAAGCATAATTTTGACAATAATAATAATTATGAAACTCATCCCTTCAAGAACCCCGCTCGGCCAGCAGAACAGGCCCAGCACTCATAACAAAAGTGCGCAAAGCAGAGCATGCGCCGGCGGCGCACTCGGACGGGCCATTTATCGCACGCGCTCGCCCCGCGCCCGCCTCCCGCCCGCGGCGCCTGCACGACCACCACGCCCCAAGCAGGAGCGGACCTGGACGAAGTACATTATCTGGTCACAATGTTACAATGCTGGGACAGAGGCTTAGGGTCTCGGAATTTGCTCGAAAGAGTTACCGTGGCCCTGGAACGCAATGGGCATAAGAGGGAGCAGGGATCAGTTGATGATGATGATTCTCCACCGTTAAAAAAAGGGTGTCTTTGAGAGGGTGCGTTGCCTGGAGTGTCAAAATGTCACCAGGGAAGCTTACTCTTTTTGAGTGGTAGCACACCATTAGGCCACCACACGAGCTATTGCTGGTTGGTGGATGTCACAAATCTGACGTTTTGGTGCCAGGACATATCTGCCTATAATGTTCCACTAATAGGACACTGGCTTAGGGTCTCTTTGACAGGGAGCCATAAGCCTCCACGCAAGCTGTTGCCAGTTGAATAATGCCACAAATCTTTGAAATTTTGGTACTAGGACATAATCTGCATATAATGTTCCACTGCTGGGACATGGGCCTCAGTTCTAAACATTTTAAGGAAATGGCATACCGGTTTCCTTAAAATGTTTTCTTTCAGCATTTTGAAAGTAGTGGTTATATTGTTGAAGGAAAGTTCTCACCTACCTAGAGTGGTTACAGCCTCTAAAAACACAGGAGGTTCTAAGGTGAGGAAATTAAGAGATCAAAATCTGTTCCGGAAAAATGCACAGGGAAGAAAAACCGCCATTAATTTTCTGCCATAATCTTTTGACGTTTACAGTCCTGAATCTCGCTCGCAAGACCAAGTCCAGTGCGTCTTTGTCTTGCGACCTGGAGTGCATAATGCTACACAGATGCTGCTAAGGTAAGAAAAAGAGGCGTTGAGGATTACTGCCCCATTATTACTTTCAAAGCTCTAATTTCAAGAGTTTTTTTCAAAAAAAAAGCAATTATGCGAAGCTTCTGAAAAGTCTGCCAGTAGTCTATTTTAACCAGAAGCTAATGACCAATGGTAATTCATTTTGAACACAGCCCGTTTAATTTTGATTTGAACTTCCGGAAACAGGACAAAGTGAAACCGCATTTTTCAGGAGAAGGTCACATTTACAGTTTTATTTTCAAGGCAAAGGTATTTTAAAGCTACAACAGTTCCTAGCATTGTAAGACGTTCGATTTATGAAGAACATAATTTTATTTTCGGTTCCAGCGCAAGATCTAACTACGGCCCTGCGCTTGCGCCCCAAAGCGCGAGGGCGCGCGAAATACCGACCGATCTGTTGTGGAGCCGCCATTATAATGAGACGTTATTTATTGGACAATCCCACTACTAATCACCTCGGACAAGCTGTATTCATAAGTATTATATTATGAAATGTACGATGGTAATGGCTGGAAATACCTAAGGTGGGTCCGTAAGAGTAATTTTGTATCGCTTCAGATGCACCAATATCTTTACATGTTTTAAAAGTTTAACAACCTCGAAATGTAAGTTGTTCGTTTACCACTCAAGAAAATTATGTTTTTCTACTCCTCTGCTATTATTTCTTGATTAATTTCGTTGTGGGATCCAAGATAGTTTAATTATTTCTCTGGGACTTCGTCGATCTTCATTATCTCGCCGTCTTTCAGGTGGTCGCCACTTTTGATTCTGGCATTCAGGAGTCGCAGGTGTGTTGGAATATAGGTGAGACAGGTGTACGCTAATATTACTTACACCCACATTTTGCCAGTTAAGTTTAAGTCCCATATAATAATGGAAAACCTTAATAATACTTTCCCCGATTGGGGACCACTACATCAATGAGGCATTCAAAACAAATATAAGTCAAAACAGAATTATCAAAGCTTACTTAATTTCACACTCCTCCAGTCTTTAAACTTCTGAAAGCCCGTCGCATTACCATACATTTAAGCAGAAGTATAATTTTAACGCCTGTAAAGTATTTTATCGATAACTAGCTGATGCTTCACCCGCGTGGATGTCGGTCAAATTATATACTAAAACCTTCCTCTTGAATCACTCTATCTATTAAAAAAAAACCGCTTCAAAATACGTTGCGTAGTTTTAAAGATTTAAGAATACATAGGGATCTAAAGACAGAGAAAGCGACTTTGTTTTATACTATGTAGTGATGATGGAATACAGTTTTAAATACATATCTGGTGTTTGTGTGTGTGACTTTCTTGCACTTAGTCGTAATGGCTCGATGTTTTTACTAATATTATTAGGTTAATACCTCTTTAAATATTTAAATTATATAATATTTGGTATATCAGTTTTTAAGTTATGAAGACATTGCCAATATGGGCAAACCAATATTTGAATGCATTAAAAGGAGAATATTGTTGAAATCATCGCGCATGTGATTCAGCTTTTCAAAAACCAGGTGCAGAAAATTGGCCTTTAATTTTACGGAAAACTTTCAACATATTTTCTACACATCCATCCATTTTCTGCAACGAAGCAGAAGACGTTTTTTTATTTGTTTCGCCTTTTTGCCCGCCTAGGTTCTCCTCTTTAAACCTACGCAACAAAAATACGCCAAGCCCGTAACACCGCCACAGATAGCAGTAACAAGCCCCACTATCGATGATCACACTCAACCATTAACTGTGAACCATTACGAGTAGACTTATTAACATCACAACTTCGACTGACAGCTGCTTAAGAAAATTAATCTTGAATGAAAAATGATAAAATTGCTGGTCTGACCTACCTTACTTGGGTGTATATTATTTTCGTATCGCTCACGTTTCCTTTTGGTAATTACTTTTAGTATGTGGAGTGTGGGTAGTGTCTAAGTGATGCTGTATATGAAAAATGTACATGGTATTATGGCTTTATGTAGTATACGAGTTTTTCTTAAAGTTATTATTACCTAAGTATTTTCTGTAATAACTATCTGTATGTTAGGCAAACTGTTTTAATTTTTGAGCTTGTCGTTATTTTTTATGTTCTTACAAAACGCCTCGACAACTTCGTTGGTCGAGTGCAAGTGCGACTACTGAGCATGAGGTTCGATTACCGGCTCGGGCCAAGTGCTTTTGGCTTTTCTATCAGGAATTTCTCAGTAGCAGCTACGGAGTCTGGATTTGTGCCCAATTGATGGCAATAGGGTAAAATATGGGTTTACTATTAGGCGCACACACATTTGCTTAACACTTCGGGGATTACCTACAGGGTATTACTACTACCTTCGGGATTAACATCAAAAATAGTGTACACGAGTTTCGTCATAATTTTTTTAATAATGAAATTTTTCCAAATAATGCATGGCCTCGTGTTTGAAATTATTTCCCGTAAACCTTTAAGCCTCTGTGACATTGTCCTCAAGTTCCGCAATCCTCTATAATCCTGATTCTCGTCACGTTTACACACAATATACGTGTTTGTCACCAGTCTCGCTATTCTCTGAACCTTAGGGCACCAGGATTTCTCAGTAGAGTTGCGTGTAAGAGGTCACATTGGAGTTATTCAAAGACGTATGTAAAATTGGAACACATCAAATTAAGTTTTTTTTAATTGAAATTACTCTGACAGTTTTGCACTTTTTAGCTACATTAGACAGTTTTCCGAAACGCTAACCCCTTTTTTTTTTGGCGGGTGGAAAATCATCAAATAACCCCTCCCGCTAAAAACCACCCATGTTCCTTCTTAACCTTTCGTATTGAGGCCGCGGTATCTCTTGCGAACAACCCGCAGCCCCGACGGGAAACGCCAACCCCTTGCCTTAGAAGTGGCGGAATAAACTCCTCAGCAACACAGCTGTCTGTCAATAATTTCCACAGTATCTCTTTCCTAAAGGCTCGTATTTGTCCACTATCTCACCGGTTAAACTCTGGTACGATAGACGGTGGTGCACGCTAGCCTAAAATTGACCTATTCACTTGAGACCACTCCGAGGTACTGACTCTTATAAAACACATCACACTGTAAGGAGTCCCATTCCTTAGCGGTATCTATAATGAAGGTGCTGTCAGACGCTTTATATGTAAGAGTATGTGTCATACAGGGTGTAAACGAACCCTTCACGCATCCGACAACCAAGCATTCTGTACATCAAACCAAGTACCCCTACGCAAAATTTTTTGCTGGGAAATGACTTTTTTTTTTGGGTCAAAAATCACATTTTACGGTAAAACTCAAAGTAACACTCTTAAAACATTGTGCTAGTGGATGCTTTGAATAGTAAACGGGTCATGGAGGTAATTTAAGTAAAGTTAAAACCTGAAAGACTAGTATTTATAAAAACAGCTGTGAAAAATTTGGAACTTTGACCCGCAATATCTCCGGAACTAGGAGGTTCCCAGGTATGGTCTAGAACAAAAAAATGACCACAGTGGTGGGGAGAACAAATGCCCTTCGTTTGCGTTAAGAGTACTTTTACACCCTTTATATCGCAGTTTCGCATCACCGAACATACATTCTCTCTAGTTGTCTAACTCAGCGCATTTAAACTGTTTAAGAGGTACATAAACGTCACCAATTTGAATGTGGTGATCGCTCTAAGTTCTATAGAAGAATGGTTTATCTAAAATCATAACAATAACAAATTCTGTTAAGTAACTGCGCTCAGCTTAATCATATTTACGACAATCACTTCCCGTCATTCCGCGGTTCCTAATAAGGTCAGCTACACGGATGTAGCGACTTCCTAGAAGAGATACCTTTTATTGTTGCGAGATCTAGACTTAAGATCGAGGTAGCAGATTTTTAGTTTTATTTTGTTGCAACAACGATATTTAATTAGGTTCTCAAAATGAAAAGCTTCTTTGAAAAAAAGGTTATCAAGTTAGTCAGTGATACAATAAGATTAACACGAACTAAAACGACTGTAATAATATTTGAAGTCGTTTTAGTTCATGTGCGTTAAAAATTATGAACCTATATAAAACTATCGATTATTTGTATTAAGAGAACATTTAATATTTAAAAGACACAATAAATATAACATCTTTATAGACCGCCAGTATTCCATTTATATATTTTTAATTGACCATGTAAGTGCTGACTCCTCATGCTAAAATTTTTGCCACAATGTCCATCACAACGTGTATAAACAGAAACAGAAATAATTTAATGCAATGCAAAACCGCAACCTGACAGTTACAAGTAAAACCAATCCTTGCGGCTATTCCAAGACTTGGCTCTTCCAAAAACTCTATGGCCGCGACGAAACAATTCGGCCACATCACTACGACCAACAAAAAGTACGAGGGATTACAGGGGAATTAAATGGAGCTAATTATAACTGAACCGAAGAACTGTTTAGCAAGCTGCATTGTTTCGTTACCATACAGGATGTGAGGAAAAAATGTATGCAGGAATCGGAAATTGTATCTAATTAATGATGATTTTTGAGACTGCCTCATCGGTCGAGTGGTTGTAAACGCGACTGCTGAGCATGAGGTCCTGGGTTCAATTGCCGGGTTGGGCAGTGTGTTATTGGGTATTGCCATCAGGAATTCATCAGTAGCAGCCACAAAGTCCGGAACTGTGCTCGGAAGATGGATAGCCATCTTTCGAGCACAATTGTGTGTGTGCACAAGTGGCAAAATGTGGGTGTACTATTACATATACCTCTGCCTAGCCCTCCCTGCGATAATTGCAGGCGTGATATGGGTTAGTAATACGTAATGATGATTTCATTTATTGAAGATTATTTTTGGTTATTTAAAGATTACAACTGTTACAAAAAGAAAAAGTATTTATTAGTCAGCAAATACATATTTGGATACAGAAAGTGATGCTAGGTTTGTAAAATAAAAACTATAAAATTGTTATTGTCATGCCAGCATTGTTGTTATAATTTATTAAAATATAAGTACTCTATTTGATATAGCAAGAGACACCAACAAAATTCACCTCAAAAAGATCCTCGTCCTCCCAACCACAGATTTACAGCATCCAAACAACATACGTGTCCCAAATATATTCAAGAGCTTTAATAAATCCCCGAAAGTTCACAGCGCTGGTACTGAGATGATAGGCCATCCAATGAGTCAGCAGCCATACGTTTCTCATGTTCGCCGCTAGACCCTCGCTCCATACATACTAATTCGATGTTTCGTTGTACCTCGCCGGGCATTCAACTCTTTGTTTTTTTGCCGATGACACATTACTATCAGAATCGTGTAAGTAGGCTATATGTGGGTACAAAGAGGCAGAAAACGGATGTACACCGCATTGGGTTTGTTGCGATGCTTTGGTTTTTTGCAGTGCATTATGTGTAGTTGAGTAGGCCTGCTACCTACGTCACGTTTTTGGCAAGGTATCAGAATCTGCAGATAATTTTGCCTTCTTGATTGATTTGTTACGGATGTAAAGGTACGCGCGTTAATAAGTACACCACTTAACAAAATTCACAAGCAGATTTTCTCGTAAGTTTATCGATTATTAGATTCAACTTTGAGATAAGGCCTACTTCTTAAAAGTATGCCCGAAAATTGGAATTAAAACTGGAGAAATTAATTTTAAAAGTTTTATATCTAATTTCAAATTACTATAGACATTTCTTACGCCTTTCTCGGCTTTCTGTCTGTTTTGCTTTCTGAAGTTCTGATTGTTATGACCAAGCTAGAATACAGAACAGGAAAAGCATGGCTAAAAATCTAAAATAGAAAATTTTCGCCAATTTGAAGTATACATCTAGTTGTACTGCTATATCATCATCATTCTCTTGCATTTATCTCAATTCATTTGGGGTCAGCGCAGCATGTTACACATTACACAGTCCATCCATCGATTCTTTGGTCTCGACATTGTACTGCTATATAGGGTGTAAAAGTACCCTTAACGCAAACGAAGGGCATTTGTTCTCCCCACCACTGCGATCATTTTTTTGTTCTAGACCATACCTGGGAACGTCCTAGTTACGGAGATATTGGGGGTCAAAGTTCCAAGTTTTTCACAGCTGTTTTTGTAAATACTAGTATTTCCGGTTTTAACTTTACTTAAATTACCTCCATGACCCGTTTACTATTCAAAGCATCCACTAGCACAATGTATTAAGAGTGCTACTTTGAGTTTTACCGTAAAATGTGATTTTTGACCCCAAAAAAAAAAGTAATTTCCCAGCAAAAATTTTTGCACAGGGGTACTTAGTTTGATGTACAGAATGCTTGGTTGACGGATGCGTGAAGGGTTCGTTTACACCCTGTATACTACGTTGTACTGCTAATTACGTAACTCTATATTGGCCCTTCATCATATCTAAATACCAAAAACAAATCGACATATCGTGCTAGATGAAGCGATAAGTCGTCTCTCTTATCATATTAGGAGTTAACACTTTCATCTACAAAATGTGGGTGTAAAACGTAGCGTCCGCCTACTCCATACGTCAGTTTACACCTAACGTTTATGTCAGCATATTGCTGGGGGCATTTGATTGTAAATGTCCAGTTCTAAAATAGAAGTGACCGTTTATAATGTTTTACGATTAATCATGGGGTTATTTTTGTCCTTTCTTTAGTATTATTTCTAGTAGGAGATTCTCTATTTATTTTGTAAGCTTTTATCTGGAATGGATGTTATTATGTTTTGATCATATCGTTCCTGTCGTTAATTTTGACTTTGAGAACTTTAGTCAGTCCTTTGTCAAAACTACTTAAGTGAGCATTTGTTTTTGCTAGTATGTCTGTATTTTTTGTTTAAACAAGGTTCGAGCTTACTCGATAAGAAAACTTTTCATAAAGGGGACGAATGTATGTTTTGTTGCTTATCTTAACAAGCCAAAGTAAGTGCTTGCAATTGGGTTTATTACCAGTTTTTCAGGCCGTCAGGACTCGATCAAAATAAGAGCCCATCTGCCAAACGTAACGAAACCCTTATACGTTCCCATAGGCCTACAGTCACAACAAACACAAACGCAATATCCATTCACAAAACCTATTATGTTAATTTAAAACACATCAGAGTGTCGATAAGATCGGCTCGTTCACACCACACCTCCCAAAACAATAGTTAATAAGATGATTTATATCGATCTGAGATAGGCGTTCGACACGTCTCGACATCGCCTTAGCATAATCTGTGGTTCGATCGAGTGCTATATCCATCGCTACAGATGTTTGCGGCGCCTGGTTATGAGTTCCCGTGTATCGGTGTGAACTAGGGATGGGATCTTGTGGGCTGTGGCTGATATTCTCGTGAGTAGTGGTGTTGCTTTTTTGGTCTATGGTTTCGTTACAATGGTAACTAGATGTGCTTGTAATACATCTATTACA
Source organism: Diarsia brunnea (assembly GCA_949774965.1). Classification (NCBI taxonomy): domain Eukaryota; kingdom Metazoa; phylum Arthropoda; class Insecta; order Lepidoptera; family Noctuidae; genus Diarsia; species Diarsia brunnea. The sequence goes on from OX459001.1 coordinate 15,075,055, forward strand.
AGCACATCTAGAACATCTAAAACAGACTCTCAGAACCATCGTTCTGAGAGTCTGTTTTGTCTTTATATTTTAAAGCTTTTGCCTTTTGTTTCGAGGAAAATGTCGTGAGGAAAGTTTTGAGTATGAGTGTGGATACAAGAGTAGAGAAAGACCAAAGAAACGATGGATGGACTGTGTAGTAGGTGATATGGCAAGAAAGGACCTGTGTCTCATGAGATGTCGAGTAATAGACAGACATGCTGCGCCGACCTAAAATTAATCCAAATAAAAAAGCTCATTTAAAAAAAAAATTGAGTAAAGTCAAGAGAATGGTGATGGTTACGGGTTATGTACTAGCCTATGTTTTGCTATATGGACGATTATAGGTTACATTTACATCGTTCCCAGTCTCTGTTGTCACTTTATTAAATGAGTCCACAAAAACAACAAATATTCGTTGATCCACTTTCATAAAGTAAAACAGGAAAATGTCGTGTAATACGCTTGCATGTAATTGAATTGCAATTGAAATTGAATTTAAATAAAAATGCGTCATGTTGATGGAAATCCCCTGGTACTTTCTGCTTGACATGACCTGTATGGTGAATTCTGTGAAAAACGTATTGTTCATTGTGACCGCAGATCATGCCGGAATCCTAAAGGGAAGGAGAATATTTAGTTAAGGCAATCAAGAATGACATAATTAAATAACATCACGCCTGTAATCCTCGAAGGGATAGGCAGAGATGTACCCAATAGCGCACCTACTTTTTGCCAGTTATGTGTAGGTCCTATGTGATAGAGGGCGAGCTTTTGCTCGACCGGGGAATCGAACTTAGCACTTAATGTGCAGCACTAGACCAACGAGAAAAGAAAAGAAAATTAAAAATGTTTTAACAATAGTGTAACTGAAAACGACCCAATTTTTAAATCGATTAAAGATACTCGTGTAGAAGATAAGACCGATTTTTATTAGTTTGATTCAGTAACAAACAAGCTAGGCTTCAGCTAAAACCAGGTCTCCTAACAATAAGTAGCGGATCTATCGTTTCTGCGAAGCGACAATCACCCGATTGACTCGATCCAGATTGACGTTACCGCCCAGAATGGGGCAATTAATTCGGTAAGAGTTACTTATTTGCCGTGGGCCGGCAGCATGACACGGTGGTTTCGCTCGCCCTCTATACGAGTTATTATAAAATAATGAAAGGCGAACCGCCCGCTGGGTTTTACAATTGCCCTGCTTAGCCGCCTCACCAACAGCCGTTTAGCTATTTTAATTTTTAGTTTGTCTACTAACGGTGTATTTCGTAAGACGGTATCAGAAAGCAATCATCGGATTCTGCGCTTCAAGTCCGCCTACATACGGACTGACCGTTTGTTACAATATTAATTTAATTTGAGTTCGTAAGCCTCGTATGTAACACTCCTCGATGTTTGATTGCTCCCTTGTTCTCAGATTCATTATGTGATGTAAAACAGCACCTCCCATCATTGTTGCGGAGAAATGCTGATATGGACGTGTTGTTGGGGATTATTAAGGTTGAGAATCATGTAGCGATATGATGAGACGGAAGAATTGAGCTCTGATGGACTGATTTATCGTCAAGCCTCAAGTATGGGTACTAAACTAGACATAAGTAGAAATATTTATTATCAGTGACAGGACTAGGATATTAAAAAAGTTCAGCGTAGACATAGATCGAAGCCAATTTGCACCATAAAACACAACGTAACGTCTAGCGCTGAACGTGTTTAAAACATCGCTCCGTTTCTGTCAATCATTTGAATATGACAGAGAGAATAATGTCTGAAACAAGTTAAAGATATCTTCAATTGTTCACTGTGTGTGTGGGCCTTAGGGTTCTTCCATAAATCTTTCGTGGATCTAGAGAAGTAGGCCTTGTAGGATCTAATAAGAATTTAAATCACGTAGTAGTCACAGTTTCAAACAAGGCGACGACTAGACAGACTAAATATTATGCAAATTGTGTCTTATTACGTAAGTACGAACGTAGTGAACCGTACGTGCGTGATTTGTTTCTAGAATATGGACTCCACCTAAAGGGGGAAACACTAAAATATTTTTGATATCTTCCAACAAAGAGTAAGAACGGACAAGCTCGTGGATAACATGATATGACAGGATAAAGTAAATCTTTATCATGTGGGTAGTGCAGTGCCCAACCTGGTGTCAGAGTTTTTCTGTCCCCCATTGGTCTCTGAACTGGCTTTACATTTAGTCGAGAAATATCTCCTCTTTTAGGCATGTTGGTTTCCTCACTCGGTTTTCCTTCACCGATGCAAGTGATAATATTTAATACACACAATATGAATACGTAAAATCAGAGGTGCGTATTTTGGGTTCGAACTTGAGACCTGTGAATAGGTAGTCCGACGGTCACACCATGAATTAAATTAATTTCAAAACTTCTATTTAAATTAATCAAAGCAAATTCTATGTACTTTAAGACTTGGTACTAGCCATGTACGAGTACTAGCAAAGCCAACACAACTGAAAACACCAATAAAAAAAAAACGAAAAATTAAATAGTTCCCCAGAAAGTATGTAGTAATTTCGCAAGTGTGACACGCAAGCGCGGCGAGGTGCGACCGCGCGGCGCAGGCGCAGCGTCATGTGGTCGGCCGTTGTTCACACCTGAGCAGAAAAGCACAGAAGGGTTACTGACTAGAATGTATCGTATAATTATACTCTGGTCAGTGTTCAAAATGTTATTAAAATTTCCGGTAATTCTGTGGAAGTGTGAGTGTTTGTGAACGAGGAAGACTGACCTGCCGTGATACAGTTTTCACTAGTACGGAGGTCAGTGTGAATCAAGCTCAAACAACCGCATAATAAACACAGGTATTTATAACTAATATTATGTGTTTAAATTTGTAATTCTAGACGCAGAAAATTGTTGGGATTTGTATGTAAGGTTGTTCTTTTGTATTGCCAATAAACTTTTTTGTATTTTTTGTAACCAGCCAAAGTGCTCAAATTCATACTTATTTCACACAAACTTACATGTGCATCTAAGAAACGCCTGAAGTTGGATATGAGGTTCGAATTCATCGTTTCGTAAAAGAGCAACCGGCAAGAAACTTCGCTGTTCTCACCTCAACTGTCCAATCTCATATTTCAGTCTGAAATCGTCAACCCGTTTTGAGCAAGCGTGGTGATTCATGCTACTGTATGAGAAGAAGCCTTGCCCAACAGTAGGATGAAAGTTCACCAAATTTTGTCAGCGGAATCGCTTCGCATCTTAAAAAATAGTCATAATTAGCCAGCAATGTTCCCACTGCTGGGCCACAGGCCAACTTTCTATGAGAGGATAAACCACGAAATCTTCAAATTTTTGGTTGTAAGACAACCCGCAGCCCTGACGGGGACTGGTCCCCGTCAGGGCTGCGGGTTCTTCGCAAGAGATACCGCGGCCTCGACATAAACATGGGTGGTTTTTAGTCAGTAGAAGTCTGACACTCCCTTTCGCTCTGCCCAGAGCGGGAGGGATTATTTGATGATTTCCCACCCCCAAAAAAATAAAAAAAGGATATGCCAGTTTCCTCATGTTGTTTTTCTGCACTGTTATGAAACAAGTGCTGCATGCTGGAATAAACTGAAAACCGTTGTCACAATAGGCAAAACATCCTAAAACCATAAGAAACTGTTCAAGATCATCAGGCCTTCAGAAAGTGTTTAAAATCCTCAAGTCATCAGAAAGAGTTCAAGATCCTCGAGCTGTCAGAAAATGTCCCTTCTGCTCCTGCTTACCCAGTGTTCTCCGACCAGCTCGGCGGTTGGTATCGCGCCATCTTCACGCGGCGTGCGCATGCGTGCGGACTGCGGACCCCTTCCTCTAAGTTGATTAGTTAGAACTCTGCTTGATAACCAATTGGAAGGGGAAGCTTTTGGCCGGTGGTGTGGTAAAATTAATTAAAATGTGTTTTTGGTTAATCAATTTGTTGTTTAAGTTATTGTTTTAATATTAAACTCTTGAATGATTCGTAAAGTAAGTATGTAGCGAGTCGGACCCAGGATATATTCAGGAATCATTGGTATTTATAACAGTGTCAGTCTAGTAGTGTAATCGTCGGACTGCCAAGCTATAGGTTTGGAGTTCGAACCCAAGACATCTGAATTTTTAGATTTATATGCGTATTGTATAATAATCACTTGCATCGGTGAAGGGAAACATCGTGACGAAACTAACATGCCTGAGAGCAATTGTAAAACCAAATCAGAGGCCCATAGGAGCCCGTCGGGGCTGCGGGTTGTTCGCAAGAGATACCGCGGCCTCGACATGAAGGGCTAAGAAGGAACATGGGTGGTTTTTAGTCAGTAGAAGTCTGACACTCCCTTTCGCTCTGCCCAAGAGCGGGAGGGGGGCTTATTCGATGATTTTCCATCCGCCAAAAAAAAAGGCTCATGGGAGGGCTTGGGTAATAACCACACGATGAAGAAGAAGGTTGGTAAATTGTTCCGACTCACCTACCCAGGCGGCGTCTGTCACTACACCTTGTCCTACGCCTAACGCATTCAGTCTGCTCCAGCCATTTTTTCAGTACAGCGGTTCATCAAATTGAAGGCGTCCTACAATTCGCTTGCCGCTAAGCGGTCTTCACTCTAGGTCTCGTTTAGGTACTCCATCGGCTATTGGTTGGTGTATCGACAAACATGGACAACACAACCACTTCAGCTAGCTTACTCTGCAACCTATGCCAGTAACTCTAATTTGTTTATCACCACACGTAAATATAAATGTTAGTGACCCACGTGACTTTAAAAACTTATAATATCAACTATGTCTTAGAACAAACATCAGAATATTTCCGATATCAGAACATACTTAAATCTTACAACACACGAAGCTCCACAGTTCCCCACAAACTAACAAACAAGCCGAGTTCCATCCTCAGAACAAATTCACAAATCAGAGAGAGAACGTGCCGCTAACATGAACTTTAATCAATGAAGTTATGTCGGCGTCTTTACGGTTTAACTAAGCGAACACATTGAGAGGTACCCACGGAGAATGGATGTGGTATGGACCGGTGGGCTGATCTGTGTGAAACTTAGTAGTAGAGGTTTAAATTGATTGTAGGACGCCTAAGATTTGTAGTGTACTGTCTTTTGTTGAATTTGTTTGTTTCAGGAAAACCTTTTAGATTTCAAATAGGTTGTTAAATAAACTATTTATGGTACTAGAACCAAAATGAAATGGAAGATATCTGCGATCGTCGAGTATGGCCTTACAGGGTAGTTTCAAAGTTTCTAGTACTACTGCACCCCCTACATAGCTTCTCTTCATCATAATAACCTGTTCGACCAGTTTTACCTATAAGAAAGCTCATTTTCGGGAAAATCATTTCTACACTTTTAGCACAGCGCGTACCAGAGAGCTATGGTCATACTTTATTTTTATTTTTGGGGGTTGGGAAATCATCAAATAACGCCTCCCGCTCTTGGGCAGAGCGAAAGGAAGTGTCAGACTTCAAACTACCCATGTTCCTTCTTAGCCCTTTATGTCGACGCAGTGGTATCTCTTGCGAACAACCCGCAGCCGGCCGGCGGCAGCTATGGTCATACTTCAGGCAGGGTGTGTTTCAGTCCATCAATCTGAAGAAATTTTCCCATGGGACAAATATATAAAAAAACCCTCTACAAGGCTCGTCGAAAGTGCAACGCGCTTATTACAGTTCTCAACATAGTACACAACATGTAAGTAGGCACAACCGAGTTCACCGACGATGTATCACATTTCACCCCTTTTTTTTTTTGGGGTGTGGGAAATCATCAAATAACCCCTCCCGCTCTTGGGCAGAGCGAAAGGGAGTGTCAGACTTCTACTGACTAAAAACCACCCATGTTCCTTCTTAGCCCTTCATGTCGAGGGCGCGGTATCTCTTGCGAACAACCCGCAGCCCCGACGGGATCACTTTTCACCCTTATGTCCCAAGTCATAGGGTTGAACAGTAGTCGACTGTCACTAAACTCGGTGGTACCAAAGGTCACTTTACTGAAATATCCAGAGGTTAGAAACATACTAAAATTTCCCTAAAAAGAAACATTTAAATAAAATTACGACTACAAGTTAGGCACTTAAGTGTTTTAGTACTTCCTATGTAGTTCTCGAAAATGTATATTCTCTTATCTTTGTTATAAAAGAGACTGTACTTGAAATTAGCTAATTTAGAAAGTTTTTTTCAAGTTCTCTCCCGAAACTAATTTAAAACTTTTGGTCTGGATGGAACTGAAAAAATGTTTGGTTGAATTTTAGTAACGATAAATTAATTTAAATGGAAATTAAGAAAAGTTGGTACTGACATTTTTTGTTAGTGGCTAAAAAAAATCGATAATATACTTACTTTAAGTAAGTCGGAAGCGTCACCGTAAGTATGAGGTGTCCTGGGTTCGATATCCTGGTCGGGCGAAGTGGTATCGAGTTTTTCCATCAGGGATTTTTGAGTAGCCCCGAATTCCGATTCCGTGGCTGCCCACGGAATCGGAATTCGGGGCTGGTTGATGGTAATAGGCATTATATCGAACTTAAACATAACTAGCGCAATGTGGGTGCACTACTGGTTACATACAACCACTAAGACTTACGTATAAATATGTTTTTTTTATATCTAATTAACAAAATGTGGCTTTGCCAAAATAATCTATTAAAATTGTAAAAGAAGAGTTTTGATAAGACCTAACAGACAGTGATTACCAAAGTTTTTAATTAGTACCAAGTAGATACTCCACGGCGGCAGCTAGGCATAATCCAACCATTTTCCTGTTCCTCATTTCTCAGAAACACATACAAATCAACCTACAAACAAACTAATTTCTAAGTTCATCGGCGCACGCGTCTTGTTACGGACCCCGGTACTAGCTGACTCAGCATCTTCTTTGCAGCTCTTCCCACTGATTGTTCCGTTCGGCATTGTCTGTCAATATACCTCCCTCCCCTCACACCGCACTGTGGAACATAGTTAATTACTTTTCATTAGACAATAAGCTTAATGTTTTCATGGATGGCGTTGTGAAATCGGCTTGACATTGGGAAGCAATTTTTGATACACGCTGTATAGTATTTTTTTTTAATTTGGGAAAGTTTTAGAAATATTGTCAAGTAATTTCTTTATACATATCTGTTTGGAATGCCTCTTTGGTTTAGTGGTCGCAAACGCGTGTGCTGTGTATAAAGTCCTGGTTTCTATTTTCAGGTCGGGCAAAGCGATATTGAGATTTTCCATCAGGAATTTCTCGCCCCCTTTTACATGGGACTTAAACATAACTGGCGAAATGTGGGTAGGTATACTAATGTGTACTAATGGCTCTGCCTAATAGGTTAGTGGCGTTCTTGTATGCTGAAACAAATGAATTAGTAGTACCTAGTATTGTGTTAGTTAGTTAGTTAGTCTATACTAAACATTGTTAATACTAGTTAAATCATTGATCATGATTGCATCATTCTAAGTCAAATGTATGAATTCAAATACCAAATTTTACAAATAGAAAAAATATCTAGCAATGGCAATTATATAAATGGATGCATCAACTATTCTACGATACACGTAGAAAAATACTTCTACATTGTAATTGCAAAATTATTCTTCACAATTTCGTAATTGCATTTGCAATAAAATTATCATTATAGGCAAATTATTTACAAATGAACAAAAGCAATCGCCAGCCTTTCCAAATCAGGTCTCTTTTAATAACCAATCATCGGTCAACCAGGTCAACAGTACCCCTGCTGATTTGATATTCACCTCTCTGTTCACCACCTTCGAGTCATGGGTTGAAGGTAATCATTAGTGAAAGGGAAACATCATTGTATTACAAAGTCATCAATGACTGGGATTGTAAAGTGCTGCGGCAGAAGGTTTGTTTGGCGAGGTTCTGCGTTAGACTTACTACTAATTGTTTTGAATTATCTAAGGGACGGCTTTCAGTCTGAACTGAGAGCCGACCTCAATATAGCTGGGAAAAGGCTAGGCGTAGGCAGATGATTATCAAGTTAATCATTAAGATAATTACTGCGGTACTCAGATATATTTAATGATTACTTAAGCCGTCACTTAGTAAGGGTTTGACATTCTTTTGTATGACAAAACTGTCAAAACCTTTACTAAGTGATGGCCTAAGTAATCATTAAAGCTCTCTGAGTGATGCAGTTATCAAGGTACGAAGCTTGCTCGACTTTCAGTCTCAATTGAAAGAGCATGCGCCGAAAACTAACAGTCAAGAAGTGCAATGAAAGACGCGACGCTTGGAAGGTATGCGTATCGTTGTGTTATTATTTAACTTTTCATTTAAAAGTTTAAAATGTAATTATTTATTTAACGTCTAGCCAAACTGGAACTGAATTTCTTAAGGTTAATACGGTTTCGCCAGATATCGATCTTATAAAACTCGGACACTATTCACAATGGTTAGCTAAACTAAATTGTGTTCATGTTCATAATATCTTTATCAAAATAATAATATTTCTGTAGTTCACCTACACAGTGTAACCGATAATGTTAATGTAACATTGGCGCACAACATCGCTATGGGCGAAATGTTTAATTGCTCTATCCATTTTTGGTTTCACCAACGTTATGAAGTTAATGTTAGTAGCTAATTAACATTTTACATCGTAGTACCAAACTGAATTAATGTGTTGTTTGGCACTGCCAACCAGTTAACTACGTGGAAATGCAGTTTCTATATTCTTTTTTGTCTACGACTATCAGATTAAGTATTGCTGTCTCTATCCATTTTATTTTCATAGCGTTGGGGCAAAAGCATACTCTGCTCTCAACACAAGCCTTTAAACAGAATAAAAAATAAATAAAGTTAATATTTTTACATGCTAAACTTACGGGGAGGTTGTATTCGGTGTTATACTTTTCTAAGTCACATAAATCACTCATGGTAAACATAGGTGTAAAATATATAAAATTAAGAGATTAGGCATCTCTTAATTTTATGTTTTGCCGTCAACGGCGTACAAATATTAAAACAACATTAACAAAATTAAATTTTGTTAAAAGGGCAGTTGTACATGTTATCACGCCTATATTCCCCGAAAGATTAAGTTGAGATTTACTTAGTAGTACACCCAAGGAGTACAAACTAAGGATTACAAAATAAAATCAATCTCAAACATTAATAACTCCTTCGCGGATTGGTCAGGATTTTTTAACATATTGTATATCAGTTGAAAGTTTTTTAAAGAACTAAAGAATGCATTGAAAGCGATTGCCATCTATCCGGGTCTTCCGGACATACGAGTATACTCAAGTTCCACTAACCTATGACCTTCCATCTACTGATACCATTTCACCTCACTAACATGTTAAACGACGCTACCTCTCATTCCACCAAAGAAAACCCAAAGAGACGAAATGAAAAGCCAACACCGTCGATCACCGAAACCTTATCTATACATCGTGTAGACACACATAACTATCACGACCACTAAACTCGGGGGTACAGCAGTCGTGTCGCTACGACATTACCTTCACGTATTTGCATAGTAATCGTTCGGCTAGATTTTAATTATGCGGGGTAGAAGACAGCTACATGTTAAAGGTAATTTGAAAAGGTTTACTACAAACAAACAACTGTTAAGAAGTCTGAATGTGTGTGTAAGAATAAAAAAACTATACATACATACATAAACTCACGCCCTTTTCCCATGGGGGTAGGCAGAAACCACAGAACGAAACTTGCTACGATCCTTACATACTCCTTTTGCTTTAAAAAAACTATGTCAGGGTTTAATTCAAAGTAGTTCACAAGTTTTCTGATGTTGTCTTGGCCGACTGAATCTTTGGTCTAGTGGTTGCAAGCGCGTCTGCTGAGCATGAGGTCTTGGGTTCGCTTCCCGGGTCGTGCAAAGTGTTATTGAATTTCTACATCAGGAAATTCTCAATAGCAGCCACGGAGTTTGGAATTGTGCCCGGTTGATGGCAATAGGCTCGCCCCCTATTAAATGGGACAAAGCATAACTGGCGAAATTTGGGTGTACTATTGGGTACATCTCTGCCTAACCCTCCGAGGATTACAGGCGTGATGTATAAATAACAGTTATTAACAACAACAACAGCACATAACCGTTATTAATTCATTATTAAAACAGTTTTAATAATGAATTATTTCTTCTTGATTATTTAAGGAGCTTGTTTCTAATCAGACGAACAGACAAGACAAGTACCGAACCTTCTGTTTCATAACCTGTCTAGTTAGTGAGTTACCGTTTGGACCCAATACAAGTCAGGCTTCGTTTTGGTCGTATAAGTAGTTTTATTGTTTTCCTAGACATAAAATAAACTTTTAATACGCCGCTGTAATTGGTGGATAATTATTTCGGTTGCGTGTTTTTTTTGTTATTTATTGGTGGAAAGGGTTTTCGGAGTAATTAGGTAGGTCTGTTGTCTAGTGTGTCGTGATCTACCGTACGAGTGTGTTAAAACTTTACCGTTTTAGTGAGATTCACGTGTTTTGTAGCATGTGCTACGAATCTCGTAGCACAGTATCATCTGGTTGTCAACCACTTTTCTCTGTCAGTTAGCAAGTGGTATTTAGGCATCGCTTACCTAAACCATGCATTGATATGCTTATCACTTATCTTTATATTTAACTACAGAAGAACTTGAATTCACTCACTTACAGAAAACGCTCAGTAAAAACCACCAGCTCGGGAAACTGTTCAGAAATTGACGGTTATTTGAAAATTTATTAATCAATTTGAAGAGCTTAATTAATTATTTGGATACATCTTTGTAACTTTTTCCTATGAACATCTTATAAAGCAATTAAAAAGATGGTTGGAGGTTTTCTGACCTATGAATATGTCCAACTTTTCTACACTAATATTATAAAGATTAAAGATTTGTTTGTTTGTAACGAATAGGCTCCGAAACTACTGGACCGATTTCAAAAATTCTTTCACCGTTGGGAAGCTACACTATCCGCGGGTGACATAGACTACTTTTTATCCCTGTATTCCCACGGGAACGGGAACTACGCTGGTGAAATCGCGTGACGTCCGCTAATCACTACATAGTATAAAACAAAGTCGCTTTCTCTGTCCCTACGCAACGGATTTTGAAGCTGTTTTTTTTTATTAGATAGAGTGATTTAAGAGGAAGGTTTTAATATATAATTTGACCATCATCCACGCGGGTGAAGCCGCGGGCATCAGCTAATAAGTAATAAAAACAACAATACCAAATACCTAACATAACATGTCGACCCACCCCTATCCAAAATACCGAAAAAAACACAAAAAAGCTTCCAAGAAATAAAAAGCCTTTCCTAACGTTAGCTTTAAATTGATTAAACCGAAAATTTATCTTCAGTACATTCGTGACAATGCCTACTGTAAGTAGGTGAGTTTAAGGCTTTCATGCTAGCTGCCCATTGAGGCACATGGCAGAGGCAATAACAATTAATTAAAACAATGTATGGTCGCCTTATGGGCAGTTGGAGCAAGTCGACTCAATGTCATAAGGTGGTAAAGTATTAGTTCTTAGAATTTTTCAGTGACGTATGTTAGGTGGTGTGGATTTTGTGGTTTAACGTTTTGAATTTTGTCGTTCCCCAGCTGTTTTTATTGAGTATGGTTCATGTTCAAAAAGGCGTTAATGGGTGCTACTACGTTAATCTAGTTCAGCGATCCTTCTTGTGACTTTTGATGACATTGTTCAAAAATATTTTTTTTTCCTAAGCCCAAATAGATACTATTCCACTTCTGAGTAAAGGCCTTCCATAGCCTTCCACTTTTCTTTCCCCGTGGCTTTCATCGGCCTTAAGTCGAATTAAGATAAAATAATCTTATTAAAAATTACGTCTTAATAATGTCCGCTAATGTGATGCCACTTTAGTATTTTTCACTTTATTTTTTCGTCTTAGAGACACGGGTGGAAAAAATATTGAAAAGTGTTGCGTGTGAAATATTTTATCATAAAACTATTAACACGTTTTCGAACACATTCGAATACAATGAGCTTAAATAAACTCAAACATATGACTTCCGTGAAATAACTCAGTCAAATTGAATGAAGTACACACGAATACACATCAAGCTATACATTTCCAGTATAACATGGCCTCGCTTTGTATAGACTTCCAATACAATGAGAGATCCACAAAAACTGTACTGTGTCAATTATATATATTAATAATGATTTCATTAATAAGTTATAATAAGAGTATCAGTCACAAACAGGATGCGTCCCTTTCGGCACTGGAAGCCGATTTACAATGCCCGTGACTACCACGGTGTGAACAGATGATAACCACTGCGTACCGTGGCAATCTTTGTTCTTATTAATGGTGATATTTTAATTTTGGTACTGATTATATTTAAGGATGCTTCATTTACTTAATTTTTCTGCCCTTACCTATCCTAATTAATTTTAGGTCGGTGCAGAATGTCTTCTTCTTCCATAAACTACTCAAGAAAGGAGCCTCCCCGAGTGGCGTTCAAAAAAATTCGTACTGCGATTCCAAACGCCCGGCGTACCCTGGAAAGCTAGCACTTGGTAACGCAGAGTCTAACTGACTAATCCTTTCACCACGATGACTCAAACCCAAACCCTGTAACATCTAAGGCTTTTTTGAGTGCCAACCCCAAAGGCATCATCACCTGCCAACTGCTCGTCGTCTCAGCAGTTACCACCTTTCGAGCCATATCTTCCCTCATTAAGGGGTGGATACGTGAATTGGCCTTTTGTAGGATACATTAGAACCTTTTTTTCCCGCAACCATCACCGGATTTAAAAAAAAAATATATACGAGTATATATTAATCTACTCAATCTAGAGCACTTAAAAAAAAAATATGCAAAGTAGCCTCTGGTTTTGTAACTAACTAGCATTTTTCTTCTAAACTATCAATCATAGGATCTTTTTATTGCCCTCAATATATTATATAAAGTCATGCCTTATTTTTGACAATAACTTTCTTAATTCTTAATATGGATTTTTTCACATAATCGCTACTCGCAAATCACGTAGCTACTACCCCCCTCTGGCGCCCAATAAATCGGTTGCGGGAGGGTGAAATGTCAGTGGCGTATCCAGCTCTTAACATCTTTCATGAAAATTATGTTTTTCCTACTCCTCCGCTATTCTTTTCTGATAAATTTCGTTGCGGGATCCAAGACAGTTAAATTGTTGATCTTCAATGTCTCGGAAGTTTTCTGGTGGTCACCACTATTGATTTTGGGATTCAAGAGCTGCAGTCGTTTGGGAACAGGTTAGATAGGTAGAAAGGGATTAGGAATAGGATGAGGTGGGCCGGTCCTTGTCCTTTTTCCCATGAGAAAGAGGACAAGTACTACTCCAAACAGAATAAAGTAAAACATATTGTAACCTCGAAACATTATCAAATGCAAACATAATCGAATCAAATAAACATGAATTAAAAAAAAAAACTCGAATTTTCAGTAAACAAAATTCAAGTCCTGCCACAAATCACAACCACGGACAGCCATACATCACCAATACACAGTACTACATAAGTCCATACCTACCTACAAGTACGGTACGGGTCGGTCCCGCCTCTCTATGTGAAAAATGCGAATTACTTTTGAAGATGTCCAGCGAGTCAGAAACTCATTGTTGTAGCGATAACGAAATTCAACGATGCGTTGCCAGTTACCACTCGTGTCGACGGATCGTGAAATTATTATGGCTGGAAAAGTGGCTGTGTACGTAAATATTGGTTGTTATGTACTTTTGTGGTATTATGGGTCTGGACGGATCATAATTATTATTGTAACCCAACCATAGGGCAGGAAGATGATGATGATAATCTTGGTACGAGTAAATAAGGTGAGGCTGGCTGTGCCTACACAAGGTGCACACTTTAACTTTATCTAAAACTAGCCGCACCGGCGATTAAAAAGTTTGCACACTGACTGAAACTTAGAAACGGTAAAAACATCAAAATATAATTTTAGATTTCTTCTAGTGAGGTACAAGAAGGTTACTTACATCAAACGCGCGCACGGTTGGCGCAGTGGCTCAAGCAATGGACTGCTGCGCTGCGTGTCGCGGGTTCGATCCCCGCACGGAACAAATAATAATATTTGTATGGCCTACAGATAGTTTTTCCGGGTCTGGGTATTTGTGTATGTGAATTTAAATGTTTGTGAACGCACCCACGATACAGGAGAAATTCCTAGTGTGGGGCAACGTTCTTTTAAAAAAAAAAAAAAACGAAAGAAGACTTTAAATTAATTAATTAATTTTAATAATTGCAAACTTTAGTCTAAACGCCGCGTTACTTACACAGCATGCAAATAATTCTGAAATGTGTATTACTTAAACAAAATAATCAACATATTTATCTCAAAGGGTTGACAAAACTTATTTTGAATATTAAATCTAAATCCAGTACGGATTGGGTGCGTGCGCTCTAAACAGAATTGCAGAAATTCGGATGAACGATATCGGGTAGCGGACACGAGCCACCAACTGGGACCTCGAATACACTACAAAATTCTACGCAGTATATGTTTGAGAATTAGATAAACTTTAAATAGTTATTAATTTAACTAACGAGACCCTCAATCGAAGGGTATGCATCGTGAAGGGATTATAACGTGGAAGCAGTTGTAGTTTATTTAATAGAAAAAATATATGATTTTTGTGTATTGTTGTAAATTGATGTCCTAACCCAGGTCGTAATCTGCCTGAATTTCATCAAGATCGGTTCAGCTTTTAAAGCTTTTAAGACCAGCGTTAAGAGGTTTCAAACGGTGTTCATTTCGTATTTGTAATATTATCTAGTACAACCTATGGATGCACACATGATCTCCTATAAAATCACCCTATTCAGCAAAATTAAAATCTTGTAATTCCTAAGAAACCCGTAAACTATCCTAAATTGGTTCAATTATATATTTTTCAATAAAATATTTTTATTTCATTCATGATAATGTAAATAATTTACTAATTTCAATAAAGGATTAATAGAAAAAATAAATCTAATTTCTACATAAAAAAAATGAAAATAACATTATTTTATAAAAAGTGTGAAGAATAATAAACAAGCTGATGATTTGGGTGAAATCTACATTAAAAAGGGTTTTGAATACTTTCATAAACCTTGATTATAAAAAAAATTAAAGAAATACACTTTTTAGGCACATTGCTCTGAACTTTCGCAATATACTGCGTTATCAGTCGGTTCTGTTCCACGTGCCCCGGCCGATCGTTAATTGACTTTCGGCTCCAAGTGTTTCGGCCAGTCATCGCTCTAGTTTTGTATTTTTGGCGCCTATTCCATTCCTAACAGCCCTCTATATTTTTTTACATGGCAGATCAATTATGATTTCGAATTGGTTTGATGAATCTGAATAAAATCCCATTGCTGTTGTTTAATTGCCTTGTTGGTTGTTTGAAAAATGGTTTAATCAATATAAACGTTTTCTATAGGCTACAAATAGAGGTGGGCTCAGCCTCACAAACAATAGTGGACGTTTTTGCTCCTTTTGTGTTCTAGAATTAACTTGTACGTATTAGATTTTTAGAGCTAAATTAAATAAAAATGAAGGTGAAATTGAGGTTTTAAATGAAACTAATGACATTGGTCTGTGTAAAAGGCAATGGTTAAAATGGTTTGAATAACACTAATAAGTAATTCTAGAAAAAACTAATTTAAGCATTTGTTTACCCAAAATGGTTTTACGTATAGATGCTTATCGCCACGCACTTTCTTTTAATGCTCGTCAAAGTAACGACTTACAAGTTGGACGCCGAAGGTTACGACGTTTTAAAATGTAAGTATCAAAAATAAAACATTTTTTTATATTCTCACGCGAAAACTTTTACATATCGAGCGGCGAATAAAAATATTTTAACATAATGAAGTACTATTGCGCATTTTAATTGGACATGCGCATTGAACATGCGTGTACGCACAACACGAGCGGACGCGACGCAGCCGTAAAAAAAGTTCAATTTCAATGCAAATAACTACGAAAATTACATTATAAAATGAGCATTTTCGCTTTCGAATTCGCGATTCCATCGGTTAATTGTCGTGTATCTGTGTATCGGTGTTTGTAAAAACGTAACGGAACATCCCTACGTGCGGGGTCTTTGATATTAGCATGTGATAATTTATAACAAACTTCCTTCTTCGAACTAACAAGCTTACAAGTGTGGGGGAAGAATTCTAACTGTAATCCTGCAAATAGTTACTTCATGTTTATGTTAAATCATTTGCTTAGAGCTTTATCCGAATGAACGAATCATGACAAAAAAATTACTGTAGTAACACTTACTAAGTATACATAGCGAGAGGAGCTCGTGGCTTAATAAGAACTGCCACTCGGGTCGATCTTTAGGTAAAGCTGTGCTTGCCTAGGTCGGTCTGTGGATGGGTGACCGCCCGACATACCGAGTTTCCTCCGTGCCTCGGAAAGCACGTTAAGCTGTTGGTCCCGGCTGCCATATATAGATCTTTGACAGTCGTTACAGGTAGTCAGTGACCTGAAATTCTGACATCCAGTCTTACCAAAGAGTATCGTATTACCTAGTATTAACTGGGTTGTGGAGGTCAGATAGGCAGTCGCTCCATGTAAAATACTGGTACTCAGCTGCATCCGGTTAGACTGGAAGCCGACCCCAACATAGTTGGGAAAAGGCTAGGCAGATGATGACTTACTAAGTATACATGTTCACTTACCTTCATACTCGATAGAGCTTCAATATTTTATGTAAGGACAAGAAAAAGCTCTCGGCACAGAGGGCTAAGAAGGAACATGGGTGGTTTTTAGTCAGTAGAAGTCTGACACTCCCTACCACTCTGCCAAGAGCGGGAGGAGTCATTTGATGATTTCCCACACTCCAAAAAAAAGAAGCTCCTTTCTAAATATTTAAGTATAAGCTATAGATTCACCAAAGAAAGTTCTGTCTTAGGAGTTTTATGCCACCCATGGGCCTCTACTTGGTATTACATGCCGTCGAGATACATCTCTCAAACATGCTGGTTTCCTTACGATGTTTTCTTCATCGAAGCACGTGATAATTTTGCAAAAAACGCACATGAATCCGAAAAATCAGAGGTGCTTATCTTGGGTTCGAATTTGAGACCTACGACTTGGCAGTTTGACCAACACACTACACTACTAAATCTTAAAGGACCATGACGTCACAATAAATGTCTCTAATTGACCAGTCCTTAACTAAACAAATTGACAATCAAGATTTAGAAGTTTCGTTGTCTAATTAGTCAAAGGTTAGGCTTTGATACCCCTCAGATGGTGTGCTAGATAGACTGGCTAGCCGATAGATCTAGGCAAAGAAAGTTAAGGAAAATCTAGATATAAATCTAGGAAATATATTAATGATCTTACTATGAAGTCTGTTAAAGGCATGAAAGACGTTGAAGTTATTTATGAATTAATGCTTCGTATCTTAGAATCGGTCTCCTTTGATGGTGGACAGAGAAAATTGAGGATCCCGACTGAATGAAATACAAATATTTCAAATAGTTGTCATGTGTGCTTGTATGTTTCTCCTATATGGAATAACATGATTTTATTTATCATCCTTCAACTTGTCGAATCTCACCTCATCATCTGCCTAGCCTTTTCCCAACTACTTAATATGTTGGTACCGGCTTCCAGTCTAACCAGAAACAGTTAAATACAAGTATTTTACTTGGAGCGACTTGGGCCGAAAATTTCTGTAGTGGCGACCGCGAATCGGAAGACGTTGCGTTGGAAGGGATCCGCTGCATGCGAGACGCACGGGACCGGTCAATGTGGCGACACTTAGGAGAATCCTATGTCCAGCAGTGGACGTCTTTCGGCTGAAATTATGATGATGGTGATGATGACTGCCTATCTGACTTCCACAATTCAATTAGTATAGGGTAATATGATATCTCTTGCTAGACTGGTTGTCAGACTTTGTGGCCATTGACTACCTCTGTTGTAAAAGATCTTCAAATGGCAGCCGGGAGTAACAGCTTAACATTGTTTTCGAGGTACGGAGGAAACTCGGTTTGTGATGGTGGTCACCCATTGACGGACTAACCTAGGTAACCGCGCTTAATCTTTTTTTTTTTTTTGAGTGAGAGAATCCTCATGGATACCCTCTGCTTGGGGCGAGCGGGGGTTATGTCGGACTCTAACCGACTAACCGACTAAAAACCCACTGTTCCTACTTATACCATGTGTCGGAGGCCCGGGAGATACAAGTACATTCGCGCGCACCCCCGACTGGTATCAGCCCACCTTATCCGGCGGGCCTCATCACCAAGTGCGGTCAGCGACCGCACGTTCTCTATAAAGGCGCACAGTTTGCTGCGCGCCACTTCTTTGGGCCTGGCTGGTCGGGTGACATCTCAGCCCTAAGTTTGCCACCCGCAGGCCCCACCTTATGGTGGCCGGAGATCATTTAACGCCCTTCGACGCCCGGTAACCGCGTTTTACCTAAAGATCGGCCCGAGTGACTGTTTTTATTAAACCATGAGTTCTGTCTTGTCGGAGGCTTGAATCACCTGATTGTCTGATGAAAAGATGATTCCGTGCTTCGGAAAACACGTATAAGCCGGTGGTCCCGGTCATCAAACCATGTCAGAGATCCTTGAGGCGGCTTAGAAACTCTGACACTAGGGTGTTTAGGGTCGTTAGACCTTACTTCCCACACGATAAGAAGAAGAAGAAGAAGATAGGTTGATAATGCTGCCGCGTCAATGAGTAGTAGAGTAACACTTATGCTTTAAACACTAATAATAGCTAAACCTAGGTAATCCATTAACTCAATATTTTTGTATAATTTTGTAATACAATAATGCCACTGAAGTACAAACCAACATATCCACAAACAGTACATATTATTGTCCTGTTAAATATGTCGGATTTGGCCCAGACATCAGAAGTAAAACTCAGATATGGCAATACACAAATTTATTTCAATCACTTATATCACACAATCACTTAGAACATATCAGTAGTTATCACTAACACTTATAACTTATTTAAACATAGAAATAATATAAAATAAAATAAAACTTATAATGGCAGTAAGGGCGGTCACGTAGGACTGTACTGACTGTCGAGAGACAGTGGTCCGTGCACCAAGACGTATCCGTTGGAAATGAGTGCCGACTCTACAGCGTAGCCGCTTAAAAAGGCGATATCCGGGGGTACCAACCTTACAATATTTTACTGGATTTGAATTTGTCTTTTAAGCAAAATTATTTCTCTATGATGCGTCCGGTGCACGTTCCACTAGCGCCATCTATATCGCCGTCTCTCGCAGCTAAACAATATGGCTGCCGTCAAATACAGCGTGTCTTTTTAAAATAAAAATAGATTTACAAACACGGAGGTATATAGTATCAATAACAACGAATAAGAACGTGTCTACACTTTAATTACGACTCAATTACGTACCATTAGTTATTAATAGCAACGTTTTCCCCCCGTAGGGTAGAAAACGTATATTTAGGTTCCAGCCGAAGCTTGACCCACTACATTATTGTGAGATAACCTCTTGGATTTTACGTGTGGCAACACTGGTTTACCATTGGGCACCCTACTATACCGAGTGCGTGACGTCACTTCCTAGCCACTCGGTCGATCGCAGCGGCGGGGCAGGCGCTTGCGCTTCTTCAGTACTCACAAGCCAGCAAGAATGTTAAATCTTAGTGGGTCAAGCTTCGGCTGGAACCTAAATATACGTTTTCTACCCTACGGGGGGAAAACGTTGCTATTTAGGTGTCCGAGCCTTCGCTTGACCCACTACATTATTGTGAGAAGTGTTTATTTTCTGCTGGCGCTGCGATTGTACAGGGGGAGCCTAATGCTGTGACTGACATTCCAATGAAACACACAAAGACCAAAATCACAAGTCTTTAATGTTCGGAATGTTTAATTATTTGAAGTGAACGAAATTAACAAAATTTGTAATGAAACTTCTTCATAACAACGGTAAAGATACTATTATAAGTATTTAGATTCTACTTATTCATAGAACAAAAATTAGGAACGATTAAGAGATCACTTTAATTATAAATCACAATGGCGAAAAGCAATTAGCAATAATATTTTCATCAACGTTTTGCCTACTTCGACGACTTTCGGTTTCTTTAAAGTAGTGCTTTAGGAAAGTATCTCTACTTTTCCAGTTACCTCGTTTTATTACTTCGTCCAAATCTAGGTTGTAGTTTCTCCAGTTTGCACTATTTACTGCAGATCGAAAACTGCCGGGTGAATCGTAAATATGGGCATCCTTTAAAACTGTTCGGATCCATCCTGCGATGACTGTGCGAGAGGCAGGACCGACTTTACTTCGTGTCGTAATAAAAAGGCTGCACAAGTTATCTCGACTTGATCTACGAGATTCTGACACGGATATCAGGATACGAATCCAATGTACTAAATCAAATTTTTGATCTTCATTAGGAGATAGTTTCCAGCCAGACTGACGAAAGGTTGCACGGTCAGTCTTCGAACCGAACCTGGGCCATAGGATTAAGTGATTGTCTACTTTCTCAAGGCCTTCTGAGCTGATATCGAGGAGAGTAAGATCATGGATTCTCCTTCCAGTGGCGAGAAGGAGAAGAACAGCTACGTGCCGCGACACTTGGAACAAACTACTATTGTCAATAGTGTAACTCCGAAGGTAATTAATAAGGTCAGTAACTTCCCATGTGTTGGGTTTTCTGGAAGGAGGCTTACTGAGGGTGATGGCTTTTAGGGCTTGACGAACTAGTTGATGATTACTGAGCTCATTTGTTATTGTAGGATTTGCAAACATTGCGACCACTGATTTGTGAACCGCTATGGTACTGGGGGCGAGTTTAACATCTGAGTGTAGATGACAAATGAATTGTGCAAGATCACTGGCCTCTGGATTGTTAGTGTCACAATGTTCTTTAGACCATTGTCGCCATCTTTCCCACGCGGGTTTGTATGTCTTTAAAGTTGACTTACGCCAGGACGATTCTAAAAGCTTTTTGTCCTTTTCAGGCCAAGAAGAAACTATATTGGACCAGCCTGAATTTTCCAGACCTGCAAAGACAGACGGTTTACTGCCACTGGTGCCCGGCCCGTAGTTAGGTCTATCAGGTGTTTCCTGACGTTCCAGACCATCATTGGAGGGCATAAAGCTCGTTGCCTCAGCTCGGCTTTCCAAAAGGTCTTCTCCCATTTGGGTACTACAAATAGGTAGACTCCTTTGCTCTTTCCGAGGTGGCGCAGGACACGAGGCACTAGGGCTGGTGGAGGGAAGATCCAACCGAGTCTGAAGTTCCACGGTCGGCTGAAGGCATCCACGAACACACAATGTTGATCCTCCGCATTTTCGCTGACATAGCTCGTTACTACGGCAGATCGTTTGCTTGCAAATAGATCTATTGTTGGTGTGCCGAATTTCCTGAATACCACTTTCAGAATGTCTTCTGATAACGTCCATTCTGGCGGGTCGTTGTCCCTTGAAAGACTGTCGGCGATGAGGTTGTATCGACCCGGCAGGTAACGAGCTATGAGGTGTATTCGCCATTTCTCCGCAAGCTGGAAAATTTGGAATGTCGTTTGTAGGAGTCTCACAGATTTGGTTCCTCCTTCCTTCGTTATGTACGATACAACTGTCTTGTTGTCCGTCTGTACCATAACCGGAAAAATGAAATGGAAGGCCTTTACAAGGCATGATTTTTGAAAACATGCGTAATAGTCGTTCTATGTTTAAAAATAAAATAAAATGGTGTCAGAAAAATGAGGATTCCATAAAAATGAATATTTTAGCCTTGCACAGAAGAGAAAAAAATTTTGTTAAGTTTTGGAACGCGACTAAAAAGTTTAATTTTAAACAGAGCCTCCCTGTCTCTATGGATGGATTGCAGGAACCAAGCAAAATAGCCAATTTGTTTGCTAGTAAATTTAAAGTTGACCCGCTGCAAGTCGATTGTAAACTCAGCAATGAAACCATCGTGTCTGAGCCACTGCCACCTTTTACGCTTGCCGAAGTGATCTCAGCAGTGAGGAATATGAAACGTGGTAAGTCACCAGGACACGATGGTCTCAGTGTGGAGCACCTTGTCTGGGGAAGCGCCAACTTGTTTCCACATTTAAGTGAGCTTTTTAACTTGTGTTGTAAATACGTCTACTTGCCGAAACTTTTAATGAGAACTGTGGTAGTTCCGATAGTCAAAAACAGGACGGGTGATTTGAGTGCATCTGGTAATTACCGACCTATCTCACTCGGTACGGTCATTGGCAAGGTTCTGGAGCGTCTCTTACAGCCTCAACTGCAAAATAATATAAAAATCGATGATGCACAGTTTGGTTTCCGACCCGAGCTCTCAACGGACTCTGCGATTATTAGCCTTAAGAGTACGGTAGCCTACTACACCCACCAGAGAACCTCAGTGTATGCTTGTTTCCTAGACCTGAGCAAAGCTTTTGACCTGGTTAATTATGAAATCCTCTGGGACAAACTAAAAAAGTCGCAAGTACCACACCGAATCGTAGATCTGTTGAGATTCTGGTACGGGGGCCAAACTAATCAGGTTAAATGGGGTGACACTCTATCCAGCAGTTATAAGCTGGACTGCGGTGTGCGTCAAGGTGGGTTGACTTCCCCGGACCTTTTCAATCTTTATATCAATGGTTTGATCGAGGAACTCAGGAGGACCAAAGTTGGATGTCACCTAGGCAATGTCTGCGTGAATAGCTTGAGTTATGCTGATGACATGGTTCTTTTGAGTCCCTCGATCAAAGGCTTGAGGAAACTGTTGTCTGTCTGTGAGCATTATGCTAATGCTCATGGACTCAAATACAACGTTCTGAAAACCGAATCCATGGTATTTAGGTCTGGGACGGGTCCGGGGAACATACCCAGTCTTTCTCTGAATGGTGCTATTATAAAGGTTGTAAAGCAGTTTAAATACTTGGGGCACATTTTAACTGATAAACTCCATGACGACTGTGACATAGAAAGAGAGCGTAGGGCCCTCTCAGTTAGGAGTAACATGCTCGCACGCAAATTTGTGAAGTGCACCAGTGACGTTAAAAACACGTTATTTAGAGCCTATTGTCTGTCAATGTACACCTGCCAACTATGGTGCAATTTCACAAAAAAGATGTACAACTCACTAAGGGTTCAGTACAATAACGCTTACCGAACCCTTATGAAACTGCCAAGGTACTGCAGTGCTTCGAGCATGTTTGCAGACGCGAGGGTTCCTGATTTCTACGCCATTATCAGGTCGAGGGTAGCGTCTTTTTGGCAAAGTTTGAGACGCTCCAGTAATAGCATTTTGAGGGTTGTCTCGTGCAACCTGACAAGCCCTATATTTGTGCACTGGATTTCTGTTCACCTAAGCGGGAACAGAAAATGATGGTCTTTAATGAATTTTATTGAAGTTTAATATTTTTAATGATATTTTAATGTGTTTTCTACTTATGGAATGTCATTATGATTAGTATTTATTATTATTGACATTTTGATGAGTTTTTTAAATGTGTTTGTTATTTTGGTATGTTATTATGATTTTTATTTATTATTGACATTTTATTGATTTTTGTTTATTGATTTGAATGATTTTTGTGATTTTGTGATTAGTATAATTCTCTAATTATGGGTATTTTTGCCTGAAATAAAACACAATTTATTTTATTTATTTTTATTTTATAACTGTTTGTCCGCGAATTTGCCAGCCTTTTATTTTTAATACTTCCAGGATGGTCCACAGCTCTTTTTGATTGCTGTGCCATTTCAGTTGCTTTCGATTCCAGAGCCCACTCAAGCTTTGTCCGTTTACTGAAGCCCCCCAGCCGAGAGTTGCTGCGTCCGTGCTTACAAAGGTAGTCGGGTCTTCGTGATGTATCGGCGACTGTCGCGTGATATTTGTTCTCCACCACTCCAGTGCCTCTTTCACTGATTCCGGTAAGCAATGGCGTTTGTAGCGTTCCTTCTTTGTCAGCTTGTTCGCTTCTATCTGAATACTTCGGCTGTAAAGACGCCCATACGGCACGACGCAAGAAGCGAAGTTGATATTGCCTAATAAGACTTTTGCAGACTGCCAAGTCCAATGTCCTTTTTGAAGTGTGTCTTCTATTATGCTTAGGTTTTTCATGATCTTGTCGTCTGTAAGACTTTTGGTGTTGTGATATGTGTCCCAGGTTAGTCCTAGATATTCCACGCTGTTGGTTGGTCGTAATACAGATTTTTCTGGATTTATGCACCAACCTAGTTTTGTGAGCTGATTTACAACGAAGTAGGTTTGAGTCTGTAGAAGATCTGGATCCGTATGCATTAGGAGAAAGTCGTCCAAGTAAACTATCATCCGAATTGATTTCTTTCTGAAATAGTTAGCGAGCCAGTTAGTAACATTAGCGAATGTACAAGGAGCTGTTGATAAACCAAAAGGCAGACAGGTCATCTCATATGTAACACCAGCGTATACTAATGCTAAATATCTTTGATGAGATTTCGCAATTGGAATATGGAAATATGCCTGGGAAAGGTCAATTTTAGTCATATAATCGCCAATATTAAGACATCCCGGAATTTTATGTTGATTTATGAGTCTAAATTTAGGTGCACGTAAATAAAGGTTTAAATTTCTGAGGTCAAAGATCGGTCTATTAGATCCGTCTGCTTTCCTTCGTAAGAACATAAATGATAAGAAACCTGTTTTACTTTGACACGTGCGTAATGCACCAATTTGTTTTAATTTACCGATTTCTTCAGACATGTTTGTCGAAGATTTGGTTTCATATCGGGCGCAAGTGTCTTTATCCAACCTAAAATTCGGGGGACGCCGTACAAATGGAATTCTATATCCGGATATAATTGATATGATACAACGTGGAGCCCCGAGTGCCTCCCATTCTGTGAGTTTATGACTAACCTGTCCTGCCTGAAAATTATTGCTTTTTCCCCTCATATCCTCCTTTATTTTTTGCAGGTTGCCGCTGCTGCTGGTTAAAGCTACGTGTTGACTTTTCTGGAATTCGGCGGTTTTGTTTCCGAAATGTCGGTCTTTGCTTGAATTCTTGTCTACCTTTAGGCTTAGAGTTCACAGGCGCATTCGGTCTTTTGAATTTTCCAGGGAACACCTTCGTTACTCCTCCTTGTTCTTTTATTAAATCAGATAGCTGGGATTCAGCGAAAAGGTGAGTACTCGATGGTGGAATAGCGTGCAGCAGTTCACTGATTGTTTTATTTTGAGGTTTGTATAAACCTCGTCTTTGTTCGATGGTTTCGGCTCTTTTCCCACACGTATATTGCAGCAGAGAGTCTGATATTTTTCTAAACGGCGATTTTTCTTTATTTAGAAAGTTCTTACTAAGATAACTTTTCACATCAGGTGGGGCACTAGCATACGTTTCCTCGAATGCTATTCGCTGCTGTAATAAGCCGTGGGTTATGGCTCCCAGACACAGGTCAGTTTTTTCCAGGGTAGACACTAATTGCCATGGAGGAGTTACTGTTGCTAAGTGCCCATTAACTTTAAGTGATGTGAACACAGGCGATGCCTGAAACATCTTTTGCACCTCTGCGTAACGGATGTTGTGCCAACCGTCGGTGTCTAATTTTTGGCATTTCATACCTATTTCGACCATTTTGGCGGATGATTTGGTAAGTTTTGCTTCACTTTCCTTAGTTTCAGGTGCGAAATCAAGCAGGGGTTCGTCATGATCGTTTGGCTCTTCGTCCTCCGCCAGGGGTGGTGCAGTCCAGGAGTCTTCGATGTTTGAATCCCTTTCACGAGCTTCAAAGTCGTCTTCGGAGCTTGCCAGACTACGGCTTGTAGACTCTTTAGGTGCTGAGGAATGTTCTGGCGTCTGACGGGTTAGGCCATAAGTGATTTCACATAGCCTACCCAAGATCTCGTTTTGTTGCCGCATATACGCTGACAGGGACTCAGCAGAATGAGTATCATCTGCGAGTCTTTGTCTCTTTCGGTGCTGCACAGGGTCCGGCGTTTGCTGTCGTTTAGAGGCAGCAGAAGTGCTCGAGGCGCCGGATGTTGTGTTTTCCTCGTTCGCTTCCGATTTCAGAATATCAGATGCCTCTTTGCGTGATATCAAGTGTTTCTTCAGCCCTGGGAGCATAGCTTCAAACTTATTGTGTGTCCCGTCAGGGTGGACTTTCACCATTATGGATAGAGGTTGGTAAATAAGGGCCAAGCCAATTGGCCACTCTAAAAGTTTTCTTTTTATAGTTTTGTATCGGCGTTCACTGAGTGATTTTTCACAACGGAAGACTCTGGCAAGGCGGAGCGTTGGCACGGCAAAACGTAGACGCGCCTCAGTGTCGGGAGTAAGAGTTTCGCCGAAGAGGTCTTTTGGTGTAACGCTCTTGACCACCCAATCCTTCCAACCATCAGGATAAAGAGCTTCTAACGTATGTATGAGCGCGTGAAAATGATTTTCATCTGCTGGCGGGGGCTGCCAATCTATCAGCTCTCTCATAGTCGTTGTCATCTGCAGACAAACGAAAAGCGTAAGCGGAATGTAGACAACAAACGCGCAGGCGACGTTGTCAATCGTCTGAACAGACGACGTCGTCTGTTAGCACAGGCGACATGTCGGCTGCCCATGTCGTCTGAACAGCCGACGTCGTCTGTTGGCACAGGCGACATGTCGGCTGCCCATGTGAAATTAACAACCAGACGACAATGTATGTATATTGCGATGAAAACTAGGGCTTTCCTAGTAAATCGCGATAAGGTTAATTGTATGCGCTTCTGATTTAGAAAGCATAAAGCGAGCTTGGGGCTTTCCCATTCATAAAGCGCAATCAAAAATCAAGCATGGGGCTTTCCCATGCATAAAGCGCAATCAAACATTAAGAAACAGGGTTTCCTGTTAAGAACAGAAACACGTTCACATAAGAGCTTACCTTAATAAGTTTGTGTAGATTCGCACTTTAAATAACTATTTTGTTGTTCACTTCTAGTCACAGGTGTTAACACGTCAAAAATCCAAGACGTACTGAAGAAGCGCAAGCGCCTGCCCCGCCGCTGCGATCGACCGAGTGGCTAGGAAGTGACGTCACGCACTCGGTATAGTAGGGTGCCCAATGGTAAACCAGTGTTGCCACACGTAAAATCCAAGAGGTTATCTCACAATAATGTAGTGGGTCAAGCGAAGGCTCGGACACCTAAATATCATAATTTTGCGTTACTTACAAACTTGTGTGGGTATATGTATCTTAACTAATATTGCAAATAAAAAGTTGGTCTGTTTATCATACTTTCACGCATTAACGGCTGAACTGATATCGGTGAAATTTGGCTATCCGTGTACCAAATTTGGCCGTGGTAGGACAATCCCGAGGGATAAGTTACGACCTCTAAGTGAGCAAAGCCGCTATCTCCTTTCTAGGCATAGATGTCAATAGATGACAAAATATGATATAGCTAGAAAGCGGGTGATTTATTATTTCTACTAACAGAGATGTGTGAAAGAAGAAAACAAGTTACGCCGACTGCAAATAAATTAGGCTAAAGACAGGATATTGATGG
Source organism: Diarsia brunnea (assembly GCA_949774965.1). Lineage (NCBI taxonomy): Eukaryota > Metazoa > Arthropoda > Insecta > Lepidoptera > Noctuidae > Diarsia > Diarsia brunnea. Next base: position 15,102,524 of record OX459001.1, read on the forward strand.
TACATACTGGGATATTTTTTATCCCGATATTGCGTTCAAGGTAGGATAATTTCTGACCTGCACGCGCCGAAGCCGCGGGCACAAGCACGTTGTTAATATATGTATTGTTAATTTGTGTGTTACATGTATGTTGCGTGTGAATTGTGCGAGCGTAGCAGTTCAGTTGGAACGTCGCCTGGCGTCGCGCAGGGGCGCAAGGCAGACGATGCAATCGCTCAACGGGTAACGACAGCAGTGTAGGATAGGGAAATTATTTATAGAAAAAGAATCGTTTAATTTTTTCATTGCTTTTTAGGCTTCTACAGGACAGTTGGAAAGGAATCGGTCTCTGCCCAGCAGTAATACAGAAAAGGCTAACTATAAAAAATTAAATTGCTTGGCCGTAACTCAACTTGATTGTGGAGCTCCGCTGGATTCGAAATGCACGAGACCGGTCAATGTGGCGACACTTGGGGGAAGCCTATGTGTCTTGTCTTTTGGCTGAAATGATGACGATGAACGATGAATGATGTCAATTCTTTATAATTTTGAACCATATCTTATTGGATTATTTAATCATGGTATGAACATTAGAAATTTAAATGAATGTAATGAACACCTACATGTAACCCATGTATCACAAATAAACGATTTGATTTGATTTGAACTCGCCAGATGCGAAGTGACGACGTGGCCGGCCTAGGAAGGAGCACGCTTGCCTAGAGGAATCCTATTCACTTGAGCTTTGAAGAGCTCTAGATAATAATGATCAGCAGTCCACAGAGTAGTGGCTTGCCGAATACCTGAATACTTAATTGAATTTTGTGACGAGAAACCAACATGGTTATGAAAAGGTAAAATGATAAGATGTTAACTTTGCAACGACTATAAAGTATGCTGACACTGAAATGGCTGATCTGCAAATGATTCATTTCATCTTTTTGAGATTAAATGATGAAATGATGCTGTCACGGAGCTTGGACGTGTGCCTGATTGATTGCAATATGCTCGCCCCCTATTACATAGGATTAAACATTACTGGCGAAATGTAGGTTTATTATTACCTACACCTCTGCCTAGCCTGCGGGGATCACGATGCTGTGATGCTATGTTTTTCAGAAGAAATGGGTAATTTTTGTTAGAATGTATCTAAAAACCAAACCTTTGAGAACAAAACGTCTTACAATGTTTCTTAGGAAGTAAATAGTACCTTTTTCTTTTTGGCGGGTGGAAAATCATCAAACAACCCCTCCTGCTCTTGGGCAGAGCGAAAGGGAGTGTCAGACTTCTACTGACTAAAAACCACCCATGTTCCTTTTTAGCCCTTCATGTCGAGGCCGCGGTATCTCTTGCGAACAACCCGCAGCCCCGACGGGAGTAAATAGTACCTCAATATATTATTTTATTCCACCTACATTGCTAACGCTACTCGCGCAAAAAGCTCGGCTAGTTCCGATACTATAAACAGCACACGTAACTACGTATGATTAATTAAAAACAATAATAATTTTAATCAGCCAGCGTCGACCACTCCACTTTGCTCTATATCTCTTAATAGAGCCAATTCAGGTGTGAAAAATTCCCTACTACCATATATTTATGATCCATTCAATATGTTGTACACTTTAAAATTGGGACAGTAAGATACAAAGTTGAATGAACGAAGTTTGGTAAAAGAATGTGCAATTTTGATATAGATGTATAATTAGTGAGTACGCCATTAGCTAGAGCCTATTAAGGTGTGAAAAATTTCCTTACCACAAATATTTATCATGTACTGAAGTGGTTTTCCACCTTAAAATTCGAAGGGTAAGATACAAAATTGACTGCCACGAACTGTGGTAGTAGAACGTGCAATTTTGCAAATAGTAAATTAGTAATAATTACGACATAAGCAGACATGCAGGTGTCGGCACCTTCCATTCTTCAAGGATATTATTACAATAATTTTACATGTTAATTGCCTTTCCGACTGTCATTTTAAAATTAATTGATTAACAACGGACAAAGTTTATGGCGTTATCTTCGAGTTATTTGCACTCAAGTGTATTGGTTATGAGTTAATTTATTGGGTTATTGATGGTACCTATTTCTTTTTGTATTTAATTCTTGAGGCGCATTAGATCGTGAAGACATTTATAAGTTGATAATCGGGCATTTAACTAGTAAAAAATATGCTTGCCCTTTTTCATTTACTTGATAATAAATAATTAATTTGAGCAATTATGTGTGTTTGATATAGAGAGAAGTAAAGATTCTTAAGTGAAATGTGCTCTTTAATGTAGTAGGTACCTAATAGTAGTCAGAATCGAACACTTACGTTAATCATTCGAATATTGTTGAAGGAATTGCTGGTTTCGTATATTTCTTGATAATAATCAAAAAATAATATCGATGCTGATTCACAATTTGATCTCTTGAAACTACCATTTATTATAACTGTTTTTAATTGGTATTGGGTTTTTAATTATTCTGTTTGTTGATTACATAATTATCACATCAAATTCTGGATTTGTCTACACCAGATTACCTATTGAAAGAGAGAGAGAGAGAGAGAGAAAGCATCATTCTGTGCTATACCCTTCCTATCTTCCTAAAACGATTCGTATTTTATGACTGTTGTTATATCAAAATAAACAGTTCCAATAAAATTCTTTAAAAAAACCTTGTCATTAACGCAAGAACACAGATAGGAAATGATCGATCAGAAGTAGATTAGCCACTACATCGAACACCGGTTGTTTCGACCGCAGTGACGACTTGATGACGGCTCGCGTGATCAACATGATCGTACGATCAACATGATCAACACGAGCCTTAACCGCAAGGGTTGTTGAGATCAGACCTGTTGGTCAATCAATTATGTTTAATTTATTAAATTATCTATACTAACATTATAAAGCTGAAGAGTTTGTATGTTAGTTTGGTTGAACGCTCTAATCTCAGAAACTACTGGTAAGAATTGAAATTTTTTTTTTGTGGTGGATACTCCATTTATCGTGGAAGGCTACTATATACTACGCTGACGAAGTCGCGGGTAAAAGCTAGCTGGTTGATTAATAAGGAAGAAACTACTGGTTGGAACAAGAATAATAAAACATAAATTAAACTTTATTTTCGACTTAATCGTCTATTCCAATAGTGCTTTGATTTTTGTAATTATGTAGGTACTCCTATCAACTGTGATCTTGATGACCGATTGACTGTACATTATTTATGATGCGAGCAAAATTAGCGAAACTGAATTTTGGGTCAAACATATTTGTAGTTTTCGTTAGATGAAAAACTAAATAATGCAGCAATTTTTCAGAATGGCCAAACAAACAGTGATTCTAAAAGCCAATTCAACATTATTTCCCATTTTAACAAAAAAAGACGAGGTCTAAAACAAACGCACCCCTTGTAATTTATGCAAAACCATGCAAAATACCTTTCTACCAAACAATCCATCATCCAACAAATCCAGGAACACAAAAGCACAATTGTAATACTAACAAGTATCAAGGAATGCAATTAGACATAACATGCGTGTATTCAACCAAACATTATGGATAATTATGAAATTTCGAATCTGGATACGGATGCGGTTATAGGAATAATATTATACCGGTTTCGGATACGGTTACAGATATGAAATTATTTCGGATTATTACCAACTCTTTTATTATTGCCAACTTTCGGAGTGTCACCAACTCTCAAAAATATTTATCCTTTAAACCAAAATCAGAAACCTCTAAAATACCGCCAATTACTTGAAAATACCCCTAAAAAATATGTTGTAACAATAATGAAAAATTATTTAGACTCCGCCTTTATCCGAAACTGTCCTTAAGTCTTAAACTATCCTAAAGTTTTGAATCGGTATCGGTTACGGTTACGGATATTTTTTTATTTCGTATATCTGATAGTTTCGGTTATGGGTACTGAGCTCCATAACATCCCTGCGACAAACGATCGCATAACTCATGTTCCACGTCGTTCATAAATTACCCAACTATTTCGATAACAGGCAAATTTAAATTTATGCCAAGTATTCGTATAAAGGCGGGCTTCGAGTAAAAACAAGGCAAGAGGCATAATCTCACGAGATCTCATTCTCGTTTGGTCTTCCTTAGACAACCACTTTTTACCGTTGATTGGATTGTGCAAGTTTTATTTCTGTATCGATCGCGTTTGTGTAAAGCGTGTGATAGTGGGAATAAATGGGAGGGATTTAGTTGAGTCTTTTTCATTTCTATTTGGTCGCAAACGCGACTGCTGAGTAAAAGGTCGTGGGTTCGATTCCCAGGTCCGGCAAAGTGTTATTGGGTTTCTCCATCAGTCATTTGTAAGTAGCCATGGAGTCTGGATTTGTGCCCGGTTGATGGCAATGTGATCGCCCCTTATTACATCGAACTCAAACATTTTTTCACGTAAACAAAAAATGAAGGCGATACAATACTACGAAAACTCTTGTGACGTCACATTTCAGTACATTTTTACAGGCAAGTGACGACACAAGCACACATGATCTTTGGCGCGTTGTATCTTCGTAATTTTTTATTAATTTGATAAAACAACAAACACGTATCCAACATTTTTCGATAATCTAAACAGATTTTTTTTTTAGGAAACATGCGTTTTGTAGTATGTATCTTCACGGTTCTACAGAAAACGACAAGAAAACCCCTGAATAGAAAATTTCCGTCTGTTATTTAAAAGTATCTGCTATTTCTTACTTTCTGAACTTGTAGGTTCAGAAGTTTTGTGTGAAAGAAAAGTTTTTTTTGTAAATTCGGCATATTTTTTCTGGAACTGTGTGCTGGTTACAGTTTACGCGTCAATGTCCTGTACATCCTGTATAATGTAAGTTTGCACTACCCATGTATGTTTAACGGACTTTAGATAAACATTACAGCTTCCAATCTCACGTGATCTTGGTTCATAATTATTCTCTATACAGGGTGTAAACGAACCCTTCACGCATCCGTCAACCAAGCATTCTGTACATCAAACTAAGTACCCCTACGCAAAAATTTTTGCTGGGAAATGACTTTTTTTTTTTGGTCAAAAATCACATTTTACGGTAAAACTCAAAGTAGCACTTTTAAAACATTGTGCTAGTATATGCTTTGAATAGTAAACGGGTCATGGAGGTAATTTAAGTAAAGTTAAAACCTGAAATACTAGTATTTACAAAAACAGCTGTGAAAAATTTGGAACTTTGACCCCTAATATCTCCGCAACTAGGAGGTTCCCAGGTATGGTCTAGAACAAAAAAATCGCAGTGGTGGGAAGAACAAATGTCCTTCGTTTGCGTTAAGGGTACTTTAACACCCTATATATATCCTTCTCCTTTTCCTAGATATCTTTGAGAAAGTCAGTATAAAAAATAATATATATACTTATTATGGATGTTATGTTTGTGCTATACCTATCCATTTAACAATAAGTTAAATATCTACAAATAAAACTCTGAAATCAATTCCATGTATGAATCGTATCATTTTGTTGCGATTTTTAGTAAAGTACTACTAACTTTTAATGTCCTTAATTGTCTAGATAGACACTAAAAACAATTTTCCTTTTATTACATGCGTACATATCCTAGGCTAAGTCATAGGCTAGGCCATTAATGTTTCCAATAAATTATATGTTCAAATAACTATGACCTTTTTCTTTCATTAGATAGGTACGTATGAATTAATCAATTTACGCAATTCAAATAAGAATTGTAACTAGACACACAAAACAAATAAATAATGGAAGAAAATGATGCATCGTTTTCCAAAGAGAAATTAATTGAGCCCTATCTGTGTAGGTGCCTATAATTTATTCAAACAATGACGAATATAGGCCCAGTTCAGTTTGCAGCTAATATTTTTAATGTATACGCTTCATTATCGATGTGATGGCGATCTGTGACGAAACACGCGGCAAATATGATGTATTGGCACGATCAACGATAACAGTCCAACCGTTTAAAGTATATCAGTTGGAGACAGTGAAACTGATTAAAGGCGATTCTCAACCTTATTACTGCTGAAATAAGAAGGTGAAAAACACCAAGGGAGGTTCGGAATGTGTCTGTGTAAGTTGGTTGTTGTTTTGCTATCGCAATTAGTAATGTAGGAAAATCAATGAGGTCTCATTTTGTAGATTACTCGGCTGTGCGAAATGAATGATCGGACCTTTGTGTTGATGTACGACTCTCTTTTTCAAAAGTTTTAACGTAAAAGTTATCTAGCAACGCGGTTGAAATCGTGTAGGTAGGTTTTCACATAACATTTAAACAGTATGCCTGATCCTCGAAGGAAAAGCCAGTGGTGTACTTAATAATAATAAAATAAAATAAAAAAGCCTTTTATTTCCTACTAATTACTCTACAATATTGTTTATAAGTTACATAACTATTTAAAAAAAAAAAGGTGTACTTAATATTACACCCTCATTTCCCAAGGGGAGAGCCTATACTTAGGGGTCTAATTAAGAATCAGTGGCTACTACAGAGAAATTCCACAAAGAAAAGTTCAATAACACTTTGCTCGACCTGGGAATCGAATACAGGACCTCATACTCCTCAGTTGCACTTCCGACCACGAGACCAACGAGGCAGTTTTTTAATGAACAATAAATCTTATGTGTCGATTGTATTTTTATGTATGGCTCAAGTAGTTCCTCTTCTAAATAAGGAATAACAATACCATAACTCACAAATCGGAGACATAATGAACTCAAATTAAATAATACAATAACATTAAGATCGTAATCTAATTTCATCACAACCATATCCTCAAAGCAGGCACATAAACATCCACAAAACAGATTTGTCAGCCGACCTCCCAGTTAGAATTTAAATGCGTAATTAAAAATAGAATGAGTTAGGCCTAGACAGGGCTGGGCATTGCCTGAATATTATTTGTAGGTTATTGAGTTTGGAAATACAAATAACGAGTATAATGGTATTTGTATTTCAATTACTTCTTAATAATGTAATTATAGCAGCGGTGCCCAGTGGTGTCTTCCCCGACTTACGAACAGTAAGTAGTTCATGGGTTCAAACCCAGGCAGGTGTATTATTTTGCGTAATTTATTTCATCACCACTGCTCTCAAAACGGCGAAGAAAAACATCGTGAGAATGCATGTCTTAGAACCAAAAAATTCGAAGACATGTGACATCTACCAAACCGCACTGGGTGGATTATATCCCATTCCTCTTCTGGAGAGGAGGCCCGAGTTTCTGCAGTGGAGACATTATAGGCTGATGAGTGATGATGATGATGAATGTAATTTGTATTTCAAAAACTTCGCAATGTGGTATTTTGTGATTTGTATTTTAACAAAGGTTCTGCATGTATTTTGTATTTTCAAATGTATTTTGTATTTTAAATACAAGATTTATATTTTTCTATAAATCGTATTCTAAGAACATTGTCCTGTACTTTGCAGGGTTCGAAAGTAATAAGGTATTTTTTTTTCATAATTATGGAATCAATACAATTACTTCGAACCCATAGTCCCAGTATTTTGTCATTTGTATTTGTAGCAAAACTTGAAGTTTGCGCAGCCCTAGGCCTAGGACAGACTGATGAAATATTCTAATCAGTCACTAGTCATTGTAAAAAGTGTGGTGGTTCGCCGTGCGATGCACGATAAGGCCGTGTCACACGGGCGCGGGGCACAAACGAGCGATTGTGCGCCCGCACACGGCGCCTGCGCTTTGCATAACAAAGGGCGCAATTTGGAGGAAAAATGGCCACGATCTCGCTCGGGACATCTCGGACGAATTCGGGTTAGTTCGGATGAGCTCGTGGCTGTAATGGAAGTGTTCTCACAATGTTTGAAAGTTGGGAATGAAGACCTTCATTTATAGTGTATATTTTTGTGTTAATAATAACTGCCACTCGGGTCGATCTTTAGGTAAACCTGTGCTTGCCTAGGTCGGTCTGTGGATGGGTGACCGCCCGACATACCGAGTTTCCTCCGTGCTTCGGAAAGCACGTTAAGCTGTTGGTCCCGGCTGCCATAATTATATAGATCTTTGCCAGTCGTTACGGGTAGTCAGTGACCTGAAATTCTGACATCCAGTCTTACCAAAGAGTATCGTATTACCTAGTACTAACTGGGTTGTGGAGGTCAGATAGGCAGTCGCTCCATGTAAAATATTGGTATTCAGCTGCATCCAGTTAAACTGGAAACCGACCCCAACATAGTTGGGAAAAGGCTAGACAGATGATGATTTTTGTGTTTCTGCTATAAATCATTCAGTTTTAAGGCACTCAACGACAAATAAGTAATGCATGATGTGTTTACCTATAAGAAATTGGTACACTAGTCTTTAACTCTATTGGATAAGTGTATTCAATTGTTGGTGATCCAAATAAATAAAATAAAATACCAAACTTATTAATTTGTGTGTTTATTTATGCTTTACTTGAAATTTGTTGAGAACAGTTGACAAATCTTTTGGTAGCTGGTACTTAAACTAGCTTAAAATATAGAAATTACTGAAAGAGCTCCATAAGAAAATAAGGTAAGGTAAGTAAGGTATCAAGCATACCTATCTACCTCATAATATTCTTATTCCTCTAAAAACTTGAAATTATCTTGACCAAAGTGACCACCATCTTTGAAGTAGGTAGTTATTTAGAGTCAAAATTACAATTTAGAAATGCCTACTTCGTGACGCCCAGGTCAGATTTCAAATCCTATTTTTGGTATAATTCCAGGCACGTTTGAACTGATACAGATTAAATTATGACGATATCAATCTAGATATTTATTATTCATCTCTTGCACTGCACGACTTGCATTTCACCTAATGAATATTTTACGGAGTTTCTGTATAAATATGAAACACGACTTTTGTGGTATCTATAGTTGAGATGGAAAAGTCCTTGCTTAGGTCTGATGGTTACAAATACGGTGAAAGATCTAGAGGTATTTGAAACAATTTCTAGAAAAGAAAATTGTACTATTAACCGTTAAGTATACACCTACCTAAAGGCATAATTACTCAAAGGCAAATAATCTTGGTCGAATTCGGCTAACACTCTATTCTAGATGTTTTCACTTGCAGACTTGATGAGTTCAGGTGAATAATATAAACAATTGGACTATTAGGGTGGTCGGTAGTAGAGCTGGAAGATCCAAGAGGTTTCGAAGAAGGAATTGTCGAACTAAAACCTTTTTCTGACTCTGGGTAATATTTTTGTCTAAAATTAATCGATAGGAGTAATGTAATACCAACACTATTTTGAGTTTATGCGACTTTGGATGAGACTTCACACTAAATAGATTATGTGTGTCTACTAACACTAAAAATTAAGATTATTTATTTATTTAAACTTCATGCACAAACGTGGTACATAGGCGGACTTAATGCCACAAGGCATTCTCTACCAGTCAACCTTAGGGTTAAATAGGACAGCACTGATTATTGTTAGTAACACTATGGGCGTTGCCTGAAATAAATATTAGTTTATTATTATAACACCTGCTGCAAGTGCGTTGTGCATTCTTTCTTCATTTCAAGATAATTTGTGTTCCAGACAATGTGAATACAGAATTATCAACCAACCATAAGGTCGAAAATAAAACAAAGAAAGAAAATGTATTTATTGGTCTCACTCAGGACAACACAATTTGATAAAAAAAACAATAACCCAGAAAACATAATTAAAAGTAACTCATGTTAATCAACCACAGGCTACTGACAAAGTAAGTTACCCATAGATCGATCTACGAGTATGTACGACGTTAGTGTATGATAATGTCATGGCTTGGACAGACGATCGTTCTTTACTGGTCAAGCCCTTCGTGCTGTGGAGTCAGCTCTCAATCTGTGTCATACAAATGAGATCGAGAGACCCATGGATACCCCGTATGCATGTGAATAGGAGAGCTATAAATGGGTAGTTACGGTTTATAAAACATACTTATAAATCAGGAGTGTCAGTGGCTCAGTTTTTCTTCCACAAAGTTCAGATAATTGTTGTACCTTGTATCATTTCCACAATTTTCATCAGATTGCCTCGTTGATCCAGTCATCGCTTACACGACTGCGGAGCATGGGGTCCAGCAGGGTTTCTATTTTTGGGTTGAAAGTGTTATTGCAGTTTTCCATTATAAACACTCAGTAGCAGCCACGAAGTCTGGATTTTTTCCCGTTTGATGGCAATAGGTTCGCCCCCCATTACTTACATGGGACTTAAACATAATTGGCGAAATGTGGGTGCATCCCTTTGGGGATTACACACGTGAGGTCATGTTGTGTTGCTTGAGTGAGCAAAGAATGTGATGTCTTTTTACTATCTTGGAGAAGAAGCATGAAGATAGATAGTTATTTAGGGCGTCAATATTAAGCTTTCCTGAAAAGTTATTTTTTCTTCGTTTTTAGTAAATAAATACTACAATTGCTGAACACGTTCCTAATGCTAATGTTGTAATATAAGTAATTCCACTTAAAGATATAAAAATTCATTCCCACACTTAAATTAAAAGAAAACGTGAAAATGTTTGTCACAGGATTGTTTCGCCGTTTCATCACCTGCAGACAATTAGCATTAAAGTTTTATTGAATATAGATAAGTATAATAATGAGGACTTAGTTAATGTAAATGTTATCTTGAAGCAGCAAGAAATGTTCAGGTGTATTGTGAATGGTGACGCCTATTGTCATCACACAATGCGTCCGTATCGCGTTAATTACATTCACGCCAAACCTTGCTATTCCCGAGGAGTTGCAACAAGCTGCGTGCTCGTTTTTCATAACAATCGCTTGTTTTTACAATATTTGCATGCGCCAGCAAACAATACGCGGAGGAGTCGACTTGTTAATATCACCGAGAATTAACCGGCAGCGGATTGTCGCGCACTCGACCACTGTAAACAATACAAAACGACGCCAAACAAAAACAAACTATAGAAACGGAGCCACAACAAGAAGAATAGGAAAATTGCTTTTGTTTAAAAAAATCTATTTGTTCGTGTCTCGAGATGAACGCGCCTACGGTGCGTCGGCGGGCGACCAATCGCGCGCAGGCCGCTTCCCGCCCCCGCCGCACCGGCCAATGGCGGCGCGCGCAAACGCCGCAAGAGCAGTTTCCTTTTTTAAAAGTTTCGCCCTCGACTTCCATCCGATTTCCCGCCTCGGCTCCTTAAGTTATGGACGGTGAAAAAATACGTTGATTTATTTATTAAGACGCGAGTTTTTGCGATGTTAAATTATGATGTTGGCTGAAGCAGCTCCCAGCACTGCTGAATGGTTCACAGTTTTTACGGAGAGCCCTGGTGCGCCTGCGTCTCCCATATATTTTAATTTCATTGGATTTTTATTGTATGAGACGTGCTCGCAATGAGCCAAGTGTCAAGATACATCTAAGTTATTCGCCACTCACTTCGTTTCGTTCTCACATTATACTCATCGATAGGCTAAACACATTGATTCAAGTTGCAGTCAAGTTATACACCGTTGATTTATTTCTTAACTACACCTTTATATTTCTCAACATAAAATCCGTTAACACGCACTGGCTTATTAAAATAAGTTAAAGAATAAATTAAGGAAGGAGTGATAGGAAAACAGTTTAACTAAATACACAGATATTGACATTTTTTACTTTAATTAACATAATTCAGCACAACTACTTTACACAGAAATAATCAACTGACATAAACGGTGAAATAATTACACAAGGTGTTAACGGGCCCTTCGTGAAACCAGGGGTAAACTAAAAGCCTACTGCCACCAAGCATCCTGTAGGTACATCAAATTAAGTAACTCCACAAAACTTTTTGCAGGGAAACGACTGTTTTGGGATAGAAACTCATTATTTAACGTAGAACTCAATGTAACGCACTTAAACGATTGTGCTGAATTGTGCAGACAGATGCATTTAATAGTGCGTGGGTCATCTATTTTTTTAAACTATCCCTAACTTTAATTTCTCCATATTTAGAAGGTATGGTCCAGAACAAAAAAAATATCGCAATGACGAGGAGAACAAGTGACATTTGGCTTCCACCCATTATTTACTAGTTTATGACGTATGAATACTAACGTTAATACTCAACAAAATGCAGTGTGGACAGCATTTTTATTTATTCAAACTTCATGTAAGTACATTTAGTAAATAGGGATACATAGGCGAATGTAATGCCACGAAGTATTCTCTAAGCTATCAGTCAAAGTTTGGGTTAAATAGGACAACATTGTGTTGGGATGGGTCCAAAATAATATCTAAAAAATAACTTTTCGGCTCATTTAACATCTCCCACCTGGAAAAGAGTTGCCGTGGCAGACCTGGAACTCTTTAAACAGACTCCGTACCCAGGTTGGTCGCAGCAAAGAAAACTTGCTGAGGTGGAGATACATAAATGACTCTGCACTGGAGTGTAAATGTGGTGCTGTTCCTCAAACAATGGGGCACTTAATATCGTGCCCTGCCTGTCCTGCTAGTTGTTTACTACAGGAACTGATGAACGCTACCGAAAGCGCCAAACTAGGAGCCCAATTCTGGGCCGCTAAGAAGAAGCTCATTTGTAAGCATTAAGCAATAATAAGCATAGCTAGTTTGTAATGGTACTTTGGAGGGTGCTTGGCTATTAAATAAAATTATGTAGATAGTACCTACCTAGAAAGGGTAAGGATTTACCTTTTGTATTGGTTAAGTATATAAGAAACATAGAAAGGCAATCAGAAGCTTGTTGTAATAACTGTGCAAGATGAAAATTCTCACAAAATTTTAATTGCACAATCAAATTAATCGTAGGTAAAAGTTTTGTGATCTACTAGCTATTTTGCTCTACTAATAAGTGGAATTCTAAGTAGGCTAGTCATTTGCCAAGTCTTTTTCTAAGTACGTAGGGCTTCCAGTCCGACCGGTTGGTCACCCATCCACGGACCAACCTACGCTAGTGTGGCTTAATATAAAGATCGACCCGAGGGGCTGTTCTAACTAGTCTAGTATGTATTAAAACAGAACCCAAGGGAAGTGACGCAGAACGGTACCTAGTTTTGGGGATTCTCTTTATTTATTCACGGTCAATAGTGCTGAATCTCAACCTAATTTGATAGATGACTTTTGATTTTGAAATGAGTTCACCAAAATTAACTTGCCACTTGAATTTGATCAAGAAGAATATGTGTAAAATAAAGGACCTTGGTCAAAAAAGCCTTGAGTCAAACAGAGTCAGAGAATATATCTTAAACCATAGCATGTCACAATAAGCTCTCCATTCATACAATTGCAAGAAGACAAATACTAACTAATGGTAACTGGACAAACGTAACAGGAAATCAGAGCAACAGCCAATTAAAAATTGTTAGTCCACCATCTGTGTAAGTATAATAATGAAATAGATTATTATTAGATTTTAATGTAAGGAATATTATTTGTGTCACAAAATGTCAACGGAACGAAGGAGCCTGAAATCTGAATCCTAGTGTGAGTTTCAGGAATCAATGTTACGAATGTAATTTTTGGAACAATAAATTATTCTATTCTATTCTATTCAATGACAATAAATTAGTCTATTGAAAATCACAAGTCTCATCACAGCATCTTATTCAAAATGTTGCAGTTTCCAATATTGTGTCAATTATTTGTCTGCAACCGTCATTTGTTTGTAAAGGAAATCATGTTGAAAGCATTGTTCTAAAGCTCCGCATACATTCCGCATTTTATTACCGATTCGGCGAGTTCTTAGAATCATTTAAGAATTGTAGAGGCTGTGTGTACAGAAGCCTTGTTATACTAGGTTTATCTTTAGTTTGAACCACAGGAACAAAACCTTTGGCAAAATACAGAAAATGGCAATCAATTTCATAAAAAAAATGTGGCTCTAATTCTGTTCTCCGGCGATTTAGGTTCTTGTTTTAATTTATTAAAGTGAGGTCCTAGTATTAGGCCACGTGATCGTTTCCGGCCACCGTAGACGCGGGCCTATGGACGGTGAGTGATGGGCTAGCTCGCCGTCCGTCCGTCTTATGACGACGACAGGCCTTCGTGTTTCACGCGCGCCTCAAAGAGATGTCAGCAACATAGAAGGGGCCTGCAAGGGCCGACGCCCGTCGGGGCTGCGGGTTGTTCGCAAGAGATACCGCGGCCTCGACATGAAGGGCTAAGAAGGAATATGGGTGGTTTTTTGTCAGTAAAAGTCTGACACTCCCTTTCGCTCTGCCCAAGAGCGGGAGGGGTTATTTGATGACTTTCCACCCACCCAAAAAAAAAAGGTCTTAATATTAAGCTGCCATTTAAGGTATATTTCAATTCTGTAATTCTGTATATCTTACGCCCAGAGTTCATTGAAAAATGCCCATGGTCTTTTTCATCATTCAATTCAATTCAAATCTTCGGGACATTATAACTGTCTACTACTTATTCGATTTTATTTCATTCTATTATGTGAATTGCATATGAAAGAAAAAAATAAAGTCCAATGCAATGCAAAAAGATCTTTGGCTGCACATTTCCAAAATTATAACGTACTTTTTCTTGCCTTCTAATGATCTATGTGAGAAAAAGTTACTTGATTAAAAGACTTTAAGACCAGTCGCAGCTAGACAGTTTAGTAGAGGAGCCTGTCGACTGCCCAGTTGTTTAAAGTTTGTCTTGTCACTTGTAAAGCAGGCATAGTCATTTATAAAGCTTGTAACGTATGCCAACTTATTAAAAATATTAATGCCACACACTCATATATCATATATAACTAACCATTCAGTAAATAAATAATTCCATGACATCAACAACGTCAGCAAAGTGATACACAAACATGATTATAATAATGCGCTATAAAATAAAGCTCAGCTATAATTACAAAACAATCTAAAACAAAGTAATCTCTATTATCAGCGTAACTGAAAGTTATCAGTCGATATGAATCACAACACGAATATAAATCAATCAACAATAGTGCAGGCTATCACGCGTTGATCTTTACCAGAAAACACATATCATTTGCCTAATTAGATTGGGCGTTAAATCGCCAAACAACCATTTATAATCTGTTCATTTAAAAATAATGCCGCATAAAAAACTCGTCAAAGATATTGTCAGGAGATACCGGCCGAACTCTGTTCGCAGGCATCGCTTAAAAAACTCGAAAAAAACTTACTCGAGGCGATCCGTGACTCCTATTTTTTTGTTTTATTATTTTTAATTCATATTATCGTACGGCTATCCCCTTTAATTTTGTTTTTAAGTATGGCCCTCGGTATGCTGGCAGCTACATTTATGGATATTCAGAATTCCGTGGCGTATCGTCCACGGGGCGATTTCATTTTATGTAAATGTGATGTTCGAGTGCGCCCGCGCCGGTCGCCGCGCAGGTGCGGCCTGTAATTGTGACAGATGTAACGAACTCGCCTAACCGATACTTTACTTACTATAACCAATGTTTAGGCACGAAGTAGCACTAAACTGCTCCCATAATTAGGCACTGGATCCCCACAATTATCCGTTGTAAAACGGTAAAAATAATTTTCAGGAATATAAATAATATATTCTAAAGTATAATTTGAGTGGGGTTAAAGTTGTTGTTCTTAATAATGCGTAACTGAAAACTTTAAACAGCTGCAAGTTAGTGAGAACAAATCTTTAATTAATCGTCTACATTTTATTAAGGAGCAGTGGTGGGCCAGTGGTGGCGGCCCCGACTTACGAACAGTAAGTTGTGGGTTCGTACCCAGGCAGACACATTACTTTGTGTAATTTATTTTTTCACCACTGCTCTCAAAAACGGTGAAGGAAAACATCGTGAGGAAACCGGCATGTCTTAGAACAAAATAATATTCGAAGACATGTGACATCTACCAACTCGCACTGGGCCCGCGTGGTAGATTATAGCCCATTCCCTCTCAAAGTGTGGAGGCCAGTTTCCCAGCAGTGGGAACATTAATAGACCGTTGATGATTTACATACCTATAGATCCAACTAACTCTTTCTTGCCACGATCTTTAACAAGATAACAGAAAAGTAATGCACCCAGTTGTTACATAATATCTTTCCAAACCAAACGAACATCCAATCAAGACAAAATCACTACAAAATATGATAATATGATTCAACTTCCTTGAGTATCACATATAAATGTATTCAAGAGGTTTTTTCTTCAGATTACAAAGATAGACGCGCACCTGGCCGATATAGCGCCTCGCTATTAAGTATTGGTACACAGTCAAGAAATCCAATGATACTTGTTTAGAAATATATTTTTGAACTTTTTACCGTTTTTTTTAGTTACGAGACAATAGTCTCGCCTTTGTTGTTTTTCTATTTTATATCTTGTAATGACCATGAGGCCCGATATTCCGTTCAGGGGCAAAATGTCCAACGGTGTCAAAATGTTCAAATCCCAAAATGTCCAAGTCCCAAAATGTCCAATCCTCAAAATGTCCAATCCTCAAAATGTCCAACTCCTAAAATGTCCAATCTTTGAGAATGTGGTTTTGTTCAATAACTCATCAAAGCGCTTTATTAATACTTAGACAAACAATCAATAAAATACTGAAAGAATCAAAATATGTTTTATTTATAAGTAGATAACAAATTAAGGCCAGAGATGCCACAACATACGTAAATAAGAAAATGAGAAGTAAAAGAAGACCCAGAGACACCCAGTTTGATCGGAAATACAAAATATATTTATTATTAAAATTACAAAACAAAGATCTAACATTACATCAATTTTTGAAAAAAAAAAATATTTTTGAGACTTAGCTTGTTTGAAAAGTAAAACGTAATGTGGTATATTGTATAAAAATTGTATTATTATTACATAAGTCATAAATAAAAATTATATTGATTATTACTTGTAAGCAAGGTAAATCGATTCAAGGTAAGTCGATTCCCGGGTCAGGCAAAGTGTTATTAGACTTTTCCCATAAGGAATTTGTCAGTATTAGTCGCAGAGTCTGGATTTGTTCACATTGGACTTAAACATAACTGAAGTGGGAGTAGTTAGTTACTGCTCTGCCTAACCCGTCGGGGATTACAGGGGTGATGTTATAAATGTATGATGTTATCTTGTAACGATATAGAGCTGATTCTCTAAGTCAACCACAGCAATAGAAGATGAGTTTGATGATGATCCGAGAAGTAGGGCCCAGTACGGGTTGGTAGATATCACAAGTCTCCGAATTTTTGGTTCTAGGTTAAATGCTTGGTACTATCAAAACCAAGCTGAGATTTATTCACAGACTCAGCCAGCAAAAAAGGAACAGCATACACTATGTATATGAACTTATGAGCATGAGTCACTAATTAAAATTCAAAACTAACAAGCAACCGCTACCAACCGGTGTCGTGTATATCAACTTCTGTAATTACTTTTTATAAGATTAAAATATTTTAAATAGACTTGACTGACATACTGGTGATGCTTAATTTATTCTTAAGTTGTGATTAAGCTGCGTTTAGTTAGAGCGGTTCATCTTGATGTGCGTTTAGATTGATATTATTATTGTATTAATATTTTTATGTCGCGCGGCTTGGCTATTGGCCACCCAAGTTATTTGTATGTGAGGTCGTTACCTCCAATTGCAAAAGGCACTTATTGTTGAATAAAATAGTTATATTTTAATTTTGTACATCCTGGACGAGTGTCAGTTGTATAGTTAAAGTTACAACTTACCTACATCTGAATAAGTCTTTGATATTTGGAACAACTTTCTTAACAGAAAGATTACAGAGAGATCTATGCCCTTACCCCATGTCATTTGGGGTCAGCGTAACAGGTTTTATTCTTCCGTTTTATTCTGTCCGTTTGTCAACCGTCTCACTATAATTTATTCATTTTTCCTTCATATCACACGATCCACTTATTTTTCAAAGTTTTATTTTCCCTCTTCATCTATCAATATTTGTATTCATCACAATTTTACTCACATGCGATTCGCCCCTCCTCATTAGAAGTTTCTCCTAAAATTAAAATGACTCTTATGTTATTTAAATTACCTGAATTTCGTATGAACTATGCATGTGCTGATTGCGTACTAGTACATTCAGTTTGATGTGGTGGCGCTCAATACCTAAGTATTTTTTGCAGAAACTTTAGCCTAACCATGGCCAAAGATAAATAGGTTTTTTGTCTACAAAAGGATTAAATTAATTACAATGCTTTTTTAAAACACTATTATTAAAAGTATAGATAAACCTATTTATTTTCACGATAAACCTTACATTTCAGCAATAAGCGCGAACCGTGTAATTGTACAGTTTGTGTAAATAGTATTTCTTTTTAACTCAGTAAGTAGCTGTTTTAATTACCTAATTACCTATATTATCAGATAACGGGCCATGTGTGCATGCGTAGCTTGTAGTTATGCTAGGTATCTTGGTTTAATCTAAAACATGAGAGTTTGCTGTTGAAATACTTTAAACGTATGTTTGGTAGGAAAGTATTAATCATTACATCATCATACCGTTGATTTCCGCTGTATAACATGATCACTAGATAAGTCCCCTTACGTCATACAAAAGCTGTAACAGTTGTACTATTAGCATAGTATACTTTGTGACTACAGGACTGTAAAGGTGGTCTGCCATAGGCAACCTAAAGGCTCGTTTACGGAGACGCGATGCGTCGCGCGGCGCGTGCAGAAGGCTCGTCTCGAGCTTTTTTATTCATTTACTGAGAGGCGCGTCTACCGCAACGAACGCTGCCTTTTAAAGTAACGAGCGAAAAGTCGCTTATCATATAATCGACGTTTGAAATCGTTAACGTTTTCATACATCGCCATGTGTTTGAATTAAAAACGCACAACGCACCACGCGACGCCCCGCGTGTCCGTAAATGAGGCCTAACATCTTGCAGACTAGCAAAAAAATGGAATCACTTGAAATATTGTTATTGGTTTATTAATTAAATTCCTTGATGTTATTATGAAAACATAACATAACACAACACAACACCCCTAATCCCCGAAAGTTTAGGCAGAGGTGTTCCTTATAATTTATCGCTCACATTTCCCCAGTTACGTTTAAGTACATGTAATAGGGGGTGAGCCTATTGCCATCAACTAGGCACAAATCCAGACTCCGTGGCTGCTACTAACAAACTCCTGATGGAAAATCCCAATAACAGTTTCTCCGATCCGGACATCGGACCCAGGACCTCATGCTCCACAGTCACACTACTTTTGACAAAACTTATTTAGAGACATAAATAAATAAATTCAAATCAAATTCAAATATTTTTATTAGGTTAATAAAAGTAGGTACGGATGTCATGTTAATAATAATTATCACTTTGTTTTGCCGTCAACAGCGTAAAAATATTCAGATTTTAATTTCTAAATCATTCAAAATAATAAATATATTCAAAATTAGTAAACTCAATTATAACTATTGAATTATAACTATAAAAATTCGTAATTAAAATAACAATAAATTAATCAGGCAACAAAACATTAAATTTAAGTGAGATTAAATTATACAAATAAATTACATGCTTAGATTAATAATGCGCTAAATATAAATAAAATAAAGAAGCATAATAATAAAATAAATAAGCTCGACTTTTCAACCGACAACATCACCTGAATACATAATATAAGCAACTAAGTAGTAAACTATTTACATAACTGCTACCGGGGAAGTAACTGATATTCCTATTGCCATCAACTGGGCACAAATGCAGCTGCTACTGAGAAACTCCTGAAGGCAAACTAAATCTCAATGGGTTGTTCTCAAAATACTCCATGTCCGTACTTTTAAGAAAATAAAAATCTCATACATTCATTCTGAAGTTACTTAATAACAGTTTGCCTGATTCGAAAATCAAACCCAGAACCCTCATGCTAAGCAGTCACATTTGCGACCTCTAGACTCTCTTCTTCATAGACAGATTTAAGAATATACTCGATTATGTAAACCAAATACATAATCTGTATACATAACATAAACTAGTAACATTACTGCTACAGAGGAAGTAACTGATGTTCGTTTGTTCAGATACTGTGGCTGATAACAGGTGCCTTGCATTCGGGAAATCAACATTTTTTGAATACCCGTCCGATACACATCTACATAGATTTCCACATTTTCGTGATCGTTGCTTAACTTAACGAAGTTTGTTACTGTTTTAGTTGTACAATGTTTGGACTATGTCATCAACATCAGCATCATTTTCTTCCTCAATAATCTCAGTTTATTTGAGGTTGGCACATTGAATTATACAAATCATTTAAATAATCAATTTGTTAAGTTTACTTCTATTCTCCAGGTAATTAATGATGATCATCATTTCAGCCAAACGACATCCACTGCTGGACATAGGCCTCCCCCAGGTGTCGCCACATTGACCGGTTCCGCATCTCGCAGCCAGCGGGTCTCCGCAACCTTCACCAGGGCATAGGTCCACCTAGCGGGAGGCCTTCCAACGCAACGCGGTAATAATGATGAAGAGGAAAATCTTTCTCAGTGTTTAGTAACCAATAACGTGCTCAATGTTTATTCATCGGTCATCGGGGGGTAGGTCATCATCATCATCTGCCAAGCCTTTTCCCAACTATGTTGGGGTCGTCTTCCAGTCTAACCAGATGCAGCTGAATCGCAGCGGTATTTTACTTGGAGCGAAGTACAACCTAACCCCAACCCACACTGACTCTGTTAACTCTACAACCTAATTACTTTAGATAATACTTACTTGTATGAAACTTGGTAAGACTGGTTATCAGACGTCGGACCATTGTCTCACTGTAATGACTGTCAAAGATCTTCAAATGGTAGCTGGGGCCAAAGGCGTTACGAACTTTCCAAGGCACGGAAGAAACTCAGTATGTAACGTGTAGTCATCCACGGACCAACTTAGGCGCGCGCGACTGTAATATTAGGTAAGTAATACCAGATTATTAGATACAGAGCAGTGGTGGCCCAGTGGTGGCGGCCCCGACTTACGAACAGTGAGTCGTGGGTTCGAACCCAGTCAGGCGCATTACTTTGTGTAATTTATTTCATCACCGCTGCTCTCAAAACGGTGAAGGAAAACATCGTGAGGAAACCGACATGTCTTAGAACCAAAAAATTCGAAGACATGTGACATCTACCAACCCGCACTGGGCCCGCGTGGTGGATTATAGCCCATCTCTCTCCTAGAGAGGAGACCTGCAGTGGGAACATTATAAGCTGATGATGATGATGAATACCAGATATCTATATTCTAAAATATTCTTAAAGTCTTGTATGACGAAGACCGTATCTATTTTAATGTAGCTTCACTTCGTAACATACATTTCCAAGTTAGGTTCAAGCAACGACAAAACTTTGACCCAAGAACGAAGCCCATCTCACAAAACAACCACAAAATCGTTGAACCCTCATGTTCTACACATCGTTACTAACATATCACGTACAAAGCCGAGGCGAAAACATGGCGTCTTATAAAATATCGTTAATGCAATATTAACGAGATCTCGGTTATGTAAAGCTGCAATATTTTGCATTTAATAAGGTCCGTACATAGCAGGCCGCGTGGCCGTCGGCGAGAGATGGATCCACAGATACTGAGCCTCTTCGATCGAAGCTCGTTCACTATGAAATTATTGGGAAACTCGATTCGTGCCCGATGCATCTGCCGACGACGCGCCAGCCTCGCTAATGTTCCTTGCAAACGATCCGAGAAAGCCGGGTTGGTTTTAGAGATAAATCTGGGAGATAGGGAAAAAGACTTTCTTACTTCTGCGTCCGTTGCATATAGTTACGAACATTGCGGAGATATTTAAATTTTAACATGTTGGCTGTTTCTATGCAAAATACTTTTTCGTGTTAATAAATTAATGGGGAAGTATTGAAGGTATCTTTGGTCCCGACACGTAAGTGTGTGGGCCTGAGGGGGAGGCGTGACGCGGCACCTGTACCGAACGTTTGAATATTCCTCCCAAATCGATATTTCATGTGATCGCCGCTCATCTGTAATTAAGTTTGGATTAAAGTTCTGTTGAGTTGCTAGGCGCTATAATCGTCACTTTTGTTCCTCGAGCGTGTTATTTGTTTTGGGGCTAATCTTTGGTAATATTGAGCGTTTTAGTTACCGTTTAGAGTGTAAATGGTATAATGGAGAGTAATTTTAGTTACCTACCTTAATTATGTTGAATCTGAAAAAATCTAAACTTAAATTCTCTTTAGTTTCAGGCTGTTAGAGACGATCATTTCCAAATTCACCCAACCACGTTAGGTAATTACGTACTTTCGTAGTATACCACCGTGTTCATAGTGATACTACCATGAAAGCTCAGTCCTCAGAAAATAAATTTTCACGAACCTTCGATTCGAGACTACACTCACTGGCCAGGAATGGTGAGCCACGTCCACAGGCCACGTCGCATACAATAAACATGCTCATAAATAAATAAATAAGGCCGAATTTAATAACAAGCCCGGACCTAAGTAATGGTCGCCAGAAGGCACCGCTACATATATTATGGCCCACCATTTTATAAACTTTTACGCACATTTCTTAGCGTTGTATTAAAATGTTTGAACACTATAATTTGGGTATAAGAGCTTAACAACTTTTTTTAGAGGAGTCAAATATTTGGGGAGTTTAGAGACGGCTGTGATCGATAACAGGCGAGACGTACTGAGCTGAGTAAATATGTAGTATGTAAGTACATGCTACATAAATTTACTTATTACGACTAACAAAGACCTTCGCTAAGGTGAGTGAAAAAATAACATTTGCAGTTAAAAACTCTCTGAGTCATCGGGGGAGATTATAAGTCTTTTTTTACTGACTCTATATTTTCATAAAGAAATTGTTCAACGATATTTTAACCGATTTAGAAATACTTGATGAAAACTTCTTTCCAACCACATACACAGTTCATCGACAAACGCAGCATATTTTAAAATACTTTGATTCAGAACAACTTCATAACGAACTCCAAAACGTGAACCAAAAACATTAATATCGAAGCGATTCGACAAATTACCTATCAACGAATACGTGCGGCGATAAAATTACAATACACACCTCGGTTATGTGTGCCAGCCCATATCGGCTACTCCGCTTAATATTGTAGAAAAAGCAGGAATGTGCGAACATGGCTCAAGCTGTGCCATATTCGACACGGCTGGTGACGAACCCTGGGCTCAAAGAAACAATGTTATAGCATTCCGGTGAAAACAATTGGACTTCTTACGCCTCGTCGTGCCATTGGTGAATAATTTTAGGACAACAGAAAGGTTTGAATGCTGTCGTTACACAGATAAAATGTTGTCGACCGTACGTGAGAGGATGGCATGAATTAGTGATGTCAACCGCGTGAGAAAAACTTTATAGTCGTGTCGATGCTATGCCGATAATCTGTTTAGTAGTGGTTATTAATATTTGGGAGCGAAAAAGTTGGTGGTGCGGTCATGTTTGCGCGGTTAATTTTTTCAATTTGACTTGGTTGGTTTTGGTTACGTTGAGGCTTTTTAATAAAGTTTTATTTGATACAGGCTTGACTACATCCTACCAGTGCTACGCGTGGCGTAGCGCTCTATGATGCATGTCTACGAGAGCTGCTCACGATATTGTGTAATAACTATGTTTAGCTTCGTTCATACTTTTGTAAGGGTATTTTCGTCACAATACTTATCCGTTGAATTCTGTATGATAAAAGAATCTGTATAGTTCCACGATTACCTTTTTCCCTTACCAAAAGATAGGATGACACCTGCTTTCGCTCCAAACCGCGATACCAGATAGCACACGTCTACTGGAGCGCGAAGTTCAAACGCGCTCTCACTAGACAGCGCCAGTGATTATAAATCTAACATACTTTATAGCTCTCAAAGCTTAAAACAAATGCGGTTCGCAGTAAATTAAGCCATCGACAGTGTTACTAGGATGCCATCACGAGCGCACGCTGAATACTTTGCGATTGCGCTGCGTTTTTCAAAGGCATACCTGGCGCGGGTGCGAACGTCGTGTGTGACGACTTTATCCGTCGAGTGCACGTCTTTGGTGAGCGGACGCCGCGATCTAGATCAGCGGCGCCGACTCGCGGCGGTGCGATGCTATCGTAAAACAACCGCGCGACAATTGCTAACACCGGCGCCGAACAACAACGCGAATTATTCAAAGAGAGGCATCCAGCGTGTGTCTGTGGTCTGTGCCGCCGACTGACCGCCCCGCGCCCTTCGCCCTGCTGCCATTGTTGACATACCGATTTCTAAGAACGTGTAATTTTAGCGTTCATTTCACCGATGTGTTTGACTCGTTGCATGCACTTAGAGCTTTCACACAAGACCTACGCTCACGACTTGAACAAAATGTCGTCTTTGTTTATCTTCGTGGATAGACTATTTACTTGAAATTCTTAACCCTACATGGTCAGACATGTAATCCAACAGGTACATTTGATATCCTTATTAGCTTATTCACGGAATGGGTCGTAAAAATGCCAGAGCACAGTCATCTAGGCGAGATAAAGCTGGACTCGAAACGACTCACGCACGCCCCATTCCGGAGTAGCGTTAGACTTGTACTTAGACGTGGGGACACGTCGGCTGCTCTCGAATGCTTTCAGATGCTCTGTTTCTGGGAAGACAGCGAGGGGGAGGGTTGTGGGGGGCGGGATTCCGTCACGTGCGCCCCGCACATCTGATAGCGGCCGCCGCGAGAATGTTGCACGTTCGGGCAAGCCCAGCACGCAAATGCTGTGCCGACTTGTGATCTGCGAGTTGCGAAATTGTAGCCACTTCTAGATCTAGGCAACATGAGTCTAGGTACCAGTTTATGTCACCTGAGACAGTTAGTGAGAACGGTATTTTCCGTAAATGTGGTTTCATTGCAATTAGACATGCAACTATTTTCAGTGATACTATCGCAACGCGTCTGAAATTGCGCTGTGGCTAAGCGATTGATTGCTGTGCTGCGTGTCCCGAGAACAAATATTACAGGATAAAATACTAGTGTGCCCGTTTTCAAAAAAAAAAAAAAAAAAATTAAAATTAGGCCTGAAACAGTTGTAAAAGAGAAAATCTTGTCCCTACGTTTCTATTTATCAGTTCAGATGATTCATTATATTGTTTCAGCAAAACTGATTCTTGATAGTAGGTGAAAGAATGGCTACGTCATATTCCTGCTTTTTAAGTTCTACTTAGCGTGTCAATTCAAATTGAGTCGCACCAGAATTTGGCGACGAGTTTGGCACTTACAGTCGCTTCCGTCAGCTCCTGTGATGTACAAATACCAGGATATGCAGGATACGATATCAAACCTGTTCAGATGGAGATTCATAGATGACTCTGCCCTGGAGTGTTCTGCCTACGTTAAAGGAATAGCAGATGACAGTTTTTGGTTATGTCGAAATGTTAATAACCGTCTTAAATCATACTAATGTTGCCAACACAATGGCATCAAAACGATTTGTTAATACACAAAATAGAAACAAAGCTCGTGCGTTCTAAATATGAATTTGACCAAAAAGCGTCACGGCATACGTATGCGCGGAGACCGCCGGGCGCGCTTGCCGCCTGCGCATTCCCGCCTTTTTGCCTGTCACCGCCCGACGTATTTATTGCAACACTGATGGCTGTTAGTGTTGCCATTGTCGATATCTACTCCTAAGAATAGACAATTTTATTTTTGGGGATCCTATTTTGGTCAAAAATTATTAATACATTTAGAAGTACTTAAGATTTGGCGTACACAATGAAAACCGTATCCAAAGCACAACTTTTAACCAATATATTCAAAACTCACCTGTTCGACTTTATGACAAAGAATTCTTGAGAACGGGCAGGATAATCATCTATATCAAAGAAAACCTGATGGTTAGAGCCGAGGAAAATCACTTTCCGTTGAGGAAAAAATTGATTTTTCAGTAATTCCCGGCCAAATCTATTGGAATAAAATTGAAATTAAAGAGAGGAAGTTTACATTTTGCGGTAGTAATAGATAAGTTGAAAGGAAATCGACTGACGTGGTATGGACATTATTGAACATATTATGCGGAGGGCCTAACGCATGTGATGAAAAGAGTGATGCATAATAATGAATATAGATGGTGATGGATGGAGAGGGGGAAGAAGGCCAAGGTAACGATGGATGGATTATGTGAGGATGGATGAGTATGAGTAGCGTGACGGTTGACAGAGAGGAGTATGGGACAACGGCAGGAATATGATAAGTTATTGAATAAATTCACATAATGATAGCATTAGTCTCAAAGCTCTTTTCCCCATTCTACAATCAAACACCATTTCTCAAAAATGGCAACACCAAAGCATATAAAAATTTGACAACGATCCTCTCAGCTCCGATACTGAAGCCTATTGTATCAAGTTTTGTTTCATTTTCTCCCTTTTTCATATTCGTTCGCGCTACAATTCATACACGGGAGCTTCTCTGTTGGAACAATAGAATATCATAAAATTCTTACAAAAACGCCGTGGTTATGATACATGCCGTTAAGTCTGCAAAAAGCCTATAATTATGATAACATTCAAGGGGCACAAGTTGGCTACTGTACTCGTTGATCTATGGGATTGTCACGGTGGCGGGCATGCAAACACTTATTGTTTCGTTAGCATTAAAACACACAAACTTTAAAGGAAACCATCACGAGAAGACCAAAAAAAACAGATTTATGTCACCTACGGTGCATTATAGTCCAATTACAATTACAGGCCGTCTCATATAAGGAAGGCCTGTTTACCAGTAGTGGGAATACCTTAGGTGCCTATGTAACTGAAGATAATGTTCACAAACACATCTTTTTTTTTTTGCGAGTGGAAAATCAGCGGGAGGGGTCCCGCTCTTGGGCAGAGCGAAAGGGAGTGTCAGACTTCTACTGACTAAAAACCACCATGTTCCTTCTTAGCCCTTCATGTCAAGGCCGCGGTATCTCTTGCGAACAACCCGCAGCCCCGACGGGTCACAAACACATCTAAGTTCATCATTCCTATCAAATGAAAGCCTGCCAACTAATGCCCAGTCCACGCGATCACAATATGAATAAATTGCATAAATATTTGTCCACGGGTCCGTTCCTCTGGGACACACACAACACAAAACGATGTCCGTAACATAATTGTTTTTGTTGATTGTTACGGAATGTTATCAGGTCTGCGAACACCGTTAGTGCCATTTTTGAGATATTTAGATCCGTATCTTGTTAGGTCCTGGACCCGTTTTTGTTTTAGTTCTCTTGATAATGGGATTACCGTCTGTTGAAGTATGATTTTAATAAGTAGGTTGTATAAATCAGTTGCTGCGTCAACGTCGAAATTTGTAAAGCTCATAGACATTTTTCTAAGGATGTTGAATTTTTTTAGGAAGAAGAATTTATTACATTGCACCTTGCGCATCGAATTCAGGATACTAATAGTTTTAGTCTCCAATTTGGCAAAAAAAATGTGATAGAAATAGTTTTGAGTGAAATTGCAAAAAGGCAAACAGCGAACGACAATAATGCACATAGCGTCGGTCTCATAGTCAACTATATTAGACACAAACTGACAGATAATAGCAAGGCTTTGTGCATATAAAGCCTACGAGCACTAATATTGATAAAGCAACCATAACATTGCAAATAACAGCAACATTTCAATTTTCAATATCTGCAGCGCTTTCATAACTCATAAAGAACAATCGTCATTGTCATCTGTCGACAGTCGAACAAATACATCAGGTGCGTCATGCCCAGTACCCAGTGTCCAGTGCCCAGTTCCCAGTTCCCAGTGCTTATAAATCATTGCTCTATGCTTCGTCCTTCAAACTCAATACGGCGTCATGCTGTTTAACCTCACAAATTTACGATGCCTCTCGCAGACCAGATGCCAATCGTATTCCCAGCGTTATTTCAACAAAATGCACGTGATTTATACAAAACTCATCGTACGCAATGCTAATATATCTTTTTATGACGCAATATTTGGATTGGGAGTGTTGAAAGTGCAGTTTGTGTTACAGGGATTACGCAATATATCTTGCAATGAGGATTTTTTTATGGGCTTATGTTTTTGGTGATATATGTACCTATACAACTCTAGTCTACATTCATACTGTTCGAACAATACCCAAATGTCACCATGAACTATTCGGTACATGATTTGGACGCCCTAGCAGCGTAGAAAATTTCGGTCAATTATTAGAAAAAAAGGGTTGTACGTCAATGTGTCACTATATTCTAGTAGAGTTGATCGTCAACGTATCGCTGCATATTGGATCTCTTCAATTGAACGCTTTAGCAAATATTGTCAAGGGCGAATATCTAGCGTCGAAAACGCTACGGTCACCAAAGTTGTTATAGCAAACAGGTGTCCTTAGTCCTAACATCAGTAGTTTAGTGTCTACCAAATCTGATGAGATGAAATGAGGAAAGATTGAAAGAGTTATTAAGGTGGTCTGAAATGTAATATGGCATTAATTGTAAGTTTTATGACAACAGCTTGTTATTCTTAAACTTACATAATATCTCAGTGTAATATATGTTAAATTGTATTATGGTGAACATCTTATAAGAGGTCAGTGTCGTGTCTGCCTTGTGTCTGCAGGATACGTGAATATATCAAGGAATCGCAAGCTCCCCACGTCAAGGCTCCACGATTTCCAACACGAATAAATATTCCTTTTATTCCAATTTGTCAGCTAAGCCACTCTCAGCGGCGACTTATCTCCGTATTCAACGGTAAGCTCCCGCCAAAACAATACGGCAGTATCGTTAAAAAACGTGCTTGAATACAGCATTTATCATCGTTGATTAAATACCATTGTTTTGTATCGGCAGGCTCGGGGTCCCCAACGTCGTGCTCCTTTTGCGTCTCCCACCATGTCTCGCATTGTACCCGCACGGAGACAATAAGTCTGTTAAATTGGCCTCCTATACTCGTTATATTATGTGGCCGAGGAGTTCGTATTTATGTTCGCTTCGGACGCGTGCTCGCCGCTTGCGAGCCCGACTCTTGTAAATTCTTACAAGTCAACAAAATTTGTTTTCGCTGCACTTTTATTATGATTTGTTCTAATATCGCGAGCTTCGAACATTTTTTACGATGGCACACAAGCTGTATCTTGGTCGGTCGTAACGAGAATACATGGAGGTATTGTTAACTTTTCTTTGTACAATTTGCTTATCATATTAGATTCAAACTAAAATTCCGAGAAGTCAGAGACGGTATCAAAGTAGTGGTACGCCCACGCGGCGGCGGCACTCGCGGTCGCTGAATCACGTACTGCAATTTCCAAATCTAGATTTAGGAAGGAACGGGCTGTGTCGTGTTCTTGAAACAGAATGCATTTCGAAGAAGAAATCTCAGTCAAGTGTCCTATACGTGACAACATACTCAGCGGCGGCGAGACTTCAATGGGGCCACGCGCGTGCCACTACGTTTTTCCAGTTTTTCCACCGGCCCCTCTACCCGTCGTATTATATAATATTACATCTTCATATCCACGCGTACAACAAATAAAAAACTTGAAACGCTATTAAGACACGTAATGATATTTTTCCGGACGTAGGAATCGCAACAAGAAGACGTTCCGAAGATCATTTTTGCTTATCTTAACGTCCGTCGCTAACTCCCAGGAACTCGCTACAAAACATCGCACACGTCTCAGTTTCTCTAATTACTGCGAAAACAAATGAGAAAATATGACATAAATTATGATCAAATGCCACCCTGATTCAATTAATACTATATGAATGACTGCCATAACAGAGTCCTAATTAGGAGCGTGGTTCATCTCGAAGCACATAATTAATTTTAATAAATTAATATCGAAATATGAACATGGTCACATATAACGAGATCATGCCGTATCGAGAACGTCTAACAAAAAGGCAGAATGCTGCGGTTGGCAATACAAATGCAGGTCGGACAAATACGAACGTGGCACATGAAAAACTGGAATCTCTCAACCGTAGTATTAACATGGTTAATTAATTTATTAATTAGCATCAATTAATCGTAATACGGCGGCACTGCGAACCCCTGGACACGGCCGGATAGCTTTTCCGGCGAAGCTGAGTTTTTAGAAAACAATTAGCATGATGTCTACGTAATAATAAACGCGGATTCCGGCAGTTGCCGACAGGCTTGTTATAGAATGTTAATGCTATCGGCAAACTCCTCGAGGAAAAACTAACTGCGACCGATACGAGCAAAGAAGTCAGCGGGAATCTGTTTGATTTTCTTATTGTACACTTCTATGAACAATAATACGTCGCTACGCTGCTCCAAGTCAAAGTTGTGAAAGCGAAGCGAGTGCTCATTGAATACTAATTCAAATATTTGCAACGGATGATGCCTCGGCTCGAGTCAAGTAGACATTGATAAATAAACAGCTGTCAATAGTCTGTCCAGGCGGCGGCGAAATTCGAAAATGGTTCGAGTTCATTAATAACCGGAATGGATCGTAAGTCGCGAGCGAGATGATGGTGATACGCTACCTGTGTTCGTGATTAGCCGCCGATGGCCGCCACTGCCAGTGTGCCCCTCACCACAAATGCATCATACATTACAATATTAATTTCAAGTATGCTTGTTACCAAATCTCTTCTGGAGGTAGACATCTAAGCGTTTAATGGATTCTATTCGCGTATCATGTTTCATGTTTAAGGAAAGCGATAAATCAATAGGACTCGCTCATGCGGTGTCAAATTCTCCACGATTTATGTGTCGTTTAACTCACGATGACAGATTTTAGGAGTTGTGTAGGCATACATTATACGGTTAAGAACAGCACCTCGGGTTAATAACGGCACGTCGGGAACGCGCGTCCACAAGGTCACAGTTTTATTATGTTTTTAGTGGCGATTAGCATAAAGTTTTGCGCGTCGACGCATTTCGTTTTATTGTGGTATTTTATGTTTAGTATTATAAATATTGGCAGTTTCTTCCTCGTGGGTATCAGTACGCGCGATTAGGGTTTGAGCGCCGGCACTTGTCGACTCATTTATGGATCGTATACTTGGTTTACAGACGCCGTTCTAGATAACGGTGAATTGATGGCTTTCGGATTAGCCCTTCAGCGGAACGTCTGAAGGCTCGCCGTGTAATAAAATTAGCGTGTAGTGTTAGCTTTGTCGCGGACGGTCGTATACTTTTTATATGTGAGTTAAATACCGAGCCGGTCGAGACGTCGATCGGTCATTAGAAAGGAATTCAATAAACTAAATGGCGTATGGTATGAGTGAGTGTTGCGCGCGCTACCGTGTCGTATCAGATTCGGTAGCGGGTCTGCTATCTCGGCCATTACTTTATCATTTGTTATCGCGCCGCGGCTGTGTTCCGAGCCGAACGTCCCAGATGTATCTGATCTGTCGATACTTAAATATCATAGAGGGTTATGTTAGTTTTATGTGACCAAAAAAAGTTAAACATCGCCTATCTCATGATCTGTTTGAGTCAGTAACTAGAGGGAAGAATTCAAAGATTCCGTATAAAAAATAAGAGATCGTTAAAGAAATACTTTGCATGTTCTGTTTGAGATATGAACACCAACTCTTTTGGACGAGTTACGTTTTTCAATGTCCTCTTAATGGCTTTGCAATAGAGTCTATTTTGCGATAGTTGGGGATCGTTCTGAATTTTCAATGATATTTTATTACAATCTCTAACATTGACCTGTTAGACATTGTTTATTCAAATGATTTATTTTCGTCGTATCATTAATGTTTTTGGATACCTTTGATTCATTTTGTTGTCCACGATAACTGAATGGCATCCTTGTTGTTGTTATCATTACTGTAATATCATTATAGTTATGCTTCCAGTTAGCTTCTATAAAACCTTGTATTATATCTGAATCTGTAGGTAGATATTGTGTAATCTATATCATAGTTTTGAAATGTTGTAACTCATTGGCTTTCTAATTAATTTCTGTCCGGTCCGGTCTAAAATCTTTTGAATAACTTTCAGGTCTTTAGATTTTATCTAGCCTTAATTGTTAAAAAACTGATGCAATGATAGCTAGCCAATGGATAAACACTTAAAATAAATTAAACAACGGTCTACCTGTCATGGCTACCAGTAACCAGCAAGCATTGATTTAATTCGAAAGGAAATGAAATAAATAATTTCAGTCGTAGGTATGTGTATTTCCGACTACCTAAGAGGTAGATAAAGTTCCGTAGTAGAAGGATCGGTAGACAAAGTGCAGCAAACCTTAACTGCTCCGGGATGAACGCACTTGAAGGTATTTAGAGGCATTTCTACTTTCACAAGACAAAGGAGGCAGTTTTCTTCTAAGATTGGAAGATTTTATAATACAAAAAATAAAATCAAATCAAATCATTTGTTTTTGCTGAATACACTGTTACAATGGTGTCAGTAAATTTACATGTTTCAAGTGATTCTGCCGTAAGGCATGCACAATTTCCCGTCGGGGCTGCGGGTGGCCCCGTCAGGGCTGCGGGTCCCGTCAGGGCTGCGGGATGTTCGCAAGAAATACCGCGGCCTCGACATGAAGGGCTAAGAAGGAACATCGGTGGTTTTTAGTCAGTAGAAGTCTGACACTCCCTTTCGCTCTGCCCAAGAGCGGGAGGGGTTATTTGACGATTTCCCACCCCCCCAAAAAAAAAAAGGCATGCAAAATTTGTACAAACAGACATTGAAATATAATTAGTTGAATTAAATTAGATGAATTAAGCAAGATATGATTATAATAAGATAAGTGTCATAATAGTGAATTAATTATTTATTAAATAATAATAATATTTAAATTATTTCAATGTCATTCCTATAATTATTACAGTAGGTACATTAACGGATTAGTTATTTAAACATGCATAATTTATATAATAATTGATTTTAATTGACGTCACTGTGAGGTTTTGCAAGTTGCACGTTTATTTTGACGCTTACTATTGTCAGAACTCTTCTAACTTTATAATTCGAAAGTAATGTCTGTATTTTGTAATGTAATTTGTGGATCTGTCTGCAGGAATTGTTTTAAAAAACTAAGATATTGCCAATATTTCTGACCATGGCCAAGCGCTAAGATATCTGTGCACCACCATACGCTTCAACCAAATATCTGTGCAGCTGGTAAAACACAGAACTTCTGACATATCGATGCCAATTTTCCTAAAAAAGCATCACCACCTTGGACTTCACACATAAAAGTGGTTATACTATTACAGAGCCAATAACCCCTCCCGCTCTTGGGCAGAGCGAAAGGGAGTGTCAGACTTCTACTGACTAAAAACCACCCATGTTCCTTCTTAGCCCTTCATGTCGAGGCCGCGGTATCTCTTGCGAACAACCCGCAGCCCCGACGGGATACTACAGACCCTTCTAGTGACAGCTGGATTATTTTTATTTATTAATTTAAACAGATACTTGCTGCACTTACAGTTTGCCCCAACCTACCCCAACCTGGTTGAATTGACAACTCCGACCTGTGTCCATTAACCCAGGTATAGAACCCCTTCTCATCCAGACATTTATGACTAGCCCATAAACTAAACCCACTAAAAAGCGTGAACAGACATTATGTTTAATGAATCCATAATCCTAAGCAGCCCAGCCTCCTAAAATTAATTTATTATCATTATAACTTATCATAATTAAATATTGGTTTTGTAAGTGGCGAAGCGGCGGGGTGCTCCGGTGGCGCTACCGAAGTCCCCGGCCCCCAGGGGAGCACCCAGACAATCCCACGGTACCAACATATTCAAGAATGTCAGGGTTGATAAAAAAAGTTGGTTTTTGCTTCGAATTCCGAGCGGAAGTGAGGCGAAGATTTTATCTCATAGTTTTATTATAGTATCTATAGTTTGATTGTTGTTTTTTTTTATTATATTTGTTGAAAACAAACGCTTTGATGGAAGTGATAACAGCTGTAGATTGCAAAACACAGCAAATAAATCTGTTAGCGTAGGTTATAATAACCCCCGTCTGGGCTGTGGGTTGTTCGCAAGAGATACCGCGGCCTCGACATGAAGGGCTAAGAAGGAACACGGGTGGTTTTTAGTCAGTAAAGTCTGACACTCCCTTTCGCTCTGCCCAAGAGCGGGAGGGGTTATTTGATGATTTTCCACCCGGAAAAAAAAAGGTTATAATAACCATCACAGTAACTTTAGTAGGCTTAAATCTGTAAGCCCCAAGCCTGCGGTTTTCCCATTCAATATGGAGTGGGGGTACATAACAATAACAGTAATCATTTTGACATAAGTACATAATATAGGCATCTGCTTACCTCATCATTGGTTTTCAGAAGGGGTTAAGGAAGGGAGGGGGGGGGAGGGATTGATTTTTTTTTAGGGGTTGGAGTTGGTTTGTATAACATCACGCCTGTAATTCCCGAAGGGTGAGGCAGAGGCGTATACCTTCACCCATATTTCGCCAGCAATGTTTTAAGTCTCATACAAAAGGGGGCAAGCCAATTGCCATTAACCGTGCATAAATCCAGACGAAATGGCTGCTACTGTGAAATGCCTAATGGAAAACACAATAACAATTTGACCGACCCGGGAATCGAACTCAGAACCTCATACGCAGTAGTCGCGATTGCGACCACTAAACCAATGACGCATTCGAAACAAAGAACCGAAGGCAAAGGGATTAAAATCCTGAATAATTAAAGTGACATGAGTTTTCTAAACTCCAGTTCAACAACATAGGTAGAAAATAACTTACAAAGAGTCAAAAATATGTTTAAGGGTCGCGGGGCACGGACAAACGGATTAGAACGAATTCGTACATTATATGCAACAAAATAAATTCAGGCAACTAGTCATTCTAAGCATTAACATTTAGGGTTCATACCTATTTATCAAGTGCACATAACTTCCCATACAAACGAAAAGTAAAGACGAACTTCCTAGAAGACCAGTCGATCAGTAACAAGCGCCCATCGACCATCACTCACGGCTTTCCACTTATAATGATGTTAAAAATGTTACCTAACAGACCATCTTGTCCACCCATTGTACTCAATAACAAACAAAAAAGAAAAAAAACTTTAAAAATGACTCCCAATTTATTTAGAGTATAAAAAAGTCACATCTCTCGTGACACCGACTTGGGCGTTCTCCTTTACTACCATCCTTCTTGCATCGTTCTTTTTTTAACGCTTTGACATTTGGAAGTCGGGTCACTTATTAAATTAGTCTTTGTATTTAAATTGACGATTAATTTATACGAATGAATGCTTCTGGATGATTTTGGGACGTTTTTATATGAGCCGAAAGTAATAATTAAGAGAAATTAATACCGTTTCATAATTTCAGTTGAAAGATTTGTTAGGGTGGAAAATGATACTTTTCAAGTGCAGTAGCAGTATCGGTATCACTTATAGTTCTTTTTTGTACTTTTTCGCTGTCCACAATACAAAACGTGAAGATATATTTTCTTTTAAAGAAATATGGCTACTAATCACGCAACTTTGGCACAAGTGTTTTGTTTCGTGCTATAATTTTAAAATTACTGTTGTGTGTTGTGAGCAAATTGTTCACCGACAACCCACTTCATAAAGTTTATAAACTATATAGTTTTTAAGAAGGAAAAACAACTTGGTAAATACCTACTTAGTGATATTTTATGACAAATTATATGTTTCTTTATTACCTAGCTTTCTTCTTTAGCTTTTCAGCCTGTCAAAATATTTTGTTCCTATTAACGAAGCACTCCAATAACAAATGACAATCCCAATGCAGCCAGCTCAGAAGTTTTCTCCCACGGGGTGATGGGACATGGGACCCGTTTTAAAATAACTAAAATTCTCGAAGCCATATTAAGTTTACTAACCAACAATACCTCAACACAATGGGCATTCTATCTAAAAATCGTGCGAGAACAATCGTCATACACCCAACATCCGAATCTCAAGTTCTCGGTAACAGTACCTACCTCTACATACGAGAGTAACTGATGTCCAACATTAATCCTAATGTACGTATCTAAACGTCGTTTGATCTCCACAAAAATATTTCAATGCGTCCGATAAAAGGTGGAAAGAAAAAAGCCCGGTCGAATGTGGCGCGCCCGTAAGGTACCGAGTACTTCTCGGAAACCACGCGGTCGCCCTCATATCACGACCGTAAGGCAGGCCTGACTACCTTACGAATACCATTATCGATATTATTGACCAATAAGCTCTCATATAATTTTATCGTAAAATGGCGAAATAGTTATTTTATGCGGGACTAGCTGACTGGTTTGTAGTATTTTAATTGTAATGTCTGGCTGTTAGGGTTTGAACCGCTAGCTTTAACTTGGCAGAAAATAAAGTTGAGTCTAAGCTTTTAAAAACAAAGGTTCTTTATTTGAATATATATAAAAATAAAATGTAAAATGATCGATAGAAAAGTCTGAAGGCAGTGTTTAGTCCATCACTAAAGCCATAGAGGCGCAGGCCCACGACAGATGATCAGTCATGCGCGAGATGCTGCGCGATAAGCAAGCGGTAGCCGCTCATTAATCTACCCACTCCCCACTCTAACCCACCACTTTACCAATTAACCGGACACGACTGTACATAGGTATCTACGGTTCCAAGAAACAGATACAGTTATCCTAAAATATCTGACAGAACAACTAATATCTAATAGGAGAAGCAGAGTCGATGTGACAATATTACAAGATTTATGACACCTATTATGTGAGCCATATTTCATTTGACATATTCAAAAGAGCCTGACAAAAAATGAGCTACTTGAATTATCATTCGGAACTAACAAAAAAGATAGCAAATTAATTTAAGACAAATGTAGAGTCTGAAGAATTGGTAATATAGAATGATTTACTTGTCAGACTCTGGGTTAACATAAATCAAAATCCAAAATTAAAATATTGTCAATAATTTACTGACACAGTCAGTGTCGAATATTTTATAGAGTCATAAACGTATTTCATTCTCCTTCGTCACTTTCATTGTCCGACTCAATAAAATTAAAATTATTGCCCATATTACGTAAAAAATGTTCGTACAGTGTTATTTATCTCACACGTACTTCATGTTGTCGAAAAGGTTTTGACACCTAACGGACTACGAAACGTTCCATATGTATAACAGTAAGGTAATGAATTTAAGTTAACGTAATACTTATTCGCTTTGAGCCATAAGGGTTCATAACGTTTGCGACTTACTGATATTGCCAAGTTTAAGTGGCCTACTTCATATTATAACTATGTTGGTACATTACACGCGGACGCAGCGATTTTAATGTCGTTCGGTAGCAATCATAACGCGGGCGACGCTCCGGCAGTTACTGAAGAGAATTTATCAATCAAGTGGCGAGTTTACGAGTACTGTCGACTTAATGTCGTAGCAGTAAAACGCTGCGTTTGTTTAATGGAATTCATTCGGGTAATAATTGAGGGAGTAAGCGCGCCGCGGGCGGCCACTGCCGAATTTGAACCTACACTGTTTTATGCCCATTGACTTCCGAATATGTATAAAATCATATTCGCAAAGATAATTATATGCAAAATTATGATTAAAATTTGCCGAAATCGGAACCGTGTAAACACTTTTCCTTGTTATTGAAAGAGTTGTTCAAATAAAGCGAAAACGAGTTGTCCCATGATTGATACAAAACTGCGAAGAGGCAGAACTCGGTGTAAAAATAGATTAAATAACTTGTTGCTTTGCACAGATATATTGTGGTCAGTAGCTCTATCCATCATTCTCCTCAGATTAACAACAGTGGAATGGTACCTTATTAGCTGTGTACTTAGCTTGCAAGGTCTGGTGCATATGAAATAATGAGCATGGAGGGCGTGGCAGGTACTTTAATCTTAGATTAAAAAATCTGTATCTCTATACCAATATTATAAAGATGAAAATATTTTTTGTAAGTTTGTATGTAGGCCTGGATGTTGGGGTAATCTCCGGAAACAATGACCCAATTGTTAAAAAACACCGTTAGAAAGATACATTATTTATTCATTGGTGTTTTATTAAGCATACATTATATCTATATCATGCATATTAGCCGAAATATCACAAATTTTCCTATTACATATTTAATAAAACATAATTTCTAAGAATTTCTTATTTTTACAGAGTGTGGTCTCTAACAGATGAAAATCTCACCCAGACCCGGAAAATCTATCTCTACGCTGCGCTGAAATCATGCGCCACTGCTGTAATCTTACTTCATAGTCATACTCGCAAATAGATTCGATTAGATGCATCGGGCTAGTGTCCGCAACTCCACGCCTTGAGCGCGTATTTTGCGTCCGGGTGGGAATGTTATTCGATCCACCCCAGCTCCCCGAGAAAAGCTAGCAACCCCTTGGTGTTACGGCAATCTCGCGGAGAGTACCTGGGTTACCGAAGTACTTGGCCCTGTATAGGGCAACCCCCGGACAGTGCAGGAGCGTGGGCTGCTGTTTCTTCTTCCTCCATGCAGGTTCGACACAAAGGACTGGTAAATATTAGAAAACAGTAAGCACTCAAGAATGTTTGAGTAGCTTTATATTTGAGCTTAGATTAGAAATTAAAATTATGACTAGCTTTTGAATACATGACTTAATTAATCATCATTGTCTTCCTACCAACTTTTATTTGGAGTCTATTGATCTACTTTTTTACGAAGCATTACTTACCTATGTACAAATACATTTTTAATTTTTCAGGCGAAAATCTTCTTAAACAAAGTTCCTCTCAAGATGAGATACAAACAGAAGCCTTTAAATAAATACAATATTTGGATTGTATCCCCTAATGTGCGATATCCTTATCAATCAACTACCGAGGATCACCAATTAACACACGATACTTTTCAATTTACATCATGATAATTAAAAATAAAGACTGCTACCACAAAACTAATACCCAAATTAATACATACCTCATATTATTAAATACGGGTCGGAGTGTTCACATCTACTTAATTTAGACGATTTACCGTATTTCGGGTAGCGTCGGGTACCTTCGGCCGATTCTCGGAAGTCGTAAACGCTCGGCATGGCTGCGCGGGCGCATTTGTAGGTAGGTACATATCATCCAGCTTTCTACGTATATGTCGTTGGATGTTGGCGTTTCGGTCGTTTACCCGAAAATCCGGATGAAAAAATATAAATAATGGTTTGATTTGGTAAATAAGTGGCTGGATGTGGGTGTCTCGGTTCTGAGAAGTCAGGAATGGCGCAATGAAGAATATCTCCGCTTGGACATAGGTGTCAGCTTAAAGGATGTGTTTTGACAACATGATCATGTTTTTGTTACATTTTATCTTCTGGTCAACGAATGCCTTCCGGTTGCTGAATAAATTTCCTGGAGTGACGATGGGAAACTCCATGTATTTTCCTAAAATTTGATCCCATCAAAAATATTTTAATGTAAAATGTTGCCAAGACGAGAGACCATGCGGCTCGCACTATCAACAAGTTATCAGATCTCATGTAGAACCAGGCTTCACAAGCACTACACTTCAGGCAAAATATGTAACTTGGTCATTGCGTAGTCCACTATTGACATCATATCACGAAAATTTTGTTTATCTGGTAAAATCCAGACCTAAGTAATGAGGATTCAAAAAACGAACAATTGTCCCCCCAGACGTCCGTCTCCGCCAAAATCACAATGAGTGAAAATCTAAATAAATTAAATTTCGTAAATTAGTTGAAGCTTGTTTCAAAATTCGTCTAGTACTATTTCTCAAGTTTACCCCGCACATAAACACACGACGGAAGCATTGTAATGTAAATGATCAATTTCCCTCACTTGATTGTTAATTTTACTTCACCATAAACAGCAACAGCCCACGTCTTTAATTCCGCCATTACCATGAAAATATGGAAAATGTATTAGCGGAAAGTCTGATCTTTAAACGTCATAATTTATTGGCTATTAATAATGGAGATCTAGTTTTTGCATAGTAAGTTGGACATGAAGGTATGCCGCAGGTATACGCTCGATCTAAATAATGTATAATAACTGGACATGTACTTACGTGTGCAGTCTTAGAGTACCCGCTCAGCATTACAATGGCGGATGAAGAAAATAATTGTTTTTCTTCGTACTAAGTTATTGTAACTTAGAAGTGAATATTGATTAGCCGTTCTTAGACCTGTGTTTCTATTAGCTTTCTGCTGTTTGATTTGTGGCTATGTAGAAAAGGTGGAGCTTCTAATGTGAGTAAAGCTCTTGTTTGAAGTTTTTATCGATCTGGAAAATTTTAACAAATGTTTTGAAAACCTGCAAAAGCCATGGTAATAGAAAAAGCGGGCTTAGCACGACCGTGAAGTGTAGGTAAACAAAATGTAAATACGGATTTCAAAATTAAAATTACTCACTCACTTAGGAAATTTACTTGATTTTAAGGATTAATCCATATCAATGGCCAACTCTCTGAGAGTAGAGCGCGAGCGGTGACCCAGTGGTGGCGGCCCCAACTTACGAACAGTAAGTCGTGGGTTTAAACCCAGGTGGGCGCATTACTTAGTGTAATTTATTTATTACCACCGCTCTCAAAACGGTGAAGGAAAACATCATGAGGAAACCGGCATGGTCTCGCGGTCACAGGTCTCTCTTTCATCACACTAAGTAAATTTTAAAGTAGGTCTGTAATCTTTTCTTAGGCTTCTAATAGACTCTGTGGTCGAGTGTTGTTATTCCAGGGAACTTGTTGATTGACCTCCGTCAAATCTGTAGGTCCAAGTTAGCCGGTACCTACTAAATCACATATTTAGTCGGTGTATAGTAAAGCATATGTAGGTTTAGTTCCGCAGGAATCTAACCCTTTTGAAATTGTTCCTATGTCTGTGGATAAACATAAACTTGCCATAGTTGCCTCCATCAAAATTATGTTTGGGTCTTATTATTTAAATACCATCTTCACCATTATGTTGTGTAATCAAACTACAGAAGCTGAAGTTTAATATTGTACACAAAGGTGAATGGGGTGGCGTTTACAACAATCAATAATAGTCATGCAATAAATTTAGTCGTTATTTACCAAAATGTCGAAATCAAGCAATGGATTGTCGCATTCTTGCGTTTTGTAAAGTATACGAGAATTATGTTTTATTCATAAGCCACTATAATGTACCTACGTCGAAAATGTTTCTGCAATGTCCTACAACTAGGTATAATAAATAAATATGGCGATGGTAAAATAATACGTTCATGTTTGTTTGTATTTCGGTGTACTCGTAAAT
This sequence comes from Diarsia brunnea, assembly GCA_949774965.1. Taxonomy (NCBI): domain Eukaryota; kingdom Metazoa; phylum Arthropoda; class Insecta; order Lepidoptera; family Noctuidae; genus Diarsia; species Diarsia brunnea. The sequence goes on from OX459001.1 coordinate 15,143,531, forward strand.
GCTTGCCAAGACGTCTAAGATATAGATTACGTCTATTATTTTTTCAAAATAAAGTAAGTTTAAGAAACATTCTAAAAACATTATATTATTTAATACAGAAGATCTTTTGATATATAAGCATCAGTTGCAGTAAAATGTGTTTAAAAACTTTCCCTTGCTCTGTGCAGACGAAATATATCATCCAGCAACATTCCAACTAGTCCGAAAGCTTCCCATACAACACGATCCATTCAAATAAACGACGTCAGAAATCAGAGTGAACGCACAGCTTATGGCGCACTCCATTTCCATGTCATTAAGCCGAGCGAGTGTCGAACCAACAGCTTATTAATATCGTGGCGCGGTCAAAAGTTAATCGGCTTCAAGTCTCTCGTATCGCCCACGAAGATTCATCACAATCGTCATTATTCACACACAAATTATGTAATTTCAATAAATGGAGCTTATTGAATAGTGATGAGCGTCGGTAGGCCTCGGCGGGACCCCTGGAGAGACCCTGCACTATCACTTACCATATCGTTTACCAACCGATCAAGAGTTCACGCCCCATTACCACTTTTATACCCACCTTTTATGAATTTATCAGCAGTGATCCAGCAATGTATGTTAGTCACACGTGTGGAGTGAAGTGAGTATAGGTTCCGTGGTAGATTGCTCTTCCAATAAGCACTTAGATCCTCATTGTCTAAAATAAATGTATTTTGTTTGGATAAATCGTGCGAGAGGCGCGGAGGTCGGGACGAGTGTTAATGAATCTGAACTTTATTATAGAATGGGAACAACAAATATACGTAGATACATATATGCATCTAAAATGCGTAAGATCAGTTCCTTTTGGCAATAAGTATTCAACCAAAACTTTTATTAAATTTCTTTAGCTCTCCCATTGTTAAAGAGTTTTCTCATTTACGAAAAATATCAATAGTACTAGACTACTAGGGGCTAAGGAATCAACAGTTCAATTAATTTTGAGTAAGCTTCCAGGATGCCTCTAACCTGCTCTTTCACATTGAATTTTTTTAAGGCTTTCAAAATTAGAGGAAATTTTTGGTAATATTTCATTCTATTCAGTTCATTTGCACTTATATTCATACATAGGTGCACAAAACTAATTCAAAAGAGAACACCCGTATGTAATTTATCATTGCTGTTTAAGAAAGCAGTCCAATAATAAAGCGTTAAGTGCTAAGCGACTCCACACGTCTATAATTGATTTATAGGCAAATATTAAATCTGTTCTCGCCAGGCTTCTCATGACTAATGACCGTAAACAGCACTGCTTAAGGTTTTGTTTTTCACCCATTAATTCAACTCATGCGCACTTGTCAGTTGATTGACGCACTATTTTGTGCACAATGGGACATGTGAACTTGTTATAAGGCAGCTTAGAAATCGAAATTAAAATGAGCCAAGAGCGAGTTGAAACGGTTCGTTTAGTCTTAGAGAATGTAAGGAGCTTGTTATATAAGATTTTACGTAACACCACCGGCAAAAGAATGCAACCTAAAACTCAGCATAATTAATTTAAATGCGAGCATATCAATCACATGTGTATGGTGAATATAAAATGTCAACAAAATGTCGGAGCGCAAGAGCATCACACTTATCAAAACAATACAAAACGCGGGATGTAGTCGATAATGATCGCGGCCACGACAACCCTCTAACTCCATTTTTTGTGGGTTGACATCGCGCTAATAATACTCATGAGAAAAATGCGCGCCGGACCCCCGTCATCTTCCTTTTGTTTTTAATTTCTACCTCAGTGGCACCGATTTAATTGGGCTCAACTCGAGCGAGCGCACCTTCGTATTTCACCTCGGCTCGCTTCATTTGAATATTTAAAGCATTTCGGGTCCCCGCCGTATTATTTTGTTTATTTACACAATATTTATATATTTATTTCAGTGCCGGCGTCATTTATTCGGTGACGTGACTTACCGATGTCGCGTCCTTCCCAGTATCGACATAGTTAACGCGGTGAATTCTCTCGCGTTCCATTTAAAAGTTTGGAGTTCTTTCTTTGGTTTGTCTTTTTGTCCGGCCGCGTCGCTGCCGCGTGTGGCGAGCGATGCTCTTCGTTGTTTTCTCGCCAGCCCTTATCTTCGACAAGATTGCTCGTTTTTAAATGAAGTTATATCGTCCCGATTGAACACCGAACCACGGAGGCGAGGCGAATTTTTAATTAGTTTCCGAAGATAGAGAATTTTAAGGAGGAATGCGGGAGTCGTGTTGGCAGTGCGCGCGGATATCTTAATTGAGACGAACGCACCGTTTCGAACACCGAGTGGCGATTTGTTAAATACTGCAAGATTAATTATGAATTAAAGACTTAAATCGACGTCCGTGCAGCGGTGAACGCTAACTGAATGTGCCGGCGTATTCGCTAATGAAGAGAATTAATGAACGCCATTTTTCGTAGTGCCATATTGAAGGATCGCGTGTAGCCGCTGCGCAGCCCCGTCACGTCACTGCTATGCGATTATTTCATTAGCGATGATACTTGTAGCAAAAAGAATATGACTCACATTAACTCTACGTGTTCGTAAATGACCGTCTGACAGTGTAATTAATATTTTTATTTAAATTAACGAATTGAAACGCAAAAACAAATAAAAGAAAAATATTACTTAGTAGGCACAAGAGCTACCACATTGAAACCGATGTTGTCCGGGTCCCTTGCGATGAATTGGTGGCAGACCTTCACCGCGTCTTCAAGCAGAGTGTCCGGCGTGGTAGCACCGTGGTCTATGGGATAAGACTTGCGTCCATCCAACTCGAACAGGTGGCCGTTATTGTTGACGAAAGTCACGAAATGATTGCTAACAGCTTCCTCCACCTCGCCACCGGATGCGTTTTCCGTGCGCACTATCTCGCGATAGGCGTTCAGAATAGCGGCGGAGTTCTCGAGCAGCTCTCCTTTAGCAGACGCATCGAGGTTCTTGGCTTTATTGAGGTAACTCTTCAACAGGCCGTCGCTGAGTTCAATGCGTTGCACGTTGTTTGCGATGCTGTGCACCAAGGCGATAGTTCCGCATACGTTGCTGAGAACTTGCTTCAGGTGAAACACATCTTTAGGGGGCTGTGTTCCTTTGGATAGCAGGTCTTTCTCCTGGTCGGTGCGATGTTGCTCATAAGCGTCGGAAAGCGGGAACAGCATGATTACGGCTAACACAGGCCGTGGGACCATGCTAAGGGCGTCTTCGTCTAAACCGAACACGTCAACCATGCGCCATTTTTCAGACACACCCAATTTCTGCAAATACTTATTCATGGTTTCCGGGTTGGATTCCATAGGTAATGCAACTGCCATGGTGGGTTATTCTTCTTGAATCAATGGGTCAGTAATTACAATCAAAGAATTTTATCAGAGCAAATCTTTGCAGATGTCATTCACGTGGTAGATGTCAATTTTTGTTCTTTTTCTCTAACTTGAAAAGTTCGTTGAGTTTGCATAGACCACAGAGGTTTAAGTTTTGTAGGTTTTTAATACGCTAAACGTAAGTAGTTTAATAATAACTTAAAATATAATGTAGATCATATTAATATAGACTTCGTATGATTAGGTTTATCAAACAGTTAAGACTCAATTATGGCTTGTTCTGATTGACCCCTGATATTTTTAACATCCTTATTACCGCTATAATAGACTGCATTATAATGCAATTTATCCACCATTAAAGGCCCACTTTGCCAGTCTATAAGACAAAAAACTTCCCTACTATGTTACTTATCAAGTCTGTAATTAACTGACCATTGTACTTAATAAGACTGATAGTTGGCAGGTCTGCTTGCCATGTTAATACAGCACTTTACACTACAGTGTAAAGCAATAGGTACCTTCTACCTTATATGCGTACAGTCGGTCTCATAATTTCTTTATCTCTTTTGACAAGTCCCAGTATGTCGAATCTTCAGTTAAGTTGTAGACCTTTCAGAGATTTTGCGTCTGACTGTAGCCTTATAATAAAGATCACTTTGATTTCTGAATATATTAGTTAAATTAGAGGCAAAATAACTTTACAGGGACTTCCTCCCCTTGTCTTTATTGGAATTAATCTGTCACAAAGACAAAATAAGTACATACCTAATAATTATTACATATAATATGATTGCCTCGTTGGTCAAGTTTTCTGAGCATGAGGACCTGGGTTTGATTCCTGGGCCGGGCAAAGTGCTATTGGATTTTTTCATCAGGAATTTCTTAGTAGCAGCCAAGGAGAAATTTAACATAACTGGCCAAATGTGGGTGTACAGTCTTTACCCAGCATAACCAGACCCCTCGTATAAAGAAGAAGAGGGCAAGTGGTGTTAGAAGAGAGGTCAGATAATGTTGGGTACCTACAGACTGTACTATAAGGTAGGTACACCTCTACCTAATCCTACGGAGTTCACAGATGTTGTGATATTATGTAAGAACAAAATATAGACCTTGTCGCTTTATGATGTGCAAGCGAAATTCAACCTAAAGCTTTTATGAGGTGCATTGAATGTTGTGCATGCATATAAGTGATTTATTTACACAGCACAGAAGACTTATGATTAACTAGCTGACCCATGCAACTTCGTCTGCGTTACATAATATAGCTTATAACAAATAATGTCAACATAAATTGAGTTAAATCGTAACAAACAAAAAATCGTATCTTTCCTCTTTATAATATTAGTATAGATTATATTAAAGTGCGAATTACTATAGGTATCTCTTACTGTTAAATATACAGTAACACCTTGTACCTTGTAAACAGTAAATATTTTGAATTTGAATTTCTCCGGAGTCCCCGGAGGCCAGAATCCCCACTAACCTACCGCACCGAACCGAATGACTGCCGCACGCGTAATTATTTTGTCGCGCGGATATTTTTACATTGCGATATCTTCTAAGATATTTGTTTAAACTGTATAGAGTTAAGGGCACAAATATTCTATATTAAATTTCTGTGCTAATTAACACATTTATTTAGATATAGATTAATACCATATGCGTTAAATAAGCTTCGCAAAATATCATTATTTTTAACCTAACATTTTAATAGTAAAAAATGGTTACAGTGAGTCAATCTTAAAAGATAGACATATGCTGTCGTGGACTTTTTTTAGAACTTTTAAAGAGAAACAATTCCTTGATACATGATATTTGCGTAACTTAAACCGTTTTCGCAGCGCACGCAACGGAAGCTCTCAAAAAGGAATATCTTTTCCCGTTTTTGCAACATTTTTCATTTATGCTCCGCTCCTATTGGTCGTAGCGTGATGTTATATAGCCTAAAACCTTCCTCGATAAATGGACTATCCAACACAAAAAGAGTTTTTCTATTCCAAACAGTAGTCCCAAAGTTTACCGCGTTCAAACAAACAATCAAACAAACAAACAAACAAACAAACTCTTCAGCTTTATAATATTAGTATAGATTAGTATAGATGATGACAATCTTTGTAAATATTTGGTGTGCCTCAATAAATAAATGAGGTCGACAACAACACATAACTGAATCAACTATCGACTTCCCATCAGCTGGCAGATATTATTGGCATAAATGTGTAATCATAATTAATTGGTACAAAAAAGCAGGTGTCTCTATAGCTTCGTTTATTCACTTACCAGTCCGTCCATACATAATTTTTAATACATTTAAGCAATTTATGTCGCAATTAATGTAATGGACAACAGACATGAGCATTAAAAATTCTAAAAATATATTCCCTTTTTAACCGACTTCAAAAAAGGAGGAGGTTATATGTTGGTGTGTATGTATTTTTTTTTTTTTTTAATGTATGTTACCTGTTTATGTATGTTCCATTTTATTGCGGATAAGCCTATTACCGTGACATGTATTGTTAACAACGTAAAATTAATGAATATCAAATATTTGTAAAGGATATTACAACTAAAAATGGAAAAATAAAAAAACTTTTTTGCAAAAAATAAAACCGACTTCAAAAACACAAAAAAGTGAAAAATAACTTTAGCTTCTGAAGTCGGTGACAAAAAAACTGAATAAAACAAACAAAAGTCACCGACTTCAGAAGCTAAAGTTATTTTTCACTTTTTTGTGTTTTTGAAGTCGGTTTTATTTTTTGCAAAAAAGTTTTTTTTATTTAACTTTATATTGGTTAATTAGATTTTTGTTTTATCGTATGATATGAATTGGCTATGACAATTTTATGGATGAATTTATTCAGTACTTCTTTTTACCAGACTGCCAAGGAAGGGTTATGTTTTCTGTAGCGGCGATCGGCGGCGGCGACCTCTCGCGTCCGGCCCTGGTGCAAGCCATTTATAAAAATGATTATACCTATTACGCTTGGCAATTAAAACTAGAGCCTACAGACTTACAAAACGTTTAATCTCATAGCAACTAAGCCAAAAAAAACACCTTCTTGCATAAAATTATCTCCAAGTTACAATAAGAATTTATAGGCACATGCGTAACTGCAGAATTTATTACTTTTATTACGGGTATCGTAATACAATGAGCTCATTTCACAAGAGGCTTGCATCAACAGAGCTAGCTTCCTATCATGGATGTTATGGATATGAAATTTCGGATCTGGATACGGATATAGTACAGGAATAATATTATACCGGTTTCAGATACTGATACGGATATGAAATTATTTCGGATTATCCGCTAGTTTGGAATAATTTTGGTTACGGATATTAGAATCTTACAACACAATTTGACACAAGTGACGGCTCGGTCGAGCAAAACAAACAGTGTTACCAACTCTCAAAAATATTTATCACTGAAACTAAAACAAGAACCCCTAAAATCCCGCCCATTACTTGAAAATACCCCAAAATTTTTTTTTTTAATAATAGGTAATTAGGTTTCGGTTACGGATATTTTTTTAATTTGGATATCCGATAGATTCGGTTACGGTTACGGACCTACCTATAAAACAAGTATTCGCAAGATGCCGTGAGCTCAATGGGTGTCTTGAGGCGTCTTCCCTCTCATTAAAGTGTCGAATATTGTCAAATATAGCGCGCGTCCATTAGGGCAAGAGTGGGCGGCGATATTGAGAAGTTATCGGGTCGGTTGTACGTGGTGTTATTGTGGTAGTGATGAGTCTCAAGATAAGAAATGAGATTTCTAAATCTTGTAGTGGGTACCTACACTTCTGCCTATCACATTCGAAATTACAGGCGTGATGTTATGTTATTTAGTAATAAAATAGTCTTTTCATCTCTACTTTCATTTCGATCTACCTACCTACTTATTTTGTAGCAATTGGTAAGTTATAAAAGCATTATAAAAGGCAATACCATATTGGAACGTCGCATCTTTGTGCCAAGTTTAGGTGTTTCTAAGAATTGATCAGGAAGGCAAATTACTTGGCATTCGCTTGATTTGGTTGAACATGTCAAGACTGCGACACCAGTGGGACGCTAGGTAATCAATTAGAACTAGGTATTTATAGTAACTACACATACCTGGTACAGTCACGAGCAATAATATGTATACACTTGGCCAAGTTCAAACGCGAATTTCTGGTGAAATATCGATTGCAACCTTGAAATATGACCTACTTTATGATGATATGGGTTCCAAAATATTAGGTTCGTTACGTAACATGAAAATTAAATGATTACAATACGCGAAAATGGCTTCTAAAGTTTGCTGAGTGTATACATATTGGTGCTGCTGACTGTACTGCTGGTACAGTGACCAGCACATGAAGCTTCCCGTAACTGTCAAATTTTTTTTTTTTTTTTTCAAATTTTCCCATTCAACCTTGAACCTTTTTCTTTCTTTTTTTTGGGGTTGGGAAATCATCAAATGACTCATCCCGCTCTGGGCAGAGCGGTAGGGAGTGTCAAACTTCTACTGACTAAAAACCACCCATGTTCCTTCTTAGCCCTTGTGCCAAAGCTGCGGTATCTCTTTCGAACAACTCGCAGCACCGACGGGAACCTTGAACCGTAAAGTTGAAAATGTATTAAAGGGACAGATTGTAGTAAATTGATTTGCTGGCATCTGTAGTTCTATCTAGGTATATTATTTTATTTCAACTTATATAAGTCATCAAGATGGATGTCTATTTAAGCGGAGGACTGTGCTTGAAAAGACCTATAATGGCAGGTGAACCGAAACCATCAGCTAGTCAGGACACTGGAGATATAGTAACCGTGTAAGGCTGAGAAACAAAGCTTTTGAAACAATATAGGAAAAACATTTTGTGTGGACAATACTCAAGTTTGCCTATTAGGCATAATTAAATTATTATGGCTTTACCTACAACTATGATTGTCAAAATAAGATTTGCCAAACTTGCAGCGGGTAGGGCACTGGATGGCCGATGGAGTTTAAAAGTTCTAGAGTAGCAACGGCGAACCTGAAAAGCGTTGCGTTGGAAGGCCTCCCACTAGATGCACCGATGACCCATTGCAGGTTGCGGGATCCGCTGGATGCGAGACGCGCGGGACCGGTCAATGTGGCGACACCTGGGAGACGCCTATGTCCAGCAGTGGACGTATTTCGGCTGAAATGATGATAATGTGCTATGACTGTCAAAATACAGTTGAAAAGAAACTAAATCTCCAATAAGAAGTTTTGCCCGTTTACACTAAGTTACATTACCTAAACGAATGCTAGGATAATGGAATTAAAACCTAGGGCGCTTTTAACTAGGCGTCGAAAGTGGAGTTTATATAGGTAGCCATTATACACATCTAAATCATCATCATCATTCTCCTGTCTTTATCCCAATTTTTTTGGGGTCGGAAATCAGAAATCTACTACTTACTTATTTTTCCAGGCTAAGTTTATTTAACTAGTGAGAATTTCTGGAAAAAAATAACAATCTCCACTGGTGGGTATTTGTCTATGGGGATTCCTGAAATAAACCAAAATCGTTCATACATTGTCCGTCATAACCAATACATATCTTCAGATAAGTCTGCGGCCACTACCCGTGTAACTCCACGCTTCTAGGCGGGGCGACGTTTGAACTGACTACCTTCAATTACTGGCTAAGAGCGCTTATTATTTAGAAATTCAATCGGTAAATACAATAATCGTTTCGCATGACAACGCGTTAGCCTGCGGCTTGCCGCGGTCCACTTTCAGTTTCGTTAGGACTTAATTAGGTATTGAATCAGGATTATGAGCTGTATAAATTATTGCCTCCTTGGTCTAGTGGTCGCAAGCGCGACTGCTGTGCATGAAGTTCTGTGTTCTATTCCCAGGTTACGCAGTGTTATTGGATTTTTCCATCAAGAATTGTTCCTGCCACGGAGTCTGGGTTTGTGCCCCCCCCCCCTTGATGGTGCCTCGCCCCTTATTACATGGGACTTGAAAATAACTGAAATGTGGGTGTACTATTAGTTACACCTCTGCTTAACCCTTCGGGGACGGGTTTTACAGGTGTGATGTAGTATTATGCAATTATTGTTCTCTTTATGCATTTTCCTTACATACTAAATTACATTTTTAAATATTTCTTAAAAAAAAGATATAAAAAACATTTAAAAATATAAAAAAAAAAAGTAGTCCACCAGTGGTTAGGGCTCCAGAGACTGGAACCTCTTCACAATACGGGCCGTATCGAGAAGTACTGCCTTCTGAATCAGGCCGAAAGCTTAGAAAGATGTTGACCCATGCTTTATGCTATCAGGCCATTGCCCGTTACGACTATCGACACAATGATAGCCGAGTTCAAATACAATTATTGTTAATTATTATTAAGCTTGCTTAGGTTCGTCTGTGGATGGGTGACAACCCATTACATACCAAGTTTCCTCCGTGACTCGGATAACACGTAAAGCCGTGGGTTCCGACTGTCAATAGTGAAGATCTTTGGCAGTACAGTGATAAGTCCAAGCCTAATCCAGGTCATCTAGGCTATGGTTATGGGTTTCTAGCAGGAGCACAATAAAACACGTCCGAACAGTATAAAGTATTTATTGCGGCAACGTAATGGCGGTAGGGTGGTAAAACTATGATACTGAGATATGTGCACCTACCGCCTTATACCCATACATCACATACAGGTATTCAGTGGTCAGAAAGTCTGTCTACTGAGTACCAGTCTTACCAAGCAGTACCAGAGTACCCTTTTTTATGGCGGGTGGAAAATCATCAAATAACCCCTCCCGCTCTTGGGCAGAGCGAAAGGGAGTGTCAGACTTCTACTGACTAAAAACCACCCATGTTCCTTCTTAGCCCTTCATGTCGAGGCCGCGGTATCTCTTGCGAACAACCCGCAGCCCCGACGGGTACCAGAGTACCATTTGGTAAAGCTAGCTGTACTGGTGTGGTGTTGTTGTTATCTTTTGTGTAGTCTCTCCATGTAAAATAGTGGTATCAGCTGCATCCGGTAAGACTGGAAGCTGACCCCAACATAATTGAGCAAAGGCTACGCCGCAGATGATTATTATTGTTAATAAATTATTGACGTTGATTAATCTATATTGTAGTGCCTGCTGGTTTTTGTATGAAAATGAATGAATTTATAAGTATGCGTTATTGGAATGTTGGACGAATAATTGCTACTTTGCAAGAACGTGACGTGACTTTGGTAGCTTTCTTGAGAAGAAAAGGACACATAGTAAAATAAAACACATTTTCATGCATCCAACTAAATATTTATTTCGCCCATTTATAATATAAATTGATGATAAATGGCTACGTTTCATCACTAGTGAGCGCGCCTCAAACTCAACTACAATTTGTACTGAATAATTTCATTTGGCGCACTATCCACCTAACTATTCAATGTATTCGATATACGTATAATGTATTTACCAATTCACAAACAGTACAATCGTTATCCTTTTGAACGCCATGGTCGGATATAGCCGACAAGTGAAAACGTGTCCAATGACGTTTGCTTGTCGGCTTTAGACGACGACAGTGGCGTGTTGGGCACGTTTTCATTTGTCGGCTGTACCCGACCATGGCATTCAAAAGGTCAATACAATATTCAAACATAATAAATACCAATGCGTATGTAGGTAATATTAAATCATTTATAAAAATAGCTGAATAAATTTTTGGTACGATTATAATTATTTTACTAAAATTAGTTTTAAATACGAATGGACTAATACTACTGAGAAATATTAACATTAACATAAAGAAATACAATAATCACACATAACCATACAGTAACTAGTAGAATATCAGTCGAAAATCATTCAGCTTAGGTAACTCAATACTTTATCATTTAATAGAAACATCAAAATGTTTAAAAACTTCTATTACGGGTGTGTTTCACTAACACAAATATTTTAAATGGAATAATTTGATATCAATTGACGCAAAACGTGAGAAATTAAAATTATTTTGGGTTAGTGAAACACACACAATCATTATAAACACTGTATAAATTAATTCGAGAAGTTATTTTATTTGTAAGAACAAACACTGTTTATATTCGAATATGATTTGTGCTGTAGTTTATTTTTTGATAGCCATCAAGTAATTCAAAGATCTTAATAACAATATTTAGCCAACTCAGGAATTCGAGTAACGATTTTTTTATTACAATTATTTTAATTTTCGAAAATGTTATTTATTGGCTTTTATGTAAGTAACAACGAACGTTTTGTACGTCAAAACGAAACGAACGAACATCGTGAGGAAACCGGCATGCTCTAGAACCAAAACTTCGAAGACACGTGACATCTACCAACCCGCACTGGGCTCGCGTGGTGGATTACAGCCCATTCCCTCCCATAGAGAGGAAGCCTGTGTCTCAGCAGTAGGGATAATATAGGCTGATTATCCTTATGTAAGTAACTAAACTTGATGTCCATAACATGAGTATTTTAATCTTAACAATAACAAGCCCTAAGATAATCATTGCACAGTCGATAGTAAATAATTGAGAACATTAAAAAATGGTCATTGTTATAATAAGTTGCTTGTTTCCGTAACTGTGAGAAAGATATAATTTAATTTCTACGTAAATTATACATCTCGTTCTTATCTTAATTTATATGGAGACTGCACTTGAGATGTAATGTTGATGGCTATCGAAAAATTAACAGTTATAGAGTCATAAAAACTAGATAATACATATCATAGTAAAAATATAAAATGTAGAACAATTATACAAGTTACATACGAGTAAACACATTAACAGATGTAAAGAGTTGTATGAAATTGTTCGTTGGAAATGTAAACCTTAACACCTAGAACTTAAGAACTATAGTTAAAAAATCTAACGCGTAAACGTATGAAAATATCACTTGACTATTGGAAAGACTTTTATGAAAGACTTGTTAGTATGGAGTAGAAATTTGATTTAGTTTATTATTTGGCATTTTTATTGCAATATTTTTAACATTATTTAGGTGTATTGTGGATACAGACGCTTCTAATGAACAGTTTATAATAATTATAAAAGGTGTAAACGGACACGTCATGAAGCCGTCAACATATAACTCGGTTAATCAAACTACGCAAAATTATTGCTGGAAAACGATTTTTTTTTTGTTGGGGTGTAAATGTACGTTTTACTGTAGAAGGCAATGTAACGCACTGAACGCATTGTGCCTAACGATGTATAGAATAATAAACAAGTCATGGAGATATTTAAAGTAACATTATTTTAACCTTAAATACTTGTGCAAACGTTGAAACTTTGACCTGCACGCGTAGCATGACCACCGTAGAAACGGGTTTTGTCGACGGAAAAATCGACAAAATGACAGATTGTAGCAAAATTTTATGTCAAATTGTATGGAAAAAGCTTTGTCTATTCTTGGTAGAATAGAGATAGAATCGCCGTACTACGCGTGCTGCAATATATCCGTAAGTAGGAGGTTCCAAGTTATTCTGCACAGAAAAAAACCATAATAGCAGGTCCAGCGGCTTCGTTACGGGTCTGTTTACACCCTTTATTTTAGTGTAATCACTGACCTCTAATAGAGATGAATTACACAACTGTATACAACTGAATCTGATCATAATGCGTTGAATACGTAAAATATTACTCTTTTACAATCCATTATAAATCGCGTCATGAATTTAAATTGTTGCCATTTAAAAATCAAGAGATCAAAATATTTAAAGCGATATATTTTAAATACGAAAAGTCAAAAATGTAAAAGATTTCATGATTTTATAATTCATAAGAAGAAAAGTAGAGAGTATTTCGTAAAAATCTGTCATAATATTTATGTAAAAAATTGCTTACGAAAATTGTATTAAAATTCATCAAAATACGATATAAAGAGACTAAATAAAATTGCACCATATAGAAAAGGGAGGATTACAGCTACATTTCAATATTACTAAAGTCATATTCGGGAATACAGAATCTTTGGGTAAAAAATATAATAAATTCATATGAATCTGCGTATACATACAATTATATCTCGAACATATTTTTATATTCTGTGAAGAACGACACAGTAGAAAATACTCTTTTCTAAATTTTATAATATTATTCGACAAAGACGGACTAAAATTAACTACATTTTGAGCAAAGGAATACGGACTAAAATGATAAATACATTCTTACTACAATGTCGGCTATAAAAGCTTTTAAACATATTTGCGTAAATATAGTCTCTAACTCATGGTAATAAAGCCCAAAATGACTCGTCAAACATTTGTTGATGATACATTATTATATTATGCAAAAGCAATACTGTTTATAATAACATTACTCACTACAGTATAATAGGCTGCAGATACATCTCAAATAAAATTCATACAAAAATAATACAAATAAAATTAATCTACTAAATGTCAATTCATATAAATGTTGCCAAACTAATACTTTTTATAGGAATCATATCAATTAAAATCACGAATACAAAATATAAAAGACATATTATTTAACATATTTAAAATGGGAAAGTTATTCGAGGATTTAAGATCAAAAACTCAGTAAAAAAAAATATTTGCTTAATACAAAATTAAAAAATGATTGCAAAATGATAATAATTAAAGTAGCTATATAAAAAATAAAGGTATAATATTTTTCAATTATTCATTTTCTTACACTGAAATAGAAAATAACTATTATAAAGTTAATAGAAACTGATTAATTCAGTCTATCTATTGTTAAGTTTGTAAAGATTTAGCTGTATGTAAATTAATATTATATTATTATCACTGTTATATGGCCCCGACATATAAAAAACTAAATGCTTTCTGCGCCAAAACAAAAAATACAATTTTAAAAGTCACTAAAAATAAAATCTAATAATTTTATTCCATTGACGGAATGATATGCATAATATATATTATATTAAAATAATGAAATATACTACCATAGTATTTCGCTATGTTACGCCTCTTGAATGAGAAAAGCAATGGAATTTCGTGCGACTCCTTGCTACGAATATTCTAGCAGGCGTCATTTGGTTATTACGACACAGCGATTCGAGTTTAATAACGCACATACACTATATTTAATTTAATCAATTCATTTTAAAATAGTTTTTATTTATATGACGGAAAAGTTATAATTCATTTACTCGCTATTCGAAAATATAGAAACGACATTTCTTTCGCACCAATGCAATGTTCTGCATTGCCAGTCTTGTTTTTCCTTCAACATAATAATACTTCCATGCTCCATATTCCGTGTACTATTTCCCTTTGAGCCCACAAATGTGCATGGTGCAAAAGAAAGTGTGTTTTAGACATTTTGACCTACACAGTTTTCGCATCCCGTCTGATAGACGCTGCTGTTAGGTGATAGATGTAGGTACATACATAATTATATTCGACTTTTAATCTACGACGTACGGTCGTACTTTCCATACTTTTTCGCAGGTTTGTTGTTTATTATTAAGCGCTGGCAGAGCAAAACTGACGTATCCCGAGTTTTATCTAAAGGATTTTCTTGTTAAAATTTAATCATTGCAAAAAAAAAAAACATGTGGGTGCATTTACGTCAAAGTAAAAAGGTTAAAATCAAGTTGAATTTGTGCGAGTTTACACCTTAGCCCTGTACATTATTCCAGATAGGCCAATTTTGCACTAACAGGCATTCGAACAGCTCAATGGCATCCCATTATCCGTTTTCTGAAGCTTGCTGACAAAGTCTAATGCTGCGAAATTACTGGCTAACTGTTCTGATCGATCGACAACACCAACCAACACAAAGTTATATCAATAAATAGACTTTCAGAAACCTGTGGGATAACCATGGCTTCTTAAAGCAGTATTGTTTTATTGTCATTCCAGTGTGGGAAAGAGACAGAGTTATACAGAGTGTTTAGCACCATCTCTTTTCTATACAGGAATAAGTTTTAAATAAATACTGCTTTAAGACGACATAGTAGGCTACCTAGTAGGCGTTACATCTTGCTTACTTATTCAACAATGTGACTCCCCGTTCTCGTGGTGTCCGGAATCGAAGGAGCTGAGATGTCCGAGACCTTTCGGCGGGATGGGGGGAGGCTTCTCTCCTTCGTCCACTCGCAGGGGCTCAGACATCATTGAGATTATTTCCTCGTAGCGCAGGGAGTCTACTGTTAGGTCGAGATCTGGAAGAGATTTTAGTGCTGTAGTATACAGTTTATCTTAGTGTGGTAATTGGCAGGTATCAACGACCATACAGCCACTAGACGCCTAATACTCGATCAAATGCACGTAACAAATTCTGTCAACTTGCTGAGGTGCGGGGGAACGGGGTACTGCGTTCTGATTGGCCCTTTCAAATTCATTGCATTTCACTAGGGATGGGACAGGTTTAAATCAAACAAGAAACTATCGATATTTTTTAATTGTATTTAATAAAACATAACTAGCATTTAAGTACCTTCTTTATTCTGAATATGATTGAATCATGTAGGTACATTCAAAAATAATTAAAACAATATTTTAAAATTATTTCCGTAATTATTCCAAGCAATGTTCGAAGTCTTTGGTGAGGGAGGGCTAACTTAATTGAATGCAGCGCGCAATGTGATAGAGTTGTGATCTAACTCGGGAGTCTCGGGACTCACGTGGCTTATTTTTTAGGTATTATTCAATTTTAGATGAGTAACAAGGCGAAATGTTTTGTTCACCAAGATATCTTGTTCACAATCACAAGCATTAGCAGATTATATAAATTCCGAAATAAGGTAGTGTGTGATGTGGGGTGCACAGTTATCGCACACACAGCATATTTATAAGAGATAATATATTTTCATGAGTTAAAAATAAGTGAGAAGAAAGTAAAAAATGGCAAGACTGTCAAAAAACAATCTTCGGTAAAATGACGTGAACATATTACACTATAATGTAGATGGAATCCAGTTCTCTCGCTTGGTTGCAATTACCCATTTATTTTTTAAATCAGGATCGTTTGGGTATCTAAAATTAATAGTTAAAGTTTCACAATAATAATTTATTAACTGTATCTGTTGTAATTTTTAATTATTAACAATATATTTTTTGCTTAAATAAATTTAGTTAAAGGTTTTTGTTGCTTTATCGATAACAGAGGTAGTTATAAGATTTGGAACATCACTAATTATGTTTGCTAAAAATCGAGGAAAAGAGATGGCGAAAAAAATACTTTCAAAAGAAAGAGACGCAATCATAAAAGATATCAACTATGACCAGTATACGATGAACTCCGAAAAATAATGTCAGAAAATTAATCTTATTTAGATTATGGAACTATTAACTTACCGATGAAATGTGATACCGTCTTTCAGGAAACTTGAAGTCCGGCTTTCTTTATCACACCAACGTACTGTGTAGACGGGGCCATATTATGTCTATTTACTCGAATTTTCAAAGGTGTAGTGCGGAAGTGTTTACGGCTCACAGAAGTGGTCGATACTAATTCGAACTTTGTGAGTGACGACATGCATAAGATTTTTACCCTAATGTGTTGACAGACATTTTGTCGCCTGTTATTAGGCGTCTAGTGGCTGAATGGTCGTTGGCAGTATACATGCAACAGTAAACTGTTTATATCGTTATGCTTAATGTTCAAGCCTGATTTCCCATTCATTTAGATAAGTCAAATATTTCGGATTTTTTCTTTCTCTTCTCATGTGATTAAAACATGATGAATATAAATGTTTATTAACGGAGAGGGAGACGAAGACCGAAGAAAAGGCGGATAAATTATATGAACAAGGATATGACGGAAAAAGGAATAAATGATAGCGAGACGATTGACAGAGGATTGAAGAAGAAAAAATGTTCCCAAGTACCTAACATGCAACACGGGCAGAAAGATGATGCTTGATGACCTTAAATTACTGGATGAATCCAGGTTTCATGATAGTCATCTACCGGTAGCAACTAAAGATTGCATCATTCATCAGAATAAAAGGTGTTGCGCTAACTCAAAGTAACATAGGACAGTGCAGTAGCTGCGGGTTGAAAAAAGGGCAGTAAGGTAAGTGTAGTAGTGTAGTGTACCTTTGTGCAGGTGAGCGTGATCATCAGCGTTCCCGTATGCGTGGTCCACACTGACGCCCGAGTCGCGCGCGTCGTCCGGTGTGTCGCCCGAGCGCAGCCCGCGACGTGGGATCGCCGGCGGGGCTTCTATCCATGAGCGTTTGTCGCCTGTAACAAATATGGTTGTCTCAAAAAAATAGTTATTTGTGCAACAAGAGAGCAAAGTGGGTTTTTGCTGCGAGTGTTGATTTTGAATCCCGAGTAAGCGAAGGATTCTATAGTTGAATCACGAGCGTAGCGAGTGATTCTAAAGTTGAATCCTGAGTGTGGCGAGGGATTCAAAGGCACGAGATGCAAAAAAACTTTGCTCTCGTGTAACACACATTACTTTTCACTTCAGCAGCGAGAACACTTTAGGAGATAAAATAATAAACAGGAATAGATTGAAATAACTATTTATTGTGAATCAAAATAATTAACATTGTAGGTAGAGGTATCAATTCAATAAAATTAGCCTTATGCCCAACTGACATTCTTTTTAGAAAAGATACGAGTTTTGCGTATGTTTCAATATGCACGTTATGTTTTGTTTTTAAAGTAGCTTTCCACATTGAGTAAATACTCCACATTGTAGATGATCGCCTCCTCTGTGATAAATCTAAAAAATATGATAGCAACACCGTCTGCGAAAAACTGCTTGCGCCTTTTGTAAGTCTCCATTCTTTGAAGACATGGTATGCTTTCAGATATTTTTCGCGAGATTTTTCAGACAGGAAACTTAATTCTGCATTTTTTACATTATTCTTCAATTCTTCGGGTGTTAAATAGCAGACTTCGTCACTGGACTCACTCATATTTATTTACTATTACTACTTTATTATCCAAATTTTATTGTACTTTGTAGCTAGCGTAACAGAGAGTATAACAATAAAAATTTGAATCCCGCTTTTTTTTTAAAATTCGTTCTGAAACTACACTCGCGGTATTCTGTCTCAATATTAAAAATTGTTAAAACTATAAATAAATAAGGAGATACCTACATGATAAACTTCGTATTTTTTTCTTCAACATTCTTCATCTTGATTTAAATATAAAAAATATAATTCGATTATTCGAAATATAACAATTTTTCATTTCATCACGTGATTTACAATATTACGGTTATCGATTTACAATATCGGTATCCGAACGTTTTATTGTTTGTTTCTTTTTTAGGCCTATAATAAATATGGAATTTGAAAATCTAATTTCGAATCGACTTGTTTCTATCTCTCGCTTGTTTCGTATCAAAGTGAAAGTGACAGAACAAAACGAAGTTGAAATCTTTCGAATTTTGTGAGTAGACCTGCACAGTTGTCGGTATTAAAAAAAAAAATTAAAAAGTTACTTTGTCTCACGCTCGCAGCAAATTCGAATTTTGCTCACTGTCTGTAAACAGCAAAACCTGCTTGTTTGAGGTGCTGAGGTGAAAAATTTTTTTTTTCACCTAGTAGGAGGCCGCGCAACGCAACGTCTTCCAGTTCGCGATCGCCACTACAGAACTTTTCAGCCCAATCGGCCATCCGTTCCGCGAGTAATGTGCCCTGCCAATTGCCACTTAAGTTTGGCAATTCTTCAGGCTACGTCGGTAACCTTGGTTCTCTTGCAACCTTCATTTCTGATTCGATCATGCAAGGAAACTCCGAGAATAGCTCTCTTCGTTAGGTTGACTCTCTACTTTATGGCTGCTGATGAGGCCTATGAGTGACCACGTTTCCGTCCAGTATGTAATCACGCTTGTGTCTAATCGATACATAATCGATGGACCTTGTCATGGAGAAACCTGTTTGACTAATGCTAAGATATAGATGCGCAAATTTCCAAATGAGTGACAGACCCGTCAAATCTTCACAAACTCGTTGATATGTAAACATTATACTAATTCCAATTACAATTGGCTTCAGATAATTTGCTGTCTTATTTTATTCACAAGGTTTGGCGGAGCACTACGATCATAATTCAAATAAGACAAGTATCACTAACCAGAAACTCTGGGCGGTAGTGGAGGTGCGTCCCCCGGTTCGCTCCACGACGCGCGACTGCTGTGTCGGCACTGTTCCACCAAGTCACCGTCGATTGAGTCCCTGGAAGTAACAATATCTTGAATGTTCTATTCTATTTCTAACGAAGAAGAATACGCAATCGCCACAGGTTTGTTTTGACCTTCACACTGTCCATAAGTGTGTGTAAGGAAAACATCGTCATTAAACCGGCCTGAGAAAATGTTTGTATGGAGTGTAAAGCCAAGTCAGAGCCCCATGGCCGGCTTAAAAAGCTCTCGACATCAGGTAGTACCTATGTACTAACCACACGATAAAGAAAGAAGTAATATGCTGTCATTTGTTGATCTTCGACAGTTGTTATGAGTAGTCAGAAGAGTAACCATTGAGTTTCTTGCCGGTTATTCTCCATTGGAAACGAACAACACTAACCGTGCACCTTTTCTCCACGTTTTATTAGTGCCCGTGGAAGGCCTCTCCACGTTTTATTAGTGCCCGTGGAAGGCCTCTCCACGTTTTATTAGTGCCCGTGGAAGGCCTACCTTTTCTCCACATTTTATTAGTGCCCGTGGAAGGCCTACCTTTTCTCCACGTTTTTTTAGTGCCCGTGGAAGGCCTATGTTAAATAAAATGTATAGATTTTGAATCTAATGGCTATAAAAGGAGACAGATTTAAATGTCACTTACCGGTATTTTTCTAGAGGAGGTCGTGTAGGACTCCTCGGGTCTCCAGACTTGGGTCTGATCGGTAGCGGTGGGGCTGACTTGATCATAGAGTTATCTTCCACGCAGTCACGGTTGTCGCCGATTGGTAGACTGCTTGACATTATGCTCTGTTGCTCCATCGCGTCTTCCATTGATAGCTGTTGGTATGTTTCAGGGTTAATAGGTGTCGCTACTAAAGGTGCTGTGTAGATAATGAAATGCTGATATTCTGAGCTTCTAAATGAATTCATGATCAAAATGGTGACTTAAAATCGAGCAGTAAAGTGGAACAGTTAGCAGTTTGCTTCATGCACAATACTGGTACAAAGGCGGACTAACTGCCACAAGGCAATCTCTACCACTCAAAATTTGGGTTAAATAAGACATCATCAAACTCCTAACATCGTACTTAAAAATAAAATGTAGATTTTGGAGCAACTGCATTCAATCGAATTCTCTCTAGATTCCTTCTGTTCATGTATGTATGTTTCGTTTATTGTCCAACAGATGGCGTGACTTACCGGTTTATCGTAGAGATGTCCATCGTCATAGTAGTTATCACTTTGTTGAATACTTTGAGATCGTTTGTCTAACGCTGGAACTGGCGGTAGCGGAGTGCTGGAAATATGAATATTAACATTTATTATTAACGTAACATTTATTTATTTTCAGGCAACTTTGTCCCATAGATATATTACCTTACAGCCTAAAATACATACACACTTCACTTGTGCAGTACATCACATGTGCGTTTGATTATATCGATGGACTGCCTCGTGTGTCATGCATGAGGCCCTAGGTTCGATTTCTAGGCCTGGCAATGTGTTATTGGGTTTTTCCATTAAGAACTTCTCAGTAACAGCCACTGAGTCTAGAATTGAACCCGGGTGATGGTAATAGGCTCGCCCCCTATTTTATGGGACTTATACATAGCTTGCGAAATGTGGATGTACTATACGTCTGCTTACGTTATGTAATATTACATCTTCTTTTATGATTTGTTAGATAATATTATAAAGATAAAGAACACAGAACATGCTTACTTTACAATACTTTCTGATAGTTGTCTTCGTGCACGAGCCAATCCTGGTCCTAAGTTCTGTCGCAATTGGTTAAATCTTTCAACGAGTCGCCTGAAATGAAGTAAATTAAACATAACATCGAATCCATGGTAAATAATAATAATTGTTTTATTGCAGGCATCAAAGGCCCATAGGTAAAATACACAAATAATATAAAATAATAATAACAAACTAATACATATTAAAAAACCTTATAAACTATAACTACACACGTAACGTTGTCGGCGTCGTGTTTCGCTGAAATATTGGTTTAACATATTGCAACAAAAAAAAATATATATTTGTCTTTCTGTTTGTTAGTTCTGGGTAACTTCCGAAACGACTCGTCTTTGGCGAGATTTTTATAGGTAGATACCTGATATTCTAAATGAACCTTATAACTAACCTGTGCAACGGCTTGACATCTTCCGGTGCCAACCTCCCATGTAGTGACAAGCCGGCATCGACCACAGCGAGCTGCGAAGACACCAGTCTCCTCAACTGAAAGAAAAAAATATTCATTGAGTATCGAGGATTAAAATCATACCATACAATGGCTGACGTCAGTGACTGTAGCACAAAGATACCTTAGCCGCAGCCGCCGCTTCCCTCGGACTGGCGTTCCTAGCGAACTCGCACGTCATGAAGGCTTGCTCGTACTTAGTGATGCCGCCCTGCACGTTGGCGTCGATGGTGCCCTGCAGTCGCATGGAGAACGGGTTGATGTTCTGTGCGGGCGATGCTGTGTATTGCGAGATGAGGCTGCGTAGCTCGCGTTCTGTCGCTTCCATCGTTTCGCATGCGTACTGGTAGGGAAACAAATAATGATAAAGATTAAGTTTGAGCTTACTATAAACTTTTAAAATTGTAAACCGGAAAAAAGTTAGGGATAAAGTAAATTAGTATTTTCTGGGTACGCTCATTCCATCATAGACCTCAACTATCGCTTTTCACCAGGCGATGTAGAGCTATGAGAGGCCCATTTTGGAACAAAGAGAAAAAAAGCTTGATCCATATCCCTGTTACACGGTGATCGGGCACGAATGCAAGATACACACCAAACCACCCCGTGTAGTTTTTTTTTAAATGGCACCCGTCATCCTATGAGGCTGGCTTCGGCTTAGCCAAACTAGCCTGTAGGTGTCTTGAATGTCAGGCCTCCAGCCAGGGGCATACAACAAACTTAGTGTGTAGCATTGAATTATAAAGAGTCACGGCTTCACATCATATTATTATAACAAAAACTTACTTCAACCGGTGGTATTTCTTCTACGGATCTTGAAATCACTTCAGACCATCTCAAAATGCCTGGCAATGACACTTCTGTCACTAGTGTTGTCCTTTCAATCCAGAGGCTCTGAAAAACAAAACAAAAGATGAATCAATTCTTATTCATTGTTTTTATTTTATTATCAATTTTTACACTGTGTGGAAATGTTTTACAATAAAAACTAAAACAGTTTGTTGGATATGGGTCTCTCCGATTTCATAACTCTGACCTCAATCCTTGGTCATTTTTAACCAGTGGCAAACCACCAACTGAAGTGGTGGACTTTAGTTTGTATATTTGTAAAAGCTGATTTTGATTTCGTAAACATCCTGTTAGAATTCAAATATTATCTAGTACTGCTATTGTTAGCTTGTATCACCCCACTGTTGCGCAAAGACCTCTACCCATTAATTCCACTTGTTTCGATCCAAGGCCAATGTGAACCACTGGTCTCGCTAGTCGTACACCCACATTTCGCCAGTTATGTTACGTGTAATAGGGGGCGAGCCTATTGCCACCAGGCACCAATCCAGAATCCGTGTCTGCTTCGAGATATTTCTGATGAAAAAACCCAATAACACTTTACCCGACCCGGGGATCGAACCCAGGACCTCATGCTGAGTAGTGCGAGCACTAGACCATGTCTTTTTTATATACGGATTTAAGAAAACCCGAAACCCCTATGATATCAGTCCTATGTAGCCTTACTTAGGGCTTATTTAAGAGTTGGTTAGTTTACCTTGAACTCGTTATCCTTATCAATAGGCGGCTTCTGCAGCGGCCGGTCGCACAGGAACGTGTCGACGTCATTGCACGCGTAGAAACGCTTCACTTGGTCGGGAGTGCCGGACGGCCAATTGCGCCGGGACGCGACCGGCTTTACGTTGCAGATTTGTATGTCTGAAAGTTATTTTGTATTATGTAAATAAGTAGCTATTATAGTACTCGAGTTATGCAACTCAAATAGATCGAAAATGGCAGGGCACCTAGAAAGGCGTGGTGATGGTGGGAGGATCAAAGCTGTGACCGAGTGGCGTCTCAGAATTGGAAACAGAAGTGTCGGCGCATCGTCTGTGTGCGGGGCGTGGTGACTCCCCTCACTCAGCTCACCGACACAGGCCACTACGGACATTTCTTTGTACAGTTGATCTTATGTGTTACTACTCTTATTATCTAATGCCCACTAGAGTCTATTCAAGAAGCGTTGGTATTTTAGCGGCTAGATGGGTAGACGACATTGTTGCCATTTCACGAATACTCCGATAGAGATAGACACAAGCAAACAAAGCAAAGTGAATGATGATGTAGTAGCTAGAGTATAATATTGGTACCAATATTATGATTCTTTATCGTATGGTTAGTGCCTACAACAGTGGCGACTACCAGAAAATCGCCGACACTATGAAGCTCGACGAAGTCCTACGGAAACAATTCAACTGTCTTGGATCCCGCAACGAAATTAATCAGAAAATAATAGCGGAGGAGTAGGAAAAAACATAATTTCCACTTTCCTCCATATCAGCAGCACGCGTAGTACGGCGATTCTATCTGTATTCTACCAAGAATAGACAAAGCTTTTTCCATACAATTTGACATGAAATTTTGCTACAATCTGTCATTTTGTCGATTCATCCGTCGACAAAATCCGTTTCTACGGTGGTCATGCTACGCGTGCAGGAAACAGAACAAGGTCAATAGGCACACAGAGACGTATACAACTGGGATAAGCTCAGTTGCCTAGTGTAAGACCACTGTGTACACTCACATTGTCCATCGTTGGCGATGATGGAGTCGTCAGGCGGCGTGTTACGCATCAGTATATGCGCAGCCACGTATTCCGCCTGCAGTCGTTGTGTGAACGCACCGATACGCTCGTAGTCGTGGCCGCGGTATACGAATTGTTTGTTCTGTGGACATATAAATTAAGTTTAACGCAAATAGGATTCTAAAAAGTTGTCATATAAATAAATAAAAACAAGGAGCTTATGGTTATGTAACAGCTACTAAGGTCGATGTTCAGGTTAAGCTAGCCTTGCCTAGGTTGGTCTGTGAATGGATGACCACCCATTACATACCGAGTCGGGTGGTAGGTTGGATTCACGACGCCGACGTTACGTATTTTGTTAAAGTTTTATTTACTGTTTAATGTTTAATATGTATTAGTTTGTTATTTTCGTATTCGTAGTACTAACTGGGTTGTGGAGGTCAGATATGCCGTCGCTCCATAAATACTGGTATTTAGTTGAATCCAGTAAAGACTGGAAACCGACCCCAACATAGTTCTGATAAATTTATCTTTAGCTTTATTACAGTATAAGCCAGTAGTCCCGGTCGCCAAATGGCGATCGTTAAACCATGTCAGAGGACCTTGAAGCGGTTTAGAAACTCTGACACTAGGGTTTGTGGGGTCGTTAGACCTATGCCCACACAGTACAAGACAGTAGTGTTTCTTACCCTCACGAACAATGGACATCCCTTGCCATAGAATCCAACCCTGAAATACTCAGGCTCTGGTCTAAGTTGCTCCATCACAGAATCCAAGAAGGTGGCGTGTGTGCGCAAACAGTTCGACAGACGTGGGTAGTCGCACAACTTCACTTCGTATAGTGTTGCCAGCTCGCGGAGTAGTGGCAGGCCTTTTTCCCAGCACTGAAATACCAAAAAAATTAAGACTCTTAATTTGCAAGAAATATGGTACAATTCATACGTACATAAACTTACGCCCTTTACAAATGGGGGTAGGCAGAAACCACAGACCGCCACCTGCTACGATTCTTACATACTCCTTTTGCCTCGTCCACATAAATACATCTGGTGATATACGCACGTCAGTTACGACTAGTACGCACCTGTCCTTTCCGAAGAACCTCACCAATAAGGTCAGTGTATGTCTTTTCGCTTACTTCATTCAGCTTGTTTTGTAATATTTTTACTTATCATTCTATCGTCTATTTGGGACAATAACAGTAATTTATATCTGGCTAAATAAAAGTAAATTTATCGGAATGGCATTGTACTTACATGCTTAAAATGGATAAGAGGTCAACGGTCTATTTCACTCAAAGTAAGATCTTGTCTTCTCCAAATGTGTACTAAATTTTCTTTGACATACACAAGACAAAAGCAGTTTTCAAGTCCATTTCCCAACCTATGCCATAAATAAGCGTTGTATGAAAAAACTCACATTAAAAATGTCTGTAGTGTATAGGCACCCGAAAGAAACAGCGGGCTGCAGTTGGAAATACAACTACAGCGAACAGGGAAGCAAGTGCCGTTCACGACCAACCAAGAACCTCTGTGGTAAGACTCGTACGGAACCATTTTTTTTTAAATTAAAGAAAAGAATTTGAAGATTCAAGTGAATACCTTTCCGCGGTTAAAGTATTGCAGCACTTGGTTGTACAACGCTTCTTTTCGTTTCCACTCGGGCATCTCCGGGTGTTCTGAGTCCACGCCGATTTGATCGCTCTCCCAACTCAATGTTTCTGCATACAACTGAAAATATATCGATAATGTTTAAGTCATATAATGTCTTTTTTACTATTATTTTGCTAAAGGTTCTAATTATTTAGATTTTCATGTACAGTTAAATAATTAAATGTAAGAAATTTGAAAATGTAAACAACGAGACTGTCGCTATATGTCTTTTTCCGTTAAAGATCCTCACACAACCAGTAACCAGGCCCCAAAGAAGACGGCCGGTCGAACTGGACAAAACAAACTATAAAAAGAAGAGTCACGGAAGTTGGAGCGATAGATAATGCAGGCTGACAGCAACCCGCAAGCAATTAGGTTCTGTGCAAGCGGGCCCCTTTTCATCATCACCGGTGGTTGGCGACAAGCTGTTTACATGATTTTTAAAACATTTTGCATGGAATAGCCGGACATGTGTGTGTGTGCGAGTTGCGACCACTCGTGTCCGCGACACGCCATTATGCGCCGCCGTTGCGAACGCCTACCCACTAGTGGCGGCCACTGCCCACCTTCGTTAACGCGATACCAAACGATGTGGCGCGTGGTGAACAGTGGCCCATTTGCGCGTAGTCGAAGGGTCTATTATATTGACACAGCTTACCAATAAAGTGCAACCAGCTTCAACAAAGTTATCAGACGCGATGTGAAGGTCGTGCAGCTTGTACACGTAGCGCAAGTACATCTCTTTGCGATCGATCTCGTTCTTGTAGAAGTTCTGAAATATAAATTAATTAAAAAAATTTTAGACGATCTAAAAGTCGTGTTATGGTAATTAATTCTGCAGCAGCAAAGACACTGTGTTTCCGTCTATGCTGAGCTGAGGTGGTTTTGACATTGTTAGTTATGTTTGTTTATTTTTTAGGGTGTTATTAATGCTAATTATACACATTTTTGTTTGTTTCTTTTTTGTGTAATAAATTACACTCATTGTGGTCTACAATAAACTAGGGTTTCTCGTAAATTAGTGACCGATACTTAAATACTCATGATTGATCGACTCGTGATTGTACTCATAATAACAAACAACTTTGAATATGGGACATAACCTGAAATCGCAAAATAGATCAACTATTCAGTACATTTTGAGCACTTCGGCGAACATAAATCGGTCACTAAGTACCAGTCACCCTATATAACCGATAGTATTCATTGTCTTTACAACGACCAACACGCAAAATAAGCAATGTCTAGTGTCAATAAGTGGACTAGGCAAATGCAGAAGTAGCATAAAATTATCAAGAGTTTATATTCATACACCTACGCCGCTTGCCAGAAGGTACTACAAGAGTCAAGAGTCGACTCACCAATAAATTAACAGTAGCAGCCATCCTCTTATCCCTGTGCTCTGCCCCCTGCATGACAGCGCGGTAGTCCAGCAAGCGCTCCAACAAGCGCGTCACGCACGCCACGAAAGCCGCGCCGGCTTCCCTCCATCCCTCCGTTGAAACTCGTTCCATTAACCTGAGAGATTATAATAAACGAACGTGAAGAACTGAAGGTAAAATTGTAGAAAGTTACTTACTTAAGATTATTTAAAAATATATTTATTTCGAAAGTTGACTGTTTCAGTGTAAGTTTCAGTTTCAGCGTAACAAGCACAAGAACTGCCAGGAATCCCCGTGAAATTCGACTTTTCTTACTTTCTTTTTCTACTGCAGGTCACTGTATGATAGAAAATATGATTCGCGGCCGTAAAAAGTACTATGTATTTATATAACTACTAGCTGATGCCCGCGGCTTCACCCGCGTGGATGTCGGTCAAATTATATACTAAAACCTTCTTCTTGAATCACTTTATCTATTAAAAAAAACCGCATCAAAATCCGTTGCGTAGTTTTCAAGATTTATGCATACATAGGGATATAAGGACAGAAAAAGCTTTGTTTTATACTATGTAGTGATAATCATTAGGATCTTCAATACAAGCCTTTTAGTTCAAATAATCCCATTTAATGACTATTTCCACTGACTTGCAGAAGGCAAAAAATAAAGTAAAAATCATTTTAATTTCGCGGCCTACCCAAGCGCGTCCACCTTAAATATAGTAAACAGACGGGCCGATCAAATAGCTACAGTTCAGCTCAGAAAAAGAATAGGTATAGTAAGTCTATTGACACGAAAACAAGTTAAAATACTCCCATATTACGACAGGGTCTAAGGATCAGATCCAATCGTACGGGCAAATTGCATGCGGCTCCGGACAAGGACACCATACAAATACTTACTGAAATATTTGAGGTCTCCATGTCCGTACCGGTTTGCCAAACACAGTCATTATATCAACTTGCGAAGTAAATACTACACTACACTAAAATTAGTAGATACTTAATTGTAACATTCAATGAGGATATTCTTCACAAAATACGTTGAAAAACACGCAAACATTTTGTTTGTCTTTTATCAAACAAATTCACCGACCAACTGACGGTGAATAAAATTAACTAGTTGTGTCAGAGTAATTAAGGAGTAATTAATATAAATAAAAACGTGTTTAGATTGTATTGTTGTGGTTCTGACTAAAATATATTCTTGTTACTACGTGACGTCATAATTAACGGTTTTGGTACTTACACTGAGCTCAAATGTTCCCTGAGTAGCGTGGACAATAGAAGTATGATTAGACGAAATTTTATTTGGTCATAGTGGTAAAATCAAGTATCATGGTTTTAAGTAAATTCAAGAAAATGAGAATTAAGAGATAAAATATTATACTTGCTAAGATGCTTGAGTTAAACATAATAATCTCATGGACTCCGGATATCATCATTATCTTGCCCTTATCCCAATTAATTTGGGATCGGCGCAGCATGTCTTCCTCTTCCATACTTCTCTGTTTCTCGTCATCTCATGAGACACCTCCTTTTATACCATAGCATTTTTATCACAGTCCATCCATCGTTTCTTTGGTCTTTCTCTACTCATATATCCTTCCACATTCATATTCAAAACCTTCCTCACGACATTTTACTCATTCCTTCGCATCACATGCCCATTACCACGACAACCGATTTCCACACAACTTTTCAGTCACCGGCGCTACTTTCAGACTTCCTCTTATGTACTCATTCCTTATTTTATCCATTCGCGTAAAACCGCACATCCCCCTAAGCATTCTCATTTCAGCCACATGCAAATGCCATTCATTCATCTCTTTTGTGGCCCAACATTCTGATCCATACAAGACAGCAGGTCTAACCATTGTTTTATAAATCTTCCCCTTTGGGAAAGCGGGAGTCGCAGATTGTTCCCGTGACCTGTCGCCATTTCATCCATCCCGTGTTAATTCTGTGCTTAACACTACGGTCTATTTCACCATCGCTTTGCACGAGTGAACCGAGATACCGAAAGTAGACTCCGGATAGCACCGTGCATTACAGCATCACATATTTTCGTTGACAAAAAGTGAGGAAGTCCAAAGCATTAATTCGTAAATAGGTACTACTCTGCCAATAAAACTAGGTATTAATGTGAGTCGAAAGAAAAGAAAATATCGACGTTGCTGTGGAACTCGTGATGCTTCATCTGTGTATTATCTTACTTCAGAGTAAAGGCTATACTAGAAAACAAGACTATGGAATAAACTTAGACTGTAAATTATTTAAATATTCAAAGCGAATGAAAGAGCTGTCCACGTAGCAAGTTATTTGTCGTATTTAATGTTGTCAAACGACACAAAAAATGGAAGCTTTTATTATAATACTTACACAGTATCAAACAGCCTCCTATAATGATCATCTGCCTTGTTATCCGCTACAAGAGAGTCAAGTTTATCCACTAAAGCTGCCTCAGTTCGCCTCGCTTCGCCCGTGTGAGCTCGTTCAGCGGCCATCAACGCTACCAGAGCGCCTAACGCTGCGCGACGTAGCTCACTGACTAGAGTGATTTCTAGGAGAGCGCCTACTGCTCCGGGTACCAAGTGTAGTTGGGCGGGACCTGTACGAACATAACATATTATCACACTTGTAATCCCCAGCAGATTGGTACAGTTGTGTTTAGATTGTGTTTTTTTATATGGTGGTTCTTGACCACGATCACGCCTCAAGGAAAGCAATGGATGAGGTCGAACGTACGTGTCCCGAATCTGCCTGTTCACTCGTGCTTTTAAGGCAGACGGGTTGATCGAAGGTCAGATAGGCAGTCGCTCCATGTTAAATACTGGTACTCAGCTGGATCCGGTTAGATTGGAAGCCGACCCCAACATAGTTGGGAAAAGGCTAGGCAGATGATGATGGGTTGAATGTATATGCGCTTTAAGATTGGCGACTATCAGGACTGTCTATATGCACTAGTAGCCTGAATATTTATTTATTTATGTACACACAAAATACAAAAAAAAAGGAAACAAAACATAAAAAATAGAAGATATTTAAAATATCTCACCCAACATGTTCCACGTGGCCAGTACTCTCATCCCGGCGGCAGCGCGCATGCGCGGGCGGTCTGGCCCGCGACCTGACCAGCGCTCCGGCTGTAGCGCTGTAGACGTCACTAGTGCTACGCCTAGCTCCATGTAACCCGACCATAACTGAGGAGGAAACATTGATCATAACATAATAGCATTAATAATACAGGGACCTCCACCCTGCTTCGATGTCCTTTGCGTTCTGCATAATGTCACAAAACTGGGTAAAATTCGTTTCATAAACTTTGATACACTTAGGCTGGATTGATCAGTTCGGCGCGCGCGCTTGTATCGTTCGCACGTCTAATCTATAATCCCTACCCACTTATTTCGCATCGCCACTAGTGATGGGAATACACTTGATAAAGAGTTGTCGAAATGGATCGTTTTCTGACACGCTCCAACTCTGTTGGCAAACGCCCCCTCGAAGGCCCTATCAAAACCAGTGAATGGAAAATTCCCAAAAGAACTGCGCGGCAAGCTGAACTAAGCCCATCGGAGCCAATCAAGACTAGCAACACCTTTAGCAGCCCGGCAACCAGTCATCGGCTGCTGACACTAGTGCAAGATTTCATGATGCTGTTACAAAAAAGGCCACTCGCATTCCTCCTATATTCCTTCATAGAACCCACTTGGACGCACGAGTTCATCAGAACCACAATCTCGACTCACTCGAAACATTTTCACCTACAGTACCGACGTAACAATCGAGTAGCTGTCAACTGCCACACATCTGAGAGTCATCAAGCCATCAAAGACGGTCTCCGCACTCAGGACATAGCCTTTCACACCTACTCGCGGAAGGATGAAAAATTGTACAAAGCAGTTATCTTCGGTCTTCCTGATTACGTCGAGGATGGACTATCAGCCGAAATTGCTTCACTTGGATTCGAGAACGTGATGGTTCGTAAAATGAAAGTACCGGCAGAAAAATCTTCTTACTGCCCTCCGTTCCTGGTTCAACTGCCACCTGGTGCTGACTTTCAGAAATTTCGACAGATCAGGCTCCTCTGTAATACAGTAGTCCAAATCCGAAAATACCGAAGCAACAATCGCTATGGAACTCAGTGTTACAGATGCCAAGGATTCGGCCATTCTTCTACCAACTGCAACTTACCACCTCGCTGTGTTAAATGTACTGACTCCCACCAGACCGAAGAATGCCCCAAAAATACCCGGGATCAACCAGCTAAGTGCTGTAACTGTGGCGGAAATCATCCTGCGAACTTTCGGCAATGCAAAGAGAGGGAAAATTATCTAAAAATCTTGCGAGAACGGCAAGATCAACTCAAAGCCGCTAGAACTATCAAGCCCCAACTGAAAACAAACGTTGTCGACGGGCGACCCTGGAACTTCGTCGCTGCTCCCAAGACACAAATGGTCACCGTTTCAGATAGCGCTCAAGATCCAGCCACAGCTGACATGCTAGCCATATTGATGACTATTAAAACCATCAAGAGCCAATTTGTAGGATGTACAAATATGATGGATAAAGTCATACTAATTTTAACTCATCTTGGTCAATATGTGTGAAACACAATATGTGCGAGTTCTATATTGGAATGCTGATGGCATTCGGTCTAAACTCACGGAACTGTTGGATCTGGTAAGCGAGCTTTCTATTGATATCATAGCTTTGTCAGAGACTAGGATATCCCCCAATACCAAACTACACACTCCAGGCTTCACCTGTTATCGTTGCGACAAGAAACCTGATGGACTAGGTCAGGGTGTTGCCATCTTAGTCAAGTCCGACATTGAACATGCCCCGCTAAACTTACCGATTACTCAAACCCTCGAATGTGTTGGAATACAAGTTGCTGTATCGAATCAGATAATAGCTTTTATCTCAGCTTATCAATCGCCTAACCTAGCCCTACTACCTACAGACCTAGACAAAATGATTAGTGTTCATTCAAAAGCCCTAATAATGGGTGATTTGAACACCAAACACCCTTATTGGCACTGCTCTCGCTCAAACATCCACGGAGAGATACTTTTCGATCATATGATAAGAAACGAATACGACATCCTTGCTCCCTCTTCTCCTACTCTAGTCCACTACCATAGTACGCACACACCATCTACACCCGACATAATTCTAGCTAACTCTGTATATCACCTATCAGAGCCTCAAGTAATCACTCGCCTTTCGTCGAACCACTTACCTGTTTGCTTCACTGTAGCTGGTAAAGTCAACAGACAAAGGCGAATCATATTTAATTACACAAAAGCGGACTGGAAAGCTTATAGATCTAACTTAAATGAGTTTATAACATTGAACCAGTCTACTTTTAACACTCCTACGGAAATTGACCTTGCTATTAAACACTTAACCACAAGTGTTTTAACCGCAAGAGATAAAACTGTTCCTAAATTACCCAGTGATGGGGTTTACAAACTCCCACGTCGAATCAAATCACAAATTAAAGTCAAAAATCATTTTCGACGACTGGCCTTGGATGAGTACAATCCAATCAAACGACGCCAGCTATTCTCCCAAGTGAGCAACATGCAGAAATGTATTAAGTCTAAACTCCAAACCCTGAATGACAATGCCTGGAACAACAAATTGGCGAAAGTAACCGATCCCACCACAGATTTATGGAGAGTGGTCAAAGCATTGAACCATCAACCTATCTCAATTCCCCCTCTAAAGTTGTCAAACAACACCACTATCTCCTCTGTACTTGAACAATGTGAGACTCTTGCTAATTCCTTTCTTGAGAACATGAATCTAACCAAACATTGGATCAGCGATCCTAGTGTTGAGGAGGAAGTCAAGGAATCGATGAGGCTGCTCGACTGCTACCAGACGGGTGAATGTCCAACACTTGTTAGGCCGAATGAAATCAGAAAACTACTGGGTAAACTAAAATCAAACAAAGCGCCTGGTTTTGATGACCTGGGAAACGGCTTATTGAAAAACCTCCCTCAAAAAGCTATTGTCTATTTGACCAAAGTATTTAATGGTTGTTTACGCATTGCACACTTCCCAACTACATTAAAACACGCTAAAATTATCGCTATTAAAAAACCTGGGAAAGATCAGTTGATACCATCTAGCTATCGACCAATTAGTTTACTACCAAGCATAGGGAAACTCCTAGAAGCCATTATTTTGTCCCGCCTCGCAAAAGTAACTGCTCATAATTTGATTCCCGAACAGTTTGGATTCCGAAGTTCTCACTCAACTACACAACAGCTAGCCAGAGTAGCTGAGCACATCGCGCACGGGCTAAACGGCGGTCTCTCTACCGGCATGATTTTATTGGACATAGAAAAAGCTTTTGATTCTGTTTGGCATAATGGCCTGTTACACAAATTGATAAAGCTAGGGGTTCCTCTCTGTCTAGTAAAACTCATCCAAAACTACTTACGAGATCGTTCTTTCTCCGTTTATATAGGCAAAGATCATTCTGATCCTAAGACAATCCCAGCCGGTGTACCGCAAGGCTCACTACTCGGCCCTTACGGGTTCATATTGTACCTGAATGAGATTCCCAAACAGGCTCACACACAACTCGCCATCTACGCTGACGATACAGCAACATTCGCGACACACAAAGATGTTGATGTAGTAACTGGACGACTACAATATTCACTGGAACTACTCAGTAAATATTTTAAAACCTGGAAACTTAAAGTAAACTCGACGAAAACTGAAGGCATACTGTTTACCAGGAAACGAGCACTTCCCACAAGGGTTGTAAAAATTGACGACTTCCAGATTACATGGCGTGCTTCGGTTAAATATTTAGGTATTATTTTAGACAAGACACTCAATTGGAATAAAAACACTGAATCAATTATAAACAAAGGCGCAAAGGCCCTAAATTCATTAAAACCAATTCTGAATCGCAAGTCTGTTCTTAGTTCCTCAACCAAATTGCGTATTTATTCCACACTTGTTAGACCCTGTCTTACTTACGCAGCACCTGTGTGGTCCAGTCTAACGGAAACAAAATATAATAAACTCCAAATTATACAAAATAAAGCCCTAAAACTATCATATAACACATCTTTTCGAACCAACCTTAGAAAATTACACAGCCGTTTAAAGTATCCATTAATAAAAGATTTTATTTTAAAAATTTCGCGTAAATTTTATTTGTTTAAAAACCCAACCCATAGTAACTTCCTAATATCGTCAATTGGTAAAAGTAGACTCAGTACATTACCGTACGCCCGAACGTACTGTCGATACCGACTGCCCCATCACTATTTCCTCCGTGACGTATCATGACGACAGCTCGCTTACTAGCCGACGCCGCTTGTACGGCCGGAGAATGCCTGATCTTTTTGCGGACTACCCGCTACTTACCTTATATTACCAAGTATAATAACATATTATAATAAAAGCGTACATTTTGTACTGTGATACATTTTAAACTTATGTGGGTCAATACTAAGACTTACACATACCCCGTAGTTTAACATTTTGTAAATAAGTAACTTATATCATTGTAAACTAATATTAAGTAATAACATGTTTTAATGTTTGTAAAGGCGATAACTGCCTGTGTAACGTTATAAATTGTGATTTGTGTACAAATAGAATAAGATCGTTTGTAAACTGTACTGTGAACATTATGTATTAATAAAGACCTTGAAAAATAAAATGAAAAAAAAAAAAAAATACAGGGACCTCCACCCTGCTTCGATGTCCTTTGCGTTCTGCATATGTCACAAAACTGGGTAAAATTCGTTTCATAAACTTTGATACACTTAGGCTGGATGCTCCTGCCTAACATAAACGCTAATTTGATCGACACAGTCAGCTGATCGCGCGGTTTCCGTGTCCCGCAATGTAGGAGTAAGCCGACGGTACATAAAGTATTCGTGCTGTAGGTTGGGAGCCGATTAGCCGACGTACGGGGTTTATTGCTGCGGTGACTGCCTAGAGGCCCTAGACGAAACGGTGCAGCATACTATGGAGGAGGTAGTGATCTGGCCAAGGCGCGTATGAGCGCATATTATTATCATCTCGCTTTCGATCATGGTTCAGGCCATAGTCGGAAGCGAGAAAGCATGACCATCAGCGAGAGGGCAAGGTGGAGGAAATCCATAAAGATTTTGACACGTAAAAAAATGTCCACCGTGACATCTGGCGTCAATAATGTTTTACCGTAGTACATTGATACATGAAGTCGCGCACGGCGTTAGGTTAGGTTAGTTAGTTTTATAGCACGCCCTTTTTTTTTGGCGGGTGAAAAATCAAATAACCCCCTCCCGCTCTTGGGCAGAGCGAAAGGGAGTGTCAGACTTCTACTGACTAAAAACCACCTATGTTCCTTCTTAGCCCTTCATGTCGAGGCCGCGGTATCTCTTGCGAACAACCCGCAGCCCCGACGGGCTTATAGAAGACCCTTACAAGTTAATAAGCATGTGCGTCATTTTTTCAATCTCCATAGAAGATAATAGGATCGATAAAACTTTTTTTGTTTTTCAAATCTGCTGCCAATATCCAACATACCTGTGAATCAAACTGAGGTGGTTCATCTCCTAAGAACCTCTCCAGTAACGGTTGAGCCAGATCTTGAAGCGCTGACAGCAGCACTTTACAGCTTTGTACTCGTAGCACCATCCAGTCTGCTGGGAACACCTGACAAAGAATTTCACTGATGTGTTAAACATGGATTTATATGTAAACGGGACGGGGAAGGCTAGCAGTGTCGTGAGTTAGTTAGAAGTAGTAGTAATTTTCTGATTTGTGTATTTGATGACAGTTGGAAAGAATGGAGGGAGGCCTTTGCAAAGCAGTGGAACAATATGGGCTAGCTATAATAAAAATAATAGGTGTACTTGCTTTGCCTTCCAGATTTATGTTACTGTGTGATAAACAATCACATGGCCCACTGATACACCTTTCTATAAAGGGTGTAAATGTACCCTTAACGCAAACGAAGGGCACTTGTTATCCCCACCACTGCGATCATTTTCTTGTTCTAGACCATACCTGGGAACCTCCTAGTTACGGAGATATTGGGGGTCAAAGTTCCAAGTTTTTCACAGCTGTTTTTGTAAATACTAGTTGTTCAGGTTATAACTTTACTTAAATTACCTCCATGACCCGTTTATTATTCAAAGCATCCACTAGCACAATGTTTTAAGAGTGCTACTTTGAGTTTTATCGTAAAATGTGATTTTTGACTCAAAAATTTCCCAGCAAAACATTTTGCGTAGGGGTACTTAGATTGATGTACAGAATGCTTGGTTGACGGGTGTGTGATGGGTTGATTTACACCCTGTATATACCTATCTGTATATGAGCATCGGGCGGAAGCGGGCTCACAGGTGCCCCGAGCACTGCTAATCAACATGACGAGCTACAAGACGCGTCTCGTCGCCGATGTCCGCTCATGATTAGACCGCGTCCGCGCGTCTTGTTTGTTATTTCTTAAGAGTGTCATGAGTCTGTTTTACATGCTGTTGAGCTTTCCGCTGCCTACACCCGCTCGTATCCGGGCCGCCCACTAATACCAGAAGCATCACAGATCCGTTGACTGTTCGAACCCAAGACACCTCTGATTTTTTGGATTTATGTGCAAGTTAGGCACTAACCATACAACAAAGAAAGAAGATCCTAGATCTAAAGAATCTTGTTTGCGAAAATATTAAGACTCGTACGCAACAACGCTGTTTAACGACAGAAATATAAAAAAAATACTAGTACGTAGATTTTAATTAGCAAGTATACTTACGTCCTGTTCAATTAGATGTCTGAACACCAAGAAGGCTCGCATCAAGAAGTCCTTCAAAGGCTTGCGGTCATGTGGGTGCGGCGCGAGATGGCTCCACAATCGCTGGTAGTGAACTGGCTTTAGCAGTTCCATCACGCCGAGGAGGCCGGCTACCATTGAACCCTGAGGAGGAGAAGATGCAGATGAAGATTTAAATGTCACAACATGGCACTAATAAAGTTTGTGGTGTGGATGCTGTACAGTGAGCAGGACCAATATGTAAACACTTAGCAACGTTAAGAATTAATTTTTGCCTACTGTATTGAATTCATTCGAATGTGAACATATATTGGAACCCCGTCTTTTTTTTTTAGAAATTCGCGTTTGAACTTAGGTATATTATTGCTCGTGACTGTACAAGGTAGAAGGAACACCGACACTAAAACACTTACCACGTATTCAGTACATCATTCTGACCCCCACCTATATAGGGTGTAAAAGTACCCTTAACGCAAACGAAGGGCATTTGTTCTCCCCACCACTGCGATCATTTTTTTGTTCTAGACCATACCTGGGAACCTCCTAGTTACGGAGATATTGGGGGTCAAATTTCCAAGTTTTTCACAGCTGTTTTTGTAAATACTAGTATTTCAGGTTTTAACTTTACTTAAATTACCTCCATGACCCGTTTACTATTCAAAGCATCCACTAGCACAATGTTTTAAGAGTGCTACTTTGAGTTTTACCGTAAAATGTGATTTTTGACCCCAAAAAAAAAAGTCAATTCCCAGCAAAAAATTTTGCATAGGGGTACTTAGTTTGATGTACAGAATGCTTGTTTGACGGATGCGTGAAGGGTTCGTTTACACCCTGTATTACACATACAAATTTTTCAGACATAATTTAAAAAAATGTGTGTTGCGGTAACAAGTTACGCACTCACAACATTGTACTGATGGAAATGTTGTATTTGTCTATGGGTCTTTCACTTACCTGAAAATAAATGAATTATATTCTATAAAACTTACAAGCACAGGCGAATTCCCTCCAATCAGATGCAGTACAGTCTCGACCAGTACATCCAAGGTGTTCAAACACAGCACATCAACATCTGGGTCTAGCTCATCATCTTCTACAGGCCGGTCTGGGTCATGTTTCTTCCACAACAGCGCTACTAGTTCTCCGATCATTTCAGAGCATTGTGATAGTTCGTCGCGACGAGCGAGGTGGACTCGTAAATGGTGGCAGGCTGTGGTTAGGATGATGTTTCTAGCCTCTAGAAAACGAAGAAAATATGAATAATTGCAAATCTGTAACATTTTTGGGATTTTGTGTAGTTGTTTCACTACATAGTATAAAACAAAGTCGCTTTCTCTGTCCCTATATCCCTATGTATGCTTAAATCTTTAAAACTACGCAACGGATTTTGAAGCGGTTTTTTTTAATAGATAGAGTGATTCAAGAGGAAGGTTTTAGTATATAATTTGACCGACATCCACGCGGGTGAAGCCGCGGGCATCAGCTAGTATAAAATATACTAATCGCGGTGATGTCAATAAAAGAGGCAATTTAGCAGTTAACAAAGACAAACTGAGATTGTTAATGAATTCATGCAGAACAATTTGAAAGTAATTGTGAAGACCTTTGGGTCATTTTAGATCTACCTGTGGCTCGATCTGTGCGTCGGGTGGCTCTCTGTTCTGTATATCTGCCACCACCTGTACGTATTTCTTACTTGGAACATTTTTTGGACAAATGTAATGCAGTGTTTGAACAGTTAAACTTATCTTATGTTTGTATCGCAGGTGATTTCAATGTCGGTGACATTGATTGGAGCATAGTCAATGATTCTGATGCGTGCCCTAAGCTGTCCAATATAAGTCAAACTTTGATAGATTTCACGTGTGTTAATAGGCTTAATCAATTTAACAACGTATGTAATACTTCAGGTCGCATTCTAGATCTTATACTGTTTAACCATTCATTGTGTAGAGTGAGTCAAAGTGTGGATCCGATTACTAACATTGACCAGCATCATCCACCGCTTGATATTGTGATTTCTCTTAATAAGGAAGCTAAACTCCCTTATAACACTACCAGCGGTAGACCTAATTTCCGAAAAACGAGTTACATACCGATTCGGAAATATCTGAGTGAAATTGACTGGGATGAGTTATTTAACGCACAGCAGGGAGTTAATGAGATGTTGGAGGTATTTTATGACGTTATTCATAAAGGTATAGATAAATTTATAACTAAACGAGTGTCAAAAAAAAGTAAATTTCCACCATGGTTCAATCGGGATTTAATTAAATTACTCAATTGCAAAAATAAGATCAGAAATCGCCACAATATTTACAAAAACCCTTTAGACAAAATTGAACTGCAGATTATAACTAAGCGCTGTACTGACCTTGCAAAACGTTGTTACAACGATTATTTAAAGCAATTGGAAGACGAACTCAAGAAAAATCCAAAGTTTTTCTGGAGTTACGTTAAAACTAAAAGAGGTGGGTCAAGCTCCTATCCCATTTCAATGACAAGTGGTACTAGTACATCATCTGACCCCACGACAATATGTGAATTTTTCGCATCTTACTTTTCTTCTGTCTATAGCCCTATTCAAGACGATAACAATGCCAACAACCCAGAGTTTTTAAATAAAATTGAAATTCATAGCTTATGTTTATCAAACATTATTATTAGCAGTGAAAGTCTATACAAAAAACTGAAAAGTCTGGATTGCAATAAGGGTGCTGGGCCAGATGGGATACCACCAATTTTTATCTATGAATGTGCAGCTGAGTTGGTCACCCCGTTATCACTTATTTACAATAAATCTATAACCTCCGGGGTTTTTCCATCAAAATGGAAGCTGGCAAAGGTTGTACCTATACATAAATCTGAGAAGGACGATTTAGTCTCTAACTACAGACCGATATCAATTTTGTCATGTTTTGCTAAAATTTTTGAGTCTATGATCTGCCCATTTATTCAAAAACACTTAAAACTGTATCTAAGCGACGAGCAGCACGGCTTTGTGGAAGCTAGATCAACAAATACAAATCTTTTTCTGTTTACCGAGCTATTATCAGATACAATTGATTCAGGTCACCAAGCCGACGTCATATACACGGATTTTAGTAAGGCTTTCGACAAAGTCTCACATAAAATACTTATTCAAAAGCTGCAAGCATATGGTATAACTGGATCATTGCTTTCTTGGTTAAGCTCATATCTTCTGGATAGATCTTTTTATGTAGTGATAAACGGATTTCAGTCTAGCAACCGATATATCTCATCCGGAGTTCCTCAAGGTTCTCATTTGGGCCCAGTTTTGTTTAATTTCTTTATAAATGATATTCCAAGGTGTTTCTTACATTCCAAGGTGTTTATGTACGCCGACGACTTGAAATTTGTTAAAATTATTAAGTCCCAACATGATGTTATCCTTTTGCAGAGTGATCTCAATAGGCTTGTCGAGTGGTGTGAATGCAATTCAATGCTGTTAAATCCCAGTAAATGCTATCATGTCAAATTTACACGAAAGCATAATTTAGTAAGACAAGATTATTATATAAATGAAACCAAAATATCAGAATTAAACACAATTAAAGACCTCGGAGTTACTTTTGATTCTAAATTAACTTTTATTCCACATGTAGATTGCATAATAAAAAGGTCTTCTAGAATGCTTGGTTTCGTTTTAAGACATTGCAAACAGTTTAGGAGTCCTAAAACTAAAATTATTCTTTACAATAGTCTGATTCGGAGCCTGTTGGAGTATTGTAGTGTGATCTGGCGACCGCACTATGCTGCGCATTCGTTGCGTCTGGAGAGAATTCAGAAACGATTTCTGTGGCACCTGGCGTTTACCAGCGGAATAGCAAAAAATACGCGATCATATACCAAGCGGTTGAAATACTTTAAAATGATTTCGCTGGAAAAACGCCGTCGCCTCATTGACGTAATGTTTGCGTGCAAAGTAATGGCCAATAAAATTGACAGCCCACAGATACTAAATTCTTTTAAATTTCGTGTGCCTTCAAGGATTCCCCGTAAGCCAATTACACCACTCTGTCCACCACTCCGTCGAACGGTCTTGGGCGCTAGTTCCCCTGTCGCGAGGTTAAGCAAGACAATTAATGAAATTAGCGATCTAATCGACTTTCACTTTGACTCACTATACAGTTTAAAAGCGAAGACTTTGGTAAGCCTAGATAAGGATTGATTTAATTAATTTAAGTTTTCTATTTATTTTTTTCTGTGCTCTCTGTTGCAGACTTTAAAGAAATTGTAATGATTTACTAGTAGCTGATATAAATTAAGGTACTTAGTTCTTTTTCATTATTTTCCCATTGTACGTACAAATTTCGTTTTGCATGCTGAGTTTATCTATAAGTGATTGTGCACTATTGTTTGTATGTTTTTACTTGTTTTTTGTGCTCATAACCAGTGTAACAATTGTTGGTAAACCAAATAAAATAAAATAAAATAAAAAAATAAATAAAATAATTCTTCTTGAAATGCAAATTAACTCAGCTCAGCCGAGCAGTATCGTATCTCAGCAGCGTCCATTACCTACTGTGATATGCGAATAACAGGACGGCAGGACACGTTATCAAGTATCCCATCGTTTGTGGGGCAACACGACATTTACAATCCAGGGCAGTCATCTATGAATCTATGCCCTGAGAATAATAGCGTGGAGTGTCCAGCACTAAAGCAGCTGCACATTGTGCTTCACTAGCGCCTAAAGCGCGGCACACTTCGCTCTTTATTTTAAACTAGATTTCGCCCGCGTGAAAATTATGATTTTCCATATAAACTTTCATCCCCTAGTTAACTCCCTTAGGGGTTGAATTTCGAAAAATCGTTTTTCCTTGTAACCTCAATGCATAATTCTAGCTTCCTAGGTCCAATGGTTTGGGCTGGGCGTTGATTAGTCAGTCAGTCAGTCAGGACTATTTTTATAGATATGTGATAATACCTGGATCCTCTCCCAGCGGTCCCTTCAGTATATCCTGCGCCGCATGCAGCCTGGCTCTAGCGAGCTGTGGCGGCGGCGGCGGGTGATGATGTGGAGCGTCCAGCACTAAAGCGGCTGCACGCGCTGCTTCACTAGCGCCTAAAGCGCCACAGACTTCGCGGGTTACTTCTGCCCATGATGACATTAGGGCTACCTGCATTTGGAAGTAATACACTGCTAAGTTTTCATTAAAAGGCAAGCGTGGCTGCTCAAAGATATCGTGTGCTTACTTGATGTGTCCAACTATTTTTATTTATTTATCATCTATGGTACACTAACAGCTTTTTTTATTTTCTATAACTTATTGTAATGTTTTGGAAGAAGCCAAATGATTTCAGTTCTTCAATTTCCACAAAAGAAGCTTTTTTAACCGACTTCAAAAAGGAGGAGGTTATCAATTCGTCGGGTCTTTTATTATTTTTTTTTAAATGTATGTTTTACTAGAAAAAAGCCACAAACCTGCGCCGGCGCCAGATGTTCCTTATACGGATGCTGCGCAAACGCTTTCAAGGCATGCAGCGCGGCCCTCACATCTCGTCTAAAGCTATCTTCATATTGTCCGCCGGTCGCGCGTGCGAACAGACGTCGCGAGCGCACGGCCAGGCGGAACACGGCACCTAGTGAGCGTAGGCACTTGCGGATGGGCTCCTGGCCTTCCGCACTGGCCGCCCACTCTGCGCAGTGCTGGACTGAGGACAGGAGGCCTCTGGGGAGAAATATTATTGATCTCGTTGAGGGTTTTG
Organism: Diarsia brunnea; assembly: GCA_949774965.1. Classification (NCBI taxonomy): domain Eukaryota; kingdom Metazoa; phylum Arthropoda; class Insecta; order Lepidoptera; family Noctuidae; genus Diarsia; species Diarsia brunnea. The sequence continues at coordinate 15,186,252 of OX459001.1, forward strand.
GTTATGGTCTAGTTTCCATCAAATCAGGGATAAGCTGATATGGAGGGAAGTATAGAATAGTCCGGGCTGATGGTCGCAACTTCACGTCTAAAGCGATATGGAGGGAAGTGGAAATAATGTTTTTCATACACCTCCGCAAACAATTTAACAATTGTTTCTCTCCATTGTCTCAGCGCTTTTGTCGGCACTGTTGATTCTGGCTTTTAGGAGTTACAGTGGTTTGGGAATAGTGTGGCGGGCTTGTCCCAATTATAAAAAAAAATATGCAACAGCCAATAGATTTGTTATTTGAATATAGAATATAGACGCCTGTACCAATGCTTAAAGCAATGTTACACATAACCGTGTAACTTGCCAAGAAAGTCAGGAGCGTTCTCTTATGTTTGATGTGTCATCTCTTGTGCTAAAATTATCCGTATAATATTGTAACATAATCTTTTAAATAAATTAGTTCCATAAAGTAATTTGCCCTTGTTATTATTTACCAGTTATGAAAACTAGGAAGAAGCATATTATGTTTAAAAAGTGGAGTAATTGAACACTGAGGATAAAATATTTCCCCATTTTTGGAAAAATCAACTTTTCTATCGTTATTTTGAAGTCACTTACTTGTAAACAAGCGCCGCTGAGAAATGTTCTTCAATATAAACATCGAGTACTGGTCTAAAGTGCTGAAACCGACTCTCATCTAGCAAGCTGCATATTGATATTAGCACCAGGAATACTGTGCCGGAATGTGGTGTGCTAAAAACAGAAACATACGTATAAGTCATAAATTGTAAGTATTGCTGAGTAATGGTTTAAAAACTTCAAGTCTATTGAAGTTTAAGAAATTATTTCTAAAACTTCAAGTCTATTGAAGTTTAAGAAATAAATTACTTGTTTTTATTTTTGCTAAAGGAGACCGCCTGACCTCGATCAAGTCTGACGGTAAGTGATGAATGGTCTAGCTAGACCCTTGATTTAGGACATCCAGTATGACAGGGGTCGTGGTTTCTCCGGCTACATAGTACTGAATGTTGAAGCTTAGACAGTGCGTACGGATGGAACATTAACAACTACTACAACAAGACACAACGCATCACATTGCAAAATGAGATTCTATAACTTTTTGTTATATTTGGCTGCCCACTACCACTTGCAAACGCTGTCTCACAATACCCAACGTGGGCCAACGTTTGTGTCAATTTAGATGTAAACCACTTTCAGTTGAACATTATTGAAGTTACATGGACTTAGTTAGAACAATAGCAGCTTGAAAATAAAAGCATTAATACTTCATGAGATTAGACTACATATTACAACACAATACAAAACCAAGGTTAGAAACCTAGGTGTGGAGGGCTAATTTATAATACTGTTTTGTATAAAATACTTGCCTGTTACCATCTTCAGTGGAGAATAAAGCGAACAAAGCATCGAGCACATCTCTAAGAAACTTAATGAGTTCTTCACAACTAAGTCCGTCTCCAAGCCTCAATACTCGCAGTAGTGTCTCTTGGACTTTCTCTGGTCGTGCGCGCCATTGGAGCAGCGCTAGGAGATCCTCTGTAAAAATATTTCAATGATATAAGAATGCATAGACTGTTCGTTGCAGGAGTTTTTTATAAGTTAAGAAAAGATGCATGGACCAAAAATTGGTCTCCTCAAAGACCAATTTTTGGTCCATGTTTCTTTTCAACTTTAAAGTGCAGAACAGTAGTTAACCAACGAAGTTTGAAGAAAAGCAGGCATTTTTCGTAAAATATATTAACACCGATGAAAGAATAACGTGAGAGTACTGGCTCACACAGTCACTCTGGGCTCGCGAAGGCCTGTGTACCAGTAGTGGGAATATTATAGGCTGATTTTCCTAGGAGTGTTTTTTGCAATCACACACTTCTAATAATTATGTTTTAAGAAATCTACTTGTCCACAAAAATATGCTGTATATCTATTACTTATAATAATAACTTAAAGGAAATAAATATTGCATTGTAGTCTATTTATTATTGGGAGATGATTATGTCACTTTTATAGCCTAAAAACCAAAATAACCATTAACGAAGTAAGAAAAGAGAATATTAAAATGTTTATGGGAACACCGCGCCGGCTGGGGTACGGCGTATTCCCATGAAATAAAAAGATGTTGGTAGAATAGTCATTAGTCATTTATTCTTAACAAAATACATTTGTGTCGAATACAGAGTAGCACAATAATAATAATCAATAAAAGTTCCAATCAATAATATAGATAAAATACATGACCGCTTTTTTTAAGAAGTTGATTAAACTCAATACTTAACACACACACACACACACACATACATAACATCACGCCTGTAATCCCTGAAGGGTTAGGCAGAGGTGTACCTAATGGTTCACCCACATTTCGCCAGTTATGTTTAAGTCCCATGTAATAGGGGGCGAGCCTACTGCCATCAACCGGGCACAAATCCAGACTCCGTAGCTGTTACTCATACATTACTCAATACTTAATTCAGGTTATACAATGTTTTACGTCATTCGATCATTGTCTTGTGGATGCTAATATGACCTTTATATTTACACCATCACACAAAAGTTAAATGAATACCATTTGAACTCGCGATGACCTCTTGATTGGCAGACACTTATTTAGCCATTAAGATTTGGTCACTGAAGACGTTTTGTTGCTGCCAGATATGTGCCGTGACCTTATCAATGAACGTTAGCTAATATCAGGAGTTTGATACTATGTAATTTATGAATGATGTGGTAGCGTTGGTTGTGAAGTATTTTTGAATTACTGTAACAATATGATGGCCAGAAAAAGATGAGAATCAAAAAGGCTGTTGGAATCAGCATGTACTGAGCTGTCCACACTGCAGAAGACAGCATCGGAACGTCATAATGTGGTCGCGATGCAGAGATGATACGATGAAGAAGAAGTAACTGTACGGTCGTATTCCAATGACTGTATGTGAACTTACAGCATTTTTTACTCTAATAGCTGGCGTGGAGAATCATCACCACTGCATCAGCTTGAGGCCAAAAATCGTCTAAACATGTCTTATCACGATAGTGTTGCGATTTCGATAAGTCGCAAGTCTATTTTTTCTTAACATTACGAATGTGAGCGAGATAAGAAATAATTATGCGCGTTTGTGACTACGGGGCCAGACATACATAGACACTATTGTGTACTAACTTACCATTTTGCGTCAACTTAGTGGAGCACAGTAAGGTGCTGATGGTGCAGTGTTCTTTGGAGCTTCTTTGGAATGTTGGCACCACGCCGTTGGCGGAGCCCGAGCGGGACGTGTCGGCTGCGCATGATGGCAGCGATAGGTAGCTTGCTGATGTTAATCTGGGAAAAATAATGATGTTTGAAAACTTGAAGGTTAAGGGAGCATAAAAGAATCAATCTATCACGATAAACAGTGCCGCCATCCCTCTTTCACAGCGAAGAATAGTAATGGCTAGAACTTCTTTATATGACCCTAATAGGGGATCGGACTGAGTCGAAAAAATATGATTCTGTTTAGTCCGTCAGTTAGATTATCGAAAAATATTGAACACGTGTTTTTTGTTTTATCAAATTAATAAAAATTGACGAAGATTAAACGCGTCAAAGATCATGAGTGGGGGCTTGTGGCGTCACTTGTAGGTAAAAAATGTACTGACATGTGACGTTTTCGAGGAGTTCACGAGTTTTCGAAGCACTGTATCGTCTTTATTTTTTGTTTATGTGAAAAAAGAAAAAATATGTAATCAATATTTATTGGAAATCTATCTGACGGACAAATATTTTTTTTTTTGTCTGATCCCCTATTATACACCGAGTTACATAACATTTTACCACGAACAAAAAAACGTCAGTCCATAAGAGAAAAATAAAAGCTTAAAAATCTTTGTAAAACTAGTAACCTAAATGTAAATTGGAGTCACTTAGCGGAAATCCATGCCACTAATATTATGTGATTACACTATGAATACTAATTACTTACTTGGCGGGATCATCGCACTTATACACGTAAAGTTCATGTCCCCCATCCCTTAAAGTAGCACCGCTTGCTTCCATCAGTCGCGCGAACGCGAACCCATACAGTTTTCTCTCAGTTTTATCTCTCGCTGGAAATATAATTAAACATTAATAATATCTTTTACTTCACTTATGGGTTATCTTCCGCGTTTCTCCATAAAAATACAAAAAAGCCATAAGGCAAAAGACCTAACAATTTATTTATCATGTACCCGTATTCTCCAGTCATCCCGCGATCATAAGCGTCAAAATATCGGGAGTTCATTATCTTTGATTATAAACCATGAAAGCTTAAAACACTATCTTTTTCTTGTTTCAATAAAGCATTATGTCTCTCGCTGGTAATTCAATTGTAAATTAATTAAACCTTTTCATTGTTTAATATAGTAAATGTCTTATAAGGCCGGTAAGAGCTGTTTATACGCGGTTTTAATTAGGCACTTCACCTTTGTGTCGAGCACCTGTAATGCCTCCGATACTGCAGGCCAGAGGGATACGACGTATTTTTCTTTTTTTTTTGTCCAGCGGTCCGTATGCTAAACCCCATATCAGACGCTTCACTTTATCTTTATTGTTGCCTTTCGTTCAGCATTTTTCCTTCGATGTGATGTGTCGCATAGAAGCATAAACGGCTTAAAAGGGACCTATACACAGCAGCATTCAGCTGAATCCGGTTAGACTGGAAGCCGACCACAAAATAGGAAAAGGCTAGGCAGATGATGATACAAAGCAGTGGGTGATTTCAAGCTGAAAAAATGATGAAGTGGATTGAGGATACTTACTGGAACAATGTCGGAACTCTATCCGCACGTGAGCGTTGGTAAACGTTTCCAAAGGTACGGTGAGGCGGAGATGCTCGCCCCAGGCCGGACTATTGTTGTGGTACAACACTACTGACTCATATGATGTTGAGCCAGTGCCGCTTGCACCCCAAACACATTCCTTTAGAAGAAAAACAGAGATTTTTGAGTTCCGACAATGTACGTTACCGGGAAATGACAAACATACAAATGGGTCTATTTGGCGCAGTTGTGAGACAGACAATATTGTCTCTTTTTTCTGTTTAGATTTAAGGTTTTTTTTTTGTAGTATGCAAATATGATTTCTTTCTTTCTTTCTTATTTTCAGCACCAACCAATTCATATTTTAATAAAGACCGGTCAAAGTGCCACGCAATGAAAAAAATCTTAGCACCTTTAAACAAAGAGCAAAAAAAGGTTGAACAATCTTTAGTGATTCACTGCTTTGAAATCTGTTCGACTTCCAGCCCATTATTTCGCTTGATAACCACTAGATGGCGCTAGCTGTCGAATGGAATGATACATCGACTTCACCTTTATGAAAGAATTCGCTGTTGTTCCGACCGAGGTTGACCAATACAGTGAATCAGTTACTATGCTGGGAAAACACATTTTGCAGTTTTTTTTAGGTTGCTGTTTTGCATTATAATATTAGGCTATTCAAGAGGTTAGTGGGCTGAACTGCTCATATTTGGCGCAGCTGTAAGGCATACTAAGTAGTTTTATTGTGTGCCTTAACCAGGGTCACAAAAGACATCCGTCTGGTCGGACTATCCTCCCATTTTCAATGGTGAATGACTTTTACAGCCTGTTCCTTATACCCCTACAATTATTTTCATTTTTTCTAATTAAAAAAACTTACATTAATAACTTGTCCCGTACTATCATGCACGGTTACTGTCGCCAGGACATTCTTCGCCGTACTTTTCCCTCCTCGTTCAAACTCTGCTTTCTCCAATGTTAGATAGAGGTCGTTGCGGACGTCTCCTGGCATGATGACGTCAGGGAAGCCTCGTTTAGCTGTGACTGTGGCCCCGGAACCCACTGCCTCTGATATGCTGCCTGCGTTCGCTAGGAGTCGTAGGGCTACTACGATGCCTGAAAAAAAGAATTATTATTTTGGTGTTAGGGCTAAATTTATGAGAATAAGTTCTTTGCACCAAAGACTATCTGCATTATTGTTACCCACTAGTTCTCCTTTTTAACAATCCGCGGTTGTCATGTAAACTATCGCTTTTAGCGAAAAGAAGGAGAAACATTGTATATTAGTTTCTTCGTACATTATTAAAATAATTATGTTACATTTCATTTTTCCCGTCTTTTATAAGGATAATAAAACGGAAGTCAGACAATTTTTAGATAATAGTTTTTGACGTCTAAAAGTAAACAATTCTCCATGGCCTCAGGTCACACAGAAAAGTTACGAAATTTAATTACCACGCTGACTCAGTGTGGGTTTGGTAATGATTATTGTTTATATCATGAACTGAAATAAAACACGTGAGAAATATTGCTTTCCACGGCATTGTGGACGTCAAAACACATTTCCATAACACTGCGAAATGTTTTACAATTTTCTTTGTTCTCTGAACAAACTGTAAACAACATTATGGTCGGTTGTTTACTATTAATCTTTTCGAAACAATATTTAATTAAACAAAAACTTTGATAATAAAGTGCAAATAATTATATCAAATAAAAATAATATAATGGATGTCGCCGTTATTGCGATATTATTTTTGTTCTAGGCCCTAGCTTCTCCCGTTGGGGCTGCGGGTTGTTCGCAAGAGATACCGCGGCCACGGCAGAAAGGGCTAAGAAGGAACATGGATGGTTTTTAGTCAGTAGAAGTCTGACACTCCCTACCACTCTGCCCAAGAGCGGGAGGGGTTATTTAATGATCCCCCCCCCCCCAAATAGGCTACGTCCGATTGATGCGATCAACCATTCTGGCCGCTATACTGTGGTGCATGGAAGTCGATGTGTTGTGTGGTGCATGGATCGACATCATCATTCGACGTCAATCGATGATGTAAACTACTTTTAAATATAATTTAATCGACCGATATCCATCTAATCTTGTAAATGCGAAAGCAACACTTTCTGTCTGCCTGCTACATTACCACGTCTTGGCAGATGAACGAATTTAACACTCGTAATAACCCTGACCTGGGTTAGGATATTTTCTATACTGGTAGTACGTTTCTGAGATAATTTCTAACTGCAACACGTGCGAAGTGGTGAGCAAAAGCTAGTACGGCACGGCGATGACTTAAATTGCACAAAACTAGTTTATGCGGATCTCTCATTGAAAGGGAAATCTATACAAAGTAAGGCCATGTTATACTATCACCATTTGTACAGTGCCAGCACATCAAGCTACCCGAAACTGTCAAAAATTTCCCAATCGACCTTAAACCTAATCCTTTAGCAATAAAGTTGAAAATCTATTAAATATTGTTCAGATAGTCGTAGCTTGATGTGCTGGCGTCTGTATATAGAATTTATTTTGAGGTTAGCACTATCTCTCGTCGGGGCTGCGGGTTGTTCGCAAGAGATACCGCGGTCTCGACATAAAAGGCTAAGAAGGATCATGGGTGGTTTTCACTTTCTTTCACAGAAGTCAACATAATAAAAAACAGATTTAGAAAATATTATTAAGTTACAACAATAGTGAACAGAACTGAACGAATGAATGCTTGTTAGAACGAAAGTAAGGCCGTAATTGCAAGCAAAATGTACAAAACACTACACGGGGATTTCCCTCTTGCTTGGCATTCACAGTCATGTCAGTCAAAAAGAGATAACGCGGCCTCGACATAAAGGGCTAAGAAGGAACATGGGTGGTTTTTAGTCAGTAGAAGTCTGACACTCCCTTTTGCCCTGCCCAAGAGCGGGAGGGGTTATTCGATGATTTTCCACCCGCCAAAAAAAAAAAAAAAGGGTGCGTTCCATTTTGCACAAAAATAAAGTTAAATTAGATAATAAAATGAAAAAATGTAAAAAATCGTGATTAATTTGGATATTTTTTTTAAATCATGTTTTATTGGAATTTTTTTAAGTCATGATTTTTTCCAACCCTAGAAATCATCATAATTATGACTCCTCCCGCTCTGGGCAGACCGGTAGGGAGTGTCAGACTTCTACTGACTAAAAACCACCCATGTTCCTTCTTAGACCTTTGTGTCGAGGCCGCGGTATCTCTTTCGAACAACCCGCAGCCTCGGGGGACTCTTGTTGCACCTTTACGTATAAATTATGCTAATGAAAACTATTAAGTGTATAAATGACACTGTGAATTTCAATTAACAATGCAAAATAAATTGTCGCCTTCCTGTAATCTTTGGATGATACTATCTTTACGTCAATTTGTGCATCCTTGTGCGGAAGCCATTTATTAGTATTAGAGATGGCGATGATTAATTATAATCAGACAAGGCGATAATTACTTGTATCCTTTATAATGATTTTTACGGTACCGGATATTTTGGCTAATTTGCCACTTTGCGTCGTATTAATTATGCTTAATCTTTATTTAAGTGGATTCAATTTTGTGTGGTCTTTAAAAGACATAACATAACATCACGCCTGTAATCCCCGAAGGGTTAGGCAGAAGTGGACCTAGTAGTACACCCACACCAGTTATGTTTAAGTCTCATGTAATACAGGCCGATACTATTGGCATCAACCAGGCACAAATTCAGACTCCGTCGCTGCTACTGAGAAATCTCTGATGGAAAAACCCAATAACACTGCCCGACCCGGGAATCGAACTCAGGACCTCATGTTCAGCAGTCGCGCTTGCGACCACTAGACAAACGAGGAAGTCTTTAAAAAAGACTAGAGAGAAAATGTATGGTTCTTGCCAGTAACGATTACCAGTATAGCATCATACACCGAATAGCTATAATTATGGAGTTAAGATAGCATTTAAGCTATCATTATGCTAATTGTTCCAAATTATAAAATCAGGAGCAGTTTTAGAAAGCTCAGATTAGCATTTAATAAGAAATAAAACTCGGATAATATTATTTGGATTTGATATGGTAATGTAATGGTATTCATTAACAACTGACCACTGAAATTTTGATATAGTACTAACAATGTTTCCCGACTACGGCAAACACAAATGGATTTTTGATTTTAGCAGTATGTATGTTTCTAACATTTTGAACATTCCCAATCTTACATAACATCACGCTTGTAACCCCCCAAGGATAGGCAGAGGTGTACTTAATAGTGCACCCACATTTCACTAGTTATATGTAAGTCAGTAATAGCGGCGAGCCTATTGGCATCAACTGGGCACAGATCCCGACCACGTGGCTGTTACTGAGGAATAGTTGATGAAAAAACCCAATACCACTTTGCCCAACCCGACATTGCAAACCAGGACTTCCTGCTCAGCAATCACACTTGCGACCATCAGACCAATCTCGCAGTTTCAATTATCATCATCTGCCTAGCCTTTTCCCAACTATGTTGGGGTCGGCTTCCAGTCTAACCGGATGCAGCTGAATACCAGTATTTTACATGGAGCGACTGCCTATCTGACCTCCACAGCCCTAACTGGGTTAGGTAATACGGTACTAGGTAATACGATACTCTTTGGTAAGACTGGACGTCAGAATTTCAGGTCACTGACTACCTGTAACGACTGCCAAAGATCTATATATGGCAGCCGGCCCGGGACCAACAGCTTTACTTGCTTTCCGAGGCACAGAGGAAACTCGGTATGTCGGGCCGTCACCCATCCACAGACCAACCTAGGCAAGCTTTACCTAAAGATCGACTCGAGTGGCAGTTCTTATTAAGCCACGAGCTCCTTTCGCAGTCTCAATTATACATACAACAATAAACAACATACCAAACATCTCGAGACTCGAGACAGTCGAGACTTGAAACATAATTGACGAAATGTGGGTGTACTATTAGGTACACCTCTGCCTAGCCCTTCAGGGATTAAATAATAATAAATTCCTGACGGGAAAACCCGTATCTTTTTTTTTTTTTTGGGGGGGTGGGAAATCATCAAATAACCCCTCCCGCTCTTGGGCAGAGCGAAAGGGAGTGTCAGACTTCTACTGACTAAAAACCACCCATGTTCCTTCTTAGCCCTTCATTTCGAGGCCGCGGTATCTCTTGCGAACAACCCGCAGCCCTGCGAACAACCTGACCTGGAATTCGAACGCAGGAACTCATGCTGGGCAGTCGCGCTTGCGACCACCAGACCAATCTCGCAGTCTCAATTATACATACAGCAATATATAAAATTCTCGTGCCACAGTTTTCGTTGCCATACTCCTCCGAAACGGCTTGACCGATTTTGATGAAATTTTTTGTGCTTATCCGGTATCTATGAGAATCGGCCAACATCTATTTTTCATACCCCTAAGTATTAAGGGTTGTCCACACCAAACATTTTTTTAGTCACCCATCAAAGTTACCGGGAACGAAGTCGCGGGCATCAGCTAGTATCTAATAGATATGCAATCGGCATTCTCTTGTTTCACTCAATTCACAACCGGTGTGCGAGACTGGTTCTAGACGCAACAACTAACGTTATCTAATGTCCGCAATTTATTCGCTGATTTAATTATGTGACTTGATTAGTTTGTTTGATTCGCTTAGTGCTATTTGCGGCGGCTCTGTGATGCTTGTTATAAATCTGGTTATACACAAAACATTTTTTTAATTTTCTTATGAGCAGATTGGCGTCGAGGGATTTTGGGGGTATGTATGTTCAACAAGGATAGCGAAACATGAGCTATCTTTGTGAATTGAGTGACAGATTGTCTACTCATTAACCCGACAGGGTCCATGTGATCTAATTATAAGTTTTACCACCTAAGTTTACATGTGGAATGTAATAAAGTATTGAGTATTGAGTAACCACAGAGTTTCCATTTCGTTTAGCCTTCAGTTACATCTCTATATTTTTAGTCGTCATTCCCCATTACATTAGTATAGCGGTTCATAGAAGACACCGCGCTGCGCAAGACGCTCTCCAAATTTAAATTGTGTGGTGCCAACAGTCTCGGAGTTAAATGGTTGTGTTACGGACGGACAGACAGGCAACGGGACAAGACGAATGAATGAGACTTCCGTGTTTTAACATAGGAACGGAACCCTTAAATGTTGCTCATATTACTTAACTTTTTCCTGGTCTACTAAATCTACCTATTTAGACCAGGAAAAAGATAAGTAATATTCTCTCTTCTAAAGCGATAATACTAATAATCATACAGCTCAATTGAAAATGATGATATTATATAAGGACTTAGCTTTAATATTATATCATCAATTCAGTCGTACAATTGAATCAATTTCATTCAGTAGCATCATTCTATGTCTGTTGTGATTCTTCAAATTTAGTCAACCTTCGAAACCATTTAGTTTAATAAATTACACTACATTATAGTGGATATAATGGTTGGCTTTGCCCAACAGTAGGACATATCAGACTAACGAAAAGAAGTACTTTTATTCAACAAATTATTTCCTGTCATATTTTTTTTTTAAACGTTGGCCCACTTTAGGAATTTCTCCTGTATCGTGGGTGCGTTCACAAACATTTAAACTCACATACACAAATACCCAGACCCGAAACAACTATTTGTAGGCCATACAAATATTTGTTCCGTGCGGGGATCGAACCCGCGACACGCAGCACAGCAGTCCAATCGCTCAGCCACTGCACCAACCGTGTCGTCATCATCATCATCATCATCATCATTTGGATCGGGTTATGTAGTTTAACAGTTCAAATTCTTGTACCTAACAGATGTCTGCACATCAAACTACCCGAAATTGACCAATTTTCCCAATCAACCTTCAACCTAATGCTTTTGCGATAAAGTTGAAAATCTATCAAATAAATGAATGCAGAAGATGTGCTGGCGTCTGTAAATCATACGTGTCATTATTTCTCGAAAAGAAATTGTTTAAAAAGTAATAAACTTACCATAATTAGGTTGTCCAGGTAGGATATTACACTTGTTCGTCTGTTTTCTTATTAGCATATCGTGTAACTGATGGAAGTCTTTCTCTTCACATTGGTAGACCTAGAAACATACAAGTGATATTGCAATGCAGAATGAATATGGGATAAAAGACAATGAACATTAAGTATCCTAAAAATGATTAAAATAAGTAAACCTTTGGTTCACCCTGTCCTTGTTGCTACCGTAAGTTATACGAGCGGGAGCGAAACAAGCTCTTGATCAATCCCAACATTCTGATTTACATGTCTCCCAAAACCTTCTAATTATGGGTCATGGGTCGTTCCGGCGTCAAAATGCCTCCAGGTAGGCCTTTCATTCTTTACATTTAATCCACTATCAACCTAAGACATAAACAAGCAGAAACTTTGAACGTATCTTCACTCCAAGATGCTGCCCCGGTCTAAGGGCCTGAGCTGTAGGGGATACTCTGACTCCCAAAGGCCTCCTAGCCTCTGGGTCTCTTCACTCTCTAGTTCCATTGCTTGACTCTAAACCAATACATATATAGGCACCTTCCACACTTACTGTAAACGTATACTCCATCTCCCCAGGATGCTGCTCCGGCTGTTTTAGGAACTCAGCTAGAGGTAATACTTACAAAGTCCTTCAAGCCCCCGGGCTTCTTCATTCTCTAGTCCCACTGTCTAACTATGCACCTAGACATCTCCTGGCATCATTCCACACTTACTTTAAACGTATACTCCTTCTCCCCAGGATGCTGCCCCGGCTGCTTTAGGACCTAGGTGACCTGTTGAGCCATGAACCTAGACATGTGTAAAAACTTCAATACCACTTACTTTAAACGTATACTCTTTCTCCCCAGGATGCTGTCCCGGTTGTCTTAGGAACTCAGCTAAAGGTAATACTCCAGCGCCCAAAGGTCTCCTAGCCACTGGGCCCCTCCGTTCTCCAGTCCCACTGCCGCTGCTGCCTGCACCTGCCCACCGACCAACGCGGATGACCCACGCGACCAGCCATAACTCGCGAGTGAGATCTGTTGTTGATAGGTCCTGGAATAATGGTTGTTATGTTAGGTAACACATTTGGCTGGCATACACTGTTGAAGATACTGTTATGTTCAGTAGATGCATAATCTTTAGTAGGTACCTAAAACAGGACGTATTTCTAAGTATTCCTAATCCTAAACCTGCTATGAAATAAAGTAATGTGAAACCTTTAAGGCGTTATTTGAATGTGTAGTTAACTACACCAAATCAGATGTAGAATGAAATGCCAACATCGATTCATAGATAATCTTTAATTAGGTGATAATTACTTGTGTGAAAAAAGTGTCATAAACGCAGTTGTTCTTTCAGATTATTTTAAACCACCTGATGCCCACGGCTTCGCCCTCGTGGAAATTATATAAGTACTAAAACCTTCCTCGAGAACCACTCTATCCATAGGTGAAAACGGCATAAAAATCGTGCAGTAGTTCCTGAGTTTATCGCGAACAGACAGACAGACAGACAGACGTGGCGGAAGACTTTATTTAATAATATGTAGTGATGTAGTGATAGTGATACCTAAAGAACAACTATAAACCTAGACTATCGAGCCAATATCCTTAATATGAATGGTAAACGTGACATATGTCATTCGTAATAATGCATTTATGACTACTGTAACAATGCCTCAACAAGGTAAACTTTCGCTGAAGTGATGAATCTTTTGTGGTGACGTTTGACGAATGGACAAAGAATGTTTCAGATGTAGGTAAAACAGTCATTATGATGAAGCTACTAGCCATTCGACCAATGGGATTTCCCATCTAAAAAAAATACAAACTGTCATTCGCTATTATCCTTGAAACTAAAAACGAGTTATTTACTAAAATAAATACAGTTCATTAACTTGATGAAACAACACCGAAATATCAGGAACTCAAAATAAATAGTAAACATGGTAGGTACTTTAAAATCAAGTTTTCAGTGCTAATGATAATGCTAGTGACCATGTTAGTTTAAAAACTTTCTTAAACACTACTTTATTGGCCCACCTTCATTACATAATAGCTCGTACGAAATTTCAAGCTTCAAGACCTTGTGGTTTGAACTATGCGTTTGCGTCAACCAGTGAATTAAATATTCTTAATGAACGACCTATTATTTGTTTGCATAAACCAGCTGCAAACATTTTTCTAATTGACCGAGAAAACCGCATTGAAATCCACTTTGTAGTTTTAGATCTAAACGACCATAAAGACAGACAATAAAAGCGACTTCTTCTATAGAATCTATAATGCTATACTATAGATTGTAAACTGGACCGCGTAAATAAAGGGCTAATCAAAAGCCCTTCACCTAGAAGATAATCTTGGCCTTTAAACACCTGCGTAAAGCTTCGTGTCTTCGACTAATTGCATCGGAATTGACCCTACCACTTCGGCACGTTTGAGTTATAAACACGCGCATACACTTGTAACAAATTGGCACAGTTTTGCAATAAATAGGTAGGGATAAAGATCACAGAATAAAAATAGATTTTATATGTTTTCCTCAATAAGCCATTTTTTTACCTATCCTACCTGTCCTAGGCAAATCTACTTTGTTTTTGTCAAACTTCGTTTTTTTTTCGCCAACTCTAATTCATAACTTCTGTACAGTTAAACTCGTATTTGTATAATAATTTATCACAACAATATGGTTGAAAGTATCTAGCTGTCCCTAGATAAATAGTAGACGAGCATTCAACATTCAACCTTAGGGTGTCCAAGCCATTACGAAGCTACATGTATAGACTGGAGGTAAGGTTCGTAGCAGGTGGCTTTCTGTGGTTTCTGCCTACTTCCATGTTAAAGTTAAGGTAATGTATAAATGTAGGTACATATAATTAAACATAAGTAACAATCCCATGGATGAATCTTGTACAAGTAGAAATCGGCCACACATATTATTATAAGTCCACCATAACTTGATTATATCCATAAGTACTTAAATAGCCCGTCTTATCGCAACGGCCATTAGTTCTTAAGCCAAAGCGTCTAAAAAGAGTTGTACCTTCTGTTATCGACACCTCGCCTTATATTATACTGCACTGAACCAGTTTTCTTGCCTTAACCTCAATGACGTGTTGCAAAACGATCAAGTTACAATTAAAAAACGTAGGAACTTTGTTTACCTTTAAGAGTAAACATTTCGATTTAATATCCTGCCTTATGCATTTGGGTTAGCCGAGGCAGTGTTTCTGCCTACCATGACAAAAAGGCATAGGTTTATAAATATGTGTACCTAAGTGTCTGAAAAACTATTAACGGTATTTGCAGTGATTTCAGCAAGACAATTCATTTTTGAGTGAGAAATCCTCATAGATACTTGACCAAAAAACCCACTGTTCCTACTACTACCAAGTGTCGGGGGCCCGGGAGATACAACTACATACAGGCTCACTCTCGACTGGTAATAGCCCGCCATGACGGGCCCCATCACCAAGTGCGGCCTATCCAGCGACCTTACGTTCTCCATGAAGGCACGCAAGAACCATTGCGCGCCACGTCTTTTGCCCTGGATGGTCGGGCGACGACTCAGCCCTTACTTCGCAGCCGTACACATATAAACCGCGTTGTTCTTCTAAACTCCGGAATGGAATGATGCTGTTTTCACCCTTATTTAAGGATATATTCCTTACAGAATTAAACCTCCTTAAAAAAGACTTTGCCTTTAAAGTTGTAAACAAAGCGCGAAACATAAACGGGGTGCTACTTTAAGTCTAAAGAGATATCTACCGACAGCATTGATAAATATACAGCAGGATACCCAGAACATGGATCATATTTCTAAAACAACAATGCGAATATCGATATGATCGCGTTCACAATTGAATTGTATCAATATTTTAACGATTTATCGATAGTGTTAAAGCTTGTACTGTTTCTACCTGAATAGCATTTTATCGAAGCGAAGTTTAACGACTTCTGAATACTGTGCTAAATATCGTTTTACAACAAAATTCATAATAAAACGAAATAAAAGTCATTTTACTTTGACCGTAATCAATGGGTCACAAGTCCTCGATAAATATTAACGCGGTTTAACTCTGACTTTATGGGTTTTAACAAACGAACAAGCGAAACAATGTTACTGCATTTTAAGTAACTCTCAATTTTCAAAGAGTCTGACTATTGGATATTCAATACCTACCAATAATTTGCGGTACAAAAACAACAAGCTTTATTGAGGAAAACCTCGACCATCAATATCCAGGGACTTTAAACTTTAAGTACTTACCGCAAATAAGGTACTGTTCGCGTGCAGACGATCCACGTAATTTGAAAATCCATCCCTGGCTATCCTAATCCGGAATCTCTCAGACAAAGGTTGACCTCTCCTGGCATCATGAAGCCATAGCAACAGTTCTGCTTCGTCTCCTCCCGCAGTATGTCCGAAGTCTCTCATACTGCACATGAGATGGTGGGATTGGACGGGAGTGGTGGTGGTGATGCTGGAGCTGTTCGAGGTGAGGGTCCCTGAGTTGAAGCTGCTGCCTGAACCGCCTGCCCGACGAAGTGTGCCGCGCCACTGGGGACAAAGATTAACATTAGATTCAGTCATGAAAGTAGACACTAAACAAGATGAAAGGGAAACGCGCTGATTCGGTTAGCTCGTATTCATAGAACATTTTCGTCAGTTTAAAAAAATATTTTGTTTCCTACAAAACTGCAAATTGCAATACACGCGGTCGAAATGTGTGAAACAGCTGAGTTTTTCTTAAATTATAACGATAACTTTAGGAAACGTATTCAATATTATGGCACTGTTGAATAATCAACTCTTGACGCTAAGGCGAACGTTGAAAATTCTACAATGCGGTGTCTTTTCGACATTCATTCAGATGATTACTTGGGTAAGTAGAAACAGGCGAAAGAATTACTATACAGAGTGGAAAGGACATAGACGCTAAAACGTTTAAGATTTGCTATGTTTCAATGTGAATTTTGAATTTTTTCGTCGAATAATGATTTACCTACTGAATACCTACCTACATACATGGTAATCGTTTTAGCGTCAGTGTACCTTCTACCTAGCATAACAATGAGACAATCAATTACTAGATCATCGTCCATTAATTTTTAGGGTTTCGTAGTCAACAAGGAACCCTTATAGTTTCGCCATATTCGTCTGTCTGTCTGTCAAATTCGCATATTTTGATGGGCAACTACGTAACCCTACATTGTCCGTGACCCGACACGAACTTGCCTTGTTTTTTTTAACCTATCATATCAGGATCCACCATTTTAATAAAGACCCTTGATTGTGACAGATACCAGGGCATTGATAACAAAATTGACCAAAGTATTTTCCAGCGTACTTCCAACGTCCGCCCCACTCAAAGAAACATTGTCGTGAGTTCATTACGCGCACGACTAGTTCTTTCAACTATAATAAACAACTTCGTATCACTGTCAGACAAGTTTTATGTGGAGCGGCTGCCGTCTGGAATCCGCATTTATTAAGGAAACCGGGTTTATGCAGTGCGGAGGTCTGAGTGTGAACATGGACTGGAAGGCTACATAAGAGAGATTTTGTTAGTAATTACGATAGTTACAGTCGTTACACAGAGCAGAACAGGCCAACAAGGTACAGTTGAAAAAACTGGTGGTCGACCATTTTTCACTCTGATGCCCTTTTTTGGGTTTGAACACACCAAATGACCCATTCCGCTCTGTGCCGAGCGGAAGGGAGTGTCATATTTGTACTAACTAAAACTCACCTATGTTCCTTCTTAGCCCTTTGTTTCAGGGCCGCGGTATATTGTTCGAATAGTCCCCGCATTCCCTAAGTTACAAGGTTGACAAGTGGTCAACTGCCAGTGAACACGATAATACTATCGTGTTGGACCTCATGCTTTGTGGCGATAGCGACCACTAGACCAGCGAGGCAGTCATATAACTAACTTGAAACTATTGTGGCCATTAAACTTTCTAAGACAATTATTAAAAACAATTTAGTCACATTATAAAACATAAAATGCGACATAAGTCACTCAGTTATGAAACTCGATCTGTTAAATGATTAAATCACTCACTTAGCTACATAGATACGTGTCACAGAAGGCAGCAGTCTATATATTTATGGTGTCCTTTAAAGTACAGATTTGCTGACTTTATAAAAAGATGCCATGCCATGTTTGTGTAGACACTGCTATCAAGTTTGTGATAAATGGCCACTGAATAAAAAGCAGACTGGATTTATTTTACAAAACATAACATCACGCCTGTCCAATCGTTCAATCCCCGAAGAGGTAGGCAAAGGTGTATCCATTAGTTCACAGACTTTGCGACGGTTGCATGTTACTTCTATAGAAGAAAAATAAGAAGCCCTGGTGGTTCTATAAAAGAAGGCCTGGTACATATATTTGTGGAAATTTGATATCTCGGCAGGGTTGCGGCAGTTCACAAAGGAGATGGCAGGTTTAACTGGATAGTGTCCATCAGAATATGACAGAGGACGCGGGGGTTGGCGGGATTTAGAAGAGGTCGGAGGCCTGTGCCCAGGAATGCAAAGTGCGAGCCAACGTCGCGCGTGAAGGGTTCCGTACGATCGTAGCATGGGAGCCTACTTTAATTTATTATTTGCAGTTATAACGGCAACAGAAAAACACATTCTGTGAAATTTTGAACTGTCTAACTATCATAGATCATGATAAACAGGCCGCTGACAGACAGACGGATGGACAGATTATGGAAGCTTAGTAAAAGGGTCCCGAAGGTTACCTTTCAGGTACGGAATCCTGAAAAACCAGCTTTGTCAGAAAAATACTATTGATCTTTTAGGAACTTTTTAGCTTTTCTTATCAATGATGACATAATGTGGTGTCAGCACACTAGCAGTATAGTATATCACAAAACAATGTGTTGTGTGACAAATTATATTTCCGTGTTCAATAGTTATTTCTCAGAAAATCGGAAGATTAAGATACTATGACCCAAAACCGATACAAAGGAACTTGTTGATGGCCCTCTACAGAGTCCATTTCCTCGACCATCTATTACACTTTGGGAATTCAGCTGACAAATAATTATTCAATAAGGATAAAGGATGTTTATTACGCAGAAAAATGCAATTATTCATCTTTGGCAACAACAATACAATAACTAAATAGGTAAGTAATACGACAAGCAGGTAAAAAACCAGTCTGTGATTTATCCCATAGAAGTTTCCTCAATTTGAATACCTATATGTCGTGTGGTTAGTGCCTAACCTGGTATCAAGGTTTTTAGAGGCTTCCCGTCAGGGCTGCGGGTTGTTCGCAAGAGATACCGCAGCCTCGACATAAAGGGCTAAGAAGGAACATGGGTGGTTTTTAGTCAGTAGAAGTCTGACACTCCCTTTCGCTCTGCCCAAGAGCGGGAGGGGTTTTGATGATTTCCTACCCCCCAAAAAAAAAAAAGGGACGTGCTGTCTATGGCCTTCTATGAGGCACCCGTGTAGGCGGACACCCTGACGGCACGAAACCCAAACTGTGTGATTGAAGAGCGTGGAGTCGCTAGATAGGTCACACTAATGAACACTAATGAAGTCTGAGACTCCCTTTCGCTCTGCCCAAGAGCGGGAGGGGTTATTCGATGATTTTCCACCCGCCAATAAAAAAATAAAATAAAAGACCTATGACTTGGTAGTCCGACACATCACTAGGCTATCATCAACATTTCAACCGAAATACGTCCACTTCTGGACTAGGCTATCAATGCAACTAATAGTAGTTCCCTCATTTAAACTTTTGTATAATTAAAATCCCGAACTAAGCAATAAACTTGCATTTATAACTAAGGATATTAAATATTAGTTACGGTGTAAATGGATAGTAAGGTTTCCGGTATGAAGGTACTGATATAAAATACAGTTTATGTTCCCTTATAGATGGTTTACAACCGTGAGCAGATGTATGTACTGCTAGTAGATTATGGGGGCCCATAAAGTTATATCGACTTTGCATCCTACCTGGTGGTAATATGACGGAGACCTGCACAGCTATTCACAAACAATCGAATCTATCGTATGTCTATCTTTTTTTGGCATCACGAGAGCGAGCGAGATAGATATACGACATATTATTCGATTCAATTGGCTATTTGACTACTGTTAAAAATTCACAACAATGTTATGTTATTTCAAAGAACTAGCAGAAATAACACGATGTGTGAAAAAATTAATTAAATGGATAAAGAAATGGAGCAGCTGCTCTACAAGCTTTAGAAGTTTTTGGTGGGGGCATTTTCAAAAACGGCCATTTGTTAACTATGGCGGTATGAAATGTTACGTCAAATTTCTGTGGCGCTGTCTTTGTCTAGCACGTCATTTAAAATCAGTTAAAACTAAGCCATTTTACGATAGATTTTATTACTTTTTTCAAATATCGTGTTATTTCTGTTAGTTCTTTTAAATTAATTACATTTTCGTGAATTTTTAACAGTAGTCAAATAGCCAACTGTTTCTGAATAGCTACGCTGTTGCGATCTGGATAAAGCCTCATTTTGATGCTTTTTTATAAAATTTACTGGATGATTGGACTGCCTCGTTAGTCTAGTAGTCGTAAGCGCGACTGCTGAGCATGAGGTCCTGGAATCGATTCTCGGGTCCGACAAAGTTTATTGGGTTTTTCATCAGGAATTTGTCAGTAGTAACCAAGGAGTCAAATGATATTGTGCCCAGTTGATGGCAATAGGCTTGCCCCCTATTAAACATAACTGGCGAAATGTGGGTGTAATAGGTACACCTCCGATTTACCCTTCGAAGATTACACGCGTGAGGCTATGTTATAAACTGGAAGTTCACTAAGGTTGCAACACTTGCTACTAGCTAACTGTTTTGTTAGCCACCATCGTGTCTCACTACTTGTTAAAGGCGTCCCTTTTCTTTGCGCAAAAAAACACATTATTTTGTGCGATTTCTGGTCACTCAACCTTAGGTTGGAAAAAATCACTTACAGATGCAATATTAAAAGTAATTCCGTTGACCTAAAGCTTTGATAGAAGTTTAAGAGACACTGAACTTTGACTTGTTACTCGTTTGACAACTCTAAACTAGCAACTCAGTTTAGAGTTGTCAAACTAGTAACAAGTATCGACCATCTCTTAAGATGGAACAGAGCCAAAACATAGAT
Source organism: Diarsia brunnea (assembly GCA_949774965.1). NCBI lineage: Eukaryota > Metazoa > Arthropoda > Insecta > Lepidoptera > Noctuidae > Diarsia > Diarsia brunnea. The sequence continues at coordinate 15,207,161 of OX459001.1, forward strand.
ATTTGAAGAAACTATTGCCGTTACGCTACGTCAAGCCTACCCTGTTTTTCTCCTCGGGCCTGCGGATTTTTCGTAAGTGATACCGCGGCCTCGACACAAAGGGCTAAGAAGGAACATTGGTGGCTTTTAGTCAGTAGAAGTCTGACACTACCTACCGCTCTGCACAGAGCGGGAGTAGGTATTTGATGATTTACAACGTCCAAAAAAAAACCAAATGTAAATTTTGTAGCGTCATTAATATTCGACATACTTATTGGTTGCTGAAAAAAGGAAATAACAGTGACATGTCTACAATAGACATTGATATTATGAAAAGATTGCTCCAGACTTTTAGAGGCATTATCCAAGAAAAAAAAAAGGAAAACTAAACGCCGAATTTGTATGGAGAATATGCAGCCCGTGTTCCCTCTTAACGACCATCTCTTAACAAGTTGGCCAAAAATAGTAATACTTCTGCATTTTTGTATTATAACACTAGAATTTGGTCATACATTCCACAAGATCGCACAAAGTATCGTGCAAGTGAATTGAAGCGCTACTAATATAGTTTTAAGATTCTTATACTAACACAAATGTTATTAGTATGTTACATGTTCAACTTAATTTATAAATAGCCTTTGTTACCTGAAAATAAATGTATTCTATTCTATTCTATAAGGTTAATTTAGAAAAACAACCAGTTTGTGGTGACATAATCACAAACTTCGTTTATTTTTATAATCCCTACTCAGAAATCTCCACATTTTCTGCGAATATTAATTGTTGTTTTAGCTGTAATATTTCCTTGTTATAGCACCTTTTGGTCTCACAATCGCAACGAATAAGGAAGTTAATTTCAAGTACATTTATTGGTTCTAACTCCCACTTACGTGTATATCATGTTTGAAGAAGCATTACGGGTAGCTTTTATCGCAAATTCCTATAATTAAACGGGTATTCTCGTTGGACTAGAATAACCTGAATCAGCTGAGGGCTTTATATTCTTAGATTTACTGGTTTTGATGTACAGTTAGGGGCATCTATTAGTGTTGGGGAGATAATAACTTGAATTAGCAACACCGAAGTTGTCGAGTCAAGTGTACTTTATTTATTTCACTTATGCTCTTGTTTATTTGTAGGTAAGTTGTCAACGGATCTTGTGTTTACGTCGTCAGTAATAAGAGGTAGTTTTACTGACGAGGTAAGTATGAATGAGCATCAGTAGAAGACCAAAGAAACGATGAACGGACTGTGTAAAGGAGGTGTCTAATGAGATGACGAGTAATAGAGAAGTTTGAAAGAAGACATGCTGCGCCGACCCCAAAGGAATTGGTATAAGAGCAAGAGAAACACGATCACTGACGACGTGGGATATCTTCGTCATGTTCGGGTTTCGGAGTTCCTAAATCAGTTCTTCGCAAAATTCTGATTTAATTTTCAGCTATGTCTCGGTGAGGGTTGAAGTGGATCCCCCCGTCGGGGCTGCGGGTTGTTCGCAAGAGATACCGCGGCGTCGACATGAAGGGCTATGAAGGAATATGGGTGGTTTTTAGTCAGTAGAAGTCTGACACTCCCTTTCGCTCTGCCCAAGAGCGAGAGGGGTTATTTGATGATTTTCCACCCACCATAAAAAAGTGGATCCCGATATTATAAATGGGGAACAGTCCTCTGCCTAGATGCCCTTTATTGGTTAAAGTTATGAAAAATGTATGAATCATATTAATTCCTTGTTATCAAGTTTATTACGTCATAAATGAACCAGATGCGTTATGAACGTCTATGAATACGTCATTCATTGATAAAACAATCAGTTTTACGTTACTTTTGTTCCTGTTTTAGCTAGTTTCGTTCATTGGCAATGGATTTCATTTTAACGTAAGAGGAAACAGGAAAGCCTTCTTCATCAATGAATGTATTAAGTCAAGAAAAAGCAGCATGGGGTAAATCCTTTTATACCACCTGCATAACTTATAGCAGGTGATTTCATCTGTTTACATTTTAACCTACATTTAATTGATTTTCCTTATGTGTAGTATATTAGTGTAGTGTATTGAACAGCTTCGGGTGTGGTTGGTACACTAATCATCAGCAAGTGGAAATTATGTTTTTCTTACTCCTCAGCTATTATTATCTGATTAATTTCGTAGCGGGATCCAAGACAGTTAAATCGTTTCTCTGGGACTTCGTCGAGCTTCATTGACTCTGCAGTTTTTTTGTGGTCGCCACTGTTGATTCTGGTTAACAGGAGTTAGTGGTTTGGGAATAGTGTGAGGGCTAATCATCAGCAGCACCGCAATTTTAACGATTGCTGCGATGCTTGGTGGGGGTTCAATTCTCGCACGACAAATATTTATATAGCCTACAGGTAGTTCAGCAGGGTCTGGCTATAGCCCACGAAATAAAATAATCAATTTTTTTGCCATTTGCAGGCCAATGTCGGGTTGTACGTTAATTCAAATACTTGAATTTTTCATGAAATAGCCAATAAATGGGATTAAATGAACTAGAGGGTTGTTTTGATGGTGTTACGATCGCGAATCATTTGTTTAACATACAGCCTGCCACTGACCTACAAATTGCATAAAATTTTAGCAACCTTGGGGTTTCCCCATAGCAAAAACAACCATGGAAACAGAAAGCAATTGCCCGAAGTGTCAACATAATAGGCCGGGAAACAAATGAACTCGATTCCAGAGATCTGTTCTTTTTTTAGGCCAAGTCACATTCGGCAAGTGGTCCTAAATACGTCGTATTAGTGTAGGTGAGACAGGTCATCTTAATCTTACATCAGCTCAGTTACAGAGTATCTAGATAATGTTCTGTTTAATTAGGGCCATTTATAATCCTCGCGATGAAGCAGACAACTGGTGCCACGTCCTACTTCAACGTGATGCAACTTTGTAACTGAATACTGATTAAATGCATAACATAACATCACGCCTGTAATCCCCGAAGGGTTAGGCAGCGGTGTACCTAATAGTACACCCACATTTCGCAAGTTGTTTCAAGTCCCATGCAATAACATTTGACGACACGGTTGGCGCAGTGGCTGAGCGATTGGACTGCTGCGCTGTGTGTCGCGGGTTCGATCCCAGCACGAAACAAATATTTGTATGGCCTACAGATAGTTGTTTCGGGTCTAGGTGTTCTGTGTATGTGAGTTTAAATGTTTTTAAACGTACCCACGATACAGGAGAAATTCCTAGTGTGGGGCAACGTTTTTATATATAAAAAAAATATGCGGAGACTATTGCCATCAACTAGGCACATTCATAAGTACTCAGTGATACTGAGAATTTATTGATGGAAAAACCCAATAATACTTTGCCCGACCTGGGAATCGAACCCTATACCTCATGCTCAGCAGTCGCGCTCGCAACCACTAAACTAATCAGGCAGTCAGTCAAATCCTTTACAAGACGCCAACAATATTATCTTATGGAACAAAATTTTGCTTTACTAGCATCTTGTTAGTAACCTAGGTCTTTCCCTAACCTAGATCTCATGTATTCAAAACAGCTGTTCAATTTCAAGGGTTTAATTTTTTGGATGGCCCTTATTGTTTTTTTCTAAAATAAAAGTAGCCTTACTTACACCTTATAACATCAGCTATCTATTTATGCCAGTATAATTCCGTAAAATTTGGTCCAACCGTTTCGTAGTTAGCCGGAAAAAACACAAAAAAAAAGAGTTTTTTTTTTGTTATATGTTTGTACAGTAAACAACCTGTTATTTTGAAATTGCAAACAGACACTTCCAAAGTATTTATTTGTATGTATATACGCAATATGCCTAACTAAAGAAGAATTCTAAGCAAACTTACAGCTGCTGCTCTTTCTGCGCTTTCAACGTGAGTTCTGTATAGTTCCACGAGACTCATATCCTCAGGGTCAACCGCTTCCGCGCCACGACGAGGCACCAGCTCCAGGCCGAGTTTTCTGAAAAGAAAAGAGATGTGGAACTTTAGATTTTGGTATACTTAATACAAGTTACAAGTTTAAGCGACCACAAGTGCGAGTGTATTCTAAAGGAGCTGTCTCAACAGTGTGTGGGAAACAGTGATTTAAACCTTTTAGGATTAAGGATATCCTTCTAGAGTATTCTAGACCTTTCCCAGAGGAGCTCGTGGCTAAATAATAAGCCGCGCTTTTCATAATTAGGACAAGCCCGCCACACTATTCCCAAACCACTGTAACTCCTGTTAGCCAGAATCAACAGTGGCGACCACAAGAAAAGCGCCGAGACAATGAAGCTCGACGAAGTTACAGAGAAACGATTTAACTGTCTTGGATCCCACAACGAAATGAATCAGAAAATAATAGCGGAGAAGTAGGAAAAAAAAAACCACTTCCATATAAGCAGGAGACAGAACAGAATCAAGCCAATAGGCACACAGGGACGTATACAACTGGGATAAGCCCAGTTGCCTAGCACCACGGATATTATTGACATTAATATTACTGGGTCCTAAGTTGTGAGCTGTTATATTTGATTCCAATAATAGGTAGAACAAATATGCTTGAACGCACGGAAAAGGGTAAGCCGCGCTTGCCTAGGTTAGTCTGTAGATGGATGACTACCCGTTACATACAGAGTAACTCCGTGCCTCTTAAAGCAGGTTAAACCACTGGCCCGTCCCGGCTTCATTTGTATATTTTTGACAGTCTTACTGCCGCTCAGGGAGCGTTAATTATTACATAGGCCATCACTTAGTAAAGGTTTTGACAATTTTGTCATACAAAAGCATGTCAAATCTTTACTAAGTCACGGCTTAAGTAATCATTAAATATTTGTGAGTACCGCAGTTAGTCGGAAGTCACTGGCCCGAAAGACTATCTTCTTTCTCTCGAAAGGGTATCGTATAGCCTACTACTCCATGTAAAATACTGGTGTTCAGGAGAATCCGTCGGACTGGAAGCCAAACACAACCAGTTGGGAAAAGCGAGACTAATGATGATTCTAGACCACCCAGAGTTACAATTTGTCGTCTGTTTTTTTTTTAAACAGCTGTAAGAAAGTGCAATACGCCATTGTATGTGGTCTATCGTGATTCTTTTGTTTTTGGTTTAGGCTAATAGCAGTTCAATATGAACAAAAGGTTTCTCTTAAGTTTGTCCCACATATTTTATCGCTCTGAATGCGAACCCCAAAAGTAGGTAAATTGTTTTGTCTGGGTAAATGAATACATGCTTTAGGTTAATTTGCTAACAATAGCACAGGTGTTATTGACGTACGTAAATATATTGTTCACAAATTATTGTATTGTTTTTATTGTTGCGGAAAATCGCCAAACAAGGCGATAAGGGATTTATCCCTAAACACCTATATAAGACGTAATTGGAGTCTACATTTGCGTTTGGAAATACGAGGGGGATAAAACCCAAAGTTTTCCTGCTAAAGCCATTAATTTTTAAGTTTTCGTCAATCAAAATGTCATTCCAAGTTATCTGATGATACGGAAAAGTTCAATTAAGCTTGGCTAGCAAGTTTCTTTTAATTCCAGGGTTTTTTTTTAATACTGCGTTTGGACTCAACTCGCCTGACGAGATGCGATGATAAGGCTAGGGTGGAAACACGCTTGCCTAGAAGTTGTTGGCTGCCTACAATTGAAGGGACCTTGTATAAGTTACAGGCTATAGCAAAACGAAAGCTATGTTATTGACACAAACAAGGTAAGATTCTTAGTATTAACGCATACAAATGCAAAATGATTGATGACACAGAGAAAACCGGTTAATTTGAATCGACCGATTTCCTCTTATAAAAACCCCTTCTACACGCTTACGTGCATACCTGACCGTGCGAACATTATGATTCACCAAAAAAAAAGATTCTTGGAAATAACTCGCGGAGTTAGCATGTCAGAAGGACCTTTTACTTTTTAATCAAAAGAGGACAAACCGCAAACTTTTATTTTCAACAGTGTATTAACTTTAGCTGTCCTAAATTGACAAGATTCTTCTTTTCCATATTTTTTCCTTCTATGAAACTATGTTTAATCTAGCAGCACCCATTCTTAAGGCAGTAACTGCTCCCGTCGGGGCTGCGAGTTGTTCGAAAGAAGAAGGAACATGGGTGGTTTTTAGTCAGTAAAAGTCTGACACTCCCTTCCGCTCTGCCCAAGAGCGGGAGGGGTTATTTGATGATTTAAAAAAAAGGCAGTAACTGCTGTTCTTTGTTGTTGTTTTTGTGTTGTGAACGAAACGAGGAATTTTAATTTTTGTCGACACAGTTTGGCGCAGTGTCTGAACGATGGACTGCTGCGATGCGTGTCACGGGGTCGATTCCAACACGGAACCAATATTCCAATGGCCTACAGGTAGGTGTTCCGGGCCTGGCTGTTTGTGGATGCTAGTGCACCCACGATACATGAGAAAATTCTAGGGTGGGGAAAAGTTGTTATTTTTTAAGCTCTTTAAGCTTTTAAAAGTCATCATTCGAGTGGTCTTCATTCAGTCAGATACCTGCTAAAAGTAGGTAGTGTGTGCACCAATAAAAGGTTCCATAACAATTCCACAAGTTCTTGCGTTAAATGTCGGCATTGTAATACAAAACGAGTTAGAGTAGAGACATTGATCCAATTTAAACATCAACTAGATTAACGGTGATCAAGATTTAAAAACCAATTTACAGTAAACGGTCCTAATTCCATATAGTCGTGCAGCTAATTGAAGCGGTGGAGATTGCAAATAAATAATAATTATATGTTTTAGAATAACTATTTTAAAAGCCAAATTAGACGAACGGGTAAACGATCACGTAACCGCCCGCCGCGCCGTTGTAGTCTGAGCTTTCAATCAACTCATGCGCATGTTGTTATTAACTTCAAATGTGATAGGCATAAAATAAACTTTATTGGCAAACAATAAGGTTTAATTTCCATTACTTTTTTTTAGCAAGCGGCTGTATTGTTTATATGCGTCTATGAGTATTCCTGGATGTGATTGTTTCATGGATATTTTGTATATTATACGCAACTGAAATATGTACATGATTAATGCGAAATAATTTGGTAGATATTTCATTTCGATTGTTTAGCAGGTAAATGAAAGTTTAAATTAATTATTTTTAACGATATAGAGCAAATCAGCACAAAAAGGTGCAAATTATTATAAAAAATCGCATCTAAATATATGTAAGGTTATGCATCGCAGATTTAAATGTGCATGCAAAACTGACTTCTATTCCAATGGTAATTATAGTTTTCTCTTACACACATTCATGCATACCGTACCGTACAGTTTGACAGTACAGGCATTTTTTTACTGCACATGCATAGCCTATTGTCTATGATGGGTTTTAGTAAAATATTTTGCGCGCCTCTAACCGCGATGTTTTACTCTAAAGCCCTTAACTAGTTTTTTAATGTTTGTGTAAAATCTATCTATCTTCTATCATATGAAATTCTCGTGTCAGAGTGTTAGATGCCATATTCCTCGGCTTGACCGATTTTTATGAAATTTTGTGTGTATATTCAGTAGATAAAGGTGAAATGCAACGCATGCAGGGTACAGCTAGTAATGTATAAGATAGTGTTTCTTTTACAACAAAACAATTCAAAACGCTTTATGAAATAATTTTCCCAATATGTATAATGTATAGAGTTCGCCGATGCTATTTACTATTGTTGCTTGTTGCCACGAAGCACGAACCTTTGTTGGAGCCACGTGTAAGCAACAAAGTTACTTTATATAATCTTTTGTGATTTGATAACCTATTTGACGCACTTGACCTACTGGGTTTCTCAATCTTAATAATTTATGTAATATTAAACAAGTATCTATTTTCCTCTCGTATGTTTACTTGGGGTGCCAGAAATATGAATGTACTAAATAGCATTAATAGAAATCGATTATAAGCAGGTTTTATAATGTTATAAAGTAATGAATAAGCATGTATTTATGTAGTTATGACTCAGACATATTATGTCAGATGTCCTCCCAATGTTTTGAAGATAAGTACTTAAATATTTCACACATTTTGCAATCATTGTTTTAATAATTAAAAATATTGCGCCATTATGAGTATTATGTTGTGTATGACACATGGTTTTTAGGTCCATGGAAATTGTATTGTTTTCTGGATAAGTACTGCAGAAAAATGACAGTAATTGTAATTCCCTCGCAACAACTGGCTTTAGGGAAAAAATAATTGAGAGAAATAAAGTGAATCAGTGAAGGTGCCATAGATCGTTAGAACAAATGGGTATTATTTTAGAAACATTGTTTTGGAAATATCCAAACGATGGGTTTGGAAGCTATTGGTAGGTACCTATTACCTACAGTTACCGTTGAAGTAGGTTAACTCAAACAATGCATTAATAATGTCAATACAACGTAGTCTATACGTCAAAATTTATAAAACCAGAAGCTTATTAGCAGCTTCATAAAAATACATGCCGCCTTATTACAAAAGGTAATTGGTACCTGGTTTAACTTAGACTTGGTTTATCTTGCATGCTATCACTTTCTTTTGAATACTATTGAAGTGAGACGTCATGCGAGATAAACCAAGTCTAAGTTTAACCAGGTAGGTACCAATTACCTTTTGTAATAAGGCGGATTAAGTTTGAGTAAACATACTCATAAAATAAGTGCTGTCCTGCGAATGTAATCTGTTGATCAGATATCTTCAAACAGGCAAATCCTATTTAATTCTATACTGAGAATATTACCTATGCAAGCCAGATACGTCGGTTTTCCTTAAAGCCTTTGTATATATTATAAACTATTTAAGTATGTATTGTGACACGAATATATTATATACAATAATTATACAAGAAGATATAAATATTTATTCATTTCATAAGTGGTGTAGGTATGCACCTGTTATATATATAACCTAAGATGACATTAAAATTCTGTGAAGGACTCCCCTTTATGTTTTCAGAAGCGGAAATATCATTAAAGGATGATACATTTTTCTGGCCCGCATCCCCCTTAAACTCAAGGGGAAGATTTATAAAACTATGGTTAGACCTGCTGTCGCGTACGGATCAGAATGTTGGTCCACAAAAAGGATAAATGAAAGGCAATTGCATGTGTCATGTGACTGAGATTACAATGCTAAGGGGGATGTATGGTGTAACGCGAATGGATAAAATAAGAAATGAGTACATAAGAGGAAGTCTGAAAGTGGCGCCGCGCCGGTGAATGAAAACTAATGAAAAGTTGTGTGGTAATCGGTAATCGTGGTATGAACCTGAGATGCGACGAAATGAGGAAAATGTAGTGAGAAAAATGTTAAGTATGAATGTATGGTGCCCGTATGGTGTCGGACGTAAAGAATAGCACCATCCCATATCTTCCCGTGGGTGTCGTAAGAGGCGACTAAGGGACTTGCCAGAGAATGGGTAGCAGCGTTCTCTGTGCCTTCGTAACAACCATACTGCAATCGCCAACCCGCCTGCCAAGCGTGGCGATTATGGCAAATCCCCCCCTTCTGGGGGAGGCCTATGTCCAGTAGTGGACGTCTTATGGCTGAAATGATGATGATGAATGTAGATGGCTATAAGAGTAGAGGAAAACCAAAGAAACGATGGATGGACTGTGTGAAGGATGATATGGTAAGAAAGGAGGTGACTGCTGAGATGAAGAATACCTAAAGAGAAGTATGGAAAAAGAAGTCATGCTGCGCCGACCCGAAATAAATTGGGATGAGGGCAGGACAATGATTATAATGACATTTTTCTGGCCATGGTTGTATGTGCGAGATCTATTGCAATATCGATTAATTTGTGTTCACACCAAAAACGTCCTTATAATCTACCAGACTTCATCACATCTTGTATACTTCATTTCACCTTGTCTACAAGAAAAATATAGCTGTTACGCCTATTCCAAAGCTCCAAGCAATATGCAAAAATGTTGAGAAATTCCCAGACTAACAAAGGTATGGCATAGCGTGGCCACGTGGTTATATTGGATGCCTTCGATGCGCGCGAAATAACCGGCTTGCTCGTATTTGCAAACGCTCTCCTACACAAGAGACATTCCAGGATATTTCAATTTGTTTAAGGCCAATATATGCAAGATTCTAATTCTGATATCCAGTATCAGTAAAGCCTAGCCATGTGGGCATGTGGGTATATCGGGTATTATAAACTGTGTTATGAAAATAAGTCGGTGCATACATACATATGGTTTTATTATTCACTATTTGAAGGTCCTATGCATAATAATACATGCAAAGGTTTGTGTACTTTTTATCATGGGAAAGCAGGTTTACAGTTCAGCGAAATTCAACACAAGATCGTGTAACTATTTCGTCAAGTTACATACCCAATAAGTTAGATCCTGGTTAAAAACTTTTTGAACATTCTAAGAGGCCGAGATTAATAAGAACAAATATGTGAATACAGTGTTCTTATTGGCTGATGATTGCCTAAATAAATCCATGGTATGGGTCCGTTCAATGTGCAACACAGAAAGGTCACCAAACCAGTTATTCAAGCGACACTGGCTGATGTCTGGAGGTGGTTACCGCACGCCACCCAATGCGCAAGCGACTAAGAACTCGAAAATTTAAAAATCGAACCTTCAAGACATCTAGGAATTCGTGGTATGATGATGATTAATTTTATTTTTTCATCAGATTCTTTTTGGCGAGTAAATACGGCGAAACGAAATTAGGCTTTTCTGAAAAATTCAAGGCTACACACATATTCGGTTGGTGCACCTAACTGTATTTTTCACATGATTGTATGGACAGGATTCGTGTATTTGTTAAGGTTTTTCTTCGAATTTAACGCGTGTGATACTTCCGAAGAACTGTTGATTTTTTTTTACATAACTGGTATATTGAGTGTAACCGGTGAACGATGCAGACGAGGTATTTTAGTTATTCTGAATCCGAGCGGATGAGAATGGACGTGCCTTAAAGTGTGTGACGATTTTGCACGTGGACGACAAATCAACCTTTAATTTACTCGATAAGTAGTCATCGTACATAGACACTTACGTAAACATTGTATTGTGTTAATAAATCTTATCAATAATATAAACTAAGCTTCCTAGACACTTAAAGCTTAAGACAAATAACACTCTTTTTTGGGGCAGTCGTGTAATAATTACATCATCAAAATATAGCCAGTCATTTTCCATCAATTCATCTTAATTTAAGGTACTGGTCAAGTACCACTATAGAAAGATAGTGTGAATATTCTTTCCTCATTCTCATGGTCAACGACCAATTGACATAGCATAGCCACCTACTTAAATATTCGAAGTTGAATGACCTGTCTAATCGACGGTTGATATAAGACCATGAAATTATCTGACTATATACTATTTACATATGATGACGTCCGCAATATTTCCAATATCTCAGGATGTGACGTCATTAAAATACTTGAATAGAATGAGTAAGTATTTATAGTCTAACAATATACAGTCGTAAAGTTTGGATGTAAGTAACAGCCAAGGTAATCTGCGAAACTACATCTAATTAAAAAAAAATCACCTATATTGAGAATAGGCTTTTAGGGTTTGATGAGGTTCGATGAAATACCTGGGACGCGACCTTGAAAGCCGATGGGACTCCAGACTGTATATTCAGCAACTAATTCTCAGGTTGAAAAGCACTGCAACTGCTCTTTCGCGGTCGCAACCCAATCTGAGCAGACCCAACGACTCCTGCCATAGACTGTACCTGAGGAAAGTGCGGTCTATGGTCTTGTATGAGGCACCCGTGTAGGCGGACACCCTGACGGCACGAAACCCAAACTGTGTGATTGGAGAGCGTGGAGTCGCTGGATAGGTCACACTAGTGATTAGTTGTGATACTCGGAAGGCCAGACGGCAATAGTCACTGTTCCCAGTCGGGGGAGCACGCGACAGAGGAGTCCGACATAACCCTCCGCTTTCCCGAGACAGGAAATACCCTATTTATGAAGATTTTCCCATCAGAAATTAATAGAAATAAAGAGTTGAAATTCCTTTATTTTTTATTTTGGTTGTACGTTCACGTTGGATAGTAACTGACATTAACCCAGGCGAAGTCGCAACCAAAAGCCAGTGCACCATAAAACTTTATGCTGTTATTTCATCAGCCTTCAATCTATAACGGTGAGCATAATCAAATTTCCGTGTGGTTTTATGACATAAATTGCCGTCTATTGACTACTAGTACTACAATACTACATCAAGATAATAAATGGCGATAATTACGTCATAAATCGTATCAGGGTTTTATTTATTTCTTAGTATAGAGGATATTAATAGGTTAAACGCGTAATAATTGCAAGTCTTGCTAGGATTTCTAGTCAGCATCATTATAGTCACCATTACAATAAAGTTAGTAGGTATATTTTTTATTTGGTCATATTATTCTTTAAAGGACATGGGTCTAAGTTCTGTGGTCTGTCTATGTTTACTTGTAGCTAAAATTCGCAATTTGCATGACATGCAAGATTTTTACGTACGTGTTTTGAACTTCTATCATTCTTGGTTTTATTCGACACAGATAAATTGTCTGACTGCCTCGTTTATCGAGTGGTGGCAATTCCGACTGCAGAGCATGACGTCCTGAGTTCGATTCCCGGGTTGGGCAAATTGGTTTGTTGCACCAGGAATGTTTCAGTACCCAGACATGGAGCTTGGATTTGATAGAACATAAATTTAAACATAACATTTCCTATTACATGGAACATAAACATAAGTGGTGAAATGTGGGAGGGTTACTAAGTAGATTATCTGCCTTACCCTACGGGGATTACAGGCATGATGTTTTTTATTTATCAATAATTATAGCAACATTACCTACAGATTCATCCAATACGATGCTATAAAACAATGGTAAGTCACTTTGCCTTTAGATATGCTTTCAGCTTTCAGGACCATTTTGCTGTGGTTAAACGTGTCCGAAAAAGTAGGGTGATGCAATACACCACTTGTGTTGCTTGCCTGTAATAAAGGTTCTTACTTGTGCTCTCGTGGTGTGGGGGAGAGCAAATGGTTTGGCATTAAGTAACCCATTGCACAAGAAAATTATAAATTCTGTCACATTTTATAATTTAACATTATGACAATAGTTTGTTTTATATAAACAACATGTTTACAGGCAAAACCAATTACGGACAAATAAAAAATAAAATTAACAATACTGCCATTGTATTAATAATTAAGTATATGGATTTAATAATATTAGTCTTATTTACAAGGTACAAAACAGATTGATACATCTAAGTATACCTACTAATATTATAAAAACTTCAGAAGAAAAATCAGCTTTTGAAGTCAGTGACATTTATTTGTTTGATTTCGTTTTTTTTGCCGCCGACTTCAAAAGCTGATTTTTCTTCTGAAGTTTATTTATCACTTTTTGGTGTTTTTGAAGTCGGTTGTTATTTTTTGTAATTTTTTTTTTTTTTTCGTTTACATAAATTAAAAAAAAAATCATAAAATGAAAAGTACTGGGTCAAACTATGTTAAATTTTTATGGGACCAAATGGCAACTATTCCGCATCAAACTAAAAAAGAATAACGTAAATCTGATCATAAATCTCAGCGTAATCGGTGTGAACCTCCTCCTTTTTGGGAAGTCGGTTAAAGAGGTTAAAATTGTTTGTAAGTATGTAAGAAGTAATCTTAGGAACTAATGACCCAATTCTTAAAATTCTTTCACTGGCAGAAAGCTACATTATTCATTTGTGCTATAGGCTATAAAATATATTTAAATCATGCATGTTAGCTGAGCTATCACAATTTTTGCGGACGAAATCACGAGCAAAGTACCAGTAAATTATATAAAACGTGCAAAAACTTTCTTTACACAGACATGAGAATCTTAAAAAAAAACTAGCATAGACTAAAGTTATCAATGTCTCTCGGGCCCAGCCGAAAATAAACGTGAAATGAAGCTAGATTTCATCGTGACAGACCAAACAGGTAAATCAAGTTTTGCACAACTTCGGCGCATCGAACTTCATCACGTTACGACGTTTCATTAGAGAAGCATTTCGTAATCCTTTATATAAAATGATGTAAGTAGGTATAGTTTATTGTGAATTTAAAGCATCGTTTGATTTACTGAAAACGAGAAAAATGGTCAAACTTTTGTCATAAGAAATAGGAACGAAAGAGGAACGGTTCATCCCAAATTAAAGCGATTTCCAGGGAGTTTAAATTCCATTTATTTTAAATTCACTATGTATGGTGTATTAAAAGGTATGGCAGAAAAACTTAAGTGCTTCCAAAGTGAAACAAAGTCTAGAACTAAAGGGACTAAGTTATGTGCTAGTTTAACGAAATTTTAATCCAAAACAATTCCATGAAAAACATACTGGATGTGTCTACTTCCTATAGGCAAGAAAATTCGAAACTTTGGGAAAATACCACGTGGAGCGGTACCTCGTAATAATTATGTGTAAAATGGATAAAACTACTTGAGTCTGTAAACGAATGGCTTACCCAGAATCTGCATTAACCAGACTATTCGGTTTTCTACAGAACGAAAAACCAATAGAAGTAGCGCAATAGGGAGAAGATGCAAACAAAATCGCACCACTACCTAATGGGAAAAGCAGCATAATATTTTTCCTTTTGCACAACCTTCACACCTTTTTAAAAAAGTTTAAGAAATCTGAAGCCCAAACAGACTATAAATCACCTTCCGTCATACGTTCAAAGGAACGAGAAGCGAAATATTTTCGCAAGCTACACCCGAGTCAGCAAAAACTAGTCAGCTAACTTGAAAATTATGATGCGATAAAACGTTTAGAAATGTCCGTATAGAAATAAAAATAATGAACACACCGAGCCTGCTGATAGGCTGCCCAAGTACTTCGGGTTACGCAATCATGTGCTTAAAGCACTGAATATGGGCAATCAGGTAAAACCACATCTCAGCTGTATCTAGCTTTTTATACTGGCTGAGGAACAGGTAGACGGTCGCATGCCTGTCCAATGAGGCTACAGCGATCGACAGCGCTTTGCAGCGACCGGACCCGTCATTACTGAGACATATAATGTGTGCTTCAAGCTGTAATCCTCATATTTGAAATCTTAATGAAAACGAATTTTGACAACGCAAAAAAATAGTCCTGAAATAGTCATAAATAGTCATACTTATCAGATAAATAGTCGCATTATAGTTTCGGCGTTATAGCTATAGGTCAATGAGGATTGTGGCTTGAACATCAAGCTGTAATCCTCATCTCTAGTGCAAGCAAACGGTAAAGTCTATCGAACTGGTTTAGGTTCCAAAAAATAGTCATGAAATAGTCATAACGATATGCCAAATCTCAAAAATAGTCAATAAAAGAATCCAGAGATATAAAGGTACCCTGATGAGGATTATGGCTTGAACATTTGAAAACTTCAAATTTCTCCGGAACGCCTGCGATTTTTGGTTTGAAGTTGGTGCCAAAAAATAGTCATGAAATAGTCCTATGAAGTGAAAATAAATTTGAGCTGATTTATTTTAAAAATAAAAAGTTTTTATTTTCCCTACATTTCTATGGATGTACAGTCGTGTACAACATTTATAAAGCTTGTATGGAGTACTACACACAAATATATTTATTGGTGAAAAAAGTTCTATAGATGTTACAGGTTTAGTTACAGATGCTAGCACAACAAGCTACTACAATCTGTTAAAGTTCTTTAATAGATTTTCAACTTTATTTTTAATGCTTTAAAGTTAAAAACGTTTTAAAGAAATTTGATAGATTGATAAAAAAAATAGATTGAAAGATAGTTTGATGTGGGGCGCCTGAACAAGTTTCTCTGTATTCTACCTACCACAATAGTGGTATACCAATATTAAGGTTATGAAACAAAGTTCAAATAAGAAATTATTACATTATGAAATAATTACGAACTAACAACTAATACTATTTTTGTCACACAAACACTAAGTATTACCTAATAATAAACATATATTTATCAATTATAAACTCTTTGTTAAATAACTAACTTGAAATCGATGGATGAGATCTATGTCACTCTGGTGGTGTTGACGGAGACGGAACATGTGCGAGCGAGATAGCGTGTCTCTCTCTAATGTTGTGGGTAGGTAAAAAGTAGCCCATGTCCTTCTTCAGGGTTCCATCTATCTATATACCAAAATTCATTAAAATCGATTGAGCAGTTTAGGAGTGAAACATAACAGACAGATAGTTAGTTTCGCATTTATAATATTAGTAAGCATTAGAGATCTTAACAATAATACAAAATTTGTTTTTTTTTTGTACTTTAGGATAAGTTCATTACTTTTGGAGTACATTGTACAGACCTATTAGGAAGGCGCCAATAATTGTTAGATATATTTTTTTTTATTTAGGGTAATCTGCATCTGTATAGAATATGACAGTACTAGTCCATAAGAGTTTCTAACAATGACAATATTGTATTTATTACCAATAATTGTTACTTGCTCATTATCTAAAAAGTGCTATTTTTATACCTATATAATAATAGAACATTGCTGTGATTATACCAATGAAACAACTATGATTATTATGATTAAAACTTGTTTTAGTAGTAGTAAGTTTTTAAGACTGACAGATATTATGATTGTTTACACTTTAATTAGTATTTGCTTTTATTCGATGTTAGTAATTAAAAGTTGTTGATATTCTAGGTGTCTGATTAGTTTATTGAATTTGTGATTTTAGAAAATGCACTCAATCTACCAGCGCCATCTATTGAAATTTTCTAGAAACAAACTGAATGGACTAATCCAACACCAATAGATATTGAACTGTGATAATTGTGATTAAAACAAATTGCTGTGATACATGTACTGAGATTTAAACAGTTTTGTACATATTTGCAAGCCTTCGATTGTAATAAATAATATATAAAAATTGTAATGTTTGTTTTTTTTTTAATTATAACAGCTGGCATGTAAAACACTAATTGGAAGTAATTTATAATATATAAAGCGGAATATTTCAGAATAATATTATATGAAGTTACAAATTTTGTACACGACTGTACATCCATAGAAATGTAGGGAAAATAAAAACTTTTTATTTTTAAAATAAATCAGCTCAAATTTATTTTCACTTCATAGGACTATTTCATGACTATTTTTTGGCACCAACTTCAAACCAAAAATCGCAGGCGTTCCGGAGAAATTTGAAGTTTTCAAATGTTCAAGCCATAATCCTCATCAGGGTACCTTTATATCTCTGGATTCTTTTATTGACTATTTTTGAGATTTGGCATATCGTTATGACTATTTCATGACTATTTTTTGGAACCTAAACCAGTTCGATAGACTTTACCGTTTGCTTGCACTAGAGATGAGGATTACAGCTTGATGTTCAAGCCATAATCCTCATTGACCTATAGCTATAACGCCGAAACTATAATGCGACTATTTATCTGATATGTATGACTATTTATGACTATTTCAGGACTATTTTTTTGCGTTGTCAAAATTCGTTTTCATTAAGATTTCAAATATGAGGATTACAGCTTGAAGCACACCATATAATAGACTCTTTATTAACTGATACAACATTAAGAAAGGTAGTAATAATGATTGAAGGTATGATCTTCAAGTTTGCTTCGGTTAGATGCAAAAAGAGTGCAAAATATTTACATTTATTCGTATATGCTCGACACTTGTCGTGCCAAATTCTGACTACATTCTGTTATTTTATTCGTGTTCAGTGTACTGAATATAGCGGACAGTCGTCCGAATCTTTCGGTTCCCAAAAACTAAGACTGAATTGTACTTTGAAAAGCATATTCCTTATCATAATACGTCTCTTCTCTTACTAAACCATCCTTCTTTAGCTAGCAAGCAGACTTAGGAGACATTATCAAGAAAGAGACCAAATACTACCCAAAAAAATAACACGTGAAGCTTTTGCTCATTTACAAAAATGTCCTAATATTTAAGTACAAACAATATAAATGCAACTTTTTAACTAAATTACTATGGCCCGAAAATGTGTTAATTAACAGCCGCGAGCGGTCCTCACTCGTCGAAACCAGTCATCAAAATCTCGCCAAAAAAATCGACACGAAGATCAAAGTATGGCTCACGGTGCAACCTCATACTGGAGTCAAAATCCTCTCGTCTCACAACTCGTTCAGTACCCGTGGCTAGTGGCTACCGTGCATTTAGTGAGAGACGGCAAATATGCGAGACCTACGAACTTGGAACGCGTCAGAGAGAGATAGCTATAGTTGCGCGTGCGCAAGATAGACGTTCAACATCGGTAGAAAACCCGCGCGAGTCACCGTGCGCGAAGCCGATCGAATCGGACGCTCGTTCGTTCAGTTAAGTTTCCGACACACGAGCAGCTGGTGCGTTGTGCTGCGGGCCCCCCAGTTGTAACTCGCTTTACTCCGCTTAATAGATTGTATGACATATCCCTTGTAATACAATGACGTAAAACTATTGTAGCAAAGTATTATTAGACGTATAAGTGAGACTGTGAACAGTGTTGTGTATTTAAAAGAACGAGCAACTTGCGATCATTAAATTTTTAAGACTCGAGTGGCTGGAAAGTAACAGTTAGGTTTAAAAGGTAAGTGAGTTGTGTCACAAAAGCTTACTGCAATGGATTGAGTCGAGCTTAACTCATATCGACGACGCGAGGAATGTTGTTTGACAGCATACATGTGCGGGAACAAAAGCCTTGTGCATAGTCATCACATTTCTTTTTTATTCCGCCCGCTGTCTTGCGAGGTAGGAATGGCGGGTAAGTAATGAACGAACGATTAATGGGTTCATATAAAAGTAATGATGTTATGAATTAAAGACGCCTCGATGTGCCAGTGTATAGTTTCTCATGGTCACAGGTAGCGGCTGTGTCCCCGTTTACCTGAGCGACGGCTGAGGGGGAAAGGGACGCCGTTCTATTTACCGGGAACTCCATTTGAATAGAATGGACTAAGCGAGTTCAGTCGAAGGGATGAACATGTTTAAACACCACCTTGTTTAGATACATAATTACCACGTTTCGATTCATAAAAATCTGGAAGTTATACACAAATTAGAAACAAACCGCGATGTTTCATAACCAGATTCTCAATAAGAAACTGTAATACATGTGCCCCAACACGCAAAATTCACGGTCCACGAAGCTTCATTGAAGATGTGCCGACCAAGGACACAGTGAATAAAGAAATAAAAACAATCAAACCAGTGCTTAATATCATTACAACCCGGACATGTTCGTGTACAAAACAAAATAACAATCACATTGTCAGTGACTGTAGAAAATAATTTCCTACTGTACGACTACGAGTGACCGCGTACTAATAATAACTTACATAGCTAGGTAGATATTTTAGCTGGACGTAATTCAGACGACATAATTAATAACAATTTGACAAATTAGAAGCACTTAATAAGTTTTAACAGGAATTTCCGAAGTAATGACGTTAATGTAATCATTACGCAGTGTCATTATCTTAGGTGATCGTGTAAAAAGGTCAACACATCGAGTAGTTCCAATGCTATTTCATAACATTTACCGTATAGCGCATTTAAATTTCAAATAACGCGTGAAAGAGTGTAGGAAATTATCGGGTTCCCATTAGGTACCGTGTGAGAGTTTCTTTGGTATGATGCCACAAAAGGGGGCATCTTTAACCGGTCTCACATATTATTCTTGTCACGGCGCGCGACCACGGCACCTGCATCCATGATGACGCCGAAGCGCCTGGCGATAACCTCTAAAACGCGCCTTGAACTTGCAAACTTGTTTAAGTATTCGTGTTTCTCATATAAAAATATTAGTAACACTAATTGGAAGTAAAGTCACGCCTATACATGTCTTTCTAAAGCTCCAAAGCTCTTTTTACATATTCAAATGATCCTGAGAATCCAAGGAATGGAATTTGAGTAAATTATTCCTGGATTCTTATGCTTGACACTGAAAGAGATAGCAGAGAAATGCAGAAAAATACTCAGCACGTTCGAAAGTTCATTATATACCTCATTGCATATGCTACACACGCGGTATCAATTAGCCCGTATAAGTTTTACAAAGCGAGGTTTTGTTTACCAAGCCATCGCTGGCTTCTTAGTTCTCGAGAACTTAAAAGCACACTTCCTTGACCCCAGAGTAATTAATCATCATTATCTGCTGTAGGATATCTATTCTTTGCAATAGCAATACTGTTCATGAATAATATAAATAATTTTATCAGAGCGTGTAGTTTAAAGGTCTATCTATGAAACATAAGCTGAACCGCATTAACGCAACCGCAGGTCCACATTGGAAGCGCATTTCCGTATGAATGGACACGAAACATGACGAAAGCCAGGCATAGTCAGTCACCGCGGATGTTATGACCCACACTGGCTTATCTGGTCACCCTATAATTTGAACGGGTTCTTCAACTTGCGTTAATAAGTACCACGTGTTTTCAAATTGTTTTCCTACAATGTAAACAATGCGGGAAGGAATGCCACTAACAATCATCGCAGTCAATGAGAGTTAATTATATCAGACACGAGACGACAGCAGCCGACCGAACTGAATCAGTTCGTTGCTTCGCCGCGAGGCTGAGACGTAAATTACGACAGAAGCGACAAACTGGGCCGTTCACTTGCACTGCAAATCTCAACGTTACCTAATATTCGGACCAATCGTTCCACGTCATTAGTCACGCTTTCTGATGAAATGCTTATTGTCCGACTGAGGCATCGATACGAGAGGTTTGAGATTCTTTCCCACGAAAGTCAGTATTGTATTAAGTTTGAACGTGTTGTGCAGGCTGAAGCTCACATTTACCGCAATTAGTGTCCATTCAGTTGAGAGCCGACGCGTGCCGTTTGAGTCAAATAAGTACGGCTGCTGCATGTAGCTCATTATCACGAGTTTAGGAGTGAAATCTGACTTGTAAAGAAACGGTCAAGAATTTCCATAAGCTTCACAGCGCTTAATTATTAAGATTTACAAGAGGAACCTATACACGTCAAAGTAATTTATAACTTAAGATAATAAAACCGAGTTAGCAACGCGAAGTGCCGCCTGTGCCAGTAATAAATGGTCTGCGGTAACAAGCGAGTGGAACAAGGATATGCAGTTAAGAGCGGCACAAAGGTTCAGGGACGGAGCCCAACCGCCACCGCCTGTGCGCCTGTGCATGTCATAAACAGCGGAATGTACGCCTCCCCTCTCCCCCTCCGCTTCCCACTATCAGTCACGGCATTAGCAAACAACGGGTTCCTCAAAATATTTATCATTCAGGGAATATGTCGACGTATCGATATCTCATCGAATACACAAATGATATGAGCAAATATTTGTGATTACTTTGATGGAAGACTGGTACATGCGAGAATCGCAAAAACGTGTTCCAAATATAATGTTGCAGCCAAGCAATTAAGTCGGTAGTTACAATCTCAAATATTAACAACTATAACGAACTATCTTCCAAAGCTAATCGATTGTCGAGATCGCGACATGCAAAGCTGGCAACGATTGTCGCCGCTCAAACTGGTTTCCGCGTAAAATTCGCGTTGCCAAGCGATGCATCAGCCAGGGTCGGTTGAGGTAAAGCAGCGAGGGGGCACGGGGGAGGAGGGAGGTTAAAAACGCAGGAGGCGCACGAACAGCGGCCGGTCGACGACCCGCCTCATGCCCTGCGCCGGCGCACCATTCGCCTCCACCGCACTCCATCCTAACACGATTACGATTATGTTAGCAAAATAGTTAAAAATGAGTTTCATGCAGCATATCTATGTTCATGATGCAGAGACTTATTGTGTGACTAACATGCAATATGTGCGTAAACTGACATAAACGTTAACGTTATGATGACTATCACATATTTTACACATAGTAAATTCTATCTATAACAGCTACATTACGCGCGTCTCCGAGCTGATTTCATAACCAATGATCAATTAATATTGCCCCCTGCGAGCGACCTAAATAGCAGATGCTAGATGCGACACCGCGTAGGAACGAGATCAAGAAGTCGTCAAGGTTAGATCCATTTATCATGCGTTGTCTACGAGACAGTACCTATTCATTCATTTACACACATCCTACGGCAATAGACCAGAATGAAGACAAGCATAGTTAGTAAAGTATAAAAGTCAACACGACGACTTCACATTATTGACACGTGGTGTTAGCGGCGAAGAAAAAATATTGGTTTATAAAAAACCGCTGGACCCGACTGGACAAGGCGTGGGCGAGAGGTAGCTACAACGTTGAAATATGTCTGAGGTCATTGATTGAGAAGACCAGCCCTATCAAATGGATTCGTGTTCTCTTCACATAACTGTATATCGAATTGGGATATAAACTTATAAAGCAAATATTTATACGAAAATGAAGACATGAGAACGACGAGTCGACACAGCTGTTACGCACATTGGTGGAATCAAAACACTAATAAAGTTTACCGTTTAAGTTCTAATTTCGTATGGGTGGCGTATGGCACTTGTCACGAAGTTAGTTAAGACGCGTCGATGTATTTATAGTGGTCTTTTGTGACTGGTGTTCTAATGTAGACAAAGGGTTGCTTAAACAGTCTACCATTTGTTTTGGTTTCTAAAGTAAAACATTCATTGGCGATTCATTTACAATTGCACGATGGTAAATAGAATACAAAATCGCGATAAATCTGCAAGTACAGGGCTTTTGACTGCATAATGTGCTACCTCATTAAAAGTTCAATGCTTTGGATCTCCATCTTCATTGTTTCTTTTTTTTTGTTTCAGACAACGAAGTAATTAAACACATTCACAATGGCGGTATTTGGTTTGGTGTCATCAGTAGCGGGCTTCGTGAAGGTCCGCTACCTCATCGACAAGGCTATCATCGACAATATGGTGTTCAGAATGCATTACCGCATCACATCAGCCATATTGTTCCTGTGCTGTATTCTTGTCACCGCTAATAATCTTATTGGTAAGTCAAATATTTTTTCTACTAATTTCAACTAGAGCCTAAGGTAGTGCCCTGTGGCACTCCAAATGTTTGTGTTGCTTTTGACCGTTATCGAACGTTTCTTCGGAAATGACAGTAGGAAACTGAAGTAAAGCCCCTAGAAATAGAAAATATGTAAGGCAATCTCAGTGTAGATAAAGCAGTGCTAGAAAATGGCTTGTATTGACTGGTGATTTGCTCACGGAAGTCGTAAACGGGAAAAGGGTCATTGTCGCACTGCTAGACAGGCCGACGATGGGACAGCAGCCTGTTACAACTCATCTATTCGTTGTCTTTAAACTCTGTACTTTATTATGCGGAACAGTGTCGAGGAATACGAACAGAAATGTCCATGAATATAAACTAGCGATATTTTGAATACTATTGGCAGTCATATCAATGTGATAAACTGTTTTGAGTACATGTGAAAGCGAAACATGAGAATCTTTTCACTGTTTATAGTTTACATTTACGAATATTAAAGGTACATTTCTCGACTTCAGAAGCATAAAGTCGGATGTGCAAATACAGAGAGTTTTGCACATACGACCTTATGCTTCTGATGTCAAGATTTATAAAGACAATCAATTAAAAATACAAAGACACAAGCCCAGGAAATGAACAATAAGATAAATGTAGCTCCTTCCGAACGTTTTTTTCCTAGTAACTTTGTAGTATCTATTGAATTCAAGGGAAGACTGTTCCCATGAAAACATGTGACTAAGCCAACAGAACGTAACCTGATTAAATGAATTCCCCTATTCACGCTCAGTGGAGAATCAACCTGTTTCGTAACAAGGTGTATTATAAATTATAATTAACTTCAGTATGGAGTTATTTGACTATTATTAACCTCGTTACTTGAAATAGACTTCTTGATAAATGGTCAACTTATTTATGTATTGTTATTATAATTGTTTTCTTGTCCTATAACAACTATTGGCCATTTATTTTTGTCTTAATTTTAAACCGGGGGTGTCCAGTCCAGAATAAAGTGTGTTACATTACGACTTACGAACTAAATTACGTTAATAATTTATTGTCAAATTGATAACGATGGGAAACTGCATTTTCATAATTAATCGTAACAAGAGACTGGAATCACTCAGAAAAACGAAAAGTTAGGCTTTATTATTCAAGGTGTAAAGTCTAAACTAAAGCGTCCAATGCGATAATCGAGTTTCAAGAGCGATGGACAGGGAACCTATCATTACAAACGTATCATTGCAATTTCTGAACCACAATCATTTCAAGCTGCGAGCATGAGAACGTACAAAGCAGTATAAATTAAATTAAGTGTGTAATAAACTACAAAATTATCTTGAGCATATTACCAACGAGAAAGCAAAACGAGAAATTGTAACATTCAAGTGAAAGCTTATTAAAACAGAACCCCTAATTGCGAACGTTTGTGTTTTTAAAAAGATGCAAAGTCTGGCCTAGACACTAACCTATAGACCGAATAACACAAAGAGTCTAACCAGAAATAACAGTCTGTCTCGTCTGATCTCGTAACTACCGTAAAAGTGTGAATCATTTTCAGGTCATTGTTCAGAACAGGAACACCGTGAGTGTAACAGTTACCCAAATTGAGACGTCATGACAAATTCATTGTACAAACATACACATAGTCGTATACGCACGTGATAAGATTCAATTCAGTAGAGCGAAACGGGTCAGTGAACTTACGGAGTATACAAGATTATGTATTAGGCAACAAGTGTATTTGATTGAACCGATTGTGGATAGTTTGTGCATATAGGGATTTACGTAGGCGGTTGAGAGACATCATGCCGCGGCTGCATCTTTGTCTCGATCATTCTTTACCAACACATAGTTTTCTTATTACTACAATGTGTGTGACTGACTGTGTTTTAACTTGGAGCATCTTAGATGCCTATATTGCAACTCACTAGTGATAGTGGTATCACCATTGTTCATCTTACTAGTTTAGTAGCAGCAGCTAGTGCAATGTTATCTATAACGGGTAGTTGTGTGAATCTTAGTGCAATCATTTCTGATTTGGTAATGCACTGATCATCAGTTGTGTTTTCCGCTTTAGGACCGTGGAATCGGAATTTCTGGACAGGAAATTTTGTGTTATCTTTACCAACATACCTAATCAAAATCCCGATAAACGATTAGGTCTGCCCACACAAGCATCGACCAACTTTCATCATCATTATTATCTTCCGGTGGAACACCGTGGAATCGGAATTTCTTTACAAGAAAACTTGTGTTATCTACACCTACATACTCTGTATCCAGAATTTCGGGTCTACCTACTAACTCATTTTGTGTTTTTCTTCCTTCAGTGTGTTTTTATTAATTTCATTGTAAAGCCTACCAATAAATAAGTTAGTGCTCTTGAAATTAGAAACTCTCAACTTAAAAAACCTACACGGTCTAAATGTGTCAACTGATTACCTAAACATAGAAAAGTAAAGGCCATGGAAATCTTTTTACGGTCGAGTGATGTTGTACAACTATTCTAAAGTTCAAAGTCAAATACAATGTAAAACGTGTTAATGCTCCTGTTTACATGTTCAACTTAATTTATAAATAGCCTTTATTGCGGAAGTTTACGTTGTGTTACTAGTTGGATCCTGTGGAAATCCTTCCTAATATACTGGACTATTTTTATCTTTTCTATCTTTAGTGCTATTTCAACTATCATAAGAGTGCTTAGGTACAGCTTGTAATTGATCGTTAGTTAGGGCTTTCCTAGAATCCAGATTCTGAATTATGTCATCTATTTTCATTTGGAAGCTCACTAGTCTATCAACTAAATGGTTGTCCGTGACTTCCGAATCATGTCTCATTCACACTTCTAGTTTCTGTTACTTCACGCACATCTGGACTGTTTCAAGACAGAGGCTTATTAGAACCATAACAGTAACCATTATCATACACATGATAAAGACCATAAACAATCGTTAAACGTCTCGTGTACACATTATGTATACATTATCCCCAATTACCTAACGATATCGTGTGTTAATGAAGCGGCTATAAGACCCAGTATTATTGCATGGCCGATCCTTAGCTATCTATGTGTAACTGATCGTTTTTTATTTGATTGAGAACTGGGTTATTCTGTCGGGGCTGCGGGTTGTTCGAAAGAAATACCGTGGCCTCGGACAAAAAAGGGCTCAGATGGAACATGGGTGGTTTTTAGTCAGTAAAAGTCTGACACTCCTTACCGCTCCGCCCAGAGCGGGAGGAGTCGGTTGATGACGTCCTATTATCCAAAAAAAATAGACTGGGCTGTTACCAACCAGCAAGTGAAGCATCTTGGTAAATATGCATGACAGTCGCCGCAAATTTTACTATTGACAGATTAAACGTGCCGTTTGAGATAAGGCAATCATGCAATAAACTAGTTCTCAGCAAATCGAAGATACTCATTACCCGTTATTATGTAAAGAACGCGATGATAGGAAGTGTTCGAATACGCCGGTGGAACAAACGATGTTTACGTTCAACGTTATCGCAAGCTCCCCATTCGATGAGCCACAAACACAAACAAACTACTGCTTAATAGCCACTTGTAACTTATACTTATTAACCTTCTGACGGTTATTGCTGTGTGAGCAAACGATAAAAATAGAATAAGCTATTCGAATTCAGTAAATAAGTTCGTGATTCGTGAGATACAGAATTTACATGTGAAATGATCAAGGTTTGTTTTGATTTGAATGAAACTATTATCTTCTGCGTTGGCACGATCTGTATTTGGTATGTTAAGTGGATTATTATTAAGTAAACTAACGACATTGTTTTTGTCATCTTCCTCATCTTAGAATTCGACTAACCTGTTTAGTCCTGCAACTACTTCTATTCTTAGTTTTCCTTATTTGTGCAGGTTGTTGACCAGGTCGTGACAAACAATTTGGCTGCAAGCAAATTAATCGAACCTGCGTTTATCTTAACAAGTCTATTTAGTGTCTATTAGCCAACAGAGAAATCAGGTACAACAGTTTGAATTCTAAAATAAACAATTACGTACAGGTATGTTAGTAATTTACACGACTCGAGACAGTTAATGGGTCATTAGGCCGCAGTGCATTGTCTGTAACTTTCCAACAGTATGCAGGTACATAGACATACCATCCAACAATAGTAATATCGAATAAACCTGCATACTAAAGCGTCCAGGTTTCCTTAGCTAGGTCACGTACTCAGTGCACATTGTCTCATAGGTAGTTAGTCAGCGATCCATATGGAGTTTATTGCAGCGTTGCAGTCCGTGATATTTTGCCCTACATGCAGCCTGAACAATCACATTTGTGCCTCAGGTGTTGGTAATCAAAACACAGTCGTTAGCAACGATAACAGTTACAGATTGGCTGTTACCATGCCTCTTGCTGTGAGAACTAGCTAACGAGCTTTTATATTACTTGCTAATAAGGATACTGAACTGTTAATGTATTTCGTGTCTAATAAAAATAACTTGACATTTAATGCAATTACGGATTCTGAATGCATTCTTTAATAATTAGTAATCATCAAGAATTGGACTTCTAAAATCCTAGTTTCACTTTCATCATACTTAGTTGAGTTGCTACGAGTATACTGTGATGCTTTATCAGAATCCGGATTGTAAAAGGGATGTGTTGGTAGATAAAACCTCGTCGGTACTTCGCAAACCACAAACAATACGTTCATAATTTTTGGTCGTATACAAAACTGACAGTGAGTACATTTTGCAATCGTCAACATTATACGACGTACATTATTCAACGTCACGACCTAAATTCTTCATTCCACATTTATTATATTTTTGTATCCATATATGCGCATGTGTATACGAGTATATATGTGTGTATGACAGTTAAGTTCATGCAGCCCAGCTCACCGTGACCCACTAATAACCAGGCAATCGCAGCAAAACGAGTATTTCAGGGTACTATTGTTGGAACCGTTTTAAATCCTTATCGTGTTCCTTTACCAGTACAATAACTTACCTAGTTAGAATTAACATAACTTGAATAGCAGACGATAACATTAACAGCACTCGAAAGGTAATTTGCGTCGTTTATTGATGTACAACTACAAACCTGTGCGATTATGTGTGGCTTGCGTTTTCTCTCGATTGTTAGAATTTATGAAGTCAATGCACTTTGTGGCGATAAAGAAGACGGCTACTAACTTACATTCATCGTAAATGGTCTCATTCTTTTTGTTTTGTCTGAAAGTGGGCAAACTTAATAGATCTCGATGTCCATATCGAAACTTGACTGTGATAGACTTGTATATTTCTTTGTTAACTATAATGACATCTTCAATAACAGTTGCAACACTTTATCTCACCCTTCTAATCATAAAAATGTCACTCACTACGTTGTTTCTTAATTATTTCTTATTTGTATGTCCGTTTGAGATTCTCAAGACGATGATAAATGCAGTAACAATTGTAAGTGCTTGTTATGGAGCAATTAGCAAGCATGCGACTTTAGTCAATTCGACACCTCGGCTGTTGAGTCAGATTTAACGGTATTCATATTATGATACAATATTTCGCAATGTGAAATGACCCTAACACACGTAAATTCTTAGATATTTGAATAAGATACCGGAATTTAGTTTTCATTAGAAATGCTAATTACTTTTCCATTGTTATTTAATCGCCAATGCCAGGGACTGCTAATAACACAAACTACATACTGTCAAGGAAGTTTTTCTTCATTTAGTAGGTAGTCATTGATTGTGATCAATAATAATTGCGGCCAATCAAATCAATTTATGAAACATCAACATTTTCCTATGAGGAAACCGGAAAAATCAGGTAAACGGTAGAAGATTGCATTATGTGCAATATCTGGTTAAATCGTGAATTTTCCCAGGATTGGGCCTTGCCTACAGCATCCGTTATTTAGCAAGCTGGTCACTCCCAACATTGTCACGTGTACTTTGGTACCGATTTAACGTATTACTCTGTGGTATTGACATCGTATTGTATAGTTCAATGCTATCCGAAACAGACGAAGTTAAATTAAATGAGATCATATGACTTGATTTAACAGTACAAATTAAATCTTCGTTTGTCCATATTTAATGCATTATGCATATTACCTACACGGAATATAGGATGAAAAAGGTCTTAAAATACATAACTGCAATGTCATTTCGGGGACAACCAATTTAATCGGCAACATTACAATTATTATATCAACAACGTTCTCATTCTCAAACTGTTTTTTTAAACAAGACCCGTTCTTGATATAAATTCAACAACTTATCCTCGTGATTGGGTTGGTTTATTTTTAGAGCGATAACAGGAACATAAAACATCGGACCACAGCCCTCGACACGACCAAGGTGATTTGAATCAGGGTCGACAAATTGCGACAGGTTGTGGGGCAGATGCACTATTACTGGCGATATTAGCGCATCCGCAAACGCTGTTGCAATGTCATGGCCATACATAGTACGAATACTAATCTACATATCTATAACGTAGCGTTTCAACAGCCCTTCAAGGCCTGACATTAATAATAACGAGTATGTTAATACGGACTTTAAAACACAACAGTAAACTCATAAGTAGTCGTAAAGTGACTCAGGGGTCATGGTCTAAGAAAGCAAGCCACTACTAGCAACTCAAAAGCTTTTAACAAGGAAAATGAAGTCTCAAGCGACCCTAAATCTCGTAACAGTGAATCATCACGACTTACATTTAATCCACGTCGGGTAAAAACCACAAAACACGATTTGCCTACGTGCTTGGTTAGGGTTCGAGTGACTTTCGCAATGCAGTTTGCGGTTTTTTGGTTTCACACTTTATTTAAATACTTATTATTTCATTGAAAAACTGCTGGCTCCTGAGAAAAACTTATCTTTTGTTCTTATTACTAAGCATGTTCCAGGGAAGTGCTGGTTGTTTTTGCAAATATTTATTGAAGCTCTTTAAAAAGAGTACCTGCCATTGTGACTACTACCATTATACAGAAAAGCGTAGGTGTGTAACAATGCATCACAAATCCTTATCGCTTATTTCCTTTCAGGCGACCCGATCTCATGTATCAACGACGGAGCAGTTCCTGCCCACGTCCTCAACACCTATTGCTGGATCACCTACACGTTCACGCTTCCAAACTCCCCAGCCAGAGGCATCTCACATCCAGGTCTGGGCAATGACTTCGGTGAAGAGAAACGCATCCATGCCTACTACCAGTGGGTGCCTTTCATGCTGTTCTTCCAAGTAAGCACTTTCATTTATTTTATCATCATTAAACATCGATCATTAAAAATTGCGATTTCTTTGTACTCGATCGAGAGGTCTCTGTATTACGACGTTACGTAAAGTATGACGTAATTTTTCAACGAGTAAGTAAACCTGATGACTCGCTGCCTTTTAAGTTTTTGTTACTAGAAATAAACAAGTTTAAAGTTCAATCACATATTTTCTATTCGAATACATAATGGTGTGTGTGGACTTCGGCATAATTTCGTAATTGATGTAATTGACAATCAACCTCATTTTTCAGGGTCTGCTGTTTTACGTGCCCCATTGGGTATGGAAAAACTGGGAGGAAGGCAAGGTCCGCATGATCTCAGATGGTATGCGTGGAACTGCTGCCAGCATAGCTGACGACAAGAACAACCGTTTGGTGAGTTTTACACAGTTTCCTACTCTTTGAATATTCCCGTGGGTAGTAGAATAACAAACAGATCATGTTAGTACATTAATAAGGCCAATATACATAGGTATCTTGTTTCTTAATAAAGTGGTACAATTGAGATAAGTCCCGATACTAATGAAACTTGATGAACGTCCCTAATAAGACAAATTAACTGAGCCTGGAACGTCTATTATGCAATATTCTGTTCTGCTCAGATGACCCATGTTCCTAGGCTAATATTCGTCATTTGTGTTTTTACAGAATCGCCTTGTCCAGTATTTGGTGGATACCAGACACATGCACAATACTTATTCCTTCGGATATTTCTTCTGTGAGGCGCTGAACTTCATCAATGTGGTAAGTATCTACTTTGAAGATACTTGATATAACAGCACACCTGAGTGTACACCCACACTTCGCCAGTTTTGATTAAAAGCAAGTTGAAGACAGCTAGTAAACGTGTATCGTCACGCTATGCTATCAAGGGTGCATTGTCCTGCAGCATGAGATCGCCTAAAAAGATTAAATGCCATATAATGGGAGGCGTGGCTACACCATAGACTCATCTCCTTATAATGAAATATTTTAAGACTCGGTATCATTCGTTTAAATTACCCTGTGTGTTTTTTCAGGTTGGTAACATCTTTTTCTTGGACACATTCCTCGGTGGTGCCTTCTTGACCTACGGTACTGATGTTGTCAGGTTTTCGAACATGAACCAGGAGCAAAGAACTGATCCTATGGTGAGTGAAAGCAGATTTTGTTCATCCTTCATTACATAATATCACGTCTGTAATTTCCTGAACGGTTAGGCTGAGGTGTACCTTATAGTATACCAACATTTCGAAAGTAATATTTTAGTCACATGTAGGAAATAAATGGCAAGCCTTCGGCCATTAGTAGCAGTACTTTCATACAAACCTAAGCGTTTCGCTTGCCCTTATAACCTACGTTGTCTGCACCGCCTGCTTGCCCTATGGGCTTGCCGTATTGTTGGACCACTAAACACGCCACTGATTCCGTCATTATCGTCAACTCATCCTTCAGTAGTTTCTTAACATGATAATAAGTAGCAAGCCAATATTTCAATAAGTAATCCTTTGGTAAAATATTATCTCCAGGAGATGCAACTAGGATAGATAGCAACATTTAACTTACAATTATCATACTTAAAGACAGACACGTCTATTGCGCCAACATTTGAGCTGCTTTGTTTGAATTATATTGTTCAAACAAAGTCTAATAGATTGTAAGTATGAATGAGTAAAACTAACATAGCCATATTTGGGTCACTGGAACTTGTGTTACTATTATGTAGTATCCTTATAAATCTACCTTGGAGTACTTATAGGGTATTATCTACACAGCTGCTGCTTTTGGACCTCTATTTAAGCTTTTTTATATACCCTAAGAGACGGATAAATTATCATCTGTCTAGCTTTTTCTACCCATTATGTTGAGGTCGGCTTCCAGTATACTCCATGTGAAATATACAAATATTTCACATGGAGTGACTACCAATCTGGCCTCCCAGACAGATACCAATAGATTGAATGTTAATTTATCAGATTTTGCTCACTAGCGTACTACTTCTATGTTCCTACGGTCTTATATTATACAATATATAATTTAATTGTTTGTTCCAGATTGAAGTCTTCCCAAGAATAACCAAGTGTACATTCCACAAGTTCGGTCCTTCTGGATCAATCCAGAAACACGATGCGCTCTGTGTGCTAGCCTTGAATATCCTAAATGAGAAGATTTTCATCTTCCTGTGGTTCTGGTACGTTGACCTCCATTAACTTTACCTGCATGATTTCATGCATTACTAAGTACTGTGTGAATTTAAAATATTGCTGTGGGTAGATGATTATCTTTTAACTTCCTTGCATAATCTTAAAATTGAAATTTTGATTAAATTAAACTATAGCGTTTTTTTTACCATTTTAGTATCTTTTTGATGTCTCCTTGCCACCATAGATACTCCTAGTTGTTACATTTCATGAACACGCATCAATCATTGCAACTTATACCTTAACCTTAAAACAATGACATTAGATGTCCATGACGCGTTCAGCAGCTACACCTATCCAAGAACTGCCTTTTCTAATTTGATTTTTATCTTTTCAGGTTCATCATCCTATCAGTGGTGACTGGATTGGCCCTAATTTACTCAGCAGCAGTAATCATTTTGCCAAGCACTCGCGAAACGATCCTCAAGAGACGATTCCGCTTCGGAACACCGTCCGGTGTCGAGTCCCTCGTTAGGAAAACTCAGGTTTGTGTTCAAATATATTTACAAAGCAAAGCCTAATATTGAGACAGTATCAGTGCCATTGTAGATTGCAGTCAAAACCTTAGCCTAATTAGTTTAGATGCTCTTTTTAACTGTGGTGTTAAGCTTCTCCTAATGCCCATAAAAGCTCTTTAAGATTTTTTATGTAATTTTCAACTGTATATTAACCAATTCCATTGTCCTTTCAGGTGGGTGACTTCCTACTTCTGCACCTGCTAGGTCAGAACATGTCATTGCGTGTATTCGGCGAAGTGCTAGACGAGTTGTCCCGAAGGCTGCACATGAACTCGAACGCGCCCTCCGCCCCCTCGACCCTCGAGATGGCCCCCATCTACCCCAACATTGACAAGTATGCAAAGGAAACAGAGACGTAAGTTTCCAGACTGAGCTTAGACAATACACGCAAAACTCCCAGAATGGTCCTAGAAAATGTATTGCGATTTTGTCTCGAATACGACTCTCGAGAAAATTTACAGGATTCCTATACAATCCATTTACGATTGATCTCGATTCTTGTATCCGAGACTACTTTCTGTGAAGAAGGTATAGGACAGTGTATTGTTCTTTGAGTAATTGTAACGCTCATTCGCAGTAATGTAAGAAATTCAGTTCCAACGACATGAATGACCATGACATTCCTTATTTTACCTGTTTTATGTAAGACAAACATTTGCCTTTTTGCCTTGAGCTTTAAATTTAGTGAATCACTATACGATTTTTAATTAGAAATAAAATTGTTGATACTTTTCGTATAACCTACTAATCAATTTGTTTGTTATTATGATATGGAATTTGCTGTGGTTCTACGAATTTGCGAATAAGCAACATTTTACATTTTATTGAATAACGATATTTGAATTACATGTTTAGTTAGTTATGTAAGTTCGAAGCAACTCGCAGATAAATGCAATTGATATTTAAAGTACATACAAAGTATACATACCTACATTCATTTTTTATTTTAAGTATAGCATATCTTTTGTATTAGGATATTATGAAATGATAGAGGTTGTAACAAGTGGGGTTTGAGCAAGTAACATCTAGGTATTTTTATTTTACTTTCCATCAATAAATATTTTAATAATTAAATAAATTAAATTAAATATTTTAAATGACTTGCCCATATCGTGCTGTTAGAAACCTCACACGTGAGATATAGAAGACATTTTTAATTTTAACATTTTCTTTATATTTTTATTCTTTTTTGTATCGATAAGGATGATAAAATATTAAGACCATAACAATGCATTTTTAATGAAATTAGATAAGTGATTGATACTCCAATGAAATCTTATACAGGCTGGTCTTAAATATTGATAATCTAATTGACGTGAAATATTCAGTGAGTTAGTTGTAGTCGAATTAAAACTATAACAATGCTGCAGAATACACATATCGACTTTTAATTAAGTCTTTCAATTACAATTAAGTAGATATTACATGATAAGAATATTTTATACGTGCTTTTCTTTTGTTCCATTGGTTTAGTAAATAACGTGTTTATACATGTAACTAGTAGCATAATTATGTGTATGAATAGCTACGTCTGGGAGTATCTGCTGATAGTCAAATTTTATATAATGTTACTTCAATCTCGTGATTGATATCAAAAGTATATTTGGTACTAAGAAAAAGGAGAAATCATAAAATATGTATGAAGTGTGAATGGATAAATAATCAAGGAACGTCTATCTATAAGTTCGAAGTGAATACATTATACTCATAAATTGTTCCAAATGTGCCATTAAATAAGATGATCAGAAGAGAAAGGCCACGATTCTCAACGTATCTCAAATGTTATTGTAGAATAAGATTTTGAGTCATGCATTATTTTAATAGATATGTGTGTATGAATTGATAAACTTTCTTGGAATCTCGTAAAAATGTCTTCCACACACTCGAGCAGTGTTTAGACGGAACTCGACTTGTGCAGTTTGCCTTGTATTTACTAGTTTTTAATATAAACTTTGCCATTCCTATGTAAAATGTTTCGTAGTGGATAAACGATGCTGCCTTACTTCCTACGTAATATCTCTGAGACTGCAACAACCATTATTTCAATGTGTTACATTGTCTACATTATATTTGGTAATAAATGACTTCAAATAATTGTATTTTAGTTTTATTTGTGTACTAAAAACATGTTATAAAAATATTAATACAGAATATCTTCAAAACAACAAAAACATAACATATCAGTCATTAAGTTCAACATCGGCCCCAAACTACCACCCTGTTGTACCTGTATTTAAAATGACGAAAAACGACACATAAAATAATTCCAAAGCTTGAGAGAACGACGAACTAGAAACCAAATTCCTAACAACCAGAAGAAATACACCAATACACAAGGAGAAGGAGAATATTAGTATGAAATAACAGGAATGTTATTTACAGATTTAACAAAGAAAGAAATCATAAGAGACATATAGTAAAATAATTTTATTATGAAAGACAAAAGTTATGAGAGATTTATATATCACAACATTCATATTTTTAGCACCAGAGCCCAAAGTTAAATAAAATGAGAATTCCCCCAGAGAATTATTTGAAATTGTACATGTTAATGATGAAAATGATTATTATTATTATAAGATACTATTTTTTAAATAAAAATAACATGCGACATGCGTGCAACATTTCTATAAGTATGTAGCATATAACTCTTTCTATCAATTCACTTCCGACTCATCTTTATTTTTGCTTTAAGCACCCCCCAAATCCGAAAACCACGACTGGAGCTTTTAGTATCTAAATCACCACCACCTTGGATTTGCAATTTTTCTTCAATTTCATCAACCGGAGGGTCACCCTCGAAACCCCTAGAAACCATGGAAATTTTGTTCGTGACGATTAATTTGTTTTATTTATATATCCGCCATTTTAGATTTCTATCTTCCTTTTTTTCTCTAAATCATTTTGCAGCCATCATGGATTAGCGATTATTCATTATTTTAACTTTTGGAGATATCCCCAACAACCCGAAACGCGTCACACACACGTTGGGGTCGGCCAACATGTGAATTATGCCAAATACGGCACCGGCCTGCGGCAGAACCATTTTTTTGCCACTCTGGTGTGCCAAAATGAGCCTCAGGCCGACTTGAACTTCATATATATTCATCAACATGTTTCACTTCATCATCATTTGCCTAACCTTTTCCCAACTATGTTGAGTGCCGACTTCCAGTATAACCGAATGCAGCTGAATATCAGTATTTTACTTGGAGTGACGCCTATCTGAACTCCACAACTCAGTTAGAACTGGCTAATATTATGATACCCCTTGGTAAGACTGGTTGTCAGACATTCGGGCCACTGACTACCTGTTTCACTTTCCTATTTCACTTCATACGAACGCGTCCGTTAGTTTGCAGGGGAAGGGTCAATCAGTGCATTCCATTCCCAAAACCATGCTAACTACACTCACCTGTTCCCCCAGTCGAGTTTGGCGACGAGCTTGAGCCTCAAAGCTCGCGTTTGGTCCTGGGTCAAAGTGCCTGCCAGAAGAGCTCGTCGGCCACTCAGGAGTTCTCGCATCACCTTCGCTACCGCGCTGAACCTGTAGGTCTCCCGCTCCTGGAAATGGGGTTGAATGATATTATAAGGTATTCTGATATTTTATCAGTTTGAAGGAGAATCACTGGACGACTGAGGAATTTGCGGGACAAATATGGCCAGAGGTAGCACAAAACAAAGAGGTTTGGAAAAGGTAGGGGAAGGCCTTTGCCGAACAGTGGCTTGCAAAAAAGGAAGAATCCTGTTGAGCATTCAAAATGCCTGATATTCTCGTATAAGAATGCGTTAAATGTTTCCCGAACTCCAAAAACGGCAGAATGATCACGCAATCAAGGCAAGGGTTTCAGATTTCAGTGTTGAAACTCGTGATAAAGCCTGCGTTTCAAAAAACGTAATTCTTTGTTACAAAATTTTATTATTAGCGACCTTGAGCTCTTGAGAGGTAAACTTAAGTAACTAATTGTTCTTAAAACAATTGCACCGATTTGGTAGGTTTCTGATTAAAGTATAATGATGTTATTTTAAGGAACCGCCAAAATAAAAGGTTGGTGTTTCGTTTCCTGTATCGGCGTCATATTTACATATTCATCACTTCTGTATTCTCCGAAGAGGTAATCAGGTGATCATAACACAGCTACATATGCAATTTTTTACTTTGGCGAACCATTTTGGACCATTTACTGTTGTCTGAAATACCGCACTCACACGCATATAAAGTGCCTTATTCTACACACATTGTTGTTGTGAACTGACCGAAAAGTTACCTACAATTGTTAGTTGTTATATGTATGCTGAAATGAATTGTATATAATAATGTGTATGGAACTTCAGAATTGCCCAATGGAATCAGTTGACTAATGTTTTGATGATGGCTGTCAGAACACTTAGATGGCTTAGATTGGTTCCCATTGCTTACAC
This sequence comes from Diarsia brunnea, assembly GCA_949774965.1. Taxonomy (NCBI): domain Eukaryota; kingdom Metazoa; phylum Arthropoda; class Insecta; order Lepidoptera; family Noctuidae; genus Diarsia; species Diarsia brunnea. Next base: position 15,244,353 of record OX459001.1, read on the forward strand.
ACTATTAGCCACAGTGGTTACTAGTCTTACAGTCAAGTGAATGTGAGCAGTGGTATTTGCCCCGATATACGGGTTGATGGACATACCTTTATGGCGCTTAATATACAAAGACAGTCGGTATTTTAATGGCAAATTGGTTTTCGAAGGATTCATTCGTTTACGAGCTATATCTCTCACAATCAACAGTTTATAGAGGTGAGATAAAATAATCGATTTGTCAAAATTACCCCGTTTGGGCCCCAAGTTAACGGGGTCAAAATTATTTCAAATATGCTTTAGTATCACACATTTCAAAGAATGCACCTATAATAGGGTAGTTGACCAAAAAAATCTAATTAGTCCGTCAGATAGATTTCCAAAAGATATTGGACAGATATTTTTTCTTTTTTTATGTAAGTAAACAAAAAATTAACACGATGCAGTGCTTCGAAAAGTCGTGTGACGTCAAAGTTTGGTACATTTTTTTAACAGAAAGTGACATCACAAGCCCCCCTTGATCTTTGACACGTTTTATTCTCGTCAATTTTTATTAATTTGATAAAACAAAAAACACGTATCCAATATTTTTCGATAATCTAACAGACGGACTAAACAGAACCGCATTTTTTTGTCAGGAAACATCCCTATACCAATAACACTGTATGAATCTGGGTTGCACGAGTCTCATCCAGGTCATCACAATGTACGGTTCACAGAATGTTAGTTCCAAGAATTCATATTATTCTAAACTGTATGAAAAGGCTTCACACGGAACACGACAAACAATGACTCATAAATAACAAAAGAAACCGTGAACAGGCTAGTTAAATGACAAATCTTACGCCTTATACAAATATTATGCTGAATAACTGCCATAGTATGTCCACTTTTGTTCAAATACGGTGAGATGAAAACTTCTTAAGTATGTTGCAATGCTGACCAGAAACATGACAATGTAACACAATCATGGGAAAGTATTTCTGTCTGTCTTTTGTTAAGTCTATCTTATACCTATACAGGGTGTTAAACGAATCCGTCAGGAAGCCGTCAACCAACCATTATGTACATCAAACTAAGTACCTAACCCTTTTTTATTTTTTAGGGCGGGTGGGAAATCATCAAATAACCCCTCCCGCTCTTGGGCAAAGCGAAAGGGAGTGTCAGACTTCTACTGACTAAAAACCACCCATGTTCCTTCTTAGCCCTTCATGTCGAGGCCGCGGTATCTCTTGCGAACAACCCGCAGCCCAACTAAGTACCCCTACGCAAAAAATATTACTTTTTTTTTGGGGTGAAAAATCTAATTTTACATTAAAACTCAATGTCACTCTTAAAACATTGTGTTAGTGGATACTTTGAATAGTAAACAGGTCATGGAGGTAATTTAAGTAAAGTTATAACCTGAAAAACTATTATTTAAAAAAACAGCTGCGAAAAATTTGGAACTTTGACCCCCAATATATCCGTAACTAGGGGGATTCCCAGGTATGGTCTAGAACAAAAAAAATATACCAGTGACGGGGAGAATAAAATGCCCTAAGGCTTCGTAAAGGGTAATTTTACACCCTTTAGTTCTTCTGACCGTTTTCGGACAATCTTATTGGAGATTAACCATCGGTGAGGGTAATATTATACCGCAGTGCACAAGTGTACGTAACATATAGGTGCATTCTCTGTTCCTTGACTCTCATAGCTCGATAGGACGGCAATTCGGCACGACCGGAGAGATTAGGCGCAGGACCAAAGGCTTAACGAGCTCTCCACGAGGGTATCATACCGCCATCTTTCAAACTTCGGGCTACGCTGCTACTAAGAAATTTCTAATGAACAAAATCTAATAGCACATTTTCCGCGACTCGGGAATCGAACGCAGGACCTCGCTCAACAGTCGCGCTTGCGACCAACGGGCAACCAACCTGATACCTGTACATACACACCGTAACGGTTGAACGAATTTGGATGTTTTGCATACATATAGTTGCTAAGTTTACGATACTTATAGGTAAGTTTATTGTCCAGATAGTACGGTCCAGTGAGGTAATTCCCTCCATTCATGCGGGCGGGGCCATGAACAGTTTGTTTTGAAAATAAGTTACATGTCTCATGCGTTTGCACGCATGAAGTTAAAGACGATATAGAACAAAAACATAAAATTAAATTATCCTCCTACTGAGTCTTTATTTTACTATGATCAGTCAGCAGTAGGTACAACACAATCAGATCTCTGGTAATCCGCTAAGCATTGCAGTAAGTAAATACATTTCCGATTCTTCAAGATTTAAAGTCAAGTACAATACTTGACTTTAAAGGACTGATATCCGTTATCACGACACTTAAACGAATGCTAATAGAAAAGTGCACCGTAACATAGCACTTGGCAATACCTATGCAGTTACTATCTAAATACATTGCACATTACATTCATGGCGATGATTCATTTTCATAAAATAATAATTGTGTACCAATAAAACAATTCATTGTTACTGTCACACTATCTGTACCGGAAAACGGAAAAGTTTCTACATAATATAAAATACAAACGTAGGTATGGGTAGCAATTAAAGTTCAATCTTAAGGTATCTTGTCCCACTGCTAGCGATTAGCGAGTTGTTCTTGAAACTAGAAACGAATTAGCGAGAACGAGCGCCTACTCGCTGCCATCCGTATGTAACAACCTAGTTTTGTGCCCGCCAAGCAAACTGAGCGAGTACACTCTTTGACAGCCCTTGTCGCTGCGAAAAACGAGAACTCGCCGGATGTGAATAGCTTGTGACAACTATAATAGTAGCTGAACATTCTCGTCGAGACATTCCGAGACAGGGCGAGTGCGAGTGTACCTATACAGGGTGGAAGAAACATCATCGCACAAACGATTGCCACGGATTCAGTTCATAATAATTCTGAACCATCATAGATATTTTCATTTGTCTTTTTTCTACAAAACTGCTATACATACATACACAGTCAAAATGTACCTAAAGGACAAACGTTTTTTTTTAAATACCGGTAACAAAATGAGGGATGGTTCGCAATGATAATCATGAATACGTTTGTGCGTCGATGTCTCTTCCACCTTCGACTAGCCTCGGTGCTCAAGCCTGGCGCTCCGTCGAGTGTTCGCAGCCATCATTAAAAATTATGCATCTCCGTTACTGACAAGTCGATAGTTGGTCGCTCTTCGCAGGCTGTGGGACATGTACCTTATACTCGTAGTACAGTGCTAGAAATTCTATCTGCGTGATTCGTTTCCTGTGTCGCTAGCGTAATGCCGTTGCTATATAAGTCCACAATTAACTTTTTTGTAGCGAAACGTTTGGTTCGTTGCATTTAATTATAATATACCACAAAATAATTTATTGTTGATTGGGTGGTTAGCGATATATTTAATTTGCAGTTAATTAAAATATCGTTGCTTCAATAAATAATTTTTTTATATTTTTGTTAAAGATTTTGCATTATTTACGCAATGTAGGATATGCAGACAAGTAGTTTCTACGTTTGGATGTAGGAGATACCTAATCTCTGAAACGACTCATCCGATATCAATACTTAATTCTGGTTAAAACAAGAATCTTCAATCGGACGATGTAAGTAAATGATAAAACTGAAAACAGCCAATATCAGGCAAAACATAAGTATCTGAAAAGCGTTTATATCCAAACAAAGACGATGTACATTATAGTGCAGTATGATTCATTACTACGAGTACGAAGCTACTTAGGTACATTGATCGGACGAGTGAACCATACTATAATTGCAGCTTTACTGGCCTAGAGATAAACACAGCTGTGGTGCTAAGATGCACTTGATTCATAGGTCAGAGATGTTCAGCATTTAAGTATTATTTCCTTTGTTTATTATTTTATTAAGTCCCTAAAAATCAATATAAAAACATAAACATTGTAGCCCACCGGTATTGGGAACATGGTCTAAAGCTACCGGGCGGTGAGTGCTCCAGAGAAAGGAACTTCCTAACTACTACTAACCGTCTCCAGGAGTAGGTACCGCTTGCTGTATCCCTTGACACAGCTTTCTAACGAGAGCCACCTCAGGTATTGATCGAGAGAAATCTATTGGCAATTAAGAAAGCCATTGGCGGATACCATTATCGGGTAATACGATACCCCTTTTTTTTGGGGTAGGAAATCATCAAATAACCCCTCCCGCTCTTGGGCAGAGCGAAAGGGAGTGTCAGACTTCTACTGACTAAAAACCACCCATGTTCCTTCTTAGCCCTTCATGTCGAGGCCGCGGTATCTGCGAACAACCCGCAGCCCCGACGGGCGTCGGCCCTTGCGGGCCCCTTCCATGTTGCTGACATCTCTTTGAGGCGCGCGTGAAACACGAACGCGCCGTCGACACGGCCTGTCGTCCTCATAAGACGGACGGACGGCGAGCTTACCCATCACTCACCGTCCACAGGCCCGCGTCTACGGTGGCCGGAAGCCATCACGTGGCCCCCGACGCCCGGAGCGCCTCCCGCGGCGGCTGGGACGAGAGGTTCTCTCCCTCTCACGTTCCGCCACCTCCTTCGCTAGCATCACTGCTTTGCAGAAGGAGGCGACGGCGTCCCATTCCTCCTCGCTCCGGACCATAGCTTGCACCAGGGCCGGACGCGAGAGGTCGCCGCCGCCGATCGCCGCTCCACTCCACGGTGTGCTCCACCGTGTCCTCCGGCCGAATACGATACCCCTTGGCTTACCAGTATTACAGATTTTTGTGCTACTGACTACCTGTAACGACTGTCAAAGATCTATAATTTATAACAATGCCGGGACCAACGGCTTAGCGCGCTTTCCATGAGTAATGAGTGTAATATAATAAATAAGCACCTTATTTTTATCCTAGATTGCTTGGGACAGCAGACTAAACAACACTTCAGATACTATAAATATTGACGATAGTGTAATGATTGCAATCAATTTATATAATTTATTTTCATCCTAGTCCTCTCCAGTTAATATCAAGTCAAGTGATTGCAATCAGCTATTGCATCAGTTTCCGTTTCTTTGTGCCACTCCACAATGTTTTGTGTTTCTAATTCAGAAGTTACTACATCCCTTGTTTTTTTTTTGGGGGTGGGAAATCATCAAATAACCCCTCCCGCTCATGGGCAGAGCGGAAGGGAGTGTCAGACTTCTACTGACTGAAAACCATCCGTTCCTTCTTAGCCCTTGTGCCGAGCCCGCGGTATCTCCTACAAACAACCCGCAGCACCGACGGGCGTCGGCCCTTGCGGGGCCCTACCATATTGCTGACATCTCTTTGAGGCAGTTACTACATCCCTTCAAGTCATCATCGAATCGCATCGCATTTCAGGACATAAGCCTCCCACAGGCGTCGACTCATAGGTCCACCTTGAAACATGGTAGGAGGTCTAGCAAGTTTACATCTTCTTGTGCCTCTCACATCCTGCGGATTGGCGACTTCACCAGGTCAACGGTCCATGCTGTGGGAGGCCTACTATCGCTACGTCTTCTGGTACGCTTCGGAACCTTTCGTTCCCATCGACCATCCGTTAGGCGAGCAACATGAACTGCCGACTACCACTTTGGAGAACAGTCTCTCCTTATGTAAAAATCAATAATGTTCTACTTACCACATAAAGCTTCTTCCATAGTCTTGCCCATTCTCTCAAGACACAGGCTATCTCCCGGACCAGTGGATCATCCTTCAGTTCAGTTATAGCAGTGGCTCCTGATCCCTTCACGATGCATGGCCGGATTGTCACCACGCATGATGGAAAAATGCCCCATGATGACCTGTTCTTTGAGCTGAAGCCTCGATACCAGACTAGAAGAAATACATAAATTATTAATATCTAAATCAATATAACCATTCTTGAAAATTCGACCTGAATCTGATAGTAAAATTACTGATATACATATAATTATGTAAGTATTAAAACGGCGAAGGGCTATTTTCATCACTGAAGGGTTTTCCCGTCGGGGCTGCGGGTTGTTCGCAAGAGATACCGCGTCCTCGACATGAAGGGCTAAGAAGTAACATGGGTGGTTTTTAGTCAGTAGAAGTCTGACACTCCCTTTCGCTCTGCCCAAGAGCGGGACGTTATTTGATGATGTTCCACCAGTCAAAAAAAAAAGAAGATGATAGAGCTAGAAAGGAGATGACCGCTGAGATAACAAGTAATAGAGAAGTATAGAAGAATACATATACGCCAACCCCAAATAAATTATAAGGACAATGATGATGATGAGTGGCAGATCAGCTTGCAATAACTACAGATTCGCAAGTGCATATCAGCTTTACTATTTTAGCATACTATCATCCACCATTAACACTACTAATTATGAAGTAATTAGTGGTTCAGTAGTTTAATTAATAGAGCTAGGTCTCTTCCTATGGGTCAATTGCCTGGACTGTGTGGGAAGATAATAAATAGATACATTAGTACTATAATAATGTTTGTTATTTCATTACAGATAAGCATTAATATAAAGAGAACTAGAATTTGTAACTAATTTACATTTCAGATTGTGTTTTTTTGTCAATGTCTGACTGTATATTAATGAATATGAACACAGAATGAAATTATGTAATGTAGTGATCTAGTCATGTGTTCTATAACCTCAGTTTCGAAGCTAGTTTCAATTTTTTGAGGCTAAACATCTGAGTATAAGGAAATGTCAGTTTACATAATAAAAAACCAATCATGTCTGAGCCAGGCCTGGAGTGCCTTTCACTCCAGCCTACTATAGCATCAAAAGTATTTATTTAATTTTAGAACAATTAAGTTACCTCCATTTTCCTCCAATATCTGGACCGTCTCTCCAATTTCCAATGGCAGTCCGGATCTGACATCTCCCTTCCAGTTATAAACAGCTGAAATTAAAATATTTATATTGTCAAAACTAAGTAATAGCCTTAAAATAGGGGGTGCTGGAGATTTCATACTAAACTTGTTGAGGTTGCTCAACCTCAAATGACTGATGTTACTGAGTGACTGACGTTTGACTGTGGCTTAATTGAATGTGCATCCTAGTCCACAGTACCTATTTTGTACAAAATGTATTAGGCTAGGAGTAAATGCCAACTTGACGTCTAACAGGGAAGAATGGAAGAAGAAAACGTGTTGCGCCGACCCCAAATAGAATGGGATAAGGACAGGAAGATGATGATGATTAGGCTAGGCCACCCCTTTATGTAAACAAACAATATTTTGTGTAATCATAATATGGTGCTGCGGACCCGGCGTTAGGGAGTATTTCATGGACAACAAAGCTGAACTGTAGAGATAATTGTCCATTTAGCTGTGGCAGATGCTAAGCACAATTTGTCAATAAACTCAGTGTATCATCTTACATATATATACCACAGCTACAAATCATGTTCAGTTTAGATTACTACCCATTTTCCATCTGTCTTATTTGATTTTAGTACCAGGCTGCAACAGATGAACCACAGCTGAACAGAAGAAAGTAAGTTACCACAATATTGCTTCTCTAATTGAGGAAGAAGTCTTTGTCCTCCAATTTGGTAACAGCTGGTATTGTCATGTTTAACATATTCTTGACCACAAACAAGATATAATTTATGTTTAGTTAATTTTCCTGCCAGTGGTCAGACATGCATAGAAATTCATTCAGTATAATGGCATCTGAATAAATCAGAATAAATTGCCAATGTATTATTTATGTGTTGTAAATACATCTTCATAGGCAGTGAATAAAACCTTGAGCAAGGAAGATAAGATAGTTTACAAGAGATGAGATCTGCAGATACTTTTTTTTATCTGAAAACTTGGGATTTTCCTTATTTTTATTTTAAAACAAATTTTTATTCTTTTAGGATAAAGTTATGTAAGTTATATAGTGTTCATATATAGAAGTTATATATTTAAAACATTTGTTCTAGAACTGTTTTTAAATCTCTACCTATTTTCATAGCAGACTAATTAATGTAAAAATCTATATAAAATAATTATTAAGGATTGGTTTCATTAAGTTCTAAGTGATTCAGTACCTACTCTAACGATATCAATCATTAGTGAAGTTGTGGTTCAAGTCATACTTATTCTATAAATAGGCATTTAAAAAAAAAACACTGAAAAACAAGGCCGGAATGTAAGGAAAAACACAGACATGGTTGACAAACAATGGACTCAGTGGTAAAGCAAGTTGCATGGGATGTTATCAATAGATCATAGGCCTATCATAGATGCCTTCTCCTAAGTCACTTAAAATAGTTAAAATTCATAACATGTTATTACGTTTCCGCTGTAATTGGCAGGATGTATCCGGACCGCGTAATGCTGATTGATTAAAAAAATACAACTTACCAACAGCTAGCTTTGGTGATTTCGAAGGAATCCACATTTTCACACCAAACGCTGCCAGCTTCTACGAATTTTGTACACAACATTCACTGAATCATTATTGATGAATTGTTATTTTCATCCGAAAATAGATAATCAATTCCGAACAAAACCTGCGTTCGATCAAATTTTTGACAGAAGTGATGTGAGGAAACTAAATATTAAATGTACAGATAAAATAATGTTTCGCAGTTAGTCGAGTAAACCTATTGTTTCATCGAAGGAGTTTTATTTTTGAAAACGGTTGTTTTGTAAATTGTAGGTCAAAATTAAAAAAGTGTCGCTAAGTTTTCAATTATATTAATAATAATAAGAACTCTTAATATATTTTAGATAATTATTAATGTACATTGTACGTCATACCCATCTAAATGGTTACAAAATCTCATAACTAGGGTTGTACTGTGCTTCAACCCCTATTAGTTCTGTTTAACTTTTTATTTATTAGTAGTATAAGACCACAGTTGGAGTTAGCTAGTACGAAGTAATATAGTATTAATAGGAGTTAGGACTAAACTAAGCATGATATTCAAATTCTTGTCTAAAAAGTAATTTAGTAAGAGTAAAGTATGATGATAGGATTTATACTTTTGAAACAAATGATGCTACGAGTAACTAGCGGCGGCGCTCGGGGTTACTTCAAATCTCCATTCTGAAACATTCCAGGGACCACGCTTCGCCGCAACTCTTCATCAATCTGCGTACCTAAAATCATTTATTTATTTATTTGTCTTTCAAAAAATCCACAGATCTTTGAAATTTTATCTTACGAATTAACATCTAGATCAATAACTTAACTCGACTATCAGGTTGACAGTTCAACTGTGCTAGTTCCAATGAGTAAGGAAAAATATAGAGCCGCCGCGATATTCTATAGACACATTTGCTTATACAAATATGAGTGAAATAGGATACAGAATGTGAAATATCGTTTTGTTTCGTTCTTTCTAATACAGTAATCGTATTTGATGAAAGAGACAACAATATTTCAGTTGTTGCTCATAATGGCAACATTTGGTGTTACGAGTCACACAATAGTAGGTAGGTGCCGTTTCCGCCATGTTATGCGGCGAGTTTCGTGGTAGTTCTGCTGTCAAATAGTTGTTTACTTTTTGATAAATTGAGATTTGTGACAAAATTACGAAGAGTTTACCTATAAAACTGCATATACTTATTAAAAAAACAGCAATTCAATATGCCTGCGTGCTGTATTGTGAAGTGTGGTGCAAGAAACCAGAAAAATCAACCTCAATTGTCGGTGCACAGGTTAGAAGCCGGTTTTCATGCAATAGTATCTAGGAGTAATACACTTTCGATGAAAAAAATGCTAAGCGATCATTAATTTATTGATATAGTGTTAATGTTTGGGTTTATTTCCGTCCCAGAGACCTTTTTGTTATTTCTTAATTTTATTCGTTTGTTTACAAACATGAATAGTGTTGTACCGTTGCGTAATAGTTTCCGATACTAGTTCCTTTTTATCGGTCGGTTATAGGTACGTGATCTGAAAATAAGACATCAGCATGCTTGCACCGACTGGACGGGTCCACTAAAATCTGTGTGGTGCTTTCTTCAAATGACCATCTCAGACACTAATCTGCATAGTTTTCATGTGTGTATACCAAGGTTATGTCTGAACTTTAAAAGAGACCATGACCTCTGAGTTTGTTTCGGAAGTTTCTTCTCAAAGTAGTCAGAAACGAAACACCGACCCCATCTAGTTTTAATAAAAAGTGACTTGTAAAAGTGTATGTAAAAACCTATTTGCAAAATAAACATCATCATCATCTGCCTAGCCTTTTCACAACTATGTTGGGGTCGGCTTCCAGTCTATCCGAATTCAGCTGAATACCAGTATTTTACATGGAGCGAATGCCTATCTAAACTCCACAACCCAGTTAACACTAGGTAATACGATACCCTTTGGTAAGACTGGATGTCAGGACTTTCAGGTTACTGACTACCTGTAACGACTGTCAAAGATCTTTATATGACAGCCGGGATCAACAGCTTAACGTGCTTTCCGAGGCACGGAGGAAACTCGGCATATACTGGGCGGTCACCCATCCACAGACCAACCTAGGCAAGCGCAGCTTAACCTAAAGATCGATCCGAGTGGCAGTTCTTGGTAAGCCACGAGCTCCTCTTGCAAATTCAAATTCAAATTCATTTATTTGCAAAAACACGTGTAGATAATTTACATGTTATTAATATGCTCATTATAGGTGTTAAGATAATGTCTTTGGCTCAACATGTTTGACCATGACTGGTGTACAAATTAGGTCGAAAGACCACAACTGTACGATTACATCGCACATTTATTGAGGTTGCTAGCATAAGCATTTTTACCGTATTGTAAAGCAACTATGGAAATATATTTGAGTACACTTTCGTCCGTTTTATTGTAAACACCTAATAAATAATTTAACAAGAAATTAGCAAGAATATATTTTTCTTCCATCTAAACTTATCAATTGTATTAGCAGTCAAGGGCTCGTACATATGGTCCTTCGAGTGAAAGTGTTGTGATTAGTTTTCTCGTGTGGTTGCGAATCGGTTCAGTCGGCCTCCCACAAGCGGGTCTCACCGACAGGAATTGAGAAGGCGCATAAGATCGCACGGGGAGATATCAGAGCACTTAAGCAGAACAAGTGACAAGGGACAGCAGTCCAAAAAGACAAACAGCATCAAGGCAAACGGCATCAAGGCAAACAGCATCAAGGCAATCATCAAGTAAACATTGGGCATCAGGGCCTCAGCAAGTACAGGAAGTGCAGCTAGCTAGCAATCCAAAACAAAGATCGATCAACAGCACGTATCAAGCAAGGTGACGGCGATAGTACTCCGTAAGTCAGCAGAGAAAATCAATTAATTTATTTGAATTTCCTATTTATCAAGTATCAAGATGGAAGAACTGCTTCAAAAGCAACATGTTGCCGTCAGTGGCATGCGACAACTATGGACCAATTTCAAGAAAGATGGTCAAGATCGCAAAACTGCAGAATACATCAAGAAAAGAATTGAAACTCTGAACAGCTATTGGAACGAGTTTCAGAAAAATCATGAAATACTGTGCATGTACGAAGACAAGACGCATGACTATTTTATAGGAAACCACTATGAAGAAAACAAGACGTTCTACTTGGAAGTCAGAGAGTCGATTCAGAGAGCCGGTTTAATCAAGCCAGCTCTGTTTAGCCGTCAGCAACCAGGTGCCGCGGCCGCGGAGGGCAGAACTACCCCGGTGAGTCCAATGCCAACTCTGGAGTATACTACCCGGGGAACTGACAGCAAGTTTGACGAAAAGTTACGTAAACAAGCAAGCAACTTCAAAGCTTTTGTTCGTTTAGTAACAAATATAGATCTGTCAGCCGTAGAAGAAAAATGGGAGTTTGAAGATATTTTGAGAACTCTAGAATCACGTTGGAAAGCTATCGATGATCTCCATTGGAAAATAGACAGCGAGTTTGAAGAAACAGACGATAATTACGAGGCTTCATATACGCAACATGAGCAAATGTACTTTAAAATCAAGAAAGAAATTAATCGTAAATTATGGTCTGTATCACATCGAGAAAAGTCTACGCCGCAACTGGATATTCCTATATTTAACGGGAATTACCAGAACTGGGTGTCGTTTAAGGACTTGTTCACGGAGGCAATTCACGGTAACCCATATTTATCTGCTGCTCAGAAAATGCAGTTCCTGAAGAGCAAGATTAAAGGTGAAGCAGAACGCCTGATTCAACATCTTCCGATTAGTTCGGATAATTATATCACTTGCTGGGAAATATTGAACCACCGTTACAACAACAAGAAACTTATTTTCTCCACTCATATGAACACCTTAATGAACATCCCAGTCATGCAACAAGCGACGTCAAATCACGTCAAACGCATTCATGATGTAGCAACCGAGTGCCTAAACGGTATGAAGAATTTAGGCATCAACATTGACACTTGGGACCCAATAATAGTGCACATTCTCACTCAAAAAATGGATTCGGAAACTGTAAACGAATATTTTGCATCACTTAAACAACCAAGAGAACTGCCGTCTTTGAAAGAGTATTTGGATTTTTTGGAAAACAAGTTCACAACAATGGAGTCTGCACGTCGCAAACAAGATGCGACACAAAAATCTACCAATAACCCTTCAAGTACAGGGAACTCGAGGTCAAATCATGGCAAGCAGTACTACGTCAGCAACAAGGCTACGTCGCAGAAGACTACATCCGTTATTTGTCCAGTATGCAACGATCATCATGGCATATATTATTGCAAGGAATTTAAGGCAATGGCACCAGAGCTGAAAAGAAAAACAATTACGCAACTTAGTTTTTGTACAAATTGCCTCATCAAACACAGCGGAAAAGAATGCAAGTCAAGTAAACGTTGCCAAAGGTGCAAAGGGCAACATAATACATTGCTACACGATGTGTTTGCAAACGCCAGCACAACGTCACATAACGTTTCCGTCCCCGTGCTGTCTGAGCAAGAGACAAGTCACGTAGCTCATGTTGCACAACAAAGGCTTGCGTCGACAGTTCTTTTAGCAACTGCAATTATCAAGGTGTCAGGAGCTGATGGGATACAAAGAACTATGCGAGCCCTCATCGACCAAGGGTCACAAATTTCGCTGATTACCGAAAATGCGGCGCAACAGCTAGGGCTGCCCCGACAAAAATGTAAGGGAGTTATTACAGGCGTCGGTATGAATGACAAGACGTGCAAAGGAATGGTGAGTATCAACTGTACCTCATTGGATGACAATTACAAGTTTAGCACCAAGGTTCTCATAATGAAGAACCTAACGAGAAACCTGCCAAACTCAACATTTTCTAAGCCATCATGGGCATTTCTAGAACAAATTGAGTTGGCCGATCCACAGTTCTATATCAGCAACCCAGTTGACATATTACTGGGTGCGGACATATACGCTAAGATTATTATGAACAATGCACATCGAGAGGATTCCAGTGGCTATGTCGCTCAGGAAACACGCATTGGATGGATTTTGTTCGGCGAGGTACAAGGCCTACAATGTAACATAGTCCTTAACAACATTCAAGACATTCAACATTTTTGGGAGATAGAAGATATACCTGACGACGCTCAAACATCATATGAAGAAGATGAATGCATAAAATTTTACACATCGACCACAACAAGGTTGGAAGATGGAAGGTATCAAGTGAGACTGCCATTAAAGTCTAATTTCAACACGGAAATTGGGGAATCCAAACCCAAGGCTGTCGCCCAATTGTATCAGATAGAAAGAAAACTCGCAAGAAACAAGTCAACTGCAAAACAATATAAGGCATTCATTGATGAATACTTATCACTCGGTCATATGAAGCCGGCACATAGCAACAAGAAACTTGAGTATTATCTACCGCACCACTGCGTACTACGTGACGAGTCAACAACTACGTCACTCCGAGTAGTATTTAACGCATCATCAAAAACTTCGACCGGGACGAGTTTAAACGACTGTATGTATACAGGACCCAACCTTCAAAAGGATCTTATGACCCTAATTCTGAAGTGGAGACAACATCGCGTCGCCTTTATCGCAGACATTGAAAAAATGTTTCGCCAAATTTGGGCACATGAAGATGACCAAAACTTACAAAAAATTGTTTGGCGAGATTCTCCTAATCAATTTGTCCAAGAGTATCAACTAACTACGGTCACCTATGGCACCAAGGCCGCTCCGTTTTTAGCAATGATGACCCTCAGGCAGTTAGCTAATGACGAGAGACCAAATTACCCAAATGCAGCCCGAGTAGTCGAAGAATGTTTTTACATGGATGATTTGCTACACGGTTCCGATTCTGTAGAGTCGGCAAAACAATTACAGCAAGATTTGAAACTACTTCTTAAGGCAGGAGGTTTCAATTTACGAAAATGGAGGTCTAACTATCAAGAACTACAAGAAAACACCGACAAGGGTAACAATCAAGAACCTTACGACTTTAAACAAGCAGAGTCAACGAAAACATTGGGTCTTCACTGGAACTCTGGACAGGATATTTTCTCATTTCAATCGAGGATTGACGATACTACTGATACGCATCCTACGAAGCGGAAACTACTGTCTGAGATATCCAAACTCTTTGACCCTCTCGGATGGCTTACACCAGTTTCTATCAAGATGAAAATACTGTTCCAAGACATCTGGAAAGAGAAGAACCTGCAATGGGATGACAAGATTCCAGAGTCAATTAACCGAGAATGGACAAAAATAAAACAAGACATTCAAAACATAAATCTGTATAAAATACCTCGATGGATAGGTACTCACACGGCCGGAAATAATATCGAGTTGCATGGATTTTGTGACGCATCGCAAAAGGCATTTGCATGTGTCGTTTATTGCAAATTAACAAATCTAGGTCAAACGGAAATAACTTTACTGGTTGGGAAATCAAGAATAGTACCTAACAACAAGAACATTTCTTTGCCCAAATTGGAATTAAGTGGAGCACATCTGCTATCTAAATTAATGGCTAAGGTGAAGGCAAGTTTCACCGGTCACGACATCAAGGTTTACGGGTGGACCGATTCCATGGCGGTTCTGGGATGGATACAAGGAGATCCCGATCGCTGGAGGGTGTTTGTTGCCAACAGGGTGCGACAAATAACCAAGGAGATGCCTTCCGGATGCTGGCGATATGTTAAGTCAGCGGAGAACCCTGCAGATTGCGCGAGCAGAGGATTAACAAGTCTGAAGCTAAAAGAACACGATCTGTGGTGGAGTGGACCTGCCTGGCTACCTCACTGTATGCCGGACAACCAAACAACTCCGAAAATTAATTTACCTGAAGAAGAAGCCCTTAGCAAGCACGTACATACTGTAACACAAGACACGATAAAGGGTAACAGCATCGTCCATAAACTCCTTAGCAGATTGGACTCATTCACAATGGCTGTACACGTAATGGCACGATTACGACGCTTGCTAATCCGTAAAGAAGAAAGACCAACAAACCTATACTTAACCTTATCGGAGCTTCGCAAAGCAAAGGCCGTAGTAATCAAAGAAGTTCAACAAATGGAGTTTCAGCAAGAAATACATGACCTGAAGAAAACCAACCGAGTGTCCACTACCAGCAAGATCTTAAATTTGAACCCGTTTGTAGACGAAGAAGGAATACTTCGTGTGGGTGGAAGACTGCATCATGCTGCAATCAATCTTGATCTCAAACACCCTATAATTTTACCACATCAACATCGTCTAACGGAGTTAATAATAAGACATGCACACAAACTCACGTTTCATGGCGGAGCTCGAGTTACTTTAGCATGCATCAGGCAAAAATATTGGGTTATCGGGGGAAACAATGCAACGAAAAAACAACTACGTGAATGTGTTACCTGTAGAAAACAGAACCCTAAGAAACTACAGCCCCTAATGGGAGACTTACCTGCAGCAAGAATCAATTCATCTCGTCCCTTCATGCATACCGGCGTTGATTTTACTGGACATGTCTATATTAAAACTAACAAGGGCCGTGGTGTCAAGACCACTAAAGGATATGTGTCGGTATTTGTTTGTATGGTGACGAAAGCCGTACATTTGGAACTAGTCTCCGACCTCACATCGTCATCTTTTATCGCCGCCTTACGCAGGATGGCGGCTAGAAGAGGCACTCCTTGTCACATGTATAGTGACAACGGCCGTAATTTTCTGGGAGCCAGTAAGGTTTTACAAAGGGAGTATCAAGAACTGCAGGAAATTATTGATGACAAGCTATTGTCTGAAATCGCAGATATGGAGATCACGTGGCATTTTAACGCTCCTTCATGGCCATCAGCAGGAGGCTTGTGGGAAGCTGCGGTGAAAAGTTTTAAGCTGCACCTCAAGAGAGTGATTGGTGAACAAAAATTAACATATGAAGAGTTCACTACACTTCTAACACAAATTGAAGCCTGTCTTAACTCAAGACCGTTGTGTGCAATCTCAGAAGATCCTGAAGACTTAGATTTCCTGACACCTTCTCACTTTTTAACTGGTGGCCCTACGTTAACTTTAGTTGAGACTGAAAGAGATTTGCGCACACGCTGGCAGCTAACACAGAAAATATTACAAGATCTGTGGAAAAGATGGCGCACCGAGTATCTCACTCAATTAACAGTGAGAAGCAAATGGAGGCAGACTCAATCCAATATCAAGTTGGATGATGTAGTACTAATCCACGATGACAACCTGCCAGCCGGCAAGTGGATGATGGGAAGGGTCGTGGAACTACATCCAGGCAAGGACGGTCACGTGCGTGTCGTGACCTTAAAAACAAAAGGCGGTATTTTGAAACGTCCAGTCTTAAAAGTATCCGTACTTCTAGAACATAAAGAAGTTGCCACACAGTGCGACTCGGCACGCGACGAACTTCAAGAAGCGGATCACCAACAAGCCAAAGAACCCTCGCCAAGGAGGTCAACAAAAACCAAGTTTAACTTCACAACCCTGGTCACAACTCTTATGTTATTCTTCACGTTCATCACAAGTTCAGAATGCAACTTGAAGGTAACCCCGTTCCAAACAAATCAGAGTTTGTATTTTGACAAGGTAGCAAGCATGATGCTAATCAGAGATGATTGGAAACTTGTAGTTTACTACAGCATGGATTCGTACTGGCAATCGACTATAACGTTCAATAAATACATTCAATCGCTCAAACAAACATGTGATTCCATACAAGGCCAAGTTCACTGTGATGTAATTGTACTCCAGTTACGTCACGCGTTCTCAGAACTTCAGCACTACAACCAAGTATTACTGAGTCAGCATTCCGGCACGCGACCTGGGTCACTGCGTCAGCGCCGAGGCCTTATCAACGGCGTGGGATATATCGCAAACAGCTTGTTTGGCGTGCTCGACGAAAGTTTCGCTGAAAAATATCGTAAGGATATTTCGCTTATTCGAGAAAACGAGAAACATATAGTTTCTCTTTGGAGGAATCAGACTTCACTCATGGAAGCAGAAAACAACCTACTTAAGCGTACAGAGCATGACATGAACCAACAACTGAAACTAATAAATCGTCACATGAACAAGCTAGACGAAGCAGTAGGCCAACTGAAGAACAACATTGAATCTAACAGTGTTATCAATGACTTCAACATGGGAGCCATTATAGCAAGTAATATGATGTACAATTTGAAGAGCATTCAGAATATGCTATTAGACACCGTCACAGATATTTACAATGGTCGTTTCAACTTACACTTGATTACACCTGACCAACTCATCAACGAGTTAAGCACGATTTCTAGCAAGTTACCCAAGGACGTCGCCTTACCAATTGACAACATACACTCGGACCTTCGGAAGATATACGATCTGCTGGAAATAAAAACAAGACTTCTGCAGGACATCATCATTTTTGAGATCAAATTACCTCTTATCAGTCGAGATTCATACGAGATCCTCAAGATAATCCCGATCCCCAAGACAACAGGTCATAATGATATGATCAGTATCATCTCAATATCTCAGTACATTTCTATTAATATGAAGAAAGACACTTATATTAATATGTCTGAGGAAGACTTAAGATCTTGTCTCACTGTATCGGAAATTTATTACTGCCACATCTTAAGGCCCATATATCAAATCAAAGGAGACAAGAACTTCTGTGAAACAGAAAATTCGGAATGCAAAACAATATCAAGTTCCTGTAAAGATAATTGGCAAGAAACTTACACATTAAATAATTATTTTTACTTTTGTTGTCATCGGTGTCAAGTTCGAACCATATGCGGCGATCAAGTAACAGCACACCAGTTGACACAAGCCGGACTATTGAACATAGGTCAGGAATGCATCATCAAAACGGACAACTTCACTTTATATTCACACAAACCATACATAAGTGAAATGAAGACCAAAGCAGATATTTATACACCAGTGATTGCCCCTATTAACCACATCATCAACATCAGCATACCTAAACTAGTTTTGGAGAACAAAACCCAAGATTTAGAAGAAGAAATCGGCAAAGTAGACAAACGGATACAGTCTATGAAAAAGGCTGATGTGATGTTATCTGATGATCTATCTAATCACGATATTCATCACTACGCCATGATCTACTCCTTATATGGGATAGTGTGCATCGCTGTTATAATTATTTTAACTCGCCGCACACAATGTAAATGGCGAGTACCGTCATCACCATCACCGTCCGTCACCGAGGAGTCAAGAACACTGCCTGCCGTGCCCGCGCCGCCCTGCAGCAGCGGAACAAGGGAAACAAGTGGATACCTCGACAGCGTGCGCGTTCATGCTTTTCGCAACCCTCGCGTAGATATAGGAACTTCCCCTTAGATTTAAAATAACAAGATTTATAATCTATTTGTATTAGCATGTAATTTTTAACTTTTACTAAATTTGTAAATTAAGTTCCTCTTCATCCTTCCTATCTCGTCCGGGAATATGTACGATTACATCGCACATTTATTGAGGTTGCTAGCATAAGCATTTTTACCGTATTGTAAAGCAACTATGGAAATATATTTGAGTACACTTTCGTCCGTTTTATTGTAAACACCTAATAAATAATTTAACAAGAAATTAGCAAGAATATATTTTTCTTCCATCTAAACTTATCAATTGTATTAGCAGTCAAGGGCTCGTACAACAACATTTCATTATAATTAAAATACAAAGAATAAAATACAAATAAATCAACAATTAAAATCAAAATAAAAAATAAATAAAATTGGTAAATAGTCAAGCGATTCAAAATTAATGGAATAAACTTAATTTGCGTTCTCAGAGCGATTTGTCATTTAAAAATTCATTAATATTATAATATGTTTTTTCCGTCAGTATTTTTTTTAATGTTTTCTTAAACTGGTCTGTGTTTAGAAGTTTTAAGCATTTAGGGATATTATTATAAATTATCGGCGCTCTGCATACAACACTTTTATAAAGTAGCGCTGTCTTAGATGGCTGAACACGAAGTTTACTGTTATCCCGGCGATTCCGTATTACAGTGTCTGACATTCGAGGAAACAAATGGGGGTTTTTTCTAACAAATAAGGCGATCTCTAAAATATAAAGTGACGGCAGAGTGAGGATTTTATGCTTAGTAAAAAATGGTTTACAGCTCTCCGTACTTTGGATACCGAACATGGCACGTATGCATCGCTTTTGCATTTTGAATGCCATTTCTTTATTTGTTGAGTTGCCCCAAAAGATAATGCCATATCTGAGGACAGATTCAACCAGTCCATAATAAGCCGATAGCAATACATCCGTGTTGATAGTTGGAGCAAGTTGGTACAAGGCATATGCTTGACTGCTGATTTTTTTACATAGTACGTCAATATGTTCATTCCAATTTAGCTTACTGTCAATAATTAAGCCAAGAAAACGGGCATTTGATACTTCATTTATAGTGTTATTCTCATGAATTAAGTTTACATTTAGTGGATTATGCAGTCTTTGTCCAAAATGCATTATATTTGTTTTAGATAAATTTATTTTTAAATTATTATTTTCAAGCCAAGAAATTATAGATGTCAGTGAATTATTTATGTCAAATTTATAATTATTAATGTCCTTACATGCAATTGAAACGGTACTGTCATCAGCAAATAATGTCATGGGTTGAGTCGTTGCCTTTGGCAAGTCGTTGATGTAGATAATAAACAAAGGCGGCCCTAGCACACTACCTTGAGGGACACCGTATGTAACGTTTTTCCTCACGGAGCGGAATGTTTCTTCTTTTTTTGTTTTAGGATTCACTTTAGTTATTTCTGTTATCTGTTGTCGATTCGTTAAATAGGATCTAATTAAGTCCAAAATATTGCCTCTTATGCCATATGCGTCAAGCTTACTGATAAGTATATTATGATCCACATAATCAAAAGCCTGAGACATATCGCAATAAATAGCACAAACTGGCACTGTTTTGTCAACGTGGCTGATAACATTTTGGATAAATTCATAAATAGCCATATTTGTGGTTTTATTTTGGCGAAAGCCCTTTTGTTCATTGCACAGTAATTTATTTTTTTCTAGATATGAATTGAGTTCGCCATAAAGATATTTTTCAAAGATTTTAGAAAATATTGACAATAATGCAATGGGCCTATAATTCATCATTAACTGTTTGCATTCTTTTTTAAATAAAGGTTTTATAACTGATAGTTTAAGAGCTTGTGGAAATATTCCAGTTGATATCGACAAGTTCAGAATGTGACTCAGGTGATGGCATATATCCTCATTTACTGTTTTGATTATTTTAGTAGAGATACCATCATACCCTACACTGTTGGTATTTTTAAGACTGTTTATAATTTTATTAATTTGGTAAGGTGAACTTGGTGCAAGAAACATTGAATTTAATGGGTGATTAATTAAAGACGTTACATTTTTACCGGCATCTGGAAGGGGTTTCACTTTTTCTACAAAATAATGATTAAATGCGTTCGCTATATCTGTTGGGTTATTAAGGATGTTGTTTTCGTCAATTTTTATATTGTCAATTGAATCTTTTGGGGTGTTAAGTCTCGTTTTGTTTATAATCCGCCACGCTGTTTTCGTTTTATTATGAGACGTTATTATTTTATAGTTATTTTGCGCACGTTTTGTCAGTTTTATAATTTTCTTAAATAACTGACAGTAATTTAAGTACTTTAATTTGTTATCTTTTGTTGAGTTTAACCTGAACTTCCATAGCAAATCTCTTTTTTTCCGACTGCAAATTTTTACACCACGTGATACCCACTTTGGTTTATGATTAACTTTGATTAAATATTGAGTTTGTGGAAAACAAAGGTCATACAAAAGTTTAAAATCATCTATAAAGTGTTGATAAGCCGTGTTAGGGTCATCAGTGAGATAAATTTCTGAGAAAGACAAGCTCTTAATATACAATCTAAATTTATCAATATTTTCTAAGCTATAGTCACGTTTCATTGTACGCCAATAATGCAATGTCAGATCTTTTTTAACAGGAACCTTAATTAATTGGGCGGTATGGTCCGACAGTCCTAATTCCAAAATTTCACATTTACAGCCCTTTTTAAAGTTATGTGCAAAATTATCTAAACAAGTTCGACTGGCGAATCTGGTCGGTTCATGTAAAGCCAGTTTTAAATTATAATTTAACAGTAAACATTCAAAATCTAATGTTACATTATTACGTTTTAAAACATCTATATTAAAATCACCAGTAATTATAATATTTTCACAGTTCAATTTGGCAATATAAGTCAGAAGTTTGTCCAGTTTATGAAAGAATGTATACAAATTATTTGGTTTGGGTACTCTATATAAACAAACAATTATTATTTTATAGTCAAGAAGTTCCACTGCACAACCTTCTAGTATACAGTCAATACAAAAATTGCGGATTTCGGGAATTTCCCTGAATTTATACTCTTTTTTAAGTAAGATACATGTTCCACCTCTTTTACTATTTGTTCTACTGTAAAATGAAGCCAAACTGTAATTTTGCAGGTATAAATTTGACTCAAATCCTGCCATCATAAAGTGCTCAGAAATACAAATAACGTCCACAATTTTGTTACTGTCTGCAAGTTCATTTAAATTTACACATAATGCATCAGATTTGTTAATTAAACCTGCAATATTCTGATGTAGGATATTAATATATTTCTCAGAGAAAAAACTGGTTGTTGGTTTCTTTTACATTGATTTCTGGAGAGTTTATTATAATGTCCGGTTCAGTATGTATTCTACTATTATTAGATATTATGTCGAACTGACCAAATGTACACAAATCAATTACAATTCTATTCATAATGGCGTCATATATACATTTCATTCCAGGTATTTTAATTTTTCCTGTTGTGTTGGAGAACATGTCTAGTGATAGCTCACTATTACTGTCAAATAGGTAGGCGTAGTCATTATTTTGTAGGTCAAAATGAAGCAGATTATTGAACATCTCTACTTTAAAATTGTAAATAGGTGCTCCTGTTATATATGTCGGTAAACAGATAATATTATTGGTGTGGGCCACCTTCTGTAACGAGTCCCTCATCATATTTATCATGTCAATGTTATTTCTTTCAGATCGTATGTCATTTTCTCCCACAAAAATGATACAGTAATCATTATCGGTAAAGTCTTTCAATTTATTTTCTATGTTGTATAATAGTTCCTTTAAAGTTCCATTTGGTATAGAATAATGGCAATAATCGAAGTAGTCGGAGAAGACGTCTTCAATGAGAGATAAGTGCCCTGCAGGTTTGGTACCACTGCTTAGAATGCATAATTTATTCTTTTGTTTGTTTCTTGCAAAGATAGTAGCCAGCTCTTTTTTACTATGTTGCGGTTTGTTACTATTGATGGAAATAGACGAGTGTACCTCTTTGAAATTGTTTGCTGGCTGCGTATGGGCGTGGCAAGAAGTTTGAGTTTCTTTGTCAAGCATAATCGTTGTGGTTTGGGAATTGTAATCCCCCGCTGTTTCATAGTTTAGATTGTCGTTTGCAGAATTCATCACAGTTTTGTTATGAACTAATGTTTTGGTTTTTCGAACAGATTTCGGTGTCCTGCTTTTCCTCTCAGGTGATAAGCACATTTGCTTATAAGTATTAATCGTTTTTACAGATTTTTGAAGATCCGATTTGAGACGAAAATTTTCACTATTTAGGTTCTCTATTTCGAGATGAGCGCTTTGTAGTTGCTCCTTAAGTTGTTTAACTTGTTCATTCAAATCATTTATTTCTCCACTATTGTCATGCAAGCTATCTGGTATACTCATCATTGTAGTGTCGAATATGTTTTTGTTGCTGCTACTTGTCATGTTGGTAAGATCGTTTAACGAACTGGTTCGACAGATTTTACGAAAGGTGATGTTGTTACTTTCTTGATCCATTTTTTATAGATGTATCGTCACCGCAGCGCCCTCTATTGAGTTTTGCTGGTATTACTGCTCGGATTGTGGTTCTTGTGACCTTTTTTTTTTCTACCCATGTGTTGCGAGTGCGATAGTCTTTGTTAAATTGTTTAAGAATTATTGTAAGAAATATAAGATATCTTACAAAAAGACAATCAGTAGAAGTTGGGGATCGAACTCGCGACACTTTGTACCAGCACTTCGTAAGTCAGCACGTATTGCCTCTCAGCCACGGCTGCGTATGAAATTATGGTATAGTTTCTAGAGAGATTTGGTTACAAATTTAGTGAGTCCGTTACTGTGACTCATTTCGTTGGAATTTTTTCCATGTAATGGTGCACTGTTTTAACGTACAATAGTCACTTTTACCGACACGAAACGTACACTTCGAAGGATTTTTATAGCACAAATTACATTGTTTTGATGTTTAGATCACTTAGTTAGGGTTTATAGGTTTTTATTGTTATTTTAGTTCGTGATAGTTAGCAAAATAAACATCATTTATCATAATTATCACACCAATAAACAGATTTAATAAAAATCGTTCTTATTTTATTTTACTCCACCAGTCAGTATGTTAATCATAATAGAAACATAATCGTCTTCCTATTAGAAGAATTTGTTTTTTACTAAGATCTGCATACCTACCAGAATCTACAGACCTACAGTCCATCGATTAGCTGTCGAATGGTTATGGTTTGGTATACTAATATAACCATTTGACAGTTAATCGATGGACACAATGATAGCTACTAACATTTAAAAAGATACGCAATAGCCCTGCAGGTATAACCGAAAGCGCAAACGTTGCATTCTTTAATTTTGTTCAGAAAACCACTTTAAATAAATTTTATTCTCAGGTATCAGAAGTAAAGTAAATTTACTCATGGTTTTCTGTTACAACGAACTGTTAATTATAATTCAACCGTGATATCTACTAATACTCGTAATACTATTATGTAGTACCAGTTTCGATACTCGTTACAGTAGTACTATGTTCCATGATTGACACAACCCTAGCATTGGCAGCCATTTTGAGTACCGTTCAAGGTTGTAGGTATGCACCTTTTTTTGTAGGTATTTCTAGTCCACTTATTTATATGTCTATGGGCGGCTAGTTCTCAACATTGATTGTCACTTTCTTTTGACTGGGATTTGACAAAAATGCATTTGACTAATATTATAAAAAATTGATGGACCTAAAAAGACAGTGAAAACTAAAAAACGAAATATAAAAAATACGAAAGACATTATTGTATAAAACTTATCACGTAAGAAAATACCTGGACGTACGACTAGGCAATATGGTCGAAAGACTTTAGCCTTCCCTTCGGTCGGGGTAAATTAAAAAAAAAAAAAGAAAAAAAGAACGTTTAAAAAAAAAATTGGGAAGGCGGGAATCGTTCGAACAAATAGGCGGCAATTTCTAAGCTAATTCTATTAATTAATTAACTAATCCTTAGAACTTCATAAATAATAGTTGTAAATAGCTTATTTATATCAGTGTCATTGTAATTATTGTAAATATGGGGAAAAGCGGGCGCAAAAGGAAAAAAAAAGAAGAGGAGGAAAGTTCCATCGTCGACGACTCGTCTACAGAGTCAGACTCGTCGTCGTCAATTGATGAAAAACTGGACTACGTTCCATATAATGCACCGAACTATATAAGGAAGTATCCTGATAGCAGTATTGGTAATGTAGAATACATTGTATTCCTTTCACATGTTGAAGCTAACCAACCAATCACCGAAGGCACCCGAATGGGCATCTCGCGCGCAATCCGGAGGGATTGTATAAGCGGCGTCCAACACTTACGCACCATAAATAAATTTAAAGTCGGCATTGTCTTCGATAATGCCAACAATGCCAACATGTTCCTCCAGGGGAGTAAATTAACTGTAGAACATAAATTAAAAACCTCTATACCTGCCTCTGCCACGGAGACCACTGGGGTCCTAACTAGGGTCCCCATACAATTGTCTAACAAGAAAATTTATTCTCTTCTGGCCAGCACCAGGAATATCATACAAGTTCGAAGATTTATGCGACGGGTAAGAACCGGAGGTGCAGTGAAGTTAGAGCCGACGCAGACTGTGGCCGTAACGTTCTCAGCCACTCAGCTGCCCGACCATGTTTACCTGGATCACTGGCGCCACGAGGTCAATACATACGTCCCACCGGTAAAACAATGTTTGAAGTGCCTCAGGTATGGACACATTGCTAAATATTGTAAAAATACAGAAAAATGCTCCATCTGCACAGAAAATCACAATTTTAAAATGTGTACCATTGACTCAGCCAATGCAAAATGCTACAACTGTGGAGGCAATCATATTGCTATATCTTCTGTCTGCCCAGTTAAAAAACAAAAAATCACGGAATTGAAAAAAAAGGCCATGTCATATAAATACTCAGATATTGTAAACGAAAAATCTTTTCCATCTCTTTCTTCACCAGACAACTTTCAAAACATTCTAAATTCAGATAAATTCATGAACATGCTTGTTCAATCTGTCATACAGATCATTACTTTACACAAAAATAAAGAAAATGTTAGCTCTAGTAGCATCAAAAAAATAATAAATGAAACATTTAATAAAAATTCAAACAACATTTAATTATGGACATTAACGTGATACAATGGAATGCACAAAGTATACTATGTAATAAACTCCTTTTACATAATTTTCTACTAGATAACAACATACATATAGCTATTTTATCTGAAACCTGGCTTAGGCCAGAACAACCATTTAAACTTAGAGGATACCAAATAGAGCGTAATGATACTGGTAATAAACATAATGGAGTAGCCATCCTCATTCACAATAATATTAAATATTCTAAACTTAATACTTTCTTTGATGACTCTTTGCAAAATATTTGTGTTCAATTGCATGTTGCTGGTCATGTCATCAGCATTGTTAGTATGTATTGCCCAAGTCATACAGTTCCTAGATTTAATAAAAATAAATTGGATTCATTCATTAAAAGTATTCCTCATCCTTTAATACTAGCTGGTGATTTTAACGCACATCACATCTCCTGGGGATGTAACTCTACTGATGCGCGTGGTAGAGACATTTTGGACGTCATTGATGAAAATGGTTTGGTATTACTTAATAATGGTCAGGTTACTACTGTGGGCTCCATGACCTGGCGTCCAAATGCTTTAGATCTCACTATTGTATCTCCAACATTAGCTCTTTCTTGTGAGTGGTCTGTTCATGATGATCCGCTTGGTAGCTATCATTTACCTGTAATCACAAAAATTATCTTTAATTGTAATAGTAACAACAATAATAACAGTGTTGGTAATGACTTACATTTATTTCCTAGTTATAAATTAGTCAACTGGGATAAATATTCTAATGAAGTTGACAGTGCACTTAATAGTTACACAATAAATCCTCTGGATCCTCAAGCTAGCTACAATGAATTCTGCTATATACTACATTCTGCAATTGAAAAGTCCTTACCAATACATCAAAAACGTAACAGATCATTTTCAACATGCAATAGAAAGAAGTCTCGAGTTCACCTCCCATGGTGGAATCAAAAATGTAGATCAGCTGTTGAAGTGTCTAGGCAAGCATATTTACAATTTAAACGAGATCCTACTGAAGTTAATTTCCTTAATTTTAAAAGGTTACAGGCCTTAAAAAAAATTACCTTGAAGAAGGAAAGAGATGCTAGTTGGGCCCACCTGTGTGAGTCATTTAATCGAACCACTCCATTATCCATAATCTGGAATAATATGAAAAAATTTAATAAAACCTTCACTTATAGCAAATTTATGAGTAACAACAATAGTAATTGGATACATGAATTCTTAAATAAATATACACCAGACTATGTTGATAATTATATGACTGAACACTTTAATGGAGACAGCAACTCTAATTCCACAACCAGTTTTCTAATAGAACCCTTTTCTTATCAAGAACTCAAATCAGCAATATCCTCAAGAAAAGATACAGCTTATGGATTGGACGGTGTACCTTATACTTTTCTTAAAAAACTTAACTCCAAATCTCTTAATATTTTACTTCACATTTTTAATCTTCTTTGGCTAAATAACGAAATACCTTCTCAATGGAAAACAGACTGCCTTATCCCAATACTTAAGCAAGATAAAGAGGAATTTAATCCTGATTCTTACCGTCCCATTGCTCTCACTTCTTGTATTGGCAAAGTCTTTGAGCAGCTCTTAAAACAAAGACTTGAATTTTACATTGAAAAGCATCATTTATTACCATCCAATCAATATGGCTTTCGCAGAGGTTATTCAGCCCGTGAAAGTATAAGCACTTTACATCTTGATCTTCAAAAAAGTATTCATAACAATGAGACAGCTGTTTGTGTATTTTTTGATATAGTTGGTGCTTTTAATAATGTTGATCATAACATTCTCACAGAGCAACTTAATCTTCTTGGTATACCTGGAAAAATGATTAATTGGATATTTAGCTTCTTACATGGCAGGGAAGTTTATGTTAAACATAACCAGAAGCTTATTGGGCCAAGATATTCCTATAAAGGAACCTGTCAGGGCAGTATTTTGAGTCCTTTGATATTTTTGCTTTACATTCACAGATTAAATTTTGTTTTAGATAATGTTGTAAACTTGCAATATGCTGATGATTTGACTATCTACTGTAGTGGAAACAATATAAAACATGTTGAATTAACTTTAAATAATGCATTGCAAAAACTTCAGCATTATTTTTCTTATTTAAATTTAGACATAAATGCAATTAAAAGCAAAGTCATGATATTTGGCAAGAATAAATCTTATAATATTAGAATTTGTTATGACAAAATCACAATTCCAGTAGTTACAGAAGCGAAGTTTTTAGGTATCATTTTTACAAATAATTTATCCTGGAATAAATATGTTGATTATATAGTATGCAAAGCTCGTAGGGCTTCTAACATTTTAAAAGTCCTATGTAGAACTTATTGGGGTGCAGACCCTAAAGTCATGTTAATGCTCTATAAATCTTTGGTAAGGAGTCATTATGAGTATGGTTTTCTTTGTTTTGCTTCCAATGGCAAGCTAATAGACAAATTAGAGAAAATCCAGAATAGTAACTTACGCCTTATAACCGGTGCTTTTAAAACAACTCCCATTGTTTCTATGCAGCTAG
Organism: Diarsia brunnea; assembly: GCA_949774965.1. Lineage (NCBI taxonomy): Eukaryota > Metazoa > Arthropoda > Insecta > Lepidoptera > Noctuidae > Diarsia > Diarsia brunnea. Next base: position 15,272,702 of record OX459001.1, read on the forward strand.
AATGCAATATTCCTCCTTTATTACACCGCTTTAGATTCCTAAAATCAAAATTTCTCCTCAAACTAGCTGCCATTAAATCACATCCTCTTCTTATTAAACTCAACCTTCTTAAAAACTTTCCCGATTGTTGCTTTATTCTTCAAGATTTTTCTGAAATAACACAATATATAGAGTCAATGAACATCTTCTCCTCAAATGAATGGCCTTGTTACCAGGGAACATATAAAAGTAAATACCCACAGATGGATATTATAATTGATAAAGAATTGTCTGAAAAACATGAAGTTTACGACAAACTATCTCACTGGGCAGATTATAGACATGTCTACACAGATGGATCTAAAATATCTGGCAGTACATCCATAGCCTTATACGATTCTACTTTGAAAATAGGTGGAGGATCCAAAACCAACAAATATTCTAGCATATTCACAGCCGAAGCTACAGCCATTCTATCAGCACTTGAACACATTAATAAACATACAAAATCCGCAATAAAATGGGTTATTCTAAGTGATAGTTTAAGTGTACTTACTGCGCTAGAAAATCACTGCCTGAATACAAAGTCTAACTATTTGATTTATGAAATTAAAAAAGCATGGAAGTTGCTTCAAGACTCTGGCATCATTGTTATTTTCTTCTGGGTTCCAAGTCATAAAGGAGTGCAAGGAAACGAGAATGCAGATTTCTTGGCGAGGTCAATAAATTCCGTTACGAATACAGCTGTCACTTATACTAGTGTTGCCCTACCGCACACAGATATTATTATCGAGCTAAGAAATAAGTATTGCGAAGATCTGAATCGACATTGGACCCATATAACAACAGTGGAACAAAAAGGACAATGGTATGCAGGTATAGAAGGTACGACAGCAAACAAGAAACCATGGTTCACGAAATCATCAACTTTTTTGAATCGAAGATTTTACACTACAATAAACCGCTTACGCCTGGGTCACTGCAGAGTTAACTCGCATCTATATCGGATGAAAATGATTAATACATCGGAATGTAATTACTGCCAAGGAGAAGAACAAACATTAGATCATATCATATTTGGATGCCCATCCTTTGGCATTGACCGCCTTGTGCTTATGGATGATCTATTACAAATCTATAAGGTTGCTGAACAAATCCCGCGCTCAGTTCAGCAACTCATGGGAAATGCACAAACATTTTTACCCATTTATAACTTCATTCGCAATACAGTTAGGGAAATTTAAAACAAGTACTTGACAAAGAATTGAACATATAAATTAAGGAATCGACTAAGAACTGGACTTAAGAAATACACAAGGATTCGACAAAGAATAATAAATTGAACATGAAAAACAAGGAATCCATCGGACAAGAAAAACAAGGATAAAACAAAAAAACGGATATAATGTATACAAGGATATAGGAATTTAAAAAGAAAAACATGAAGAATTTAAACCTAAGACTAGGCTATCTTGCCTTATATAATTAATAACTATGTAAAATAATAAAACAAAAGAACAGGCTGCATGGGCTAGATCCCTTTGCCTTCCCAAAAGGGAAAAGAAGATAAAAAAAAAAAAAAAAAAAAAAATCTTGACTGACGTTACGTTGTTGACCGAATTGTTTGTTGCTAAAAAATATCAACATTATTTTCAGGAAAAGTAACGGGAATCAGCAAATAATATAATAGTACGTTCAAATTTAAAAATGTCCGATAATTTCTTACCCTTAAATCAGAGCACGCCAGTTCAAAACTGGCAGCAACAACAAAGATTCAACAATCGACAACACGGAGGTAAATGGCGAGGAGGTCCTAATCCTGGTGGTCATAATAAATGGAATAATAACTCGTGGAATAGTAGCTATGGCGTAAGTATGTCAACTGATCATCTGTCATTTGAGCATTTTTCTTCGCAAGGGAATAAAGTACCTATTTTTATCATTATCAGCCTGAACTCACCCATACAAACCTCTTTTGTCAATGTGGCTTATCTTCGACACACGGCGACACATCAAACTCCACTAATCCAGTATAACCTGACCTTGCTTAAATTAGAGATCATCATAATTATACTGGTTTTCCGTAGCTAGATTGGTTGTCTTATACTGGTTTGCAATTTTGCAAAGCTTGATTGACAGTCTTGCATACATTCTAATGCTATTCCTTACTGTTTTACAGAGCAACTCGAGCAATAACAGCTATCAAGAAAAGCACAACATAGATGCATACTTACACCCCTCAATGCTGCAAGACCCGTGGGCCAGTCTTCGGCAATATAATGCAAGCAGACATAATAGTAGTGCATAACTGTATTATGTTACCTAAGTATAAGATTTATGTAAAGAAGATCTAGACAATTAGATAACTGGGTGGTATTTATATCATTAACTTACCACAACCTTTTTTTTTGGTGGGTGGAAAATCAATAAATTACCCCTCCCGCTCTTGGGCAGAGTGAAAGGGAGTGTCAGACTTCTACTGATTGCTAGTTTATAAATTAAATAATTGAAATACAGGACTGGCAAACACAAATAGGTTTTTTTTTTACTTTGAGTGCTACATTACATTTTAGGGGTTGTGATGGTACTTTCATAAATGCCTAATAACTTGGCTTACCCTTATCATCTACTCTTCATGATGTTAAGGCATCTGAGCAAGCATACTGATGCTTGCTCTAGGGGGTTGCAGGAATGTTAGCTCCTGGGCATGCCACTGTGTAGGGGTCACCTTAAGGTATCCAAAATACCCCAAAATAAGGTACCCCAAAATATATAAATGCACCTACTGAAGTCAAAGATGAGATTGACGAAGGTATGAGCTAACCTTAGAAGCAACTTATTAACTTACAACTTAATTAGATTGGGGTCATGTGAACTTGGGAAAACCGATGCAGCTTGAGCAGTTCTCTACTTAAATATTTAAATTGAATACTGCCAGATAATAGCTGAAACTTTTTCAGAACAACTGATTAAGAAACCTGGGTAATAATGTTGCAATATCGTGTCTCATTACTGCAGTAGTATAATTTTCTTAATTGATGGTGACTGATTACTTGATTAGCTAGCAATGATAATTTTATTGTTACTTATCTTTTAAGACATACTGGGACATCTTAGGACTAATATTATATCTACCATTACTTGTCATCTGTAGTTCTTAAAACTATGTACAACATAATATTATTATCAAACTATTTAAGCTGACCCTGGCTTTCTGTACATGTTTCTTTTAATCTGCTAGCACATTTTAGAGAAATAATTAAGTAGGTACTATGGAGTTCACTGGTGGTTGATTAGTTTTGAACCCTATTACTTAAGTCATAAGGGTGGAAACTGCAGACCTTTAGTGAATTTGGTAGTACATATCTATAGTTTTAACACTTCAAAAAATTATGGAACTTAAGCTTTGGTGACTGTTTGCCTTTTCCATTGAATTTAAATTTGTTACATTTTGTGCCAATTATTATAATACTAAATTATCATAATAATTGGCACAAAATGTAACAAATTAAAAATAATTGATGTGCAGTGTAATAATTGTGCAGATGAATTACTTACTTAAATAGAAGTTTTTAAGTAGTTTCTTAACTTAGGTATTGGTTGTACTACAAGACAAGGTTATTCAATAATATTACATGCAAATTATCTTCTTAGTTATTTGAATTTAAACTTTAAGATTAAATTTTTTACTTAGATATTGTTTTTACTACAAGGTTATTCAATAATATTACAAACTGATACTCATTTCAAATAAAATACAAATTTAAATGTTTTATTTTTATTTTTTATTCTTACTAAATCAGACTAATTCATTAAAATAGGTAGAATTGTATTAATATCATTATCATTCTCCTGCTCTTATCCCAATGTATTAGGGTTTGGTGCTTACTTCTCTATTACTCCTCATGTGAACAGACAGAGGCTGGCAATTGGCATAAGAGTGTGGAGCTTGGCAAAAGCAAATAGAGGCTTGTACCGAGAAGTAGGTGAAGTCGGGCTGTAGATGGTGATGAAGAAATGGACATACACCTCCTTTCTGAAGCATAGACTGTGCACAGGATATCACACACATCCCATCCATCGTTTCTTTGGTAGTTTGGTCCTCTACTGTTATAGCAGTTTATACTCAAAATTTCTCACAATGCACATATTAAACCAATTATACAAGTAGGTATTATACCAACAAGTTTCATTGTAACTCATAAAAAAATATGAGATTATTGAACTGCAATGTCAAATGAGGATTTTATTTAAAAAAAGACAACTTGCAGTCTGATCAGGTTTGTTTAATACCAAATCATTGCACTATTTATATTATGTAGGTATGTTGTGTTGTGTGTGTAAGAAGCAAAATAACATGCCAATGCCTGACATGACCTTTATGATCTTTGGATACAGGTAATAAAGGCGCCTGTTTGCCATTTATAGATCCTATAATATGAAGTCGATTCAAGTCCTTATTGCCACTTGGAATTTAGTTCTCTCTAACAATAAACAAATGGTGTGAATGGAAAAGTGTACGCATGTGGCTATTGAAAAGTAAAATCTGTCAATAGGCTCCAAATTTTTTTGGAAGCTAAATGAAGTGAAATGGAAAGTGTATCATCATCATCATCATCTGCCTAGCCTTTTCCCAACTAAGTTGGGGTTGACTTCCAATCTGACCAGACCAGATGCAGCTGAATATACATATAGGGTGTAAAAGTACCCTTAACGCAAACGAAGGGCATTTGTTCTACCCATTTTTTTTTTTTTTTTTGGGTGGTAGGAAATCATCAAATAACCCCTCCCGCTCTTGGGCAGAGCGAAAGGGAGTGTCAGACTTCTACTGACTAAAAACCACCCATGTTCCTTCTTCGCCCTTCATGTCGAGGCCGCGGTATCCCTTACGAACAACCCGCAGCCTCGACAGGATTTGTTCTACCCAGCGATCATATTTTTGTTCTAGACCATACCTGGGAACCTCCTAGTTACGGACAGATATTGGGGGTCAAAGTTCCAAATTTTTCACAGCTGTTTTTTGTAAATACTAGTTTTTCAGGTTTTATCTTTACTTAAATTGCCTCCACCATCCGTTTACTATTCAAAGCATCCACTAGCACAATGTTTTCACAGTGCTACATTGAGTTTTACCGTAAAATGTGATTTTTGACCCAAAAAAGAAGTCGTTTCCCAGCAAACATTTTTGCGTAGGGGTAGGTACTTAGTTTGATGTACAGAATGCTTGGTTGACGGCTGTGTGATGGGTTGATTTACACCCTGCATAGGCCAATCTGACCCTCACAACCCTGCTAGCACTAGGTAATTGTGTATTTGTGTATGTGAGTTTAAATGTTTGTAAACGCACCCACGATAGGTACAGGAGAAATTCCTAGTGTGGGGCAACGTTTTAAAAAAAAAAAAAAAAAAATTAAGATACCTGCCATTTGGTAAGGCTGGTTGTCTGACTTTCAGGTAACCGACTATAGTAACAACTGCCAAAGATTATATGGCAAGATTAAGTATATGGCATCCGTGACCAACAGCTTGCAACAGCGAGCTCAACATGCTTTCTGAGGCACAGAGGAAACTTGGTACCTACATATGTAATGGGCGGTCACCCATCCACAGACCAATCTAGGCAAGCGCGACTTAACCTAAAGATTGATCCGCGCGGCTGTAATGTTTAAATCACGAGCTCCTGAAATCCTCTTCCTTCTTTTGAAATGTTGAATACCTTTATCTTAAGTACGCCAGCATATCAAGCTACACATACTTTGACGATAAAATTGAAAAACTACTACAGAAATACTACCTATAATAAGTTCATGTACCTACCTACCTACTGCACGGAGTCGACTGAACCTTCAAACTTGTGATTCTATTTGAGTAAAATAACTTAATATAATTATGTTCTATTTCATTAGGTACCAATTTAACCTACCTACTAATCAAAGTATATAATATTTGTAGTAAACACATAATATAGATAGGTAGGTACCTACTGCTTGTACCTATTAAAATGGGTGCACAATAATATCACAAGTATCTCTGTACGTGTACAGTACAGTCAGCATTATAAGTGAACTGTAGGTATCTAATTTTTATGCCATTTTTCCACGGTTCTGGCATATGGCACAAGGAAAGAGGCCTATAGGCCGCTGTTTCATTGTTTCTCTTTCCTTGAGATTTGTCCAGCAGTGGGTTAATTCAGGCTGTGCATGATGATAATCATTTTTGTGGGAGACGTCTGCAACATTAACTTACGTAACATTTGGTATTCGAGTTTTTTTTGTCACAGAAGCTCGGGGCTGCGGGTCCCGTCGGGGCTGTGGATCCCGTCGAGGCTGCGGGTTGTTCGCAAGAGATACCGCCGCCTCGACATGAAGGGCTAAGAAGGAACATGGGTGGTTTTTAGTCAGTAGAAGTCTGACACTCCCTTTCGCTCTGCCCAAGAGCGGGAGGGGTTATTTGGTGATTTCTCACCCCCCCCCCCCAAAAAAGGAAGCTCTAGTTGGTTTAAACAAATAAATAGAATACAAACAGTTTCCACTGCAGGGACTCAGGTCTCCTCTCTAGGAGAGGGATGGGCTATAATGACGGCACGGTTGGCGCAGTGGTTTAATCAGTTGACTGCTGCCAAAGACTATATAGCCACACTGCTGCGCTGCGTGTCGCGGGTTCGATCCCCGCACGAAACTAATGTTTGTATGGTATGTGAGTTTAAATGTTTGTGAACGCACTCACGATACAGGAGAAATTCCTAGTGTCGGGCAACGTTTTCTTATGAAAAATAATAAAATAAAAATAATCCATCACGCGTGCTCAGTGCGGCTTGGTAGATGTCACATTGTCTTCAAATTTTTTGGTTCTATGACATGCCGGTTTCCTCAAGATGTTTTCCTTCACCGTTTTATGAATTGAATTAGGTACGCAAAGGAATGCGTCTGACTGCGTTCGAACCACCCTTTTGAGAGCAGTAGTGATGAAATATAAGGAATGCGCCTGACTGGGTTCGAACCCACGACTTACTGGTCGTAAGTCGGGGCATCTATCTACCACAGTACAAACTGTGTCGCAAGTTATTCATTTTGGGTTACTTAATATGATATTATTAAAACTGCCGTATTAATTAACTTTCTTTGCTAAACGTCCTCCTTTAATTAACATATGCATGAATGATTATAACTTTCTTTAAAAACTCATTAAGCTGGCAGGTTGACCAATTATCAATATTGGCCAAGGGTAGCCCACTTATGTTGCTGCCACTACGAACTCAATAAACACACGTCCTTTACCCTTTTATCGGCTACGCATTATAATAAAACAATCAAGAGTTCCAATGAGGAGTGACCAGACCGGTCGTGATTGTCTTTTTTCTATCGATAGTGCAGTATAAAGGTGCATCGCTCGGTGACTTGGTGTATTTGCGTACAACTGTCGGAGTCAAAGACAAGATGAAGTTTTGGTCGCTAGTGTTTTGTGTTGTTCTCGTCAATATGGCGTTGGCTTTGGGTGAGTAATAAATTACTCTTACTTTGATATATCTGTGAGTCTTAGTCGTAGACTATAATCAAAAACGTTACCGTTCAAAAATTCGCACTACGCTATGGCCTATGGTTTCTGGATTTGTGCCCGGTTTAAATGACATATTGTGTAGTGACACATTTACCGGGCTTACCTTGTATCCCCTACCCTTGCCTCCCCTTTCTGGAAATGCAGTAGGTACTGTGCCATCCACACTTGCTTGATATCCCGACGAGTCGTACATAATGCTTCTCCTTCACGTTGTATGCGTACAGCCAAAGTGTGATACTCTCTGTGGGGATCCCACAATTTAAACCCAGACGGCTTCAAAGCAAGAGTGAACAGACATCTTCTCGTTCCGTCATAGATCTCATCCATCGCTTTCCATCAAGCGTGATCAAGGTCAAGACCATACCCCGTCGGGGCTGCGGGTTGTTTGCAAGAGATACCGCGGCCTCGACATAAAGGGCTAAGAAGGAACATGGGTGGTTTTTAGTCAGTAGAAGTCTGACACTCCCTTTCGCTCTGCCCAAGAGCGGGAGGGGTTATTTTATGATTTTCCACACGCCAAAAAAAAAAAAATCTGGGGATCAGAAAACCACCTACAAAATTGAAAAATAATTAGGAATTCAGATAGTGTACCACTTAAACAGTTTTTCGAAACAGTGTGTTCGCGAAAACGTCATTCGAAATAGTGGTTTTCGACTTAATTAGTTTTCGAACTGGCGGACCACTCCTAAAATTTTTCGAAATAGCGTGCGTCGCAATAACGTCATTCGAAATTTCATATCACTCCCGTAAGTCTTCTTAAATCACTCGACTAAGTTATTGTTAAGCAATTTTTGTGCCTACTACTTACTAGCAGTATATTTTATGCCCTTTTTTTTCCCCAGGTGGAAAATCATCAAATAACCCCTCCCGCTCTTGGGCAGAGCGAAAGGGAGTTTCAGACTTCTACTGACTAAAAACCACCCATGTTCCTTCTTAGCTCTTCATGTCGAGGCCGCGGTATCTCTTGCGAACAACCCGCAGCCCCGACGGGAGCAGTATATGCTCTACCTTTTACTTACTACGGATCTATTGTTCTTACGGTGCACCTGCCCACTTTAACTAAGAACTTGCTCACAACGTTATAACAGTAGTTACAAACTACTGGAAGGCACAGAAGTTTCGTTTAAACTGCGGTCTGCCTTACTATTTACACACTGTTCAGCATAGAAGTCGGTATTCGACTGTTAACTGGTTTTAGTTTCCGAAATAGTTATCTAGATGGTCTAACGTGGATTCGTGAAAGAAGAAGTAGTGAGATGACATACTCTTATTTATGTAGGTAGGTACCTTTTATAAAAGGCCAAGTGCGTAGAACTCGCTATACTCGTATTTATCTCTGGAACTCGCAGCCGGGGCGTGCGTGTATGAAATTCATCAATTAATTATTAACAAAAGTAAAGTATCATTTTGTAGTAAATATAAGTACCTATGTACCTATATTGTTAATTAGGTGGTACCTACATATTTTTCTTACCTTCAGTACCTTACTGCCGCACTCAGAGATCTTTAATGATTACTTAGGCCATCACTTAGTAAAGGTTTTGACAGTTTTGTCATACAAAAGTATGTCAAAACTTTACTTAGTGACGGCTTAAGTAATCATTAAATATCTCAGTACCGCAGATAGACAATTAAAAAGGTGGGTGACATACCTACGTATCAGTAATATCCGGCTTTCAGTAGATAGGTATACCAGTTTCCAAACGAGCGTTAAAGTTACTGGTTTCCGCAAGACCGGTTAAGATTCTCGTAAAATTTACGACTGCTAATAATGTCTTCTAATCATAATATATACCTGACCTAATTTTATTAGGTAGGTACTGGGCTTGTTAAGACCCGGTAGTTAAAGGTAGAACTTGATATTCGGCTACTCGCGTCTACCGTTCGGCTGGCTCAGTGGTTGAGCGATACCTACTATAGTTTCTCGGTCGCGAGTTCGATACTCATCAATTTTCTTCAGTTTTAATGGTACCGAGTCTGGCTTATTTGTAAGTAGGTATGTAACATTCTGCTAAAAATTAAAATAAATTAGGTCTGTAAGTAACCACCGATGTGTATGATCAAAATGTAATTTAATTGACTTAACAAAATTACTGTCAATTCTGTTTTAAGTTATTGTAGAAGTTTGAAACACTTGGAAATCGGTTGACCTCTGGCTAGTTTATTTGGTTTATTAACCAAATAGCCTAGACCACCCAACCTAGTCTAGCCTGCTTTTGCTGGTGCTCGTTCTGATCACCTATGTAATTAATAGCGGGGCGATCTTGTCGCCCCACCGAGCAAACATTCAGTAGCCGGAACCTTATCATTATATCATTCTGATCGTAAAGTCCAATAACACTGCCGCTGTGGGACATCATGCTTAGCGGTCAGTAAAGTTTGCGACTGATCAATGTGGACCGCCTCGTAGATCCGGTGGTCGCAACCTGTTCTTTAGCCAGGTAGACCACGGACGGCTATTGACTTACCTAGCCAAAAAACCCATTACGACTATCGACTTTCCCACCGACTTTACCAGAAAATCTCTTCTTTCCAGAGACCTGCCCCGATGGTGAATACAATCCGGGCCCTAAATGCGGCCTAGAACCGTCTTGTTCGACAAAGAGCTCCCACGCATATCCGAAACATACCTGCGATTGCTGGTGTATACCTGGCACTTATAGAAGACTGGATACTGATGCCTGTGTGAAACTAAGCGATTGCTATGATTAAATGATATTGTTAAATTAAAGCGAGTTTGCTATTTTGTTGTCCTACTTAAAACAGATCACGATCATCGAGTGAGTTAGGTAGGTACTCAATCGGAGTGATCTGTTATTCTTAGGTAAATAAAACTGAGTGCTATTAATATGTCCTTCTCCTCCATGTCGTATTAATATTTCTTCCATATGACACGGTATGGGCCCTGTAGGCACTTTTATTTTAGCGGCAGAGGCTTTTCAGGTCGTCAAGAGTGCTGGTAAATGGACACCTGGGACACTCCAGCAGGTGTGGCATAGTTTGATCCGGAACGCCACACTCGCAGTCGGTGTTGGAGGAACCAATAATACCCATTAATATTATTGTATCCTATATTGGGTTGTGGCGACCGCGACATCTATCGCAACACATGCGAACTAAATTGGAAAATCCTACATCGCGCTATCAACTTTATCCGCGACATTAGCCGATATAGAAAATCCCGACTTACATTATGTCGGGCCAGTTAGCCCACCAGACACAACATCCGTCTAGTCGGAGGATCTTCCCTTTTCTATGGGGGATGAGGAACTTTACACCCTGTTCCTCACTCCCCCCCCAAACTGGTGACCCCGAGCATGAACGTCAGCGCAGCCTTCGTGCAGCTACTTCACACATCATCACTTCCTCAAGCCTTCGAGCAGCGAGTCATACCGTTAGCCAGCAACCACGGCTTCATCGGGTATCCTGACCACCAGCATGCAGCGGAAGCGCATACCTGGTCATCACCCTCGGCCTTGGCACAGCACACTGCTCTTCGGCCGGTCAGCAAGCAGAGACGCACTTCTCTCCTGGTCGACGCAGCAGCCAGCCACTCTGCAGCACTGCATCACTCCGACCCACTGGAGCATGATGCAGCATCACTCCCACTCACTGGGGCATCACCGCAGACAGTTCCGACTCACCGTGAACTATGCGGCATTCAGTTCCGACTCACTGGAACCTTCCACTGGCCTGGCAAGCATCATCAACCTGCTATCGACCACCGGTCTCGGAGGGGAGAGATGTGGCGACAGTGACATCTATCGCAACACATACAACTAAATTGGCAAATCCTGCATCGCGCTATGAACTTTATCTGCGACATTAGCCTATATAGAAAATCTTACATATCTTACGACTTACATACACACATCAACACCGTCTAGGGATATTTTGTATAAAGTTCTTAAACTCAAAAAATACTGGCCACTTTTAAATCTTTTGAAGAAAGTTTATTTTGTAAGCCTTTTTGAACGATTCTAAATTTGAATTTGAAAAAATACATTAAAAACAAAAGATTTACGCGGCATAATGGTAGCGAAGTCCGAAGGTTTCATTTACCTACAGTAGTTTGTGGCTATTTTTATGTGTCCAATTTAAGTTTTATAACAAGTTATTGGTTAATTCCGAATTAATGTTATTGTGTGCATCATGCAGCGGCGCCATTTAACTAGAGAAGAAATGTTAAGGGCAGTAGGCATGCTCCAAGCTGGGGCTACTCAACGGAGTATTGCTGAGGAGTTTGGAACAAGACAAAACGTGATATCAAGGTTATGGTCACGTTATCGTGCTCCTGGTGAAGTGGCTGAAAGACACCCAGGCGGGAAGCGCATAACCACTCAACGACAAGACCGATTTTTGCAAGTTGCCGCGAGAAGACAACCAAATGTTACGGCCATGCAGTTGGTTCAGAGGCTCTAGTCAGAGCACCAGTTGCTTGTGAGTGACCAAACTGTGAGGAGAAAGCTGCATGAAGCTAACCTTCATGCGCGCAGACCGCTTCGTACTCCAGCACTACGCCGAGGAAATCGTGGACGACGACTAGAGTGGGCTCGTGAACATTTGCTCTGGGAAGAAAACCAGTGGTCTGTAGTGCTGTTTACCGATGAGTCCCGGTTCGGTTTCCATCCCGATACACGTAGAGTGCGTGTTTGGCGAGTTCCTGGTCGTGAGAGCCGTCTGCAACATCCTCAGGAAGTCCATTCATACCACGGCGGGACAATTATGGTTTGGGCGGGAATTCGTGTTGGTGGAAGAACAGACCTCGTTTGGATCAGAAACACCATGACGGCTGAAAAATACCGTAACGAGGTGCTAGTACCAATAATCTACCCACATCGACTACAAATGGGCCAAGAATTCACGCTCATGCACGATAACGCCCGTCCGCACACAGCGAGAGTGGTGACGAGCTGGTTGCAGGAGCACGACGTAGCGGTCTTGGGCTGGCCCGCTCAATCGCCTGACCTAAACCCCATAGAACACGCGTGGGACATGCTCCAAAGAAGGGCTTTGAGGAATTTCCCTGCAAACGTTGCGACGGAAGAGCAACTTTTTTGCATCTTAACCGGACCTGGGACAATATACCGCAGCAAGACTTGGATAACTTAATCCAAAGCATGAAAAACCGTTGCAGGACCGTTATTAACGTCATGGGTGGTTTTACTGACTACTGATTTTTCACAGAACTGTTAAAAACAAATTATTTTTTCCTCATTTGTAAATTTTTCTTGAGAAACACATTCGTTGTTAGTTTTACCATTATTTCATGTTTTTTCTTTATTTGAATAAAATTTGTTTACGCAAAAAAACATTGTTTTCTTTTATTCTGGAGTGTAGTCTGATAAATGGGCTTTATAAAAATATAAACATGTTGTATGCTATTTTTAATACATTTTGAGTAAATTGAGTAAATCCAAAATATCCCTAGACAGTGTTGATGTGTGTATGTCGGGCAGTTAGCCCACCAGACACAGAATCCGTCTGGTCGGAAGATCCTCCCTTTTCTATGGGGGATGAGGAACTTTACACCCTGTTTCTCATCTCCCCCAAAGGTCAACGCTCTGAATAGGTATAAGGTACACCCAATCCCATCATTTATGTAGCCTTTTCTCAACTATGTTGGGGTCGGTTTCCAGTCTGACCTGATGCAGCAGAATACCAGTATTTTACTTGATGGGACTGTTTATCTGACCGCTAAAACCCAGTGACTGGGTATTTACGATAACCCTGCTAAACCGACGATGGAACGAGCTAACCCAAAAGAAGCCAGAAGAGAGGCCGGAGGCAGAGGTTGTCAGAATTTGGGGTTTATAAGTACCCGTAATGACAGTTAACGTAGCTTTGAAGGTACTTCAAGCCGCAATTCAGAAATGAGAACTATGACGTCTTATGTATGGTAGTTCCAGTCAGTAGCTCTAAGCAGGTACCTTTACTAGGTCTCACAATTACATAATGAGTATCTCACAGCTCTCTCAGTTACGAAGTGGTTATCGGGTTTCCTTTGAGCTAATTGGAACAGCAATTAAACAAATTAAAAGTTAAGTAGATCTCTAGGTATCTTTTGCTTTAAGCCTATATAGTTAATAGTTGCCTACATAATAATATGATATCATTAACAGTTATAAACCCAAGATAAATCCACCACATAGGTACTTACATATCTTCGCGAAGAAAATGCAGAAAGATCAAAATATAGGAAACAAAAATGTAATCTGTAAACTTTTTTACCTCAGTGACTTACAAAATCGTCCCATTTTTTATCAAACACCAGAACACGCCTTAATAAAAAAAGACACTAACTCATCAAATCTTTTGTGGGCTTTTTGATGCCTGGCAGAAATAATTAGACAAGAAACTAAAAAAAGAAACAATTGCCGCTACAACTAAGCATGTCTGGGACCAAAGCGCAAATTAAAATTGAGAATCTTCTTACAGACCGTGACGGTTCTTATCGTTAATGAACTCATTTGAATGATTTATAATACAATGGCGAAGATCTCCAATACGTACTGTGTTTTTTTTTATTGTTTCCTACTAAAGAACATGCATCACTAGTGTTTTTATATCAAATTATAGCGCGCTGTATATGGCTCAAGACTGTGGGTATAAAGTCTATTCAAATTCTTGATTCTATTACATTTACTCTCAAACAAAAATATCAATTCAGGAATGACATTGACCAGTATCGAATAAGTTTGTTTTAGAATTTTACGACAGTCATTCAAGCCATTGTTGTTGTGCATTGTTTTTGTCATTCTGAAATGATAGATAGAATGCTGAATCTGGCCAGATCTACCTAGGTTTTAAAGTTATCTATTTATCTCAATACTCATGTAATCTTTGTTTACATTTTCGGAAACTAAATTATGTACGAAGAATAGGTTCGCGAACGTGAACGTTAATATCATACAAAAATTATGAACCTAACTAATATACACGTAGGTATATACTTCTATTGTTAAGTTACGTTTGCATATAACACGTGAGAATCTTGTTCGCGTCAATCAGTATCATCTGTTCACTCGGAGTTAATCGTTTTAAAATTAGTTTTCTGTATACGACGCGCAGTTTCGTCTCTAAAAGATTGTTTGCTGTCAGTAATTTTAGTTTATCAGTTGGATTATTAATCGTTTTGACACAATTTGTTGATGGACATAATTAGAAGGTCCAATTTGAACGTGTGCGTCATTTGTTTACGAGATAATTGTCAAAGTTAGACGTAAATCCATCAATAAAAATACCTTAGCAGAAATAACCTATTGTTCAGGGGCCCTAAAATGCAGCTACGTTTCAGAAAACACTTGGTTTAAAATATTGAATTTGTATGAGCTACTGGAACAAATTAGTGGCATAGATAATCAAGGTGAAGAAGTTATTTAAACAGTGATGTATGTTGATAAGCTGCATTCGTGTTTGTATATGTGGCGTGTCAACATGAAACTCTGGACAATTGTATTGTTTGTGTCTGTTATTAGTTTCCAGCAGTCGATCGGTGAGTATTTCAATAATTATATCTGTGTAACAGTAATTTATGCAAAGGTTTTACTCAAGGAGCTAGGTTCTAAAGATATCTTAGTAATTACGTGTGTTTATACGCTTTGTTAGAAACTCGTGACCTGTTTTGATGAATGATATCGAGCTTGTCATAATTATTAATGCAAGTTTATTATAAGATATTGTGGACCTTTGATTTGTTGTTTGTTTTAACAAAGTATGTTATGAAGTAGGTAGGTCTACCTATATTACTTATTAGAGCCTAGTCCTGGTGAAGATGTCACGTTTAATAATATTTACTTAAGTAACTTTTGTTAGAAAGATTAAATTAAAATATTCTTTTTGGTCTCTTCAAAATCTCTCCACTTTTGGTGGTTTTGTATTTTGGGTATCCAGTTTCTTCAGGTCACTTTAATGAGATCGAAAACACAATATTGTAGAATTGTAGCGCCCAAGTAGATATTCCATGTTATTGTACAGTCTGTACCACTACGTACTAAAGATCGACCCGAGTGGCAGTTATTATTATACCTAACCATACATTTCTGGCAAAGACCATTCTCCTACCAGTCATCAGAATTTCACATTTCACTAGGAAAGACTTGCGAAAACCACGGCGGGTTTTGGTAAAACCTGCCGAGGTTTTCGCCGACTTTGGTGTATAAAGTCTATTAGAGGCAGGGAATCGAAATTAAAACTTTTGAAAAGGCTAATACGTCCACTACTTAAAAGCTAAACTACTAAATATGTAGGTACTCAGGCCACTATTGTTAGCAGTTTCACAAGGACTAGTCTTCATCTCAATGTTCACATTTGCCTCAAATTGTTTTCAGCCGATTGTCCACCTGGCCAATACAACCCTGGCCCCAACTGCTCCTTCGAGATCATCTGCGGTCTACCCAGCGCGCATTCAGCCAGAAGACACTACTGTGACTGCTGGTGTAACCCTGGAACTGTGAGGGATTCCATCACCAACAAGTGCGTCGAGACGTGTCCACAGCTTGTTAACCCGTGGTTACCGAAGCCTAGTTAAAGTTGTTGTTAAGTTATTTAAATAATTATGTGAAGTAAGTGTTGTGTTTTAATTTTAGGAGCTGCAGTTTTTTTCTAAGGTATCACACCTACAATTAACATTGTTATTCGTATTTTCCTGATCTCAGATTGATTCGTGTAAAAAATGGGGAAATCCAAACTCGTCATGTGTGTTTGTTGAATATAGAAGTAGTAGGTACTTTTGCGTTACTAATGTCGCCTTTACTGCAACGGCATAGAGGTGCTGAAAATTTTATTTTAATTTGCGGTAACTGGGTAAAAAAGTAGAGACTAGGGGCACACCTCGGACACTCCATACAACGCTCGCAAAATAATTGCCTATTACTACTACGTAATCAAATAATGTGTGTGCACACTGTGCACGTGCAAATGTGTACGTAAACTCTAGTAGGGTTGTCGTAGCGTAAAAAATGGCGCGGAAAGTGCAACGGTTTGCGTCGCGAAAACCGAATGAGTTCTCACGATTGCGAGAGCCCTTGCTCAAGAGTCGGCGACGAATACCTCGAAGTGCGGGGTGCAGAGGTGCGGTATTTAATATGAGTGCGGGGAAGGGAGTGTCCCTTCTGTACGTAGTACTATTATGTATTCTGTGCTAGGGGTTTATTTCACGATGTCCTTGCCGCCACTGCTTACAAAAATGGAACAGAATTTGTTTGCAATTACATGCCAAGTAAACAAGTCCTAAGTAGGTTTACCTTCCTGTTGATTAGCTCCAAAAAAATGGTCATGATGACGGAAGGTGATTCAGCTAAGTAAACAATTAAGACAGTGTTTTTTTAAAAAATAACCTTGCAATTTTACATGGATGGTGACATGAAGGCGAACAGCCACGTCGGGGCTGCGGGTTGTTCGAAAGATATACCGCGGCCTCGGCGCAAAGGGCTAAGAAGGAACATGGGTGGTTTTTAGACAGTAGAAGTCTGACACTCCTTACGGCTCTACCCAGAGCGGGAGGAGTCATTTAATGATTTCCCACACCCCCAAAAATAAAAAAAATGGGAACAGTGGTCCAATGAAAATAGCCGACCTACGAGTTACGATTCACAAAATCGTAACTCCTAGGCATTGACTTATATATTACTGCGTAAGGACTGGGCGGACGGCATGTTAAAATGACGCCACAAACGTGGTCCCAATAAGGTCTTTCCTAAGCCGAAGTGAACTAGTCCACGATCGGCTCTCTTCGGGTGCGGTCGTAAATTTTATTAAAAGCTTTATTGATGTTCTATAAACCTCGAAAATGCCACGCCGCTTATACAAGGTTACGTTAACGAGCAGACTACACCAGACTACCGTACGGCGAACGCGTCGAGCAAATGTACGGACAACCGTATCTTTAGTTTTTATATCAATACTCCTAGGTTTGAACTTCGGCAGGCACTTTGCTAATTAATTTATCACAAAATTTATCAAAAAATCGTGAGAAAATTGAGATGTTCTAGAATAACAAAGAAATAAGACGTGGTCACATCCACCAACCCTTATTGAGCCCGTTTAGAGGATCCTTCTTATGGAGAGAAGAAATGATGCATCCCAATTTATAGTCGGAACATTAAACACTGTGTATTCTTAAATGGACGGAGAGACCTACCTACGAAAAATAATAATGATTTATAGAAATGAGGTCAATATGATTTACATTCTTATCTTTGACCTGGATAAGGAACCTATATGTGACAGACAGAACATAATATTTATTTTTATAGACGCTATCTACTTATATGTCACGTCAATAAATAACTCGTGTCAGTTTAAAGGTCATCGCATACGCGTGAGCACTGAACGGGATCAGCGATGCATCAACTTGAACAGTTTATAATCATTTATATGAATACCACCACCGCGGCGGCCTGGGATCAGCAGTTACTAAGCGTATTGACGGACACACGCTGATTGAAAATCGCTTTCGAAGACTTACTGCCGTACTCAGAGAGCTTTAATGATTACTTAGGCCATCACTTAGTAAAGGTTTTGAGAGTTTTCTCAAACAAAATTATTATTTTTTTTTTTTTTTTTTTTTTTGGGACAAGCCCGCCACACTATTCCCAAACCACTGTAACTCCTGTTAGCCAGAATCAACAGTGGCGACCACAAGAAAAGCGCCGAGACAATGAAGCTCGACGAAGTCCCAGGGAAACGATTTAACTGTCTTGGATCCCGCAACGAAATTAATCAGAAAAGAATAGCGGAGGAGTAGGAAAAACATAATTTCCACTTCCCTCCATATCAGCAGGAGACAGAACAGAACAAGGCCAATAGGCATACAGGGACGTATACAACTGGGATAGGCCCAGTTGCCTAGCACCACGGATATTATTGTCATTAATATTACTGGGTCCTAAGTTGTGAGCTGTTATATTTGATTCCAATAATAGGTATGACAAAAATGCTTGAACGCACGGAAATTTGTTCTAGTTTCTACAAGGTCCGTATAGTAAATAACTCCGGATGTAACCCGTACACTATTTAACATAATATTACGTTCATTCTGCCAAAGACTACACTCCCATAAAATGTGATGTGCAGATTGTTCAAATTCGCAGTCAGATGTAGAACATTGACAAAAAGGTGAGTCAACAAGCTTGAAGGAAAACAATTTACTCTTAAAGTTACCATGACCTGTGAGAAATTGGGCAACACAGTGATCCACCTCCAGCCATGTCCTGGCCAGCCGCTCACGAACGGATGGAAAGAACTGATGGAGGTGTCGGCCTTTGATGGAATTATCCCACCTACATTGCCATTCGGACAAAAGTTCCTCCCAGACGTCAGCCTGTGGCTTAAGTAATCTAGCTATTTTAGCACGGTCGCGTTGCGTTAAAAAGTCTGCGTCTGCGGTCTCTCGTGCGCAGTAGTACATTGAAGCACGACGTTGCACTTCAAGATCGACAGGAAGTACCCCTGCCAGTACCGGTAAGGCTTCAGTACTAACCGTCCTATATGCTTTACACAAGAAAATTAAGGCCAACCGCTGGCTTTGAAGCAATTTACGTCGTACCGCTCCTATGGAGGCCCTATCGGCCCAAACTGGTGCCCCGTAGCACATACACCCCAAGTAAGTAGCCCCATAGATCGTCTTTAGAGTTAAAAATGACAAACCCCACGTAGATTTGGATATTCTCGTTAGGGCATAAAAGTTTTTTTTAGCTTTTTCACCGACGGTTTTTATGTGTTCAATAAATGAAAAATTCCTCTCCAAGACAAACCCAAGGTAGCACACGGACTCCTTCTTTTTCACGGGGACGTTTTTAAATTTAATACTAGGCCATGATTTAAGATTACCTTTTAAAAGAAGTTGATAAGTTTTGTGTGGTGCAAAGGTCAGACGGTTACGATCGCCCCACTGGGATATTAATTTTAGGCAAGTATCTGCCAAATTTTCGAGTCCAGCCCGAGTACTTGACTGAATGAGCAGCAGGCCGTCGTCCGCGTAACCGGTTAATGAACACCCGCATGGAAGTGGAATCGCGAGGAAGTCATCGAAGCCTACGTTCCATACATACGGACCCATAACCGAACCCTGAGGACATCCCATGGTAAGGGACTTTGACATAGAATGATGTCCGAGTTTTAGTTTCGCGGAACCATTTAAGAAATACGAGTAAACAAGATTGTATATGTTTTTAGGGCAACCACGAATTTTTAGTTTAAGGAGTAGCATCGGCCACCATGCGTTATCAAAAGCCCCAGAAATATCTAGAAATATCCCAACTACATACTTATGTTCGGATGTATTGACAATTTTCCTGACAGAAAGTGCCGCATCTACGGTAGATTTTCCCACGGTAAAACCGAATTGGTTGTTGTGAAATTTCGGTCCGTCTGGTAGTAAACGTGGAACGATAAGACGCTCCAGGAGTTTCCCCAAAGATGGTAGTAGTGTTATAGGGCGGTAAGACTTAGGGTCGTCCGGTGGCTTGTCGCCACTTTTCGGAATTATTCGTATAAAGCCGCGTCGCCATATACGAGGAAAAACGCCTTCTACAATACAACGGTTGTAAACACTTAAAATTGCGTCGGCCGCTGTTTTACATGCTTCTATTATCATCCGATTAGATATTTTATCTTCACCTGACGATTTGTTAAGTGGAAGTTTCCTGACAACTTTCATGAATTCGTCAATGGATGGAAGGTCTGACGCTGGTGATTCTGGTGGAACAGCCGCCCACGCCCTGATCTGCTGATGGTAGGCATTGTCATTATCAGGCAAATCATCAGGTATCAAAGTATTTAATAGAACTTCGGTTGTCTCCTCAATACCGGTGGTGTGTTTGTTGTTTACTTTAATGTTTTCGACGAACGCAAGATCAACTGATCGATTTGCTTTGAACTCGTGATACAAAGGAGACCACGGACCTTCTTTATCTAATTTTTCTACTATTTTCCGCAGTAAATTACCTTTAGATTTTTCTACCGATGCTCTGTAGCGGGACTTGGCAACTCTAAACGCATTTAAAGCAGAGGTGAGTGGGTCTCCGGTGACCTTTCGCTTTTTAAGCTTATTTAAATTTCTACGCGCACGGCGATAACTTTTACGTTGTTCGTTCAAGTAGTCACACCACCAATCACATCTACGGATATTGGTCATAGATCCGCGACCAATGGCGATGTCAGCACAGTAAGTGAAGGCGTCTAACATAATTTCAGCACTTTCTTCAGCTGACAGCCCGTCTCGAGTGAAGTCTTTGGTGTTTGACGCAAAAAGCAAGCTAAAGAATTCCCAATTCGCGCCTTTACTTTTATACCTAAAGTTACCAATGATATGTGACGGACCTTGAGTAAACGTCGGAACAAATTCGTACACGATAAGCCGATGATCGCTACATGACGCATCCGGTAGGACACGCCACCTATCCAAACGAACGTCTGCACTAGAAAGTGTGACGTCAATACAAGATTCGCCCATTTGGCTGCAAAAGGTAGGTGGTGCATCTGGGGTATTATGAATCGATAGGTTCATTTCAGCAATGAAATCTTCAACAGCAGAACGTCGGTCGGAATGCGTAGGCCGAACCTTGCCATACCACAGAGACGAGGATGCGTTAACATCCGCGCCAACGATAACTTTACAGCCCGCGAGTGACCGCAAGACATGACGGAGGTTATGTATGTGAGGACCAACAGGGTCTGAATATTGAAAGTAACAGCTCACAACGTAAACTTTATAGAAAGCCGAGGAGACTTCCGCAACGGCACAGTGCGGCGTCATGAGGTTACGCAAAGACGTTACTGTAAAGTTAGAAGAACGCGCCACGTAAATTCCGGCTCGTGATTTTGAATCCAGCTGAACTACTTTATGACGTAAGCGCGCGTTTTGATATTGTTCTTGCACAAGCACTATGTCTAAGCTGTAATCGATAATTAATTTGTCCAGTTCAGAAGTCGCTACTCTGTCGTTGTGGAGATTTAATTGTCCTATGTTTAAACTATCCATTGTTTTAGTAGTTTGTGTTGAGGATTAACTGTTCGAGCTTAACTTTGTAGGTTGTACACTCTGGTGACCCACAACGATGGTCAAATGGTTTTTTAAAACGTTTACAGGCCACGCAAGTTGGTATAAAATTTAAATTGTCCTTATGCGGGCAGTTGTTTGTTTCATGTGCTTCGGAGCAATTTGCACAGGTAGGTGACTTGTTAACGCAGTATTTCTTAACGTGACCGAACTGTTGACAATGTAGACAACGGACTATATCAACGTCGTCATTGAACCGACAAGTCGCCCAATCAATAAATATTTTTTCCTTAGTGGACACCAAATGTTTACGCACGGTGGACTCGATTTCAATACCTATCCACTTGCGACCGTTATCTAAAGAACGCCGACGATAAATTTTAGTGGATTTAATAAAATCATCCTCTTTTATTGGCAGCTCGTCTTGAATATTCTGACGGTATAGCGCGTGCAAAAAAGCATTGTCTTCCATTGAGGATGGCACGTCCTTAACTAGTATACGAGGCAGTCGGCCTTTTGGTTTTTCAAGTCGCAAGCCGGCGGACCTAATAGCGTCGACCGATTGTAACTTCTTAATTTGGCTGTCATTAGCGACACGTAATACGACGCCAGATTTTGCGGTTTTTTTAACGCCTACAATTTGAAACCCGTCGTCACTGGGCTTGATCACCTTCATGAGTGCTTGCTTAGTAGCAGAGGAGGATGAGTAATCGGCTAATCGCTCAGCCGTGGGGTAAGCCACAACACAGGGTACGGGTGCGCGCGAGTCGACAACCGGCGCAGGTTTAGTTTTAGGTAGTCGAAGTTTTAAGGAATCCGCATACGAAACTTTGTTACAGTTACTTGTATTGATATTATTATTTGATTTCATTTTATCCAATTCGCGTTCCGTATTGGCTAATTTCGTTTCATTGGAGGATGATTTTATGGCTAACAAAGAAACGATTGATGTTATGCGCTGAGTCATGTCCATGATGGCTGATTTATTTGCAACATTAATGCGGGAACCTTGGTCATTAACAAGTTCGTTAATTTTTGTTAAATATGCAGACGCCTGAGAAACTAAATCGTAATAGTCGTCATGGCTCACAGTTGGACTGGCACTTAATAACGGCGAAGACTTTTCATTGGAATTGGATGTTTGAAGCCGTTTTGATCTATCGTCGGGCGAAATGTACGTCGGAGACATTTCACTGAACAAACGTTTAGAATTACCGGGTGTGGGTGTTTTATTATTCCGGCGCATTGTTTCTTTCCCGCGGTCCGGGGGTTCGTCGTTTGTGGTCAACATATTATAAATTACGGAATTCAAACCAAAACGTAATTAGATCGTAAACAGTAAAAGAAATACCAGACGACAAATTTATGACAAAGTACCCACACACCCAAAAATATAAATGTACTCACCGAATGTTAACGAAATTAACTTATTACCAATAAAACCGACGATAAAATGCTAGAAAAACTTACTACACGAGCACTCAACACTAAATCACAGAATTGGAAATCAATCACGAGCCGCAATTCGAACGCGAAACACGACAATCGTAATTAAAAAGCAGCAGCGAAAAAAGTTCAAACCGCTCGCACGGAACGTCCGGAGGGAAGTGACAAACAAAATTATGTCAAATCTTTACTAAATGATGGCTTAAGTAATCATTAAATATCTCTGAGTACCGCAGTTAGTGTCATTTATTTCATCACCTAAACCCAGCATAATGTAACATCTCACACACAGTGTAACTACCTATGTTTACAAATAAACTATTTTTTTTCTTATTCACCTAACCTCTCAAAACGGTGAAGAAATACATCATAAGGCATCGGCATGTCCTACAACGAAAAATTCGAAGACTTGTGACATCTACCAAACCACACCGGGCCCACGTGGTTTCGTTTCATAGAGAGAAGGCCTGTGTGACCTGTGTCCCAGCTGTGGGAACATTAAAGATTGATTATGCTTATCCTATAGATACGTTTTCGATCCAGTATAAGGCACCGTTTCCCTAGGGTCGTGACCCTTGAAAGGAGTAAATGCCACCGTAACGTCTAACAGGGAAGAATGGAAGAAGAAAACGTTTCGCCTACGCCAAATAGAATGGGATAAGGGCAGGAAGATGATGATGAGGCACCATCACGCGACGTCGCGTAAACGACAACAGCATAACAGGCCGGTTCACGCCGACTTACATAAGATTGTACAGTGCCTGTCATGAGCTCATGATTCATCCAAGATCGTTGATCTGATTTGGTGATGTCATCAGTTTTATTTATTTTATTTTAAAGAAAGCTTACAGACTAATAACAGTTATAAATATCATGCATAAGTAGGGACATTTGCTAATTACAAGCTTCCACATGTACAAAACTATCTAGTTACAAGTTACATGCGTTGACCAATTACAGCGACTTGAATAAATTAAAGATTACAATGTATGTAAACATACCAGGTATACAAAAAAGAAAAGAAAACAACGAGAAAGTAAAGTCTACAATAATGATAGTGGCCATGTCACTTTAAAAACTTATAATAGGTAAGTAAAGCGAAGACGTCTTATGTCAAGTCATGCAATACCAAAATCAGAACTAAAAGCTATCTATCTATGGTTGTCACCAAAATACTATTAATCTAATTATAACTATTATTACAACTAATCTCACAATGCACCTATTGCTGGTACACAAGGGTGAGTAGACTTAAATGAATAAAGTCTAGTTATATTTAGATTAATAGTATTTTGGTGACAATCAAGATAGCTTTTAGTTCTGATTTTGGTATTGCATGACTTGACATAAGACGACTTGGATTAAATAATCCATTAAGTAGGTCTAACGCTGCTTGATGGATGCCACAGTTTAATTTATCTTTGTGGTTACTGTTGCATCTATTAAAAAATACGGTTATTCTTAAATTCAACAACTTGTTAAGTAAAACAGGTAGATTGAAATTCAATTGACCTGTTTCTCTATCTTGCTCCAAAATACACGTAGGTACTGTCAGCAGCAACAATGTGTATAGACTTGGCAAAGTTAAAACGAGAATTACTCGTGAAATATAACGTTGCAACTTTGAGATATGACTTAATTTATGATAATTTGGGTACCAAACGTTGCATTGTGTCTAATTTTTGTTAAATTATGTATTTGCTACCAGTTAAGATGTCAATAGCGGTCATTACCCTTTCCCTATTATATCTTCGTACGAACCAAAACAAATGAATTATTGTATCGTTTTTCATTAGAAAAAATGTTGAAGATCACGATAGATGACGATTCAAGACATGAACTGGCTGACTGGCATGGCTTATTTTTGAATTTTAAAGTTAAGAACTTTAATAAATGTAAATGGGTCAATGACCGCTATTAACATCTTAATTGGCAGCAACTGTAAGTGTATACATGTTGGTGCTTCCGACTGTTCATATCAGGTTCACCTACATTATAAATACTTAACACAAACGTAACTTACCCATCATTCAAGTTAAACAATACCTAAGTACACGTCAAAGTCATCAATAACAATTTCGTTTCTATTCTATAATAGTTCTAGCTAGCTATATTCAAAAGTCGATCAACGGTTATCAACGTAGATCAAACGAAATTGGTTTGGAATAGGCCAATTATTGAGACACACCTATAGGTACGTAATTGCTCTATCACACTAGGGTGCAAAATGCTTCATTCTATTCTTACAGCAAAAAAAAAAAACAATTTTCTATTAGCCTTTTTATGACAAGCTGGACATATTGTTAACGTTTGAACAATGCGATTATTATGAGCAGCGTAATTGCATTATGTTGTATGCAGGCGCTTGTCGAATGAATTTTGATCGTAGTTTGATTTGTTATGAGCAATACAGGATGTCGCGAAACTTCAATGTACAGTCGCCAGCACAACAAGGTAATCTCCCAGGTTTCTTTAATAGATTTTCAATTGTATGGCTAAACCATTAGGTTCATTGGGGTAAAATTGACAGTTTCGGGTTGATGTGTTTGCGTTTATACCTATTATGTTTTGAATTATCGGACATGTTAAAAATGGGCTGTATAATATAGCTAGTAATTAACAGCTTTAACCTGATGTAACTACTTATTTGAAAGGAACAAAACCGAAAACAGATGAGGCGTAGCGCCTGCGCATCTTTTTCCCGAGTCATGCTACGAGCCAAACACGGCGCGGCACTCTTACTGTGCTACAAAGCGAACACCATTATAAAGTTTTTAGTTTTAGTTATATTACTTATGTCGTGGTTACACTAAAAGGTTTTTTATTGATTGAAGGGAACGACAAATTTTATTCATAATATTTACACTTAATGTTTTATTATAATCACCCGCCCCTGCCCGGCTGCCCGTGCGTCAATAGGCACACACGCCCCAGGTGCAATAGAAATTGGTGACATATTATAGCACCGGGATTTCTGTGGTCATTCTAGGGTATAGGTATTCGTGTAATAATACATAAAAAATCCAGAACAAATTCTTAATTGTGGAAAAAGTTAAGAATATCAAAATCCATCCTCCAGTCTTGAAGAACTGAATCTTACATTACAGACACAAAAAGCGATTTTGTTAAAATAAATATTGATAATAGCTGCTACTAAATTCATTTTTCTGTAAACTAACTAGTTCGATCGTCCAAATGCTGTTGCCGAGTGCCTGTCCGGAAAAACGCCGGGAAAACGACGACAAATAATCGTCTAATAGCAGTAAAAGCCCGCCGTTTACAGCAATCATAGCTTCTTTCTCGTTCACTGAATTCTTGAAGCCCTGAGAGAATTACTGTCACACGATATATTTAGAGTTTATGAGACAAATATTTAGTAGAGTGGTGATCATCATATATTAGCTCAGAAACATGATGGAACACAATAGGGTAGTAAATTCATGTGTTCTCAAAAATATGTGCACTAATTGGGCTTAATCATTTTATGATGTATTCCGAGTATACGCAGGGAATGTTCTGGATGGTGCTGGCACAAAAACGTGGAGCTTAGCTCAAGCAAAGAGAGGCCCATACTCAGCAGTGAGTGAAATCAGGCTTTAGATGGTAATGATATAACTAGGCTTTGTCTGTCTGTGTTTTCTTTGTGTGTGAATTTATTCTATGAAAGTTTTATACCGGCTTGAAAAGCGAAACAAACAGATACATACCTATAGACTTAACGCTTTAGTTCCTGTTCTGGCTGATTACATTGGTCAAGTACAGTAACGAGTGGCGAGCACATAGACGGCGAATGTTTACTCACTGCTGTCCGATCACGTTACACCACTAGGTATCCTTACCCAATATACCTAAGTCAAGTGTATAGCCGTCGGGGCTGCGGGTTCTGTCGGGGCTGCGGGTTGTTCGCAAGAGATACCGCGGCCTCGACATGAAGGGCTAAGAAGGAACATGGGTGGTCTTTAGTCAGTAGAAGTCTGACACTCCCTTTCGGTCTGCTCAAGAGCGGGAGGGGTTATTTGATGATTTTCCACCAGGCAAAAAAAAAAAGTGTTTAGAGAAGTCGCTAAACACTTGTTTAGTAAAGTTGCTAAACACTTTAGCAATGTAAATCGAGCTTTAGGGAGAATCTAAGGCAGGAGCCCAAGTCAAAATAAACAAAAGACGATCTCCCTTTAATTTATTTCAGCCGAAAAAACTTCCATTTATTATTTCAACAGAGTCAACATTTGATACGGAGGTTTTCGCCACATCGCACCGATGGAACTAAAATAAATATAATTTACGAAATTGCCCCAATCAATTCTGTCGAGGACCACGCCATTCCGAAATTATGGAGCCGTGACCTTGTTATGCAGATTCTGATGTTTTTCAGCTGATTGTTGGTTTATAAAGCGGTTTTTCTGATAAGTCTCGGTCGATGTTTGCAATTTTTTCGTTTTGGTTGAAAAGTTTATGAAAATTATCATCTAAGAATGGCATTATTGTAGTCAAGTTACGGTGGCAGAGTACGAGGTGACCAACACAGAGTACGAGTTTGTCCGACGGTCAAAGGATGTTTCTTTACGAATTTCCCAGTACCAGCAAGGAATTTCGATGTGTTTCATTCATACGGTGCAAGATCTACTTTATAGAAAAAGAAGTGCAACTCGTGTGATTCTGATATACAATAGAAAAACCGAACGGAACCGGGTGTTGAAGGTACGCCCGCGCTTGGGTCCAGAAGACGATGAGAAAATAGTGCCAAAAGATCTTCAAAAGATCAAAGATGCTGTTTAGAAGACAAGACATGCTCATCTTCTTTCCTGCCCATTCTGCACAACCACGTGCGTCGTGCATGTTCAGGATCCGCACGAGGCGGATGACACAGCTGTCCTAGAGGGCAAACATTGAAGTAGTGCTCAATCAACACGGAAATAAAAGTGCAGACAGTTCGATCCTTGTAACAACATAATTTTTAATAGGTGCAGGTGCCGCAGGTACTCGTAGATACCGTACTCGACTGCCTCGTTGGTCTAGTCTAGGTCGCAAGATCGCAATCGCGACTACTGTGTACGAAGTCCTGGGTTCAATTTCCAGGACGGGCGAAGTGTTACTTGGTTTTTTTTTAGTAACTTCAGGATTTTTTTTTAGTAGCAGCCACAGAGTCTGGAATTTTCCCCGGTTGATGGCAATAGGCTCGCACATGGTACTTAAACGTAATTGGCGAAATATGGGTCAACTAATAGGTACAACTCTGCCTAACCCTTCGAAGATTACAGGCGTGATGTTATGTATGTTATCTACATACCTACATTGCACTCGTCACATAAATGCTAACTCGTGGTCAATGCGAGGATGATTACTTCGATGAAACAGAATTGACCTACAACAGATAATTGTCTTGAGTAAAGAAAAGGTCTAGTGCATGAAACGTTTTATAAACTCGAGTAATTTGTCTGCATAAACGAAGTTACTTGTCCTGAGTCTAGGGCAATGTCTTAAACCGTAAGATCGATCGTAGACCGTTTTGAAACACTAGTGCACCAAAGGACAATGTTTTTTATGTATGGAATCCCGTACCATGATGGTTCAAAATCAAACTTTGTTTTTTATTGTCTACACTTATCATATTAACTCCTACTAAAGTTATTTTTGTAAATCGATTTTCTTACTAAAGATTTCAATTCATCGATCCCATCCCTAAATCTGAAATATAGCTACTCACTTGGTTTTGAGGTTATGTTCGATTAAATATAACACTAAAAAAACTCCGAAACCCGGAAATGGTTTACAAAAATTACTTTTGTAGGAGTTAATATGATGTGTAGACAATAAAAAACAAAGTTTGATTTTGAACCATTTCTCCGATAACCTTTCGAAAATTTATCTGTTATTATTCTCGATGTTTTTGCCGTATCATCATGGACAGCAGTGGAATAGAGTATACTTTATTGTACACCAAAACTGCCTCGTTTGTCTAATGGTCGTAAGCGTGACTGCTGAGCATATGGTCCTGGGTTCGATTCCCGGGTCGATCAGGAGTTTCTCAATAGTAGCCACGAAGCCTTGATTTGTCCCCGGTTGATGGCAATAGGCTCGCCCCCTATTACATGAGACCTAAACATAATTGGTGACCCTACTGGGACTGTAGGAATCGAACTAATTTGAACTAAGTAGCTACTGCGTTAAAAGTCGGTCTTCGAGGAAGTGTATTGAAAAATGATTTGCCACTAGGGTTTTAAAACACCGGGGCTGCGGGTTGTTCGAAAGAGATACCATGGCCCTGGACACAAAGGGCTACGAAGGAACATGGTTGGTTTTTAGTCAGTAGAAGTCTGACACTCCCTTCCGCTCGGCCCAGAGCGGAAGGAGTCATATGATGATTTCCCACCCTCAAAAATAAAAAAAGGTTTTAAAAGCAACGAGAGCTTGTATTACTGATACCGGTAATTTATTTCACAATGCACTTTGTTTAAGATCGGTTTTTCACAAACATTTGCGGTCATGCATTCTACGTGTGTAAGTATGAAGCGTCTTCACAGGTAAGCACTTAATCCAATAGCCGTTATTCGGTTGAATACTTCGCTCTTACAGACACTGGTCTTAGGACTTGCTTAGTGTTAGCATTACGAAGGAATCCAAGATTCAGGAATTACTCGGTAAACCTCTACGGTGACCCGGTGGACAGAAACCTTCTGAAATTAATGACATCGTCATGTGACAGCAGTTAGTGAAGAGAGTTTGTGGTTAGTAGAGAAAACATAATAGTAATGAACTTTTGTTTTAATTATGTAAAGATGCCTAACCTCTCCACGTGCTCTCCACAAACCTTTATTCTTGTTATTGGATTTTGCAAGCTCTCTCAATTTTTTTTTAATTCGGGAAACTTACCGCTAGTAATAATATAAACTTTTTTGTTTTAAACAATATGCATTTGAAGGCCAGTTACAAGTTTCCACTGATTAATACATGAAACAAAAAAAGAACTACAAAAAGGTAGGTATAACCTGCCTATAACATGAATTAGGAAACAATATAACACGTTCGATTAAAGGCGCGGGCCCACTACGGCGCATGCTGTGCACGGGCACGCGGCGCATTTTAGCTGCGTGTATTAATTTGTTTGACAACGTGGGTCTACGTTTCCACTGGAGTACACGAATATGACCCACGACTATGTATAGCGTGGCACGGCGCACGGGGAGGCTACGCACGTGCCACTGCAATCCACGGACACGGGCTTCACTGCGGGAGGTGTGGGGAGGTGAGACGGGCGGGAAAGCGAGAAAACATGAAATGCGTCCGTTCCACAAGGTGTATGACTGAAAACTGCGCTGCGATAAGTGAGCTGTACATAGTCGAGGGTCATATTCGTGTACTCCAGTGGAAACGTAGACCCACGTTGACAGCGTTGAGCTATGTAACCGCCTATTCGAGCAAGCCACGCATGTTTCAATGACGTCAATTCATGCGTAGCCTCTCCGTGGGTTGCAGTGGACACAACCACATACATTTTCTTCCAAAGCGAAGCTTAATACACGTGCGTAGCCTCTCCGTGCACCGCGGTGGGCCCGCGCATTTATACAAACTCATCATCTGCTTAGCTGGGGTCGGCTTCAGTTAAACCGGATGCAGCTGAATACCAGTATTTTACACGGAGCGACTGCCTATCTGACCTCCACAACCCAGTTATTACTGGGTAAAACGATACTCTTTGATAAGACCGGATGTCAGACTTTCAGGTCACTGACTATCTGTAACGACTGCCAAAGATCTATATAATTTAAATATGGCAGCCGGGACCAACAGCTTAACGTGCTTTCCAAGGCACGGAGGAAATTCGATACCTATGGAATGGGTGGTCACCCATCCTCAGACCAACCTAGGCAACCGCGGCTTAACCTACCGACTGGCAGTTATTATTAAGGCATGAGCTCCTTTATAGCTACTCGATTTATACAAACAACAAAATAAAATTCATTCCGACGCAAACAACAACTTTTCCTTAAAGAAACTCGTCACAAACAAATGCTTAACCCAAGAAACATTGGTATTGAAAATGTCAAAATCATGTTCTCTAGCCAGTTTATTAAAACTTCTGCTCGAATGGATTAGAAACGAATTCAACCTGTACGCGGAATTGTAATGAGGAACATGTATCCAACTAGGTTTGGGAATAATTTTGCAGTGTGTAACTGATCCTTAACTACTTAACGTCCCGTCGTCGGGGCTGCGGGTTGTTTGAAAGAGATACCGCAGCCTCGACACAAAGGGCTTAGAAGGAACATGGGTGGTTTTTAGTCAGTAGAAGTCTGACACTCCCTTTCGCTCTGCCCAGAGCGGGAGGGGTTATTTGATGATTTCCCACATCCCCAAAAAAAAGGGCAATGTATAGTACCTACCATTTGTTATTTTAAATAAGTATATTACTGCAACGCACTTATTCAGTATTGCATTGATACACTGATACTTTCTTCAGTAATTATATAAAAAATATTATCACGCTCTTGCCCTTATCCCAATTCATTAGGGGTCGCATCGCAGCATGTCTTCTTCTTCCATACTTCTCTATTACTCATCATCTCATAAGACACCTCTTTTCATGGCATATCATCCTCTTTACCGACTTCCCAAAAAGGAGGAGGTTCTCAATTCGATCGGTATTTTTTTTTTTTTAATTTTTTTGTTTACAGTCTGTTCACTGTTTCTTTGGTCTTCCTCTACTCTTATACCTATTCACATTCATACTCAAAACACTCCTAAAGTTTTTCCTCATTCTTTATATCTTTAATTTAATTTAAAAAAAATATCCAAGTAAAAAATAAAGTTTACAAATAAAGTGTCTGCAAAAGTAGAAATATATCAGGTGTGTCGCATATTATCTCTATCAAAGCTGAAGTCAATATCTAAGCTAAGATAATATTAAGCTATTAAGTTATGAAGGTACAGAGTTACAATACAATACCCACTTCAAAGTGCTCGCAATATATCTCCCGTAACAGATAACACACAAAGCTATCAAGTCATTTCCTCAAGTTTCTCTGAAAAGAGATTTCCCAGTTCACGATAACGGGTCCCGTATAAGGAAAACAGCGTACGGGAAAAACGTTAGTAAAATTTCATTAATTTGCTCCTAAGTACGAAAGTGATCCGGACGTTTCAAAGACCGTTTTGGGGTTCCGTGGCTACAGTGACGGAACAGTATAATTTAAGTTTATAGCCTATAACTACTGGTGCGTGGCGTAAATCGGAACTAACACAACCATCTTGTATCTATACAAATAAATACCATTGATTGTAATAACAAAATAGCAGCTTTTTGCCAAATGCATGAAAGTAAATACGGTACTTGTAATAAAAGCATTTTTTTCATTTTTGTCTGTTTGTTTTTTCCGGCGAATCTCTGAAACGCCTCGACCGATTTTGACGGCACATTTAGTGGGAACCATAAAATATGATTTTAGAAGGAGTATCTCAGGCTTATTTTTGGAGCCCTTCGGGGCTGCGGGTGCCCGTCGGGGTTGGGAG
Source organism: Diarsia brunnea (assembly GCA_949774965.1). NCBI lineage: Eukaryota > Metazoa > Arthropoda > Insecta > Lepidoptera > Noctuidae > Diarsia > Diarsia brunnea. The sequence continues at coordinate 15,305,193 of OX459001.1, forward strand.
TTGTTCAAAAGAAATACCGCGGCTTATCAAAAATAAGGTGAATTATGATAATTTTGTTGAAACAGAACCCGTGGTCGGCGAGTCAGACTCAAACTTGGGAGGTTTTTTGGGCCTTGGATTCCTTTCGTAGGGTGGAGGAGGGCCCCGTGTGGTTTGGACCGGTCTCTGTGCGGTCGGATGTAACCCTCGCCGTTGTATTGTAGCGTAATATCAGTCCAAACACGTTTGACTTTTAGCCCTTCTACGTAATTATTATACCCTTAATTATTGGCGCTTTAGGACGTTTGCGATGAATTTATTATGCTCGAATGGGATCCGATGGGTTTATTTACAGTTTTAGGTTTTGTCGACCTTTTGGTGGGTTGTTTTACTAAGGTCAGTAGAGCTGAGGTGTAATTTTTATTACCTGTTGAAGTTATATTGACGTATTATTTAGCATCACTTAGCATAGCAACCTAGGTCTAGAATCTAATTCATTAATTATAAATCTCCCTCCCTTATCTACTTTAAAATCAATCGAGCCTCCGTGAGCTCCTTAAATATTCAGTTCATTAAAATGAAAGCTGCCAATATAGTTCAGTAGGGCACATAATCTTTCTTTGCATGTTAAGTGATTTTCTACTACACATGCGTCTGACCTATATTCTCGATTAAGGACACCTATAGCGTCAACGCGACACTTAAAGGGGTGATGTCAGAAAGCGATTAATAGGTCGTCTGGCGTCTCGGGGTGCACCGCGATGGTCTGGCGACCGGAAGCGGCTCGCACCGAATAATCGCATCGATCGCCAAAAAACTAACCCACATACGCACTGGCAGCGTAGCCGGAATTATTAATCGCGAGGAGTAAGGGGGCGCGAGGGGGGCGAAGGGTGAGCTCGGGTGGCGGGGTGGGCGCGACGCGCAGGCGCGGGCGTGCGGCGGGCACTTCGCGATTAAGGCTCGCGCGCTCCGGCCGCGTCCACACGCGGCGTCGCGATGCGCGAGCAGCCGGCCCCGCGGCCGCTCCCGCAAGCGCCGCGCTAACCTGTACCCATGCAGTGGCGAAAACTTACCAGGTTGAAGTCTTCGCCGGGCGGACAGTCGCGCGCTCGGAGGATGCTCTGCTGCGGCCGCAGGAAGGTATGCGATCCGATCGATAGCGCGCGCCGAAACCGTCGCCCCTCCCGGCCCGGACGCCGACGCCGTTTCGTTACGCCGTTCGACGACCCCGCTCACTAATGCTTCACTAAATCATGCTTCTACTTGACTCTCATCTTTCCTTAGCCTAAGTTCGTGTCATGAAAATCCATCATCGAGTTCATTTATCAAATTATTCAGTAGCAGCCCTGCTGTAGTTAATTTCATCTGATCCTTACCTTATGTTTCAGAGCGCTAAGTGCTTAACCGCTTTTCACATCGTTAATTACTTAACTATCTATATTTGTGAACAATTACAAAGTATCGTGACAGTTTAATTAATCAAAGAAGCTGAACGCTTGAAAAGTTCACGTTTTCTAAGCAATTAGTGAAGTTTGGTTGAAGGGCGGGTAATCAATCTGTAGGTCATATGAATGTGGGCCGCTGAATCGATCATTATTAAGACCCATCGACATTTGTGGTGCGATGATCGTAGAAAATAGGTGGTGCTGTTCTATTTTAAACTTGGAACGGACCAGACGTACCTACCCACTGCCCTCATATTTCTATATCAAACTAACTATTAAAATACTGTAATTTTCAGTGAAATTAATGTACTTTAAATAGTAAATCGTTAGTACTTACTATAACGGTTCCTGGCGCTGTAACGCCTTAGGTACTCGCAGCATCTCGCCATCTTGTGCAAAGACATCGGTAGGTACTGAGCTACACTTATAGTAGATCTGCGGGTAGTTTTAGTAGTTACTGGGAGTTTAGCAGTTCATAGTGTTGGGACATTTCTGTTATTTAATCGACTAACAGATTACTATTAAATACTGTCTTATTTCTTATTAGTGTTTATGGACAATATTATAAGTTCCTATGTCAATTCATTTGTGAACCATTGGATTTTTTTAAACTAAAAACATAAGATTTCATCACGTCTGTAATCTTGAAAGGTTAGGCAGAGATGTTCCTAATAGTACACCCACATTTCGCCCGTTACGTCAAGTCCCCTGTAACAGAGGGCGAGCCATTCGCCATCAACGGTGCACAAATCCGGACTCCGTGGCTGTAACTAAGATATTCTTGATTGAGAAACCCAATGACAATTTGTCCGACCTAGGAATCGAGCCCAGGACCTCATGTTCAGCAGTCGCGCTTGCAACCACTAGACCAACGAGACATTTCAAACTGAAAATTACATACAAAATGTAGCTTCTCAATAATCTTGTTAAAATACTTAAGGTAATTAGCAGTTACACTTTCCTACCAACAACATTTAAAGAGTATATCAGCGTATTGACAAAGAGTTAATAGCTACTGAAACTTTGAACCATAATTATACGTTAACGAGTGATCGTTTTCACTTAAGTGTCGTTTAAGTCCTAGCTGTACCATCTACTTATTAAGTTGTACACATATAACATTAGAACGCCTCTTTGTAATGGTATTTTGTATTACATATACACATAGGAGTTTGTGGCTTAATAAAAGCTGCCACTCTAGTCGATCTTAAGGTTAGTTAAGTCGCGCTTGCCTACGTTAGCCTGCGGATGGGTAACCACCCATTACGTATAGAGTTTAATTTCTCCGTGCCTCGGAGAGCTGTTGGTCCCGGCTGCCATAAACAGATCTTGGCATTCGTTACAGCTGAAAGTCTGACAACTAGTCATACCAAGTGGTATCGTATTACCTAGTATTACCTACCTGGGTTGTGGAGGTCAGATAGGCTGTCGCTCCATGTAAAATACTGGTATTCGGCTGCATCCAGTTAGACTGGAAGCCGACCCCAATATAGTTTGGAAATGGCTAGGCAGATGATGTTGTACTACATGTAACATTAGTATAAATTTTTAATTCATCTTGAGACAGAGTTTGTCTGAAAGATTGATGAAATTAATTACACAAAGTGTCTGACTGGGTCCGAACTTAGGACCGCACGGTCTTCTAGTACAGGAGTTGTTGTAGGTACCTACTTCAAGCAAACTGTACTTTTAATTTTATTTTTGATGATAATACATTTTTGGAAAAAATTTAAACATGAGATGCAAGGTAGGGATAGATATTTAGATTATAAAGTAAAAACTTTTCTGCTCTAGTTATATTTTCCAGGAAGAAAACAGGGGAATCCGTTTGTATGGGCGAAGCGCCGCTAGCCTTGCATCTTAAGTACGTACCTACTATAATTCCGGTACTAGAAGACTTTACATACTGTATGGTCGTGAGTACGAATCCAGCCAGACACTGTGAAATTTATTTCGTAAATATCACATTCACAGTATGCACACTGAAAATACCTCTGGATGAAGGCCTCGCACTCAAAACATCCACAAGATAGTCTGATCTGCAAGATGATGATGATATGGTCTGATGATGATATGGTGATCTGCAAGACGACATTCAAAACTAGTTTATTTGATACTCTTAACTGCTCTTTATAAAGAAAAATAACATTATAAGACTGCCTTGTTGGTTTAGCGGTTGCAAGTACGACTGTTGAGCAAGTAGTCCTTCGTTCATTTCCCAGGTCGGACCAAATATTGGGATTTTCCATTACATATTTCTCAGTAGTAGCTACGGAATCTGGATTTGTGCCCGGTAGATGGCTATAGGGTCACCCCCTATTTCATGGTTCTTAAACATAATTAGCGCACGCTCGTGTACTGAGTGCACTATTAGGTACACCTCTACCTGATTCTTCGGGGATTACAAGCGTGATGTTCTGTTAATTAACATAGAGGGATGAAACCCAGATAAGAAGATGGATCTATTGAACATATTTTATGGAATATTTGGTTTTTATTTAAAAATCTAACTTACTATTCTCTCGATTTCCACGGCAGATATTTTACCTGAACGCGAATTGTTTTAATATTCAAACAGTAATGTCAGAAATATGAACAATAATTTGTGCCGCCCAGACATGATGTTCGACTTTTATTCGTCGCGTTTTATTGTGACATGGTTGTAATGATTCATGTCACGAAGCCGAGTTGGTGCTGTTTTTAAAGATACCTATCTATGGTAGGTATCTATTTGGGTATCTAGATTTTGGTTTGTTTTAGGTGAAAGTATTATTTCATTTAAGAAGAGATTTTAGATTTTTTGGCTTTTCTTCATTTCGGGCCAAGAAATGGGAATATTCCTAACGCCAATCAGCAAACATTTCATTTTTATTTTATTTCTTTTAATTTTTGTTGTCGTCTTTTTTGTCGAATTTAGGTGTTTACTTAAGGCTAACTTTGTGTCCCGTCGGGGCAGCGAGTTGTTCGAAAGAGATACCGCGGCCTCGACACAAAGGGCTAAGAAGGAACATGGGTGGTTTTTAGTCAGTAGATGTTTGACACTCCCGGGATACCGCTCTGCCCAGAGCGGGAGGAGTCATTTGATGATCTCCTACCCTCCAAAAAAAGGGTCACTTTGTGTATTTAAAAACGCATGTAACTTCAACATAAGTCCCACAGAAGTTATATAGGTAAGTCAACATATATTTGTATACCAACCTCTCAGGGTGAACCATGAGGATTAACATGAGTCAAGTTGTCTCAATTGATAAAACAAACTTAAAGGTTCAGGGTATGGATTACAGAGAATCATCTTTAGCAAGTATTCAATATCTACAGTAACACATTACATAAGTAGTCAACTAAACAGTACAGTAAATGTGGATCATTCCCACTAGTTCTACTGTACAGTCCTACGATAGAACTAGTGGGATTTTTTTTCTCAATTTTTTAAGCAAGTTTGATAGAACAATACCTCTGTGTATTTGCTACTTCTTTAAAAAAAAACTCGAAGTCTCTCTAAATTTAACTGTAGTATGAACCGTTTGTACAAAATCTCTGTTCCACTTGTAACTTAAAAATCCAATAGCGTTTTTTTATTCAAGCGTGTTAAAGTACGTTAGTACATTTTTTCACTTCGTAATAGAGTCCGTTAATAAACACATAGTGAATTAGATTATTGCTATATTTAAAATAGCAAAAAAAAACCGACGAATTTTACCTTTCCTTCTGTAATATCACCCTCTCGTTTTGATTTGGATAAACAGAATAGCTACCGATTAAACTCGTTTCTACGTTTAATAATTAGCATAACATCAAACCACGTTTGGTCATGGCTTATGTAGGTCAATCAAACCCCATATGTACCTACAGCATGGGGTTGAATGGGGTAAAGGTAAAGCCCACGAAATAACACAAACAATTTTTCAACCCTCATTTACTGGTTAAATTTTTGTACCTTTACTGCTGCGTTGGTCAATATTGAAATATGTTTTTGATTGAAATGAAAAATAATTTGCTTTGTTTTATTAAACAGAGTGATTGGTCAATTAAAAAGGTTTTAATTGGGCTTCAAAACTGATTTTGTTCAGTTGGTCAGCGGTATTTTAAATAACTATAGAACTAGTTGCTGGGGAGTTTGGTCCGCCACTTCTTCTTTCCAGCAAAACCACTAGGAAGTGTCGAAGGGTGGGCGTTTTGGGGGACTGTCACTTGTAAATACGAAAAGTAAATTTTGACGTTCGAAAAGTGCTGATTATCGTCCTAGTTTGAATAAATGACTTTTGATTTTGAGTCATGGAGTTCTATGAAAAGTTGTACACATTCATAACATAACATCACGCGTGTAATCCCCGAAGGGTTAGGCAGATGTATACATGAAAAGTTGTAGTAGTATAATTATTACTTGCTTCGGTGAGGCAAAATACAGTGAGGAAACCAGCATGTATGAGAGATATTTCTCGACGGCATGTAAAGCATAGTCAGAGACCCATCACATGGGCGGCATAAAACTCGGACATCAGATTAGACACTTATCACGCGAAAAAGAAAAAATATAGAGTTCTGTAAATTGACACAAAAGATGTAGACATGTTCTTCATATGATGAAAGCCACGTTTCATAATGTCTTGTCGACCGGAGTAAAAACAATCTCTACAGATCCAGGGTCGTGGATGGCTCAGAAAAAAGCGTATGCGGCGTCTCCCCACAAACAATGGCTTCTTTCACCGCATGCGCTCGTGATGAACTTGGTGCGTATAACCTGCAGAAGTTGTAAATTTCCACTAAAATCACACGCGAATTTATCACTCAAAACCAATGCCTTTCAATCGCCATAAGGTGATGTAATGAAATGTAAGAACTATAAATTACGAAGCGTAACCAGGACTATTTACTGCATTAGTGAGGAGAGTTTACGTGACTGAGTTTTGGACTAAACGCATTTGAAACTTTTGCTATATATACGCTAAGAAGAAAATAATGTCATGAAATGTCTATTGTTCTATTTGCCGTTCGCTGAACCATACAATTTCGTACCGAAAATATGACATTATTTTCGGTACAAACTTAAATATTCAAGATCTTTCGATTTCTTTTTCTCTGTATCACACTTTATCTCATTCAACTTTACTGAACGCTCGCATCAACATTTGAAATTCGTTCATTTTTTATGCTGATGACGCAATATATGTAGGGTCCTCATATTTCATATAACCTTGCAACGGCGGGCAGCATATTTTCCCTTCTATCTAAATGTGGATGACACCGATTTTGTATATTCTGGGATTCAGAATGAATGAGTTAAATTTGGAACTCACTTGAATCTGGATGTGTCTATATATACTTTACTCTGGTCATTGCACGACCCCCTCTCTTTTTTTTTATTTGGTTGATGGCAATAGGATCACCCCCTTTTACATACATGGCTGGCATAATGTGAGTGTACACCTGTGCCTAACCCTCCGGGGAGTATAGGCGCGATGTAATGGTATACATATATGTTCTGGTTATTGCAATAACATGAAAAAACATTTGCACTTTACCCATGATTGAAAAACATGACACACACACACAGTATTCATGAGATCACTAGCAGCTTACGTACAATAACCTATTTGGTGACTATAAAACTACGTTACGAAAGACTAGTTCAACGCCTGTCCACTGAACAACGACATCAATGTACAGTCTAACTTTTAAAGAACTTCTACCCACTCTTCCATCCTTTTCACACACGACAATTCCATTCGCATTCACATTCAAAGCAACTGGAGAACGTCAGAGATAATCAACACCCACAGTACAATATTGTGATGTGAAGTGACTCCACTCCATTCAACCTTTACCGAGGGTTGAGTACCTCGACACGGGCGTGGCTTACGTCAAATTACAATAATCAAAGTACTACGCGCTTTGAATAAGTAACTAAGTTTCCATGGGGTTTGTTGGACACTTGACAACTATTTGTTGACGCAACTTGATGATGAAGTATCTTACGCAGTTTAGGGTTGATTTGCATAGTTACGGCAATTATGTTAAGGAGTTTAAATACCGCTAAGTTAACACTTTCGTGAAAGTTAAGAAGGGACGTTTAACCACTTCTGTTTACTTGTTACATGTTTTTAGTTTAATTGACATCATATAATATCTCACGTGTAATCCACGGATGAGAAGGCACAGTGGCATCTAAGATGATATCGACGTTTCGCTAGAAAAGTTTGACTTCCATGTAATAGTTAGCGAAGATATTGCTTTAAACTGAATACAAATCCACGTTCCTTGGCTGCGAATAAGAAATTTCTGATAGATAAACCAATAATAACGCCTGAAAATCCAACTCAGGACCACAAGTTCAGCAGTCACATTAGCGACCACCGAACCAACGTGGCAGTTGAAGCATTTTCCATTAATATTAGCATATTCCAAATAACAAAATGTTATCACAACAGTGCGTTCAATATTGGACGCATGCAATTTGTTACCGTTGTTTTTTATCGCCACACTTTGTTAGTTTCAAAAACTGATAAGAGTTTGCTGCAAAAAAATGGATTTAACCAAACCGTGTCGACCCTAGGCGTGACACATTTGTTAAAAACTTTGATGCCCAACGCATGTTGAAAGGTTCCGTAGTTTATTCATGGGTAAAATGAAAAACTTATTTGTTTAGTCGCCTGTTTTCGAACATAAATTAAATAAACATTGTTTTAAGCTTTTACGGTTTGAAACGAACCTTAAACTGTCACTTGCGGGATACTTTCCGCGAATATCCATTATATTGAGCTGATTTGGGAGCTCAGAACATTGGATAATTCGATAAATTAATATGTATAGCTGCAAGTGAATTTCAGATAGTTTTCAGATTAATCAAAATACGGGTAAAGGAGTGTAACAGAATAAACATAAAATATGAATTAAATTGATGATTGACGATTTGGACTCGTTCCTGACTGATTGGCTAGAAAAGGCAAAACACCGGGCCTTTGCCCAGCAGTGGGACAATAACCTCCTCCTTTTCGGAAGTCGGTTAAAAAAGACAACTTAAAACAATAAAATTGTATATTATTTTGATACAAACATGGTCCCTTTTATACATAAATATAATCACAAAATGATTTACATTCTCTCATGTCTGCAGAAAAAGGACTAAAACAGACTTACTGCCAATTCAAAATAAAGCTCCATTTTCCTCGTTTTCGTCACACAGCCCTAAAAAGCACGTGACGCGATAAGAGTTAAGTGAAGCGCGCTAATAGGCTTAGTGCGTTCTCTTTATCAGTCCGAAGTGTTCCACTATCTATTGTCGCAAACAATATTGCAGCCTATGACGTCATTCGTGGGCGGACAACTGGTGAAGGTAAGCGTCATGAATGGAAACGAAGTCTGGATATGGGTAAAAGAAAAAGTTCAAAGACTGTAGTGTATAGAGGATCGATGCTTTGAGTTTGAGAGTTTGTTGTTTAATTTGCTTTTAAGGTGCTCAATGCTAATCGTAACAAGATACAGATTCCAATGTTCTGCCGCGAAGGTAAATCCCATTTGATGCCTTGGGGTTGACATGTAAGCATTGAAATTTGTATCTTGTAACTAATAGCTACGTATGAAATTACATTGGGTACAGTAAGAATGCCTTGCTGGGCCGTCCTGGTCCACCAAGTTAATGGGTAAATGCAAGGGTTCTTATAAAAACGATTGAAAAGTTGAAAGACCTTCGAAAATTTTATTCGGAATGAGTATCGATATTTCATTCGATTATTGTAATGGTGCATTAACTGTTATTTACTGAGCCATCAATTCGCTGTCTGATTCGAATATTGTTTGCTTTTGTTTATTGATGGTTATTGTTACTGCTTCGATTTAAATGAGGTTCAATGCACGATGGGGTTTCAATCAATAATTAATATATACGCGGTGCGTTATAAAATACATTTAATTAAAATTGACAACTTATCTGTATTCCCTGAAGAGTTGTGTTATATATCGTATGAGACTGCATTGTGTCCTCCACTTCTGAAGGACCTAAATAACTCCACCAATGCTTCGATAAGCGACACCTACAGGCCCTAAACCATTTAAAGTAAAAATTTTATGTTCACCACATACTCGACAAGAAAAAGAGCAGCCTGCTGGCATAAAACACATACGAAAGAGGTCTTCATTAAAAAAATAACTGAAGAATTTTTCGTAAAAGTAAAATCATGACACAATCTATTGCAATTTCCCACAAAAATATATCACAGCATGTAATGTTTCAACAGGGAAAGTTTAAAACGAAATTCTTAAAATAAATTGAAAGTATCATTGCTGGCTGCTACCGACTGTTTCCATTAAAGCAGCTCAATTTAAATAAATCAAGCGACTCAATCCACAATAGCTTAGGATAATAAATTCAATCGTCCGTCGACTTTCACGACTTTGTCAGCCGTTTAACCAATTTGGAACTTTGTATAAGTTGCTTCTGAAGAAAAATTGTATTTCGCTCTTTGTTTCAGCCTTTTCAAAATCAAAATCAAAATCAAAACTCATTTATTCAAACTAGGCTGATAATCAGCACTTTTCGAACGTCAAAATTTACTTTACTTTACTTATTTACAAGTGACAGTCCCCCAAAACGCCCACCCTTCGACACTTCCTAGTGTTTTTGCTGGAAAGAAGAAGTGGCGGAACAAACTCTCCAGTAACACATCTGTCTGTTTGGTTAGAAGAACCAGACTCGATACAATCCTATGGTATAAGTTAATATTACGATTGATCCATGACTGTGAATTCATTTCGAGGGGAATAGATCGTATCATTGTCAACGCTTTACTTATTAACGATCTTCGCAAACTGTTGTGAATAACTGCTGCACTCAGAGATGTTTAATGATTACTTTAACCGTAACTTAGTTAAGATTTGACATCCAAAACCTTTACTGAGTGACAGCTTAAGTAATCATTAAACGGCTCTGAATGCTGCAGTTAGTCAAATTAAAAAAGGTTATTTAGTAGTCGCATGTGATATGGCTCTGACGTAAGGTAGGACCCACTCAGGTTAGATGAAGCGAAGGTCTGAGCAGGGGTACTGGCAGTGGTCTGAATCGGGAAAGCATGACAGGAAACCTGATCTTACAATTATTATGTCTGACATCCTTTTTTTTTTTCCGGGTGGAAAATCATCAAATAACCCCTCCCGCTCCTGGACAGAGCGAAAGGGAGTGTCAGACTTCTACTGACTAAAAACCACCCATGTTCCTTCTTAGCCCTTCATGTCGAGGCCGCGGTATCTCTTGCGAACAGCCCGCAGCCCCGACGGGATGACATCCTCAACCGTCTTGAGCAAGCGTGGTAATCATTGCTCGTGCCTTCTCCATATGAACACCTAAGCGTTTGCCCAGCAGTGGGGCAGTAATAGGCTGGTATTTTAATATTATAGGGGTGCGATCGAAGAGACCGATAATTTATTTACTTTTAAACTTTCCTTACCAACCCGTTTCACGGTTGTCTATAGGTCAATTCAGTAGTGGACAGTTGCAAGTTGATGATAATTCGTAGCAGTAGTTTCAAATAACTTTGCTTGTCTGGTCATGCCTTATAACCTTCTTTATTGGTTTCTGAACAGTCTACTTGCCTCATGAGCTTGCCGTATTGTCAGCCCCTAGGCACGCCACTAATGATTATGTAGATGGTTGTACTATCCTACAATTCTGGCTATTTATTTGAGGATAATGAATAACAAGCGTGTTGAAACGTTATGTAGTGTTGACAAGGAAACTTTACACGTGTACCTGTTACACGTGCCGTGTCTTGTCGTTGTGTAATGACTTTACCATGTTACGTAGTGACAGCTTCGCACTAACACTGTTTGAAAAACAAATGTAATCCTAGATCTGGACATATGCTATTGGGTTTTTCCTTCAGGAATTTCTCAGTTGCAGAGCCGGAATCTGGATTTGAATACAGTTGATGGCAGTAGGCTCGCTTCTAACACGAGCAACCGAACCATACCCAGTCAATTGTTGGTTTTCGATAGACATCAAGCGTATATTGTGCCATAATAATTAATGCCGTAATGGGTGGCCGTAAGATGTGGATGTCCTATTATACATTCTTGCTACTTATTTGAGGATAATGGATTACAAGTGTGATGATAGTGTTGACAAGGAAAATTTACACGTGTGCCTGTGGAGTTACACATGTCGTTTGTCGCTGTTGCGTAATGACATTGCCATGTTAAAGACTGCTTTTGGTTGAAAAACAAGTCAACTTAAATTGTAATGTAAATTTTTTTGTTGGCATTTGCAAGTTACGAATTTTGAGTTTTGCTGTGTAGTTTTATGATGCCATTTTTTGATTTATTAGTCGGTTAGTTATTATAGCTTATTTTATTGTTTCTATCTTTATTTGTTAATGTATTTTGTTGGTTAGTTAAGTGAATGAAATTAGATAGAAACATGATAAGTCAGAAAATATCGTGGAATTAAATGAAAAACTCAGTAAAAAAGGTTCTTGGAAAATTTAATCTTAGTGCAGTTTACAGCTTTGCCATCTATGACGTAGTTGTGCTAAAAATAACTACGTAAACCAATTTTGACGTCATCTAGAGAACTTTATGCTGTCAGAAAAATAAGACAGTTCAAGATATATTCTAGCTACTTTTACGGTATTACGGTAAGGCATTTGACTGTGGGGCCGGGCTGCTGACATTGAATTCATTTTTATTATTTTGCAATAGAGAGCTGTCAGAGCTATTTATCATCTACGTTGCGGTGAATCTCTTAGGAAACTAGTTCAACATATTAATGTTATGAGAGTACCTAGTTCTCTGTGCCTTCGTAACAACCATACTGCGATTGACAACCCGTCTGCCAAGCGTGGCGATTATGGCAAATCCCCCCCTTCTGGGGGAGGCCTATGTCCAGCAGTAGACGTCTTATGGCTGAAATAATGAAATGATATTGAATACTTGAAATAGAGACTTTGTGGTTGTGAACTTATATTTACGCACCAACCCGCACTGAGCTACGTACGGTTATGGTCCATTCCCTGGTTACTGTTAGCAGGTCTGTATCCCAGCAGTAGGTTCCCACAGCTGCTGCTTATGCTGGAGTTTTGACTCCTTTTTGTTCTGGTTTACTAATAAGCAAATAATATTTGTGTATTTGGTTTTACGGTAATCTCTTAGTCACCTTACTAATAGGTCAAAGGAGGCTTTTCTTCGCGGATCAAATAGAAAAAAAAACGAGGAAAAAACTGGAATAATAACATTATTTGTACACGTTATCCTTCAAAAGATAAATTCGAGGTAATGGGGAAGACATCTCCAATGGTAACAGTGGATTTTCCTGTAAATCTTTTTAACAATGGATTTCCTGAATATAATAATATACTATCAGCTTATCTTACGATTATGTTTATATGACTGTATTATCATAATTGTACTTCCGCGTCGTCATGTTAGTTTCGTTTTGAATTTTTGACCTAACTCTTGTTTATCAGCATAATCAGGTTGCAATGTTCCCACTGCTGGGACACAGATCTCCTTCCTAAGAGAGGGTGGAATGTAATCCACCACGCGGTTTCAGTTTTATTGATGAAATACTCGTACCTTACACAAAGTCAATCGCCTGCTTGGGTTTGAACCAAAAGCATACAACTCGTAGGAGGAGCCGTTACCACTTTACCAACATTTTGTCGGCGAGTACTATTTACAGACAATAAAATAATATTTAAATTAATCATAATAAGTTAATATGATTCGACTTCAGATAATTTAAATGTCAGTGACCTGGACTAAAGCTCAGTGAACATAGAATTCATCTTAGTACCTATCTGGTTCATTTCTAACATGTGCCAACTGGGTTATATTTGTTGTATAGACGATAAAAATATTCGCTAAGACCTTATAACCCAGTTTTTAAAACTCCTTGCTGTCAAAAACCTTCTTTGGCTGATTGCCATAGACTAGTGGTTTTATTTGGACCATAACAACATGTCACTTAGATTTATAATGTTTATCGAGATCTAACTTCTCAAGTGGACCATAAAAATAAAGTAGACTTTTTTTCATCGATGTTGCAGAGTTTGTTCTCAATTCTGTAAGGTCCACTCTGTCTAAACTATTATATATCAGTAAAGTCTGCCTCGTTGGTCTAGTGGTCGCAAGCGCGACTGCTGAGCATGAGGTCCTGGGTTCGATTCCCGGGTCGGGCAAAGTGTTATTGGCTTTTTCCATCAGGAATTTATCAGTAACAGCTACGGAGTCTGGATTTGTGCCCGGTTGATGGCAATGGGCTCGCCCCCTATTACATGGGACTTAAACAAAATGTGGGTGTACTATTAGGTACACTTCTGCCTAACCATTCGGGGATTACAGGCGTGATGTTATGTTATGTTTATATCAGTAAAGGTGCTTCTCCAAAATGCACCGCAACGTTTAAATTTGGATTGGCATCTTCTCATCACCACACTACGCCACCTAATCGTTATGACAGACCGGTCCAATATGTCTGGTTTTTTTATAAAGACTATGAGACTGGTGAAAGGAGGCTATGCTTAATTAACAAAAGCTAACATCATCATCATCATCAGCCTATAATGTTCCCACTGCAGGGACTCAGGCCTCCTCTAGGAGAGGGATGGGCTATAATCCACCACGCGGGCCCAGTGCGGATTGGTAGATGTCACAAGTCTTCGATTTTTTGGTTTTAGGACATGCCGGTTTCCTCACGATGTATTCCTTCACAGTTTTTGATAGCAAAGCTTACATTAAAGGTTAAAATTACCGCTAGTAGAACTTGTGAAATTATTAACTTTACGTTTGGGTTACTAAGACCCAAACGTAAATGTTAACGTTTGGCCTACCGCGGTTCCGCTGTTCATCTGCTTTCTGTTAGTTGAAAATTTTGACTGTAATTCTCGATTTTTAAGGTTTCGTACCCGAAGTGGAGTCCCCCTTAGGATTTTGGGTGGTAAAGTCCCCGAGTCCACTTAAAAGAATGCAACTTAAAGTGTTCTCCATTCATGAAACCTCAAATAAACATTAGAATAAGCAAAATAATAAAATAAAAAACATTGGAGAAGGAAGTGGTCACAGCAACACTCGATGTTAATCCATTTCGATTGTTATCTTTCAGAAGAATTACTGCCGGTCGATAAATACGGAACCCAATGCAATTATTAACTCATTAGTTTTCGTGTTTTTTGTTCATGTTGCATAAATTATGAAGAGTAATTTCTGTAAGTATACACTAGAAAATTCTGCGCTTTTATGAAATACTGAAGCCGTGGAACCTTAATACATAATAATTAGACTCAAGGTATACTCCATCCCCCGTCGGGGCTGCGGGGTCCCGTCGGGACTGCGGGTGGTTCGAAAGAGATACTGCGGCCTCGACATGAAGGGCTAAGAAGGAACATTGGTGGTTTTTAGTCAGTAGAAGTCTGACACTCCCTTTCGCTCTGCCCAAGAGAGGGAGGGGTTATTTGATGATTTTCCAGCCGGAAAAAAAAAAAAAAAAGATGTCAGACATAATAATTGTAAGATCAGGTTTCCTCTCATGCTTTCCTTTACCGATTCAGACCACTGCCAGTACCCCTGCTCAGACCTTCGCTTCATCTAACCTGAGCGGGTCCTACCTTACGTCTTCTTCTTTGCTGATTTCCCAACCCACAAAAAAAAAAACTCCATTATACATAGTTTGGAAAAGCTTTGCAAATGATGAAATACAAAAACATATTTTTTTCAAGGAAATCATAATTAGCGAGTTGTTTCTTAGTAATCCTTAGCCAGCGTTGTTTTCTTTATTTCGTTATTTTCCTTTCTTTCCTAGCTTTGTTATCAAAACAGTGATTACGCAAGAAAAACACAAAATATTATTACAAGCATGTCGATACAAACAGTTCATGAGTTTACGCTACGAGTGAGCTACGAACTCTCGTAGCGCTACGAGGGTCTACGAGCGGCTACGCTGAAAAACTATTCTTCGCAACAACAAGAACTTAGAAAATGTTAATAAGCTTTAAAGTCTCTAAATGTTTTCTTTGTTAGAAATTCTTTTGATAAAAGCTTATTAATTTGCTTCTAGATAATAACTTACTTTAACGTTTCAATACAAGAAAAATATTTTTCACTGTAAAGTCCCTTTAGAAGTATGCGTTGGTAGCAAATAAAAGACGTTTTTTGCAGGTTCATAAGAAGGCGGTACTGAGAAATTTCCTGAAAAACCTTTTGTTAACAAGACAAAGTATTTGTTATTTAATGAATCTCATTGTTTGCCTCAAAAGGAGTTTTTATGTAGAACATGTTTTTCGATAGTCTTATCGTGAATTTTATTTATGTGATGATTTATTGTTTTGTTTTAGGGACAAATTACTGTTTGTAGGTATGTCGTTATTATGTGTTGTGTCTTTCTAGTTAATTATACATCAACGTAGGGGTTGGTAGGCCGAACGATTGGTAAGGGTTGTTAAGTAATCATTCCGACTCTGTTTCCGTATCGATTTTGTGTTAATGGTGGTACAAAATACCAAGATAAACAATCGAAAATACATTAAAGAAAAGTGTAGAGAAATATTTTTGTTACAAGATGTTTAAAGGACTTTTCCGTTGGTCTGGTGGGTCTTACGAGGTCCTGTGTTCAATTCCCATTTGATGTTTTTTTCATCAGATTTAGTAGCAGCTACGTAGTCAGGATTTGTGCTCAGTTGATGGCATTCAATTTGCTTCTTAATATAAAACAAACAAATACTACTATAATAAACGACTGGCAAACTGTGGGTGTCCTCTACTTAACCCTGCGGGGATTACAGGCGTGATGTTATGTAATGTTTAAAATATCAATGTAAAGCAAGGGAATGTCTCAAAAATGCTGGCTCAAAGTACATGTGAAAGCAATCGTATTTTCAAAGTGAAAATCAGGTTACAGCTGACATAAAAGCTCTTAAAAATAGAACCGTAAAAATTCTATCAATACCGCCATTTGCCACTTGAGACTGACAAATATATTTACTGCGTCCACTTCTATCTTTATCGTGAGGAGATAGGGGTTATTTCGCTTTGTCACTGATGGGGGGAGGTTTGCTCCAGTTGTCGACGTTTCAGCTCTCGACCGTCTAGAGCACTTCAGAGTTCGAGTTGGCACCAAATTTTAGGTTTCAACGCTTCTCATTAGGCGCCGCTCACAGAGACAGGCGGGCGAGGGGGGTGATGCGCGGGGTGGGGAGGGCAGGCATGGCGTCAGACTGGGAGGACCATTGTACATTAAGACGAAGCGTTTTGTTCCTCCTCTCTATCTATATCTACTATCACATACATGCGCTTACACACAGTCTCACTTACTGATATTAGTGCATTTTTGATGCGAAGGACTATCTTGTTTGCAAGCGCGACTGCTGTGCATGAGGTCCTGTGTTCAATTCCCAGGTCGGGCAAAGTATTATTGGGATTTTCCATCAGGAATTTCTCAGTAGCTACCACGGAGTCTGGATTTATGCCTGATGAACGTCAATAGGCTCGCCCCTTATTACATGAAACTTAAACATAACTGGCCAAATATGGGTGTACTAACAGGCAGACCTCTGCCTAACCCTCTGAGGATTTCAGGCGTGATGTTATGTTACGTTGATTCGTAGGATTCCCTTAAAACAACGCGAAAAGTTGTTAAAGGTACCAAAATTCTCGTCGCGAGACAAAACTAATAAATAACCGTGATTACAAGTTGTTTCATTACTTCGTAACTTATAATTTACGGTAGAAATAAAAACGTTAGGCGTTAAGTACTGCGAACATGAAATTAAAGCAATAATTTACAACATTATTTACGATTAGTAAATCTAATTTAACGTCAAAAATGTTGTTTGATAAACTTCTTATCTTGGCATGGAATTTTTTGGGGTCAATTTAAAATTGAGGGGTCCCTTGTATTTCCTGTCGAGGCTGCGGGTTGTCCTGTCCGCAAGGGATACCGCGGCCTCGACATGAAGGGCGAAGAAGGAACATGGGTGGTTTTTAGTCAGTAGAAGTCTGACACTCCCTTTCGCTCTGCCCAAGAGCGGGAGGGGTTATTTGATGATTTCCCACCCCCCCAAAAAAAAAAAAGGGGTCCCTTGTACAACGTCCTACTCAATTAAAATATTTAAGAAAGTTGATATAAATCCTTGTATAGTTGATAAAAAAGTATTAGACGGTACTAATTAATGAATATTTTTCTTTGAATTAATAGAAAACGTTCATTATAAACTGTTGGGTCTAGAAGTTTCCAATAGGATCTTTATTTATTTCATTTGGGGAAACAAACAGTAATATATTAAGTACACAAAACCTTAAAACTACTTAAAATTAACAAATTTACTACCCACAAAATTTTCCACAGATTACTATGTTATATAATAAAACAAACTGTTAGCAAACATAAACTGTAGCAGGGCTAACTCAAAGAAAAATAAATTAAAAGATAAATAAAGACAAACAATATTTTATAAAAGATTTATGTATCGAACGTAAGCACTTATTCTCGGTAGCGGTATATAGTCTCTATTTGTTCCCGGTTGATGGCAATAGGTCATGTCGACATTCATATACAGGAAATTTATCCCCGTATGTAATAACATACGACTTAAATATAACCGTGTACTATGGCACGGTTTAACTCATCTTTTTTCTAAATATTACCCCACACTATTTTTTCCTGTATATTGAGTGTAATGTTTGTGTATTTACAAACATTTCAACTCACATACTTAAACGAATCGAACCCGCAACACCCAGCGCAGCTACCAATAGCTCAGCCGCTGCACCAACCGTACCAATTCTCCGGGAATTACAACCGTGATGTGAAGTTATCTTGGAACGTGATAACGTTCCGTTTGTGATTTTTACTTAGGTAAACAAAACCAACAACGTATGTAAAATATAAACACATGTACAAAATAAATATGTAGTTTTCCCTATGGTCCGATACACCTGTGGCGGGAAGCGCTTAAAAGCTTCGGCCACCATTTCACTTATCGAGCAATTAAAGGAGTAATTTAATGTGTGCTACAGTAATTAATGGCTTTCATTTTAAAACAGCGCTGTATTTAGCGGCCGTGATTAATTTTCCAGCTATTACGTTACAATTTACTGTGTACTTGCAAATTGGCTTGTAACTGATTCGGGGTTTATTTTGTAGGCTGTTCTGCAACACAATCAGGTTTGCACGATTGTACATATGTGTACGTGCAATTTGGTGAAACGTTTTGGTGTCTCGTTATGATCGGTGTTTTTTTCAAATTCATGATCATAAGTTTTTCAGAATCTGGTCAGTAGTTAGGTACAAGCAGAACATATGCACCCGAAATTTAACCGCTATTTTATATATAATATACACCCTTATATTAAATATAAAATAGCGGTTAAATTTCGGCTAGAGCGTCGTCTTTGTCAGTCACATTTGTTTCAGTTAGTCTTTTACTAATGCTCGAAGTATCATTTATCATTACACACAGGGACATTTACCATGTTTATTGAAACTCTCAACATGGTAAATATCCTGTTTTCCGTGTTAATGGTAATGTTAGCGACCATGTCAGTTCAAAAATTTAAATATTTATGCCCGGGTATATTTATGTAGTTTTCTTAACTGGGCTTTTATCCGCACTTAGCCTCTTGATTGGGCCATTGCGCAAGTATGGTATATTAATGTAATAAAAATCTCGTTTAACTGCACTTTTATGTATTTCTATGTAAATACACAAGCATGCATCTTCAGCTCTAACGATTTCAAAAATTTCATGAATTTCTTGCACTCTCTCAAGCGCAAATCGTTCCGATTCTCATACCATTAAATATGTCTAGAATGCGTGTAGACCTTAAGAGGGCGTCGCCGTCTGGAGAGAGACGTGTAGGCGTCCTTAATGAGCTGTGACATCCCACAATCTAACTTGCCCTTTATTTCTAAAGTGGCAGCGATTATTTTCCATTACCAAATTGTGAAGACGGTAAATAAAGTTAGCGAGATTAATAGACGCGGTTTGAGTTACGATTTTCCTTTTTTCGATGCTTTGTTCGGAAGAGAGTGTTTTTTATAAATTCAAATATAATTTACAAAAACATGTTTTTTAATTAAATATATTTTTTTAAAACAGAAAGGTACGTATTGTGAGAACAAAAGGTAAATTCTTTGTTATTGTACGATATCCTGTAATTATGAATTCTGTGGCAGTGTTAACCTTAAGCAAAATGAATATAGACAAGAGAGAAAAACAATTATTCTTTTATACAACTGTCTGCAACTGGGCTGCCTCGTTGGTCTTGTGGTCGCAAAAGCAACTGCTGAGCATGAGGTCATAGTTCGATTCCCGGGTCGGGCAAAGTGTTATTGTGTTTTTCCATTAAGAATATCTCAGCAGCAGCCACGGAGTCTGGATCTGTGCCCGGTTGATGGTAATCGGCTCGCTCCCTATTACAAGGGACTTAAACATAACTGGCGAAGTGTGGTTGTTCTTAATCGGTACACCACTGCCTAATCCTTTGGGGATTCAATGCGTGAAATTAAGTTATGTCTATTATCTAAAACTGCAGAACCTTCTCCAATATAACAAAAATTACAAAATACATAAAAAAATGCAATCCTTTTAAAGTAGCCTCAATTTTTGGCCCAAGACGTAGAGGGTAATATGGTACAAAGTTTTTAATGGCCCGTACGTGGGCCCAGGCCGAAGTGCCTTTAATAGCGCCACGGGACATTAAGCGACTTGCGAATACGTCCCGCTTAAAAATTTCGGCAGCACCGTGAAGCTTTTAGTATGAAAGTTGGGGAATGTTGTGTCGTAAATATTTACATAGGCCTTTGAGATGACGTTATTTTTAGGTCGTAATTATGATAGGAGAATAAGATAGTTGGTAGCCCAGTTTGTTTTTAAATTGTACCTACCTGAAACCTAAATAAAGTCTTTCATTGTCTGAGAATAGGTTTACTCTTATTAATTGTTGCATTTATAGTATTGTTATTATGATTTGCTTAAGTATTTATACCTATGTGAGTATATTCTTATATTGTATTTACAATAGTTATATGCTTTATCTTTTATGTATTAAATTTTCTTTTCTACTTTTACACACGTCTTAATTTTTTTATTAGCTATTATTATAAGCGCCGTGTTAGATTGTTTGTTCCTTAGTATTCCCTTTCGCAGTTATGCTGAAAGAGATTTCTTTAAAAAAATCATCACCTTTGTTCTATTTTCTGTAGGCTGCCTCACTTTAAATTGTCATCGACACTTTAAGAAAAAGAAGAACAACCTAACTAAAACATAAAAGGTAACGACTTACAAAGTCAAGTTGATTCAAATCTTTAACACTGAGTAATAGGTATTATGATAAGAAGCAATACATCAAATCCAAACCCACATGATCTCACCAAGAACATCCCACCATTGTCTCAACTCCATACCCTTAAACTCTGAATCACCCATGGAGGACAAAGTACATACAAACTGTACAAAGAAAGGAATTAATTTAGCCGGGGTGACTCACAATTCACAAAGCCTTAGGGGTGATGTTGGCGTCTCCTGGTAATCTCACACTATGTCTAAGGTTTCTCTAGTAGGTATTACCCACTTGTTCAAGTAAAAGGCAGCTTGTATTAAGTAAATGCGAAGTAAATTGAATTGAAGTAATAAAAATGTTAGGAAGAAAATTTGTACAAATTGGCGAAATGGTGAAACGTTGGTGAACGAATAGGTACAGCTCTGCAAAACCCTTCGAGGAATGCAGGTGTGAGTGTGGTTTAAGTTCCATGTAATAAGGGCGAGCCTATTGCCATCAACCGGGCACAAAACCAAACTCCGTGGCTGACAAAATTCATGAATAAAAAACCTAATAACAAATTGCCTGGCACGGGAATGTGACAACTCGACCGAGCGAGATAGACCTGCTACTAAATTACTGAAATAATGTATAGTTTTTGTCAGACAACTACTGAATAATTATTTTTCCGATTTTAAAAACTTTATCGATATTAAACATTTTATTACCTCGTAATATACTTTGCTCTCTCAGTAAATAAACTTGTAGAGATAGCATTAAGACGTATTGGTTCGCTTGAAGTAACTTACTTCGTTAATGTATTGGCTTTTAAATATTTAAGCAGCATCTATAAATAAACTTTGATTGATTTAAAGTCTTATTTAGAAATAAATGTCTGGGCTTAGATCTTGAGATAAACGATGATAACTGAACAAAAACTGCTGCGAGTACGAGGGACATTCACAAGAGTGTGGAACGTAAGACAGAAACACGTTTGAACTATATAGAAAACACAGTTAATAGAAATCTCTATTCCTAGACAGCACGTTTCGCCGAAAACTTTGTTGATATAAAACACTGTCCGTAGATATCTCAGTACATAGGAAGCCCTGGTGCCAGAGATCCCTGCTCATAGACAGCACTTCTTGCCGTAAACTTACCACTGTTTTCAGATACTTGAGTTCACAGAAAGCGCCACTGGAGAAGAACTTACTAATAAAACTTTCAACCAAAATTGTTTTGAACGATATTTAGCAAATAGTTTTGAAATGGTATTTCTCAAGATCTTAGGCTTTTGGACTAAGATCACAAGGTTAAGATGATGCCCAGATGATGGCAGTGGGCTCGCCTTCTATTACAAGCGATTTTACATATAAGCATAACTGGCGAAATGAGGGTGTACTATTAGCTACACCTCTGCCTAACCCTTCGGGGATTACAGGCGTTATGTTACATTTACTAACTTATTGTACTTTTACATTTTGCTATATCTCTAACTTACACAATTGCTTGATATTGACTGCGTCAACAGAGCAGTGAAAAGGGCAGTCCACACAGGAGGGAAAGGAAGTCTCTTAAGTCAATAGTGTAGTGTCCTAGTTGTTGACACAAGTCAACCACGGAACATTGAAGCTAGGCAAGCATGCGGGCATTTCAAACAGATTGCTTCTGTGTAACTGTCGGTTTGTGGACAGTTTCCATCACAAGGTGGAAGGTGGAAGGACTAGCCATTTAATATATATAACATTTGTCATTAAATTTACACCTTAGGAAATTAATAAAATATTTTCTCGTCTAATTTGTAGTCCTCTGGAAATGAGTGTGACGCCTGTAACGTTCCAAAGATTAGGCAGAAATGTACCTAATAGTGTACCCATATTTCGCCAATTATGTCTAAGTCCCATGTAATAGGGTGCGAGCCTATTGCCATCAATCGCCCACAAATCCATACTCCGTGGCTGTTACTGAGAAATTTTTTGATGGAACAACTCAATAACACTTTGCCCGATCCAGGATTTGAACCCAGAACCTCATGCTCAGCAGTCGCGTTTGCGACCACTATTTATTTAACTTTTATTGAGTCTTCCGGAGTATAAACGTGTGTGCTGTTGATGGTAATAGGCTCGCCCCTTATTATTTGGGACTCAAACTTAATGTTTTCTAAAATATGGGTGTAAGTACAAAACATAATATACATCTGCTTAACCAGTCGGGGAAAATAGGCGTTATGTTAAGTAATGTTTAACGAGGCATCTAATATTTAGAGATACCGCGGCCCCGACATGAAGGGCTAATAAGGAACATGGGTGGTTTTTAGTCAGTAGAAGTCTGACACTCCCTTTCGCTCTGCCCAGAGCGGGAGGGGTTATTTGATGACTTCCCACCCCCCCAAAAAAAAAGGCATCTAATATTTCAATGACGCTGTAATGACGAATGACAGTGACGTTCAAACGTTAAAATAGACGCTGTGACGCTCAAACTAATAATCTTGTATGGTTTGTGTCAAACATCTGGAAAAAAGCTATAGTGCTTGACACACACAGCTTATATAGGTCATGTGCAAAGCCTATAATATGAGTCATACTGTATTATTTTCATGGATTTAATGGAACCTTCCTATCGTCGATCTATTTTGTGATTACAATGTTGAGTCTGTCATCAGTCTATGTAAAGTGTTCATGCATATAAAATGAAAACTCATACACAATATTGCGGGAGTATGGAAGTGAAGTTTTAATCCGAGACGTCGTCGGAACAATGCATTTCATTACATCATTCATCATATGATGATGTATGTTGTTATAATTTTGTCGCTCATAATGAAAGGTGTAAAACTATCCTTAACGAAGCTGAAAGGCGCTTGTTCTCCCCGTCAATGCTATTTTTTTTTGTTCTAAACCATAACATGCTCTTAGTTACGGCGAATACTAGTTTTTCAGGTTATAACTTTACTAAAGGGGTTCGAACTTTTTTGTATGGAAGCTGGCATATCGACCCCCCGCCATTTAGATTTTTTTTAGAAATCACGGCCCACGATGAAATTGGTATCTATGAGTAGAGGACACATAGACGAACAAAAAATGTCATTAAACATGGTACCCCAAAGTGTCACGTTATCGAGATATTTAAAGGTCAAGATCGTATCTCCCTGACGTTTACTATTCGAAGCATCCACTAGCACAATATTTTAAGAGTGCTTTGAGTTTTACCCAAAAATGTGATATTTCCAAAAAAAAAAAAAAAATCTATCCGCCAAAAAAATATCGTTTTCCAGCAATATTTTTTGCGTAGGGGTTCTTAGTTTGATGTTCAGAATGCTTGGTTGACGGCTGTGTGAAGGGTCCTTTTGCCGCCGCGGGAGGCGCTCCGGGCGTCGGGGGCCACGTGATGGCTTCCGGCCACCGTAGACGCGGGCCTGTGGACGGTGAGTGATGGGTAAGCTCGCCGTCCGTCCGTCTCATGACGACAACAGGCCGTGTCGACGGCGCGTTCGTGTTCCACGCGCGCCTCAAAGAGATGTCAGCAACATGGAAGGGGCCCGCAAGGGCCGACGCCTGTCGAGGCTGCGGGTTGTCCGCAAGGGATACCGAGGCCTCGACATGAAGGGCGAAGAAGGAACATGGGTGGTTTTTAGTCAGTAGAAGTCTGACACTCCCTTTCGCTCTGCCCAAGAGCGGGAGGGGTTATTTGCTGATTTCCCACCCCCCAAAAAAAAAAAAAAAAAAAGGGTCCTTTTACACCCTGTATTATATTCACTGTCTTGAAAATCACCTTGAAGGAAGAATTGGAAAGGAGGATTGGGAGGAGAAATAATCACAGTCGTTCAGGTAGATCTTTGAAAAATCCAATAATAAGTTGCCCGACGAATCGAACCCGGGACCTCGATCTCAACAGTCGCAATTACGCCCACTAGACCAATAGGCAGTCCAATATGAAGTACGTAATAGGAAATATTGACTGCCTCGTGGTTTTAAGTATTACTTTGATTATTTTGAAGAAATGATTGAGAAGAATATTAGGCTTTAGGTATTGTTAACTTAGAAGACTCATTAAAAAATGCTTGGATCTATTGAAGATTCCAGTTTTATTCTGGAAATTAATATCCGGATAAAAAAACAAAAAAATGCCCATATTTTTGACTTTATTTTATGTTGACAATAATGATAGGTATTGTATCTCTCACATGAGCTGAAAATCGTTCTCAGTGGAATATCTGAGCTCATGAGCTCATTCATCTGGGTAACATTTTTGCACGTCTTCTTTACCGATTTAAATCCTTGACATGACCGCCATTATTTTTGCAAATTAAACTCTAATTATAACTCAAGAGTTTAGGAACACTTACCGTATTACGTTGTTTATAACATTTTACATGCTTTCAAACACTAAACTTAAAACAAGCGAAATTCCAACTTATCTTCAACTTATCCTGTAATACTTGAGATTACAACAAGTTACGGGATGTATGATTAAGCTTTTATTCGTGAAAGGAATTCCTCTGACGGCATTGTTTACAAAGCAACCTTTTGTTATGTAAATATATATATATATACGTTGCGAATAAATTAACCATTTCAAAGGGAACTTTCTGACGTTAGTCGCGTGAAACAATTATGTGAAACGTTTTGGTGCCGGAGGCTTTTTGTTTGATCAATTCTCTTAGTATCAGTTTTATTGTTTGTTAATGGGAACTCGGTTTTTGATTGCTTTTTATTAACGTTAGTTCATAGCGATTGAAAGAAGACCTTTTATTGTTATCTTCATGATACCAATTCGCGTATTAATGTTCAACGTCATGTACACCAATTTATTTGGGATCAGCGCAGCATGTCTTCTTCGTCCATACTTTTCTTACTCGTCAGTTTAATAGTCACCTCTCCATATCATCCTTACTCAGTCCATCCATCGTTGCTTTGGTCTTCCAGTACTCTTATAGCCATCTTCATTCATCATGTCCATACCACGACAACTGATTACCACACAACATTATCTTGTTTTAAAAGAATATCTAAGGGGGTTCTTGTCCCCGTCGGGGCTGCGGTTCCTGTCAGGGCTGCGGGTCCCGTCGGGGCTGCGGGTTGTTCGCAAGAGATACCGCGGCCTCGACATGAAGGGCTAAGAAGGAACATGGAATGCATAGAAGTCCGACATTCCCTTTTGCTCTGCCCAAGAGCGGGAGATTTTCCACCCGCCAAAAAAAATAACTTAAAAAATAGTAGAGCAAAAAAGTACGGCTTATTTCATAAGTTTCTTCCAGCAGACCTGCACGAAAGTGTTCCCTTTCGTATGTGATGGCAGCATTTAAAGTGTAATGCTTTGATTTTAGTTCTGTATGGGTCTGCTAAAATATGTAGGTAGTGGGCGATTCTAGGGTAATTCTAAAATAGTACTTTTCTTTTCAAAACGCAGTACCTAGCTAGGTACACGCAGATGTTGTTACCTATATATTCTCTTGGAATATTCCACCTCCCACGATACTTCCAAGAAGGGCAGGGTTATTTTTGCTTCAAGTGGAATATTTAATGTTTTTATTTCAGCAGCTTTTCTGACATTAACCACGACAAAGTTTCCGAGTATAATTAGTGTACGGACGCAGCTTTAATTGACTTAGTCTCGAGTCAGTGGGTAGTTGGTCACTTAGTAATATTTAAAATTGTTGTTCATGCAATTACTTAGCTAACAGCTTAGCTTAGCTAACAGTTTAGTGTTGGATTTCTTTCACTACTTTTTTTTCATAGACAAGTTTTATACCAAATAAACAACATTATTCAAAGAATATCAATTTATTTTAGCCAAGTTACATAGCATGGCACTGACATTCTTACAGTAACCGAGTTCTGTTACTGTTTCATATGTATGTTTCATATATATGTTAATCATATATATGTTAATCATACCACAGCTGGAGAATATGGAGAATACAAACCACCCTGGACTTCTAGTTCTATCGATACGGGTCATGTTGGTTGTTAGATTCTTCTATGGAGCCTTTCCAGAATAAAGACAAAAAAAAATATTGCTTAGCATGTCATAGGTCAACGTTAAAGACTGGCTTCTGCTTAACCGGACTATGCTGCAGATTCCTTGACAGTAAGGCCCTTAGACAGGCGTAAAACTTATAGAGTAAGTGACTGCAAGCTAGGGCACCCCTGCGAGGTACGAACCTCAACTTAGTGCGTCACTAGGGAGGGCATCAAAGGGACAGGCTGGATTAGAGTAAAAATAGTTACACAGCCATCATAATTATTATTTATTACTAGACTCACCAACCGGCACTGGGCCCGCATGGTGGATTATAGCCCATCTCTCTCCTAGAGAGGAGGCCTCAGTCCGTGCAGTGGAAATATTATAGGCTGGTGATGATGATGATGATGACTAGACTCACACGCCACTGTTCCCAGACCAGTAATTACGGATATTAATACAAACATTTAGACAGACGCGTCATCTTTATTTGTTCACATTTACATACCCACTAGTCATATGCTAAACTAATTACTGACTCATAAATCGTCCTAGTAGTTAGCTCAACGTTGAGGTTTGAAATAGAAAATATTAACAAAACTCTACTAGTTAAATTATTATGTAAAAAAGGCTCAGACAGGTCCCAGACTCATTTATGAGAATTATAGCATATTATCATCAAATGTGGCTGCTATTGTACCTGTGATTAAATTATGTGAGCACAAAAGAAATGGTAAGAAGATAAAATACTGCTTGCAGAGAATAAATGACAGTCTTAATTAAGAGTAATGGCAGTAAATTTATTCAAATTATTACTAGGGACTTTATCGTACTAACATTCTTTAATGAAAAATCCTTTAATTCATTATTTTATGTCTTTTAGACACTCATTTAGGTGACACCTAGTGTTGTTTAAACAGGAACCTTGACTTAATCCCTATAACAATGATGCCAACGATCAGAGACAACACTTTTTAATGTTATGCTTTATTGTGAACAATAAAGCATGTGTACAACCACGTAGGTTACCCAGAATGGTTTCTCTTACAGCAAAACACAAACAACAAACACAGCAAACTGCAAACACAAAGCAGCAAACTTAAAGATTTGATTAATCTTTAAGTTTAAACTTCTACTAAAAGTGATCTTGCTTTCAGTTATGGAGTTAATCTCTCTCATAATTTTATTTATAGCTTAATTTGCCCCAAGTCTGAACTAAATAAGAAGTTTTCTTCATCTTTTATCTTTTACAAAAGAACAAGGTTATTTATAGAAAGACAAAAACAATTATAAGTCTTCTTTCCAAGGTCAAGTAGATACTAAAATACCCACTAAAGGCCTGCGCAGACCTAAGAATTACGTCCGAAGACAACCAAAACATGACTGGCGAAATGTAGATAATATTCAACATATCTGCGGAACCTTTCGTGGTACACAGGCATCATTTTATGTTACTCGAGTAAGACGTGTTAATTACTTGCGAAACATACGCATCCCATACGCCACAAAGGTTCAGTCGATCCGACATGGCCTAATTGGTGATTAGGGATTCCGTCAGAAACTCCGCTTAGGTATCTGTCAGTGTCTGTAGTCAATCCACAATCTGTCCGTACCGGTTCGGTCAAACCTTTCAACCGACAAAAGTTCCTCTAGCTTCAAATAAATTCCTTCACAACAGCCTAGACAGAAAACACACCACTAACTCATCTGTAAAATGGGTCAGTTCTCTGTGAAAGGTCATGGCATGTCCTCGTAAGCGTCAATTATCGATGGTGGTGACGTCATGACGTCACCAGTCTTGTAATAGGGTTTAGCTGAGGCTGGCGCCTGTCTCGGCGTAAACTGGGATGTTACTGTGGAAGATTTTAGTGGGGGAGTTTTGTAATATATATTTTTTTTAATTTAATTTTTTTATTTTCGCTGTCAATGTGGTGAAGCTGTCAACAGCCTCAGTCACCACGGCCTGTCTTGCAGCCGTAGTGCTGGCCGTTTTGCACGGCACGCGAACTTAAACGACATCATCCGACGTGCTCTTGTCGCCGTCGGCGTACCAGCTGTTTTAGAACCCAATGGCTTGGCACGCGACGATGGCAAAAGACTGGACGGCATGTCTTTATTTCCTTGGAAGATGGGTAGGCCTTTAGTGTGGGACGCAACATGTGTCGATACTCTTGCGCCATCACATCTTCCAAGTTCATCGTGCTGCGCAGGTGGTGCCGCTGTGGCTTCAGAGAACCTCAAGTGGCGTAAATATAGTAACCTTTGTGGAAACTATATTTTCGAGCCGTTTGGGGTTGAAACTCTGGGGCCGTGGGGTCCGCGTGCTCATAGCCTGTTTACCAAGGGCTTTGTGACCCAAGGTCTGGCTTTTATCTTGGTCAGAGGCTAAGTGTTGCCATACAACGTGGCAATGCCGCCAGTCTTTTGGGCACATTACCGGCTGACAGCGTTGAGGAGCAGTTTTTTATACCTTTTTATAGTTTCTTGTTAGTTTATTTATTAGTTTGTAATTAATGTACTTAGTTATTTTAGGATAGAAAGATTGGTTTTATGAGTTTTTAAGACATATTTTGTAAAAGTTAGTTTGGAAATAAACAAACAAGATTGGCCAGATCAGTTCACTCAATTTTCGTGTTTATTGAATGACAAGTTGGCTCCTATGTCTCCTTAGTAGGTTGCTGCGTTTTCATGGTGAAAAACTCTGTTGCACAACGTCATTAAACCTGCATGAGGCACTTATTTGCACAGTTGTGAAGTATTTTTAGTATATATAGCGTTCATGAATAAACATTAATCGGACAATGATTAACTGCTGTTAATATAATTTGAAAATAACTATCGGTGGCATTATAGCAATCTCATTTTCACTTCTTTTTTAGGGTTCCGTACCTCAAAAGGTAAAAACGGAACCCTTATAGGATCACTTTGTTGTCCGTCTGTCTGTCTGTCTGTCTGTCAAGACCTTTTTTCTCAGGAACGCGTGGAGGTATCAAGCTGAAATTCATATCAAATACTCAAGTCTATGGTCTCTTGGAGCTGTGAAAAAATCAAACTTCTAAGTCAACGCGATCAAAAGATACTCCCGTTTATGCCGCAAATTTTCGACACTCGCAAGGGAATCAAAACCTACAGGGTACTTCCCGTGAACTCAGAATCTTGAAATTTGGTATGAAGCAACGTCTTATAGCAGAGATATAGGAAAAATTGCGAAAAGTATACATTTTTAGTTATATCATATAATAAAAATATTTTTAATAATTTTAAACTTACTACCCCTTTCCTCATGAACGCGTAGTGGTATTATATTGAAATTCATATCAAATACTCAAATCTATAATACCTTTAAGCTGTAACAAAATCAAACTTCTATGTCAACGCAATCAAAAGAAACAGGAATTAAAACCGCATATTTTGAAACTCGCCACTACTCGCAAGGGAATCAAAACCTACAGGGTACTTCCCGTGAACTCAGAATCTTGAAATTTGGTACGAAGCAACGTCTTATAACACAGATAAAGGAAAAATTGCGAAAAGCATAAATTTTTAGTTACATCATATAATAAAAATATTTTTAATAATTTTAAACTTATTACCCCTTTACTCATGAACGCGTAGTGGTATTATATTGAAATTCTTAACAAATACTCAAGTCTATAATATCTTTAAGCTGTAACAAAATCAAACTTCTACGTCAACGCAATCAAAAGATACAGCAATTAAAGCCGCATATTTTGAAACTCGCAACTACTCGCAAGGGAATCAAAACCTAAAGGATACTTCCAGACGACCTGGAATCTTGAAATTTGGCATGAAGCAACGTTATAAAGTACACATATAGGAAAAATTCCGAAAATCTTAAATTTTTAGTTACATCACATAGTATATTTTTTTTAATAATCATAAACTTACTAGCTGACCCAGCAAACGTTGTTCAGCGATTAAAAAAAAAAACAGATGTTGGCCGATTCTCAGACCTACCCGATATGCACACAAAATTTCATGCAAATCGGTTCAGCCGTTTCGGAGGAGTTTGGAAACCATACCAGGGTGAATTTCAACAAGAGATTTTTATGTATCATTTCGGTGGGATTTTTTTATTTCAATGCAATCTATATATTTTTAGTGACAAATAATACTTTAGTCTATTTTATAACATTGTGCGTGAGTGGACATCAAATATTATCAAAACTTACATAAATATTTAAGGATAAAGTTTTAAGAGTCCACTGAAATTAAAAGTGTCCACCGAAATGATAAAAATTACCACCGAAATGATAAATCCACCGAAATGATACAGCTAAGAACAACCGTGCCCCCAGCCAGGGTTCCGTACTTTGTTAGGTTTGATTTCCACAAATTTTAGATAAACACTGAGACAGGACAGTACACAGTTTTTTTAATATCATCATTAATATACAGATATTACAGTTAGTATTATTACATATATCATTCTTTGAGGTTACAATAACCTCAAAGAATGATATTAATGTAATGTAATGTTTATTATGATATGAATGAATAGTTTCTTTACTTTTATAACCTTTGGTAATTTTTGTGGTTGTTGTTGTGTGAAAATGTTGGAAAACTTTATCGTAAATGCTGGTAACCTTAAATAAATATTTTTGCTTGTTTATGTACTAATACTAATTTACTTGATATATTTTCAAAAGAATCAACGTATCGCGATTAGAAAGCTTAAAGTTTCTGATTAATATGATGGTTGCATTTGTAAGTTATGCCATTAATAGTAATACCTAATGTCTACCTATTGCACTAAGAGAAAAATGCTAGGTATAATTTAGTTAAATTGGTAACGAGAGGAGAATAGTGTTTCTACAGGTATATCAGTAAAACTTCTAAAATTAAATCAACTCTTATATTTTTAAAATACAATAAATGAATAAGAAACATTATAAAAATATCTTAGTAGTAATAGCTTAGTACTTTTAATCCTTTTACATAAACGTATGAAACATAACAGAAACCTGAGATTGAGATGACTTTATTCTTAAATTACTACAACAATAGAGAAACGTACATATCTAAATAGAACAAAAACTAACTACATAGATATATGTATATATTATATATCTTAAGCACAAATATTACACAACAAATACACCTAAATAATCTAATCGACACTCTAGGTAAAAGTAGGTACATTACAAAACTATGACTTTGTATTTGACACCAGGATCTCTAAAACTTTATGTTTTTATCATTTCGGAGATACTTTTAATTCCGGTGGACTGTAATTGGTATAACAGTCCACCGAATCCACTGAAATGATAACACTGAGATGATAAAATAGAGGTTAGTTCTACATTTAACTCCGAAAAAAAATTATTTAAAAAATATGAACACTACTCAAACAAAACAGTACTTACTGCGAATTTAATACACAATTTTGAAACAAATTAAACAAATCTAGCACGAGTTATAACAGCCACCGAAATTAAACTATTTTTGTCCCCATATTACTGAAATGATAAACTTACTTTTTTGGCGGGAAACCGCAAGACGTTGGGACCGGTGCGTTCGCGCCGAGAGCTTAAGCCGGACTGATCCGGAGTGAGAAAAGGTGAAAGGGGCGTAACAACGCAATGTTGATGTGGCTATTCTACTAAAACTTACTGTCCTCTGAAATGATAACTTTTTTCCAGACAAAAGTTGACTGCCTGTCAAATCCATGAGAAAGAAGATAAAAAAACAAAAATTGTTTTATTTGATCGAATATATTATAATTTAATGATAACAAAATCAATTTAAATCCATATTACGAATGTATTTGCAGGAGAAGGTATGTTATGAGCGGAATTGGGTTCAGGACAGGTCACCGTGATGATAAAATAACACTTTGTAATTTTTTTTTTGGGTATATTAGAGGGTAGATACCAATGATTTTTTTTGCCAAGGTAGAGAAATACTTACGTTGTTGAGAAAAAATATATAAAATTAATAATCAGCACATTGCACTACCGTTCTCAGGTTTGCCGTGTATTTTTTTGCTTGGGCAATTCACCCACCACCACCATAACTTTTACTTATATACCTACAGGTTTGTACGGAACCCTCGGTGCGCGAGTCTGACTCGCACTTGGCCGGTTTTTTTAATATATACTAAAACTAACTCCTCAAATTCCCCCAGAGTCTGACATTGACATAATTCAGTTCCCATCCAAGTAGAAGAGCAATAGAACATATTTGAGGAGACAGTATTAGTAATGGTGGTTGTCTCCTGTCTAGACGATATCCTCGAGCTGCTGCCATACTACATTATGCTAAGGGGTAGCATATATTAACAGAGAATATTTTGATAAATTTAACGTTGTCATGTAGACATTGAGAAAACATTACGTCACTGTGTTTTTGTTTATATATTTTTAACCAGTATCAGAAAGGGTTAGATTATACGGCAGAAAAGTTTCTTTAAAATTCTCTTACTTTAAATGTTCAACATATTGTTACGAGCTGGGAATGAGATAAATTTAAAGACTGTCAATTAAACATCAAAC
The DNA here is from genome assembly GCA_949774965.1 of Diarsia brunnea. Lineage (NCBI taxonomy): Eukaryota > Metazoa > Arthropoda > Insecta > Lepidoptera > Noctuidae > Diarsia > Diarsia brunnea. The sequence goes on from OX459001.1 coordinate 15,338,341, forward strand.
GTCTTTATTAATCACACACTTATAACTCAATCACAGATTCACTAATTAACACTTCAATTCGCTTCGTCTTTTAGCCTGAGATCTCTGGTCATGTTTGTCTCGCAAACCAGATCAGTATGAAAACTTCAGAAAAAAGAGAACGTTCGTAATTCCTGGGAATATTTTTATTTGTGTTAAGCTATAATGTTTTATCACGAGATCTTACATTTGTACCTAGAACATTTTTGAATTTGAAATCGTAAATTCGTATCGTAAATTAGAAGTTCATCCACTGCGCAATTTTTGTCATCCATTGCATTATGTCTGCATTCCGTGCCAGAAAGCAATAGTCCATAGGTCAAATAACATTATCAGACCCGTCAGTTTGTCTGTGTCCCAACTAGACGATAGCCTTGACGGTCCCATAGCCCCGGGCACCAGATATTACATGCAGCTGTTTTGATTGAAAAACTTGATTGCTTTTTTATTAAAGCGCTTTTTCCGCTGCTTTTTACTAAGCGGAGCTAGGAAATTGATTTTGTGGTTACGCTGCAAGGTTTAAAGCAGCTTTTTAATATTGTTTTGTTTTTACTATAAAGTCGCGAATGCTTTTGCTAAGAATATTTTGTTCATGGATCGTAGAATATTCGGTATTCAAATGTGTACTTTCAAGTTCATTGAACAGGTTTACTGTTTGAAGTGAAAATCTTAGTATTATTTGTGTTTCTGGTTACATACCACATTGATTTTCAGGAATCTTATCACTTATTTTGTTACAACAGACACGAATCCCGGAAAAAAATATACTTGTATGGCCACAGGTAGTTGGTTCGAGTCCGGTTGTTTATGTTTGTGAGTTTAAATGTTTTTAAACGCACGCAAAATACAGGAGACCAAAATTCATAGCGAGGGGCAAGGTTTTAAAAAAAGAGATGAAAAGGTCAAAAATGTATACAAAGCTTATGTCAATCGTAGAAGTCGTCATAAAAATACAAAACAAAACGACACTCCTATATTAAACCTTTTCCAAGTTGTATCATTTATGTATTCAGTTCCAGTTCAGATAAGATCTCGTCGTCTAACCGTTGCCTCGTTGGCCTAGCGGTAGCAAGCGCGACTGTTGAGTATGAGGTAATGAGTTCCATTCCTAAAGCGGTTCAAGTGTTATTAAGTTTTTCCATCAGAAATTTCTCAGTAGCAGAAGAGGTATTCTATTAGGTACAACACTGCCTTACCCTTCGGAGATTACAGGCGTGATGTTATCTTGTGTTAAGATCTCATCGATGACGTCAAATACGGTCATTTTGCTATACCATAGATACTGTTTGCATTTAGCCCGTCCTCTAACAAAAGAACGAAGCCATAAACCATCCCTATCTCCGCATCTGCATCAGGGTATGGGTCCTCAAACCATAGTTCCTCATTCTCAGACAAGAGGTTCAAATGATGTGACAACTTTATAGTATTCCGAAGTGCCTATTTCACGGAACCCTATTCTACGGGTCTATGAAAACACTGCACCATTTCATGTGGCTATGTTTTATGGAGGTAGCGTGAGTTCTTCGCAATTTCACTTTACTTACCTTAGGGTACACTAAAAGTATTTCACGTGGAAATTCCATCAAAATTTTTGTGTCGAACCTCCAGATTCATATGCTGAAAAAAAGGTAATGGAAATTAGGTTATAAACTAAATAAAGCAATCATGGCTTTGCTTAGAAATGGGTACTATAGATGGGTACCTTTGGATGCAGAAGTTTGTCAATTATATACGAAGTATTAGGTTTACCGACTAACCGTAAATCTGGTTCACCATGTCTACGGCTTGCGAAACCCGATTTGGGTATCCATTTGTCCCGTCGGGGCTGCGGGTTGTTCGAAAGAAATATCGCGGCCTGGACACAAAGGGCTAAGGAGGAACATGGGTAGTTTTTAATTAGTAGAAGTCTGACACTCCCTACCAGTCTGTCCAGAGCGGGAGGAGTCATTTGATGATTTCCCAACCTCCAAAAAAAAAGTTCTTCATTTGTAAAACTACTCAGAAAAACCAAACTCTTTATTAGCACCCCAAATCTTTACCATAATCATCTTTATAGCCTTTTTCCAAAAATGTTGGGGTCGGCTTCTAACCACATACTGCTGAATACCTGTATTTTACATATCGCGACTACCTGTCTGGCCATCTTAACCCCAAACCGTAGGTAAGACTGGTTGTCAGACTTTAGGGCCGTTAGCTATCTGTAGCGACTGTCAAAAATCATCAAATGACGGCCAAGACTACCAGTACAATTGCCTCCGTGGTCGACTGGTTTAGTCGTTTGCCTTGTGACCCGGTGGTCGTGGGTTCAATTCCCACGGGAAGCATACTTTGTAAAGTTGTTTCCAGTTTGGTTAGGATATTGCAAGCTTGAATCACCTGATTGTCTGATAAAAAGATGATTCCGTGCTGCGGAAGGCATGTATAAGCCGGTGGTCACGGCCGCCAAATGGCGGTCGTCAAACCATGTCAGAGGCCTTTGGGGCGTATTAGAAACTCTGACACTAGGGTGCGTGGTCGTTAGACCTTACTGCCCACACGATAAGAAGAAGAACAGCTTAACGTGCTTTCCGAGACTGCTTTATGTTATGGGTGTTCACCCATCCACGGACCAACCTTGTCAAGCACGGCTTAACCTAAACATCGGCTTGAGCAGCTGTTATTATTTAGCCATAAGCTCTTCTCCAAAACCAGACCCCAAAATCATTACCATAGGTGTATAACTTCCATAATAAGTAACGTCAGTTCGGTTAGCTAGAACTTGTAGCCCTAGGGATTAATTAAACCCTTGACAGATTTTCCGTGGGCGAGACAGTGTGGGTAATATCAAAGTGAAATTAAATGCCAAACAAGGTGAAAATAGATGTTAACGACCCACGTATTGAAATAATTTGTCTGCGCAAATTCATACTCACTTGATGCTGTGCCAAGTTAGGCTTAAAAGGTTCTTAAATCTTTGTCTAAAAGGCGGGAATCTGCTGTGTTTTTTATCCTTAAAAAATACTTCTTTTTGGCTTGCTTAGTCTAGCCAAACGTTTGGCAGGATTGGCTAGACTTTACTTAACAGCAAGGATACACGGACGCTGTAAGAGCCATTTATTATTGGAACTATTTGGGCACTGATTTAGGGTTACTATTGTTATTTATGTGTGTAGGTACAGACGCTAGCACATCAAACTTCTACAATCTTTATTTATTTGATAGATTTTTAAATTTATCGCTAATTATCGAATTAGGTTTAAAGTTGTTCAGGGGGAAAATTTGACAGTTTCAGGTAACTTAATGTACTGGCTTGCGGCTGTACAATTGAATTGTGTAATTTAAAACGTCTCAGACAAAAATTCTAATAAACTCATACACCAGTCAAGTTAAGGTTTCTCCGTATCTCCTTAATTATAAACCACCAATCACAATTTCATAATCAACAGCCTCAACGCCATAACCATAAATAATTTTCATCATCAAATTCGGCCAACTTCATGGCAATCTGATGGTTTTCCCTTGGAATGGGATAATTAAACTGAATGAACTTATCTTTTCGCTCTAATTCTCTTATGGGGTGAGGGCCGATCTAACTGGTATTAATGCTTAAACCATGGCTAGCCGAATTAAGTTAAGGAAGTTAAGAAGACCGTTTACTTTATTCATGGGAAGATTAAGCACCTATTTCGGTAAAAAGATTAGTATATTAAGTCTTGATCGTGGTAAATAAAAATAAAGGAAATAAAACATCATGCCTAATCCCCAAAGGATTCGGCAGAGAAGTGCCTAATAGAACATAATACATATGTCGCCAGTTATGTTTAAATCCCACGTTATAAGAGGCGAGTCTGAATTTGTGCCCATTATTAGTACAGCTATATTTCACCAGTTATGTTTAAGTCTCTTTTAAGTCTCGAGTCTGTTAACCGGGCACACATTCAGACTTCGTGACTGCTGCCGAAAAATTCTTGACAGAAAAACTCGATAATACTTTGGACGGCCTGGGAATCGAACCCAGGACCTGTGACGGGAGTGAAGACACTAGCTAAACCCAGTTTTGAAAACACGTAGGTTTTAGCAATTTTAGGAGCAGCTTAAAACTACGAATAGGGATTGAACCCCAAACCTTTCTTTTGTCTTACCGTTTTTAACAATTGTGTACTAAATATATATCGTTTAGGGACACAATGTTCCATTCGATTCTACCATACCATATTTAAACAATATTGTTTTTCAATTAAGCACGGTCGACTTGTTTTTATAATGTCAACGATTAAATAAAAGAGATTTGTTAAATATCAAACTGATTTTTTGTACATATATGTGGGTGGAATTACGTCGTGGGCAGAAAGGTTATGCCCGGGAATAATTTTATATGCCAATTAAATGTGAAGTGTAAGTAAATAATAAATGTAATAATATCAGTAATGTTCGCAATTTCTTTTGGCAACACGTTATTTTAGGTTGAGTGAGTTTATTTGCTTGTTAGATATATTATTTGGGACGAATATTTATTTACTACTTGTGTGTTTCTTAACCAATTAGAGCTTAAATGTATTTGGATAAAGCTACTTTTCGAGTACTTTTGTAAGATTTTCGATCTCATTACATAGGAGTTATGATATCATTTTTTACTTAATTTGTGCAAAGTATAGCTGTGAGAGGTTTGAGAATAAGACATTTTATAAACGATAAAGCAAAATAGAAATTGTAAAGAGTTTATCAAAGTTTCATTTCACAAGCACAATCCAGTTAGCATATAAAATCATTTAATATAGAGTATCATTTGGTAAGACTGGTTGTTAGATTTTCGGGATACTGATTACTTGTAACGACGATCAAAGATCTACAGATGACAGGTAAACCAACGGCTCAACCTGCCTTTCGAGGCATGGAGGAAACTCGGTAACTTCTATTCAATGAGCAAATATTAAAAAATAAAACAATCAATCATCACATTCCTTACTAAAAACGTAAGCATTCATTAACCATATCTACTTATAACACCCCAATTGGTATACCTACACATTACCCAGTAATCATCGTGCAAGTCTTGTCACCCGTCACAAATGAAGGCTTCCACTGAGGCGCCCTAGGCGTTACTCACAAACTTGTTAATGCTTCAGCGATTTTGATCTTTAAAACCCACGCCTGTTAGTGAAACGTGATATTCTAACCGTTTGAAAACCTACGCAATATTTTAATGGTTGTATTTTTTAATTTACTTTGAAAATAAATGAATTGTTAAATCCTTTGGTCTTGTTTTACAAGATTAGGACGCTGAGTATTACATTTTTTATAGAACGGTATAATACTTTGGCTGACTATTATAATAATCAGGTACAAAATTATGTACATGGAAAGTAGCATCGTTTAGATTCCAATATTTTTTTATGAGTAGAAATAATTGGTCAAAATATTAGTGACTAACTGCCGCACTCAGAGAGCTTTAATGACTACTTAGGCCATCACTTAGTAAAGGTTTTGACAGTTTTGTCATACAAAAGTATGTCAAATGTTTACTAAGTGACGGCTTAAGTAATCATTAAATATCTCTGAGTACCGCAGTAAGTCATTTTATACTTGTCTACCTTAGGTTGATGCAGATACTAAAATTACGAAATAAAGAGAGAAAAATAAATTGCCGCATGTACATGACGTGCATACGATTTGATTAAAAAAAATAAAACACATGCATAACATGTAATTGCAATTTCCTTGTAAGACGTATTGCTTTTTTTAGACGAGGCGATGGTCAGAGGAACATTGCTTCGTACAAATAAACAAGAAATTTATAACTAATGATCCAATTGTTTTGTCCGTGTATTTTGCGCTTTTTTGCGAGGCTCCGTACTTAAACAAGTGGACACACACGACCGATCCATTCATCCGTGTCGTGCACAGTTTCCGGTCCCATGCGTAGCGCCGTCTGATCTCTGCGACCATCCGGAAAACCGGATACTCGCACGATTTTATCGGTTATTTACGGACGAACAGTAATTCTCTTCTACTTGGGAAAGAAACGAGAAAAAATCATGCATTTAAAAATATATGTTCAGAAAAAAGGTTTTATACAAAAAAAGAAGTTTGACCGTGTAAAAATACGTAAAAGATACTGAAATAACTCCATTATGCAGGCACCGAACCCCCATTTAGAGCTTACAACAGCATTCCGCACTAAAGCTTAAAAATCTGCAAGTTCAAATCTGTTTTGTTAGGACTTAAGGACACTGTTCTCAACCGCAAAGTATCAAGCAACTTTATGCACTACCATGCCCTTTACAGCGTAAACTCTTCATTACGCCTTCCAATAACGGTAACGAAGATCATTATCATAGCTACACACCGCTACCCTACTATGCACCCTTGAGTGCAGCGCCGAAGGTTGCCCAAGTGCATTGACTCCGGCTACCCGGCTGAATTTGATAGTACGCGAGAACCGTCTCTACGTGGAGGTGAGAGGGTCTTTGCAGCGTGGTCGGGTTATAAATGGGTGGTAGTATTAAGCAACAGGTGGAGTTCTGCGCGTTATGTAAGTCGGGCGGCGCGCGCACCCCATTGAGCCAGTAGTACGGTGCTATCGATTAGGTGTACGACGGACCATCGATCCGAGGCCCCTTGTGTGCCCCACAACGTCTTTTTAATGTACGTCTTGGATTTGTCTATGGTGTTTTTTTAACTAATTAAACATTGGACATCGTTTGCTTTGTCCAAATGAATGCTTTATTTTTCGTTGACTTTTAAATTATTACGTGATTTTTTTTTAGTTTTTTTTTATCGACACTTTCTTTTGTAGTGCAAAGAAAAGAATGTCCACGGAATGCGTATATTCGATTTACATTGAATAGAGCAGAACACGTGGGTTATTAGGGCGTCGCCGTTACTTTGATTTGTACGAGTGTGAGTGTGGGATCGTTGGGAGTGGCCGCTCTTAAACTTTTCGACTTAACATCACGCCTGTAATCCCCGAAGGGTCAGGCAGAGGTGTACCTAATAGTTTGCCAAAATTTCGCCAGTTACTTTTCGACTTAAACCTATTGATATTCACAAGTCTAGACACAGAAGAATGCAAACCTTTATTATGGCCCATTCATGTGTTACTTAATAATTTACAAATTGCTGTTCATTCATACCGCGAACTTGTACTTTGTTTTGCAAGCAGAAAATAAGCTGTTTTTATTTTATATGACTTTTAATTTATTACAGTACATTTGACCTCATTCTTGCTCGGCAGTATCCATTCATTAATTTCATCTAGATAATGACTATCATTACTTCAGACAGATATAATTGAATGCAATGTTTTATGAAATTAATTGTTTCTTTGTTCTATGCCGTAATGAAGTTCGTATTTCATTTAATTAAAATAAGTTACTAACTTTACATGGGAACGTACGTTATTAATTTTGTTTAATAAACTTTGTTTTATGGTGTTAGTGTGTACGTTTGTCTGGTTCGGAGTGTGTTAATTAATCAAAGAGTTTCATAGCATTAAAAAAAACTTTTTTTTTTCTTTGGCGTGTCTATATTTACTGAAAGTTGTTGTCTTTGGCATGATGAAGACATTATATTCTATCACTCTTACTAACTTTTAGCTAAAAAAAATGGGAAAGCATATCAAAGAGATATATAAATATCATTAAACAGGACATTATTTTGACAAGAAAATAACAGGGAAACGCATATTTAAAACTCGTACTAAACATCAGCGTCATATTTACTAAATGCTGCAATTAGAGACACAATAAACGTATCGTCAGTGTCTCGTTTACTTCAAAGTTACAGTATACGAGTAATACGAAGCAACTCAAATATGCGCTACAATATTTGAACATCATACCCAAAATCTTATTAATTGTAGCTCTCGCGTGTTTGCTCCGTACTAAAGTTTGACAATAACGATGCAATATATGCTTTACTTGACTTTACGTACTTATGCAACAAAAAGTGTTAGTGTCTTATATTGTGTACTGTATTAGCAATTCTTTGAGTTAGGACAAAGGTAGTAAAGTTTAAAATCGTTTAAGAAATAATACAGTTAACTTCGTAAATGGCGATCAACCTGTATTGGATTTGAAGGTCGAACAAACTGATATAGGGTTTCAATATTTTTCCAAGTAGCAGGTTGGAGTCTGCATTTGAGCATGTTGATGGCATACATATATGTACATAACATAACGCCTGTAATCTCTGAGGGTTTTGCAGATGTGTACCCATTAGTATTAGAACACCCACATTTCACCAGTTATGTTTAAGTTCCAAGTAAAAAGGGGCATAAAACCATTCAGAAAAAATGGTAATTTGAAGAAACTATTGCCGTGGCATTGCGTCAAGCCTGCCCACGTAGAGTGCGATAGATAGACAAATTATATAAGTATCACAATATTTTGACGAGATCGACGTATTGTATTTGTTTTTCTCCTCAATGACTATGCTGATTCAATTTATATTTTACACTAAAATTTTAAGGAAGAGTATAGACATACTCTTTCTTAAATGAAATTTATACGAACTTAATCAGGTTCGTATTAATTTCTTTTATGTTAAAAACCTTTGGAATTTGACTGGGAGTCCTCTATTGACGGCCGAAAAATGTGGATGTTTTTTGTTATTTTTAGGTCATATTTTCTTTACATTTTAATTAGTGGAAAAAGGAAATGATAGGACGTGTCCACAGTAGATTTTGATTTTATATAAAAAAAAATGTTCTTGAGGTGTAATTCAGCAAAAAAAGGGGATTACATTTGTATGAAGAATTAGCTCTTAATACAAACATATCATCATCATCATCAACAGCCTATTAATGTTCCCACTGCTGGCACACAGGCCTCCTCTCTTTGAGAGGGAATAGGCTATAATCTACCACGCGGGCCCAGTGCGGATTGATAGATGTCACATGTCTTCGAATTTTCGGTTCTAAGACATGCCGGTTTCCTCACGATGTTTTCCTTCACCGTTTTGAGAGCAGCGGTGATGAAATAAATTACACAAAGTAGACTCGACTCTTTTCGCAGGGATTGGCAATTAACATCATCGGATAGGGATAAGTGAAAAGAGGGAAGGGAGGCCTTTGGCCTGCAGTGGGACAAAAATGGCTAGTAATAATAATGATAATGTGCCTGCCTGGGTTCGAACCCACGACCTACTGTTCGCAAGTTGGGGCCGCCACCACTGGGCCATCGCTGCCTCCAAACATAACATTCAGTAATTCCCAGAAGGGTTAATATTTAGTACACCCGCATTTCGCCACTTATGTTTAAGTCCAATGGAGCTAACTTTTTTGCTACATGAGAGAACGCCTGTAATCTCTGCAGGGTTAGACAGAGGTGTAACTGTATGTAATAGGGGGCGAGCTTATTGCCCTCAACCGAACACGATTCTAAATTCCATAGCTCGTACTGAGAAATTCCTGATAAAAAAACCCCAATGACACTTTGACGGGCCCGGGAATGGAGCCGAGGACCCCATGCGCAGCTGTCGCTCTTGCGATCAGTTGTCATCAGTCAGTAATTAAGCCAATTAATAATAATAATAATTAATTAATTAATATTTACCAAACACACTAGACATTAACACAATTCCTTTACAACCGATACATGTAAAACAGCTCCATTTGAAAACAAGCCTTGTTATCTCTATCAAATTACTACGATGCCGCAACATTGTAAATTCACATGAACGTAGGACCATTATAGACAGTAAATCCTACTGGGTTTGTTTTCCGGGTCGGGAATGGTTAGCAGTCGCGCTGGCGATTACTGGACCAAGTTATTTTTGTCACTAATATTTTACCAGTGGTGATTTGGAAATTAGCTATAAGTACATCCAGTCTGTACCATCAAGTAATATATTCCTAACTAGCTAATGCCCGCGGCTTCACCCGCGTGGATGTTGGTCAAATTATAAACTTAAACCTTCCTCGAGAACCACTCTATTGATTCGTGAAAACAACATGAAAATCAGTGCAGTAGTTTTTGAGTTTATTGATACTCGTATGTAGTGATACTGATAATACGTTACGCTATTCCATGACACAATATTTATTCAAAATACTAGATGGATGTCAGATGCGTGGTGGATTATGGCCCATTCCTTCTCATAGATAGGAGGCCTGTATCCCAGCAATGGGAACATTATAGGCTGATGATTATACTAGATACAAACACAATTCTCTTACAATTGAAACATGTAAAACAGCTCCATTTGAAAACAAGCCTTGTTATCGCTATCAAATTACTACGATTCGCCGTAACATTGTAAATTCACATGAACGTAGGGCCATTACGGGCCGTAGTCCGTAATTAATACGAGCAGTTTGTCATGTACACCATATTACATTACACAGTATTGGTAGCTTATATTTGTTTACCATTATGTTATGGGCGGTGGCCCAGTGGTGGCGGCCCCGACTTACGAACAGTAAGTCGTGGGTTTGGACCCATGCAGGCGCAATACTTTGTGTAATTTATGCAATAACGTAATGATATCAACTGAAGGTTTTTGATTACAATGTGGCTCATATTTATGAGGTGAGTGTACTCTGCTTAACCTTTCAGAAATTTATGCTCGATGTTATGTACCATTGACAAACTAAAAGTCCAGTAATTATTTTTAATAAGTAAAGTTTTGTTAGATATTTTAAACGATAAAATATAATCAATCAGTATTACTGATGGACGCTATTAAACGTTTTTGATGACAATTTACTTCGTAACTTTTACAAAAGTCATTAGTAAACAACAGTTTTTTATGGGAAATATTTAATTTACAAGTCTGTTATGTACCTGTGACTGTCTCTTTAGTCTAGTAGCAATTGAGACTGTTGTACTTGAGGTCCGGGGTTTCGATTCCCGGGTCGTGCAAAGTCTTATTGGGGTTTTCTATATGGAATTTCTCAGTAACAGCCAGGAAAGCTGGATTTGCACCTGCGTGATGGCAATAGGCTCGCCCCCTATTAAATGGGGTTTAAACACAACTGGCGAAGTGTGGGTGTTTTCATACTCGTAGGTACACCTCTGCTTAACCTTTCGGGGGCTACAAGCGTGATATTATATATGTGTATGTTTGTCTATTACTTATTAGATCTAAAACTTTTATAAGCCAATCAAGAAATTGCTTGTTCTAATATATCTTCAAATACAAGCACTTAAATATGCAGGTTTGAATCAATCATAAAATGTTACTTTAAAAGGATCTCCCATCCACTGACACATCGAAACCCCTACCGTAAAATCATTGAATTATGCATTGAATATTCACCCTTCACACATCAGGTGTGTACCAAACAGCGAGTAATGGATATAAAATTGCTGCGTAGCACCACTCACGCGTAGAACTTGAGCTACGCAGCATTGATCACTCGCTACGAAACTGCTACGCGCTGCCTACGGCGTAGCATTTCATTCAATCAGTCATCATTAGGCGACTTATTTCGGTGTTTGTCACTTTTACTTTTGTGTGACAATTTATTTGAAGCTTCGCTAAAAGTAACCAGATTACTCGACATTGATCGTGCATTTTATTTATCTCATTCTTTTTTTGTGGTTATATAATATTATTATTTTACAGAGGAAAGAAGAAGATTCAGGCCTTCACTGACTATTGTCTTTTCCCAGCAATAACTTTTGCGAAGAGTTACTTAGTTTGTTGTACAAAATGTTTGGTTTACCGTTTCGTTAACGGTTCGATTACACGTTGTTTAATAGCTCACGGATAAGTTTGATTTCGCGATTAGAATTTTAGTTATTAATTTGCGTCATAGATGTCGCTATTTTTCTTTTTGCTTGTCGCTTCACCGTTTTGACAGCAATGCTGTTGAAATAAATGACTCAAAGTAATTTGCCGGTCTGGGTACGACACTACAACTGACTCGTTAAAGGAGGCAGTAACAATATTAAACATAAAAGCAGTAATTAAAATCAATAGAATTTCATCCATGTAACATTGCATGGCAAAAACAGCACCACAAATAAATCACAATATTGACGCTGCAACTAGAACACTTGGTGATAAATCAGCTCCAGAAACGCGCGACAGTTTTATTACGAAGACCGGTGATTACAACTTGCGCCGGCTTCCGCAGCGAGACAGCCAGTGAAAATTACTTTATGTTGGAGACGAGTGTACTATGCGGGTTTATGTTCAAGATTTATAGTTGTGTTGATGGCCTGATAGATATTTATGTTAGTAGGAGTGATTTGTTGAGAAGAAATGGATTTGAATAAATTATTGGAATGATGTTTTCCTTGTTTTTTCCTAGTTGATCGTATTCTTCAGATCAGTTCGGCCATCAATAGAAGCGTCTAAAGAGTCAAGCGTCTAAATATACATAACTCATTACCAAAATCACAACAATTTGCATTTCATCATCATTAATGTAGCTCAATATTTACAGCTTTGGACGTATGTCGCTGCCCTACGATATTAACTACAATTAGAAAAATATAGCGATACGTAACTTCATAACATAACACCACGGATGGAGATCATCAGAGGAATCATAAGGCTAAGAAGGAATGGGTGGTTTTTAGTCAGTAGAAGTCTGTCACTCCCTTCCGCTCGGCCCAGAGCGGGAGGAGTCATTTTATGATTTCTAACTCGTAAAAAAGGTGTACACTTTTACACTTAGAATTTGCCAGTTACGTTTAAGTTCCATGTTATATTCAGCGAGGCTATTGCCATCAACCGAGCAAAACCAACTCCTACTGAAAAAATCCTGATGGGAAAACCCAATAACACTTTGTCTTACCCGGAAATCGAACCCGAGAGACTATCGAGGCTGTAATACTTAACCTAACATACTAGTACGTCTTACCCTTAAGCATCCATCAAAATTGTTTCCAAAGTAACATGACAGCCCGTGACAGGTCTAGCCTCATTTGAAGGTAGTTCGTCAAAATGATTTATTCAGAGTCCCAGCAGGTAATCTATTCGTGGAAGTTCAAAGAAAATTTGGATATATTGATGTTAGCTTTAAGGTTAGGAAAAGTTACATTGAGTCTGGTGTAAAATAACATAACAAAACACAACAAAAATATCATGTCTGTAATTTCCGATCACTTAGGCAGACTTGAGTGACCATAGAGATATGGACAACGCTTTTGCAGTAACCATACAATACTTTTTATTATCACTATTTAACTGTAAGTGCTGAGAGTTCAAATTCAAACAGTGTGTAGGGCTTGTGAAACCCCGGGGCTGCGGGTCATTCGAAAGATATACCGCGGCCCCGGATACAAATGTCAAGAAGGAACATGGGTTGTTTTTAGTCAGTAGAAGTCTGACACTCCCTTCCGCTCCACCCAGAGCAGCGGGAGGCGTCATAAAAAGGGTATGTGAAACCCGGTTTCGACGTCATAGTAAAACCCGTGAAAACCGGATTTACTATGCTATCGAAACCCGCTTCCGCATGGCCTAGAGAAGCTCTTTACATACACTGACTCAAAGTACAAACCCAATAACTACCTATAAAGTCATAATTAAAACAATAGAAAACTTACCTTCCACATGAATAATATAATAACAAGTGTACAAGTAAAAACATGTGTATTTATAAAATGTTACAACATCGACACGTGCAGATGTTTTATAAAAATAAGTAATAAAACATTTTCTGGGCTTAATTTCGGGTCGTTAAAGTACCCAAGGGTTTTTGCTAACAAAGTGGTTTATAAGATATAATATAAGATGGGTATATTATTATCAGAAATAAATAAGTGACAAATACACGTAGAATAACTTTTCAGCCGACTGCCAAAAGCAGGAGGTTCTGAATTTAACTAAATATGTTTTACTGTTTTGTCAAGTATTGTACTTTCAAAAATAAAAGTCCGATATGTTTATGGCACTCTCATTAAACGGATGGCCACTCAACCAATTCCATAAAAAAATAAAACGAACTAACATAAAACTCTTATCCTCAACACCAATTTAAAAATGCCCTTAAGTCTCTACTGTTAGAGTCCAGATTGCGAGGAACCCATTCAAAGTGCCTTGCATCTACTCGTAGTGCCCTAATAAAACTCCAAGATTAGATCCCGCAGTCATATTGCACTGGATATTGCATGACAGCCAACAGAACTCTATTATCCCTCGAACAGAATACTAAAATACCTCTCAAAAGGAAAGGAGACTTATTTCGTAAAACTAAGACTTATTTTCCAATGGCATGTTGTGAAGTAGTTATGTCGTTGTTGCATAGGTTGCGTCGGTTTCTTGTGAATACATGGTGGCCGTGTAATTGGTATGCAAACAGAAAGGTTAGTCGGCCCGTTTGCTGAATCGGGTTTAATCGGATCTTTTTTTACTTTTTACTGGGATTTTTTTACTTGTTACTGGTTTTTTTGCGGGGGCCATTAGGGCGGGTACAGAATGAGTTAATGGCACATTTGTTGAAGTGAAATATTGGGTTGCTTGATGAAGTGGTTTTATGTGGACATGTTTGATTTTTAGTGTGTTGGTTTGGTGTTATTTATTTATAGCAAATGTTTACATATGGAGTAGTACTTTTGTGCAACTTCAAATATAGTACATACAAAATATCTGCATTCGAACTTTAACTTTCGTGTCATTCGTAGAAAAAAACATGTTTTTTCAAACACAATTCAGTTTTTTATGTTATTTTGTTGGTTTCATCTTGATATTTTTTAATGACAATTACTTGATAAGGAAACTTTTATTTATTCTACATAACACTTCTTCCAAAACAGAAACCAAAATGGCAGTCTTTGCATTCCAAAAAAGACTTAAAATAACAAAAACATAAAACGTGAAATACTTCGTGTACCTCACAACGTTCCTGTGCCAATGTTTATTACTTTATTCCATACAATTTGCTCCATTGTGCACCGTTATTCAGAAACTTGAACAAATTTGGCTCACACAAATACATTGTCGTGTAAACACATAAAAACACAAAGGAATATTTGAAAAAATAGACACTGCTACGAAATTCGTAGACCCTGCTACGAAAGTCGTAGCAGTGTAGCAGCGTCTACGAGGCGTAGCATTTGCATGTAGCGCGGGAATAAAGCTCACCACAATGTACCGATATACGGATGCAGTGACATCCTATGTGCTCCTAGTGGATATAGCGACTATCTCCAAGCTTGTAATATTTTGCGATGTCACTCAGAAAGTGGGAGATGTGATTTCAACTTTCGTTATAAAATATTGTTTATGAAAACATAAAGATAAGTTAATTAATGTTGTTTAGAAAGAGGTCGAGGGTTCGATTCCCGCGTTGGTCTAAGTATTAGTTTCAGTAGCTAACGTTCTTATTACCAGCCACGGAGTCTGGATTTGTGCCTGGTTGATGGCAAAAGGTTCTCCCTCAATTAATACATGAGAATTTAAAACATAACTGGCGAAATGTGGGTGTACTATTAAGTACACATTTGCGTAACCCTTCGGGGAGAACAGGCGTGATGTTATTTTATGCTTTAATTAATGTTTGGTCAAATCATTTTTCCATTTATTGTCATTTTAGTTATTCAAATTATATAGAAATCATATAATGTACAACACTGAACCATATGCAATTCACTATAAAAATCAAAAACCGTTTTCCACCTCGAAAATCGAGTTTTAATTTTCATGCATGCCAATTTTTTGGTAAAATTCTCCCACTTTCTGGCACACAATGCTGCGTGACTACTACAGTCGTTGTACCGTATTGTGGGATGAGTCCAGTCACCCTGCGGTATTTGGGGGCTTGCAACTGCAGTACAGTGACCTCACGCGTACGCGAGCGGGGAGCGGGGGGGAACGCGGAACTAGGTCAGGGACCCGCCCCCTTACTCCTCTCCCCCCATACTTTGCCCCGCACTCGATCGACCGCCAAAAATTTTAACGCTCACACAAACGAAAATCAGAGGAAGGACACAATGATAGGCCGACAAATCATTGTTTGATTTGTACAGACGAGCACAGTTTGAAGTTTCGAAATTGTGGAGTTGTAAGCGATTGTACTTTAGGTAGGTACGGAACGAGTATGGGGTATCTCGTTCGATGTAATTTGACTGTGTCGGGATTTACCCTTTGTAACAAAGTTTATTTGGCTGCTTTTGCTTTTTTAATTACATTACATAGCATAACATCAGGCTTGTAATCCTATAAGGGTTAGGCAGATACGTATTAGTGCACTTACATTCCGATAGTAACGCTTAAGTTCAAAGTAATAGGAAGCTAGCTTATTACCACCGATCGGTCTCAAATCCAGTCTTGCTTGACTGCTACTGAGATTTTTTTTTTTTTTTAAATCAATAATAAACAAAAATGTCTACTGCTTTCTGAAATATGACTAGCCGACGCCCGCGGCTTCGCACACGTGAATGTCGATCAAATTATATACTTAAACCTTCCTCGAGAACCACTCTATCAAACAGAACAACAAAATAGCATGAAAATCGGTGGAACACTTTTTGAGTTTATCGCGAATAGACAGACAGACGAGGCGGAGGACATTACTTTATAATATGTAGTGATTCCCAAAACAATGCATTTTAAATTGACACACATTTATGTCGAAATAAAACTTTAATGCATGATTGCAAGTTGTATTTAATTCTCAACTCACACTTCATTCATCATTCATATGACGTATACTACTACCTACGTACTTTATAACGTGACGTCAGTCTTCATGTTTTTCATTCAACACTCTATTTAAAAAGATTTATTCATGAATCGGATTGATATATGGGTTGGTATGTGATTTAAGATCCATTTTTTATTTTGAAATTTTAGAACATCTGTATCATTTATTTAAATAAATCCGATTCCATTTGCAAATCTATTTGAAGAATGACAAATATATTTCACTATGGAATTAAGTGGGAACGACATAACTGGCGATATGCTGATATTCTATAGGCCGCCTCTGTATGAGTCTTTGAGGATTACAAGCGTAATGATATGTTAGGATAGTGTTAAGTGAGCAGGGAGTCGGGTATAAATAAAGGCACTAAATGTAATGGGTCATAATCGGCCATTATGTCGTTTTACGTCTTCTTGCAAAGATTTTTTTGCTGTTCTATTCTTCTGCTAGGCTCTTTACAGTATTTTAAATCTCGATGGATGTGAAACATTTTTTTTTTAAAAAAAAACGTTGCCCCACACTAGGATTTTTTCCTGTATCGTAGGTGCGTTCACAAACATATAAAGTCACATACACAAATACCCAGACCCGAAACAAGTATCTGCAGGCCATACAAATATTTGTTCCGTGCGGGGATCGAACCCGCGACACGCATCGCAGCAGTCCAATCGCTTGGCCACTGCGCCAACCGTGCCGTCGGGTTATTCATCATCATCGGCTACCAATCTAACCTGATAACCTCCACAACCCAACTGAGCAATACGATACCCCTAGTTAAGACGTTACTGTTGTAAATAACTGTTTATTAACTTGATTTCTCACATCTTCATACAGACAGCGTTGACAAATCTGATAAAAGTAATACCGTAAATTTAAGCGTCTCGCGACTAAATCATTCAAATGAAATATTTACTTCACTTCCCATTCTCTGTACATTTCAAACGGAAGCCGCAAAGCTATTTAATCTCTATTTATCTTTAAAATGACTTTTCCTTATCGTCTTCGCACCACATTCGCATTCCACATTCAAATAGGAAGTGACAATATTACTCGCGACGGAAGAACGAAGGAAATAAGAATACCGTCCATATTTGTTTGTGACGTCATATTTGAATGAGAAAGGGTTCGAATGTTCGATACGTTATGTTCGGTCTTTGGTGGTCGCTTTGAAATTCGAGTTGGTGAAAGTTTGTGTGGTTAGATTATTGTATTTAGTTCGAAGGTATTTTGAAAGTATTCGGGTTATTAAAATGTAATTGGTTTTTCAGTTTATGGTTGGCTTTTCAAACTAAAATATTTGAACATAAAATCATTTTCACGACTATATTACCCAAAAGGTTAAAGTAGAGGTGTAACTGTTTTTGTACACTCATTTCGCCAGTTACGCTAAAATTATACTCGTAAGTATTATAATATTAATAAATTGTTATTTTTAAGTAGTCTAACCAAACAGGGTGCAATTCTATGTAAAATATTGACGAAATTTACAATTTAGTAACCCCAAATGGAACTGGTCTCGCCACATGTGTCGCATGCCGGAGGAATGCGGTATGGGGTATAATAATAACCACACAAAGGGTCCCAAACATGAGCAAACGGCACCGTAGCAAGCCCAGAAGGAGATAGCGGGATGAACTCGACTCTTTTCACAAGGATTGGTGAATAACAGCACAGGATAGGGATAGTTAGCGGAAGGAGGGATTGGAAACCTTTGCCTTGCAGGGGGACTCAAATGGCTGATAATCACTTCATAATAAAAAACAAAGTTCACCGCCGCGTCTGTCTGTACGTCTGTTTGCGTTGATTAATCTCAAAAAGCACTGCACCGATATTCATGCTGTTTTCACCAATAGATAGAGTTTTAGTAATTCATTTGACCAACATCCACGCGGGCGACAGCTAGTGATATTTATAAAAAAAAAAATACCATTTCAATCATTTGTTTTTGTAGAGAAACTGTTTAAAAGATAATAATGACTAGAAAAAGAGATACTACAGAACTATGATGACTGTGGTAATAGATAAGTGTGGAAGAAGAAGACATGCTCGTCGATCCCTAATTTTCTGGGTTAAGAATAGTGATAATATTGTTATTTACTGCGGTACTCAGACAGATTTAATGATTACTTAAGCTTTTGTATGACAAAACTGTCAACACCTTTTCTAAGTGATGGCCTAAGCAATCATTAAAGCTCTCTGAGTGCGGCAGTTAGATGGGATTATTTAATGTAAGGAAAAGTTTTAATGATGTTTAAAGTTATAAACCTATCTCTCAGCGTAAGATTAAGTTTCGTTATCGTCAATTAACGTGAGTTTGAGATGAGATACAGTCCGCTGATAGACGGATGAACGGACAGCGTAGGCTTAGTAATTGAGTCCCCGTTCGAGTACGGATTTTCTTTTTTTCCTCTATTATCATTTGATGTTTTCCTTCCGCAACACAAATGATAATATCTTCATTCTTCGCCGACGGAGCACGTAGTTAATTTCATATTAAGACGTTCAAAGGGCTCTCTCCTTAGTCTTGGAACGAGAAAATCGAACGCATACGATATTATGCTAATTAGTTTATTATCTCAGTCTCACGTGCCTGGATTTTGATAGTGTATGGGTATTGTTTTAATTTTTTTGTTATAGAATATAAAGTAATATTTTCATAATGGTCATAGAATTTTTTTTATTTTTTATTGTTAACCCACACTAGCAATTTCTCCTGAATCGTGGGTGCGTTCACAGACATTTAAACTCACATACACAAATACCCAGACCCGAAATAACTATCTATAGGCCATACAAATATTTGTTCCATGCGGGGATCGAATCCGCGACACGTAGCGCAGCAGGCTACTGCTTGAGCCGCTGCGCCAACCGTGCCGTCCAACATGAACGAGGATTAATTTGCCGTTTGAGGTATTAGAAATAACTACTAATGGTGGCAATAGACTCGCCTCCTATTACATGGGACTTTGACATAATATGAGATGATGTTCGTATTGTACGTGTACTATTAGTTACATTTCTGCCCAACCCTTTTTGGATTACAAGCGTGATGTTATGTTATGTAGAATACTGATTATATGGATCTAGCTATGCGTTGCTATGCCCTTTTAACCTACCACCAACCTACCTACTACCTACCTACTACCTACCTACCACCAACCTACCTACTACCAACCTACCTACTACCTACCTACGTACCTCTCTACTACCTACCTACTGCCTACCTACCTACTGCCGTCGTCTGCCCATCTCACCACCCGGACGACCTTCGATTCTCTTTCCATTCCTTGGACGACATTCGGTCACAGCTTTACTCCATTTGTTGTGGACGCCTAGAAACGTGATAATATGGAACTCAAATGGAGCTAGGCAGAACTGCCTAGTTCCATTTGAGTTCCATAACGCGATTTCTTTGAAAATCCTTCACGAATTACTTCACGTAATTTGATGTACCTAAGTTAAATTTAAAACACGTCATAAACTCATCAATACAGGCCACCACGCTGATTAAAAATAAAACTACCGCTAACTTATTTCCTACTAAGTTATTAGTCCAAGAAAAATGAGGTAATAATGTTAGAAACCGGCGCGCAATATGCTTCAAGTTGGTGAACTGTTTACGTTGTAATATAATAAGTAATAGTGTCACTTACAGGCTTTACGGAGAAGACATTAAGTTATGGGAAGGTTCCTACGAGGGATTTATAGGTCTATTTGCTTGGGTTTACTTCTGGCACCTGTGGGTTACGCCTTCGGAAAATTCCGCAGTGTTTACGAACATTTTGTTACAATTTGAAGTGGGCCTGCTGTAAGCCATATTTCTTTTTCAAACCTAGTTTGTAGTTCGGTACTGCCTGTAATGGTATCAGAGGACCGCGAAAGGAAAGGTAGATTAAACAATCATTGTATACCCCTTTTTTGTCGCTTTCTTCTTTTAAACAAGATAATTACATATACGGTAAAAAAAATGATTTAACACAACATATCGAGCTTATTGCCATTAAATGGGCACAAATTCAGAGTCCGTGGCAGCTACCAAAAAAAACCTGATGGAAAAACCAAATATCACTTTGCCCGACCTGAGAATCGAACTCAGGACCTCATGTTTAGCGGTCGCGCTTGCGACCACTAGATCAAAAATATATTGCTATCATCAGCATCAGCATCAACATCATCATCATCATCTTTCTGCCCTTGTCCTATACTTCATATCGTCGGCGCAACACTTTCAATTCCTTGATTCCTCCCTGTTAACTATCACGCCATTCACTACATTTTCTTTAATATCTTCCTCATGTTATTTCAATCTTTATCATGGCTTCATTCATTTCATTTCTACATTAATTATCTACCCATTTTCTTAAACATTTTGTTTTGGATTGTGGGAAATCATCAAATAACTCCTCCCGCTCTGGGCAGAAGGGAGGGTCAGGCTTCTACTAACCCCGTCGGGGCTGCCGGTTGTTTGCAAGAGATACCACGGCCTCGACATGAAGGGCTAAGAAGGAACATGGGTGGTTTTTAGTCAGTAGAAGTCTGACACTCCCTTTCGCTCTGCCCAAGAGCGAGAGGGGTTATTTGATGATTTTCCACCCGCCAAAAAATAAAACGGCTTCTACTAACCAAAAACCACCCATGTTCCATCGTAGCCATTTGTGTCCGGAGCCGCGGTATATCTTTTGAACGACCCGCAGCAACATCTTGCTAACCATGCGACCTTTCTATTGCTTCAGGAGAACGGGCGCGCGGCGCCGGACCTGACGGCGTCGCCGGGCCGCGCGCCGCCCGGACCGCCGCAGCCGCCGCGCGCCAACCACGCACCACCCTGCGTGCTGCAGCCAGACTTCCGAAAGGTAACCATTATATTGACTGAGCCCTGAAAAATCGACCGTGGGATTATTCTAAGACTGCTCTTAAGAGGGCACTTGATTAATGCCTCTAGGAATAATATTCTAACTATATATTTGGAAATCGTTATAAGGTAGTCAGTGACCTGAAAGTCTGACCAAATGGTATCGTATTTCATACAGAACGTGTTTCCAAATTCTCCAAGAAATACTCTTTCATTTCTAGCATTACAAACGAAGGGTGTAACTTCAGCAAGCCATATAAATACCCCACAAATAAATTGCACTCACTTAGAAGTTATACAGGAAATACGGGCTTTTTCTGATTTCTACCTTTGCAAGGTTATAAGAAACCCTTTAAGTTGCATTTACTCAGCAAAAGGGTAGCAATAAACATTTTTCAATCGTGGCAATAGTAGTAGTTTCAGAATCCATAAAGCGTGTTTCTTATGTACGTATATGTGAACGACACGATACGTCAACGTGACTGCTTTGTTGGTTTAGTGGTCGCAAGGACTGCTGAGCATGGATGAGGTCCTCGGTTCGATTCCCGGGTCGGGCAAAGTGTTATTGGGTTTTTCCATTAGAATCTCAGTAGCAACCATAGTTTAGATTTGTGGTCGGTTGATAGCATTAGGCTCGCCCCCTATTACGTGGGACTTATATGGGCGAAATATGGGTGAACTATTCGGTATAGGTACCTGTACCCTCCGGGGATTACACGCGTGATGTTAAGTTATATGCGCTACACGTTCATAAGAAACACGTTTTGTCATGAGAATCAAATAAAAAGGACATGTTTGGCAACAAGAATAGGAGAACAGGATGTTTTTAGAATATCGGAAACAGGACATATATCAATTTGGCGAAACTTTTTGTTTTGTTTTTCTGTGCCACTCAAAATATTATGAGTCACCTCTGCTCTTCGCTTTATCATACGCTACTAAGTATTTTCCATTTCATCAGAATATTTTTACTTAAAACTATTATTTCCACTACACAGGTATCAGGAGTAAGCAATGAAATATTCAGGCAGATTGAAATGGTTGAGAATGACCACGATTCAACAACCGCCGCGGCGCTCGAGGTCAGTACCAAAATATTTAACTTATTCCTTAAGTATTTAAATACTTAGCGTAGTTAGTATATCTTTTGGAAATGTTCGCGTTTTGATGTTAGACCTAATTAGGAGAGGCCATTTTTATTTCTGTCAAATGTTTCCATTAATAAGTTATTAAAAAACCATTTCTTAATGATATATTAGCTCATTTGCAAAATAGAAGAGTAAACCTACATAATTATTTTTTGTTCTGATTTGGCCTGAGCATCTTTTTTTTTTTTTTTGGAAGGAGGGAAATCATCAAAAACTCCTCCCACTCTGGGCAGAGCGAAAGGGAGTGTCAGACTTCTACTGACTAAAAACCACCCAGGTTCCTTCTTAGCCCTTGCGTCGAGGGCGCGGTATCTTTTTTCTTAAATAAAATTATTCTTATTCTTATTATTCTTATCTCTTTCGAACAACCCGAAGCCCCACTATGTTAAAATTATATAAGACAATGTGCATTGATTTATTCATATTTGTGCCGATAGATAAGACAATGAGCATGTTGCTTAAGTAGGTACTAAATATGCTGAGGCATCGCCTCTCGGTTCTTTCTCAGGCACAGCTGTTCACATCAATCAGCCAGTTAATAAGCCGCTCTGGCCTAGATTGGTCTGTGGATGGATTACCACCATAGATATGTTACCACCCATTAAATAACTCGAGTTTCCTCCATACCTTAGAAAGCACGTTAAGCCGTTGATCCCGGCTGCCAATTGTAGATCTTTGATAGCCGTAACCGGTAGTCAGTAGCCCAAAAGTCTGACAACCAGTCTTACCCTAGGTTGTGGAAATCATGTAAAGTACTGGTATTCAACTGCATCCGCACGAATACCGATCCCAACTTAGTTAGGAAAAAACTACGTAGCTGATTTCTTGTTCTCGGGCCGAGATTATATTATCAACAACTTTAATTATAACGTACTTTGGCTAACAGTGTATTCTTATAAGAAATTTCCTTATATATTGCACTATTATTCGTCTCATCAGTGCCAAACCACAAAACGTGTAAGATAGAGACTATATAGAAACTATAGTTGCTGCCAGTTAAGTTGTCTATAGCGGTCATTGATCTACCTTCATTATTTTATGAAAGTTCCTAACTTTGAAATCCAAAAATAAACCTGTTCATGTCTCGAATCGTCATTTATCGTGATCTTCAACATTTTTTCTAATGAGAAATGATACGTTTTTCATTTGTTTTGGTTCGTACGAAGAGATATTAGGGAAAGTTCAATGATCGCTATTGCCATCTTAATCGGCAACAACTATAATAGTGTGTAATCCAAAAGACGTACTTACTAATGTTTATAGACCTCGATCTCAGTATTGGTAACGGCAAAGCGTGCCATTGAAAAGCTTATCATATCCAAAACAAAAAAACGAAAGTAGCTTTACTCAAAATCTTTTTTTATCGGCTTCAGTTTACCGAGCGTGTTCGATATATTGTTCCAATGTTTCAGGCGGTGGAGCGTCGCGGCGAAATGATTGTACGAATCCTGGAGATCAGACAAGTGGGTCGTAACAATATTGAAGCCGCCAAGAAATTCTTCTCATTACAGGTAAGGAAGTAGGTGTAGTTTTGACCTAAACTAACAAATTATTTATGGCAATGTTGCTAATAGCTGACAAACATATTTTTACTGCTTTGGTTAATCTCCGAAACGGCCGATTTTGACGAGACTTTTACTGGCTGATAGTCACTGCCGCACTCAGAGAGCTTTAATGATTACTTAGGCCATCACTAAGTAAAGGTTTTGACAGTTTTGTCATACAAAAATATATCAAATCTTTACTAAGTGACGGCTTAAATATGTAAACATTAAATATCTCTGAGTACCGCAGTCAGTGTTAAAAGGTCTATTTAATCTTTTATTTTGGACCGTATCAAAATAATTAAACCCCTGGAAATGGTTAACAAAATCCAATTCAAATAGGGAAGTAAAACTTTTAGAATAATTTGACGCTGAGGAACGTCGCGGGGCACAGCTAGTTAATTAATATTATTAAGTACAATAATGAAATAATTATGTTTATTGTATTGTACTAAAATCGACTGTGTTTTTGAATGGCAATACTAAATAAGTTTAAGGTATTAAAAGAGACTTTTTTTTATTAATGAATGTAATTATAACTATAGACTCTTACTTTGATATTTTCTCTACAACTTTACGTAAATATTAAAAACGTTCTTTTTAAACTTATAAGGGTCAAAATTTAATAAACTCCTGTTATTAAAGTTACCGCAAAAACCTTTGATATTAAAATGGAACCTTCTAACGTTTGTATTAAAGCTTTATAATATTTTCGCAAACAAAGCTGCATTTTATGAAGACGAGTTCGCTATTAGTTTTCGCTTTATGCAACAATCTTAACTTATTACAATGCATTTTCCTCAAGTCAGTGTAACTTGGCTGAAACTCTTGGCGTCTTTTGTTATTCACAATAGCAAAACAAACAACAATAAATTGAAAACAACTCGTTGGGCGCAATGAATACTGATTATTGCACGAACTTCTATGAAAATGAAGTAGAAACCAATATCGTGATGCGAAAACATAAAAGAAAACAGTGAACTCATAAATAAATAAAATAACTACTCTAATAATTTCATTATTCTTTATAAAAGCCATGACTCTTTAATATTTAATACAGTTTAGAACAGTGATCAGAGACGGTGTTAAATCTTCTTTTTTTTTAAAACACCAGTCTTCTCAGGTAATTTTCCCGCTCCATTGACCCGAATAGTATGCTCGTAGCCTAGTACGGAACCCACTGTGAAAGAACGCTACTCTAGTGAACCCTTTTGTTCGAGCCGGGATGGCCTAGATCGTTGGGAATGTGAACGCAATTTAGCCCAGCATTGTTGGGATGTGCAGTACGCTTCATACCGCAGCTATGTAATATTGTTTGGTATAGATTCTGTGGTGTATTCCGTTTGCGGTTTCCTTGAATTGAGTTGTGCTTTGTGCAATACAATACTATTGTCGTAAGGCGTCAGATTGGTTGGGAATTGGAAGCGCCTATTTGTATGAGCGTTTTTTGTTGAATGAGATTTTTTATGTTCATGTTTCGTGTAGTGATTATTAATTTTATTTTTCGTAGTGGTCTCAATACAGGGCATAGGTATAATGCGTTATAAAATTTGATAAACGTACTTATGCTCTACATAAATGAATAATAATTTTTCTTTGCGTAATATTTACTTACCCCAATTTCAATCAATATCAGTGTTTCCGAAAAATATTTGCACACACTTAAAAAAACTACTCCAATTAGGTACAAAACTTTGTACCTATGTACATATTGTACATGTATGTACCTTTTGAAAAAAAACTATATTTTTTTTCCACAGGACTCCCGTCACATAGTCCAACTAGTGGAAATAGTGAAGCGACCCGGCCAGACCCTGGGGCTGTACATCAGGGAAGGCGACGGAGGCGCGAGGACGGATGGAGTGTTCATCTCTCGGATAGCACTGGAGTCTGCCGTCTACAACAGTGGATGCCTCAAAGTGGGAGATGAGATCTTGGCTGTGAACCTTGTGGATGTTAGGAGGATGTCTCTGGATGATGTCGTCATTATCATGTCGATACCCAGGAGACTGTTGTTGTGTACGAGGCAGAGGAAAGGTTGGTTTCGTTTAAAGTATTTGAAAAATATTTTACATAATGGGATCAGGAAGCCGGACGCTTCCCTATAGAAACTTCAATACATATTTGTTTGTAGGTGTCTGAGGGCGGTGCTGCGACAAACTGTAAACAGTTTGTCAGGACCTAATCTAAATTTAATGTCAATCCCAAAAAAATACTTTTGCCTTTTATATTAATTGAGAATCCTTAAAAATAAAGCGAGGTTTCCAAAGATCCTCTTTCAAGAAAAACCCTCCCTCTGAAATTTGTAAGAGCAAAGACACAGGCGTTCCTTCGGGAAATTCTTAGTTTGTCTGATTCTGTATTGTCCCTGAACAAAGGACATTCTAAAAACATGGCCTGTCTAATCCTAGATCAACCCTGCTAGCCATGACTTCATTCTATTCTAATCAATAGGTAAATCAGGACCGGGCTCCCCATCCATGCCGCGGTCGGAGCACAAGCCACCGCCAGTCGTTGTGCTCAAAAGGGACTGTCGAGATGATGATGAGAGAGAACGGGATCGAGTTGATGGATTGTATTCACAGTGAGTATTTATTTTTTGAAATAAAATTATAATTTAATTGAAGTCAGGACCCCACACTCAGCAGTCAAACTTATGTGCGACAGTGAGGTTAATAGACCATTACAAATTATACTAATTAATGTGTACGGCTGTAATTAATTAGGCTGTGTGGAGCTTTTTGTTGGCTTAATTGCCAAGAGCCTCGATCAACACCTGAGGACGCTCTCGTTAGGCGGCTGGATCAAGGGCTTGATGCAGAAAGCGGTACTCCTGGTGGACACGGCTCGTATTGTTAGGAGGTTCCTTTCTCTCGAGCCCTGAACGCAGGTAGCTTGGACCCTGTTCCCGATACCGATGGGCTACAATTTTTTATATTTTTAAATGTTTTTTTTTATTGTTTTTATAAGAAATATTTAAAAATGTATAAAGTTTGTTTACAAATAAATAAAGGGAATAATAATCCTTCCAAGCCGGTTTCGGCTACGGCCACCGTTTCATCATCAATCTACTGGCGTCTATCATGGGCTCTCGTGTGGCGGTTGTGTGGAGCAACTCTACTTTTCATGTCAGTGTATTATTATTATCTTTAGTCATTTTTCTTACATACTAATTTACATTTTTAAATATTTCTTAAAAAAAAATTATCAAAAAACATTTAAAAATATATAAAAATAGTAGTCCGCCGGTGTCGAGAGCAGGGTCCAAGCTACCGGTGGTTAGGGCTCCAGAGACAGGAACCTCCTCACAATACGGGCCGTATCGAGAAGTACTGCCTTCTGAATCAGGCCCTTGATCCAACCTTTATTATTATGAGCCTATACTGTCCCACTGCTGGGCAAAGGCCTCTCTCCCTCCTTCCACTTTTTCCGATCTAGTGCGACAGTAGACCAATCCTTAGAGAAAGAGTCCAGCTCATCCCGCCATCTCCTGTAGCGTAGCGTCTCAGTGTAGCGTAATAATATTTTATTGACAAGTTATTACTTGTACTTGTAGTTCTTGTATCACAAGAGCCAGAAGTCTACATGAAAAGTACAGAACCAAGTTAAAAGTCAATGTAATAATCAATTCTAACAAAAACGGTTGCCTCTTTTCTCTAATTTCTCGATATGGCAACAACAGAGACAATTCAAATTGTAAACCAACTTATTCAATCACACTTTACAAAGATAGATTGACAAAGTTGTAAATCTAGTTTTTTTCTTAGTAATCAAAACAAGAATGTTTAAACGTTTTATAACTTGCAGAGTTCTTGCTGTAGGTACTTGCTTTTATAACTCCTTTGATTTGAATCATTATGTGATTCAAATAAATAAATACCTAATATTTATTTCTTCCTCTCATAGAGAGGAGGCGTGAGTCCCAGCAGTGGAAACATTATTGGCTGATTATGCTACTAATTTAACATCAGTAAATTAGTTGTAAC
Source organism: Diarsia brunnea (assembly GCA_949774965.1). Lineage (NCBI taxonomy): Eukaryota > Metazoa > Arthropoda > Insecta > Lepidoptera > Noctuidae > Diarsia > Diarsia brunnea. Next base: position 15,366,465 of record OX459001.1, read on the forward strand.
ATTCCAAATCATTTACGAGATGCTGAATGCGGACGTATGCACGATGATCAAACAAGCTGTGCAAAACCAGTATACGCTGATTTCTCATCGTACGAAATGCTTATACAAAATGCGGTCAGGTAATACTGGATATGTAAAGCGTGATGTGTCCCTGTGTCTACTACCGAGTTCACTGACGGTCAACCAGTTTTCAATCTTATTAGTTAGATGATAGGGGTGAAAAGTGGTAGATCATCTGTTACTAGTCCTTGTAGAAACCTTCTTTCCTAATAGGACTACAAATTTTTCATAGCTTAAAATTTAAAGTACCCACCCACTTGATATCTGAACAGACATGGTACGCTGCGGTCTGCGGGGCCAGGGGGTGGTGTTCGTCCAGTTGGAGACGGCAGGGAAGAAAGAAGTCGGCTGCAACTTGGTGCTCTGTCTCCTGATTCTACGGGGCTGGATTTATATTACAATCCTAGACCGCCGTCTGATTCTACATGGAGGTATAGTATTGTATTCATTTTTCATTTAAATTAAGATAAGATATTCAGATACTGATATGTAGATTAGATTTAGATACCTAGTCAATTTGATTCCCAGGTTGGGCAGTGTTACTGGGTTTTTCTACCAGGAATTTCTCAGTAGCAGCCAGCAGGGTTTGTCCCCGGTAGATGAGAATAGACTCGCTCCCTTATTTTATAGGACTTAAAAAAAAACTGGCAAAATGTGTGAGCCTAACCCTTTGGGGATTACAGGCGAGGTGTTAATATGTGTAAAATGTTACGACGTACAGCAGACATCGATGCCTATTGGTTACCTAAATCATCGAGCATCTTTCAAATTAATAAGTCAACACCATGATTCACCATCTGCCTGCGACTAAACAATTACCTTTTATTATTAATGATCTAACTATCCTACTAATAATATATAATGTATGTAAGTATGGCTGGATGTCTGGATGTTTGGATGTATGGATTTGTAACTTTTTCACGCAAACTCGACTGGAGAAAATGAACACCTAGGAGAAAAAGGTGATCAATGATGATACAAAAACCTAATGACCGGACTACTCTTTGTTAAATTACTCAGCTAGACTTGAATCTGCTACAGCATGCCATTTCAAGTTCTATTTTGTCCCAGCCACAGCTACCATCCACCACCACCGGTGATAACAGAGCAGCCAAAGTCCCAAGTGACGCAACATTTCGTACCGTTCGAGCGATCCTATCCGAACACACTGGATAGCTTGGCGGAGAAGGTGCACTCTTTCTACCCAGCTGACAGCGGAAGATATGATAGGTACGAAAGGTATTAAAGTTATTGTATGACCTTCATGGCATTGAAACAAAAGTAAATAAGCCTCCTTTTGGGGTACACCATAGTCGGGTAAAAAAGCTCACATCGTCCGATCAATCGGTCCAAATGTTCACAAATAACGATAGTCTTCTTGGTCCGACTCACCCGAACTTTTATTACTTTTGGTCCGACTAACCAAAAGTTAAAAAAAAAGTTCAATTTGTCCGATTGATTGGGCTATTTTACGACCTGCATATAGACCAATAATGGAAAAGACAGAAATGAATGAAACTGGCATAATCTAGCGAAAAGAAGCTGTTGAAAGTTGTAAGAGAGGTTGCAACATGTCTAAGCTCTCTTATCAACTAATTTAACAGCACTGAAATTTGTTAAAATTCTAATTTGTTTCTATTTTTCACTGTTCTATGACACAGGCTATTTATTTTCTAATCTCTTGGGCTTCTGAATTAAGTTCTTGGTCTTCTTTCAGTACGCGTTTCGGAGGCCGTGTTCCAAGGTCAGGATCGGAACAGCAGTTGCCTAGAGCAGAAACTCATTCTGATTTCGGTAGACATTCCTTGCTCAGATCAAGCTTGAAGGCTTCAGCTGCAACTGGAGGTGAGGGTTCTTCTGTTGAATTAATGTTTGTGCTAAAAAAGACTTTAATGTCTATTATCGTGTATCTAATATTGTGTAATATCTTTTCAGCGACAAGTTTAAGATACAATCAGCGGTACGGTGGCGTAGGCATGCCTGGATCAGGCCTATCAGGCACTGGATTGACAGACTCCGCTTTGGGTGGAACTAGTTTAGGCCCTGGGCTTCCTTCTGGACTCTCAAGCACAGGACTTAGTGGCCTCACTGGTTCAAGCCTCGTTGGATCAGGCCTGACAAGCTCTGGCCTAGGTTCAGGTTTAGGAGGAACAGGCCTTGGTTCTACACTGTCAGGAGCATATGGAACTACCGGGCTTGGTCTACCATCGTATAGTAGTAAATTTGGAACGGCTAGAAGGAACCGAAGTCTGGACTATTCTTCAGACACAGAGGCTACGGCTCCTACTAGAACTCCTTACTATTCTGGACTCAGTGGTTACAGGAGTAGTACCTTAGGCAGAGATATTGGATCGAAGTTCAATTCGTTGCCTAGAGATGTGAGGGGAACTGGACAGAGGTAAGCATCACTTTCTCTCCCAGTTTTATATCCAAAAGCAGTTCTATCTATAAATTTTGTTATTTCAAATAGGTTGGGACTAAGCAGGCGAGCAGGAAGTGTTCTCCATGATGAGCCGGAGCCCTTGTCTTCACGTTTAGATCTTCGTTCTTCCAGAGGTAAGAAATAAACATCTTCTAATAAACGTACCAAAAGACATCCTTTCAAAAGGGATCATTTGATTAACAGGTCGTTTACCGTCCTCTCCTTCAGTGTTCACTTCGGACGAGTACAGGGCGTGGCTGTCGCGGGCGCCCTCTACCAGCGCCCTCTATGAGACGCTGCGTCCACGACTTCCAACGCACTATTCAGCTGAAAATATACATGATGCGCTTAAAAACGTAAGAAATTATACAGTATTGGATTTTTCCTAGTTCCATCGCTATTTTCCCTTTCGATAATTACCGTTCCATTTCAGATGGAAAGTGCCAGCCGATTTGGATCATCGTTAGGTCTAGCAGGTCGTCGGGTGGAAAGACCTCGGCATTTGCCTGCTCGCTCAGTTTCTTCGCAGCAACTGGGTGCCACGAACCAGCTTGGTGGAGCAGGGGCTGGAGGTTCACCTTCAGCCCGTCGGGTCCGCCAACTACTGGAACTCGGGTCACGGTTCAATTGTCCCAACCCAAGCCCGGTTCCAACGCCGGGATCTCGTCATCAAAGACACCTTGACATTAATCCAAATGGTAAAGTACACAGTGCTCATTTTCCTTTAACAATTGCTTTTTTGAAATATTAAAGATTTTCTGAAATACACCTTTCTTGCGTTAGTAAGCCTCAGAATGTCACTGATGTTGGTAAAATAAAAATAGCGATGATGTGTAATAAAAAATGTTTTTGTCTAGTTACAAACTTTTTTGTAACAAGAATGTTTTCAAAATAATTTAATTCTTGCAGAGTTCCTAAAGTATAAAGCGGAAAAGCCAACTACGGGTGGTCTTTCCGCGTCCATGACCGGTCTATCACGGTTGTCTGGCGGAGTATCAGGCATGCTGTTTGTACACCTCTTGGCGGGCCGTGGTCTTCGGCCTACAGCGTCAGGTTCATCACCAGGGTCCCCTCCTTCGGGCCCCTTGGCACCTCCGCAGCCAGCAGTTGCACCCAGAGACCTGTATTGCGTACTGGAATGTGATCGTGTGCATAAAGCTCGTACTGTGGTGAGTGTAACATTATTTGTAGGTATAGTACTCGTATAATGATAAAATAGTCAAATTGTGATGGACTGACATCAAACCAGATCAGTGTTCCACATTAGCTCTGGATCTAAAGCACTGGAAATCATGAGAAGACTACTTTTTCCAGTATTTAAATGATGCAGGCTAACGCAGGAATAGCATAGACCATATTTGGAAAACAATACTCATAAATTCTGTGTAGCATCAAGATTATATTATCACCAGGGTGTTGACCATAATTGTTATGACTTTGGTAATTATAAGTATTTAGATAATTTGGTGTCTACAAGCACAAATTCATCTTCCTTATCATAGGTCCGCACCGGCGAACTTGCTTTCGACTGGGACGAGTCGTTTGAGCTGGACCTAGTAGACAACAGACAACTGGACGTGCTGGTCTACTCCTGGGACCCGCAGCATAGGCACAAACTCTGCTACCGAAGTGCTGTGACCCTGCCCGATATGCTCTCACGGTCACCTTCTCATCAACTGGCTCTCAAGGTAAGCTTTGAAATAAATTAAAGAAAGAAAACAATAATTGAATACAAACGAGACTTAAAGACACAATAGATTCTTCAACAAGAGAAGAAGAGGAAAAAAACACAGGAATATTTGCATCTCGTTCAGAAGTTCTTCCTTACTTAATACTGGAGAATTTTTCTTTGGTCATACCAAAAATCAATTAAAAATATCGTCAAGAAGCGTTAATATGTGCCAGGTGTAAGGTGTTCCTTTTCACTTTTGGGATTTCTTTGGTATTGCAAATGTCTATAGGCTACGGTGATCACTTACCTTTGAATGAGCTATCGGCGTTTTTGCCATCACGGTATCGATTTTTGAACATCATACTAAATCCTATTCCCAGATGGAACCCCGTGGAACGTTATACATTCGTGTACGTCACGCGGAACCGCACGATCTCTTCCGAAGACGGCCGGCGCCTCCACGAGGCAGTGCCCTGTTCGGTGCTGAGCTAGATACGGTAGTTGCAAGGGAGCCACGGCCACCTCATGCTCCACCAGTGCCAATGATCGTGAGAAGATGTGTCGAGGAGATCGAGAGACGTGGCTTGGATATTATTGGTAAGTGCTGAAATGGAATAAAAAGTGCTTTTGAATTGACTATGCTTATTGATATTCAGAACATATTCTAGTAATAATTATATACGCCTTTACGACATGGCTTTTTCTTAGACAAGGAGAAGTAATATGTTTGTATTCGGTCGTCATCTTTATTATATAATTGTTGTATTTTGATTTTATTTAACACGTGTTAAATGTCGTTTTAGTGTAAAAATATGCTAAATTTTAATAAGCGATAAAGACAATGTTTGACTATAAATATGTTTCGGCCTAACCTAACCTAACTTGAATTCCGTCCAAGCTTTTATTACTGCTTCCATACGGCTCTTCATAGAGCGGATGAGAGTCACGATCAAATGTTGTGGCATTCCATTCCATTCCTCTTGGATTGCATTTTGCAACTGGCTAAGTGTTTCTGGGGCAGGATCTCTTGCACGAATTTGTCTCTTTAATTCATTCCATAGTCTATGTTTAATCGGATTCATGTCCGGGCTTCTTGCTGGCTCCATAATGGAGATACCGACTTCGGTAACATAATCTCGTACGAACGTCCGCGGTGTGAGCCCTAGCATTGTCGTGGATGAATATGAAACCGTTGCCAATAAAATGTGCATAGGGCATCACGTGAAGCTCAAGACACTGTTCGATGCACCGATGACTGTTTAGTGCAGGCAGGCGTGACACAGACACAAAGACAAGCTCTGTCTTTCCGTCGCCTCTGATTCCTCCCCAAACCGTCCACGTACCGCCACCATAGCTGGCCTTTTCTTCAATGCTGCATTGTGCAAGGCGTTTTCCATCTCTTCTGTAGACCTTTTTCCTTCCGTCGTTACCATACAGCATAATTTTACACTCATCAGAAAAGAGGACTTTGTTCCACTTGAGGTATGACCAATTTAGGTGCTCACGGGCAAAGTTAAGGCGCGCTCTTCGATGGTTTGCAGTTAATGTCGGCCCATTTGCTGGCCTGTGCGGTACTTCTTCTAATTGTAAAGTCACTTACAGCCACCTTACGTACAACATGAAGCTGCTGCTGCAGTCGAAAAACATTAAGGTGTCGATTTCGTAAAGAAGTTGTTACAATAAATCGATCATCTCGCTCAGAAGTGACCCGATTCCTGCCAGATCCTAAACGGCGCGTGAACAAACCAGTCTCCTTAAAGCGTTTGTAGACTCTATGAACAGAGGACAGGCTTAGATGCAATCTTTCATTTACAACACGCTGACTTTTTCAGACGTCTCAAACTCACAGTAAACAAATAAAGAACAAAAAGTTTTAAGATAAGCGCTAACTTTTAGTTTTCAAAGGTGTAATGTTCTGCAACTTAAACACATATTTTGTCACAAAACTAAATCATTTCATTTATAGGATAAACAAATGAAATTCTAATTTTGAATTTTCGCTTACCACTGTAATGGCCAAACTGCTATACAATCATGTAATTTTTTTAATGGAATGAAAAGTCTTTTGTGTTAAATTAGGACAGAAACCATAAAACGGAAATGCTTTCTATTTATCTGATGAGAAGATACATAGTTTGAATAAGTTATTTCCTTATCAAATCAAATCAAATCAAATGTTTATTTGCTAGAAATACATACAAATTACAGGAAAAGATGTTATAGCCTAAAAGTCACTGTACTCTGCCTGCAAGCAAGCATGCAAATATTTATCTACTTATGTCTATAATCATAATTCATAATACATTATAATTCATGTCGTTATTATCATTCAATTACTATTATTAAATTATAATAAAAAATATTATTATAGGTACACAACATATACAAAACACTCGGCATTCATTAACTAATTTAAAATAGATTATTTAGTAACATTATTCATGAATTCAGTAACAGAATAAAATTGTTTTTCTAGAAGCCATAATTTTAATTTGACAAAAAATAAATTATTGGTTAATTCTTTTAAATTCTTTGGGATTTTATTATAAATTATGCCACACATATTAAAAGAGTTTTTTTTATATAGAGCAGTCCTTGGTGCTCTAGGCAGAACTATTCTATCTGGATCTCTAACTTTACGAGGGCAACGGTCTTCAGCTTTTTTAAACAAATCATTGTGCTGTCTGACAAATTTAGCGCATTCTAAAATGTACATACAGGGTAATGTAAGAAGCATTAATTTTTTAAACAACGGTTTACAAGATTCCCATGGTGGAATGCCACAAATGGCCCGGATGCATTTCTTTTGTACCCTGAATGCTTTATCCACATCCGTTGAGTTACCCCATAGTATGAGGCCGTATTGTAGAGTGGAAGCAACGCAGCCGTGATACGCAGTCAACATAGTACTCTGCGACGAGGTCTTGCGCAGTGTGTAAAGAACGTAAACGAATTTATTTAATTTGTTGCAAACCTTTTCTACGTGCGGTTTCCAAGAGAAGAAGCCGTCCAGTGCTACACCCAGAAAAATGGTTTCCTCTGTCTCCAATAGAGGTTGTCCGTTATAATTAATGTTAAGTTGATCCCGCTTGCGACCATATGTCCTAAATTGAATAATTTTTGTTTTACTTATATTTACATGCAAATTATTATTATTTAACCATGAAATTATTGATTCAATTGTATTATTAATGTCATTTCTGTAATTATTTATGTCAGTATTAATTGGTGATGTCATAAGGATTGAAATGTCATCCTCAAATAATGTGCATGGATTGGGTGTGTGTTCAGGAAGATCATTAATATACAACAGAAACAAAGGGGGACCCAAAACGCTTCCTTGTGGTACACCTGAGTTGTTGTATTTGACAAGAGATCTCATTCCCTGTAGTTCTTTGTTTCTAGTCATACACAAAATTTCAACACATTGCTTTCTGCCTACTAGGTATGTTTCAAGCCAGCTAAGGGCCGGTCCTCGAATGCCATATCGTTCTAACTTTGAAAGTAGTAATCTATGGGACACAAAGTCAAAAGCCTTCGACATATCGAAAAATATTACAGAGACTCTTTTTCCCATGTCTACTTCATCAATTATATTTTTTACCAGATTGAAGCATGCAAGACTGGTCGATTTCCCCTTTTGAAACCCGTATTGTTCTTTCTTTAGAATCTGATGTTTCCCGATAAATTGCATGAGACGGTTTTGCATAGCTTTTTCAAAAACTTTAGATATGATTGGTATAAAGCTAATAGGTCTATAATTATCCACCTTCGAGCTGTCACCTTTTTTATGAAGAGGCTTAACAATCACGTACTTTAACAATTCTGGGAAGCAGCCTTCTGAAAATGACAAATTAATTAGGTACGTCAACACAGGAGTTATTTCAGCTGAGCAAGCCTTTAGAATTTTAGTCGAGATCTCATCATACCCGACTGCTCCTGTGTTATTTAGGGAAAGTATAATTTTTTGTATGTCAATGTAGCCATATGGCCGAAGGAACAGACTTTCGCATGTGCTAGCTTTGCATGTATTGCTTATATTATCGTTCTGTTGATTTGTCAAGTCTATCCAGTAGTTATTAAACGAGCCCGCAATTTTATTTGGATTGATTTCTATTTTATTATCTATGTTTAAATTCGTTATCAATGATAATTTACTGGTACATTCTAATTCTTGCTTTATAAGTGTCCATGCAGCTTTACTTTTATTTTTTGAATACTTTAAAATGTTGTCATTTGATGTTTTTATAGAACAGTTTAGATACAACATCTTAGTAATTTACTGTATTTTTTATATACCATTTTGTTGCGTTCTGACTTATTTCTATAATATATAAAACGTAATAAGCGTTTACGTTTACTACAGATTCTCAGACCTTTAGTTATCCATTTAGTTTTCTTGCATTTATTTGACATTTTGATTTTAAGTTTAGGAAAACATAACTTATAAAATAACAGGAATAATTCTTGAAAAGATTCATAAGCTGAGTTAATATCAATCTGACGATAAACTTCTGAAAAAGAAAGCATAGACAAACATTCTTTGAATTTAAGGATGTTCTCCAAACTGTAGTCCCTTTTAACCCGTGAGAAGGCGCGCCTCAGTTAGTTACACGGAGAGGCGCGCGCGAGCAAATTACTCACACTACTTTAAATGCTCATATTTCTACTTTTATAGTACCTATTGGCTTATAATGGATTTATATAAATAAAACAAGGTTTAATAAGTAAGAAAATAAGTATTTTAATTAAAACTATGAAACATAAATGCAACTTCTAAAACAAATAACAAATCAACTTATTTTTATTTTCTAATTTTGACAGTCTTCATATAAATCACAATAAAAAATCTTACATAACAAAAAACTTAAAAAAAATAGTCTTCCATGAGATCTATACGAGTCTGCGTATCGAAACACATTGAACATATATATGTGATATGTTTTTATTAGAAAAATAAATACTTACACGGATGGGCGCGTGATGAGCAAATCACCGCACGATGTTCCGCGGGCACCACAAACACTTCGCTGCGCGGTCGCAACGGAACTGACCGCTAAGAGAGTTGCGTCAGGGGGAAGGGGATGAATAGTTAGGAAGCTACCTAGGCGCTTGAGACGTTAGGGGGTCAGTGTCACCAAAAGTTTTTGCTTTAAATTTTTGTGTGAGTAAATTGCTCATAGCGCGCCTTCTCACGGGTTAAAAATAAAATATTGTTGAAGAATTGCCTTATGTTTGACAGGAACGCTTAACATCTGTGCTGTATTGTGGTCAGATATATCCCAGTGCAACAGCTCACCTTTGGCAAGTGGGATATTACTAATAATATGATCGATGCAGGTGTTCTGCCGCGTTGGATCAGTTATGTGAAAAATTAAATTATAATTGGCAGCAAGATCCTCAAGATCTTTAGTTTTTTTATCAGGTTGTAATGTGTTTACATTTATATCGCCTAAAAGAACAATTTTTTTCCTTTTATATTTATTTTTTATATAAAAAAGTACTGCAGTGAGTTTTGTTATAAATAAAGAATAATCTGAATTTGGCGTTCTGTATAAAGCTATTATGAAAATGTTATGTGAAGGTAATTCTAAACCACAACATTCAAAGTGTTTATCGGTACCATATTCTTTCAAGAAGGCTAATACTTTGTGGTTCATGCCGCGTTTAATGAGAACTGCTACACCTCCACGTTTTTGTTTGATTTGTCTACAATAAGAAGCTGCCAAATCGTATTCAGAAATTTTAATTAGACACTCGTTACCCTTATCAATAAATGTTTCGGTTAAGCAAATAATGTCTGGCTCAGTATTTTGTACTGATAGGTTAGATAATTGTATTTCTAAATTATATCGTTTGCTCAAGATACCTGCTACATTTTGATGAAGTACTCTTATGTAGTTAGTCACGAAAAAAGTCGCCTGTATTCACACTAGTACTTGAATTATCATCTTCCAACATATTATGTTCTGTTTGTGTCGCACGATCAACCATCTTTATTTTAGAACGATTTAAGTATTGATTAGCCTGTATGTTTCTAGAAAAGTCGATATTGTTAAGCGTCAGATTATTGTTCACAGTGCACATAGAAATAGTCTTGTAATTAAGAAATTTAAGATTGTAGTCTACTTGATCCAGAGTAGAATTAATTTGCTTACAAATGTCATGCATAGTCAACTGTAAATTCTCGTCAAAATTAATAAAATTGCAATTTTTGTTCTGGTTACTTATCATCATTAGCATTTCATTAAGTTTAAATTCATTTAAATGTACATTGTTAAAAACTTTTAAAACAAAAACTGGACATTGGATAATCTTTAGAAATATATATAGTTCCGTCATTATTTTCATTACGTTTGAGTCATGTTGTCCTACACAAACAATTATTCGGTCATCTGGAGTAACATCAAAAACTTTGGCACAATTGAGTATTTCTTCCGTCGACGCATAAGGTTTGATGAAAGATGTCACTCCGTACTGTTTATATGGAGTACTTTGTCTTGTTTTCTTTAGTATTTTAGACATTCTAAGGCATTGTTTACCACCAAACAAGAATATCCTGTTAGTATCAATTTCTGTTAGGGATGTTTGTTTTGATTTAGATGACAGTTTCATTGTAACCGTTGGCACGTCGGCGTCGTTATTCGAATTGGGAAGAGTTGAGCTAATTGCGCCGTTACAAGCAGTGATATTCGTTCCAATGACTTTTTCTAGGTTATTTGGGTTGTCATTCAAGCCGTCTGTAATGTGCTGAGGTTGAATTGGGAATGCTGATATTTTGCATGCGTGTGTAATTCCCGTGGAATGCTCATCCACTTTAGTCTCCGAGTCTGTAAGAGTCTGTGCTAGTGGTATAATTGATTCTGTACTCATTCGATTTTTAGGACAACTTTGTCCTAAATAAGTAAGTGGACTGTGATGGAAATCATCCGTGAGCCGTCGCTTGACACTATTTTTCCGGCTCGATGATATATTTTTCTTCCACGTTGAGGTGGGACTTCTACATATTTGTTTCAGAATTGTTATTTCCTGGGAAAGCTGACTAACCTGTTTCTTTAACCCCACGTTTTCCAGAATCAAATTATCCATTTCGTTCTGGGTACTTTGTAGGTTCGATTTTAAACTTGTTATTTCTGATTTCATTTCTTCAATAAAACTAGATGGAAATAAGTTTGTTGATAGATCTAAGCTTTTACCCAATAGGTCAAAGGACGGAGACGAGTCTAAAGAATGGACATTGTTTAAGTTGTCCTCCAGTGATTTGCTTTTAACCACTTGATGTTTTCTCAGTGTTATGTTTGTCGTGTCGTCCATTTTTAGGCTGATATTCACCTATAACTATTTTGATTTTATTCGTGGTATTACAACCAATAATACTCCTCTGCCCACACGATCGAGAAACACTGGCGTGATGCTGTTTTGATTTTTAGTAGATCACATTTCTTCCTTCGAGTTGTTTAGTTCAACATCGATGTGATAATTATTATACTTTAAATGAAATGCACAATAATTCTTTATCACAAAAAGTCGCCTCGACGCTAGTCAGGCTCGAACCAGCGACCAAACGCTTGTGACGTCGGAAGTGTACAGCGTTAGCTAACTCCGCCACCACACAGATAATGAGTGGCGCATAATTGGAGACCCCTTACGGAGTATTTAGTTTTTAAATGTAGGGTCCGTCTGTTGGACACAACTCTGGTTTTTTGTTCATCTACCTAACATTTAATATAGTGTTCACTTATAATATTACTTTAAGTTTACTATTAGCTTTTGTTTATTTTTTAACACTTTTTATCACTTTGGGTAATGTTGGTATATAGCGTTTAGATAGTTTACACTGTTCTAATATTACGTTTCTGCACTTTGTTTGTTTACATATCCGTTTGGTTGATGTTCACTTATTTTTTTTTAGTTTTATTGATATTTTACGTTGAGATAACACTTTCACTTAACTATTGGATTATTTATCACATATTACTAAAGCGTTTTCTTAATTCTACAACATATAACTATTTTTACGATATTAAAATACTACGGAGACTTCTTTACAGCGTATTTGACGTCTGTCAAGTCAATATGTCTTATCAACATATTTTTCTTTTTCACAGGTCTGTACCGCCTATGCGGCTCAGCAATTAAAAAGCGCATCCTACGGGAAGCATTCGAGAGGAACGCGCGAGGAGTGGAACTGGCTCCAGACTCCGTACCCGACATCAACGTCATCACCGGTCTACTGAAGGACTACTTGAGGGAACTGCCGCAACCGCTGTTCAGTCGCTGCATGTATCAGATGACTCTTGATGCACTGGGTTAGTATTTTACGGAATTCTGAGGTTTAGGTAGACTAGGCTTAAATTCAAAATAAACATCTGAATATTAATATGATTCAGTTAAAAACACTAGTGTTCGAAAAATTATATTGAACCAATAAAAATATTAAAAACCGGGTGTCGTACAGTATATTTTGAAAGCATTTATCAGGTTACTCAACTTGCCCATCGTTCTAATTTTCTCTTATTATTTAAGGAATATGCCTCCCAGACGACAGAGAGGGCAACGCTCGACTAATGGCTTCTGTAGTTGAGTTGCTCCCTCGAGCATCAAGAGCCACCCTGGTCTTCCTACTCGACCACTTGGCCCTGGTTGTGGCTGCTCAGGACCGTAATAAGATGTCCCCTCAACACCTGGCAGTGGCTCTGGCTCCTCCATTGATGCTTCATTCGCAGCCACCTACGGAAATGGATTACCAGAGGTCCATTAATGTTCTGCAGTGCCTCCTGCAGATCTGGCCTGCTCCTAAACGTTCAGGTAATGTCACCTCTAGTGTCAATCTTAAGACATTGAGTGATTGAGATGTAGAAAACAACATGGTAATGTCGTCATTATTCCTTTTTATTGATACAATAGTTGATTTAATATTGATTTATAAATCATCAAATCGGTCATAGACAAGTTCAGTTTATTTTGTGACCCTCAGACAAAGCATTTGCCTGTATTTGATGGCGATCATATTATGATCTGTCCTAGTAAGAGTCTGGAAAAGCTCTCAGTCAGATCTAGCAGTACTAAAAAAGTATCAACGATGTTGTTTTCTACATCACTATGCTAATTAGTAGCAGAAGCACGCACATAGTCACCCACTAGCATACTCCAGAACTTAGACTCAAATACACCACTAGACAACATACCAATCCTCACAAAGCTAACTTCACCTATTGCTGTACCTACTCATCTCATAGTAACCTCTCACTCTTCGCGCACACGGGCGAAAATCTAAATAACTGAATAGAAGAATAGAATACAACACCACAGTTATCAGTTTGAAAATTCCATGTGGATATTTTGCTGATCTTCCAAGTCCTCTGGAAGAAACATAAGATTGCAATATCCTATTAAAAGAAAACGAATCTGTCGTCATCAATTTCATTCTCAAGAATGATCTACCTATTTGTACATAATATGAAATTCCATACATATTTATATGTCGATCGTTCCTGGCCATTGTCCTCTTGGAGATCTTTGGGTCTCTCCGAAGTTAAAGATTGACGATTGAAAGACACTTCTGAATGTCAAACTTTATCAGGAAATATAATTGATTTCAATTATTGCCATGTGACATCTACCAACCCGAATTGAGCCCGCGTGGTGGATTATAGTCCTCTCCTGGAGAGGAGGTCTGATTCCCTGCAGTTGGAACATTATAGGCTGATGATGATGATTGCTCATTGGCGAAGATAGTACCCATTTGCGAGTGAACTTTGACAAAGCCCTAACGCGCGTTAGAACACCCTCTAGTTCTCCTTCTGCATGCCCTAGCTGATCTATACTATACTTATACACTAGACAAGAACACTGAATGTCTAAAGGCTAAGCGGTCCCTTAACGCATGTATGTTTGTAGACAGTTCGGCGCGGCGAGTCAGTAACCGGGCCGCGTGGAAACAGAGTCAGTGCGTCGCCAGCGGCCTCACTCACACTCCCCCAAGGTATTATATACTACCTCCTTACTCGTAAGTAAGGTGGGATGGGATAGCTGGCAGTAGAAGCTTTAGACGAAAAAAAAACAAAAACAATCTGCTGATACGCCAGAGTTCTAGATTTAAATGTTTTCAAAACAAAAAAAGAAACTTATCTGTTAGAGTGTATTGCCATGAAACTTTTTTGCATGGATTATTCCTATTATTGGTGATGACATTAAACATTTTATAAGTAGTCTTTTCAATTCCACTTTTTCCATCATCATCAATTTCCAACAGGCTTTAAACACTTTTAACTTTTTATACACTGAGTTTGAAACCTCTTTTCTTATATTCCATTTTACCATTTTCCATTTCATTTTACTTTGTTCCATTGCAGCTTTTGTAAATGGTGTGACCATAAATGGCTTTTTATTTCTGCACAGGCCGAGTTCCGCCCTCAGTCAGTCCATATCGGCCTCAAGTGGCAGCATCAGCAGCATCTCCGCCGCCAGCTCTCTCGGGTCGGCCCGCGCCCGACCGCTCGCCGCCCGCACATGTAATCATCATTTCATTGTATTTATAATACAAAATGCACAAATCTAAATAACCCATTGATTTTATGAATAATATATGACCTTCTTATGTTGCAGGTTCTCTCATCAGTCAGGGCCGGCCAATATCGTCCGCAGTCGCCGCTCAGAGGCCCTCTGCCCGCGCCACCTCGGTCCCGACAGGTGACAGTATCCTCTCCCGGTTCACCCAGCAGTAGCTCCGGCAGCCACAGCCCTGCGGATACAATTAAACATGGAGGATCTGTGTCCTCCATACTAAGGCAACCGGAGCGCATGGCTTCTCCGCGGTCGTCGCCGAGGTCCTCACCGCGCGCGTCTCCAAGAGCCTCTCCGAGGGATTCCCCGCGGACTAGCACGCCGCGGGACAGAGAGCACCAGTCACGAGATTCGTCGCGAGATCATTCGCGTGAGCACACACCCCGCGAGCACACTCCTCGTGATCATACGCCGCGTGAGCCTGGTTCTCGTGAGTCTCCGCGCTCCGTGATCCCGGGCACGTCGGCGGGGCTGGCCGTGACGCTGAACTCGCCGGGACGCGGCGGCCTGTCTCCGCGCTACAGCTCCACCAACCCCTTCCTGCAGCAGTACGACGCGGAGGAAGAGGCCGAGGCGTGGCGGGCCGCCGACATATTCTCATCGTCCTCCACGCACGCATAGTGCTCGTAGCGAATTGAGATTTTCTAGTCAATTTTTTTAATCGAATCGAAAGAGTGCTACGATTCCGCTGTATATTATGTTGTTTATTCGACGAGCGTGGTGCGCGTTCGTGTAATGTTTGTTATATATAGAGCGAGTTACGATGTATATTACTGTGAGAATGTATACATGCTGAGGCGCGAGGTGAAACGCCTCGCCGGCCGCCGGCGTCCCGCCCCGTAGCCACTATAGTGTTTATCGTATTGTATTGTACATTGTATATAATAAACGTATATGTAGGTACGCTCCAATTTTGTACCATTCGGGTGGGACCGCGGCGGGCGGCCCGCGGCGCTACACACATCATCCCACATATCAGAGACTTGTGTACGGAATCGACACCATGAAAGAGAATGTCCAAGTTATTGACTAACAGACACCACAAACAGAGCAGCTTCCAAATATAAGACTAACGATAATCAAATAATCATTA
Source organism: Diarsia brunnea (assembly GCA_949774965.1). Classification (NCBI taxonomy): domain Eukaryota; kingdom Metazoa; phylum Arthropoda; class Insecta; order Lepidoptera; family Noctuidae; genus Diarsia; species Diarsia brunnea. Next base: position 15,382,278 of record OX459001.1, read on the forward strand.
CTGAATCACAATATTGTAGTATCGACGACGCACACAAGTCAGTAGCTCGAGTAGGGAGAGTGTATCATAGATCAGACGTACGGACTGTCTTGAGACTGAGACCATATCAGAGTAGCTCGTAGACTCGAAGGCTATCCGTCGTAGAACGAGCGATTACGTGCATATTGGAAACGTCTAGCAAACGCAAAGCTGTTGTGAATGTTAAAGTACTATTGAAATAATCCCCGTTCTTTAATAAAGTAATAAATATATAACATATATTAATTAAATATATAGTGTTAGTAAAGCATTTTTACGAGTCGCTAATTCTATGAAGGAATGGAATTAATCCGTTTGGATCGGTCGCATTCTCAAGATCAGGGGTGCTATGTTCGAACTTCGGATGATCTCAACGGTCAAATGAATTTAATAAAGAAAAATATGCATTTAAAAATGTACGTTAGCATTCGAATTTCGAAAATATAACCTCAGTTCTTATAACTAGCGTCTGCTAGACATATAAGAGTGGGAGAAATCGACCAATGACAGCACTGATCCTACTTTCACTGCCATGATTGGTCCATTTATAATAGAAAGCATAATAATTATACACTTGTTTATATGTCTGTCGGAGGCTACACGGTTACTTATTACTTTTGAGCGACACTTCAAGACGAAATTTTGTTATTAAATATTAAACTGTTTATAAAAATAGCATTGCACAAATAACACGACTGATATGGGACACAAAATGTTTTTGATACTTTTTACTTTTTGTACCTGTTCCTCGTTTGTAATAATGGATACTAGGGCTTCGTTGGAGAACCTTGCCATTACTGTACCTTTATAAATTTAAATAATATCAATGTTGGTGCACGAGTTCCCTTTATCCTCATTCATAGTTTCATCTTTCGCAGTTGCCTCTGACACGTTCATCATAAACTTTTACTGTAGTAAAGGAATTCGTGTACGAATAATAGTAACATTATCTTGTATGAAGGCTGATATCGATGACAATATGTAGCGATAACTTTAATCGATCGTACTGATTGTTTAAGTCGACCGGTCGCCTTCATGAAGATTTTGTCCCTCGGTTCGTATCGCCGGACACTCAATGTTTTAGATGTTGTTTATATACGTGTGGAATACTAATTTCTATTGCAAAATATATAAATATTAGAGAATAGAGGGGTTATAAACACTCAATTTAGATAAATGGGGATGATCGCAGTGGATCATATTGATCAGTTAAGTGTTTAGTGTAGTACAATCATAAGTTCTTTGTTCGATGGGAGATCTTATATGAATATTTTGAAGATATTTGAGTCTTTTCTGATGTCCTTTTGGTCTGAAGGACGAAAATCTAGTTGTGACTGTTATCACGATGTTGTCCGGTGATAAGAATCGAAAGCTTCCACTCGCTGCGCCTTACTCGTTCTAGTAAAATTATGAGCTTAAACAAAATTCGTTTAAAATATACACTTGTAATCATAAGACATTATAATCGACAGTAGGTCTCTCGCCTATTATTATGTAATACTTTAGACTTTGATACGATTGATCATAACTTGTATTGTTCACATTTAATCATGACTAAGGCGTTGTGTGTGGATGCATATAGCTGTACGGGTGTTTGCATGGCCGATGTTTTGTCATACGAGTTATTTTGCTGTCACTTTTACATGACGATGTTTCGTAATCAGTCACATCAGACGAACAAGGATTTAGATTATTGTTATTGATAAAAGTTGAACGAATTATTGTAAAGCCTAAAATATTGAATATATCGATTGTAACATTTTTGAAAAGTGGAATATTGGGACATGTGACAGTGGTAGCTCTAAATCAAAACGTTAGTGATGTAGACACGCTCTAAATGTTGTGAGTGGCTTGAAGTGTCGCTCGACAGTGCTGTAGCCTTAGTAGTGTGTAGTGACTACGGCGCACAGCTTAAGTTGGCTTCGATGGGGCAATAATTCTGAGAGATTACACTTAGGTTCCGAAATGTTACACCTAGGTTCTGAAAAGTTACATCTAGGTTCTGAAAAGTTACATCTAGGTTCTGAAAAGTTACACCTAGGTTGTGAAAAGTTACACCTAGGTTTTGAAAAGTTACACCTAGGTTCTGTAAAGTTACACATAGGTTTTGAAAAGTTACGCCTATGTTATGAAATGTTAAAAATAGATTCCGAAAAGTTACGCCTAGGTTTGAAAAGTTACACCTAGGTACCAATAAATTACATTGTAATACGGTTATTACATGTCTTTGTAACTTTAGCACTTGTTAGAATCCATCTATAGATAAATTAATTTATTGAAAATAAAAGTTATTATACACGATTAGAGTTACATATTCATTGACTTGGTATCTGCCCGCCCATGTATCTTGTATATTATAACAATTAAAAGTTTAACTAGATATATTCCAAATTAAATGAATATAACGATTTAATTGATAGATGCGATATATTTTAATGTAGATAAACAATTTGATTATTGTTTGTTTTGATGTTTGTTTGTTGAGATATACACGGTGATAGAGTTTTTATATGCAATCTGATGGTTATATAGCGTCAAAGTATAAAATAACTTCTGTTAAGAGACTTGTCTGTATAATTTGGCCTACGTACAAACTTGATACGACTACCTATAACTTTAAAATTTAGATTATCGTGGTTTTTCTATATCTATTCTAAAGATCTTCTCTATTGTTAGATTTTATGATGTTACCAATATATGAAGAGATGGCCTAGTGTTACTCTCTCAAAGTTGATGCCGCTGTACGTTTGTGTTGCGGGACCATGGTCCTCTGATAATATCAGTATTTCGACAATTTGGTAAAGAGTAGCGTTACGTGCGTGAACTTAACGTAAAGAGTAAACGCCGCTCGTATCTGTACCGGGCGGCTGGAACACACGAAAATAAATAATACGACGTTATAATCGTTTCATTTATTGACCCCTTTTTTTTTGGCGGGTGAAAAATCATCAAATAACCCCTCCCGCTCTTGGGCAGAGCGAAAGGGAGTGTCAGACTTCTACTGACCAAAAACCACCCATGTTTCTTCTTAGCCCTTCATGTCGAGGCCGCGGTATCTCTTAAGAACAACCCGCAGCCCCGACGAGCACCCGCAGCCCCGACGGGCACCCGCAGCCCCGACGGGCATTTATTGACCCCTTGATTTCTAAACAAAAGTTAGTAATAGAAACGAATCGCTACTCAACTTACTCCACGTAGTCTTGTTTGCCCTACCCCTAGACAAGGTTTTTTTTTTGTATCCCATAACTCGATACACACAGGACATGAATGAAACCATAATTATCAAAGAATCAACTGGAATATGAATTATTTTTTAATTATCTTTTTTTATTGTTTTAATTTTTCATATTAAATCATTCTACACAGTCACGATTATTAATGACGACGTCACATTTTTCTTAGTTTTATCTTCGAAACTATACAATTTTTGACTACATATTTTTATAGTATTACTTCAAGAACCCCTGGAGTTATGGGATAACGATTAAAACACGTTCTATAAGAAATCCGATTCTGCATTGCGATGTAAATTGCGTACTTAAAGGAATGGAAAACTAAAACGAGGCTGGGACACAGATCCCATAATGGCAAACGATCGCTGGACAAAATAGACTGAAAAAATAGACCAAAGACGAGAAAGCAACGCCGTGAAAACCCAGCGATATTAAGGAGACGAACTGGACGACTACATGGTGGATTGGTTCACAACAGCTAGAAACTGTAAAGAAGAATGGAAGGCGTGTAGGGGGGATGATTTACCCACCAGTGTGTTAGTGTGGGGTAATATATTACCTAACTTAAGGTCTTGGGTTCGATTCCCGGATCAAACAAATTGATATATGGTTTTTCCTTCAGAAAATTCAATTGTCAATTTAGGGTAATATGGAGTTAAGGCTTAACTAATAATTGTTGATGTGGTACAGTTATTTTATTAATATTGATTATTTAAGAAGCAGAAAATAATGCTGCTGTATATAGAGATACGATTTTCGAAGAAACGCATCGCAGGCAATCTTATCGGGCAGTAATTTTATCAGTACATAGTATTTTCTCGATTTATGATTAGTGCATTCTTTCAAAAGGACAAGGGGCAAACTTTCTTTTGTATGAGTTAAATCATACGGGTTAGGGGCCGTCTCCACTAGTGGGAGAATCGCGACAATAATTATTATCGTCGAATCACGTATTTCTATTCACTTTCACTCGCCACGATTCTCTCGCTCGTGGAGACGGCCCCTAAGCGACTCCCTATAGTGAACCTTAAAAGTACCTACGGCACTCGTAAGGTGGCGCTACTTGTCAAGAAAAAAATTAATCGATTTGTCAAACTTGGTACTTATCTTATCTCCACTTTTGCGTAAGGGGCAAAAGTGTAGGACTGTAAGGGGGGATTTGTTGAATAAGCCCATTTATTTTAGTTCTTTGTTTTCCCGCCTGCTCAGAAAAGTTAGATGAAGTGTAGGTACCTCTAACACTGAACCTTGAATTTGATGGCAGCAGAAACTTAGTAAATTAGAGCTTAGTCGCTAGATGGCATTGAACAAGTTAAAGTTTGAAATAGTTGAGAGAGTATTTGTAACGAAAAGTCTACAAGTGATTATGGTTTTTCTTAGCGTAATTAACAATATTTACAAACTACAATTTACAGAACTAAAATTATAATAAAATATATACAAGTATCAAAAAGAGAAGAATTACAGGGCGTCAAAAAACTCGTCCACACCGCTGTCAACAGGAAAAGTGCCCAGAAGGCTGGCAGCATTCCAGCATTCTTAGCGTTGATTTAAAAACTATGAAAAATTTAAATAATTTCCTGTAGTAATTATGAAATGGTGCCGTTTTTACTTGCTTCGAAAACTTAATTATCTGCTCTCAATCAGCAAATTGACCGCCAATCATTTGATTTGAGAAGCTATTCGAAATATTTTAGTTTTATTTAAATAGTCTTACTATATATTTCGATAACTTTTTAAGATACTTTTAATATTTTATGATATCCGTCTAGTTGATACCCTGTGATCATTTTTTTAGTCTACATAATTCACATTTCAAATTCACCTGTATGTTTAGTTATTTAAATAACAAAAACAAATCTCTTATAAAATCACAAAATCTAAAAGATAAATTGGAAAATGCAAAACAGGGCTAGTACTTGAACAAATTGTCTGAGAATAGAATATTCATTCAAGCCCAAAGAATTTTCATATTTTTCATAAACTCAAGATATTTTAAGACTTGTAAGCATTCTTTTGTATAGAGATGTCAAAGGATAACAAGAAGGCCACAATAACTTTGTAAAAATGTCTTTGCATCCACATTATTTCAATACACTTGAAATATGCGTCTGTGTGTAAGTAGGTTGCTAATGCTGCGGGTTGTTCGAAAGAGATACCGCGGCCCGGACACAAAGGGCTAAGAAGGAACATGGATGGTTTTAGTAAGTAGAAGTCTGACACTCCCTTCCGCCCCGCCCAGAGCGGGAGGAGTCATTTAATGAATTTCCACCCCGCTTAGGTTGATAAAGATCCATGGTTTGCAAAGCTAACATACGGACAGAGATACATTCGTGTTTATAATATACTAATAGTCATACATATAGTCGATACTAATATCAATATTCAGTTTTCCAATACCGAGGTGAGTTGGCTTTCGTTTCAATGTTCGAAACATCTACTAGCTATACGTAGCAATACCGAATTCATTTCCGTTTCCGACCAAGCCTGTCGGGTGGAGACTCGTCTGATACAACGCTGGGTTAAGGCGAAGAATATTTTGAATATTATTACAATTTGTTCTGTTGTTACTATTTTAATTTACTCGGTACAAAGGATTTGGGTAAAGACGGCACTGGATGGGTAACAATAAAAGCATAAGTATTGATTGGATTCGCACCCAAAATACCTGAAATAATTAATATAATCCCATTGACTTATATATTACTGCGTAAGGACTAGGCGGAAGGCATGTTAAAATGATGCCTCGAACGTGGTCCCAATATGGTCTTTCCTAAGCCGAAGTGAACTAGTCCACGATCGGCTCTCTTCGGGTGCGGTCGTAAATTTTATTAAAAGCTTTATCTATGTTCTTTATACCTCGGAAATACCACGCCGCTTATACAAGGTTACATTAACGAGCAGACTACACCGATTCTCTGTATGGCGAACGTGTCGAACAAATGTTCGGACGACCGTATCTTTATTTTTTATATCAATGTATAATCCATACGCACGGCTTGACAGGACTGTGACTCAACTCTGTGTGGTTCTTTCTTTAAAAGATCATCTCAAGACTTTTATTTGCCAAGATTATGGCTGTACCTTAAAAAGAGCTCTGAATTTGTTTAGGAAACGCCGAGCTCATTTAGTTCTTCAAAATAGACACGTGTAAAATTGTTTGTGAAAACCTAGGTATTAGTAAAATAAACACCATTTATCGTTTAATAATATCATGAATTGCCAATTTAAAAAGAATACAGGTACTTAGGCTCGATTTAAACATAACAAAAACAAAGACCGAGTCATTTCACCTGCATTTCCCTACATTTCCCTACATTTCCCGTAACAGCGGTGAACTAATTTAAAAGTTTTTTACTTACAAGTTGAACTAGTGGTTGTAGTTCGGTTGTGGCGCAAGTTTTACACTGTTTATGACTGCGCTAATTAAATCTTTGTACCGACGCGGTATTGTTGGAAAACAGTTGTAGAACTAGAGCTTGGTGGTATAAACCAATATTTTAACTTACTTTTAATCAACTATTTATTTGATCCACTAACTGAAATTCCCCTGCAAACGTAAAACATGTAAATCTAGATATTTCATTTAAATAGTAAAATAACATGTAGGTACAAAAAATAAACTGAAAATAAAATTTGTAATAATGAACAACAAAAATGCATTTGTTCTCAGAGACGTCGGCTAATATTTTTTTTTCTAATATTCCGACATTTTACATTATTGTGAGTGAGTGTGTTGCGGAATAATCCCGTGGAACTCAACCGTGACTCGGTATACAGTTACTAATCAAGTTTCCACCAGAGAAGATTAGCTAGATCTATTCTGACGTTAAACTTCAATATGTTTGCAGAGACTCAGGTTGGGAAACTGTGAAGGAGTCTCACTGAGCCAGTTTGAAAGTTCAAAAGACGATCGGGTTCGCCAGGTAATAACCGTAGTCGAAGTTAGCTTTATAAAGGTGATTTTATGAAGGTCAAAGAGCATTCAATCGGTTAAGGTTGACCTTTATACAGAAAACAGGAAACATATCACACATTTAAAAATAGAACTTCGATGGACTCCGGACAGAGATATAAAAATGGTGTGAAATATAAGGAATCTGGTTGGAACAAGTCATAAGCGTGTTTATTCCCACACCGCATCTTTTTTGCACTGGAGATTATGGGAACCAGTGCATTTTACCTCCATTAATTTGTATGGTTCGAGTGATCTAGCGGTTATTATCTCGGAAGCTTAGAGAAAGAATGCGTTTCGATCTTCAAAAAAGGATGGTAAAAGTTAACTTGAGTCTTTTTCTGTTAATAAAATCCCAGTAGATGCTCATTTGATCCCTCGCTACTAAAACACAATCCTTTCTGCCTTCTCCTTCGGCTATCATCATCATCATCATAATGTTCCCACTGCAGGGACTCAGGCCTCCTCTCTAGGAGAGGGATGGGCTATCCACCACGCGGGGCCAGTGCGGATTGGTAGATGTCACACATGTCTTCGATTTTTTTGGTTCTAAGTCATGCCGGTTTCCTCACGATGTTTCCTTTGGGTATACGTGATGATTATCCCCACAATTTCATAACTGTTAGTGGCTACTTTCATTATGAAGACACCCTAAGCCCATCGCGTGCTAAAGCTAGAGATTGTTCGGAGTTACCTGAAGAAATGTTGATGCAAGTGACTAATCTTAGTTTTATTTGGGTAATTAACTAAGATGTGTCTCCTTTCGGGATTAATTCATAAGATTCTTGGGTTAAAATGTCAGTAACGCTGTTTATTGCAATAAATTAAATTTATGCCAGAGATAGAAAACATTAAGACAGGAACTGACTAATAGTCACCATCTGCCTTTGCTTTCTTTAACTAGGTAATATGATACCCTTTAGCAAGACTGGTTGTCAGACTTTCGGGCCACTAACTACCTGTAACAACTGGCAAAGATCTACAAATGATAGTTGCGATTAACGGAGGAAACTCGGTATATAATGGGTGGTTACTGATCATCCACAGATCAACCTAGGCAACCGCGGCTTAACCTGAAGACTGATTCGAGCGGCTGTTATTATCTAGCTACGAGCTCCTCGTAACAAATGCTATGCACATAAATTACCAATAACAGAAAAAGTTTACGACGCCTGATCGATAAAACAGTAGTAAATTAGTGAGGGATGGAAATGGCGGACGTCTTAACTAATTCCTCCCTTCAAGCACCATTAAAATTTAAAGAACAAAATGGCAAAATGAACGCTACGACCTAAATCGAAGAATTCAAATCAAAGTTCAGAAGAAATGTATTAAAAAGAAAGAATTATACGAGGAGTAATAATAGATAGACTCGGGAGAGCGTAAATTACTTTTTGATTTCATGAGAAATGTTGGCAATCTCTTTCGCTCTTTTTTCAAACTCTGGTCGGGTGGGTCTATTTGATTTTTATTTTTTGTGGTCATGAACGGATGCCATGAATACCGCTGGCTGGCAATTATTTTTTAAAAAGCCATTATTGGATATCTATTCTGTACTCAAAACTGAGACAATAAGTACCGAGTTTCCTCCGTGTCTCGGAAATCACGTTAAACCGTTGATCTGGGCTTAAAAATTGTAGATCCTGGAAAGTCAGTCTCACAATCAGACGCTCCAAGGAGTATCCTATTACCCCATTTTAGCTGGATTGTGGAGTTGGGACAGGGCAGTCGCTTCATGTAAAATACTATTATTCAGCTGCATCCGGTAAGACTGGAAGCCGACCCCAACATAGTTGGGAAAAGGTTACGTTTGGTCCTGCCTGTGGGTAGCAGTGTCATTCCGCTTTCAAATACTGAAACTATGTGGTATATTAAAATGTTGTTATATAACTTTGGTTTCAACTTTGTAGGCTATCAGCTTAACTACAAAATTCAAATTTATGCCTACTGAAATTTAACTCCCTAAAATTATAAGATCCCTCTCGACAGGTGAGCTTACTCCGTCATCAATCAAACGAGAATTATTACACTCCCAACGGTATTTTAATAACAAGGTATAGTCAATTAATCATTTCAAGTGTAACGGCTATTTTGTCCCTTGGCGTGGGTACTGTGAAATTATTTGTTGATGGTGTAAGCGGGCTAGTCATCGTAAATAATGTTTTTTTATTATTATTATAGCTAGCTTATGTTGTCCCACTGCTGAGCAAAGTCCTCCCTCCATTCGTTCCAACGGTCACGATTCTGTGCAACGTCTCTCCAATTCTCAAGGAAGACATCTAGTTAGAAAGAAAGAAAAAATATTTAGTTCGTCCCACCATCTCCTTCGTGGTCTGCCACGACCTCGTGTAACTGTTTCAGGGCACCAATCCTGAGCTTTACGGGCCCACAGCTCGTTCGGCATGCGACAGATGTCTGTCGCATGCCGAACGAGCTGACAGCCTTTTGAGCCACGTCAACAATTTGCGCAGTGTAGTGCATCTGCCTAACCTTTTCCCAACTATGTTGGGGTCGGCTTCCAGTCTAACCGGTTTCAGCTGAATACCAGTATGTTACATGAAGCGACTGCCTATCTGACCTCCACAACCCAGTTAACACTAGGTCATACGATACCCTTTGGTAAGACTGGATGTCAGACTTTCAGGTCACTGACTACCTGTAACGACTGCCAAAGATCTATATGTGACAGCCGGGACCAACAGCTTAACGTTCTTTCCGAGTCACGGAGATAACTCGGTATGTAATGGGCGGTCACCTATCTACAGACCAACCTAGACAGGCGCAGCTTAACCTAAAGATCGATCCGAGTGGCAGTTCTTATTAAGCCACGAGCTCCTCATGTTAGACAGCACAAAATCTGGAATCGCTGATGTGGACAATAAGACTGATGAGTTGTGAAGTAGGATTGGGCGGGCCATGTCAGTAGAATGCATCAGGATAGATAGGCCAGAGTTGTCACTCAGTCGCTGCCAGAAGAAGGGCGTCGTCACCGAGGGAAGCCTAGAAAACAATGGCGTGATGAGTTAGAAGCATTTGTGACAAATTGACTGGCGAAAACCGCACAGAGGGAAAAGTGGAAGGCTATGGGGGAAACCTAGTCCTAACAGTGGGACAATATAGGCTTTGGGGTATGAGGAACAGGGTGTAAAGTTCCTCACCCCCCATAGAAAACTGAGAATCCTCCGACCAGACGGGTTTTGTGTCTGGTGGGTTAACTGCCCGACATATAATATGAAAGTCGGGATTTTCTACATAGGCTAATGTCGCGGATAAAGTTGATAGCGCGTCATTTTTTTGTGTTGCGTTGTTTTCATGTGTTGCGATAGATGTCGTTGTCGCCACAAGGCTAGATCTTAGGTTTGATTTATTTCAGTATCATTTGCTGACAGGGAAACAACTAGGTAATCTAAATCAATTCGAAACGTTTTAAAGGGTTTAAAAAACTGAAATAGTTTTTAGTAAGTAAAAATAATTAATTTATGTTAAAAGTATTTGTACCTACTAATGCACATTGTTTAAGAACACTATTTATATTATCGGTAAGTTTTACGAATAATAAATAAATTCAGTAACGTTACTTAAATGGCTGTTATGGCCCAAAATTTACTCTTAACATAGACCAAACTAAAGCACAAATAAAACTATCAAAGCGATAAATCGAAAATAGCAACCTTAAGGCATGCACTGCTTTCGCTTCACATATAAAGCAACGAGCTATTTCTAAATAAAGGCTAAGCTATTCTAAGACGGATGGCACAAGACAGAAGACTTAATATCCTCATCAGCTACGTTTGGGTCGTTTTGCAGTCAAACACCAGTATTCTTCCTGGAGTGTCTACTGAGGAATACCATACCCTTAGATTATATACATGTCTGTAATGTAAGACCATACCCTTTGGAAAGATTGGTTTACTAAAGACATGGTGCGCATGATCACATGTCTTTAAATTTTTCAGTTCTAGTTTCCTTCACTTTTTGAGAGCAGTGGTATTTAATACAATCATGAAGTAGCGCCTAGGTCCGTAACTGGTCCCATGTAGTAGGGGACGAGCCTATTGCCATCCACCGGGCACAAATCTCGACTTCGTAGCAGCTACTGAAAAATGCCCGATGGAAAAACAAAATAACACTTTGCCTGACCCGGGAACCGAAACCAGGACCTCATACCCAGCAGTCACGCTAACGACCACTAGACCAGCGACGCAGTTAATTTAAACAATTACCCACCTTTTGGGCTTCGCCGCAGTCAGGTAAAAATACAAAGCCCAAGTGGAAGAAAATGAACATGTTTCACTCAGTTAGGATATACTAAACCACACAATGACGCAGAGAATATTTTCTGACAAGGGATGACAGCGGTAAATTGGATTTTTAGCACAACAGGGGCGTTACTGCACCTTTCAATCTCCTGAAAATGTTAAATTTTTAAATTATATAAAATATTTTATATTGTCGGTTGACTTTCTTAACTGAGGAGCTCGTAGCTAAATAATAACTGCCGCACTGGTCAATCTTCGAGATTAAGCCGTGCTGCTGAGGTTAGTCCGTGGACCATAATTAAAAAGACAAGGGACATGGCTAGGTAGATGGATGACTTTCTTAACTTTTTCAACGTAGAACCTTTTTTTGACTCCTTCCGCTCTGGGCAGAGCGGTAGGGAGTGTCCGACTTCTACTGCCTAAAAACCACCGATGTTACTTCTTAGCCCTTTGTGTCTAGGCCACAGTATCCCTTTCGAACAACCCTCAGCCCTGACGGGCGTCGGCCCATGCGGGGCCCGCATGGGCCGTGTTAAACGTAGAACCTCAAAAGTATTTCCATATAAGTACAACATGATACATAATGTATTATCCATTTCTAACTCAAAATGTGTCAGGCGTTTTAAATTTCATCTCAGCGTTTGATTTATTTTTATTTTCGTTTGATTTAGATTATTATACTTACTTTCGGTCTGGATCACAAGTTTAGCCAAATCGAAATAAAATTAGGTTAGAGTGGAAAAACCAAAACTTAAACTTTTTCAGAAAAAAAATACTATTTTCAGTATACCAACTAATTCGGTTCACGTCAAAGAAGATTGATGGCTCAGTATTTACAATAAACTTTAATATATTCGCCCGGAGCAATAAGCAATACATTCAATATAATAAATTGCCCTGTCTGCGTATTTTCTATACAAATAATAGCCCTTGAAGGTCTTCGTACCTTTATCCAGTTGTACCATGGCCGACCCTCAGGCCTCTTAATTTTATTCCCTATTGGACCCTTTCGGTCCCACGCCTGTGTCCGGGGAACGTTCCTTTATCTCTCTTCTTTATAATTCCTCTACTGAACTATTTTTCCATTTATTTTATACGCCTTTTGAGTTTCGGATGAATGCGTTGGGTTTTTATTGAAAAAGGTAGATAAAGCAGATAAGTTCATTTTGTTGTTGAGTGGAATAAATAATGGTTTTTACTAATGGATTTCAAATCGACTTTGACGATGTACCTCGAATATCGCAAAATTCGCAATAATACCTGCTATTTGCGTTTCATTTCAAATCCCGCAGCAGTTCTCCGAATATTAATTCATAAATTCAACGGAAAACCAATTGCATTTAATGGAGCTCTGTCCGAAATGCAGATACTCAGAATGTAAACGATAACCCAATATGGAAGTGACATATCTCAAAGACAGTTTTTGAAAAACGGGAAGTTCACACACGATTGTAATACTCATAATATCATCATCTTTGGTACTCGTATAGAAGTTCATTGCAGGACGTGAAGAACTACAATCGAAGAGCTCCCAGAAAACCAATTTATTTACCGTTAGTAATACGATTTACCCATTTTTCAATAATAAAAAATATCACGAAATCCCTTTGTAGATCTCCGCAAGTCTCTTATTACGAGCCCATTTTTAAAAGGTGCTTTAAAGGCGATTGATTATAAAGAAATGCGTTTATGTTGAAATTAAGTTTCTTGATTATCATTACACTTTACCCTATCTATCCTTGAAAATAACATTTATTTCTTCTCAGGCAGCTTTGACCCCATTGTGAGGACCGGCCGGAAGACACGGTGGAGCACACCGTGGAGGACTGCCCCGTTTGAGCGGAGCCCCGCCGGCGGCGGCGACCTCTCGCGTCCGGTCCTGGTCCAAGCCATGGTCCTGGACGAGATGGAATGAGACGCCGTCGCCTCCTGCTGCGAAACAGTGATGTTATCAAAGGAGGTGGCGGACCGTGAGGGGGAGAGAACCTCTCGTCCCAGCCGCCGTGGGAGACGCTCCGGGCGTCGGGGGCCACGTGACGGCTTCCGGCCACCGTTGACGCGGGCCTGTGGACGGTGAGTAATGGGCCAGCTCGCCGTCCGTCCGTCTTACGTCCGACGAAGACAGGCCGTGACGAACGGCGCGTTCGTCTTCCACGCGCCTCAAAGAGATGTCAGCAACATGGAAGGGGCCGACGCCCGTCGAGGCTGCGGGTTGTTCGCAAGAGATACCGCGGCTTCGACATAAAGAAGTAAGAAGGAACATGGGTGGTTTTTAGTCAGTAGAAGTCTGACACTCCCTTTCGCTCTGCCCAAGAGCGGGAGGGGTTAGATGGTTGTTAGATGATTTTGCAACCCCCAAAAAAAAAAAAATACAGCTTTGACCCAACACCTTACAGACTAACATACATTTTATGATGATGAAATATATTTTTTGTTAGTAAACAGAATCTTCACTATCACTATCACTACATAGTATAAAACAAAGTCGCTTTCTCTGGCCCTATATCCCTATGTATGCTTAAATTTTTAAAACTCCGCAACGGATTTTGATGCGGTTTTTTTTAATAGATAGAGTGATTCAAGAGGATGGTTTTAGTATATAATTTGACCGACATACACGCGGGTGAAGCCGCGGGCATCAGCTAGTAAAACTATATAATTAACTCGTCACTTGCCATATCAATACCAGTATATATCATACATGCACCTGCTTCTTAGGTACCTACCTACATACATAATTCCATTCCTTATTAAGTATCTATGATGTGTTATTCAACAAAAAAAAACAGCTGGTACATACGAATGATCGCTAATGGACTCTACAAATCTCTCCATTGTTTGAATGGCCGAACCATGGACGAACACAGAATGACCGAATATTAATATTTGCATTAAAGCGCCAGGGAATTAAATCAGATAAACAGTAAGTGGTTTTAGAAATTGCTGTTACATTTTTATATTAAAATTGACGCTTCATTAGTTGCAAATTGTTGTTTTGTAGGCAAATGAGGCTTAATAGTAACTGCCGCTCGGGTCGATCTTTAGGTGAAGCGATGCTTGCCTAGGTTGGTCCGAGGATGGGTGACACCGTGACCACCCATCTTTTTTTTTGGCGGGTGGAAAATCATCAAATAACCCCTCCCGCTCTTGAGCAGAGAAAAGGGAGTGTCAGACTTCTACGGACTAAAAACCACCCATGTTCCTTCTTAGCCCTTGCGCCGAGGCCGCGGTATCTCTTTCTAACAACCCGCAGCTTTCGAACAACACTATATCTTATTCTCGCTTGAAAATATAAATGAAGTGGCACACTATTTCCTATATAGATACATTCTTACTCTATTTACTGAAACATTTATTTTGCTCTTACCTGCAAAAAAATTACTAAAAGACTAGAAAATAGGTTACTATTTAAAATTGTGCAACTTCTCCTACAATCATATTATGAAAATTATTTTCAGGATAATTTCGCAGAAGTGTTCGGGACATCGCATGTGAAGTTTACCTAAAAGTGATTGTTGCACTGTTGCATTTAAACAGTTACATGTCACTTTTAGCATAAAACCTGTGTAAACAATATTGATGGTTAACCAATAAATAAAATAAAAAATATTACCTTTGTCAAAATAGTCTTCTATAGGTTTTCTGTCTTTATCGTGTGGTTTGTGCTTAAACTGATGTCAGGATTTTGATGGGTCTTAATAATTATATAATGATTTTTTATAAGTTCCTAGTACTAGCAATAACCATTCATGACCATTCCTTATATTAATAAATGCAAGGCATACATACAGTGGAATTCTTCCGTATCTTATTCTTCTATCTACTTAATATTCATAACGATTTCTGAATAATTTCACGAATATTTGACATCGTCTACCGATATTGGTGATGTAATTCGGAGAACGAAGGTATCTTGTATTCAAATGAGAAAACGGGTTTTCTACACCCTTTTTCCCGTTGGTATTTGTACTTATATTTATTTATTTAAATTTCATGTACAAGAGTGGTACATAGGCGGACTTAATTCCATAATACTATGATCGTAGTGACGTTAAATCGTAATCAATGCAATTGGAGTAAAGTCCTTTTTAAACTTTCTACGTTCCTAACACACGCATTTCTCCCCTGTTATATTCAAGTACCACGTTATGGGGAGCGAGTCTATTTCCATCAACTGGGCGTAAATTCAGACAACATAGCTGTTATTGAGGAATACTTGATGAAAAAACCCAATAACACTATTCCCGATCCGGGAATCGAACCCAATACATCATGCTCTGCAGTCCGCGCTTGCGACCACTGGACTAATGAGGCATTTAATTTTGATGCGTTGACAATATGGTCACCCATCCACAATAACTAGGTAGGTTAGTGGGGATTCTGGCTTCTGTGGGCTCCGGAGAAATTCAAATTCAAAATATTTACTGCACCATAATGTTTACAAGTACAAGGTGTTACTGTATATTAAACAGTAAGAGATACCTATAGTAATTGTTTCTTTAATAATATAATCGAAGCCAATATAAACTAATAGGTATTATAAAGAGGAAAGGTAAGATTTTTAAGCTATTGCATAGCTTCTATCGCGGGCCTTGAGCGTGGGGACCGAATCCAGAAATTCCGTAACGAAAATAAAAACCTAACAAATTGACACTTGACAATTTCTTGAAATCAAAAATTGTGAGTTGCCTGTATTTAAAACGGCCTGTATTATTCAGTCAAAAACTTCCTCAAAGAATTTCTGTGAGCGTGTTAATTAATTTCATATGCGTAAGATAAGATACTATTAATAGAAATTATCAATAAATTACATTATTTTTGAGCTAACATACTAATAAAAATAAATTAAATTATATATATCAAATGTAACCTTCATAGCTCTAACCACTAAGAAAAACTATGACACAAAATAAAAGAAAAAATAAATGAAATCTTGACAACTGACGTAATGTCAGATGAAAAGTAAACATTGAAAAATTATTAGATTTAATATTTTAAAACAGCAAAATCAAAGTTAACAAATCGAATAAGATCGATTATAAGGCTGCCAACAAAAATAGTTGTCGCCAAGGCGCGACATGAGACGTAAAAGGACATTTTATAAAAGATGAGGATGATTAGTAAAACTGTAAGTATAAATACTATATTTAAATACTGCATTAATAAAATAAATAAATAATTATAATTGCATAAGTTGATAAAAAATGCTATGCAATAGCTTTACCGCGGCAGTCTCCAAGTGCCACTCGTCTTTTTGTTTGTGGCGAGTACGATTTAACTCAATTTAATATGTTGGATAGTCGATTTATCGAGAAAAGTTTTAGGCTATATTATGTGACGCGGACGAAGTTGCGTGGGTCAGCTAGTTAATATAGATAAGGTCAAGCTCAGCTTAACAGCTTCAAATCTATTGAATACGTGACTGTTGATACTAAGCCCATCCAAAACCTCTTAGCAACACTAATACGACTATATTCTTAAGTTCCCTTTGGTGGAAAAGGGTACATTATCAACACTTTATATCAAAAAGGTCGGCGGGTAAATATTTTGGGATCAGCTTTAGGGGTGGTCAATGTGGACGCGAGGTCAAAGTCGTGCTCGACACTGTAATGTAATAGAGTGTGTTATTGTCAAATATTTGCATTAAACGGGCAGGGCGATAGTTTCCGTATTTTTATTGAGGACACTAGAACATGTTTATTATAACTACTAAGGCCCTTTTCTTATGCAGATTCTCACCGAGATTTGCTCGCCACGGGTCCTTTTTTTTTAGGTTTGGAAACCATCAAATTACTCCTCCCGCTCTGGGCGGAGCGGAAGGGAGTGTCAGACTTCTACTGACTAAAAACCACCCATGTTCCTTCTTAGCAATTTGTGTCCGATGCCGCGGTATCTCTTTCGAACAACCTGCTACCACGACAGGCAATGTTACTGACGTCTATATGAGTTCAAACCCACGACTTACTGTTCGTAAGTCGGGACCGCAACTACTGTGCCACCACTGCTCTGCAAGGCTATTGCGTATCTTTTTAAATATCGTTGGCTATTATAGTGTCCATCGATTAACTGTCAAATGGTTCCATTTTGTGCCAAACCATAACCATTTGACTGTTAATTGATGGACACTATGATAGCCACTGACATTTAAAAAGATACGCAATAGCCCTGCTAGTGTGGTATTAAATTACCCAGTGCTAATTAGGTTGTGGAATGTGGAGGTAGTCGCTCCAAGTACAATATTGGTGTTCAGGCGCATACGGTGTGACTGGAAGCCGACCCCAACATAGTTTAGGTATGACAATGTACTTATTATGTTTTCCCTTTCCACGATTACCTGTTGTTTGTTCACAGACGCGTTCTACGTCGATACCTGTTCATTTGTATGTACATCACGATCGACGGCATGGTTCGTTACTCAACATTTTGTAGGCAATGTGTTTGTTGGTAGAATGATTTTATGAGTTAATAAACTGACTGAAGCATTTTATTTGTGTCAACTGGATGTGTTTAGGGATTTTTGTGTTTACTTTGACGATGATTTGGGAGCACCGTTTTTGCTAAGGTTTGCTTTTTGAGAAAATATTGGATTTCAGAATTTTACATACATACATGTACGTGAACTCACGCCCTTTTCCCATGGTATCCTCCTTACATACTCCTTTTGCCTCGTCTACATTCATAAATCTGGTCATTCACATACACTGGTTGCGAGCACTACACAGACTACACACCGGTCCTCAGAATCAGAAATTTGTATTTTCATAAAAGGTCTTATTTTGTTTTATTAAGTTGTTCTTTTTATTTTTTAGTTGGTTCCCACTATTGATTCTTACAAAAAATGTTAAAAAACGTCGAAAAGAAATTTTTAAACCCCTTATTATTTTACGAACCCATTAAACATACAAACCATTACTAAATCACCTTTGTCCAGTCGTTTTTTTATCACGTAAAACCTCACATTACCCGTGAACGTGAAATGAATTGGACTGTAAAAATAGGGGTGGTTCCCTACCGATAGTAAAGAAAAATCGATAATGAAGAGAGTCGACCTCATTTTGCAGGTAGCGACGGAAAGGGTCCACGAGAACGTTGAAAGACGGATCATTTGCGGGCCCCACTGATGTCACATTTATAAGGATTATTGTGGCAAAGGTATTTTGAAAAGGGTTAGGTGTTAAAATGAAGACTTGTCGGGATATATATTTTCTTTCTGCAATTTTGTGTTGTTATAATTCTTATTTTTTGCTTTTATGAGACAAAAGCGAAAAAAATACCATTTTGCATTACTTTGCCCGACCCGGGAATCGGACCCTCGCTTAGCAGTCGCGTTTGCGACCATTACAACATAGGAGGCAGTAAATTATACAAGCAATGAAAATATACTAAATACGCTATAATTAAATTATATTTCGCAGAAAACAAAGCTATAAAACACGTAATTATCTACAGGAAATGGGTGGGGAGTCACTAACAAGCTTAGAACGGATGTCCCTAACGATCTCACATCGTGTTCTATATCGAGGCTTTGAATACTATGCTATGGTAACTTTATACTCAGGATGTAGGAAAAATAAGACGAACAATATAATTCCATATTAAAATTATAAATGCAAAAGCCATTCAGTCTGTCCGATTGATTCTTTTTCACGTTTTGACGGCTAAATGTATTTTGATTAAATGCGCACAAGTAGATCGGTGCTTTTACACCCTTTATAGTTTTTAGAATTGTGTTTTTCTTTCAGGCATTTTTAGTAGCAGCCATAGAGTCTAGATTTGGGCCCGTTTGATAGCAATGGGCTCGCACCATATTACATGCGATTTAAACATAACTGCACAAAATGGGAGTACTGCCTACACCATCAGATTACAGGCGTTTGATGCAAACCAAATAACTCTAGTCTGATAACTTTAAAAATAAAACCTCGTCTAATTTTCTGAGGCTGTCATATTTTGAAACCTTAAATTAAAATAAAGGTTGTTTGTTATTTTGTATAAATGCAACTAAATTTAAAAATACTTACATTGTTTCAATAATAATTACCTGGATGATCGAGTTTTAATCGTTTACTTTTTTTTGGTAAATCCTGTTTATGGGAATGAAACCTAGCTAGATCGATTTGTCACCACTGAAATCCCCTGCACACAAAATTTCATGAAAATCGTTGGAGCCATTTCAGAGATCGTTTGTTCGTTTAGGTATTAGATAAACCATTTATTTTTAGGTAACAAAGACCCATGGATAACTTTAACTTTAATATAAATACTAATAACATTAACGTAAGTACAAGCATTAAACAAGTTAAAACTATGTTAGCAAAACTTTACTGGCACGTTTAATGCGTTCTTACGGAATGCAGTAACCGCATACCTTGCCAAGAATTATTTTAACAACCACTAAAAGAATATAACCCAATAAACGCCAACGGAAATTCTAGCAGTAATTTAACACTTCTTCCACCTCAAAAGGCATTTCAGGAATGAGCAATAAAAGAGAAACATAGGTATGTCGATTGGTATACCTAATTACTTTCAGGAGCTCGACTGTTCCAAGTTAAAATCAAGTACTAGCTACTTAGTTTTGTTTTATTGAGGATCTGTTCCGTAGCAAGCCGCATTTCTGCACTGAAATGTCGTCAAAAAATGTATAGTTATGGAGTTACTCATGATTAAGTTTTCAAGAATCTACTTTCCATGGTGAAAACTCACCTCATGCTCGGTCACCAGCCGCAAATCATATTTTGTTCAGCATACAGACGTTTTTTTTTTTTTTTTTGGGGTGGGAAATCATCAAATAACCCCTCCCGCTCTTGGGCAAAGCAAAAGGGAGTGTCAGTCTTCTATTGACTAAAAACCACCCTTGTTCCTTCTTAGGCCTTCGTGTCGAGGCCGCGGTATCTCTTGCGAACAACCCGCAGCCCCGACGGTCGTCGGCCCATGCGGGCCCCTTCCTTGTTGCTGACATCTCTTTGAGGCGCGCGTGGAACAAGAACGCGCCGTCGACACGGCTCAGCATACAGCCTTACCCTGACTTGTAAATTGCAAAAAAAAAAAATACTGAATTAAATTTCGCACCCTACCCTGGTGCTTCCCCTTAAACATTTTATGCTTAACGTGGCTACTATCACAGCAAGCTAATTTGTTTGAAAAAAAAAATTCTAGACATTTAAAGATTAAAAACGTAAGTTATTTTGTATAGAAACTAAATCCTGCTTATGACGTCATAGTCGGTAATAAAAAATGGCACGTTTCCTTTTCATACGAATCGTGATACTTCAGTTATCTAGGTATATCAGCGTTGTCTATTATTTTATTTTTGCAATACACATTGTGTAGATATAAAAGTGATTTTAGTTTCAGTCATCATCATCTTCCTGCCCTTATCCCATTCTATTTGGGGTCGGCGCAACACGTTTTCTTCTTCCATTCTTCCCTGTTACCCGTCAAGGTGGCATTTATTCCTTTCTCATTTATATCATTCCTCACACAATCCATCCATCTTTTCTTTGGCCTTCCATCAATATTTAAATCCATCACTTTTTTAGTCACATGCGTTTCATCCCTCCTCATTACATGACCATACCAAGATAAACGACTTCCTTTCAATTTTTTTGAAACAGGTGCCACTTTCAAACCTCCTCTAATATACTCATTCCTTACTTTATCCATTCTTGTCACTCCGCACATCCATCTCAACATTCTCATCTCCGCTACATGCAATCGTTTTTCATCCATCTTTTTCAAAGCCTTTTTCAAGTTTCAGTGAAGTTCTAAAAAAAGCTCCCATACCTACTACTTACACAAACTAACAATATGCACACCTAAAATTCTTGAAATCGAGTTACTCCATTATTTCAACTTTGGACATCTGTCTGGTTAGTTGCGGTTTCTACAGGAAGCCACAGAGAATGTTCGCAACTATTTCGACTCCTACCTTCCTCGGGCATTTTCCCCGTGTTTGGGTCGCGGTTTTCAGATTAACTACATAGATGTAGCTGAGTATTAGAATTTTACACGTGTCACTTCGCTTATCTGACCCAATTCATTACTTAGCAGGTTTACTAAGATTAAACCAGTTCACGAGACCTACACGCCACAGATTGTTTCGTAAAGACTTGACATAGAAACAATGAATCATAATGTTGCATAAGACATTTTTTAAGCTATTGCATAGCTTCTATCGCGGGCCTTGAGCGTGGGGACCGAATCCACAAATTCCGTAACGAAAATAAAAACCTAACACTCATTTATTTTCTTTCAGAGCCATCTATTGCAATTTTCTTTCAACTGTCAAGGAAATACGTGCTCTAATTTCAGTTTCAACAACGTCAAAGTTAGATAACTTGACTTCCTTTGTAGTATAGCGTTCTGAAAAGAGATGGCGCCACTGATAACAAAATGGTGGAGTGTGGTTTTTTAGGAAATCTATGAAAATTGGAAACTTGGAATGTGACATTAATTTCTAACTCATATCGGTTTTGTAACATTACATGGTTTTTGCCCGTTTGAAGGCCACAGGCTCACCCTAGGAGGGATTAGGTAGGTACAGCCCATTCACGTTCATAGAGAGGAGGCGCGACTCCCAGTAGTGGGAACATTAAAGGCCGGTAATTCTTAGCTTTATGCTGCCTTATCCTTCTGGTATTACAGGCGTGATGTTAAGTTATCATCTTTCAACAATCTTACAATTTAGTTTTAGTACGTGTGTGGGAAGTGAATGTAACACGGAAAACATCTAAAAAATTTGTTTTTTTATCGGTCACTACGCTCAAAGTGTAACTTGAATTAATATCAAAGAAAAAAAAACAAAGGAAAAAAAATACTGCATTAATAAAATAAATTAATAATTATAATTGCATAAGTTGATAAAAAATGCTATGCAATAGCTTTACCGCGGCAGTCTCCAAGTGCCACACGTCTTTTTTTAATTAGCCTGGTCTGTCCCACTGCTGGGCAAAGGTCTCCCCCATTCCTTCAGACACGAGTCCAGATCGTCACGCCAACGTTCCTTGAGCCTTAAACCCCATAACACAACTGACACCAAGTGTCCATAAACAATATTTATGTTTCAACAATTATAACAATATTTTATGTTTGCCACCACATATTTCCAAGTGCTACCTAAAAATTAATAACGCAATATTTATCCCCGGTTAATGGCCCTATTAAAAATGTTATAACCAACACTCATATTACAGTCAGCTGGTAAGTATGCGGTCGGGATTATTGCTTGAGTTAATTAAAATAATTTTTTCGTTGGGTTATACGTGTCAGAAAAAATTACTTTGGATTTGAGTCCCTTTTAATTTTATTTTTGGGTTATCTCCAGTACCTACACATTAAAGTGGGGATGATTTCTATTTTCTCGCGACGTCCATTGATAATGCCGTTGGATAGGTATTTGAAAAATATTGCGAGTTTGCTCAAAATATAGTTTATTGATTAGGTGAATCGTTTGTGAAAAAAATAAGCTTTAAAGTGCAAGTTTTTGTTAGACTCAAGTGTGGCAACCTAAACCACCTATAGGGGTTATGTTTGGGCGTGTGAAAAAAATCATGGTAGTAACATATATAACGAAAATAAAAGGAAAACTATCACGGCTTACGAGTAATAGTCTACCAACTTATAAAATGTAGTTGTATGAAATATTTTCCTATATATAATGTATGGAAGTGCAGGTCTCAAAACTGCAAATGTAAGTTTGTTTTAGTTTTACAATAAAAATCATCGTTCGGAGGCAGGTAGGCAGGGTGGTTATTCAATTTAGTAAGTTCACATAAATATTTTGATGGGCAATTACGGAACCCTACATTGTGCGTGGTCCGACATGCACTTGGCCGGTTTTTTAAATCTTCTGTCAACTTAATATGAAATATACCCGGATCTAAGCTGAAGTGGACTGAATTATCTTAGAAGTCTATAATGTTGATGTTCGCAAATAACTAGTTAGGCCTTTATTAAATTAAATTCTATTAGGCCCAATATATACACATCGGACTTGACCTACAGTCCTTTCTGAATTATAATATGGCCTCGCTTTGCATAGATTTTAGTTATGGGAGATCCGCATGAACTGGTTTTGTATGACTAGGTTTAATAGTCGTCGTTTTCGAAAGAAACTTTGAAAATCTGTTTCTTCCATATAGTAAAATGTAAGCACGATAGCCTACAACGTTCCTACTGCAGCTGGTATATAAGTTTCCGCTCTGTGAGAGTGTGTGGTGATAAACTACTAGCCGTGTTCAGGACGGATAATGGATGTCACATGTTTTCGAATTTGTAATTCGGAAATGGTAAAATTCTTACATGAACTCGTACTGCTCGATTGGGTTCGATTCCCGGGTCGGGCAGTGATATTGCCATTAGAAATATCTCAGCAGCAGTCACTGAGTCTGCATTTGTGAATGGTTGATGGCAATAGGGCTCGCCTCCAATAACATGTGACTTGTACAGGTACACATAACCCCATCGCTTCGGGAATTAGAGCTGTGATGTTTTGTTCGAAAAGATTTTGAACTGATTTTCAAAAAATCGTTTTTTCTATTTCAGAAAAATACTTTATATTCTCTGTCGCCTTAGGAGAAACTACGAGATATAATATTGATTTCTCAGCAAGAGATTAATGAACAATCTTAATTGAAGAAGACTTTCAAGATTTGCGGTTGATCCCTATCGAATTTGTTTCCAATTTGCTCAAAATGTAATCCTTATTACGTTGGAATAGAAATCTGAAATGAATCGAGTACTTTGCAAGATAAGGATTAAGAAGAAATGGGAGGGGTTTTGAGGTTATCGATTTTACAAGATAATATTGAAGAAACTCTGAAAGCAATCATAAAATCGTTGTGGTAATGTTAAGAAAATTTTCCAAGTTTAGCAAAGTTAAAGAAGATATTTCAGTTACAATTTCTTATAGAAACCGGAGATCGATAGGGAGACTACTTAAATAATTCAGAATAATATCACGGTAGACGAGAAAACAGCAGCGGTGGCCCAATGGTGGGCAGCTCCGACTTACGAACAGTAGGTCGTACCAGGCTGGCATTACTTTGTGTAATTTATTTCATCACCGCTGCTCTCAAAAAGGGTGAAAGAAAACATCGTGAGGAACCCGGCATGTCTTAGAACCAAAAAAATCGACATGTGACATCTACCAACCCGCACTGAGCCGCGTGGTGGATTATGGCCCATCCCTCTCTTAGAGAGGAGGCTTGAGTTCCCGCAGTGGGTACATGATAGGCTGATGATGAGACGAGAAAATAATCAGGAGTAGGTCGTAAATAAATAATAACCACCGCTTGGCTCGATTCTGGCCAAGCCGTGCTTGCCTAGGTTGATCTGTGCACGTTAAGTAGAGGGTCCCGGTTATGATTTGGGATCATTTACAGTCTTTAAAGGTAGCCAGTGACCCGTAAATCTGACAAGTTGTCCTACTAAGGATTATCATATTACCCAACTATAATTGAGTTGTGGAGGTCAGATAGGTAGTCACTCCATGTAAAATTCAGCTGCATCCGGTTAGACTGGAAGACAATTTAACCCCAACATAGTTGGGAGAAAGACAAGAAAAGAACCAACACAATTATACATCTCCTACCTGCTTTCCTAAGGATATCCATAAATGCCCGTCGGGGCTGCGGGTTGTTCGCAAGAGATACCGCGGCCTCGACATAAAGGGCTAAGAAGGAACATGGGTGGTTTTTAGTCAGTAGAAGTCCGACACTCCCTTTCGCTCTGTCCAAGAGCGGGAGATGGGTTATTTGATGATTTCCAAACCCCCCAAAAAAAAGGATATCCATAAATTAAGATAGATACAATTTCCGAAATCACAAAAATTATCATCATATCATTAAAGTAGCGATGATTTTATCTTCAACCACGTATTATAACATAAAACAATTTCGTGGACACAATAATTAGGTACCCACAGTCTAGTGCATTTGTATTACAGTGAAGATACCAAGGGAAGCGTTGTGGCTAACCGCTGAATACTGTGGTACATGATCAGATAAGTACTGCAGTGAATATAACATAGTATATGTAGCATGAACAAACGGATCTAGGTAATGTGATGGAAATAGTTTTCTTGCTCCGTAAAACTCGTTTTAGTTTTGGCTTCAAGAATAAAAACGCTGCATAAAAACGATTACAAAATATAAATGTCAGATTTATGTGTACATACTTTACCTAGGTGTCTTACACCTAGGTATATAGGTACACTTTGAAAACGCGTGCCGAGTTTTAACGTTATACTGAACTACTTTTGTTTTGTACTGATTTTTGCAATTTTGCAGTTTTCTCTTTTAGTTCTTTACTTTTAAGCGAGAACAGGTGGTCTGGGCCCATAACCTGTTAAATTAAATGAAAAATAAAGTGCACATTTTACAACACGTCGTTTTATTTAGAGAGTCTTTTCCAGAACACGACATGACACAGACAGAATAATCGATCACAGATTATTTACTAATAAATTATAGATGTACTAAGTTATGATATGAGTCTTTAAACGGAGGTTTAATTTACTAATTTCAACAGCTAGTTATCAATTTGATAGGCGAGCATTTCGCCAATGACCGATCGATAATATTTGGTAGTTATAAACTGTCAAATAAACTTATGATCTAGAATATTTCTTCAGCTACAAAACCATAACATTAGCTTTTATATACTTTTATTTCCAAACCGAAATAACATAATATGATTGCACAGTCATAGTACAGCTTTATAAGTTTACCCTTCAGGTGTAATTGAAATTCGGAGGGTGGCGTATAGAAAGTTTTCAGAATAACCTCAATGGTCGGTCTCCGATGAAGCAAGGAGTCACCACTTGAATAAGGTATTCGAATATCATTAGAAATATTCATGTTTTCACCCGAGGGCTTCCGACGCAAGGACGTTTTTATTATCATTAGAAATTGGGTAGGACTAAAATTGTATGTTGTTTGTATTCTAAACTATACTTGAGTACTTGTAGATCCCGTCGGGGTTGTTCGAAAGAGATACCGCGGCCTCGACATAAATTGGAATAAGGGTAGGATAATCATGATTAATCTTAAAGGTGGTATTTTGGTTTAGAAGTTGAACTAAACTTTCATCTTTCGGGTTTCATTAATTTACATACTAGCTACCTATTTAAATTGAAATGTCAGGAGCATATTTGGCTTCTAATAAAACAGTCTTTCTGAGAGAAGGAGGGAGGGAGCCATAATGCTCCACGTAGACCGAGTGCAGTTGAGTCGATGTCACAATTATCTTCGAATTTTTGGTTCTAGCACATTCCGGTTTCCTCACAATGTTTTCTTTCACAGTTTTTAAAGTTTGTTGAAAAAATGTAGGTACACAAAGTAATGGAGGAAGCATTATTCTGCCTTATTTAGTTGTTCAGTGCATACCTATACAAGTCTGCATACCTACTCTGATGTGTATCACACTTCACACTATAATATTATACAGGTGAAAGTTTGTGTGTGAGTGTGAATGTTTGTTACTTTTTCACGAAAACTACTGAACGGATTTTGATAAAATTTGGTACACAGATAGTTTATAACCTGGATTAACACAAATGATAGTTTTTATACCAATTTTATCTTCCCGTGGGATAATTTCCGAGTTGTAGCGGGTGAAGCCGCTGGGAACAGCTGGTTGTAAATAAAAAATTGAAGCAACATAAAAAATAAAAGAATAGATTCATTGGCATCCACATTCCAAAATTGTATATAGCGAACCTTGAATATATTTATGTATCAAATTCTTACTCCAACGATATTCCAACATCGACTGTCGATTTGCTACTTCCACATATTTCGAAATTCGAATAGAATTTTATTTGAGAACTGTGAAGCGTGTGGAGAAATCAGATTGCGTACAATATGCACGTAGAGCTTCATACTTCAATATACATGCTTTGAAATACTGTGTGTTGTGACTTTGAATTGAGATTATATTATTCTTTAGGATTGTATTGAAACTTTAAGAGCAAAGTGCGATGATTTCCAGTTAAAGTCGTGTTGAAATAAACCTCGAAGTACAATAAATTGAGTATTATTATTTTGAGCATGCACCCTGATTATTTTAAATTCGTTTAGTCTACCTAAAGGTGGCAGTTTTATCCATAGAATTAGCAATCATGTCTAATAGCTGTGTACCAATTTTGGCGTACGATGTAAGCATATTTTTTAAATATCTACAAACGGTTGTACGCATGCTTAATTATCTTTCGCAAACTTCCTTTATAAATTGATTAAAGATTAAGGCCAAATGGTCACGCCCGTCGGGGCTGCGGGTGTCCGTCGGGGCTGCGGTTGCCCGTCGGGGCTGCGGGTTGTTCGCAAGAGATACCGCGGCCTCGACATGAAGGGCTAAGAAGGAACATGGGTGGTTTTTAGTCAGTAGAAGTCTGACACTCCCTTTCGCTCTGCCCAAGAGCGGGAGGGGTTATTTGATGATTTCCCACCCGCCCAAAAAAAAAAGGCCAAACGGTCACAGTTGAAACATAAAAGTAATTTTAAGTTCAATTTAACGATTATCCGCAATATCTCTCCCCTGTTCTTAAACATAAATGTAAAAGAAATTACAAGATACATTTCATCCGAGAGCTCGAAAATCGAAATAATAATCGTAGTCATTTGGAGCGATTTGAAACGCGATTATATGCCGTGTAAATGGATTACAGGTTCGTCCCCGAAACCAGCGGTGTGTGAAGTAATTTATTATTACATTTGCATGTGCGTAGTAATGAGCCAAGAGATCTTGTAGGGTAAGGGTATTTGGGCTACTAATTCAGCGTGAAAAATAGGCTGTAGCGGTGGGAAGTTTGTCAATGTAGAAAATGTTATTTTTCACGATCACGCCATTAGTAAACCTATTAACACGTCTGTACTTCACTGGTAGGTCAAAAAAAAAAAAAGAAAAAAATAGACGGTAAGCCAATTTTTATATACCGGGCACAAATTCAGAATACAGGCTGACAAAATAAAAAAATACAAATAAAGAACTTAATATTTTATTATCCGAACTTTAACGGTTGGCACAATTACAAAGAAAACGATGGTAGCTACAAAAATTATAACTGTGTCGCAGCTATCAATGCCCATAACAATAAGAAAACAACTATTTACAGAGTACCTATAACCGAAATTGGGGATTTCCTGATGAAAATACTCAATTATATTTTGCCTAAACTAAAATTCAGGATAACATACACACATCACCACGTGCTTAGCAGTAGCACATGCGACCACTATACCAAGAATGCAGTATACCTACTTTTAACAAAAAAAACAACTTTGGTAGATGCTGCCATAACCGCTGGTTTCGCAGCCTCACAAAACAAGGCTAGCGTCGTATCGCAGCATAACGACATCTCCTGTACCTGAAACGCAAATCCCACATACATAATTCATTAGAAACCGCATTGAGAACGAAATGTTGCTTTGTTTTAATTTTATTGTCTGTTCACCTGACTTCATTTTGTTTTCTTCAACGAGAACAAGATGGCGGGAGATTTTAATGGAAGTTTCTTTAGAGATTGGGTGACGGGTGAAGTTTATATTTCTTGAAAGTTAAAGCTTCTGTAAGTAGCCAATCCTGAAAGAACTTTACCTTGGGGTACACCTTGTGACGTGGTAAGTGGTATACCTTGAACCGCCAGATGTGTTATTTCTGAAAACCACAGAATCAGAAACTGTCGTTCATCTGTGCCAAGCCACTACGCTGTTAACACAATGACGATGAACTATTTCATATTGGTGTACAGGTACCTACAGCTTGATTATATTTATTTTTCACTAGCTCCTCGACTGCAAATTTGTCCTATAAAAAAAAATATGTAAGTATAGTATAGCCTATAGCAACCATGAAAAATGTAGCTGTCTGCCAGTGAATTTTTTTTAGAATTAGATCATTAGATCCGGAGATTACTAGGGAGTAATCTACAAATATATTTTACCCGTTTATTGTTGATGATTCGTTAAATCCGCATGTCTCAAGAAGGTGGAATAATCCAGGGAATCCGATGGAACGCACTGGTGAATTGTACTTCCTCAAAAATATCTGTGGAATAGGGGATCGGACAAAAAAAAACTATCTAACGTTTGTTAATACGGGGTCTGGTATACCTACGTATACGTCGTTCAGGTTCAAATGACTTAAATTGTGTGCAAATGAACTTGCATTCAAACGCAAATTCCAAACATAATATATTCCGTATTATGGAACTGAAGTTATTAATACGTCTAAGATTGTTCCCGTATCTAATATATGAAGATTTCGAGTTCATCAGGTAAAGTTTACCCTTTGAATGGGCATAGATCATACAACTTGGAATTTGCATACGATTGTATGAAGATCCCACTTTGTGATTCCGAGAGTTAGATAATTGAGTTCA
Organism: Diarsia brunnea; assembly: GCA_949774965.1. NCBI lineage: Eukaryota > Metazoa > Arthropoda > Insecta > Lepidoptera > Noctuidae > Diarsia > Diarsia brunnea. The sequence goes on from OX459001.1 coordinate 15,412,125, forward strand.
GAATACTCTGAAGTTGTTGGGAAAATTGTCGAGCTAAATAGGGTATTTCACGAAAAAATCTAATTAGTGCATCAGATAGATTTCCAAAAAATATTGAACACATATTTTTTCTTTTTTCACATAAACAAAAAATGAAGACGACAGTGTTTCGAAAACTCGTGAACTCCTCGAAAACGTCACATGTCAGTACATTTTTTACCTACAAGTGACGTCACAAGCCCCCACTCATGATCTTTGACGCGTTTTATGTTCGTCAATTTTTATTAATTTGATAAAACAAAAAACACGTATCCAATATTTCTCGATAATCTAACTGACGGACTGAACAGAATCATTTTTTTTTTGACTCAGTCCGATCCCCTATTGTACGTGAAATAGTCGATGATCCTCACTGTTGTTTTCATTACAATATTTGTCAAACATATAAGTAGAGCTGGGACACTGCTTTGTTGGTCTTGTGGTCGTAAGCGCGACTGTCGAGCATGCTGGGTTTGATTCCCGGGTCGGGTTGTGCAAAGTGTTCCTAGGTTTTTTCATTAAGGATTTCTCTGTAGCAGCCACGGAGTCTGGATTTTGTGTCCGGTTGATGGCATTAAGCTTACTCCTTATTACGCGGGTCATAGAACATAATTGGCGAAATGTCGTTGTAGATACTTTAGGTACACTTTTGTCTAACAGGCGTGACGTAATGTAGTGAATAGTTAGTTATTTGAAGGAGCACCCAATCAACATATTCATTGAACGAAGTGGGTTAGTACAGACCCAGTTAATCCAATATTCACAAACCATATCACTGATCAGCATATGAATGCGACGTAAAATTTTAAAATCGCATCGTTCACGTAACGACGCGGCTTCGACGTCAAAGTTGCAGATGAAGTGATTTATGCGCCGATGAATTATTCATGACGTTAACGTCACGTCAGCGTCACGTTGAACTATCAGTTCGAGGTATTCACTTTGTGAGAGGCTTAAAGGTAGAAGGATTAAACTATAGGTAAATGAATTGGAGGTGAGTAAATTATCTTGTGTGAGGTGGCAAGTAAATTCAGTTTTCTTTTGGTAAAGTTAAATCTTTAATTTTTATTAATACAAGTTGGTTATTGATCATTATATGCCCCTGCAAAACTTGAAGGTCCGATTACTGATACAAAACTTATATGTGAGAGTTTTAATAATTACTTTTCAACAATTGGTACAGTACTAGCAAATGAAATCCCAAAATGTAATCAAAATAATGCAACTGACGCGCTTTAAATACTGAGTACAGGTGCACAGGCTGGTGTAGAACTTACAGAGTTGTCACCAACTACTACTAAAGAGGTTTCAAAAATTATTGACGAATTGAAAACTAACACGAGCACAGGCATCGACGGCATTAGTACTAAAATAATTAAATGTATTAAAGATTTACTTTTGGAAAACTTAACAAAATGCATTAATAAAAGCCTTGAGAAGGGAATATTTCCTGATACATTAAAAATCGCCAAAGTCACACCAATACATAAAACCGGAAATAACGCAGATGTGAGTAATTATCGTCCAATTTCGGTCTTACCGATTATTTCCAAAATATACGAAAAACTCGTTTATAATAGGTTACAAGCTTACTTAAATTCAATAAATTTCATTTCCAAAAATCAATATGGCTTCCGACAAAAATCTAATACCCTATCTGCAACTATTGACCTTATTACTACCTTAAAAACTAACATCGATAAAAAACAAATAGTTCTTGGGATCTTCATTGATTTGAAAAAAGCATTTGACACTGTAAGTCACAATCTTCTTCTTAAAAAACTGAAAAGTATCGGTATTACTGGCGCTGCATTAAAAATATTAAATTCTTATCTTACTAATAGGTACCAAGTAGTCGGTATTGGTGAACATCGAAGTGAACCCAAACCCATTACCTGTGGAGTGCCACAAGGTTCTATTCTAGGACCTCTGCTATTCCTTATCTACATCAACAATATTAATGAAATCGGACTTAAAGGAGCTATTTCACTGTATGCCAACGATACTAGTCTTTTTTACTTTGACAGTAATATAGAAGCAATTATTAAAGAAGCACAAAATGATTTAAATAAACTAGCGATCTGGTTCCAATGCAATCTACTTACTATAAATGCTAGTAAAACCAAATACATGATATTTTGTGCTAAAAATAAAAAACTTCATACACACGATGAATTAAATATAAATGGTCAAAAATTATTAAAAACTAGTACTGAAAAATATTTAGGTCTTACTCTTGATGATAAACTTACAATGAAACCTCACATTGAGAAAGTAAGAAAAAAGATATCGTCACTGACTGGTGCACTTAGAGGAATTGTCCGATGTCTCCCACTACGGGTCAGATATATTATTTATAATTCGATGGTTAAACCACATCTCGATTATTTAATTGAAGTATGGGGAAGTGCTGCCAAAACTCACCTTAAAAAGCTACAAACATCTCAAAATAAAATAATTAAGCTCTTATTCAATTATGATTATTTAACATCTTCTCAAACAGTATTTCAAGAAACAAAATTAATGAACATTTATCAAATTTATAGATATAACACCTGCATACTTTGACGGCACGGTTGGCGCAGTGGCTAAGCGATTGGACTGCTGCGCAACGTGTCGCGGGTTCGATCCCCGCACGGAACAAATATTTGTATGGCCTGCAGATAGTTGTTTCGGGTCTGAGTATTTGTGTATGTGACTTTATATGTTTGTGAACGATCCCACGATACAGGAGAAAATCCTAGTGTGGGGCAACGTTTTTAAAAAAAAAAAAAAAAAATACTTGTACGTAAAATAATTAATAGAGACATACATACAGAAATAACATTTACAAAAAGAATGCAAATTCAAAAGCGCATGACGAGGCAGGCTAACCATATAATTTTAAGAGCACCGAGGACAAATTACGGTAGAAAGACAGTCGTATATGAGGGAGCTGAACTGTATACCTCTATACCTAAAGCTATCAAGGAATCGAAATCACTTCCAACTTTTAAAAGGCTATTAAAGAACCACCTGATTAATTTATAAATTGTTAGTTTTTACTGTTTTTAGAAAATAATTTTAGTTTATTATTACATATTAAGAGCAAGCCCATTGCAAATAAAAAAAAAAAAAAGAAAACTTAATTTTAGTTTGCCACAACAAGCGAAACCGTCGCTTATAAATTGTACCTAAATTATTATGTTTTTCCTCATACAAGTGAATAATTGTATTCTTTTTGAGCGAAATAAATTTCTGAAACCGTATATTGTTGTAATCTATGACAAATAATAAGATTTATAAAATCTCGATTTAAATAATGCACGCGTAGCGCCATCTATGAGTTATTTTAGTAAGTTTTTATCTGTTCCATATTGAGATCTGTCATAGCGTCGCTGTGCTTTTCCTGTGTAACGCGCTCAACATGTAAATCCATTTATAGTGTCTTGATTACAAATAAACTTAATTAAAACTATTACTGGCTGAATTTATTAAAATTCCACCCCTCCTACAAGAATGCATGTTATGTGTGTTTTTAGGGTCGGCTTCCAGTCCAACCGGATGCTGCTGAATACCATTATTTTACACAAAGCAACTGCTTTCTGTGTTTTCACTAATATTGCAGTTATTCACTTCTTTATCAGGCCAGCGGCATAAAAATTTAAATTATCAATTGCTTAAGCTACTGAATTAAATAGATTAAAGCGTTATTTTTGCTTTAGACGATCACTACATACTTAAATAGTAATTCATGCAATTTCTTACTAGTTTCTTCAATTGTAGATAATTAAAAAGCTTTCATATTAAATACTTAATGAGGTGACGGTGAGGTAATAGCATGAGCAAACACGCCGACGCCGCCGGTTGATAGCTCTCCTAATGAATACGCCATTATAATCGCGAAGTTGTGATATGCCTACATATTTAGTTACATGGATTAAATGGGTTTCATTATTTATCATTAAACGGTTTTATTATTTCCTTTATTTATTTCTTAACACACTTTTCTAAGATTAAGTGTTCCTTAAAAACCATTTAAAAAAGAACAACAAGCAACTGTTCATTTTGAAAATCAAACGTTTTGATATTAACTTAGATGTAACTCTAAAACGTTAGAAGAAGTTTGTGAAGGTCATAATTGTCTAAAAGGACCTGAGAACATAGTAACTGCAAATGTTTATATGGTATTACTCTCAAAACAAAAATCTTTCATTCCTCATTCTGTTACTATAATATAATAGCAGTAACTCGATTAAAAATTTAGTTCCGCAAAATCGTATCAAAGTGTAAACGAGTTTAGAGCGGAGTGCCGTCGAAACTATAATGAAAATTGACACAATGTTTAAACTCCCGTTAAAGCTTTTAGATAATCGAATTCTGTTCACTCCTTAACGCATTAAGATAAGAACATAGTGCTCACTTCAATTAAGAACATCTTAATAGTGAGTGACAAAGTATGTAGATTTAAGTTTATAGGTTTCAGGTAAGGAGTAATAAATCGCTGAACATCTTGTGCGGTGGTTCAAAATTGTATTTTCCAACGACATATTATAATAGTTCGTTCGTGAATGCTTTGAATAGTAAATGGGTCATGCAGGTAATTTAAGTAAAGTTAGAACCTGAAAAACTAGTATTAAAAAAACCAGCTGTGAAAAATTTGGAACTTTGACCCCAAATATCTCCGTAACTAGGGGGTTCCCAGGTATAGTTTAGAACAAAAAAAATATCGCAGTGACAGGGAGATCTAGTGGCTTTCGGTTTTGTTAAGGGTGCTTTTACACCCTTTATGTAGATACTATAAACATCATAATCAGAAAAAATGTGGTGAACACGTCTCTTACCATTACTTCTGGGAAAACATGACAAATTATTTTATGTTAATTCAGACAGTTAAGTTTCAGGAATTCATTTCAGTCAAATACCTGTTATTACTTACAATTAGAAATGCCTAACTAGTTCTACGAAACCAATGGGGATGTTTGTTTTTTTGACTAAAAAAATATGATTCTAATAAGTCCGTCTGTTAGATTATCGAAAAATATTGGATACGTATTTTTTGTTTTATTAAATCAATAAAAAATTACGAAGATAAAACGCGTCAAAGATTTTAGTGGGGGCTTGTAACTTCACTCACCGGTAAAAAATGTTATTCCAATATCTTAGAAAATGACGTCACACGAGTTTTCAAAGCACTGTTTCGTCTTCATTGTTTATTTACGTGAAAAAAGAAAAAAATATGTGTCCAATATTTTTTGGAAATCTATCTGACTGTCTAATTAGATTTTTTTGTTAACTACCCTATTAGACTGCCTCGGTGGTCTAGCGGTCGCAAGCGCTCCTGCTGAGGATGAGGTCCTGGGTACAATTCCCGGGTCGGGCCAACTGTCATTTGGATTTTTCCTTCAGGAATTTCTCAGTAGCAGCCACAGAGTCTGGATTTGTGCCTGGTTGATGGCAATAGGCTTGCCCCTTATTACATGGAACGTAAACATAACTTGCAAAATGTGGGTGTACTATAAGATTTACCTCTACCTAAACATTCGGGGATAACCAGCGTGATGTTATGTTTTGTTAATTCAATAAACTACAAACTCAAACTTAAAGCATTTATTTCAATTAAACCATCACAGGCACTTTTGAATGTCAGAAGAACAATTCATAAAACAAAGCTATAGTCTCAGTCATAAAGCATAATAACTTGTGAGGTAAATGAATACATTTGTTTGTTCATATTGTTCTCTTCACGGCAAAACATAGAAGAATCTAACTACGCATATTGTAACATCCCACACACCGTGTAACTAACTAAATAAAAAAAATCTTATTCTGATACTGTACATATAGTTGACAATGCAAATGATTGACAGTTCAATTTTAGGTACTTATTTCAGTCCATTCCTGTTGTCACTTACAATTAGCAGTGCGTAGGTAACTAGTTCTAGGAACTCAATTAAATCTGTGTACGTCGTTAATGCGTCGCCTACGCAGATTCAAAGTATCTATTTGAATAAATATGACGTTGGTTTGTAGATAAATCTGGGTCTATTGCTATGAGCTGATAGGTCTATTTTTGGGTGTAGAGACGTCATGAATGGTGATTTTCTAAATGAGTAAGCATGTGGTCATGATAACCTATTTTAACAAATACTACCTAGGCAATCTGACTCTGCTCGGTTGAAAATAGAGAAAATGAATTTTCCTAGCTAAATGGATGTTTTGCCCCCGTAAAACTCTCTCATTGCAACTTTCATCGAAATAGGGGATCGGATAAAAAAAACTAATTAGTCCGTCAGAGAGATTTCCAAAAATATTGAACACATATTTTTTCTTTTTTCACTTAAACAAAAAATTAAGACGATACAGTGCTTCGAAAACTCGTGGACTCCTCGAAAACGTCACATGTCAGTACATTGTTTACCTACAAATGACGTCACCACCCCCCACTCACGATCTTTGACGGGTTTCGTCTTCGTCAATTGTAATTAATTTGATAAAACAAAAAACACGTATCCAAAATTTTTCGATAATCTAACTGACGGACTAATTAGAATCATGTTTTTTTGACTCAGTCCGATCCCCTATTGTTAGAGCCATGTTCGAGAACATGATTACAAATATATATTACAATTACTGATGATTTTAATAGTAGTACTTGTTAATATTTTCTTACGACAGACAAAATCCGTGCCTGCGTAGGTCCATTATTAGTTTCTCATCTTTCACATTTCGTATTCATTTGTTCGAGAAATCTTATAAATCCCGGTAAATAACCTAAAGCTCAACTTCCTATAACAAGGCATTAACATGAAATTTAATGTAGATGAACTAAACACGCTGTTCACCCCTTTGGATCAAAAGGCGTGATATATATAATAATATGTCATGTTTAATTTATCTTAAAATAAATCCCTTCACCGGAAAAAAAATTCACGCTCTAAAAAACATGCAAATATAAAATTACGACGTTACAACGTCACATCTTCCACACCCGAACACTGAAAAATTACAGGAAAGTGCTTTAATGTGATTTTTTTTCTGTATTTTTATTACGTGGGAAAGCTCTTTCAGTAATGCGGGTAAGCTTACACCTTTTAGTACGACGTTATTACATTAGCTGAGCTCGGTGCAATACTGACGCAATTTTAATACTATAAAAGCACTTTAGCGAAATTCTGTTGAGGCAAGGAATAGTGAAAATGTGTAGAAGCGAGGGTTATGTAGTGAAGCTTTGTAACAATGAGTTTATGATTTAAAAGATCTACGCTAGGGTATGGGCAACTACAGTACATTCACAGTTATTATGCCTTGTGACTGGGACTGTAGCTTCTTTTTTTATTTTTTATTTGTTTCGACTATTCAAAAGTATTAGGTTATTTTTATTAAGTTATTTTTGAAGACTAAATATAAGATGTATGTATTGTGTGGAGAATGAAGTAGAAGAATAAAAGGGAAGTTTCTTAAGGTTTTTTTGAAAACTTGCCCAACTCTGGAAATTTCTCCTGTTTCTCGAACCAGCGATATGCTGTGCAGCAGCCAACTGTGCTACTTTTATCCGTAACCGCTCTATTTCAGGTTCAGTTGAAAACCTGCGTTGGGCACTACTGCATTTTGATGAATTGGGCCTTTTTGGCGCAGCCGTGAGGCATACAGCATTACGATTTGTTTAGTTTTAAGTTTTTTTGTATTATTTTTGTTTTAAATTGCGTGTACTTGTGGCATGTGCCAAATAAATGCATTTGTTTATTGCTTTCTATCTTTCACATCTTTCTTCTACCAAACGGGCCTTATGTTTGGTGAGTTACTGCTCCAAGGGAAATATTGGTGTATTCTATTTATATTTGTACATTTTAATCTTACTGATGCGATGTAGTATTGACATGACATATCCTGACAATCTTGCATTTACCAATGTTTACAGTTCCGTGTAAGAATTAGGATATTAGATAAGGAGTTCCACTTCTATAAATTTTATTCTTTGCCTGAGGTTAGCTCGTGAAGTACACTCGTTCTCACTTAGAGAGATAATAAGTACGATGTAATGAGGTTTGTCTGAGAGTATCGCGCAGAAATTGAGTTTTAGGGTGAAATTGTTGCTGTATTAAATCTGATATTGTGGTAATTTAAGTTTATTTTTAACCTTTTTTTACTACATAATACAACATCACTCCTGTGTTTTTCCGAAGGGTTGGGCAGATATGTACCCATTCCATTTATTATTACCCTGTGGTTTTTATTACTTATGATACTAAAATAACTATGGTTAGCATTCAATTATCGTAAGAAAAACATGGCTGCAGACACACTGCTAAAATAATGAAATTAATTAAAAACCAGTGACATCCTGAAAAACAATATCCTAACGAAGTTTCCAAAACACCCCAAACACACCCACACGCTCTAAAAGTGATACCGTACATATTTCAAAGCACTTTGAAATTCTTGACTCCCTATTGGAATTACCGAAGATCTTGTAGCCCCATCTCGTAGCACGTCTACGCCGTAGTGGGTCTACGAGCGTAGCAGCTACGCAAACATTGACGTTGCCTAAAAAGGCGCAGTTTTAACTCCCGTACAGCCTTCACCTGAGCGTGAATACTTTGTTCTGAATACATTATTCATGTTGTACATTTACATGCTGAGCTAGTATGACGTACGTACTATTTAGCAAATTACTTATTTTTGTTAAGGGGGAGTTCTCATATCGATGATAAATTACGTATTGGTGTATACCCATTCTGTTTGTTAAACTAACTGGATCATCTAATCGTAATTTTGCTTTGATGATTGCTGCGATTACTGAGGAAATGAGCGCGAAGTCCTTGGTTCGATCATGAGGTTGGGCAATAATATTAGGTTCGTTCATTGGGAATCTCACAGTGGCAGCCCAAAGTGCCATATACAGATATATTATAATAAGCTCGTCCCATATAATTTTCGACTTATTAGTAAACAATCTCAACAGATCAGAGGCTCATCGACGGTTTAGATGTCTCGTGAGTATGTGGCTTTTCTCCTCAGACAGGGTCTTTCTTCCATTTGGCACCAGCACACGTCAGGAACTCAGGGCTGCGTCAAAGACCTGTTTTTGCATTTCTGAATTTTGGGGCCAACCAAATTGTTTAAAATATTTTTGCAATCGATATGGTAAGAAGAAGATTTCGGTCTTAAATTGGATTCGGTGCCTGTTCCATCAGTTACATCGTTGTAAAATGTTATGTAACATTTTATCATCTGAAATTAAATAACCAAATCAAACCTTCAAATAAACGTTCAACAATAAAGTCATAAAATTGGCTGCTATTATATTTGCTTCTAAATATTAACTACTTTATGCTTAATTTTAATCACTTGCTGCCTTATTGAACCTTAATATCATTAATATACCGACCATTTTAGTCGGCTTGCATTGAAAGGTTTCGCATAACACCGGCTGTCGAATAGATATTATATTTCGTAGAAATTTGTATTAGAGAGACAAGACTACGTAAATTCCAAGCTGTTGCCAGGATTCAATAACTGTGAGATACGATATTACTAACGGCTGTTGTTTTAGTAATATTAGGGGGTGACTTACAATCGGGATATAGTGTTGTGGATCGCTGAATGTAATATTTAGTAAGTTAATTTCACTGGAGTTAAGATATTAATGAGCAATTTAGGTGAAACCTCGAGTTTCAGATCTCTTAAATGTACGCAATTTACTGTTATGCCAGACAGAGAAAATGTGAGAATATCATGTATTATCACATTTGCTCACTGTATGAATACCTTCGTGATATATGCAGATTTCTTCATATTGTTTCATATTTACAGGCATCTAAGGAATCAAAATTACTTTGATTGACTTAGAAAGTTGGTCAAGCTAAAATTTTGATTTATTTTTAACTATCTAATGCGACGTTATGTAGTTTCTGCATACCCCATTTATGCAACATAATTATCTAACACTTTATTAAGTATATTGTGCTTTCTGTATTTTGAATGCAATTACAAACACGAATACAAAAACCGTTTTGGTAAAACTTAACGCCAAGAAACGGGTTCATCAACCCTTGGACCTCCGCAAGTTTTAAAATATTAATTTAGACGCTTTCTAGGAATTCCTGATCGGATTACCATCTAAAAACATACATTAATTTAATTGGACTGTTTTTAAGCAAGATATTAAGATACCTAGAGAGTTCTAACTATCTAACATAGTCTATGTAATAATGTAAAAAAAAAATTACAAGCTTATGAGTACTCATGTACTAAAATGAAGCATGTACTGAAAAATAATAAAGGTATTATTAGTTACCGACACGACGTATTCGTAGATCGAACTGACAAGGGTGTAAATTTAGCTGTCTTCTATGTTTTACACTGTTTAGACACTACAATACAAAGGGTTTTTTTTATCCCGAAAAAAAGCTAATAAATAATACTCCGTTTTTGGTGAGTTTCAATAATAGCACCAAACTAATAAACAATTGATAAAAAAAGCAAACAAAAACTAAGTTTTCAGCCTACGTCAATACGATAAAACTCCAAGACCTCCACGTTTTATATCAATCCACAGAAATGATTAAGGCCACGCTGACGGTAACATAAAATATTTAAAAGACAATGTACTGAAATTGGTTTCGTGAACTTCTAATAAAATCCCTTACATAAGGCTATGAAATCACTCCTGTATAATGCCAGTTCAAGACCTCGGCCGATGCGATTTGCATCAATAGATACGCACGTGTGTTGTTTTCTTTGCGTGGTTGCCATAGCTTTTTATAATCTTTTAATAAAACTTTCAATATTTTTATGTAGGTTTGTTCACTGAGAAAACTGGCAATCATAAAAGAGGTGAATTCAGCTTAAAGTATGATGAATTCACTCCAAGGACGGAGCATAGTGATTCACCAAAAAGAACGATGATAATACTGATGTTGATGATAACAGTATTTAAGATGACGTGTCACCATGGATTTAGTTCTTTAAAAATATAAGTTTAAAGCATTATAATTTAATATAGTCCATTATGGGGAGGTCATCGTATTTTTAGAGATACTTCTTCTTAATAAACTATTAAATCTATTTACATTACGGTGACTGTCATTGTGTTTTTTAATTAGAATCTTATTTACAATTATCATACTAATTTGTGGGACAGTGGACCATTTTCTATTACATTGTGTTATTATTTGAAGAAGACAATGTTATTTTATAATTACAAATTTTTACGATGACAAGACAATTCGATTCCATCTTAACACATTTCAGTTCTAGCGTAATATTGACTTATTATCAACATATTTTAGGACAACGCATCTATTTTAAACCAACGTCACGATATTTTAAGATTATGCCAAAATGACATTTTTCTCAGTGTTTGTTCAGGTCAAATATTGCTTTTTTTTTATTAACAGCTATCTCCAATAAATGGAGCAGACATTATTTGCATACACATTTAGTTTGGATGGCAATACATGGCTAAGCTATCTGTTGTAATTCTAAATCGTATATTGCGGACTTCCAAAAATGGTCAACTAGTTATTTTTTATGCAAACCCATTATATAAGAATCAAGAAAAAACAAAATACGTCGTACTTTAGAAGATGGGTCTCACTCGGCAAATAGCGACTAAATAAAAAAGATCTAAATAATTTTGCAGCTAACAAGTTATAGTAGTCAAATATTTATTACAATATGCTTGTTAAAGTTTTTTTTCGTAACACGCGTGTCGCTTGAGCGTATATCTTGTGGCCCAGCAGTATCGTTTGATGGGCTGAACAGCTCAAGCCTGAATTATTTATATTCAATCTCGTATCACACCGGAGGCCTGGAGGCCTGGTGCTATGCAATTTGTGAATATCTGTGTTCTTGAGAGATGAATGGCGTTTTGATTGTTTTATTGGTAAAGGGTTGAGGATAAACATTATCGTGTTGAGTGATTCATGACGTATTTGTATTTTTTATATGTACAAGTCTAGAATAAACGGACTTCTACATTGATCTAGCGGTCGCAACCGTGACCGGTGGGGTCGATCCCCACCGGGTCGGGCAAAGTGTTATTGGGTTTTTCCATCTGGAACTTCTCAGTAGCAGCCACGGAGTCCGGATTTGGGCCCGATTAATGGCAATAGGCTCGACCTATATTACATGGAACTTAAAAAACATAACTGGCACAATGTGTGTGGTATTAGGTACACCTCTGTCTTCCGTAACCCTTTTTTTTATGGTGAGTGGAAAATCATCAAATGACCCCTCCCGCTCTTGGGCGGAGCGAAAGGGAGTGTCAGACTTCTACTGACTAAAAACCACCCATGTTCCTTCTAATCCCTTCATGTCGAGGCCGCGGTATCTGCGAACAACCCGCAGCCCCGACGGGCGTTGCCCCTTCCATGTTGCTAACATCTCTTTGAGGCTCGCGTGGAACACGAACGCGCCGTCGACACGGCCTGTCGTCGTCATGAGACGGACGGACGGTGAGCTTACCCATCACTCACCGTCCACAGGCCCGCGTCTACGGTGGCCGGAAGCCATCACGTGGCCCCCGACGCCGACAACGAGAGGTTTCTTCCGTAACCCTTAGGGGATAATAGGCGTGATGTTATAATGAAGTCTAGAATAAAAAATGAAATAAAATATGGACGATATGTTTCAGGTCGGTTTGAAAGCATTATATATTTCAGTCTCATTCTCCGAGTTCAATTATTCATGAACACGAATTAACTATGTGTTTCAGAATAAATACTTGACAGGTGTTTTCTAAATAAGTAAAGGTCACATGACAGTGCTATGAACCTTAAATAAAATATATTGCAAAGAAATTAATTTGCTTTTAACTTATAAGAGTTCTACTTTTGAATAAATGGGTTTATTTCTGAAACACACTTTAAAAACTACAGTCACGCACTTGTATTAGCATACTAACAAAAGCTGCATTTAACCTGTAATAAAATACAGCTCTTACGTGGGGTCTCAGTGCTCATAGCCTGTTTAAGGAAATTTCAAAACGGTTAGTTGACGCTTCTCGTGACCCAAGGGCTGGCTTTTATCTTCGCCAGAGGCTAAGTGTTACCATACAACGTGGCAATGCCGCCAGTCTTTTGGGCACATTACCGGCTGATTTGATTTTGATGCCTTTTTATAGTTTCTTGTTAGTTTATTTAATAGTTTTTAAATAACATGTTATAAAAAATGGTCTTAGATTAATTATTATTTAATTAAACTACTGCAGATGCTAATAACTTTTTATAATTCTTAACTTTTTGATACTTGTACACATTTTATTATAACTTTGTAAATTATTGTTTGTAAATAAAATATCTAACTTGAAAGTTACACTACTTTTATACAGTAAGTCTCCGCCTTGAACGAGTATGACAATTATACATACTCAATTGACTACTTAACAAAAAAATTTGATTAGTCAGATAGATTTCCAAAAAATATTGGACACATATTTTTTTTTTTTCACATAAAAAAAAATAAAGACGAAACAGCGCTTCGAACTCGTGTGACTTCACTTTTCAGTACATTTTTGATGGAAAAGTGACGTCACAAGCCCCCACTCATAATCTTTGACGCGTGTTATCTTCGACAATTTTTATTAATTTGATAAAACAAACAACACGTACCTATCAAATTTTTCCGATAATTTAACTGACGGACTAAACAGAATCATATTTTTTATGTCAGGAAAGTATCCAATTGCTCACGCCTTTGCCGTACGGTAGTTAAATAGTCAGCTAGTATTAATTATGAAACTACGTGTTCATAAAACATGCAAACCACTATATACTAGACTCGTCAGACCTTTGATAAAATTGTCACGGGCAGCAATAAAACTTGTGGTATGAACTAATTAAAATGTCGACCCAAATAGACACGACGCGACGGGTCGAGTGTCTGAGGACTGGCAGTCTGGGCCCAGAGGAGTCGTAACACGTAGCAGTGTGGTGGGTATTAAGTAATGGCGTTTCATCGGTAGGTAAATTTAATTTATGGGTAATATTTATGTGTAAGTCAGCAAGTTTCAGCAAGTTCACGTGGTGAAAAGTACATCTGATTGTGTATTATTACATAATCATCTATACTAATATTATAAAGCTGAAGAGTTTGTTTGTTTGTTTGTTTGAACGGGGTAAACTCAGGGACTACTGGTTGGAATTGAAAAATTCTTTTAGTGTTGGATAGTCCATTTATCGAGGAAGGCTTTAGGCTATATAACATCACGCCACAATCAATAGGAGCGGAGCATAAATGAAAAATGTTGCAAAAACGGGAAAAGATATTTCTTTTTGAGAGCTTCCGTTGCGTGCGCTGCGAAAACGATTTAAGTTACGTAAATATTATGTATGAAGGAATTGTTCCTCTTTAAAAGTTCTAAAAAAAAGTCCGCGACAGCATATGTTTATCTTTTACGATTGACTCACTGTAACCATTTTTTTATATTAAAATGTTAGATTAAAAATAATTATATTTTGCGAAGCTTATTTAACCCATATGGTATTAATCTAAATAAATGTGTTTGCTGGCACGGAAATTTAATATAGAATATTTGTGCCCTTTACTCTATACAGTTTAAACAAATATCTTAGAAGATATCGCAATGTAAAAATATACGGGCTACAAAATAATTAGCGCGTGGCAGTCATTCGGTCCGGTGCGGTAGGTACGTGGGGATTCTGGGCTCTGGGGGCTCCGGAGAAATTCAAATTCAAAATATTTACTGCACCATAATGTTTACAAGTACAAGGTGTTACTGTATATTAACCAGTAAGATATACCTATAGTAATTGTTACTTTAATAATATAATCGAAGTCAATCTAAACTAATAGGTATTTTATAGAGGAAAGATAAGATTTTTTGTTTGTTACGAGTACGATAAAGCGCTATTTAATAAGTTGGATAGTCGATTTATCTAGAAAGGTTATAAGCTATATTATGTGTTGCAGACGAAGTTGCGTGGGTCAGCTAGTACTACAATAAAAAAATAAAAAAAGTACCTAAACTAAAAAATAAAAAACAAGTCAAACGAATTCAGCGATGAATGGGAGCAAGGTCCCGTTAATGTATTCGAAAATGGAAAACTGAAAACTAAAACTTTTATTGCAGTCGGGGGACCTGTAAAGAATTGTTCCACCGAACTGTCCCCCGACTGCAATAAAAGTTTTAGTTTTCAGTTTTCCATTTTCGAATACATTTACGGGACCTTGCTCCCATTCATCGCTGAATTCGTTTGACTTGTTTTTTATTTTTTAGTTTAGGTACTTTTTGTCATGGCAGGCGTGTTTTTTAATTTTTTTAATTATTTATTTTTTATTTCATATCTTTTAGTGATATATCGGTATTTTGACCTATAACCAATCATTTAAGCCATAAGACGTCCACTGCTGGACATAGGCCTCCCCCAGAAGGGGGAAAATGTGTTTTTTTTCATTTCTCAGGATTCCGATCGGCAAAATCGGAACCCTAATAATATGTAGGTACGCTTTGTTTTCCGTCTGTCTGTCCGTATGCCTATCCGTCAATCAAGACCCTGTTCCTCAGGAACGTGTGAAATGATCTGAATGACTTAATTGCGTAATTTATACCTACAAACATTTTTCATTTCATGTAGGTATCTATTTGTAAACAATTTACGCTGAATTTAATATATACATGCAATTTACATACAATGATAAGAACTTTGAATATTTTGTTAACATTCTAAGAAATTCAAGTGTAGTGCCAAACAGTTTTAAGTACTCGTATAGTAGGTACCAAAAAACTTTTACAGATCCCTTGGTGCGTGGGTTCAACTCGCACGGTTTTTTTTAACTATTGTTTTATAACACACGTAATGATTTATTCATTTGTGTTAGTAATGAGTTTCAAGTTGAATCTCGCAGTCAGATTTGTCCATACCAAAATCTACCCTGATCTTCTTTTCCTACCCTTTAAGGGGTGAAAATTCTATTATTGCAAATATTATTATTTCTTTAAATTAATATTTTGCCATGTTTCAAGTAAATTGAATCACGCCTACTGACTTTTCATACAAACTTAAAAACCATTTAGGTGCCGTCGTAGATGGATTTGGGAGTTGTAACCTAGCCAGTTTTATTTCTTTCATTACAGAGAATCTATTGATATGTAGCTTATTCGTATCGGATCCCGGGTTTAAAATGTCACCATATCATTTGTTGAGTAGTATTACTAGTAAACAATAGATATTGAATACTACTGTGGTATATTTTTGTAATCTACTTAATAAGTTCTAGACGATGATTATATTTTTCATTGAAATTTCAATAAAAAAAAATTAAAAGTTCTTTTTATTTCTAAACCATGGCCACCCTATTATGTTTTTTGATATTTTATCTAGCCTATGTTACCTGGGGTGACGCAATGAATCTAACGATACCACATACATCAAAATCGGTTCAGGCGTTTAGAAGTTATGGTGGAATAAAGAAACTCACAAACAAACATACATACATACATACATGAACGTTAAAAACATAACACTCTTTTTTTGGGGCAGTCGTGTAAAAAGGGGCAAAGTCCGTGATTGGACCTGTCGTACTGTATGGATCGGAATGCTGGGCTATGAAAAAGATGGATGAAAAAAGATTGCATGTAGCTGAGATGAGAATGTTGAGGGGGATGTGTGGTGTAACAATAATGGATAAGGTAATGAACGTTACAGAAAAGTTGAAAGGGAATCGAATGTCGTGGTATGGACATGTTATGAGGAGGGACGAATCGCATGTGACTAAAAAGGTGATGGATATAAATGTTGATGGATGGAGAGGGAGAGGAAGGCCAAAGAAAAGATGGATGGATTGTGTGAGGAATGATATGAATGAGAAAGGAATAAATGCCACCTTGACGGGTAACAGGGAAGAATGGAAGAAGAAAACGTGTTGCGCCGACCCCAAATAGAATGGGATAAGAGCAGGAAGAAAACTGTCCACCTATTATGGATCATGAAATACAGCCCACTGAAACACAACTTAGTACTCAAGTGCACTATGTAACCTGTTTAAGAACATAAAAGAAATGTAAAATGTGTCGCCTGCTACTTAAAACGATAAAAATAAGTGAGAAGTAGGTTCTTTGCAGCTACTGAATCATGAAAATATTTATAGGTAGTATATCATTATTTTAGTGCATGAGTTCGTGTTGTTATGACCCATTAATAGTGCTCGTAAATGCAGACGAGTAAACTGTAAAACTAAAAGATAAGCAAGGGGTAAGTTTTGCTATAAGAACGAATTGAATCATAGTGCTGTTTTGGACGAATATTCGTTGGCTAATCTAAAAGTCAAACAAGCCACTTTAACTTGTATATTCTGAGAGCTATTTCGTCGACTCTGGTTCTTCGGCGAATTTCCTCATTTCGGATTTATCGCACAAAAAACTCCGAGCCAGCAGAGAGAGGCCAGCAGTTAAGGACCATGTCTCTGTGCCATAAGTCATCACTGGCAACACACACTGGTTATACACCCTCATCTTAAGACACTGCGAATTTTGGACGACAAGATATCGCGTAGTTTCCCGAACGCTGCCCATCCGAGTTGGTTTCTTTGGACGACATCTTTGTCGAAGTTAGATCTACCTAGTTTAACAGCATCCGGCTGAAATTTAAAAGACACGCTTTTATTTAGTAACAATTTCTTGCCTTTCATTAAGGTATCGCGAGAGTTCAGAAGAACATTACTTTTCAAAGGTTTAGGAAATTGTTGAGGTCCCCATCAAGAACAATTTCACTTTAAAGAGTAGTTAAATTGGAGCGAAAATTCAACCACTTCAGTTTGGAGTTTCGGTCCAAAGTGAATTTTAATTCCTTTGTGGCGTGGGTGCTGACAAAAAATGTAGAACGGATTTTAGCCAAAAGGTGTAGAGTTCCGTTCCTGACGCCGGAAGTTGGATACCCGACACACGATGTTTCGTGCGAGCTACTGTTTGGTGATACATTTTATTTTGTATGCACTTTGTTGTGGTGCCATCGTCTTTATCTTTACATTTTGCGTTTGTCTGTATGACCACCACGTCCAAACTATCGAACTCTTTACTGAATGTGGTGCGCAGTTGGCCGATTTTTTTGTCTAATTACCTGACTGTCTTTGTTGTCAGTCGATGACCAGACTTGTCTACGGGAAAATAATCATGAAACTAATAAGTACTTCAAATAATTCAAAGGAACTCATTTCGCAATGTTCAGTGGATTAATATGTACTAATCACTCGATTTCCTACACGTTCTTAGATTTTACAAATGTATTCATTCTTACTTAACTTTACTTAAGTATTTAGTTGATTATATTTTAATCTTTCTTCACGAGCTTCCAGATTGCAAAATAAACTGCATACTGGGATTTCCTTAAGAAAAAGATGTCAGTTTTTCTGGTACATATTTTAATTGTTATCCACTGGGCAGAGAAAAACGTCCTCCTTTAAATGGTTATATAATTCACAAACAAAGATTACGCCACCTGTTTGATTGTAAGGATGAATAGAAGTCATACCAATCAGCCTCCTAAACCCGGGTGTTTATATGAGTGGAAATTGTGTTCAAAGCTTTTTGAATTTTTACGCCTTCCTAGCAACAACAAGAAGAACAGCATTTATGATTCATGAAATCACTACGTTTAAATTATTTATAGTGAATGTAGTATCCAGCAAAGCTCATAACAATTGGAAATAACAATAAATTCATTTCAAATTGTCAGTCGAATGTCAGCTACACGATCAATTAACAAATAAATGCAGCTGAAGCATTAATTTTTAAGTGGTATTGCCGTGATTCCTTTTGAGTTCCAATTTAACTTAATTTTACGCTACACTGACACTCGCAACTCATTAACTTAATCAATTTCATTTCAGGCAATTTTATTCGATAATAGTTATTTTTGTGTCATGGAAAATTCTCTTTGAACTTTAGTTAAGAATTGTAATATTATCAACTTGCTTGTTTGCTATTTTTTACTTCTAAAACCCTAAGGCCTCCACTGTTGCTGTTGCAGTATGTATTATTTTTATAAAAGTTTTGTATTTTTCCTTAATTACCTTTCAACATATAACCTAACCTTACGGGGATTACAGGCGTGATGTTATGTTATTCTTAACGTATCTTACAAAAATATTACGTATCGTGTGGTCTTCGCTCACCGTGTTAACGTTAAGAAATATTCTATTTATAAATATGCACTCCTTACTCGTAGCTCGTCTGGGTGCATCCAAGTGTACTCGGCTGTACCTTGGTAATGCTCAGCCATGTTTGTATCCGTTCGGAGTAGCTCCTTCAACAGTGGCTCGTTTTATATATGTATTATGCAAAATATGGAGCTGTGTAGTAACCATACATAAATGTTAAGTATGTACGCATAATATTGAGAGATTTTCCATGTTATTATAACACCACAGACGTTTTATATTCTTTCCTGTAATCTAAACCTAAGTGTTAAACTAACTTCTGTATTTTTTTCAAAATTTTAGGCTCAGCATGTTCGAAGATAAGGCGATCCCCATATTCAAAACTTTACGTTTTACATCCGTGTTTGGGTCATACAAATACATATGTGTGCCAAATTTTAACTTAATCGGTCCTTTAGATTTGGAGCAAATTGGCTGTGACAGACGGACAGACAGACACAAGAGTGATCCTATAAGGGTTCCGTTTATTCCTTATGAGGTACGGAACCCTAAAAATGTCAGATTGTAATAGCTTGATACTGACCCTTTGACTTTTCAAAACCAAATAATGACAAAATAAGCAATTATGGAATTATAGGTGAACTTTTCAAGTCATTAATAAGTCATAAAGATTTGCTACAAAATTCACGAATGCTAAGCTACAGAAACCAGCATATAACCGACACAGAATAACAACCACTACAACGCAATTCAGACTAGACTCGAATAATTCATGGTAACATTTGAACAGTTACATAAAAATGCAATATATCGGGACTTTCTAAAAATGAAGGAACGACGAGCCATTTTAATATTACAGTCCCTTTGCAGCAGTTGTTTTTTCTTTGACAAACAACTATTGAAAATCTTATTTATTACCATCGTCGAGTTTGCAGTAAAATCATAATTATTAAAGTTTCATGCGAATTTATGTTGTTAGTATTGAAAAATGTTGATCTTTTGTTAGTGTTTCAATATTTTTTTTAGAAAAGGTTTATTGGATATTCCTAGATGAAGTAGAATTACTGGAATTTATTGAAAAATTTAACTTATGTATGAGTTAGTAAAGTATTAGTTGAAGTAAATATACACTGTTTTATGAATGCTAGCAGTAAATACTGCTGTGTTTTAGTTACAAGACTTTTGACCGCGAGGTGTACCTAATATGGAAAATGAACCTTTACGTTCCAAAAGTGGTATCAAATACTCTGTTAAGGCACGCTAAGTTATGAGCCTACCACACGCACAAGCTTCACCACAGTTTTGCCTGTAAAACTGTATTACCATTACCAACCACATGCAAGATGTACCATGTAAACATTACCCTTCCCTTGCAGTCGGGTATAAAGCGAATTGCGCAGGCAAAACTGTGGTGAAGCTTGTGCGTGTGGTAGGCCCATTACGTATACTAGTTTTAAATGTGCATGCAAAACCGAGTTAGGTACATTCCAAGAACAACTGCACAGTTTTCACCTACACCCATTCATGCAATGCCCGCACAGTTTGATAGTACAGGCAAAACTCCGCGTGGATAACATATCGTCAATGACGGCCTTTAGCAAGAAATATAGACCGTAGCAAGCTTGTGTGTTGGTTAAACTATTTTAAAACGCTAGTCCTTCTCAATCAATATAGGATTTTTAAAAATCGTCTTAAAACATTGCCAACAGGTTTGACGACAAAAAAACTAATTAGTCCGCCAGATAGATTTCCAAAAAATATTGGATCCATTTTTTCTTTTTTCACGTAAACAAAAAATGAAGACGATACAGTTCTTTAAAAACTCGTGTGACGTCACATTTCATTACATTTACAAGCCCCAACTCATGATCATTTTGAATTATTGTTTATTAATTTGATAAATCAAAAAAATACGTATCCAATAATAATAATCTGACTGACGGACTAAACAGAATTATATTTTTTTAGTCAGTCAACATCCCTAATACAAAATATGCAAAGTAAAATAAATAACCATCAACAAGCACAAGTTCTAGTAAAAAATACGTAAGTAAATGAAAATATTAAGTCCTTCCAAGTCCCACCTGCCGTGCCATTAACAAAGTGAATTTAATAAGTACGACAGCAGTAGACAGGTTCTCTTCAGTTTTAAACAACAGAAACCACTCAAGGGAGAGCTATTCAATTAATATAATTAAAACAGTGAAAGCCCTTTGGAGCATAATAGTTTGAATTGTAAATGAGACAATCACACGCCCCCCCTTGTAAACGAATTCCGAGTATCCTCATTGAAATTCTGATAAGACGGAAGACTTTCTAAAGAATTAGCCGGTGTTGCAGCCTGAGGGGATGCTTACTTACTTAAAACCTTTTTATTTATGAATCCACGGGTATTTTGAAAAGTTTTTAGTGAACATAACATCGTTTGTGGAACTCACTTCCGCCTAAAATTCTAGACTCCAAATCTTTGTATACTTTCAAAAAACAAGTCAGAGAACATTACCTCTCCTCTATACTGTAATATTCTGTATATGTATATGTGTATTGTGTATATATATGTTTATACATTATAGGTATATATTCATAATACTAGTATTTATTTTTATATTTTGTTCTAAATTCTGATTAAATTTTTCCTGTTAGTCTTTTCTACACACTGTGTCTATATTTCTTATCCAACTTTCCTCTCGCAGGTCTGCTGGAAGAAATTTCTTATGAAATAAGCAGTACCTTTGTGCTCTACTATTTTTTTTTATGTTTTGTTTTTTCCTTTTTTTTTGTATTTTGTGTGTACATAAATAGATAAATAAATAAATAAATAAATAAACATCACAGACTTTCACAGAGCGGTCTACTAATGGATAACTTTTAGTACACTCATATTTCGCCAGTTATGTTAAAGTCACATGTAAGGAAGCGAGCCTATTGCCATCAACCCGGTACAAATGTAGGCTCAGGGGCCGCTGCTGAGAAATTCTTGATGGGAAGACCTAAAAACACTTTGCCCAACTTGGGAATCGAACCCAGGGCCTCATGATATGGCTCCGGCCACCGTAGACACGGGCCTGTGGATTGTGAGTAATGGGCTAGGTTGTTCGAAAGAGATACTGCGGCCTTGGACACAAAGGGCTAAGAAGGAACATGGGTGGTTTTTAGACATTAAAAGTCTGACACTCCGCTCCGTCCAGAGCGTAGGTGTCATTTGATGATTTCCCAAACTACAAACACAAAATGGCCCCATGATCAACAGTCGCGCTTGAAACCACTAAGAGACACCAACGAGGCAATTTTTGCCATACCATAGTATGTGTTCAATCGAAAAAGTTAGCAAAACAAAAATAGGAACACAATAGAGGCTAACTACTCTGGTCACGATGGCTAGCTGTGTTTATTTTTAGAAAAAATAGAAGACCCCTTTTTATCCACAAGACAACAATGCCCAGTTAACTTACGTAATCCTAACTCACTTTCGAACAAAAAGCCCCAATCAGCATTCAAATAAAAAAACGTCTTCAATTATTCAGGCCCTACTTTTTCCGAGGTTCTCACTCCATTTTCTCTTATTTTCTATACAAATAAAACTGGAATATTCTGGAGCGGTACTACGTTCTCCGCATCTAGAATATTCTATTGAGTTCGCAGTGTAATGAGTCGCCGTGCACGAATTAAGTATCACAGGGAAGCTTCCACCGTTTTTTAAGTAGGGTTGAAAGCTGAAAATGTAGGCAAAATATTTATTTTTTTACGTTTTTTTTTGTGGAGAAGTGACAGTTCATTAGCGAAATGGAGTGTTTGCTAGAAAATTTAAGTTGGAAATGAGATGTTTTAGTGGGTTATGGAAACTGATAACAATTGGTGGCGTAAGTTTACGTAATATAATATAGGTATACCTTTTTTTTATTTTTTTTATGGTGGGTGGAAAATCATCAAATAACCTCCCCTTCTCCCCTCCCAAATAAATCCCCTCCCGCTCTGCCCAAGAGCGGAAGGGAGTGTCAGACTTCTACTGACTAAAAACCACCCATGTTCCTTCTTAGCTTTTTATGCCGAGGCTGCAGTATCTTTTTCGAACAATCCGCAGCCGCGACGGGACAACCCGTAGCCCTAACGGGGCAACCCGCAGCCCCGACGGCGCAACCCGCAGCCCCGACGGGATATAGGTATACTTATATAACGAAAGTGTGCCCACTTCACGTGCCGAGTTTAAGTATTTTATACTTTACGAGGTTGCGGCGGTTGTGGGTTGAGGCTGCGGGTTGTTCGAAAGAGATACCGCGGCCTCGGCACAAGGGCTAAGAAGGAACATGGGTGGTTTTTAGTCAGAAGAAGTCTGACACTCCCTTCCGCTCTGCCCAAGAGCGGGAGGGGTTATTTGAAGATTCCCCCCCCCCCCAAAAAAAAAGGTTGCTACCGCAGCCAATGATAGTTTGTTTAAAACTAAAACGTTACACACCGTTACAACTCAAGAAATCAAATCTAGATTTTTAAGAACAAACAATGTAGTCCATTTTGTATAGTAACTAGATAATGCTTATGACGACATACACGCTTGGTTTTCATACAGATCGTGATACTTGCGTTATGTAGATCTGTGATTTTAGGTTATTCTAGAACTATTAATACTACGCCCAAGACATTGACATTGTCACTATTCAAAAACTAAACAAAATAAAAATAAATGCTGTTCATTGTTGATCGCAAATAGAAAAACTTTTAATGAAACCAAAATCTAATTCAATTTAAAAACACTTCGGGTTAATCTTAGCGTTGCCAAACTTTGTTTTATTTTAAAAATAGCAAACTATAATGGAACGACTAGACATAATAAATTAATTGATGTTATTTTCCAAGGATAGGGGATCGCTTTATTCTTGTCCGCCATATTGCAACTTTAGGTGGTGTTATAAATTTTAATGTGCACTGCTTAGCACATAAATTGCAGACGACTGAGATTCTGTTCGGATTGGGAAGTGTGTCGTATTGGGTAGTAAATAAAATACCCAGTCGAGATATAGAGAAATATCACTGTATTATTTTACTACTATGACTCGTAGCTAAGTAAGAACAGCTGCTTGGGTCGATCTTTAGGTTAAACCGTGTTGCCTAGGTTAGTCCCAGATACTTTTATCCGGGCCGAACGCCTGTCGGGGCTGCGGGTTGTTAGAAAGAAATGCCGCGGCCCCGGACACAAAGGGCTAAGAAGAAACATGGGTGGATTCTTAGTCAGTAGAAGTCTAACACTCTTTTCCGCTCCGCCCAGAGGAGCCATTTGATAATTTACCACCATAAAAAAAGATACTTTTTTATCTCGTGTAACTAGTACTGAACTACACGTGGGTGAAGTCGTGGGCATAAGCTAAATAATTTACTAATATTTAATCGTAGCGTGTTGAGTGCAATCTATACAGTATGTTTCGTTAGGTACACGTTGCAGTGTCAGTAGGATTAATTTACACCTTGCTCAATTCAACAATATTTTTCGAGCGAATAATTATAAGTAATGATGAAATGAATCACAATTCATTTATTGATTCCCTGAAATAAACTGATGAATTGATCTGATTCATTAAGTTAAAATTATAAGTGTTATGTAAATAGAGCAGAATTCATTTCAATATTCTGGAAAATTGCGTTTTCGCTGGTAAAACGGATATATTTTAATGAATCCCAAAAGATATCACTCATTGACTGTAAAAATATAAAATTAGTAGTAGTTAACGCAGGATTGCGCCCAATTTTTTTTTTTTTTTGCACTGCCTCGTTGGTCTAGTGGTCGCATGCGCGACTGCTGAGCATGAGGTCCTGGGTTCGATTCCCAAACTGATATTTGCTTTTTCCATCAGGAAATTATCAGTAACAGCCACGGAGTCTGGATTTGTGCCCGGTTGATGGCAATAGGCTCGCCCCCTATTACATGGGACTTAAACATAACTGGCAAAATGTGGGTGTACTATTAGGTACACCTCTGCCTAACCCTTCGGGGATTATAGGCGTGATGTTATGTTATGATTTAATTATTTTCGTATGCGAATATTTTAAATGGACAAAAACGTAGAGTATTTTTAGCATCTTATCAAATTATTTGAAGTAGGGCAGGATGTTCGCTATTACACTGTTGATGTTGGTCCAATTTGATGTTTTTTTTTTAATTGGGACAAAACCGCCACACTATTCCCATACCACTGTAACTCCTGAAAATCAGAATCAACAGTGGCGACCACCAGAAAAACGCCGAAACAATTGATCTCGACGAAGTCCCAGAGAAACAATTCAAATGTCTTGGACCCCGCAACGAAATTAATCAGAAAAATATAGCAGAGGAGTAGGAAAAAACATTATTAGCACTTTATCACATTTCTAATACATGCTTTATGGGAGACATTCTAGTGCTATGTTCTAGTGCTTCTGTGTTCTGCCATATAGCAGTGTCGTACCGAGAAGGTTGCCAGTGTATCTAAAGTTAATGGATAGGTGTTATTCCATGCAGAATTCCTGGCTAAGCTAAGAGCTTGTTGAATATTGTACATGTGGGAGTGAGCACTTAGACGTCAAGCTACGACGTACGTATCTCGTCGAATGGAACGGAGATTGTAATTTGTTTTCTGGTACTATTCGAAATACTGGAAGTATTTTTGTACCCAATATTTGTTTGAAATATCTATGTTAAGTCTAAAACGTATTTATCTAAAATGCTCTAAATGATGGAGAAAATGACACCAAATATATTGTGAAGTTTAGGAGAACTCAGTGGTCATATAAACAGACACGAAAAGTAGCTTTGTTTTTTTTGTAATAAATAGGTATAAATAACATTATTACTTGGGGCATAATTATAATCAAAATTATAATGTGCGAACTTATTCATATTTTTGCATATTTAAATAATGAATCAATGATTAAAAATGCAGAATGAATCACAGCGTTTATGTTTTTCCTGGTACAGTCGTGACCAGCATTATCTGACCTCCCGTATAAAGAAGAAGTGGACAAATGGTGTGAGAAAGGGGTCAGGTAATGTTGGGTACTGACTGTACGTACGTCGAATTGAAAGGATAAAATAATCTTCATTTCGCCAAAATTAATGTTCCACTAATAAATCATGTTGCCACGCCTACTGTACATTGAAAATAGTTCATAATTAACGCGATCCATCAATTACGAGTAGATAGTTGTTTCATTTATCTATTATAAATGTTGCTAATTATTTTATGTAGTAACAATACATTCATCTTCGTCAATGTAATCATATCACTTTTATATGTAACACTTGGCTAGCGACTTTTTTCACCCGGGAATTTCTTATTTTGTGGAAATTGTAGATTTTTCTTTATTCTCAGAAGAGAGAACTTCCTGAAGGAATCCTCTTTGTTTTGGGTTTGGCGGTACTAAATCAGATAGACAATGAGTCAGGACTTAGAAGTTAGGGTCGGTTTCCAGACTAACTGGATGCAGTTGAAAAAGTACTTTTATTTTATAAGTACGAACTTCTTCTTCTTATTGTGTGAGCTGCAGTAGGTCTAACGAACCCACACACCCACGTGTCAGAGTTTCTAAGCCGCCTTAAAGTGCTCTGACATGGTTTGACGACCGCCGTTTGGCGGCCGGTACCACCGGCTTATACGTGCCTTCCGAAGTACGGAATCATCTTTTTATCAGATAATCAGGTGATTCAAGCATGCAATGTCCTAACCAAACTGGAAATAACTTTACAGAGTATGCTTCTCATGGGAATCGGTCCCACGACCACCGGGTCACAAGGCAAACGCCTAAGCCACTCGACCACGGAGGCAGTACGTAGTAGGTCCTGATAGTTGCTGGTTTTGGGGCAATAGATGGTTTGATACACCACCAAAAATACGATGTCTGAAGCTCTAGGATAAATAAATACATTTGTTATATTACTTACAAATACAGGCTTGTTACTTATTGCCTATTATTATTACACGGAAAAAGAAGAAGTTATCTAATACTCTTGTTAAAAAAAAACTACGAATACTAACAAATACGGTTACATTTCTATCAAACGTGTTAACAGCAGACATTACCGGAGAATGCTTGCGGTCATAATCACCGGTGTACGGAACCACGTTGATTACAGTCATTTGTCTGTCCTGACCGCCAGCTGACGACGCTTACATGTAATAGGTGATTTGTAGCAGCTGTTTCTGTTACATATGAAAAAATTTGTACGATGCAGAGAAACGATATAATATAACGTGTTTTTTTTATATCCCATAACACTAGGCTTATAATATTCTGAAAGTAAATATATTACAAAGAAATCCTAAAATATGTAGTTAAAAAATGCATATTTTTGAAGATATCATGGTTTCTGGTATACAGTATGCTTATATGATACTAATAAAAATATGAACAAAAAAACACTGAAAAACAAAAATAACAGACAAAACCACATCAAGTATTTCGGAAAAATGACTTTTGGGTATAATCCATTTACCCTTCATATTTCAAATCTGGCGTAGGACAGTGGTGAAAAAGTAACGTCTAATAAAGTGTGTCACAATTATGTCACAAATTAAGGATATAGTTTTTTTACATATTTTGAACGAGAATCGAATACTTACTTATTAATCATTTAGTATGTCCTTCGTTTAAACTAACACACTGTTTAAAAATACCTTGTACACATACTAAGTCACAATGGAATCAAGCAGTCGGACAATGTGACAGAAAGAAAGCGATTTACTAAAAAGAGGAAAAATGAATTGACCAACTGTGTGAATGCTCAAAGTTGTTTTAATTAGAACTTTGATTTATGTCTTCGTATAGTGTCACTGAAAACTGCTTTGGTTTAAGCATAGACATGTGTGATTTATGCGTAGTAATATTTCATTACCATTGCCTAAATTATTGCTTTGAAGGCAGTCTCACTGATTATTATGTTCTCACCGAATGATATTTCACACCTAAAAGTATAATTTAACTTATTTGACTAACTTGAAAAGTATTTTTCTAATACTAACAACCAACATGATAGTAGGTCCCAAAACATACTTTATCATCATTACCTAATCAATGAATTACTAAATATTTCATTACTTTTAATAAACAAAGAAAAAGCGAGAAATGTAATAAATAGCTACAGTTCGACCATTGTTAGACTAATGAACCCACGGCGCCGCTGTATTAAAAATAAAAACTATTCAACTGTATTTCAGCAAACAGTTTTAATAATAACTACTTACTTACTTTACTTGTGTATCATAAATACTCTCTTACAAAAAAACGTCCTAAAAGCAAACAAATTTCAAATCCATTTTGATCCTTGTTACTTTCTTTGTGAGGTATAGAATCCAGTGTGTGATAAAAGCATTCTGTTGCACCGGAGACTTGGCCATAAATTATTAAAAACATTCTAGCCTTATTTGAACGTTAATGTCTGCGCAGTACTTTATTAAAGGGTAATAAATTATATAAACCAGCACACGCAGTTTAAAAACTCATCTCATCTCATACAATGCTGCTGAACACGTTTAGGCATCAGTTCCATCGCTGGCGAGGAAGTGAAGAGCTATCGACTATTTTATATAAGTTCAGTTATAAGCCGTGAAAGCTTAAAACAGTGTCTATTATGTTGTTTTTTTTTTTCAAATGTAGGGCCAAACGATGAAAATATAAGAAATAAACTACATTTATTTGGCACATGAGTTCATGTACACAATATAAAACATATGTAATTTAAGTTAAAAATACTTAAATATAAGTAAAAAATATAACGCGATGTGCCTCACGCTGCGCTAAATAAACTTACATAAGAGAAAAAGAAACGTACTGTAGCGTTTTGTAAGATCATCAATATCGTCATTACCCGTAGTCCGACTTCATCCACCGCTGGAGTCTCTCTTTGCGTATAAGAAGTTACTTCAAATACAGGAAAGTACTTTTTTCAGTCATTCACAGACAAACAAAAAATACGTACTCCAGACAATGCTAATAATGTCAGGTAATGTAATAGTCTAACTGCCGCACTCAGAGAGCTTTAATTATTACTTAGGCCATCACTTAATAAAGGTTTTGACAGTTTTGTCATATAAAAGTATGTCAAATCTTTACTAGGTGACTGCTTAAGTATTCATTAAATATCTCTGAGTACCGCAGTTAGTACTGTTACGAGCTGGGTATGGGATAAATAAAAACACTACCAATTAAACACACGAAATAACTTTATTACTAAAAAACACTTATTCACAATCACAAAAACACTACTGAACACTTTATCGCACTAGATAACTCTTCGAACCTTTCGTTGTCTCGCTTCAAAAGTAGACTGCCTGCTCCGACCTCTGTTGGTCCTTTTATACTCAAACACACAAAAGAAGTTCGAGAAAATTCCCTATTATTAACTAAAAATGAATTCAATATTCACAAAGAATAATAACTAAAAAATAAACTTAAAGATAAAAGAACCAACAAGGAAGAAGTTACGTTACGCACTCGGCATACGGTCGAAATTACAATGGCAATTATGTGGCCGACGCCCGCCGTGCTGACCTTGTAAACATAATGGAAATATACCTACAGAATGTACTGGAATGTTTTAGACACTACACAATTATAAGCGAGGTTTCTTGAAGATTCTAGATGACCGACGTAACACTGCCCCCTCCTTAGACATGCTCGTCCCGAGCATCATTAGTCCCGTAGTATCGCGCCAATCGGTCTACATGCACAATCTTAGGCGCACCTCGCGGACCCTTCTGTATTCGGTAGGTGACATCGTTGATCCTGGTCACAACTCGGTATGGTCCATCCCATTTTGCTTGCAATTTCGGAGACTTTCCCTTGCTCCGCACTGGGTTATGCAACCACACCAGCGAACTTTCGTCGAAACCACTACTGTTTGCCTTCCGGTCATAACGAGTCTTCATCTTTTCAGACATCTGTTGTCCGGATTGCCTGATATGCTCATACACATCATTTAACTTGTTACGCAGGTCATTCGCGTAATCCGTTACACTGCGTGGGACATCAGGGGGAGTTCCAGTGATTAAATCTGCAGGCAATCGTAATTCCCTTCCAAAGTTTGCGAAGGCTGGAGTTACGGTCGTACTTTCGTGAACTGCACTCCGATAGGACACAAGAAACGGCTGTATGTGTTTGTCCCAATCCCTTTGCCTGCTTTCCACAACTTTTGCCAGATATCTTTCCAACGTCTGGTTGAATCGTTCCACCATTCCATCAGATTGTGGGTGGTAAGAGGTGGTTCTGGTTTTGTGTGTACCCATCAATCGACAAGTCTCCTGGAAAACTTGCGATTCAAAATTCCTTCCTTGATCGCTGTGAATTTCTAAGGGTACTCCAAAACGACAAAAGACTTCCTGAACCAATTTATCTGCGACTGTAGTGGCTTCTTGGTTAGGAATGGCGAAGACTTCTGGCCACTTTGTGAAGTAGTCCATGACAACCATGAAGTACTTGTTTCCGCTGTCACTTTCTGGAAATGGTCCCGCAACGTCCAGTGCTATCCGCTCCCAGGGGGCTCCAACGTTGTACACTTTTAATGCACCTCTGCTACGTGTGTGGGGTCCTTTTACAGCCGCACAACTGGTACATTTGCGACACCAGTCCTCCACATCATCTCGACAGTGGATCCAGTAAAAGCGCTCTCTGATCTTCAATAGAGTCCTTTTTACTCCCATATGTCCTCCTGAGCATCCATCATGGTAGAGCCGTAAAACATCCGGTACCTTAGCTTTAGGGACAACCATTTGTAGATGACAGCTGTCCCCTCGAGCGTTTTCCCATTTACGGCACAAGACTCCATCCTGGATCTCCAAACTGTTCCATTGTGCCCAATAACTTTTCGTGATGGAACTCATCGCAGCCACATCACTCCACTTGGGCTTCGGAGCACCAGCTTTAATCCAGTCGAAGATTGGTTTAATGTCCGAGTCATTTTGCTGAGCCTGCTGTATGGTTGTCTTCCATTCGTCGCTGAGATCTGTTCTTATCCTTCTCACAGACACAACTTCCTTAGTTTCTTGCCTGGAATTCTGCATACAATCTTCACGCCAAGGTCTTGACAGTGCGTCTTCGTTACCGCGAGTTCTCCACTGGTGCTGAGCAGTCATATCAGCAGCCTTTCTCTGCTGTGATTGATCTTCTCTTGGTGAGCTGCGCTTAGGACAGCTGGATCGAAGATGACCCCTTTCTCCACAAGTGTAGCACCTAGGGCTGTATCCTTGCGGGCGGTCGCGTACAGGTGACGCTACAATCTCTCTGACCCGGTGCGTACGGTGGTCCTGCCTTACTGCCTCTACTTCTAAGGCATGGGCCAAGGCGTCTTTCAGCGTCTCATGATGCCCAAGTCGCACAGCGGCTCTGACTTCTAAATCGCGTATTCCATCTATGAACGCCTGTACCAGATTTCCATCAATAAGTGCAGGGGCGGACTGGTATGCTTTCCGAACCAGCTTTTCAACTTCCAGGGCCCACTGCTGTAAGTTCTCGGCACTACGTTGAACGCGATCCCTTAATTTAGCACGAAAGACGTGCTCCAGGTGCGCGTCACCATATCTGGACTCTAATGCCTCCAGCAGCTGTTCGTAGGTCACATCCTTGCCGAGGGCCTCAAGAATGGTTAGGGCCTGGTCTCGGAGACCCAAAGTGAGCGCGGTCATGGCTTGCGCTTTGGTCCAACCGTTCACTTTCATAACGGCCTCAAATTGAATTTTATAGGCCGACCACGAAGATGTTCCGTCGAATGGCGGCACTTTAAACCCGCGCACCGAAGGTGCAGCAATCACTGAAGTCACAGCTCCGTCTCCAACCTTAATTTCACTCAAGGCCTTCTCCACATCGGCGATCTGAATTTCGGCCTTTGCGATACGGTTGTCGTGCTGCTGTACCTGCTCCTTCATCACGCTCAGCTCTTTGCCAACTGATGCGTGAAGATCTTTAATCAGGAGCATCTGTTCCTCTTGACGGCGAGCCTGCTCCTCCTTGTCCCGTTGCAACTGTTCCTGCAACTGGCGAGCCTGCTCCTCTTGACGGCAAGCCTGCTCCTCCTTGTCCCGTTGCAACTGTTCCTGCAACTGGCGAGCCTGCTCCTCTTGACGGCGAGCCTGGTCCTGCAGCAGCGCCATTAAGGCAGACAAGTCAGGCGTCGCTAATGCTGGAGTAGCTCCAGATGGGCCAGCGACTGGCTCTGATGTAGGCTGGACACCGCCCGGTGTCTGTGTCGGGGAGTCTCCAAATCGCCTTTGGTCCATACCTTGTTGTCGCTGACTCCTAGTACGGATACTATCCGTGTCGTCCTTTGGGAGAATCGGCATTATTTATCCCTCACTTCTGACACCAAATTGTTACGAGCTGGGTATGGGATAAATAAAAACACTACCAATTAAACACACGAAATAACTTTATTACTAAAAAAACACTTATTCACAATCACAAAAACACTACTGAACACTTTATCGCACTAGATAACTCTTCGAACCTTTCGTTGTCTCGCTTCAAAAGTAGACTGCCTGCTCCGACCTCTGTTGGTCCTTTTATACTCAAACACACAAAAGAAGTTCGAGAAAATTCCCTATTATTAACTAAAAATGAATTCAATATTCACAAAGAATAATAACTAAAAAATAAACTTAAAGATAAAAGAACCAACAAGGAAGAAGTTACGTTACGCACTCGGCATACGGTCGAAATTACAATGGCAATTATGTGGCCGACGCCCGCCGTGCTGACCTTGTAAACATAATGGAAATATACCTACAGAATGTACTGGAATGTTTTAGACACTACACAATTATAAGCGAGGTTTCTTGAAGATTCTAGATGACCGACGTAACAGTACATTTCGTTAAGTAGCTGCTATTTTCACCTGCACCGTGACGAACTTTCAACTGTAAGGAACATGGAGTATTTAATCAAATAGAGGTATAATGTGTTGCTGATTGCCACTATAAATAATTCAGAAAGTTTGCGAATTTACCGCAGATATGGTTTCTATAAAAATTACCGCAATCCTATGAATTTGCTAGTTTCTTTTTCAGTCTGACATTTTACGAACACCTTTTTTATTTTATTACATGAGCTCTAACTCTACGGAGTTTTTGTTTACACTTTACTAACCGCTATAAATAACGGCATTGTTATTCAAAGAGAATGCTGTAATTATCTTTAAAATGCTATTTTAACAAAAATATATTTAACTTCCATCTTTTTTAATCGATAAAGACGCTGACATAAACAAGTCGAACATTAATTCCAGTAAAAATATTAGAGCTTACTCCATTACTTTCTATTCCTTAACTCTAAACTACAACTAATAATTCATGTTTAGGGGGTGTATGTGGAACAGGGTGTAAAGTTCCTCATCCCCCATAGAAAAGGAAGGATCCTCCGACCAGACGGGTGTTGTGTCTAGTAGGCTAACTGCGCGACATATGTAAGTCGGGATTTTCTATATACTCTAATGCCGCGGATAAAGTTGATAGCGCGATGTAGGATTTGCCAAATTGGTTCGCATGTGTTGCGATAGATGTCGCTGTCGCCACAAATGTAAAAGGCAAAAGAAAGTCACTGTCGCATACTTGCTTTGTATTCTTCAAGTCGTACTTTCGAGAACTTCTTTGGTATTTTATTCATAGGAAAGCGGGGTGGTCTTGTCGTTGAATAGGTTTTTTCGAGTTTCGTAGTCAAATGGTAAACACTTCGTTAAATGTTATCAACTATGTATGGAAAAGGCAAGAAAGGCGGTATCTGATGTAAAAGAGAAGTATGGAAAAAGAAGCCATGCTGCAAATGAATTGGGAAAAAGCCAAGAGAATGATAATGATGATGATGTACCATCTATGTAATATCATCATCTGCCTAGCCTTTTCCCAACTATGTTAGGGTCGGCTTCCAATCTAACCGGATGCAGCTGAATACCAGTATTTTACATGGAGCGACTGCCTATCTGACCTCCACAACCCAGTTAATACTAGGTAATACGGATACTCTTTGGTAAGACTGGATGTCAGAATTTCAGGTCACTGACTACCTGTAACGACTGCCAAAGATCTATTGATATGGCAGACGGGACCAACAGCTTAACGTGCTTTCCGAGGCACGGAGGAAACTCGGTATGTCGGGCGGTCACCCATCCACAGACCGACCTAGGCAAGCATAGCTTTACCTAAAGATCGACCCGAGTGGCAGTTCTTATTGAATGTAATTAAGTATTAAGTATTATGACTGCGCCGTTGCTCTCGTAGTTGCAAACGACTGCTTAGCTTGATTCATGGGTCCAGAAAAAGTGCTATTGGGTTTTTCCATTATATTACTACCGCCAGCTTCCAAGCTCCGGAGTTTAGAAATTCGCGGTATGATGCCCTGTGCCTCGTAAAGTATTCCTGGTGAAACAATCAACCCATTCCTTTCATAGTCTCCCAAACAATGTACTACCAATATTTCCCGAATCAAGCTGCAATTCTAAGAACACAAACCAGTTTCCTTACACTTATTAACACAATAATGTACACTGAAGTTGCAAATTTCTCAGAAAATAGTCCCCCTGAGGCAAGTTAAGTTCTCTTAGTGGACTGCATTTGCAATGAAACTTCCAATAGCGTTCACTTAAGACTATTTTCCGAGAAGATTGGAGTGGCTGAGAATATTATATTACTAGAAAGTGTGTATTAATCCTTTTGTCGCAAGAGAATAGTGTTATTATTCATATCTCTTTTACTTTATTAAATTGAAAACTGACTGCTTAGTTGGTCTAGTAGTTGGTACAGTTCGATTCTCATTTCGGGTATAAAAACCTCAATAACATTATTGAGGTTTACAATCAGAAATTTCGCAGTAGCAGCTATAAGTCGGACAATTTTTGACACCTAATTAGATATAAATGATGCTTACATCCTTTCTTACCCTTTTTTTTGGCGGGTGGAAAATCATCAAATAACCCCTCCCGCTCTTGGGCAGAGCGAAAGGGAGTGTCAAACTTCTACTGACTAAAACCCACCCATGTTCCATCTTAGCCCTTCATGTCGAGGCCGCGGTATCTCTTGCGAACAACCCGCAGCCCCGACGGGATCCTTCCTTACCCTAAACTCCTAAATTTTACGATGAACAAAACAAGGGAGTAATGACATTACACAGACAGACGGTCGATTATACTGAATTATTCTTTACATCTAATGACCCCCAAAACAAAGAACATTAAACAAAAACAAATATAAATTAAAACTGTCCCTAAATAGCTCATTTATAATACTGGAAAGAAAGAGAGTGCAATCAAGTATAAATGGCTGACTGGGAAGATGTTGGAGCAACGATTTGTCACTGTTTTGTACAACAGACGACTCCCGTATCTTTATTTTTTAGGGTTCCGTAACCAAGGAGTTAAAACGAGCCCTATTATTAAGACCCCACTGACAAAAAATATTTCACATAAGCCTACATGGGCACTTAGAAAACGTCGACAAAAAGGTGCACGGTTTGGGTTGGTTGTTTTCTATGGGGAAGAACCGGCAAGAAACTCCTTGGTTACTGTTTTAAAATGGTCCGTCCTGTCTGTCTATCACCAGGCTGTATCTCATGTACCGGGATAGCTAGACAGTTGAAATTATCACAGATGATATGTTTATATTGCCGCTATAACAAATACTCTAAACAGATTAAATAAATATTTAAGTGGGGCTCCCACACAACAAACGTGATTTGAATTCTTCCGTAAGATCTCATAAAAAAACAGATTATAATATAGTGTCTGATGTTGTATAGACAATGGTACGGAACCCATCGTGCACCAGTCCAACTCTTACTTGGCCGGTTTTGTTTTTTTCATTTTTCCGAACTTAATGGCCCCCGTCGACCTTGCTATCATTTATCAGAATTTATAAGGGTAGGGTAGTTTCTAGGTTGAGGGCTTTTTCAGGCAGGCTTTTGTTTTATTAAAAAAAAAAACTTCTTGCCTAAGTGTTTTTGTGAACACGCTATATCAGACGTTGTTTTCAATAAATTGTTAGTAAGTTTTCGAACCAGCTGTAGCATTTATCTATCTTTCTACTTTATTATTTATTCGTTTTCAATATAATATTCTACTTTTGTAACTTGTGGGAAACACTTTTTAACGTAAGGCTTTACTGTGTTATACAAAGAAAAGTTTTTTTATGATTAACTAACTGACCCGAAAGTTTTGTCTTTCTTCGTTCATGGGAAAATCACAAAAAAAAATCTGGTAACAAATAAAGATCATTTCTCCTCTAGTTTTATTTTTTTAAGTACTTTTTATTTATAGTAGTTTAAAACTAAATATGTGTAACGATTTAGATGCAAATGACATGCCTATAATTATTCTGTTCGGTTTGCCTTTGGAGCTATGTTGTTAATCGTGTTCAAAATAGTTCCTTGATCGAAGTTTGATGGATCACTTTATCCTTATCAGTCGTTTAGATCAAATTACTGAAGCGGGCTACTATACACACGGCGACACAACCTATACATATCCAGTATAACATGACCTCGCTTTGTATGACCTTCCGCTACAATGTGAGATCAGCTTAATTTGGTATTGTATAGCTTGATTGTACGTGGTGTATATCTGTTATAACGTTGAAAGGACGTGTTTAGACCGTATCGTGTTGGAGTTAAGCAACAACTTTTATTTTGCGTGAGCATTTTCAAGCCATTAGCAAAATTGGCTACCACATGAATGCACAAGAAAAACATAAGTTCTACTTCTCTTTGCGAGGGTGAATGCCTTTTTGCAAAAAAAAATTCAAGAATTGACTATATTTTTTCCTTTAATTTTTGAAGCCTTCTGATTGTAGTTTGATAATAATGAGTTCTTCAAGTTCTGGCTATACATTTAATATCTTAGAACCTTCTTCTTGTTCATTCGGTCTCTCATTATTGAGGATCGTGGTCACTAGATCCCTCGGACAAACTGAATCTTCCTTTATCGACTACGATCCAAATTTTCCATCAGCCTTCTAAGACTGATGGCAAATTTGGAGGCTAGAGCCTAGATAGGTAAAATACCTCTACAGCCTTTAATAAAATAATTATCTGAAATTATAACAACCCAATACAATTTCTTAAATTTGGAGGTATTTTACCTATCTAGGCTCTGGCCTAGATAGGTAAAATACCTCTACAGCCTTTAATATAATTATCTAAAATGATTACAACCCAATACAATTTCGAATTTTCCTCCTCCCTCCGCCCTCTTGTTTTTAAATAATCTCAGTTCAAACAAACTCACTTGAACTATTTCCTTTGTAAGCCATGAAGCGATCAATATAAGATGAAACGACTCTCCATAGCAGGCACAACAGCTTCAGAGAACTATGGATCTTG
The DNA here is from genome assembly GCA_949774965.1 of Diarsia brunnea. NCBI lineage: Eukaryota > Metazoa > Arthropoda > Insecta > Lepidoptera > Noctuidae > Diarsia > Diarsia brunnea. Next base: position 15,449,559 of record OX459001.1, read on the forward strand.
GAGTGTTAGCCGACCGTTTATGTGCGCTGCAACTTGATTCCCACTGGTTTAATTCTCGAGGCTTGTTGAAGTTTACAGATTTTCCATTATACTACCACTTAGGTTTTATTTTCATGGGGATAGGGAGAAAACTTCTGCGATTTCGATACCTAAACTAAACTGCGTGTTTGATGTTTTCTCATTACCTATTAACTATTAAGCCAAGTTTTGTTCGAAGAATAATGTTACGTCGGTTCGCTTACGAGGACATTCTAGAATACGTTTGGGTCTAGAATGTTCCTTTATCGAACTTTGAAGAAGGTTCCAGGAAGATGTGGACTTTGTTGAAGGATCGGCCGTGAAATAAATAGCCATCGTGTTTGCGTGAGCAGTGAGACTGATTTTGGCTCCAGAACTAAGCGAATTGAAGTGAACCAGAAATGCAAGATTTATTAAATTAATCAATATGTCAATCAGTAGTGTATTAACGATTGAGTTATAAAGAATTTGTGATTAATAAATCATTTGGTGTTTAATTGGTTGTGTTTCAATTTATTCCATATCCAGTTCGTTACAAAAATATTTTATTTTAGTTTTTATCGTGCAAAAAGTTAACGGACGCCTATAAAAAAATACTAGTTAGTTCTGTATTTGATTTCAATTGAGCTATAGTATGGCTCAATGGGTGTTGAACTTTACTTAAAAAATAATTCACACACTAAATGTCTCAATTTTTCTTTCTCGTCTTTACTGAAGCTGTATTAATCTTATTCAGCTACAGTGTTTCAAGTAGGTCTAACATAAGAATATATTTCGTAAATGTTTCGTTTCAGAAAAAAAAAAAACAGAAAATAAAGAAATAGACATCACAGTACTTAGGCACTTTTGGTAAAAGTTCCCTTCAAATTCAAATTTTACTAAACAATAAAAACAGACGTTGAAGTTTTTTGACGTGTAAGTAGAGAATACATACCCGAGCATGTGTCACCCTGACTTTGAAGTCTTTTAACAATATTCTTTATTTGATTGTAATGTAATAAATGCTATAAATATAATCTAGGCAAGGTCATAGTGAAGGTGCAATAGATTATAGAATGCAAAATGGACCTGTTTAAATATTGGATTCATATTTCTTTATTTTTCACGTAAACAAAAAATTAAGACGATACAGTGCTTCGAAAACTCGTGTGACGTCACATTTCAGTACATTTTTTATTGAGGAGTGTCGTCACAAGCCCCTCACTCATGATCTTTGACGGCGTTTTATTTACGAAATGTTTTATTAATTTGAAAAAAACACGTATCCAATATTTTTTTTTTTGTCAGGAAAGTAGCCAATTGTATTGTAGTGTAACATAATTCGTAACACATTGTCAGGGATATCGCGTGCATGGCCAACATTTAGCTAACTTCCTGTTACAATTAAGAGCGCTTTTAAGGAAATAGACGAGAACTTTCTTAATTGTTTTGTTATTCTTACGTTTTCTGTAATTGCTCTGCAAATTGTTATACGACTAACACTTTTATGTTGTATAAACAAAATTGTAAGTACACATCATCATCTGCCAGCCTTTTCCCAACTATGTTAGGGTCGGCTTCCAGTCTAACCAGATGCAGCTGAATACCAGTATTTTACATCAAGCGACTGCCTATCTGACCTCCACAACCCAGTTAATACTGAGTAATACGATACTCTTTGGTAAGACTGGTTGTCAGACTTTCAGGTTTACTGACTACCTGTAACGACTGCCAAAGATCTGTATATGGCAGCCGGGACCAACAGCTTAACGTGCTTTCCGAGGCACGGAGGAAACTTGGTATGTCGGGGGGTCACCCATCCACAGACCGACCTAGGCAAGCACACCTTTACCTAAAGATCGACCCGAGTGGCAGTTCGATGACCAAATAAACCTTTACAAAACAAGTATGAGTAGATCTTTCATTTTGCAAGAAATCTATAAAAAAGTAAGGCCATTTATGCTGAATATGTGTATGCTTCATGTGTCACCGTGTGTGCAGTCGAACAACTGTACATGCCAAAATCATCATCATCATCAGCCTATAATGTTCCCACTACAGGCTCTCAGGCCTCCTCCTTAGGAGAGTGATGGGCTATAATTTACTACGCGGGGCCAGTGCGGGTTGGCAGATGTCACAATGTATTCGCATTTTTTGGTTCCAAGACATTCTCCTCCTTTCCTCACGGTATTTTCATTCACCGTTTTGAGAGCAGTGGTGATGAAATCCATTACACAAAGTAATGCGCCTGCCTGGGTTCGAACCCACGACTTACTGTTCTTAAGTCGGGGAAACCAACACTGGGCCACAACTGCCCGCTCTCACATGCCGAAATACTGTCGTAATGAAAAAAAAAATAGACAAGGCAGAAAAAAAAAAATCATCTCACACGGTACATCGCGCGTGTGGTTGGTAAAACTGTATTACCATTACCCACCACACGCGCGATGTTCTGTGTGCACCGTGTTATAGCACAGGCAAAAGTGTGGTGAAGCCTGTGCGTGTGGTAGGCCCATAACAGCGGTAACCTAGAGTATGACAGTTTTAATGGAGGTTTGCATCTTCGGTAAATCCCATCGGCCGCAAGTTTTGCAAATAATAAAAAAAAACAAAAAAACATCTTGTAATAAAAAAAAAAAAAAAAACAAAAAAACATCTTGTTTCTCACGGTAAATAGCCTGTTGCAATTGTATTAAGTGTTTTTTAGATATTTAGGTGACGAGCTATTAGCAAGTTTTTAATAATTTAGTTTTTGTTTACATTATTTGGCAGTGTGTATTTTTGTTCCACAGTGTATTTATAGCAGACAAGCTCTAGACGTGAAGACTTGTAATTGGCTGTCTGATTATCATAATGTTATTTATCACTATTGTATCTAGCTGTAAGTCTTCCAAAGTCTTTAAATAAATAAATAAATAAATAAATAATAATTATTTAGCTTGAAATATTCCGAGTTACCGAGGTAGGCTTTATTAAAAAGAACAGGTTTTCCCGATTTTATAGCTCAATTTGAAGTAACCGATTTTATTAAATTCTTCAGGATCTACCAAAATTGTTATCAGCTGTTCATACTTGAAAGTTGATAAAGCTAAAAAATATTGGACAGTTCACAAGATAAGTCATAAGTCAGCAAGTGCGTCTTAACCTAAAGATCAAATCGAATGGCTGTTGTTATATGACCACGAGTCTTCTCCGAGTGAGTAAGATGTATGTGGAATTTAGCACCTTTTTTATGGACCAAGCCCGCAGCAGTGTAGTGAAATAAGTAGTAGGCAAGTCTAATCTTTATTCGAAATACGCTCCAAAGTAATAAATACTAAAGACGGCTTTCCAATACAAATATTTCTAGACTGACAGCCCTACTATTACAGGATACGGTGAAAAATGATGATTTATTATGAAGTTCGCTGAACGCCCGATGGCCTAATGGTGTTGCCCAAATTATTAATGGTAGTTTCCAATACTGAGGGGTCGCGTATAACAAGGCCGTGCCATCAATTTTCAATGGCAGTAATTTGTATTATTGTCAGTTTGATATCGTTTACTTAGAAATTATAGTCAGGGGAAAATGTCGTGTATTAGTTCGATGTAAATGTTTGATCGTACAATTCCAGGTGGTTGGTATCGTTTGTGTCATTAGAGGTTCAAGGACGTGATGCGTCACGTGTAATCGATTTCTTTTGAGTACCAAGATGTACTGACAACCCGTCGCTCGGGGCTGCGGGTTGTTCGAAAGAGATACCGCGGCCTCGGCGCAAGGGCTAAGAAGGAACATGGGTGGTATTTAGTCAGTAGAAGTCTGACACTCCCTTTCGCTCTGCCCAGAGCGGGAGGGGTTATTTGATGATTTCCCACCACCCAAAAAAAAAAAAAATGTACTGACAATACACATGCCAGCCATATAGCTTAAATTCTAACATAACTAACATTAACTTTAGTTCTTGCTTCTAAGAACTACTGAAATATTTGGATTGACAAGTGCCAGTAGTTGTCACAGCGTTTCTTAAATCTGCAACGACTTCAACGGTATTAACAAATAGCTTAACAATTAATCAAATGTTGACGTAAAGCGTCAAAATTGTATTAATTTGAAGAATAAATGAATCAATATCTTTAATTCAGGACCAAATATTTTCAATATATTATGCACTCACCAAACTGCGTAACAATTTGTCGGCGAGATCATTATCGCCTTCGATGATCACCACCAGGTATAGTCGGTGCCCAGCCTTACCTGACCCCTCGTATTAAGAAGAAGAGGGCAAGTAGTGTGAGAAGAGGGGTCAGATCATGTTGGTTACTGACTGTAGGTACATGCCTTTTTAGAACTGTGTCGCTTGAGGTGAAAACCTCCCGTGGAACATAAGGAACATTATTGTGTAGGCAATAAATCTCTACGACCGTTACTATATACAATTTTCTTTCATAACGATGATGGATGGAACGTAATCCGGTAAAAGTAAATAGACAGTTATATCCCCGAGTTTGTTAATTTCACGCACAAAACTGACAACATAACGAAAACTGTGACGTAACAAAATCATTAATATTCATTGAGCGATCTGGGAATAATTTGAATGAAAAGATTTTCTTGTTGGGAAACAACCTGTAGATATGATTTTATTATTTAACGACATAGTTGCAGTAGCTTAGGAATTGGTTTTTGCGCTACGTGTCGCGGTTTAATTTTCCCTGTGGAACAAATATTTGCATGATCTACTGGTAAAGTTCTGGGTTTGGTTGTTTTTGGGTTTAAATATTAATAAACGCACCCACGATAATACACGAGAAATTCCTAGTGTGGAGCAACATTCTTAAAAAAATAAACCTGTCTTTGGTTGGCTTGTCACTAGTGCCTACTTTCTGAAGAAGTATAACCTGTAATGATGCAACTCTAAACTGGAAGGTACTGTCTTACTGACGCTCTTGGTTATTGCTTACAGACTTGTTACTCTAACCTCTATAATGTTTTATTAAATCTGACCACAAAACCCGCGTCTATACGGCTTCTGAGCCAACAAATGAGTTGCATGTTTTTCTGATCCCCTGGGATCAACTTGAGCAGGAAAGGGTTGAAGAGAAATACTAATGAGAATTCATTCTTCTTTGTTTAGTTCTTGCTGCGTGTGTGTTTTTTTTAAGACTGCATACACACATAATATCATGCCCGTAATCCCCGAAGGGATGTGCAGATGTGACTTAATATTAACTGTACAAGTCACATTTTGCACGTTATGTTTATATGTGTTGTTAATAGGGGGCGCCCATGTAATAGGAGGTTAGCTAGGCTCTGTGGCTAGTACTGAAAAATCCAATAACACCACGCTCGCCCGGACGAATCGGTCTCAGGACCTCATAAACTGAGACTAAAATAATTGCCATAAAAGTACGGACAATGGGCTAGAAAAAGCAAGAAAAATATCTAGAAAAAACCTAAAATAAATACAACCCCTCAATATTTATTTTTCATTTCGCCCGCCACATTGACGGAAATAAAGTAACAACAATGCAAATCCCTTAGGCTGCGTTTTTCCGACCAAATCCTTTATATTCGGGGTAGACCGGCCCACGCCACGATACGTACACTATCATAGGAAAATAGCCAGCTTACACTCGACTATTTCGGAGGCAAAAAAGGAGGAAAATGTATTAAATTAGGATTTTATGTTCGTGTTGGTATACAAGTTGGACAAGGTGGACATTGTAAAAATTATATATCTATAAATTAGTTTAGAAATGTACGCTCTGGCAATACAGGGCATATAATTTAATAATAACAACGGAAGTGAGCCAAAAATAAGTACCTAAATGTCATACACATTGCAAGTAATAATTATTTCATATATTTGACCAACTTCCGATGTCTCGTTTTTTTTCTCCCATGCATTGAAATAATCCTTATACAAAACAGGGTTCTGCTTCTGTCTTGTTAGATTACTCTTAAACGCGTAAACTGTGCCGCAGGGGTGGACCTCAATGCCCCTCATTAGCGCCGCTCTGTCCCTTGCAATAATAACATGCATATTATTATACATATACACTTACATACATAAAAAGGTGTATTTTTATACATACTGAGGTAAGGTAGGTACAGTAAAACCTCGATAAAGAAGTGGTGTGTATTATCAGTATGAATATGAACACTACGGAATTCCGACCCTTGTCCCGTTCTACTTAGGGTCCCATGTTAAATAGTTATTGAAAAAGGCGTGCAACTATAAACTTTGTCATGTTTTACGGATTTGGCCATAGTATAATTTAATTTTACATTTTTGTTTTATATCGTGTCTTATAGCATCGTATTGGATGTATTGTCTGTAATGTTGCTATAACTAGTGGTAAATAAATAATAATAAATAAATGTTACTAGGGCGACCCCTTTTTTTTTTTGGGCGGGTGGATATTATCAAATAACCCCTCCCGTCCTTGGGCAGAGCGAAAGGAAGTGTCAGACTTCTACTGACTAAAAACCACCCATGTTCCTTCTTAGCCCTTCATGTCGAGGCCGCGGTATCTTTTGCGAACAACCCGCAGCCCCGACGGGCACCCGCCGCCCCGACGGGCGCCCGCAGCCCCGTAAAATACGTATTTATTACATACCAGCTGTACCCCGCATGCGTTGCAATGCCCTTTTTCCAACCTACTACCTGCCAACATTCCAACTACCTACCTACCACCAACCTACCTAATACGTACCAACCTACTTCCTACCTACCCACCTACCGCCTACCTACATACTACTACTTTCTCATCGTTTAAACCTTCTCTGGACTGCCACAAATGTTTCAAAATTAGACAAATCGATCCAGCCGTTCTCTAGTTTTAGCGCGACTAACGAACAGCAAATAATTTTTAAATTATACGCAAACAGCTTTTGAAAAATCGTTTTTCTGTTGGGAAAGAAACAGTAATTGTATATGATTGACATTATGATATGACGTATGGTCTGTTTGAAGTTGTCATTCGTTGCCTGAACAATTGAAACTCACTCAATTTTTTTGCCTTCCCGAAACCTCTCCGCTAACACTTGAACTTTATAGTATTTTTTTTTTTTTTTTTAATTGGGACAAGCCCGCCACACTATTCCCAAACCACTGTAACTTCTGTAAGCCAGAATCAACAGTGGCGACCACAAGAAAAGCGCCGAGACAATGAAGCCCGACGAAGTCCCAGAGAAACGATTAAACTGTCTTGGATCCCGCAACGAAATTAATCAGAAAATAATAGCAGAGGAGTAGGAAAAAACATAATTTCCACTTCCCTCCGTATCAGCAGGAGACAGAACAGAACAAGGCCAATAGGCACACAGGGACGTATACAACTGGGATAAGCCCAGTTGCCTAGCACCACGGATATTATTGTCATTAATATTACTGGGTCCTAAGTTGTGAGCTGTTATATTTGATTCCAATAATAGGTATGACAAAAATGCTTGAACGCACGGAAATTTGTTCTAGTTTCTACAAGGTCCGTATAGTAAATAACTCCGGATGTAACCTGTACATTATCCAACATAATATTACGTTCATTCTGCCAAAGACTACACTCCCATAAAATATGATGTGCGGATTGTTCATTTTCGCAGTCAGATGTAGAACATTGACAAAAAGGCGAGGCAACAAGCTTGAAGGAAAATAATTTACTCTTAAAATTACCATGACCTGTGAGAAATTGGGCAACACAGTGATCCACCTCCAGCCATGTCCTGGCCAGCCGCTCACGAACGGATGGAAAGAACTGGTGGAGGTGTCGGCCTTTGATGGAATTATCCCACCTACATTGCCATTCAGACAAAAGTTCCTCCCAGACGTCAGTCTGTGGTTTTAGTAATCTAGCTATTTTAGCACGGTCACGTTGCATTAAAAAGTCTGCGTCCGCGGTCTCTCGTGCGCAGTAGTACATTGAAGCACGGCGCTGCACTTCAAGATCGACTGGAAGTACCCCTGCCAGTACCGGTAAGGCTTCAGTACTAACCGTCCTATACGCTTTACACAAGAAAATCAAGGCCAACCGCTGGCTTTGAAGTAATTTACGTCGTACCGCTCCTATGGTGGCCCTATCGGCCCATACTGGTGCCCCGTAGCACATACACCCCAAGTAAGTAGCCCCATAGATAGTCTTTAGAGTTAAAAATGACAAACCCCACGTAGATTTGGATATTCTCGTTAAGGCATAAAAGTTCTTTTTAGCTTTTTCACCGACGGTTTTTATGTGTTCAATGAATGAAAAATTCTTCTCTAAGACAAACCCAAGGTAGCACACGGACTGCTTCCTTTTAACGGGAACGTTATTAAATTTAATACTAGGCCATGATTTAAGATTACCTTTTAAAAGAAGTTGATAAGTTTTGTGCGGTGCAAAGGTCAGACGGTTACGATCACCCCACTGGGATATTAATTTTAGGCAAGTGTCAGCCAAATTTTCGAGTCCAGCCCGAGTACTTGACTGAATGAGCAGCAGGCCGTCGTCCGCGTAACCGGTTAATGAACAGCCACATGGAAGTGGAATCGCGAGGAAGTCATCGAAGCCTACGTTCCATACATACGGACCCATAACCGAACCCTGAGGACATCCCATGGTAAGGGACTTTGACATAGAATGATGTCCGAGTTTGAGTTTCGCGGAACCATTTAAGAAGTACGAGTAAACAAGATTGTATATGTTTTTAGGGCAACCACGAATTTTCAGTTTTAGGAGTAGCATCGGCCACCATGCGTTATCAAAAGCCCCAGAAATATCTAGAAAGATCCCAACTACGTATTTGTGTTCGGATGTATTGACAATTTTCCTGACAGAAAGTGCCGCGTCTACGGTAGATTTTCCCACGGTAAAACCGAATTGGTTGTTGTGAAATTTTGGCCCGTCTGGTAGTAAACGTGGAACGATAAGGCGCTCCAGGAGTTTCCCCAAAGATGGTAGTAGTGTTATAGGGCGATAAGACTTAGGGTCGTCCGGTGGCTTGTCGCCGCTTTTCGGAATTATTCGTATGAAGCCGCGTCGCCATACACGAGGAAAGACGCCTTCTGCAATACAACTGTTGTATACCCTTAAAATTGCGTCGGCCGCTGTTTTACATGCTTCTATTATCATCCGATTCGATATTTTATCTTCACCTGACGATTTGTTAAGTGGTAGCTTCCTGACAACGTTAATAAATTCGTCAATAGATGGAAGGTCTGACGCTGGTGATTCAGGTGGCACAGCCGCCCACGCCCTGATCTGCTGGTGGTAGTCATTATCATTATCAGGCAAATCATCAGGTATCAAAGTATTTAATAGAACTTCGGTTGTCTCCTCAATACCGGTGGTGTGTTTGTTGTTTACTTTAATGTTTTCGACGAACGCAAGGTCTACTGATCGATTTGCTTTGAACTCGTGATACAAAGGAGACCACGGACCTTCTTTATCTAATTTTTCTACAATTTTCCGAAGTAAATTACCTTTAGATTTTTCTACCGATGCTCTGTAGCGGGACTTGGCAACTCTAAACGCATTTAAAGCAGAGGTAAGTGGGTCTCCGGTGACCATTCGCTTTTTAACCTTATTTAAATGTCTACGCGCTCGGCGATAACTTTTACGTTGTTCAATTAAGTAATCACACCACCAATCACATCTACGTATATTGGTCATAGATCCGCGACCAATGGCGATGTCAGTACAGTAAGTGAAGGTGTCTGACATAATTTCAGCACTTTCTTCAGCTGACAGCCCGTCTCGAGTGAAGTCTTTGGTGTGAGATGCAAAAAGTAAGCTAAAGAATTCCCAATTTGCGCCTTTACATTTATACCTAAAGTTACCAATGATATGTGACGGACCTTGAGTAAACATCGGAACAAATTCGTACACGATAAGCCGATGATCGCTACATGACGCGTCTGGTAGGACACGCCACCTATCCAAACGAACGTCTGCACTAGAAAGTGTGACGTCAATACAAGATTCGCCCATTTGGCTGCAAAAAGTAGGTGGTGCATCAGGTGTATTGTGAATCGACAAGTTCATCTCAGCAATGAAATCTTCGACAGCGGAACGTCGGTCTAAATCCGTAAACCGAACCTTGCCATACCACAGAGACGATGACGCGTTAACATCTGCGCCAACGATAACTTTGCGGCCTGCGAGTGACCGCAAGACATGACGGAGGTTGTGTATGTGAGGACCAACTGGGTCTGAATATTGAAAGTAACAGCTCACAACGTAAACTTTATAGGAAGCCGATGAGACTTCCGCAACGGCACAGTGCGGCGTCATGAGGTTACGCAAAGACGTTACTGTAAAGCTAGAAGAACGCGACACGTAAATTCCGGCTCGTGACTTTGAATCCAGCTGAACTACTTTGTGACGTAAGTGTGCGCTTTGATATTGTTCTTGAACGAGTACTACATCTAAGCTGTAATCGATAATTAATTTATCTAATTCAGAAGTCGCTACCCTGTCGTTGTGGAGATTTAATTGTCCTATGTTTAAACTATCCATTATTTTAGTAGTTTGTGTTGAGGATTAACTGTTCGAGCTTAAGTTTGTACGTTGTACACTCTGGTGACCCGCAACGATGGTCAAATGGTTTTTTAAAACGCTTACACGCCACACAAGTTGGTTTAAAATTTAAATTGTCCTTATGCGGGCAATCGTTTGTTCCATGTGCTTCGGAACAATTAGCACAGGTAGGTGACTTGTTAACGCAGTATTTCTTAACGTGACCGAACTGTTGACAATTTAAACAACGGACTATATCGATATCATCAATAAACCGACAAGTCGCCCAATCAATAAATAACTTTTCCTTAGTGGACACTAAATGTTTGCGCACGGTAGGCTCGATTTCAACGCCTACCCACTTGCGACCGTTGTCCAGAGAACGCTTACGATAAATTTTGGTTGATTTAATAAAATCATCCTCATTTACTGGCAGCTCGTCTTTGATGTTTTGACAGTATAACGCGTGCAAAAAAGCATTGTCTTCCATTGAGGATGGGACGTCTTTAACTAATATACGTGGCCTTCGGCCTTTCGGTTTTTCAAGTCGCAAGCCCGCGGACTTAATGGCATCGACCGAGTGTAATTTTTTAATTTGGTTATCATTAGCGACACGTAGTACAACACCAGATTTCGCGGTTTTTTTTACGCCAACAATTTGAAACCCGTCGTCACTAGGTTTAATTACCTTCATAAGCGCGTTTTTAGTAGCGGATGATGATGAGTACTCCGCCTCCCGCTCCGGGATAGGATACGCGACAACACACGGTAATGGAGCCCGTGATTCTACAACAGGCACAATCTTTGGTAGGCGAAGTTTTAATGAATCCGAATACGAACGTTTGTTACACTCACTTATATTGATGTTTGAATTTAATTTAATTTTATCCAATTCGCGTTCCGTATTGGCTAATTTTGTTTCGTTGGAGGATGACTTTATGGCCAACAGCGAAATTATGGTCGTTACGCGCTGAGTCATGTCCATGATAGCGGATTTATTTGCTACATTAATGCGGGAACCTAGGTCACTGACAAGTTCATTAATTTTGCTTAAATAAGCAGACCCCTGTGAAACTAAATCACAATAATTATAGTCGTCATTGCTCGCGGTCGGACTGACGTTTAATATCGGTGACGATTTTTCGATTGAGTCAGATGTTTGAAGCCGTTTCGATCTATCCTCGGGCGAAATATAAGAAGGAGACATTTCACTGAATAATCTTTTGGAACTAGCGGAGGTAGTTGGTGACCTGGTTGTGTTATTATTACGGCGCGGTGAGTCTTTCCCCCTATCTGGAGGGTCTTCATTAATTGACAACATGTTATAAATTATGGAATTCAAAACAGAAACGTATTAAATAGTAATAGAAAAAAGGAATGAAACTATGATGAAACTTATTCGAGGTACCTACCCACACACCCAAAAAAATAAAAAAAAATAACTGTACTCACCGATAGTCAACGAAATTAACTTATTACCAATAAAACCGATGCAAAAACGTTAAAAAACTATACAATACCAGCACTCCACACAAAATCACAAACTCAGGGACAATTCACGAGCCAGAAACCGAGCGCGGAACACGAGAATCGTAAAAATAATCGCGAGCGAAATAATTAGCTGCGCACTGTACCATCACTGGAAGGGAAGTGAATAGAGAACTTTATAGTATGGTATTAAAGCTCAAATTGACTTAACGTTTTAGTTAGAAAACGTTTGTATGGGAAAAAGAAAAGGGCTGTTTTTACGGCTTTTCCTGCCATTATTCGATTTTTTCTCGCCGTAAAAACCATCCTTGAACTTCAACGAACATTTAAAAAAAAGAATTGGCCAAATTGGTTCAGGCGTTGTTGAGTTATGCGCTTACCAACACATTGAGCGATTCATTTTTATATTATAGAGATGTATTTTTCTTCCATTCTCCCTATCAAACGTAACGCAATCACTTACACCTTTTTTTCTCTATGCATCCAACGTTTGCTTGATTTTCTTTTCCCTGAACATCTACATATATTATCATTTATATTTTTTTTGACGGCACGGTTAGCGCAGTGGCTGTGCGATTGGACTACAGATAGTTTGTTCCGGGTCTGGGTATTTGTGTATGTGAGTTTAAATGTTTGTGAACGCACCCACGATACAGGGGGAAATTCCTAGAGTGAGGTAACGTTTTAAAAAAAAACACTATTTAGTCACATGTCATGTGATTCATCTCATCACATGCCTGTACCAAGACAGTCGATTAACATAATTTTTTCTATAACTGACGCAACTTAAAAAACGCGGTTACCTTTGTTTAGGAAAATATTTTTAGTATTACGTGCAATATGACAACATGCGCAAATACTAAAAACCCTTTTTTTTTATTTGGAGGGAGGTGGGAAATCAATTGCTGACATCTCCTAGAGGCGCGTGTGGTCGACACGGTTTGTCGTCGTCATAAGACGGACGGACGGTGAAATAGAAGTACTTACACTCTAAATCAGACATAAAGGCATACAGCATCTACTTACTCCCAAGCTAGAGGCGTGATGATCCTTAACAAAACATTTGGGCCTAAAAAGGCATTCCCTATTCCAATTTGCTCTCAAAGAGAAAAGTTTGTTCTGTAAATAAAGAAGATAAAAAATCATACGCCCTCACAATCACTGTATGTTTTGCATTGAGCTCCAATGTTTGTTTTTGAGAATCAAAGCGCTAATGGTGAACTGAGAGAAATATTCGTAAATTAAAGATACAATTTCTCTGCAGTGTTTTGTATTATTTTAGTGTGCGTGTGTGGTTCGGTCAGATCGGTACGGTATTAGCAGAGGGTATTATTCGATATCCATATTCTACTAATATACTGAAATATACACAGTGTGTTTGAATAAAGATTTCTGATACTATAAGAGCTATTAAATTACACGCATTTTATCGACAAGTATACGTTTATAACACAAAGTAAGTATGTTTTTTAGTCCTAACACAACACCATGCGAATGGCAGTCATCATTGTTTTTTAATCGGTTGATCTATGGTGTGTTCTAAAAACAAAGTGATAATTATTAAAACAATATTTCACAAAATACTTATTAACGTCATTAACGTCTTCAAAACTTTTATTTTGTCTACGTCTAATTAGTTACAAAATACGAAGACTAAACGCAAAGTTCATAAGCATTAAAATTTAATTTTAAAATACTTTTCTCAGCATAAATACTTAAGTGTGCCTAAGCTACTTAATTGATGTTTGAAAGTCAACTTTAGTCAGTCTATTGAAAGTTTAAATGGCATATTCTTGTAGCAGGTACAGTGTCATATTTCAATGAGAGAGTGTTGGGGCGCGTCCCGTTTCTCCGGGACACGGGAAATGGGACACTATGTTTTCCCGGGATGGTTTCATTTATGTGGCGTTGGGGGACTTTAATATCACAATGTTTCAAATGAGCACGGAATGTTTTTACCGCTACTGTTTTTTTTTATCTAAATGCGGTGTTCTTTATTATGCTTTGTTTACTCGTGTTACATGCGAGAATGCGTAATTAACTAATAACAAACCACGTTTATAATTCTCGAAGGGTTAGGCAGATGTGTATCCTAATAGTACATCCACATTTCGCCAGTTATGTTTAATAGGGGGTGAGCGTATTGCCATCAACTGAGCACACATCCAGACTTTGAAGCTACTACTAAATATTTCAAATGAAAATAAAACCTCACAAGATACTAAAGAAAGTCAAGATAAAGTAAGAAGACAGCACTCGAAGAGAATTATGATAAGATTGCATAACTTTGAGTTATCTTCAAAGAAGCTTCACCGTTATATGGATGAAGTTCCACGAACCCGAACAAAGCACTGTGCTTCCTCCACCTTTATTGTGCGAACCGCCAATCTCTGGAATTCACTGTTTTCCGTTCATTATAATTTAGATTTCTTCCATGTTCCAGCGAATTGGCTTCTTCTAGGTGAGCGTGGTCCACCCTAGGCTGCGTCATCGCTCTACATCAGGCGAGTTTCGGCGAAAAAAACCTATTTATCATGAAAAATAGGTTTAAACAAAAAATAAAGGATCAGCATCATCATCATTCACAGCCTGAATTCATCCACTGCTGTGTATAGGCCTCCCTTTTCTTGTGGCTTTCTCCACGGTCCTGTGCTGACTGTGCCAGCCTCATCCCTCGATGGTAACTATGTCGTCTGTCCATCTCGCCGCTGGACGACCCACACTTCTTTTTACAGTTCTTGGACCCCATGCGGTGATAGTCTTTTTTTTGTTTTTTTTTTTGGCGGGTGGAAAATTATCAAATAACCCCTCCCTACTCACTTCCTTCTTAGCCCTTCATGTCGAGGCCGCGGTATCTCTTGCAAACAACCCGCAGCCCCGACGGGGGCGGTGTCAGCCTTAGTCCACCTGTCATCACTGCGCCTAGCTAGGTGTTAAATTAAGGGAAGAATAACTCAAAATTATCAACACTCTGTCATATCGAGTTGTATGCTGTACTGGTTCTTTTAATATAAGAGTTTTAACGCACACCCTCACTCTCTGGTGAAAAAGCAGCCTTACTGATTTGTAACTTAAGGATTGATATTTTCGGGAGGCGCTCCGGGCGTCGGGGGCCACGTGATGGCTTCCGGCCACCGTAGACGCGGGCCTGTGGACGGTGAGTGATGGGTAAGCTCGCCGTCCGTCCGTCTTATGACGACGACAGGCCATGTCGACGGCGCGTTCGTGTTCCACGCGCGCCTCAAAGAGATGTCAGCAACATGGAAGGGGCCCGCAAGGGCCGACGCCTGTTGAGGCTGCGGGTTGTTCGCAAGGGATACCGCGGCCTCGACATGAAGGGCGAAGAAGGAACATGGGTGGTTTTTAGTCAGTAGAAGTCTGACACTCCCTTTCGCTCTGCCCAAGAGCGGGAGGGGTTATTTGATGATTTCCCACCTCTCAAAAAAAAAAGAAAAGGATTGTTATTTTTATGTTTCTTTAAGTACTGCTTCCATTTTACTTACACAGTAATGTTTTGTTTTATCTTGCGTGCAAGCCGCATATCAATATACCGTAATGGCAACTGGCATGCAAGCAACATTTCCATTACACGGACCACTTTATGCACTGCACATTGCGTGTTTGGAATTTGAATAATTTAAATGTAGCTCTAACTGTGTTACCTAACGTAATGTCATTCTCAAAGGGTTATTCAGAGGTATAAATTGAGGTCCCATGTAATAGGGGGCTTCAATAAATAACAACATTACAAATCTTGGCTGCGGGTGATAAGTTCCTGATGCATAAACCCAAAAACACTGTGTTAAACTTGGGAAGCAAACCCTGTATCTCATGCTCAACTCAGCCAGTAGTGTGCGTTATAAGGTCATAACTTTCCAAATTGATAATTGAATTAGCTGCGTCAGCTTCTAAATTATTTTATATCTCTATAAAATCATTAACGTGGAACGCATAATTAAGTTATATACATGTCGTTCAAACCACTATTTCAACATGAAACCCACCGACCACCAGCGCTATTGAAGCTGCAGCTTTAATCTCGACTATCCCGGCTTTTTAATCCTAATCCCGGCTTTAACATCTAAATAAACAACACTAGTCCCGCGCTTAGTGCACTTGTGGGCACAGCCATCGAAGGTTGAGTAATCATGAGTCTTTTGTGACCTAAGAATGCTTTTAAAGTAACATAACGCTCGAGGTGTGATATTGGATTACTTTTTTGTGGAAAATGTGACTTTGAAATAAAATTATGTTACGATTTTTGTTACTATTTATAAAACATATGGTATGAACAGCTTGATAAACTAATTAATACGTAAAATATTAACTAATTCAGCTAAATCCGGTAAGATTGGAAGCCGACCCCAACCTCTTTGGAAAAAGGCTAGGCAGATGTTGATCAGTTTTATTAATTAGTTGGTAGTTTCCTGGATCTTTAAATTAAGCAGGATTTAGTTCTGTAATAATAGTTCAAAAGCATATTTATCTACAATAAAGTTGAACATGCCATATTTTGAGGCGATTTTACCGTGCTAGAAATCCTAAGATTTCTACAACTTTTTCTGTTTTTACTCGTGAGAACCTGTTATTAGCTCCATGTGACATATACAATTGTTATCGATCTGTTATAGCAGTTGGTTCTCATATTTATAAATAAATAAACTGTTACTGATGTGACGAAACACACTTTATGTAGAACCTCACGTCGCTTTAGAGATATTCAAAGGATACAAGTTACACAGTATTTTATGATAATGACCAATACATAGGCGCCTTCATAAAAATATATTTCACCAACAGAAGCATTCAGTTCTTGGATAGTTGCCATGCAGAAAACCTACTTGAAGTCGTAATAGAAAAGTTTCGTTAACATAAACTTTTCGCCCAAGAGTAATTTTATTATCTTGTTTTAAATGCGATTTTCTTCGCAATGTTGTAGCAAAATTTAGAACATCATATTCGTATTCTATTCCATTAGGAACTTTTCAGTAACAGCCTAGTTTTATTGCCTAATTCTTTGAATATTCCTGGAATTTTGAATTTGATCTTTTCTCAAACGACCAAACTACTTTTAGTACTGTCTTTGTCTCAATAAACTATGTTAGTTTTTACATAAAATATGATTCGCAAAAACAAGACGATGCTAGAGATATTTGCTTGATTTTTTAGGTAATTTGGTGCTCAAAATACTTTTATTTATTCATTTTATTATTTTCTAATATTTACTCGCGTCTATATCCCAATACCCACTGAAACCACTTGGGGTTCGTGTAGCTTCCCGGTAGTGAAAGAACTTTCTAATCATATCAGTAGTTCCGAATTTTACCCCTACATACAAGGTCACAAACAAATTTTACTTCTTTATAGTATTATTATAGATGAACACACAAGAGAGAACATAAGGGAACCATATCATATAACCTAGAGAACAAAGGCACACTTTCAGCGTTTCAATTTCAACAAATACTCGTAGCTGTCGTTTATTCAAAATGTTTTTAGAAGGTGTTTCTACTCTAGTTAACTTAAATATTTATTAAATTAAAATTCATAAAATACCTGGCCTTCTTTGCTAAAAAAACCAATAAAGATAAGTACCTACTTAGTTCTCACGAAAAAGCTATATTTTAAAACAAGTCACGATTTGGCCGAAGGCTAACAAATTGTTTTTCAAATAATATTCTGCCAGATTTATAAATAAGAATAGACATATAAGAATTTCAAAGTCTATACCAAAATCCAATTTTAAAAAGAATGTTGCCATAATAATATATATAATGAATATCAGACACTCAATCTTAAGGTATTGCTAAAAATATTTTATATTTTTGGAGTAAATGATTGACGAGGATCAACCTTTCTTTATCCTCGTCATATTTGACTTGACAAACTTAGACAAATATACTCTATATTGTTTCAGATCCTTCTATTACAAAGTATATAGTGATTCAGGTGAAATTAAAAACGTGATCTGAATTTACTGTCTAGTTCTTAAGTATGATTTATGCTCGTAGTTCCTGTCGAGACCACAAAATTAATAACTTTGTAATAACGGGTTGTTACGGCCGTTCTTTTATAATGTGCTTCTGCTGCGCTACTGTCGCGCTGCTAACGTCCTAATGTGAAAGAGGCGTTCATCATCATCATCATCATCTTCCTGCCCTTATTCCATGTTATTTGGGGTCAGCGCAACATGCTTTTTCTTTTATTCTGCCCTGTCAGCCGTCCCGCTATCATTTATTCCTTTTTCTTTCATATGAGGCCTTATAGTTGTTTTATATTATAATCCATTAACTGTTTATTTTATTATTTTATCCCTCTGGTTTGTTTTTAGTGTTTTACTGCCGACTGATCAAAGCCCCATAGCATAGCATAATACTGAGTATTAACCTGCTTGTCGCACTCACAACGTGCAAGCTTTTTGTGACCTTTTGTATTTATAAATATTTATAATGCGTTGTATGTTTACAATTTTTTTTTGTCATTTTGTTTCCATGTTATGTATTTACAACTGTATTTTTAAGATACTTAGAGCAAATTCAATAAATCAAACTCACTGACAGCGGTTGAACGTAGTTTACACATGCTGTTGGCGTTCAGTTTCATTATTGAATTTCATACTTAATAGTCTCCAGCCAAAGCATTATCACAGAACCGTTATTCAGTACAAGCTACTATGCGAAACTACTGCTCAGTTATAATAGTTAGCCTCGCCTTTGTGTCGCTAATCACGAAGTCAAAGTGGATGCAGTGAGCTGTGAGGCAATCGATGAGGCAGAGCGTTTTGTGGTTATGTGGAGTCAGTGTGGTGCGCTGGACGGTAATTTAGTTTAGTTTTGCATCTGTCCCATGACTGGAGATGAGGTAGCAACTAAAACGAGAAGATTGTGGCTGTACTTTTTAGCCACGAAGCCCTGCAATTATTTGTACGTTTTTACGGTTGACAGGTGCCATAATAGCAGAGAATATTTTATAGTAGAAAACTAGCAGTTACTGAAACATTGGTAAAAACTCAGTGACTTCTGAAATAATTTAGACAATTACAATGACTTCTCAAACAAAATGATACTTTATATATTTCTTGCCGACCCAGGATTATAGTTTGTAGGTTTGTAAAACCCGCTTGGACCGCAAATCACTAAATGCGTTTACATACGATTATATTTAAGACATCGTTATTTTTCTGTCAATCGTTTGCTAAACAAGATCTATTTGCAAAACAAAACATTTAAGTAAAGTTTCCTGCTACGCCCTCGTAGCAGGCGTACCAGTGACTGCTACGGCGGCGTAGCATTATACTTTACTGTCTCATAAATGTGAATTCTTAGAAATAGGTACTCTATTTTAAATAATTTTCTACAAATGAAAACATAAAGCTCTGTTGTTCACAAAGCCGTTTCATAGAATTCGAAACGCTTGTATTTTAAATCTTATTTTTATTGAAGAAATCAAAACAAATTTTCAGCTTTATCCCTTTGAATACAAACATAAGAGGATTAAAAAAACATTTTTGGAGAGAACTTCTGTTGCGATACTTATGAAGTTAAAAAGCAGACTTCAGACAGCTGTGGTTTCTACAAGTGGCGACGCTCTCATAACAAATAACAAGGGCTTAGAGGCTTTTGAAGAAGTTTTCAAAAAAAATCCTTAAGTATGTGGCCTGTAATTTTTAAGGGGCTGCCGCAAATAGATTAACTTTGTACATGAAAGCGAAGAAATTCTTTTGAATTTAGCCCCTTCCTAAAATTTCGTTCATTTTGTTTCTATTATTAAAATTTTATTCACAAGTAACTGTACAAAGACGGACATAATGCCTTGGTCATTTTCTATCTGAGCTGAGACCTTGGCTTGGATTTTTTTCCTGGATTTCGACCTGTTTTTTGTATATAATATCTAAAAACCAAAGCAGCGGTGGCCTAGTTATGGGAACAGCGGTGGCCCAGTGGTGGCAGCCCCGACTTACGAACAGTAAGTCGTTTGTTCGAACCCAGGCAGGCGCATTGCTTTGTGTAATTTATTTGATCACCGCTACTATCAAAACGGTGAGCAAAATGTCTTAGAACCAAATAATTCGAAGACATGTGACATCTACCTACCCACACGGGCCCGCGTGGTGGATGATGATGAGTCCCTGTAGTCAGTGGAAACATTATAGGCTGATGATGATGAAAAGTTGAGCAGAGGTGTATATAGTCGGGGCTGCGGGTTTTTCGAAAGAGGTACCGCGGCCTCGGCGCAAGGGCTAAGAAGGAACATGGGTGGTTTTTAGTCAGGAGAAGTCTGACACTCCCTTTCGCTTTGCCCAATAGTGGGAGGGCTTATTTGATGATTTTCCACCGGGCAAAAAAAAGGTGTATATAGGTCAAACAAGCTAATAAATATACAGCCAGCTTACTTGTATTTACTTTTAAGATTATACAGATACATTTAGAGACTGATGTCAAACGATACAGCGTTTGACATCACTAGCTTAATGCGAAACGCTTTATAAAACAAAATTGCAATCAATATTTTCAGTGTACTAGAATTATAAAGATACCACCTGTATACTTATTAGCTTGTTCGAATGTACTACAGCTGTTTGCCATCAAAGGAGAAGGGGACTTCTGGGCCCAGCAGTTAACTAGTTGAAATATGTATTTAAAAAAACCGTTATATTTTTCTAAAGGAAATCACAAAATATGGTACCATGTTTCTATCTAGGAAGCGAGAAAACTTTAAATAAGTTATGAAACTAAATAATCGATTAAGTAATGCCTGAATTGCTGGTAATCGATTATGAATAAATCGCTAAAATCTCAGAATATGTATGAAAATCGAGTG
The DNA here is from genome assembly GCA_949774965.1 of Diarsia brunnea. Classification (NCBI taxonomy): domain Eukaryota; kingdom Metazoa; phylum Arthropoda; class Insecta; order Lepidoptera; family Noctuidae; genus Diarsia; species Diarsia brunnea. Next base: position 15,470,340 of record OX459001.1, read on the forward strand.
ACAAGTGTTTTTTCGTGGAATCGATTCATAGCAAATAGAATTCCTTTTATTTTTTTTCTGGCAATACTTCTGCCTGACATCAGTCAGACACCGACTGACAGATGGCACTCGTTCGTTGTCTTTCTCGTTTTGAGTGCGCAAGTATTTTTTTCATGTTCTATTGTTTAACCCCACGACCATACAAACACGCTCCATGCATAAAACCATAACACAACCGAAGCCATTCAAGAGTATTTCGTAAAAAACACAAAAAAACTACAATGTTTTAATTAACCTTACTTTTACTAAACTTCATATAACTTGATTCCTGGATAGCCAAATTTCACCAAATTTTTAGTGAGGCCTTGTTATTATACCCTCTTACAAATAAGGCTAGTTTGATTCAGTTAACACCTGGGCCCAGGAATGTATGGAGTCATTCCCTTCTCCTTTGAAGAAATATTTAAAAAAAACTCCGGACTGCTACTGAGCAACTCCAGATTAAAAACCTAATAATATTTGCCCGAAATAAGAATTAAAGCCAAGAACTCATACATAGTAACGCTTGCAACGAGGACGAATCTTTCCAAACAAATACTGGTTCAAAAACTACGTATTTAGAAAAACAAATCCTTCTCCACAAGTATTCTAACATGAATGTTCCTACGATTTCTGGAGTATAAGATAGGGTACGCGTACTAATGAGTCCTTCACAGTGGAACTGACCACGGGGCAAGGGTCATTGAAGAGACGTTCACGATACTCTTGTGCGAGACAGCCTTTCAAGTTTCATGTCGTTTGTCGACCAAATTAAGTTTTTCATAGTTAAATGGGTACCAGTCATCTTTGTATGATATAATTATATTGTTTTCACCCCATAAATCTGGGTGGACGGATGGTTGTCCCTTCCATTATGTATATTTTAAAATTCATAACGTTATAGACACAATAGGGTAGACGACAAAAATCTAATTAGTCCGTCAGATAGATTTTCATATAATATTGGACACGTCATGTTTTTTTTTTCGCGTAAACAAAAAATTAAGACGATACAGTGTTTCAAAATCTTGTGTGACGTCATATTTCAGTACATATTTAACCTCTAAGTGACGTCACAAGCCCCCACTCATGATCTTTGACGCGTTTTATCTTCGTTATTTGTTATTAATATTTATCGATAATCTAACTGACGGACGAAACAGAATCATATTTTTTTTAGGTAGGCGACAGGGATCTTATTTAAACTCAATAGTAATCAATGTACATTGCACTGAATACCAGACATTGACTTTTCTTTGTGTTATATACTCACGTAAAAAGTATGATATGCGCCTTAGTTTCGTCTATTTCACAACTCTTTAACCAGTCCTTATCCAGACTTCAAAATTATATTTGAACATTTAGGAAGTTGTTTAAAAAGACTTGGCCAGAATCTACCATCCATTTGTAACTGGCAAACCGTTTCCATTCAAAGTGTCAAGTTTCAAAATACGTCCCGAACAAACATAGGACGTCGTTCCACTTTAAAACTGGGCAAATAAGTGTAATCTAACCCGAGACGTTTTACCGAGAGAATTTCTTGTGCAAACCCTCTTGGCACCATTGCAGTGAACATTAGATGCGCCCGTGCTATGTACTCCTAGTATTTTACTTACTTCTGTTTGTTTTATAGGTAGGTTGATCAGGTTTGTTTACGCACGTTGAACATCTTTTAACGATAAATTAGACTGCTGAGTAAGTGTGAATTCACGGGTTGGGCAGTGTTGTTTGGTTGTTCCTTCAAGTTATTTCAGGAGTAACCACGGAGTCTGGATTTGTGCCCGGTTGATGGCAATAGGCTTTAGCTTCTATTACCTGAGACTTAAATCAAAACTGACTGAATCACTATCGCACATACGTTGATTTAACGCTTTTAGACGATTTCAAAATAGGAAAAACTAACTAGTCGTATCGTAAAAAACTACAATATCAAATGAAAATAGGGTATTTGATGAACACAATTCAATGACTTCTAGAATGATCTGCTTCGTTAGTGATTTATTGTGAAAATCTAAAGTAGACTCTCCTTGCACGCACCGATTGTAATTGCATTTATTTGTAGTATTTTTCATTAGGCATCCCACTTGGTAATATTTTTATTTCCGTTGTGTTTCCAACTGAATTGATGATGGAATATCGTATTAGAGGGATGTAAGTATTTGATTAAAATTTATACGTCTGAATCTTTTTGTTTATTTTAATTTTGCAAGCATTTAAACATACGGGTTAAAATGTTTGAGAAAAAACTAAATTTACAAATTCTCAAAGAAATTTGTTATACAGGGTGGTGCCGACAATACGACAATAAATGAAACCACTGGTAGTTCTAGTTCATAGGAACATTATTAAACTATCAAATTAATACATCTTACAAGCAAAATAAAAAAAAAACAATAAAACTAAGTAGCATAAAACTGTAAACATACCGAGTTTCCTCCGTGCCTCGGAAAGCACGTTAAGCTGTTGGTCTCGGCTGCCCTATATAGATCTTTGGCAGTCGTTACAGGTAGTCAGTGACCTGAAAGTCTGACAACCAGTCTTACCAAAGGGTATCGTATTACCTAGTATTACCTGGGTTGTGGAGGTCAGATAGGCAGTCGCTCCATGTAAAATACTGGTATTCAGCTGCATCCGGTTAGACAGGAAGCCGACCCCAACATAGTTGGGAAATGGCTAGGCAGATGATGATGTTAAAACTGTAAACGAAATACATTACAATTTATAAACAAATATTGGTTTACTAACCTTAGGAATAATTTGCACCGATTTACGTATGGAAATACAATGTAACAAACGAATTTGGCAAAGACATTTAGGTAGTTTATTGTCGTATCGTCGTCACCACGACGGTGTTAGCATTTATTTGATAGTTTAAAAATGTTCCTATGAACTAGAACTACCAGTGGTTTCATTTATTGTCGTATTGTCGGCACCACCCTGTATAAGGGTGTATTTGGATGTCATGTGACTAATTGGTTCGTGTAGATTAAACCTTTGTGTTACTAAATCAGAGTTTAAAAATACAGTTTTATTATAATTTTCCTGTCTTCAACTAACTAATCAATAAAAAGTAAAAAAATATGGTGTCCGTCTAAATCGGTCAAATCAACCTATGTGCATTGCTCAGATATCATTTTCCTGGCCTCATCCTAATTTATTTAAGGTTGGCGCAGCATAACTTCTTTTTCCATACTTGTTTAATAGTTGTCTGTTCATTAGTCACGCTTTGTCTACGTTTACCTTATTTCACACAGTTCATTTAATTCGTGCACATATACATCTACTACATTTACGAAATGTTCATACATCGAGTAAATACAAACGAACCTCTGCTTGGAACTTGAATCGTTACTTTACTCGTTAGTGATCGCAAAGCTAGCCAGCCAGCAAAGGTGAATAAACATTCATCTAAATTAATATTTATTAAGATTAATATCATAAGGGCACGTGTACACACCTGGCCCGTAACTCGTAATAAAATCGATGTATTATTCTTTCGATATGAAATTCTGGAATCGTCTGAATTTGAACATATTGATTGAACCTTTTTTGGATCTCATCAACTGAACTTTAGTCTTCTTATATTTTATGCTCAATAGTTTTGAATTTAAAAAGTTCACCTAAATAATTTGACTTTGCCGTCAACATACTTGTCTCATGCATGGCTATTCAGAGAAGCCATCCCTTATTGCTGAAAAAAAATAAAGACAACAATTTTATGCAGGACAGGCCTTTGCATATTCGGTCAATGCTGTCATTTGTAAATCTTTGACAATGTTCTGAAAGTCTGCCATTAAGTCTTATAAAGGGTACCGTATTACCTAGTTCTATCTGGGGTGTGGAGGGCAGGTAGGCAGTCAGGTTAGGCTGGAAGCCAACCCCAGCGTAGTTAAGAAAAAGCTGATGATAGGCCTTCATATTAGTCACATGGACTTCACGATACAGTAATATGTTCAATTCACTTGATAACACCTAGTTCTTACTGTAACAAACTTTGTTTTAAAATCAACCTTATTCGGAATAAAGTGAATATATCCCTAGAGTCTTGGATGCCCGAAGGTTTCTTATTAGGAAAACCCAAACAACATTATACCGCCTAAAATTAGATCGAAGGACATGATATTTTCCGAAGCCCTTCTCCGCCATTCCAGAAATATTCTATTAAACAAAGGTGTCACCTGTGTGTACAGCACCTTATTATATATGTTCACGTCTGACCGATTTTCCGTTGGATCGTGCGCTTATTGAAAAGGTCAGAATAAAGATTAGAAATTTATTGGAAAAGGTCTCTAAGCTGTAGATGAGATCGGGAATCTAATAAGTTGCATCCACAGATATAGATATACCTAGATAATGCAAAAGCACCTACTTAGTTTTCTCGGCATTAGCATTTTATTCTTGAGGTTAAAACGCCAGGGTAGCTCGCGAAATTCAAATTTAATTAAGTTTTTTTGCAATATGCAGGTTGATGTCAGGTTGTTTGTTGATTAAAATATGATCTGCAATCGTAACAAAATATCCTTCCAACCCTTTTTTTTTTGGGTGGTGGGAAATCATTAAATAACCCCTCCCGCTTTGGGCAGAGCGAAAGGGAGTATTAGACTTCTACTGACTTAAAACCACCCATGTTCCTTTTTGGCCCTTTGTGTCGAGGTTGCGGTATATCTTTCGAATAACACGAAGCGCCGTCGACACGGCCTGTCGTCGTCATAACATGGACGGACGGCGAGCTAACCCATTACTCACTGTCTACAGGCCTGCGTCTAAAGGCCTGCGTTTACGGTGGCCGGAAGCCACATGGCTTCCAACCCTCTAAGTTTATTTAATCCTACTGAATTGCTCTTTGATGGAATAGTCGTTAAATGGGTTTAGATGAGCTAAGAGAGCTGTATTGATGATTTTATTGGTTACATACGTGTTACGGTTTCAAATAATATTTTCTTTAAAAAACTGCCCGAATTTGAGCTGCAAATTGCAAAAAGTCTTCCAAAAGGTGCTTCCTCCTTAACGTGGTTACTGTCGCCACAACAAGCTAATATGTTTAAAATAACAAAGTTACATATTAAGAACTTTATTCTAGATATTTAAACAACAAAACCGTAGTCTATTTTGTATAGTTACCCGACTGCAAGGAAAGTGTTATGTTTTTCTTACTAAATAGTGCTTCATAGTAGGATGTCAAAAAAAACCGACTTCAGAAGAAAAATCAGTTTCTGAAGTAGGTGACATTTGTTTGTTTGATTTCGTTTTTTTTTTGCCACTGACTTCAGAAACTGATTTTTCTTCTGAAGTTTATTTTTCACTTTTTTGTTTTTTTTTTCACTTTTTTGTGTTTTTTTTTCACATTTTTGTGTTTTTGAAGTCGGTTTTTTTTGCAAAAAAAGTTTTTTTATTTTTCCATTTTTTCATAAATATTTTTTCAAAAATCTTATACAAATATTTATTATGCGTTTAACATTCAACCATGAAACGAAACCCTTAACCTTCAAGATTCCCTTATTATTGCCTAACCGTTGAGGAGTAGTACCTTCCATAATCAGCTCACCTAGATAACCTGAATGAATACGTGATTTTGAAAATCCCACGATATGTTTTGATTGTAAGAATTGTTTTATAGCTTAGACACGGGTGTTTGATTTAGCAACAGCGATTGATAAGTTCTAAGAATTAGTCTGATTCTTAGACTCGACTCCACTTCACTGATGTGGAGTTAACTAGCATAACGTAATAAATTAAGGGTCAGCGTGACAACTAAAGCATATTCTCGACGACACGGTTGACGCAGTAGCTGAGCGATTGGTTGCTGCACTGCTTTTCGCGGGTTCGGTTCCCGCACGGAACAAACATTACGCCTTTTTTTTTGGTTGGTAGTAAATCATCAAATGACACATAGGTATCCAAACTTATTTTTGTATGGCCGACATGTTAAGACCCCAAAAGACTAATGACCTAATACACTCCAGTATAGCAAGGGACAAAGAAACTACGAATGTAGTGACATTATTGTAACACAGATTCTGTATTTGATGACCCAATTGGCAGCAGTCGAATGACAACCTTCTATGGAAACGAAAATAGGGCAAACATTTTTGGTGAAATGGTATTTTCAGGGTTTTTATTTGACTTTTTGTGCATGATTGTTATTTTCAACTGTTTTTTTTGTGATTTATTTTAATAGAGAGCAGCGGTGGCCCAGTGGTGGTGGCCTCGACTTACGAACAGTAAGTCGTGGGTACGAACCTCGACAGGCGCATTACTTTGTGTATTTTATTTCATCACCACTGCTCTCAAAAACGGTGAAGGAAAAAATCGTGAAAAAACGGCATGTCCAAGAACCAAAAATTCGAAGACTTGCGATATCTACCAATCCGGACTGGGCCCGCGTGGTAGATCATAGCCCATTCCCTCTCGAAGAGAAGGCCTGTGTCCTAGCAGTGGTGATGTTAATGAAGTGTGAAGATTTTTCTGAAGCGCTTTGCTATATAATACTCTGTATAAACGAACCTTAGTTTGGTCTGACAATGAAAGTGTAATAAATGAGTTGTGTCGAAACCATTATAGTGTGCTAAAATGTAGCACAAAAAACCACCAAGTGGGGGTAGAGTACTAGTATTTAATTACATGCTTTTAATTTTGTAGAAAGTTCTTAACTTGAAAAAATCTTCCGCTCGTCGTCGATAAAATTAATGTCTAAATTAACTATCCAAGGCTTAGCTAATGGAAGTTTAATACGCAATTACCCAGATACAAAGTTACTGCATGGCATTATTAATTACAAGTCATTCTATCTACAGTTATAAGCTTTTTTTTCTTAGCCCGCTTAAAGGCCGTCCACTCCTTCATTTCTCCGCTCAAAACTGTAACGACTAATTCAACTTTGACGAGCTTTTTTTTTAAAGTCTGACATAACAGAGAATAATAAAAACATTTTATCTAAAGGGCACGTTTTTTATCTCCGTACCATGGACTTTGCCTGTTAAGCACCGTTCCGGGTTTTAAGTCCAGCGAAGTATAATTGGATTTTTCTGTGAAGAATTTTACAATTAGAGATTGGAGAATGGAATTGTGCGCGATAAGCCATCTATTGCAAAGTTTTGTGTACTGGAATTTTGGTTGGAGGGGAAACCTTCCAAAAGCGACCGGTCTTTAGGGGTAAGACCGGGGAGTGGTAGATTTCATATATAGGTCACTTGGGAGGAGGCATCATTTCCCCCTAATACCTACTGTTTTGAGTATATAAAATATATTATAACAAAACAATTTGTTGTTGAGAAGTGACTTACCAGTAGGACATTTATTTGCAAGTTGATGGATATATTTATAATGTTTAAACAAAGTGGAAAGGTTCGATTTAGGAAACTTTACATAATAATACCTGCTGTACGAGAGACTAGCCAGCCCAATAATGATGGTGTTAAAATTCAGTCTAATTAGATGCAGCTGCATACAAATACTACAGTTGCTACGAGTACTTTAATAGCGGTCATTGACCCACTTACATTTATTAAAGTTCTTAACAGTGAAATCCAAAAACAAGCCTGTTTATGTCTTGAATCGTCATCTATCATGATCTTCAACATTTTTCTAACGAAAAACTTTACATGGTTCATTTGTTTTGGTTCGTACGGAGAGATATTAGCTAATTGGAAACAAATGTAACTAAAATATCATTGAACTTATTGATACAACAAACAACAGTCTTCTGAGCATTGTTACTAGTAAGCCGCCTAATGGGGTGCCTTTTTTTTTGGCGGGTGGAAAATCGTCAAATAACCCCTCACGCTCTTGGGCAGAGCGAAAGGGAGGTCAGACTTCTACTGACTAAAAACCACCCGTGTTCCTTCTTAGCCTTTTATGTCGAGGCCGCGGTCTCTCAACCCGCAGCCACGACGGTGTCCATGTACTGTTGCGAGGTGTCCGCAGAAGATGGCGGAATTAGGTAATACTGTAAGTTTAGGGTTGTTATACGATTGTTTTTCAATTTAGTTAATTATACTAACATAGATTAAGGAATACTAAAGAATTTGTGGGTTATCTACCCGAAATAAAGAAAAAATAATTGATACAATAGCTACCAGTAACTCCCACTAAAACAGTAACACAACACACATGCCCCAACTATCCTACAAAAATGGATGCCAATCCTTTCTACCATCCCCAAGGAGTATTACCCAGCTTTTATATTATGTAAAATCGAATATATACAGGCAGGACCGTTGGACATCTCTAAAATGGAAATTATATTATACTCCGTAAAAAGGATATAACATTTTGATGCGTCAGAAGATACCGCGGGAGTGATTCCCTTACGTTTTTGTTACTCAATTTCATTTTTAACGGCACGTTTTTTGTAGGGAATTATAATAGGGCTTATTTATTTCATAATAAGCAACTTTGTTGTGGGAAGTTATAAAAAATGCGGAAAATAATGAGGGAGGATTAGTATTGGGTTTTTACGGGTCCATGTAAACGAAAGAGTAAGAATATAAAATTATCGAATAAAGATAAGTGATGGTCCGCCCTATCGGAGTGACTGCCTATTTAATATCTACAACCTACTTAGTACTAGGTAAAATACAATACCTTTTTTTTTTCTTGGGCAGAGCGAAAAGTGTCAGGCTTCTACTGACTAAAAACCACCCATGTTCCTTCTTAGCCTTTCATGTCGAGGCCGCTTGGTAAGACTGGTTGTCCGAATTTACCTGTAACGACTGTCAAAGATATTGTATATTTTTTCATTGTTTATGTGAAGCGCATACGTAAATCTGATTGTTAGTTCGGCAGTTTTGAATAAAGAATGATTTTTATATAGTTATTATTACTTGCGTTATTATTGAATGAGCCACCCGCACAGTTGAGTTTAGTTCCATCTCAAATCGAATCATCAACTTAAAAAATGTTCTTAATAAAATACATGAACAGCTTTAGTAAATATTATATGGAAAACGTAACAAGTGCCTATGAAATTTGAGGGTTGCCCTCGATTTCCCTGGGATCCCATCATCAGATCATGACTTAGTGACAATGGGACCACCTCGGGAGTATATTCTTTCGAATACAAAAATAAGTTTTAAAATTGGATCATTAATGACGGAGAAATCCGGAAACAAAAATACAAAAAATAACGTACAGACGAATTGAGAACCTCCTCCTTTTTGGAAGTCGGTTAAAAACACTACCTAGCAATTTCTGCAAGTATGAACAATAGCAATTCTCCATAGGTGTACAATGTGTTTTGTCTTGAATTGTGTATTTTTGTGTGCGCATTTCAAAGTAATAGGGGATAAATTTATAGCATTTTCGGAGTAGGTACAATGATTCTATGCAAACTAAATATTTTTTTATATATTTTTCTCCGAACACAACTGTTCCTCACCGAGTTATATGGGTACAAACAAACACATATTATCCATAACGTGTTTGTACTACTATAAATCTCACTACAATGGTTGTTTGTCGGGCATAAATAGGGAAATGTATCGCTTCACATGTCGGATTGAAAAAATAAGGAGATAACTTACTTTTCCGGGATAGTACTCAATATTCACTAGGGAAACGAATTGAAGTGACGGAATCGAAGTGGTATGCGTAAAACCCCGTTCACGACCTCAGGCGAAGCAACTTGCGTCAAACGACACGGACGATCGTCCCAGAGTGCATCAAAGCGGACATGTGTGGACTGGAGAAGAGGGGAATTCTCCTCTCGTCTCCGTTTCACTCTTAACAGCTAGGGTGTATCTACCGAAGCTGTGTGAAGATGCATACTGGCAGAGATGTGTGTACTATAAACTACCGCCGCCCACCGCTCATCAAACACCACACACTACACACCGATGAGCTTTTTATTTAATCTTGAATGGGGACAAATACAGTATGTTAGGTTAAACGAGAGACGTATTGAGGGAAGGTTTTCAGTAATCGATTCTCATCCCAAATATGTAAAAAAACTAAACCTTAATTTGTGACATAATTGTGGCCATGGCCCGCAAGCTCTACAGATCTCACTTCAATAAGCCGTTTCTTTTTCGGCTTTTATTCTGCACCAGTTTTAAAATATGAAGGTAAAATGAATTATAACTAAAAGTCATTGACCCACACAGTCAATGGCACATTTTCTATGATTATCGCAAGCGGTTGCGGGACTCTTGCGAAATGTTTATTATGGTTCTGTCTGTTATTTTAACGGTGTTTCTTTATGTTTATATTTTTAGTAGTATCATGTAAGCATTATTGCGGGTTTTAATTTATGTCCCTCGTTCAAACTAACATAGCCTCTTTCCGCAGCTCAACCGTTTCCACTAAAGCGCACCGGAGTCGAGAGGTGTAAATAACAAAATTCTGTTAGTGGTTTACAAGCTCATCTCATCTCCTGTCTTCTCGTTTAAACTTCGGATAGTCCCCGCCTTTGTTGCGCCGGCATAGTGGTGACCGGTAGCAAACTCTAAGAATATTACATACTAGCATAACGTAACATCACACCTGTAATCACCTAAAGGTATGGCAGAGGTGTACCGATTCTTCATTGAGACATCTCTGCTTCATTTTGCCAGTTATGTTTTTAAATCTCATATAATTGGAGGGTGAGTCTCTTGCCTGATGGCAAACCGAGCACAAATTCAGACTCCGTGGCTGCTACTGAGGAATTCCTGATGGAAAAACCCAATGACACTTTGCTCGACCTAGGAATCGAACCTTAAACCTCATGCTCAGTAGTCGCACTTGCGACCACCAGACCAACAAGGATGTCAAAGAGTGAGTAGTCGTGGTAAATATCTATTTATTGATTGTAAGAGAAAAGTAACCATGTATTTTAATTAAAAACTATTAAATATACTAACTAGAAACTATAAAAAAGCATCAAAATACTGCTGCTCAACCCTGTCAGCCGGTAATGTCCTCAAAAGACTGGCGGCATTGCCACGTTGTATGGCAACACTTAACCTCTGTCCAAAATAAAAGCCAGTTTTTGCACGAGAAGCGTCAACTAAGCGTTTTTAAATGTCTTTAAACAGACTATAAGTACTCGGACCCCACGGCCGGTAGAGTTTCAACCCCAAACGGCTTCAAAAAGTAGTTTCCACGTGTCGTGGTTCATGGGAACATTAAACTTTTAACTATATTGTTTCGTGTTAGAGATTTTGTACCTCACCCTCACGTCAATGGTGCTTTGGAGTAAGATATTTTTCAAAGAAAAAGATACCTTTATCTATATTTTATTTTTAATCGAATTGCGTATGTATTCTGGCTTCAGGCGAAGGGGATACATTTTTCCGATAATTGTTTTTGTTTTATCTTTTCCTTGATGAATTTGTAAAATATCTAACGTGATGTGAAGGTACCCTTTGTTATTTTTCGTTTTTTTACAGGTCCATACAGGTACATATAGGGGATGAAAATTTTATCCGGGGGGATGAAATGGAAACGGTTATTAATTTACAATATATTTTACCAATTATTTCGTTTTATGTTAACGTTATGAATATCCCTTTGATGAGGATAGCCCTCCTCCATAGAAGGTTCTAGTAGGTACATACAGAACATCACGCCTGTAATCCCCGAAGGGTAAGGCAGAAGTGTACCTATTTTAACACCCTCATTCCGTCAGTTATATCTACCGTGTCCATCAACCGGGCACAGATCCGGACTACGTGGCTGCTACAAAGAAATATCTCAAGGAAAAATCGAATATAACTTCGCCTGACCTGGGTATAGAACCCAAGAAGCTTCGATGCTTGCGGCCACAATACCATCGAGGTAGTCAAAAATCGATAACTTCACACTCGCATAACTATTATTTCAACAAAAAGCAAATCATACCACAATAATAAACGACAGTCATTTAAAAGGCAAATGTGGAAGACTGGAAGTCTATTATGGAAGTCGCGGCTTCGGCTCCAGGCTAAAAGGGTCACCTTTGTCTTGCCCAACAGCATTAGGGTCACAAAGCGTTCGTCCGAAAGCCGTTACATGACTTGCGGATTTCAAAAAAGGAAAATCTTATTTTTCTTCTGGGTTTTAGTTTAGCTGTGAAGTTGGAATGGAAAGAAAAGATTTTTGTGGTCAGCAAAGAGTTTTTCTTGAACAAGGGTTTATTATTATGTGTAACGTAATGATATAGGTACTGTTGTTTATATGCTGGCAAAGTAAGCTTACAGTCACGACCAATAATATGTATATAATAAACGTAGCAACTTTTAAAAGTGTTTTACTCCTACTGCATTAATTAACGTTTTTCGCTTTCGTGATTGTTAAAGTAAATTCAACACATAAAATAAAATAAACATTTTTACATCAGTTTAAATCGATTCCGAAATAGTTACTCGTTTTAGTAACATATAACAATTAAATACTTGCAACACTATTAATATTTTATGCCTAGCAACTTTTCTAGATTTTTTGTTCTCTCTGGTTTTTTTCCTCAAACGCAAAGTTTAATTGTTCTGTTAAATACTGTAAATTGCAATGAATTCAGTATTCTATTTTTCCACGCATGTTTTATTTATATAGTGATTATTTTAGAAGTCATACTATTACGACATAAGTATTTTATCAAAGCTTTTGAACTTTGATAACTGTTTGATAAGTGCTCGTGACTGTAGCTACTTGTAGCAGAAAACGGTAACCAATGTCGTGTAGATTCATCTTATATAGGGTGTAAAAGTACCCTTAACGCAAACGAAGAGCACTTGTTCTCCCTACCACTGCGATCCTTTTTTTGTTCTAGACCATACCTGGGAACCTCCTAGTTACGGAGATATTGAGGATCAAAGTTACAAATTTTTCACAGCTGTTTTTGTAAATACTAGTATTTCAGGTTTTAACTTTACTTAAATTACCTCCATGACCCGTTTACTATTCAAAGCATCCACTAGCACAATGTTTTAAGAGTGCTACTTTGAGTTTAACCGTAAAATGTGATTTTTGACCCCAAAAAAAAAGTCATTTCCTAGCAAAAACTTTTGCGTAGGGGTACTTGGTTTGATGTACAGAATGCTTGGTTGTCGGATGCGTGAAGGGTTCGTTTACACCCTGTATTTAATCTGAAGATATTATAGACTGCATTCGGTACCTATTGAGTCTCTCTTTTATCTTATCCAAGTCCATTCTTCTTAAACAGAAACCTTTTTTTTTGGGAGGTGGGAAATCATCAAATGCTCCTCCCGCTCGGTAGGGAGTGTAAGACTTCTACTGACTAAAAACCACCCATGTTCCTTCTTAGCACTTTGTGTCGATGCTGCGGTATCTTTTCCGAACAACCCGCAGCCCCGACGGGAAACGGAAACAGAACACCTCCAGTAACAAAGCCTAGAAACAGGTTGTGCAAAACAATCCTTATTACTTCGATAAATATTCCCGTGTTTCTAAAACCCTACTTTTGCTATCTCTAATAAATTGCCTTAATTTTCTCCAAACCACCTTCCATTACACCAACGCGATACTCACGATTCGAATAACAAAGCCTCCCTTTACATCAAGATTTCGCCTCAAAATGACAAGCAGTGTCATTATTGATTCATTAATTTTACCACAAAGAATATGGATACAGAAGGACCATTCATATAATTAACTCAAGCTGTACTAATCTTTGTGTCAGCCCTGTTATTGTGTTTTTTCATCAGGATTTCTCGGTAGCAGCCATTGAGTTTGCCGTTGTTACCGCACACCAGGAATTTCTCCGGTATTGTAGGTAGAAAACAAACATTTAAACTCATATACACAAACAGCCAAACCCGCGACACGCAGCGTGGCCTTTAATCGCTCAGCCACTGCGCCAACCGTACCGTTATGTTTTATTATAATTGTATTTTTGATTCAAACATTGACGTCTATACGTTACGTTTACACTGTGCCTACTCCAATGTTGATACTGTTTCCGCAGGATTATTTTTGCCCATTATAATAAATAAACCTTCTGCAGCACATAATATTCTCTATGATCATCTATTGTGGTAGCACCCTATTGTTCCTAAACCGTAGCCCCGATCAATGCAACCAAGCTATTCGGCCTATTGTTGGCGCCGGACGTAGGTGGGCTCTGCATATTGAATGCAGGTGAGGTGGATATAATTGGATTCGAGAGCCTGTTCTGTTAGTAATAAGGTATGGATTTAGGAGGACAATTTGTAAATAATTTGCATGAATGTTATTAATTGAAGTAAGTATATAACCAGAAGTTGTCTACAATTCATCTTAGGATAATTTTCTTTAAAATTTACGAGCATTAAAACTGAAAACCCTGGTACATTTACGTCAAAAGTACATCATTGCCAACTTAACAGCCTAATGTTGTACCAGTTTAGCACCAAAAGACTTTCTTATACTGTGAAAACCAAGCGTTCCAAAGGTTTCTTGATGATGATTTTTTTAAAGATCTCTGTGAGTTCCGTGGACACTACGAGACGAAGTCAGTGATATGATCCATTCAATCGGCCATCGTGACGGTAAATTAGTTGTTTACAAACTTAAATATACAGTCGGTTCTAATACTGAAAACTCAAATTAATAGCAACTACCTCAAGCTCTGAAAAGCAGACACATGCGTGATAATACCACCATTTCACACTCCAAGTTTTCATTATTTTCTCGTCATAACTCCGGTACTTAGTCTTGCCACCCGCTTCTATACCAACACAAGAGAATCATAAACACAAATATGTACACGAAATTAATCTTTCCAAAGTTCGGTACGCCAACCCGTAGCTCGCAGGTCGGCGGAGTTTCATCAAAGCTGAAACGAAATCCAGGTCCAATTAATCATACAGTTCCGTACTTTCGCAGTACCCGATGTAAAGTTGGGTAATTACTCAAGTGAAGTGGAAAACGGACCCCTGGGTGACGGCTGAAATATGGCAGATGTGTGGCGTCATGCCGTGTATGGAATGATTGGTTGGTTTTGGGTTTGAGGTCGGTAATTAATTTTACGCCGAAAATTGACTAACAAAAGTAAATTTTGCGGTGGAAGATTTTTTGTGAATGTGTTTTTTTGTTGGTATTTTAGCGACCAACAGTCGATTTCTATCAAAAAAGTTGTTACACGATTAAATTTTGATGCATCAACTAATCAACACACAAAGTAATTTGGTCAAAGAAGACTCATAAATGTTCATAATATATAACGAAACTGCGAAAGGTAAGATGATTTTTGTTATTTTTTCATTTACTTATATATTACTGCTTAAGGACTGGGCGGACCGCATGTTACAATGACGCCTCGAACTTGGTCCTAAAACGGTCTTTCCTAAGCCGAAGTGAACTAGTTCACGATCGGCTCTCTTCGGGTGCGGTCGTAAAATTTATTAAAAGCTTTATTTATGTTCTTTATACCTCAAAAATACCACGCCGCTTATACAAGGTTACGTTAACGAGCATACTATACCGATTCTCTGTATGGCGAACGCGTCGAGCAAATGTTCGGACGACCGTATCTTTAGTTTTTATATCAATGTATTTTTTGAATAAAACCAGTTAGTACGCACATAATATTTAAAAATACTTTACAAAGGCGGGCTTAATGCCTTGGGCATTTTCTAACAGTCTACCGGTCGTCAGTGTCAGTTTAAAATTTATTGAACAATCATAACATCATGCATGATGTAACCGCCGAAGGATTAGGCAGAGATGGGCAGAGGTGTACCTAATAGTACACTCACATTTTGCCAATTATGTGTGACTCCTTTGTTATAAAGGAACGAGCCTATTGCCATAAACCGGGCACTAAGTGAAATCAAAACAACTCCTGTTTTAGGTGAATAGTTTGGACCACACCGTGAGCTATCTCCAAAAAAAAAATCAAATTACAAACAATCGACATCTTATATAACGCCCTACTTTATCTTCCGTTAATCCACCTGCTCTCTTATAAATCTTAACGTTAATCCACATCACTTCTAATCCAGCCACGAACACATCAAACCAGCGCAATGAATTCTAAAAGCTTTCGCTTGTGACGTCACACTTTATGGTTATGAGACCTCAGGGAAATTCGGACGTAAGGATCAACCATATGGACGGGGACCAACCGTTCTGGACAGGTCTTTACACGTTGAAATGGCATGGATGATGATGTATTGGTTAGGTGGGCGAGCGATCTGGGTGACTTTCATTTGTCACTAGAGTGTATTTTTTATATTTGAGGGACAGCCCTCCGCAGACTGATGGGATAAATTCAGTATATCATACTAAGATGCTACATGACATGATTCAGGATCGTTATGGAAATCCAATATAATTAATTTGTTTTTTTTCCTCATACGCAGTGTATCGGTACCTAAGCAAAATGCACGACGCAAACGGCAAGCGTAGTAAGTATCCCAGTTATTTCTAAGAATTCATCCTAACCGTCTATACACCAAGAAGACATTGAGATCCTTTCTCAAGGAGTCGCATAGGTCTTGTTTTATTCTTCGTAGTCGTTATTTGAGTGTCCTATATCCCCACACTTGCATTGCCACAAAGGGTAAAGCATTTGTGTACCTGCAAGTGTAATCACGGTCACATATCAAGCTATTATTATCCAGTATAATCTGACCTCGTTTTATATGAGCTTTCCGTATAATGAGAGATTGGTCGTTGAGCGTACATCCATATTTTGCTTACCATATTTGTTTTTTAAGCCCAATGGAATAAGTGCGTGTTTTACAAGATTTATGTACATAGACGAGCCTAAAGGAGTGTGTAAGGATAGTAACAGGTGGGGTCCTGTGGTTTTTGCCCGACCCCATGGGTTAAATTGTGTGAGTTTATACACTACGATGATGATTATGATTGAAACCTGCAACAGGGCATGCTTACTTACATGATACTTATAAAAATATGAACAAAAAAAAGCACAGATTAATAACAGACAGAACCATACCAACTATTTCGACAAAGTCTCGCAACCCTTGCGCTTATCACAAAAAATGTGATCGGGTCAATGACTTGTAGGTATAATCCATTTCCCTTCATATTTTAAAACTGGCGTAGGACAATAGCGAAAAAGAAACGTCTAGTAAAGTGAGATCTGGAGAGCGTCGAGGTCATGGCACAATAGAGGATCGGACCGATTCAAAAAAATATGATTCTAATTATTCCGTCACTTAGATTATCGCAAAATATTGGATACGTGTTTTTTGTTTTATCAAATTAATAAAAATTGACGATGTTAAAACGCGTCAAAGATCATGAGTGGGGGGTTGTAACGTCATTTGTAGCATTTGTAGGTAAAAATGTACATGACATGTGTTTTCATTTTTTGTTTATGTTAAAAAAAATATGTGTTCAATATTTTGCGATAATCTATCTGACGGACTAGTTAGTTTTTTTTTGTCCGTTCCCCTATTACGTCACAAAATAAAGGTTTTTACATATTTGGGACGAGAATCAAATACTGAATGTCCTCCCTCAAAATGCCTTGATTAAATTAACATACTGTATATGTTTCTATAATAATAGGTGCATTCAAAATAGTGACTCATCTAGTCGCTGTTATCCGCCATTTTATACTCTAAGACTGCGCCGACCAAAACAGTTCAAAACGGTCGACACGGTTAAGTCGGTATAATCAAAACTATTACAATAATTAACCTAAAAAAAATGCTATGAACACCGCAAAGAATGTGTTTAATATTGTTCCGTAGCAAAAATAAAAAATATTGTCTAGTTAAATAAATAAAATTACGTAAAGTTGTGACAAATATCTAAAAATAGCATGTTGGTGTTTAGTTGAATTTTGATACTAAACTGTTGATTTTTTTTACAGGGTTAAATTCATATTAATCTCAAATGTCCATTCTACAATTCGTACGTTTTAGATTTTCGAAATGTCACCTGGTTATTTCAGTATATTTATTTTTTTAAAGCATCTCATTTCCGCCATACAATTTTTCTATGGACGCGCGACGTTGTATTATAAGCAACGTACACCGCTCGGAAATTCAGTCGCCCGCAAGAGCTCAGAGAGTGGTCACGTCTCGTTGCGGAGCGACGCACCAAAAACGACAAGTCGCGATCTTTTGTGTACACATACGTGCTGCCACCAGATAAAATTAGGTAAGTCATAAATTTAGTTTTTTGAGTTTGTTAGTAAATGAAACAAGTAACATTTTTTTATTGTACATAACACTTGTAAATATACCTAATTTGTTTGTATGTTTTTGTTTTAGTAAAAATGGGAAAGCGAAAAGAAAAATACTATAAGAAGAAAAGTGGCGCTCTTTTCCGGAAAAAAAACCAACCTCATAAGTATGTTTTTCAATATAATTTTCTCTTATAATTCAATATGGGTATCATTTTATAGGTTTTTGGGGGTGCCGATTGCAAATCTGACATACTTTTTTAAATCCAAGATGGCGGATAGTATTTTTTTTCTCAAATGTTTGATATGGGTATGGTTTAATAGGTTTTTAGGGGCGCCGATTGCAAATCTGACATAAATTTTGAAATCCAAGATGGCGGATGTGTTATTTCCTCAAATTTTCAATATGGGTATGGTTTAATAGGTTTTCGGGTGTGCCGATTGCAAATCTGACATAAATTTTGAAATTCAAGATGGCGGATGTTTTTTTCTCAAATTTTCAATATGGGTATGGTTTAATAGGTTTTTGGGGGTGCCGATTGCAAATCTGACATAAATTTTGAAATCCAAGATGGCGGATGTGTTTTTTTCTCAAATATACAATATGGGTATGGTTTAATAGGTTTTTGGGGGTGCCGATTGCAAATCTGACATAAATTTTGAAATCCAAGATGGCGGATGTGTTTTTTTCTCAAATATACAATATGGGTATGGTTTAATAGGTTTTTGGGGGTGCCGATTGCAAATCTGACATAAATTTTGAAATCCAAGATGGCGGATGTGGTTTTTTCTCAAATATACAATATGGGTATGGTTTAATAGGTTTTTGGGGGTGCCGATTGCAAATCTGACATACATTTTGAAATCCAAGATGGCGGATGTTTTTTTCTCAAATTTTCAATATGGGTATGGTTTAATAGGTTTTTGGGGGTGCCGATTGCAAATCTGACATAAATTTTGAAATCCAAGATGGCGGATGTGTTTTTTTCTCAAATATACAATATGGGTATGGTTTAATAGGTTTTTGGGGGTGCCGATTGCAAATCTGACATACATTTTGAAATCCAAGATGGCGGATGTTTTTTTCTCAAATATTCAATATGGGTATAGTTTAATAGGCTTTTGGGGGTGCCGATTGCAAATCTGACATAAATTTTGAAATCCAAGATGGCGGATGTGTTTTTTTCTCAAATATACAATATGGGTATGGTTTAATAGGTTTTTGGGGGTGCCGATTGCAAATCTGACATAAATTTTGAAATCCAAGATGGCGGATGTGGTTTTTTCTCAAATATACAATATGGGTATGGTTTAATAGGTTTTTGGGGGTGCCGATTGCAAATCTGACATACATTTTGAAATCCAAGATGGCGGATGTTTTTTTCTCAAATTTTCAATATGGGTATGGTTTAATAGGTTTTTGGGGGTGCCGATTGCAAATCTGACATAAATTTTGAAATCCAAGATGGCGGATGTGTTTTTTTCTCAAATATACAATATGGGTATGGTTTAATAGGTTTTTGGGGGTGCCGATTGCAAATCTGACATACATTTTGAAATCCAAGATGGCGGATGTTTTTTTCTCAAATATTCAATATGGGTATAGTTTAATAGGCTTTTGGGGGTGCCGATTGCAAATCTGACATAAATTATGTCATCCAAGATGGCGGATGCAATTTTTTTCTCAAATATTCGGTATTTTCATTTCCAGAACCACCACGTGTTTCTTTTATGGTGAATCATCTATTTTTATTGATTTTTTGTAGATAAAGATTTACCATTTTTAGGTGCAAGTCCTGATGGAATTGTAGGAGAGCATGAAATTGTGGAAATAAAATGTCCATACTCAGCCAGAGGTATGAGTGTTGACTATAAGAGAGAAAAAAAATAATTTCTGGAAAATAAACAAGGATGGCCTTGTCTGTGTAAATAAAAATCATGACTGGTATTTCCAGGCACAAGGGCAACTACACGTCACACAAAAACAAACTTGCATATTTGCAGTTTGGACTGAAGTGGATATGAAGATTGAGGTAATAGAAGAAGATAAAGAATTTTGGAGTAAAATGGTGGGCAAATTGAAAAAGTTTTATTTCGATTGTATACTGCCGGAAATAATTGATTCTCGATTAGATAGGCAAATGCAAATTAAGGAACCCAAATATATTATTGAAGCGATACATGAAAAAGAAAAAGGAAAAGAAAACAACTCGAAACGGAAAACAGATAAAAATAATGAAACAGCAAAACGTAAAAAAAATACAATAACACATACAGGTACCTGCGATAAAGTGTAATGTACAGACAGACACCTGCTCATCAACCTACCCCAATCTGTCATTTTTATGTCCCTACCTAGAAAATATGTTAAATAAACAAATTATTGAATTGTTGGACTTTAATTACAAACTAGCTTTATTATTACCATACCCACCTTACCTACATACCCAAAAAAAACCCCGGGCGTGCACTGAACAACGCCTTCATCGCAATCGGATGAATAATATATAATATCACGACTTAGATCGTAATAAACAAAAAATCTAATCTTTCCTCTTTATAATGTTAGTTTAGGTTATGTTAAAGTGAGAATTGCTATAGGTATCTCTTACTGTTAAATATACAATAACACCTTGGAATTTCCCAGAGGCCATAATCCCCACGTACTTAATCTACTACCTACATTGCAACGCGAGAGCCGGACGGACCGAGTACTTGCCGCGCGCGTAGTTATTTTGTCGCGCGGATATTTTTATATTGCAATATCTTCTAATATATCTGTTTAAACTATATAAAGTCAAGGGCACAAATATACTATATTCAATTTCCGTTCTAACAAACACATTTATTTAGATATAGTTTAATACCATATGGGTTTAATGAGCTTCGCAAAAATTCATTCTTTTTAATCGAACATTTTAAAAGTAAAAGCAGTTATTGTGAGTACCAGTCGCTGATAGACATATGCTGTCGCAGACTTTTGTTTAGAACTTTTAAAGAGGAACAATTCCATCATACATGACGTTTGCGTAACTTAAACGGTTTACGCAACGGAAGCTCTCAAAAAGGAATATTTTTTCCCGTTTTTGCAACATTTTTCATTTGTGCTCAGCTCCTTTTGGTTGTAGCGTGATGTTATATACTCTATAACTTTTCTCGATAATTGTACTACGCAACACAAAAAGAATTTTACAGTTCCACCCAGAAGGCCCTGAGTTTAGCGCATTCAAGCAAACAAAAAAACTCTTCAGGTTTATAATAATTATAGTATCTATAGGTAGATACAAAGATTATTCGACTTTATTTAGTGAATTACGAATATAAAAGCATCTAACTAGACAGTATTCGTATTTTCAAGTCATTCAACACAACAACAAATTTTTAAAAATCATAGGTTGTTAACTTTTGTTGTGCAAATGCACTCGTGACGCGAGAGACTTGCCGTTGTGTGCGAGACGACGCACACAACTAGCGAGCCGTGGTTAATACCTATTTGCCGCACGCCGTTTTCGCTCGGCGCAGTCTTAAGAAAGTCCTACAAAACCAGAACAAGACAAAAATATTTTAATTTAAAAACACATTTATCACGAATACATCAAAAGAATTACGTAACAAACAAATCTAATCCATCGCTATGCAGGTTTGATGTATCAAAGTGGGGCTGAGGCGTGTGCCCGGGGACATTCCATCATCATTTTGTTTGCCCATCCATCGTTTATAGATGTCAAAAGTTGAGGGCGCGCCGCATCGACCCAGCTTTTGTTTGTGCAGAACACGATTATTTTTTTAAATGGGTTTTAGCGTGGGCTGGTGTTTGTGACCCGGATTTGGTCCTCGGGCTGGTTTGATTTTGTTATTGAAATGCTTTAGAATTTGGAAGAAATTGATGTCATAAATCATCACGGGTTTCTTAAAAACATCTGTCTTCAAAATTAAAATGAACATTGACACTTACTGTAACGCTGAGACAGAGTTGTGTAGCAACTTCCAAATGACTTTTGAGTTTTTGTATTCTGATTAATGTCAAATTATGAGAATAGCTCTAATGTAACTAACAAAACAAATACAAATGAAGAAGTAATATAAATGAATAATATAAATGATGATAAATTATTCACTGTTTAATTAGTTTGGAAACAACAGTAATTTGCAGAAAGCCAGTCGTTTCATTAAATACTGGTATTCAGCTGCATTCAGTTAGTAGAGAGGAAAATGACCCACAAATGGTTTACAGAAGACTAAGCAGATAATGCGTAATTTATATCATCAAAATATAAATGAGACAGTAGTTCAAAAGAGAATGCTAAAACAACGAATCATTAGTTATAACCCAAATTGAATGTGCTACCTACATAAATATTGGATAACGTTGAAATATCGGGATAGTAGGTGGTAATCCGATTTTCACATTCATTTTACAACGAAACTGGAACTAACTGCACAGGCTTCAACTTTTTCTCGTTTTTTAGTTTACATTTCAAATACAACCGCATTACGGTTTCAAACGGTTTTATATTTTTCCAAGGATTGTTTGGTTTTACTTCGCTGTATGAATGAATTATATAAATATTGAACATTCTGGGAATGAGCTAATATTTCATGTACTATATGCAGTTTTTCTGTAATGCAATACATTTTACTAACTAGCGATTATTTTTATCTGTATCATCATCACCTTCACTCTCCTGCTGTTAATTCAAATTTTATTTGGGGTCGACCCAGCATGTTCTCGTCTTTCATACTTCTCAATCAGCAGTCACATTCTTTCTAGCCATATCATTCTTTATACAGTCCATCCGTCGTTTCTTTGGATTTCCTCTACTCTTATAGACATCTAGATTCATATTTAAAATAAAAACTCCACTTATATGTTTTTGCTCGTTCTCAAAGTCTCATAATAACTGACAAATCCGCGCTCATCAAAAATCTTTTTCTACTCAACTTCTGAAGTGATATTAATAGTCCCGTGTTTTAAGAAAGACGAATACATACGAATAGAGCAAATATTGCCCGAATGTTCCCACATTGTCCGGATTCCTGCCTTATGAGGCAAGATAGATGGAAAACTATTCAACACACCGGGCGGTGTCAGATATGTTTTGTGTGATAGAAACATGAGCTTTTGTTATATAGCTTTTGTGTGTGTAACGTATTTTTGATCTGACGTCGCATCTGATGTGTGGCGTACAATGCGTGACACTGTTACAACCCCTTTTTTTTTTGGAGGGTGGTAAATCATCAACTGACTCCTCCCGCTGGGAGTGCCAGACTTCTACTGACTGAAAACCACCCATGTTCCTTCTCAGCCCTCTGTGTCGAGGCCGCGGTATCTCTTTCGAACAACCCCACGCAGCCCCGACGGGAGTTACAATCGCCTTAAATGTAGACAGTTAAAAAACGTTACGCTACTTGTGTTAATTACGTTGTGGTGGGGCGAAACACCCCAAAAGGCACTACCATACCCGGTAGCACTTTAGTTACATAAAATATCAAAGGTTAAAAGTTACTTCTTTGTCACACCTTTTAAAAATACAGGTTTTAATAACTTGACTTTAAATACCTCCATGACTCCTGATGTTATCATTCAATGTATCCATCAGCTCAATGTTTTGGGTCACATTGACCAATATCTCACCGTGATTTTTGGGCACCAAAAAAAGTCGCTCCAGCAATAACTTAATCCCGCTTTTAATGTTTTTTTTTTTTTCGTTGCAGTGCGTCGGGAATGTTTGCTGAAGCACATAAGGATGGCTTTTACGCCATCATGCGTAAGAAAGCGGCTTCCCTACTGCAACGTTTGCATAGCACTCAGAACATAATCCTGAATATGATTGTTGGCAGAGTGGACCGCCCCATCCAAAAGCACTGGGTAAAATTAGGTATAGGTTTATGTTAAATAGAATTAAGTACTAACAACACTGACATAGCATGTTAATACAGTCTGTTACTAACCACTACCTACGTATGGACTGCTTAGTTCTGAAATAAAGATATTTTTAATTTTTTCTTTATTCCAAGTAGGCCTAAGCTCAACATTATGCCAGATAGAAACACATGGTATACCACCTTTTTTTTTTCGGCGGGTTGAAAATCATCAAATAACCACTCCCGCTCTCGGGTAGAGCGAAAGGGAGTGTCAGACTTCTACCGACTAAAAACCACCCATGTTCCTTCTTAGCCCTTGCGCCGAGGCCGCGGTATCTCTTTCGAACAACCCGCAGCCCCGACGGGATGGTATACCACCTGACACTGATTTTCAGCTGCAGTCCACTGAACTTATCACAGAATTATGTATATTCATTTGATCAGCAAGTCAGGAAATGCTTCTCGTATATTGTGTTAATTAACTGAATGCAAATAGGATTACCCACGCCTCAATTCCTGTGACATAGACACTATGTATGCCATGTGTGTGGCTCCTCAGAACGTTAGCACTGACCACAATTCAATGACCATTGACGGCTCAGTAATTACTTTATTGGAAGGCTTGCATACGTAAAGGCAATGTCCTACGGTATTCTGCTGTGGGGCAAAGCTGCTGATATTCAAAATATATTTGTTCTGCAGAAGCGAGCGGTTCGTGCAATTTATCAGCTGGGTGCCCGAGTTTCTCTTAGAGATATTTTTAAGGAGATTGGTATTCTCACGGTTGCTTCTCAGTTCATCTTTGCCAACATTTTATATATTAGACAAAATATTCACCTGTACACTAAAAACAGTGATATTCACAATTTTAACACTAGAAATAAGCATAAACTACGCGCTCCTTTTCACCGGCTTCACAAAGTTCATAATTCATTCGTAGGGCTCGGTATAACATTTTATAACAAATTGCCATCTTCTTTTCTAGACTTGCCATTTAATGCATTTAAAGCCAAAGTAAAATCTAATCTTTGTTTAAAAGCTTACTATTCCATTAACGACTACTTAAATGATAGGAATAGTTGGTCGCTGAGTTGAACACAAGACAATGTTTGTTTGTTTGTTATTTATGTTCTTTCTCCAAAATTAGTTTACTGACATGTTATGTCTTTTTTTTGTTTTTATTATTATATACATTTTTATTTTTGACTTGTGTCTGTAATCAATCGTAATATTAAGTTACACCTTTCTATTGTATCGAGTCTGGTTCTTCTAACCAAACAGACAGATGTGTTGCTGGGGAGTTTGTTCCGCCACTTCTTCTTTCCAGCAAAAAACACTAGGAAGTGTCGAAGGGTGGGCGTTTTGGGGGACTGTCACTTGTAAATGAGTAAAGTAAAGTAAAGTAAATTTTGACGTTCGAAAAGTGCTGATTATCAGCCTAGTTTGAATAAATGACTTTTGATTTTGATTTTTGAATGGACAATGAAATATGGTTTCTATATTAGGTGCTAACACTGAGGGATTGAATTGAGATTAGATTCGTGAGAATACAAGCTCAGGCTCGGTGGAGTGACGATCTTCGCATTGTGGTTGTTTGCAATTGGGTGAATGTGCCGTGCGATTGAAGACATTTGCTGTTGACTGCTGTAGGCTGATTATAATGATGATGACGTGTGAGTACAGCCAACCACACATCACACAAGTCGTAAAAGTAATGCTGGTTTTTGTAGAGCAAGCGTTGCCTTTGATGTAAAGTTCTCTGTACGTACACATTATGTGAGAAAGAAAAAGTTTCAAGTAAAAAGACTTCTGTTTGTTCACAATTACGTATAAAGTCGGTAATAAGTAATTACCCGTAGGCCCACGTAGTGTGTTATATTAGGGCCTATTCTTCTCAAAGACAATATGAGACATATTTCTTAGCAGTGAGCACGTAATGGGCTAATTATGTATAGATTTACTTTTAATTTGTTTATGTTTTTCTAAATGATTGTAACAGTGTATTATTGAATGATAATAGATTAAAAAAATAACTTCCAACGTACTTTACTACTTTCAAATTGTATTAAAAATATCATGTAACAAAAGCCAACAAGATCCTGTTACTGCAACACAATAAAAGCAAAGTCTCTTAAAAGTTCCTCTTTCATGTTTCACAGTTTTTAAAGGAAGACGATTTCAGGTAAAATTCAACATGAACTGAAAGTCTAATCTAATACTCAGCTTCGAAGTTGTGCAATTTTCAGAAAGGGCAAAAGTAGCTGTATTTAAATCGAAACAGGGTGTTTTTTTTGTGGTATTACTAGTTTTTCCTCATTTCCTGCCCTTTTTCCGTTCTACTTGGGGTCGTTTTCTTCTTCCACTCTCAGTCAGACGTCAAGGCATTATAATAGTCCTTTCTCTTTCATATAATTTCTCACACAATCCATCCGTCTTATCTTTAGCTTTCCTCTCCCTCTCCATCCATCAACATTAATATCTATCACTTTTTTAGTCACATACAAATTTTGAAAACAAATTTTGGGCTGACTCAATTTAAATGGTCATCGACACGCTAAGAAGATAGTCTGGAATAACATAATATACTTAGGATATTTTATATCCCTGTAGTACTCGTAGTTAAAACTATTTATGGTAAAACCCGCGCGGATTTATTAGTATTTATTAATTTCATAGGTAGAATTTCAACATTTCTACTTCTCTCTTCAATATTTAGCGAAGATAGTCTAGTCTGACAACTTGTGCTGGTCCATTAAAACGTATCTATTTACTTCATATTTTGTTGGATCACAGTCTCTTTTCATACGTTCAGCTTTCATGTTTTTGTTGCGGCATTTTTGCCGTTTTTCACACACATTTTAAAAACAGTAAATATAGTTCGTATTGTCGGGCGGATGTCTGCAAATTCACGTCATATTTTGCGCACGGAATCCAAAAATTCATTCTCGTAAATGAAAACAAACCGGAATATCACAGCCCACTTTTTACGATATTTCCATTCAATTTCACTTAACACGGACTTGTCATATCGCAGCGTTTATGAAAATGTTGTCAATGCACGCCGGAAAAAAGTAACGCGGCAAAGTACGGGTTACAAAAAAAATGTCATTGTATTTTTAGTTCTGTTATCGTGTTCCGCACAAACTGCCATGTTGTAGCTGTCGTGAACGTATGAATACACTAAGCTATTTTACTTATTATACCTACAGGCTCAGTAGAGCGACCATCTTCGCAGGATGTATGGTAGCAACTGGATGAAAGTTGCTGAGAATAAAAAATCTGTATCAAATAGAAACAGTATCAAATGTGGGTTGCTATAGGATATTTTATGCTATATGCAAGCATAAAATAATCTTCTTACCTGCTGTTGATGCAAATGTTAATAATAATCAGTAGCGAATTTTTATTTATCATCATCACAATCCACAGACCGACTTCATCTACCACGGGGCAATCACAATATAGTGCCTGCCTTAATAAGGATATATCCATGATAATGTCGTCGACTTTGCTGTCCGACACCACTCAGTCACAGCTTTACTAAACCTGCCATCACCGTGACTTGCGAGGTGTCCATCCCAACTCTATTTGAGTTCCATAACCTGATTCTTTATTTCTGATTTCTTAAGATTTAGTAGTAATTGAAAACATGAAATAAACATTAGACTAAATCAATAATCATACTTCTAAAACTTAAAAATCTTGGAGTGCAATGTGTCTTCATGTAAAACCTTGTCTCATTCATACTCAAAGGCCTCACACTAAATATTGTATATTTTTTCAACCAGTTTAGTACATGCAGGTACATACATAATGTGGGTGAGTTGAGGTTGTCGTCGGGTCGGAGATTTTACGGAAACGCTCACCACAAAGGCTTTCAGGGCATTTCAGAGCTACAAAAGGAACACCGGTTAACTCGACACTATGGTGACTACGACTTTTTTAAACTGAAGATTCTCTAGTAACACTAAAATATATACAATATATACTTGTGCTGTTCGTCGGGGCTGCGAGTTCTTCGAAAGAGATACCGCGGCCCAGGCGAAAGGGCTAAGAAAGAGTATGGGTGGTATTTAGTCAGTAGAAGTCTGACACTCCCTTTTGCTCTGCCCAAGAACGTGAGGGGTTATTTGATGATTTCCCACCCCCCAAAAAAAAAGCCAAAAAAAAGAGGCTACTTGCTGTTGAGTTTTTCCATGAGGAATTTCTCAGTAACAGCCACGGAGTCTGGATTTGTGCCCGGTTGATGGCAATAGGCTCGCCCCGTATTACATGCGACTTAAACATAATGATATTTTAGATTACTCACAGATTATTCTAATATTAACACTCAAATATACAGAAATAAAATATGCACGTACATAAGTAAACCTAAATTTCATGTTACAGAAAATTAATTCATAACTTGCACAAAGTATGATAATGAAACACGTCTCAAGATTTTCATCTCATTACTTTTTCTGTTCAAAACTTTTATGACGGCAGATTTTCTACGTCACACTTGTAAATTACTTCATTCTGAGTACTAGAAGTTGAGCGTATAACAACTTTTGACCGAGTACTTAAACGAAACGAACGAAGTCTTTCAAAAAACAAGGATGTTATAAGTTTGACGAGTCTGTATGTGTGTGGCATCGTATCTTCTTAATAAATACACCAATTAAGATGCGTTTTTTGTTTGAAAGCTGACGTGATTGAGATTATGCTTAACTACAATCTCTTCACATTTTGGAGGTTTTATCGTGTCAGGGGTTACCTACATTTTTAAATCTTACAAAATTTGTTACTTATTCATGCTTCAAACAATATATAAAAACTAGCAATATTTTTAGTTAATTTTAAGCTATCTAGATAATAAATATTTTTTTATTATTGTTTAAAATATAATAGAATCATCGTCATCCCGCGATCATCGCGCTTGCAACAGCGTCCAAATATCGGGAGCTCTGAATAATTGAAAATCACGGAAGATATCCCGTAAGTGACAGTGTAAGTTTAGTTATACATCTTCAAAGCTTAAAACAATGTTTATAAAAAATAGCTCTATATCTTGTCTAAATGATCAAATGTGAACAAAATAGTAAACAATACATCTTTAAAACCACTTCAGTACATGTATCACAACGAGTATCATAAACTGTATATTGGTGTAAACGCCAGGAAAGTAACAATGATGTACTAGGAGACGAGTCTCCCACTATGCAACAAAAATTGTAGTCTCCCTAGTGATCGGTTGGACAATGGAGTTAAATTTCATGCTACAGAAAGACGGAATGTAAGAAAAAAGTAACAAAGTGGTGAACACAGTCTTTTTTTTCGTGGCGTAACTAAAAACGACTTGAACATTTTAGTGTCTTATTTTATTACATGCTGCAGCATTGTATTTTATCGTAACCAAGGAGTTTTCAGCGGAGCCTTCCTTGTTAAAAAACAATATAGGGTTAAGTTTCAAGAATAAAAATGTAAGTTTTTAAATAAATTAGGTTTATCTAAAAACAATGAAGCGGACAACTTATATACGAGTAGGTACAGCTTTTACTTACCGCGCACTGTTCATACAAATGAACAGTTACACACCTGTGTACTGTGTATTAATAGTGCAAGTTAAATAATGCTTGCAAAATAGCAAAATATACCTCTTGTTCAGTAACACATAAAATCCTCCTGGCTTCCTCTAGGTAGACCAATGACCTGGTGAAGGTTGTGGGGATTCTCTGGATACAAGACACACGGGACGGGTCAATATAGTGCTACGTACTTGGGAGAGGCCCATGTCCAGCTGTGGCCATTTTTCGGCTGAAACGATGATAATGACGATTTTCTCAAATTCACCAATTTTGATTATTACGATTAAAAACCCCAAATATTTATATACGAATCTGTATAAAATTATATACCCTTTAAGTAAAATACCTAACTATATAAAATATTATAATACGTTCTCTAAACACAGCAGTAGTTTCTAAATTAGGACATCTAAAGCCCCAGATGACGGTCCCAACCCACAACGATCCGTGATTTGAGCCCCAAAATTCACACGAAGTAAGGCGTCGGCAAGTCAATTTCGGTCGGAATACATTTGCAAGACAAGAATAACAATGTCTGGAAAAGTGAGAAGTTCCTGACAAGACCGAGAATTAACGAGACCACTTCACAAACAGGGACGGATTCAGGTGACGGTGAAGAATTATTTAGTTATGTCTTAATAAATACATGGTACCTTAGTAGGTGGTTCTATCTATGCCTTGGAAAGTACGTTAAGCCGCTAGTCTCGGTTATAATTTTGTAGATCGTTGGCATTCGTTACGTGAAAAGTGGTTTAGTTTATGGTCCAAGAGACTACACGACTGGTCTTGTGTTTAAAAATAAAAAAATCACCCTGTGTATACTATGGATCTTATAGACAACAATTGCACACATATAAACCAACAGCGTCCTCCTATCAATCTACACTAATGTTATAAAGAGGAGGAGATTTGTTTGTTTGTTTGTAGCGAATAGGCTCCAAAACTACTGAACCGATTTCAAAAATTCTTTCACCGTTGGGAAGCTACACTATCTCCGAGTGACATAGGCTACTTTTTATCCCTGTATTCTTACGGGAACGGGAACTACGCGAGTGAAACCGCGTGACGTCCGCTAGTATCATATTATAAGAAAAATCATGAAGAGCTGTTACGTAGGTAACGGTTGCATACACAATGATAGCAAGTTTTATACCATTGCACGTCATAGTTTTTATCAGTCCTTACAAACGCATTGACCTTTCAATGATTTCTACTGTAATGTCACAACTCACTCTGTTGTGCAAATGTAGGTTTAGTGCATCAGAAATAACTTGCTAATGTACAGTTGGACGCCCGCATAATTATGCACTTATTACGAAACATAACGTTACGGCTGTAATTTCCATAGGACTAGGCAAAGATGTACCTGATAATACATTCACATTTCGCCAGTTATGTTTTAGTCCCATGTAGAGGACGAGTCTTTTGCTGTCAACTGGGCACGATTCCAGATTCCGTAGCTTCTACTATGCTTTGTTAGTCTTCAGTGTATATTATATATGGGTCAAATTTTCTTGAAAATAAATAAATCTCTCTTTTTAGCGTGTCGATGGCAATTTAAATTGAGTCGGCGAAAATTTAGCGACGAGTTTGGCACTTTTCAATAAATGTTATGTTATTGTACTCGTTTACAAAAAACGCTATAATAAATCCAACATTAAAAAAAGTCTACAAACACCTTAAATGTCTTCAAACAGTGACTTAAGGTGCGGCCCTGTCACCCAGTAAGTCAGACCAAACTTTAATGAGGGTGTGACTCCCGTCGATTGCCAAGCCTTATGAGCTGGCAAAATTGAAATGCTTCCCTCACTTGGTTCATAATAACATGCAAATTACATCGTTCCAAGTGTTCGCGCCCGAAACGAGTTTGTTTCTCTGGTATGGTGGAATTTATAAAAATAAATTCGTGTATCGTGGCCATAAAAGATTTAGTAGGGAATAAGTGATTTTGTTTTTTTTTGTTCTTGTTTCTGCTTGCAATTATGGCGTATTTTTGGAGCGTGGTATATGTATAGTTAATAGGTTTATTATTAACTTCATTTATACGAAACAAAAGTAGGTTTGGTAAATAAATATTTACTCTTCTTTCTGCATCGACACTGTTAAGTTGCATATTTTTGTCACCAAGTCGATGTCGACAAAGTGCATCAATAATCTCGTAGCACATTTTAATTATTCTTTTTACTCTTAAATGCAGCTTCGCCCTAGTGGACGTAAAACTTGTACATACAACTAGGATAAAAAGTATTCTGTGTCTTATAGCCGCTCATAGAGGATAGGTTATGCTTTGCACAGTTTGGCACTACAGGCAAACCTGCTAATGCATATTAACCTATCGTGTGTGGCCGGCTTTAGACATGAAAAGGTAGCAGATAGAGAGGCAGGAGAGGCAGAGAGATTTGATTTTGCGTTATTTATTATATCGTATAAATGCGTGTAAAACTACAAAACATATTTTCCTCTGCCACATCATAACACACATTTCATACCTTTTCTTACTGCCTCGTTGGTCTAGTGGTTGCAAGCGTGACTGCTGAGCAAGTCCTGTGTTCGATTTCCGGGTCCGGCAAAGGGTTTTTCCACCAGAAATTTTGCAAGAGCAGCCACCGAGTCGGATGCTTTTCATGGCAATATGCTTACCCATGTGAAACTTTAACATAAGTGTTAAAATGTGAGTGTACTTTCTTTCTCTCTGCCTTACCCTTGGAGGATTACCGGCATGATGTTACGTTAAAAGTATCCAGCAACCGTCACTTCTAAATCCCGTATTCACAGCACAGCAGATCTCTAACGGGTCTAAATACAGGCTCTATACAGAGCACAACACTGATTGGAGTTGATTCGCTACCCAACACGAGCCCTTGTTAATCTTAACGAACGTCGCTCCGGCAAAGTGCTCGATAACTTTGTTTAGTCACACTCTGCTGTGTATAGCGCGACCACTGCAAATAGGACGCTCTGTTATGCAAAAGGATTTAGTTTCAACTAGAAAACGGCTTTATGGCAGGCACGTGAGTGTGAAATTTCCTGAGGTTGCCCCATGAAGGATCGATACTCGTACACATAACATGACATCACATATTTTATCGAAAGGATTACTCAGAGATGTTCCTAATTATAGTAGACCCATATTTTGCCAGTTATGTTTAAACTTTTTTTTTTGGCGTGTGGAAATAACCCCTCCCGCTCATGGGCAGAGCGAAAGGGAGTATCAGACTTCTACTGACTAAAAACCCCCCATGTAGGAACATGGGGGGTTTCCCCGCGGCCTCGACATGAAGGGCTAAGAAGGATCTTAGCCCTTCATGTCGAGGCCGCGGTATCTCTTGTGAACAACCCGCGGCCCCGACGGGGTTTTGTTCACGCCTCAAATAACAAGGGGCAATTACATGAGAAAACCAGACCCCGTGGATGTTACTGAGAAATTTATTTTCTTTTTCCTATTATTGTCATAACGTGCATGGTTCTCCAACCCTAGCGGTTGGAGAACCACGTCAATCATATTGAACTGATATAGACACGAACTACAACTTTCATACAAGAATAGCGTATGCTATATACTATTAGCTAGCTAGGTAGCGTGGCTTTGCGACTAACATACGGCGCTGCAGGCGAGCTACACATATATACCTAATTCTGTACCTAGTTTGTACTACCTACAGTAACATAGCAATGTAATAAACAACTAAAGATTAGGTCAGTATTTATTTACAGTAAGAAGCTTGCCACTCAGACATTTAGCATAATATTTTACTGCCGCACTCACAGAGCTTTAATGATTACTTACGCCATCACTAAGTAAAGGTTTTGACATGTGATTCGGTGTGTGATTCGGCGTGGTGGCTTTCGGGATGACGTATTGCACTCGTAGTTTAGTTTTATGAATTGTTCTTCTGACATTCAAAAGTACCTGGTAATGGTTTAATTGAAATAAATGCTTTGACTTTGACTTTGACAGTTTTGTCATACAAAGGTATGTCAAACTTTTACTAAGTGACGGCTTAAGTAATCATTAAATATCTCTGAGTACCGCAGTTAGTCACATCGACTTACGGTCATAATTATGGTGAGGATTTAGGGACACTATCCGGTTATATAATTTGACGAATGCATGCAACCTACTGATGGTGATAGGCTTATTTTCTATTTTTGTTATATCCACGCTATCTTCATGCAATCGTCAATCACACTACAAAACGTTGTCTCTCAAGTAGCATCACGAAAGTACGTTATTATAACCCTTTTTTTTTATGAAAACATACGAAAAAGTTTCTGCTTCTACTATAACCACAGTGTAAAATATTCAGCAAAAAAAAACCTATGCACCTTGGTTGCCGCTGAAAACTGTCTTCAAAAAGAAAGCAATCAAGACATTGAAAGAAAGGTCATGTTTGCAGTCGTCGTGCTATAGGTGTTTCGGTAGCGATCTCCTTAGTAGAAGTTTTTTCATCAAATCTTTTGGGATGCTAATTATTGGAATTCTAAATACTTTTTACATTTGAATGAAGAAATGGAAATTAAAATAGCAAATTGAAAATTTCAGAGGTAGAAACTATTCATTCAGAAATAACTTTTCGAGTAGTAATCACGAAAACTGAACTAGGTGACTGAGTACCTTCACATAATAGGGATGTTTACTGACTAAAAAAAATATGATTCTAATAAGTCCGTCTGTTAGATTATCGAAAAATATTGAATACGTATTTTTTGTTTTATCAAATCAATAAAAATTTACGAAGATAAAACGCGTCAAAGATTTGAGTAGGGTTTGTGACGTCACTCACCGGTAAAAAATGTCATACTAATGCCTTAGAATATAACGACACACGACTTTTCAAAGCACTGTATCGTCTCCATTGTTTGTTTACGTGAAAAAAGAAAAATTACGTGTTCAATATTTTTTGGAAATCTATCTGCCGGACTAATTCGATTTTTTTAGTTAACTACCTACCCTATTCTTGGAAATTCTTGGAAGAGAAAGTAAGAAATAAAAAGTATATATTGGTCTCACACAGAACAAAATAAAGTTCTTGGAATACTGTTTATATTCCTTATCATACGTCCATATTGCTTTTATTATTAAAAATCTCACATAATTGTCTTTGAGAACACAAACTAGCTACTACACACACACGAGATGCTGTTCAGTTGTAGCAAAGTACAGATTACATAGTTTTGATTACTTCAGTTGAATAACTAACTATCATGCTGTTCTGAATATTCATTTCCAGACTCTTAATTAAATGTGATTGTATTAAGGGTATTACAATTAGTCTCGAATAACGAACTTAAATTACGCAGACCTCCCAACATGCGAAAGCAATTCTGGGAAACCAAATATTCAACAGCAGACTTTTGTAGAGCTTCCGTGAAACTAACGGCCATTTTCAGGCACTATCATCTAATATTCGAATTGCCTACGATACCTAGAATGCAGCTTAACATTCATAACTCAACAGGAGGTAGTCATTTAAAATACCAACTTTACAACATTACAATTTATTGAATCGTCGAGGCTTCAAGTGTTGTTATATTTTCCAAAGTAAATAAAAATAAGATATTCCAAACTTAGAGAGTTTAAATATTCAAGTATTTATATTCTTCCCTAAACCAATAAATTTAGGAGTTTTACTAAATAAATAATTCACGAGGTGTCGGAGAGAAAGTCAAACTTTTATCCTCAATAACACTTTTATTATGCTAAAGGGAATATGGATTAGCAGCCAGCAAATACTGAACCCTATCGGCTTAGATACCAAAGTGATTATTAATAAAATTGATACTTCTAATGTGTCAAGTTATAGTGGTCAACTATGGAATCGAAGAAAGGTTTTCGTCGCTAAAATTTCTTTTGCGGCATTGTATTTTCAAGATCGACGGCGTTTTGTGGGTCAAAACGCCTTTTAAAGATTCGTGACAAAATGATTGCTTTTGAAATCAAAGGACTTCCGATTGGGGCTCAACCCTTGACATTTTTTTTCGGCCCTTACTTTATTGGGAAGTTGTTTTGAATTTTGCTTTTAAGATTACGGTGCTGAAGTCGAATTTTGAGGTTATAATTAGCAGCACTTTGAAAGAGTAGCTGTATCTTTCGAGTGGTATTTTAGATCATTATCCTATTTTACACAAAATCAAAGAGATTTCTCTGATAGATTATTAGGACTGGCTCGTAGACATGAATAGAAACAAGATCAAAATTATTGTAAAATAATATTAAAATGTTTTTAGACCTGATTTATCAATAGCCAGATAAATTTTATCTGAGGAATAATATTGCGGATTAACCGCTTTTATACAAAACTGTCGAAATAATTATGCGGTTAAATTTAATCTCCTTTACTCTAAAGGTTTTCGGATAGAAAAGGCTATTAAGTCCGTTTTGTGTTTGTTAATTATTGACTAATAAATTATTGACTGATAAGTCTGATTACTGATTTTGAAATCATACTTGTTAAAACTGTCAACAATCTACAAATTTAATGACAGCCGGGACCAACGGTCTAAGGTGCTTTCCGAGGCACGAGAAAAACTCACAATGTGATTGGGTGGTCAACCATCCACAGACCAAGCTCGGCAAGCACGGCTTAACCTGAATATTGAACCAAACATCTGTTAATATCTTGCCACTAATTTTGAAATATTTATTTTTTATAATTTTACATGCATCAAAACATAAAATGTTTCCCCCATTTCAATATTCCATCTGAGTGCATATTAAACAAAACAGCCTCCAAAAAGTCAAGTGAGCAATATTATACCAATACCGAGATACAGAATTTCCACTAAAATAAAGCAGTAATGCTCAATCAATCATGCCGTACAGTCAGCACCCAATATTAACTGACCCCTCTTCTCACACCACTTCCCCCCTTCATCGTTATACGAGGGGTCAGTTCACACGCGCCTCAAAGAGATGTCAGCCACATTGCAGGAGCCCGGAAGGCTCGACGCCTGTCGGGGCTGCGGGATGTTCGAAAGAGATACCGCGGCCGCGACACAAAGGGCTAAGGAAGAAACATGGGTGGTTTTTAGGCAGTAGAAGTCTGACGCTCCCTACCGCTCTGGGCAGAGCGGGAGGAGTCATTTGATGATTTACAATACTCCAAAAAAGGGGGTCATAAAATGCTGGGTACCTACTGACTGTAGTAAGCCTTCCACAGAAAATCGTCGTCTTCAAGTCTTTGTATACAGAACAAAAAAGTTTAACCGTACATAAAGGAGGCAACTCTCAAATGAGTTTTATAATAGAAAAAGTTTCCATAGAAATAATTACTGAAATATAAAGCGTTTAAAAGTGTTATAAGTTAAGATGGATGGGGAGGTCGTTAATGTTCCGGCGTTAGAGGCATGTTCAGTGATGTAATTATGAGGGATCGGCAGAGTAACAGGTTTTGAAAGTCCGGTCACTAACAGTTAGCTTTAAGTCTAACCGAAATCGAAAGATTATCAGTACATTGCCCCGTCAGCTGTCAACTAAAGGTCACTCTATAGTTAGTGGTTTGACCACTCTGCAATTATACATTGTCCTTTTCGTGGATTATGATTGGGAACTACGGATTAAGACGCCAGCACATCAAGCTACCCGAAACTGACAATTTTTTCCAATAAACGAACCTAATGTTTTACCAATAAAGTTGAAAATCTATTTAAGAAATCTGATAGATTGTAGCCACAGCTTTTCTTGTTATACTATCAGTTTGTCTAGCAATGTACGGAAACAACACGACTGCTGAAAGTTATGCTTATCCATATTGATCCTTTTTTTTTGGCGTGTGGATAATCATCAAATAACCCCTCCCGCTCTTGAGCAGAGCGAAAGGGAGTGTCAGACTTCTACTGACTAAAAACCACCCATGTTCTTTCTTAGCTCTTCATGTCGAGGCCGCGGTATCTCTTGCGAACAACCCGCAACCCCGACGGGCGTCGGCCCTTGCCATGGAAGGGGCCCTTCCACGTTGCTGACATCTCTTTGAGGCGCGCGTGGAACACGAACGCGCCGTCAACACGGCCTGTCGTCGTCATAAGACGGACGAACGGCGAGCTATCCCATCACTCACCATCCACAGGCCCGCGTCTACGGTGACTGGAAGCCATCACGTGGCCCCCGACGCCCGGAGCGCCTCCCGTGGATCCATATTGATCCTTCAGTGCTATGTTTATTTAGATTCATTCCCTCTTTTCCGTTGCAGAGTCAATAAAATATTTAATTCAGCAACACGAACTCCACCCACGACGCGACGGTCTATTACTAAAACTAGGTCTAACTTTAGTTGGACAGTTTGGCTACATACTCCCGAGGTATTGAACCCCATAATGGGGTTACTAGCTTGTAGACTAGCTACCCTTTTCAGCAGCTTGTTATTTTTATTACAAACAATAAACTAGAAAAAAGAGAGCTTTTCAATCTGAAGTATTTTTTAGCGTAAGTCTGCCTAAAGAGATTGTGAAACCTAAAATTATCTTGTTCTGTGTCTTTATATACAGGCTGGTGCCGAGCATACGACAATAAATGAAACCACTGGTAGTTCTAGTTCATAGGAACATTATTAAACTATCAAATAAATCCTAACACCGTTGTGGTGCCGACGATACGACAATAAACTACCTAAATGTCTTTGCCAAATTCGTTTGGTACATTTTATTTCCACAAGTTAATGGGTGCAAATTATTCCTAAGGTTAGTAAACCAATATTTGTTTGTAAATTGTAATGTATTTCGTTTACAGTTTTATGCTATTTAGTTTAATTGTTTTTTAAATTAAAAAAAAATATATTTTGTTGTACGATTTATTTGATAGTTTAATAATGTTCCTATGAAGTAGAACTACCAGCGGTTTAATTTATTGTCGTATTGTCGGCACCACCCTGTATACAATCAGCCTGAAGTGAAATTTCAATAAAATCAAAACAACGAACAACCCGAAATCTTAATTTAGTATCTCAATCAACAATAAAATCACGAGAACAATCGGCGCAATCTATTCCAATTCATATTTAAATTTTACAAGGCGTCATAAAATCTGAATATACGAAGGCAGGAAATTAGCGGAGTAAGAGGTATCGTATCTGCGCGAGTCCGGAGGATGGGCAGACTGGAATCGGGGACTCTGGGACTCGGGGACACGGGGAATCGGGGACTAAGGGACTTGGGAGCCGGGAGTCTGGCGGAGCCGCGCCTTCCGCCCGCGCCGCAGTCTCCGATCAACCGCCGCGCGTGACGCCCGCCGTCCGTACGTCTCAATTTCCCGCACTGCCGCGGAACCAATAACCCGCAATTCGTGAATTAAAACTCAAATATCTATACATGAATTAAAACTAAATACTATTTTCCCCGAGTGTTTCAAGTGTCTGTGTTTCAGTTTTTCAGTTTCATCTCTCTGTGATTTTTAATTTTTTTTCTGTGATCGCTGTTGGACTGAACGGCGGTTTTTTAATTGAGCTTTGTTGAATTAAGGTAAGCGGTTTTTTGCATAATAATGGAAGACATTTTTTACATCGTTCTTTTTATATTTACAGGTTTAATTTAAATGAATGTTCCGTTCGCGACGGCTGTGATAATACGTTTTTAGATTGTTATTAAAAATTAGCATAGTGGTGGAAAGAAAGTAATTAATATTTCTGTAATTTCTTATGAATTATGGCTGTCATTATACTGGAGATTTAATTATTTGAGGGATTTTTAAGGGTGTTTTGTTTTACTATCTTAGCTGATGTCTTTCTTAAATATAATTAGTAACTAAAACCTACTCAAGGTTGCAGTAACAGGTATCATTATAATTTTACAGCTTCATTTCAATTTATATCAATAAATTGCTACAGAATTCATAGAAACAATACGTACTCTATAAATAGTAAATGCAACATGGATGTACTTACATATACAATGCTCATAGTAAAGTTTAATCTATTGTGTTTAGGAGATAAGCCGTGATAAGATAACAACACTACTAACTGGGT
Organism: Diarsia brunnea; assembly: GCA_949774965.1. Lineage (NCBI taxonomy): Eukaryota > Metazoa > Arthropoda > Insecta > Lepidoptera > Noctuidae > Diarsia > Diarsia brunnea. The sequence continues at coordinate 15,509,801 of OX459001.1, forward strand.
ATAACTCTAGTACCGTCATTATTTACTCTATATACAGAACTTTGTACTTTTGTTTATATTTAGCGGAGTCATCTGCAATTTAGATTAATAGCGTGATTATTTTGTTGAGATGGGAAGCGCCGTTGTTCTTTAAAATAAAACTACGATCACCGATTCAACACACCAAGATTATAGGCAATAGTTTTGTTCCTATTTTAACGGCGTTTCATTGAATTCAGACGAACATTTTGGTATCCAGTAAGCTTGGGAACGTATGTGGTGAGGAGATGCAACACTAGTGGCCTACGAAGGGGCGAGCAGATATCATAATGCCCTAACATCATGGAGAGTAGTAAGTTATAAGGGCAAGCCAAGTTTTTCGGCTTGTATGAAAGTACTGCCACTAAGCAATAATAGTATTGTTTGTAGCAGACAGTATCCTTTATGTAGTTTAGGCACTACATCACCGCCACGTTCCCAAAACGGTGAACGAGAACATCGTGAGGAAACCTAGAATCGAAAAATTCGAAGACGTGTGATTTCCGTGCCTATGGACTCCTCTCACAAAGCGGTGGCTTTTGTCTCAGTTCTCAGTTGTAGTGGGGTATATTAGAATAATAATTAGTAACAAACATTTTCTTAATTTAACTTGCGCTACGAATATTCATTAACAAGTTAAATTTTAACTTAGTTAGAAAAGAAAAAAGAGGTCTTCGAACAAGGCTGCGCCTGTACATTGGAGGCCAGAACTACAGGTACTTATGGTGAATTAGATGTATCTGTTACTTCCATAGTAACAAATAGTACTGAATATGATATACATACGTAACAAAAGGTCTGGCATCAATCATCTATTAACATATCTGTGCCAATATTGACACTAACATCGTTATGTACAAGAGTATGGTTTTCATCTACTATTGTGTTATATATTATTTCAATGGGTTACATATCTAAATAATATGTTGATAAGTATAAGAATAGAAGATTGTTATGAATTCTAACATCTTAACTTCGACACAGTTTGTCCGATCACCATGAAACTTGGCAAATATATGCATGTCTTTTCCTTTAAAGTAGATTTCTCATACGATCGCCAAGCGGTAGAAGCCGTGGATTAAAGCTAAATAATGTGTCTGTTTTGTCCCACTACAGAGCATAGCCTTCTCCATTTTTCACACAATTCAGTCGTTTATCAGCGTTTTCAGTAGGAGTCAAGCTCCTTATACCATCTTCGTCCTTGGTCTGGTCTTTAATGAGACCTATTCGGTGAATATTTTAGCCTATTCATCATTTTTCATGATTATTATGTGAATTACATTCGATGCTTCGATTCGTAGCAATTTCTTGCTACAGGTATCCCTCACGAGTGCTACGCGCTACGTGCTACAAACACACAGTAGGTACTACGCCGTAATTTGATTTGCAACTTCTTTTTAATCTGCAGCATCGCATTTCAAAAAATCCGTTTCCAATCAGAGCCGCGTTTCGGCATAAATCGGGAAAACGTGAATAGTAGAACGTATTCGTCAAAAGGATCGTTAGGCAATGGTACTTTCTATCCCACGTACGTGTACCTATGTCAGTCACCAAGCGGCATTTTTGTGTCCCGGTTTAAAAGGTATTGGCGAAATTGTATGCACATACCTGTGCGTTTTTTGGGACGGAGTTTATGGTTGGCAATTCCCTGGTCGCAGGTGTGCCAGTGAATAGGAGATAGTAGTTTATTTCGATAGTTACTTAATCTGGGATAAAAATGTCTTTAATAGTAGACCACCTGCAGTGTACCACTTACTTTTTTTTTAATGTAGTGCTCGCTGTGTGCTGAAAGTTTTTCGACCACAGTTGAATATTTTATAGATCTGGGGGTTTAAATTGGCTGTTTTAGCTTATGAATTGTCAGTTTTTTATTGTGTTAATTTTATCATATTATTGCCCTATTATGATTCAGCCAAAGACACCATTTTAGGTCTTCTGCCTATCGCTGAGGTCGAAATAATGGCGTCATCCTCAATGTCGTGATATTATCCACCCAAAAATAAATGGAGAATATCCAGGTACCTTTTTTTTGTAGGGTGGGTTTTTTTGGTGGGTAGGGAGTGTCAGACTCCTACTGACTAAAAACCGCCCATCTTCCGTCTTAGCCCCTTGTGTCGAGGCCGTGGTATCTCTTTCGAACAACCCGCTGCCTTAACGGGAACATCCACATATCTTAGTTTCTTACATTACGTAAAACGTAAAAAAAACCTTAAATGAAAATCTGAAGTTTTGCACACACCGGCCGACCTGGGTTTTCAATCCCAAATCTGCTAAAAAGGGTAATTGGGATTTACTCCCTGAAAAAAATTCAATCATTACCCGGGATTGGTATTGCTCGCCATAACTGAGATAGGATCGCGCTCTCTCCCCTATCGTATTAAGAACTTATATCGCCATTTATAAGAGCGAAATTTTTGGTTTTTTCTGAATCATTTTTTGGAGAAAGATATTGTGTCTGAGAGTTTTTTTTTTTTAAATTAGCCTATTGTGTCCCACTGTTGGGCAAAGGCCTCCCCCATTTCTTTCCAGCTCTCCTGGTGTTGTGCCTTCTCTGGCCAATCAGTCACGAACGAGTCCAAATCGTCACGCCAACGTTTCTTGGGTCTGCCTCGGTGACGACGACCGTCTTCAGGCACCCAGTGTGTGACGATTTTGGCCCATCTGTCCTGACCTCTCCTGGAAATGTGACCCGCCCAGTCCCACTTTAACCTCGCAGACTTATCGCCAACATCGGCGATGCCTGTCTTGGAGCGTATGGTATTACGAATACGATAAGACTTATTATTAATTAATTTTTTTCTGATTATAATCGATATAATACATAACATAGTAATCAGATCAGTTTGCACACCATTACATCAAAAAAATACAATCAATTAAAATAAAAACCAAAACGAAATCAAAATAAAGTCGAAAATTAAATTAAAGGCACGACTTATGGTTGGTGCAAAGGCACAATGGCACATATAATTTGAGGTAGGTATTCAATCATCTATTGTATACCACAATTCGCACTCATGCTTGTAGTCATGGTAAGAGATTACATATTAACCACTGAAATACTACGATAGAGGCTCTGGTGTGTGAGATGTCTTTAGACAGCAGTTTTGATTAACCATAAATATACCAAAGGATATCGTACTATCCAGTACGAACTGGGTTGTGATGGTGGAGGCATTCGCTCCATGTAAAATACTGGTATTCAGCAGCATCTGGTTAGACTGAAAGCCAACCAAAGCATGGTTGGGAAAAGGTTAGACAGATGATGATGATGCTGATAGATTGAATAATATGCACGTGAAAGCATTATTTCAATAATAGACAGCATTGTAACACAAAGAGGTTAACGACCTTTATGATAAGTGGGGATATGTGAATGATTTATATTATTACTGTTTTGGCAACTACAATATCCCGGCGTGGCTAGTGAATATATTAGGAAAGTGTGGATATTTGTAATACCCTTTGCTAATATTGTTCATGCATATTGCGTATATGCGTATTTAGAGTGTTATTGGGATAATATAATTATCGGACATTGTGTTACGAACAAATTAAATAATAGATTAGTAAGTACTTGATTTTTTGGTTTTTCTGAACATAAAATGCTGTACCTATTACAACAGGTCCAATAAAGCCCAGGATATTTGTAAGTATGTATGTAGGACGGCAATAAGGTTATATACGAGTAGATATAAGTAATGGGTTTCAGTTTCAATGGAATTCTTCTAATATTAGTATGTAGTTTAATAACAATCAAACAATTTAGTCCCGATAGTCGTATCAACCAATGGCTTAATTGCGAAGAGCCTCGATCAATACCTGAAGGGGCTCTCGTTAGGCAGCTGGATATAGAAAGCGGTACGTACACCTGGAAACGGTTCGTGCTCTTTGGAACTCGGTACCTTGGACCCTGTTCCCAGCTTTTATTTAGTTATACTATTTTACTCTCAAAACGGCGAATGAAAACATTGTGAGGAAACCGGCATGTCTTAGAATAAAAAAAATCCGAAGACATGTGACATCTATCACATCTACTAACCTGCACTGGGCCCGCGTGGTGGATTATAGCCCATCCCTCTCTTAGAGAGGAGGCCTAAGTCAATGCAGTGGGAACATTATAGGCTGATGATGATGATGACTATTTTAGATCTGGGGGCACGGCAGTGCCCCCGCCAAGTCGAGCAATACAGTGGCACGCCCGTACCATCCTTTTCTCGAAAGTGACCATATCAATATTCATAATATTTGATGTTTAAAATAAAAAGATTGGCTTGGCCTCCGCATCACATTGGCCAATGCGATGGCGATTAGCCATTAGAATGTGGCATTTAATATTGGCGAATGCGATGCGATGGCCAAGTCAATCTATTTATTCAAACCATCAAATATTTTTAATATTGATATAGTCACTATAAGATGTAGTTAGGTTAGCTTATTACGTAATAACTTAAGATATAAGGTCCCTGAATAAATTAACTGACTTGGTATTACATGGATCTCACTACTTTTTACGGTAGAAGAACCGAGTTGTGCGATTTGGCTTTTTTTACAAGTTTTGTTTTTATGGGGATTCAAATATTTTGAAGTGTAATGAATGTCCAAAGAAATAAAGAAAGGAAACTAAATAACTGCAATAGGCACTTCCGTCTACAAATGCCACCTAGCGAAACTGCAAATATTTAGCCAGAAATAATAGCTGTCCTTTAATTTCCAGTTCGGATTTACGTTTGACGAAATATTTCGTTCCTAAAGTCTTGGACAAAAAAAAGAAATTTTCTAGGAAAGACCTAATAAATAGCTAAACATCAATAATTCAACGCTATTATTATTCTAATTAAATGTTATGACAGATGACATAATTGGCAATGTTCCTAACGTTATCTTAATCATGCGCAAACAAAGAAAAGTAAACGGCTGAGATGACGTCATTAGGACCAGATGCTCACGCGCATACATAGTTCTATCACTAAGCAGATATGTAACAAAAGGTCCAAAATGGTGAATTACTCTACAAGTTAATATATTCATCTAGAACATCCAGATCAAATACAATAAATAATTTATAGCAAACTTTCAATACAAAATAATAATATATTTATATCAAATTAAACATTCATTTACGTATGAAGGCGTATATACGCATCATGATTTGAAAAAGTTAACTTGACTTAAGATGACTTTTCGCGTCATTCAGATAAAATGTAATGTAGTAATTAATAGGCTTATGCGTACTCATATTACACACATTTACATTTTTACAAGATACTCAGAGTATTCTGTTAAGAGACTTTCCATGTGTCATGCAAGCACGTACATGCATGATATAGAGCTACAAATTGGTACTTGCAGGCACAAATACATTTAAGTAGGTAGCCGTTGATAAATAATTTGCGTACAAACTACCTTTGAAGTAGTTATAATCAATACTTTAGTGACTGTTAGGGATTAAATGATAGGTGTAGAGAGGTCCTTAATGAAACTGAAAGCCACTGCCTTGTTCTCTCCCACTGTGTTAGGGTTACGAACCTCAAAAGCAAAAAAATAGGAACCTTATAAGATCACTTTCTTGTCCGTCTGTGCGTCTGTCTGTCCGTGTGTCACCACCGATTTTCTCAGAAACGGGTAGACCTAGCAAGTTGAAATTTATATTAGATACTCAGGTCTATAGTAGTTATTAGGTGTACATAAATCAAGGTCCTGAGTGAACACAATAAAAAGATATGGGTCAATTTAGATTTTCGCGAAAACTTGTACCTTATTTTTCAACTTTTTTTCTTAAACTGGTTTTGTTCTGGACCATACCTGAGAATCTCTGAATTGCGAAGATAAGAGAGGTCAAAGTTCTGTTGTTGCTGTTTATGCAACTTTTTAATGTTTTAATTTTATTAGTAAGCTTTTAAACGTTTATGGCATCCATCAGCACAATTGTTTGAGTCAGTCACATTGAGGCCTACCGCAAAACGTGATAAATAACCGCAAAAATAGTCGTTTCTCAGCAATATTTTTTTGCGTAAAGTTAGTTTGATGCACAGAATGCTTGGTTGACGACGCGGACGTGACGGGTCAGTTTGCACCTCGTCAATTTAAATCAGCATGTTCCATTTTCAAACGATTTACGCTAAACGCATTTCATGATTTGCAGTGCAAACGAGCCTTTCTGACTTTCAAAGATTGTTTTTAAAAGATCTTCTGTAGTTCCTTTTTTATCGCGGATTCCTCAAAAAATCGAATATTATTTATGGGCTGTGTAGAAATAAAACCCGGATTTAGTTATGAAAGAAAGCTTATGAACGAACAACTCGGATAGAATTTAAGTGGAGTGATTTATTACTAAGTCTTTGAATGATTTTTTGTTCAACTTTTTGCTCGAGATCAATCAGGAATGGATATTTTATCCAAACGTTTTTTTTTTCTGTATCCGGCTTCGTTTTTTATTAAGCTCATCTACATAATCCGATGTGGATTGTAACTAGTACACCAATTTATAAATCTTATTAGATCAATGATTTGGTTCGGCCATTTTTGTGTTTAGATTATAGGAGTTGACTTCCAGCAAGCATAGTTAACCAATGACTTTATACAAATAAAATATGTAACAAATATAGGAATGTATATTGTTTGTGCAGAAGTCAGGCGTGATATGGAACTAAGCCTTTTTTTTACACGACTGCCCCAAAAAAAAGAGTGTTATGTTTTTAGCGTTCATGTATGTATGTATGTATGTATGTATGTATGTATGTATGTATGTATGTATGTATGTTTGTTTGTGAGTTTCTTTATTCCACCATAACTTCTAAACGCCTGAACCGATTTTGATGTATGTGGTATCATTAGATTCATTGCGTCACCCCGGGTAACATAGGCTAGATAAAATATCAAAAAACATAATAGGGTGGCCATGGTTTAGAAATAAAAAGAACTTTTAATTTTTTTTTATTGAAATTTCAATGAAAAATATAATCATCGTCTAGAACTTATTAAGTAGATTACAAAAATATACCACAGTAGTATTCAATATCTATTGTTTACTAGTAATACTACTCAACAAATGATATAGTGACATTTTAAACCCGGGATCCGATACGAATAAGCTACATATCAATAGATTCTCTGTAATGAAAGAAATAAAACTGGCTAGGTTACAACTCCCAAATCCATCTACGACGGCACCTAAATGGTTTTTAAGTTTGTATGAAAAGTCAGTATGCGTGAATCAATTTACTTGAAACATGGCAAAAATATTAATTTAAAGAAATAATAATATTTGCAATAATAGAATTTTCAAAATCACCCCTTAAAGGGTAGAAAAAGAAGATCAGGGTAGATTTTGGTATGGACAAATCTGACTGCGAGATTCAACTTGAAATTCATTACTAACACAAATGAATAAATCATGACGTGTGTTATAAAACAATAGTTTAAAAAAACCGTGCGAGTTGAACCCACGCACCAAGGGATCCGTAAAAGTTTTTTGGTACCTACTATACTTAAAACTGTTTGGCACTACACTTGAATTTCTTAGAATGTTAACAATATATTCAAAGTTCTTATCAGTGTATGTAAATTGCATGTATATATTAAATTCAGCGTAAATTGTTTACAAATAGATACCTACATGAAATGAAAAATGTTTGTAGGTATAAATTACGCAATTAAGCCATTCAGATCATTTCACACGTTCCTGACGAACAGGGTCTTGATTGACGGATAGGCATACGGACAGACAGACGGAAAACAAAATGTACATATTATTAGGGTTCCGATTTTGCCGACCGGAATCCTGAGAAATGAAAAAAAACACATTTTCCCCCTTCTGGGGGAGGCCTATGTCCAGCACTGGACGTCTTATGGCTTAAATGATTGGTTATAGGTCAAAATACCGATATATCACTAAAAGATATGAAATAAAAAATAAATAATTAAAAAAATTAAAAAACACGCCTGCCATGACAAAAAGTACCTAAACTAAAAAATAAAAAAACAAGTCAAACGAATTCAGCGATGAATGGGAGCAAGGTCCCGTAAATGGAAAACTGAAAACTAAAACTTTTATTGCAGTCGGGGGACCTGTAAAGAATTGTTCCACCGAACTGTCCCCCGACTGCAATAAAAGTTTTAGTTTTCAGTTTTCCATTTACGGGACCTTGCTCCCATTCATCGCTGAATTCGTTTGACTTGTTTTTTTATTTTTTGGTTTAGGTACTTTTTGTCATGGCAGGCGTGTTTTTTAATTTTTTTAATTATTTATTTTTTATTTCATATCTTTTTTTATCTTATATATTGGTACCTGTAGATAAATAATTATGCCGTTCATTAAAGTCCCACTTCTGATTGATGTTCTAAGATCCCACTTACTTCAATTACAAAATTTATGAATAACAAATAAAAAGGTGTAGGTACATCTCATCATCATCTGCCTAGCCTTTTCCCAACTATGTTAGGGTCGGCTTCCAGTCTAACCGGATGCAGCTGAATACCAGTATTTTACATGGAGCGACTGCCTATCTGACCTCCACAACCCAGTTAATACTAGGTAATACGATACTCTTTGGTAAGACTGGATGTTAGAATTTCAGGTCACTGACTACCTGTAACGACTGCCAAAGATCTATACATGGCAGGCGGGACCAACAGCTTAACGTGCTTTCCGAGGCACGGAGGAAACTCGGTATGTCGGGCGGTCACCCATCCACAGACCGACCTAGGCAAGCACAGCTTTACCTAAAGATCGAGCCGAGTGGCAGTTCTTATTAAGCCCCGAGCTACGTCTACCACTGTTAAAAATTCAAAGTTAGAAATTCCTTTTTAGTATTCATAAGTTAAGACCCACTCACAGATAATCATCCGATGACGCATACAAATCCACTCAAAATCAATCTCGTTTTATATTACCGTACATTTTATGGATCAGTAGTGTTAGTACATCGTACTACTCCATGTGTTTCCTTCTAAAATTACTTACCGAACACGATTCACATTATGTTATCTAGGCCAGTCGGCAAGTAGTTCAAATTCAAGTCTTATAATATCCCACTTCTGATCGATGGTTCTAAGATTAGATCCCACTTACTTTAATAGTAAATGATCTTGACGATGACTACATAATTATATTAAGTAGCACGTAGTTAAATACTTGTGTAGGTACAGGCGGGGTAGTTATTTAATTATTAAACTGTCAATTAAATATATCTTCGATAAGAATGTGGTGCACGGTAGTGCACCCGCTAAGTTGAGCAAAAACTAAATAAAAATGGAATACATTTACTACAGTAATTACCAGTTTCTGAATTAAATAATTTTACATGTCGTGTTTCGAAATTGTTAAAAATATAACTTTTAAGATGTCAATTACATTGAAGGAATTATCTGAAATAGAATTTAACTAGTTCCCTATTCAAATACTTAAAGCACGAATTGGTTCTTAATAGCCCTGTCTTTACCTAAGAACTTATAGGCACTAGAATGCTGCTGAATAAGGTATAGTTTGCCTTTCCAATTTCTGTTTCAATATTTCAAAGAACCAATTTCCAGAGTAACCGCTCTATTATGAAACCATTATGCACTACAAAGCCACACGTGAGAACGATTAAATATTTATTCACCGTGGTCACTGGTTCTGCGCCAAAACTCAAATCTAACTCTGCGCTTAAGCTGCTTGTCTGCTTGTTTGTATTTATAATCTAGTTTTTTTTTTGAGTTCAAAGATTTTGATATTTTCCGGTCCGTATGCAAAGTATCCGTACCGAGACCTGGAGTTGACTAGCTCTCTTTCTTTGTACAACCCAGTTAGTACTGGATAATACGATACTCCTTGGTAAGCCTGGTTGTTAAACATTCGGACTACCTGTAACGTCTATCAAAAGTCTACAAATTACAGCTGGATTAATGGTGTAAAGTGCTTTCCGAAGCATGAAGCTAACCGGTTTTGAAATAGGTGGCCTTACCATTCACGTGGTTTAACCTAAACGCGGTTTAACCTAGACTCCAAACCCAGGTCGACCGTAGCAAAGACAATCCCTTCAGATGGGGGTTCATTGACGGCTCAGACCTCAAGTGTGTATGCGGCGTTTCTCCACAGATAATGTCCCACCTTCCATCTTGCGCTGGATGCCCTGACACCTGCATACTTGACGACTTTATGACTGCATCAGCGAGTGGAGTTCCCATAGCTGAATTTTGGGCCAGAATGATTTGTCAGAAATTTGCCATAGACACGCTAAGAAGAAGACCTAAACGTGGTCCCGAGAGACTGTTATTATTTAGCAATAAAGGCTGCTACACACGTTACGATACATAGTTACGATTGGACGGTAAAGTTCAAACTGTACAGTTTAAACTACATGAGTGTGTATGTAGATTTTATCGTTGCAGTTTGAACTTTACCGTTCAATCGTAACGTGTGTAGCTACTATCAAAATTCATCCCGCCGGCTACCACTACTGTTACTACAATTTAAACTATCCCAACATTTTTCATCGAACGTGAAATGGTGTATATCTTAACAGCTATTCTACGGTACACAACTACATCTAAAACGAGACAGTATTTATTTACCGCGGCGACTGGTAGCTCGCCAAAACGCATTATTTATTATTATCACGAATAACTCGCGGCTTCGCGTTTATCAGTTACTGTGTTCATTTCCGATGCATTCTGTATGCTGGTGAATATTGTATCAAACGTTTTGTGGTAAACTTTGATGTGGTTTTGTTGTGCAGTAGCCAAAGTAATAACATAAAATTTATTTATTATCTGGCTACTTTGGCCCATAGATGTAAACCTACCTTACAGATTAAGATACGTATTATGATTTAATACAATTTGTGTTCGTTAATAGAGCCTTAAATCTATAGATAGTTATGATAGTCTGAAGCTGCCTCGATGGTCTAGCTTGCGGTTCTGGGTTAGATTACCATGTCGCAAAGTGTTATTGGGTTTTTAGATATGTTTCTCAGTAGCAGCCCGAAGTATAGTTTTTCTCGATTTGTGCTCGCTTGATGACAATAGGCTCGTATCCTGTTGCATGGGACTTAAACATAACTGGGGGAGTACTATTAGATACGCCTCTGCCTAGTCATCCATTGCATGACCAAATTAAATGAGCAAATAATCATTAATGGCATAGCCTTTGCCCAGTAGTGGAACAGAACAGGCTATGAAAAATAATGGATAATCAATCGTTTCAATGCGGGTTCCAAGATACTTTAATTGTATGATCAAGACTCCACTGTGTAAATGCTCGACCCGGGTGGAAGCAGACGGAGTGGTTGGGAATAGTGTCCTGGGCTTGTTCACAAAAATCAACTTGTCATTTTTCCACGACCGAGTTACATGTTTCCTCTCTATGAGAAGGACTGGGCAGTAATTCACGACTCAGATCAAATGCGGGCAGAACTTCACATTTGTCAATCTCAGTAACTATGTCAAGTTCTAATACATGCTGGCGAATTGTAACATACTACCTAGTTTGTTACAATTTCTCTACCTACGGATGTATCCCGTATACTTCAATATATTCGAATACCGTTTAATACGAGTAGATACGATAAAACTGTGCTTATGTATGTTCCATCAAGGAGTTTTTTTATTTACGTGTCACGTAATGAACGAGTATTTTACCAAGCACGTACTATTTGAGACATACAGGGTGTAAATCAACCCATCACACAGCCGTTAACCAAGCATTCTGTACATCAAACTAAGTACCACTACGCAAAACTTTTTGCTGAGAAACGATTATTTTTTTTTTGGGTTCAAAATTCACATTACACGGTAAAACTCAATGTAGCACTCTTAAAACATTGTGCTAGTGGATGCTTTGAATAGTAAACGGGTCATGGAGGTAATTTAAGTAAAGTTATAACCTGAAAAACTAGTATTTACAAAAACAGCTGTGAAAAAATTGGAACTTTGACCGCCAATATCTCCGTAACTAGGGGGTTCCCAGGTATAGTCTAGAACAAAAAAAATATCGCAGTGGGGGGGAGAACAAGTGCCTTTCGTTTACGTTAAGGGTACTTTTACACCATATTTATACTTTTCTAGAATAACACAAACTTGGAATCACTTCACCTAACGATGTTTTTGATCCATCTAATCAGTCCGCGTATTTAATTCATTTACCAAGTTTCCACCATCGTTCAATACTGGCTCAATACTCTCCAAACACTCCGAACCTTTTGAACGTTGCAATGAATCAGCAACTTTGTTCTTATAATAAAGGATGATGGAGGAAAATTTTATATGACTAGATATTCTTTTGTGAGCATAAATATTTTATTTTTTTAAACAGGGTGTAAATCAACCCATCACACAGCCGTTAACCAAGCATTCTGTACATCAAACTAAGTACCCCTACGCAAAAATTTTTGCTGAGAAACGATTTTTTTTTTTGGGGTCAAAAATCACATTTTACGGTAAAACTCAATGTAGCACTCTTAAAACATTGTGCTAGTGGATGCTTTGAATAGTAAACGGGTCATGGAGGTAATTTAAGTAAAGTTATAACCTGAAAAACCAGTATTTACAAAAACAGCAGTGAAAAATTTGGAACTTTGACCCCCAATATCTCCGTAACTAGGGGGTTCCCAGGTATGGTCTAGAACAAAAAAATGATCGCAGTGGGGGGGAGAACAAGTGCCTTTCGTTTACGTTAAGGGTACTTTTACACCATATTTATACTTTTCTAAAATAACACAATAACACAAACTTGGAATCACTTCACCTAACGATGTTTTTGATCCATCTAATCAGTCCGCGTATTTAATTCATTTACCAAGTTACACCATCGTTCAATACTGGCTCAATACTCTCCAAACACTCCAAACCTTTTGAACGTTGCAATGAATCAGCAACTTTGTTCTTATAATAAAGAATGATGGAGGAAAATTTTATATGACTAGATATTCTTATTGTGAGCATAAAAGTTTTTTTTTTATATACGAATAATGACAAAAAGTGAAATGAAGAAAAGATAAATAAATCATAACGTGACGACTGACAGGGCTGAATGGGAGAAAAATACGTGTTGCGCCGACCCCATATAAAGGGTAGGAAGATGATGATGATGATGATGATGAATGACGTTTGGAAAATTTTGGTAAATAGAAAGAAAAAGTGTTTATAAGATTCGTACGGGACAAATCAATAGACAACTAAATTATAAAAGTTTGCTACATGACTTAAATGTTTTGTGTTACTGTAGGAATCTATTATTTTTCAAACTTTCAGCAAATGTATAAAATGTCCTGTCATATTTACTGGACTTAAAATCACTAAATTCAAATCTTTTGAGCGGTGTCTTGTTTTTTGGCAGATTTTATATAAAAAAAATGTGAAAAACTGGCAGCAACATACTGTACCATTTGTGAATTACCATAGTTAGCATCGTCATTGAAATTTGATTGGAACGTAACAATTAATTTAAACCAAATACCTATTTATTATTATAACTAATTTTGGTAATATAATTTAACCGCAGCTAAAGCTTGGCATACAATGAATAGGTACGTAATCATCGGTGGATAGCAATGCCATTAAACTAATGACATGTTAAAATTGATCATTAATTTCAAAGCAATTATTATCGCATCGGTAATTTAATGCCTGCAAATTATATTGGTTTCCGCGGATAGGACCAATACAAATATTGCATTATCATAAGTTATCGTTATAATATCTAGATCGACGTGTATTGGTTTTGACGTGCAAAATTATAATAGGTTGTATAATGCTTCCTTTAAAGGTATTCATCAATCTCTTGCCCTTATCCCAATTCATTTGGGGGGGAGGCTTATAAACACGAACGAAGACCGTTCTAAACCCATTATACACGATTATGATGACTGTTTTAAACCGATTATAAGTGAGTATGATTCGCTGTCTTAATACATTCTAGTGAGCGTTGAATTGATACGTTACAGTGTATTGGGGCTGCCTCCTTAAAACGCGTTTTTTTTCAATACAGCCAAAATAGGTCTGCCACTTTTACCCTTACGGTCTAAGTAATAAGGTTGATAAGTGGTTGTTGTGAACTTGGCAGTACGTGTTTATCTATACATTTACAGTAAAGAAAATTTCCCAATTCTTATACCTTGTTACTAAGGCCCCTTTACAGGTTCTAAGCCTCTTAGAATATTAATAATTCGCCGATTTAAAAGTCTGTATTATTTAGCTCTTATCTGTTTTGGTAAAATGTATTTTATTTATACATATCCAGATGCTTATTATTTGGTATTTAGCGAGAATAATGAAGAATATTTGAGCTGGAGATACGTACGACTATTAGTAATTAGTACCTATTATTTAGGTGTTGTAACATACTATTAAGGCTTGTATTCACGCCAATGACCTTGTGCATACAAACTACCTCTCTCGGTCGTAGATACGGACTCTAAACGGACGCGTTTTTCATTTATTATAATTAAAATAATACATGTTTTTAAAAAGTAACAAAACCAAATTATTTTCCTTTGTATTTCAAAGCAGTAGATATTTTTTTTATATTATTTTGTTAAAAAATGAAGGAGTAAAATGGTTCCATTCAACGATTTGGAGGTGATTTCGTGGATTTTTTTTCTTATTATGTGATACCGATACAAAAATTGTGGCTAAACCAAATTACGTGTCATATCATGTAGATTACTAAAAAAAATTCTCAGATGTAATTTCTCTGTAAGTGCCGGTGAAAAACCGCTTCATCTGCACGCTGTTTTTAAGCTTTTTCGAGAGAGGACCCTTAATGTTTGTTTAAGATAACCTTTTTGTAGTACATAATAATGTTTAACTACTCAAAACAACACTCATTTTAGTTACGGGCAAGTAAAAAAGTCAATTCAATCAAATGCGCCAATGAATATTGAAGTAGGTATCCGTTTAGGAAAAATAAAAATACTGGATTCAAACTCCTCGTAAATACCTGGGTCTACCATTAAATTGTTTAACATTTTTGCTTCAAAGAGTGTTTATTCGTTTTGATGAAAACAATGTTTGAAAATATTTCGTGTTTTGTGCAAATTCAGGCTGATTTTGGTTAAAATTCCCAGAAACTTTCGCGGTTTAATTAAAATAAAAAGACTCTCCAAAAACAAAAAAAAATACTCGCTGAACAGTGCGCGGTTTGCAAAATTTCAATCGGTATAAATATTAAATTCTACCCTGATCAACATTGAATATTCTTTATCGACGAAAATCACAATCGTCATCATCCCAGTCCATAATCCCATTTCCAGTCTAACCGGATGCAGCTGAATACCAGTATTTTTGATGGAGCGACTGCCTATCTGACCACCACAACCCAGTTAATACTAGGTAATACGATACTCACCACGAAAACCACCATTTACCTCAAAACAAAGAGCAAATCTCACAAAATTACAGAGATTGCCAACATCATTAAGTTAAACAATCCGTATCAGATTCTGTATCTGTAAAAACGATAAAAAATATCTTAGAAAGCGTCTGGATTACATTAACCGGCACATTTTTTCATTGACCCGTCGTTTCGAGGCCAGGAGTCGAGATTGGCTGATCCTAAACAAATGTTGGTTACAAATACAAAGCGTAGATGTAACATTCTTTGTGAAATGTTTTTGTAACAAATCTGCGAGCTTGAAGCACTGGGAGGACGTGACTGGCTCTTTACAAACTATAAATCTTTGGGGACTGGTACTTTCTTTTAAATTACGTGAAAATTGTTTTTAAGAAAGCATTTTAAAATGGATTTCAAGAGTGTAATTCAAAATTGTGAAATGATGAAAATTTTAATTCTTTGACAACCCTAAACAAGTCGTTTACCATCGACATGAAAGGTGAAGTTCTTTTGTGTCGATGGTAAACGACTTGTTTAAATTCGCTTGGGTTCAGTATGTGGCCACGATTGTGTCGTCTTTTTAGTTCTTCCAAAGTGCAGATGTTGGCACACTTCGGTCATTCCAGTAATTGGACATCGTCTGGTCGGAGGGTCGGTCCGGAGCACAGCATTCACACCAAATTATGTTTAAAGCGGCTTACTTGGGTGCGCAATCGGTTAAGTGCTTTCCATACAGACCACAGTAGATCATGTCGTGGAAGCAAATGCTCCGGATGCACGAATTCGGTGGTGGGTGCTTCTGTTTCCACAGTTTGCTTCTTACCTATGAATTTTGAAAACTATAATTGAAAAACACTTAAATTACTTTAAATAAGATTATAATTACATTAGACAGTGGGTAGGTAGGATGGACATAATAAAAATTTCAAAATCTAGATCAGTTTTCTGCGCTGCGTGACGCGGGTTCGATCCCCGCACGGAACAAATATTTGTATGGCCTACAGATAGTGCTTTCGGGTCTGGGTATTTCTGTATGTGAGTTTAAAATGTTTGTGAACGCACCCACGATACGGGAGAAATTCCTAGTGTGGGAAAACATAAAAAAAAAACTGAGATTAAAAGCCTGTTTCACTACCTACGATTAAGTTTCGTTTAACTTACTTGGCTTTGTAAATTATTCAGTAAGTAGTGGCTATTCGAACCTTGTGAAATAGTTTCTAAAAATAATACTAATATGGTAAAGATGAAAACAAACATTAAAGGAAGTGGACCCATGGTGTCGATGTGAACATCGACAGGTCTGTGGATGCTATAAATCTTAGAGGACTATTACTTTTAAATTGCGTGAAAATTGTTTTCAGAACGGCTTCCGTTGCATCGGCTATTTTATTGAAGATTAAATTGGAGCTCGAAGCGTTTTTCAATTTATTTAATGTCAGGTTTATTCTATCGATCCGATTTCCCTAGCGGCGTCAGCGTCGTCTGCTACGCTGACGATACGCTGGTGCTGGCACAGGGGGGGTCACACGAGGTGGCGGCCGAAAATATGACACGCGGGGTTGCGATAGTCGTTGAGAGGATCGAGGCGTCGAGTGTACTTTGAAGTACCTGGGACTCGTCCTCGACAGCCGGTGGAACTTCGTGGAGCACTTCCGACGTTTGGCTCCAAGACTGGAGCGGGCGTCGGGAGCTTTCAGGTGGCTCTTGTCCAATCTAGGGGGGCCAAACGCCTCCTGCCGGAGGCTCTATGCGGGTATCGTGCGGTCCATGGCCCTTTACGGGGCCCCGGTGTGGGCGCGTGCATTGCGAAAGCGGACCGCCCACTACCTGAACGCGCCCCAAAAGGTGATGGCTGTAAGGCTAGTCCGTGGGTACCGCACGATCTCCCGCGAGGCGGCGAACCTCCTTGCTGAATTGCCACCATGGGATCTGGAGGCGATAGTCCTCGCGCGCCTGCATGAATGACGCGCGGAGGCGCTGCACCGGGGGGTCACTCTGTTGCCACGGGAAATTGCCGCTCAGCGGACAGACCTCCGGTGCGTTCTCATGGCGACATGGAGAGAGCGACTGTCCCAACCTCGTGCAGGGCACGCCACGATAGTGGCGGTAAGTCCCCTCTTTGAGGAGTGGCTGGAGAGGCGTCACGGCGCCCTCACCTTCCGTCTGACGAAGGTACTCACCGGACACAGTTGTTTCGGGAGGTACCTGCACCGAATCAGGCGGGAGGAAACGCCCGGATGCCACCACTGTGAGGATTGACTGGAGGACACGGTGGAGCACACCGTGGAGGTGTGTCCCGCTTGGGCGGAGCCCCGCCGTGTTCTCGTAGCGGCGATCGGCGGCGGTGACCTCTCGCGTCCGGCCCTGGTGCAAGCCATGGTCCGGGGCGAGGAGGAATGGGACGCCGTCGCCTCCTTCTGCGAAGCAGTGATGCTAGCGAAGGAGGGTGGTGGAACGTGAGAGGGAGAGAATCTCTCGTCTCAGACGCCGCGGGAGGCGCTCCGGGCGTCAGGGGCCAAGTGATGGCTTCCGGCCACCGTACACGCGTTCCTGTGGACGGTGAGTGATGGGCTAGCTCGCCGTCCGTACGTCTTATGACGATGACAGGCCGTGTCGACGGCGCGTTCGTGTTCCACGCGCACCTCAAAGAGATGTCAACAACACGGTAGGGCCGACGCCCGTCGGGGCTGCGGGTTGTTCGCAAGAGATACCGCGGCCTCGACATAAAGGGCTAAGAAGGAACATGGGTGGTTTTTAGTCAGTAGAAGTCTGACACTCCCTTTCGCTCTGCCCAAGAGCGGGAGGGGTTATTCTATGATTTTCCAACCGCCAAAAAAAGCCAGTCAAGGTTATTAGTAAAGCAAATAAGTTATAATAAGTAACAACACAAAGCCGGATAAACGCATTACTAAAATTACAAACTTGTTTCCTTAAAACGTACTTTAAAACTTCTTAATATATAACTTACTGTGTTTTGTTTTCGTTTCTGTTAGTTTAGTACAATACATATAATTATAGGAAGTACTATAACCACAATTTCTTATTTGTTACCACTTTGTTAGTCAAGTATTAAATTAAATTACAATCGAACATTATTGGATAGAAGATAAACAAAACGGACTGATACGAAACGAACTGAATGAAAGCCGTATGACGAGTAAATGATTGGTCTTCCACTCAATGCGATTAAAAATTATTGATTATATACCTTATTATCGTAACACACATTATCCATAATTCAGCAACGGAGCCAGTTCTTTCCTTATACTAACCCGAAACGTGAACTTCTTTCAAAATCGATTGAAATAAGATACGAAGGTACGCCAATTTCGCCATTATTGACATCAAAGACGGACGTTTTGTTAGACATAAAATATCGAGTGTCAAGAAAACTAATTTTCTTCTTAAACACGTCAAGATTTACGTCGAAGAAATAGTAAAGGTAAAAAAGATTTACTCGACTTAAACGGGCCAGCTGATTATTATTCGTGATTAGTTACTATTAGTCTAATGAAGAACGTTTTCTATTCAGAACAGTGTACATAATAGTGTTCATTAAATTATTGTAGATTTCAGATCAAAGCGAGGTAAACCATGCTAATACGGCGTGGGAGTTTAAAACGCTACTCAAATCAAAGCAAATACTTCCGCTAATTCTCAATGGATTATGAAGGAAAATATCTTTTTGCCGTCATTTATTCCGTGAATTTTGATGTCTATTTTAATGTTAGTTATATAATATCACGCCTGTTTAGCTGAAAGGTTAAACGGAGACCTGGTGCATCTATTAAAATCAGTAAACCCACCTAATGTAAATACATAATTATATCTAATGTAAATCTGGGAATCGAACGGTCCGCATTCTCAGCAGGAACATCGAGCTAGTAACACATGCAAATTTTAGGTTACAAAATACATAACTATTAGGCATATAAATTTCTAATAAGTAGTCGAATTTGCTTTAAAGCAATTACTCAAAACCATTACAGCCAGCTTTATATTCATAATAAATTAAGAAATGTCTCTTGGTTTCACTATCCTCACAGCGAGAAATAACTAATTTTACTAGTTCAGATCTCGAGTTAAGCCGGGTGATAGTTTCGTTCCACTAGCTTTAAAGGCTTTGCGTCTGAACGAAGCATGTGTTTTACTTCTCGTTCCTATTACGTTTGCGCTGTTACTTTGCACATAGTTTATGATCTAATTATATAAACAGAACAAACTTTTCGATTAATCAATACTTTTATTGAATACAGTCAGTACTATTATGTATTCTGTGCTGCAGTATCAAGTTTGTTTGTTTGTTGTTTTTTTTGTTGTTTTGAAAGTTGATAGTTTTATATTGTAATTTTAGAAGTAATTATGAGGAAGTATATGTATTTGTTGTTATCTGTGGAAGCTTGTTATTAGCAATTTAGATATATATTATTGTTATAATTATAGTTATTAGACTGTAAGATTTCCTAAAATAAATAAATAACAAATAAATATATATTAAAATAAAATAACCAACTTGACGCGCTTCTTGAACTAGAAGCGCGACTGCTAAGCTTGAGGTCCCGATTGATCGGCAAAGACAAATATTAAAAAAAAGAAGATTCATGTAAATCGGATCGTAAATCTCAGCGTAATCGGTGTACATACATAAAAAAAATACCAATCGGATTGAGAACCTCTTCCTTTTTGGGAAGTCGGTTAAAAAAATTAAATTGTTCACCAATATGAAAAATTAAAAGTGTATAGCTCTATTTTATGTACAATAAACCAGAAAATACTTTAAAAAAAATGTAAACCGTTAGTCGTATGTCTATCTTTTTTTAAATTTACGAGAGTGAGCGAGATAGACATAATTATTATATATGACTTTCCGATTGTCGAAGCGTTTATTGTGAATACTTTACCTACGTATTCGTCGTTTAAATTATTTAGAATTTGCAAATGAACTCGCATTCAAAAGCAAATTCCAAACATAATATATTCCGTATTATGGAACTGAAGTTATTAATACGTCTAAGATTGTTCCCGTATCTTATCTAAAGATTTCGAGTTCATCAGGTAAAGTTTACCCTTTGAATGGGCATAGATCATACAACTTGGAATTTGCATACGAATGTATGAAGATCCCACTTTGTGATACCGAGAGTTAGATAATTGAGTTCAGAATAGGTACTCTAAAGTTGTTGGGAAAATTGTCGAGCTAAATTGCGAATTGGGCAACTTATGTCCATTTCGAGTAACGCTAAGTCTAGCGCTTGAAATTTCAACTCTCTGTGATGAGGATGACGTTGCAAATCAAAAAGTATTTATGCATTCATTCAGATGTTTCTTAGTATTTCTATAAATGAAGAAGCTTGTAACATAAGCAAGAGATACAAGGAGAGGTTCAAAAAGCACACAAATGAACTGGCTAAGAACCTGTTAACCCGACATGGAGGTGTAACTCGCCTAAAAAGATGGCAAATACTAGACATCGACCGGAGAAACTAACTTAGTATCTACCAACTCATACGGTGCTGTTTAGTAGAATAGCACCAAATCCAAAATAAATCCCAGAAAACATCTGATTATGGCTTAAAGCCGATTGCAGATAACAAGGAAGAAAAAAAAAAGTATTTCTATAAACTGGCATATAGTACGTATCTGTCGGTCATGAAATAAAGTTTCTGTGATAATTAAATGTTTGTTTGGTGTGTCATTTCATTGGGACTTCAAGAGGGTTTTTAATAGGTCCACAGACTTATTTAAGCTCTATGAGGTTTGAACAAGACTTAAAAGTGGCTTCATACGCATTATGACTGTAAAGCCTTAAATGATTAAAACAATATTTTTAAATCCTGAGAGAGCTACATATCACAGCATTTTCTTCAATCACATTCTCCGGTTAAAAGTTTCGTCCAAACAAAACAAGTTCCATACTGAAACATACGCAACATCACGCTAGAACACCAGTACAAGGTCAGTTGAGTTACTATATGAAAGGAAGAGAGATTGACCGCACCCAAGCTTGGCTGAGTACTCTGAATTATAAAGGGTCAACTTGTGTTGAGAAATGCTCGCTTTGTTCAACCGGGCGCCTTTCTTTGGTTAGAAAAATGATAACGTTCTGCGTAGTAAGTAGGGAGGGGAATATGTGTAGAAAATATGCTTTTGTGCTTATCTAGCAACCCGCCGTTGCTTTGTCTTTTTACTACTCAATAAAACATTATTAAGGTAATGTATCCCATGTTATTTTGTAGGTAGTATTTTTTTCAATGTGTTAATTTGAGAATCATGAGCTGTTATTGCTCTAGATCTACTTGCGTATTTGCTAAAACCAACCTAATGCAAACGAAAATAACATTTGCTCTTCACAAATAAGGATGTTTGCAAAATATTGAAACTTAATTTACGATAAACCTTTACCGTTTTTGAGAAGATAACTTAACACATAACATAACATCACGCCTGTAATCCCCGAAGGGTTAGGCAGAGGTGTACCTAATAGTACACCCACATTTCGCCAGTTAGTTCGTTCGTTCGTTTTTGAGAAGAGTGGTGATAAAATTAATTAAATAAAACGAAGCGAATACCTGGACCTCGTAGCTAAACAATATGCCACTCGGGTCGATGTTTAAGTTAGGCGGCGCTAGCCTAGGTTGCTTCGTGGGTGGGTGACCACTCATTACACACCAACGATTATCGAGTTTCCTCCGTACCTCGAAAAGTATGTTAAGTCGTTAGTCCCGGTTGCCATTTGTATATCTTTAATAGTCGTAATAGATTGCCAGAAGCCCAAAACTCAACACAATCAGTCTTATTAAGAAGTTTCGTATCACCCAGTATTAACAAGGTTGTGGAGGTCAGATAGGCACACGGTCCATTTAAATTGAAAAACAGGTAATCAACTGCATCCGGTTAGACTGGAAGCCGATCCCAACTAGTTTTGAAAAGGCTGGGCAGATGATGAATTCACGTCGAAAGTAATTTTGAAAATAGAGTGCACGCCTTTTTTTTTTTTTTTTGGGGGGTGGGAAATCACCAAATAACCCCTCCCGCTCTTGGGCAGAGCGAAAGGGAGTGTCAGACTTCTACTGACTAAAAACCACCCATGTTCCTTCTTCGCCCTTCATGTCGAGGCCGCGGTATCCCTTGCGGACAACCCGCAGCCTCGACAGGCGTCGGACGGCGAGCTTGAGAATAGAATAGAGTGCATGCCTTGGTTTGAAAATATTAGTCGGATGGCATTACCACTGGGATAATGTAACAAGCAAAATTCAAAACAAAGTTGTTCACAAAGTCTATTCATAGACTTTACACTACAAGATACCTATACATAATTATAGTGCCACGTACCCAGGTAAGTAATCCGGTTGGAGGTACATTGTTGAGGCACAAGTGGCAACTTAAACTACTCTGAAAGCGCTCGACCTCAGTTACGTCCAATTATTTTCTTCTACTTACCGTTTTCCAACTTTTGCAGCGGATTTTGTTGTTTTTTTTATTTTTATCGTAGATTCTGCTAGCATTAATTATGTGTCCTTAGGTGGATAAGTGCTCATTAAAGGAAATGTTACTTTCATAATTATTATCATTAAAGGTTGCCGTAGAACGTGACACTTATCACTGATTTTTGACCAACCTGCGGTCATCATGATTCTGCTGCCTTAATTGATTTAGGTTTGGCGCAGCATGACTGCTTCTTCCATAGTTTCTATTGCTCATCTCAGCAGTCACCTCCTTTCTAGCCATATCATCGTCCCGGTTTTCCTCTATTCATACTCAAAACTTCGATCTCACCTGTTATCTCCGAAGGGTTAGGCAGAGACCCATTAGTACAGCCACATTTCGCCAGTTATGTTTAAGACCCATGCGACAGGATGCGAACCTAATCCCATCAACTGGGCACAGATATAGACTCGGTTGCTGCTACAGGATCTGCGCACAAGTGTAGGTGCTGTGACCTGAAGGAAAAGCCCATAACACTTTGCCAGCCCCGGGAATCGAACCCAGGACCTCATATTCAACAATCGCGTTTGCGAGCACTACATCAACGAGGCAGTCCGTGCCCTTGCTGACAGCCCTTTTTTTTTTTTTTGACTGGTGGAAAATCATCAAATAACCCCTCCGAGAGTGAAAGGGAGTGTCAGACTTCTACTGACTAAAAACCACCCACGTTCCTTCTTAGCCCTTTATGTCCAGGCCGCGGTATCTCTTGCGAACAACCCGCAGCCCCGACAGCCTGTGGTTTAGTTGAAAGACGTAAATTAATGGTCTCCACAAAATCGTTATATATTCCTTAATTTCATACCGCAGTAACTATACAAAACTAATTCAATTTGTATATAAAACGTCCCCACTAAAGCAATCTGTCTGTTATTTTTGTTAATAGAATTTCGTCGTGAAACAATACTGAAACTTACTTTAACGAAATAGGGTCGCTTTTAAATAAATAATTTGGATAGGCCGCCACCAGAGCCGAATGCTTGTTTAATTATGAATGACTTCACTGGGATGCCGGATGTATTGCCTCCACTATTTTGAACTCTAACCTGCGCTTTTTGGCTGCGTAGTTTCAAATGGGGTGACTATACTAACATGTTTTAGGTGTATTTGGGTAAGCTCTGAAATTAGATTAGATTTTTTTTTTATTTCTTTAATCTTTCGTATGGCCGTGTAATTAGACACAATTAAAAAGCCATTGTGTCTCGCGTGGATCTACGTTCCAGCATACGAAAGGTTAAACGTCATGTACAATAGTGGTACCTACATAAGCGGATTTAATGCCACAGGGCAATCTCTACAAGTCAACCTATGGGTTAAATAGGACAACGTTATGATAGGGTAAGAAAAAATATCTAGAAATAACTCCTTCATTTTGTTTCTTTAAAATTATAAATGTCGGTACACTTACTTATAATTTTTCGATACCTAATGCTTACACTTATACTAATAAAATAAACTTTAGAAAATCTACTATTAACTACTAATTCTGTTAGAGAACGTATACAATTTTGTGATGACTAAAAATATATCCTGTCTTCGTACCTCTAACTTACAGTATCAGAACCGTGATCGCACCCAATGATAGCTGATTTTCACTGTTTTCTGTGTGGAATAGAATGGCACGTATCTTTTAATAAAGCTTTTCGTAAATAAAAAAAATAATTGAAAGTTCGAGATCAAAATTAATTATTTCAGGCACGCGTTCGCTGTGAGGCAATCCTAAATAAATACAGAGTTAATCAAATCCCCGCTTACTTTGATTTTGTGAACAAATAAAAAACTTATTAAATATTCAATTGAAAAAGGTATTCATTTATTCACGAGGCTCAATATAGAAAATCGATTAATCAACGATCAATCGTACTTTTATTAATTAGCTCGTATTCAATACTGCGAAAAACCTTTGAAAACCTCTTTTTGGAAATGACAGAGGTGGTTTCTTCTTGGAAGTAACACTATTAAAATTTAGTGTAAAAGAGAAAACTCTGCTTAACATTAAAATTAATAAGTACCTAGATACTCCAATCCAATATATTGACGAATCAAACAGTATGGATATGAATTACCATTTACGTATTAGTCAATATTACGAAGAGGAAATTAAGTTTTTCCTACTCCTCCGCTATTCTTTCCTAATTAATATAGTTGCGGGATCCGAGACAGTTAAATTGTTTCTCTGGAAATTGAACGAGCTTCATTGCCACGGTTGATTCTGGGTTTCAAGAGTTCCAGTGGTTTGGGAAGAGTGTGGCAAGACTGACCTAATAAAAAAGTATGGATACCGATTTTTTTTAATTTTCTACTTTGAGTTAGAAAGGAGGGGTTGATAGTATGAGATGAGATATGAATCACTACATCACTACATATTTTTAAACAAAGTCCCTCACCGCGTCTGTCTGTCTGTCAGTTCGCAATAAACTCAAAAACTGCTGTACCGATTTATGCTGTTTTCACCAATGGATAGAGTGGTTCTCGAGGAAGGTTTTAGTATATTATTAATGACGTGGGCGAAGCTGTGGGCATCCTCAAAAACAGCCTTACTATCTAAAAGTACACCTACAGAGTGTGTGAAAAAATCATTGTTACTTAAAATACATACATATCTAAGTTAAAATATTGCTTCAAGAGAGAAAGGTGATATAATGCTAAATATTTGACCGAGACTTTTATAAAATAAGTGAATCCCTCACCACAATCATTACAATAAATTATTTGCCATCTAAACTTTAATTACAACCGAAAAAAAAAATATCTTACACGTTTACTATTCGTCCATTAATCAAAGTCATTAAAACAGCTACGAGTTCAAGAAAAACGTTTTCTTTTTTGGAACAACGAACCACTTAGTTTTAAAGACCCATTCCTACTCGGAACATTACCGTTAATTCCGCTTTAAAATATGACCCCCGGGAGGTTTCCATCTTGTTCTCTATTACATTTTGTAAAAGGAATTGCTACCTTTATAGGCTGTAGCTACTGATAACCTTTTCTTGGTTACGTTTAAGCAAGAAAAGGTTAAGGAAGCAATAGAGCATGTACTACTATCAAGTTTATGGAAAATTATAGGTTTCTTTTTAAATATAATACTACAGTCGTGGGTTCGAACTCAGGCAGGCGCATTACTTTGTGTAATTTATTTCATCACCACTGCTCTCAAAACGGTGAAGGAAAACATCTTGAGGAAACTGGCATATCTTAGAACCAAAAAATTCGAAGCCAATCATGTGACGTCGTCCAACCCGCACTGGCCCGCGTGGTGGATTATAGCATTTATAGCCCATCTTTCTCTTAGAGAGGAGGCCTGAGTCCCTGCAGTGAGAACATAATAAGCTGATTATGATGATGATGTATTCAAACATTTGTAACTGCTGAGCACGTGGTCCTGGAATTATTTTCCAGTTCAGGCAAAATGTTATTAAGGTTTTCCGTCGGGATCAGTAGCCACCAAGTCTGGATTAGTACCGGTGCCCGGCAATAAAATAAGAAAGAAAGAAAAAAAACATATATTTATTTAGCACATGCCACAAGTGCACACAACAAACAATAAAATAATATATAAAAATAAATTAAAAAACTAAACTGAAACAGTGTGTGCATCTCACGGCTGCGCCAAATAGGACCAGTTCAGCAAAATGCCGAGCAGCTAGTGCCCGACGCTAAAATCGCTATCCTATTACATGGGATTTAAATGTTAGTAGATTTTGACTGTATATATATTAGATACACCTGTGGTATTTACAAGGCAGATGTGAGTGGCAACGCTGGGAGGGGAAGCCCGGTGATTGGTGATGTTCTTCAGAAAGGAAAGGCGCGTAGTACTCGTAACCGGCGTGCGTGTATGACCAGATTTATGAATGTGGATGAGGCAAAAGTAGTATGTAGGGATCGTAGCAGGTGGCGTTCTGTGGTTTCTGTGTACCTCTGCCTAAGTCTTTGGGGATGTAATGTGTAATCTTATGTATGGTAAGAATCCCGTATGTTCGTATCTATCTATTAAATAATATAACAATTTCTCTATGTTACCCAACATAAAAACGTTAATTCTCGTATTTTGAACATAAAATCAATCATGAATAAGGCCCTAACTAAAATACCTCAAGAACCGTAATTAAAGCAACAACGATTCGATAATATCAAAGGAGCCGCCTTAGCACCATAACACTGAAACAATTTTACCGGATTTCTTCCGAAACAATGATTTTCAAGCCGCTTTGAGAGAACAACACTTTTGATAAGCCTTATTTCAGTGTTTATTTACTGTTCAGATAGAATGCCTTGTGTAAATAAAATTAGTTTGTGGAATTATTTGGAGAAACAACACGAAAATTGTATTTCTTGAGCAGATAGAGGTGTTGTATTTAGTTTCTAGATTCAAATTACGAATATGGTATTTGTTTACTAGGTTACGCCTGCGGCTTCACCCGTGCCGAGTAGCGTAAATAATTATCATTATTTAAATATTACTATTGGAATAAAGAATATCCTATAATTTTATTCAGGTTAGAAAGCATATGTGGGCCAAGTTCAACCCAGATACGTTCAATTGCTTTTCCGTGAAAGAGGAACGAACATCTATACACCCTCACAAACTTTATCAGGGGGCTTGCCTATTGCCATCAACCGGGAATATTTTTTGTTTTTGGGGTCTGCGAAATCATTAATTGATTCCTCCCGCTCAGGGCAGAGCGGTAGGAAGTGACAGACTTCTACTGATTAAAAACCACCCATGTTCCTTCTCAGCCCTTTGTACCGAGGCCGCGGTATCTCTTACGAACAACCCGCAGCCCCGACGGGCGTCGGCCTTTGCCCCTTCCATGTTACTGACATCTCTTTGAGGCCCCGTCGACACGGCCTGTCGTCGTCCTAGGACTGACGGACGGCGAGCTAGCCCATTACTCACCGTCCACAGGCCTGCGCCTACGATGGCCGGAAGCCATCACGTGGCCTCCGACGCCCGGAGCGTCTCCGTGGCTGCTATCGTGAATTTCCGGATTTTTTTGTACATCGGTTAAGAAGAAAAAGCTCTTCATTTACGTAATAATAGATAAAAGTGAATAATTACAACGTATCGACTAGAATCCTAACCTCATTCTAGAAAAATTTAATTATCTGTGTTTTTAATCAGTATTCTCTTACATACACTTTTATAACTCTAGAGCAAGGTGTTACAAACGATAAAATACTATGAAAAGTTATATCGGAAATTAACGTCAAATATTATAAATGTATCTTTATGTATATTTTTCATGAGTTAGTAATAAATTAACTTGTTGACGTGTGCGACCCAGTTAAGCCAGGAGTGAATAATAAACCTGTTTATTTAATAAACTGTTAAACTAAAAATAATGTAGAACAAAGAAAGTAACAAGTGGTTCTTTTTAAACTTGGGTAATAGGGTTAATCGTTTATTTTATAATACTTTACTAGCCGTCTTTGCTTCGCACGGCTACACGACTACTCGACTTTATAATATGTATAAAAAAATTTAAAAAAAAACATGAGCTTTCCGGAATATTCAAAATAATGATGAAATCCGTATCAAAATTGAGTAATTTTATAGATTGAAACGCTAGCAAATGTTTCAAACAAACAAACATGTCTTCAACGGTTCGGCAGAACTGCTACAGGTGAATTTTGTCAAATATTTAATTGAAAATGGTTGAAAGTCGTAGTATATTTGGTGAGGTGGAAAGGATGAGTGAAAGGCGACTAACAAAAGGTATTTACAAGGCAGATGTGAGTGGCAACGCCAGAAGGAGACAACTTGCAAGGACATACAGTGACGTAGTACACGCAACCCGCGTGTGTGTATGATGACGATTAACTGTCAAATGGTTATGGGTTGGTACAAAATGGAACCATTTGACAGTCAATCGATGGACACTATAATAGCCACTGACATTTAAAAAGATACACAATAGCCTTGCAGTTTGTTCAGAATTTGTCCGTACCTATACTAATGTAATTAATCTTTTTTTTGGAGGGTTTGAAATCATCAAATCACTCCTCCCTCTCTGGGCGCAGCGGAGGGGAGTGTCAGACTTCTACTGACTAAAAACCACCCATGTTCCTTCTTAACCCTTTGTGTACGGGGCCGCGATATCTCTTTCGAACAACCCGCAGCTCAATGTAACTGACCTTTGATCGCGTTCAGTTAAAATAAAACATAGATCTGAATTGAAACCAATCATACTACAAATATATTAATACTCCATTCTATTTCATACCAAGTAAACAAAGAAATTAATTCCCGGGTCCCCAGAGAAAATTCCTCGCCAGCTAGGTCAAACCAAAAACTTCTTGTAATTAGTGGGTCCAATCAATTTGTGAGTGGTTTTCTATCGACGAGTTCTTGAACCTTTATACCTACGGTCCAGTTTTACCGGGTGATTGGTTTTAATTGAAAAATTCTTTTGAGACAAAGTAGAAAGTTCAAGGACTTTGTTAAAAGGCTTTTGTGGTACGTTTTAGGTCCGGTATTTACGACTAGTCCTGAAAGCTAGTTTATATTCTCAAATATAATAAATTGGCATCAAAACAGTCAATTTTCGGAACTGCGTAGTCTAAATATGTGCAGTCACGAGGACTATAGTTGCTGCCAGTTGAGATCGCAATAACGGTCATTGACCCGCCTACATTAATTAAAGTTACTTAACGATTAAATCCAAACATAAGCTGTTTATGTCTTGAATCGTCATCTATCGTGATTTTCACATTTTTCCTAATCAAAAACGATACATGGTTCATTTGTTTTGGTGTGCACTAAGAGATATTAGGGAAAGGGTAATGACCGCTATTGCGATCTTAATTGGCAACAACTATAGTATGTATAAACGCAGCAACATTCAAACCACATTACCTCGTGAACAACAGTTTCTACTCTAACATAAGACCTATTTCGTAATAGTATGAGTTCGAAAATGCTATGTGTGGAATGACACAAGATAACAATCAATACAGTTGAAGAGAATCATTCAGGCGTACCCTGCCCAGCCTGCCTGGCCCTGGCACTTAGAGATAACTATCCAATAATTATTTCATATTTATATATATTGGACGACACGGTTGGCGCAGTGGCTGAGCGATTGGACTGCTGCGCTGCGTCTCGTGGGTTCGATTCCCGCACGGAACAAATATTTGTATGACCTACAGATAGTTGTTTCGGGTCTGGGTATTTGTGTATGTGAGTTTAAATGTTTGTAAACGCACCCACGATACAGGAGAAATTTCTAGTGTGGGGCAACGTTTTTTTAAACAAAAAAAAAATTTCAATCTGCGGTACTAATGCTTTCTTATTTAAAATAGGGTACTTGCTCGTAAACTGGTTTCATACATATTGGTGAGCCTACCTAAGGGTCCGTACACACAGACCTGCTTGGAAAGGAGAGCCAGACTCACAAAAGGAGGAGGAGAGTGTTGAATCATAGCAATAAGATTTATTTTTACACGTTTCTACGCTCAGGAACAAAAGAACAAATTTCTCTCAAGAACAAAAGAAGTTGAATGTAATAATAAACCTTATTACAACGACTCAAAACTCTATTTTAAACGTGATAAAGCCGTTTTGTGTGAAAAAGAAACCTTATTAGCTATTTATTACCAACATAACATTCATTTTAGGAAAATGCTTACCTTGTTATGTGAGAAGTTTTCCTCTCCACGTAATCCTCCTAATTCTATGTAATGGCCTTTAATTGTAGCTAGAATCTTCTTACCAAAGGTGAACGAAAGTAAACATAAATAAAACGTAAGTAGATTTAGGGATTGCTCCTAAGAGTAACTAGATATTAGGTAGGTAAGTAACCTACTTATTTTGGTACATAATATCACGAGCAGGAGATTAAATGTTATTGGTCTAAGATAAGTTCTGGAGCTTTTACATATATATTCTACTTACACGGATAGCGAAAGATTATCTAGTGAACTAGACTAATTTCTGGATTCAACATTTTACTTGTCACAAACAAAAAGATAAATAAGCCGTAAATTATGAACTAGCCTTGCCCGGGTGAGTAATGTAAAATGTAAAAAGGAAATGTCTTACCGAGATAAAACGTATCCTAATTGTGCTGGCTATCTAAGGCATGCCGGTTGGCTGGCTGGCACATGCTAAAGAAGAATATAAATTTAAAATTTAAAAGTTCCATAGCATAGCATGCGCAAGTCCGACTCGCATTTGGCTGGTTTTTTCCTATACATTTCACAAGACAATTTGAAAACATGTTTACAGACACCCGTCGCCCCACGTTAATGTCATGACAGCGCCAATAGGTCCCGTAGGCACATTATTAATTTTATAATTTGATAAACCAGATCATAACTGGATATCCTCAACCGTTTAAGTAAGTCTGTGTTTCAAAGAAAACTAGATTATCTACATCACAAGGAACGAGATAGGTTTTCTTTTTGAGTTTACACTAACTTTCACAGAGCACCGTTTCGTTACCGACTGGTAGCATTTGACTAAGGATAGCTAACGTAAAGTAATGTACTACGATGCGACTGTGGTTGAAATGTCGGGTCTTAGAATATAATAATAGACTAGACACTGATGTGTCTTACTTTGTACAGAATGGCAGTTAGATACGTTATTTCATATTTATTATCAGCCAGAAATCAAATTCAAAGCATTTATTTCAATTTGGCCGTTACAGATACTTTTGAATGTCAGAAAAACACAGAGTACTGTAGCTGCGCATTCCAAAGCGTAAATCTCTATGAAGAAGAATAGGCTAGAAGCTCATGTGTATAAAGTAGCAATTCGCATCCTTAATCACATCTTCTTTTCACATTTGTAAAGTGTGCAAAAAAACAACATTTACTTTTAAGTAAAATAATTTCTTGCAGAAAAAAAGTATTTGCTTTTACATTAAAAGTTTTAAAGGAAAATATAGAAGTTTCACAGCTCAAAAAATCATCTCCAATGCTACTTCAACATTTTTCCTTCCAGCCAATATCCGGACTTACTTCAAGGCCCGCCGTTGCAATCTCCGCTTTAGGAAAAATCCCCTTCGACACTACGGTAATTTTCTCAGCGAGCGTGGCATCAACTATTTTTATGTAAAATACTGCGGATCTTTTTAAAAACTTACGTTTAAGAAAATGATTTACGCATTTATCAGATTAAAAACATGGGATAAGGTACGAATGTCATGTGAGTCTGTGACGATTTCCCTATAAGTACTATTTGCGTATTAATTGTAATAACGTTATCCTAAACGGCTTTAACGAATTCGATAAAAGTTGCAATGGGTGGGGCAAGCAAGGGTGAAAAATCGATCTAGCTAGGTCTCGAATCTGAGAAAATTAGATTTCGTGTTAATAAAGTCATAATTTGTTGGCCAAGAAATTCAATAAATTAGTTTTCAGCTGAACTATGATACTGGCTCAATAACGTACAAAACCGAAACCTGGTCGCTCACAATCGACCTCAACAGAAGGCTTAAAGTCACCCAAAAGGCTATGCTCAAAGTTTCTTTGCGTGATCGAATCTGAAATGAAGACATTCGGCGACAAGAGAATTAGAGAACCAAAACTAACAACGTAGTCCAAAGAATTTCCAAACTAAAGTGTCACTAAGGTAATTTGACGCTCCAAAAAGAAGATAGCAGAAGTCAGCATTGTCAATGCTGAATGCATGTGTTGCACAATCAACAACAGCCTAAAATGAGACACTAGCGTCCAATTACCAATACCAGTATGGGTTATTATCTCGCTTAACAAACATAGGTAGTTACAACAGATATAACATTACGTGTAAACAAAATTGACTTGCACGTATAAAGAATCTTCAACGGCCAAGTCACACAACATTAACTATGATAATAAAGAAATCGCAGTAAGGAACCTGACACGGCTTGGCACGACTTTGTCTAGATTTCATTACTTTTTAGAGATAAACAAGCAGCTACATCGAGACTTGGCTAGTTTTTTACAGAATGTTTTTGGTGGGATTTCACTTCTTTTTGTAGAAACGTGGGCAAATTGATTTATTTTATTAGATTTTCTTATTTGACTCATTTTTTTTCTTTTTAGGTGTAGTTTTTTTTATTATTACAAATCTTTCTTTTCTTTTTTTCCGGTTCTGCAAATGAAGAGGCAAACAAAGATGAATATTTTTGTAAAGGCGGTATGTCGATCTTTAATACTTTGGTTTCCAGGTCTTCTTCTCCAGATCTTCGATTATCCTAGTTTTTATAGTTTTCCCTTTATGTGGCTATTAAACCCTAACTCTGTACCAAATTTCAGCTCTCTGAGTTTATGGGAAGTACTAGTTCTATTCTCATTCTCATCTGATGATCATGAGTGAGTGAGTGTCATAAATGCGAAACTTTGCTTTCGCTTAACTTCGGAACTAAATGACCTACAGACTTGATTTTTTTTATTTTAAGTGTGATTTTATAGCTTACTGGATGACGAAAATTTCTGCGTTCTGGTCTTATCCAGAGGTTCTCAAATAGGGGCCTGAAAATGCGGCGAAATGGTTCCAGAAAAGGATGGTACGGCAGTGTTTGCTTCGCGCTCGACTTGGCGGGGGCACTACCGGGCCCCCCGATTCAGCACTGTGATTCATACCACGAATACATTAAATAGTGCAACCAAATATGTACCTACCAATCAAAATTGTGAACATGTCAGGTCTGTTTCGGAAACCATATTGGTTAATTAATTTTGTTTCTGTTTTGAACATCAACGTGTTCGAATTACGTGCATCTGTATTGATTTACAGTGGGTAGGTGGTAATGTGTTTGTGTACTGTAGGTACCTTTTTTTTTTTATGGTGGGTGGAAAATCATCAAATAACCCCTCCCGCTCTTGGGCAGAGCGGAAGGGAGTGTCAGACTTCTACTGACTAAAAACCACCCATGTTCCATCTTACATGTACAATATAAAAACTAAATTATTAAGACTGCTTCGTTGGTCTAGTGCTTGCAATCATGACTGTTGAGCATGAGGTACTGGGTTCAATTATCGGGTCGTACAAAGTGCTATAGGGTTTTTCCTGGTAGCTGCCACGGTGTCTGCATTTAGGCCTGATTGATGGCAATATGCTCACCCCCTTTTACTACTTCAACATCTATTAAAATAAAGATCACTGTAGACTGAAATGATTAATCACCACTGTAAAACATACCAACCATGCACAAAAACTTTGAAGCAAACTCTCCAACTTCAAACTTTTTTCTAGAACCTCTTTTCATCTCAGGACATAATATCTCATGTTCAATGTTGTGTCTATAACGCGATAGTTGTGAAACTTAACTCGACCGTGAATAACATCTATCTACTAGTTTACAAGTACTGGCAGCTAGTAGACAATTTGTTTCATATTTTATTTATAGAGAAAAAAATTATAATGATTTGTTACTTCATTTTAAACTGAAATGATATATTGATTTCTTGTAGGTAATAAAGATGAAAAAGAAAAATAAAACTATAGAAAAACAGAAAAGAAGATTCGAATCTGATCGAAGAGATTATACATATATAATATCAAACCTGATTAAGTAGGTATCTAACGTCAATTTTCTTTTTGTTTCAGGTTAGCATCAAATCCGGACTCACAATGAAGAATATGAAGTTTATTTACAATATTTACAAACTATAATTTACAGAACTAAAATTATAATAAAATATATACAAGTAAACTAAAGGTATCATTACATTTATAGTAAAGGGCAACGTTGCTTAATACGCTTGATCTAAAAATATTCGCAACACCAAGCACGTCACAAAAAGTGTCACGTGTTTCATGTTTATTAAATACTACTGGTGTAACGTATCTTACCACTGTTTTCATATTAAATGCGATTCAAATATTACGCATTAGCGCAGTAGTAATCGCATTTTAAATGAAAACATCTATACATAATACATAATACATATACATAATATATAATAAATCTGTAGAAAAATCTTTTTTGTACATCGAAAATATTTAAAAAAAAAATTGTCAGGGTATTAAAGTATAACCAACAGAACACATTTCCAGCATTTTTAGAATTTTTGTCTGTTTGTCTGTTTGTCTGTTTCGATGACTAAGCATCACGTCAAATTTACGAAACGAATGTAGGTAACTTTTATACATAAATATTGTGCGTAACTTGGGCTATTACTTAGTCTTTGTTTCATCGTAATCGGTGCTCTCTATCAAAAGATATATGCATTTATAGTTTTCAAGAAGAACTTATCATTATGGTCAAGAATGAGTAAAGCAACGACATCTATTGAACGAATATGGTACTTATTAATAAACGCCTTCACAAGATATTAGTCTAAATGACGCTGCTTTCAAAATCTACATAGCCTAAACCCTATAGTGTGTTTGATCGCTCTTTTTAGCAGTTTATCTTCGTCTTCAACAGATTATTCATTTGATGTCATTTTCTGAACCGCGGTGTTATTAAATAAACATAATATGTTTCGTGAATAGTCAACAAATAAAGATTTACCAATTACACAGTATAAAAATACTATTACTTTTTTTTTTGTTTCTTATAGCATCGCATTGGATCTAATCTGTAATGTTGCAATAATTAGTGGTAAATATAAATAAATATTTTTTTAAACTAAATTAAAATTAGATAAAACCCACGACATATTTTTTTTGTACCGTGTGGGAATCGAACCTGCGACACGCAGTGCTACTATTAATCGTCCAGCCACTGCACCAAACATGTCTTTATATAGATGTGGTGTGTTGTTAGCCCTATGTGTCGAGGCCGCGGTATTTCTTTCGAACAACCCGCAGCCCCGACGGGCGTCGGTCCTTGGGGGCCCCTTCAATGTTGATGACATCCCTTTGAGACGCGCGTGGAACACGAACGCGCCTCCATCGTCATAGGACGGACGAACGATTAACTAGCCCGTTACTCACCGTTCACAGGCCCGCGCCTACGGTGGCCTTCCGGCCACCGCACCGATGGCTTCCGCCATCACGTGGCATCCGATGCCCGGAGCGTCTCCCGCGGCGGCTGGGAAGAGGGGTTGTGTCCCTCTTACGTTCACCTCTTTCGCTAGCATTACTGCTTCGCAGAAGGAGGTGACGGCGTTCCATTTCAGATTCGATGTCCCAGATTCGGTACAGGTACCTCTCGAAACAGCCTCTAATCTCCCCTTTTTTGTGGTTCGTAAATTATCAAATGACTCATCCCGCTCTGGGCGGAGCGGAAGAAAGTGTCAGACTTCTACTGACTAAAAACCACCCGTTTCTTCTTAGCTCTTTGTGTTTCGGGGCCGTGGTATCTCTTGCGGACAACCGTCAGCCCCGGCAGACGACGGCAGCAACAATTAAGGGGCCCCAAAGGACCCCTTAATTGTTGCTGACATATCTTTGAGGCGCGCGTGGAACACGAACGCGCCAACGACAGTACCTGTCGACTATAATGTACCTGTTTCAAATTTCTTCAAGATCCGTTCGGCCGTTCTGACGTGGTTGATTAACAAACACCCATCTATCTAAACTTTAGTACCTATTAGACATAGTCAGTACTTTGCATTACCCTCTTCTTATTTTCTACAGCGGCAGTAAGTTAACGCAGGGCAATGATTTAATGTACTTTTATCTAAGCGACGCATTTTAGTTTCCGACAAGCACGCGAACGAAGTCGCGGGCACAGCTAGTTATAAATAATAATATTTGGTTCATTAATTAACTCCCTAAAAATAATACAATTGTAATTTTATTATTAGAACACTTAAATTCACGATCTGTATAAAATAGAACCACAATGTTAGACACTGATTCAATCTAATACAAATATATTCTTCTAGTACATTGGCCAGACTATAAGTAAACATTGAAATGTACATCATTGCTTGCTCAAAACAGGATCAAATATATTCTGCTAATTATTTGAAACATCAGTAAAGCGTGTTGAACACGTTAAGAGCAGAGATTGCTACTAATAGATTTATTTACTTAAACTTACTAGGCGAGAGTTCGTTGTATTGAATTTAGTATTTTGCTTTGATCTGTTATATTTTCCCATCAAATAGCCCTCATTGAAACGACCGCCTTGTTAGTCTATTGGTCGCAAACGCGACTGCCGACGCATGAGGTCCTGTTGGTCGCAAACGCGGCTGCCGATGCATTAGGTCCTGTTGGTTGCAAACACGGCTGTCGACGCATGAGGTCCTGTTGGTCGCAAACGCGACTGCCGGCGCATGAGGTCCTGTTGGTCGCAAACGCGACTGCCGACGCATTAGGTCCTGTTGGTCACAAACGCGACTGCCAACGCATTAGGTCCTGTTGGTTGCAAACGCGGCTGCCGACGCATTAGGTCCTGTTGGTCGCAAACGCGGCTGCCGACGCATTAGGTCCTGTTGGTCGCAAACGCGACTGCCGACGCATTAGGTCCTGTTGGTTGCAAACGCGGCTGCCGACGCATTAGGTCCTGTTGGTTGCAAACGCGACTGCCGACGCATTAGGTCCTGTTGGTTGCAAACGCGGCTGCCGACGCTTTAGGTCCTGTTGGTCGCCAACGCGACTGCCGACGCATGAGGTCCTGGTTTCCATTCCCAGGTCGAGAAAAGTGTTATTGGGTTCCTGACCTCCTTCCTCGGAGTCTGAATTTGTGCCTGGTTGGCAAAACTAAATAAATAACTAACAAAATGTGTGTGGACTATCAGGATCACCTATGTCTAATCTTTCGCGGATTATAGGCGAGGTGTTATGTTGTGTAAAGTTACATGATAGCTTAGCTTTGCTCAAAATTAACTATTAAGACGTCGTGAATAAATAATAATAGCGCCCACTGTGATCCCTCTGTGCAATGTCTTATTTCTGAAAATGTTTTTGTATGGTGTACATATAATTCTATTCTATACCTACTACAGTTACTTTTCACAAAGTTATCAATATTCATTCACAAGAACAATGTAACCAGACGAAATTTGTACAGCAATCGTTTTCTTTTGGGCTTTCTACCTTTATGTTATAAAACTACATTTTTCATTTGTATCAAGAACTTTGGAACCTTTCCAATTTGTTCAGTGTAATTGCAAAACTCATATACCTGTAGGATCTTTTTAATATTAGCATTTCTATTCTTATTTTGTGTTCGAATTCTATACACCTCGTACCTAACGTTTATTTTGACGAAGGCTCCGTACATAATGCTCCACATTTTCGGCCTCATTTCGCTAAAATACCTTTGTACATACTCTGAATAGAATAAGGTACATATTTTTATTATGGATACCTGAATTATTTAGATTTAGTAATACCTATTCTAGACCTACATCAATCCGTAGACAGGTGTCTATTCCGAAGACCTGTTTAAATCTAAATACCGATTCTTAAAGTCTTCGAGATCGATATCGAACAGTCGAATGTTTCGAATAGAGAATATTCTGGAGCATAGAAAAGCTAATACAGTAAACGCCATACGCCTTTTTGGCTGTGCTCAATCGAGTTACTAACGCTTGTTTAGACGGGAGACGCCTTTGCCGATCCACTCAGCTGAGCATGAGTATCTTAGGGAGATTACACACGGAGAGCGGTTTTGTTTGTCGATTTAATCCGAAGCTGAAGTGTTTTAAAGTAAAGGTAGACAGTTCTTGTGATATAAGAAACTTTGCTGTCGATATCAGAGTCTAACGAGAAAAGTCTATTTACAATGCGGTCCGGTCACCGTAATCTTGATATTTTTCAGGAAACAACCCTGTTTGCATAAAAGGTACGCTAAAACAGGCCCTAGTAATACTTGATTGTAAAAAATCATATAATAAAATGGATTTTTGATGAATGACGAATACTTTTTAAAGAAGTATGAAAGCATAACCCAATTTTAGATCTGTCGATACAGTGGCCCAAAAAGCAACTAGCCTTGCTAATTCCATAGAAAATACTGATATTCAGCTGCATTCGGTTAGACTGGAAGCCGACCCCAACATATTTGGGAAAAGAAATGAATGATGGAAGAAGAAGACATGCTGCTCCGACACTAAATATATTCGAATAAGGACAGAGGAATGATTTATCATCATCAGCCTATAATGTTCCCACTGCAGGGACTCAGGCTTCCTCTCTAGGATGGGCCATAATCCACCACGCGGACCCAGGGCAGGTTGGTAGATGTCACATGACTTCGAATTTATCGGATCTAAGACATGCCGGTTTCCTCACGATATTTTCCTTCACCGTTTTGAGAGCAGCGGTAATGAAATAAATTACACAAAGTAATACGAGTGCCTGGTTTCGAACCCACGACTTACTGTTCGTAAGTCGGGGCCGCCACCACTGGGTTATCGAAAATCGACTGTAAGTTTTAATCTTCTAAAACACAATTCTAATACTAAAAGATAAGCCGATAATACATCGTGTGTAACCTCCCTACATCTACCGTCACACGTCGACCCACGCGCGGCGCTTTAAGTGTAGGACAATATTTACTTGTAATTTATCTTTGTTATATATCACCTGCCTTATTTCACGTAATATTATTATGTTTTACTTGTATTGGCAGCAGGTTTGGGAGTAGGGTTTTGTAATAAAATAATGTTTCTATGCGGTACTCTAACAACATTTGAGAAATATAGCCTACAATGACTATAAGACCACGCAAGCGTAACCAGTTCACGCCACGGGTACGCTGAGTTACCGTTTGATCGAAAGAATCACGCGTGTTGGGATTGCGAAGACAACAAATGAGTAACGTAAGACCAAAGAACTTGATAGTGGTAACACAAGCAACATTTGCGAAATATAATGTATTATCCTAAAGAAACTATAGGACCCTAAAAATAAAAAGCAAAATCGAAGTATAATAGCATCCTAGCAGTAAGTAAAAGTCCAGTCGTCATAATAATATGCGCTCACGCCGCGTATACGCGTGATGCGTCGGGTATATCGAACTTTGCGATTGCTTGCTTAAATTTTACAGTATGTAGTACCCACTCGTACACTGGATTCTACATTTGCAATGAATTCAATTGTAAATCATATAGTGTGTGACGCTTCTAGCTGTCCAACTGAATTGACAAATAAAATATGAATATTTTTTTTTTTTTTTATTTATTTTTTTTTTTTTTTTAAACGTTGCCCCACACTAGGAATTTCTCCTGTATCGTGGGTGCGTTCACAATCATATAAATTCACATACACAAATACCCAGACCCGAAACAACTATCTGCAGGCCATACAAATATTTGTTCCGTGCGGGGATCGAACCCGCGACACGCAGCGCAGCAGTCCAATCGCTTAGCCACTGCGCCAACCGTGCCGTCAAATATGAAAACTGTTCATTTGGACAAATCCTGTGTGTGACAGTGTTGTAAATATTGCCACTGCAAATGTTGATTTAATCATTTATACCATTTTTAGTTTAGCTCAAACATAGTTTGCAACTGTAATCTGTTGATTTGGATGGGACTACCTATTTTAACTTCAATATTGTACTTTTATTTATTCACGATCACGATCAGTTACTACTTGATTGACCCGTGGATAAATGACTATTCATGGTGAGCTTGTGTTTTCCAACAATTGTGAAAATCAATTTCTAAAGATTAATTCAGTTCTATGCGAGAATG
The DNA here is from genome assembly GCA_949774965.1 of Diarsia brunnea. Taxonomy (NCBI): domain Eukaryota; kingdom Metazoa; phylum Arthropoda; class Insecta; order Lepidoptera; family Noctuidae; genus Diarsia; species Diarsia brunnea. Next base: position 15,550,149 of record OX459001.1, read on the forward strand.
GCGTATGTTTTTTTTTTATATGAAAGGGCTTACTCTTTACTTTAATCTTTTCCTAAGATGAGGTCAACGATGCAACGAGCTAACCCAGAAGAAGTCTATACACTTGCGACTTAAATAGATTGGTGTCGTATGAACTTGAGAACACGAACGCAGGCAGGGAATTCCAGGCTGCGGGTTGTTCGCAAGGGATACCGCGGCCTCGACATGAAGGGCTAAGAAGGAACATGGGTGGTTTTTAGTCAGTAGAAGTCTGACACTCCCTTTCGCTCTGCCCAAGAGCGGGAGGGGTTATTAATTTGATGATTTCCCACCGCCCCAAAAAAAAAAAAAGGCAGGGAATTCCACTCTTTTGTCTAAGATTATTGTAGTTATCTAATCACCTCATTAGAGAAAGTAAATTTGTATGGGTTTTCCTGCGAGACTTCAGTATCATTGTTAATGAAGATTTATTATCGTCATAGATTGATGGCCTTTTTTTTTTTGGCGGGTAGAAAATCATCAAATAACCCCTTCCCGCTCTTGGGCAGAGCAAAAGGGAGTGTCAGACTTCTACTGACTAAAAACCACCCATGTTCCTTTTTAGCCCTTCATGTCGAGGCCGCGGTATCTCTTGCGAACAACCCGCAGCCCCGACGGGCGTCGTCCCTTACTGCCCCCTTCCATGTTGCTGACATCTCTTTGAGGCGCGCGTGGAACACGAACGCGCCGTCGACACGGCCTGTCGTTGTCATAAGACGGACGGACGGCGAACTAGCTCATCACGCACCGTCCACAGGCCTAGATTGATGGCCTTAGTCACTATTATAAAGCTATATTAAGAATATAATCTTAGCACGTACCTCGTTTTACAAATCCGCATTTAAATACCTCTTTTACACATGCAATGGAACTGAATCCCAGGCATGAAACATACCAAATAATCGTTACTTTTTAATTGATTAAGAAGCTACAATTACACAAAATCGTACTGAAACGAGCATCAATGACGGAGTTTGTTTCAGCGGCCAATGTTTATACTGGCAAGCAGTTCCTGAAAATACGTTTATTTTCACACAGAGTTCATGAATGTTCTTTTTACAGTACGAAGATTTATATCTTTTTACTTCTGTGATTTAAAACTAGTGACCTTGTCATGACACTTTTCGTATTATATTTAACTAAAAATTAAGTAGGAAGACAGGAAAAATCAACAGGAGTATTTAAAAGTTTAGTTTCATTTTTTCTTTGATGTGTAAAAGAGTGAATAACTTCCGCGTTCTGTTAAATTAAGGATAGTTTTACAACAAGAAGAGCTCGTGGCCAAATAATAACTGTCGATTAGACCAATTTTCAGGTAAAGCCGCGCATGGTTTGTGGATGGGTAACCACCCATATATACCGAGTTTGCCTTTGGTCCCGGCTGCCATTTGTAGATCTTTGACAGTTCTAACAGCTAGTCAGAGGCCCGAAATTCTGACAATCAGCCTTATGCCCAATGGGTGTCATACCTATTATCCAAAGTAACTCGGTTGTGTAGGTCAGATAAGCAGTTCCTCCATGTAAAATACTGGTATTCAGCTGCATCCGGTTAGACTGGAAACTCACACCATCATGGTTGGAAAAAAGCTAGGCTGATGACGATAAAACAAACAGAACCGTATTGTGTTCATCTTGATTAAAAACAAACGCTCACCATTCGTCTTATTAAACCTAGGACAGTCATTCCTATTATCTTTAAGTATAAGAAATAGAAAAGTTCTAAAAGAAAAATGTTCTATGTTTCCCAATAATAGTATATTATGCAACTAGTGAATAAAGGACGGATTTAAAGCGAGGGCCGTAGATGAGTCACGAACAAGTGAAGGATTCTAATGATTGAATCACGAACGCAGCGAGTGATTCAACTGTTAGAATCCTGAACGACGCGAGTGATTCATGGCCCTCGATATAAATTCGTACTTTATTCAGGAGTTGCATACTATACTTTATATCATGACTACGAGAAAAGACATAATTTAAGCGAAAATAGAAATTTAATCAAGAAATAAGAATTGTTACATTAATTGAAATGGACATTAAAATTAGAGCAATGACTGAAATTAAGCGTAATTTTCTTATTATTATCATTAGGGTGGTCAACTTGTGAAACAATATTTATTAATCTAATGCCAAACTCCTTGTCGCAAATATCGACCAATCAAATCTCGAGAATTTATTTGCACCAAAGAGTTTTGAATTTCAAATCTTAGCGCAAGGAGTTTGTGTAAGCATTGAAATAGAGACCGGATATATTTTTGTGTTCCAAATTCAAACACCAAAATAGTGAATAAAAACAAAACAGTGAATAAAAGGCCTTTTTATTCACTGTTTTGCGTGAATAAAATAAGCTTTTTAGAGTAGGTATGGTATAAACAGCTTTAAGGATTGTTTTTACAAACTTACTTCACATATATTTGTCTTCGTTCCTTTCCTCTCGCAGACACTTGAAGTCGGATCTAAACAATCTTGAGAAGTGTATTTGATTGAAACTGGAGTACATTTGTTGTTTACGTTTCCTTTCCCTGAACCCCACACTGTAAACATACCTTGAATTCCCGAGATTCCAATGCATATCATGCGCACGGTTCATGATTATAATGTAATCGTATGAGCATAGTTTTGTTAGTCTTTAAGATTTTAATATCGTAATCTTGGGCTTATTCTAATCTTTATGAGTTTTAATTGCTTTTTCCTTTTCTATTACTACACTGTGCTCACTTAAAAAAACAACAAGATTGTGCCCATGACTATGTAATATCTAATTTCAGTCCATGGATTTTTTTGCCCATTCTAGTCCATAGATATTTACGCTTTAGAATGGGTTTTTGATATGAATGTGGATGTGTATAAGAGTAGAGGAAGACCAAAAAATCGATGGATGGACTGTGCTAAGAAATGATTTATGGCAAAAAAGGCTGTGAGATGATGGAAGAAGAAGACATGCTGCGCCGACCCCAAATGAATTGGGATAAGGGCAAGATAATGATGATGATGATGAAGAATGGGCAACTACAGTCCATTAACAGTTATTATGCCCGAAGCTGGACTTTAGGTAGCTTATTTTTGACTACGCAAAAGTACCTGTCTCGGGTCTATTTGAAATAAACGTTTCGAGTTGAGTAATCTTTCAACAAAATCAATGATTTGTTATTATATCATACATTCATTCATGAAATGGCTTCCGCCAATCAAATTCCATTGAAAAACTCTGAACAAACCACTTCCAATACGTCGTAATTGAAAGCTCACTTTTCAACATATCAAGGCCGAAAATCGGCAAAAATCATTCCTGAATCTACAGGTTATTTTTAAAAACATCTATTTCTGTTTTAAATAAACAAAAATCCGTTTCTTGTGGCTAACTACCGACTCCAAATTACAAAGGTCTTTGATAAACAAACGGTCCAGTAGAAAATAAAAGTCGATGTAGCCGAGTTCAACTTTTGACATGAAAAAGTCATGTATTTGTTTTACCGACCTTATTTTTTTGTGCCGGCTTTGACAATGTTCTGCAATGTTACGTTTGGGGTATTTTAATATTAAAATTGGATTTTGTGGTTTATTGTCAGATGTAGTCGGCTATATTTTCTTTGACATGATTGGTAAAGAGAAGTGGTCGACGAAAAATAAGAATTTTGAAAAGTATCTTAATATTGTTCTTCTGATCTGGTCTGTTCCGGCTGTAGGAATAGGGTAGTTAACTAAAAAAATATAATTAGTCCGTCAGATAGATTTAAAAAAAATATTAAACACATATTTTTTGTTTTTTCACTTAAACAAACAATGAAGACGATATAGTGCTTTGAAAACTCGTGTGACGTCATATTCTAAGACATTGATATTTTTTACCGGTGAGTGACGTCATAACCACTCACTCAAATCTTTGACGCGTTTTATCTTTGTCAATTTTTATTGATTTGATAAAACAAAAAATACGTATCCAATATTTTTTGATAATCTAATACGTCGACGGCTTCGTAGCATCATATTTTATTTAGTCAGTAAACATCCCTATTGACGAAATAATTATATTGACGAGGAATCGACTCTCCACCGGTTATCAGAAAAACCCGCCAAATTATTCCCAAATCATTTTTAGCCAGAATCAACAATGGTGATCGGCAGAAAAGGGCTATTCTGGTGGTGAAGCTCGACGAAGTCCCAGAGGAACAATTTAACCGTATTGGATCCCCGCAACGAGCATTAACCAGAAAAGAAAACCGGAGGAGTAGGAAAACATATTATTGACAATTTCCGCGCGCCATAAATAGGTTAATGCAGCTAATAGCATTCATTATTTTAATAATATTTATATTCAGAGTAAACCCTTGCATTTTACTAAAATACGGGTCGTTCGACGTAGATAGGTGAGTGACGTTGCATAGGTACTATTTCAAATTACATAGGTTTCTAATATGCAATGGCGGCTCCTGCGGCGCATCTAGGATCGCATTCACCTTAAAGCCCAAAAGACGTCATTCGCATCCTTTCGACTCGCACGACGCAAGTCGACTCGGCTCAACGCTTTTATTCTTCATCTATTGGTGATTACCTCAAGCCGGTTCATCGTCGATAATAGTCGATATTAACATAACGATACTTTTAAGACAACATTAATTTTCTCCACCTTTCTTTGTTGTCAAAAGAACATAGAGCCGGCTCCGTCTTGTGTAGTATTAAACTGCTTCTAAAAACATAATACATACTTTCCCGATACAATATATTATACAGCATTTAGTAACATCGGTAATTGGCTAATCTATCTGTATTTAATTGAGATACGCTACACCCACCAATTTGCTATAATTCATGATTCTGACATGAAATACAAATTACATCCCGCCCACTGGGAAATCTATTTGATATAAAAATGAGATAAGCGTTCACATTAGTATTGGAATATAATTTAACTTCGTCATTTAAACAGTTCACGAAGTCCGATTGATCGGACTATGCGGTCGGATCACGTGGCCATATTTATATATGACCATTGATATAAAAACTAAAGATACGGTCGTCCGAACATTTGCTCGACGCTTTCGCCATACAGAGAATTTGTGTAGTCTGCTCGTTAACGTAACCTTGTATAAGCGGTATGGCATTTTCGAGGTATATAGAACATAAATAAAGCTTTTAATAAAATTTACGACCGCACCCGAAGAGAGCCGATCGTGGACTAGTTCACTTCGGCTTAGGAAAGACCTTAATGGGACCACGTTTGTGGCGTCATTTTAACATGCCGTCCGCCCAGTCCTTACGCAGTAATATATAAGTCAATGTATATGACCGTAATTTGTAGAGTGGGTGAGAATGCAAGAATGTTCCCATAGAAGGATTTGTTCTTTTTTATGTGTGTTATACAGCATCATCTTTTTGCGTAATCTATGAATTTTATTTGTTACTATAATATTATAACATTAAATTTATTCGCTTGTAATCTCGGTAGGGTGAGGCAGAGGTGTACGTAATTTTACTGGAAGAAAAAGGTGTTTTAAGGATAAATTTTATCTACTTTCATTTAAAAATAAGACTAGGATAAAAAATGTGCCTCAAATAGGGAAGTACCTACTTTTTTTCAATAATTTTACGCGAACGAATTCTCCGAGGCACATCTTGTAAGTACCTACAACTAAACCGTTTATTCTTAACGAGTATTTATTATCCACGGGCGGTAACTAGTGTACCTATAATTTTGGGGGGCGTCACGTCCCTAATCGATGATAATGTACACGCGTGTTAGTAAGTGGCACATGATTGATAGCTCAAACGTTTTTTACACTTCGCATTATGAATCACTTTGAGTATATGTTCTTTGATCGATGATCGAAGGCCAATTAGATCTCGTGTTGAGAGGAGAATATTTTACCGAAGGTTTTCTTTTTTGGTGATTTTTTATTTTGTTCTGTATTTAATTTATTTATTTATTTACAGAAATACATTTAAGCTCACAGTTTTTCACCAAAACGCTTAAAAGCTAACAACAATCATATTACAATGTCAATTACATCTTATATTCACAATAATTCAGAAATAAAAATAAAATAAATTTAAATGTCAAATAGTGTCTTACATAAAACAAGTAGATTAAAATAAAATCGGAAATTCATAATATGTCAAGAAATAATGTGCAATGCAATGTCCAGTTATATTAGCAACCGAACGAAAACGGCAGTAGATGATGATGTCAAAATTAATATATACACTAGTTTTACATGTTATACGGTAGGTAAGACAGTGATCATATTTTTTTGGCATTGTGTGTGGACTTTGTTCTGCTGCATTTTCTGTGCAATAATATATTGTTAGTGGTTGAATTAAAATAAAGAACAAAAAATAAAATATTCCTTAGGCCTTTTTTTTTTTTTTTTTTTTGGGGGGTGGTAAATCATCAAATAACCCCTCCCGCTCTTGGGCAGAGCGAAAGGGAGTGTCAGACTTCTACTGACTAAAAACCACCCATGTTCCTTCTTCGCCCTTCATGTCGAGGCCTCGGTATCCCTTGCGGACAACCCGCAGCCTCGACAGGCGTCGGCCCTTGCGGGCCCCTTCCATGTTGCTGACATCTCTTTGAGGCGCGCGTGGAACACGAACGCGCCGTCGACACGGCCTGTTGTCGTCATAAGACGGACGGACGGCGAGCTTACCCATCACTCACCGTCCACAGGCCCGCGTCTACGGTGGCCGGAAGCCATCACGTGGCCCCCGACGCCCGGAGCGCCTCCCGCGGCGGCTGGGACGAGAGGTTCTCTCCCTCTCACGTTCCGCCACCTCCTTCGCTAGCATCACTGCTTCGCAGAAGGAGGCGACGGCGTCCCATTCCTCCTCGCCCCGGACCATGGCTTGCACCAGGGCCGGACGCGAGAGGTCGCCGCCGCCGATCGCCGCTACGAGAACACGGCGGGGCTCCGCCCAAGCGGGACACACCTCCACGGTGTGCTCCACCGTGTCCTCCGGCCGATCCTCACAATGGTGGCCGATCCTCACAATGGTGTATTCCTTAGGCCTGACTTTTCAAAGACCACCACTAATACATTTTTTATTTATTTTCGAACGTTATTTTATTGAAAAATGCTATAGAAAGGTATTCTATTAGGAATGCTGTTTTATTAAAATTAAATAAAATAGCTAGTCGACTGACTAGCTATTTAATAAGATTTTCAAACAAGATGAAACCTCTCGAAAGTTATTGATTTTTAACGCTTTCAAAGTTTTCTTTAACGAAACCAATTTAAGCGTGAACAGAGATTATCTAACAATATCGTTAATCTTTTCTAAAGTAAAAAAGGGAACATTTTCAGACAAAGATTTCGCACAAAAGCAACAAGTACCTACTTTCAGAACTAATTTCACTTTACGAACCCGAGATACATCATTACTTAAAACTTCTCGAACGAAAGTTTAAAGTTGACTTTGGAAATTGAACTCGAAGTTTACCTAAGTTTTGAGTCCAATTTCCAAAGTCGGTTACGATAAGTTGGAACTAGAGTTATGACAGTTCCCACTTGTTACAACACATTTGTAATTATCGTAACATCCTGAGGCTAGAACTTGACGTATTATACTCTTAACTTAAATACAAAGCTTTGAAACAGTTTCGAAAGTTTTTGTTCTGTGTGGTTGGATATAAATTGACTGATACCTCTTGTTCTTTGTTAACTTTAGTTATGACTAGCGGACGTCACGCGGTTTCACCCGCGTAGTTCCCGTTCCCGTAGGAATACAGGGATAAAAAGTAGCCTATGTCACCTGCGGATAGTGTAGCTTCCCAACGGTGAAAGAATTTTTGAAATCGGTCCAGTAGTTTTGGAGCCTATTCGTTACAAACAAACAAATATTTCCTCTTTATAATATTAGTGTAGATATGTACTACTTAGATTTGTGTACATATTCACTTACCGTTTAATAGCTATGTATGAAGTGATGACCAGACACGCTCCTGAAAGCGCAGCGTTGAAAAGCTATGCACAAAACGAACCGAATAGAATAGAGTAATATTTATTTCTAAGTTTAAGGTGGGTACAAAGAGTATCGTATTACCTAGTATTAACTGGGTTGTGAAGGTCAGATAGGCAGTCGCTCCATGTAAAATACTGGTATTCAGCTGCATCCGGTTGGACTGGAAGTCGACCCTAACATAGTTGGGAAAAGGCTAGGCAGATGATGATATGGTAGGTACAAAGATCAATAGTTTTACAAACACTACCGTTGCCGGTGTTAATATTAAAATTAACATACAAAAGTAGCCAAAACATGAAGCTGATCCATTCGATGTCGTGATGCTTGGACCTCAAAGCATAGCGGCATAGATTGGGCTTGCGCTTCTCTCTGGTTATGGCCAGTGGTTTGTAGTTAAACGGTTGATGTTGATGAAGGTCGTTCCGATCAACATCATCTTCTATTCCCCAATATGGGTTCAACGGCATCTTGAAGATGGTTGCTTCACGTGCCGATTGCCCAATCCAACAGAGATGGATAAATGTCATGCTGGAACGTCAGATATCGGCAAACTAGCGCAGGAGTTTGGTGGTGTCTGGCGTGCGTAATAGGGATGATGGTGACGTGTCTGGCTCCCTGATTAAAGGTGTTTTTTAAATTATTTCTTTGTGTATGTGACTCAATTTTATTTAATTGTTGATTCATTTATATAAAATAAAAAAATATATATATAATAATTGTGTTAGAATTTTTCATTTCAATTTATTTGTGTTGTTTTGATTGTAATTTTATTATGATTTTATTCTTTGATGATTGAGGAAGTATGTAATTTTATTTTGTGCTATGGATCTGAAATAAACATTTAATAATAATAATTAGGGACATGCCACAAGTGCACACAACATAATTAAAAATAGTAAAATTTTAATGTAAACATCCAAAAAAGATAATACCTCCTATGAATCACGGCTGCTTCAAATAGTTCAGCAAAAATGCCAAACAACTAGTGCCCGACACTAGTTTTCAACATTTATGTATCTTGTTCTTGTTGTGTGTTGTTCTTGTTCTTGTTCTCTTGTTCTCTGTTGTTGTTCTTGTTCTTGTTGTTGTTTGTGTTGTTGTTCTTGTTTGTTGTTGTTGTTGTCTTTCTTGTTCTTCTTTTTGTATCTTTCTTTTTTGTTTTCTTTAATAAATATCACATCACGCCTGTAATCCCCAATGGATCAGGCAGAGGTGTGCCTTATAGTACACCCACATTTCGCTTGTTATGTTGAGTCCCATGTAAAAGAGGGCGAGCCTTTTGCTATCAACCGGACACAAAATATATAATATATATTAAATAATTATCCATATATATTGAATAATAATGTTCCAAAATTAATGTTAACCTTGATTACATAAATAATCACCATCTGAAGCAAAACTCACAAGTCGGTATCCTCAATTTCAGCGATTCAAAGTTAAATAACGCTAAACAATACTAATCTTGAACCAGATGTAACGTAAACGCGCGCGTTCTATTTCTGTTTTATAGACTGTTAGTTGATTTCGTCTGCTATGATTCATTGCAGTCAACGTGGAGATTAAAAAATAATGTTTTTTGATGTGGTATGTTATGGAGTTAGGTACTTTTGATTTATGTTTTAAGGCGTCAGGTGTAATAAATATACACAGATTGTTAATTTTAATGTACCTATTTATTTTGTTTGTATAGTCTCAAAGTTGTATAGGTTATTAGGTCATATATTTCTTTATGGTTCCGTACTTGTAATTCCCCTAATTTAAGACGATTGACAATTATTTGGTTTTCTGCATTGAATTGCAATATATTATGTATTTTAATTTTAAGTGTAAAAATGATGGATGAATTGATCAATCTACACAAACAAATAAATAAAGCTTTTAATTCAATGCACAAAAAAACATTTGCAAAAGTTAACACAAAAAAACATTTTCCTGAAATTTTTAGCTAACATTCTAGTTGTTCCAGCACCACGTTATTAGAACGTTAGCTACCTGTCAGTCGCATTAAAATTACCCTAGCCGCTTCGAAGATTAACCGTAACAAACAAACAGGCAGACGGACAGAGAGGCAAAAAATTATTACTGTAACTGTTATTGCAAACAGACACCTCAATTTCTGAAAATTTTCACTTCAAATTCAGAAATTGCAAACAGACACTTCAATTTTATTTGTTTGAATAGATGATCTAAACAAAAACTAGAATTTTTAAGACGTGCAAACTGTCGTCAATCACTTTTCAATCGATTTTCTCGACATAATTACGTGACATACCTAATGATATACACTGTACTTAACACAAGGGTATCTATAAATACAGACTGACGCATTGTCACGGCGACTTACACAACGAACACGCGGTACTGATACCGTATTGACAAGGGTGCGTGGCTGACGTAAGTGAGTTATATGAACGTCATCTGTATTATGGAATGCATGAAGATATGTAACAACCTAATAGCAACTTTATTTCAATGATTTTTACAGACTTCCAAAAAGATTAAGTACAATTCGTCTGTTTTTTTTTTGTGATCCGATGATGCTTCTAAAGTCAGTGACTTTTGTTTGTTTCGTTTTAATTTTATGCCACCGACACTTATTTTCGTATTATTTTCCTGTTCCTACAAAACTATTTTTTTAAGCTATTGCATAGCTTCTATCGCGGGCCTTGAGCGTGGGGACCGAATCCAGAAATTCCGTAACGAAAAAAACCTAACCTCATTTATTTCATAAAAGAAAAAAAATTGTTTTTTTATCGGTCACCACGCTCAAAGTGTAACTTAAATTAATATCAAAGAAAAAAAAAACAAAGGAAAAAAAATACTGCATTAATAAAATAAATAAATAATTATAATTGCATAAGTTGATAAAAAATGCTATGCAATAGCTTCGAGCAGCAGTCTCCAGTGCCACACGTCTTTTTTTTTAAGTCTTTATTTGTGAGGTCACTAATTCGACACTTAATTAGGTACCATGGACTGAAATACATTGATTCAAAATCAGTTATGGTTTAGTACTCGTCTCCTGAAGTCAGTTTTCGAAGCAATAAAAAAACTAAATCGAAAAACCGGGGTCTAGAATCAGGCAGAAATGCAGGCATTTACATAAAATAGGTATTCTATCAGTACATAGAATTCAGTATACATAAGGTAGGTTTCTCGTACCTATGTACTAGTTGTTAGCCTTACAATATTTATTCTAGTTTTTTCATACTAATGTCACTTTTAATCGATTCGTTTTAGAATCGATATGCAACTGACGTGCCGACTGACAGCTGTCACTTTAGAAATGACAACTGTCTTTGTTCATTCGGAGTTGCTCACTTGATATTCAGCCATCGAAGAGTAAGGAATAAATCCCAGTATTTCTACGCAATCCCTGTTTTAATCAAGTAAACCTGCACTGATCCTTCATAGTAGACCAAACAAGCAATGCAAACGAGGTCTTTGCTCAAGTATTTAACTTTGTGTACCAAACTAAGTTTGCTCAATATATCTTATCTCTCTTCGTTAGACGCCGTAACCAGCGCTGTTTGCATTGATTATATGCAGCTTGTGTAATATTGTGTATATTTACCTGCAGTAATGAATGTACATACCTTCTACATATGAGTACATAGTCCACCTGAAATATCCATAATTTCTAAAATTTTAACGAAATTTTCTTTGTAAATCGTATCATAGCTGACAATGATTCCCAAAAGAAGGTTTTAATAGCCAAAAAGCGCTATAAATTAAAAAGTAAAGTTAAAACAGGCATTTTCTTTCCAGCTTTAACAACAATAAAACCTCTCCGTAAAAAGGTAAGATTTGCAACGTTTGTTAAGCCGTTGGTCACAACTGGCATGTGAAGATCTTTGACAGTTTTTATAGCTAGTCAGTGAACTGAAAGACTGACAGCCAATCTTACCAAGGAGAATCTTCTATCAAAAACATTTATGCCAAAAGGGCCACAGCTTAACCTTTAGCTACTGAAGTGGATTAAATTTCACGTAAACACTGACGTGGGGGCCGCAGAAGCCCATACATTTTTGTACTAATAATTAAAAATCTGTTGTGTACTACGCGTGTGTAGTGCACGAGGGAAGAGAGTAATTCAATAATTTTACTTTCTGAAGGCCTCAGAGGCCCCTACGTCAGTAGTTAAAGGTTAACATAATCCCAGATGGCAACAACGGGTACATAAAAACTCCTGTTACTATTTACCCTAGTTAAAACAAGCTAAGATATGAAATATCTTTATCTACTTATAATTTAGATCACCCCAAATCAATTCATCGCAAATAATTTATTATTGCCGTGCAAATCTTCACAGGTAAATAACAATATATGTACCTACAGACCTCCAGTAGCAGACTTAATTAATATAACAGACAGGAGATCTAGTCGAGAGCGGAACTGGTTCGCCGCAGTCCCGATATTAATAAAGATCTTAATATAAAGCAACATACCGAACTGTACCCAGTGATATTTGTATACCTATTTAATTGATTTATTTGCTATCGCGCGTTATAAAGAGTTGGCATTGAAATCTGCTGGGGTGAAAATAGAGAAAACGAAATGAAAATTATTCCAGATACGTTACCAATCGTGATCGATTTGTCACACACAAACCATTTTTTTTTTGGGGATGGGAAATCATCAAATAACCCCTTCCACTCTTGGGCAGAGCGAAAGGGAGTGTCAGACTTCTACTGACTAAAAACCACCCATGTTCCTTCTTAGCCCTTCATGCCGAGGCCGCGGTATCTCTTGCGAACAACCCGCAACCCCGACGGGAAACCCTTCATCTTTCATCGAAGTCGCTTTTGAAAACGTGACTGCAAATAATGCAATTTGTCTAATAATTAATATGCGATAAGGTTGAGTAAACAAAGAAATACGGTAATTAAGTTTAAGTTCCGGGTAAATAAGGCTTTTACTACTTACTTACGTTTCTACCTAGATAGGGTCTAGTTCTTATTCAGATCATACATACATAAACTCATGGTATTGGTTGATTACGGTTAATGACGAGGTTTTGGTTATTATTATTACCAGTAATGTTATAAAACGATGTCAATGTAAACGTACGCAACAGTGGTGTAGACAGTTAGAGAATCTAAGTTCTACTTGACTGAATAACAAAACTAATAAAACGTTTTAAAGATTTGGAGCCTGAGTTATGTAGATGGTGCAAGAAGAGTGTTGACAAAAAAAAGCAAATGAGCTGTCGGTTCCAGCTGTCACTTGTAGACTTTTGACAGGTCGCCGAATAGAGTGACAGCCAGTTTTTACTAAAGGACGCAGTACTAACTGGGTTGTGAAGGGCAGCAGGGCTATTGTGTATCTTTTTAAATGTCAGTGGCTATCATAGTGTCCATCGATTAACTGTCAAATGGTTATGGTTTGGTACAAAATGAAACCATTTGACAGTTAATCGTTGGACACTATGATAGCCAACATTTAAAAAGATACGCAATAGCTCTGCAGATAGGCAGTCGCTCTATGTAAAATACTGATATTCATTTGCATTCGGTTAGACTGGAGTTCGACCCCAATGACTTATCTAAGTACCAACGTCATAAACAAACGTGTTAGATATACAGATACACACAGCTTCACATTATCTGAATTGAACATAACAATGGAATATGTTCTTACATAAGCAACACATGCTGTGATCGCGGATAAGGCAGTGTACCTACATACATGCGCGGCAAGCAGTGTAAATTTTAAACGTCACGCCTGTAATCCCCGAAGGGTTAGGCAGCGATGTACCTAACTGTACGACCCACAATTTCGCCTGTTATTTTAAGTCCTAGCATCCCATGTTCACCCAACCGGGCACACATCTTGACTCCGTGGCTGTTAGTCAGAAATTCCTGATGGAAAAACTCAATATCACTTTGTCCGACTCGAAAATTGTATTTTCCTAATGCAAATCGAAACTCAAACAAGCTAATTGTAAAGTAAATTTAATATATCTGTGGATAGATAAGGATTTCAGCAAACGACAGGTATTCAGTTTGAAATAAAATCAATAAATGTAACCTTACAATACCAGCTGCGTACAGTCATGGGCACAAAGTATTTCTGAAACTTCAAGAGAGATTTTGACGAAAAGTAAAGAAGCATTTGCCCATTAATCTATACTAATATTCTAGAGCTGAAGAGTTTGTTTGTTTGTTTGTTTGAACAGGGTAAACTCTGGAACTACTGGTTGGAATTTAAAAATTAGTGTTGTTTTAGTGTTGGATAGTCCATTTATCGAGGAAGGCTATAGGCTATATAACATCACGCTACGATTAATAGGAGCGGAGCATAAATGAAAAATGTTGCAAAAACGGGAAAAGATATTCCTTTTTGAGAGCTTCCGTTGCGTGCGCTGCGAAAACGGTTTAAGTTACGTAAATACTATGTATGAAGAAATTGTTCCCCTTTAAAAGTTCTAAAAAAAAGTCCGCGATAGCATATGTTTATCTTTTAAGATTGACTCACTGTAACCATTTTTTAATAATTAAATGCTTGATTAAAAATAATGATATATTGCGAAGCTTATTTAACCCATATGGTATTAATCTATATCTATATAAATGTGTTTGTTAGCACGGAAATTTAATATAGAATAATTGTTCCTTTTACTCTATACAGTTTAAACAAATATCTTAGAAGATATCGCAATGTAAAAATATACGGGCGACAAAATAATTAAGCGCGTGGCAGTCATTCGATCCGGTGCGGTAGGTATGTACGTGGGGATTCTGGCCTCTGGGGGCTCCGGAGAAATTCAAATTCAAAATATTTACTGCACCATAATGTTTACAAGTACAAGGTGTTACTGTTTATTAAATAGTAAGAGATACATATAGTAATTGTTACTTTAATAATATAATCGAAGCCAATCTAAACTAAAAGGTATTATAAAGAGGAAAGGTAAGATTTTTTGTTTGTTAAGAGTACGATTTAACTCAATTTAATATGTTGGATAGTCGATTTATCGAACCTTTATAAGCTATATTATGTGACGCGGACGAAGTTGCGTGGGTCAGCTAGTCATTTATACATACAAAACGTAAAGCATTTATACTCGTTGCTGTACTTTTAATGGACGTTATCCAACCGAGACTGAACAAAGCCCAACTTCATTCTATTCACCGAAACGTCGCGTCGGGGGGATCAGTTAGTCAGCTTATCTCCGTTTACTACTGAATATCCTTTTGGACGCGACAGTACCAAGCCAGTGAAATATTCCAGCGTTATGCAGTTTCATAATGAAATGACATCGCCGCTATTTTGGCTCGAAATAAAATGATTAATACGCTTTTAATGGACTTTGTCTGTTCGTTGTCTGTTTTATGTAACAGAACAGACGGTGCTTAATCGCTTGGCAACTTGTAGTACGAAGTGTATTGTATAGGTCAATGCATTTATGGAAACGAGAAACAGTGTTCATTTTAGTTTTCAGACGGCAAGCAGTTCAGATTATTGAAAATAGCTTATCGAATTAGACAAGGAATCTCACTTAACTGCTTCAGTTATTTCGGCCAAACTCAGAGTAGGGGAGCTATCGACCCCCTTTTTTTTGCGGGGTTGGATATCATCAAATAACTCCTCCCGCTCTTGGGCAGAGCGGAAGGGAGTGTCAGACTTCTACTAACTAAAAACCACCCATGTTCCTTCTTAGCCCTTGTCCTTGCGGGCCCTTTCCATATTGGTGACATCTCTTTAAGGCGCGTGGAACATGAATGCGCCGTAGTCACGGCCTGTCGTCGTCATAAGACGGACGGACGGCGAGCTAGAGCTATCGACCCCTTTTATTATAGTTTATAACTCTCGAAAGTCCGATGAGATGAAAATCCAAGAGGATCGAAAGGCTGCGGGTTGTTCGAAAGAGACCGCGGCCCCGGATACAAAGGGCTAAGAAGGAACATGGGTGGTTTTTAGTCAGTAGAAGTCTGACACTCCCTTCCGCTCCACCTAGAGCGGGAGGAGTCATTTGTTTGTTACCCACCCGCCAAAAAAAGAGGATCGGAAGACGTTCAATTAATAAAAAAACCCAATAGGTACAATTTTATTCAATTCGGGAATCGAAACAACTACCTCATGCTCGGTAGTCACACTTGCGACCAATATTCCTAGGTCACAATTGAATTTATTGCTTTTGCTTAGTTTTACTCTAGGTGGACCAACAATAAGACGGGTTCCCATTTCTTAGCCCTTTTTATTTTTTTTTTAATTTTCGTAGTATATTGGGAAAATATACTTATATACCTCTGCACCCTTCGCAAACTACAACCACGAGAAAATCCGGCCAAGCCAAGCCCCTCGCTCAATATGTACACAGCCTAACCCATAGCGCCTATCTACCACAGTCATGTGTATTGTGGAATTTTTAAATAACGTAAGGGACATAAGCTTTCTGTTGGATTAGCACCGCTCGCATCAGCGCCGAAAGTCAAAAATTGTACAGCACGCGCTTGGCCCTCCCGTTATTTGAAATTTCCAGTATCGATGTGTATTGTTCGTCACGCTTGCTTGTGGCGTAATTATTACAGAATTAGGTCACGTGGATTATCGCCTAATGCGCGAATTACCACACGAATACTTCAGATAAGGGAATTAGTATCTCTATGTTATCAGTATCCGTCAAATCTCTTGGTTTTGGGAGATTGAGTGAGGTGTCTTAAAGTGTCAGAGAGAAAGTTAAGAAAGCTGGTTTTGTCTTGGGCTAGCTCGCCGTCCATCCGTCTTATGACGACGACAGGCCGTGTCGACGGCGCGTTCGTGTCCCACGCGCGCTTCACAGAGATGTCAGCAACATGGAAGGGGCCCGTAAGGGCCAACACTCGTCGGGGCTGCGGGTTGTTCTCAAGAGATACCGCGACATGAAGGGCTAAGAAGGAACATGGGTGGTTTTTTCCCTTTCGCTCTGCCCAAGAGCGGGAGGGGTTTTTTGATGATTTTCCACCCGCCAAAAAAAAAAGGCGGTTTCGTCTGTTTTTTACTAGCATTTTTAAGGGTAAATACACTGTAATAGAACCTGTTCCAACAAGTAACTAATTAATTTTAACACACGTCTAACGTTTCTTCATAAGAATTGGTTAGAGCAGTGGCTGAGTGATTGATTTCTTCGCTGCATGTCGCAGGTTTGAGTCCCACACGAAACAAATGTTTGTATGGCCGTCAGGGCAGTGTTCTGGGGTAGTAGCTGTTTGTGAACGCACCTAAGATATAAAAGAAATAAAGCATCTTATAGCGGGGTAACGAAAATAAAAAAGGAAAACACCACGTCTTATGAAGACCACTTTCAGTCAAATTATTTTTCTCGAGACTGCTCATCGTACAGAACCCTAACTGTGCGAGTCCGACTTGCTCCTGCTTCTTGGTTTCCTTGGCAAATTTTAATTTCTATCAAACATGACAAACCCGCTGTTTATCGAAACAGTGATGATCACTTCTTTTATCATAATTGTAATATTATATTTTGCGTTGGCACATCGGTATCGTATCTGTGGTTTCAAAGTATTTGTACAACATACGGAATTCGAACTTTTTAATGAATTCAGTGAACGAACAAAATCTAAAAAGTTTGCCTAAAGAAAGACTTTGGTAATTTACTTACGTAATCCAATTCTGTATTCTCTCAAGTTCAAATTGTTTTCTTCTATTTCTTTCATTGTTTAGGATTCTAGCTAAAAAAAAAAAAAAAATGTTTTGGACAAGCCCGCCACACTATTCCCAAACCACTGTAACTCCTGTAAGCCAGAATCAACAGTGGCGACCACAAGAAAAGCGCCGAGACAATGAAGCCCGACGAAGTCCCAGAGAAACGATTAAACTGTCTTGGATCCCGCAACGAAATTAATCAGAAAATAATAGCGGAGGAGTAGGAGAAACATAATTTCCACTTCCCTCCATATCAGCAGGAGACAGAACAGAACAAGGCCAATAGGAAAGGATTCTAGCTACTAATATTTTAGTAACTTAAATAATTATCTATTCCGTGAAAAACAGGCACAAATGTGTCTTAGATCCTTTCCCAACTGAAGACCTGATAGTCTACAGTTTCCCTACAGCGCTTTGAAACTATTACGGTCACATAATGGGAAGGAGAGACAGCAACCTTAAAAAGCTGGTGGCAATACTGAAGGCAAGAGATTCCAATGGACGGTCACCAATACGATGCTTCATCCAGTCAAATCAAATCAATTTTATATCTAGATTATTTAAATCTAGATTCATAACACTTAGTCATATTATTGTGACATGCAAACATTTGGGTTAATAGATATTTTTAAAGACATCATTCAATAAATTAGTAAAAGAAGTTATGTCCTCAAGAAAATTTCAGCAGGTGGTGATGGCAACTTTAAACTGGAGTCGACTGAGGCAGCTTGTTCGTTTAAAGGAGTTCTGTAACCACGACTCTCAGTAAAAAGGGACCGACTGAAGCAAAAGAAATATACTTATATTTCCTAAATGCATTCAACTTTAAATACATTCAAAACAACATCCTGTCATATCTTCATTCTATAGACAGAAATAGTAGGTCAATAGTTAAAATTCGTTTAAAAACAATACCTGTAGTGTAAGAGGGTCTAATCATCATCTGCCTAGCCTTTTCCCTACTAAGTCGGGTTCGACTTCCTGTCTAACCACATGCACCTGAATGCCAATATTTTACATAGAGCGCTAAATTACTATATTCCAATTAAAATTCAATTTCATTTAAAACTTTTAACAAATTCGCCAGGGACCGAAGTTTCACAAAACGCAATTTATTATTAAAATAGAGGTAAAATTCGCTGAAATATCTACTTAATCATAATTTGGACTGAAGCTCGAAATATATCATAACACTCATTCATTCCATTATCAAGTAATTTGTGAAATGTGTTGCAGTTGAGTGCACGCAATCAGACTTATCAACAAAATTAATTTCAGTATGTGCGGTATCTGCAACAAGTGTGTACCTATAGCTACCGTATGAGATTGATTTAATCAATATAATCTAATGTTAGAATTTTGATTAGTATTGCTGTCTACATTTTGACGTAGGTAACACTGATTGATATAAAATACAGACGATAATGGTAAATATTTGCTTTCCCAAAACATTTTTAGACTTATACTTCAATATTTCTATGCTTATAAGTAATTTCGTTGCGGGATCCAAGACAGTTTAATCGTTTCTCTGGGACTTCGTCGGGCTTCATTGTCTCTGCGCTTTTCTTGTGGTCGCCACTGTTGATTCTGGCTTACAGGAGTTACAGTAGTTTGGGAATAGTGTGGCGGGCTGTCCCAATAAAAAAAAAGAAATGCTTATAAGTATCATTATACAAAGCTAAAATTATTTTTGGTGAAGTCAAAAATATTCAGGTGCGTTTCAAATATCTTAGTTTTACCTTAAAACCGTTTCACCACAAATACCTTATGTTTTTACACTACATATTCGAAAATTCAAAACAACTTGCTTGAAACAAAAAATAAATAAATAAATTATAAATTGACACATTTAAATACACCAACGTATATCCAAATATGTTTTTAAGAAACCCTAATATGGTACTGATCACGTTACGTCACTGAACGGTAACTTGGGTAACCGAAAACTGTTTCATAAATCATCAAAAATCATGATGAAAAGAAACTTTAACCTCTTTCGTGTTCATTTAAGCCTAACTAATGCGATCGGTTTAATATAAATAGGTAACCCTTATACCCTTTCGTTTTATTTCAGACATTCTTCGTCTATGCCTGCACTTTAAAGGTTCATTCATGAAAGTAAAGGTTACATTGTAGAATCTAAGCTTATTAGGAATATAAGAACGAGGTGGATTATCTGGCTGAGGGTTGTTCGATAGAGATACCGTGGCCACGGAACACAAAGGACGAAGAAAGAACACGGGTGGTTTTTAGTAGAAGTCTGACACTCCCTTCCGCTTCGCCCAGAGTGAGAGGAGTCATGTGATGATGTCCCAACCACAAAAAAAAGGTGGATAATCACGCAAATATAAAGTGAATTATTAATAGAAAATTCCGTAACTCACTTACAATCACAGTGTCTTTCATTTTGACAATTCAAATTACCAACGAAATTAACGTTGTAGTGCCAACAATTTTTCAAAAATGATAAGCAATGTAGGTACTAGAAATTCCCTTCACAGTCGTTTGGATTTAGATTAAAAGTGTATTTAATAACGCAATTGTTGAGCTGCTGAGTTATCTTCAAAAAGAAAGCAAAGAACAACAAACCTAATAATAAAATTCCGGCACAAAAAAAAAGAAAAGAAGCAACTACGTTGATGTGAAATAACGAAATAATTAACATCGTCCTTAAACTCCGTGAGCGTCCCCTTAATATTTATGGACCGTCAGCTGTCCGCGCCCCTAAGCAATAAATATCAGACGCTGATACTGCCTCTTAAATAAATCATTCTGAAAAATGTATATAAGCATGTAGCTACGTACAGCTATGCCCTTCAGCTCCATCCGCATATTTTGTAATTTATTATGGTTGAGAAAGGGTAAGAAACGTGCAGGACGTCAACCATAATCAAAATCAAAATATTTTATTTCCATGGACACTTATAAACTGTCGACGAAAAGGTGCGCGGTTCGGATTCGTTGTTTCCTATGGAGAAGAGCCAGCAAGAAACTCCACGGTAAAGCATCATCTACCTAGCCTTTTCCCAATTATGTTGGGGTCGGCCTCCAGTCTAACCGGATGCAGCTGAATACCAGTAATTTACATGGAGCGACTGCTTATGTGACCTCCACGACCCAGTTACTTCTGGATAATTCAATTCCCCTAGGTAAGACTGCTTGTCAGAGTTTCAGGCCACTGACTAGTTGTAACGACTGTCAAGGATCAACACATGACAGTTGGGACCAAAGAATTGGCGTGCTTTCCAAGGCATCGAGGAAATTTCATATTTGTGGTATTCACGGACCAAACTAAGCAGTTTAACTGTTATTATTTAGCTACCAGCTCCTCATTGAAAGTAAATCGTTTCGACATTCTGTCAGCCGGTCGTTTTTTGAAAGTTTCCTCCCTAAAACGAAAAAGTAGATCAAGACCCAAGGCTCATAAGATAGGTATTTCATCATGTTATTAGAACGTTACCGTCAAGAAGCAAAGACCTCTTCACAACAATATTGTAAAATAAAATTATGATTACGCATTATTCCTATCATTTAAACGTAAATAATGACTTATGACATAACAAAAGGAAACTTTAAAAAAAGATAGACATTTTCCACATTAATTATATCGAAGTAAATAACGAAAAACATCAGTTTTTAAATAAAACCTACAAAAATATAAATGAAGCATGAAAACTCTTGATATTAATTTCGGGCTTGATTTATTTTCAGAACGGATCTGTAATTACATACAAGGAAAAATAATGACATGATGTGAACTTTATTTACCACTACAGTTTATTCACAGTTATTTTACCTGTAAAATGAGCCTTACGGTAATGAACATAAAGGTCACTGTATGTGCTGAATACGAGACAATCGAGAAATCAGAGGTAAAATACATTTGCGCAGTACGATTCTGTGTCATAATTTCAGTTGTAAACGATCTGTCTATCGAAGTCGGAAAGCAATTAATGTGGCTTCGCGTTGCATACTTGCATGGACACATGTTGGTACATAGCATAGGCATAATACTGGTGAATTAGATCAATCATCCTCGAACATGACTCTTGGTAGACTAGCATGTTGATTGGTAGGTAGTTAGGTAGGTCCATTCCTTTTGAACCTTATCACTTGAAACATAAGGGATATAAATCTATGCATGATAGCGTTAGCAATGTTAAGACTTCGATATGGAAAGCTACACAAAGTATTCAGATTCCCAAAGTACCATTTTTCATAAATTTAATGACTGCTTTGTTTTAGTGTTTGCAATCGTCTGCTGAGCATGAGGTTCGAGGTTCAATTCCCGGGTCGGGGAAAAAGTAATATTTGGTTTTCCTATCAGCAATTTCTCAGTAGTGGCCACGGTGTCCGGATTTGTGCCTGGTGGATGTACACCTCTACCAGAACGTCTGGCGCCTGGAGATTATAAGCGTGATATTATGTTATGTGACGTTATGTTATCTATAGGTTCAGTTACCTGGAGTTGGCTATACTTCTTTATAAGTGTGTGTTTTTCATACACTATCACTGGATTTACATTCTGGATAAAGGCTTGGTTTTCAAAAGTATATTAATTCTTCTTTCTTATCCAAGGCGTTGGTCGAAGACTCGAACCCGTTGGGTTTTGACTCTTTAATTAACTTTTCTGGTGTATTTCTAATGTTACCATAAGTTATGGAATCAGGTGGTGCTTTATGACACTAAAATCTTCGGCAAAAAAATGTGTTGACTCCGCAAAAATAAGATTCAGTCCAGGCTTGGATGCAAAACGCAGGTATGATTTGCATACTTATGCAGGCGAGAGGATGCTGTTTTCTGCATCCAGCTAGGTCTACTTTTATGTTTTAAGGAATCATATCAATAAAAAAATTTGACTCCCAAAAAATTTTAATAAGACAACATAAAAGAAGGATGCCCATTTTTCACCTGACAATGTATAGAAATGAAATAAATATTAAAATTAAGCTAATTTAATTGTACATTCATTACGCTAATCACAATGTTAAAAGAAGGCCAGGAAAAAATATTCTTTGATTTTTCTTTACGCTATCTCTACGTTTATAATACCCTTATTACCATATTTTGAACGCATCTCAATCACCCTGAACGCATCCAACTACCCATTTTTTACAACGTTCCGTTTTACACACTACTTCTTAACTTTATTCAATTATTTTTATGAGTTTTATACATTATTTTAAGTTTTATTTAATCAATAACTATTTTTTATTAGTCTGTGAATAATACAGATCAATTAAAAACAACAAAATAATTAAATAAATTATTAATCACGCAGAATATAGGTAATTGAGCTCGCACGAGTGAAACGGAATTTTTTAGATATTATTATTTTGACAGTTCTGCCATTGGCAATGGCGCAGTCCTTCATTCAAAGAATATAATAATACTATGGCAAAAGAGAGCCCTCTTGTGGCAAACGAAGCATGAAATGGGTAGACAAGTGATTACTTTTGACAATACAAAAGCAAAGTTAGACTTTTTTTATAGGTAAACAAACTGTCAACTATCGTAAAGACAAATCCTAACCTAAAAAGTAACTTTAATATTTTTTGGCCTTTGTAGACTTTAAATCGTAAAAATGACTATTTGACATTATTTTCTAAACTTACACGTACTCTTTCTACTATACTTTATAACTATACATTAACTTTAATTATCAGGTTTTTAAATGTATGGAAAGTGGGCATTGTTCTTTACGCTACATAATAGACACTTCTACCATTTTTTTCAAAGTTCCAACCAGTTCGTAAGTAAGCGTCAAAATGACCCTTAGATAAATCATCAGTGAAGCGTAGTCTCACGGGGGGATTGCCATCAAGTCCAAACTTGGCATATAATTGGCCGTTCCGATATACTTCAAACGTGTACGGATAGATTTGGCCTGCTGCAGTTAATTCACACGCACTGCCGTATGTATTGCGTCGCATCATTTCTCCATAGTAATCTTCTACGCTGCTATAGTTATTTCCACAACTGTTGTGTGTCTGTATTGCGAATTCTTCCCAGTTTCCAACGACGTGTTGTACAATTTCTTCCCGTACATCTTGATCTAAGTATTGATTGCCAAACAACAGATAAGCGATGGCCCGGAACAAGCAAGCTCCATCACCAATTATTGGAACGATGGTGTGTTGTGTTTCTACGCCATTTATGTTCAACACTTCTGTTTCAATGTCCATTTCACAGGAATGAAACAAACTACATACATTATTCATTAATTTAATCATCGACAATTCCAATCAAAAACAATCATTTTAGCATTTAATGGATACTTGCTAATTTTGTAACATAAGACTCAACAAAAGTCAAAGGTTTGCTACGTCATACTAACAGGGGGTCATTGTTTCGCGGAAAATCTTAACACCGCGATTCAGGAATGTGCATAAATTGTACAACGCCATCTAGTTAACCGTCAGGTAAACTTTGACACAGACAAAATTCAAGTAGTAGTAATATTAAAACTTTGGATGTCTCCGATGTGACGATGGTTAGTTTTTTTCGAGGTTTTGCTATAATTGCCTTATTTGAATCTTAAGGATGCACCTTATCATTGTGATATTCGGTAAGTACGAACCGTCACGTTATTGCTAAGATTCAGTAGTTACGACACGTACCCAAAAAACTGCCCAAGGCCCAACTGCGTCTAACTTGGCTTACATGCCGCCGAGAAAAATCTCAGTCATGCTGGTTTCCTCACAACTCCCACAATAGAAGTGTAAATTATGCAATACGCACATGAATCCAAATAATCAGAGGTACGTGTCTTGGTTTTCAAGTTGAGTTTGCAGTCCGACGGTCGAACGATTAGGCTATCACTTCTTAACATCAACGAAATGTGGATTAACTGTAGACCCCGTGTCTACAATTAAACATGTATCTAAACAAAATCTTTCGAACCAGGGCCAATGTGGACCACTGGTCGTTGGTTCTGTCCAGCTCCTGTGAGCTCTACTGCACCGCTTTCTGGCTGTGTCACAACGTGGTTATGTTAACCCACTACTCGTCGGCCATACTTCAGACATGACTAGCACAGTCTCACTTCAGCTAAGCGGTTTTTTGAGAACACTGTGATTTGTAATGAATGACTTATAATGCACGTTTGCATGTGCATTTAAATATACTAATTGACCATTCCATCAGATAACAAAGGAGTAATGGTATATTTCACTCATATAATTTCATGCAGTTCCACCGTCAAAAGCGTACATTTATAATTGTTTCCCAGTATCACGTCAAACATTCATTTATTCTGTTGCCAAAATACAATCTGGAACACTGAATATTTACACACTGTTGTCCATCGTGAGTACCGCTTTCAGTTCATGAATAAGAGAACAAAACTGTGATATTCTCTGCTTTAGTAACGTGAATTTTAGTGGACATTACGAGGCTCTGGTAATTTATAAAGCCAGCCTGCGAGAAATGAACGGGAATAAAGCGAACTCGAAAATGTATGAATACTGATTAATTTATGGGCTCTTACGTGATAATGTTCTAATGATTGCGTTTGATAAATGTCTAGGATGTGAAAGAAATGGGAAAGTAATATTATTTGGATCTCCAAAATACATAGCATTGGGATCCAATACTGGTTATTTCTTGGTGTTTCCATTCTAGTACCCCTCACTGCCGTGAGGGGTACTGAAACGCAACAATACCCTGTTGCGTTTCAGTATAATGAATAGTGGTGCTGTTAAATCTACAAGTCTTTTCCATTTAGACCAGTAATTTGAAATAAACGACCTGTTGGTAGGACCCTAAATCACCATTCACTAATCACCATCTTAATCACTTAATCCTGACAGCATCCTAAATCAAATTCAGATTTCATAATTGTAATAATCTGCAAGCTATATCTAGGCACACTCCAAATTTTTTCAACTGCAAAACAAGGTTTTTTTGTTATGAATAAAACTACAAAATTATTCCATACTGCGAATTTAAAAAGATAAATAATCAAGTACAGAGAAGATAAACACAACCGCAGCATGTGCCGATGTAATCATACACTAAACAATATGTGGTAGCCATTAGCCATGTTTAGACGACACGTTACTCGAGTTACTTACATGAAGATTCCTTAATGAATAATATGATATTTCATTACTATATTGAGAGCTGAAAATAGCATTGGCGTTATGTGTTGCCATCATGCTTGCATGTAATGCTCAGCTGATAATTATTTGCAACATAGCCGCCAAATTAAAATTACAATGAAACTGGGTAGGCCAACATCTGTCGCATGTCTCATCAAACTTGTGCCACAATGGCTTCAGAGTGGGTTCCTAAATCCATAATCAGGCAATGCTGAAGGCCCAAAAGGAGACGGCGGGTCGAGCTGGACTCTTATCAAAATGATTGGGCCCAAACAGCCAAAGACAGAGATAAGGGGAAAGAGACATATCAGGCTCATGCTAATAAGAAAGTGCCTACGACAACAGCATGTGTTGTTGAGATAGTTTACTTTGTAATACTAAATATGTACCTACTTGAAAACAATAAAATATATAAAATGATTAATTTCAAGAGGAGGGAGGCCTTTGCCCAGGAGTGGGACAGAGCAGGCAAGGAATAAAAGTGATGCTGGTTCCAAGACAGTTAAATCGTTTCTCTGGGACTTCGTCGAACTTCATTGTCTCGGCGCTCTTCTGGTGGTTGCCACTGTTTATTCTGGCTTTCAGGAGTTATAGTGGTTTGGAATAGTGTAGTGGCCTTCTCCAAAAAATACATTAAAATAAAAGTTGTAAAGTACTAAAAGACGATAACGTAGTTTTAATTTACAGTCCATTTGACATTTCCTTTGGGACTTAGTTCACTGTGCGGTAATTACAATTGCGATCACCATTTGCCCTTTTACACGAAATGTCGTGCTAATGTGGGTAACTCGTAATTATGATCACACCGAATACTACCACTTTATTCATGATATATCTTTGTGTTGGTCAATAGAAATATTATTTTAAGCTGATTTTCTGATAAGAAATTAGTACTTATGAGGAAGTCTGAAAGTGGCACCGGTGACTGAAAAGTTGTGTAGTCATCGTTTGTCGTGGTTTGGGCATGTGATGCGAAAGAAATGAGAAAAAATTCGTGAGGAAGGTTTTGATTATGAATGTGGATGAGTATAAAAGTAGAGGAAGGCCTTAGAAACGATGTAAGGATGGAGAAAAGAGGCGTCTGATGAGTTAAGGAGTATTATAGAAGTATGGAAGGAAAAGACATGCTGCGCCGACCCCAAATGAATTGGGATAAGGGCATGAAAGTGATGGTGCCGTCGGGGCTGCGGGTTGATCGCAAGAGATACCGCGGCCTCGACATGAATGGCTAAGAAGGAACATGGGTGGTTTATAGTCAGTAGAAGTCTGACACTCCCTTTCGCTCTGCCCAAGAGCGGGAGGGTTTATTTGATGATTTTCCACCCGCCAAAAAAAAAGAGTGATGGTACCTACATGTTCTATGTGTTACTCGTACATATTAATCCACGTGAAACACTTAAAAATAACCACAATAGACTGTCCAATCTATATTTAAATGGTCTAGTGCCCGCATATGTGGGTGATGTCACATTACTAACACTACTTTTTACCTTAATACCTTAGTAAACGAATACCTATTAAAATATTAACTCTCCGCGACTTTCCATAATCGAGTAAATATAGGGTGAGAAACAACCGTAACCAATATTTGATTATTGCCTTTAGAAGTTGAAAAGCCTTTACCAGCCCGACGACATTTCGTGTTAATGCCGAAAGTTTCCGAATAAAATTTTACTAGCACCTATATTATGGTGTTCCCATGGTTTGCTCATGTTTTCACAGGTTATAAGCGACGTAATTTATTTTCACGGCCGGGGAAAGTTTTATAGCCCCGTGTTTATTTTATGTAGGTACAGTCACCCTTCACAATGCCGTCAACCAAGCATTCTGTTCATCAAACTAAATTTATGTAACTGTGAGCAAAAATTTTTGCTGAGAAAGGCCTTTTTTTGGGTGAAAAATCACGTTTGACGGTAGGATTCAATATAACGCACTCAAAACATTGTGATAGTAAGAGAGTCGTGGAAGTATTTGAAGTAAAGATAAATACCATTAAAAAAATTAACATAACATAAACATAAAAGGGTTAGGCAGAGGTGTACCTAATAGTACACCCACATTTTGCCAGTTATGTTTAAGTCCCATGTAATAGGAGGCGAGCCTATTGCCATCAATCGGGCACAAAAAAAAGGGCAAAACAATTGCTGTAAGAAAATTGGAACTTTACCTCCCTATAATTATCTCCGTAACTAAAAGGTATGGAAGATAATTATGGTACCTATAGAAGAAAAATAAAATCAGGCAGTGTCTTTCGGCTTCGTAGAGGATGTTATTACACCCTTTATGTACGTAACAAGACAAAAATAATAAGCAATTTCCTCGTAAAATCACTGTTTCTTTGTGAGACCTACTTCGTAAAAGTATGGTCTCCAAAATACTATAAAAATCGTACGACGTTACGCCAATATAGTAGGAGAGAATCACATTTAAAAGTTGCAGCGTGTATTATACAGTATACTTCTATATACATAGCCTCGTTGGTCTAGTGGTCGAAGACTGCTGAGCATGAGGTCCTGGGTTCGATTCCCGCGTCGGGCAAAGTGTTATTGGCTTTTTCCATCAGGAATTTATCAGTAACAGCCACGGAGTCTGGATTTGTGCCCGGTTGATGGCAATAGGCTCGCCCCCTATTACATGGGACGTAAACATAACTGGCGAAATGTGGGTGTACTATTAGGTACACCTCTGCCTAACCCTTCGGGGATTACAGGCGTGATGTTATGTAAGTGATATACATAGAGAGCATTTTCCTGCGACATATAAATACCTATTAGCGTTCATGACTGTACCTAAGGAGAGGAAGTTCGTAATTCATGAGGTGTCTATAGTCTGGATGGTTGGTTATTCGGTACGTTGTTAGGTATGTTTGGTCACGTTTTTACTCAACGGGTAAACAGAGTAGGTACCTATTAAATTAAAAGTTTGTTTCGAACAGGCTTCGTTTGCCCTGTTGTTGTGTAACAGGAAAACATGGCAGGTCACGTGACTGTAATTTTCCAGAGGTTTTATTTTATACTTGTTTTCTTTTTTTTTAGTGACTGCCTCGTTGATCTGAGCATGAGGTCTTTGATTCTATACATAGGTCGGGCAAAGTGTCTTTGGGTTTTGTATCAGGAATTTCTCAATGCCACACCACGGAGTTTGAATTCTTGCTAGCCTTCTATTATATGGAACTTAAATAATTATAACTGGCGAAATGTGGGTGTACTAATAGGTAGTTACACCTGTTTTTTTTGGCGATCGAAAGGGAGTGTCAGACTTCCACAGACTGAAAACCACCCATGTTCCTTCTTAGCCCTTCATGTCGAGGCCGCGGTATCTCTTGCGAACATCCCGCAGCCAGGTTACACCTTAGCCCAACGTTTCGGCGATTACAGACGTGATGTTATATTATGAAATCGTCATCGTCAGCCTATAAAGTTCCCACTGTAAGGACTCATGCCCCCACTCTAAGAGACGGACGGGCTATAATCCACCAAGCGGGCACAGTATGGGTTGGTAGATGTCACATGTTTTCGATTTTTAAAAATTCTAAAACATGTTTCCTCCCAATGCAGCAATGGTTTCTTTCACAGTTTTGAATAAAGGAAATGTAATGTAATATAGCGGTAAAATTCAGCACCGAATTCATCTCAATTGCGTGCCAACAAGACACTAATTACGGTGCCCCCAAAATAGCAACCCACCGTGAAACTCCTATAAAGCATTTCGTAAAAGGTTCCCCAAGAGACAACCTGTAGCATGAATAAGCTCTGGTCTTTTGGGCCACATTAGCACATCACCCTTCTCTTTGCGAATTAAATAAAATGGATTCAAAGACCCAACAGTGAGTTCACGTAGGAATAATAAATATTAATATCAAAAACTGTTTTTGTTATGCGAAGATGTCCACGTGTTGCTGCTGTTTCGTAGGTATTTTATACTTTTTGCCTGGCTTGTCTAGTGCTCGCAAGCATTACTATTGTGCTTGATATTCTAGGTTCAATTCCACGGGTCGAGCAAACTCCTATCAGATATGTCTCTCAGAAATTCGCAGTAGTTGCATGGAGTCTATTATAGTAGGGGATGACGGTAATAGGATCGCTCCAGGTAACGTGTTACTTAAATATAACGGGCGATATATGAGTGAACTAATACATTTTACACCTCTCCCTAACCCTTTTTTTTTGGCGGGTGGGAAATCATATATACTTATACATACGGGTGACTGAGTCTGCCGTTGGCGGATGTTTTTCTTATACTTATTATACAAAAAAAGACGTGAAAAACATGTAATAGTTCCTCAAACAGTTCCCCTATTTGTCTTTTTCTATTTTTTTTGGCTGGTGGAAAATCATCAAATAACCCCTCCCGTTCTTGGGTAGAGCGAAAGGCAGTGTCAGACTTCTACTGACTAAAAACCACCCATGTTCCTTCTTAGCCCTTTATCTCGAGGCGGCGGTTTCTCTCGCGAACAACCCGCAGCCCCGACGGGGGACCTCTACCCAACCCTTCGGATCAAACCCTAAAGGTACCTAGCTTAGGATATTAGGATTATTTTCACGAAAACATCTGAAAATCGACAACGTTGCAAAAACATTGCGTTGTTTTCTTTTAAAATGACATTATTTCAAAAGCGTTTTCGTGTAAATGTAAGGAAAATAGAAGGAAATTGAGGAAGCCTTATAAGCTTCTTACTCGAGATAAACAAAAGTTGGCCAACAATGTTGTGGCAACGTGTATTTGTTTTTATTTCGCTGGATACACGTGTCTTCATTATGATGCTGTAGGATATTGTGCAAGTATTACATAAACATGAAGACAAAAGGACTTCCTTTTAATTTAAAATCTCTAAAAAGTAAAAAAAGCATTATATTACAAATAACATAACATCATGTAATCCCCGAAGGGTTAGGCAGAGGTGTACCTAATAGTACACCCACATTTTACCAGTTATGTTTATGTTCCATGTAATAGGGGGCGAGCCTATTGCCATCAACCGGGCACCAATCCAGACTCCGTAGCTGTTACTGATAAATTCCTGATGGAAAAGCCAATAACACTTTGCCCGACCCGGGAATCGAACCCAGGACCTCATGCTCAGCAGTCGCGCTTGCGACCACTAGACCAACGAGACGGTATAAAGCATTATATCTAAAAAGTAAAGAGAGCGGCGGTGGCCCAGTGGTTGTGGCCCCGACTTACGACCAGTAAGTCGTGGGTTCGAACCCAGGCAGGCGCATTACTTTTAATAATTTATTTCACCATCACTGCTCTCAAAACGGTGAAAGAAGACATGCATGCGGCATGTCTTAGAACCAAAGAATTCGAAGACATGTGACATCTACCAACCAACCCGCACTGTGCACGCGTGGTGGAATCCCTCTCCTAGAGAGGAGGCCTGAGTCCCTGCAGTGGGAACATTATAGGCTGATATCAATGATGATCTAAAAAGTGAAATACTAAAATGAAATAAATGCATGGCAATACAAAATTAACTGAACAAAATAAATTGTTTTGTTCATTTAAACTTTCAAACTATAAATAACCAAAAGCAAATTGTATAAAATTTTGCGAAAACCGCGGGCTGGTAAATTGAGTTTCTGGGATTCCAGTATTCACAGTCTAAAGTTATACCAAGCTTGTTCATTAAAACGGCAATTTTAATAATTCAATAAATTAAGTACATTAATTAAACAAAGTTTTAGTATTCAGAGTTGAAAATATTTCAAACTACAAGCAGTGAGTAAGTAGGAACGCTTATCTTATTCTTGGTAACAACATAGTTAGTCCTCCTTTAAAGGTCTACTTATATTTTTAACATCAAAGGTCTAAATTCGAAAATAGATCTCTTGTACTGTGAAAACAAAAGAAGCTTAGCTCCAGGGCTCAACATTAAATCAGTTATCTGAATCTAGCCCTTTCATTCACTACACAAACTTAATAATACCTACACACAGTGAAAGAGGTTTGTTTATAAGTTTGTAGGTACATTTAAACTTATTAACAAATTTTGATTTAGATTACGCCCTGCAAGGTTATTGTGTATCTTTTTAAATGTCAGTGGCTATCATAGTGTCCATCGATTAACTGTCAAATGGTTCCATTTTGTACCGAACCATAACCATTTGACAGTTAATTGTTGGACACTATGATAGCCACTGACATTTAAAAAGATACGCAATAGCCCTACTGGTAATCTTCAGACCGGTCGGCCATATTAGCCACAGAACCGATGACCGTTGGAGTAGACGTGTTCTTGAGTGGAGACCGCGAATCGGCAAGCGTAAGGTGGTACGCCCTCAGCCTCTTCGATCTTCGCAGAGTGGCTGGTAGCAACTGGATGAGAGTATCCGAAAATCGAGCTTAGTGGCGTAAGATTAAAGAGGCTTATAAAGAGGAATAGAATAGAATACAAAAAAAGAAGAGAGGGAGAAAAAAAAGGAAAAAAAAAAAAGAAAAAAGGGGCTTATATCCAGCAGTGGATTGTTATAAGCTGATGATGATGCTAAATCTTCAGACAGGTGACCGAGTGGCGTCCAAGAACTGGAAAGTATTGGTCGCTCAACGGCGACATGGGCAGACGATATTGTTACTACATCGTGGGAATATCTTGGATGAAGCTGGGACAAGAACGTGGAACTTGGCACAACCAAATAGAGCCCTATACCCAGCAGTGGGTGAAGTCGGACTGATCGGATGATGATGATGATATTGTGTACTAACCCTTCGGAGATTACAGGCGTGATGTCATACGAATCTCCAGAACTTCTGATCTTATTCTGAAAGTTCTTTCACTTGGTAACGGTAAACTACATTATCCTTGAGTATCAATTTCGGAACATAACGGGATTTACGCCGTGAGAAAAATCTAGTAGTTTAATAAAAAATACGGTTCTTAACATAAACACATAATGACTATGATACTTGTAAGCCTTAGGGTTACCTGTTGTAGGTACACCCACATTTGGTCAGATATGTTTAGGTTATGTAAAAGAAAGAATTCCAAAAAATATTGGACACGTATTTTTTCTTGTTTTACGTAAAACAATGAAGATGATACAGTGCTTTGAAAACTCGTGTGACGTCATATTCTAAGACATTAGTATGACATTTTTTACCGGTGAGTGACGTCACGACCCCCACTAAAATCTTTGACGCGTTTTATCTTCGTCAATTTTTATTGATTTGATAAAACAAAAATACGTATCCAATATTTTTCGATAGTCTAACAGACGGACTAATTAATATCATATTTTTTTTCCCAGGTCGGGCAAAGTGTTATTGGCTTTTTCCATCAGGAATTTATCAGTAACAGCTACGGAGTCAGGATTTGTGCCCGGTTGATGGCAATGGGCTCGCCCCCTATTACATGGGACTTAAACATAACTGGCGAAATGTGGGTGTACTATTAGGTACACCTCTGCCTAACCCATCGGGGATTACAGGCGTGATGTTATGTTATGTTATATTTTTTTTGGTCAGTAAACATACAAAGAAAATCTATCTGACGGACTAATTAATTTTTTTTAGTTGACTACTCTATTGCGAAACTAAGCACGACTGATAAATATTGATACTACCTTTTTAAATCTGTAGAAAAGTTTAATTTCGACTTTCAATAAAGAGCCTTTCTTTTTATTAGTTTTACCCTCCTAATTCAATTACCTGCTCGCTGAGCCTTTACGATATTAAAGCGATACCCGCCCGTTTGTTTTTAAAATTTCTTCTTCGATCCCACTATAATCACTCACTTGTATAACTAGGTTTTCTTTGATGAAGCCTGAGTATACCATTGTTCTTTTTTGTTTAACTTTCTAAAGTTTATAGGGTGTAAAAGTATCACGAAGCTAAAAGGCACTTGTTCTCCCCGACACTGCGACATTTTTTTTCTTGTAGACCATACCTTCTGCGAACGGAGATATTGGAGATTAAAGTCCCGAATTTTTCAGAAACTTAAAAACAAAATGTTTTTAGGTTATAATTTTACTTAAATTACCTTCAAGACCCGTTGAAAGCATCCACTAGTACAACGTTTTAAGAGTGCTACTTTGAGATTTACCGTAAAATGAGATATTTCAACCCAAAAAATTGTTGTTTTCCAGCAATATTTATTACGCACTCTACGCTCTACAGAAAACAGTACAAAATATAACTTGACAAATCTTGCACCCAATGAAATTACTATCGGCAAAAAAACAACAGTTTTAAAAATCCTTTATTACCTAATAACTGCTCACTTTATTTCAAAGGTATTTTTGTGTAAACATGCTCCTAGAGTTAGCGGTTTTTAATTTGTTAGTTTGAGTGATTTTAAATCTAATAAAGCAATAATTTAGGCAAAAAGAGTCGGCTTCAATTAACCTAAAGGTTCAAGCGATGCAGATGTTCATGATCATCACTGTATATTTTCTAATATCGAAAGGCTTTTTGTTTTTTATGCAAAACATAAAAGGCGTGCCAAAAATAAAACATAAAGCAAAAATTGTTCAAGCACCGTTAAAAAGAATACTCAGATTATCATTGCCATTTCTGTAAGAAATATGTTCAAGGAAAAGATACGTAAAAGGGCTAAAAAGTATAGCCATTGAAAGAACAGGCCATAACATCGAAAATATCGTATTTAGGACGTAAACGGAACGTGGGTAACGTTACTTCAATTTTAATATCACTAAAAGCTTTACGTATGCCTTGTAAAACATTAAACGTAAAAGGAGGCCAAATGTAAAAATGCAGCTTTCAGAATTGGTATGCAAATATACTTTCAAAGTTTACAACATATAATAATATAGGTACGCCTGAAAAAAAAACCGGCCAAGTGCGAGTCAGACTCGCGCACCGAGGGTTCCGTACAAACCTGTAGGTATATAAGTAAAAGTTATGGTATTTTCATTGCTAAATGAAATCCATAACATAACAATGTGGAAAGCTGACGGTACCTTGTCAATACATATATGAAAACATTATGTATGTTCGGAAAAATCTTCATCTCTTTAAGAAGAGAAGTGATAGACATAATTTTAATACTAGAAATAGGCACAATTTGGATCAATCTCGGTTTAGATTGGCTAAGGTACGAAATTCTTTTATGGGGAATTGTGTAAAATTTTATAATAAATGAGTAAAGGGGTAATAAGTTTAAAATTATTAAAAATATTTTTATTATATGACTAGCTGTGCCCGCGACTTCGTTCGCGTGCTTGTCGGAAACTAAAATGCGTCGCTTAGATAAAAGTACATTTAATCATTGCCCTGCGTTAACTTACTGACGCTGTAGAAAATAAGAAGAGAGTAATGCAAAGTACTGACTATGTCTCATACTAAAGTTTAGATGGATGGGTGTTTGTTAATCAACCACGTTAGAACGGCCGAACGGATCTTGAAGAAATTTGAAACAGGTACATTATAGTCGACAGACAGACAGATTGTCGTTGGCGCGTTCGTGTTCCACGCGCGCCTCAAAGATATGTCAGCAACAATTAAGGGGCCCCAAAGGGACGTCTGCCGGGGCTGAGGGTTGTCCGCAAGAGATACCATGGCCCCGAAACACAAAGGGCTAAGAAGGAACGTGGGTGGTTTTTAGTCAGTAGAAGTCTGACACTTTCTTCCGCTCCGCCCAGAGCGGGATGAGTCATTTGATAATTTACGAACCACAAAAAAAAGGGGGGATTAGAGAGTGTTTCGAGAGGGTACCTGTACCGAATCTGGGACATCGAATCTGAAATGGCCGCCACCTCCTTCTGCGAAGCAGTAATGCTAGCGAAAGAGGTGGCGGAACGTGAGAGGGAGACAACCTCTCGTCCCAGCCGCCGCGGGAGACGCTCCGGGCATCGGGGGCCACGTGATGGCTTCCGGCCACCGTAGGCGCGGGCCTGTGAACGGTGAGTAACGGGCTAGTTAATCGTTCGTCCGTCCTATGACGATGGAGGCGCGTTCGTGTTCCACGCGCGTCTCAAAGAGATGTCAGCAACATTGAAGGGCCCCCAAGGACCGACGCCCGTTGGGGTTGCGGGTTGTTCGAAAGAGATACCGCGGCCTCGACACATAGGGCTAACAACACACCACATCTATATGACGACATGGTTTGCGCAATGGCTGGACGATTAACAGTAGCACTGCGTGTCGCAGGTTCGATTCCCACACGGTACAAAAAAAAATATGTCTTGGGTTTTATCTAATTTTAATTTAGTTTAAAAAAAATAGTATTCTAATACTGTGTAATTGGTAAATTTTTATTTGTTGACTATTCACAAAACATAATGTGTGTATGTTTACTATCACCGCGGTTCAGAAAATGACATCAAATGAATAACGCCATCTGTCGAAGACGAAGATAAACTGCTAAAAAAGAGCGATCAAACACTATAAGGTTTAGGCTATGTAGATTTTGAAAGCAGCGTCATTTAGACTTATATCTACGTACCTTTTGCTATCATAACTTTTTTAAAGTTATCTTGTGAAGGCATTTAGTAATAAGTACCATATTCTTTCAATAGATGTCGTTGCTTGTCTCATTCTTGACCATAACGATAAGTTCTTCTTGAAAACTATAAATTCATATATCTTTTGATAGAGAGCACCGATTACGATGAAACAAAGACTAAGTAATAGCCCAAGTTACGCACAATATTTATGTATAAAAGTTACCTACATTCGTTTAGTAAATTTGACGTGATGCTTAGTCATCGAAACAGACAAACAGATAAACAGACAAACAGACAAAAATTCCAAAAATGCTGGAAATGTGTTCTGTTGGTTATACTTTAATACCCTGAAATTTTTTTTTAAAAATATTTTCGATGTACAAAAACGATTTCTCTACAGATTTATTATATGTATAGATGTAACTAAAAATTTATGCTTTTCGCAATTTTTCCTTTATCTGTGTTATAAGACGTTGCTTCGTACCAAATTTCAAGATTCTGAGTTCACGGGAAGTACCCTGTAGGTTTTGATTCCCTTGCGAGTAGTGGCGAGTTTCAAAATATGCGGTTTTAATTCCTGTTTCTTTTGATTGCGTTGACATAGAAGTTTGATTTTGTTACAGCTTAAAGGTATTATAGATTTGAGTATTTGATATGAATTTCAATATAATACCACTACGCGTTCATGAGGAAAGGGGTAGTAAGTTTAAAATTATTAAAAATATTTTTATTATATGATATAACTAAAAATGTATACTTTTCGCAATTTTTCCTATATCTCTGCTATAAGACGTTGCTTCATACCAAATTTCAAGATTCTGAGTTCACGGGAAGTACCCTGTAGGTTTTGATTCCCTTGCGAGTATCGAAAATTTGCGGCATAAACGGGAGTATCTTTTGATCGCGTTGACTTAGAAGTTTGATTTTTTCACAGCTCCAAGAGACCATAGACTTGAGTATTTGATATGAATTTCAGCTTGATACCTCCACGCGTTCCTGAGAAAAAAGGTCTTGACAGACAGACAGACAGACAGACGGACAACAAAGTGATCCTATAAGGGTTCCGTTTTTACCTTTTGAGGTACGGAACCCTAAAAATTGTTTTTAAATTCAAAATCACTGGGTGTAATAAAGTATGCTCAATCAGCGTAAACAAATACGTGGATTATTATAAATCATAATTTAATGCCTTTTTATGTAATGGATTCTACAAAATTATTGTGCTATCTACATTGACTTATATATTACTGCGTAAGGACTGGGCGGACGGCATGTTAAAATGACGCCTCAAACGTGGTCCCAAAACGGTCTTTCCTAGGCCGAAGTGAACTAGTCCACGATCGGCTCTCTTCGGGTGCGATCGTAAATTTTATTAAAAGCTTTATTTATGTTCTTTATACCTCGAAAATACCACGCCGCTTATACAAAGTTACGTTAACGAGCAGACTACACCGATTCTCTGTATGGCGAACGCGTCGAGCAAATGTTCGGACGACCGTATCTTTAGTTTTTATATCAATGGCTATCTAGCGAATAAAATATATCGGATCATTATCATTCTCCTGCCCTTACCCCAATTTATTTGGGGTCGGCGCAGCATGTCTTCTTGTTTCACACTTCTCTATTACTCGTCATCTCAGCAGGTCTGCAGTCACCTCCTTTCTTAAATAGTTACAATTAAATTATAGTATATTATATCTATCATTGAACAATTCCATAATCAAGGCACATTTCGGCGACCCAAAAGGTACGCCGGTGGACATAAAATCAAAACGCGGCTGTCTAAAACAAAAGTCCGCAAAAATAGGCCGCGTTGTAAAGATGGCAGACATAAAGATTGCGTAAATCGATATTAATGGCTCGCAACAGGTGCGCCGGGGGAGCGGGTCGTACGCCTGTACGCCTTCGTACACGCACTTTTGTAAACAAACCCTCGTATTGTGTAACAAGCTTGTAATATCGCGCTATTGGCCTGTTTATACTTCCTTAAACAGGTAGTTATTGTGTGTCTATGGTAATGAAGAACCCAATTTAGCTGGTAGCTGCCACCTACATGTTCTTAATCAAATTCTGAGTGGCAGTCAGTGCAGTATTACGCAGTAATTAACGGAGTATAATTACATGTGCGTTCCAGTACCTACGGACTGTTACTATAGTTACATTCATGTATAATTTAATCATTCGCGCCTGCTTCGCAAGCTTGGGAGACTTGAAAACACAAACACGTCTTTGGTCTAAAAGTCTGCCAACCAAGGGTTATGATCGTATTACCCAGTTCTGGGTTTTAGAGTACTGATAGTCAGGCGCTCCATGTAAATGATAAAATTCAGCTGCATCAGGTTAGACTGGAAGCCGACCCCAAAACTAATTGAGAAAAGGCAGATGATGACGACTAAAAACAGCATAGCAATATGTTGATAAAATATATCCAATTTTATACAAAGTTGGAAGGATTTTGTATAGAATTGGATATATTTTATCAAAACTGCGTCCACAAACCCTCGGGCAATAATATTCCGATGTGTGCAGGTCACGTTATTAAAAACGGTGGTTTCAACCTAAAAGGTAAAACGTAGGATCGATATTAATGCGACCGCAACAGGTGCCCCGGGCTACCAGTCCCTAATGGCCTCGTGTATACGCACTCTTATAATGAAAGTATTTTTATATTGCCTGGGAATACAACAGGGAGGGATCGTTTGGGGAAATTGCGTATGGATATCTCTGAACTAACCCTACCTTTCTTCAGGGAACTGCGTGTTTGACAGTACAATGTTGATTTGTTTCTAATAACATTCAACCTGCATAGTAATCACAAGGTGGTGCCATTTTGGCATATTATGAATATTTTCTAACGGAAGGATTCAAAGTGAATGGAGACGATGGTAGAGTGGGTTAGAGTGGGATGAGAGTAGCCAAGGATCATATTAAATGGCATGCAACTGGATATGCCGACTTCCATGAAGCGTTCTTTTATGTAAGTACAGGTACTTTTATGTAGGTTGTAATTAAAATAAACGCAGAATCATGTAGTATAATGAAATTGGTGTTATAGATGCCGATCGTACTCGCATGCGAACAAAGAAAAGTTATAAATTTTGGACAAGAAAATATAGATTGATTTTGTAAGGAATTGTATGAAAGAAAAGAAGTTAACGAGACCGTGATAGTTGATAGGGAAGATTGAAAGAAAAAAAACGTGTTGTGCCAACCGAAATAACTTGGGCC
Organism: Diarsia brunnea; assembly: GCA_949774965.1. Lineage (NCBI taxonomy): Eukaryota > Metazoa > Arthropoda > Insecta > Lepidoptera > Noctuidae > Diarsia > Diarsia brunnea. The sequence goes on from OX459001.1 coordinate 15,589,504, forward strand.
GCAAGTAGGAAGATGATGAGTACCCCATAGCAGTTCCTAACATACAAGAAAACATTTTTGTCAAACTCTATTCCCAATAATAATAATAATATTAAAAGCCTTTATTCTCTGACCAAGTACATTTTAAGTTAACAAAATATAGTTCCTAATTTACCAGCTAGTTTCATTTTTTATATTTTCATTTTATGAAAAGATAAAAAATTAAACTAGTTAGTAAAATAGCTAAATAAAAGTAACTTAATTCTATGAAACAATATTATTCTAATTTTCAGCAACCAAGCTAATCCTGTCCTGAACTAATCTTCTCCATCCTTTTGGTAAATCATCTTCCCATCTCTTGATTTCATCTTATTCATCTCTCTTTTTTGGCGTCCCTTGTGTCGCTTTCCATCTGTAGGATACCATTCCATGACGTCTCTCGTCCATTTTTCTTTGTATGTTCTCATGTAGTACCGATAGCAGTTCCTAACATACAAGAAACATAAAGAAAACAGTTTTTTTTTGTCAAACCCTATTCCCAAACCACTACGCAACTTTTTAAAGCCAGAATCAACAGTGGTAACCACCAGATACAATAAAGCTCGACGAAGTCCCAGAGAAATAATTTAATTGTCGTCAATCTTTTTTCTTCATTAGAAAAGAATGACGGAGGAGTAGGAAAACATGATTTCCCCTTAACAACAGCAATAATATCGACTATTTATAAGTAACACCAACACGTAAACTAAACTAGACCCCGTAAATTCAGTTGTAAACGTCCATTAAGTCACAAAACACTAAACCAGGGCTATTAACGGTTATATTTCACGGTAAACCGACTATGAAGGCACGCAATCTCGCCTCTCCCTCAAATTAGGGGGGTCACATTAATAATTCCTAATTTCCTTTTACGTCGGGCGTATTTTGTGATAAGACTCTGATTGGCCGGTTGAGGTCTTCTTTGTTTCAATTGGGCGTAGCTAGTTGTTTCTTAGATATAGTTTGCAATTTATCATGACTTAATACAGTCTTATTATGAGAGAACACGGGTTATGATTCTCAATACAAATGTATTCTCTTTTTTCCTTCCTGAATAATGCATCGGGAGAAATATTTAAAACAAAATCGAGGTCTGCTGTTGACACGGTACTATCGGTTAGGAACGGTTAGGAAAATATGAACCCCCAAAAACGAAATAAAATTACCCATTTTTGCGGCCAGTGATTAATAATAATAATAACAATTATTCAATTATTTATTCAAGTAATAATAACTCATAGTATTAGTAACATTTTAACTAATATCTTTGTTAGTAAACTAAATTAAACACAAAACAAAACAAGATAATAGAGGACTACCAGACAAATTCGAAAAGTGTTTAACATAAAATAAATTGACCTAGACGTTTTTTTCTTAAAATTTTAACGTCAAAAAGGACTGTAACCTTGTTGGCCCGTCCGTACTCTACAAGAAGATGCCTACATGGTAGAAAATAGTGTGTGGGAGGAAGTGGTATAAACTCGTCTCTATACAGTGAAAACAGGCTCTTACGATACTTTGTATAGTACCCACACGCCAAGTTAACCATTACGTATGTAAGCACTAATTTTAAGTTTTGTACACAATGTTACGCTACATTTACCCTCAACTTTTAGCTTATTTACTGCTCGTGTATTGTTTCTAGTTCACAGAATGCCGTCGACTAGAAAGTAGGCGTTAGGTTATTTAGGATCCCGTCGGGGCTGCGGGTTGTTCGAAGTGGATACCGCGGCCTCGGCGCAAGGGCTAAGAAGGAACATGGGTGGTTTTTAGTCAGTAGAAGTCTGACACTCCCTTTCGCTCTGCCCAAGAGCGGGAGGGGTTATTTGATGATTTCCCACACCTCAAAAAAAAAAAATAGTTTTTAAGCTACGTTCGAAAATTGAACACATATAAGCTCGTTTTTCGTCTATTTGCGTAGTAATGAAAATTTCGAGAAAAAAATTGTGTCATTTTTAATTTCATAACACACTTAATGAAACACAAAACGAAAACGAGTGAAATTAAAAATCATGACGTGCTATTGCTCAATTTCCGTAATATAACCCAAAACACGGTAACGCGACAAAATGTTTAAAATCTCATTATCTTGATGCAGGCTTAAAGTTGAGCAGCATTCCGAATTCCGACGTGGTGGATTACAAGATCAATGTTTCCACATTTTAAGGCTTGTTTGTATGCTACAGAAAGACGGCTAGAGATTCTGGAGCAAATTCCGCGAAGGTGAACGAAACTGTGCTTTGTTCCAGTAGGTAGCTCCTTAAAATTTTCTGAACCAAATCTGCAAAAAGCAATTGTCAAGTAGTTGGGTCATAATTATCTTAGATAATGATTTGCATTTACTATGTTAATAAACTACACCATGTAACAACGTTGGCAGTAAACAAGTATACAAAATAAAATTATGTAAAATTGTATGCAATTTCTATAATTACTTATTGCGAGGTTGACCATTTTCTATCATGAATTTTGATATAACAACGCTTGATTCCACAACATCATCATTTTAACAAAATGGCATCCACCTCCCACACAGATCGCAGATTCAGATATAATTATCAAATTGTACAAAAACAGTTAATTTATAGTACCTACTTCCAGTATACCTAACGATTATATTCCAGTGAGTAATAAAACTACAATGATTTAATTTTTTTTTAATTATTATATTACAGTGAGTAATAATAAAACTACAATGATTAATGGATAAACATAAGAAACCCAAGCTACCTATCCACACTCCTGCCTCATTCTTTGAGTTAATTGAAATTATTTCGAACAATTACGAGAGCAAAGGCAAAATTAATTTAAGAGAATGTGCCTAAATGCTGGACGATAAACGTGATGGAATTTTACTGCATTATTTCGCCAAAACACGGGAAGAGAAGAAAGGAAAGAAAATTACATGCCTTTATCATGCGTAAAAGATTAAAAAAGAAAATTAATTTTGTCTGACAAAGATTCCGCATTTACTTATGAATGTTTTAATATTTTGCGTTTTCCTGTCCAAATTGTTTTCGAGCGAGCGTTCATGCCAGCGAACGTTTCTGGAAAGTAAGTAACTCTAGCTCTTTGCCTCTAATTGCGTTACACTGTAAGATAATTTGTATTTAACTGTGCAGCTATTAAATGTAAGGTATCACATAAGCTAACATAATATCTTCATAAATAAATAATTTAAGAGAAAATACATAAATGTTTCGAAGACCAATTCAAACACTTACTCGTTCTATGTAGTTTGGTGATTACAGCCTGTTTTGAGTTCCTTGGCAGGCCCATTCAGGTGCTGGCGTGTAACCACACTTGACAGTGAGTCACCATGGGGCCCCACCTACCACATAATACATTCAGAATGCTGTGAGAGCTAGCACGTATTCTTCCAAGAATAGAAGCGTTTTCGTGTAATGGCATGAAAATCATTAACCCTGACCTCGGCGAATATCCCGGAAGGGCTACTAAAGTGTGGTAGACCCAACAGTATCCTGAACAAATTGTTATACAAGCAAAGCATTTGTATGCCCACAGCGTATACCTAACCCACAACATACTCCACGTGTAAAAATACTGGCAGTATTCTCTGAAAAGGGTATAATAAACCAAGGATAGTAAAGGGTAAGGTTATAATTATAATTATTCTCAACCAAAATAATAACCTGTACATAGGTACCTAAGTACCTACGTAAATTCTAATATAAGAAAAAAATAAGAGCTTACGTGAAAATATCGACATATACCCAGCTATTCATACGTAACATCTTCCACTAAATCGAATCAATCATCACAGCTCATTGACCAATAGAAATCTTAACACGTTTGCGCTTTCATCCATTTCTTTACTTAAGCTTTTATTTTTGTTTGTGTCCTTTTTTCTTATTTATTCCTATATTTTCATGCCTGTTTTCCTCGATTTTATTAAAGGGTGTTAATAATTCTTATATTGATGTCATTGGTTCGTGGCCTTAAAACATCACGTACTTATTCTTTTCCCAAACTATGTTGGTACTTCCAGTAAACTGAATGCAGTTAATGCGGATAGGGATGCAGCGTCTACTTATCTGATCTTCTAACTCACTAACTGGATAATACGATTAAAAACTTAGTAGTGTTCAAATTACGTATTAGGTTCTGGAGGTTGAAACCTCCCTGTAGCGACAATTTTAAGAACTTGACAAAGATATTTAAAAATATATTTTTATGTCACTTGTGATTATTACATGCTGGGTAATACGATACCCCTTGGCAAGACTGGTTGACAGTCTAAGTGATAATTGTTGAGCACTTAATATTCTGAGTAAATGTACTTATTTATTTAATGTGATGGTCTAATAATATTCAATTAACCGTATCTACCTATGCATTTCCTGCTCGTAGCTTATGGTGTTGCTGTTGAGTATTTCTGCTCCAATCACCTTTCACTATGTTCATCATTTAATTAAGTCCAATCGTTTTCACGACTGTAGTGCAGTCCATAATAAAATGCAGCAGAATCTTCAGCAGGTTCTTGTGCTATTTTCTAATTCAATTATCATCTTGTAACATTACATTTAACAGGGGGAGCCTGATAAATGTAAGGCCACAATAAACACTTTCCTACCTAGGAGGAGAGCTCAGTTTAAGAGAAAAAGGGAAAAGGTAAACAGTTATTTAATTTTAAGACTATAAAATACAAGTAAACCTATCAAGCCCTACCTACTGAATGCTGGAGAATTCTTATTAATTAGAAATAGCACAAGAACATGAAGGCCTATGATAATTATGAACCTAGGCACGCGACTTTAAAACTGAAAAAATAAAAATATTGTGGTAAACCTCAATGAATAAAGTAGATTATTAATATACACAAAAAAATACTGAAAAATTAAATCTAAGTAGATCTAAAGACACATTTTGTTTTATTCCGATCTGTATCCGCCGATCTGTGACCATTAGTTGCAGTTGCAACTATTTTTCGCATCTACTATTGGTGCGTCTGATTCAGTCGTGAATAGCCGCTTCTCTTGTTTGTCCGTCTCTATATACGAGTATGTATAACTCAACATACATGTTTGTATTGTTACCACTTTATTTTCTAAATTAGATGTCGCTGTCTCTTTTTTTAAACTATCCAATCTTTCTTTTCCAGGTAAGGCTGAATCCCATTGAGAAAAATGAAGTAATCCCATCATTATAGATAACGTACCTCCCTCATTGGTTCTATACTGTACTGAGAAAGAGGTAAGCTGGCATGAACGTTACTAGTATTGGCATGAAAAAGTCTGATCACTTTTCAAACAAATTACAACTATTAAAGCGAACACCGATATATTTTTCCGAGCTTTACCCCAGTCCCAGTGTTTATCCGGTAAAAAAATACAGCCTGTATTTTAAAAAGTCCACGAAAATTGGAAATTTATTGTAAATACATACGCTTCATTTAAACAGAAATAACTTCATGAATATAACAAAAGGGCTAACTAAGGTAGTACACATCCCGTCGGGGCTGCGGGTTGTTCGAATGAGATACCGCGGCCTCGACACAAAGGGGTAAGAAGGAATATGGGTGGTTTTTAGTCAGTAGAAGTCTGACACTCCCTTCCCATCTGCCCAGAGCGGGAGGGGTTATTTGATGATTTCCCACCCCAAAAAAAAGGTGTAGTACGCAACATAGAGCAACATAGAGAGGACATTGGACGACACAAGGACGTACTGTGGACATGAGGTGGTTTTAACGTAATCCAACCGCGTCTCGACGACTGTCCCTGTGGTACGCATCGCACTTTATTATTTTATGTAGTTTGTTAATTCATCTTTTTTTATAAAATAGGAAATCATTGAAAAATTTAAGAAAAAGCACTAAATGATAACGTAGCGGCTGACAGGGGGGATAATGGAGGAATAAAAAGTGTTGCGCCATCCCCGAATAAAATGGGACAAGGGCAGGTAAATGTGTATCTAGTAGTCTGATGACCACTCCCCTTTAGGTGACGGACCTGTGTGGCTATCTCAACACACGGAACAGTATGGGCTTAAATTATGTAGTTAGATTGTGTGAATTATTATAAAACATTTTATTAAATGATGACGACGACATGCATCCTGACTGTTTTCAGTCAATCTTAACGGAGATTAGTCATCATTTCAGCCATAAGATGTCCACTGCTGGACATTTGCCATAATCGCCACGCTTGACAGGCGGGTTGGCGATCGCAGTATGGTTGTTACGAAGGCACAAAGAACACTTTCTGGTAAGTCACACCGCCCATTCTCTGGTAAGTCCCTTAGTCGCCTCTTACGACACCCACGGGAAGATATGGGATGGTGCTATTCTTTACGTCCGACACCATACGGACGAGAGATAGTATAGTGCTCAAATGTGTGCCCAGACACAGCTGCACTCTCTGTTCCTTCACTCTCATAGTCTGATGGGACGGCAATTCGACACGACCGGTGAGAGACTGATCTCTCACCGGTCGTGTCGAATTGCCTGCGCCTGAGCGCAGGACCAACGACTTAACGTGCTTTACGAGACCCAGAGGTATTACACCCCTGTCGGGGCTCCAGGTTGTTCGAAAGAGATACCGCGGCACAAAGGGCTAAGAAAGAACATGGGTGGTGTTTAGTCAGTAGAAGTCTAGCACTCAGTCATTTGATAATTTACCAAGCTCCAGAAACAAAAAGAAGGGGTATCACACGGCCAATTTTTACGCTCAGAAGTCGCAGAAGTTAAGCAATGTCTTTGCATATGTTCTCAAGGCTGAGTATTAATTAACTATTAACTAGATGTAGTCATATCTGACGGAAAGTTCACGCCACATCCACGTCCACTCAGTGTAACCACGCCTTGCATTTTCATTTTACAATACACAAGGATTAATATAAGCACGAGTCTATTGTTTGCTGTTATTATAAAGCCAGCGATACATTCATAGCCAGCATTTTAATACCCCGTATTTAGGGCAGGACTGTGATTAAACTTTGCTTGTACAGTCACGAACAACTGTACGCTTAAATTTAGTAATATTAAACAGCGATTTCCTTCTAAAATTTGTATTATTATTTTTCGATGTTTCGAACATAGTATTTTCCAACCAATCTTGTTTGATTTCTCAGCAATCAGCTAACATGCTCCGCTATAATTTTTCAGACATTAAAGAATCACTGGATAGTACTGACTTCAGTCATGTGCTAAATGAACAAAACTGTAATCTTTCCGCAGATCTACTTATATCTACCATACAAGGCATTATTACAAAACATAGCTATACTGCTCGAGTCTCTAGGAAATGCAGGATTCTCAAGCCGTGGATGTCCCCTGGCTTAGTTCGCTGCATCAGAAACCGAGACCGGCTTCACAAAAAATCTAAATCATCCCCCGATAACGATATTCATAAAACAACCTATACCCGATACCGAAATTTCCTCAATAATCTTTTAAAAAAATTGAAAAGATCGTACGACAAAAACGAACTACTTAAAGCCAAATACAATACCAAGGCCACATGGAAGGCTATTAAGGGTATAATAAACCAAAACTCTGTTCCGCAGTCATCAAGTGCGCTTCTGCAAAGCTCGACAGACCCCAAAATATCTATTAACCGAGTGAATAGCTTTTTTGTTAGTGTGGGTGAAGATCTAGCCTCAAAAATTAAATCTCCTCCTGGATCCCCTTATGTTGAAAGCTCATCACAACACCCGCCGCGCAATTCTCTTGTCATTATGCCGGTCGACGAAATGCAAGTGAAAGGGGTTATTGACAGTCTACGCAGTGACTGCGCCACTGGCCATGATAATATTCCTGCCAGTGTTCTCAAGCTGTCTAGCTCCGTCCTAGCAGTTCCTATAACACACGTCTGCAACCGCGCCATTGAGTCGGGTACGTTCCCCAGGGCGTTCAAGAAGGCTGTTGTTCACCCAATCTTTAAGAATGGAGACAGATCCAATGTCACCAATTACCGGCCAATCTCCGTTTTGAGTTCCCTGTCTAAAGTACTTGAAAAAATACTTAACAAGTGTCTTACCACATATCTCTCGAAATATAAGCTAGTTGCAAATAACCAATACGGTTTCAGACAGGGAATCTCTACTGAGGATGCAGTTCTTGACCTTACAGGTACGGTGGTGGGCAAGTTGGATGAGGGATTGAAATGTTTCGGTGTCTTTCTTGACTTGTCAAAGGCGTTTGACTCGGTTTCTGTACCTATACTCATTTCTAAAATGGAGGGTATTGGAATACGCGGAATTGCACTTGGGATCTTCTCAGACTATCTGACAAATCGCTCGCAATGTGTTAAAATCGACTCATTGTATAGTGACTGTGGGAGCATCAATTTCGGGGTGCCACAGGGCAGTATTTTGGGACCTACCCTCTTTTTACTCTACATAAATGATTTGTGCCGCCTATCAATACCTAACTGCGATATATTCACTTATGCGGATGACACGGCACTTATCATTTATGATGATAACTGGGATGACTGCAGATTGAGGGCGGAGCGGTCAGTTCAACGAGTTATGACATGGCTCTCTGCAAATTTGTTAACCCTTAACATCGAGAAAACCAAGGTTGTCCGCTTCACTCTCCCTCACACGATCATGCCTCCTGTGGGTACTGATATTGTCAAAGCCCACACTTGCCAGAACTCTTTGGATCACACCCCAAATGCTTGCACTTGCCTAACCCTATCACTGGTTCCAAGTACCAAATACCTCGGAGTTCAAATTGATAAGCACCTTAGCTGGCGTCCCCATGCTGAAGCACTCTGCTCGCGAATTAGGAAATTATTATATATTTTCAAGGAACTCAGACACTCAGCTGATCGAGAAACTCTTTTTCTTGTGTACCAGAGCCTGTGTGTCTCTGTTCTTACTTACTGCATTTCTGCATGGGGAGGAACTTGCAAAACCCACCTAATTCAGGTTGAACGAGCCCAAAGGGTAGTCCTAAAAGTTATGCAGTTCAAACGCAGAGATTATCCAACCGCTCGGCTCTACTCTGAGTCAAAGGTTTTAACAGTGCGCCAACTGTTCATTCTGCGTGCTGTTCTACGCCGTCACTCTTTGCTTCCTCTTGACGACAAAATTTTAAGGAAACGCAAAGGTCATCCAGTCTGCAATCCTACCCAATGTCGTACTTCATTCGCGGGCCACCACTTCGGCGTACTCAGTGTTAGGATTTATAATAAAATCCATCGTCTTCTCCATATATATCCTCTCACCAGAAGTACACTGATGACCAAACTTACCAACTGGCTCCAGGACTTATCTTACGATAGTACCGAACGTGTCCTTATGGTTAACTCATAGTCCTTTAAGTTATAATTTACCTTTTACAACTATTCTCTATAACACCAATATCTACGTGTACAGCAATCTAACACCACACAAATACACACACACATACACACTCACATACACAAACATACTTCACTTACACCTAATAATACACACCCTCATAATTATTACTTACCTCCCACAACACTGAACTTGCCGCAACTAAAGGTGTATTGCTCTAGTACGACCTGACATTGTTATTCGGGGTGGGGACCTGGTGTCCTATAACACAGGCCATTAGCCTAGCTTAGGCACCAGTCTCCCAAAATATTAGAGTTTAATATAATTACTTAACAATATTTCCATGTAATCTCTTTAAATATTGTGGTGAGAAATAAATGAATTATTATTATTATTATTATTATTAATATTATTTAAGGATTATTTCAATAGCTTTTTCAAGAGTTAGTCGGCTTTTGAATTTGTAGATGTATTCATGTTTATGCTCGCAACTGTACAGCGTCAGTTTTTAACCGTGACGGTTTCTGCACGGTTATTACGACCATGACTCAGTACCTTTGAGCACGCGATCCGACAATAACGCGCAGAAAGAATTAGCTATTTTTCGTTTGCAAAAAAAAATAAGTAAAATCCGGGCTTTTACCGCGATTTTACGTTAGTCTGCGTTTTTTATGTTCGTGAAACGTTTTTGGTTCCTTGGTAGTTGTATTTATTGCTGCGTGTAGTTATTTCGCTCCAGGGACTGGGGTCCCGACTGGCCAATAAAGGAAACTTTTGGAGGCAATCCAAATAGTTGGTTTTTAGTACAAATGCACCCAAGAGGGTGAAGTCGTAGGCTATAAATAGAACGTCACGACCATTTTTTTTTTTAGCTGTGGGAAATCATTAAATAACCCCTCCCGCTCTTGGGCAGAGCAGAAGGGAGTGTCGGACTTCTACTGACTAAAAACCACCCATGTTCCTTTAGCCCTTGCGCCGAGGCCGCGGTATCTCTTTCGAACAACCGGCAGCCCCGACGGGCGTCGGCCCTTGCGGGCCTTGACGACCCTTGAGAGTGGTAAGAGGAATGCAAGGGTATTAATTTTGGCAGGTAGCTATTGATAACATATCTTATCATAACGTCGTTTCTGTAATCCCCGAAGGGTTAGGCAGAGGTGTACCTAAGTACACCCACATTTCACCAGTTATGTTTACGTTCCATGTAATAGGAGGCGAGTTTATTGCCATCAGCCGGACACAAACCCGGACTCCGTGGCCGCTATTGAGAAGTTTCAATAGCAATTTGCCTGACCCGGTTATCGAACCCAGGACCCCATGTTTAGCAGTCGCGATTGCGACCACAAGACCTATGAGTATAATATCGGACGGGTAGCTGCTATATCAGTAGCTTCTGCAAAGGCTGTAAGTAACTTTATAGTACAGTCGAACAAGCTAATAAGTATACAGCCAGTTAACTTGCATTAACTTTTAAGATTATACAGAAACATTTAGAGACTGATGTCAAACGAGACAGCGTTTGAAATCAGTCGCTTAAAGCAAAACACTTTATAAAACAAAATTCCAATAAATATTTTCGGTGTACTAGAATTATAACTGGAGTGTATAGGTATTCGTGGTAAGCCTCTCGACCTCTTCAAGGATTACCTACAAAACAGAAGGATGACAATTAAAATCGACGCATACCAAAGTGACGAAGAAACTGTGACATACGGCGTACCGCAGGGCAGCGTGCTGGGACCAACTCTTTTTCAAATCTACATAAATGACTTATGCACGTTGTCCCTGCACAAATCGCGGATCTTCACATACGCTGATGACACTGCGATAGTCGTGTATGGTAATACGTGGAGCGATGTCAAGTGTACTGCGGAAGAGTCCTTGCGGACTGTTGGGGGGTGGCTGCGACTAAACCTTCTCACACTCAACGTAGCTAAAACCAACTTCATTCCGTTTTTCATACATCATAAGAACAAAGCTCCTCTGGATTTTGAAATTACAGCACACACATGTTTCGATTTCGACCGCAGTCACTGCTCATGCGCAGCCCTTACTCGCGTCAGCCAAACGAAGTACCTGGGTGTAGTGATCGATGACGGACTGAAATGGTACCAACAAATAGATAACGTTACTTCAAAAGTCAGAAAACTTATTTATATTTTCAAATCTCTGAGACTCTGCGCAGACAAACATACTCTGAAAATGGTTTACCTAGCACTTTGTCAGTCCGTCATCGCTTACTGCATCCCGGTTTGGGGAGGGGCCGGTAAAACGAAGTTTGTAGAGGTGGAAAGGGCCCAGAGAGCTGTGCTCAAAGTTATGCTTGGTAAACCATATAGGTTTTCCACTACAAAACTATATGCGGACTGTAACCTACTTACGGTGAGACAGCTCTTTGTCCTCCGAGCCACACTCAGGAAGCATAAACAAATTCCCCCACCAGATAACACTAAGCGTAGAGCAAAAATGATATTCCCAGTAATAAGCCACAGGACCGCATTCGCCAGGCGCCAGTTCTACGTTGTGAGCTCCTTAATTTACAGAAACATCGATAAAGCTATACAATTAACTCGGCTAAGTTACCATGAAGTCAAGGTTAAGGTACAAAGTTGGCTTCAGGATCAGGACTACGTCCGGACAGAAGTACTACTTCATCTTCGACAGTAGCCGTGCAATACTTCTTCTACACTTTTTTAACTATTACAATCCCAACCATAAAATACGCAACAACAGCAACACACATACACGCTAATATATACACTCTCATTCACTCACACACCCTTATGCACACTTACACCCCCTTAATACACACGTTCACCCTCACACACACATACCTACACATCAACACATACAATTAGCTACACATGCACACACATAATACAATTCCGTTTAATAAATTCCTTAACTCCTAGTTTTAATTTATTTTAATTTTTGTTAAATAATTCAGTTTTTACTTTCAAATCTGTTTTTTTTGCCATGATTTTGTTTTCTAACACACTTTTTAGTAAAAGGTTTTTGTATCATAGTGACAGCAGAACACTGACTCCTAAGTCACAGGATCTCCTAGTTTGGGAGTCAGGGTTACTCTATCTGTATGACCTTTAATTCACTGAAATTCATGTGACCTAGTTTTTAAGCAATGTTGAAGGTTTTTGTATAAATAAAGATTTTTATTATTATTATTATTATTAAAAAACTCTACCTGTATACTTATTACCTTGTTCGACTGTACTAGTGAACATTTCAAGACAAAGATTTCTTCATCATTTCAGCCAGAAGGGCCAGGGGCCAGGGTATTTGCCATAATCGCCACGCTTGGCAGGCGGGTTGGCGATCGCAGTATGGTTGTTACAAAGGCACAGAGTACGTTGCTGCCCATTCTCTGGGAAGTCCCTTAGTCGCCTCTTACGACACCCACGGGATGATATGGGATGGTGCTACTCTTTACGTCCGACACCGTACGGGCAAAGATTTCTTCACTTAAACCAAATAAATTTACTAGCGATCTATTTGTAAGTATCCTCATTTAAAAAGGACAGCAACACGAGTGACGTTTGATATATTATGGGAAGTAAAGTAACAAATAGAATTAAAAGGTCGAAGCAATTCACTTAATCGGGGTGAATAACTTCTAAAGGGTAAAAAGAGACATGGTAAATACAAATTGTTAGTAACTTCTATTTGAAAAAGGTTCCAATTTCACAAATGGATGGACTATAAGTACTTACATGAAGGTACATTAACTACAATATGTTTTTTCTATCTATCTACACTAATATTATAAAGGTGAAGAGTTTGTTTCTTTGTTTGAACGTGATAAACTCAGAAACTACTGGTTGGAATTGAAAAAATATTTTTGTGTTGGATAGTCCATTTATTGAGGAAGGTTATAAGGCTATATTATATTGTGACTCAGATGCAGTTACGTGGGTCAGCTAGTCTATTTATATAAAAGGCAAAGCTGACTGACTGAGGATCAACGCACACTCACAGGCCAAACCCTTAGGGCTAGAAACTTAAAATTTCGGACACGTATTCCCCTTATGACGTAGGCATCCACTAAGAAAGGATTTTTCAAAGTTCAACCCCCAAGGGGGTGAAACAGGGGATAACAGTTTTGTATGGAAAATCGTCATTTTATATTTAAAGCTAGTTAGAAAAAAAAATTAAAAAGTGTTTATTTAGAATATTAAGTCAAAAAATCCTAAAGTGTTTATTAGGAACATTAAGTCAAATTCAGTACATTTTACTTCTGCCAAACTACAGAGCAGTTTGTTGGCAGACGTAGCTCCCACAATACTCTCAATATTAACGTATGTACGTTCACTTTTCCATCAACATAATAAAATTACAAAAATAATCTGACCGCAACTGGCAACCAAATTACTGCAAAATACTTTAATTTATATGTATTTAATCCAATTGAGGATTATACCTGCTTTGTTGGTCTAGTGATCGCATGTGCGACTGCTGTGCATAAGGTAGTATGTTCTATTCCTAGGTCGGACAAAGTGTTCTGTTTCATTAGAAATACGTAGCATATAATTTTTATCCCGTTAGTACGATCGCGTGGGACATCCACCGACATCAATTAGTGGTTATCCCAAAACCCTGAGCCAGCACGTCAGTAAATAGGTAGTTTTCCAACTATACATAATAGTAAAACAGTAAATTCACTATTAAAATTTCATGAAAAACACATCAAAATTTAATCTTGCGAAGTTGTTCGTGTAAATATTACATTACAGAATTACGGGATTACGCCGCGGTACTGGAAAAGGTTTTGTTACTCAAAATGACGTCAGACCACATAGTGACGTCATGAATGTGTACAAAATTTAATTAAATGTGTTCCTACCTACCTTTATTTTGCTGAAATGTCAGGAATTCCGCAGATTACACAGTTTTTGACACTGTTAACATAATAGCTGATACTGTAAGTATTAGCATTTTTTTATTGTTAGCCTGCACGGTGTCCTGGCTTAATAAGAACTGCCACTCGGGTCGATCTTTAGGTAAAGCTGTGCTTGCCTAGGTCGGTCTGTGGATGGGTGACCCCCCGATATACCGAGTTTCCTCCGTGCCTCGGAAAGCACGTTAAGCTGTTGGTACCGGCTGCCATATATAGATCTTTGGCAGTCGTTATAGGTAGTCAGTGACCTGAAATTCTGACATCCAGTCTTACCAAAGGGTATCGTATTACCTAGTATTAACTGGGTTGTGGAGGTCAGATAGGCAGTCGCTCCATGTAAAATACTGGTATTCAGCTGCATCCGGTTAGACTTGAAGCCGACTCTAACATAGTTGGGAAAAGGCTAGGCAGATGATGAGCCTGCACGGTGTCCCACTGCTGAGCAAAGGCCTCCCCTTCCTCCTTCTATACCTTTCTATCCTGTGCTATCTCTGGCCATGTTAGCCCCACAAACATGATCAGATCGTCACGCCACCGTCACGGTGGACAGCCACGACAGCGCTATCCTTCCTGAGTATAAGCATAGGTAAGCATAATTAGTTGATTACATTCCTACTACGGGGACACAGACCTCTTCTTTGTGAGGAGTTCCGGGCCGGTAGATGTCACGTGTAATTTACGGCTTAAGGACATACTTGTTTCGTCATTTAACTATTTTCAGCAGAACACAATGTTAAAATGATGTCGTGCCGTCTCGCGACTCTAGAATTGTACAGAGTTTGTCGCATTAAATAATTAATCATAAATAACGAGCTTTTTACCATGATTTTAACTTAAAAACATTTGTTTTTTGTAGGTCCCTCGCCCGATGCATCTTATGAGTTCAAACTATCCTCTTTATTTCAAACCATAAAAAACCGGCCAAGAGCGTGTCGGGCCACGCTCAGTGTAGGGTTCCGTAGATAATAAAATATTATGTAAACGAAGTTAAAAAAAAAATACGGGCAAATGAAACTTGACCTCTGGATTGTATAGGCGCTCATACGATTCAGGGACCAAATTATATTGGTTAACTGCAGTTTCCATCTGTTGTTTCCATCCAAGTTCAAAATAATTTTCCTAGAAAGTCCTTATAAAGTTCTACTTTTCAGATTTTTTTCGTATTTTCTAAACTTATGGTTCAAAAGTTAGAGGGGGGGGGACGCTTTGTTTTTTACTTTTGGAGCGATTATTTCCGAAATTATTGACATTATCAAAAAATGATTTTAGTAAACCCCTATTCATTTTTAAATACCTTTCCAACAATATATCACACATTAGGGTTAAAATTAAAAAAAAAAACACTTCCCTCTTTACATATAGGGGGGCTACCCTAATAAAACATTTTTTTCCAATTTTTATTTTAGCACTTTGTCGGCGTGATTGATACACATATTGGTCCCAAATTTCAGCTTTCTAGTGCTAACGGTCACAGAGATTAAGCGAGGACGGACAGACAGACAGACAGACAGACAGACATGGCGAAACTATAAGGGTTCCTAGTTGACTACGGAACCCTAAAAATGAGAAATGCACATAGCCGTAAGACATGTTTAGAACATTTCTTACGGCTATGTGCATTTCGTATTTTCCCATTTCTTTATTTCTTCCCTAGCAGACTGAAAACGTCCTCACGACTGAGCTAGTGATATAATCCGCTGGTCCCAGCTGCGTATTCGATATGTCTGTGTCACGGTACATTGGATTGCCTAACACATCTTGACTGTTTCTGATATCCTAGTACTGTTCTCTTTCATGTCACATGCATACTTGTAATGGGGGTGTTTTATATTCTAGTGTAGGATTTCAGTTGGAATAGAAAAAGCATGTTAAATATTTTATTTCCATAAGACTTTCGGGCCAACGCCCGAAAAACTGTCGACCAGTTCACAAGGAGTTTTAGCCAGTCCTAACTGAGTTGTGGAAATCAGATAGGCAGTTGCTTCATGAAAAATATTAGTATTTAGTTGGATCCGGTTAAACTGGAAGCCGACCCCAACATAGTTGGGAAAAGGCTAGGTAAATGATGATTCACTAAGAATATTTGTTCGTCTCTTGTAATCATTGTAAATCTAGTTGCTGGACCAATACCTCTCCATGTTTGTTTTATATACACAAATCACTGACTAAATAAAACTACCTGAATTTCTTCGACAACCTACTTTTAATTTCTCTCCCTCATAATAGGGATGTTTACCGACTAAAAAAAATATGATTATAATTAGTCCGTCTGTTAGATTATCGAAAAATATTGGATACGTATTGTTTGTTTTATCAAATCAAAAAAAATTGACGAAGATAAAACGCGTACCCCGGACGGCATGTCTTTATTTCCTTGGAAGATGGGTAGGCCTTTAGCGTGGGATGCAACATGTGTCGATACTCTTGCGCCATAACATCTTCCAAGTTCATCGTGCTGAGCAGGTGGTGCCGCTGCGGCTGCAGAGAACCTCAAGCGGCGTAAATATAGTAACCTTTGTGGAAACTATATTTTCGAGCCGTTTGGGGTTGAAACTCTGGGGCTGTGGGGTCCGAGTGCTCATAGCCTGTTTAAGGAAATTTCTAAACGCTTAGTTGACGCTTCTCGTGACCCAAGGGCTGGCTTTTATCTTGGCCAGAGGCTAAATGTTGCCATACAACGTGGCAATGCCGCCAGTCTTTTGGGCACATTACCGGCTGTCAGCGTTGAGGAGCAGTTTTTTGATGCCATTTTATAGTTTCTTGTTAGTTTATTTATTAGTTTTTAATTAATGTACGGACTAATTAGATTTTTTTAGTTAACTACCCTATTACTTCACTTAATATTCGCCGTCGAAACAACCTCAAAGGCATTACTTATTCCATCGCATAAACCTCAAAACTTCCACACTAAAACCGTTTGAAAACTCTCCATTAATACAAATTAATTGGCGGAAGGGATACCAACGTTCACAAAACAGATTTAGGATGATAAAACCACAGTAAAGGCACGGCAGCCTAGCCATTTCAATCTCCGTAATTGTGGCTACAAATTGCCATGTCGACAGATGTGCAACAGGCTTAGTATGTCTATAAAATTCGCTTGTTCGCATGGAGCGACACTGCACTGGTAATATAAAATTAAATTTAAATTTAAATTTAAAACTTTTTATTTCAAAAAAAAACATTCATTAATTTGGTTTGATCACACATCGCTTAATCTTAATGATTTATTGTAAATGGAATACGCGATATATTGAAGTGAATATACGGAAATGAGGAAAATAGAAATGAAAAGACAATAAGGAAATTATAGCGTAGAAACTATTCAATGAGAAAAAGAACAGCTATTCCGTTACGGAGCTACTCCGTTGAGGAATACATTTGATGAATATTAATCGAGGTTTTCACACTATGCTACATTGCAATGTGATCACCTTTTTATGTTATTCATGTATTGTTTTTGGTTTTCAAAAGACTGTTTTTATGTTTTGAGATTAGTAAAAATACACCTAGTTACGTCATATCACTTAAGACATCCGAGGGTAGAACTAAGTATAATTTTATTTTTGGAGTTATTTTATTGTTTAATGGTTTCGTGTATGCCACTCCATGTTTAAATACAAATGCTTACAGCACTTTTTTTGTAACAAAATTACCTAAATCCTAAAAACTCACATGCAAAAGAACGCATTCAACCAAAAAGATAAAACACAGGAGTAGATTAGTGAGTAGTGTGACTAACAGTGGCACTAATCCGCAGAAATTCGGACTAAAACGTATATAACCGCACTAATTAGGCACATAGCGGTCGCTGTAAGTGCACGCGGTCCTCTGGGAGGGTTTAACGACGAAGGCACGAATTAGCTTTGTTAGCCCAAATCTAAACGAGCGAGAGGTGTGTACTTAGGTAGGGTTGCGTTTAAAGAGGTGAATTGTGGGATCTGCTGACCTGAAAACGTTGTGTTAGGTTCCTAGATAGTTTATATGTCCTTGTAGATACGGGTGGGAACTGTTAAGGTACAATATTGAAGGAAACAGGCAGCATCAATATCGCCATCTATGATACATACATTTCCATAGTGTAGTATCCCTTTCGAATTTTGCTGTCACATAGGGATGTTTACTGACTAAAAAAATTATGATTCTAATTAGTCCGTATGTAAAATTATCGAAAAATATTGGATACGTATTTTTTGTTTTATCAATTCAATACAAATTGACGAATATAAAACGCGTCAAAGATTTGAGTGGGGGGTTGTGACGTCACTTACCGGTAAAAAAATGACATACTAATGTCTTAGAATATGACGTCACGCGAGTTTTCAAAACACTGTATCGTCTTCATTGTTTGTTTACGTGAAAACAGAAAAAATACGTGTCCAATATTTTTTGGCAATCTATCAGACGGACTAATTAGATTTTTTTGTTAACTACCCTATTGCAAACACAACATCACACCTAATCCCCGAAGGGTTAGGCTGAGGTGTTAGGTGAACCTTACAAGTACACCCACATTTCGCCAGTTATGTTTAAGTCTCATGTAATAGGGGACGACCCTATTGCAATCATCCGGGCACAAATCCAGACTCCATGCCTGATACTGAGAAATTCCTGATGGAAAAACCCAATAACACTTTTCCCGACTCGGAGATAGAACTCAGGACATCATGCTCAACAGTCGCGCTTCCGAAACCACCAGGTTTGAAGAAACTTCAGAAATTCGAAATGTCCGTCATTTTCGAACAGATTCATCTAGTGTTTACCATTTTACGATTTTTTACGCCTATCTAACACAAACATGTGGGTCGAATCACTAAAATAAATATTTGCATATAGGATACATGCAAATGAACATCGATGATTTGGTTAAAGACTTCAGTCAGATATTTCTGCATGAGTTTTTTCACGTGTATGATTTTGTATTGTGGTGACGTTTACAACGTCAATACGAACTGCGCATTGCACATAATCAGTGTTTCAATTAATTGTTATAGTTTTAAATAAAAACTTTAGCATGTCTATTCATAAAATATGACTGAAGTTATCTTTTATGATCTGTTAATCGACATATACTGTACCTGCCCATATAAACAAAAAAGAATGAGAAACTTCATACTCTGTTCCTCATAACTCTATTATTATTTTCAAACTATAAACACTACATTCATGTTAATAGCCGTCCCGTATTTTTCACTCTTTCATAACATGCCTTTGTTTATCACGGTATGTTTGTCGTGCAATAAAATGTGAATAGACTCTGATGATGGCCTTGTTCTACAAAACAAATAAAGTACACGTTTTATTCCCCTCAAAACATTTCTAAAACAAACATCGCACTCACTCAGATTTATTAGGTCAGGAGGTTTGTTCGCTATACAATACGTAATATCAGTTGTTTATTCACTTGCCTAGAACTGGACTGATGGCTATTTCATTTATTTCTAACTAGCTTTCACCCGCGGCTATTTCCCAACAAACTTTCATTCCCTATTTAATTCCCTTAGGGGTTGAATTTTGAAAAACATATTTACTTAAACCTTCCTCGAGAACTACTCTATCCATTGGTGAAAACAGCATGAAAATCGGTGCAGTCGTTTCTAAGTTTTTTGAGAACAGACAGACAGACGCGGCAGAGGAGTTTGTTTTATAATATGTAGTGAAGGTGTACTGGCTAGAAAGAAGGTGACTCCTGAGAAGAAAAGTGATATGGAAGAGGAAGACATGTGTTATACTGACCCCAAATAAATTGGAATAAGGAGAAGAGAATGATGATGATTCAGGCTACAAAATGAGGCCGAATTTATAGATTCGTTTTGATATCAGAAAGGTTCTGTTCTTTCGAAGATGATACGTACATATTATATTGAATGAGTTATGTATGATGTAATAAGATGAACGCACAAACAAATCAGGATGATAAAATCCTTGCTCTGGTATAAGAATCAGAAAATGTAAATTATCCAAGGAATTATCACCCAATTAAATACGCTTTATCAAGCTTCACCAGCCTTAAGAAAAACAATATAACAGTCTATCAAATTGCTGAATTGTTATCTGCATAAACAACTTTAATAGCCCATTACAGAGATGTGACGAGGCGCTAACACGCTAAATTTCTTCAACTGACTTATTGCTGGTCCTAAAACATTGGCCATTAAAATAAATTATGTTCTGGGTATAGACATTTAGAATTTTGAACTTTATAGTGGCCTTTCTAAATGATATGAAAGTACAATAAATAGCACTTCACTGTTCAAGCTTGCGTTTAGCAATTTAAAAAAAACACCGAAAAAAATACAGTTTTCGAAATTTTACACTATATTAGTACAGATAGTATCAATATCGTGTCGTTACAGGTAGTCAGTGATCTGAAAGTCTGACAACTAATCTTACCAAAGGGTGTTGCATTACCCAGTATTAACAGAGTTGTAGAGGCCACATAGGCAGTCGCTCCATGTAAAATACTGGTATTCAGCTGCATCCGGTTAGACTGGAAGTCAACCCCAACATAGTTGCGAAAAGGCTAGGCAGGTGATGATGACGAGTATTAATATCACAACCTTCGCGTACCAATGCTCCAGTGCGCCTTATAGGATCCAAGAAAGTTTAGCGGTGTTTGTGGATCTCTCACTGTACGGGAAATCCATACAAAGCATGGAAATGTATAATAGCTGAATTTATCGCCAGGCATTATTTTTATTATTACGAAAATTACAACTGTTTCCTGCATTTATTACAAGGAACACTACCAAGCTTAAGGATTTTTAGGCAAGGGCCGACGCCTGTCGGGGCTGCGGGTTGTTCGAAAGAGATACCGCGGCACCGGACACAAAGGGCTAAGAAGGAACATGGGTGGTTTTAAGTCAGTAGAAGTCTGACACTCCCTTCCGCTCCGCCCAGAGCGGAAGGAGTCATTTGATGATTTCCGACCCACCAAAACAAAACGATTTATTAGTGTACAAGTTCACAGGTAGTTTTGTTCACGCAAAACCACACAACACAAAGCTAGCGGGTTAATGAACTTATAACTTATGGTCTTGGCATTGGTAGCCAAGGGCTTTGGCATGGGTGGAAACGTTGAAAGCCGCAACGGTGATTTACATTAGATCAAACAGTTTTTCACATAAGTAAGTATGTATTTTCTCTTTAACTTCTTAGGTAGAAAGCTACTTTAATAAATTGACCGTGAAAGATAGGGCATGCTTCATTAAACGGTCACCTTTTGTACCTGTCCTATTTTGGTACCTATACAATGTGAAACTCTATTAATGGTCCTTCATAATTTTATAAAACTGTTAACAATTTTCGTGCAATAAAAATCGACTATTGAAAGTATTCAATATAGGGATGTTAAGAATGATGCACTGCATACATGACAACCTTTTTGCGAATGTGTACCTTTCACCCTGTATTTTATTTTTAACCGACTTCCCAAAAAGGAGGAGGTTCTCAATTCGATCGGTATGTTTTTTTTCACATAATATCGGCATGTAAAAGTATATCGTTAGCTAGGTATGTTTTGCATCCCCCTTCTGCCAATTTCCTTTACCAAACAATATCCAATTTAACAGGATGGTCCCCCCCTCCCCCGTAAACGTAACAAAACAACGTTACATGGTAAATGGCGTGAGAACACTTCACTAACACAATATTAAGATCGATAATATGGGTGCAAAGCTACAGATGCGTATGCCGCCAGTCGCCAATGTGTACAGTCTGCATCAGAAGTAGATTAGCACTACAAAAGTTTCAAGTAGGTTTGGGAGAGATTACTTACAAGTTAAGGAAAAGTAAGGAATATTATTTTTAAAGAATTATCTTCTGAAACATTAAAAATATTAGCTGAAGTCTTACATCAAATAATTAAAATTCCGAAATGTATAGCTACTTCTGATGCTGACCGTACCACGTCATCCCCTCGGTTTAGGTTTGGCCTCAATACCGTCACGGGAACTCAATTTAATGAGTGTGTTTTGTGATTTTGTGTCTATGCTAATGTTGAAACGGAAACTTGATCATTTACAATGGTATGTTTTTGATAAAATGGCTGAAAAGGACAATGGACAATTAAAAAAAAAATACGATAACAAGACATACTGAAAGACAAAACTGCTGAATATTTTTAGGCAGCTGAAACTATATATTTTTATTAATTTGGTGCAAAATTCAGCTCAATCGGTTTGAGGCAACTAGATTGAAATTCAGTGGCAAGATTTGACATACCATACCTACATACTACCAAATTAATAAAAGATGTAGATGTAGAACGAGCACAACGAGCACTAATAAAGATAACGTACTTCAACAAGATAAGAAATCCAACTGAAAGTCTATACAAGATGAGTGATCTGCTCTCTGTTAGAAAGCTATAAATCTCTAACGAAGTCCTAAAAAAACCTAAGACACTTCCTTATAATGCAAACACACTATCAAAGACGCGGAAAGACATAATTGTTCAAATTCCACAAATTATAACAAATTTCGCTGCGATACAATACAACAAACGTTCTGCTCAACTTCATAATAGGGTAAGCAAGGAGATATACATATACACTAAACAACTACATGAATGTAAAAATGGTAACAAATTGTATAATAAAATAATTGTATACACATGACTTAACTCACACACACACGCGCGCACTTACACACACATACTCACACGCGGTCACCTACACACCCACAAAAATCACTTGAATATGGAAAAATTCAAATGTTATGTTTTATGTTCCGTTTTCTTTTATGTTTTCTGTTATGTTTTCTGCTATGTTTTCTGCTATGTTTTCTGGTCTTTTCTGTTCTGTTACTTTACCTAGCTGTGAAAAGCGGAGTCTCCTAAAACAGGCTTTTCGTTGCTTGAAAGGAGGCTTCAATCATCAACTTGTTGTTTCATTGTGTTTAATGAATAAACAATTAATTTTAAAAACGCCTATAAAAATGTATCACCTAGTAAAGACTATATAAGCCTCAAACACAGTTCTAAATCCAAGACAACTAAAACCAGACATCAGCAAAATCTTAAAATTACACGAACATTCTATAACCCAGTAAACTCGACATTTGAACTAAAAGATCGATTAACGAGTAACTAAAGTTATTCAGGTCCGTAGTTATTATCTAGGTGGCTCTATACCACTGACCCGACAAAGCTTTTCAATTAATTTAGAGCCTAAAGATAAACGCACATTTGACTATACTTAGTTTTTTCCCGCTAGAACCTGCTTGTAAAAAGAAATAATATTTCAAGTAGTACATAGAGTACAGAAAAGTAAATACATTTTTTTCTACAATTTCCCAAAGTGATCAATTTCCGGGGACAATGTTGGATGCATTTAATATTTTATTAGCACTGTACGGCGTCAGGATTGCTTCAACTTGATCAAATGAAAACAAACCCATAAAATAAATATATATACCCATATTATATATATGACGGAGAAAGGACCTCCGGAGTATTTTTAAAAAGTGTGACGTCAGCATTGCTGACGTCACGATTGTTGTCTTCATGATGGTTACTCATTTTGGGTCTTCGAAGGAAAACTTCACAAGTACTTTTATATGCTTTGTTTATTCAACGAGCAGCGTACCGACGTCACAGAGAGGTCCGTACTGTACGGCGGCTCGAGAGCGACTGAGCCGAGCGCCTACAGTGCGGCCGTATTTATAGGACTCTGCGCACTGCACGAGTTTACAAGTTCGTAGGTTAAGTATTGAAATTACAATCATAACATTAATTTTACATCGTAATCAACTCAAAAATAATCAACTGATGGTTTATAAACTAATTTTAAGACAATCAAATGATTAAACTTAATTATTCTCGTCGAACGGTTGTAGTTGCGCCGATACGGCCATACTGACAGGCGGTGCGCGCTCTGCACCAGCCTTTTTTTTTTTTTTTTTTTTTTTTGGGGGGTGGGAAATCATCAAATAACCCCTCCCGCTCTTGGGCAGAGCGAAAGGGAGTGTCAGACTTCTACTGACTAAAAACCACCCATGTTCCTTCTTCGCCCTTCATGTCGAGGCCTCGGTATCCCTTGCGGACAACCCGCAGCCTCGACAGGCGTCGGCCCTTGCGGGCCCCTTCCATGTTGCTGACATCTCTTTGAGGCGCGCGTGGAACACGAACGCGCCGTCGACACGGCCTGTTGTCGTCATAAGACGGACGGACGGCGAGCTTACCCATCACTCACCGTCCACAGGCCCGCGTCTACGGTGGCCGGAAGCCATCACGTGGCCCCCGACGCCCGGAGCGCCTCCCGCGGCGGCTGGGACGAGAGGTTCTCTCCCTCTCACGTTCCGCCACCTCCTTCGCTAGCATCACTGCTTCGCAGAAGGAGGCGACGGCGTCCCATTCCTCCTCGCCCCGGACCATGGCTTGCACCAGGGCCGGACGCGAGAGGTCGCCGCCGCCGATCGCTGCTACGAGAACACGGCGGGGCTCTGCCCAAGCGGGACACACCTCCACGGTGTGCTCCACCGTGTCCTCCAGCCGATCCTCACAATGGTGACAACCGGGCGTTTCCTCCCGCCTGATTCGGTGCAGGTACCTCCCGAAACAACCGTGTCCGGTGAGTACCTGCGTCAGACGGAAGGTGAGGGCGCCGTGGCGCCTCTCCAGCCACTCCTCAAAGAGGGGACTTACCGCCACTATCGTGGCGTGCCCTGCTCTGCACCAGCCTCATTGGTTCTCGTAGATTGTTATGGATTCTCGTAGATTGGTATGGATTCTCGTAGATTATTTGGATTCTCGTAAACCTGAAAGAAATGATTTGAATTTCTCTGAGTAGTGCGTCTGTAAGCAACTTGCGTTGCTTTGTCTTTTGGGGATATCAATGCTTATAAGGTTAGGAGGTTCTCGTAGAGTTCTCGGAGGGTCTCGTAGAGTTCTCGAAGGGTCTCGTAGAGTTCTCGAAGGGTCTCGTAGAGTTCTCGAAGGGTCTCGTAGAGTTCTCGGAGGGTCTCGTAGAGTTCTCGGAGGGTCTCGTAGAGTTCTCGGAGGATCTCGTAGGGTTCTCGGAGGGTTATTTGGAATATTTGGATTGAATTACTTACCATTTATTCCAATGGGTCGTCTTGGTTCGAGTCGTGGTTTGGCTGTACTTGCAGCCCTTCTCGTGAGGTCGACGGAATGGGCTCATTTGATTCTGCAGTAGGATCTCGGTGAGTAGGTGATACGTTTCCCGCCGATACGGTCAACTGATCACCAGGTTGTGGAGCGCGGCGCAGCTGATCATGGGCAACCTTGCGAGGTCGTCCTCTGCCGACAACTTTCTTTACCAAATATCGGTCATTTTCCAGTATTCTACAAACTTCATATGGTTCGCTGAATTTAAGGTCAAGCGAGGTTTGGTTTCGAGGATTATTTTTCACCAATACGTAGTCTCCTCTTTGAAAATGATGGATTTTGGCCTTATGTAGGTTGAAGCGTTGTCTGTCTTGTTCGCTACAACGAATCATTTTCTGTTGCACCTGTTGAGTAAGTGCTTCAATATCAACGGTTTCGTTATCAATATCCACCAGGTTGAGAAGCTCAGGAGGTACACAGTGTTTTCGTTGTGTAATAAGTGTCAGTGGAGCAACACCGGTGACCCGATGGGTTGTACAGTTCATTGCCAGCTGAAGTTCCTCGAGTACAGTGTGCCACTGCTCTGCTTCGTAATTTTTTATCATTACTAAAGCATTTTTAAGGGTTGCAACGACTCTTTCAACTTGGCCATTCGCTCGGCTGACTCCTGGAGCGATAGCATGGATGTTTATTCCGATGGTGTCACAGTACTCCTTGAACTCTCCAAGGAACTCTCTTCCTCCATCGACTATGATTTGGACCGGTGCACCAAATAGATGCACAGTACGTTTTAGAGTAGCCAATGTACTGTGTGGGTTTTTATTGGTACTAAAGTACAGTAAAACGTACTTTGAGAAAGCGTCAATGGTGACTATGACGTATTGCTGATCGTCTGGTGTGCCCAGCTTCCCTGTTATGTCCATATGAATAACTTGGAAGGCGGCCGTTGGTTTTTGTATAGGGTGTAATTGGGCTTGAATGGCCCCGGATCTTCCTTTGGATGTACGGCATACAACGCAGTTATCCACAAATCTTCGGATAGTAGAACTCATTTTGTTGAACCAATAAGTTTCTCTGATCTTCTGCAGTGTCTTTTCCCAGCCAGGGTGTTTTAGTGCAGTGTGAAAAGAGTTTATAATGCTCCATTGAAATGATTTGGGGACGACGGTACTGAGCTGCTGACCGAAGACAGGATCATTAACGTTCTTCTTTAAAACATTGTCCTCTAACACATAGTCTTCCACTGGGTTATTGTCACTGAGGCTGTCCATTATCGGACGCAGTTCGTCATCCCGTCGCTGTTCAATTTTGAGCCAGTTCAAGTCTCTTGTCATAATATTGACTGAAAGCTCAACTGGATTTCGACTGAAAAAGTCAGCATGTTGAAGACGTTCGCCTTTGCGGTACTCTACCTCGAAGTCATAATTTTGTAAGAACGCCCACCAGCGATGAATCCTTGGCAGAAGATCCTTTTTGTGTTTTGACGCTTTTAATGCGTTGCAATCCGTTATCACGGTGAATTTTCGCCCGTATAGATACTGGCGAAAGTGTTTTATAGCTCGTACCACCGCCAGTGTCTCTAACTCGTAGGAGTGGTAGCGACTCTCAGCTTCCGTGGTTCTCATGCTCATAAAGGCAACAGCATGTTGTCGTCCGTCTATCACTTGGACTAGTACTGCACCAAATCCGAGGCTGCTTGCATCCGTGTATAGTAGTATGGGTGCTTCTTCTTGAAATAATGTAAGGACTGGAGCAGACGTTAGGCACTCGATGATTGTGTTACGAGCTTTTTCGTGTTTGTCTGTCCATGTCCATTTTGCTCCTTGTTTCGTTAGTTCGTACAAAGGCACCATTATACGAGAAAAGTCAGGAATGTACTTCCTGAAGTATCCAGCCAGACCATTGAACTGCCTGACTTGCTTTACAGTTTTTGGTACTGGTGCTTTGACGAGGGCCTCTACTTTACGTGGACTTGGTCGTACTTGTCCATCGGAAACTACGTTCCCGAGATATTCAATGGACCGTTTGAAGAAAGCGCACTTCTCTACGTTGATAGAAAATCCCGAATCTTGCAGTGCTATGAGAATTCGTTCCAGGTGGGAGATTCCTTCAGGGAAATCTGTACACTTGCTCAATACGTCATCTACATAGACTTGCGCAGCTGTTCCTAATAATGATGTCAAAGCTCTGTTGATGCATCGTTGGTAAACCGAACAAGCATTGCTCAAACCAAATGGCATGGTGAGGTATTCATATAGCCCATCTGGTGTGACGAACGCAGTCTTCTCTATGGAGGTCTCACCAATGGGAATCTGGTGGAAACCAGCCGCCATGTCAAGACTTGTATAGAAATGACCATTTGCCAATTGGTCAATCTGATCAGAGATTAATGGGAGTGGATAATGGTCACGTAGTGTATTCGAGTTGAGCTCCCGAAAGTCCACACATAGCCTATCATCACCATTCTTTTTCTTGACCAGGATAATGGGACTTGAGTAAGGAGATTTGCTCTCACGAATGATGTTATGATCTAGTAGTTCTTGGATAATGGTACGAACCTTCTCTCGTTCCACTGGGCTGAGGCGATATGGTCTTCTTTCCACAAATTTATCAGGGTTTTTCAGTCTGATTTCTAGCTCGCCGGTGTTGACCCGAGTCTTAGGATATCCACAAATAAACAGATGTTCGTATTTATTCAGAAGTCGTCGTAGTTGCAAGACTTCATCTTCATTGGTTAGGTCACAGTCCAAGTTATTGAAAAGAGAAGAACTCATACTCACATGATTGACGAGTGTTCTATGGATTATCATCGTTCCATTAGATGTGATTATTACACTTAGATTAGTGCCATGGATCAAGTTCATTCCCACTAAAATGTCTGTCGTCATTTCATAGTCGGGCAATATGAAAAACTCAAGTTCAACACTGATGGTATCTATGACGCATACAGTCGTAAGCTTGGTTAACGACAGTGCGGGAAATTGGCCAATCCCTTTCAAATAATTGACTACTGGTCTCCTTTGACCAGGTAGGGCTGCAGCGACAGATTCTCTGATAATTGAGCACTCCGCGCCGCTGTCAAAGATGGCTTCCAAAGTACTTTCACCTATTTTGATGGTGATAGGAGCCAGCTTATGGCTTGCTACACAGTTCACATTTGAAGTCAACGAACGTTCGCGTTTGAAGCAAGTTTCGTAAGTGTGGCCTGGTCTCTTGCAATAGGTACAGGCAGGTGCGGGTGGTGTTGTTTTTGGATCTTTTTTGCTAGCTTCAGGTTCTGAAGGTTTGAACCTGCAGTCGTTAGTAGAGTGGTTCGTCTTCTTACATATACGGCAGCTTGTTGTTGATGGTGTATTGTCCGAAAAACGTGAACGTTTGTTATTGTTTGTGGAATTGGAGCTTGGGTGACTTCGCTTCTTACGTATGGATGTAGCAACAGAGATGAGCTCAGGTACACTAGTTGCCCTGGCATTCAATAGTTCAATACGCAAGCGCTCGTCATTAATGCTTCCAATCACAGCTTCCACAGCATGTTCGTCTCCCAGTTTGTTCTTGGTGACTCTTCGCCACAAGATCCAGGCGCGTGATAAGAACTCCGCTATGTCTTTTGATGCATCGTAAACATGTTCTCTAAACATGATAATGTCGCGGGAGTATCTATTTTCAGGTTCAAAAGTGGTGATGAGATTCTTCCGCAACTCTTCCCAACTTGTAGTAGTCACCATCCAATCATCAATCCACATTTTAGCTCGTCCCTTCAACAGGCTGCAGACTTTCATGCGTACATCGAAATCATCAAGCTTATACGCTTCAATCGCTTGATCTATATGCTGGCACCATTCTCGTACACCGATGTGGGTGTCCGGATCGAAGGATGGTAAATAGATGTCTTTAATCCTTATTTTTGCTTCGGTAGGTCGAGCACATAAGCGCTCAGACATTTTCTCCATTGTCTCCATCATTTGCATCAACAATTGTGGTGGGACCCCTCCCAACTGCATGGCATTGTGAGGGTACACTTGCGGTCTTGATTGTATTACAGGTTCCAATGGTACATTGGTGACCAACACAGGTTCCTGCTGCTGGATGTTGTGTTGTTCCAGTGCATCAGGTGGCGGAACTGATGAGGAAGTGGCTTGGGTAAGAGCTTCTTGCAATCCCACTTCTGATGACGGAGAAAGGACCTCCGGAGTATTTTTAAAAAGTGTGACGTCAGCATTGCTGACGTCACGATTGTTGTCTTCATGATGGTTACTCATTTTGGGTCTTCGAAGGAAAACTTCACAAGTACTTTTATATGCTTTGTTTATTCAACGAGCAGCGTAACGACGTCACAGAGAGGTCCGTACTGTACGGCGGCTCGAGAGCGACTGAGCCGAGCGCCTACAGTGCGGCCGTATTTATAGGACTCTGCGCACTGCACGAGTTTACAAGTTCGTAGGTTAAGTATTGAAATTACAATCATAACATTAATTTTACATCGTAATCAACTCAAAAATAATCAACTGATGGTTTATAAACTAATTTTAAGACAATCAAATGATTAAACTTAATTATTCTCGTCGAACGGTTGTAGTTGCGCCGATATATATTAATATATATATTAATATATATGACGGAGAAAGGACCTCCGGAGTATTTTTAAAAAGTGTGACGTCAGCATTGCTGACGTCACGATTGTTGTCTTCATGATGGTTACTCATTTTGGGTCTTCGAAGGAAAACTTCACAAGTACTTTTATATGCTTTGTTTATTCAACGAGCAGCGTAACGACGTCACAGAGAGGTCCGTACTGTACGGCGGCTCGAGAGCGACTGAGCCGAGCGCCTACAGTGCGGCCGTATTTATAGGACTCTGCGCACTGCACGAGTTTACAAGTTCGTAGGTTAAGTATTGAAATTACAATCATAACATTAATTTTACATCGTAATCAACTCAAAAATAATCAACTGATGGTTTATAAACTAATTTTAAGACAATCAAATGATTAAACTTAATTATTCTCGTCGAACGGTTGTAGTTGCGCCGATACGGCCATACTGACAGGCGGTGCGCGCTCTGCACCAGCCTCATTGGTTCTCGTAGATTGTTATGGATTCTCGTAGATTGGTATGGATTCTCGTAGATTATTTGGATTCTCGTAAACCTGAAAGAAATGATTTGAATTTCTCTGAGTAGTGCGTCTGTAAGCAACTTGCGTTGCTTTGTCTTTTGGGGATATCAATGCTTATAAGGTTAGAAGGTTCTCGTAGAGTTCTCCGAGGGTCTCGTAGAGTTCTCGAAGGGTCTCGTAGAGTTCTCGAAGGGTCTCGTAGAGTTCTCGGAGGGTCTCGTAGAGTTCTCGGAGGGTCTCGTAGAGTTCTCGGAGGATCTCGTAGGGTTCTCGGAGGGTTATTTGGAATATTTGGATTGAATTACTTACCATTTATTCCAATGGGTCGTCTTGGTTCGAGTCGTGGTTTGGCTGTACTTGCAGCCCTTCTCGTGAGGTCGACGGAATGGGCTCATTTGATTCTGCAGTAGGATCTCGGTGAGTAGGTGATACGTTTCCCGCCGATACGGTCAACTGATCACCAGGTTGTGGAGCGCGGCGCAGCTGATCATGGGCAACCTTGCGAGGTCGTCCTCTGCCGACAACTTTCTTTACCAAATATCGGTCATTTTCCAGTATTCTACAAACTTCATATGGTTCGCTGAATTTAAGGTCAAGCGAGGTTTGGTTTCGAGGATTATTTTTCACCAATACGTAGTCTCCTCTTTGAAAATGATGGATTTTGGCCTTATGTAGGTTGAAGCGTTGTCTGTCTTGTTCGCTACAACGAATCATTTTCTGTTGCACCTGTTGAGTAAATGCTTCAATATCAACGGTTTCGTTATCAATATCCACCAGGTTGAGAAGCTCAGGAGGTACACAGTGTTTTCGTTGTGTAATAAGTGTCAGTGGAGCAACACCGGTGACCCGATGGGTTGTACAGTTCATTGCCAGCTGAAGTTCCTCGAGTACAGTGTGCCACTGCTCTGCTTCGTAATTTTTTATCATTACTAAAGCATTTTTAAGGGTTGCAACGACTCTTTCAACTTGGCCATTCGCTCGGCTGACTCCTGGAGCGATAGCATGGATGTTTATTCCGATGGTGTCACAGTACTCCTTGAACTCTCCAAGGAACTCTCTTCCTCCATCGACTATGATTTGGACCGGTGCACCAAATAGATGCACAGTACGTTTTAGAGTAGCCAATGTACTGTGTGGGTTTTTATTGGTACTAAAGTACAGTAAAACGTACTTTGAGAAAGCGTCAATGGTGACTATGACGTATTGCTGATCGTCTGGTGTGCCCAGCTTCCCTGTTATGTCCATATGAATAACTTGGAAGGCGGCCGTTGGTTTTTGTATAGGGTGTAATTGGGCTTGAATGGCCCCGGATCTTCCTTTGGATGTACGGCATACAACGCAGTTATCCACAAATCTTCGGATAGTAGAACTCATTTTGTTGAACCAATAAGTTTCTCTGATCTTCTGCAGTGTCTTTTCCCAGCCAGGGTGTTTTAGTGCAGTGTGAAAAGAGTTTATAATGCTCCATTGAAATGATTTGGGGACGACGGTACTGAGCTGCTGACCGAAGACAGGATCATTAACGTTCTTCTTTAAAACATTGTCCTCTAACACATAGTCTTCCACTGGGTTATTGTCACTGAGGCTGTCCATTATCGGACGCAGTTCGTCATCCCGTCGCTGTTCAATTTTGAGCCAGTTCAAGTCTCTTGTCATAATATTGACTGAAAGCTCAACTGGATTTCGACTGAAAAAGTCAGCATGTTGAAGACGTTCGCCTTTGCGGTACTCTACCTCGAAGTCATAATTTTGTAAGAACGCCCACCAGCGATGAATCCTTGGCAGAAGATCCTTTTTGTGTTTTGACGCTTTTAATGCGTTGCAATCCGTTATCACGGTGAATTTTCGCCCGTATAGATACTGGCGAAAGTGTTTTATAGCTCGTACCACCGCCAGTGTCTCTAACTCGTAGGAGTGGTAGCGACTCTCAGCTTCCGTGGTTCTCATGCTCATAAAGGCAACAGCATGTTGTCGTCCGTCTATCACTTGGACTAGTACTGCATCAAATCCGAGGCTGCTTGCATCCGTGTATAGTAGTATGGGTGCTTCTTCTTGAAATAATGTAAGGACTGGAGCAGACGTTAGGCACTCGATGATTGTGTTACGAGCTTTTTCGTGTTTGTCTGTCCATGTCCATTTTGCTCCTTGTTTCGTTAGTTCGTACAAAGGCACCATTATACGAGAAAAGTCAGGAATGTACTTCCTGAAGTATCCAGCCAGACCATTGAACTGCCTGACTTGCTTTACAGTTTTTGGTACTGGTGCTTTGACGAGGGCCTCTACTTTACGTGGACTTGGTCGTACTTGTCCATCGGAAACTACGTTCCCGAGATATTCAATGGACCGTTTGAAGAAAGCGCACTTCTCTACGTTGATAGAAAATCCCGAATCTTGCAGTGCTATGAGAATTCGTTCCAGGTGGGAGATTCCTTCAGGGAAATCTGTACACTTGCTCAATACGTCATCTACATAGACTTGCGCAGCTGTTCCCAATAATGATGTCAAAGCTCTGTTGATGCATCGTTGGTAAACCGAACAAGCATTGCTCAAACCAAATGGCATGGTGAGGTATTCATATAGCCCATCTGGTGTGACGAACGCAGTCTTCTCTATGGAGGTCTCACCAATGGGAATCTGGTGGAAACCAGCCGCCATGTCAAGACTTGTATAGAAATGACCATTTGCCAATTGGTCAATCTGATCAGAGATTAATGGGAGTGGATAATGGTCACGTAGTGTATTCGAGTTGAGCTCCCGAAAGTCCACACATAGCCTATCATCACCATTCTTTTTCTTGACCAGGATAATGGGACTTGAGTAAGGAGATTTGCTCTCACGAATGATGTTATGATCTAGTAGTTCTTGGATAATGGTACGAACCTTCTCTCGTTCCACTGGGCTGAGGCGATATGGTCTTCTTTCCACAAATTTATCAGGGTTTTTCAGTCTGATTTCTAGCTCGCCGGTGTTGACCCGAGTCTTAGGATATCCACAAATAAACAGATGTTCGTATTTCGTCATGATCGTAGAATAATGGCGGTTTTGAAAAAAATACGAAAATCACTTTTTACCATATTTGGATACAACATTGTTTAATTATTATCACTACATTAAAGAAAAAATTGTATGTATTTTAGTTTTCAAATTAATCAGTCGGTAAACTGACGGATTTGCCAGGCGCTCATAGTAAAATGACGCTTGTGTATACTCGTCCTTGTACGACGCACGGGGATCTCACACCGCCCCCTCCCGCGCCCGACGAATCCGCGCAATCGTCATTATTCGTCGAACTCGCTCACTCGGTGCATTGAATTAGACTATTCATAAACAATTACATTAGTTTATCTTTCTTAGCCTTTTTAATAATTATTTTATGCCTAGTTAGTTTGTTTTTTTACGTAATGTATTAATAGCTATGCCACAATGAAAACTGGACGATCAAAACTTATGATAAAACTTGTTGAAGAAACAAGTAAAACAGAACAAATTACGAATTTTACTCATGAAGAGTGCATTGATGAGGACTACATACCAGGGACTCCAGGTAAGTTAGTGAATACGTACTTACATTTTTTAATTCTTGTATTCATAATTTTTTTGTAAAGTAAACAGTTAAAGCGTCGGTTCTGACTATCCGGCGGTTTTGTACGGAACGTTATGAATCAATTTAAAATTTAGTTTACATAAAAATAATTATTTGTTATGTGATAGTACTATAATATTCTGTTGAGTTTGTGTTAAATTTCACAATTTTAAATTTCAAGTTGTATGTAACTATACTACATTTTTCTATGGATATGATACTGTCGCGTGATCATACCCGACGATATTCTGCGGACACGCTTTTTTATCTAACGGTCTTATTTGACCATCCGACTTTGTTCTTCGAACCAAATTCAGTTCCACCTTTTTTCTACTGAAAAACAATGATTATTCGTCTATATTTGATGTATTTTTCCATAAGAATATAATCTAATCTGAGTAATAATTTACCTGTATAAATAAAAATAAGTAAATTTTATCATTTGTATACTTCTGCATATTTTTAATGCACCCGCTTGTGACCTCTCAGGAGTCAAACAGCTGAGAAGACACAGGCGCGCGCGCATTTATTCGGATGTTGTGTTATTAAGTTATTATGATAAAAGTGAATGAGTTAAAATTCATTGGAAAAAATGTTTATTATTAGTACAATCACGTGTCTAAGTGTAGTTTACTAATTACCAGTCACGGTATTATGTAGGTAATTATTTATTACATTAATTCATCATAATATATCTATATCATATTCATATCTTTTCAGAATGCCATTCACCATTGACCAGGAGCACGCAACGTAATGGATATTATGAACGACATTTCAACAATACAACAATTCAACTCAACTTTCATTTTATTACCCCTGCTTCTTGTATTTTTTAATATTGTTGTGCGTTGTATGTGTATTGCTTTTTTTTCCTGTGTGTCTCTTTGTGTGCTCGCTAAGTTTCTGCAACAAATAAATATTCTTCTTTCTTTCTTTTCTTTCTATATATAAGGACGTCTTTTCAGACGACGCAGACCTACACGGAACAAGCATGGTGTAGTCTCCCTCTTAAATATCAGCTCAGCCTTAACCCCTCTAAATACCTCTACCTTGATATCAGATCTGTCACCTTTCCCTAAACCGATTACCCCGGCAGTTGAAAACAATGAACAAACACCTATGCCATCACCAGTAAAAACCCATTATGAAGTATGTAACGATTTTTGTTCTCCCACTCACGATGGTGCAGACTGTCCATCAATCAATACAGCTGTGTCTATGGCTGATAAACAAGGTTATTGCTTTAAGTGGGATGAAGGTGTTGCCAAACGTGGGGCGAACGAAGTAGCCAGTTTCGTTTACGACTTCATAAAGAAGTTTGTATCGAAGGGTGTGAAAGAGTTTCGATTCTGGTCAGACAATTGCGCTGGCCAGAATCGAAATCGCATAGTTTTAAATATGTATGATCATGCAGCTAAAAAGTATGATATAGCTGTAACACATAGATTCTTTGAAAAAGGCCACACCCAAAACACTCAACAACAACAACATTCTGTTCATAGTGTGATAGAAAAGGCTGTTGAGCCCAAAAATACACCAGATGAATGGAAATTACTTGTAAGTTGGACTAAAGTAACAGGTGATTCTTATGAAGTCATAGACGTAAATCAGTCGTTAGTGATTAATTTTTAAGATCAGCTAAAAAATAAGAACCGAAAATACAGCTAGCAACAATCTGTTGCTAGCTGTATTTTTAACTCAGTACTTAGACAGGCTTAAAAGAAGTTTCTGTCGATGGGACTCAGAGCAATACAATCCGGTACAAATATGCTTTATCTGATGATTACATGAAAGGAGACTAGAAATTATAATACTCCAACCTTACACAAAGCTTATGTTGGTCCAATTACAATTAGTAATGATAACTAAAAGAATCTTATTAGTCTTTGCGATTCCTCAATAATATCTACCAAATACCATAACTATTTCAGAAGTTTAACTCATGGACGAAATGTTTCTGGTGATGACAGTGAATCTGACTGAATATTATTGTGCAATAGAATTGTTTTACTTTTTGATTACTTATTAATATTTCTAGTTACTTAATTGTTACCATTTTGATCTCAGGAGTTGTAATTTTTAAGAATTTATACCTTTTTAATAAGATTGATTGTGACACTATAGGTACCTAGTTTTGCTAATAAATGATTAGTGTTTTAGTTCTAAATTACCAAAAAAGAAGTAATTAGGTCCAAATAAGTTTGGGTTTGGTCTACTTAGTAAATAATGGTGTTGATAATTACTTAATTGAAGCTTAATGTTTATTATATTGATTAAAAAAGGGTCCAAAAACCAAACCAAATATACTGTTTTTTATTTGTGATACTCTACCTACCGCAACCTACCTATTTACATACCGACCACC
The DNA here is from genome assembly GCA_949774965.1 of Diarsia brunnea. Lineage (NCBI taxonomy): Eukaryota > Metazoa > Arthropoda > Insecta > Lepidoptera > Noctuidae > Diarsia > Diarsia brunnea. The sequence continues at coordinate 15,625,833 of OX459001.1, forward strand.
TGCCTACCTACTTACTCATGGTCAAAGTAGAATATAACGAAAGACACATCCGCCAAAATATTACTGCGTAAGTCAATAGAACATGATCGGAAAGTCACATTCGTCATTCTTTGAACAGGAACTTTCCGAAGAACAATGTCGGATAATACTATGTGACTGTGTTGACTCCAACGTAAAATGAAGCATGTGATTTTTCTGGAAAACTGTTTAATTATAAGTTATTATTTTTATGTCATTTTAAAACAAACTCTATTTTTCACTAGTGTGCGAATTTTCGAAATTACAGATTTAAAATTAAAAAAGTTACGTCAAAAAAACTAACATAATTATTTGAAATGGCTGCCCAGAAAAGTTTAATATTTGTCAGTTCCGTCACTATTCTACGACTATGACGATTTATTCAGAAGTCGTCGTAGTTGCAAGACTTCATCTTCATTGGTTAGGTCACAGTCCAAGTTATTGAAAAGAGAAGAACTCATACTCACATGATTGACGAGTGTTCTATGGATTATCATCGTTCCATTAGATGTGATTATTACACTTAGATTAGTGCCATGGATCAAGTTCATTCCCACTAAAATGTCTGTCGTCATTTCATAGTCGGGCAATATGAAAAACTCAAGTTCAACACTGATGGTATCTATGACGCATACAGTCGTAAGCTTGGTTAACGACAGTGCGGGAAATTGGCCAATTCCTTTCAAATAATTGACTACTGGTCTCCTTTGACCAGGTAGGGCTGCAGCGACAGATTCTCTGATAATTGAGCACTCCGCGCCGCTGTCAAAGATGGCTTCCAAAGTACTTTCACCTATTTTGATGGTGATAGGAGCCAGCTTATGGCTTGCTACACAGTTCACATTTGAAGTCAACGAACGTTCGCGTTTGAAGCAAGTTTCGTAAGTGTGGCCTGGTCTCTTGCAATAGGTACAGGCAGGTGCGGGTGGTGTTGTTTTTGGATCTTTTTTGCTAGCTTCAGGTTCTGAAGGTTTGAACCTGCAGTCGTTAGTAGAGTGGTTCGTCTTCTTACATATACGGCAGCTTGTTGTTGATGGTGTATTGTCCGAAAAACGTGAACGTTTGTTATTGTTTGTGGAATTGGAGCTTGGGTGACTTCGCTTCTTACGTATGGATGTAGCAACAGAGATGAGCTCAGGTACACTAGTTGCCCTGGCATTCAATAGTTCAATACGCAAGCGCTCGTCATTAATGCTTCCAATCACAGCTTCCACAGCATGTTCGTCTCCCAGTTTGTCCTTGGTGACTCTTCGCCACAAGATCCAGGCGCGTGATAAGAACTCCGCTATGTCTTTTGATGCATCGTAAACATGTTCTCTAAACATGATAATGTCGCGGGAGTATCTATTTTCAGGTTCAAAAGTGGTGATGAGATTCTTCCGCAACTCTTCCCAACTTGTAGTAGTCACCATCCAATCATCAATCCACATTTTAGCTCGTCCCTTCAACAGGCTGCAGACTTTCATGCGTACATCGAAATCATCAAGCTTATACGCTTCAATCGCTTGATCTATATGCTGGCACCATTCTCGTACACCGATGTGGGTGTCCGGATCGAAGGATGGTAAATAGATGTCTTTAATCCTTATTTTTGCTTCGGTAGGTCGAGCACATAAGCGCTCAGACATTTTCTCCATTGTCTCCATCATTTGCATCAACAATTGTGGTGGGACCCCTCCCAACTGCATGGCATTGTGAGGGTACACTTGCGGTCTTGATTGTATTACAGGTTCCAATGGTACATTGGTGACCAACACAGGTTCCTGCTGCTGGATGTCGTGTTGTTCCAGTGCATCAGGTGGCGGAACTGATGAGGAAGTGGCTTGGGTAAGAGCTTCTTGCAATCCCACTTCTGATGACGGAGAAAGGACCTCCGGAGTATTTTTAAAAAGTGTGACGTCAGCATTGCTGACGTCACGATTGTTGTCTTCATGATGGTTACTCATTTTGGGTCTTCGAAGGAAAACTTCACAAGTACTTTTATATGCTTTGTTTATTCAACGAGCAGCGTAACGACGTCACAGAGAGGTCCGTACTGTACGGCGGCTCGAGAGCGACTGAGCCGAGCGCCTACAGTGCGGCCGTATTTATAGGACTCTGCGCACTGCACGAGTTTACAAGTTCGTAGGTTAAGTATTGAAATTACAATCATAACATTAATTTTACATCGTAATCAACTCAAAAATAATCAACTGATGGTTTATAAACTAATTTTAAGACAATCAAATGATTAAACTTAATTATTCTCGTCGAACGGTTGTAGTTGCGCCGATATATATAATATATTAATACTAAGGTGTAGAGGCAGTCAAATATAAATATTTGACCGCACGGTTGGCGCAGTGGCTAAGCAATTGGACTGCTGCGCTGCATGTCGCGGGTTCGATCCCCGCACGGAACAAATATTTGTATGACCTGCAGATAGTTGTTTCGGGTCTGGGTATTTGTGTATGTGACTTTATATGTTTGTGAACGCACCCACGATACAGGAGAAATTCAACGTTTTATAAAAAAAAAATATAATAATAATAAATAAGGCCACACTCTCCATATACTCGCTTTATACTATAACAGTCTATACTGCAACCCCCCTTAAAAATGTTTACGGTCGCCTCGGATCGTGATCAGCTTGTAAAAATGAGCCAAGGTAATAATAATCCAATGCAGTGCTTATAAATGTGCGTTAGCTTTAAACACTTATGGGCAAACCCTCAATTAATGACGAACTTTTGTTACTCATAAGTTTAAAACTAGTCATTAGAACTATTTTGTAGTAGCAGAAGAGTAATTGAGTATGTAGGTGAACTACTGAATATTTGATTAGGAAAATTAAATGTTTCTGGCCAAACTCAAAGGAAACTGGAAAAGTATGGAGGAGGTATCGACATAATAACCTAACATTAATTCTCAGGCAGCTTTGGCCTATTGATTTATACCTTTTTTTTTTAATCACCTTTTTAATCATCAAAAAATCCCTCCCGCTCTTGGGCAGAGCGGAAGGGAGTGTCTTCTACTGCTTAAAAACCACCCATGTTCCTGCTTAGCCCTTGCGCCGAGGCCGCGGTATCTCTTTCGAACAATCCGCAGCCCCGACGGAATTGATTTATACCTTACATACATATTATTATGATAAAATACTATTAAAGAACGGAACAAGACGAAGGAAACGAACGGAACAGATAAACGAATATAAATAAATATATGACGCGAGGCACGAAAAGGACGTCACGAAAAAATGTTTCGACTTAAATGCTACTAATGTTGTCGATACCACTTGAGTCTGATTAGTGTTTTCACTAGAAAATACTTTGAGACGCAACACCCATACAAACCAGCAGTAAATCAATTGACCAGTCAACAGCAGGCTAACAATTTGAATTGATTTTCTCACCCATACTGTAGAATCCACATGAAAATGTCCCTCAATTCAAAGAAATTGTCAAGTTTATGTAAAATACAAAGCTGTTTTCGAAGTAGCGAACTAGAAATGGTTAAATAATGGAAGAGATACGTGAATATTTCATAGCCAGCTAAGCAATCATAGATATAACTCTTGCTGAATAAAATAAAGCTGCTTCAATAAACACAGAAAGGGTTGTAGCAAAAATGGCGCTATACGTGGGGTCGACGAATGAAAATATTTTCGTTCGCTGTAGCTATCATCATTCTCTTGCCCTTATCCCAATTCATTTGGGGTCGGCGCAGCATGTCTTCCTCTTCCATACTTCTCTGTTTCTCGTCATCTCATGAGACACCTCCTTTTTTACCATATCATTTTTAACACAGTCCATCCATCGTTTCTTTGGTCTTCCTCTACTCGTATATCCTTCCACATTCATATTTAAAACCTTCCTTACAACATTTTCCTCATTCCTCCGCATCACATGCCCATACCACGACAACCGATTTCCACACAACTTTTCAGCTATACGCGTAAGTTATCATATTATGGTGAGGTAGAGGTCTCGGGCGAAAATAGAATATGCGACCTGCCCCTTAATGTGAAAGGTGCCTTAAGCTGGTACTATATTTATCTGTACTAGTATTTTAAGGAGGTAAAATATGTTTGTTTATATGTAGGGGGTAATATCTGGAACCAAATATTCAATTCTAACCACTATTTCACTAGCAGAAAGTCTCTTTATTCGTGTGAGTCAATTTTTTTTTTTTACTTAAACATTACTGGCGAAATGTAAGTGTTCTATTGGGTACACATCCGCCTTATCCTGTGAAGATTAATAGGCGTGATGTGATGTTATATAATGTAACATCACTTCAAAAAACAAATAATGAAGCATTGCGTTCCACAAGGCAGCGTTTTAGGGCCAAGTATAGTTTTCTAAGTTATATTTAGTATGCGTTTATCCCTAAACATAATCAAATGTCGTTCCATTCAAATAAACCTTTTGAAGTTGATAAAAACAGTAAAGCACCAATAAACCATTGACTTGCCATTTATTTGGCAAGTTTAAACATATTTATATATGTCTATTTTAGTTCAATATTAACAAAAAGCAATCACAATGACCGAAGCAAGACCCAACATTGAAAATTGGAAACTTCAATATATAATATTGTTATACTCGTAAAACAGTATTAAAGAAGTAATAGACTAGCCTTTGGCTATCCTTCATCCCACAATATTCCAGCTGTTATTATGAAACAGACTTCGAAATACAATTTCCTCTGGATGTCATTGGAAATGAAACGGTGGATAAAATATGTCTTGCTTTGGCTATAGCTCTGTAATATTGATTACTTGGGGGTACTCAAGTTCAAATTGTACTGAAATGGACATTTAATTCTGTAAGTAGATCTTTTGAGATAGTTTTACATTTCGTTTTCATCTGACTGATCCCTGTCTCAGTCGTGCGGACACTCCACACAAAAATACTCCATCATCATCATCATCTCAACCAAAAGACGTCCACTGTTGGACATAGGCCTCCCCCAGTAGGGGGGGGATTTGCCGTAATCGCCACGCTTGGCAGGCGAGTCCACACTTCATACGTAGAAATATTTTTTTAATCCTCAGTAACATGTATTTTGTGTGGGATTCATAAATGACACTTGCCATGCCCTCCAAATGCTGCTGTAATGTAAAATGACTGTTACATATGGACAAATAGACAAACAGTCCGTCGGACAGGATGAATCAATACGTGTACCTTCTTTTGACATTAAAATTTGTCAACGAAATCCTAAAAATGCTACAATTTAGACTCATGTACATTTATAAATCAGGCTAACCATCCAGCATCAAATGCTCTTACGAATGACAATAATTCTTAAAAGACTAGGAAGTGAGCATTCACGGATATAACGACCTTGTTTACCAGCGCCAAATACCAGTACAATAATATAGGAAATAAAACATTTCTCTTTAGCTCTACCGCACTTGGATAATGAGATATAATGATGACATAAATACCAACACGTTATTATATCGTAACGTATCGTATGATATGGCACGGAGTAGAAATAAATGGAGCAACCACTACGGGGTCAAAAGTCTCATAAAACATCAGCATAACAAGTGGATGCCTGCATTGGCTTGTATGGCGATTATCTATTATTCAATTCCAAACATGAATTGATATCCATCTCAGCTTTATTTTAAACCACTTTTATTTTCTAACATAATATAACGCCGATTTTACCCAATGGGTTAGGCATAGGCAACTTTTTACTACACCATCATTTCATTTCATTTCCAGTTCTGTCTAAGTCGCACTATCTGGAAGTGTGTCAGGTACAAATTCAGACTACTTGCTTCGTTCGTGTGTTGGTCTGAGCTAGGAGTTCTTGGTTCGGTTTCCAAGTCGGAAAAGTCTTATTGGGTATTTCCACTGAAAATTTTCAATTGTAGCCCAGGATCAAGATATTATTATGTGCTTTGCCAGTGAACATATAGTTGCGGTACCTTTGCCTAACCTACTGAGGATTGTATAATTATATAAAGAAGATGTGATAAGATTCGTTTGTATTGTGATAACATTATTTTAGCATTCCATTTCATCCTCCTCTATGACGAAACATTACACCCCTCCCATTTCAGACTACCACAAAAGGCTATGAATACGAACACAAGACTTTATTCTTCCAATGAATAATTCACTCCGGATGAAACGCATTATATTCAATTCTATTCACAGTATCCACTCTGGATTATTCCGACGCCATATTTTATGGGTACTAAGATCTTGATCTGCGAATGAAAGAAAAACATAGCGGGATTATCTTTTCCTAAGTGATATAAGGAGGAAATTGGGTACCGTCACACTTGTATGATGATAGATGCGGATGGAAGAGGGGGAGTGAACTATATAACCTTGGTTGAAGGATTTTCTTTTAGTATTTTGGTAGAATATACTTGGTTGCTGACTATGCAGAAGGATTATTTATCATTGATAACATGAATGTTAATGTAGGCGAGTGTTTATTGGTTTGTTTGTTCTTGTTTTATTACGGTCAATTTCCAGGTTAAGCTACGTTAGCCAAGGTTGGTCCGTGAATGGGTAACCAAACCACCCATTACAAATCGAGTTTGTGCCTCAGAAAGCACGTTAAGCTTTCGGTCCCGGGATTCATTACTGGATCTTTGACAGTCGCTTCAGTCGCAGGTAGTCAGTGGCAAATTCAGACAACTAGTCTTATCAAGGGATATCGTATTATCTAGTACTAGCTGGTTTGTGGAGGTTAGATAAGCAGTCGCTCCATGTAAAGTACTGGTATTCATCCAGCTGGTTGCAATCAGCTGCAACCAGCTGGATGAATCCAGTACTTTATAGATTGGAAGTCAATCCTAACACAGTTGGGAAAGGGCTAGGCAGATGGTGATGTTCTGTTTTATTACGTAATTATTCGTCTTTTCTCACTTATATTTCACCTTATTACCCTACCTATAGCCTAGCTCGCACATTTTCTCTTTTGTCTAATAAATTTCCAATCTCAGTTTCATTATGAATTAAAATTTCAACTATTTTCTCCTTTGTCAATTTCAGTCTAGCTAGTCTGTGCTAGTCTAGGTTTCTTCATGGATTAAAATGTCAACTTCCCTAACACAATCTCATCATAAAAAAACAAACTAAGCAAACTGGGTACGTATTTGAATATCGAAGATTAAAATACCTACGCTTAAAATATCGATGTTCAAAACATCGAAAATGGAAAAATCGAACGACCATAAAACCGAAACATAAAATATCGAAAGTTTATATTATCGAATGGTTAAATAACCTACGTCCAATACATCTAAAATCTAAATATCTACAAAAGTTACATCGAAATACAGATTATCGAATGTCTTAAATATCGAAGTACAAACTATCGAACGTCCTAAATATCGATGGGTACATATATTATTTGAACATCGAAAATTAATTTTTGATGTAAGTAGTATGAGTGGAAAAAGGTTGCTTCTGCAACGTCTCCGGCGCTACGGGAAGTGCAACCCCTTCGCCCTGCGAGCGCCCTGCGCTGCCCCAGCGAGCGGGGGTTGCCCTCCCTTCGCGCCTCCGGATTTTTATATACACTCTAGGGGTAACAGCCAAAAGACTACGTAAATTCGGGGTACCCTAATTCGGTTTTGGATTAATTTCGACCTATTTTATCCATGAAAGTCAGTGTCCAGTGTACAAGCATAGGTCAATCGTGAAGGTATTATTTAGGTCTTTAAATTAAAATATATTTTTGACAGTCAATATGTTATGCTACTAAAGTTAGTGACAGAAACGTATCGCTGCAAAATCGACTCCACGTAGTCTTGTATGCCCTACCCCTAGAGTGTAATTTAGAATCGCGTAGGCGCGGAGGGGCGCGGCAGCCCGCGAGCTGAGGAGCAGGTGGTTTTAACGCCCGCCGCCGCAGCTGAGGCTGGCCGGCAAAGCCGGCCAACAAGCCGAAGCTGCTGTGGTGAGCGTTTATATCATCTGCGACGTTAAGCTCGCGTGGGACTGCCGGAGCCCTGCAGCGCCGGAGCCGTGACAGAAACCATGCTTGCTTGCATGTTGCATGATTGCTGCAAGCTTGTTTGCTAGATGGTAATCAGTTACTAGGTGGGTTACAAAAAAAAAAACAAGGAAAACCTCATGTAATGTAGGTACCTACTTTAATTATTTTTACATAATAAAAACCCAAAATAAAACACATTTGTACGCAAATGTACAATATAACCACTGCGGTCATTTTTTTGTTCTAGACCATACCTGGGAACCCCCTAGTTACGGAGATATTGGGGGTCAAAGTTACAAATTTTTCCCCAAAAAAAAAAACGTATTCCAGCAAAAATTTTTGCGTAGGGGTACTTAGTTTGATGTACAGAATGCTTGGTTAACGGCTGTGTGATGGGTTGATTTACACCCTGTATAATTTTTTTTCGGTATTTTAACTAGTAGGTATTTTGAACGTAGATATTATGAACTTAGGCATAATGTCATTCGATATTTTGAATCATTCGAAATTTTAATCATTCGGAATTTTAATTTTCGATGTTTTAAACGTAGGTATAACAATTTTCGACATTTTGATACAATCGATATTTAAATTTTCGATGTTTTGAACATCGATATTTTAAGCGTAGGTATTTTAATCTTCGATATTTAAATACGTACCCAAGCAAACTATGTATTCTCTATGGAGCGAGTATTAACCAGCAAAAGTACACAAAGTAGTAAGTTTCTCCAACAAATAGAGCTCCTTACTATTTAAGCCCAACCGGTTATAATAGGTACTTAGGACAGGTACTTAGCACAAAGTACAGATGGCGCACTTAGCCGTAATACGGCCTAAGAATGTTAAGCATATACATTAGAGCTAAGTGTAGTCTAAGTAAATTAGTATGATAATTATGCCCGAGTTACCAGGTGTTTATATCATAGTAAACCTTACTTTTATGGGTTTACGAGTCAGGTTACTTTGCTTTGTTATGTTTATTCGTCAAGTAAAAGTCTTTAGGTAACTTTAGGAGCTCGTGGCTTAATAAGAACTGCCACTCGGGTCGATCTTTAGCTAAAGCTATGCTTGCCTAGGTCAGTCTGTGGATGGGTGACCGCCCGACTTACCGAGTTTTCTCCGTGCCTCGGAAATCACGTTAAGCTGTTGGTCCCGGCTGCCATATATAGATCTTTGGCAGTCGTTACAGTCAGTCAGTGACCTGAAATTCTGACATCCAGTCTTACCAAAGAGTATCGTATTACCTAGTATTAACTGGGTTATGGAGGTCAGATAGGCAGTCGCTCCATGTAAAATACTGGTATTCAGCTGCATCCGGTTAGACTGGAAGCCGACCCCAACATAATTGGGAAAAAGGCTAGGCAGATGAAAAGTCTCTAGGTAACATCATTTACGTGATTATGCTAGATTATTATGACGTCGTTTCAGGTAGTCAGTGGCCGGAAAGTCTGCCAACCAGTCTTAACGAGGGATATCGTTTAACCTAATACTAACTGGGTTGTGGAGGTCAGATAGGCAGTCGCTCCATGTAAAATAAAGGTATTTAGCTGTGTATGGTTGGACTGGAAACCGACCCCAACATAGTTAAAATAGTTTTTGTATAAATGATAGTTTAGAGTAATATAAAAAATGCCATGTAAAAAAATTAGGCGAGTTAGAAACTTGCCTAACTTTTTCCCTTTAACTTAACGGCTTAATTTACTGTACATAAACTTTTTAATCACAATTAGTCTTAAAAGTATCTTCCTAATGCAAAACTCGTGTAGAAATGGAAGATAAAATGTGGAGATACAAACTGTATCAATTATTACTGGGAACACGAACCGTCTGACACTTTTAGCCCAAGAGTTGGTTCTCTTTGAATATTAATTCAATTGAAGTGGAGCACAATTTAATATATTCGTAGACTACGGGGAATCAATAAACAAGAAGCTGAGTACTTTGTGTGACCTGTTTATATAATGCCCATAATGTTAGAAATACTTTTACACTTTTGAGCGTTTTTGAGACTTGATTTTATATTTTGAGGGATCATTAGGTTTGATTTTGTTTCTTGTTCGAGTTGGAACAGGAGAAGAGTAGATACTATTTTAAAAAATTGGTTTGTCTGTGTTACGATCTTATTTCAATCATGCGATGTGAATTAGTATTTGAAACTATTTCACATATTTTGCCCAGGATCAAATTCTGCAAAGAAATGCCATTAGACATGGGTCATGCGATAAATCAAAGTTCACAGTTTCATTTTTCTTTTTCTATTCTTTGTAATGCAATATTGTCTATTTCTTCGCCCGTTGAATTAAATCAATAATATGTACTAGACTATAATATTACTACAAGAAATACGATATGTATGTAAGATAGATTATATTAGATGAAATATATGAGAATATTATACCAACTATTAAATTCAAGTATGAACAAAGGTGTTATACAAGCGTAGGTAACACTTAATATTGAACAACGTGTTACGCATAAATTACAAAGGAGGTATTATAGTTCACCTGAATTAATTAAAAGTTCGTTTTACTCTACTTGAGCATTACATGGTGATGATGAAATTAAACTGAGCACGATCTACCAACCCACACTGGGCACGTGTGGTAGATCCCATCCCTCTCCTAGAGAGGAGGCATAGCCCATCCCTCTCCCAGAGAGGAGGCCTGAGTCCCTGCTGCGGGTTGTTCGAGCTACGCGTTGTTCGAAAGCTGCGGGTTGTTCGAAAGAGATACCGCGGCTTCGACACAAAAGGCTAAGAGGAACATGGGTGGTTTTTAGTCAGTAGAAGTCTGACACTCCCTACCCCTCTGCCCAGAGCGGGAGGAGTCATTTGATGACCCCCAATAAAAAGAAAAAAGAAGGCCTAAGTCCCTGCAGTGGGTGCATTACAGGCTGATAAAAATGATAATGAAATTAAAAAATTCTTACTTGAGATATTTCTAAAATTGTGGTTACATTTTAAGGTATCGCGTAAGAAGAGTTCGACAAGTTCTCCATTTGTAATTCTCAATTCACAAAACGGGCATTAGTTTTACGAAAAGAAGTCTATCTTGATATGGTCTAGAATAGTAACTCTAAATTGTTTTATAAATTTTTGGTCTCAATAGTGTGAACAATTAAACGAACCTGAATAAGGCGCGTGAGAAATAAGCATCGTTAGACAGTAAAGTTGCCTAATTCAAATCGCATGAAAATCGAGGGGGAATATCATCATAATGTTTCATTGCGAGGACTAGAACAAGGCAGATGTGAGTGGCAACGCCAGGAGGGGATGCCCTAGAAAGGCATACTATACACAGACCTTATTGGTGACGTTTTTCAGATAGGTGAGTTACGTAGTTCCAGGAACCGGCATGTGTGTCAGATGCTTCAGAATCAGGTATATGAACGTGGAGTAGGCAAAACGAGTATGCAAGGATCGTAGAAGGTAACGTGCTGTGGTTTCTTTATGTATGTATGTGAGGACAAAAAAAGGCATGTGGTCGCTTATTATCGTCCCTTTTTACAATAAATTAGTCCTGTTCATTCAGATTAATTAATATTATAATGAAATAATCAACGGTCAACGCAAATATGCTGATATGAATCTAATTCTCGCATTTCAATGCTAAAATACCAATCCAAATTAGATATTATAATACTCCATACAGCCGGGTTCCGATAACGTAGACTATTAATTAAATCCGTTGTTAGTTGTTTGAAATTGCGCTTTCAGTTAATTAAGTACATTAATTAATACAAACGCTAAACTAAATCACAATGTTCGCACACGTGTGCAGATGATGCATTTAAATTGAAACTGATGCAACTGTATTATATGGATTAGGATGTATTAGGTAATATTGGCGACCGCGAACTGGAAGACCTTGCGTTGGAAGGCCTTCCACAAGGTGGACCGATGACCTGGTGAAGGCTTCTGGGATCCGCTGGATGCGAGACGCACGGGACCGGTCAATGTGGAGACACTTGAAAGAGGCCTATGTCCAGCACCACTGCACCACATTCAGCTGAAAAACGTCCACACGTTTTTCAGCTGAAGTGTGTGTGTCTCACCTTCCATCTTGCGCTGCATGCCCTGACACCTGACACCTGCACACTTGACGACCTTATGACTGCATCAGTGGAGTCCGCATAGCTGAATTTTGATCGCATAGAAATTTGCCATCGACACGCTAAGAAGAAGCTGAAGTGATGAATATTCGAATGATGGGCAGAGCGGAGGAGTGAGGAAAGATAACCGACTAGGTTCGCCGACGATTTCATAAGAGTGGTGGTAAGAAACTGGATAGTAATGAGACAATACCGCTAAAAATATGAGATTTGTAAGAACAACAATGAGACAATATATTCTATTCGAAGACTAGAATTCCATTTTCAAAATTGGATCCATATCACAGATCGTGAAGTCGGTGAGGCTGGATATTTTTGGGACTTGTTCAGGTCCAGCAAAGTGAAAAAACAATCGACTTCCAAAAAATCATGTGGTCCGATTCATAACCTCCACTTTTTAGAAGTCTGTTTAAAAATAGTAACAAATCATCTACCATAAACAACATTAAAGGTTTTGGTTGTCGTATCTAATAGACATTACTTCAATGCTAATAAACCAGCAATATACAAACGTATAACCAAAGTACATACTTAATGTTAGACCATACATACGCAAATTGCAATTACAGCGCTGTATTCAGCATATAATCTTGCTGTACAGCGGCTGACGTGGGTATCCACATTAATTATTTAACAAAATGCAAATCAGTTTGTTGTGGAAATACAATTGCGTTTGAGTTATATTGTGTCACTAAATTCTAGTTTCCGTACTGTCCAAACTTAATTAATGTGCCAAATGTTAGATTACACGAGTGACTATTTATGGTTGTATTTGTTGTTGGAATTCAGGTACATTTATGTTAATTAAATGCAGTTTTATGTATGAAGAGGGATTCCGTCGGGGCTGCGGTCTGTTCGAAAGAGATACCGCGGCCTCGACCCAAAGGGCTAAGAAGGAACATGGGTGGTTTTAGTCAGTAGAAGTTTGACACTCCCTACCGCGCTGCCCAGAGCGGGAGGTGTCATTTGATGATTTCCCACCCTCAAAAAAAAGAAGGTATGAGGAGGGATGAAACGCATGTGACTAAAAAAGCGATGGGTATTAATGTTGATGGATGGAAAGGTACAGGAAGGCCAAAAACCAGATGGATGAATTTGTGTGAGGATTGATATTTTATGAAAGAGAAAGGAGTAAATGGTGCCGTGACGTCTGACAGAGGAGAATAGAAGAAGAAAATGTATTGTGCCGACCCCAAATAGAATGGGACAAGGGCAGGAAGATGATGACTACATGTGGTTTTAGGTCACTTAACTGAAAGAGAAAGTAGTTAAGAGGAAGCACGGGCTTGAGAGAGAGGGCAAAATTGGATGGAGGCCTTTTCCCAAATGTAGGACAGAATTTGCCACTGAATAAAGTGTAGTATTAATACCAGCATGTTTTGTAGAAAACAACAAAGAGCCCTATAACATTGTTACATTTTACACTGCGCTCTAAAACACAAATTACTATCGTTGATATAAACCCACTGTACTGAAGTGGGCTGGTCATGTCTGCCGTATGCTCAACGAGCGGAAGGTCAAAATAATCACCTTATGGAATCCTGACACAGCCAGAAAGCGGTAGACCTCGCAAGAGAGGGCAGGATGTGTCGGACAGAACCAACGACCAGTGGTCCACATTGGCCCTTTTTTTTTTTTGGTGTGTGGAAAATCATCAAATAACTCCTCCCGCTCTTGGGCAGAGCGAAAGGGAGTGTCAGATTTCTACTGACTAAAAACCACCCATTTTCCTTCTTAGCCCTTGCGCCGAGGCCGCGGTAGCTCTTTCGAACAACCCGCAGCCCCGACAACATATTAAAACAAAACACAACAACAACATATTAAAATAATCTGACCCTGATTTTGATTTTGACTGCTTTCTTGGATAGCTAGCTCATACTCTTATTCATTATTTTAATAGTGTAATAACGTAGTACGTTATAAAATTGACAAAAAACATCAAACATTAAAAGTCTGTTGACTTATTAGGTTTGATGTACGATTACCATCAGATGTTCCACACAAAATACGTTACAAACATACATAGCCTGATTGGCAAATTACGTTCCGGGACACGAGTAATTTGTCCTAGCTAACGACATTTCCACTTTCCATTGGATCTGAAATGCCAACTAATGACATTTGCACTCTTCAGTTCGACACATTCTGCCCTAATTGGTGCTCGCGTATCAGCCAATGAGCTTCCATCGATGCTACGTAATCTATTTACTCACGTAAACGATGAATGTAGTGAAATTTATACGCAGTGTATCGTGGAAATTGTATATTCGTTATTTTATTTGAAGTATGTCATGGTGTTACGATACGTCTTTATGTTTATTATATTTATGTTTTTGTATATTGTTGTTTTGTATTAATTTATTCATGTAATTTGTTATCATTTAATTGTGTTGTACTGTTTTTTGTATGCACTGAATAAATGGTTTATTTTTATATCTATGTAAATTTTTCGGGTAGGGGACTATGTTCTGACTTTTTTGGTAGCATTTTCCTTGTCAGTTGTCCCTTACACATTGTATTTTTTTTATTCTTTGGAATTATGCCTTATTGAAGTTGTTAATTATAGGCGAACAATTTACCCAAAGCCAGTGTTAGAAATGGATTGAAGAAAAACAAGCCGCATATGAATTTTCTGAAATTCACAAAATGAGAAGCTCAATTTGCATAATTAAATTTGCTAATGAATTCACGAAGTAGTTCTAGTTTTTGACAATAACCCATTAGTCTTAATTTGAATAAACTGCATTTTATGAGCAGTTTATAGTACTACATAAGAATCACGTTCACAAACAAAACCCCTTTAAAAATCATCTTAGAGCAACTACTATTCGCACTCTAAAATCGCGCAGCTTCATTCTTCATTGTGTGAAGACCAGCTGCAAAAAGATTTCAAGCAAGCTTTTGATTTGTGTCCTTTTGTGTTCCGCTCAATCTGAGACGGGAACCGTCCATCCCCCGTACTTTAATAATAGACCGCTGGAGGTGGAAAAAGCAATCTGAAATAAAATGGTATCTGTTCTCAACATTTAAAAACGGTTTATTGGTAACATTGTTTTCTTTTTGAGAACAGCTCATGCTTATACTAAATTACCGTCTTCATTGGCAGCCCTGCTCTATCGACTGCTAAGTGTAGGCCTTTCATCATCCAGGAGGCCACTAATGGGCGCTTTAGCAGAATCATTTTAAGATAATAATTTGAATCAGGTTAAAATTTACTTTAAATGGTCACAGACGTAGTTAATATTATGAATTGTTACTTTGAGACCATTTTACGAATATCTTCTCACTCCATTGAAAATACATTACAAACATACATATTCTGATTCAAATTGCGTTCCGGGACGCGAGTAATACGACCTAACGACATTTTCACTTTCCTACGTTGTGGAAATATCATTAATGATATGATCACGAATTTGATCATGTCGTTCATTTTATTTCATGTAATTTGTTTAGTTAACCTATTATTATGATTCTGATAGACCAACCCGCACTGGGCCCGCGTGGTGGATTATAGCCTATCTCTCTCCTAGAGAGGAGGCTTGAGTACATGCCGTGGGAACATTATAGGCGGATGATGATGGACTAGCCGTTTTAGGCTCTCATGATTCTGTGTGTCGCCGCCCATTCACCTGGCTAAGTTGTGGATTAGCTCAGTTTGGTCAACGCACTAGTAGGTAAGCCATATTTTACGTGTTGCATTTTAATTTAAGTCCATATTATTTGATCATTACCCTGCAGTGAGACAACACGAGCTGATAATGTTAAATATTATCTGATTTCAATCAAAACAATTTTTAAGTATCTCACGTTTTTGCATCACATAAATTATACTTGCCATTTTTATATGAAATGATGACCACGTAGTTTTCGCTTTATTCAAAGAATGGCCTTTTGGTGCCGAGTCAGCTGGGTCTACAGATTTAATCGCATTATACCAAGCCAAGCGTAAGCCTTGCTTCCAAGCAGAATAAAGTAATTATGGCACGAAAATTAAATTTTCATCAAGATAATTTTATAATGTTCGTGTAAAATTGTGTTCATTGTGTCCGAATATTGCAATAAAATTATGCTCATGGCTAAAAAAATGTTATCCTCTGCTCGGGTCGATCTTCATGTTAACACTTACCTAGACCACCACGTACCGCTGTTGGTCATGGCTGTCAATTTTAGGTCAACTGCAGGAAGTCGCTCCACGTATACAACTGATATTAAGCTACACCGGGACGGCAGGAAATCGACCTCGACCAACATAGTTGGGGAAAACCCAGTCAGTAAATAATATTTTGATTGTATATTTTTCATTGCATAAGTTCAACAGTAATTGTAAATTTGTTAGATTATTATGTCTCATGCATGATAATATATCACCAACTGTTATTCGGACAAGAAACTCTTGAACATTCGTTATGAGACAAATATCTACAAATGGCTACAATTTGTTATTTGTTTGATAAAAATAAGTTTTCCTCAGCAGGGCTTGTTTTTGACATTCATGATTTACGATCTTAGCAATCGCTTCACGGGTTCATAATATTAATGGTAGGGTTCTCTCGCATTTTTTTTAAAAGTGAAGATATATTTTTTCAGAAATAAACAGTAAAACTTAGCGGTAAATAAACAGCCACTCGGATCGATCTAAAGACGTTCTTGACAAAGTTGGTAATTTGACCACTCATCACACACCTTCTAAGTTTCCTTCGTGCCTCAGAAAGCCAGTTAAGCCGTTGATTCCAGCTGCCATTTGTAGATCTTCGACAGTGGTCATAAGTAGCCAGTGGCACGAAAGTCTGACAACCAGTCTTACAAAGGGATATCGTATTACTCAATGCGAATTGGGTCGTGGAATTCAGATAGGCAGTTCCCACAAGTAAAATATTAGTATCCAGTTGCGTATTTCTTTGTGCAGCTGCATACTAAATGCAGCTCGTCGGTCGTTCCATTAGACATGCAGCATAAGCTCCATTGCGCCCAGTATCCATTAAACACAAGTCCTGTATCCACATTTTCCAGATCATGCACCCGGCAAAAGAGTACACAATTTTCCGAATGTTTATGCTAAAGCATGTTTCCTTTGTCTCCAGAATGCGGCGGCGTAACGTGAGTGGCGCGGGGTGAGGTAGAGGGGAGCGGGGCGCCATGAGCGCTCCCGAGCCGTCAGTGCTCAACGCACTGAAGGGGTTCACGGAATCCAGTGACAAGTGGCCCGGCCCACGTGCTGTCAAGATCTTCGTTGCTGGCGTCTACAATGGTGAGTGTTTGAGGGTTATATTTTATTTAATCTAAGGAGGAAACTCAAAACCGAGGCTGAGAAAGTGTTTTCTGCGGCTTTGAGAGACGAAATACAGTGAGTACTGCGAAATAATAATCAGAGTACAAGGTGTGAATCCTACCCTATTGATGTCCCTTTCCGTCGGGGTTGCGGGTTATTCGAAAGAGATACTGCGGCCTTGACACAAAGGGCTATGAAGGAACATGGGTGGTTTTAGTGAGTAGAAGTTTGACACTCCCTACCGCTCTGCCCAGAGCGGGAAGAGACATTTGATGATTTCCCACCCCCAAAAAAATAAATAATAAAAAACTTTTTGGCAAAAAATAAAACCGAAGAAGTTTATTTTTCTTCAGAAGTTTATTTTTCACTTTTTGGTGTTTTTGAAGTCGGTTTTATTTTTTGCCAAAAAGTTTTTTATTTTTCCATTTTTAGTTGTTCCCAAACAAATAATAGGTTTTATTTATCCCCAACAAATGGAACATTACATAATATCTTACTGTCCAAATCTGGGTGTACACATCTGCGTACCCCCTCAGATCATACAGGCGTGATGTTACGTCATGATGTTGTATAAACAATAAACATCCAAGCGATGGCAGCAATCACGACAGATTTGCCGTCTATTTTTGAAGAGTTCTATTGTATATCTCCGAAGCGCAGGATCAGATCTTCACCAAACTTAAATGGGACCACCTCAGGAGTATACTCTTTCAAATAAAAAAAGAATTTTGAGAATCGGTTCACAAATGGAGGAGAAATCAGGTAACATACATAAAAAAAAAATTAAAAAAAGATACATACACACGAACATATAACCTCCTCCTTTTTTGAAGTCGGTTAAAAAGGGATATCCCTTAACAGGCGTTACACAGAGGGGGCACCGGATAGGTCCTTTATGAGGAAACCGTACCTCCTATCATGTGGAGATTGTGACCACGCCGGGGAGGTTTTAGTGAGGTAAAAATTTCACACTCCGCGGTCTCTCCAAAGACCAATTGCCTTTTGAAGGTTTTTTTTTTACAAAAATAAAAAATGTGAGTCCTAAATTCATGAATAGTTGCTATTTCTATGAAAATTTAATCCGATAGCTATGTATCTTGCAATCTTTTTACACCGGTCTCTCTAAATTTATGTTTTAAAACATGAGAACTTCTTTAATTATTTTGCTTCATTATTACAAGTTAAGACACAAAGAAGTGATAAAACAAACTCCTTTCATGTGGCACTTTAACGGGACTTGAGGATACACTTATCATGGATAAAAATCACCTCAAAATAAATTTGTAGCCTCAACAATATTTTTTACCTTGCGAAACAAACAACAAAACCCAGCCTCCCGCTCATTGAAGAGCCCCTTCGCATCCACAAGTGCCTGCTCATGTCTCATGTTCATGAATATTCTCATCTTTTATATTTTTCTTGCGGAGTGGAATTCGACAGAGATACTTGAAACTGTATCAATATTTCAGTTACAATTTCTCTAGTCTTCTAGTTTTTTAAATTTCTTCAAATTATTTGAAACCATAAAATGTTAACGATAAAGTTCAAAATATAATGAGAAAATTTGACAGTTTGTGGTAACTTTTTTGCACATTACCGGCTGACAGCGTTGAGGAGTTTTTTGATGCCTTTTTATAGTTTCTTGTTAGTTTATTTATTAGTTTTGAATTAATGTACATAGTCAGTTTACTTTATAATATAACCTGGAATACTAGGAAATGCACAGATGTATTTTGATATGTATAGAGAAGTAGGTGGAAAATGTCATACAATTTTGCCATGTGTTTGTTTCTGTGTTAGTTCCTAATGTTGTTGTGTTTTAAAAAGAGTCAGCTAGAGATAGGACATGGAACGATACTGACAGATAACAATATAACTTGTATTTGGTACATACTTTGGGCATATGATGCGGAGGAATGAGGAAGATGTCGTGAGGAAGGTTTTGAATATTAAAGTGGATGGGTATAAGAGTAAAGGAAGACCAAAGAAACGATGGATGGACTGTGTTAAGAATGATATGGTAAGAAAGGAGGTGTCTCTTGAGATGACGAGAAATGGAGAAGTATAGAAGATAAAGACATGCTGCGCCGACCTCAAATGAAATGGGATAAGGGCAAGAGAATGATGATGATGATGATTTGGTACATACTTCAAAATTTATGTCAGTGTCTACTTAAACAAACATGATATTTTTTTAGAATTTTACGAATTTAACCTTTTCCTAAGCGTTAAGACCATTAATCTGAGGATTTTTTTCACAGAATTCCGTGAAGAAAGGAGACAAATCCTGGAGATGGTTGGACCAGAGTTGCAGTCCACGTACGACGATCGATACATTGAGGTGAGTTTCAATACATCTTTGTTAATTTTTTAATCATCAACATCTGCCCAGCCTTTTCCCAACTATGTTGATTGGCTTCCAGTCTAACCAGATGCAGATGAATACCACTATTTAACATGGAGAGATGATGAATGCCTATCTGACCGCCACAACCAATTAGTACCGGGTATTATGAAACCCTTTGGTAAAACTTGCGGTCAGACTTTCGGGCCACTACCCCTATAATAATGTTTATAAACTATCCATTTCTACTTAGTTTAACATCGTCGTGTACTAAGTTTAGTTGGAAAGGTCATTAGCGTAAAGTCGTTCACTGGTGACTAGTCCTCTCTAATGACACATAATTCGATTCTCGTCACCTCTGACCCAGCTGCTACCAATCACACCAGTGTCTAATAAACAGAACATTTGTTCAGTAATTTATTGTGCCGTTACGAGCACTAATATGTCTACTCAGCAACGTTTAAAAGCAATTTTCGGCCACTGTATTTATTTCATTTTCATGTTACGTAATATATAAGCAGTATTTTTAGGATCCCATATTATCATAAAGTATTTCAGAGTTGTGATCTTCGTTTCTCGAGAAATTTTTCGATTTAATTTTGCTTAGTATTAACATATTGGTGTTCGTGTCAAAGTCAAAATTACTTATTAATCGCACAAATGTGGTACAAAAGATGGTAAAATAATAATTATGTAGTGCAATGACACATTTCGCTATAAAGTTGGCAGTACATCTATGTACTTATACGTAAAGTTCATTTCACGACAGAAGTCCCGCAGACGCAGCGCTGTATGTCGCGCGACATAATGTTGTTTCACAACTTTTGGCATCGTAAATAAACCTTATAACGCACTAATCCAATAATAAACTCACAAAATATCTACCACAACAAACGCACCTTGATAACATCGACAAACGACAACATGGCCGATCTGTTAAATTTAGTTCCACAATTGTCCGCGGGACTTCTTTCGTGAAATGGACTTTACCTATGACACTCGGAAATTTGACACTAATTTTACAACAACACCCTCAACTAAGTATGAGAACTCGAGCACCTGTTTCACAAACTTTCTCGTAATCACACAGACGGTCGCAGTTATTTCAGTTTACAACTAACTACGAACATAATATCACATTACAACAGACAAAGTACAGAAACACAAAGTTTCCATTAAACTACACGCCCACAAAATTTGCGAACATGGACGAAGCCAAAACTTTTCGACGCAAAACGATGCTACCTGAAGTTTGTCATGCAGAGTTACTCAGACCGTAGCCGGCTGAAAGTAAATGGAGTTATAGTTCGGAACTTCTGGTCCGTGTGCTGGGCTCTGCAAAAAGTCGGGTAATATTGAGATGTAACAGATGTGGAACCGAATATGTGCGGAAAACTGCGCGTGGAACAAATGAGTCGTAGTAGGATTGTTTTTATACATTACTGTTTGACTTCAATATTAAATTTATTAAACCGTCCTTTATTACATGGGAAAAATGTGGGTGAAAGGTGGGTGTACGAGTACTATAGGTACCTTTCGGAGAAAAACAGGCGTAACATAACATCACGCCTGTAATCCCTAAAGGCTTAGGCAAAGGTGTTACTTAATAGTAAACCACATTTCACCAGTTTTGTTTAAGTCCTTCGTAAAGGGTGTGGAAAAAAGGGAGGCCTATACCCAGCAGTGGGTTATTCCGTGCTGATATGATGATGATGATGAATAGGGTGCGAGCTTATTGCCATCAACCGAGCACAAAGCCGGATGCTGTGGGTGCTACTAAGAAATTCCTGGCAGAAAAATACAGTAACACTTAGCCCGACCCGAGAATCAAACCTAGGACCTCATGCTCAGCTGTCGCGCATGCGACCAATAGACCAACGAGGCAGTCAGCAAGTTAGTCTTAATACATCCACAAAATACATATTAGTAGAAGTTCCGTACAAAAATTGTTAACTCCTGCGTGTTTCCCAACAGTTACCTGTTATTCAATTTAAAACAAAACCGAGGCCTATAAAATATGAACGTCAAATATTCCGGGAGATGAAAGAAAATAATAATTTCATTTCGGATTACCTGTAAGACCCTCTGACAAGACCACGGCCTTTGTTATTTTATTATTATCCCGCGTTCCTGAACAAGGAAACTAAATAAAGTATAATAAGGTAATGAAGATAGGCTATAGTATGCCTATGGCCATTTTCGCTTACACTGTTATAATAACATCTATAGTACAATAACATTTAAAAATGTGTAATAACTTTTCATCATCTTACTACCCTTCTTTTTTTTTTGGGGTGGGAAATCATCAAATAACCCCTCCTGCTTTTGGGCAGAGCGAAAGGGAGTGTCAGACTTCTACTGACTAAAAACCACCCATGTTCTTTCTTAGACCTTTATGTCGAGGTCGCGGTATCTCTTGCGAACAACCCGCAGCCCCGACGGGATCTTCCTACCCTTGCCGTATGTTACTTGGGATCAACACAACACGTTTTTATCTTCCATTCTCCTCTGACAACCGTTACGCTATCATTTACTCCTTTTCCTTTCATATCATTCCTCACACAATACATCCATGGTTTCTTTGACCTTCCTCACCCTCTCCATCCGTCAACATTTAAATTCCTCACTCTTATAGTCACATGTGATTCGTTCCTCCTCATAACATGTCCATATAAAGATAGTCGATGTCCATTCACGTGTAGCTTTTTAATTAAACGTTGTGTACGTCTGTGTGGGATGCAAACAAAGAGAGTTAAAAAACTTATAGAGCAGACATTGAGAATATGATTTTCGTACAAAAATGTTCATGCCTAAAATTATCCATTTGGTCACACTAATGCGGTCTTCGTCTTGTCTCTTCTTTCGCTGTCAGTGGCTTTCACAGTGTCCATCGAATAACTATCAAATGGTTATGTTTTGGTATACTAAACTAGCCATTTGACAGTTAATTGATGGACACTATGATAGCCACTGACATTTAAAAAGATGCGCAATAGCCCTGCAGGACGTAATAAAAAGAGCCTCAACAATTGACACTTAGATATTCACGCCTATCAAGTTCTTGGCTGTCTGCCCAGCTGTCAAGTTACACTTACTTCACTTAGCTGACCAGGCTATCTTATTATCACGGCATTTCATGAGAACAAACAGCATGTGCCAACTCGTTGAAAGAAGGATAGTTCGGTTATTTGGATCCCTTGGATTCGCAAGAATAGAATGCAATCTATACAATAAAATTGAAGCATCCAAGTATCCTTTTGTAATATAAAAATTACAGCTTTTTACTGCGTGCATTAAAAAGCTTACAGCAGCAGTTTTACTTTTTTTTAATTTTTGTCGGTCTGTCTGTTTGTTCCGATTTTACTCCGAAACGCCTAGCTCGATTTCGCCAGGAGTTTCTCTGGCCAATATGTGATATTATGAGGAGTAAATTGGAGTTTTATTTTAGAAAAAAGGGTCCGTAGGTACAAAAAAATAAACCCCATGAAATTGTTGACCAAATCCGATTCAAATAGGGAAGTTATATTTTTTTTATAATAATTTCTCGACGAAGTTCGCAGGCAACAGCTAGTTCTAAATATAATCTCCATTAAGTTTTAATATTTACCAATCCGGTAGAGCCACCCTATTAATTTTTCCTTTTCCAACTCACACGACTTAACCCCCAAGTGCTCTTTCGAAAACCTTCTGCGCGTCGAATTTAAACTTGAAGGAGGATCAAAATACGAAGGCTACCATAAAATATTCAATGACACTCACTTTCACACGAGAAAATGTTCCGTTTAGAAATACGTCTGAAATATAATTTTAACTTATGTACACGTTTCGTGGCTTCTACATAATATAGTATAAAAACGAATATCTTTTTCATGATAAAAGTTATTTCATTTTATACTTAAATTAGTCTTCTCGGTTGATGTGGCGATCGATTCTTTTACAATTAACACAGTTTACTGTTCACAATAGTTATCAATTGCAGTGAACCATATAAAATGATGGTTTATGGAACAGGAAAAGGGGTAAAACGTGTCTTGAGTTGTATGGTTTGATTAAAATACATTAATGTTTTGCGGTTTAGCGGATAAACAAAGGCAGAAAACATTTAAGTACCAATACTACAGTACCTAGGTATTAGAGAAGCCACTTCTAAATAACTTATTGCAGTAACAGGTACTGCAACAAACTACGAAAAATGAAACTAAAATGACCGCCCAGGTGTGTTTCACGACCACCCACCCTTATTCCGGTTATATTCGATTATGCGATCAGAATTAATTAACCGCGTAGAATTAGAGGTCCCGTATTAACCTTCCGGCCCACATTCTGGTCAGGTTTACCGACGTACCGACAATCGATTAATGTTTAATCGTGTTATGGATATTCCGATATGAGGTCGTAAACAACGATTAAATTGGGGTGTATTGAATTAGTATGTCCTAATTTCGCGATCAATATAAAATAATGAGTCAATAAGATGTTATGGTCAAGTTCATGCTTGATGCGCTAAGGTAACCTTAACAGACAGGTAAAACCTTAAAAAATAGGTACATTTAATTATAGCAAAGACTCGGATTTGTAAACGGTATTTACCACTACTGCGATGAGGAGCTCGTGGCTTAATAAGAACTGCCACTCAGACCGATCTTTAGGTAAAGCTGTGCTTGCCTAGGTCGGTCTGTGGATGGGTGACCGCCCCACATACCGAGTTTCCTCCGTGCCTCGGATAGCACGTTAAGCTGTTGGTCCCGGCTGCCATATATAGATCTTTGGCAGTCGTTACAGGTAGTCAGTGACCTGAAATTCTGACATCCAGTCTTACCAAAGAGTATCGTATTACGTTGTGGAGGTCAGATAGGCAGTCGCTCCATGTAAAATACTGGTATTCAGCTGCATCCGGTTAGACTGGAAGCCGACCCCAACATAGTTGGGAAAAGGCTAGGCAGATGATGATTTACCACTACTGCGATAATACAGGACCTCTATTTATTTGGACGGTCAGTATGGTTAGCAATATCTATCCTTTACAATTGCGAGTTATTGGGACAAGTTCATATTCCATTGTATATTGTCGCGGCTTAAAATTGATATTCAACTTTATCGCTATAACATTAGGTTCCAGGTTGATTAGGAAAGCTTGATGGTATCAGGTAGTTTGATATTCCATTGTACAGATCAGCCCACCAGTCTGTTCAATTTCCAAACTATTTACCTACATTTCAACAGAACAGCGTAATTTAAATCTCAGTCGAATGGAGTACACCGCGAGCAACACTAATTACCGCGCAATCGACTGCATCTGTAACTTTGACGGCAAACGAATACAACCCGCATAACTAATGCTTCTGAGATCGGAGGCAGCTGTAATTTCATTGGGTGCAATTAAATATGGAAATGTGAAGTTCCATGATCTTGTACAATGGTGTAATTGAACTTTTGGGATCTTTTAGAGTATGTGTGACTGATATATCTTGGCTGTCTCGTAGCCATCACAAGTGCTACGCTGAGCCTGAGCTTTAATTAAATTCAACAGCAGTAAATTAAATAGTATACAGATTTCTGTATTGTTACTGAATCAAGTTTGATTCACGATTGAAACGCGACAGCATCGCAATAGTAACAATACAGAATCTGGATACAAGGTATAAAGCATTGCAGATTTTTTCCATCGCTACAAATAATCGCTGTGTGTGAACGACATAAAATACACTCAAAATATAACTAAGTCCTCACATTTCCTCAAACATAACACACAATCAATACACACATATTCTAAATCTCAGTTACATGTACAGCACATCACATTTTCCCAATCATTCTTGGACCTTATATACTTCAGCGATAAAGATGAAATTCTATTAAATAAATTTTACAAATTATAGTGGCTTGAAGTGCTGACGTTCAAACTACGCTATAGGTACCATTAGGTTACTAACGTGCACTCGACACTCTGAAACGTAGACGGGCAAATGAATGCAACCCACACAAGTGATGCTACCGAGATCAGAAGCAGCTGTAATTTAATTTACTGCGATCTGAGGATTATGTATGGAACTCTGGAGTTGTGGGATGTGCTAATTTTACAAGTTCAGATTACAATTCGTTTAGGTATTTCAATTTATATGCAAGATTTTGACCTACATTTTGAGACGGAAATGTTAATTATGTTGTATGTAATAGGAATATATAATATAATAAATAATTTAATATTGATTATTTTATAGTTAGTTTGTTTTTATTAGGTTACTTTAATTTATATATTTAGTATAGTCTTACTTTAATGATTAATAAACACCTGTTGAAATTAATATTCTTTATTTTTATAATACAAATCATTTAAGATTTAGTCAGTTTTCGCATCTACGTGTGTGTGCGTTGTTCTTCAAACCCTTTTTTTATCGCGGTTGGAAAATCATCAAATAACCCCTCCCGCTCTTGGGCAGAGCGAAAGGGAGTGTCAGACTTCTACTGACTAAATACCACCCATGTTCCTTCTTAGCCCTAGCGCCGAGGCCGCGGCATCTCTTGCGAACAACCCGCAGCCCCGACGGGTTCTTCAAAGCCCTTGGATCTTGATGAGGTTTCACCTCTTTAAAGGTTTATTCTAGAAAGTTCATAGACAAGCATCAAATATTAGTCTTCAAATATGCAGTGAAGAAACCTCAATATTTATTTAATCAAAACAAATTAATCTTTAATAGCAGGAGCTACATTATTAACCCTTACAAACGCCTCTAAAAGTTAATAGGTTTTCCATTTAAACATAGAACCAGTCAAAACAAAATAAGTCAAGTAAAACACCCAAATAAAATCCTGCCGCACCCAAATAAAATTTTAAAAGCAATAATCCAACATTTATATGAAAAAATACTAAGCACGCAAATAATAGTATTTAAAACGCAATCAAACAAAATCAATAAAGCCTAAACGCTACGCTCAATAAAGTAAGTTAAGTAGAAACTTATGTAGGTTGCGGTTTATACTTGAGCCAAAGAAACTTTGCACCGCTTCGGTTTAAAGGCTTTCTTCAAATGTGCTGCACTTTACACTTAAGACTTGATTAACTGTAGCTGGGTGTTAGGTTGTTACATCAAAAGACGTTTGTTAGCCGGTAGGATTAGCTTTGTAACATCAAATGGCGGTTAAAATGGCTTTGAGACACTCATCATGTTCCTGTCCTAATCTCATGTCATTTGGGGTCGGCGCAACACGTTTTTTTCTAACATTCTGCCCTGTCAGTCGTCACGTTAACATTTATTCCTTTTTCCTTCATTTCACACCTCACACACTCCATCCATCTTTTCTTTGGTCTTTCTCTCCCTCTCTCTCTCCATCCATCCACATAGACACTGTGATTTGATAATATTAGAAGAAGTTTAGCATTTAGATCGTGTTGAACCATAATAATTGTTCGAGAGATTCATAATTATTTTAAAAATTGGAATAAGCTTTTGCTTTGTTAAGTCTTAATTCAAATCTCATTGGAAAACCAAAACCTTTTAGAAGATTGTCTATGCTATTCTGAATGGATGTGAAAGATTTTATTCCCATTTAGCTAAATATTTTACGTACGAGAACAGAAAATAAATCTGATGTAAAAACAACTTTTGCTAAAACTATTTCAAATAAATGGTTGTTATTTATCCGAGAATTTAGCCCCGATAAAAAAGCGCGGATAGTTGCAGTGGATACTATATTATTTTGGGTAAACTGGCAGACTAGATATTTTTCACAAACGATTTCAATGCATTTTATTTCATTTACCATTACAGGCACTTTTAGATGTCAGAAAAAGAATTGTTACTTTCAATGAATAATTATTTATAGACTCGAATTGTTACATTTAAAAGATATATCAAATTACATTAAAGAAAAACGCATGGGGACGGCACGAACGCGTGGCGTCTAGAGACACAAGAAAAAGAAAAATATAATTAAAACAAAGAGGTTGCGCGCTCAGCCAGCCAGTAGTCGTGTCGCTTCTCAACAGAATGAAAGCGAAGCTACTAGTCACAAGGCATAATAACTTGTGAAACTACTGTAGTTGCTCCTTCCTTAAAATGAAACTCTAAATCAAAATATTGTTACAAAATCTTCAACATCATTAATGTTTGTTTTTTTCCGTCGTAGATCGAGTTCGTGGACATGCACTATGGTACCGACGGTGGAGACGAATCCAACCCGGCGTTACTTCACCATTACCTTGATGAAATACAATGCTGTAACCATACATCGAAAGCTGGTTATTTTGTGGTAAGTGAAAAAACAATTCGCAAAACTGGCTGGAAAATCATGTTATGTATGTAGCTTTTCTCTTTTTCGTTCGAACTTCAATTTTATTCCAGAACGCAGCATTCAATTTTCAAAAAAGGAATTATACATTAACAGGACTTCTTATAGTACGTGCACGAATCGTGTTTACAGAATAAATTCAAAAACAAATGGGTAAAAAAAAATTGCATTATGTTCATGAAAGGCATTGTAGGCTGTTTGTTTTCAATACCTTTGCTTGCATTCATATAAAAATATAATATTGTGAACCGTAATTTTTTTTGTTTTTCATTTGTTTTAAATATTGGAGGGAAATGTAAAATTGTAGTACTCACAAGTAAGTTTTACTTCTATTATTTAATTTTAAAAATTCATTTTTAAAATTAAGGATAAACTAAATTAAAGGTAATACTGTTGTGTCTATTCTTAAACCTAGTAAATATGAGATAATATGAAAAGTGTTTAATGGATATTAATTATATTTAACGTTTCAAAGAAACCTTCATAATTATATCATTCATCTATTTTACGTTAAGGTTTTAAACACGCCTAGTCACTGTACCTATTAACCATTAAACTCACACATAATTAATGGTTCTGCAAAGTACTAATTATTTTTAATTGGAATTGGTAATTTGGACTTAGTGCTAGTTCGTTTTACTGGAATTTTTTACATCACGCTTTGAAAATTATAAAGTGCTGATATGAAAGTGAAAATTAAACATTTAATGGAAGGAGTAAATAGTTTTTAATCTTAGTTCAATGCTTTTTTATAGGTAGGTACTTAGACCATGTAAGACATACAAACTGGTAACTCATTTTTAGCGTATTAAACGGTACCTAACTTATTTATTTAGTATCAAGAATTGTGACCTTTAACCTTATTCCCTAGTTATATAGAAGAATCGTAACCAAATATTAAATCTTCAATTCTTCTAACTTCTGATCCGATTCCGAGTCTCATTCATCATTCGTTCTTTTAGCATAGCTTCAATTCATCTTATACTACTACCAATTTTTTTTTCCTTAGTGCCTCATCGGCGGCGACGCATCGTCGTACCAGCCAGTTCTTCCCTTCAAGATCGCAGAAGCTACATTTGAAGAGCTGGTCAAGTCGGACTCTGCCCAGTCGGCACTAGTTCGGGCTTGCTACAGGCTGAATGGTGATGGTAGCTACCACCTCGAGGGAGAGGATAAATGGTTTGTAGAAAGGAGTTCATTATTACTACTTTAATTTTCGTCAAAAAAACGTTTTTAGACTTTCAGCTCATGCTGTAAACTTTAGCACGTGTTTAGTCTTGCACTTTTTGTTTGACACTTATGCGAAAGTCTCAGGAAAGATACTTAACCATAGTTCGGACCTGAGTCTTAAAGCCTATCAACCTGAGTCCAGACTGCCTTTTAACCACTTTAGCGATAAAAATAATAATTTCTAGTGCAACTAAACAGTTTCTACTACAAAATTGCAAAATGACCTCAAAGAGTTATTACATCGTAAATATCTGGGATCACAGATCTAAAATACATCGATATACAGTACGACAATGTAATACAAACATTTGATTGATTTGTGAGCTTCGATATTATTCATCACTAGCGGACGTCACGCGGTTTCACCCGCGTAGTTCCCGTTCCCGTGAGAATACAGGGATAAAAAGTAGCCTATGTCACCCGGGGATAGTGTAGCTTCCCAACGGTGAAAGAATTTTTTAAATCGGTCCAGTAGTTTCGGAGCCTATTCGTTACAAACAAATAAATCTTTCCTCTTTATAATATTCGTGTAGATTTGCATTTTCCCAAAAATGTTGGAGTCGGTTTCCAGTCTAACCGGATGCAGCTAAATAACAGTATATTAGATATTTATTTATTTTAAAAGTATAATAAAGTATGAATGTAAGCAAATATTATAGTAGTGATAAGATAGTGTGGTATCCCCTGGGGCCCTCAACATCTCACTGTCTTCATTTCATGTTATTTGGAGTCGACGCTATACGTTTTATCTTCCGTAAAGCCTTAATTAGGTATTAAAGTATCTCGTTATGGTAGCCAATTATAATGTCCACAGCTCAATGGACAGGCCGAAATTTTTTTTTAACCGCGCAATTTAAACGCGCCAAAATTAAAGCCCGCTGATTTTAAACATCATTGACTAATGAGTACTAAAGATGAAAAATTAATTGCCAGAACGCAAGTATTAATTTTCCCTATAATGTTTCATTCGGATATAGTAAGTACATTGAACTATATATTTGCATGAAAAATTATTTTGCGATGAAACAATGAACATGGATGATTTGTGTGGGAAATGATATGATAGAGAAAGGACTAAATGATGCCTGATGTCTGACAGGGGAGAATGGATGAAAAAAGGTGTTGCGCCGACCCCAAGTAGAATGGAACAACGACAGGAAGATGATGAAGATAATGATGATGATGAAGCAAACATTTGGGAAAGGAAATTGTGAAAAACTTATCGTTTCTTCAGATATCTTGTGTTAAATGTCATTCAGACTAATTTCAGTCCCTGTTTACATTTCTG
Organism: Diarsia brunnea; assembly: GCA_949774965.1. Classification (NCBI taxonomy): domain Eukaryota; kingdom Metazoa; phylum Arthropoda; class Insecta; order Lepidoptera; family Noctuidae; genus Diarsia; species Diarsia brunnea. The sequence continues at coordinate 15,656,337 of OX459001.1, forward strand.
ACTTTTTTTTTTCCTTATCTACAAATTTTGTAAGTATAACAAGTAGTCTTTTACCAAAAACTTCCGATTGTTCTCCACAATTGTTCGTTGACTGCTATTCAATCGTTTACAAAGGAAGTTTGAATCATCCTTTATCGCGTTCCATCTATTTAGGTCGTAACAATTTACGATCGGTTCCTTAGTACGGCGTCCGATTACTCAGCGGGATCGTAAAATATATAATTTATTGTTTAGCCCGGAGGGTTCCGTCCACATAAATATTGCTCCACCTTCAAGTGGGTCCCACAGGTTATATTTTATTGCGCGACAAGGGAGCCCAAAATATGAGGGTATAAAGAAGCAATGGACGCGGGGGAAATGGACCATTCTGGAAGGCTCACGTCGGTACTAGGGCTTTAGTAGAACAATAGGGATAAAAATAAATGCGTTAATAAGGGATTTTCTGCCCACAATAGGTGCTCTATTTATTTTCCTTTGTTCTTTATATTGAATTCAAGACAAAGCTTAGTATTTCTGCAGTAATAATGTTACTGGCGGAACTAGGTAATGAGCTTTACTACTTAAGCTTTTGCAGAAAATAATGAACGGCTAATACGAGGATTTCTTTTTTTGTTGAGAGAAAACATAATATTGTTAACTCAAGTAATCTAAGAGTTTGTAGAAATTAGTCAGTTTATGGAGAGGAGACCATCGACTTCATGCCTAGAACAGTCTTTCATGCCTTAGAAAACAATTTCAGCCGTTGGTCTCGTTATCAGAAAGCAAGTACAACCGTTGGTTTAGTGGCCAGGCTGTCATTTTGTTGATTTTTACATTCGGAACGTTTAGCTTGAGGTCAAAATTTACAACAACGAGTCTGACGCTGACCCAGTAGTTGTGAAAGAGGTTAAGCAAATTGGAAAAGTAACAAAACTCTTCAACGTATTTATTATAAATGTTATTATTTCCCTCACAAATAATAAACCAAATAAGTCTCGACATGGGGAACGCTATAGGCTGATTATGTAAGCTGTTAAAATATACCAAATTCACTAACACCAATATTCTTTCACAGGTTCAGCGACCTAATGGACCGCGAAGAACAGCGGAGTCGTCTCTTCGAGGTACAAAAGGCGTTCAACGCTATAGTACTGGAAGCACTAGAAAATGGTGCTGATGTAGCTGATTTGCTCCGAAGCCCCGTCGAACTACAATGCGAATTAGCCTTAGGTAAATAGAAAAAAAGAAAGTAAACATATTTATTTGACACATAGGTACCACAAGTACACACAACAAAAAAAAATAAAAAAAAAAAACAAAAACTAAACAGGGAACAAAAAGAGATATTGTGAGTCTCACGGCAGCGCCAAAATAAACTGTAATTTTTGGTTTTGTTTTTCGTTTTCACAGGTATTAGTAAAAACTTTACTTAGGATGATTTATACATCAAAATTGATTTTGTCGGTCGTTAAAAACATTACTTAAAAAAGTGGTAAAACAATCTACGTAGAAAAATATGTAAAATTTAAACATAATTACAACACAATTTAAAGGGAACATCGATGCAATAGTAGCTTTAATATGCCTTCTCAGCTTCAATTATATCAAATAAAAATAAAAAATTAACACACAACAAGGCTGATTTGTCAATGATAAACAAGAACAATAAAATTTCGGGAAGTATATTTTTAGAGCAAAATATTACTGCAATAAATTATGTTTTCGAGGGAACTCTAAATTAATTTTGACTCAAAGCATCGACATAAAACCCGAATGACATGTTTTCAGGTAGTTACAGTTTTTATAACGAATTTATTATTACGATTCGTTCTACAGCTTTTAATCAATTACTCATCAATAAATTAATAATTATTGATTGCCTTTCTCGCGGAAAAAGCAACACGGTGAAAATACCATAGCATTTTCATTTGTTAGGTATTACTAGTACAAAAATAGTACAGTCAAAAAAGGAAACAAGATGATTCAATTTTATCGGCTTATTTTGCTTATTCAGTCCATGAAGCACATCCAATAGTGGAAACAAAAGCCTTTGATCAAAGCAGCACAAAATAAAAATTAAATTTTCAGTGCTGGTTAAGGTAATTTCATTCAACTCGATAAAATATTAAATTCACACACTGACTGTAAACGCACAGCCTACACCACTGGATTTACATGAAAGACATTTGACACAAGATTATTAGTCGGGATTTCTGAAAATTCACACCTGAAAGTTGATAAATAGGGGGATAACGTTGGTGTGGAAATTCGTCTTTTCTAGATAAAAAAACCCTATCAGACTGACGGTAACGCAAACGTTTTTTTTTTTTGGCAAAAAAATACGAATGCCAATATACCGAACTATTTTGTTGTCGGTACTGTTATGTACCTGACTCGGTACAGGGAATGTTTTTAACAAACTTTGAGTTAAAATAATGCTGTTGAAAACAAAACAATGTTATTTAGGAATGATGATAGAGCTGTTTTGTTTTTGTAATGGTGTTGAATCATCTGTTGTTTTTGGAATGATTGTTGTGCCTAAAATACCGATATATTAGATTTTATACCATACCTACTCTAAAAAGCTTATTTTATTCACGCAAAACAGTGAATAAAAAGGCCTTTTATTCACTGTTTTGTTTTTATTCACTATTTTGGTGTTTGAATTTGGAACACAAAAATATATGCGGTCTCTATTTCAATGCTTACACAAACTCCTTGCGTTAAGATTCGAAATTCAAAACTCTTTGGTGCAAATAAATTCTCGAGATTTGATTGGTCGATATTTGCGACAAGGAGTTTGGCATTAGATTAATAAATATTGTTTCACAAGTTGACCACCCTAATGATAATAATAAGAAAATTACGCTTAATTTCAGTCATTGCTCTAATTTTAATGTCCATTTCAATTAATGTAACAATTCTTATTTCTTGATTAAATTTCTATTTTCGCTTAAATTATGTCTTTTCTCGTAGTCATGATATAAAGTATAGTATGCAACTCCTGAATAAAGTACGAATTTATATCGAGGGCCATGAATCACTCGCGTCGTTCAGGATTCTAACAGTTGAATCACTCGCTGCGTTCGTGATTCAATCATTAGAATCCTTCACTTGCTCGTGACTCATCTACGGCCCTCGCTTTAAATCCGTCCTTTATTCACTAGTTGCATAATATACTATTATTGCATTTATATATTCATCAATAATTTACATTGTGTTCAACTATACATATACGTGCAAAATTTCAGCTCAATTGGTTGAAGATATCTGCTTCAAAATTAAGTTGCAAGAATCCACCATAACAAACATACAAACAAACAAAAATGCATACATTGCAAGTTAAATAACTATTTAAAAGCTTGTTACAAATAAACCATACATACAAATACAAATACATTTAAAAGCCTACTAAATTTGAAGTGAAATGTTTAGTAAGTGTAGGTTGCACCATATTACTATAACGATAACCAAACCGTAACAAGCCATCAAATTATGCTTTTGTTATGGTTTTATGGCTTGTTACGGTTTGGTTATCGTTATAGTAATATGGTGCAACCCACCCTAAGAGTTTTGAGGCAATTAAATTAAATTAATAAATAAAAACAATGTCATAATAACATTTACACGTCTTCTATTGAAATAAAAGACGTCAAACACACACACACACACATTTTTTCTAAAATCACTTCCATTTTAAGAACTTAAAGACGTTTAATTCAGCGACAGATGCAGATTCAGACCCAGTTCATAATAAAAAGTTGAGCCTACTAGTAAATCCAATTTGAGAACGTTATCGTTAAATCGTGTCCCAATCAAAGCAATCAGTCGTGCAAAGACACGAACATTGCGTTCAAGTGTCACTCATTGGTTTGAAAAAGTGAAAGACTATTCACGTAACTTTCGCTTTGGTCAGATCGCGGCCTAATACAAAAATCCTTATAACCATCAATTCTTTGAAAACTAACAAGGCTCCTCTTTTCAGACCTCCTTTCAAACGGCATCCATCCAAAAGGGGTGGTGGCCGTAGTAAGGGATGTACCAGACCTGGAACCAGAAGACTCCAAGTTAACAGTGTTGGCACACACCAGGTTAAAAGATTTAAGAATAAAAATGGAAGAGGCGTTACCTGAAGCACACCTCGTTACGTTAGAGTAAGTATTTATTTACAAATTTAATTTTAGGCTTGAAATATCGCGGTGAGCTTAGTTGACATTCTAACGGTAGAAACTACGTATATACTAAAAATGTCTAAACTAAAATGAATTGGCTTACGTTTCAGAAAAGCTTATATCAATCCTGTTTTTTAGACTTAACTAAATTGTTCCACTGTTATTGAAAGGCCTCCCGTATTGAGAAGAGTCTCCCTCTCTTCTTTCTATCCGGGTTACTCCAGCCAATTGCTCACAAACTAACCGTAAACACGCCTTGTTCCGCACGAGAATTCTCTATCCGGTTAAAAGTCATTACTAAGAAACGCCTTAGAAGCAATTATTACTTGTTTAAACTTCAGTACCTTAACAAATAAATAAGTACGAACTTTACAAAGCAGGAAATCGTGAAGAAACTTAACCTTTACCGTAAAATGAGCAAGCGAAGTCGCCAGTCATTATTATAATTACATTACTTTGATTAAATATTTCTCAAATTCATAATTCCCATCCAATTATTCTTACAAAATCCAAGAAATATTATATTTTCCTCATCATCATCTGCGAGAAATTCCTCAAGAAAGGTGACCTTGACTCTGAATACTCTGGCTTCTGATTAAGATAACAAAAGACAATCTAACAAAAGGTTTTCCTGTCTTTTTGTATTGTCAGTCTTTGTCGCAGTTAAGGTTCTATTCGACGTACATATTACGAGTCAAGTTATGTCAAAGAGGATAAAAGAAAATATATTTTCCTCGAGAAATCCAGAAACCTCGCCTATTAATAGTTTATTTTTCTTTAGACGTATGGCTGAAGGAAAAGATGTGACTTTTATTCCTTTCCAATACGATTTTTGTGACCGATTAAAAATGCAAGTGGTGCGGTAATAAATACTGTATCTCATAATATATTTAGATAGATACTTTCAAAAACATTGGGTGTAAAAGTCTCCTCAACGAAGCCGAAAGGCACTTTCTCCCCGTTTTTACGAGCATTTTTTGTTCTAGGCCATAACTAGGAACATTTTAGTTTTAATAATATATTGGGGATCAAAGTTCCAACTCGTTGACAAGTTTTTTTTTAAATATATAAATAGCGTATTTTTACTTAACTTGATGTTCATAATGCTTTGTGACGGCTTCATGAAGGGTATGTTTTCACCTTGTATGATATTACTAAAAGTACTAGACAATGAAAACTCCATTACTTCAAAGAACCTTAACCCAATCAGTATGAATGCATCATCAAAATCACTAAGGATTTCATATTCAGTACTTTAATAAAATTAGTGAGAAAAGACCATAATCAATCACCTAAAATGAATTTCAATTTCATTAAAAATTTGGCTGCACTGAAAATTTAAGTGAACCATTATTCATCAAAGTTAAGTATAAAGTAAATTATATTTAATAGCCCAAGACTGAAGACTGAACTTTCAACCTTTCTCATTAATAGGAAAGTTAATGAAATAATGAAGTTCCAGGCTTTCAAATTATGAATTCAGTAAGATTAATTTTTAGTCTTGTCTTTGGAAAACCTTTTAAGGTTCATTATGTTTTCATAAAGGTGAAAATATTGGCAGGTTTTGAATAAAAAAACGATGAAAATTCTAAAGCTCTATTGAGTTACTAAAATGAATCCTTCCGTCCTCTGCCTAGCCTATTTTCAACTTGCTGGGTGGGTTTCCAGACTATTTGCGTCTGAATACCAGTACTTTACATGGAGTAACTGCCTATCTGGCCTTCGTAACCCAGTCACTGGGTGAAACGGCACCCTTTGGTAAAATGAAACGTAAAAGACCATTGAAATAAGATTTCTTACTACATTTTCAAATGCAGGACATTCGATAACAATTTTTGGCAAGCGTTATTGCCAATTTCTTAGATAAAGTTACAGAGCACAATTTATTCATGTCCACTGAATGTCCGATGCTTTTCAAACTTATTTAGTTTTTAAGTACCGGGAAATATTACTTTTCACTTTTTCTTGTAACTGCCTTGTTGGTTCAGTGGTTGCTAGCGCTACTGCTGAACATGAGGTCTTGGTTTCGATTACCGGGTTAGGTGAAGTTGCTGTTGGGTTTCTGCAAAAGGAATTTCGTAGTTGGAGGGCAAAACTTTGGTTTTATTAAGTACATACTTATTAGATTTACATAGCGTTAGCAAAATATGGGTGTACTATGATACACTTCAACTTAATCCTTCGAGTTTTACAGGTTTCATGTTACGTTGTGTAAAACTGTCTAAATTACTTGTCCCTCCATAGGTCATTGTCAGCAGATTCGTCAAGAACAGACGGAGCTTCTGACAACGAAGAGAAGTTAACTCCTTTCAGGGAGAAGGTACAAGTTGTGATCAGCTCGCTGATCGACGAGAGCCTTAGCACCGAGCCCGATCAGGGAAAGGGAAGAAAAAAGACTGTACAGGTAATTTTAATACATTAGAACATTCGGACAAATCTAAGCCAACTTCAAATAACTCCCAGAATAAATTCTGCAAGAAGACATCAAATAACAGACTCTGAAGTTTAAAGTCTCGAATATCGAACAAACTTAAGTATCTTCATGTGACTTTCCTCGCATGAATAATTTATTGACTTTTTACTTTCAGGAAGTATTTCTGGAACACATCACTCATCTTAGGATATGTATAGAACATAATCGTTTGTATAAGGTTAACGTTAAGCAAATTGAAGAAGCAGCCAAAAGTATTTTAAATAACGCTAAGGAAAATTACGAAAATCGAACTCGGCATCCACCGGCTTTAATATACGGCCCCGATGCCTCAGGAAAAAGCACCTTATTGACACACCTTTACTTCAAATGTGAAGAAATTTTCCCGAAGCCCGTTTTGAGGATAGTAAGATTTTCCGCTTCCACACCGAGATCGGCCTATAACTTGGAACTGCTACGAGTGATGTGTCAACAAATATCGATAATTTTAAACATTCCCGAAGGGTACTTACCAAAAGACGCGAGTTTTGATCCTCTTTATATTAACAATTGGTTCCAAAGTCTGCTTAGGAAATGTGAGGAGATGGAAAATGAGATTTTGTTGATATTCATCGATAATGTTCATAGAGTGAATCCTTTGGAGTGTGATATAGTGACAGGATTATCTTGGCTGCCGATGTCGTTGCCAAGAAATGTGTTCCTTGTGTGTACTAGTGCCGTATCTCTGGAACAACTACAGCTGACGCCAGCTCAGAAGGAAAAGTTCAAAGTTCAGAACTGTTACTATTTGTTGGACGCGATAGAGGAGACGCCGGAGAATAATAGCTACGGAGACTATATTGATGGTGCCTTCGATAACTTAGAAGTGGCCTTCGGTTCTAAAGCGTTTAGTAAATTGGCAAGTAAGTATCTACTTTGTAGTTTTAAGATTTATAGCCAGGAGACAACTTTAAGTATAGATAGTAGTGAAGTATAGATATAAAATATTGAAAATAGGCTTTAAAATTTATAATTTTCAATTCGAATTAAATGAATGTTCTAAGTATTTTATTCAGTACATACTTTAGCAAATAACGATCCTTTAAACCGATTTTCAAGACATAATACTTCCCCGAAACAGTGTTTCTTTTTTTTATTTTGCTCACAAATTCCTCGTAGGTTATATAACTTGTTCGGAGTTCGGGCTGACTGAACTAGAACTACTGGAACTGCTAATGCCGACCAGTAACAGCGATGCAGTGATAACACTGAAGGAAGCCAATTTTAACTTCTCCACCATATGTGTCGCCAAGTGTATGATGAGTAAGTATTAGTAAATTTTTATTGTAAGTATGTATACTTCACATAGTTATTAAATAACTTCAAAAGTTAAAGTGTATTTAAACTGAAACATAATCAGTTAAATTCTTGAAGTCTTCCACGTTCATTTCATGTAGTTATTCATTTTCAGTTCAATTTTTGTAGTATTCTTCAAAAATGTAACTATAAATACATAATTGACATTAATTTTATGTTGATGTTTCTGTCCTCGATGGTCTAACTTTAGATTATTTTTACGTGAGTCAATGCCCAAACAAACTGCTTTTTGTACCTATATTTTTAGAACTAAGTTTGCATTGTCCCACTTCAGAGTACAAGTCGAGTCTTTATTAAAAGAGTTCAGCTCACATCGCTATTTCCTTTTAAGAAACTTGCCACTTAAAGGGTTCCACTTCGTCATGACCTTGGCTTTAGACATGCGGCAGATTTGTTCAGGCTAGTTCCGTTTCAGCTCAATTTTAGCAGGAGACGCAGAAACCGCCTTACGGTATTTTTAAGTATTTATATGTTCCAAGATTTAGAGACTTGGAGTGTGCCTTAATTTCACTACAATGAATAGCTTTCACATGAAGCGGTGATTCTATGAATACAAATTATAGGGATTTTGTATTTCATAGTATGTTATTTAAAATCCACGGAAATATATTTCGAGCAAAATCTATACTAATATTATAAAGCTGAAGAGTTTGTTTGTTTGTTTGTTTGTTTGTTTGTTTGTTTGTTTGTTTGATTGTTTGTTTGAACGCGGTAAACTCAGGGACTACTGGTTGGAATTGAAAAAATCATTTAGTGCTATATAGTCCATTTATTGAGGAAGGCTTTAGGCTACATAACATCACGCTACGATCAATAGGAGCGGAGCATAAATGAAAAACGTTTCAAAAACGGGAAAAGATATTCCTTTTTGAGAGCTTCCGTTGCGTGCGCTGCGAAAACGGTTTAAGTTACGTAAATATCATGTATGACGGAATTGTTCCTCTTTAAAAGTTCTAAAAAAAAGTCTGTAATAGCATATGTTTATCTTTTAAGATTGACTCACTGTAACCATTTTTTTATCTTGAAATGTTAGGTTTAAAAGAATGATATTTCGCTAAGCTTATTTAACCCATATGGTATTAATCTATATCTAAATAAATGTGTTTGTTAGCACGGAAATTTAATATAGAATATTTGTGCCCTTTACTCTATACAGTTTAAACAAATATCTTAGAAGATATCGCAATGTAAAAATATACGGGCGACAAAATAATTAAGCGCGTGGCAGTCATTCGGTCCGGTGCGGTAGGTACGTGGGGGGATTCTGGCCTCTGGGGGCTCCGGAGAAATTCAAATTCAAAATATTTACTGCACCATAATGTTTACAAGTACAAGGTGTTACTGTATATTAAATAGTAAGAGATACCTATAGTAATTGTTACTTTAATAATATAATCGAAGCCAATCTAAACTAATAGGTATTATAAAGAGGAAAGGTAAGATTTTTTGTTTACTACGAGTACGATTTAACTCAATTTAATATGTTAGATAGTCGATTTATCGAGAAAGGTTATAAGCTATATTATGTGACGCAGACGAAGTTGTGTGGGTCAGCTAGTGTTTTGATATAAACAGAACTCAAACTCAATATAATTTGATTTTGAATTAATTTTTTAGGAAGCGTTTTGGTGTAATAGGAAATTATGAATTTGTCAAAAATATACACCCACAAACACATTGTTCATGAATTTTGCGGACCTCAATATTAAACGCGCAATACAGAACAGTGTTGGGAAAATAACGATAATGCCGTCATTGTTTCTCCAATAATAATAACAAATAATCACACCAATATCGGGTTCCAACTACTGGCACAAATTAATCCTCTGATATGGCCAATTTTCGTTTTCATATTGTTTTCGGGGCCAATAAAAACATATTCCTTTGATCGTTGCCAGTGCAGTCGTAAAAACTTGTACACCTAGACCAAACACCACCGATCTATCAGACTGGACCAGATTTAGAACTGAACTTGATTAAATAGGCTTGCATCTTAATTCATAAGACATGATTTAGAGCACAGGTATAAACCGATCACCAAACTATTTTATTTTTGTTTTGATATCCCACACAAATTATATATTGGCAAGATATGGCATTATCACGTCATCAAAAAATGGAAATTAAAACATAAATCGGCTTGCTCGTTTAAAAAGCTAATTATATTATAGACACATGCTATTCACTCGCTCAGTCAACTGTGAGTCTACTTGCATTAATTTTATAGACATACCTAGTCAATCCATTTTTGTGTCCAGACCGTACGAAATCCAATATCGAAATTGTCAAACTACAGCTGGCGTTCCGATAACAAACAATATTCTCTGCGGCACCTGTTCCAGCTTTGTCGTGTAATTCAATTACAATCCTCCTACTTTTAGCTTGATACTAACTACATTTATACGTGTCCTGTATCTACTACATCTGCTATATTTATACTAATGGAGGTCAAATTTTGGTAGTCTGGAGGAAGGGAGTCATCTTAGGAAGTACTTATTCATTTTTTTTTTTACTTTTGTGAAGCTACATGAGTTACTAGTATCATAGTAGGCTATATCTACGTCATTTCCAAGAGATAATTTCCAGCAATTACGCGCGAAGCCGCGCAAAAAAGCGAGTTGCTAATTAATTAAATTCGTTCTAATAATTCTATCATCGTTATTATTAACTTTATCTGCAAAGCAGTCAGATATTATTGAACAATGTCGATTCGAAATACATAAATAGAAATTGGTTGTTACTTTTTATTGTCTTCATTCGAGTTTTGTTGCGTTTTTACGTGGATATGATAATGTTGTTAAGCTTGCTTATTATCCCAGCCTAACCAATTCGTTATTTTATGTATCCCCGTTGACGACGAAATAGCAACTTTATCACTTACTGCCCACGCATATGAAGTGTAATCAACCAAATAAACATCATTGATCATAATTATGTAGGTATAATTATAGTCAGCATCGTTTTCTTGCTCTTATCCTAATTATTGAATTCTGGGCAGCATTAGGTATTCTCAAACATCGTTTGTTGTCATCTCTGTAGTCACCCCCTTTCTAGTCACATTATATTTCACACAATTCAAAAAGAAAATTTTGTTCCGTTATTGAATTTCCTTTATTTTTATCATCATTCTCCAGCCCTTATCCAAATTCATTTGTGGGCAGCGCAGCATGCCTCAACATACATACTTCTCGTTCCAGTTATTTTCTATATATAGTAAGTTTCTATGTATATTAACCTACCAAATCCTCCGCAGAAAACTTAATATCAGAGAACGTAGTATCGGGCCGATGTACATGGCGTTGGCGGGCAGCAGCCGCAAGTTCACGTGCTCGGCGTCGCTACGTGCGATCACAGGCTGCCCTGAGGGACGCTCACTCCGACCTAGCCGCGTTACACTTCGCCAACTTCCTTCATGAAGCTGATGATACGGATACTTCTGAAGCTCAGGAACCTGGTAAGTTGAGACCTGCTTTATGAGTATTGCAGAGATAAGGCAATTATTACCCGGTGTAAAGGGATGTCGACACACAAACTTTATCCATAAATTCCATAACATGATGGTCTAGAACCCATTGCAAGTTTTCAAAGATTATAAAATATCAAAAACAAGTGCTCCTTATTTTTGATATATTTGTTTTAATTGACGACAATTATGATGAGTTAACAGCGCGTCGAAATTATTTACATCGTGTATTTGACAATTAGGCTATAGGCTAACTAACGCCTAAAGGCTTTCGATTCTCTTTACTAATTAGTGGCTCTAATACTGAACAATCTGAAGTGCACGGGGTTAAATCTGATTTACCTAGAATCCTAGTACAAACATAACACTGGAGATGAATTGCAATATTGAGCATACAATGCGAGATACCTTTGTCATTTAGTGTGTGATCCCAAGTGTCCCTCAGGGGAGCACAATTGGACCTAAATTCATTACAATTCGGAAACTTAAGAAGGAATTGAATTTAAATTAATTTTAGATTAGGTATTACAACTTTACCAACCAGCAAGATTACAGTTTAATTTAACTTTGAGCCAGTAGATTTATTCCTTAATGCTGCTGACATTAAAATACTTTCACTCAGTACTTATCCACCCCTCGCGTGCCTTCTTCAGTAATGCGTACAAAATTCCTAAAGGGCGCTGATCCTAAGCAAATGAACCACGTAAGCTCGTTTTAATAATCTCGTTGACATCGTCGTCGAAACGCGCTAATACGCCAATAATTTTATATTAAATTCCAATTCAGTTCCTGGAATCTTGGAAATGTTATTCCGTTGAAATTTTTACAAGGAATATTACAAACAAAATTCGTAGGAAATATGGAGTATAGATGGATAGTATTTCTTTCTCCTGTACTCCTTTCATAGCTTGTTTTGATAAGACCGCTTTTAACAAAAAGACCGCATTGTATATCACCCTATGAAAATGTCTACTTTCTTATACCTGTTATTTGTATGTTACACATGATAAAGAACCTTCTATCTATAGACGGTACGGAACAAGAGCGAGCGAGGTGCACAATACTTTATCAGTTTGAACGAAAACGTGTCCCCAAAACACACCAAAACGTGAAACTGCCATTCAATTCCTTTTGATTGAATTCCGTGCATCTACTATTGCGCCTTCACACAAAGAAAACTCCTTTAGATATCCGAGATGATGAAAACCAAACCTTTCCATCCAAAGTGGATATTTCTCCTTGTATTTCACGAGTGAATTGTTTCGAGAATGGGGACACATTTTGTTGTTTACGATTGCTTTGAAAATGTCAAATTTTAACATAGGTACGCGTAATGTAATGGATTTTGTACACAAAGGACCATGAGGGACACGTTTACGTCCATTGATGGATTACTTTTGAAATTAATGGGTATTTTATGTAACAGTACCGTGGAATGGATTTTCAATACAAGTACCTAACCTAATGCTAGTAGGTAGATTATGTAGTACTATGAATTATGTGATACTTGTGTTCTACTAACAAAATAAGATAATGCACGCATGCACGCGTACTAAGCATGCGTGCATTATTTTTAAACAAAACACTTCTCTGAAATGTCCTGAACTTCAAATCATTTATGTGTTTTCTTCCTTTCTTTTTAATGAGCTGTACTAAACCCAGAAATAGTCCGTGTTCTCATAGGTTGCGTCGAGAACGACGACGATGCTCTCCTGGACTCGACGCCATTTCATTCAGCCAGTAGAACAGCGGCTGCCTTCACCCAGAGACACGTGGAAGAGTCCTGGCTCCATCTACTACTTGCTGGGGACTTCTCAAAACTGAAGGACCTCACTGTCTGCAATTTCGACTTTTTACTCGCTGCGGTAAGTTGTTTTAGAGAATGACCATCGATCGACGTGGAATCGACTTGAGCTAATTGAAAATTTGTTTAATTTTCTTGCAATATAAGCTAAAAATTGTATTCATTAACGGTTCGTTTAGGTGCAGACAACGTTGCAAAACACCTCGTCGGACTAATCTATTTGATGTCATGATCATACTTAAAGATCTATCTAACTGTGTTCAAGTCGATTCGCGTCGTTATGTATGCTCACGCCTCTAGTGTTCCAAATTTGTAGGTACAGAGCAAACACTTTATCAAAAATCTAAAATAACTGGTTTCACAAAAATCAACGCGTTTGGAATGCAAACTGTGAAAATGTATTATTGCTTTTAAACTAATCCTTTCATCGATAGCACGGGATTGAATTTTTATAGAATTCAGCAGTTGGTTGTACAGTACCCGGCGATAAATATTGCACATCGACCTTTGGAAAGAGACAATCGGTTAATTTCGGCGTAGGAGCGTTATCTCTGTCGCACGAAATACAAACAGTCCGGTATCTATTAGGAGCTGTTAAAACAATTATGATTTGCTTCTTTTGATAATTATTTTTATTCTTTGTATAAAATACACCAATTTCCTAAGGTCGATGAGCAATATTTATCGCCGGGTACTGTATGTTACCGTTAGAAATAGTTACCTATTTAGTGTATTGGCACGATGGTTAAGCGAACTCTAGTGGTTACATACTGAGCATAAGACCTTACTCCTTAAACCGCACAAAATGATATTGGGTTTCCCGCCAGGAATTTCTCCGTAGAAGCCCGGAGTTTGGATTTGTGTTAGTTAATGCCAATCGATTCACCCGATATTACAAGGGACTAAACAAAACTGATGCAATGTGGCTATACTATGGATTCACCCTGCTGAGATTTCCGGCATGAAGTCTTGTTATGATACAAAATAACAATACTCGCATTATCAAATGACAACGAAATTGAAAATGATTAAAAATAAAACAAAACCCACAAACGCGGTCTATTAAATAACTGGCCGGTAAAAAGTAATGGCCATTACGGAAACATTTTTCATTTTCTTCCCGTCTCCTTCAAGCGTGGTACTTTCTTTGATACCCCGTGAAGCGGAGTACCTACGCCTTTTAATGGACAAAGTACCTTAGCGTTAGGCAGTAATTCCATTACCATTTCAGGCCCATAAATCATTCTATTCTTAGGTAGAAAATTGACGACGCCATTTTACCTTAAGATTCAACCATTTTCATTTTAAACTTGCTTCTGCGGCGCCACCCGCGTGAATGACGGAAATTATTTCACGGGTAAAAAGTATCCATTATCCTAACATTACCGTCATCATTCATCATTGGGTTTGGTGCAGCATGTCTTCCTCTTCCATACTTCTCTGTTTTTAGTCATCTCATGAGACACCTCCTTTTTTTACTATTTCATTCTTAACACAGTCCATCCATCGTTTCTTTGGTCGTCCTCTACTTTTATAGCCATAGTATCCTTGTGTTCAAAATATAATTTAAATAAACTCAGCCGTTAAAGTCTAAAAAGATAATTAAACAACACACAAGTGACAGCCAGACAGATTATACCTTCCGATTCAATTTGTCAAGAGCAACGACCAAACTTTATCGCCCATCGATCTACCGGACGATTACAAAACGTTTCGTCCAACGAACCGTCACTTTAATGTTCTAAAGGTGTAACTAGTACCGGCCGAACCACGGTAGGTAGGTAACAGATAGTTTTCCAAGTTTCACTGTTTATGGCTGGGTGACCTCCGAAGTTTACGCTTGGCGGTACGGTACACCCATTAAAACGTTAATTCCTTTACTGAAATGACTAAGTTTAATGGTCGGAAAACAATAGATACTATGTATTGTATAGCTTTCATTATAAGAGAACTAGCTGACCCATGCAACTTCGTCTGCGTCAGATAATATAGCTTATAAGTTAACAAATCATGTGAACTTATATTGAGTTCAATCGTAACAAACAAAAAATCTTATCTTTCCTCTTTATAATATTAGTTTAGATTATATTAAAGTGTGAATTACTATAGGTATCTCTTACTGTTAAATATACAGTAACACCTTGTACCTTGTTAACATTTTGGTGCAGTAAATATTATTTTGAATTTCTCCGGAGCCCCCGGAGGCCAGAATCCCCACTAACCTACCGCACCGGACCGAATGACTGCCGCGCGCGTAATTATTTTGTCGCGCGGATATTTTTACATTGCGATATCTTCTAAGATATTTGTTTAAACTTTAAAGAGAAAAGGGCACAAATATTATATATTAAATGTCTGTGCTAACAAACATATTTATTTAGATATAGATTAATACTATATGGGTTAAATAAGCTTCGCAAAATATCATTATTTTTAACCTAACATTTTAATAGTTAAATTAAATTTAATCATACCATTGGAACAAGATTGGCAGCCCAATCAAAACTGGTAGTACCGAGATATAAGAACTATTACGGGAAGCGAACCGTCGCTTATTTAATACCTACTCTAATTAATGACGTTCCAACAAAAGTTCAATCAGAAATAACAAATAATAATTACAAAACTAAATACAAACAATACTTTGATACTCTTTAGAATGCATCATCCTGTTTAAATTTTATTCACTTAGTTATCTAGTTATTAGCATCGACGCGATGTCCGACCCGTGCCGTGGTTGTTTTAATCTTTTTAAGTTGTTATTTACGAACTACCTCCTATTTTGTTTTAAACTATGTGTGAAATATAAATTAAGTATGTTTATTTGTTACTTACCTACATTAGTATTAAGATAGCTAGATTAGTATAAGATAAGAAGTGTTTCAACATCCGGACAAACCTTCCGAGGTTTTTGTGATGTTTCTGTTTATTTTTTGTTTTTGTTCTTTATATAATAATAAAAAAAAAAAAAAAGTTAAAAATGGTTACAGTGAGTCAATCTTAAAAGATAAACATATATTATCGCGGACTTTTTTTTAGAACTTTTAAAGAGGAACAATTCCTTGATACATGATATTTGCGTAACTTAAACCGTTTTCGCAGCGCACGCAACGGAAGCTCTCAAAAAGGAATATCTTTTCCCGTTTTTGCAACGTTTTTCATTTATGCTCCGCTCCTTTTGGTCGTAGCGAGATGTTATATAGCCTAAAGCCTTCCTCGATAAATGGACTATCCAACACAAAAAAAGTTTTTCTATTCCAACCAGTAGTCCCTGAGTTTACCGCGATCAAACAAACAAACAAACTCTTCAGCTTTATAATATTAGCATAGATGATAGTGAAGCCCTAGCACAAATGCGCAACGCATACGTAAAGACGCTTATCGTGAAATAATGTAAAATGCACTATAAATTAAACTGCGCGATAATGTTATAAAAAAAAAATAATATAGCATCACAACTGTAATCCCTGAAGGTTAAGGCAGAGGTGTACCTAATAGTACGCCCACAGTTCGCCAGTTATGTTAAAGTACCATATAATAGCGGGCCAGCCTGCTACTGAGAATTTCGTGTTGGAAAAATTCAATAACACTTTGCACGACTGAGGAATCGAACTCAGAACCTCATTCTCAGCAGTCGCGCCTCCGACCACTAGACCAACGAGGCAGTTTTAAAAAAAAAGTCCCACGACTACTGTTAACTTTGTTACACTTTTCAGTATTTTTTAGCTAATAGGGTAGTTAACTAAAAAAATCTAATTAGTCAGATAGATTTCCAAAAAAATTTGGACACGTATTTTTTCTTTTTTCACGTAAACAAACAATGAAGACGATACAGTGCTTTGAAAACTCGTGTGACGTCATATTCTAAGACATTAGTATGACATTTTTTACCAGTGAGTGACGTCACAACCCCCCACTCAAATCTTTGACGCGTTTTATCTTCGTCAGTTTCTATTGATTTGACAAAACAAAAAATACGTATCCAATATTTTTCGATAATCTAACAGACGGACTAATTAGAATCATATTTTTTTAGTCAGTAAACATCCCTATTGCACTCGGCCAATATGAATAAAGTTTTACAAATATGTAGTTACATAATATTTGTTAGAAGCGAAGCCAGAATATTCAATTTTAAAATCGATAGAATCTGCGTCACGTTTTTTCCGTGCTATATCCACCGATACTAGTAGGCTGCAGTTGCTGGCTTGAAATTCAATTTTTATTAACAACGGTTCGTTAGTGGTAAATGGATATCGGATTTGACCTTTTAGTTCTGTTCGTTGTAGAATCGTGTTGTGTATTTTGAAATGTATTTAAAGTTACTAATGGAAACTATGTGAATATAATAATAGTAATTTATTAAATTCAGATTACTGTGATCCATATTCTTGTTAGTAGGTATACTTAAAGAATAATGTTAGTAAACAAAATAAATATTCATAATAATCGAAGGCCAATACACAACACATACTAACAAAAATGCATAATCAAAAAAAAAAACTAATTTTATAAATAATGGAACATTGTTCGGTTTTTTTGAACAACTAAATCGAATGGACTCTCAACTCTTTCTGAAAGGTTAATCAAAGAAAAAATCGTACCTTACTTGTCAATCAAATGGCCGTGGTTACTTTAGTCTGCAAAAAAAACATAATATCACGCCTGGAATCCCTGAAGGATGTATTATAGTTATTCCACGAGTGTTGTGTTGGTTTCTAATAAACAGTACTCAGGATTTATGCTTATCTGAGAACAACATGGTCAGCTGATGTCAGCCAATAATTTAACATAAATATGGTTATTCTTTATTTATAGCCTTTATATACTAGCCTTTCAGGGGGAGCTCGTGACTTAATAATAACTGCCACTCGGGTCGATCTTTAGGTTAAGCCGTGCTGGCCTAGGTTAGTCTGTGGATGGGTGACCACCCGTTACATATTGAGTTTCCCCCGTGCCTCGGAAAAGACGTTAAGGTGGTGGTCCCGGCTGTCATATAATATGTATAGATCTTTGGCAGTCGTTACAGGTAGTCAGTGACCTGAAAGTCTGACAACCAGTCATACCTAAGAGTATCGTATTACCTAGTATTAACTGGGTTGTGAAAGTCACATAGGCAGTCGCTCCATGTAAAATACCGGTATTCAGGAGCATCCAGTTAGACTGGAAGCCGACCCCAACATAGTTGGACGTTTGCCAGACTCGATCATAGCTTACATACCCAGTCAAGAGAACTGGATAACATTGTAAACTCGAAAGTTTGTGTGGATAGATGGATGTTACTCTTTCACGCAAAAACTGCTGGACAGATTTGGATTGGTACACAAATACTTTATAACCGGAATAAAATATATTATCCAAGCAGACAAAATAGCTAGTAAAATCTATGCACATTGCACATACCCAACCAACCCCTGTACAAGATGTTTGCAATAAACTGATTTGATTTCAACTAACCATGTTACTCTCCCCACAGGTACAAACAGTAACGATATCGTATCTCCGGTGTATTCTGGAGCACGTGCGATGTTATATCCTGGACCGAGACGTGGAACTGGTGTACGGAGCAGTCAGGAAGTCCAGCGATATCCTCACCAGGGATCCTATGCAGTTGGGAGCTCAGGTAATTTTTAATTTCGTGTGTTTGTCCAGTGAATTGGATTGATAATAAATTAAAGTGATGGTTGATAAAGAAGAAAAACCAATATCGAGCCTAGTAATGGATTGCTATGCGATAAAAATTAAATAATAGAGGTTTTTAAAGAAAAAGTCTTTTGGCATCAAAATTACCGACACAGTCTGGTATTATAAGTCGGCCACTTCTATTAAGAAAAACTATTAATAATTAAAAAAAACTACCTTAACATAAATTCTACCACTCCACCACATACTAAAAATCATTTACCAAAAGTTTGTAAAAGAAACCTCCCTAAAATGTATATATAAGAAGGAACGTAAGACAGATATCAGATCACGGATCAAGTATCAATCAATAAAGTGCCCTCGATGTCAGCAGGCCACACAAAGCCCTCTAACGAGTTTCAATAAGCCTTTGTTCTCCCCAACTTTGGAAATTGGTTTACGTACAGTCACAAATTCAATAGTCTCTATAGCTATAAAGACATGAGACTGTGAGTATGAGGAGTTTGTTCAAGAGAGTCTTGAATAGAATATCGAGAAGAAAGGATGTCGATTTTTGCCACTTTTGGAATGTCGGAATGTACGAACTTTATGTTTATGATTACTGTATTCGCAGATATAAATATAGATCTTTGGCAGTCGTTACAGGTAGTCAGTGACCTGAAATTCTGACATCCAGTCTTACCAAAGAGTATCGTATTACCTAGTATTAACTGGGTTGTGGAGGTCAGATAGGCAGTCGCTCCATGTAAAATACTGGTATTCAGCTGCATCCGGTTAGACTGGAAGCCGACCCCAACATAGTTGGGAAAAGGCTAGGCAGATGATGATTACTGTATTCGCAACAGTTGTTTCGAATGGAGGAGAATGCCCATTAAACTACGTATATTATAATTATGGTAATTCATTTTAATTGTTTTATAGTACCTATTTTTTGAAGACTGTCTAGTATTATTTAAATTTTTAGCTTATACATGATTTAAATCGATTGATAGTCTAATCAGTCTGTGTTTAATGTCTACATAGAAACAATCAAAAATTGACAACTCGTAAAACGAAAACTATAAGTTTTTACTTCATCCGCATTTCTCCCTATCCCATTTCGGAAGCTTACATAAATACATACACTAATGCCTTTTTCTCATGGCGGTAAGCAGAAACCATAGAACGCCACCCACCTCACTCCTTACGTACTCTCTTTGCCTCGTTCACGTTCATACATCTGGTCATACACGTATACAGAAGACAAATGGGTGTAAAACTCAATATATTTCCTGTGATAAAATATCTAATATGCAGATCATAAAATCGAGAAAGGAGGTTGGACTAGCGGTTTATTCTCTGTTGAACTTGTGTGATAAACTTCCTCCCAGCATTGAAAGTTAGGGGCGGTAAGAGTACCTACGTAGTACTATACCTACTAGAATTTAGTAGCAAAGATTTTGAGTGTACTTTATTGTAAAACTACTGTTGTGTAAACTGATGGCTACTTTGTCTTTAATGGCTCTTTTAAAAGCTTTTGTGATTTACTTTTATTGTTTTTGTTTTTCATTGTTGTTTTTCATGAATTTTGTAAGTTTTCTGAGCCCGGATCTCTGTATTTTTTCTGTTCAGTGTTGAGCAGTTCAATGTAAGTACCTACCGTCAGATTTGTTTTACGTACCTAGTTAGTAATATTTAGAGCGAAAGGGACACCGACGCGATAACGGTTACCACGTAATCGTAATCAGTACTTCACCTAAGAAAAAAAAAAAAAAAACATTGAAATTTTACAAAAAAAACGTAAACATTTAAATTTTACAAGAATACTTTACACTTACTTACTTTACTTTACCTTGCATTCTGCATATCCTGTAAGCTTGTGCTGTTTCACTCCTTATAGACATTAATTATCTACGGAGTTTATAATATAAGAGGCCAGGTTTTACTGGTTTTGTAACCACTAACGTGTGAACTGCCAAACACATTTCAGCTTTCGTCAGCTAGTTTTCTAACTTAACCAATATTATTTATCTCCTGTAGACCCATAATAATAAAAGACACTACACACATCCATGTCTTATTTTTATCATCGATAAGGTCTATAATATTTGTTCTTCCATAGATCATAGCATGGCTGCGGCCTGCGGTGGCGCGACGCGGTGTGTTGGCGACACTAGTGACCGCTGCAATGGCGTGGTGCGACGGCTATGACAAACCGATTCTTGTACCGCTGAATGGATGGTAAGAATTACACTGAATATTGTCGCATAGGGGCTGTTTCACCAAAGTTCTTTTTAGCTTGGCAGATCATTGCATACAAATTCTGTTCATTTTTTTTTTCCGGTAATTAGTGGCTACTCAGACATCGTGAAATTGGTCCTTGGACTATTTCTTATGGTCTTAGCTTTTCGTTCAAAAAAGTTTTGAAGTCAGCTTTCAGAGGTGCATTTCGAGTAAAAAGAAGATGGCCAGGATTCGACGAATCACATGCGAGGATTAGGATAGTTGATAAAAAAAATCTTATTAGTTCGTCAGATAGATTTCCAAAAAATATTGGACACTTAAATTTTTCTTTTATCACGTAAACAAACAATGAAGACGATACAGTGCTTTGAAAACTCGTGTGACGTCATATTGCATGACATTTTTTACCAGAAAGTAACGTCACAAGCTCCCACTCACGATCTTTGATGCGGTTTATCTTCATGAATTTTTATTAATTTGAAAAAAACACGTATCCAATATGTTTAAACTAACAAACTGACTAGATTATCGAAAAATATTGGATACTGAACAGATAAATATTTTTTTTTGTCAGGAAACATCCCTATTGATGCACATCTCCACTTTAATCTGCTCGACTGTACCATAATTAAAACCTATAACACTAAATATATCAAACTTCCATTGGGATTTGGTCACAAAGAGTTAACTCTTTGTGGCCAAATCCCAATGGAAGTTTACAGGTCACAAAGAGTTAACTCTTTGTGACCCGTGACACATAAAAAATAGTAATTATTTAAATAGCCACGTTTATTTAAAAGGGAGGTATTATTTTCTGAATTTCTTAATATACCTGTGGAGAAGAGGATGCTCTTGACGTGACCTATAAAGATAATAATGAGCCTTTACCTGAATTTATAATTATTTCGCTACTTAGTTGAGAACGATTTCGGAGAAAATAACCAAAATTAATGTTGGTAGGTACTTAAATTGCCGTAATTATGTTGTACCGTTTTCAGAATAGCTTGGAATATTTACGTACAGACTATTTTTAGCAATCATAAATTGTATTTACTAAAACCAAACATACCAAGTTTAACAAAATTTTAACTTTAACGAACTATTTCTAGCATCTTCCATCTATTCAATATTAACAGAAAGTAATCAATTAATCCCACACACATAATTATCAAATAAATACCTAATCATTTATAGCTAAAGTACAATCCATACAGATATATTTAAACGAAGGCTCAAGATCCCCACAATGTGACTCAAGTAAGCCAAACGTCTATAATATTAATGGCTTCGAACGTACACAAAATGTCGGTACCGGAAACATTACAGATACCGGGAGACATCAATTCTAATAAACCACCACTTTGGAGGATATCCAAAGCATTTGGTAGTCATTAATTAGACATAACTAATGCGAGAAGTCATTAATCAAAGTTTAACGTGGTAAAGGTGCAGACAGGCTGGCATCAACCAACCGTTCAGAGGGAGGACACAAAGTGACAGTCAATCAGCGATAACGATGATGTAAACATCAATGGTGTATAAGAATGGCACCTTGTAGCTAAAGTTCTAATACCATATACAGTCATTATCATCATCTTCCTGCCCTTATCCCATTCTATTTGAGGTCGGCGCTAAATATTTTATTTTTCCATTCTTCGCTGCCACAGTGATATTTACTCCAACACCATTATACAGTATGTTAGTTTAAACGAGGGACGTATTGAATCCCGCAATATGCTTACATGATATGAACAAAAAAAAATCACTGACATATAACAGACAGAAACATACCAAATATTTCGGAAAAGTCTCGCAACCATTGCGCTTCTCACAGAACACGTGAGCGGTTCAATGACTTTTAGGTATATTAATCCATTTTCCCTTCATATTTTAAAACTGGGGTAGGACAGTGGCGAAAAAAAAACGTCTAATAAAGTGAGATGCCATGTCACAATTACATCGCAAATTAATAAGGTTATAGTTTTTTTTACATATTTGGGACGAAAATACTGAATACTCTCCTTCAATATGTCCCTCGTTTAACCTAACACACTGTATATTCAAAAATAACAGGGACTAATGGACAGCGTTTGACCATAATTATATAGTCTGCACCTGGATAATAGTACTTACCTAATACCCGTATTCTCTTAAATTACTCTCAGTTGGATTGGACGCGTTTAAATGCACCTGATCCCTGGTTTATTCTAAAGTTGGAGTTAGTTTTCAAAACCGAAAATAGTTTTGGGTCATCATTAGTGTAGCGGGATAGGGTTTCATTATGTTAAACTTTTGAATGATCACATTTTAATCTAATTATAATTCGTGAATAATCACCTAATGTAAAAGGACTACCCACATCATCCATATCATGATTTTTTTATTCAAGCATTTGTAGCAAAATAAATGTTTAACTGGTTACCAGTGGCTTAAATACCTCTGAATATAGAAAAATTTTGTCGGAATCAACCCTAAAAAAGTATCATTCATCTTCCTACATTACGCTTCCGATCTATTCTCCTTATAAAATATCCGGATCACGTTCTGTAGCTAACTCACTCGTGGTTTCCTGACGCGAATAATTCCGTAAAAGTTCGATCCTTGACGAAATGGCTCACACGGGAAGCAAGGAATGTAAGCAACTAAAACCCTGTCATAAAGAAGAGGCCTGTTTCTCAGCAGTGGAAATATCGTAGGCTAATTATACAGTTACACAAGGGCCGACGCCTGCCGAGGCCGTGGGTTGTTCGAAAGAGATACCGCGGCCCCGGACACAAAGGGCTAAAAAGGAACATGACTGTTTTGTAGTCAGTAGAAGTCTGACACTCCTTTCCGCTCCGCCCAGAGCGGGCGGAGTCATTTGATGATTTTTCACCCACAGTGGGATACAGTGAAGAGCAGAGTGAACTCCGCATACTATGAAAGCAAGACTTAAACTGCTTAAGTAAGCGATATGGAAAATCCAGGCGTATATTTCCTAGAGGTTTAAAAACAGTTCATGTCGAACTATCAAGCAAGCGAAAGCTTTCTAGAGGAGCTCGGCTTTATGTTAACAGCTGTTCGGACTTCGGATCAATCTTCAGGTCAAGCCGTGCTTGCCTAAGTTGGTCCGTGGATGGGTGACCACCCATTATACACCAAGTTTTCTCGATGCGTTGGAAAATACGTGAAGCCGTTGGCTACGCCTGTAATTTGTAGATTTTTGACAATTGTTACAGGTCAGTGGCCCGAAATTCTGAGAACCAGTCTTACGAAGGGGTATCGTATTTCCCAGTACGGTTTTGTTGTAGAGGACAGATAGGCTGCATCTGGTTAGACTGCAAGCCGACCCTAACAAAGTTGTTAATATGCTAGGCAGATGAAGCGAATAGCTTTTGAGTTTGATTAAATTCACGTTAAACCAGTTTTTTAATTTTAAAAGATTGAAATAATAAAATCGAAAGAAAGAAAGAGCTCGCTCAATGCCAGCCTAACATTTGATGTGCTTATTATTTTTCTTTATTGGTATCTAAAATAGCAATCACTTAGATAAGCCACGGTAAAGACAATAACTATTCCGTGAGCCAGCTGAAAAACTGAAGGAATGTTCTGTCTTTTTTGAGGGAAAAAACAGACATAGATGGAATGGTTACCTTCCTGCTCAATCTGTAAATGTCAACCGAAGAAAAGGGTTCTTTTTACGGTTCCACGAGCAGTCACTATAGTAATGAGTCAACGACTTATCTTATAGGTACATACCTACATTTTTCTGTAGCTACATCGACAATTTTACAGAGTGAAAGAGTAAAATCTTGATAGGCTGTTTGATTGCCACTTCTGGTGTCTATTTTAAACATTGTCAAATTATGATTCCATCAAACAGTTTTTGTAGATAATTGATCGAGATATCAGAGAAAAGTAATAGGAGCTTAAACACGTAATTTAAATGACTCAATCGCACTGATCATGAAATCGATTCTCAGAACGGGCAGTCTTTTCTGCTAGCGTTTGTACCCGGTTGATGGAAATATGCAACCTTATTACTTAAGGTATAAGAGTGAAAAATGGCAGACCATCAGTGAGCCCGCCGCACCTTTGCCTGACCCATCCGGGATAAAAACCGTGATGTTATCTTTCTGATGTTACTTTTACAAAAAAAGACCCAAAAAGTTCAGTATTACGTTTAGGGCAGTAACGTTTATTGTTAATTAACTTGATAATCGCTCCCCTTATCTTTTCCCATTAAGTTTTTCGTAATGAATGTCCCCAGGGACAACAGTAGACGTAGACGATTATCCCTAATGAGAAATCCTGAGAAAATAATTGGAATGAGAAAGAAAATAATGTGCTATTGTTTTCTTTCTTGCAGAATATTGTAGGCACGGCGTATTATACAACTTCATTACTTGATATACCTACCTACCTACTAGTTTGGAATATTTGGGATTTTATCTACTTAGAAACAGTGTCTTAGCTTATATAAAACGATGTCATGATCATGAACACTGAAAACGGGATTATTACCATGTTTACTATTAGTTTTGAGTTCCCTTAATTCAGAAAACACACAAATAGTATTCTATTAAATACGATGTTAATGTGAATACGATTCAGTTCTTTCAAAAAACGTTCAGTTTTGTTTGTAACATTAAATTAGTACATAAATATAAAAAGGGAATGAATTAGGACGTGAGCTTTTGGTTTCAATCAAACATAGAAAATCATACTTTATCGCGAGCCTGAAAACGTTAAGCCTCCACACGCAACCATTTTCACGATGCTTGACCACGTATAGCAAGAACATATCTACTGATTCAAAACTATAAATCTTCTTCTTCTCTTTAATTTTTGAAATTTTACAGCAAGACATTTACTTATTTATTTTCTGTCCTCCTAGGCTTCAGCCGCCAATAGCATCAACAGTTCGGGTGCTCTCCGTGGGAGGGTCAACTCCTGGAGCGGGAGCCAGGCTGCTGCAGCTAGCACCGTCCGGGCAGCATCTGGTGTTAGCACCTTCGGCTGGAGACCCTCAACTGTGGCATGTGATGTCTAATTCTAGAGTTCATACGTTCAAAGGTAAGACTGATTTTTTTCTTTTTTCGTCTTTGGTTTTTTTCCTAGTTTTATTCCCTAAAATTCAGCATTAAAATCACCATCTGCCTAACCATTTTCCAACTATGCTGGGGTCGACTTCCAGTCAAACCGGGTGCAGCTAAATAACACGATTTTACATGGAGCGTCTGCCAATCTGACCTCCACAACCCAGTCAATACTGGGTATTATGATACCCCTTGGTAAGACTGGTTGTCGGACTATTGGGCTACTGTCGGGCCACTGACTTACCTGTTACCAGGGCCCCGAGTCTGCTATTCAATAGTGTCAGAATGGTCTATCATTGATCTCATAATTGTTGATTTTGACAACACCAAACTTGTCAAAATCAACAATTATGAGATCAATGATAGACCATTCTGACACTATTGAATAGCAGACTCGGGGCCCAGTGTACCTGTACCTGACTGTCGAAGATTTACAAATGACAGTCATTTAGTATTACAATTGAAAACAATAACTTCATTTTGCTTAAGTATGTATTTAAGCATTTAAATCTTAGAAATAATGTGGGTATAACAAAATTAACAAGATGTCACATGTCTTCGAATTTCTTGGTTCTAAGACATGCCGATTTCCTCACGATGTGTTCCTACACCGTTTTGAGAGCAGTGGTGATGAAATAAATTACACAAAGTAATGCGCCTGCCTTAGTTTGATCCCACGACTAACTGTTCCTCCATTCTAAGCAATACCCTTACTCCACATCAAATACCAATTAAAACTAGCCAGCACAACTTTAATGAACTCAAATAATAAATCAACTGTTCCTCGCGTATTTTGATGTATATTTTTCTTCCATAAATAACTTTGCCCTCGTCAAGTAGACGTTAGATCCAAGTTTAAACCACAATTTTTTAGGAAAATATTTTACGACAAAGGTTGACACGAGTATTGTCTGTTTATTCAAATTACAACCTTCTTTCTTCGATGATTAAGAGTAATATGAAATGGTATAACTTGGAAAGTTGACGTGATGTGTGTGTTTCTGATCAGTAAGTCTATAAATACAATGTATATTATTATGACATAATAATTTAGAAACTAGCTGTTGCCCGCGACCTTCATCCGTGTGAAAATATTATAAAAATATGATTTCCCTATTTGAATCGAATTTTGTTAACAATTCCAAGGGTTTAAATTGTATCTGCATGGAACCATAATGCTTTTTTTAAATAAAACTAAGTAAGTCTTTATTGTTACAACTATGTACCAGTAAATGAAACGAAACGGCTTGACTGATTCTGACCCGCCAGTACCGACGTATTGGCGGGTCAAAATCAGTCCAGCCGTTTCGGAGATAAGCCGGAACAGAGAAACAGACAAAACAATGTACCGTATATACGTTGTTATTTTGATAATACGAACAGACACTTTAATTTGTCTCTGTCATCACTAATACAACAAAGTCCTCTGCCGCGTTTATCTGTCTGTCTGTTCGCGATAAACTCAAAAACTACTGCACCGATTTACATCGATAAAGTGGTTCTCAAGGAAGGTTTTAGTATACAATTTGACCGACATCGACACGGGTGAAGCCGTGGGCATCAGCTAGTTCAAATATATTTTAGGCCTTGAAAATATTGTTCGCTGTGCAATTAGAACCGTGAAACGAGTCAACCAGGTCACCAAATAAAACACTAAGTACCTATCTAGCTGCGGGTTTGTCGAAAGAGATACCGCGGCCCCGGACAAAAAGGGTAACGAAGGAACATGAGTGGAATTTAGTCAGTAGAAGTCTGACACTCCGCTGAACTTCCGTTCTGCCCAGAGCAGGAAGAGTCATGATGATGATTTCCAAAAAGTACCTTAAAATATTACAGCGATAAAGATTGAAAATTGCGGACCCACCCCGTATGTAGCGTAAGAGTGGCAATCCAATTTTATTGCAGTAACCTAAGTCCATCGATTTTCTCGCGAGGACGGTGTCCAAGATCAATCTAGATGATTAGATCGAAACCAATTTCTTCCTCATATGAGGAGGATATGGAGTGGAAAGGACACCGGCGCGCAAGTACATCATTATATAGTTAATTTTCGTCGATTGTTAAAAAGAACCTGCAAAAGTGCTATACTTACAGACTGAAAATGTATGGAACGTTTCTATGTCCCTTCCAGCCTGTAAAGAAACGATTAATTCACCCGTGAAAGCTGTAAATTGGCGTTTGAAAAATGTGTATGAACGACTATTTGATTAGTAAAACTACTGTCCATTTTTTTTGGTGTGTTGGAAATCAGGGGTTATTTGGGCTCTGGACAGTGCGGAAGGGAGTGTCAGACTTCTGCTGACTAAAAACCGCCCATGTTCCTTCTTAGCCCGTATCGTTTTCGAACAACCTGCAGCCCCGACGGGAAAAGGGGTTTGAACTTTTTTGTATGGAAGCTGGCATATCAACCCACCGGCATTTTGATTTTTTTTTAGAAATCACGGCTAATGATGAAATTGGTACCTATAGGTAGAAGACACTACACGAACAAAAAATGTCTTGGAACATGGTACCCCAAAGTGTCACGTTATCGAGATATTTGAAGGTAAAGAATCGAGAAATGGATACAACGACAATCATTAAAAATAGACTTATAACGTGTACAGGCGCTAAACTGTATCCAAATAATCGTTCACAGTTCACAATTTCACGGATCACTAACGAAATCAACATCATGTTCCATTTCTAATTATCGTGATTGGTCGATGAGCTATTGATTCAACAGTATTGTTTGTTCGTTCGCGTGTACATTACATTGTACGAATACATATCTACGGGTCGATTGGTTAGCAATTACTCGTGGGCCTAACACAAAAGCGCGGTGTAAGCGTTATTTGAAGAACTTTTGGTGGCGAGAAAGTGTTTCTCTAGCCAACGCAACATTTGTGCCACTTGCAGAATTTTTTTCACTTGGACAAACTTTTGGTGGTGAGGAAGTGTTTCCCTACCCAACGCAACATTTGTGCCAGTTGCAGAAAATATCTCACTTGGCAATGTTTGCCATGACTGGCCTGGATGTCTTTAAATACACAGGTTGACCGAAACAAGGAAAACCTGCTCAAGTGGAGATTTATAAATACATAACTCAGCCCTGTAGTGTAAATGTGGTGTTGCCTCACGAACTATGGGACACTTGTTATCGAGTCCTGCCTGTCCTTGCCTGCACCTAACTGGAGCTAATAAAATGACTTAACTTAAACAAACTTTCTTACCAATTACCTGAACTTAACTGTAACTTATAACGATAAACATGGAAGTTATCCCGTAAGAAACAGTAAGTATATTGTTACTGGTTGCACACTGTAGTGCTTACTTTTTTTTCACACGATTCGAGTGTTACATCAGTACCAGTTGTAATACTCGAATCTGAACTGTTACAATAACAGCTGAAAACACCCGTTGAGGGAAGGAACCTGTCCCATCGGGGCTGCGGATTGTTCGAAAGACATACCGCGACCTCGACACAAACGGCTATAAAGGAACATGGGTGGTTTTTTTAGTCAGTAGAAGTCTGACACTCCCTACCGCTCCGCCCAGAGCGGGAGGAGTCATTTGATGGTTTCCCACTCTCCAAAAAAAAGGGAGCCTTTACGTTAACTTCGCGCGTTCGTGCTAGAGCCGCCATTGAATTGAATTTAAAATCTAATTATACAAATGTAGAATTTGGGCCGATTGTATTTTGTTTAACAAAGGCGTAATGGATATTGATAATGTAGCTTTCAACCGTGAATGATTTGTTTTTAATGGCTTAAAACATTAAATGGGGTTAAATAGATAACTAAACTCTGTTAAATAAATCGTGTAAATTTTTGTTTTAATAACATAACATCAAGCTTGTGATCCCCGAGGACTCAGGCAGAGGGGTACCCATTTCTGCAGATTAGTTTAAGTCCCAAGTCATTGGGGGCGAGCCCATTGACTTTAACCGGGCACTCTCCGTGGCTGCTACTGAGAAATTCCAGATGAATAAACTCAACAGCACTTTGTCCGACCTGGGAAACGAACCCAGGACCTCATGCACAGCAGTGGCACTTACGACCACTAGAATAACGAGTCAGCCTTGTTTAATAATAATATTATTCACTTTTATATTACTGAAAAAAAATGCTAAAGCTTCATCATCTTCCTGCCCTTATCCCATTCTATTTGGGGTCGGCGCAATACGTTTTCTTCTTCCATTTCTTCTTATTGGTTATTATTTCACCATCACTTTGATTGTAGTTTTCCTATATAGTATACTTTACTCAGAAGTATGGAATGTCTTTGACTGCATTCAGATTGTGATAAGCTGGCTACGCAATGCTACGACGTAGCAACTACATCAGCTACGCCGTAGCAACAAGCATACGATATTTATTCATTTGTTTTTACACTTGGTCAAATTCAAATGCAACTTTTGAATATCAATAGAGATATTTCCTGACTAAAAAAAAAATATTCTAATTAGTCCGTCTGTTAGATTATTGAAAAATATTGGATACGTATTTTTGGTTTATCAAATCAATAAGAATTTACGAAGATAAAATTCATTCACCGGTAAAGAATGTCATAGAAATGTGTGTGTGTGGCCTATTGTGTAACTTTTCGTATATTATGCATCACTTATTGTAACTGTTATTTTAGTTTATATCATATACATAAATGTCTCTCTAGTTATTAATCATTTAAAGTAATCTGTGGAAAACGTAGTGGGTAACATATTTATTATATTTTAGTATTTAAGCCTTGTTTTAACCTGTAATATGTTACTGTTTGTTTTTCCTTAATAAATAAATCACACGAGTTTTCAAAGCACTGTATCGTCTTCATTGTATGTTTACGTGAAAAAATAAAAAATGTGTCCAATATTTTTTGGAAATCTATCTGACGGACTAATTTTTTTTTTGTTAACTAACCTATTCCTGAAAATGTTATAATGTAAATCCTTGATTTCTCAGTCCTTATTTTATTGCAACTGTCACATACACTGAATGAAATGTGAAATTATTTGAAACGTTCCACTACAAATAGCTTCATACGACCCGCTACGGTCGATCGTAGCTAGTTTGCGAATATCCAAGTCAATATTTCCTGCTCACGCCCGCTTTTCAGACAGTAGAACGGAAATGGTTACGATGCAGTTTCGATCCAGTTTTGCGTTGAAATACCCACACATTCCGGTTAACTATGGGTCGTGTTAAAGTTATAATTTATTTGTGATACTGGGTACATCCCTTTTTATGCGCTTTTGCTTATGTATCCTATAATAGTCTAGTACTTGCATAAGTACTTAAACATACACAGTGTTTGCATGAGCTACATAAAATAATGGACAGTTACATGAAAGCTGTCTTTAGCCGTCTACCAAAAAAGAGGGGTGTTATAAGTTTAACGTGTCTGTGTCTGTCTGTTGCATCGTAGCTCCGATTAAGATGCATTTTTTTGTTTAAAAGCTGACGTAACCGAAATGGTTTTTAGCAACAATTTATTAAGATCTGTTCAGGCGTTTCAAGGTCATCAGCTATTTTATGCTCTGTTATACGTATGTTGATATAACTAATTATACTTCTTCGCTAAACGCGCTTATCTTAAAAATATATATACGTTTTTGGGGGGTATAAGGAACAGGGTGTAAAGTTCCTCATCCTCAATAGAAAAGGGAGGATCCTCCGATCAGACAGGTGTTGTGTCTGGTGGGCTAACTGCTCGACATAATATGTAAGTCGGGATTTTCTATATAGGCTAATGTCGCGGATAAAGTTGATAGCGCGATGTAATATTTGTCATTTTAGTTTTCATGTGTTGCGATAGATGTCTTTGTCGCCACAGGTTCTTTTAATGAAGTTATATGCCACAAGAGACTTTTTCTTTTTGAGGTTTTATTGTCGGGGTTATTATTTTTTTTGGGTTTATAATACTCGTACTTGTTTAACTTACGCGTATACTTATTGTCGTATCTGTACCAGGCAATCGTTGAAGACTTTAAAAAGACTGCATCCAACTATACTCTTTAAAGCGTCATCATCATCAACAGCCTTTTAATGTTCCCACTGCTGGGACACAGGCCTCTCTTTGAGAGGGTATGGGCTATAATCTACCACGCGGGCCCAGTGCGGATTGGTAGTCACATGACTTCGAATTTTTGGTTCTAAGACATGCCGATTTCCTCACGTGGTTTTTTTAAAGCGTATTATGACAAAATTACTAACTTATTGTAATGTCTTTGTTACCAGGTCATTCAGGAAGGATCCTTTGCATGTGCGTCACAAGAGAATCCCAATATCTGCTGACTGGTTCCGAAGACACCACTGTCATCGTCTGGGATCTTCACACGTTGGCAGTCAAGACCAAAATACTGTGAGTAACTTCAAGATCTCCTCCAACTTTGATACTTATGATAGAATCATTTTTGTACAGTCGACCGATCGTTATGGTTGGTACAGGTAGTTAGCGGCCTGAAAGTCTGTAGCCAGGAAGCCGACTCTCAATAGAGTTTGCAAAAGCCTAGCCAGGTAAATGACTTGTGCTTGTATATTTATGTCCACGAAGTAAGAGAATAAAACACTACTTATAACATAAAAAAGGTGTAAAAGTACCCTTAACGGAAACGAAAGGCACTTGTTTTCCCCAACACTACGACATTTTTTTTGTTTTAGACCATACCTGGGAACCCCCTAGTTATGGAGATATTGGGAGTCAAAGTTCCAAATTGTTCACAGCTGTTTTTTGTAAATACTAGTTTTTCAGGTTATAAATTTACTTAAACTATCTCCATGACCCGTTTACTATTAAAAGCATCCACTAGCACAATGTTTTAAGAGTGCTACATTGAGTTTTACCGTAAAATGTGATTTTTGACCCCACCAAAAAAGTCGTTTTCCAGCAAAAAAATTTGCGTTGTTTGATGTATAGAATGCTTGGTTGACGGCTGTGTGATGGGTTACACCCTATATATTTCATTGGAACAAGACAAATTCTACTAGTTTTGTATTAATAATAGAATTTGTCTTGCAAACCAACAAGAAGAATTAAGCGAACCATGTAATTACGCCTTAACAAACGACAGGACGAATAAGGCTCTTCGTAAGTACAAGATTAGGTACACGGCGAACAAGTAATCAATTACCTAATTGATCTCTTGTTCCATTGTACTAACAACATTACTTTAATACCTACACCCTATTATCCCTGAACACAAACCCCAAATGAGCTTGAAGCTCATAAGAATCATTTTACTGAAAATAGAGTTCGATTGTCTGTAATGTTTTGGAACGTGATCACATTACTCTAATTGTCAAGAGAAAACTATAAAAGTTTGTAAAAGTCGTCGTGACAAACTTAGTTAATTATGTATTATCTAGATATTCGAAGACACAAAAACGATGTTGGTTATAATATTCTTATTCAATGCAACATTTTAATTAAAGTCTGCGTTATATTCATGATTATTTTGATGTTTTAAAAAGATAATATAATACAAATATATATAGTTTCAACTCCGCAAAAAATAGATTCAGTTTCCTAAGTAGAATGCAGCATGTGCAATGAGTAATGCTACATTAACCAAATCTATGCTCTCATCTTCACATTTCATATTCGTCAAATGTATTAAAATTTCAGTCACGTACACTACATACAGACAGTCCTTTGTTATCTCAGTAAATAGGAGCTCATTACTTCAGCTTCACTCGTCTCATTGTTCATTTAGTAAACCACCTGTACTCGTGCTACAGTCTTAATATTAGTACTGTACATAAGGGGGTTAAATACTGCCTCGTTGGTCTAGTGGTCGTGCTGTGCATTAGGTTCTGGGCTCGATTCCCAGGTCGGACAAAAAGTCCCATTGGGTTCTTCTCTAGAAATTTCGCAGTAGTTGCCCGGAGTTTGGAAGTTGGCGGTATAATACCCCCGTGCCTCGGCAAGCACGTTAAGTCGTTGGTCCTACGTCTGATCTCTCTCGGGTCGTGTCGCATTGCCGTCCCATCGGACTTTGAGAGAAAAGGAACAGAGAGTGCGCCTGTGCCTGTGCGCAGGAAATATTATAGTGCGTGTGTGTGCGCACTTGTGCACTATAATATTTTCTGCGCCAATGGCTAATATTGGCCGCCGTGACCGAAAATGTTCAGGAGGACTATTATTATTACTGTACATATTAATAAATAACAGCAATGGCTACGTGAGTGTCTACATATCGTATTTAAGCGACACATCTGCCGAAAATTACTTGTCAGAATAATTCCAGTATTTCCTACTCCTCCGCTATTCTTTTCTGATTAATTTCGTTGCGTATTTCAAGACAGTTTAATTGTTTCTCTGGGACTTCGTCGAGCTTCATTGTTTCGCGCTTTTCTTGTCACCACTGCTGCACTGGTGATTCTGGCTTTTAGGAGTTGCAGTGGTTTGGACACGTTGAGGATTGTCTCAAAAAAAATACCGCCGGCTATCTTTTCTATGAAAATTTTGATGATCGTAATTTTACATGAACAATAACAATGAATATTGACAGTGTAGTGGAATGATGTATATTAGAAATATTCCTGTTTTGTGCACACATGGCGACACATTAAGCTATATATTTCCAGTGTAACATGACCTCGCTCTGGATGGATTTCCCGTACAAGGAAAGATCCACTTAAATGGGTTGTGCACATTTTGTTTGACAGTACAAAATATGAAAATATGTACGTTTATGTGTATTGTTTGTCACAGGGAACACATAGCCCCGGTGCTGTGCGTAGCAGCCATCGTGAAGCGGTCATTAGTGATCAGCGGGGGGGAGGACTCCGCAGTCATTGTGACTTCACTCGTTGATGGTGCACTGGTAAGGGTTGTTTTTATTTCTGTTTAATAATAACAATTAACAACATTAAAGCCAATGTATTTTTAGGCTAAAAAAAAACTACTGTTCTATAACTTTTGTAAATTAAAACACTGTCTGATATACAATTTTTAGTCAAAAACCGACAAAAAACACACAAAAAATAACACAGGATTGAAAATAACACAGGTAGCTTATAATTAGGCATACATTTTGGTCCCACCTAATTTAAGTACTGGCCATGCATTGCTTGCTTTCGTATTTTTACTGCCTCACTCAGATGTGTTTAATGATAACTTAAGCCGTCACTTAGTAAAGAATTGACATACAAAACCTTTACTAAGTGACGGCTTTAGTTATCATTAAACGTCTCTGAGTAGAGATTGTTTTTAATTTTCCATACAGTAATCGAAACTATCTATCTCGTAAAACAGAATAAATTGTTCCAGATTGTCGTCATTTCATAATTTTATTTCCTTTTTGTTGTCCAGAAAACAGTACTGTCCATTATAATACCTGCTTCTACTTAAAGAACCAATTTTCACCAGGTAACTAAACTCGACCACCACCGAGGCTCAGTGACAGCTGTCAAAGTAATCCAAGATGGCGACATCCTCGTCACGTGCTCACAAGACGGGACAGTATGCACATGGAACGTCGACAACTTCACATTACTCAGTACCGTGAACGCAGGAGTACCGATAAACACTATGGAAGTGACGGATGACAATGTATTCCTTATAACGTTGCAAGGAGAGAATGAATTGCATGTCAGAACGTTTATCACTGGGACGCACCTGCATGTATTGAAGAGGCATAAGGCTAAGGTAAGTGGAGATATATATGCTACTTAATTGTGGTACTTTGGGATGCTTTTGCATGATTTGACCATTTGTCACCCAAACAGAGTTGTCTGACCCCTTACTGAATTGTGAACGCGTGGATCACCAAAAAAGAAGTGACTGGTGCCAATTTGTTTCCGATCGCACTCTGTGCATGGAACCTTGAAAGAGACGTTATACAATTTATTTCTCCTCATATACTGAACTTAAAGAGGAGCTCGTGACTTAATAATAACTGCCACTCGTGTTGATCTTTAGGTTAAACCACGCTTGCTTAGGTTGGGCTGTGGATGGGTGACCAACCATTACATACCGAGTTTCCTCCGTACCTCGGAAAGCACGTTAAGCTGTTGGTCCCGGTTGCCATATTCAGTGACCTGAAAGTCTGACAACGAGTCTTACCAAAGGGTATCGTATTGCCCAGTAATAACTGGGTTGTGGAGGTCAGATAGGCAGTCGCTCCATGTAAAATACTGGTATTCAGATGCATCCGTTTAGACTGGAAGCCGACCCCGACATAGTTAGGGAAAAGCTGGGCAGGTGATGATATACTGAACTTAGCCTGTTTTCAGTACAATATTTTGCAAGAAGCTACTTCTACTTATTTTTAAACCCAAAACATTGCTTCCTGTAGACATAACACGTTTCCAAGCTTAACATCGTACAGAACCTAATTAAATTATTCACAACAAAATGTTGTAGCTATTTTGGAAAAATAAAACAAATACCAGTCTAATTAACTTTGAATACAAAACAACGGACCTTTGTCTTTCTTAGACAAAGTAATCTTTTGTCTTACAATCCCGTTGTGGATCCCGAAGGTATTACAGTAGAGAATAGCTTCAGCAGGACAGGCGTTTGTACTGTTCTTAATCTAATATTATTGAGTCAGGCATAAAAGAATCCCCGTCGGGGCTGCGGGTTGTTCGAAAGAGATACCGCGGCCTCGGCGCAAGGGCTAAGAAGGAACATGGGTGGTTTTTAGTCAGTAGAAGTCTGGCACTCCCTTCCGCTCTGTCCAAGAGCGGGAAGGGTTATTTGATGATTTTCCATCCCCCAAAAAAAAAAAAAAAGACAAAAGATTCTCCGTCGGGGCTGCGGGTTGTTCGAAAGAGATACCGCGGCCTCGGCGCAAGGGCTAAGAAGGAACATGGGTGGTTTTTAGTCAGTAGAAGTCGGGTACTCCCTTTTGCTCTGCCCAGAGCGGGAGGGGTTATTTGATGATTTTCCAGCCGCCAAAAAAAATTTAAATGCATAAAAGATTAAGCAGTTATTAAAGCCTGACTACTGCCTCGGTGGTCTAGTGATAACAAGCGCGACGGCTGAGCATGCTGGGTTCAACTTCCGGGTTGGGCAAAGTGTCATTTGGTTTTTCCATCAGGAATTTCTCAGTAGCAGCAGGAGTTTAGATTTGTGCCTGGTTGATGGCAATAGGCTTGCGCCCTATAACATGGGAGTTGAACGTAACTGGTGAAATATCGCTGTTCTAGGGTACACCTCTGTCTAAGCCTTCAGGGATTGCAGGCGTGATGTTGTTTTATGTTATGAAGTTTGGCAGTTGTGCAACGTTTATTCAAAGTACGTGCTAATTAACGTCTATAAGGTACACCTCTCCCTAACCCTTTGATGGATTACAGACGTGATGTTATGTTCATATAGCGTCGGTTCTAGGCCAGCCTTAGTCTCCACTGCGCTCAGACCCCGCAAATTAATTAGATTCCCACCATAAATTCAATCTTCCTGACGTAGAAAACACTTTCATTTTAATAAAATCTCTTTCATTTTGTTCGCTCGAAGCTAAAGAAGAAAGAACAAGTTTTTAAAGAGACCCCTGTTGCGTCCCAACATGACTTTATCTTAAAACTTTGTTCAGCAATACCTTCCTATTATCTGGACCAACGTTAATCTCACGCTATGGTACGAGGCTTTTGTTAAATTAAAAAGACACGGCCTACTAAGTTTGTAAAGACGGTGCGATCTTGTGTCAACAGTTTCAGCGTCCATTTTAATTAAATCTACACGTCGATTAAAAACAGATGGAAAGTCAATGACAACACCTATTTGCGCGTAATAAAGTATCAATTATTTGCTATTACTGTAATAAAAATTTCGTGAAATACTGGTTGACCCAAACCCTCTCCGTGATAGTTTGCGATTTATACATTTATTAAAATATAAGAACCAGTTTATTAAAATTATATCTTTATTTTTCACACACTTTAATACTCACATTCTTTAACGTGTACTTGAGGCGTTTTCTAATTTTATTAGCATCAAGAACAACAAAAAATAAGCAGAATCTAAACATTAAATAAAGCGAATGATGTTTTTAGACGGGCCTCATTTAAAGACCGGTGATTATTATAAATTAGTAACAACTTGGAATTGAATTCTAATACATTTCAAAGAACATTCCATTCAGTTGGTAGGTAAACAAAGACAAACGAAGTTATACCACACCAATAACTCCAAATTCCAACAAGTTCTAATTCCTAATAAATCCAAACTCTCCGAAAACCGTGGCCAAATAGTTGTCCACGAAATATTTAGCCCAATACAACCTTGACATCCACCGCACATTCAACCTAACGTAATTGGGTATCACCAAATTGGTTAAGCTCTTTATTCGTTACAGAAAATAGATTACCACCGATTTCTTTTAAGTGCTCTTGGACCCGTTTCTTATTACATTTGGTGGACGCGCCGCTAAGCGGTGCTATTACGTTACCATCGATATTGTGGATTCGGGAACTTTCTTTGTGTATTTCCGTAAAAGCATGTTATTGGTATTCTAGCTCTTGGAGGAAAGAAAGAAAAAGTATTTATTAGTCTCAAACAGGATATAACAAAATAATACAAAAAACACGTAAAACGAAAAAGTATATTAGATCTAAAACAAATAAAACACAGTTTAATGTATTATACCAAAATTCGTCATCTACGAGGACCTATGGTGCATGGTGCTATAACATTTTAGACAAATGTGACAGCGCTGGTATTCTAATAAGGGCCAATTTGATGTCTTGCCTGTCAACATCTGGGTGGAGGTTACATTATCCTACGGGAACGCACGGTCATGATACAAAATATCCTATGTTTTAACCCAGTTCATGATATATCGATGTGTAAAAATAAATCCGATTCCGTCCAGCCATTAAGGCAAGTCGTGTACCAGACGGATTGGCAGATGACTATTAACGGATTTATTGTTGGATTAAATCTTTTGCAATATCAGCATTCCATATAACATTATTGGGTACACAGATTTTATCCATACTTTGTGGTTGACCAGTCTCTTGTATTGTGCGGTCAGTCAAAGGGATTATTATATTAGTATTGGCAGTGTTCATTTTCTAGCTAGTCACATAATATTGTTGTTACAATTCCCGTGGTTACGGGTAAATAGCTATTTCAGTGACTAGTTTTGGGAACAGTAAGTGACAAAGCGTCCGGTATTATCTTCACAGAATTTCACTACAGGTCTAAAATCAAATCTATCATTTATGAAAACGCCAATAATGATAGATAGCTTTTCCAATATCAATTTTCATGAATCTGAAAATTCACTAATTTCATTTTGATATTACAATGAGGAATTAAATAGCTATTTTCAGAACTATCGGGCAATGAATCCGGGGACAAAATTAATTCATTTCTGGTATCCTCTTTCCGATAACGAACTTTCAATTAGTAGCGAATAGAATCGAAAACTTGGACTGGAGCAAGTATTAATTGATGCTTTAATTAATATCCCGAGAACGAAGTATCTTCAGACGTCTTGTAAGTGCAGGTATCAGCAAAAAGAGAATTTCTGAAGTTGCAAAACTTGAGGAAGTTGGAGTTGAAAAACAAACCAATGCTTCTTTGGTAAAGCGGAACGTAATGGAGATCGTATACTTTTACTGATATTATAATATATTTATACCGATTTTTCTAAAACTATGTTGTTACAGGGAATTTGATAGAACAAAAGAACGAATACCGTTACCATGGGTACTTTAATACCCTTTCATTCCAATCAGATTGAGCCTACCCAACTAAAAATATACCTGTAGAAAAAAAAAATTAGTGTCTGTTTGTAATTTCAAAATAACGGCATATTTTTTATTGATATTTATCAGTCTGTCTGTTTATTTGTTTCGACTAGTCTCCAAAACCTAGACCTGCCATTATGAAGCCAATTTTATTTTAGAAAAAAGATTAACATTCCGTGCAATTTTTTTTTTTTAAAAGACGTTGCCCCACACTAGGAATTTCTTTAGTATCGTGGGTGCGTTCACAAACATTTAAACTCGCATTCACAAATACCCAAACATTAAATAAAAAAACAACAAATAATTAATTTAAAACCCGTGAAATTGTTAACAAAATCAGAATCAAATAGTGAAGTAATACTTTTATAATAATTTCACACTTACTAATTTCGGGGACAACAGCTAGTATTTTATAAAAAATGTTTTGGTTGTCTCCTGTCTACCTATAGAGTTTCCAACAACGAGTTACCAGGAAAGAATATCTCATAGAAGTTAACACTTTTAGGTGAAATGTTTCTGCGTGGCTCACGACTCGTCACGCGCGGCTGTAGGCTGTTCTGACCAGAGGATCTACTTGTACAGTCTGCACACCGCAACACTCCTGCGCACATTAGCTGTGGCGCATGATTTAGCGGCGCTGGCTGTAGCTGATAAAGATCACTTCTTGTTGGCTGCTGGTAAGATCTTCTCATAGTTTTAGACTTAGGCTCGGTTACACTATAAAATCCCTAAATGCGTTAATGATCACAAACATTGTTCTATTTCTATTAATCGTTTTAAAATGACAAAGTCAGATATTGTATGCTTTAAATGTGTTTAATGCTAAATTTGATCCCGTCGGGGCTGCGGGTTGTTTGCAAGAGATACCGCGGCCTCGACATAAAGGGCTTAGAAGGAACATGGGTGGTTTTTAGTCAGTAGAAGTCTGACACTCCCTTTCGCTCTGCCCAAGAGCGGGAGGGGTTAATCGATGATTTTCCACCCGCCGATCTTACTACAGATAGTTACAAAAACTCTATTATTTCAGGCGGCAACAGAGTCACGATATATTCATTCCACACAGAAGACAACTTGACTAATTTCCGACCGACCAAGCAAAGACAGAGACGTCAAACGAAGTCCATGACGAATGTCACAATGTTACAGGTAAACGCTTAGAAATAAATCCCAGTCTATATTTATATCCTTCTCCGAATATTTGTGTGACGATATTTTTATTCTGCCAATAAGATAGATTTGTACGGAAACACGGAAAAATGGAGACAGTAATAAGTCTAAAGGGTCGGTTAAAAGATAATCCCTGGCAAGAGTTAATGTTCAAAAGAGATTTGAACATTAAAAGCTTTTATTTACGTATATATCTCATAAAACAAAAACATCTTAAGAAATAAACAGTTTTATCAACATTCGTTATCATTTTTGTCCTAACAGGCAGAACAAAGTGAACTCATCCCAATCAGTTGCCTTGAAATCTCTCGAGATGGTCAACTGGCTGCCAGTGGCTGTGCCCGTGGTTTGGTCAGAGTGTGGCATCTGTCTACCCATCGCCTTCAAACCACACTGAACGGGCACTTGGGCCACGTCACCTGCGTGACTTTCTCTCCTAACAATCTGTTGGTATTGAGCGGGTCTGAAGATAGAACCATTGTTGTATGGCAACTGGCTGATAATTCGCCATCATTGACGTACAAGGTTAGTAAGAACAAGGTTGTAGGTATTTCTAGAATCTTCATAAATTCAGATCCTTCAGAAAATAAGGTCGTAAACCCGAAAACTTTAAGGTCCAGAATAGAGTATTTAATTAAAAACTCTTCTTGTTAAAAAACATTCTATCTTTGTCTACATAACTCCGTCGTCAAACTTTCCAGCGATCTTTTATTAAGTTATACATAGCGGAGTTTTTGCAGGGGCATTCGGCAGCTCTTCAAACTTTACTCATGATGTCAGATGGGAGACGAGCGATGTCGGGTGACCGAGCTCGGAATGTTCACGTATGGCTTGTGGACTCCGGCATAGTCCTGCATTCAACTGCTGCACCCACAGCCAGTCTGGATGTTACTCTAAACATGAAGTTCTCCGTAAGTTTCAAACTAACTTTGCAGGCAAAGTTGGGCATACTCAACATTCTGACTAGATTAGGCTCATAGATTCCAGGTTTTACGAGTTGAATGTTGTATGTAAGTTTTGTAAGTTGCCAGTATTGAATGGTGTCTCTTATTATTACTTTAACTTATACTTCAACATACTCGAGTTACTTTTTAACCTAATAAATAAATATTCAGGAGTTTTTACGTGTTAAACTCGACATCACAATTTTGATGCAGTAAGTTACTATGGAAATATATCGTACGAGACTTTCAGAGTAAGTTGGTGCATCAAAATCTGTTGCTTATGTTTAAACTGTTAAAGCTCAAAATAGGATAACACCAACGAAGCCTTTTCAATGTTGTCGTTATCATACAGGTTCTATCAGACGGTGACAACTCAGTCCGTATCTGGACGTTAGCTGGCGGTGACAGCGGAGAAGAAAAAAGGAATGTATCTCACGCAGAAAGGATCACATGTTTTGCTTTGACGGCAGACTCGCAACATGTGGTCACCGGGTCTATGGATATGTCGTTGAAAGTCTGGAAGTTAGATGGAGGAAAATTGTCTCAGGTTAGTATTTTTGTACTTTGTTGTGTCACGGTAGTGAGTAGAGTATAAAAAGGTGATGGTCGACAATATAACACAATTATTTTTTATTTATATAAGTATTTCAAACTTTTTTTTTGTCTTTCAATTTACTAGCTAAACATTTTAGTTTGTTAGCTAGTTTAGCTAGGCGTTTGTAACTAATTACAAATGTTAAATTTATCTAGTAAACAATTGACCTTAAAAATTGTAAATAAATAATTTTGACTTTGACTTATAACAACTAGTAACTATTTATATACAGATCTGAACTGATCTGTTAGTACTGTATAAGAAGTGAATTAAAACGAGGATTCAACCGTTACTGAGAAATATCTTGGTAACGCCTCGTAATTTCCGAGAAATAAACTCTTACTTTTGATTTTAACAAACCTTTAGTTTATTTTGGGGTTGTGTAAAGGTAATATCTATTCTATGAAATACTTTTGGCACTAAATATCTTAAAATTCTTTCCTCATAATTCAGCACGTAATGTGTACTCATTTCTCCTTTTTACCCGACGGCGGCTAAGCCCAAAAGGAGGATCATTAACAAAACAAACTATTTTTATACCAGGTACTAGTCGGTCACT
The DNA here is from genome assembly GCA_949774965.1 of Diarsia brunnea. NCBI lineage: Eukaryota > Metazoa > Arthropoda > Insecta > Lepidoptera > Noctuidae > Diarsia > Diarsia brunnea. The sequence goes on from OX459001.1 coordinate 15,699,424, forward strand.
CAGACATAGTGACCTGTGTCGCTGTATCAATCACAAACAAGACTCAGATCGTATCAGGGTCCTGGGACTGCAACCTCATCGTATGGGACATTAACACTGGTTCAGACCTGCATTTGTTGTCTGGACATCTTGGAAAAGTCACCTGTGTTAAAGTTACTGGAGATGGAACGATTGGCGTGTCTAGTAAGTAAAAACCGAATCCGATAATTTATTCATCTCTTAGTCCCTGATTACTAACGGAAAATTCCGAACGACGAATTTTCCGTCAGTGACAACATTTTGGAACTTCAAACGTTTACTTTAACATGACTGACCTCGTTGGCCTAGTGGTCGCTAGTGTGACTATTGAGCATGTGATCCCGGTTTCGATTTCCGGGAAGGGAAAACTGTTATTTGGTATATGGATTTTTCTATCAGGGATTTCTCAGTAGCAGTCACGAAGACTGGATCTGTGGTCGGTTGATGGCAATAAACTCGCCCTCTTTTACCTAGGACTTAAACATAATTGGCGAAATGTGGGTGTACTATTATGTGACTGTATTACTGAACTCCGAAGTTTAAAAATCCGATGTACGGTATACATAAAGTTTGCCTCTGCCTAACCCTTCGGGGATTACAGCCGTTATGTTATGTTATGTTATAACCACATCAAAATACTGGCCTTCAAAGTCCTGTTCATTCATAAACAAACAAGTTATAATTGGCAAGTTTAAATTAATTAATCTGTCTAAAGTTTGTTAGTGACTTTAATACCAAATTAATTCTATTTTAGTTAGTCTTCTGTTAAAGTCTTTACAATATAATTTCTAGTTAAATCACTTAACAAATGTATTGTTGTTACGAAACTAGGTGCTGAAGATAAGACACTTATAATCTGGGAAACTAAAAGAGGTCTGGCTTTGACGTCTTTGGCTCTTCACGTCCCTTTGCTCGGCTTTCAGATTACTAGCGATTGTGCTCGTATCGCAATCCATCTTTTGGATCGAGGTACGATTTATTCTTTTTGAGTATTAAAAACATTTTTGTTTAATTAATTTGTTTATTTATTAAAAAGACGTGTTTAATGATTACTTAAGCCATCACTTAGTAAAGATTTTGACACTAAAGTGAAAGTTTTGTATTTCAAAAATTTACTAAGTGACGACTTAAGTAATCATTAAATATCCCTGAGTACGGCAGTAACACTGTAAGATATCTCAGGACAACAATAGGTCAAGAGCAGGCCTATTTAAATTTAAAAAATGACGAATAAGAGTAATTAAAAAGTATTTTTCCAATTTGAGAAGCTTATTTTATGATTCATTGAATATTAATGTTTTAAGACCAAAAATAAAATAATAATAATAAAAATAATCAAGTTTTTCAATTTCTGTAAATTGTTTCGTTAATCTCTTTGGTTTTTATCAGGTTGTCTTCCAATGATCTGTCTTCATAATACACCAGCCACATACGTAAAAATACCAACGTATGCTGCGCCAACTAAAGATGTTGATGGTAAGTCAAGTAAGTCCCAGCATTTACTACTAACACATAAAATTGAATAAGGCATGCAGAATTATGATTGTATGTATTGGTATATCTATAGTTACTGCCAGTAAGGATGTCAATAGCGGTCATTGCCCTTTCCCTAATATCTCTTCGTACGAACCAAAACAAATGAACCATGTTTCGTTTCTTAATAAAATAAAAATGTTGAAGATCACGAAAGATTACGATTCAAGACATAAACAGGCTTATTTTTGGATTAAAAGGTTAAGAACTTTAATAAATGCAGGTGGGTCAATGACCGCTATTGACATCTTAACTGGCAGCAACTATGGACGACATTATCATTTCACATCGTACTAACAAAACTCGTTAATAACTGTAATGGAATCTTTTGAGTTTCCTCTTATTTACCTTTGCTATAAAAGCGACATTCATTACTTAATGTAGGAAAAAAATAGTTATTTAATAAAGAACTTGAGCACAAAGAAAGATCGCAAACAAAAATGTTATTTACTTTGCAGAATTGCGTCCACTGGCACCAAAGCGGCCGATGAGGAGATTATTAAAGAAAGAAGTATCTTTGGATACTTACACTTGGCAGAAGAAATATGGACATCTTACTTCAGCAGCTATGATGGCTCAAGTAGATGAACGATTAAAGAGGAGGTAAACCTGATGACCTATGGGGTTACCAGGACGTCTTATAGCAAGATTATTTAATCTTATTCTAGTGTGGGAAAGCAACAGAGTTCTTCTCTTTTCCACTCCGAATAAGATTCAAACAATCCTACTTTAAGACGTCATGGTAGGCCACCTGAGCAATTTATTTTTGTAATTAATTCCCATTTTTTTGACAAAACAAACTATGATTTTGTTTAGATTCTCAGTCTCCGCATCAATGGAAGAGATCTCAAAAATACAAGAAGCAAAGAACAAAGACTTAGGTTCACAGGTAATATCTAGTCTCAAAACTTCTCTAACATTTCCTATCTAACGTAAACTTTAACGTTAACGTAAACTGTCATGTGCAGGTGAGCTTAGGGCCTGAAGAAGCGGCGATAGCGCAATCTCAGCACTTTGATCAGCTTGAAGCTTTATGGAACAAGATATCGCCGCCGAGACGGCGGTCCAATAAGGTATGGCGGACATTTTATAACGAAGTTTAAGTTTTAGTACGAGCTATTTTGCTTATAGTTGACGTTTAGATTTAATATTACTTACATAGGTGAGATTTGGCCCCAGATTCAAGATTTTCTACTTAATTGTTTACTTGGCACACAAAAAATATACCTAACCCTCTTCAAAAACAAATAAAATGAAGAATAACTTTAACTTCTGAAGTCTGTGGCTTTTGTCTGTTTGATTTAGTTTTGTGCCACCGACTTCTGAATTTAAAGTTATGTAAAAAAAACAACGAATTTATAACCTCCTCATTTTCTGAAGTCGGTTAAAAATTTGAAATCATAAGCTCATTAGAAGAGCATTAACATTTTAGAAGTTATTACTAGCCTAAACCAAACGTCTTAGTTCTGTTTTGATGAGGTCACAGTTAATTAACCTTCTAGTTTCCTAGTACTAGAACAACCTTTATTGTAGGTCATCTCGTATAGCAAGTTTATATATACAGGGTGGTTCCGACGATACGACAATAAATGAAACCACTGGTAGTTCTAGTTCATAGGAACATTTTTAAACTATCAAATAAATCCTAACACCTTCGTGGTGCCGACGATACGATAACAAACTACCTAAATGTCTTTGCCAAATTCTTTTGTTACATTTTATTTCCACTCGTTAATCGGTGCAAATTATTCCTAAGGTTAGTAAACCAATATTTGTTTGTAAAATAATTGTAATGTATTTCGTTAACAGTTTTATGCTACTTAGTTTTATTGTTTTTTTTTTCAACTTTTTTATTTTGGTGTTAAAACTTTTTTGATAGTTTAATAATGTTCCTATGGACTAGAACTACCAGTGGTTTCATTTATTGTCGTATTGTCGGCACCATCCTGTATATACTTGCTAGTACCTATATATAGTAGTAGTATCTAGTACCTCGAGCATTCAATTTAAAAAAACCATCTGAATATATTTTCCTCACAATAGGGTAGTTAACTAAACTAAAAAAATCTAACTAGTCCGTCAGATAGATTTCCAAAAAATATTGGACACGTATTTTTTCTTTTTTCACGTAAACAAACAATGAAGACGATACAGTACTTTGAAAACTCGTGTGACGTCATATTCTAAGACGTTAGTATGACATTCTTTACCGGTGAGTGACGTCACGACCCCCACTCAAATCTTTGACGCGTTTTATCTTCGTCAATTTTTAATAATTTGATAAAACAAAAATACGTACCCAATATTTTTCGATAATCTAACAGACGGACTAATTAGAATCATTTTTTTTTTTGTCAGTAAACATCCCTGTTATTTTATTCAGCAAAACTCTATTGCCAGCAGAACAATAAATAAATTGAAAACAATTTAGCTCGGTTAGAGTCGATAATTGCATCCATTGTTTCAGTCACTACAGAAACAAAGTTCGCTAATCGAGAGTCGATTCGACTCGTCGGATGAAGAGCATACGCCTGTGGAGGAACAAGGTAACTTCCTCTAACTTTGTTCTCATTTGTGTTATTTTATTATCCTTTGTTAGAATTGTAAGCATTTCGTTTCCGTCAGAAGAATAATCCAGAGCTTTTCTACAGTAGAGGCAAAAGCGAATAAAGATTTTTTAATATACATTCCCGGCTCTTATTTCACCACGATTATTTTCAACTGAAGGTAGCGGCTCGGGTGTGAATTCCACCTCGAATGCAATAACAAAGTTTCCCCACTTACCTATATCAAAATGTACTATTGTCAAATCGACTTCGGATTCTGACAGTGATGGATACCTACTTCAGCACACTATACGGGTGTCCACTACCGCGTCCACTTTTTGTACGACAAATCGATTTTAACGAATTCTTAAAAAGGTATTTTTGCTTCTAAAAGAAAGTTATTCAAGCAAAAAGAATAGGTACTTACCTTTATTCAGGATAGATGAAATTTTAATCAATTTTGAAATATGGACTCTCCCCTCAAGTAATTGTTCAGTCCAACATTAATTTCCATTCAAAAACTTTGCCGATACACTTTGCATACAAAGTCGCGATAAACTTTGTAATTTCAATCCATCAATGCGTCGTTCATCTTTTATAAGGATATCGATTTATCTTATTATTTGTACGAAGTTTTTTCAGCGTTTTATAACTCTCTTTCCTTTTTTTTTGTTCTTGGGCAGAGCGAAAGGGAGTGTCAGACTTCTACTGACTATAAACCACCCATGTTTCTTCTTAGCCCTTTATGTCGAGGCCGCGGTATCTCTTGCGAACAACCCGCAGCTCCGACGGGTTACTCTCCTGCCTTAATTCCATATTTTTGGGAATACCATACTTCTTTATTATTCTCAGTTATTTCCCCTTTTCTAGCCATTCCAACGTCCACACAGTCGATCCATCCTTTCTTTGGTCTTACCCTACTCATCTTACTCCATACACAATTATATTGGGTTTAAAGTAATATCCACCATTTAAATTTTGCTATCGATGAATGAGCCATCAAAGTTTTTTTTTTTTTCTTTATTTATTTTTACTTTTATACAGGTGTGTACATGCCAGTCCCATTGGGCCTTCTTATGTAAATCTTAACAAAAAAAAATAATTAAATCATAAGCAGCTCCGGAGTTAGGTGTTGACAAAATATGATGAAACATGGAAACATCGTGCATATTCATCTCCAATTCTCTAATTAGATCCTCTCTTGCAGATTGAAATCTGACACACTATCAAAGTTAAAGTCAATTCACTGACGGCATCGTCGAGCGAGCAGCGGTGACCCAGTGCTGGCGGCCCTGACTTACGAACAGTAAGCCGTGGGTTCGAACCCAGGCAGGCGCATTACTTTGTGTATTTTATTTCATCACCGCTGCTCTCTCAAAACGGTGAAGGAAAACAACATGAAGAAACCGACATTTCTTAGAACCAAAATTCGAAGACATATGACATCTACCAACCCGCACTGGGCCAGCGTAGTGGATTATAGCCCATCCGTCTCTTAGAAAAGAGGCCTGAGTCCCTGCAGTGGGAACATTAACTATAGGCTGATAATGATGATGATCCTCAGTACCACTTCGATAGCTCATATCTCGAAAACGTGACATTTTATAATATTTTATGACATATAAAACTTGTTTATATTGATACCAGTTATCGATTGATATAGGTTTTATGAGCTGCTAATCAAATATAGTTGTGCTGAAGAAGCCATCAGTGAATGGACTTTAGCTTTGATAACCAATATCTTGGAAACGTAACAAAAGTTGTTTGTATTGATGCCAGCCATAGTTGCTGCCAGTTAAGGTGTCAATAGCGGTCATTGACCCCACCTACATTTGTTAGTCTTCAACATTTTTTCTAATGAAAAACGATACATGATTCATTTGTTTCGGTTCATACGAAGAGATATTAGGGAAAGGGCAATGACCGCTATTGACATCTTAACTGGCAGCAACTATAGTAGGTTTTATGATTGGCCGCTATTTTAAAAATAAAACAAAATGGGAGAAATTAAGCCTGGCTTTATACAAAAATCTTTTAACCCCTTTCTCGCGACATTTTCTTTCTTCCTTTACGTCACATGCCCATAACGTGACAACCGATTATTAATACACAGCTTGTAAGTCACGTGTCGCCTGTATCAGACTTCCTATTTTATGTACCCATTTCTTAATATTTATTTGGTTCTGGGATAAAAAAAAAGTTAAAATTCAACCTTGTTTATTTTTCTTTCACAGAACACATGGTCGAGTAAAGGAGAAAAATGGTAATTAAAGTTAATTTAATATTACGTTTATGATTTATGTAATAATTCTCTCAATAAGAGCTGGTCTCGTTTTGTAGTTCATTGTAAACTGCTTTTGGTTGCTGTTCATTGTAAATTGGTTTTGGACTAACAATGATTGATTGTGAATACTTAATTTTAATATCTATCGTTCAATTTAAACTTTAACTGGTTTTCTCCAGAACTTTCAGTTCAATCTGGTTTGCATTTTAAAATATAGCTCTGAAGAAATATAATATAATTTGAGCCATGCAATTGGGAGGCCATGGTTTTGCAATTACCTAACTTTAATTTTCTAAGTAGAAATAATATGACATCATTTCAAGAGGCCTTTGCAACGTATCTTCTTTTCATCAGCCCATTTATAAAAAAAAATATTTATTACACAAAACTAGAAAATGAAGATGGAGAAAGATAAAAATACGAAGTATGTTTACGAAAGTAGACTTTAGAATAAAAATTACGAATTAAGTAAACATTGTATGCTAAAAATTGCTGATACTGTTGTAGTATCTTATAAGTAAAATTAAAGTGTACGCATTGTGATCTTCTAGACTTTACTAGCTTCCTATTGGGGCCAGTTTCTTTTAAAACAAATATTAATAAGCGACTTGTAATGCAAAATAACAAACAACCTATATCCATGTCCACTTAAAAAAAATATAGTCTATCGATGGCCAACAATATATGCCAGAACAAATATACCAATTTTGGACAAAAATATTGGAAACTGGTCCTCATGTAGTTCACTCTACTGTAACTTTGATTCACGCTATGAAACTGTGTCAGCACATTGTAATGTTTAGTGTGTTTTTTCTTACATTTCTCATTTGGTAAACAAACCCTGTACAGTCAGCACCAACATTCATACACTTTTCTAAGTCTAAAAGCGTTTCTCGTGAGAAATAATGTTTGTAACTTGAAGATGGAACTTTTGCTAAGTTCGTAAGAAGTTTATATTTTATCAGAACAGTAAGAGAAAAACCCTTTTAAAATTGGTTAAGTGTTAACATATTGGTGCTCGAGTCTGTGAAAAAAATCCACACGAAGATTTTCAGCTTCTAATGCAAGAAAGAATAATTAAGAAGCTAGTGTCAAAAGCTGCTTTATGAGAATCTCGATACAAATGTACTCCACATTTGTATACAAAATCAGAAAAATTAAGAAAAACACTAAGTAAGTATTAACGTAGGTACAACTTAGAATAATTCTAGGAGTAAATAAGAACTTAGTAGGTAACTTAGTTCTCTTCAAGCCTCGGTTTTAAAGCTATTAGTCGATTTTACGTATCACTGATTTTATTAGCTTTAAATAAGCAACTATATTTAATTATTATTGTAGGTACTTAACACTTCTTAGGTGTTAAAAACGAATTCGCTGTAAAACAACATTTGAATGCAAAATAGTATTTATTGTTTTATTTATTTCAGTAATCGTTTTACCAAAGTTAAATTAATTTGTACAATATTTAAAACCAAGTATGTTAAAATATTTTTATTATTATTATTGTATAAAGTTGTTTACTTTTTAGCTTTACGTTCGTATTTATTTTAATTAATTTGTTTGGATTTTTTTTTTGTTTGATTTCAATATGAAAATGTTTTCAATTTCATCGTAAATTGTTGAATGTGTGTTTAAAACTTTGATATTTTAATCAATTATGTTTTGTTTTTAAGAGTATTTAAAATAATAAAGTTAATATAAAAATAAATAGTGTTAAAATAAATAATAGAATCGTAGTTTAAGTAGATAAATAGTTTGTAATTTCCCCGATTTGTGTATCGAACTAGTGTTTTCCAACTGTGATCCCTTATAAAGACTTCTATATAAGTACACATAGTATTCAAACTACAAAGAGTTGTCCTTATAAATAGTTAGTGTAATATTATCGTCTATTAGACTATCTACCTATCGAAATGTTTTTTCTAACTTAATAACAACATTTTTTATCTTTTCTAATTTCTTGTTTTCGACATCACAAAATTGAATTTAGAAAGTGTTTATTAGAAAATGTTATCACTAAATAAGAAGTTTAAAGTATTTCAATGGCAACTTTGTATACAATAGCGTTACCTAATCATAATTCACAAAGATTGTTGTAGTTGATGCTCGTAAAAGAGAAACATTATACTTAATAAGCTTTTACACCCTGCGACAAAGTTTTATCCAAGAAACTGTTATAAACGTATTAAACTTCCTTATCTATTGTTTCTGATTCTAATAAGATAAAACTGTTGACTTCTTGTTTGAATTTCAAGCTGAATTATAAATTCTGTTAATTCAGTCAGTTTTAATAGTAGTTCATTAATTAAATATCGATTATTATAGTTATCTAATTAAAATTTGATTGACGCAGCGAGTAATAATGCTATTAGTAGAATACATTTTATTGTGTAGAATTTCTAAAATTTTAATGTTGGTAATAGACGTTACTTATGTATGTATAAATTAGACAATGCAATAATATTTCATAAGTAGATGCACTTACTTGTAGTGGAATAGGCAACTGAATTCTCTTCTGAACAGAATTTGAATGAATATAGTCAACCAAACAATGCTCGGCACTCTACGCTTCTTAAATCTATCTGTCACAAACAAGCTAAAAGTGTTTTGAAGGGAAATTCGATAGATGTTTACACTTGAGGACTGAATAACGTAGCGAGTGAATCACGAAAGCAGAATTTATACTCTTAAGAAAGCCTACAGAACAAAAGGCTACACACCTTCCTTTAAATTCTGAAGTGTGGAATATATTTCGTCAAAGTTATACTTAATACCGCTGTCCTCAAGTGTACTGCATGTCTGCAATAAGTTTTAATACTTACTATAATCGTTAAACACTGTCACCTTGTTAACTATTTGTATAGAGTTTTATATATTTATCGTTTCTTATTCCTCACTTACGTGAGTTTTATTTTTGACCTGTCGTGGCATTATATCTGAAAATATATCCTCTGTGTTTCTTACAAATGTGTTTTTATTTAACAATCCCAGTTTTGAGCCTCGATTTTTCTTAAATAATGTTGAACAATTCTAAATAACTTTCTAAGCAGCAGAATTTGTGTCTAAGCATTTTTTATCAAGCAAGGCGTAAAACAATTTTTAGAATTCCATAATGACATGGAAAAAATATCTTATCGAAAAGTAAATTAAAAATAACACTCATTATTTATGTGTCTGACTCATAATATTAACATAATTGAAAATGAGTTCACTTATTTTTACATCAACCTTCTTACGTTCTTCAAAAGTTCAAGTGCTAACACCCACACACAATCATAATTCTATAGAAAAAATTGACACCTGATAATTAGTAGGTAAATATTATGACTATCCCACGAGTGAAAGTTATTGATATGTTAATTAAGTATCTTTAAGTACTTTGTTTGATACCGAAATAGCCAATCTAATCCATGCTTGATAACAAAAAACATGTTATCAAGTAACTGCTTGTACATAATCCATAAATTATTGTTAAACAGTGGACGCTGCCGTTCACACGCGTAGACATTATATTTATGTTTATTTGATACAACTTCCAAACGAGAGTTTCGTTTTTGGTTATTTTGCAGTGCAACTCAAACACGCTCCTAGTGTATCGTAATGGGTCTAAAAACATAGGATACTCGTGTTTTATGAACATAATGATCAATAACCATCCAGAAGATAGTGTTTTATCGCCAGATAAATTACAGTGTGATGTGCTAAGTGACTAAATAATCCCGAAACATGGATAATGACAATAACAGCTTAACTCCTTGTCAAATATATAGGATGCAATTAAATGAAAATTCTCGACTTCAATTGCGTTTGTACGAAGTGGAACAAGGCAACGTGATCTACAACCCAAAGAATGCAACAGCATTCTGGACCATCTTCACCTTAACATGGAGCTCACTCGGAATAGCTTTGTCAGCAGCTGCTTTACTACTGCTCATTTTAACCGCTGCGCTGTTTGCTGAATGGAGAAAGAGTTACAAAAATAAGCTCCTCATCCAATTTATGCTCGCCAGATTTTTGTACACGTTCGTGAGATATTTTAGCGACGTTCAGAAATTATTGCACATATGTCCTTATTCTGGGCGTGTCGTCTTAATGGACATTGTTTTCATGATATATACGGAAATGGCGCTCGTATGTTGGATGTTTGTGTTCAGTCGCCAAATATATGTCAGCTTGGTTAACGTGTTCACGACTGAAAGTTGGAGTCTCTGGAAAGTGTCTTTGATTGCCTGGCTTGGACCCATCAGTGTGGCTGTGTTACTGCATTGTATGTTCCATTTAGGTCAAGAAGCAACTCAAACGTATTTAATACTTTACATATTAATAGTCAAGTGGCCCGTGCTTATTATAAATGCAGCCTTACTAATCTTAGCTCTCAAATCTGTTCTAAAAAATAGTATGAAATCCAAGAAAAACATACGAATTGTTCTAGTCATGATTATGCTCATTTTTCTGTTCTGTTTCCAACAGATGGTTCTTGACATTTTTAAGATAGTTTTTCTAGAAATTGAATATACACAAACAATTATAAATACGACGCTGATTGTTACTAATATATTTTCGATGTACCATTGTGCATTCTCCATATGTTTTTGGGTACTGGGTAACGCAAACACTAGAAAGTTATGGCGGTTTCGTGGCAAAGAATTCAGCACGAAATTGCGATCAAGTATTAGTTCATAAATCAATGTTTTAACTACAGAAAGAGTTAAGTAAAATGTAAATATACCTGAAGCGCTTTAAATGTTTTATTTTTAAGTTTATCTACACATACGATTAAAAATATGGCCATAAACTAAATTGATTGTTTTATTAAACTTTTTTGGTAAAATTATAGAAACTTGTAAAAAGAAAAATACTTCTCGTTCATGATAGCTGTAGGTATGGAGCATCTAACTTTACACAAGGGAAATAAAAATCTATAAAAGATATCTTTAGTTAAGAAGAGAAAGATTGTCGTACAGAAGTGATTACTAATACGGTGGACACATAGGGCAACACGATTTTGCCCTAACCAATCTGTTCATGGATTTATGTATATTTCATTGCACCACTATGTAGAAGAACCTATTATTTTAAGCTGTGACGGAATGTGTGCAATAAATACAACCTTAAAAAAATAAGAGCTACCGAATTCGCTGTGCCGAATTTTTAATTTCGCAGGTTGTAATATTGTGATATTGGGTTTAACCCTGCGTAAACACGTGTAGGATAATAGAAACGTTATTTCAATATCTGTCAGCATATTGCTTGTAGATATAGACGAGGCTGATATAACAGAAAAAAATCCGGTTGTAGTGATTCATATTCTTATCATGTATCAGTAGAATTTCTACGAGAATAGGTCGTCATCAGAAAGGTTGCTATTGTAGGACTGCCCGCCGGGTATGCCAGACGTTGGCATCTTTTTGTATTGCTGAAAGGTTTTTAATAATTATGTTACTGGCTAAATCCGATTTGAGGCCAAACTAGTCTGTCCTAGGCCTAACCTGTTCACTGGTGTACCTACCTATTGTGTCAGGAAACACTAACTCAAACAAAGAAATTAGAATGCGCCTAACTTGAATATTGCACTCGTCGGCGACGTCCGTCGGCCCGCTCAGGTAGTTAACAAAACAAATCTAATTAGTCCGTCAGATAGATTTCTAAAAAATATCGTCACGGACACGTATTTTTTCTTTTTTCACGTAAACAAAAGTGAAGACGATACAGTGCTTTGAAAACTCGTGTGACGTCACAAGCCCCCACTAGCCACAATTTTTATTAATTTGAAAAAACAAAAATTCAATATTTTTCGATAATCTAACTGGGGGACTAAAAAAAAAAAAAAATATCTTTATTTCAGACCTTAGTCCATACGTAGTTAGTGGTTAGTGGTTATAAACAGACTGTACTTACATGCTATGTTAGTGTTGTTAGTACTTAATTCTATTTAACATAAACCTATTCCTAATTTCACCCAGTGCCTTTGGATGGGGCAGTCCACTCGGCCAACAATCATTTTCAGGATGCTGTTCCGAGTGCTACGCAAACGTTGCAGTAGGGAAGCCGCTTTCTTACGCATGATGGCGTGAAAGCCATCCGTACGTGCTTCAGCAAACATTCCCGACACACTGCAACGTCGCGGCAACCGCAACAGCATCCTGAAGGCATTGTTGTATTGCACGCGCAGGACGTTGTAGGCTCGGCTCGTATATGACACCCATAGGCCGCTCGTGTAGAAGGACTGGCAGAAAGCTTTAAATAAACAGACTTTGACGTCTGCCGTGCAGCGAGCAAACCTACGGGCGAGCATATTGCTCCTCACCGCCAACGCCCTGCGCTCGCGTTCTATGTCCCCATCATCACGTAGGTCACTGGTGACAACATGACCCAAGTATTTAAATTGAGTCACCACCACGAGTGTTGATGGCTTCAGTGAATTATGTTGATTCAAATTTGCAAATACTTCTTTCCTAATTAAATGCTTTAGGGTGTTTGCGGACATATAATTAAAATCATATTTCGAGGCAAGACTTCCACCACTTTGCCGTATTAAATTACGTACGATAGATATGTGATGTGGAAGTTTATAGTATAGTCAAACTATCAATGCAATCTTCACATTTTAACATTTTTGTTAATTGTCTTGATAGTTTGATACACATGCAAATATTATACAACCTACTATCAATTTTGACTCACATGTAGAGGATTCGTAGTCAAGCATTGAATACATCGATAGTGTCAGGTCTGTGCATGGAAATGTTTTATTCTTTGACATTCACGTAAAAATGGCCGCCGCGATGGCACATTGCAATTCAAAAAATATAATTGAATTATGTGTGTTTTAAAGATAATAGTTATAATTACTGGTGAAAAGTCACTCCTTGACTTTTACTTATATTTTTTGAATTATTTCTACAGTATCTAAATGCACACGAAGGCATATTTTAGACAAGAAACCTTCACTCAAATGTGTCACGTCGCAGCAACCGCTCGGCATAGACTAAATGAGCTGGAGTCCACTAGCTCTACCGTGTGTTACAAAAAATCGAGTTGAGACGTCTCCTCTAGTACTTAGTACATTATACCTCAATGCATAGGTACCAGTTTTTAGATTTCTGCCTGTTATCGCTACCTCTAGGTACTGCCTAGAAATCTTAAATACGGCTAGTATAATTGAAACTTCTACATGAATACACCATATATATATTGGGATCTGGAACTTAGTGTTAGCCTTATTTCCGTTTCTTTTTTACTTGGTTGGCTTGGTAGGTATGTCTCAACCTAAAAATGACATCTGGAGTCAAATAAAAAAATAAAAAAAATAGAACAACAGACAAATAATCCAACAAAAAGGTTTAGAGGTTCACTCACAAGAAGAGGAAAACCGTATATAATTCATATAGATAATCACGTTATATCAGATTACCGATCCCTAATGGATTACCACTTAATTTAACGTATTATCCGCATTTATGGCGAATGCCTTGCTTGGTTTGTTTGATGAAACGGTTTACGTTTATTTTCATACAATAGCAATTCATTTTTGTTCAGTTAAACTGCAAGGTGCGGTTGTTTTTCGGAAAAATACATTCATGAATTACTTGCAGACATTTGTTAGATCACTGCTTTTAAATAATTCACAGACAGTATGGTTTCATAGGGTCTATTTATTACATGTTCAAAGATAACATAGCTTTTAATATAATTCGATAATATGTTTACAATTTGACAAACAAGATCATCGCCATTAGCACTGCACAACTACTGTCAGCATGAAATTTTGCACTAAAGTTCCTTAACTAAAGAAGGTTACGCAAAGGATATGGAAGGTTTTTGAATTCATCCACCAAGGAGGTTAAATAATTAAGTAAAAAGTTCGTCTGTTTTCCGATGGGAAATCCTACTGGGTTTACGGCTGGGGCATAAAATCTAAATACTAAAACATATGGTATTGATTTTGAATACCCATGAAAATTATATAAGTTCTTATCATTGATTCTGTTGATTCTGGTTTACAGAAGTTACAGTGGTTTGGGAATAGTGTGGCGGGCTTGTCCCAATAAAAAAAAAAAAAAAAAGTTCTTATCAGATAAACGTTTAAGGTAATTCATTATAAAGCAAACGATCTTCATTCCATAAATCAAAGCCAAGAAATCATATTTCCAAATGAAATAAACAGATACCCATAAAGACCAGTAAACGTTATTCGGATTATAATTATCTCATTTTCCTCAAATGATTATTTTAAGGAGCAAACGAGTCCTTATTACGTAGCAATAAAGATCAAATCAATCCTCGATTTGGCAATACCACGTTTTTATGGCCAAAGTTTTCTTGATGAAACTTCAGGAGAAATTATGGCACATAAAAATAATGATGGTTCATAAAAGCCAAGACGTTCAGGATAAATGCGACGTTCAGGATAGATTTATGTTCTATGAGCTTAGATGTTATTACACGTGGATATGGACAGTGGTTTGTACGAAGCGATGTCCTTTGACCAACGAAGTGGAAGGAGGGTAATGACTTTCTGCTGCTTTAAACGTGCTCAGGTCTGTCTGCTAAATGTTCTGAGAACTCGTCATTATATCCGGCTGAAATAAGTACTACCGGCGTGCGTGTATGACCAGATTTATGAACGTGGACGAAGTAAAAGGAGTATATGTAAGGATCGTAGCAGGTGGTGTTCTGTGATTTCTACCAGCCCCCATGGGAATATGTATGAGTTTATGTATGTATAAATAAGTATCTAAGAAAATATAACTGCGCCAAGGTACTCTTCCTCATTATTTTTGGATTGGTATACCCAGCATATTAAACATATATGATACTATGACTCGACATAATTCTGATAGTGGTATACATAATGCGGTGATGGTGGTTTTAGATATTGGCAGCTTATTATAAGGTAAGGTTCGCTGACGTTTATTTTTTAGACTACCTAATTCTTTCTAAAAACAAAACCTCGTTAAAAGTTTAACCACGCTATTCCAATCCCGAACCAAACCGAAGACTGTTGTATTTTTTACGGAAAAATATTTGAGGCTTTAATCGAATCCTACAGGATTCAATTAAAGCCTGCAGAATTCAACCCGACATGTCGGGTTCCTTCTCGTTTGTCGCCTATTACATGTGAAGGTGGCTCTACACTCTTACCGAGACAATCCGAAGTTGAGCTAATGCGAGTATGTATAAGGGTGCATATACACCGCCCGGGTGTAACGAACCCGAGAGGTATTTGTTATTTCAATCATAGTTCCAACATTTTCAGACTTTTTTTTTAAATAAAAGTTTTAAATGTTAAAATCCTACTTTAAATACCCCCAATGCAATGCATCACTAACACAATGATATGGTCGCGTTACATTGAGCGCTACCGTAAATCGTGATATTTTGTGATACTCAGTAAAATGCTAATTTTACGAAGAATAAGCCCCTTTATGAAGGGCAATTTACACACTTTAGGTATAAGAACGCTCGTCTACCGGAGTATATCGATGAGACTGTATATCCACCATAAGGGTAGAGGTTGGCTTGTTTACGTGCGATCAGAGATTAAGTACGGCCGGATCGAACAGCCACTCCAGCCAACACTGATTGGGTGCCTGTGCTGACGGCTCGAGCACACTCCAAAAAATGTTCGACCGATTTTATTTAATCACTAGCTTCAGCCCGCGGACAGACGCTATATATATTTTTGTCGACAAGATTCCACGGAAACCTACTTTCTACCAGGGTAAAATATCCTTTGTCCAAAGCTAGGTCTTCTTTTTTTCGTGTCAATGACAATTTAATTTGAGTCTGCCTAGGGTTTACGATATGGATAATTTCATTCTAAACCGTAAGGACATAAAAAAAACACACAGACAATGCAACTTTCACATTTTTAGTATCAGCATGTATTTCGGATATTTCTGTGGTAAAACTTTTATTTTAATCAAGAGAGAGACCGTATTGCGTTACCGTATAAGTAATTACGAAAAAGCAAGCAGTGTTTACGTTTAATCTGCGATTAAAATGGTTGGAATGAGCCGTCACTGAAGCCAAAACTGATTGGATCCCGGTACACTGACATGGGGAGTGTGCTCGAAAAATGTACGCGAATTTTATGGAAATATTTTGGTTATTTTTTGTACTGTTAGCATGATCAGATAGGATGTGTTATCTTTTCGGCGTATCGTTAGAAAAGCAATATATGTTTACGTTTGATCAGAATGAACCCTTTTCCAATTCAGTAGGAAAGTATTGTGATTGGCGGTGATTTTTTCAAGGTTTGTGTTTGTTTCGTGAACAGGAAAAAAACTGTTGGATTTGGGGTCAATTTAGGTGATATGACTGATTTATGGAAGAAGGAGACATGCTGCGCCGAACCCAAATGAACTGAGATAAGGGCAAGAGAATGATGATGATAGGCGACATCATCATCATCATCTGCCTAGCCTTTTCCCAACTATGTTGGGGTCGGCTTCCAGTCTAACCGGATGCAGCTGAATACCAGTATTTTACATGGAGCGACTGCCTATCTGACCTCCACAACCCAGTTAATATTGGGTAATACGATACCCTTTGGTAAGACTGTCTCAGCCTGTTGTCAGACTTTCAGGTCACTGACTATCTGTAACGACGGCCAAAGATAATGTGGCAGCCGGGACCAACAGCTTAACATGCTTTCTGAGGCACGGAGGAAACTCGGTATATAATGGGCGGTTACCCATCCACAGACCAACCTAGGCAAGCGCGGCTTAACCTAAAGATGATGATAGGTGACATGAGTGATTAAATACTAATCAAGTAAAAGCATGCTTGTTGAACCAATCACACGGAATATAAATATAAAATACGCCGTGGACCACCGTGGGGCATTGTGACACATTTTTACGATGATTTCTATACATGATTCTAGGTAGAATGGAAACTTTTATTTGGATAATTAGAAAAATTCAACTGTTCCATACATTTTGACTACACAGAGAAAGTGTATATGTGCATGTGTGTGTATATGTACAAGAATATTATATTTCCCACTGTTCCCACCGCACTGGAAAATATTCAATCTATTAGAATCCTTATCCTTACTATTATTATAAAATGCGAAAGTAACTCTGTCTGTCTGTCGCGCTATCACGCCAAAACTATTGGACCGATTTAAATGAAATTTGGTACACATATATAGTCTAAATCCTGAAAAAGGACATAGGCTACTTTTTAACGTGAAAAAGGGTTGTAAGGGGTTGAAAGGGAACCTCTCGTCCCAGCCGCCGCGGGAGGCGCTCCGGGCGTCGGGGGCCACGTGATGGCTTCCGGCCACCGTAGATGCGGGCCTGCGGACGGTGAGTGATGGGTAAGCTCGCCGTCCGTCCGTCTTATGACGACGACAGGCCGTGTCGACGGCGCGTTCGTATTCCACGCGCGCCTCAAAGAGATGTCAGCAACATGGAAGGGGCCCGCAAGGGCCGACGCCTGTCGAGGCTGCGGGTTGTTCGCAAGGAACATGGGTGGTTTTTAGTCAGTAGAAGTCTGACACTCCCTTTCGCTCTGCCCAAGAGCGGGAGGGGTTATTTGATGATTTCCCAACCCCAAAAAAAAAAAAAAAAACGGGGTTGAAAGGGGGGATGAAGGGATTACGTTTGATCGCGATAGCCGACATCGGTCGCGAAAACCGACACTCACGCAGACGAAGTCGCGGGCATCCGCTAGTACCCACTATATTTCTAGCAAGCAATGTAAAATGCGGCCATATCGAGTAGATATCGACCGACCACTCAAGCCCCTACGTATTGGATGACAGCCCGCTGACATGAGCACACTCCAAATATTTGCATGGATTTTAGTAAACAACAGTGCATTTGCGTGAATGTAAAAATCTGTTGAAATAAAAATATTGAATGACATGATATCAAAAAGATTTTTCCGCAGTTTTACTATTTAATCCAAGTTATAAATTCGACCCTTTATAATTTCGTAACAAACCTAAAGTTAGTTTAGTATTTAAATGTATTTAGGCGTTTGATTGCAACATTAACAACCTTTCTTTACAATCTTTCATCACTTAAAAACCCGTTTTCAGAAATATATTATTTCTTCGCGCTCATTTTCGGTAAAGATGGGACTCCTATGCAAAATTTCAGGTGATGAGGGTTCAGAATGATGTGCTGTATACGTGGTAACCGCTTTCGCTCGATGTCCATTCCACTTCGTATTTAGAACGTCCGCTTCAAAGGACACGCCTAGAGGGCCGTCAGGTTGTTACGTTTGATCGAAGATTGAAGGGTGTATCCAGTCGGCACTTCAGCTGCCAAGAGTTGAGTGTACCAAGTGCTTAGATGGCGATGTCTGTTGGATTTGCGGTATTGTGTGACCGGTAAGGGTAGACATAGTAACGATGAAGCGATTTTATAAAGTAAGTTATTCCATCAAGTAAAAATTTAAATCACATCACACTAATATTATAAAGGCGAAAGTTTGTGTGTGAGTGTGTATGTTTGTTACTCTTTCACGTAAAAACTACTGTACGGATTTGGATAAAATTTGGTACACAGATAGTTTATAACCTGGATTTCACATAGGATAGTTTTTATCCCGATTTTATCTTTCCGTGGGATAATTCTCGAGTTGTAGCGGGCGAAGCCGCTGGCAACAGCTAGTGTTTCATAATTATCATCTTGCATTTATTTGCCATGGCTCATCTATAGTCATCCACTCCAATCTATGGTTAATAAGCTTCTTTTGGGATAGCTCGTTTCATCGTCAACTTCATTTCTATCCTCAGTACCTCATTGATGTCAAGAGTGCCGTTTAATATTTAAAATGCAATCAATTTGTATAAAATTGTTGTACTCGACATGTGAACTGTATTATTATTTAAAAAAAACAATTTGTGAATCACATTTGATAAGCAACAAATAATTGAATTGAATTATTATTCACATGACCATATAAAGGAAAACACGAGAGATAAATACACAAATACTTGATCGTGAAACAAGTATATAAGGTTTCCGGAAACGAATGTGCCGAGTTGCGACGCATATTTGACCCATAGTATACGAATGGTGCCGACGATACGACAATAACCTACCTAAATGTCTTACTCAGAGAGCTTTAATGATTACTTAGGCCATCACTTAGTAAAGGTTTTGACAGTTTTGTCATAGAAAAGTAAGTCAAATCTTTACTAAGAGACCTCTTTTTTAAGTGATCATTAAATATCTCTGAGTACCGCAGTTCGGGGCTGCGGGTTGTTCGCAAGAGATACCGCGGCCTCGACATGAAGGGCTAAGAAGGAACGTGGGTGGTTTTTAGTCAGTAGAAGTCTGACACTCCCTTTTGCTCTGCCCAAGAGCGGGAGAGGTTATTTGATGATTTTCCACCGACCATAAAAAAAAAGTTAAAGATATAACGAACGAATTTTAAAGACTTACTGCCGCACTCAGAGATATTTAATGATTACTTAAGCCGTCACTTAGTAAAGATTTGACATACTTTTGTATGACAAAACTGTCAAATCCTTTACTAAGTGATGGCCTAAGTAATCATTTAAACTCTCTGAGTGCGGCAGTAAGTCTTTAAAATTCGTTCGTTATAATAATATCTTATTTCCACACGTTAATCGGTGCAAATTATTCCTAAGGTTAGTAAACCATTATTTGTTTGAAAATTGTATTGTATTTCGTTTACGGTTTTATGCTACTTAGTTTTTTTTTATCTTTTTTATTACGGTGTTATGATTTATTATAGTTCAAAAATGTTCCTATGAACATGCAGTAGTTTCATTTATTGTCGTATTATAGGTACCACCCTGCATAAAAACCTTTCAAGTAAAACAGTACATTACGTTATATTGATGCAAGGAGAAAAAGATGACGTGATTGTTTTTTTTGCACAAAATAAATGTATTTGCAGTACAGTATTGTATATTATATATATTAGGCAGTCACAGTCTAGTTGTTCCAAACTCTAGTTTTTTAAATTCATGTGCTTATCGTATAATTATTATTACTTATATCGCAGAAGCAAAACATGGTGAGGAAACCAGGATGCCCAAGAGATGACAACGGGATGTAAAGGAGTATGATGAGGTAAAAAATGGAATAAACGTTCTCGTGCGGCGTCTTTGGTACCGTGACGGAGCGTATATTTTGTCATCATCATCTGCCTAACCTTTTCCCAACTATGTTGGGGTCGGCTTCCAGTCTAACCGGATGCAGCTGAATACCAGTATTATACATAGAGCGACTGCCAATCTGACCTCCACAACCCAGTTAATACTAGGTAATACGATACTATTTGGTAAGAATGGATGTCAGAATTTTAGGTCACTGACTACCTGTAACGACTGCCAAAGATCTATTAATGGCAGCCGGGACCAACATCTTAACGTGCTTTCCGAGGCACACAGGAAACTCGGTATGAGACGGGCGGTCACACATCCACAGACCGACCAAGGCAAGCACAGCTTTACCTAAAGATCGATCCGAGTGGCAGTTGTTATTAAGCCACGAGCTCCTTCCACGAGTGTATTTTTTTTTTTTTTTTTTTTTTTTTTTTTTTTTTTTTTTTTTTTTTTTTTGGGACAAGCCCGCCACACTATTCCCAAACCACTGTAACTCCTGTTAGCCAGAATCAACAGTGGCGACCACAAGAAAAGCGCCGAGACAATGAAGCTCGACGAAGTCCCAGGGAAACGATTTAACTGTCTTGGATCCCGCAACGAAATTAATCAGAAAAGAATAGCGGAGGAGTAGGAAAAACATAATTTCCACTTCCCTCCATATCAGCAGGAGACAGAACAGAACAAGGCCAATAGGTATACAGGGACGTATACAACTGGGATAGGCCCAGTTGCCTAGCACCACGGATTGTCATTAATATTACTGGGTCCTAAGTTGTGAGCTGTTATATTTGATTCCAATAATAGGTATGACAAAAATGCTTGAACGCACGGAAATTTGTTCTAGTTTCTACAAGGTCCGTATAGTAAATAACTCCGGATGTAACCCGTACACTATTTAACATAATATTACGTTCATTCTGCCAAAGACTACACTCCCATAAAATGTGATGTGCAGATTGTTCAAATTCGCAGTCAGATGTAGAACATTGACAAAACGGCGAGTCAACAAGCTTGAAGGAAAATAATTTACTCTTAAAGTTACCATGACCTGTGAGAAATTGGGCAACACAGTGATCCACCTCCAGCCATGTCCTGGCCAGCCGCTCACGAACGGATGGAAAGAACTGATGGAGGTGTCGGCCTTTGATGGAATTATCCCACCTACATTGCCATTCGGACAAAAGTTCCTCCCAGACGTCAGCCTGTGGCTTAAGTAATCTAGCTATTTTAGCACGGTCGCGTTGCGTTAAAAAGTCTGCGTCTGCGGTCTCTCGTGCGCAGTAGTACATTGAAGCACGACGCTGCACTTCAAGATCGACTGGAAGTACCCCTGCCAGAACCGGTAAGGCTTCAGTACTAACCGTCCTATACGCTTTACACAAGAAAATTAAGGCCAACCGCTGGCTTTGAAGCAATTTACGTCGTACCGCTCCTATGGAGGCCCTATCGGCCCAAACTGGTGCCCCGTAGCACATACACCCCAAGTAAGTAGCCCCATAGATCGTCTTTAAAGTTAAAAATGACAAACCCCACGTAGATTTGGATATTCTCGTTAAGGCATAAAAGTTTTTTTTAGCTTTTTCACCGACGGTTTTTATGTGTTCAATAAATGAAAAATTCCTCTCTAAGACAAACCCAAGGTAGCACACGGACTCCTTCTTTTTCACGGGGACGTTATTAAATTTAATACTAGGCCATGATTTAAGATTACCTTTTAAAAGAAGTTGATAAGTTTTGTGTGGTGCAAAGGTCAGACGGTTACGATCGCCCCACTGCGATATTAATTTTAGGCAAGTATCTGCCAAATTTTCGAGTCCAGCCCGAGTACTTGACTGAATGAGCAGCAGGCCGTCGTCCGCGTAACCGGTTAATGAACACCCGCATGGAAGTGGAATCGCGAGGAAGTCATCGAAGCCTACGTTCCATACATACGGACCCATAACCGAACCCTGAGGACATCCCATGGTAAGGGACTTTGACATAGAATGATGTCCGAGTTTTAGTTTCGCGGAACCATTTAAGAAATACGAGTAAACAAGATTGTATATGTTTTTAGGGCAACCACGAATTTTCAGTTTAAGGAGTAGCATCGGCCACCATGCGTTATCAAAAGCCCCAGAAATATCTAGAAATATCCCAACTACATACTTATGTTCGGATGTATTGACAATTTTCCTGACAGAAAGTGCCGCATCTACGGTAGATTTTCCCACGGTAAAACCGAATTGGTTGTTGTGAAATTTCGGTCCGTCTGGTAGTAAACGTGGAACGATAAGACGCTCCAGGAGTTTCCCCAAAGATGGTAGTAGTGTTATAGGGCGGTAAGACTTAGGGTCGTCCGGTGGCTTGTCGCCACTTTTCGGAATTATTCGTATAAAGCCGCGTCGCCATATACGAGGAAAAACGCCTTCTGCAATACAACGGTTGTAAACACTCAAAATTGCGTCGGCCGCTGTTTTACATGCTTCTATTATCATCCGATTAGATATTTTATCTTCACCTGACGATTTGTTAAGTGGAAGTTTCCTGACAACTTTAATGAATTCGTCAATGGATGGAAGGTCTGACGCTGGTGATTCAGGTGGAACAGCCGCCCACGCCCTGATCTGCTGATGGTAGGCATTGTCATTATCAGGCAAATCATCAGGTATCAAAGTATTTAATAGAACTTCGGTTGTCTCCTCAATACCGGTGGTGTGTTTGTTGTTTACTTTAATGTTTTCGACGAACGCAAGATCAACTGATCGATTTGCTTTGAACTCGTGATACAAAGGAGACCACGGACCTTCTTTATCTAATTTTTCTACTATTTTCCGCAGTAAATTACCTTTAGATTTTTCTACCGATGCTCTGTAGCGGGACTTGGCAACTCTAAACGCATTTAAAGCAGAGGTAAGTGGGTCTCCGGTGACCTTTCGTTTTTTAAGCTTATTTAAATTTCTACGCGCACGGCGATAACTTTTACGTTGTTCGTTTAAGTAGTCACACCACCAATCACATCTACGGATATTGGTCATAGATCCGCGACCAATGGCGATGTCAGCACAGTAAGTGAAGGCGTCTGACATAATTTCAGCACTTTCTTCAGCTGACAGCCCGTCTCGAGTGAAGTCTTTGATGTTTGACGCAAAAAGCAAGCTAAAGAATTCCCAATTCGCGCCTTTACTTTTATACCTAAAGTTACCAATGATATGTGACGGACCTTGAGTAACCGTCGGAACAAATTCGTACACGATAAGCCGATGATCGCTACATGACGCATCCGGTAGGACACGCCACCTATCCAAACGAACGTCTGCACTAGAAAGTGTGACGTCAATACAAGATTCGCCCATTTGGCTGCAAAAGGTAGGTGGTGCATCTGGGGTATTATGAATTGATAGGTTCATTTCAGCAATGAAATCTTCAACAGCAGAACGTCGGTCGGAATCCGTAGACCGAACCTTGCCATACCACAGAGACGAGGATGCGTTAACATCCGCGCCAACGATAACTTTACAGCCCGCGAGTGACCGCAAGACATGACGGAGGTTATGTATGTGAGGACCAACAGGGTCTGAATATTGAAAGTAACAGCTCACAACGTAAACTTTATAGAAAGCCGAGGAGACTTCCGCAACGGCACAGTGCGGCGTCATGAGGTTACGCAAAGACGTTACTGTAAAGTTAGAAGAACGCGCCACGTAAATTCCGGCTCGTGATTTTGAATCCAGCTGAACTACTTTATGACGTAAGCGCGCGTTTTGATATTGTTCTTGCACAAGCACTATGTCTAAGCTGTAATCGATAATTAATTTGTCCAGTTCAGAAGTCGCTACTCTGTCGTTGTGGAGATTTAATTGTCCTATGTTTAAACTATCCATTGTTTTAGTAGTTTGTGTTGAGGATTAACTGTTCGAGCTTAACTTTGTAGGTTGTACACTCTGGTGACCCACAACGATGGTCAAATGGTTTTTTAAAACGTTTACACGCCACGCAAGTTGGTATAAAATTTAAATTGTCCTTATGCGGGCAGTTGTTTGTTTCATGTGCTTCGGAGCAATTTGCACAGGTAGGTGACTTGTTAACGCAGTATTTCTTAACGTGACCGAACTGTTGACAATGTAGACAACGGACTATATCAACGTCGTCATTGAACCGGCAAGTCGCCCAATCAATAAATATTTTTTCCTTAGTGGATACCAAATGTTTACGCACGGTGGACTCGATTTCAACGCCTATCCACTTGCGACCGTTATCTAAAGAACGCCGACGATAAATTTTAGTGGATTTAATAAAATCATCCTCTTTTATTGGCAGCTCGTCTTGAATATTCTGACGGTATAGTGCGTGCAAAAAAGCATTGTCTTCCATTGAGGATGGCACGTCCTTAACTAGTATACGAGGCTGTCGGCCTTTTGGTTTTTCAAGTCGCAAGCCGGCGGACCTAATAGCGTCGACCGATTGTAATTTCTTAATTTGGCTGTCATTAGCGACACGTAATACCACGCCAGATTTTGCGGTTTTTTTAACACCTACAATTTGAAACCCGTCGTCACTGGGCTTGATCACCTTCATGAGTGTTTGCTTAGTAGCAGAGGAGGATGCGTAATCAGCTAATCGCTCAGCGGTGGGGTAAGCCACGACACAGGGTACGGGTGCGCGCGAGTCGACAACCGGCGCAGGTTTAGTTTTAGGTAGTCGAAGTTTTAAGGAATCCGCATACGAAACTTTGTTACAGTTACTTGTATTGATATTGGTATTTGATTTCATTTTATCCAATTCGCGTTCCGTATTGGCTAATTTCGTTTCATTGGAGGATGATTTTATGGCTAACAAAGAAACGATTTATGTTATGCGCTGAGTCATGTCCATGATGGCTGATTTATTTGCAACATTAATGCGGGAACCTTGGTCATTAACAAGTTCGTTAATTTTAGTTAAATATGCAGACGCCTGAGAAACTAAATCGTAATAGTCGTCATGGCTCGCAGTTGGACTGGCACTTAATAACGGCGAAGACTTTTCAATGGAATTGGATGTTTGAAGCCGTTTTGATCTATCGTCGGGCGAAATGTACGTCGGAGACATTTCACTGAACAAACGTTTAGAATTACCGGGTGTGGGTGTTTTATTATTCCGGCGCATTGTTTCTTTCCCGCGGTCCGGGGGTTCGTCGTTTGTGGTCAACATATTATAAATTACGGAATTCAAACTAAAACGTAATTAGATCGTAAACAGTACAAGAAATAACAGAGAACAAATTTATGACGAGGTACCCACACACCCAAAAATATAAATGTACTTACCGAATGTTAACGAAATTAACTTATTACCAATAAAACCGACGATAAAATGCTAGAAAAACTTACTACACGAGCACTCAACACTAAATCACAGAATTGGAAATCAATCACGAGCCGCAATTCGAACGCGAAACACGACAATCGTAATTAAAAACAGCAGCGAAAAAAGTTCAAACCGCTCGCACGGAACGCCCGGAGGGAAGTAGTGTATATTTTGTATACCTCTTTTTTATGGTCCTATGAATCTCCATATTCTCTTCTACCTTGGACCACCAACCCGCCATTCGATGTGTACGGAGTAACTGTGTAGGTATAGCGAAGTTCGTAACTGACAGGTTTGGCCAACGTTTGGTGCCATGTCAGCCGACGTGACAACACTGACAGCCTCGGGTTATAAACCCGCATGCTTACTTTTATTACAAAAACCTTATGATGAGTGTGGTTTTACATCATTTTGAAGGATTTAGGATTAGAAAAGAGTTTTTAAATTAAAGTTATGTTAATCATAGAATCTCGATGTGTTGCATCCTTAAAGTGCCCAGTGTCTCCCTATTAACTTAATTTTGCTTTTCCTGTGGTGGTTACTAATTATAAGATAGATAGTAATGTAGCGGTTTTCTACAAAAAGTGCAATACCTACACGGTCAAAATGTATGGAACTGTGAAATGTGGAATGTGTGATCTTTAAAAAAAAAATAACACAAACACATAAAATCACGCCTGTAATCCCCGAAGAGTTAGGTAGAGGTGTACCTAAAAGTACACCCACATTACGCGTGCGCGTTTTGCGTTATCGGTGAAAAATGATGTACTGAATACGTTGTAAGCTGTCGTGCGTCAATGTCTCTACCAACCTGTATACAGGGTGTAAATCAACCCATCACACAGCCGCCAACCAAGCATTCTGTACATCAAACTAAGTACCCCTACGCAAAAATTTTTGCTGGGAAACGATTTTTTTCATAAATCACATTTTACGATAAAACTCAATGTGCACTCTTAAAACATTGTGCTAGTGTATGCTTTGAATAATAAACGGGTCATAGAGGTAATTTAAGTAAAGTTATAACCTGAAAAACTAGCATTTACAAAAACAGCTGTGAAAAATTTGCCACCTTGACCCCAATATCTCCGTAACTAAGAGGTTCCCAGGTATGGTGTAGAACAAAAAAATGATCGCAGTGGTGGGAAGAACAAGTGCGCTTCGTTTGCGTTAAGGGTACTTTTACACCCTATATTAATATACGTGTAAATCCACCCACACTAAAAATAAACTAAACTCATCACATCTCAACTACAAAACACCCACCCACCCGCTTCGTACTGCAATCTGCATTCAAACAACCTGAAAAGCAACCGCAATAAGCTTTCAAAACTAACTCCAGATTGTTTTGTGCTACTTTAGAACCATCTCCATCAGTGCCACGAGGAATAGCTACCTCTTCTACAACTATCATTACTATAACCTCAAGTTCTGTGGAGACAAGTCTCAACAGGCATTTAAACTTGTTAAGGCTGCGCTTCACGGTAACTAAGCTAAGCTATGCAGATTTGTTTAGCATTGCCTTTATTTAGTACGAGCTGATGCCCGCGGCTTCACCCGCGTGGTTGTCGGTCAAATTATATACTAAAACCTTCCTCTTGAATCACTCTTGTCTTTTAAATAAGCAAACCGCATCAAAATCCGTTGCGTAGTTTTAAAGATTTAAGCATACATAGGGATATAGGGACAGAGAAAGCGACTTTGTTTTATACTATGTAGTGATGTAGGTGGAATCGTCCACTTAAAATCTGAGGGTTAAGTTAGAAGGCCTGTATCCAAAAAACTGCCCAAGTGCAAGTCGGACTTGCACATGAAGGGTTGTACCATTCCGGCGGGGCTGCGGGTTGTTCGCAAGAGATACCGCGGCCTCGACATAAAGGGCTAAGAAGGAACATGGGTGGTTTTTAGTGAGTAGAAGTCTGACACTCCTTTTCGCTCTGCCCAAGAGCGGGAGGGGTTATTTGATGATTTTCCACCCGCCAAAAACAAAAAGGGTTGTACCATTGTGGTACATATTTAGAGATTTTCCGTGTTATTTTAGCACCACAGACTTCTTATAGGTTGTCCTGTAATCTATAAGTGTTGAACTAATTTCTATATAAAAAAAAATGGCTTAGTAGTTAGTTTCGGAGATAAGGGGGGGGGAATGGTCGGACAGACAGACAGACACACGAGTTATCCTATAAGGGTTCCGTTTTTTCATTTTGAGGCACGGAACCCTAAAAAGGGTCCAATTAGCATAATCACTATTATTTATTGACTAACAGCGACAACAAAAATACGCATTCTGTGAAATTTCAAGTGTCAACCTATTACTGATCATGATATACAGGCCGATGACAGACAGACGAACAATGGATTATATAGCCTTGGGGTAGGGAACCCTAAAAATAATCAGCTGTTCCATCCATTTTGATCGTGTAGATATTGCAGTTCTGTAAATTACCAAAGGAAAATATTTATGTGGAATTACGTTCTGAATGATGTATTAAGTACTAAACAAGAAGTGGTTAGGTACCGTTTGTGCTTCAATGTCACTTCAACACTTTATTTAAACGCTGGTTTATAAACACATCCTATGTAACATAGCGCAACGGTGATACAACTCAATTCCTACCACCACTATACATCATGTTAACTGTGGACGGTGGACTTAAAACTTGTTAATGTCTTGTGCATCAGAGCTCTAACGTAGTGAACTTGTAATTACGAACTGAAAGGGGTCCTCGAAGTTCTGATGCATGTGCTATTAAAGAACCGATATTTGAGTGTGAGCTGGCGGTTTTAGAAAGTTTTGGTGGCGTTAGGTTATTATGAAGTCAGGTTTCATGAAAGCATACAGTCTGCTAATTGTAATAATACAGCAATAGGGGATCAGAGTGAGTCGAAAAAATATTATTCTAATTAATCCGTCAGTAAGATTATCGAATAATATTGGATACGTGTTTTTTGTTTTATCAAATTAATAAAAATTGACGAATAAAACGCGTAAAAGATCATGAGTGGGGGGGTTGTGACGTCATTTGTAGGTAAAAAACGTACTAACATGTGACGTTTTCGAGGAGTTCATGAGTTTTCGAAGCACTGTATCGTCTTCATTTTTTGTGTATGTGAAAAAAGAAAAAATTATGTGGTCAATATTTTTTGGAAATCTATCTGACGGACTTTTTTTTATTTTTTTTTATTTAGCCCGTATTGTCCCACTCCTGAGCAAAGGCCTCCCCCATTCCTTCCCCTTTTTACGATGGTGTGCTTCTTCTCGCCAGTTGTTGAGGAAGCCATCCAAGGCGTCCCGCCATCTTCTCCTCGGTCTACCGCGACCCCGTCTAGCTGTGTCAGCTCTCCAGTCGGGCCCACAGCTGCGGCGGGATCCGGCAGACATGGCCTACCCAGTCCCATTTCAGTCTCGCAGCTTTATAAGCTACGTCGGCAATTTGCGTTCTGACGGACTAATTAGTTTATTTTTGTCCGATCCCTATTTCAGCTACCCCTGGTCACGAACTACTGCGGCTTTTATGTTAATCTTAGAGCTGTGCAGGACTTCAATAAAGCAAACGAGAAAACTGGTTACTTACTACATACTGGTTGGACAAAATCTTAGTCATCGATATCGAATGATAAGAAGAAGAAGATTTCTTCCTTGAGTACTACCAGGGGATGGTTTTAACGTCACTCCAGTCAAGTGTGGGAAAGAGACGAAGCAATAGAGGACTTCAAACGTCATCTCTTTACCACTTTGTGATAAGATTAAAACAATACTGCTTTAACACGGCATGGTGAACCACAAGATAGAATGTTCCTTGTTCAGTGTTCACTTTTCCAAATACAAGGAGCATTCAGTCTCCGATGATGCATGAAAATAATATTGTAAAATTTAAAACCCTTTGAACTCAATTCGAAATCAAATACCATTACTTCAGTGTTCCTCGGTCGTATTCACATTCACATTTCCCGAGCGAAGCGATTTTAATGATATGCATATCGGATAACAATTGTTGTGACTTCTAACACATTCAATCTGAAATTCAACGTCATAGTTCTTGACTCTATTCAGTATCTTATGACTTCTACGTAAAAACATAAATTGAATTTAAGTGATTTATGTGGGAATGAAATTTTAAAACTACTTACAATTACGAAATAGTTGCTTTAGTTAGAAATGTTGTTTGGCGTTTCAGACAAATGGCAATATGCTATAGAATTCAAATTCATTTGTTTTGTGAACACAGGGTACAGAAGATGTTATAATAAATTAGACCAGAGCTGAGTCCCAAAAGGCATACAAAATATACATGGTGGTTTGTTCCATCACAATAATCAAAATAATAAATCATGCTTACATTGGCAAAAAAAATACATAAAATATAAAATTATGAAAAGATAATGTAATAGTAATGTCACAAATTCATCAGTAATAATCACAAAACATTAAAACAGATTGGAATATAATAATGTCACAAATTAATCAATACAGTAATAATCACTTAATATAAAAACAGATTCGAAAATAATTATGTCACAAATTCATTAATACAGTAATAATCACATACTCGTAACATAAAACAGATTCGAAAATAATAATATCACAAATTAACTAATACAATAATAATCACAAAAAAAAACAGATTCGATTTAAAACTTATCCTTTAAAAATTCATCAACAGAATAATACACCTTGTTATTTAACAGATCGCACAATTTTTTTTTAATTCGCTAATGTTCGTACTTGAAATAACCTGTACTGGTAATAGAGGAATGGTCGTGAACAATCTTTTGGACGACCCATTTCTCCCAGTGTCTCGCGTTCGGTAATGCTGTATTTTTTCTCAGTCCCGTTCAACGACTTACTCATGTAGGTAATTGGATGTTCTTTTTTATCAATTGTTTGGGTGAGCATTGCGCCGAGGCCAAAATCGCTTGGATACGGATCCAAGCGATTTTGGCCTCGGCATGTTTTTGTCATGCACCTCAAATGGTTTATTGTAATCTGGACATGATAAAACTGGAGCTGACACTAGACTATCCTTCAATTTCTGGAAAACGGCATCGGCCTCTGAGGTCCATTTAAATAAACTGATTAAATAAGTGCACTGAAACATAGGATCTCATTTCTTCAAGGCATTGTCGCCTGATAGCTTCTCTATAGTAACATACATGGTGACGAAAGCTGCAACTAATTTTTCTTTCAAATCATTCCTCGCACAACTCATTCATCGTTTCCCAAGTCTTCATCTCCCTTTCTATCTACATTTATGTTCATCGGTACTCTTATTCGTCGCATGCGAATATACTAATAAATATTGTTTATAAATCTCTATGAATCTCGTTAAAACATTTTCCCAAAATCACTGTCCACAAAAGTCTTTCAATATAAAATCTAAACACTACAATTCAAAATATCTTCTCAAAAAAACCTTCCTACAAAAAATCTCATAAACCGACAAGCAGGATTACGATTATCGATCTCCGGGCTAATGAGAGTCGCAGAAACTCTCCTCTTATTACGCACACGACAGGGAAAAATCGCAAGTCGCAGATAGAATGGCTGGGCTATTCATATACCCACAGAGTACTTACTTGCCGTAGGGTCGCAAGGAGACGAATTTGTATCCGCCGGGATAAAATGTTTTTGTCATCAGTGGATGTATTTGAGGGAAGTGTGTAGAAAATGGTTATGACGTATATGGACGCAGTTTGTTTACAAAGAAAATACCAATATTTGCCGTAAATATTCAGCTCGGTTTAAGGAAAATCTTCAAAGGCAAAGCATGGCCGAAACCGATGTCTAGAAGTTTGAAATTTTTCACAAGTAATTATAATATAAAGAATATCAACACTAAAGTTATTGTATTGTCGGCCACTTACAAATATTTGTATGTAAATTCTTCATAAAATAAAAAAAGGATGTAATAATATAAATATTTCCGATGACAAATTCGTACGACTTGAAGGGTAGCAAAACCATTACATGTTAGATGAAGTTAACTATTGAAAAACCTAACTTAATTCCTGTCAAAGACTTTTTACGGTAGCCCGAAAAACATATTGTCGTCTCCTAGAACTCCTAATTCGCAAAGATTTCGTCTCCGAACACGTAGTGTTAAATAAAGCAAATATAGAATGTCGCCAACGCTCGTCTCGGACATTCGTCTTGGCCTCGAATGCAAACAAAGAAACCAAAATGAGAACAAATCCGAGAAAATCAAGACGAATGGCGAGTCTACATGCGCAGGCAAACATTGTGGGGATAGGTAGGATAATCAAAAAATATTATGTGTATTTTTCACGGCGTTATAACCTTTTTTGTCGCTAGCTTAGAGCCGGGAAATCCGAAGAGAGCCTTCATTCCGTTTCTTATAAACTGAGTTAGTACTATTTTATATGTATGTTTGTACGTTCTAGTTGGTATTAGTGTGTTGAATGAACTGTGACTTTTTGTGACAATTTGAATAGGATTATAAGAGGGGTCCTAGTTTCGATTCCCAGTGCTAGCAAAGGGTTATTACACTTTTCCATTAAGAATTTACAGGTACGGAGTCTGGATTTGTGCCCGATTGGTGGTAATAGGCTCACCCCTTATTAAATGGGATTTAAATGCGACTGGTGAAATGTGGGTGTAGGTACTATTAGGTTACCTTTGCCTAACGCTTCGACGATTACAGGCCCGATATTATGTTTTGTAATCGCTTTTCGTGTACTATTTGTCTGATTAGCATAAATGTCGGCTTTTTTTAGTTTATCCTGTTTTCTTGCTACCAAGTTCTTTGACGCGGACATCACTGTCATTCTCGTGTAAAGTATGCAAAAAACTATGAAATTGGACTAAATACTAAGATGCATCATAGCATGTCTAGCTTTTACAACTATGTTAGGGCTGGCTTCCAATCGAACCGAAATACTAAGATTACAAATTAAAATTGAATGTAAAATATATTCCATGTAGTAGGTAGTTCCATTAGTGGCAGTGCACAATCCAAAGTCCCACTCACAGTAATTACAATACCTACGTGTGCATACCAACCATATACAGCAACAAAAATAATATAAAACACTCACATACATGAACAAATATATACCTGTACCATATACAGAACCATAGCGTATCTTTGTAATATGAAAGGGTTTTATAATTACGAGCGCATTCAGCGAACACTGGGACATAGAAGGCACATAAGACTGGGACATTCATGGTACATAAACCGAGAAAGCGGGACGTAAATGTCCCAAAGCGGTGTACCGTCGTGATATTCTTAGTCTGTACAAGAATATACGAGAGAAATGTAGTTCTCTTT
Source organism: Diarsia brunnea (assembly GCA_949774965.1). NCBI lineage: Eukaryota > Metazoa > Arthropoda > Insecta > Lepidoptera > Noctuidae > Diarsia > Diarsia brunnea. The sequence goes on from OX459001.1 coordinate 15,732,526, forward strand.
CTTGTAGCAAGCCTAGTCGTTTGAAAAGTAGTAGAAAAGTCTGGGTTATTTTGGGTCGTGGGATAAAAAAGGGTTCTTTAATAACTTATCTGCTGACATTTTAACCCTGTATCTAGATAGGTTTTCTAGACCTAAAACATTTGCGTAATCGTTTTCCTGTCCTGTGTTTTGTAAGATTTTGTAAATATGTTTGTCCTTTTTTGTTTGCATTTCGGCTGAAATGAATGAATTGGGGAATTCTTTAAAATCTTCCTTACCTAGATGAAAATTTCACATTTCATTGGTTTATATTCTATGTTACCTATTAACCTTTCTTATTATAACAAGAAAAAACCCTTTATTAATATACTGGGAACATTAAATCTCATTAAATACAAATTAGGTCGAATGTAACGTGCATGTCACTGTCTCGTTTGTACCTGGTTGATGGCAATTACATAGCACTTAAACAAAACTGGCGAATTGTGAGTGTACTAATAGATCACCTCTGCCTAACCCTTCAGGGATTACAGGCGTGATATGATATTTTCAAAACTCTCCTAATCAAACAAAACATTAAAACACACGCTCTTGAATTATTGACACGGCTCATTCAGAATTCTGTTTATACCACATTTGTACCAAAATGTTATAAAACAAAACACAACATTTGGTACATTGTAGGCACGGGCACATCTGTGTTTGACCGCCCGTTTGACCGCAAGCCTTTCGCGGCAACCCCAAATAAATTATGTAAAACAAAGCCGTGGACACGCTCGGTACACATGGCATTATTTATTTTCAAACTACATATACGGGAAAAGCCGTTGAAACAAGGTACTTTAATAATTGTGTAGTATGGAAAGATTTGTTTGATGGCCGATAGCTGTTGAAGCAAACACGTGTAGGAGTAAAACCCGCGTATCGATTACTTTTAAAAAGCCTAACACAAGTATCGTTAGTCGTGGACTGAACTTGACTTGGACTTGAGACGAGGCACATTCCACCCCGTTGCACACATTGACAGCTACAGTTTGTCTTTAATTTCATAAAAAGTTTGCGTTTACCTATAAACGCAAACTTTTTAATACAGAATGGCATTATAGACAAGTTTGACATTGAATATGTCAAACTTGTCTATAATGACCGTCGGGGCTGCGGGTTGTTCGAAAGAAATTACGCGGCCTTGACACAAAGGGCTAACGAGGAACATGGGTGGTTTTTAGTCAGTAGAAATCTGATATACCGCTCTGCCCAGAGCGGGAGGAGTCATTTGATGATTTCCCACCCTCCAAAAAAAAAAGCAGCCATGGGTTTGACAAGAATGGCTGATGTTGGAGGCAACGTCAGAAGATACGGAGGAAGCGTCATATTCGAAGATCCACTATTTGCGACCAAGAAGTTCTAGGATTGATTTGGTCGGTGATGTGTCCCTGTTGTCATGACAAACAGTCAACCCAAGTTCAAAAATGAATTTGAGTTGACACTATAAATATGGGTGTAAATGTCTAAGTCAGATCGAACGTAAACAACAGGGAATGGGTGTTGTGGAGAAGCTGTGGTACACCTGCAATCTGCGTTAGGCTAATTTGTGTCTTTAAATAATTGTTTTGGCGGCAAATTCCTACTTGCCAAATTAAAAGATACGTTTTTTTAACCTATGCCATTTGTGTATTTCATACTGTACCAAGCAAAATTGTAGCGAGAAAAAAAGCAATATTCTGCTCCACATAAAGTTCAAAGTTCTACCCATAACAATGTTAGCAGAAGTAGATAAATACAGTCGTTCGAGCATATTTTTCTCATGCAGAGTTTTACCTGGGATGTATCTTTATGCTCAAGTTACTGCAGATAAGGTTAGATAAATAAAATGTACATCTAAATCAACTGTATGATATTTTCTTACCCGAAATACTGAAAGGTATCAACATAGATATAGATTTTGTTAAGTAGACAAAGAAGATGAAAATAAATCTCTCTTTTGGTGTCTCATGTTTTGTTTAAGTTTTGACATTTGGATCACGTTGTTCCTGGTGGAACGTAAAAAAAAACGATAGAAAAAGGCCGATGGGTACCTAATACGAACGAGTCTTGACAAAAATTAGCCTTCCTTTGATGTAGGTTGAAGTGAGGAAGATGGTTTTAGGTTTCAGAAGGCGTCGCGGCAGACGTAGCATATGGGGACGATCTAGACCAGACTAACGACCAGTGGTCAAGCATCACATTAGTCGTGGGTTTAATGTGCTCCATTCCATAATCATGACATGATCATGGCAGTAAGGCCTAAAGACCACACCACACCCCAGTGTCAGAGTTTCTAAGCCGCCTCAAGGGCCTGACATGGGTTGACGACCGCCATTTGATGGCCGGGACCACCGACTTATACGTGTCTTCTAAAGCACGGAATCATCTTTTAATCAGACAATCCGGTGATTCAAACCTGCAATGTCCTAGCCAAACTAGAAACAATTTTACAAAGTATGCTTCCCGTGGCAATCGAACCCACGATCACCGGGTCACAAGGCAAACGCCTAAAGCACTCGACCAAGTACATGATAAAGTATATAAACATAACTAAAAATAATATTTTTTAAACTCTAGCAACTAGAGCAGATACAGATTGCTCTAGTCTTTAAAATCGCGTCATCTTGCAAAAACCACAACCATATCTCTATCGTAAATCTAATAATTCCAAATTAATTGAACACCCAGCATCAATTTAATAATTTCAAAAGTATAATTAATTTGCGGTGTCACGTTTCTCATTACGAAAACAATTAAAAACTGTGACCAGTTTCCATTATAACATCTATTTCAAACAAAAAGCTAATTAATATTTTACGAGAAGGTTATTGTACATATGCCAACGTATATTTGTGTCGCAATCATCATCAAATATGCCATTTGAGCTGGTTTTAACTGCACTATAAAATATCCATTGTGCCATCCGCAGTTTATGGCTTATTCGAGTTTTTAATACCTTCAATTTTAAAATATCAGAAGATTTTTTAAAGGCGTATCCTGTCCCACAGCTGGGCAAAGGCCTCCCTCATTCCTTTTCAGTTCCCCCGGTGTTTTGCCTTATGCCCAATCAATCAGGAACGAGTTCAAATCGTCACACCAGCGTATCTGGCGCCTTTTTTTGCGGGGTGGGAGATCATCAAATAACCCCTCCCGCTCGGGGCAGAGCGGAAGGGACGAGGGTGTCAGACTTCTACTGACTAAAGACCGCCCATGTTCCTTCTTAGCCCTTGTGCCGAGGCCGCGGTTTCTCTTTCGAACAACCCGCAGGCCCGAACAACCCGCAGTCCAACGTATCTGGCGCCTGCCTCGGTGATGACGACCGTGTACAGGCATTTTGTGACTATTAAATTGTGTGACCCAGAAGAAGCAGAAGATAAGATATTATTATTTATATATAATTACCACCTATGTAGAATGTAGTTTCGCTCGCTAATTTGGTTTTACTACAAGGTTAAATAAGTAGCAAGACATGAAGTTTCTGAAAATAGATTTTCGCATGTATCATCACTATCACTATATATAATATAGGGTGTAAAAGTACCCTTAACGCAAACGAAGGGCATTTGTTCTCCCCACCACTGCGATCATTTTTTTTGTTCTAGACCATACCTGGGAACCTCCTAGTTACGGAGATATTGGGGGTCAAAGTTCCAAATTTTTCACAGCTGTTTTTGTAAATACTAGTATTTCAGGTTTTAACTTTACTTAAATTACCTCCATGACCCGTTTACTATTCAAAGCATCCACTAGCACAATGTTTTAAGAGTGCTACTTTGAGCTTTACCGTAAAATGTGATTTTTGACCCCAAAAAAAAAAGTCATTTCCCAGCAAACATTTTTGCGTAGGGGTACTTAGTTTGATGTACAGAATGCTTGGTTGACGGATGCGTGAAGGGTTCGTTTACACCCTGTATATTATAAAACAAAGTCCGTCTGTTCGCGATAAACTCAAAAACTACAACTGCACCGATTTTCATGCAGTTTTCACCAATGGATAGAGTGGTTCTTGATGAAGGTTTTAGTATACCATTAACCCGACATCCATGTGGCTCAAGCCGCGGGCATCAGCTAGTATTTTATACATATTATACACTTACTAATTTTCTACTGCAGCTACAAGCAAAATCATAAAGAAGAATATGGTTTTAGTTCCTTTTTAAATCCTTTGACGGTGTATTTTCTATTTTGCTCTTCGCTATTAAACCCGATATGTTCCACCAACGACGGAACACTTAGTATTATGTCCAGCGTGAGATGACATCTACTTTAGAGAAACTAATGGATGCTACAGACACTGTAATATTCGTCGTATATTCAGCACAGAGGATTGGCTTTCAGAAAAGATTATTTAGATATATAAGGAGGTTTGTTCAGTAAAAATAAAGTAAATACTTATAACATAATTTAATTATACAAGATAGATTCATCTCATCATCTGTCTAGCCTTTTTCCAAATATGTTGGTGTCGGCTTCCACCGGTTGCAACTTAACACCAATATTTTACATGGAGCGACTGCCTATCTGACCTCCACAACACAGTAACTGCGTAATACGATACCTTTTGCTTGGTAAGACTGGTTGTCAGACTTTCGGGTCACTGACTAACCTGTTACGACTGTCAATCCTACTAATCCTACTAATATTATAAATGTGAAAGTTTGTGAGAATGGATGTGTGGATGTTTGTTACTCTTTCACGCATAAACGGCTGGACCGATTTGGTTGAAATTTGGTATGTAGATAGGTTATATATATTATATAGTTTTTATCTAAATTTTATCTTCCCGTGGGATAATTTTAGAGTTGTAGCGGGCGAAGCCGCTGGCAACAGCTAGTGATCTATAAATGGCAGCCGGGACCAACAACTTAACGTGTTTTACGACACAGAGGAATCTCGGTATGTACTGGGTCCACGAACATCCACGAACCAGTTTTCTAATTTAATCTTGTATTGTAGCTTTTTATCTTAACAGCTACCGGTAACCCTACCGTCGTAAGTTAGACCCTCACGTGATTTAAACTCCTTCTGCGGGTCGGTCACGCTTAAAAAAGGAACCGATAGCAACACACATACAAAACATCACGCCTGTATTCGTCAAAGAGTTAGACAGAGGTCTAGAGGTGTACACCCACATTTCGCCAGTAATGTTTAAGACCCATAATTTCAATAGGGGGTAAGCCTATAGCTATCAACCGGGCAGAAATCCAGACCCTGTGGCTGCAACTGAGAAGTTTCTGATGGAAAAACCGAATAACATTTTGGCTGACCTGCCAACCAGCTGACCCCAACATAGTAAGGAATCGGCAGAAGTGTTACAGAAGTGTTATGTTGTGTGAAGCTCATTACTTCAAATCTCACTCAAGTAACCGAACACAATTCTAAACTGAACCCACTTGTTTTAAAGTAAATAATTGTGAGTTCACACCTCGACACTATTCAAGTACTTATTTGTTGTTTCAATAATACAAATACGACACAGTAAATAGGTCCTTAGTATAATTCTGGTATTGGGAGCGAACATAATTCAGAAGAAGCTACAGTCAATTTATAGCGGAGCTTCGAACTCAATGATTTGTTTATATTCTGTTTATGTGCTGTTTATAGGATATTCCAATGTAATTGCGACATATTTATGAGCCAAGATTGGGGCATAATGAAGTCGCAAGAGCACGGTGATTGAATAAATGTACATATACAAACATACTGTGTCGGTGGTCTAGTCGTCGCAAGCGCGACTGCTGTGCTGCAAGGTCCTGGGCTCGATTACCGGGTAGGGCAAAGTGTTATTGGGTGTTTATCATCATCATCATCACCCTATTAATGTTCCCACTGCAGGGACTCAGGCCTCCTCTCTAGGAGAAGGATGGGCCTACCACGCATATGGCCGTCCTTATGATGTTTTCCTATTAGAAATTTCTCAGTAGCAGCCATAGAGTCTGGATTTGTGTCCAGTTGATGGCAAAAGGCTCTCCACCTTTGGTCCGTGGATGAAGGACCCTCAATTTCACACTGGAGGTCCTTCTGTGCTAATGACAAACATGACAAACGGTTGGTCCAGAATGACATTCGTAGATCTTTTTCGTTACGGGTAGTAAAACGCCTAAATTTCTGATGTTGATGAGTATAATGTTACTGTTTGCGCCAACAACGAGAATATCATCTGCGCCGCGCGTCCCATCTCTACAGGGCACCCCGCGCCTCACGCCCCGCAACGCGTCTGCGTCGAGGGAACCGCGCTCTCGGCCTCTTGCTTCCGCTACCGCCAACGAAGACACACGCGTCACGCGCCCATGCGCTCCTTACCGCGCTTCCACATCCACAACTTATCTTTTGTAACAATAACAGTTTAATGTAATTTTAAGGTTAAAGTAATAAAAACCGAGTAATTGTTCACGAGTGTTTACTTAAACGAACCACAATATATATATATATGTAAGTCGTGAAACCCACGCGCTTACATAATGGCGACCGTCTAAATGCAATCTTCGGACTCCGAGACTCCGAGCGAGCCTTCCTTCCTTCTACACTACTTCGTGCTTCCCTGAGCTTCGGCGTGTCTGCGAGCAGCGAGCCCCGACCATCGTGCGCGTCGAGAATCACTACGAAGAAGGATCTATCTACTTGCGAGTGCGGCCCGCATGGGTGCGGCCGGCCCGTGAATTGACCAAGCTAAGTTTCCTACTTCCATATTCCTATTACCTATACTACCCCTTTTTTGTTGTAGTCTATAGCCTGCGTAATTGTGGGACAACTACATCAGTGATAGGAAGAGCCTATTGCGTGCATGTGCATTGTGCGTATCTAATTCGGTCAACAACTATCTAATCCTGCCACCTATACCCTTGATTATTTGTAGGCCTGTGCAATAGTGCGATTGCACAGCTACAAGTGGCTAGGATAAATACTCTAATCCTGCCACCTATACCCTTGATTATTTGTAGGCCTGTGCAGTAGTGCGATTGCACAGCTACAAGTGGCTAGGATAAATACCTATAGTAAGGTTACTATTTACAATTCTACGCAATTATTTTGCTATACAATTAATCCAGTCACCCATTCTATTTCGTTGTAGACTATCTTCCATACTCCGCACTATATTGTGCAACTACAACAGTGACCTTGGAGAGTTTTACTTGTGCGCCATTTTGTTTTGTTTCATTGTGAACATCGTGTTGCCCACGCTACCCCCCCGCACGTGTTGGATGTGCTAGCCAGTATTGTGCTCGTGTGCAACTTAACTATCTTATTTTAATTGGTTCTTGGGTTTTGCTGACGAGTGTTTGTTGTGCATTGTTTGCCCTCCCGTTCTCTAGTTGCACTATCCTTGGTTTGTGTTGCACGTTATATACCCCGCTTTGGGCCGACTATTTCAGCGCAAGAGGTGCCCGTGCCCATTCTTGTGGCCAGAGCCCGTACTCACTTCGGGTAATCATCGAGCGCGTCGTGCCGCCGCCGCACACGTGCCCCCAGGCCCCGCGCCGATCCGCGCCCGCGCGCGGTCGCTTCGCTTTGCTCACGCCGAGGGAGTGCCGGTAACTACCGATAGCCAGACGAGGAGGAACGTAAGATCTTTCCATTTATTTTTTACTAGTGATTCGGTGCTGTCATTGTCAAAGTAGTTGTACTGTTGTATCGTATAGTATCGCCATGGATATCAAAACTCTAAAAGCCAAACGTGCCAGTATCCGTGGTAGGTTAACTAAATTTGAAAATTACTTATACCAGATCAAGACAGTACCCATAACTGAATACAAAGAATCACAAGTAAATGAGCTTAAATTAAAACTAGAGATGATCAGAGATTTATTTAAAAACTTTGTTGTGCTGCAAGACCACATCGATGAGCATTCCGTAGAAAGTATATCTATTGAAATTGATGAGAGGGATGCTACAGACTCTAAGTTTATAGAATTGATTGCTGAGGCAGAAACAATTCTGCCGCAATACCCTAGTGAATCTCAAATTCCATCACATCATCATTCTCAAAGCGAGCATTTTAACAGTGTGAATTTTAAATTACCTAAAATTGAAATAGCAAAGTTTGATGGTACTTATTCTAAATGGTTAGACTTTAGAGACACTTTTAAATCACTAATTCATGAAAACTCACGATTACTTCCTATTTACAAATTCCATTATCTCAATTCTTATTTAACTGGCGAAGCAGCCAACATTTTAACTAACCTAGCGGTCTCAGATAAAAACTACACGGTTGCTTGGGACCTGCTGTGTCAAAGGTACAATAACAAGAGACACTTGATCACTCAACACATAGATTTAATTTTATTTGAACTACAACCCACTCACCGTGATTCTGATAGTTCTCTTAGAGCATTGGTTTATAGTGTCAATAAAAATCTCAGAGCCCTGTCAAGTTTAGGTCAGTCCACGGACGAATGGGACCCATTAATAGTACAAATCATGTACCACAAACTTGATTTTACGACCAAGCGAGCATGGGACGAACATAGAAATCCTGATGATGACACCATGCCCAAATTAAGTGAATTAATAAAATTCTTACAAAATCGTGCTAACATTGTAGAGAATACATCATCTAGTAGTAAGAAATACAACTCTAGCAATAAGCAGGAGCGCGCCTGTAAATCCTTTGCATGTATAGAAGCCAATGCAAACAATGACAACGGAGAATCAACTTGGGTCTGCAACTATTGCAGTGCAGATCACAGCATCTACAAATGTCCTACATTTTTAGCAAAAGGTATAGAACAACGAAAAGCTGAAATTTACCGCCTGAAATTATGTCCTAATTGCCTTAAAAAAGGTCATGTTGCCAAGGATTGCCCGCAAGGGCCATGTCGAAAATGTAACAAAAAGCATAATTCATTGCTTCACATAACTTCACAGCCTGCAACCAGTGTCTCCATGCAACCTGCCGTCGTTGAAGCCACGGACGTTCCTGAATCAACCATTGAGGTTTCGGTTAACTTCTCAGCTCAGGTACAACGAAACAATCTCGTATTACTATCTACCGCCGTTATTGATGTAGCAAATCCAAGTAGCAACGCATGCCAGGAAGTTCGTTGCCTTCTCGATTCCGGCAGTGCGGCCACCTTTATAACTAGAGAGTTGAAAAATAAGTTGGGCCTACCTGTCATACCAACAAATGCTACGAAGATAACCGGCATGGGCAATACACACTGTGGATTCATCGCAGAGAGATGCGTTGTCCGCATACATTCTCGCCATACAGACTACCATACCACACTGGCATGCCCGGTGCTCCCTGAGCTTACAGCAAATATTCCAAGTTCAACCATTGATTTAAGCTACTTCAAAATCCCGCCGAAAACTCCACTAGCCGATCCTGCCTTCAACACTTCAGGCCCAATAGACATGCTGATTGGCGCTGATTTATTCTGGCAAATTATAGGAAGAGAGCAGCAATCCCTTGGAGCAAATTTACCATTTTTGAGAAGTTCTCGGTTGGGCTGGCTAATTTCAGGCCCTGTATATATACCTACCAACAGTGTACCTAGAAATATTCAGTGCAATTTGTCAAGAAATGACGATCATTTAACCAATAATTTTGATCAACAACTTGCCCGATTTTGGGAGCTAGAAGAGCTACCAAAAAGGCCTCTCCTGAGTGATAGTGAGAAGATGTGTGAGCAGCACTTTCAAACACACACTACCCGCCAAGAAAACGGACATTTCTGGGTGAAACTTCCACTTAAAGAGTCTACTGAGGTGCTCGGCGACTCCTATCACAGAGCAAAACTAAGATTATTTTCTTTAGAGCGAAAATTTCGCAAAAATCCGAAGCTCAAGCAAGCCTATTGTGAATTCATTGCAGAATACCTGTCACTGGGCCACTGCACTCCACTGGAGCAGTCGCCACCGCCGCGCAGGCGCCACTACCTGTGCCACCACGCTGTGCTGCGCGAGCAGAGCGAATCCACCAAGCTGCGCGTCGTGTTCGACGGCTCCGCCGCGACATCTACTGGCGTTTCCATAAACGACATCCAAATGATTGGCCCCAAAGTACAAGACTCCTTGTTTTCGATTCTGCTGCGATTTCGCCTATACAAGTACGTTTTAGCTGGAGATATCGATAAATTCTTTCGTCAAGTCAATATCCACGAAGAAGACAGAGTCCTACAGCTTATTCTATGGCGTGAAGAAGAAAATCTCCCTATTAGAACACTTAGGCTCAACACCGTAACCTATGGCTTCGCCAGTGCAAGCTACTTGAGCACTAAATGCTTGTGGCAACTTGGAGAAGACTGCGACGAAGATAAAGTCAAGGAAATAATTCAGAAGGATTTTTATTGTGATGATCTACTAACAGGAGCTGACACTAAAGAAGAGCTACTATACATACTGAATGCAGTCACCGCTATGTTGAAATCCGGCTGCTTCAATCTCCGAAAGTTCAGGTCAAATGCCCCTGACATCTTTCCCATCTCCAGTGTCGACCTGCAAAGCAAGTTAAGCTTGAGTGACGCATCCAGTGCCCTCGGTTTAGGCTGGAGCCCACAATCCGACTCTCTTCAATTCACCATTGAAGCTCCAAGCTCTGAACCTACAGACAAAACTACCAAAAGAGGAATACTATCATCGTCTTTCAGCATTTTTGATCCTCTCGGACTGCTTTCACCGTCCACTGTCCAGCCAAAGATGCTTATGCAACAGCTGTGGCGGCGAGGATTGGCCTGGGATGAGCCAGTCCCAGATGATCTAAAAAAAGAATGGCAGAAAATGAGTTCTAGCCTTCCGTCTCTTAATGAAATGGTAATACCAAGAAGAGTTCTATGTGAGAATCCACAAGAAATTCAATTACACTCCTTCTGTGATGCATCCATGCATGCTTATGGCGCATGCATATACCTACGATCAACTGACAATGAAGGTAACATAGCAGTTCATTTACTCTGTGCCAAATCAAGAGTGGCGCCTACTAAACCGCCTCTTACCATACCAAAGTTGGAGCTACTTGGAGCTCTACTCGCCGCAAATCTCACGAAGACAGTTTTGGACTCCCTGCGGTACCCTATCTCCACGTGCATACACTGGTGTGACTCCAGTGTCGTACTCGCATGGCTCAACAGCACTCCCAGCAAACTGAAGAGTTTTGTTGCTAACAAGGTCGTAGAAATCTGCGAGAATACAAACCTTTCTTCATGGCGTCACGTGCCCACTGCTACCAACCCGGCTGACTACATCTCCCGCGGCGTCCCTGCAGAGAAGCTGCGCACTCTACAAAACTGGTGGTCAGGCCCGTCCTTCCTCAGCATGGATAAAAATCATTGGCCATCACAAGAAAAACCAAGTAAAGCCAACTTACCTGAAATGAAGGTCCTACTCGTGACGACCGTAAGCAAGTCACCAGTTATACGATTTGAAGATTTCTCCACTCTCAACAGAATTAAGAGAATATTTGCATATGTGCTAAGGTACATTCAATGTCTGAAAGATAAAAATAGTATAAGAGGTCCTCTATCAGTTCAAGAGATGAACACTTCATTAACATTATTAGCCAAAGAGGCTCAAAAACAATCATTCCCTGAAGAGTACAATAAACTAACAAAAGGCGAATCCATACTTAAGGGTAAATTATCAGCTCTTAGCCCATTTCTCGACGAGGACGGTGTTATGAGAGTAGGCGGTAGGCTTGATCGTTCCAGCTATAGCCATGATAAGAAACATCCTATAATTATAGACTGTAAACATCATATGTCCATTTTAATCTTTCGCCAGGAACACCAACGCCTATTACACGCAGGTCCACAGCAACTGCTGTACTCTGTCCGAGAGTCCTTCTGGCCGAGCAACGGCAGGCAGCTCTCCCGCAGCACCGTGCGCTCTTGCGTCGTGTGCCGCCGCCACAAGGGGCAAACTCTTACACCTATGATGGGCAATCTACCTCCCGAGCGAGTCACTCCCGCTCCACCCTTCCAGTCTATCGGGATGGATTTCGCAGGGCCCTTTCACATACTTAATAAAAAAGGTCGTGGTGCTCGCGTATCTAAATGCTATTTATGTCTCTTCATCTGCTTTAGGTTCAAGTGTGTGCACTTGGAGGCCGTTAGCGACCTCTCTAAAGACGCATTTATTTCATGCTTAAAACGCTTCATTTCACGTAGAGGAAAACCCTTAGAGATATTCTCAGACAACGGGCGTAATTTCGTGGCAGCATCCAAGGAAGTAGGTCAATTTCTAAAATCAAACGCAAAAGGAATTAGTGATCTTGCAGCAAACATGCAAATTAACTTTAATTTCCATCCACCTTACGCTCCTCACTTTTCTGGTCTGTCGGAGGCCGGCATTAAATCGGCTAAGCATTTAATCAAACGTGTAATGGGCAACACTAATCTGACCTTCGAAGAGTTGTCCACGTTATTTGCGCAGGTTGAGGCTATACTGAATAGTCGACCCCTGTCCCCACTTTCATCTTGTCCTATAGATTTCCTCCCTCTCTCCCCAGGACACTTCCTGATCGGCCGGCCGCTGACCGCACCGCCATCGTCAATCATCGGTGACACCGCAACCTGCCGTACAAGATATGAGGCCATCGAAAAAATGCGACAGCAATTTTGGACGCGGTGGCAACGGGAGTACATCTCTGAGCTCCAAACGAGAACGAAATGGCGTGAGAACAAGGCTAAGTTGGCCACTGGTGATCTAGTACTCATTCAGGAGGATAATACGCCGCCGCTATGCTGGCGCCTGGGGCGCATTGCCAAACTGTATCCTGGAGGAGACGGCATATCCCGCGTCGCCGATATCTTGACTACCAGAGGTATTATCAAGCGGTCCCTCACTCGCCTCTGCCCTTTACTAGACTGATCCAGATCTTCATCACACATTTCTAACCAATTAATAATGACAAGAATTTAATGAAAAGGATAACAGCTCAATACTGCTTTACGTGCACGCCATCACCACACCGGCCACTCGACGTCCGCATCACTGCATTGCCGCCTACAGCGCCGCACTGCCACTTATTTCTTTCATCATGGGCACACATTGCAGCACCTGTAGTTCTACATCAGCTCCAAGGACGCAACATTATCATCGACTACGACGGAAACCCTCGTCGCTAACGTTTCCTCGTCCACGCCTTCCTGCTGGACTTCACCGGCCCCGGAGTATGTTTGCGCCAACAACGAGAATATCATCTGCGCCGCGCGTCCCATCTCTACAGGGCACCCCGCGCCTCACGCCCCGCAACGCGTCTGCGTCGAGGGAACCGCGCTCTCGGCCTCTTGCTTCCGCTACCGCCAACGAAGACACACGCGTCACGCGCCCATGCGCTCCTTACCGCGCTTCCACATCCACAACTTATCTTTTGTAACAATAACAGTTTAATGTAATTTTAAGGTTAAAGTAATAAAAACCGAGTAATTGTTCACGAGTGTTTACTTAAACGAACCACAATATATATATATATGTAAGTCGTGAAACCCACGCGCTTACAGTTACTTAACTTTTCTTTCTGGAGAACATTGAAAATTGAATTTTATGGAATTCATAGAAGCACTCGGATTATGTTAAATATGATAGTATAAAATTCTCTATGAAATAATAATAGCAATCTCCAATTACCTTATAATTTATTTCACCACTAGAAAATGGCTGTCATCCCTAATTTATTCTTAAGTGTCTAGATGGAAATTGATTACTAAGATACTCGACGGCGCTGGACTTTCAAATTGACATTACTTACGCTCTACTATCTCTGACCTTAATATTTAGATATTAGCTGAAGTCTCCGACTTACCTATGTTTATTTTATCAAACGAAGCAGATAAAGTCGTATATTTAAAAGTCAAATAACGCGAAATCTGTACCAATTTATATGAAACAACTTATTTTTTGTAATAGAACAGAATACAGAGTAATAAAATTTATTTTTTTCCTTCCTCTCACACCAGAAATTATTCATTTATCGTGGGTGCGTTTACAAACACAAACAGCCGGACCCGAAACTGCCTGTAGGTCTATACGAATATTTGTTCTGTGCGGGAATCGAACGCGCGTCACGCAGCGCAGTAGTCAATCACTCAGCCACTGCACCAACCGTGCCGTGTATGTATTTCACTACCAAGAACCGCGGCTATCAAATTCCATATCAAACACTACATACACGGTTTTAAAAAGATCGTTAAAAACGAAGACCAAAAACTAAATTACCTTATATATAAAGCTGAAGCCATTTGTTTTGAGAAACATAATATTGTTTTACTACTCAACGTCTGTTCCAAACAAAATCGTGTTTTGTGTAAAATTATAATTCCATCTAAAGTTTTACAAATCATAACCTCATAGAAACAAAATTTCCGTATAAATAATAAGAAGAAAATAAGCCAAGATTAAACATCAGAATACAAGGTACATCATTAAACGAAGCTCAGAGCTTCTGCATAACAATTTTACTTTTAACTTATACACGCTTGCTCGAATAGAAATTACTAACGCCAGTAAAACACACTGAGAAGTAAAAAACCAGAGGTTAATACGTAAAGAGAAGGAAAAATATAATGTAATTATGGGTGTACCCTAGGTAGGATATCCGACTTTTCAAGAATTCTACGTGTAAAGTCCATTTCACGAAAGAAGTCCCGCAGACGCAGCGCTGTATGTCGCGCGACATAATGTTGTTTCACAACTTTTGGCATCGTAAATAAACCTTATAACGCACTAATCCAATAATAAACTCACAAAATATCTACCACAACAAACGCACCTTGATAACATCGACAAACGACAACATGGCCGATCTGTTAAATTTAGTTCCACAATTGTCCGCGGGACTTCTTTCGTGAAATGGACTTTAACTATAATTATGGATTTTACGTATGAAATATTTATTTGTATGTGTATGGTCATTTTTGTTTTAACAAATAATTCTACCCTTCTGATATTCTAATCTGCCTTGAAAAATGCCATAAACATAAAATAGTTGTGCTGAGTTAAACTACAAGATACATATTTACAGCTTTTACGATATCAAAACGTGTGTGATTACCTCGTAAACAACCTTCTGCTTCAACATATTATTATATCGTTCAAACATCCTAAATCCCACACAATGTAGCAAGAACATTTCAAACTGTTATACTGTTCTTTGCCTCTAATGCATCTAACATTAATAGCTTAGGTATGTCGCAGCAAGTTGCATCATAGTATTGCCCTCGATGTTCAACTAAGTAAGACAATAAATATGGTTCGATTAACTTGGATATTCTCCGTTCTAAGGGAAAAGATAAATACGTGCATGAGTTCTCAAATAAAATAAATTATGTAAACTGGTAGTCTTGACGCCCTGGCTAGATGGCCAGATGCCATGCAGAGAAAAAACTAGCAGTCACCATGACATGTCGCGCGCCAAACGTTGCCTAGTGGATACGAGGCTTCAGGCACATCTACACTTACATTTTGTTAACAGGAGAGCAGTATTTTAAACCGTTCCTTGGATGAGTTTTGAGTGGGACGTGTTTTCCATGGAATAATATGGCCCTCTCGCATAAACCCTTGTATCATTCTCAAAGACTTTGACGAGAACAAACGATACTATACTTTGTTAAGACTATCAAAAGCACTTTTGTTGATTTAAGCTTTGTTGCTTGCAGAGTATCGGAAGGACCACCTGCAAAGCTTGTTTAGACGCCAGCACATAAAGCTTTCTGAAACTATCAAATTTTCTCTCTCATGTAATAGAGGGCGAGCATATAACTATCAAACAGGCTCAAATCTAGAAAAACCTAATAATATTTGCCAGACCCGCGAATCGAACCGCGGACTAGAACTACGAGGCAGTCGATAAAAATAACAATTTTAAGTATGCCAATATTTTATTCCGCGAGTTGTAATAACAGCAATACAGCTATTATAAGGAAAACACTCATTCATCTCAAACCAGACACTTACCAAGCTCTCTACAAAGAAATCCGATCCAATATTTCTACGTTCACTTGAATCTGTCACAACACCTAATCCCAGTCGCGGTGCAAGGGGAAATGAGAAAACTTTCCGATTGCTTACACCAACAATGTCCTGTATCCTGTAGAAAAAGTTTTAATTGATCGGAGTTCACAATTATCGCAACAGGGCGGCAGGTGGGGTAGGCTGTCTGACTGATTTCTGACTAGCGCACCAATTTCAAGCGGTCGACGGTTACGGGCTAACGACTTAACTTTGGACAGGTGGTTATTGAAAATTTGTTTGTCAGGATCTATTTGCGTCCATTTAAGAACGATTTTAACATCATGTATATGTCACAGATGGTTCTGATTGGCAATAATATAATATAAGGTATAAGTTTTATGGCTTCCGGCCAGCGTAGGCGCGGGCCTGTGGACGCTGAGTACTGGGCTAGCTCACCGTTCGTCCATCCTATGACGATGGTCAGGCCGTGTAGATGCGACGGTGCATTCGTGTTCCACGCGCGCCTCAAATAGATGTCAGCAACATTGCAGGGGCCCACAAGGGCCGACGCCTGTCGGGGCTGCGGGTTGTTCAAAAGAGATACCGCAGCCTCGGACACAAAGGGCTAAGAAGGAACATGGGTGGTTTTTAGTCAGTAGAAGTCCAGGCCAAGTGCGAGTCCGACTTGCACTTGGCTGGTTTTTTATGGCTATATCGCTTATACCATTTGTTACCACTGACGTTCACTCGTTCAGCATAAGATAATACCACATCAAAAGTAAAAACGTACACCTCTGCCTTACCCTTCGGGGTCATAAGGCGTAACCTTAGCAGTGATAGCCTAGTGGTGTAAAAGTCGCGCGTCGGGCTGCTAATTCATAGGTCACAAGTTTGAACCTAAGACAAGTACCTTTGATTTTTGGATTCATGAGCGTATTGCATGATTATCACTTGCTTCAGTGAAGGGAACACCGAGAGGAACCCAGCATGCCTTAGTGATATTTTCGACGGTATTTAAAGCCAAGTCAGAGGGCCATGAGTGGCATAAATACAGGTTAAGCACAAACCACACCACCCTAAAGAAAGAAGGCGTAACTTAAGTTACGCCGTTCATGCATGAAAGCCATTGTTTTATATACTTTACACATCTAACTTCATTTCTTAGTACAAGTTTCCGTGACTAAAGCCCAATAAAGTTTTTCGACTGTATCTCTTCGCACGCACCGACAACTGTTAAAGTAAGCCAACTACAGACCACCTTGAACCAAAGTTTAACTTAGAACACGTTAAAGTATTACCAAGTATAGCCCTAAGTTACAACGTAACAAGTAACAACAATTTCTGTTACAGGAACTGTGTTGAAACGAGCTTATAGTATTTTGATTTTGACCTTCTTTTGTAAGTTGTGACGAAAAAGTGTTGGAAAACGTAAAGGCGTATTAAATTGGTAATTTTAAAACATACATACATACATACATAAACTCACGCCCCTTTCCCATAGGGGTAGGCAGAAAGCACAGAACGCCACCTACTACGATCCTCTCATACTCCTTTTGCCTCGTCCACATTCATACATCTGGTCAAACAAAGCCGGTTGCGAGAACAACGCACCTTTGTTTGTTTGATTTCGTTTTTTTGCCACCGACTTCAGAAGCTGATTTTTCTTCAGAAGTTAATTTTTCACTTTTTGGTGTTTTTGAAGTCGGTTTTATTTTTTGCCAAAAAGTTTTTTATTTTTCCATTTTTAGTTGTTCCCAAACAAATAATAGGTTTTATTTATCCCCAATAAATGGAACATTACATAATATCTTACTGTCCAAATCTGGGTGTACACATCTGCGTACCCCCTCAGATCATACAGGCGTGATGTTACGTCATGATGTTGTATAAACAATAAACATCCAAGCGACTGCAGCAATCACGACAGATTTGCCGTCTATTTTTGAAGAGTTCTATTGTATATCTCCGAAGATCAGGATCAGATCTTCACCAAATTTAAGTGGGACCACCTCAGGAGTATACTCTTTCAAATAAAAAAAGAATTTTGTGAATCGGTTCACAAATGGAGGAGAAATCAGGTAACATACATTAAAAAAAAATACATACACACGAACATAGAACCTCCTCCTTTTTTGAAGTCGGTTAAAAATAGTAAAACTTTAAATACAATATCAGTTTGGAAGTTTTAATACGAACTGTGTTTCAAATGGTGTTGGGTGAGGAAAGATAGGAAAAGAAGTAACTGTACTTACTGATAGAAGAGAGTGGAAGAATAAACCGTTTATCGTCGTAATGGGTTGAAGCGAGACAAGGGTAGGAAGATGATGATGATGTTCTTGTATAGATAGATAGTCTTGTGTTTATTTTTATTACTGAATTATTGTGAATATAAGATGTAATTGGCATTGTAACATGATTATTGTTAGCTTTTAAGCGTTTTGGTGAAAAACTGTGAGCTTAAAATAATGTATTTCTGTATGTAAATAAATAAATAAATAGAAAGGGCTTTTATTTTTGGAGGGTGGGAAATCACCAAATGACTCCTCCCGCTCTAGGCGGACCCATGTTCCTTCTTCCCTTTGTAAACTTTTTTTTATGTTACAAGCCCGTCACACTATTCCCTGGTGGGGCCTTTGTAACTTGTAACAACCCGCAGCCCCGACCGGTTGAAAGGGCTAACCTTTTTTTTTTGGCTTGTGGAAAATCATCAAATAACCCCTCCCGCTCTTGGGAGGAGAAGGGAGTGTCAGACTTCTACTGACTAAAAATCACCCATGTTCCTTCTTACCCCTTCATGTTGAGGCCGCGGTATCTCTTCCGAACAACCCGCAGCCCCGACGGGACCCGCAGCCGCAGGGAAAGGGCTAACCTCCACACCATCTCCAGTTCCCATACTGTTCATTTCGTAACTCAAACATCCGAACAGGTGAACCTATGTATACATATACAGTATGTTAGTTTAAACGAGGGACATATTGAAACCCGCAATGCTTACATGATACTAATAAAAGTATGAACAAAAAATACACTGGTAAGTAACTCACAAAACCATACCAAATATTTTGGAAAAGTCTCACGAAACACAAGACAGGAAATGTGCGAGAGTCAATGACTTTTAAGGATAATGCCTTGGCATAATTACGTCACAAATTAAGGTAATAGTTTTTTTATTACTGAATACCCTCCTTCAATATGTCCCTAGTTTAAACTAACACACTGTATACAGGGTGGTGCCGACAATACGACAATAAATGAAACCACTGGTAGTTCTAGTTCATAGGAACATTATTAAACTATCAAATAAATCTTAACACCAAATTAAATAAGTTAAAAAAAACAATATAACTGAGTGGCATAAAACTGTAAACGAAATACATTACAATTTACAAACAAATATTGGTTTACTAACCTTAGGAATAATTTGCACCGATTTAGAAATACAATGTAACAAACGAATTTGGCAAAGACATTTAGGTAGTTTACTGTCGTATCGTCGTCACCACGACGGTGTTAGGATTTATTTGATAGTTTAAAAATGTTCCTATGAACTAGAACTACCAGTGGTTTCATTTATTGTCGTATTGTCGGCACCACCCTGTATATGTATGTTGTTGAATACTAACCTAATCCTATCGGCTTAAGGTTGAACTAGCCGGTCATTCTTCCATACAAACGTAGTATGGTGATTACTCGTCTGTTTCACGGTGAAGATTCAAAACTAAAAATTGTATCAACTGGTTTTGTCATTATCTAGCCCTGTATGGAAGCAGAATTGGAAAAAAATCATTGGTTTAGAAGTTATGAGCGTCGAAACTTCCATATTTTAACACTTATTTGAACTCATCTTTCAGCGTAAATAAATAACTTATGTAGAATGAAAATGGAAAAAGTGAAACCATACAGGGATAGATAATTTATTCAAAAGTTCAAATAAATTGTTTTAAGTGGATACATCCAGAAGTTTTTCCATAATATCTATACGCCCAAATGTCAATTTATGAAATTTCACGCGCTCATTTTCGTTATAAATCGTCGTATAGTTCACTAAATAAATAAATAAATAGAGAAAAACTAGATAAATGAATACTAAATGAATAAAACTAGATAAATTAAAAACATTACCAAATAACATGCATATTAGCCACGCCCGGCAACGAGTTCGAGCCGTCGGCTTGTGCAACCTTAACCTTTGTTGATCTTACCTCTTCTTACTTCTACGGTTACGGTGGAAACTTTCAGCGACCGCCGAACATACAAGTACGAGACTAATCGGTTGTTTCGGATATTATTTATAGTTATTGATAAAGTTTAGAAACTGTGGCTGCTTGGGTTTCCAGTGTTCGGTGAATTGATTGCGGTTAAACTCGGCTCAACTATCTGCGGAGACTAGGTGGTGCTTAAACTTGGTTCCAGGCTTAAGTGGGGAACTTGGATCCTCGACTCGTTCTTCGATTGTTTGATGATTTTATGGGATTGAGCAGCGGTGACCCAGTCGTGGCGGCCCCGACTTACGAACAGTTAGTCGAGGGTTTGAACCCAGGCAGGCGCATTACTTTATGTAATTTATTTCATCCCCACTGCTCTCAAAAACGGTGAAGGAATTCATCGAGAGGAAACCGGCATGTCTTAGAAACAAAAAAATCTAACACATGTGACATCTATCTTGATAGCACGGTTGGCGCAGTGGCTAAGCGATTGGACTGCTGCGCTGCGTGTCGCGGGTTCGATCCCCGCACAAAACAAATATTTGTATGGCCTGCAGATAGTTGTTTCGGGTCTGGGTATTTGTGTATGTGACTTTATATGTTTGTGAACGCACCCACGATACAGGAGAAATTCCTAGTGTGGGGCAACGTTTTTAAAAAAACAAAAAAAAAAAAAAACAAAAATTACATACCAATCCGCACTAGGCCCGCGTGGTGGATTATAGCCCATCCATCTCCTAGAGAGGACACCTGAGTCCCTTCAGTGGGAACATTATAGGCTGATGATGGTTAATGGGATTGAAGAGAGAATAGGTGCAGTTATAAATGCTGCTGCGGCAAGCAGGACGCAGTTGCGGAAATAAATAAGTAACCTTAGTAAATGCAAAACCCGCATCTTTCATCCGCTCTTGTTCTGTTACTTGTGGTAAGCGCAATACGTTTTTGATCTTCCATTCTTCTCTGTCAACTGGGACGCTATAATTTACACCTTTTTCTTTCATATCATTCCTCACAAAATCTGCTTTACATTAAGGCGAGGTTACCCCGATAAACGTCGTCAACAATAGCGTTTTACTCGTACATGGAACGGATTTAAATTTTGAAAAAAATGTATTACATAGTTGACTCTTCGATCATGATATGTCGGGCATGCGATACACGATTACTTACACTTCACTGCATCCAATTAAATCGCAAAGACATGTCCAAATGATGGCTAAATAATCGTTTTACTTGAGTTATATTAGGCTTTGAAAAATAAAACTTATATCATAATAAAGGTCGTAAAAAATGTGTATTATCTCGGGTCACATAATGTGCAATATGAAAATAAATGTATCACAAATTCCAAAGCCAAGTGTATTTTACTAGTTTGCGTTCGCTCCGAGTCCTTTAGTCCCGAGCGGAACGTGTTCGAGGTCGGACGTGCGCCAATTTTTTCCGTCATCCCCCGATAAAAAATCGATTTCGATAAATAGTAATACATGTACATACTTTATCATCACTTTAATTTAGTTTTTTAAATAGTTGTAATATTTTTCGTTTTATTAGGCTAAATTTATTTTGTGTCTATGTTTGTGAAGGTCACGTACCACAGCACACTCGTACCACAGTGTAGCAAAGTACAGTATTACATTGCTCATTTCCTACAAGTATGTTTATTATTTTCGGTGACATTTATTTTTCGCTAATACGAAACTATGCCTGAGTTATATATAAACTACGTTATGCCTGCAATTATAATACTTCATTAAAAAAAATAGATTCAGTTAATTTCGTTTTTTTTTTTTGTAAAAACGAATAGCGGTTCCCAAACCACATCCACCTACCAATTTCCAACTGTGTAGTCCTAACAGTTTCTTAGTAAAATGGACAGACAGATATAAAGAATCTATAAGGTTTACCCACTATTAGTGGAATATACGAGTATTCCAAGGGATGACGAATTTTGTTCTTGTAGCGGCGATCGGCGGCAGCGACCTCTCGCGTCCGGCCCTGGTGCAAGCCATGGTCCGGGGCGAGGAGGAATGGGACGCCGACGCCTCCTTCTGCGAAGCAGTGATGCTAGCGAAGGAGGTGGCGGAACGTGAGAGGGAGAGAACCTCTCGTCCCAGCCGCCGCGGGAGGCGCTCCGGGAGTCGGGGGCCACGTGATGGCTTCCGGCCACCGTAGACGCGGGCCTGTGGACGGTGAGTGATGGGTAAGCTCGCCGTCCGTCCGTCTTATGACGACGACAGGCCGTGTCGACGGCGCGTTCGTGTTCCACACGCGCCTCAAAGACATGTCAGCAACATGGAAGGGGCCCGCAAGGGCCGACGCCTGTCGAGGCTGCGGGTTGTTCGCAAGGGATACCGCGGCCTCGACATGAAGGGCGAAGAAGGAACATGGGTGGTTTTTAGTCAGTAGAAGTCTGACACTCCCTTTCGCTCTGCCCAAGAGCGGGAGCGGTTATTTGATGATTTCCCACCCACAAAAAAAAAAAAAAAAAGTGATGACAAATTTTGGAAGGTGAAAATAGAGAAAAAAGTTGTAGATTTTTATTTGAATTGCGTATTGCCAGAAATTGTAGAGCCGCGGCAAATTCGTGGTATGCCCATACGAGACATAACATTGCACAGTAGCAAAGAAAATGTTATTGATGAACATAATTGGCAGGTCCAAGCAAACAAACTAAACAAAACCAAATCCCAAGTCAATTTGTTCTGGTAAGCCCATGCAAACCACGTCAACTACGTTTCGACGAATTGTAGCCAAATGTGCATAATTTACATATTTTTATTACTTTTATTTCTATACTTTTAATTGATTTTTCCTCTATTTTTACTTTTATCTGGCAATATTTTAGCTAATCTTAATTAAACTGTGATTAACAAATCAAATATTTATTTATTTAACCCATTTTCCCTAAACCCATACTTTCCACGCATACTTATATTCTTAATATGTGGGATACTAAAATTAAATAACCATTCAATGCATCTAAGTATTTTTGAATTACAATATTGATATCGTAGTTCAAGAATTCTATCATATCTAAATTAATAAATTGAAGTTGCTCTACGGCATTACTCTATTCTGTGACGCAACTGTGTACCTACTCGAGTTCGTGAAGTCATGAATGAGCGGTACGACGACAGCGCGCGGCGTTTCTCCGATGCATCGCAGTTTATTACGTAGCGCTATTGGTTGCGGGGCCTGAGGTAAGCGTTAAATGCCTACACGGCTGGGGTAACCTCGCCTTAATAAAAGACAAACTAAGGCCACTTTCACATTAGGACGTTAGCAGCGCGACAGTCACGCGGCAGAAGCACATTCCTTCACATTTTATTAGAACAGCCAAAACAACCTGTTAGTATTTGTTTATAGTCGCGCAACTGTCGCGCTACTAACGACTAAATATGTAAGCGGTCTAATACAATTAGTGACACATTTCTGAAAATATTTAGGTACTCAAACATATAATATATTACAACGAAACCATAGTCATAGATCAGACTCTTCATTATCAAATCCACCTCAATCCTAAAGAACAACGAAATATTTTTAATTCGGAATACAGCTTAAATAATTGAAACGGGGAGACCTTAGCACACAAGGCTGCTAACTAGCTTAGAACAATCATTTTGCGATCAGTTTTAAGGACTTTTGGTTACATAGCATAATATCACACCAGTAATATCCGAAGGGTTAGGCAGAGGTGTACTCATTAGTACACCCACATTTCGCGAATTATGTTTAAGTGTTATTGGGGGCGAGAACCAGGCTGAGATCTTCCAGATAGGAAAACACAATAACACTTTGCCTGACCGGAGAATCGACCCCAGGACCTCACTTGCAACCACTAGACAAACATTAAGGTAGTCACTTTTGGTTACATTTATTTCGGGTCTGTCAGCTACCACTAAGTTTAATAACGGACTGCTTTAAAAGACTCAAATCGTTATAAATGTTAAAAAGATATCTTAACCCACCAAAGGCTTTTAAGAAAACAATTCAATTGATTCCTTTAATAGACATTTCTCGTACTTTTATATAAAATAAACGATCCTAAGGCCAAAAGGCTCGTCCAATATTTTCGACTGATATTTTGGTCACGTAACATTCAATTTCTAAGTTCCGAGGCCACAGAAAATGTCAGAAAATGCCACTGTATTCAATTTTAGAAAAAGAAATGAAATAATTTGCGAAGTTCTTCTATCTACTTCATCGGACAAAATGACTCGCCAACATTTCTGAATAAAGTTGCTCAAGGACAAAATCTTGAAAGTATGATAATATCGTAAACATTCGTAATAAACAAACGGAAACTTTGCTGTCATTCTAAAATTATAGGCTTGAAAAGAAATGGATGAAATTGAGGCGCTTTTGAGCATCAATAAAACCGACAACGTTGGCTTGGGCCGCGGCACGCTCGGACGAGGCAGCGCACGCGTTTGCCACGGGCGAGGCACGTCCTGACCAACCGAGGATTTGTCTCGCGCGCATGTCTCGCGAGGCTGCTCTCTCATTCCTTACGCGGCTATTGTCTCTTAGTTAACCAGGCATTGTCATCCAAACCAAATCTTTGTCAACCAAATCGGTAACCGGAAAGTAGGTCAAATGCTACTTCTAAGTTTTTTTCAGCTAATAAAAGCGTGTTTAAATCACCTAAGTTAAATCAAACGTTTATTGCAGACATCTTTTGAGACATACGGCTACGGCAGAGATTCCCATTTCTTCAACTCGATACTTACAATAAAAGACAAGGCTCTATTCAAACGAAATTGCCTTTTAAAATGTTCATTTCTGTAATGGCTGCTAATTAAAACAATTTATTTAAAAGAACCGCTCGAGATTCCCACCTGAGGCTATATTTCCATTCAATGGAAGGCTCCAGCACTCGATAAAATGGTGAAGGGTCAAATAAATTCCTTTAATTCGCAATTGAGAAAAGTTTTCAGTGATTTAGATGTCTAATTATCATTTAATTCCATTCGATTCAAACTCTGAATAGATATTTTCCTAATACCGTTTTATATCTACATGTTTTCCGAGGCTGCCACTTCAGCTTTAATCAAGGCACTCTTCAGAAAATCTCACGTAAAAAAAACATTAGAACAAGTTTATTTGCTAACGAAAATATCTCAAGCACTTGGTGCTTCAAGAAGCTTAATAAATTTAGTTACTGGAGGAAACTCATGAGCATATTACACTACAGCAATTTTAATTTCTGCTTGCAAAAAAAAAGGCGAGCAATAGTAAATTACCTCATCCTAAAAGTTGTGAGTTAGCAATGTGAACATGAAATGAGTCATTGCCCCAGCGAATAACAAGTTTATCTCAGAGAAAACCACATCAAAAGTAATTCTATCATTCTCAAGATAAAACTAAAGGACAAGAGCCCCTAATTTCTTCGGTATAACGATTAACATTAACTTCGTAAGCGGCCAAAGTTTTGCTGACTTTTTCTCCGCAGCTTTGGGCCTCATTTTCGGCTAAAAGAATCCAAAAGTAATCTTACTTTTCTGTATTACAATATTCCCTTTGGGCGTTTGGTTTGGGGTTCATCTATGAACTTTGGGGTCCCTTATTGTATAACTCTTTTGCGTGTAAATTGGGTCGGAGGTTTGGTCAGCAAAATATTAATACATCTGCGTATCTACTTATTCTTTTTTTTCGTGTGTCCGACTCGTCAGCCTGCCTCTTGGCGTCTCCATATTGTACAGGGGGTGACGTTTTTCCGTCTTCTGTCAAAGTTTTTCGGAAGAGGCGTGTAGAGATCAGTTAGTGTAGTAAATTTTATGCCATCATTGATTTAATGGTACGAGTGTGAGCTGATCGTTGCTATAGAAACAGAGAGCTATGCCAAAAGTACGGAAAACGTATGCGCTTACCTGTGAACCTGGGTAAACTGTGTGTGTGCTACCTCTTCTCCTTACATTCTATTAAACCGACTGATATTTAAATCACTTGACTAAAATCAGTTCCAAATCATGTCATGAATTATTCAAGAAAAAGAAGAAGAAGTTTAACATACCAAATCACCAACATTTCTTTCCTTTTCGCTCATACAATTTTACATTACAAATGTCGAAAAATGTAAATACACATTACTCCATTTTCACGCTGAAATAAGCTGTAGCCTGTAGACATGAAAATATTCAATTCACGACAAACACAGAATTACGCAGCCTTGTTATTTTGCATACGAGTGTATTCAAATCTGTGTGATACAGGATTATCGGGAGAAAGACTGTCGCGACACGAACGTTGTCGTGTGTTAAATACCTTGTTCAGTTACTCGAATTACACATTTGGAAAATAATTATTGAGAGTATGAGATCTCTAAAGGGAGGATCTAAAGAGGGAAGCGAGAGGAAAGCTTTGCCCTGCAGTGGGAGACAAATGGCTCTCTTATAAATAAATTAGATCTCAATGTTTATACCTCTTCTGAGTCATTCTAGCTACAGCTATCCTAGAAATAAATTAAATTAGAATCACGATTTAATATGACAGAGTTACGTCCTTCGACAATTTCAACCACAGAGTAGTATTATGTACTAGTATTGAACAGTCTAATTACAATCACCTAAGAAAAAACCTACCTTGCCTGAAGCAGAGTAATTTCATGAAATATTATATTCCATAAACACACAGAACAACCATTATCTTATTCTAACACAATCTAAAGATTTCTTAAGGAGTCTCTATCGCTTCAAATGTTTGATGAATTCATCTGCATGATATCCGAATAATTTCCAGGGACGATTTCTTCAAATATTAAAGGCATTATATTATATTCACGTTCGCACGAAGCGCTTTGCTACATCATTTATTATGCGCACAACCAAGGATTGGAATTCCCTTCCTGCGTCGGTGATTCCAAGTCTATATGCCCGAATGTTATTTAGCCAAGACTTTATTTGGGTTAGTATGCTCGTTCCATCGTCAACGTCATATCTGGCTTCAAGACAAGATTCATCATCATCTGCCTAGCCTTTTTCCCAATTATGTTAAGGTCGGCTTCCAACGTAACCGGATGCACCTGAATACCAGTATTTTACATGGAGCGACTGCCTATCTGACCTGCACAACCCAGTTAATACAAGACAAGATTGAAGTGAAGAATAGGTCCAGTTATTAATATTAAAAAATGTAATCATACTGCCTTTAATTTTGAGCATAAGTTGAATTGTCACAATGAAAGACATTGTGGTTAGAGTGCCCTAAGCAATTACACCACTAAGTGTAGGTATGGCTTGAGCCTTAATAGGGATGTTTGCAGACCAAAATAAAATCTGTTTAGTTCGTCAGTTAGATTATCGAAAAATATTAGATACGTGTTTTTTGTTTTATCAAATAATAAAAATTGACGAAGATAAAACGCGTCAAACATCATGAGTGGGGTTTGTGACGTCACTTGCCGGTAAAAATGTACTGAAATGAAACGTCATAAAAGTTTTCGAAGCACTGTATTGTCTGCATTTCTTGTTTACGTGAAAAATAAAATGTGTCCAATATTATTCGATAGTCTAACTGACGGACTAAACAGTTCTTTTTTAACAGAAACATCCCTATTCAAAAAGAGTCTCCAAAAAACCTTTCAATTTCACACTCAAAAACATTGAAAGGAAAACACCAATAAACCCAATTTTATTCAACCAACCCTTTTTAAAAGCCTCCAAAACCTTTATTCGTGGCAACCCTTACAAAGCAGGCCTAATCTTATTCAAACCGACAACTAAGCCGGCTTCAATTTAATTACCTATACGTGCTTAGGCACCTACGTGATGGTACTTAAAGTACCAAGGTACCTGTAGTACCTGCCTATAGCCACAGTGTAAAGTATGGCGGTTGTTGGGTCGTGAATTTCATTAGCTGACATCAAATAAAAGGAGTAGGTTATGATTTCGGCGTATAATATCTTTCGTTGCACTACACACATAAAACGTAACCTCTTGTGTCGTCAATGCAATAAACCGAAATAACTCATGTATAAACAGAATTTTAAGAATCCATTCTCATCTACGCATGTTAGAGTTGTTGCAAACAATTATTAAACTAAAATGCTATAACCCAATTGTAATTCGATTCAAAATACACCATATTTTCATCGTGCTAAGGTCTCAGTTACCTGAAGTATGCTGAGAATTCGTGCAACGTAAACGGTTTACATGTGTGTGAGTGGATGTCGACCATTTTTTCACCATTCGATTGAAAGCCAACAGTGGTCACCACCACAAAAGCTCCGGGACAATGAAGCTCGATGAAGTCCCAGAGACACAATTTAACTGTCTTGGATCCCGCAACAAAATTAACAAGAAAATAATATAGAAAAACAACAGCAGATGATAAATAAAACAGTACCAACCATTTGTTCTCTGTTGAAACACTGAATGTAAATACTGCATGTTTACTATGCTATATTATAGTAGTGCATTAATGACTACTATACGACGAAGTTTCCCCGGATGCGTCCTTGTTCGTCGCTAAGTCTGGAAGGGTTTTCAATATACCTAGTCTGTTTCGGAAACTTTGGGAGTCTCAAATGTTATATTTTACTATATAATTTCCTAGATTTTATCTTAGCAGTTTAATAGTCTTTTATTACATAAGGTGTAAACAAATCCTTCACGAAACTGTTAAAAGCAGTCTGTACACAAAGTAAATATTTTTTGAGGTTAAATATCATGGTTTACGGTAGGTAACGGTTACTCAATGTACCGTACGCACCAAAAACATTGAGCAGACAAATGCATTGATAACTCAGGGCTCATGAAGGTTATAAATTAAAATTATAACATTAAAAACCTGTATTAAAAACAAAACGTAATTTCCTCTACGTTACGTTTTGTTTTAACAGGAACAATAAAATTACCGCAATGACGGGTAGGACAAAAGTGTCTTTCGGCTTCATTAAAAGTTTTTACACTTATTACAAGCGTTTCCGGTAATTAGAAAGCCGAAAAATATCACTCTCCGTTGTCCTCAATAATTGGGTTTGTGAGGTCAAGAGGAGTGTCGATCCTTTTGAAATTCCGATACTCGGTTGGAAGAGGCTAATGAGGACAGTGACCTTTTGCGCCAGGCGTTCTATGCATAGGAAGTTTTGTCATCTTCAGACTAATTGTTTAACCAACATACTGCGTTCATGAAATCCTTTATTATTTATAACTTTTAACTTAGTTACAGGGTAGAGCAGTGGTGGCCCAGTGGTGGAGGCCCCGACTTACGAACAGTGAGTCGTGGGTTCGAACCCAGTCAGGCACATTACTTTGTGTAATTTAATTCATCACCACTGCTCTCAAAACGGTGAAGGAAAACATCGTGAGGAAACCGGCATGTCTTAGAACCAAAAAATTCGAAGACATGTGACATCTACCAACCCGCACTGGGCCCGCGTGGTAGATTATAGCCCATCCCTCTCCTAGAGAGGAGGCCTGAGTCCCTGCAGGGGAACATTATAGGCTGATGATGATGATGATGAACTTAGTTACAGTAACAGCTGCTCGAATTTATCTTCAGGATAAGCCACGCTTGCCAATGTTGGTACGTGGATGGGTGACCAGACCACCCATTCATACCGAGTTTCCTCCGCGCTTCGTAAGAGCGTGGAACCTAAGACAGAAACACGCTTATTAAATACGATATGACTACATACAGAAAGCAAAGTCTCTATTCCTAGATAGCACGTTTCGCCGAAAATTCGGTACATAGAAAGCACTGTTGACAAAGACTATCGATGAAAATCGGTATCAAATGTAGTTATCTCTTGCAAGTAGGTACATTTTAATAGCATCTTTTATTTTTTTTGCCTCTAGCAAAGAAAATGAAAGCTGGCTTACTCATAAATTATACATTTTCCCTCTAAATATCTTAAATTATGTTATTTCACCCACGCCACATAATCCGCTGTCGTCTGTATCCTTAATCCCTTTCAGCGCTTGTTACCTCTAAGTGGGTAGGTAGTCACTACAGGTACTAATCCGCAGAATATATCTTCACACTAGCTTTTGCCCGCGGTTTCACCCGCGTGGATGCCGGAAATATCAAAAATGACGATTATCCGTGCAAACTGTCATCCCCTATTTGACTCTCTTAGGGGATGAAATTCGAAAAATCCTTGCAAAATTTTCGCTTACTAGGTCCAAGTGTTTGGTCTGAGCGTTGATGAGTCAGTCAGTCAGGACTTTCTCTATATTATCTACACATCATCATCATTTCAGCCATAAGACGTCCACTGCTGGATGTCTAGCAGTGGACCGGCTCTCATGACTTGGCAGTACATCAGGGTTCTTGCAGGTGCTCACTATTTTACGTTCTCGTTGGTCTAGTAGTGGCAAATGCTACTGCTGAGCATGAGATCTAAGATTCGTTCCCCAGGTCAGACAGAATGTTATTGAACATTTCCATCAGGACGTCTAAAATGGCCACTTTAATTGATCATAATTATGAATTGCGTTAAAAAACGTAAAATACATCTTTCATAATAGTATCTGCGTCTTTTAGACCCCCTGGAATGTCCTCATTACACACTCAAACTAAAAGCGACTTTAATATCTAAACTAAAATAATAAAGAGGAAAGATTTGATTTTCTAAACTAATATTATAAAGAGAAAAGATTTGATTTTTGGTTGAACTAATTTGTATTAATTGTTGTTGAAGCAGCAATAGAAATACACATTTGGTGATAAGTTTGTTTTTCATAGTGTATGAATGACAAAGTTATATTTGCGACACACTACTCAACCGATTGTAAAAAGTGATCTTTACCGAGTAACATAGGCTAAATTATATTATCAAAATACACGCGGACGAAGTCGCGGGCGAAGAGCTAGTATTTAATAATTTAGAATTTAATAATAATAAATTCTTCCCATTTGTCTCTGAAATTACTTAAATGAGGTATGAGTTTAATATTTCACGTGACATCGCATCAAATGTTCCCCAGCAAACAGATTCACGCTTGGTTGACGTCTTTTGTGAATTTCACGCAGAGTTAAATACGTTTTACGTAATTCGACGTACTACGTAAAATATTGGACGTACTTAATTAGATAAGTACATACTCGAAACATCGCTGTAATTATTCGAACGATGTTTAGTAAGGAAGAGAAAATCTTTGAGAGCGAAATAGAGAATCGCTCTTGAATTTGTATGTACGAAATTCGCATGTGTTGAGTAATTCGAGTATTCCCAATATAACATAGTTTATTTGCATCTTCAAGTAAAAATATGAGTTTCAATAAAATAGGCCCTTTTTTTGTTGGGGTGGTAAATCTTCAAATAACCCCTCCCGCTTTTGGGCAGAGTGGAAGGGAGTGTCAGACTTCTACTGGCTAAAAAAGGGTAAAGGTATTGAACTCCCTAAGGTAGGTAAGTTACCTTAGGTATTGAACTCTCCCGTCTGGGCTGCGGGTTGTTCGAAAGAGATACCGCGGCCTCGGTGCAAGGGCTAAGAAGAAACATAGGTGGTTTTTAGTCAGTAGAAGTCTGACACTCCCTTCCGCTCTGCCCAAGAGCGGGAGGGGTTATTTGCTGATATCCCACCCCCCAAAAAAAAGGTAACTTATCTACTCACTACCTAGCTACCTTCTTGACAGCCTCGTTGAGCTAGTGGTCGTAATCGCGACTGCTGTGCAAGAGGTCCTGGGTTCGATTCCCTGGTCGGGCAAAGTGTTGTATTGTATTGTTTAACGGGGTGGTATCCACACCTCCACGTCCTAAGCGCGTATTTTGTCTACTAAAAATTCTCAAAAGCAGCCACGGATTCTGGATTTGTGGCAGTTACGGAGCGGAGTGGTAGCCCAGTGGTTGCGGCCCCGACTTACGAACAGTAGTAAGTCGTGGGTTTGAACACAGGCAGGCGCATTACTTTGTGTAATCTATTTCATCACCGCTGCTCTCAAAACGATGAAGGAAAAACATCGTGAGGAAACCGGCATGTCTTCGAACCAAAAAAATCGAAGATATGAGACATCTACCAAGCCGCACTGCATGGGCCTGGGTGGTGGATTATAGCCCATCCCTCTCCTAGAGAGGAGGCCTGAGTCAATGCAGTGGGAACATTATAGGCTGATGATGATGGCAGTTGGCCATACATAGTATGTGAAATGTAGGTCCACTAATGGGTACACCTCTGCCTAATACCTTAGAGACTACAAGCATAATTATTTTATACTAGCTGTTGCCATCGGCTTCGCCCGCTACAACTCGAAAATTATTCCACGGGAAGATAAAATCGGAATAAAAACTATTCTATGTGTTAATCCAGGTTATAAACTATCTGTGTACCAAATTTTATCCAAATCCGTTCAGTAGTTTTTGCGTGAAAGAGTAACAAACATCCAACCACCCATACCTACAAACATTCGCGTTTATAATATTAGTAGGAGTAGTTTTTATTTTATTATTATAATAAGCAAATACAACCTCTTTATCTTAATTTATTCAAGCTTGAATTTAGTAGCAATTTCAAATATTTCGATAAAACAATGAACAGCGTTAAACCAACGGCAAATGTACCGTGAGTTGGGCATCCCTTTAATCATCTTATATTGTTATCTTTAAAGGGAAGATTGAAGGGAGATTCTCAAAGAAAGTCTTGTAACAATTCTGTGATAAGTTTGGGTAGGATGACGTCATCGGACGAGACAC
This sequence comes from Diarsia brunnea, assembly GCA_949774965.1. NCBI lineage: Eukaryota > Metazoa > Arthropoda > Insecta > Lepidoptera > Noctuidae > Diarsia > Diarsia brunnea. The sequence goes on from OX459001.1 coordinate 15,765,262, forward strand.
AGGGCAGTAGACATACAAGGATACTAGCTGTTGCCCGCGACTTTCGCCCGCGTCAAATTATTTAAAAAAAGTAGTTAAAAACCAGACTGAAAAAACTCAAAAGTAAAAAACAAGCACCTTTTACATTAAACAAAACTTGGAAGCAGGCCATTTTTGAATATAAAATGATAAAAAATAGAATGGACCTTTTTTTTTTTTGGCTAGCAAAAGGGAGTGTCAGACATCTACTGACTAAAAACCACCCATATTCCTTCTTAGCCCCTGCGCCGAGGCCGCGGCTAGCCCATTACTCACCGTCCACAGGCCCGCGTCTACGGTGGCCGGAAGCCGTCACGAGGCCATAGAATAGACCCTGTTTCCAAGTTTTGTTTGATGTAAAATGTGTTTTTTATACGATTTGTCACTTTAAATTTCTTTTAATTTCGTAATGTGCCTTTCAAACCCTTTATTTTAATACCCGATGGTAAAGGAAGAAAAGAAATTTCAAACACTACGACATGGCCCCCAAAATCCGCAATTTGTCTTCGTTTCACACTCACACATTTACACTCGCCCCTCCAAGACAAATCTAACAACGCATATTTTATCCAAATCCGTTCATCCGTTTAGGAGTTATGAGGAAACAAAGAAACGGACATACATATGCAAACACATAAACCCCCTTTCGGTAGTCGGGTAAAAATATTACTTCTCTATTTGAATCGGATTTTGTTGACAATTTCAAGAGGTTAATTTTTTGGCTTGTGTTTAAACACCGCCCAAAAAAGTACCTATTTCGCAACCAAAAAAATTCTAAACGGTTACCAAAATGGATTAATGGTCACCAAATACGTCGAACGTACGTCGCCTAAAGCAAAAGCTTTTTCAACGCGCGCTCGCTTCGCGCGCATATTAAATAACACTTATATCTTCTGTCCCCGAAGTGCCGGGCCTCCGCCGGCCTCCTTCGTCGGCCTACGGCCCGGTGCCCATGCCGCCCCTAAAAATTGGTAGTAATATTAATCTTTGAGTTGGATAGAATTTGGTGACCGTTGATCCATTTTTAACCAAACCAAAAATGAACCAAAAATTTTATTTGGTGCCTAGGCTTAATAAATAAAATAAATACTGGCTTAGAGTCTTAAAAATATTTTTGGTGGCCGTCTAAATTATACCCTAATTTTTTCTAAAATAAAAGAAGCCGAAGTGACTCCTTATGACATCAGTTATCTTCCGGTAAAAGACCCGCAAAATTGGTCCATCCGTTTCGCAGATTAGTCGGGAGAAACAGACAAACAGTTTTTTGTGTTGTAGTCATAGTCGTTGGCAAAACACATGCTTACTGTCGAAAGCTGCTGATCTAAGATAAGATCTCTATGATGAATTGTTCGCTGATTAGTGTCCGAATTTCTATTAGATGTAATACATTATTTATTTCTGCTTCTGTCAGTAGTCGATATGATCGCTACTATAATATTTATTTCTAAAAGAGATATTTTTGCAGAGTAAAAAAAAAATATTATTTCATCCCATAACCTTTTCCCAGCATGTCAAAACAACAAGGATATGACTGTGGACGTGACGTGGATGGTGCGTATATAGGCTAGACTTAGCCACAAACTCGTTTCAAATAACAATATTGCAAAATATGTGCAAATAAAGAACTATTATATTCTAAACTAGCGCTAGCACAATTTATTATTATACCTACATGCAGGCGAAAACTAATAAAAAATGAGTCTAGAGACGTGCCGAGGCTTGAAATTCGGAGGCTATTCCGAAGGCTATTTCCAACCATTTCGCGTGTGACCTGTCGCCCATATCCGCCTTTCAAAGTTAGATGCCAGTTCCCAATACTTCTTTTTCGTCTTTTTGCATTCATATAGAATCGTGTCACGTAGTTTCTAGTTTTTCCTACAAGAAGATGTGTCTTTTATGTTACGTTTTTTGACCTTTTTACTACGGATAAAAAATAAATGTGAGTCTTCTTTCGATTTTTATAGTAAAGGCTTTCCATTTTCGTTCCAATAAAATGAGAAAATAAATAGAGTGAAATGCTTGTTGACCTTAGTATAACATAATTATTAGAACAACCACGTTTCCCCAGTTATGTTTTCTTTTGCCATCAACTGGGTACAATTCCAGACACCCAGACTGCTACTGAGAAATTCCTGATCGAAAATCCCAATAATACTTTGCCTGGCCCGGGAATCGAACCCAGGTCCTCATGCTCAGCAGTCGCGCTTGCCACTCGACCAATGAGGCAACGAACGATTGTTTAAAAATCTTTCATAGCTTTTTGTTGATGTCTAAAGAAGAAAAAAAATCAGCATATTCTCGTAAGTTAAATTAAACAAAATTTAACATGCGTTCAAAAGCTTTTTTATAATTAGATCAGTTTTAGTATTTTTTTCGATCCTTTGACAAGACCAAAGTACGACCAATTGACTCCACACTTTATTACTTTTAACAATAACATTTTACGGCGTATATATGTCGTAGGATAATTTGATACTTCGAATCTTCGCGGAAATCCTAGGAAATCCTAGGGGTTTTGCGAAAACGCGGATAATTAGACATAGGCGAAAAATTTTTTTAGGGGCGGCATGGGCACCGGGCCGTAGGCCGACGAAGGAGGCCGGCGGAGGCCCGGCACTTCGGGGACAGAAGATATTAGTGTTATTTAATATGCGAGCGAAGCGAGCGCGCGTTGAAAAAGCTTTTGCTTTCGACGTATTTGGTGACCATTAATCCATTTTGGTAACTATGTCTATTTATCCGCGTTTTCGCAAAACCCCTAGGATTTCCGCGAAGATTCGAAGTATCAAACTATCCTACGACATATACAATAACCTAATGCGTAGATACTTACGTAAATATGATGCGTAAAAATATGTTCCCTTTCTTTTTTTTTTTAGTAAATTGTGTGGTAAGTAAGAAGTTAATTTGTCATATTTTTGTAAATTGTATTATAGTCCTAACAATAACATAACATTAATTTAGAATCACGTGTTTCGTCAATAAATCCCCACAATTATAAATACAGCTCGTTCGCTATGCTGTCGCGTACACTCGCGAACAAAAGGGTTATGTGCTGTCATTACAATAACAAAGAGTAGGCGTAGGGCGCTGTTGTGATTGGTGGGGACGATTTACGTGAGAAATAGCTGTAATGTGTAATGTACTTATGTATTGTGTTATTCTTTACTAGCGACCGGCAAATGTTTTGCACGCTTTTTAGGGTTCCGTAGCCAAATGGCAAAAAACGGAACCCTTATAGATTTGTCATGTCTGTCTGTCCGTCTGTCCGTCCGTCCGTATATCACAGCCACTTTATTCGGAAACTACAGACACGGCAACTGGGTGCCACAACATTATTTTCTGTTGCCGCTTTAACAAGAAATAATACAAATTAAAGGCCCCCTTTAATTTGTATTATTACCCCTGCTACGATGGTACGGAACCCTTCATGTGCAAGTCCGACTTGCACTTGGCCAGTAATTTCAAATAATAGCCGGTACCAACGGCTTAACGTGTTTTCCCAGGCATGGAAGATACTCGGAATAAAATGGGAGGTCACCCATCTACAGACCAATCTAAACAAGCGCGGCTTAACCTGCAGATTGTGGCTGTTATCATCTAGCTACGAGCTCCACATTAACTATAATTAGATATTCAAGCAGGATAACTTGAAAACGCATAATTAAAATTGAAATTGTCCCCTCAGTCCGTTCTAAAACTTTCATACTACGATTCTAATTACTTTCCCAACTCATATGAACGTAAAACTCGCTCTGACAAAGGTTCTACCTTTATTTTATTAAGAGCCGCAAGCTCTCGGCTTAGCAACGCCCTAGGGTGACCGAGCCGTCCCTCCTGTGGCACGTTGTCTGCAGAATAACTCTTTGTTATCTAAAGTGCCCTCAGGTGCGGAACTCTAACCGGAGGAATGGGAGTGGGACAACGTTTTTCATAGAATATTCGAGGTGGGAGACTGGGTCATATTTTTTCTCAGGTAGTGTGGGCTTATTTTCCTGTTTCGTGGTTGTTTGCAAATAGAAATATGACGGGCAAAAGTACAGGGTCGTATACGGACGAGAAGTTTTAGGTTGCATACATATTTATTACTGACTGACTCGGCAGACTGTACAAACCCCAAAACATGTCAAAAAGCTTTTGGTAACTGCAAAATTATTATTCCAGGCCTATGCTAAATATTCCTTCGTACAGCTCCGATCATTAAAAAAATCGAGCCGTTCGCAACAGCAATCGTTTTTATTTGCATCTTACTGCCGCACTCAGAGAGCTTTAATGATTACTTAGGCCAACATTTAGTAAAGGTTTTGACAGTTTTGTCATACAAAAGTATATCAAATCTTTACTAAGTGACGGCTTAAGTAATCATTAAATATCTCTGAGTACCGCAGTTAGTTTAGAACGGGACTCTTTCAAGTTTTAATCATTACAGAAAGAAAAGGTGTGGCCCTACATCTTGTGTTAGACGAACATAATTGTATATATGATGTGGCGGTTTTTTACTGTCCTACACTTAATTTAGTAATCATTTCGTATTATAAAACTACAACCGAAAGATAACTCAATAAAAGTAACAAATACCTATACTTATAATAATGGATGGTACGCTGATCAATACCGAGAATTAAGCTCATGAATTTTCATATAGCACAGCTGCTATAGACTATGAAGTATCCTGTTCACTGTCCGTGTGTCCGTACTCCACTGATCTTAGGTTTCTTAATAATTAGTATGAAAACCGACCCCCACTTACCCATTTGTGACTGATATTTCCTGTTATACCTAGAGATTTTCTTACAGATAAGGTTATTATTAAAATGTACTTTGGTTTCTCTAATAAACCCAATTATTTTTAAGTACTTATTAAATCTGAAGTGATATTGGCTACAGGTTTTGTTAACATAACATTACGCCAAGTTACCTAACAAGTACACCAATATTCCGCCAGTTATATTCATCATCATCATTTCAGCCGAAAGACGTCCACTGCTGGACATAGGCCTCCCCTAAGTGTCGCCACATTGACCGGTCCCGTGCGTCTCGCATACCGCAACCTTCACCAGGTCAAGTTCAGTCTTAATTATGTTTAAGTCCAATGTAATAAGGGGCGTGCCTATTGCAATCAAACGGGCATAAATCTAGACTCTTTGATTGCTACTGAGAAATTCTTGATAGTAAACCTAATATAACTTTGCCCGACCCGGGAATCGGTTTCATTAAAATTATTTAAAACTGCGAAATGACAAGGTACCTACATCGTTGCTTAATCCTGCAGAGAATTCCGGCGTGATGAAGTGTGATGTGTTGATTTCATTCAATAGGGATGTTTACTGACTAAAAAAATATGATTCTAATTAGTCCGTCTATTAGATTATCGAAAAATATTGGATACGTATTTTTTATTTTATCAAATCAATAAAAATTGACGAAGATAAAACGCGTCAAAGATTTGAGTGGGGGTTTGTGATGTCACTCACCGGTAAAAAATGTCATACTAATTTCTTAGAATATGACGTCACGCGAGTTTTCAAAGCACTGTATCGTCTTCATTGTTTGTTTACGTGAAAAAAGAAAAATTACGTGTTCAATATTTTTTGAAAATCTATCTGACGGACTAATTAGATTATTTTAGTTAACTACCCTATTATTAAAGTAGAATGTACGTTTATTTAATACCTAGTACCTAATTTCTATGAAATAAAACAACTAGAGTACCTTCAACGTAAAGGTAGTTATCTACCGACTTAGTACCTAATTCAATTTACCAAAGATAGGAAGTCATACCATTCCCTTAAAAGTATATAAAACTGTACCCTTTACAAGTCGCAAAATTTTTGATTAATACAGATGGTGTTTCGCTTTTCCCCAAGCAACATTGTCTCCCCCTCATCACGCAATCAGAAGGGAACATTCCAGAAAACTCCAAAAGGGAATCTAACGAATGAGTTTTTAACAACAGGTTACGACGACATTTTGTTAAAAAGAAGACGTATTTCTCGTTTTTCTTGAGGAAAAATGTTTTTTTTTTTTCGTGAAAATTGTGGCCTTTAGTCTCTAATTTTCCATTAATTGGATTTAAATAAAGGCTTTTCCTCCCTGTTACGAGGGGCCTTTTGATGATGTCTTCATTATTTTGTAGCCCTTTATTTTATTTTTGTGTCTTAATTATACGTATAGGTCGAACTCAGAGGTGAATGACCTCAAAATAAGGCGCTATTGTGGAACCGGTTTTCGAAAGACTAATCACATTTCTGATCAACACAAATAGTTTATCTAGCTACAGTACCGGGTAACACGATACTCCTTGGTAAGTCTGACAGACTTTCAGTTCACTACAACGAATACCTACTATTTGTAACGATTGTCATAGATCTACAAATATCAGACCAACGGCTTAACGTGCTTTCCGAGGAGGAAACTCCGTATCTAATAGGTGGTAACCCATCCACAAACTAACCTTGCCAAGCGCGGCTTAACCTAAAGATCGACTAACGCCACAAGCACTCGGAAATCCAAGAATAAATTATGAAAAAGGCTCTCGCCCCTTCCTTCCGAAATCTTAAATTTTTAACAGCACAAGCATTATAAGTTAAACTTTAAGGTCCCTCAGGGCGGGTTAAGTTTCGCAGCCCTTTAGCGTTGCCCGGGAGAAATTTAATTAATTTAATTAGTAAACCCACGCCAGAAAAGTCCTTGTGTCGTTGAGATAAGGGTGTTCTCAACACTTGAGATACGGTCCGACAGTTTTGAGGTTTTGTGTTTACAAACGTTTTGGTCGGGTTTATGTTGGTTCGTGTTCCTGATTGTTGATCATAGACTACTTCTTTGGTCTAGTGGTTGCAAGCGCTACCGCTGAGTATGAGGCGCTGAATTCAATTTCCAGATTGGGCAAAGTATTATGCCCCGTTGATGGCAACAGGCTTGCCGTGAAATGTGAGTGTTCCTTCAATGTGCATGTTCACTCTGCCTAATCTTTCAGGAATAACAGGCGTGATATTATTATTATGTAATTTCCTACATCGTACCATTTAAATTCCAGATTTTCAAAAGCCGCCATTGCAAACACCCATTCACCTATTCAAAATGTTCTTATTATATAGTTCCATTATTCTTCGCCTAATGTTTGTAAATATCATAATAGATAACAAACCGTTATAACTAATTATAAACAAAACGTTGCATTATCACCATCACCATCTCACCATCTTTACCGGAAGCGCTACAAAGAAGAAGGAAAGTCTATGGTTACATTTTCTCTAATAATAAACAGGTACTTAACGTGATTTTCTTGATAACTCTAACATTAATCAGGATGGTCTTCCATTGTAGTTCTTAAAGCGTTATTATTTCCCGCTAAGACGTGGGTACAGGAAATTGCGCTGGAAAAACCAGACAGAAACTGCTTCCTTTTACAAACAAACAGACATGCTTTGTAATGAAAACGGATTTATTACTGACTAGCTGATGTCCGCGGCTTTGCCCGCGTCAATGTCGGTTAAAGGGGTTTGAACTTTCTTGTATGAAATCACGGTCACGATGGTATTGGTGTAGGGGACACCTAGACGAACAAAAAATGTCATGTAACATGGTACCCCAAAGTGTCACGTTATCGAGATATTTGAAGGTAAAGATCGACAATAATGTGACACTTTGGGGTACCGTTGAACTGAACATTTTTTGTTTGTCTATATGTCCTCTATCCATATATACCACTTACATCGTGGGCCGAGATTTCGAAAAAAAATCAAAATGGCGGGCAGCTTGATATGCTCTATACATTGGTGAAAACAGCATGAAAAAAAAAGACAGTCAGACGCGGCACCCCACCCTGTTTTATAATATGTAGCGTTAACGGAACAAATATTTTTTTCTCGAACTCTTCTGCCTAGGTACCTATAGGTACCGTTGTTTTGAAACATTAACTTATCATCTGCCTTGTCTATTCACAACAACTATGTTGGGGTCGGCTTCCAGTATAACTGGATGCAGCTGAATACTAGTATTTTACAAGGAGCGGCTGGCTATCTACCCCCAAAACCCAGTTAGTACCCACTGGGTAATACGATACCCCTTGGTTAGAATGGATGTCAGGCTTTCAGGTCATTGACTACCTATAACGACTGTATACGACCATCTACAAATGGCAGCCGAGGTCAAGGGCTTAACGTGCTTTTCAAGAGATGGGGGAAACTCGGCATATAATTGGTGGTCACCACTCCACAGTCCATATCTAGGTTGGTCCTAGTCCTAGCGCGGCTTAACCTGATGATTGAACCGAGTGGTTGTCATTATTAAGCCACGCACTCCTCTTAATTAAGCAAATAATATTCTAAGGATTAATTTACTGAAGTTTACAGAAGTCTGACACTCCCTTTCGTTCTGCCCAAGAGCGGGAGGGGTTATTTGATGATTTTCCACCTGCAAAAAAAAAGAAAAAAGGATTTTACTTGGATAGTCAACTAAATTGGAAATGCCATATAGAAACTCTGTGTAAAAAACTAAACCAGTATTCATATGCGCTTTACAATCTTGCGAAAATATCGAATGAATCTGTAGTTTTGATAGCATACAAAGCGTACGTCTCATCAACGTTACGTTTTGGAATAATGTTTAAAGCTCAAAAGAAGTGTGTGCGTGCTGTGTTTAAGCTTCAAAAGACTGATAGTTGTGGGCCATTATTTTAAAAATATAGACTTCTAACTTTACCGTGTATGTACATCTACGAGACAGTAGTATTCGCAAAATCAAACTTGCATTTATTCCAAACACTTAGATCGAAGCGACGCCGTGGAGACAAGCGACGCCATCCTAAACGCACAAAGGTTTAAATCATGAATTTACTCAAACCTATATTTCCAATAATCCTGCGACATACACAAGTACATAGAATACCTATCTTCTATCTATAGTACATAGCTACCTTCTACATAAGCGCTGGTAGACACCGCAATGCCTCCCTCAGGCACCCTCGTATCCCTTGGAGCATTTCTTTGTGCCATTACAATACACTCCTCATAAAAGGATCTTGACCTATATTTTCATTTTTTTGTGAGTATATTTTTTTGCCTTCACAAGTACGTCTAGGTATGAACTGGGGTTCTAAAATGACCGCTTTAGGCGAATACCTCGACATGAAGGGCTAAGAAGGAACATGGGTGGTTTTTAGTCAGTAGAAGTCTGACACTCCCTTTCGCTCTGCCCAAGAGCGAAAGGAGTCATTTGATGATTTTCCACCCACCATAAAAAAAAGGCGAATCATTACAGGATAACACTGTAAATTACGTGTGAATTCGTAAAATGTTTACAAAGTGACAACATTTTTTTTTTTACATTTTTGCCCCATACTAGGAATTTCTCCTGTATCGTGGGTGCGTTCACAAACATTTAAACTCACACACAAATACCCAGACCCGGAACAAGTATCTGTATAGGTCATACAAATATGTGTTCCGTGCGTTTGTCACGCAGCGGATCAGTCCATTGCTTGAGCCAATGCGCCAACGAATGAATGAAATAAATGCACATCACTTATAGCTATGAGGTTAAGAGTGCGGGGTGCCCGCGTCATTGGCGCCTCGCCCAATAGATTGGTCCAATAGGGTAGTTAACTAAAAAAATCTAATTAGTCCGTCAGATAGATTTCCAAAAAATATTGGACACGTATTTTTTCTTTCTTCACGTAAACAAACAATGAAGACGATACGCTTAGAAAACTCGCGTGACGTCATATTCTAAGACGTTAGTATGACATTCTTGACCGGTGAGTGACGTCACGACCCCCACTCAAATCTTTGACGCGTTTTATCTTCGTCAATTTTTAATGATTTGATAAAACAAAAAATACGTATCCAATATTTTTCGATAATCTAACAGACGGACTAATTAGAATCATATTTTTTTTAGTCAGTAAACATCCCTATTGTTGGTGTTAATGTTAGTTGATAAAATATTCCTATAAACTAGTATTACCAGTCTTTTCATTTATTGTCGTATTGTAAGCGCAAGTTTCACAAAAGTAGTTACTATATAGGTATAATAACTTTATAATATAAATATACCTTTCTAAAACTTGCGCCACCAACTTGCGCAACTTGCGCTTAGTTTTTTTATTCGTTGCTTGGTAGGCCTAGCAACGAATAAAAAAACTCCCATCATTTTTATTTGCCCCGCTCAAACACAATAAATCAATCAAATCAAACACGACAGTCATAAACCAACCAATCACCATAAAAGAGCACTGTCTCTGAAACAACAGAATGAAATGACGAAAATAATATCAACGTAATATAAACAGCTATATATTCCACCCAACACACGTAAGTACATATTTAAGTACATGCTTATAGAAAATCTTTACATCGCAACATTCGCAACCTGTTGCAATTTCTTTGTATTAAAGCAAAAGTCGAGCGAAAACGGAGCGAAATAAAAGCGGCCAAGCCCCAATGAATTCTTTTCACACTACGACTTTTTAATTTTTCACCGTTAAGAAAGACTTCAAGGCTTGGAATTAAATACTCTGCTGTTGTAATAAGACTCTTTTTTTTGGTAATATTTTTATAATACATATTATTATATTTTTGTAAAAAATTAGTCTGTTCGTAGCAGAAATGAGACACAAATAAACCTTATTTGTCAATAAGGGTAGTATTAGATAACTGAATGATTTTCCTTGTAACTACATTCGCGTATTTTACGTACCGAAGTCTATTTTTGGCATTATGTCATGTTTGTTTTCGTATTCATTACGTTATTATTACGTGTGTTTTCTATGATATCCAGATCGTTGTTATGTATATCTGCCTTATGTTTGCAACTTCACGTCCAAAGCGCGTATTTGGAGCAGGGATCAAGATTATTAATATACTGGAACTGCAGATGCGAAAACGATGAACGAAGGGACTTCACCCGTGACTTTTTTCACAATAATTGTGATAGCTCAACTATTAATATGCATGATATAAATATAACTTTTAATCTAAAGCACAAAGGGTTTTTTTAGAGTGTGATAATTTGTTCCGGGGATTACCTTTACATTAAAACAATGAAAGTTTTACCTCTTTATAGTATTAGTACTTATACTTACACTACTTTTTTTGCTTTTCATACAAAAATAAAACCAACCCCTTTTTTTTGTGGTGTGGGAAATCATCAAATGACTCCTCCCGCACTGGGCAGAGCGGTAGACTTGAGTGTCAGACTTCTACTGACTAAAACCACCCATGTTCTTTCTTAGCCCTTGTTCCGAGGCCGCGGAATCTCTTTCGAACAACCCGCAATCACGACGGGCGGCTGACATCTCTTTGAGGCCTTTTTTTTTTTTTGGGCGGGTGTAAAATCATCAAATAACCCCTCCCGTTCTTGGGCAGAGCGAAAGGGAGTGTCAGACTTCTACTGACTAAAAACCACCCATGTTCCTTCTTAGCTCTTGCTAACAACCCGCAGCCCCCATCTCTTTGAGGCCTTAGTTGACATTTAAGCTTTACATCCAACTCAACAACGTAAATACAACTTAACAACAATTTAGTCTTTAAATCAGCCACCATCTCCGGGACGCTTGGTGTGAGACGTCCTAACTAGACGGCGAACGTGCCACGAATGACTAATCCGCCGTATAATAAGACCGTCATTTAACGGAAACACGGAAGACGTTTTATAGTATGACTAAGCAGCTTACTGGCAGGATTTGTGGTACGCATTATAGGAAGCAAAGTCATGCTGGTTTTCCAGGAAGGTTTTTTATGACATGCGATTATTAAATGTGAGTCTTAAGGGGAAATGTAATAAGTTGAAATAATCTTCTCTTTTAGTAGTTTAAAGTAGGTACTTATCACTTTAGGTGCATTTTTGTTTGTTTAGTTTTGCTCCCGCTATCATTATGATCAAAGCTGGGTATCATACTTAATTCGTAACGTCCATCCGTTGCTTTTACGCGTAAGTTAACCTGTGTCTCATTTATAACATCTACAATACATTAAAATAATATAACATAACATCGCGCCTGTAATCTCCGTAGGGTTAGGCAGAAGTCTACCCATTAGTACACCCATATTTCATCAGTAATAAATCAAAATATAAACAAAAATCAACCTAAAAATATTGAAATCCAGTTTGAAGTCGATTAAAAATAAATCAGTCCTAGGGTAAGTATTACGTCAATACCGATGCTTTTGAAATAAATAAAAAACGAAAGCTTACCGCGCAGTAAACTTTGAACAAAATCAAACAAGAAAAACTTTTAACGAGATCTCAAAATAAAAAAATAACTAGCAACTGTAATGTTTTTCCGATACAAGCGCAGCGTAAATAGAAAAAAGCAAAGTTATAAAACGTAGCACGAGTTGATTAGGTACTCTTGATAATGGTCAATCCTTACTGATTTCAGTATACAGGGTGTCAACAAACCAAGGGGTGAAAAATCACATCTTACGTTAAAACTCAATGTAGCACTCTTAAAACATTGTGCTAGTTGATGCTTTGAATAGTAAACTGGTGGAGGTAGTCCAAGTAAAGTTATTACCTAAAAAACTAGTATTTACGTAAACATCTGTAAACAATTTGGAACTTTGTCCCCCAATATCTCCGTAACTAGAGGGTTCCCAGGTATGGTCTAGAACAAAAAAAATATCGCAGTGACGGGGCGAACGGCTTCATTAATGGTACTTTTACACCCTTTATATGGACACATTCTGGCTATGCACTAAAATTTTAATTCCCCTACGTTGCGCGAGGCACTGATGAGAAATAGGCACGATTTCATTTTTTTTTAATGATATTACTACTATCCGTTGGGGAGTTCGTGTCCAAATAATTACAGTCTCAGTAGCCACTCGGATCAAATTTTAGTTTAAACCACGCTTGCATAGGCTGGTATGTGGATGGGTGCCGTGCCTTTGAAAGCACGTTAAGCTGCTGATCCCGGCTGTCATTTGGAAACCTTTGACTGTCGTACTTAACAGGGTGAAAGTCTGACAACCAGTATTACCATAATATTATCCTGTACTAACTGGATTATGGAGGTCAGATAAGCTCAACAAGTGTGTGGCGACAGCGACATCTATCGCAACACATGAGAACTAAAATGACAAATCCTGCATCGCGCTATCAAAGTTATCCGCGACATTAGCTCGTATAGAAAATCCAGACTTACATATGTCGGGCAGTTAGCCCACCAGACACAACACCCGTTTGGTCGGAGGATCCTCCCTTTTCTATGGGGGATGAGGAACTTTACACCCTGTTCCTCATACCCCCCAAAAGTGCATTCGGTAAGACTGAAAGCCAACACAACATAGTTGGGAAAAGACTAGGCAGATAATAAATCGCACGCGACTTAACTCTGCTGCTATAATCCCGCCTAACATTTCCATTACAGAATTAATTCCAAGCTTACTTTCAGCTCCGTTGTCAGTCAGTTCAAGCTAAAGGTAATTTATTCCCTGCACCCCAGTGCAATTTAAATCACCCTGCCGGACCTTTTATTGTTATTCTTTAAACATTTATTAAAAGCCAGAGTTTGCCTTCATTATTTAACTTTCTCTTGTTCTTTGTCAGTTTAGATTTATTGCATTTTAAATACAAGGTAAGAAAGGAAGATGTGAGAAAAACAAGAAATGAAAAATTTGTTTATTGCCTTTCTAAAGCAAGCGTGTTTTTGAATTGGTAATTATCTTAACTATAAATTCCTGCCAAATTGAAAATTCTCCTAAAACAACCCGCATCACGCTTTTCTGTCGCATTCCGAAGTGATTTGACAAAAATCGCTAGGTGAAACTCTCATGTGAATTAAGTGTGTCACAATCATCATCAGCCTATTAATGTTCCCACTGCTGGGACACAGGCCTAGCCTCTCTTTGAGAGGGAATGAGCTATAATCTAACACGTGGGCTCAGTGTGGATTGGTAGATGTCACAAGTCTTCGAACTTTTGGTTTTAGGACATGCCGGTTTCCTCACGACAAAAATGTACAGTACTAAGTTATAGTACTGTTTATTTTGTTTTTAATAATGATAAACGCTCGACTTTTTTGACAACCAGTGTACTTCTTATCATTCCACATTTTTCATTCAGTTAAAATTCAACTAAATATTTCTAAAAACCCCATGTAAAACGACAATACTTTACAATTCTTACAAATTTATGTACACACTGTCTCTCCATGAATATAGGCCGCAGCCATAAACTACACTCCGACCGACTCGGTGTAACTTTGCAAAGTTTTCATATATAACCGTGTCATTGAAGCTCGGCGCTTTTTTTATGTTTTCTCTTTTTCTTTTTTTATTTACCGCCTGTTTAGTGGAGCAGACTCTTTTTATTTCTAGGTCTTTAACTAAAGTTTTGCGTGCTTTTAGAACAGAATTTGTTTGAGACTTTTTGAGTGTTGCTATAGATGGACGGTGCTGAATGGGTTACGAATACTAAAGTATGTATAGTCTGGGTTTTTTTTACCGCAGAGCCTTTTTGTTTTTAGGCGGGTGGAAAATCATCAAATCCTCCCGCTCTTGGGCAGAGCGAAAGGGAGTGTCAGACTTCTACTGACTAAAAACCACCCATGTTCCTTCTTAGCCCTTGCACCGAGGCCGTGGTATCTCTTTCGAATAACCCGCAGCCCCGACGGGTTACCGCAGAGATTTTTATTTCCGTTTTTGATTTAAATTCTAAGTCTGAATATGATTTTGCTTTTGACATTGAGTTATTTTAATTTTTGTTTTTCATTGTTAACTTCCGTTTATGTTTTAATATTATTTTTGATTGTGATATTTATTGATTTTGTTCTTGTGACTAATTTTCTTTTTATTTATGTGAATTTAATTTGGTATGGATTTTAATATCTGAATAAAGAAATATTATTATTATCACTTGCTTCGGCAAAGTAAAACACCGTGAGGAAACCAACATGCCCGAGAGACATTCCTTGACGGTATGTAAAACTAAGTCAGAGGCTTGTTCGCAACAGATACCGCGGCCTCGGCATGAAGGAGGAACATGGGTGGTTTTTAGTCAGTAGAAGTCTGACACTCCCTTTCGCTCTGCCCAAGATCGGGATTATTTATTACTACACACATCAAAAGTGTCTAGGGATCAAGCATTTTTATGCGGATTTCTTGAGATTGAGATGTGGCTTTGTAATAAATTTATGATTTTATAAATTTATATGGATCCTTTTTGGTGCATTTCATAATTTGAATCAGGAACTGTGAATCAAATTCGAGTAAAAGATGAAAATCAGCTGTCAATATTTTCCCTATAAAAACATACAACGCATTGAAGACATTATTAGTGCTATTGTTTCCCTACTACTGATTAAAACCAACGTTATTATGGAGCGGCGATGTCATTTAAGCAGGGAAGAAATGCTCAGAGCCGTGGGAATGATAGAAGCTGGTTCCCGGCAACGTACTGTGGCTTTAGCTCTGAATACAAGTCAGAGTGTTATCAGTCGACTTTGGACACGTTACCGAAGCACTGGTACCGTGGCTGAACGCCATGGAGGACGGTATCGCTGCACCACACGGAGACAAGACCGATACATTCAAATCTTAACTCGAAGAGCTCCAACAATAACCGCCATGATGTTAGCCGTGAGGCTTCATCACTCTTCAGGGAACTTAATTAGCGACCAAACAGTCAGAAACCGCTTGCATGAAGTGAACCTTCATTCCCGAAGACCGCTACGGGTACCACCTATAGCAATGCACAATCGTAGGATTCGATATCAATGGGCTCTTGAACACAGAAATTGGGCAGAAGAACAATGGCGTTTCGTGTGCTTTTCTGATGAGTCTCGTTTTGGTATGAGACCGGATACAAGACGTATACGACACTGGAGAACCCCTGGACGCCAACAGCGATTAAAATCCTGCCAGGAAGTCCATCCTTATAGTGGTGGAACCATCATGGTATGGGCGGGTATTTGGATCGGCGGAAGAACTGAGTTGATTTGGATCAGAGGCAACCTCAACGCTCAAATTTATGCTGAGACGATTGTATCAGACGTCATCGTTCCTCTACAAGTGCAAATCGGTCCCTTATTTCAGTTAATGCATGATAATGCACGACCGCACACCGCAAGAGTTGTAAGACAGACTCTCGCCGCAGCTAACATCAATGTCCTGCCCTGGCCTGCTCAGTCGCCAGACTTGAACCCGATTGAGCATGCATGGGATATGCTACAGAGAAGAGCTCTGCCGAATATGGAGGGTATCCAGTCGCAAGAAGACCTTTTTTTGTTGTTGCAACGAACATGGGCGGCCATTCCACAGCGTGATTTGGATGAACTCATTTTGAGTATGCCAAACCGATGTTCTTGTGTTGTTAGTGTTCGCGGTAGAAACACGGATTATTAATTGTTTAAGTTACCCAATAAAATTTTAAAGAAAACTGTTATTTCAGTCTTTTTTTCGAACTTTAATGTTAGTGGTTCAAATGTCAAAAATCCCTTTATTAGGAAAATGGCAAATTTCTTTATTAATGCAAAGGTGACTTGGTTTATCGTTACTGTGACAAACGAAAACACTTTATTTGATGAATCCTTAAAGAAAATTTTAATTAATATCAATCAGGAGAAAAGTTATTGCAAAAATATATGTTGATCCCTAGACACTTTTGATGTGTGTATTTGATGATTTCCCACACCCCAAAAAAAAAAAAAGGCCCATGGCATCTGACAGATGATCAGAAATCTGACACTAGGTTAGACACTAACCACAAGAAAAAAAAGAAGACAATGCAATGGTAGGTTAGTACTGCCTACGTATCTACTCACCTAATTTATTATTTGATTGATTATTATTATTATTTTGATGATGACATTTATATACATTTTAATATTTTAAAATCAATGGTTTCTTAATTTGTAATTTTATTGATTACTAGCTGTGCCCGCGACTTCGTTCGCGTGCTTGTCGGAAACTAAAATGCGTCGCTTAGATAAAAGTACATTTAATCATTGCCCTGCGTTAACTTACTGACGCTGTAGAAAATAAGAAGAGAGTAATGCAAAGTACTGACTATGTCTCATACTAAAGTTTAGATGGATGGGTGTTTGTTAATCAACCACGTTAGAACGGCCGAACGGATCTTGAAGAAATTTGAAACAGGTACATTATAGTCGACAGACAGACAGATTGTCGTTGGCGCGTTCGTGTTCCACGCGCGCCTCAAAGATATGTCAGCAACAATTAAGGGGCCCCAAAGGGACGTCTGCCGGGGCTGAGGGTTGTCCGCAAGAGATACCATGGCCCCGAAACACAAAGGGCTAAGAAGGAACGTGGGTGGTTTTTAGTCAGTAGAAGTCTGACACTTTCTTCCGCTCCGCCCAGAGCGGGATGAGTCATTTGATAATTTACGAACCACAAAAAAAAGGGGGCATTAGAGAGTGTTTCGAGAGGGTACCTGTACCGAATCTGGGACATCGAATCTGAAATGGCCGCCACCTCCTTCTGCGAAGCAGTAATGCTAGCGAAAGAGGTGGCGGAACGTGAGAGGGAGACAACCTCTCGTCCCAGCCGCCGCGGGAGACGCTCCGGGATCGGGGGCCACGTGATGGCTTCCGGCCACCGTAGGCGCGGGCCTGTGAACGGTGAGTAACGGGCTAGTTAATCGTTCGTCCGTCCTATGACGATGGAGGCGCGTTCGTGTTCCACGCGCGTCTCAAAGAGATGTCAGCAACATTGAAGGGGCCCCCAAGGACCGACGCCCGTTGGGGCTGCGGGTTGTTCGAAAGAGATACAGCGGCCTCGACACATAGGGCTAACAACACACCACATCTATATGACGACATGGTTTGCGCAATGGCTGGACGATTAACAGTAGCACTGCGTGTCGCAGGTTCGATTCCCACACGGTACAAAAAAAAATATGTCTTGGGTTTTATCTAATTTTAATTTAGTTTAAAAAAAATAGTATTTTAATACTGTGTAATTGGTAAATTTTTATTTGTTGACTATTCACAAAACATAATGTGTGTATGTTTACTATCACCGCGGTTCAGAAAATGACATCAAATGAATAACGCCATCTGTCGAAGACGAAGATAAACTGCTAAAAAAGAGCGATCAAACACTATAAGGTTTAGGCTATGTAGATTTTGAAAGCAGCGTCATTTAGACTTATATCTACGTACCTTTTGCTATCATAACTTTTTTAAAGTTATCTTGTGAAGGCATTTAGTAACTTATTACTAAAAGCAACGACATCTATTGAAAGAATATGGTACTTATACCATATTCTTTCAATAGATGTCGTTGCTTGTCTCATTCTTGACCATAACGATAAGTTCTTCTTGAAAACTATAAATTCATATATCTTTTGATAGAGAGCACCGATTACGATGAAACAAAGACTAAGTAATAGCCCAAGTTACGCACAATATTTATGTATAAAAGTTACCTACATTCATTTAGTAAATTTGACGTGATGCTTAGTCATCGAAACAGACAAACAGACAAACAGATAAACAGACAAACAGACAAAAATTCCAAAAATGCTGGAAATGTGTTCTGTTGGTTATACTTTAATACCCTGAATTTTTTTTTTTAAATATTTTCGATGTACAAAAACGATTTCTCAACAGATTTATTATATGTATAGATATAGATATAGATAGATAGAAGATAGAATAGATTTAATTGGTAATTATTATCATAATTTTTTGTGTTTGTACTATTTTCCAAAATTGAGTGATATTGTTAATGTGTCTCTTATTTTAATGTGTTAGCTTTTATAATTTTAATGACCATGTCTTTTTTAATGATTTTATTATTTGTATAGATGTATAATTTCAAACACAATGAGAATTGTTATCTGAATAAAATTGAATTGAATTAACAACTTTCATTGGGTAAGTAGGTACATCATTTGGATTATAATTTTCTTCCATGATATTTTTACCCCCTAACAACCCATAACTCCTCGTCAAGAGACTACCACGACAAAACTGATAAGAATAACATAAAGTAATTTGAAACTTCCATTCTTTAGGGAGAAGCAAAGATCAATTGAATCGAATGATAACCTAATACTCGACACACGATACCCCTTTGGGAGGTCTAGCGGCACGCTACAGTAAAGTAGAGGAAAACGGTATTCTCCGATATGTACACGACTTTCTAAGGATACTTATATACATAATAAGCACAATACCTCTTTATGTGGTGCTCAGACCTTCAAACTGGTCAATTTGAGCATCACGGATGTATCAAATACAATAAATCGATCATCACAGCCACAAAACAACCATCATCTGAAAGTTTTTACTCAACTATATTAAGGGTCCACTTCTAGTCTAACCGGATCCAGCTGAATACCACTATTTTACATGGAGCGACTGCCTATCTGACCTCCACAAGTGTCCACAACCCAGTTATTATATTGGGTAAAATACGATAGCTACCCCTTTTTTTTTTTGGGGTGGGAAATCATCAAATAACCCCTCCCAGAGCGGGAGGGGTTATTTGATGATTTTATTTGATAATTTGCAGAGCGAAAGGGAGTGTCAGACTTCTACTGACTAAAAACCACCCATGTTCCTTCTCAGCCCTTCATGTCGAGGCCGCGGTATCTCTTGCAAACAACCCGCAACCCCGACGGAACCCGCAGCCCCGACGGGACCCACAGCCCCGACGGGACCCGCAGCCCCGACGGGACGATTAGCACCTTGGTAAGACTTGTCAGATTCATCAGTTATCATATTTTTTTTATCAGCCTTTTTGTAGTTCTTCGACTGGCTGTACTCAGTACATACAGTCGTACAGTCACATATAGGATTCATATGAAAACTAAACACACTCAAAAATCAATCGACCGAGCTTAACAATACTGCTACAAAGTTACAACCATCTTGATTTACAATTACATTACACCAATATGTAGATACAGTACGTAATTCAAGTATAATCCAATTTTATCGCACACAATATCAATAACGCGGACCTGCCGCATAAAATGGGATTACAACGGCGCATCTTGCAATAATCCGCTTCGCCGGCGTTCGGACCAGTATAACGTTATGCAGTAAACCAACTAGGTCTTTTTTAGGGTTACGTACGCAAAAATGCAAACGGGAACCTATCACTAAGGTTTCGCTGCCTGCCCATCTTTCTGTAAAAGGAGGGTGTTGTATCTTTTGAATGGGTACAAAGTCACCTACTTTCTCGTGTGTTCCTTACTGTAGCGACCACAACCGCTGCGACATCCGCTAGCGCTAATGAGCGGTGGAACCTCGACAAGAAAGAACGCCACCAGCTCTATTATGACAAATACTTTTTAAAAAAATATGGGACCAAATGGCAACTATTCCGCATCAAAGTAAAATCGTAAATCGGATCATGAATCGCAACGTAATCGGTGTACATACATAAAAAAAACCAATCGAATTGAGAACCTCCTTCTTTTTGGGAAGTCGGTTAAAAATTAGCGGGGGTCCCAATAAAATGAACGTTTCACGTTTCGAAACCTTTCGAGTGACTCGCACTTGGCTAGGTTTTTTTTTAAATCAAACGCGGGTGTCAACTAAATTTTTTGTTTATTTGTACTTCACAAACCAGAACATTATCACTTGCCCCGATATGCCCCGAGCTCTGACTTACGCACGAATAACCTTTACATAAAGCTTGCAAATTCGTGTAACCAAACGTTTTGCACGTGTATGTTAGCCAATTTCGATCATTTATTCCCAGTTGGTATACTGTATGTTAGTTTCTTCTGTGGCTCGATCCAGTTAGTACGAGGGTTTACGGTTGTGGTATAAAATACAAGATATAAAAGCAATATTCAATCAAGTTTATGTTGTTTTCGCAGAAACAGGGAAAAGCTATGCTCTGTTAGATTAGATTCTCTTTTGCCAAGCAAGCATGGCGGTTCATATGGCTGTTAGGCGATTCATACACGACACGCTCGTCTGGCGGTGACGCGAATCTCACGTTGCATTGGCTTGTATGAAATCCTATGATGCAAAACCAGTTTATGCGGATCTCTCATTGTATTTCACATATATATACAAAGTGAGCCCATGGTAATTGATATATTTTAAAGCTTCAAGTATCGCCGTGTGTGCCCGACCTCGCGGATGAGCGGTGTCGTCTGAAAATAGCCTTAGTTACCACCCACCGCCGCGTAGACACATCTGCATTACCAGAAATATTGTAGTGAATTACCGACACACAAAAATAGTTTTTTTGTTGGATTTCCACCGAAACCGCCACCAAGACTTTATACGGGCAGCAACATTTAAAAGTGATTTTCACCTACTATTTTGATAACGTTTTACGCTTTCACAAACACGATATTTTGGAAGCCATACAATATTATGGCTTGACTTTGAGATAAATCCTATATCGTAATCGCGAAATAGATTCTATCTTAAAGCAGACACCGTAATTTCAAGAGAAAAGCGTACATATTAGTGCTCGTCACCCATTTCCTTAGAACTTTCAAACAAAGCTACAACGTAGCACTAAGCACCTAGGTACATACTCAGGAACCAAGTATTTCTCAGTAAATTGACAAGAGATCGCTTGTAATTGCTAGTACAAGATAAATGCATTACAGGCCCACATCTAGCTCAGTAGAATGTCTAATCGATCTTCTAATTAAGATCGATGTCTCGGGTGCTCTTGTTAGCGAGTTCGATGCGATGCTGAGTGCAGGCTTTACCTTGTTAATCTCATGTTGGTCCTAGATATTTGAGATAAGATGAGGCTGTGTTTGTGTTGCTTGCATTAGTGAGAAGCTTAATCACTGAAAGTTGAAAATAATTTTAAATGTTGCAAGAACTAAGGCTAGTTAATTGAATGTGTAGGTACCTAATTTGTTATAATCATGTAAGCATGGCATATGCTAAGATGGAAAGTTAAGACAAAAAAAAACATCAAATAGTAAATGTCACTCTATAATAGAATTTCTATACATATCATTTACTATTTCATAACACGAATAATTTGTAATTTGACATAAATATTATATTATTATTATTTGAATCGTGACAATTTGATTAATCAATTTTTTTTTTTTTTTTTTAAACTTTGTCCCTCACTAGGAATTTCTCCTGTATCGTGTGTGCGTTCACAAACATATAAAGTCACATACACGAATACCCAGACCCGAAACAATTTAAGATTACAACTAAAACTTACGATTTTTAGTTCAGTACCATTCATCAAATTGTCTCTGTGAATTTTGTATGCTTCAATGGCGGATCAAAGCAGACTTACCTGTAAATAACATCTTATGAAACTATAAATTATTAGAATTTAAATAAAATAAGGTTATTTCTTTATAAAGGTTCCCTTATCTTATAAAGATATACTGATAAGTCATTCTCACCACAGAATAAGTACAACAACAATATTCGACTTCTCACAATTAATGTTATGTTCTTTTAATTCCCTCCTAAGTACCTACCTACATGGAAGCACGTTTCACAGCGAAATTCTCCTCTCCATGCCGATCGGGAAGGGACACGCCAATTAACTTCTCCCAATTAATTTGAGTGTAGCGTGGAGTTTTGCAGGCAAATATAGGTAGGCAACGCTTTAATGAGGTTCTAAAAATCCACTCTATTTGATGGGAAAAAAAGTAGAAAATTTATCCATCCATGATTTTTCAATTTACATGAAGGTATTGGTTCGATGGATCGAACCTACTTGTCGAAGAGATGTCATATATTTTAAAAGGATCCTTTTATACTCGTAGTATTAGAACGGGGATCGTACCTACCTTCCTTCTATAGCACGAACATTCCGTTTGCCACTTTTGATAGGCGATTTATACATCAAGACATTTTATCACAATGTAAACATAAGCTTACGTATCTCTCCACAACAATAGACGCAACATTCTATAGTCGATGAAACACCTCCTCCACTGGATGTCACACACCGCACATTCGAACAATAGATGTCCCTCGTTACTCCACGTAAATGAAACTTCGATTAGCCAAGCCTCCACGCCTCTAAGCTTCGGTTGCAAAACCTCACATATGTAGGTCACGGGACCGTATTTTGTTTCCCCCACAGATGTAAATATAACTAGATAACGCAAAAGCACCTGGTGTGCCCGGCTTTAGTATTTTAACTAGTGACCCGCAACGGCTTCGCACGGGTGCAAATTATACAATCTAGATACAAACCTTCTCCAAGAATCACTCTATCTATTGCTGATAACTGCATTAATCCCCATTGCGAATTTTAAAAGATTTATGCGTACAAACAGCGGGAGTGACTTTGTTTTATAAACGAAAAGACGTTGTTACAGCAACAAGCTTACTTGTTTAAAACAACAACGTTACACCGTTACAACACTAACCTAATTCTAGACACTAAAAGACGAAAACCGTTGTCTATTTTGCATAGTAATTTGTTTGAATAGGTACTAAATAGTGCTGTATGACGACATAGTATTATTCAAAAATGCTTGCTTGGTTTTTATACGGATCGTGTAACATGCGTTATGTAGGTATACCTATATCTGTGGTTTCCCCCTATTTGTAATGTCAATAACAGACGCTTCACTCGAGTCAACGCAACGGTCCATTTGGTAGACTGTTAATTTTTGTATCATTTCATATTCGTATTCATTTTTTGTTTCATTTCTTTTAGGGTAATTTGCCGAAATTAATAATTAATAAATATGAATGAATATGATTAATTTTGCATGTAAGGTCTTTGTGTTAAAGCGTCTGAGATTGTTCTTAATAATTCTATCATTATGTTAGTTGTACTTTCGGTTTTTAGTTATAAGTGGACGACCAAAGAAACTATGTGTGAAAGATGGCTAAGAAGGAGTTTACACTGCTGAGATGACGAGTAATAAAGAAGTATGGAAGACATGCTACGCCGACTCCAAATGATGTACTTAAGGCCGTATACAGAAAGAAAGCTGGTAGCCGATCTACCAGCGCTTATCGGCGCTGGTAGATCAGCGTCGTTGTTGTTCGTCTAGTCGTACTTGTTCATTAATTTGAAATAGCGGGTGGCGCCCAGCGCTGACCGGTGCGTGTCGAAGATTTTCGGAACTTTATGGCAATGTTCGGTGCTTATCGGCGCTTGTTCATTTAGATGCCTGCGCCGGTTACCTGCATGGACCAAACGCTGGTCGATCGGCGCCGGCTACCAGCTTTCTTTCTGTATACGGCCTTAGGATTTCGTTACAGTTGTGCTTGGCACAGATAGGCAATGGTTATTGAGCATAGGTGTATACTAACAAATAGGTGATGTATAGGTCTGTACTGGAGTTCTAAAATGACGGGTGATGATGATGAATGATGATGGGTTTTCAAACTATTCATAATTAAATATTATTTTCCTATTATGATCTATTTTCCTCAATGGTCACAGACGCAGTTACTATTATGAAAGGTCCATTTTACGCTTTTTAACGCAATTCATAATATGAATTGCGTTAAAAAGCGTAAAATGGACCTTTTAGCTTTAGCAGATTATAAGATATTATATTATAATCTGCTAAAGCGGCCATTTTAGACGTCCAGTACTGACTAACCACGGGATACTACTTCTACAAATAGATGCCAACACTTTTAATATTGCTCTATAAATCGTATGCAAAATAGGTATAAATCACAAACTACTTCACCAAGTTTTTACGAGTACATTCCTTCTTTATTCTCGACGGCACGAATTTATTGAATCGTGCACTTTTCTGACATGATTTAAGAGGGACTTCTGTGTCACAGAAAGGGGTTGTCATGTTATAATATGTGCACATTATTCTCTGCTGTCTGAAGATGAAAGGGGATGAAAAGTTACTTGTTATTTATTTTAATTTTTTCGTGCATTTTATTAACCTTGGAGTGGGGATAGTTTTTATCACAACGAATGGTGATGCTTTGGATATTTGAGTCACACAGTATTGCGCATGTTGGCGACAAATCACGCGTAAATAATGGACACGTTTTCTTTGTTGTAAAATCTTTCGTTATTGGATATTCTTTTAGCAATGAGTGTAAATCGATGGAGGTTAAAATGTATCACTAACTTTTTCACGTCAAAACGCCGTAGATTGTACATTAGCCTAATTTTAATATGTTGTAATACTTGCTGTAACATATATTGTACAATTGTTTGTTTTCCAAAAAAAAAAAAGTCTTTAAGGTATTTATAATACACCTATTCTTAATCTACTCCGCGTGAATATCACATACCAACCCAGCTGTTTTAAAATGTACAGGTAGAGAGACGTCCCTCACTACAATATTAAATACCAAGTTTAGGGTCGGACGGTACCAGGGCAAACCGCAGCGAAAGAATATTTCATAACAATACGAGAATGTGAGATTATTTCATACGCAGGTATTTCAGCGGTTACGAGCAAACGCGGAGGGCTGAGTGCCGTAAAAGTTACGCTCGAGCTCTTCGCTAATTGGATTGTTTGGGGAGATACAGTCGCGAACAGCAATAGGGATGTTTCCTGACTAAAAAAAATATGGTTATATTTAGTCTAACAGTTAGATTATCGAAAAATTTTGGATACGTATTTTTTTATTTTATCAAATCAATAAAAATTTAAGAAAATAAAACGTGTCAAAGATTTGAGTGGGGGCTTGTGACGTCACTCGCCGGTAAAAAATGTCATACTAAAGTCTTACAATATGACGTCTCACGAGTTTTCAAAGCATTGTATCGTCTTCATTGTTTGTTTATGTGAAAAAGGAAAAAATATGTGTCCAATATTTTTTGAACGGACCAATTAGATTTTTTTTGTCAACTACCCTGTTGAGCTCCTTGAGTTATAAGTCGAGCTATACGATAACTTACAAAAGCTTGGACTGACTATACAGGTCCGCTTAAATCTATGCCTGTGTTTCTTCAAAAAACCATCTCAGACACTAATCTGCATAGACTTCATGGGAGTTGACTAAATAATGTCTAGACTTTAAAATAAAAGTCGGCTGGCTCTTTCCAGAGTAGTCAGGTAAGAAACACCGGCCCCAACTAGTTTAAAAAAAAATAAAACCTATTTGCAAAAATTAACATCATTTATCATTCAATATGTAAACAATAGCAACTTTTTACAATGATTTTCTTTTCCTGTATAAATGTAGTATATAAGAAATAATTTTCCTTTTACCTACCCTCATGGGAAAAAGGTACATATTTGTGGGCTTGACTGTACCGGGTAAATATGTAATAGGCGTACGTGGAAACGTTTATAACGAATTCTTTGTAGGTTATTATGTTTTTGTCTTTTTTTTAGGACGCTAAGGAGTTTTATTCATTAGAAGATGTGCTATTGTGCATGAATTAAGTTGATTTTATCATTGAAAAACCCTTATCTGAGAGATTTTGCGAGAGCGTCATGGTTGAGTGAAAAAACAATTTTTCTTTATCACATTGTGTTCATCTTTAACGAAACTATTTATAATGGGACAGCCGAATTTCGAGTTTGTGTCCACAATTTCAGAGTGGTTGAGTTATGCCAATTGCAATAGATTTTTATGTTCACGAGTACAACCACGTCCTTAAAAATCGGTCTGTAATTTTATCAGTTAAGTACGAGCCATAAATACAATTCACCAAGAATTGTATTTATGGCTTAATCTTTTCTGTGGAAATAACTATAGAGTGACCGCTACTTCTTTGGCAACCATTTGGGTATGTATAGGCCCAATCACATTATATAATTAACCAAACACCTAAGTATCTTTGCGATATCACACAAATTATTCCATTGAATGCCATTCAACAAGTCACTCAACGAGCCATATAAAGTAAAGACATACATAACACATAAACATTAAGAGCTATATTTCTATAAACATAATCACGGGAGATTACCTCAGCGGGTATGTAAGCGAAGCTATAAAAACCTCGTAAATCCCCGACCATAGTGTTTCTGTCGGTTAGCTAGAGAGCCCTACGGTGCGCAATAAAGTTTTTAAATTACTGTAATGGAATATTTTATTACCTACCTCTTTGAAGAATGGTAGGAGTTCATAGGTACCTATTTTGGACAGAAAAATAGAGTTCTGAATGAACTAAGTTTAAAGTTCATTCATTATTCAGAGCTAAAAAAGTGGAGTAAACAGAATACATTAATCTCAATGCAAAAATGATGTATTTCAAATGCATTTTCTTAGTAGAGAGCAAAGAACGATGTAGCTTATTTAAGATATTTTGATATAAACTTGATTTTACCCGCAGGTTCGTCATTTCGTCTGCGTTGATGTCTGAAATTATCCGATAGGACGTAGACCTGCAAAAAAAAGTATTTTATATCGTACCTGTGAGTTACATTTCATCGACAGAAAAAAAAAATATCATGAATTTATAATGTTAGTATGGATTAAAAAATCAAGAGTTGAAATAGGTATTTATTTGAATTTGATCAAAATATTAAAAAGAAAATAACGTCATTGCCGAGTGCCCAAATACCTAAACGCCAAACTCATATGGCAAGCAAGCAGACTATTCAGAAACCATCATGAAAAACAGTAGGTTTTAAGGGCAAGCCATACTTGCATGAAAGTACCGCCACTAGATAAACTACCAATTAAAATAAGACTACGTTTAACCGTGTAGCTACGCCGCTGCTACGGCGGCGCGCAGCGGCGCGGCGTAGCACTCGTAGCAGGCCTACGACTTCATTTCTTCAACTCTTCATAAAACTGCCTCCAATCCGCGCTAAAAGGCCCCATTATCAATATTAAAGTGCAAGCCGACGTAACCTACGAAGATATGAGGCGCAGTCGTAACGGAGTAAAGTGATCCTTTCATAAAATATAAGCTTTGTGCGAAGGTAATCCCGGTAATGGGCCCCGGTTGGATGCCAGAGGCTAATTAGTGAAATAGCCTACGCCGTGCGCTTTAGTTATTAGCTTAGAGGGGACGTGAGCATCGCGGGATTAGATTGCAGAATTAATGAGTGGGAGTGTGGATTTGTAAATTGTGCAATTGTTTAAACGAACTCATTTTTAGGGTTCCGTAGTCAACTAGGAACCCTTATAGTTTCGCCATGTCTGTCTGTCTGTCCGTCCTCGCTTAATCTCTGTGACCGTTAGCACTAGAAAGCTGAAATTTGGGACCAATATGTGTATCAATCACGCCGACAAAGTGCTAAAATAAAAATTGGAAAAAAATGTTTTATTAGGGTAGCCCCCCTATATGTAAAGTGGGAAGTGTTTTTTTTTTTAATTTTAACCCTAATGTGTGATATATTGTTGGAAAGGTATTTAAAAATGAATAGGGGTTTACTAAAATCATTTTTTGATAATGTCAATAATTTCGGAAATAATCGCTCCAAAAGTAAAAAACAAAGCGTCCCCCCCCCTCTAACTTTTGAACCATAAGTTTAGAACATACGAAAAAAATCTGAAAAGTAGAACTTTATAAGGACTTTCTAGGAAAATTATTTTGAACTTGGATGGAAACAACAGATGGAAACTGCAGTTAACCAATATAATTTGGTCCCTGAATCGTATGAGCGCCTATACAATCCAGAGGTCAAGTTTCATTTGCCCGTATTTTTTTTTTAACTTCGTTTACATAATATTTTATTATCTTCGGAACCCTACACTGAGCGTGGCCCGACACGCTCTTGGCCGGTTTTTTAGTCTTATGTCGAATAAAGATAGATTTTGGTTTTGTTTAATACACAACACCACGCCTGCAATCACTGAAGGCTAGGCAGAGTTTGCCAGTTATTTTTTAGTCCTATGTGAGGGGCAAGCCTCTTACCATCAAACGGGTACATAACACTACAGCGTGGCTTTTAGTGAGAAATTACTGATGGAAAAATCCAATAACACTTTGTCCGACCAGGAAATCGAACCCTGGACCCTGCGACCACAATGCTAACGAGGCACTCAATATAAACTGACGACTTAACGCCTACTTCTCGACTTAATAGGTATAGCTTAAATGCCAATCTAATATTTTTAATATTCACAACTCAATAGAACTCAATTTTATCAGTCGAAATTGATCATTTATTTTCTTAAGGTTCTATGGATTTTAATTAGTTTACCTACCTAAATCTCTATCTGAAAAGAAAATCTTTTTAGTATTGTCTCCTTAGTTATTATCTGCGTCCAGCCATTCATTGAATTCTATTGAATAGTTAATTAAAGAGCAAATCTCTGTAGCTATAATCAGAAACCTGATTGATGAAGCAATCTTTAAATATAAATGGCCGACTCGATCTAGTCTTGAAAATTAATTATTCGTTTTTTTAAGAAACCGCAAAAATGTAAGACTTAAATGTTGTTCAGAATATTAAACTGGGTTTTACCTATATTGTACCTCAGTAAATAATACTTTCAGATAGAAATTCTACACTGAGAAGTTGTTGTTTTCTTAGAAAACTTAGGAACCTATTACTTTTTTTTCTTTTGATTATGATTTAACAATTTTTTTCTTCAATGTAGATAAGTAAAGTGATTATCCTGAGTTCTCCTGGCTTTTAGTAATAATGCATTGAAATAACAGCATCTAAAATTCAAAATAACATCCAATAGATGAATAGATACAAACACTACTATACTTTTTTTTTTAGTTTGGTAAATAATCAAATGACTCCTCCCACTCTGGGCGGAGTGGGAGAGAGTGTCAGACTTCTACTGACCAAAAACCACCCATTTTCCTTCTAAGCCCTTTGTGTCCAGGCTCGCGGTATTTCTTTCGAACAACCCGCAGCACAAACACTATCTTAGCTTTCACATTTTGTAACTAAGTTTATACTGTCATTTACGGAATATCTTTCGTGATTATCCATTTTTTTTTATAATACGTTGCCCCACACTAGGAAATTTTCCTGTATCGTGGGTGCGTTCACAAACATTTAAACTCACATACACAAATCCCCAGCCCAGAAACAACTACCTGTAGGCCATACAAATTAATATTTGTTCCATGCGAGGATCGAACCCGCGACACGTAGCGCAGCAGTCAACTACTTGAGCCGCTGCGCCAACCGTGCCGTCAAACCGTGCAGTCATTGTAAGAGCTCTTAATATAATTATTATATATCAGGAATATAGAGAGCTGGATGTATAATCACGGAAGATATCTCGTAAATTGAAAGAATATGCGTAGATGGTTTGGTCATGTGGGGAAGATGAGTGAAAGGCGACAAACAAAAGAAATGCAACAAGGCAGATGTGAGCGGCAATGCTGGGAATTAGAAAAATATACACAGACACTATTGCTAAGGTTCTTCAGAAAGGACAGGTGCGTAGTACCTACTCGCATCGCACCCGCGTGTGTGACTAGAGAGTCCTAAATGGCCACTTTAGAAGATCATAAAAATTATGAATTGTGCTAAAAAGTTTAAAATGGACCTTTCCTCTTTGTAGCTGCGTTTGTGACCATTTAGGAAAATAGATCATAATAGGAAAATAATATGAATTGCTTTAAAATTCGCAAAATTCGCCAGACTGCCTCGTTGGTCTAGTAGTTGCAAGCGCGACTGCTGAGCATGAGGTCCTGGGTTCGATTCCCGGGTCGGGCAAAGTGTTATTGGCTTTTTGCCATCAGGAATTTATCAGTAACAGCCACGGAGTCTGGATTTGTGCCCGGTTGATGGCAATAGGCTCGCCCCCTATTACATGGGACTTAAACATAACTGGCGAAATGTGGGTGTACTATAAGGTACACCTCTGCCTAACCCTTCGGGGATTACAGGCGTGATGTTATGATATGTTAAAATTCGCAAAATGGTCACAGACGCAGTTACTGTTAAGAAAGGTTCATTTTACGCTTTATATTCCAATCCTATCCTATTATGATCTGCTAAAGGGACCATTTTAGGCCTCCAGATAATATAATGAACGTGAGCAAGGCAAAAGGAGTAGAGAAGGTATATAAGGAGGAATATACAAGGGTCGTAGCAGCACGCTTAGTATGGCGATTCTCTCTATATTCTACCAAGAATAGATAAAGCTTTTTCCATACAATTTGACATTAAATTTTGCTACAATCTGTCATTTTGTCGATTCTTCCGTCCACAAAACCCGTTTCTACGGTGGTCATGCTACGCGTGCAGGTGGCGTTCTGTAATATCTGACTACTATGTATGCATATCCCGTAAATGGTAGTATAAGTTTTGTCTAACACGATATACAGCTTCACAACAACAAAAACGTTAATTTCTTACATTACAAAAAGAAATTACGACGTCCGCCACAAACAGCCCTGAAGGTAATTTAAATGAGTTTCGTTTTCCCGTCATAAAATAAAAGATACTTAATTTTGCACCCGAACCGAAAATAATAAAAGTTGTTCGTACAGTTAACAACGAAAGTGGATTATTACTGTAGGAGGTAACTTTCTGGAAAAAATAAAATTGGTTGGTCGAGTGGTCGCAAGCGCGATTGCTAAACATGAGGTCCTAAGTTTGATTCTCAGGTCGGGCAGTGTTACTGGGCGTTTTCCATCAGGAATTTTTCAGTAGCAGCCTTTTTTTTGTTTTGGGAAATCATCAAATGACCTCTCCCGCTCTGGGCAGAGCGAAAGGGAGTGTCAGACTTCTACTGACTAGAGACCACCCATGTTCCTTCTTAGCCCTTCCGCCGAGGCCGCGGTATCTCTTTCGAACAACCCGCAGCCCTGACGGGCGTCGGCTCTTGCCAATGTTGCTGACATCTCTTTGAGGCGCGCGTGGAACACGAAAGCGCCGTCGACACGACACTTCGTCATAAGACGGACGGACGGCGAGCTAGCCTATTTGCTAACCGTCCGCAGGCCCGCAAGCCACTGTACTCTTGATACACCTTTGTCTAATCCTTCCTTCGAGGAATAAAAGCGTGCTGGTATGTTATGTTATAGTATATCTTACATCTATCAGCATGTCTTTCGCGAGGAGTCCTTTTTAAACGATAGTTGTTATAAATAATTATGTTCGTGAGCTCTAAGTACGGTCCTCGACTTCCCGTATTGCGTGGTAATCCGATTCTGTTTTTATTTTAAACTAGCTGTGCCCGCGACTTCGTTCGCGTGCTTGTCGGAAACCAAAATGCGTCGCTTAGATAAAAGTACATTAAATCATTGCCCTGCGTTAACTTACTGCCGCTGTAGAAGTGTTTGTTAATCAACCACGTCAGAACGGCCGTACGGATCTTGAAGAAATTTGAAACAGGTACATTATAGTCGACAGGTACTGTCGTTGGCGCGTTTGTGTTCCACGCGCGCCTCAAAGATATGTCAGCAACAATTAAGGGGTCCTTTGGGGCCCCTTAATGGTTGTTGCCGTCGTCTGCCGGGGCTGACGGTTGTCCGCAAGAGATACCACGGCCCCGAAACACAAAGAGCTAAGAAGAAACGTGGGTGGTTTTTAGTCAGTAGAAGTCTGACACTTTCTTCCGCTCCGCCCAGAGCGGGATGAGTCATTTAATAATTTACGAACCACAAAAAAGAGGGGTTTAGAGGCTGTTTCGAGAGGTACCTGTACCGAATCTGGGACATCAAATCTGAAATGGAACGCCGTCACCTCCTTCTGCGAAGCAGTAATGCTAGCGAAAGAGGTGAACGTAAGAGGGACACAACCCCTCTTCCCAGCCGCCGCGGGCGACGCTCCGGGCATCGGGGGCCACGTGATGGCTTCCGGCCACCGTAGGCGCGGGCCTGTGAACGGTGAGTAACGGGCTAGTTAAATCGTTCGTCCGTCCTATGACGATGGAGGCGCGTTCGTGTTCCACGCGCGTCTCAAAGGGATCTCTGCAACATTGAAGGGGCCCCCAAGGACCGACGCCCGTCGGGGCTGCGGGTTGTTCGAAAGAAATACCGCGGCCTCGACACATAGGGCTAACAACACACCACATCTATATAAAGACATGTTTGGTGCAGTGGCTGGACGATTAACAGTAGCACTGCGTGTCGCAGGTTCGATTCCCACACGGTATAAAAAAAATATGTCGTGGGTTTTATCTAATTTTAATTTAGTTTAAAAAAAATAGTATTTTTATACTGTGTACCTAATTGGTAAATCTTTATTTGTTGACTATTCACGAAACATATGTTTATTTAATAACACCGCGGTTCAGAAAATGACATCAAATGAATAACGCCATCTGTCCAAAACGAAGATAAACTGCTAAAAAAGAGCGATCAAACACACTATAGGGTTTAGGCTATGTAGATTTTGAAAGCAGCGTCATTTAGACTAATATCTACGTACCTTTTGCTATCATAACTTATTATCATAACTTATTTAAAGTTATCTTGTGAAGGCATTTATTAATAAGTACCATATTCGTTCAATAGATGTCGTTGCTTGTCTCATTCTTGACCATAATGATAAGTTCTTCTTGAAAACTATAAATGCATATATCTTTTGATAGAGAGCACCGATTACGATGAAACAAAAACTAAGTAATAGCCCAAGTTACGCACAATATTTAAGTATAAAAGTTACCTACATTCGTTTCGTAAATTTGACGTGATGCTTAGTCATCGAAACAGACAAACAGATAAACAGACAAACAGACAAAAATTCCAAAAATGCTGGAAATGTGTTCTGTTGGTTATACTTTAATACCCTGACAATTTTTTTTTTAATATTTTCGATG
Organism: Diarsia brunnea; assembly: GCA_949774965.1. NCBI lineage: Eukaryota > Metazoa > Arthropoda > Insecta > Lepidoptera > Noctuidae > Diarsia > Diarsia brunnea. The sequence continues at coordinate 15,798,797 of OX459001.1, forward strand.
TACAAAAAAGATTTTTCTACAGATTTATTATATGTATATAATATATATAGATATATAGATAGATAAACGCTTCTTGAATGCTGAAACACACAAGTTTTTATTGGGTCAAAAAGTATCCTATATGATTGTGTTAATCCAGGTTATAACATATTATTAGTGCGCATCTAAACTCATTCAGTAGTTTTTGCGTGCGACAGTAACAAACATACTCACAAATTTTCGCTTTTATAAAAGTAGTAAGATTTGATATATATATGAACGAAGTAAAACTGCTATTCTACTTTTTTAACCGTCCGTACTATAAGTAACTAGGTAGATAGGTACTCGTTAATCTCCTCGGGATAAAACGGACGGCAAGCAACTTTTAAACAGGGCCTCCGTAATTATATACAGAAGTTCTTCCCCTTAAACTTAATAGACAAGTTTGGGCAATGTAAGCCAACTTGGAAGGAATGAGTCGGCGAATCCGGCAAACTTGGACCACTAAGCTATGTAGTTCGAAAATTGCCTCAATTTAATTATTGTGTACAAAAGGAGTTTTGCTTGATAGGTTGTGCTTTGTCAGATATTTAATTATGTAGGACTAGCTTTGTTTACGGTTTCGTCCACGTGGTTGGTAGGTGTAAAATTATCTCACTGGGGCCTTCCATCGTGATTGAGTAGATATTTACCATTTTTTCCTAAACCCAGGTATTTTTCTTCTTGCGTGTCACAGGGGTTGGAAGATTTGGGCTGCGGGTTGTTCGCAAGAGATACCGCGGCCCCGACATGAAGGGCTAAGAAGGAACATGGGTGGTTTTTAGTCAGTAGAAGTCTGACACTCCCTTTCGCTCTGCCCAAGAGCGGGACCCCGTTATTTGATGATTTCCCATCCACCATAAAAAAAAGGCCTACAGTCAAGGGGTAAAATCTTTTAAACGAAGTGACAGCGCGCTAAGGGCATCCCCTGCAGGATATGAGCCTCGGCTTACGGTGACACTGGGGGAGGACAGCAAAAGGATTGAAATGATGTTTGTATTGATGTCAGCTGTTTAGTCATAAAAGTTTTATGATTGGCTTATAAAAATCAAAGTTGTACTGATGGTTAAGATTGCAACTTTGATGGCTTATTTTTCGGAAATGTGACGCTTTAGAAGATTTGGTCTCATAAAAACTTAATTGCATTGATTCCAGCTGTTGATTAAGGTTTGACGCATGACCGTTATTTTGTCAAAAATGGCGGACGTTATGTAGACCAATTAATTCAAAGCCTTTTCATCGAAATTCGAAATGTTAAAACCAGAGTTACTTTCGCTTCTATAATATTAACATGGATGAGTTTAGGTAAGGAAGAGTAATTAGCATATAAAACACATTTTTCAATATGAAAAAAAATAATTTATTATCAGATTAAAGTATAAAAAAAATATAACTCATTATTTAAAAATGAGAACTTATAAAATAACTATACATATCACCCTCACGAAACAGACAAGGTACTTAGGTACAGGAGATAGTCCCAGGTAAATGTAGGTACAGGTTTAGGTACAAACGGATATGTATATAACTTTAAAGTAATATACAGGGGGTCTAAAATGGCCACTTTAGCATATCCAACATATATAACATATATATAACAGAATAATAATATGAATTGCGTTAAAATTCTTAAAATTGTCACAGATGCTGTTACTTTTATGAATTGTCTCTGTGACCATTTTACAAATTTACGAATCTGCTAAAGTGGATTTTTTAGACCCCCAGGTATTGCCGCCCACACACAGGTTCGCAAATTAATTTAATATTGTAATGTAATTTTACTTGTTGGAATAGAAGATTGACATCAGCGCCTCTATCGATGAAATTTGAAGCTAGAAGCGATTTGATAGATACGTACAATTTTTGTTATGCAATTCCAATAAAATCTCCCGTGACTTATATTTTAAGAACATCGAATCAGATTTGAAATTAATGCAAAACCTACGATCCATAGAAGCGCTTCACAATAATATTTTTACTGAATGAAAAACGTTATACGTCAAAAGTTATACTTTACTATGTCCCTCATCAAATAACGAACATTGGTGCAATTATTTGAGAACTAGGAATTACAGGATGCTTTTCTAAATAGATAAAGACCGCTTCACACGTAGTTGATATACAGGTTTTTTTTTAACAAGCCTTCGTGCCCCAAAAACCACGTTAAGTCGTTGGTTCCGGCTGTCATTTGAAGATCTTTAGCTGTCGTTACGGGTAGTTAGAAACCAAAAATGCAGTCTTACCAAGGGTATCATAGTATCCAGCAGTTGTGGAGGATAGGATAGGCAGTCGCTCCATGTAATATATGGGTAGTCAGCTGCACTGGGTTAGACTGGAAGCCACCCCAACAGGTGGTATAACCTAATAATTGAAACTACGCATGTAACGGACTTTAGCAATGTGTGCGACTGATATTACGAATATTATACCAAGCACGAAACTCCAAATACTCCATCACGCTATTTCTAACAACTATTACAAAAAGCGGATATAAAAAACACGTAATGGAATGTTCCTGCATCGAAAGTCTCGTGTTTGGGAACTTCGCTGTAGTTTATTATATCGATATAATATGAGTATTATACTTTGTGAAGAATATTATGGTTCCGATTCTGTGGCACATCGACTAAACTTGCTAGCCTCTTTTATTTATTCAAACTATAATTCAAAGTGACAGTTTAGAGCTGTCAAACTATTTTAGTGACATCTACAAGTTTAAGCATCAATTTTGACAGCTGTCATTTCTGACGTCTCTTTCTGCTTTAGCATAAGAGTGAGATAGCAATAGCGAAGGTTAGTTTAGTCGGTGAACGACAGCCAGACCATTCTAATTAGTTGATATTTAGTCTTGATTATTATTTGTCCACTTTATCGAAGTCCCTTTGTACCGGTAACTTCACTGCTAGTAGAATATTATATCTTACTGTATACATTATTTTGACGATGACAAGTTTCTAATACATAGGCAGTATTTTTGTATTCTTACCGAGTCATTTAACTGCCTAGCTGCCGAATACTGCCAAATTCTTACAACTACGCGATTATACTGAAAATATTGTGCATCGGCAACACGGCTCAAATAAACAAAATATCTTGTCAGCTTTTGAGCCTACAGTGTATAAATAAATTTATAAAATTTAATTGACTATCACAATTATACGTAGGCCTTTTAAAAACCTGAACAGATTTCAAATCACAATTACAAACATTCCAAGATTTATCACAATCAAAATAGATACTGTGCTACGAGCAAAGTCCGCTATTTGTGAAATGTTGACATCGACTGGGCAGTGCGCACACATTTTTCTTACAGGTACTTTATCATAATTTAGTACGACAATGTTGGCATCGACCGGAAAACTCTCAAATTTCATGTTTAGTGAACTTTGCCCGCAACAATTAAAAAATAAAATTATTGGATTTTACAAAAATAAATAAAACATCACAGATTCCCGCGCAACGCCTACTTCTGCAAGAATTTGTATTTCAAAGTTAAACTTCTGAAATATTTGAAAGATCGATCTACCTTTATAATCATTATGGCAAGTTTTAATTATTTAATAACATCAATGATTATTATGCATTTTAGCGTTATTTTCTAATATTACCTATTTATAATCAAATAATTACTTTCGCAGGTTATTATGAAAAACTGCTAATTTCAAGCCTACGCCAAATAGCCAATACTACGCGGGTCGCTAAATTTCCGCGTTCCAGCGATTCCTTGCTTGACAACTAACGATTATGTATGCCACTCTATTGTAAACTTTATTATATATAGCAATAAGAAGAATATTGTGCCATAGCTACCGATAAGACAACAGCTAAATTTTAGATCCTTTCGAACTAATATATAAATCGGATCATAATAATTATTGAGTCACACATACCTAATAAAACTTGGTCATACAACTATCAGGAATATTAGCAATGCAGAGATATTTGTGTAATCAGACTTAAGAAGTATTTTATTCTCTTTACGTGTACTTTATGACTGAATAAATTCCTTCTACGTTGTCAACGGATGCGCGTAACAATTAAAAAGAGAACACGCAATTCGAATAATAGAATTTGACAGATACATGACGTATGCGGAAGAGTATCGAAGCGTATGATGGCGCTTCGTACGGTCTAGAGTAGCATTCCATCTGTATTGGAATGGCCATTATATCGGTGACATACGCACTGCTTCTGCAGACATTGGACGCAACGTAAGCATTCCATTTATTTACTACTCCGTGACGCAAGCATGACACATAGCGACGTTGCAAAAGACGTAACAGTAGAAGAAATTCGTCGACAACATACGACGTACCATTGACCTTTGGCTTTGAACAGATTTAAAATATTGGCATACGTCATTTTAAAAGCGCGTGTATCGACGACGACAAAGGAAATTTAACACTATCTGGGATATTGAAAGCAGTGCTGGATATATAACGTTCGGATTATCACCGAAAGTTTAAAATTCAACGTCACTCGCAATATCCTTTACGGCATCTCGCTCCATAGATATTATAATTTGTGAATTTTATCGTAATTTCTTTACTAATACAAATAGTTATTTCAAAACTTCTACTGTAATTTACGGGATATCTTCCATGATTATTCATTATTATGAGCTCCCGATATTTTGACGCTGTTGCAAGCGCCGTGATCTCGAGATAACTGGAAAATGCAGGTGGATTGTAGGTATCCCGTAAGTGACAGTAAAAGTTGAGTTATAAACCGTGATTGTTTCAACAGATTTTGCAATCTCTCCAATATAATTTTAGATAAGAAATAGATAGAATTAAAATACTAATACCTTACAAGGTACAATTTAAGCTTGCTGACAGATAATTATTAATCCATTCATGGTTTAGCAAAGGATGGCTGCAAACCTTCTAAATCTGCAAGTAATTTTCTTCAACCAAAAACTTCAACCTTCTACGTCTGCCTGCAGAACAGTAAATCTGTTATTACTGAACCAAATCAAAGCGTGTAAACCACGCATTTCATCAGCGTTACCCGTAGCTGAGGCCATATCTTGTAGCAACTTGTGGTGTATGCGTGGTAGCGACGGCTAGTAGCAGAGGGACGTCGTTGACGTCGATGTTCAGCGATTTAGTCAACGTTGCGATGTCGCAGAAGTCAGTCGACATTAGCATGTCGGCTAACGTTTTTGATAGCACGCAGAATTCACGGAGTTTGCCTTCGAGGAAAGTTATGCACTGCAAGGAGATGAAATAAGTTTGTATTAAAGCATAAGTTGGTGTTTATTGGCGTTTAATATTAATTTTGAAGGTGTATGAAATTAGTTGTTACGTTACTTTAAGCTTTCCAGAAACTTTAAGTGGATACATTTGTAGTATCTGTTGTCGTATTTGTATATATTTTTATTATAAATAAAGTTTTCAAGAAACAAACTATAACTTGTATAGCGGGTGTAACATAATAAACGCATGATCACTCATATTCTTCCTCAGACCATGAAATTAAACTTTTTTTGTATGACTTCCGAAAATTTATAAAATTTTTAATTTGTAGAAGTTGTTCAGTATTTTAAATTTATGTTTAGAGAAAAACTAAACATCAAATAAAGAGTAAAACTCTATACTACTATTGTTTCCTTAGTTGAATAATTTTTGTTACTACAAATTTCAGCAGTCACAAATCCAATAGTTACCTGTTGCGCAGGCACCCTCGCCTTCCACATGGCGGGCAGTGTGTCCAACATGGCGCCCACGAGTGACGACATGCCGCCTGACCCGCAGTCCCGGCCTATCACGCGCACTTCCCTGCGATTAACATAAATGCAAAGTATTATACCTATATTTCAAAATAAGAATACTAACCATACTAACATGATCATTCTCTTGCCCTTTTTCTAATTCATTTGGGGTCGACGCAGCATGCATATTCTTCTTCCATACTAACAATATAAACTATATAGGGTGTAAAAGTACCCTTAACGCAAACGAAGGGCACTTGTTCTACCCATCACTGCGATAATTTTTTTTTCTAGACCATACCTGGGAACCCCTTAGTTAAGGAGATATTGGGGGTCAAAGTTCGAAATTTTTCACAGCTGTTTTTGTAAAAACTAGTTTTTCAGGTTCTATGTTTACTTAAATTACCTCCATGACCCGTTTACTATTCAAAGCGTCCACTAGCACAATGTTTTAAGAGTGCTACATTGAGTTTTACCGAAAAACGTAATTTTTGACCGCAAAAAAAAAAAATCGTTTCCCAGCAAAAATTTTTGCTTAGGGGTACTTAGTTAGATGTACAGAATGCTTGGTTGACGGCTGTGTGATGGGTTGATTTACACCCTGTATACTAACACTTAAGTAAGAACATTAGAAATGGAATCTAGAAATTTTCTTCTGCTTTTTTATTTATTTATTAAGAGACGCTAGTGTTCGCTCTATCTCCGCTTAGTGCTCCGATGCAAACGTTTGTACATGACGCAGTTGTGCACGTATTTAATTTAATACAAATGTGTTAAAACTTTCATAATTACCAGGTATTAATGTCTCCTATGATAGCGACCGCTTGCACTGGCGACTCCGTGGTCTTGTTGATGTATGACGTTAGGTCCAAGTCGCGACGCAGATCCGTCTCCCACGCACAGGGTTTGGCTATTGTTCCTGTAATTACAAAATAAGTGTGTTACATAAAAAAACACAATTTATAACAGGTAGCATATTTTAATATAATATCACTGCTCATAAATAAATAATGTATTAAAAATATGTTGCTACCAGTTCCTCAATTTCGAACCCAAGGCCCGCACCACTGTTTTTTTTTTCAGATTCATGTGCGTATTGTATAATTATCACATGCTTCGGTGAAAGAAAAGATCGTTAGGAAACCCGCATCCCGTATTCCTATAGGAACTATCGTCATTAACTGAGGTAACGAAGTTCCTTCTTTGGATTGCAAGGTTTCTATTATGACGATTTGAAATTGTATTTGAAAGACTCGATTTCATATTATAATATTAGCAAAATGATTTTGACTGGCTGGTCTTCGATGGTATCGTCAAATATTTGAAATGATCAATCAAATGAGCAATCCCTTAAAAATAGACCTACTCTTTTTTTAAGAGTGTAAAAAAACAAAAGACACTAACCTTGTAAAACTAAATCAGGTACATAATGGTCGGTGACAGCGCCCAGCAGTGAGGCGTGGTAGCCCGCCCGCGCGGGTGCCCGGCCCGTAGCCAGCCCCTCCGCCGGGAACTGCACCACCTGCCTCACGTCCACCAGCTGCTCCGCACTCTTGCTCCTATTCGACCTCCTTTCAGGCCTCTCCAGCCTTTTCGGACCACACACTTCATCCTTAGCCTTCACGATATTAACTACCACTGTATTCTCCTTACGCTGACGAACGAATGTCTTCGGTGACACTTCTCTCTCTGGAGACGATTCAACGATGGTCTCTTTAGCGAACTGCGGCTCTATCTGACGAGGCATATCGTTCATATACTCCATCTCAGAAGCGTTGGTAGGCGTCTGCAACATCGACTCCATCATCTGACACTTGACACACGTCTCACACCGCTCCTCCTGTATCGGCGGCACGATTGTCGGGTCAAACTGGAAGTTATCCAACTTCAAATTCCCCGGTTTACCAATATAGTGCCTATCTAAAATCTCTAAGTTTTTGCTCTTCATATAATTAGTGACTATCTGAGGGTACTTATCGAACTCGAACTTAAAACCGGAATGTTTGATTGGTTTGGAATGTTGAAGCGTTTGCCCGCAGCATTTGGACGGACTGTCGGCCCGTTTATCCTGCTCACAGCCTTCCTTCTTGCACGTTTCAGTCAACTTCTCTGGTACTTCAAGGGTGAGGGGTTCGTTGTGGACTTTGGAAGACTTCTTCACTGATCTCCCGTCGGCTGACTTGTTCTTCAGGCCAACTAGTTTGTCGTTGTCACCTAACACGAACACGACTTTCTTCTCCTCTGTCTCGTTCTCTGAGAGCGACGAGTTTAGACTAGAATCCGAGGAGGCTTTCAACGACAGCATCATGGTGGGGTTCCTCTTGAGTGTGTTGGTGACGGGGACGTCGCTGGTAGAACTACAATCTAAGGCGAAATCGGAGCTGTTAGAGAGCTTTTGGCCTAAGTTGGCGAGCGTGGACGATCGCTTGATGCTGACCTCGCTGGCCGCTAACGTACTGACACTACTATCACTGTTCTGAGTATTCACTGACGGCACTGTTAAACTATCCGCGTTGCACTGCGCGAGCTTGTTCACGTGTGTAGCAGTCCTGCGCATCCCGGTGGGTTCGGGCGTCGGCGTCACGTTCACGACTTTGCTTTCTTTGAGGGTGCAGTCTTGGAAATGGAAGTCGTTTCGTCTGACGTCACCACAGCGCACGAAGTACGTGAGTACGACGAGTAGGCGGTTGAGGAACTGTGTGTTGGTGGGGCCGCTGATGATGGTACGGGCTGCGCGGGGGGGGAAACCGATGTTCCCGCAGAGATCGTTGAGTTGCGCCCAGAGCGCGTTGTAGGGCTTGCAGGACTCCTGTGGCCTGGTCTGGTGGTCGATGGTGTCGTAGGGGCTCACAGTAGCCACCCAGCCCAGGTGGTACGTCAACACGTGCGTCAGAAGCGTGCTGATAAAACTGTAACGAAATAAAGATCTAGTTAGAGTGTTTAGTGCGGTCACGATCATGCTAATCGGTGTTTGGTTCGCTCATCAACAGATCACGATTCACGATTAGCTAAATTATAACATAATTGCTTAATAAGAATGTGTCGCATAATAAATATTATGCACTAAGTTCCTAATTGGAAATGTAGATTCATACTAACTAAAGCAGCCTTCAAATGAATTTATTAAAGTATAGCGAATGTACAGACACAACTTACTACAAACTGTGAAATTTGTTCAATAGATTTTCAACTTTATCGCAAAAGCATTAGGTTTATTAGGAAAATTTGATAGTTTCGGGTAGCTTGATGTGCTGGCGTTTGTACTATAGAGATCGAAGAACATTAATTCAATGTTAATGTTAACGGCCAAAATAAATCAGTTTATCAGATAAAACTAATTCAATTAACAGCATCGAGTTCATTAATTAAATTAAACAAACAGATAAAAAACTTGTCTATATTTATTTAAAGAATCGATTAGATAAATCATTCGGAAACGTGTTCGAATCATCGCCAATGTATTTCTAGCTATGCGAACTCCTTCGCAGACCTATATTGCACAACAATGTTGGGCAATTTGTTGAACGGACGTCAATCTATTAAAAAAACAACATCGGGAATCACGTGAATCTAATACGTAAACATTACGACGAAAATAGCTAAGTACCGATACCTGAGTAAATTTGAAAAATAAAATAAAGAAGAGAAACAGACAGCATTTCCATTCACACTTTGTTTCGGTAATGGCGGAGGGAAATCGCGCCAAAATGTAATACTTTTTGTTGTGTTTTAGGGTTCCGTAGGCAGAACCGGAACCCTTAAATTTCCGTCTGATCCGTCTGGATTGGATGTATCTTTTTGAGTTAGGTATGTGATTTTTTGGATACAAACGCCGAAGCAACTTATTTAGTGTGCATTTGTGCGCAAATATTTCCGGTTACTAAGCCCTCCACTGAGTGTGATCAGATACACATTTGGACTGTTTCTTTATTAATTTAGTCATTAACACGTTAATGGCCACGTCACGCGATGTCCCGTGATCGTGCCTGACAATAAATGTACAAAATAATACAAATAAGTTCGGATTTTTAGTTTGGTAATCAACGGTGGCGTTGGACGTGTTCCAGACGTTAAACGCAGCCATAGGCACGTCTGGTGTCGTGATTAATTAATATAGAACTTACTTAATTGTTGCGTGGATGGGTTTGTATCCAAAACTTTCCAGCCAACAATTAAGCCGAAGAAACTTTTCTTGGGACCGATAAAATCAAATTATGTCATCATCATGTTCTTCCCCTTATCCCAATTCATTTGGGATCGCAGCATGTCTTTTTAACCGACTTCCAAAAAGGAGGTTCTTAATTGGACTGGTATTTTTTTTTTATTTTTCCATACGTTTCTTTTACTACAAACACCTCCTTTCTTGCTATATCATCCTTTACACAGCCCATCCATCGCTTTTTTGGTCTTTATCTAATTTTGAACATATTCAGTCAAAACAAAATGAAATCAAATATTGTATGCGTAAATATTCATCCCGTCTACCGAACCCTATAGTGTATGTCTCCAACACGGACTTGACCGGTTTCTGTTTTTTTTTTATTTAGTCATTAATCGGTGGCTTTCGACTTGGACTCGTTCCAGACGCTGAACTCAGGTCTGGAGTCGAGATTGATTATCGAACTTACATAATTGTCGCGTGGGTTGGTCTGATATGAAATATGACTAATGAAACGACTGTTTTGATTTAAAAAATAATCGCGCGTGTATGTTTCGCGGTTATTGTCGATTTGTCATCGTAAGAACTGAAAGTATTTTTGCGGGAAGTGGGAGTGGATTTTACTAAGTTGTTTTGCCGCTCTTGGAATGACTGATTGTAACTCAGGGTAGTAACAACGACATCTTATGTCACCAATTTAGTTTATCATGCTTTTTTCTACCTCAAGCAATGCAATTTTGTACATGTGATTAAAATGTAAAAAATGTTTATTAAGTACTTAAATGTATACTTAAAGCTGGAAGCTAATGATACGAACCGATTTCATGTCAAGCTCAACACATCGACGCGCATTCAGTTACATTAATTATACCCCTTTTTTTAATATTCAGTCATCTTAATCAATTATTTTATCACGAGACAGTTTATATTTCACCCGGCTATACTTTACAACCAGTGCTATAATTATAACATTGTTTGAATATATAAGTTGTGCTTATTTATACACGGTGTAAGCGACAACACCTACCACCATGTATAAGCACTACTTATTCAAACAAAAACCGCAAAATACCGCAAATACAGTTGTATAACAAACACCCACTTTTATATCCAAACCAAACACCTTCATTACGTTTATAAAACATTACATAATAACACAATACGTGAGCTTTACGAAAATCATGTGATAATGTTTATCTGATGAGCGTATAATCAACGCCGCGAAGTACCGACATACACTCAGGGGCACATTTAACCGGCCACCTATATTTTGTCGATTATTTCAAAATTCTATCGGATTTTAACTAATTTTGTTACAAAATTACTTTGGGTGAATCTTTGAGAACACAAATAAAACATGTGTAAGTTGTGAAATTGTTTAATCAAGATAAAAAAATTCAAAATGCGAATATGCAGTTTTCTGATCAAAAATCCATTTAGCAAAATTTTGATTTAAAAAAAAAGTATGCTCTAAGTTATCCCACTAATAACGTGTATATCCTCCTCTGGCCCTAATCACCTCTTGTAATCGATTTGTAAGCCCGTCCATTATGTCTTGGATGTCGCTTTGTGGAATTTTCCTCCACTCCTCAACAGCTGCAGTTTTCAGTTCACTGATGGTCGTAGGAGGTGGTGTTCGACTCCGAATTCGTCTTTTTAGGTTGTCCCATACATGCTCTATCGGGTTCAGGTCAGGACTCCGAGCTGGCCATGGTAATCTCTGAATATTGATGGCGTCCAAGTACTCTATGACAATTCTCGCGGTGTGTGCACGAGCGTTGTCGTGCATTAACACAAAATTGTCGCCAATGAATGGAGCAAATGGCATCACATGTGGTTCTAGGACTTCTGTCACGTGCCTGTGAGCATTAACGCTGCCTCTATCGAAGACCACCAACTCTGTACGGGCCTCGTAACAAATGCCACCCCATACCATAATCGAGCCGCCCTCGTAGCCTACCGTTTCAACCACAGCACATTCAGCAAACCTTTCACCACGACGTCTATACACCCGCTGACGTCCATCAGGACCTCTTAAAGCGATTATTGATTCATCAGAGAAGAGAACTGCTTTCCATTGCTCTGACGTCCAATTTAAATGTTCTCGAGCAAAAGCAAGTCTCGCTGTTCTGTGAGTTGTCGTTAGCTGTGGTACTCGAACTGGTCGAAATGATCCCAGATCCCTCTCTGCTAACCATCTTCTTATTGTTCTTAGGCTCACACTTACATTTCGTACCTCAAATAAGCGGTTACGAGCCACAGAAGCCGTTGTGAACCGATTTTGAAGAACGTTCGAGGTGATGTAACGGTCATCTCTCTCTGATGTACACCGTCTACGACCTTGTCCTGGTCTCTTTGTGTAGGAACCGGTCTCTCTGAAACGCCGGATAGCATCTTGGATAGTGCTTCGTGGATATCCAAGCATTCGTCCAATCCGACGCTGGCTGAACCCAGCGTCTGCAAGTGCCACAGCCTTAGCTGCTCCAGCTGCGTCTAGTGGCATTTGTTTGGTGTAAATAAGGTCACAACACTTGAATACCTCGGTTTTATTCGAAACAATGGTAAGACAACCTTGTAAAACAAATTTATCCTTCACACAAAACGAAGGGAGAGACTGTCAAATTTCTACTGAACTGATTTTTGTTGAATAAAAACCACAAAAGTAAAAAAAAACGCGTGTAAATGAGTTTTCTTTATTTCAGATATACCACTTATAAAGTTACGCCTAGTAGTCAAAGCGCAAGTTAACATAAACAAACGATATGGAATTTCGAATGAGTGGACGGTTAAATGTGCCCCTGAGTGTATATCTTTAACGACTGTAAAATATATCTCCCTATCGCCTACACAGCATCACGTGAATTCTATAGGAAATAATAAAATTTATGAACACAAGAATTTCACGGTTTCAGGAATCCGTAGTACGACGCTTGGCAGTTAGATGCGGAACTTTGTGTGATTTGAGGATCATAAGAATAAAGGTAAGTGTACAGTTAGGGCACTGCACGGGTTCAGCATCGCCCAAACTTTACCACAATGAAGACGAGGGAAGATCTGCGAAGCGGAAAGGAAAGAAGATGTGTAAAAACTAGGTTGCATCCACCGAAGCTGTGCGGAGATGTGCAAAACGGCACCCGCTCTGTCTCCACTGGTCTGACCAATTACGAGAAATCGCCTCTCCTATCTATCTCAACCGTTTCCACTATAAAGCTAAGCGGTGTACAGAAGTGTACATAACTTAATTGTATTGGTGGTTTACAACACATCTCATCGCCCCTCGTCTCGTCTCGTCTCCGCTTCGGAGGAGATCGGCCCTCAAGCCGTTCGGTTATTTTTTCTATGAAACCGCATCGCCTCGGTAACCTCTTCGTAAACATGAGGTGATATCGATCCGATGCAGTTCCTATATCTAAGTGTGCTACGAAGCTTTATTGTATGTACCAAATCCCTCACTAATTGAGAAGACAGATCATATTTTTTTCCGCATAATTTAACCCATGGTAATTTTTAGCGTGTGTTCATCGAATTACGTGAAGCGACTTTTTGCTGCGACGCAATTGGTCCCCTAAGGTCCATAACCCCATAGTGGTCATCAACTTGTTAATGTACCTAATATTCTTAAACAGATGAGTTGTAATGATATTTGAAGCACGTGTTAAAATAAATGAATGAAATTGTTTAGAAAAAATGAGGAAAATACATGAGGAAAGTTCTGAGTATGATAATTGTGGATGGCTATAAGAGTAAGGACAAACCAAAGAAAGGATGTATAGAATGTACCGAAGATGATATGACATAATGATTAGTGAGTGACCATTGACATGACGACTAAAACCTAATAATATACGTACATAGATGTGGAGAATGGAAGAAAAAGATACAGCTCAAGACGCGTCGAGTAAAAAACAATGAAATAAAGGCATGAGAATGATGTTGTATTCCTCCACAACACAACAGGAAATTGGTAATTTATCGCTAATGAGTACTTCTTGTGACGTCAACTTGACTTCCTTAGCTTCCGCGGCAAAATAGAGACCTGAGCCAAATGTTATGTTGTTGTTATACTAGTACAGTCTGACGAAAACCATCGGTTCACCATTTACTAAATATTACACTATTAAAATCTGCATAATTTAACAATGATCTATGTTTAGTTAATGATAAACATTAATCCCGGAATAACTGGGAATAAAAAAATGTGTGGGCTATGAAATACACCTGGCTATTGAAAATCTGGCATTACTAAACGACAGTTAGGAATTTCCAGGTGAGTGGGCGCTTGTCGTTAAATTTAAGATCACGAAGAAAATTATATAATGAATTTGAAAACTTTTATTTTTGGCAGTGCCATCCGCATTCAATACATTTTAAGTTTTGGATCCGCAACCGAGAAATTTTCTCTTTCCGAGTTCCCCCGTGACTCGGAAAGCGCGTTTAACAGTTGGTCACGGCTGTCATTTGAAAATCCTTGACAGTGAGTGGACCGAAAGTCTGACAACCAGTATTAGCAACCGGTATCATATTAGCCGTAGGTACTAACAGGGTTCTGGAGGTCAGATAGGCAGTCGCTGTATGTAAAATACAGGTATTCAGCTGCAACCGGTTAGACTGGAAGCTGACCCCAACATAGGAAAAGGCTAAGTAGACAATGATCCGAGAAATCTTTGGTGTTTCGATCCAGTTTTGGTAGTTCCGTCCGCATGCTTTACTTTCGACACAATATTAGGTACTGTTTGCATTAAATTTATTCGACTTGCATGAAAATACACTGATAACGTTTGTTTGTGTAAGTGTGTAATAAATATTAATATTTTTTTTATTTGCTCCTGATTAGCGACGATGTAATAATTTTATGAGGCAGGGATGTGTTAATCCTTTTCTCAGTTCTAAACAACAGGATGATTCATCGTTTAGCAGATGAGATTGATCGTGACTCGTGAGATTACATTTAGTGATCATTAACCTTTTAGGCAATACATCCGTTCATTTTTTCTCCATAATTTACTATGCAATTTTAGTCGTTTTAAGTACGTTTTAGTTATGCTGAATAGCAGTCTTTGCTACAATTCAGGTATTATTTGAGTCTATCTTAAATCATATTTATCTGTATAAATTGGTTTTTCAAAATACTTTTACACGTTGTTTCGCACCTACTCTGACAAGAAATATCTGATACAAACTGAGGACTGACAGAGGTTACTGTCTCTTTCCAGACATTGGTCAAGTCACGAGATGACCATGCAGATGGTCTTTTGAGTAAAGAACCAGACAGATTTGATTGGACCTGTCCAGTCAGTGCCATCATTTGTCATTGATCGTGCAACTCGACTCACAACCTAAGGAAACTTGGCCCACCTACCAGATGTTTAGTAAATAACTGTACTTAGTAACTAAAACTTTTATTGTTTAAATAACATAACATAAAGCCTCTAATCCCCGAAAGATTAAGCAGAGGTGTACCTAAATAGTACACCCACATTTCAGAAATGTTTATGTAATAGAGGGGCGAGCCAATTGACACTAACTGGGCACAAATCCCGACTCCATGGATGCTACTGAAAATATTCGGATTCCGGAAAATCCTAATAACACTTTGCCCGACCGAATTGTTGAAATAGTACTAAACATGTGTTTCCCTTAAGATTTTTATTACATCAACCGTAACTGACGTGATTTACGAGAGACAGCATCATTTCAACGGCTGTCGTTTTAATCTCTCTCATTGTGTAAGTTCTAACATCATGTGATCGAGCCACTAAATTAAGATAAAAATAATTGTTGAAGACGGTCTCCGGGCAGCTATTTGGGCGTAGAAAGTGTTGGTATTTTGAAACTAGAGTAATATATTCTGTGATGTATTAATTAGATGCTAGCGGCTTGATGAACAAATATCGAGATTAATTAATTGGTTTAACGTTTTTGTCTTGTTTTATAACAGAATATGGCAGATTTCTTACTGAGTGATCTGGCTAGTTCGTTATGGGTGCTGTAATCAACTACTTTTAAACAAATTATTTAATGAAACTGATTGGAATTCTTTTATTTATACATCTAATTACTTTTCACAATACACTTACCACCAGGGAGTTTCAGTGGTGTGGGTGGGTTTTCTCGTGAAATAACGGTTTCTACTTTGAGATACGACCTATTCCGTAATTTAGCAAATTACTAAACCAAATACCTGTAGACATCAGAGACTCAATGAATAGTAAAAACGTAAAGTGTAAGCTAAAAGAACACTATATACACTAGATTATAACCTAACTGATAATAGCGCGTTCATCAAATCTCAGGCCATGGCATGCTAAGACAGACCCCAGAGGTCTAATTGTGTGCTTTGTTAAAATGTAAGAAACTTGTAATTTTTAAATAAATAAATACTATGTTCGTTAAATCGTACCTAAACACTAGGATAAAATCACTTTTGAATATCGTATAACCCGGTACTATCTGGTTTGTGGAGGTCAGATATGCAGTCGCTCCAAGTAAAATACAGGTATTCAGGCGCATCTGGATAGACTGGAAGCCGATTCCAACATAGTTGGGAAATGGCTAAGCAGATCATGGTGATAGTACGTAGTATTAAAATAGTAGAGAATGTGCAATCTGGGCTACATACTATCATAGTGCCCCGATAACCTAAATCGATCGTAACATTTTACGTTTGAGAAAGCAAACAGAAATTCTATTCAGTATTTCATTCATTTCAGTTTTGCGTGGGCATTAGAATACTACAATTTATTTGGATTAGACTTTATCGTGTGAATATATTTCGTCTAGTACAAAATAGTAGTGGATAATGGGGCTAACAACCTATAGACGAAAATAGTCTTCGAATCATAGAGTTTTTACTTTTTCTATATTCAAACGATGACTAAGGAGTATGTATCTTCTAGTAATTGATGTCTTGAGCGTAGCTCTTCTAGTGCTCTATATAAATTAGTTATTGACATCTTACTGCCGCACTCACAGAGCCTTAATGATTACTTAGGCCATCACTAACTGCGGTACTCAGAGATATTTAATGATTACTTAAGCCCTCACTTAGTAAAGATTTGACATACAAAAACTGTCAAAACCTTTACTAAGTGACGGCCTAAGTAATCATTAAAGCTCTCTGAGTGCGGCAGTTAGTAAAGGTTTTGACAGTTTTGTCATACAAAAGTATGTCAAATCTTTACAAAGTGACGGCTTATGTAATAATTAAATATCTCTGAGTACCGCAGTAAGACACGTATACTCTAATACCGAAATGAAACGCTACTAAGAAATAGAGTTTATGGTAATTCTTCCCAGGATTAGTTTTAATGAAGACCAGTTCTTAAATTATCTATGGTGCTGTAAACTGCAAATTGCCACAGATAATAACAAATGGTCTTGTATACCGACCTCCGCAGTTTCTAAAGACGGCTGAGGAAGCATCCATATTATATCTTTATAATATAAATGCTAAAGCGACTGTCTGTTAATTAACTTATTACCCGTTGACGGCTAAATTGATTTGGATCAAATTTGGCACACGTGTAGTCCATATGAGTTAAGAGATAGTTTTGCTTTTATTCTGGTGGTTTGTCTTCTTCTTCGCGAGTAATAGAGAAGAATAGAAAAAGAAGACAGTTGGATACGACCCCATATAAATTGGCATAAGGGCAGGAGAATAATAAAGGTTTGTTCTGAGATAATTTCCGACCGGCTGACAAAATCAAGTATTTTATAAAAGAATAAAGTAATAATAATACTTACAAATTAGTAGTCTTCGTGTCTCCCACGGACAGTACAGAACAGAGATCAGACAACAGCGTCTCGGCGAGTTTGGTGGACGACCGGGAGTCGCCCGTGACTAGATTCAACCACACCGGTTGGAGGCGCGGCCCGTACACCAGGTCTGATAACCTACAGAGAAAAAAACGGTGTGTGTAAAATAACAAACATAAAAAAATACTTAACCGATTTTGATGAAACTTTTATGGGACCAATTTTAAAGCATATCCTTTCATATGAAAAAAGTTTATTTTAAATCGGTTCATTAATGACAGAGTTTTGAGATAAGAAATATAAGAAAAAAAAAACAACCGAATTGAGAACCTCCTCGTGTGTCATACATGTTACCACGTCACTCATCAGCCGACAGTATGTTCGGCTGTGCCCGGATTATATGTCACTCACCAGCTGGCCGCGTGTTCGGCCGCGCGGTATAACGTTGACACGCGGCCGCCGGTGGCGGCGGCCGCTACGGTACGCGTACACTAAAACCGATTCGTCCGTTTTCGGGCGTCATCGGACGGCGTCGGTAGTAGCAGTGTATGCGCTCTCTTCCATTTACTTACGTTTTATTTGATCGGCCCATGACGCCCGAGCATACTTCGGCCGATGACGGATTCGGTGTACGCGTACCGTTAAGAGTCGCTAGTCGCAGCCGAGGCCGACACACCAGTGCTTGTAGCTGCGGCAAGTGTGTTCGACATGTCACTACGTCACATATATGTCACTTGTAGCTGCGGCCAGTGTGTCCGATATGTCACTACGTCAATATGTCACTCACCAGTTGGCTGCATGTTCGGCCGCGCGGTATAACGTAGACACGCGGCCGCCGGTGGCGCCGGCCGCTAAAGTCGCTAGTCGCAGCCGACACACCAGTGTTTGTAGCTGCGGCGAGTGTGTTCGCACATGTCACTACGTCACATATATGTCACTTGTAGCTGCGGCCAGTGTGTCCGATATGTCACTACGTCAATATGTCACTCACCAGTTGGCTGCATGTTCGGCCGCGCGGTATAACGTAGACACGCGGCCGCCGGTGGCGCCGGCCGCTAAAGTCGCTAGTCGCAGCCGAGGCCGACACACCAGTGCTTGTAGCTGCGGCAAGTGTGTTCGACATGTCACTACGTCACATATATGTCACTTGTAGCTGCGGCCAGTGTGTCCGATATGTCACTACGTCAATATGTCACTCACCAGTTGGCTGCATGTTCGGCCGCGCGGTATAACGTAGACACGCGGCCGCCGGTGGCGCCGGCCGCTAAAGTCGCTAGTCGCAGCCGACACACCAGTGTTTGTAGCTGCGGCGAGTGTGTTCGCACATGTCACTACGTCACATATATGTCGCTTGTAGCTGCGGCCAGTGTGTCCGATATGTCACTACGTCAATATGTCACTCACCAGTTGGCTGCATGTTCGGCCGCGCGGTATAACGTAGACACGCGGCCGCCGGTTGCGCCGGCCGCTAGAGTCGCTAGTCGCAGCCGACACACCAGTGCTTGTAGCTGCGGCGAGTGTGTTCGACATGTCACTACGTCACATATATGTCGCTTGTAGCTGCGGCGAGTGTGTCCGATATGTCACTACGTCAATATGTCACTCACCAGCTGGCTGCATATTCGGCCGCACGGTATAACGTAGACACGCGGCCGCCGGTTGCGCCGGCCGCTAGAGTCGCTAGTCGCAGCCGACACCAGTGCTTGTAGCTGCGGCGAGTGTGTCCGACATGTCACTACGTCACATATATATCACTCACCAGCTGGCCGCATGCTCGGCTGCGCGGTATAACGTAGACACTCGGCCGCCGGTTGCGCCGGCCGCTAGAGTCGCTAGTCGCAGCCGACACACCAGTGCTTGTAGCTGCGGCGAGTGCTCCAGACATCTTCTTACTACGTCACTGCATGTACAAATATTTCACGATCGTTATGATACTGATAAGCATACTTCTTTATTAAGTTCTTATATTTAGATTAGTTAAAAAAAAATCCAATAATAGGTACATCGGCAGTAAAACAGCTTTATAAGTGTCAGAATAGATACCTACTCACATGAATCGTCCACAAACTTATCATTACAACAAAAATGGGGAAGTAATTCATAGTCATTTCTTCTTAAATGTTCAGCAGCGAGCCTAACTATGCATACATTAGAGTTAAAGCCAAAAAAAGTGTTTTTCCCCAAAAATGCACGCGAAAATCTTTGCATAGACAAATAGCTAATGACCTCTCATAGCAAAAACAAAGTTGAAAACCTACAACTTATCATAATTTATTTTTAACAATAAGCTAGACGGAATAATGACAATCGATAAGTATTCATATTGTTAGAAACAATTGAGATTTGCCAAACAAGACAATATTGCGCAATATTAGAACCCAGACATAATTTGGTCTCACCGCTTTCTTACAACAACATAACGATGATTGCACTATTTCGAGCAAAAAAACAAATTACCAATAGAGCGGTTCATACACTCACATGACCTTCCGAGTCATCTCACGTCAAGTTGGAGCTTCGTAAACATAAATACGAATCCTTTCCCGTGGCAAGGTTGCCACTTATTTATAATATTTTAGAGCTGGTACACATTAAACCTACCATTTAGACCTTTTTGGTTTCCGATTTTATATGAAGTAACTGATGTAACTAAAAGTGCCTTGCCTGCCGTAAGTTGCCCTCTAGAAAAAACGATGTAAGTAAACAATGATACATCAAAATTATTGTGTTAGACAATTATGCCGCAAAATTCTCAGTTTCAATGAATGGCATTCAATTTGGACTTTTAAGGAAGAGCCAGGCAAACAATTATAAACCACCAAAGCTAGACTAACGATGACCTAGAACATGCCTCAAAATGATGCTGCATCTATACACAATGTCTCTTTTAGGTCATACATCAAGGCTACAATCCCATACAATAGTTCTATACATTCAAAAGCACCAACCAAATTGATGCCTTCATATTATTGTGTTACATTACCAAAATAATCTAAAAACTGCGATACAACTAAAAAAACTTGAATATCGCTTGGAAGTTAGGACTCCTGCTGAGATTGCTAGCTGGGATATATCACCGAAAATGGATCTTTAAGTAACACAAAGGAACAAACAGTATTAACCAAAGAGTGATAGTTGTACTCACATTTGCGTGGAATCATTGACGCTGATGAGCAACGCTAGGCCCAGCTTGTTCTTCCTGTGCATCATCGCTGACCCCGTACTTGCTATGCTGTCACTTGTACCGCTTGTTGTGCTGTTGCTGTATAGCTGTTGGCAAACACATAGATTTGTTGATTAAAAGTGTTCAGCTAAATTCAAAAACGTGGAAAGGAGACATGATTGACTAGAGGAAAACCAAAGAAACTTTGGATGGGCTGTGTGAAGGATGATATGGCTAGAAAGGCGGTGCCTGCTGAGATGACGAGTAACCGAGAAGTTTGTAAGAAGATATGCTTCGCCGACCCCAAATAAGAATGATGATGATAGCCAAAATGTAGAGAGCCATGTAGATTTATGTACGAAGACTTTAGGTATAGATTTTCTTCAAGAGGACACTGACGGTGTTTTCTTAGGGAAAATCTATGGAATCCTTGGACTGCCTTAAGCGACAATGGAGAAAAACAATTCCCAGTATAATGCAGACTACCAGTAAAGTAAAACGTGATTAAATGACGTCCAATGTTTAAATATAACTAAAGCTAACACCCATTGTGTACTTTAGTTTTAGGCAATCTTAGATTATCCTTTCTTTAGTGGATACTATAATTTAGGTCAAGGAGATGTCGAGATAATAGAAAAGAGCAAGACAACCGCAAACATTTTAGTTAGTACCTAATGGAAGTGTGAATAATCGTCAATAGATAGTTTATTTAATGATGAATAGCCGAAGCATACGACTCCAGGAGTTTCAATCCCAAATGATTTACAATTTAGTCGTATTGGTGTGGTCACTGCGTATTGGAAGTTGGAAGAATTAAATACAAAATGTGGAGGACAGAGAGGTGCAGCTTGAGAGAGACCAATTTCCAACAGATGGACTACGGTTGATTGATAGGATCGTGAAATGACTAGGCACGCCTAACCTTGTCCCAACTATTTACTATTTTTTGGGATCGGTTTCCAGCCTAACCGAATGCAGCTGAGTACCAGTATTTTACACGATTATGTGACCTCCACAACCCAGTAAGCACTGGGTAATACGATACCCCTTGGTAAGACTGGTTTTGAAATTTTCGAGCCACTGACTACCCAGTTGATTGATACAATAATGTAATCACGAAACATAAAGTATATTTAGGACGTTTATCTGATATGCTGCTTTATTTAAATCAATAAATTATCACTGTTCATGTCTTAAGTAAACAATCGTTGCTAATAATAATTCACACATCACACAATCGTCCCACATTCACGAGTTATAGCCAAAAAAAGAAAGTCAACAGCCTGTATTTGAATATTCACTTAGTGAACACACTGTATGTAAATGGTACAAGCACGTGATGCATAGACAACGTTTCCGTTCGAGTAATGAATGAGTCGATTGTTAAGTCGTTCTAATTTTATTGTTCCAGTAACAGTTGGAAAAGATTATCTGTTAGATTACTAGGCAAATGAATTTGTTCTAGATTACTGATAAAAATGCTACAGACTCGTTCGGGTCGTCTGGCAGTGAGCAAAGACGACCTGAAAAATAGTATATATTAGTACAGGTTCCATTAAACTCGTACCGATCTCCAGCTTCGAATGAATTAGCAAGTTGCAGCAGATGACGCAAAAATTAATAAGCAAGTTTTTTTTTAATAACCAAACGGTAGTTTTCCCGAACTCGTATTTCTACATAAACTTAGTTTTATTGTGCGGCTGTGTCGATTAATAAAATAAGTGGGTAAAGGAATGTATAAAACGCCTTAGATTTATTTTACTAGGCACGACATGTCTCTTTAGCCATAATTTGTCGTGATTACGAGCGTTCTAATCTAATCTTTTTATTACGCACGATGTTTTGTCCGAATCACCGGCTATCCGCTGGTCACGAGATTCATGGAGTTCATGACTACAGTTCGCGAGTAGATTGGCAGTGACGGATCGCTACGTAGGTGAAGCGAGTGATTTACGCTTCCCTCATTTGGTCTCGATTAATATCGGTAATTCGACATACTGTTCACGTTAAATAACTTTGCCCCTCTGAAGTTAGCCATTTGCAAAGATCGCGCAAGTGCAGTCACGTAGAAAATTATTTGAACAAAATAAATACACATTTTTAAAAGAAAACATAGTTTTATAATGCCATAATGCCCGCCTCCATGACTCGCGCATGCGCAGTTGCAGTTTTGTTCGTAATTTTGAGCTACTCGTAGCCAACTTTAGAGGGGCACAGTTATTTGACGCGAACAGTTATATATGTGTTATATATGTTTATACGTTAAAGTTAAAAATGCAAAAATATTACCTCTATCTTCCATACTTCACTTTTTGTCAGCATTTCAGTAGTCACTTCCCTTTCTAGCAAAATCATCGTTAGCACAGTCCAATTAAAGTTTGTTTTAGTTTTCCTCAACTTTCATATTATTGAAAACTTTATCAATAGACATCGCAAGGCATACTCGAGTCTTAAGTGTTATGAAATCCTAGCTGCCTTACCTCCCCACTTGAAAATAAGGCAGGAAGGATTTTATAACACTTCAGACTTCTTCATCTTATTTCATTGTAAGTATCCACTTTATCGTGATGTTTATTTTTAGCTTAGCTCCATGCGTATATAGATATGGAAATGCATCTGAATGGGAAAAGATCAAAACTGTAATTTACAACATTTCTCAAACAAACCATAAATGCTGAGATGAGATGATTGTTTGCGTTTTCCGAATTACAAACAATATAATAATAATTTATTTAATTCAGACAACATTGATCCATAATTTGGTTAGTAGTAATACTTAAAAATAATATGCATTCTGTTTTCAATTTACACGAGAAAACACAAATATTTTACCATTAAATGAAATAATGCTTTTAGTAGTCTGTAAACTAACCATGTTTGATTGATTAATGATTAAAGCGAGTTCATGGAGTACATGTAAAGTTGTTGTAGTAAGTAGTGTTTTGACATACATTTTTAACTGAAGAATATTTAGTACCTATTCTTTTGCTAGGATTAAACCAATGACTAGGGGTTTGTCTTCGATTCAAAGACAATCTGTTATCTTTTTAGTATCTTCTCTACGGTTTTGTAAATAGTTCAGTTTAGTAGTAGATGGCGACCTTAGAAACAAAGATGAACGAGCTATCTAGCGAAACCGCACTATAGGAGTAGCCCATTTTATCCCGTCGGGGCTGCGGGTTGTTCGAAAGAGATACCGCGGCCTCGGCGCAAGGGCCAAGAAGGAACATAGGTGGTTTTAGTCACTAGAAGTCTGACACTCCCTTTCGCTCTGCCCAAGAGCGGGAGGGGTTATTGGATGATTTTCCACCCGCCAAAAAAAAAAAAAGGAGTAGTCCTATAAGTGCGCTTACTCAACTTATTTTTTGTTAGGAATCTGTAGAGATTCTTAGCAAAAAATCTTTCAGCTCTCGTCCACTGTCAATTGAGGTCGATGCAATTAATTTTTTTCTTACATTCTCCCGTGAAAATCATCACGCTATCATTCACGTTCTTCTCATTCATTATGTTTCCTCACAACAAATCATCATGTGCATAGCCTTTTCCCAACTGTGTTGGGGTTGGCTTCCAGTCTATCCGGATGCTTTTACATGGAGCGACTACCTCTATCTGACCGCCACAACCCAATTAGAATCGGTTCCTCACACAACACATCCGCCTTTTTTCTTTTTAGTAAAAAATCGTGTCACATGACATACAGCCAAACTGCGTCATTTGACCTTTGCCGCTCCGAATCGAGGGTGCAGTGGCTTCGTCCTGTTCCTCACGTGACTCAAGTCGCTGACCGAACCTCCATGTTTCTGTTTTGAACCGGTTTCTGACACCGGTCTTGAATTGAATTAATTTATGGATTATTTTCTTAGTACCCTTCGTTTGCTCAGTTTTCGGTAGGGTTTTAAGACTTTGACTTTCGGTTCAGAAGATATTTATAGACGTTACGGCGAAACATAAATTCTCGATTTTTATCTTATGATGGTTGGAAGTTTATTGAGATGTTTTGACAGTTCCATTTTAAACACGCACTTCGTTTTATGTGTCGGAAGTGTACCTTATTAAAAAAACAAAAGCGAGAGCGAACAAAAGGAGAAAGATTTATAGCAACAACTGACTGGCTGTTACTCTTAGCAACTAACTAGCAACCGTTGTCATGTCACTTTCGTCTTCTTTTTATTCGAACAAGAGTACTCTTAGTGTAATGGTCATTTTAAAGACAAAGCTGAGGAGGTCATGTATTCCCTGGCCCTAGAAAACACCTTAACGATTGCCCAAAAAAAATCGCACTGTTGTTTAAATATTCGACGCAATGCCACGAGCAGAAATGACAAAAGTGCATTTGTTTGTGGTCATTTATATAGACCTGCGTAGATGTTCATTTAGACTCCGTTTAGTGTTCGTAAAAACCCGTATTTGTGTTAGTACGTATAATCAAAGCTTGCATCAATTCAAAGGGAAGTGATATTGTAATAAACATTCCAAACTTAATAATGTTGTATAACTGTGTTTAATCAATCAGTATAGTAAAAGCTTGTATCAACTTAAAGGTAACTTAAATTTTAAGTCGTATTCCTAAGTTAATAACAGGTACTTTGGTTAATACAGTCTAAATCGATAAAACTAGTTTGAAATAATTCAATTCATTCTCTGCTGATAAGAATGTAAATACAGCTTGTTTTTCTTTTCACAGACACCAATAAAAGTATTATAACAATAAAAAACTATGATACGTTATCATTGCTTATTTTTAATTGTAAATAAATAGTTTTACTCGTATAGTAAATAAATTATAAAATTCTAGATAAATACGACTTTCTCTGTAACACAGAATAGTGACAGTGAAAGGTCTCTGTATTTTAATATCACATTAGTTGCTCTAGATAATACTTTATTAGTGTTTAATTGACGTCCAAAGTATGAAATTTTTTACCGGTGAGTGACGTCACAACCCCCCACTTAAATCTTTGACACGTTTTATCTTCGTCAATTTTTATTGATTTGATAAAACAAAAAATACGTATCTAATATTTTTAGATAATCTAACAGACGGACTAATTACAATCATATTTTTTTTAGTCAGTAAACATCCCTATTACGGCTTGACTAAGTGATCGACCCTAGCAGCTGTATTTATTAAGCCACGAGCTCCTCCCACTAGTTAGGAACATTTCCACCGCACGCGACCCGCCACATCTAATTAAACAACGGCACCTATTAGAAACATCGTTCTAATTGCATCACCCACCACAATCGAACAAATCGTTGCAGCTATAAAACTACCTTCAGCATTCTGTCATTGTCCTGATAACGGGCTCACATGACTGAGCGATAGCCTGGACATCATGTGACAGGTATCACGCGCTAGAGATAATATGCTGATAATGTTGTTTGTAAACAATTACTGGATCGCCCTTAGTGATAGCACTATCCTAGTTCCCCCGAGCTTTCGATAGCGTTTGTTTTTCTTGGACGGTACCTACTTGTGTAGGCGATTGTGGTTTTGCTTTATCTTCTAAGATACTTGATTTATCGCTGTCCGGCGATAGATCTCAAGTGGTACAGTCAGCATTAGAAGTAGATTAACACGAAACAAAGTTTCAAAGCAGGTGTTTTAATAAATTATTTTTAGATATTACTCGTTACTAACAAGTTATTAAAGAGTAAGGAATATTTTAAAGAATAATCCTCTGAAACATTAAAAATAATAACTGGAGTCATGTACATCAAATCATTAAAATTCCGAAATGTTAAGCTACTTCTGCTGCTGACCGTACTATTACAGCCTACCGTATTCACTCTGACCAAAACAATTTTTATTTAGATACTATTGAAGTTAACCAGCCAAGTGCGAGTCGAACCCAATAACACTTCGCCTGAACCGGGAATCAAATCTAGAACCTCATGTTCAGACAAACAAACAAAGTCACCAATTTCCGAATAGGTCAAGCAGAAAAATACGTTGTAAAGGGAGCGCCTCAAAGAGATGTCAGCAACATGGAAGGGGGGGCAAGGGATGACGCCCGTCGGCGCTGCGGGTTGTTCGCAAGAGATACCGCGGCCTCGACATAAAGGGTTAAGAACGAACATGGGTGGTTTTTAGTCAGTAGAAGTCTGACACTCCCTTTCGCTCTGCCTAAGAGCGGGAGGGGTTATTCGATGATTTTCCACCCGCCAAATAAAAAAATAAAAAAAGGGAGCTAACTCAAAAACTTCTGAAGCGAAGTTAATCAAATTTATATAGGGCAACGACGCGGGCTTTATCGACCAAATAAAAAAGAATTAAGTACTTAAAAGTCGTTTAAAAATAAACCTTAGCAATAAAATCAAGCCCAAAGAAGATCTAATCTTAGAACAGATGAAATAGAACAGATATATTTCGGTTCCGACATACATCACAATATCAAAGCTACTCCATAATTCATTTATGCAACTGTCTATCAAATGCAATTTAACTCAAACAGGAAGTATCTTCTCTCGAGGGCTCTGCCGTCATCAAATCATTTGACAGACATTTATATTGTTATAGCACCGCTTCAATATTTATCATGACGTGTCTATTTGGAAAATAGATTGTGGAAATTATATTATTCAATACGTTTCCAATGTTGATTGATGTCTAGTAAGTTCGGTGGAAAACACGTGTAAAGAAGTTTCGATTTGAAAAAAGAATACTATAAGGAACCATGTTTTTTTTTGTATTTAGTACCGCTCGCGACTAATGCCGCATTGTCTTTTATTTTTCTAGAAAACGTCTTTGTAAATTATAACCTGTGTTATGCTAATAAAGTTTAATTCTGTAAAATTTAATAGCAGTAAAATTCTACAAATAAGGTTAACAAAAAGTAAACTAAAACAGTAAGCATAATATAGTCTTCTTAAAAAAAAAAGCATTTTGAAATTCGAACAACTAACCTGTGAATCAGAACTGGCAGCATTACTAGTTTTAGTTGGAACTCCTAGTAAGTTGGTAGTGTTGCTGCTTTGATGTCCCATGTCAAACTTCGTCGCCATGTTCTGGAAAGTTCTTCGCTGCCAGCTGCCGTTGCTAGAGGTACTCAGTTTTCTGCCAGGTGGTACTGATGGAGAACAAACAAACTTGACTTGGGAAATATTTGACTGAAAGAAGGAAAACGGTAAACGTAGGATAAGTGGGACTCTCTTAGACATGCTAAATGTTTTCTCCTTAGGCTATAGATAGGTGGAGAGACGGAGAGACGATCTCTGCAAGGTGGTTGGTAGCAACTTGATTTGAACTTGATTAAGGAAGCCAAAAATGGAGCAAAATTGTGTGTAATTGGAGAAGAATTAGTGATATTCAACTATGTATTGCAGTACACGATATATTTGCTTAATTTCTAGTTTATCAACTGTCAACTGTGGGTTTTTCTTTTTATTGGGATAAGCCGCGCCAATATACCCAAACCACTGCAACTCCTGAAAGCCAGAATCAACAGTGGAGACTACCAGAAAAGCGCCAAGACAATGAAGCCCGACGAAGTCCCAGAGAGACAATCTAAGTGACTTGGATCCCGCAACGAAATATAATAGAATAGCGGACGAGTAGGAAAAACGTAATTTCCACTTTCCTACAACTGGGAGTTTCCGAAAACATGGGAAAAGTTGAATTATTGTAGTATTTTATTTGAGCAAGTGTAACCAAACACCTCGACTAAGCCTCCTTGGATTTATCCAGTCTATATAATACTGGTTTTTAGGGACTTTTAATGGTTTACCCCCAAATATGTTCCAACTCTTGATATTTTGTTTAATAAAAAAAATTAAAGATATAAAAAAATATGTGTCACATGATTTTGAATATTCAATCTCTAAACGACATGTCCATCCAAATGCAAATAATTATTAATTTGTATAAACCAGTTTGTTAGTCATGTAACAGAATAAAGTATTGACATTTACGGCACAAATAAAAATCCCTAGATAACTTTTATGTTAAAATCTCTCCATCTTTTTCAAAAACTCGTGACTTTGTTATCAAGTTTTTTTTTTTTTCATTTTAATATTAACCCCTTTTATTTGGCCTATCTGATGTCTCGAAAAAATGAGGTGGTTGTGTAAGCTAGCTTATAACCACGACCTCACTCGCGTGGTTGTCGGTAATTACGTTTTGGGGTGCGCACGACTGGGGTCTGGGGACTTTTGTATAAAAGTACATATTATTGGGTACGGCATCTCGCAGTTCGAACTAGGATGTTGTCGTCTGCGTAACCGGGCTATCCTGTGGCTGCCTTTTTTTTTGGTGGGGTGGGAAATCATCAAATGACTCCTCCCACTCTGGGCAGAGCGGTAGGGACTGTCAGACTTCTACTGACTAAAAACCACCCATGTTCCTTCTTAGCCCTTGTGCCGAGGCCGCAGTATCTCTTTATCGAACAACCCGCAGCCCCGACGGAATCCTGTGGGTGCCTTGAGTGTAAGGCCTCCAGCCATGGTAAAAAAAATTTACGAAATAAGCGTATACGCCCTAAGGCACCCCCCGTGGGGTACGGGCCTCGGATAGGTCAGGTTCTGAGTCTGAGTGAGATATAATTTGATCAGTTAATCTAGTCTATAACATACCTACAGACAGTTACTTTCGACTTAATATTATAGTAGGCATGGATATTCAGTGGGAGGGTCAATAAAATGTTGTTAAGTTTACTTACGATGAAAAGAGCAGAAATCGTCTTGGTTGTTGCTGTCCCAAATATCGCACATTGAGAAGTAATCGTGCGTGGAACCCACACTACTGTACGGCGATTGATCTCCATAGTACCCTGTAAAATACTAAACATGTTAATAAGATCGCTTTTAGCGTAAAAAAATCGCCCATTGACACCTTATGAATAAGCTAAAACCAGTTTATGCGGATCCCTCACTATATTGGAAATTTATAAAAAGCAAGCCCATGTAGAGCTTGATGTATTCACTGACAGTCTGCTACTTTTCACCGTTATGCCGTATGTAATAAGGTGGTCGATCAAAGTATTTAAAATGACATAATTTTATTCTCGTATTTTGTATGGTGTATATGATTGTTAATGTTATGATTCAGTATCCTTAAATTCGATGTAGAACATGCTTTTAATTAATTAAACAGAGAGGAGAGCGGATAAATTGATAAGCTATTAAGGTCATTACTTCATTAGTGTGTATAGCTACGTAAATAATTAAACGTATATCATTATAAACATTCCACTCTAAAGGAAATAAACTCATTTAAACACATAAGAGTTATTTTTTTAAAGACATAACACTCTTTTTTTAGGCAGTCGTGTAAAAAGAGCATATCGTGTGACTCAAACTTCTAAACAAAATCTTGCAATTATAACCGGCAATGCCAAAGAAATATTTTTTTTAGTTTGCAAAAATGATATTGCAATAAAATTTGCAGATTATCATCCCTACCTTCGACTAAAAGTACCACAAATACGATAACCTGTAACTATATAATTATACTACGAAGCTGAATCTTCCAACAACTGGATAAGATGCAAATTAGCATCTTTTATATGCATATGAAGTCCAACTCACCCGAATCTCCCCTATCAAGCGAGAAGCTCAAGGACACTCCTTCCTCCCTAACGAGGGGAACACTGAGTGGTTTGGACCGGTCACCGTTGTCGCCGCAACCGCTTGCTTCTCTTCTGTCCGGGTTACGGTCTATCCGGCTTATCCGTCGCGTTGGCACGCAAAACACTTTTGAGCACATCAACCTAGGAATTGAGAAACATTAGTACAACCTAACACTTTCCTTAACTATTTTAAGGTCGGCTTCCAGTCACCCTGGATGCAGCTGAGTACCAGTGTACCTGTACACCATAATATTAAAGCGAGGTTACGTTTCATTGCGGGTTGTTCGAAAGAGATTCCGCGGCCCCGGACACAAAGGGCTAAGAAAGAACATGGGTGGTTTTTAGTCAGTAGAAGTCTGACACTCCCTTCCGCTCCGCGGAGGAGTCATTTGATGATTGTCAAACCACCAAAAAAAAAATTAGTTTTATAGTTTGTATATAAAGGGAACTACAGATCCAATTACGAAAATTACTAATGGGAAGCTAAATTATGCCCGAGAGCGAAACCGCGTGCAAAAACTAGTATTTTATACGGATCGACTGTGTAGATAAACTACACACAATCAATTTATTGACAAGATACCCTTTTTTTTTTTGGCGGGTGGACAATCATCAAATAACCCCTCCCGCTCTTGGGCAGAGCGAAAGGGAGTCTCAGACTTCTACTGACTAAAAACCACCCATGTTCCTTCTTAGCCCTTCATGTCGAGGCCGCGGTATCTCTTGCGAACAACCCACAGCCCCGACGGGCCTTGCACCTTGACATGTCTTTGAGGCGCGCGTGGAACACGAACGCGCCGTCGACACGGCCTGTCGTCGTCATAAGACGGACGGACGGCGAGTCACTCACCGTCCACAGGCACGCGTCTACGGTGGCCGGAAGCCATCACGTGGCCCCCGACGCCCGGAGCGCCTCCCGCGGCGGCTGGGACGAGAGGTTCTCTCCCTCTCACGTTCCGCCACCTCCTTCGCTAGCATCACTGCTTCGCAGAAGGAGGCGACGGCAAAACGTTTCCTCTCGGCCCGGTCCATGGCTTGCACCAGGGCCGGGCGCGAGAGGTCGCCGCCGCTGATCGCCAGCAACATAGGCCTTGAAAACTGCAGTATGAAGATATAATTGATTTGATCTTTTGACATAATACCTCTTTTGTAGGTGGCGAGATGTATGAATGGTGAGGGGTAACTGTGACGATAATGGCGCAAAGCATTTTCTAAGCATCATAACCTGACCTCATTGGTCAGACTAGGACTTAGCAATGGACACGCCAACTACAACCAGCTTCTCCATTAAGAGGTCTTTGCCCAGTAGTGGGCCTACACAATCAAATAAAAAACAATACTCTACCTCCTTGGTTCATCCATGATGTGGATTTTTAATGATACACTCTTGTAGTTCATTGCGACTGCGCCGAATATCATCTCACCGAGTAGATTCGCATCGGCCGCCGGTCCCTTGTACTGTGCATGAGAAAATAATAATAGTTCAATTAAATGATAATTCTGTCATCATAATCATCATCATTACAGCCGAAAGACGTCCACTGCTGGACATAGGCTTCCCCCAAGTGTTTCCACATTGATTGGTCCCGTGTGACTCAAATCCAGCGGATGATTTGTATGATAATGTGATAATTGTAACTGTGGTCGAATAAGCCTGATCAAAGTGACTGGGGGGGGGACAGTTCCAAATCCAAAAATTAGATTGGCCTCTCCAACGTTTCAAAATATGTATCTACTACTTTATTGTAAGAATCATAGGAGTAACGAGGCACTTTACAGATTTGATTACGTCTTCTTTGTCCGTCCATCCATCCGTTTAACATAACTCTTCTGACTTTGACGAGCACAAACGTCACAACGTCAGTCTTATAACCTTCCAAATCTGCAACGATGGCGAAATAGGGCATCGTGTACCATTCGACCTTCCAAGACGGTGCGAAACAAAAGCCCACTCATTCATCAACACGATGATTTACATGACAGGTGGGGTACAAACGTCGTACGCCCAAATACGTCAATGGAGGCCAAAAATAATATATTTATTCACAGCTACGCCCACGCCAACGTAACACGGCAAAGTGATAAATATTTTTTAGAGAAATATTCTCCAAAAATATCTCTGCAAGCTTTTAAGGTTTGATGCCTCTTTGTTGACACAAAAATCAACATCGTAACATGCCTTATACGATACTTGATAAATCCTTGTTCAGCAAAGGACATTATTTACTAATTAAAGGACCTATGTGAAATATGATAAAGGCGAGAAAACAATACCATATAAGGAAAGGATATTGATTTTTGTCCTAATTAAAACACCACACTCCTTCAGTGCCCAAATAAGACACGGATTTTCCTTTTGTATAGCAGTCGTTTATTTATATAACAAGGGTAAGGAATTAAAAAGTTCGGATTCATCATTCAAAATAACCGTCATTTTGAACAACGCACTTTGGCAACCCTTTGAAACGTTCTCACGCGGAACATAACAATTTAGATTCCATATTAAGATAATAATGTCTATAAATAAACATGGAGCTAGACAAGACATAACTAACGACGGCCTGAAGTGTAATAGGCAATGAATAATCACATGACAAAGAGGATTTCCAAAGTAAATATAGAAGAGAGGACCAATTGTCACAACTATACTGGGACATGCGATGTCCATTAATTAGAATCCAGCTAAAATTACGGTCCGTCCGCACACATAAGTCCCACTTACGGCACACTTTATAATCGAAAAGGCTAACATCTTAAGTGATCTAAATTTAGAATGCTCCAGTGATAATGTTAGTGTAAATTGTCGGTCTTGTGACCGCTACGTATGTCGATTGTTGTGTTATTTTTAAACATTTATCGCGATGAAAGGTTCGTTCGCACTCATGGCTCTACAGGACGTTATTCTCATAAAGTTATTGCGCGAAAAAAGAAAGTTCTCGTTTGAACTCTACCACTACGTTACACTAACTGTCAATTAACATTTTTTGGGAAAAAAAGAACCTGAATCATAGACGAATGTTACTGCGTACAAATGTATGGATTTAGAAAACATTATACGTTAATACGTGTCCATCATACTAATTACATTCCCTCTGCATGTACAGCTACAACCGCTCTTCATTGCCAAGAACAAGATAATGATGCAAAAGATTTATAGACCACCTCATGATGACAAGACATGTTTTATAAATAAGAGGGATTCTTAACTAGCCGGCTCAAGATGCTGAGTTTCAAAGATATACCATTTGAGTAAATTGTTTCAGTGGTAAAACTAATCTACAGGCTAAAACGATAAAGATACTTAAAGTATACTTTTTACCGTTAACGAGATCTCAGCTCTTCGCTTTCTGAGAAACAGGTAAATAAGGTAAAAATACATAAACAGAATAACAACAGCATAACTTATAACAATAATTGTTTAATGTTGTTATTAAAGCTTTCGATCGGCCTTATCAGTCGATGTACTCAGCTTTCTACAAGTAGCAACAACTACTTAAGATAATCCCGTTCGTGACGTCACCTAAATATATAGTATCAAGTCCATTGACATGCTATCTTATCGATAGAATACAGATAAAGTTAAAAATAGAACATTTTGAGTTGGGTTCCCTAAAGGTGCTATCCTTGGCCCTGTACTAAAATGTTGAGACTGTACAAATTGAGATAAGTTTCTGTTATTCTTTGATTAATATTGCACGGTTCCGATGCCGCGTCATCGTGTTGCCGGTATGAACGTAAGCAGCTGGCGAGTCACGTGCTTCAGTGTTCGTGGCCGTATTATTATTATCACACGCTAAGGTAAACGGCCTACATACGTGTTTTCGAGAGTCTCGGAAATATCAAAACGATTTGTATAATCATAATTCATTTTTTGATACGACACGGATTAATTTGTTGAAGTAAAACTAATAAGTGGAATACTTATTGAAAGATAAAATAAAAACATATTTAAGTCGTAATTCTGACAATTATTTTTGTATTTTAGAAAGCAAAATCGACAAAAAACTTCTTGTCTGTAACATAAAAATGAGATTTCGTATATGATTTCAGGAATTTCGATTCCAGGAGAAGGCTATGTCCAGCAGTGGACGTGTTCTGCCTGAAATGATGCTGACGATGTAAAGGAACGATCATGAGCCTAAATGTAAGGCAAAATGCAATGCAATATAATTATATCACGGCATAAGTATTTCTTCACGAACTTGTAACATTGTTCTTTCGCGACATAGACTAGGTACAATGACAAACAGTGTAACTGAGCAACAATAGTCCTTATTATTGCTGTTACACGGTTTCCTTAAAACAAAGGACTAATATGGAGAATGGAAGCCCATTATATCTCTTAAAGCACGTAATACAAAGGCCTGTACCACGCAACCAAAGTATGCAAGTAACTTGCATGGCTATTTATCGGAGTTGCTGAGGCATGCCAGTGCCTGCTGGATTCTTAAAAAGTTTTGACCCATTATATTCTGCATGTCATTCATCCATCTGGCTGTTGGTCTGACACTTTTTCTACGGCCATGGCAGACATGTGTATTGACGCCAACCTTATTATTATTATTATCCTACTCATTCATGCACTCTACTATCGTAGTGCTCTTAATTTTATCAGTAAGTAAACTTAGCTTGTCGTACTCATTCTTCACCACAATTTTCCCTATTGACTTTTCCCGTTAACGTTGAGAGGAGATTACGTCAGTACACTTCGAAGATTTGGGTGGATTTCAAATTATCAGGAAACAGAAGATATTGTTGTATTAACAGGAAAGTTAGAGTCTTCGTTTAAAATTCTTGGTGAATCCAAGCTTTACATGTGATAAGAATATCTTAGTTATACTCGGAAGTTCCTGTTAGTGTGGTTCTCTGAATTTATTTCGACAATCGTACAGATTCGTTCCTACGATTTGCAATGTTTTAGAACTCACGTGTGAAAACACTTTATTTATTGTACAGGCTTTGTGGCAGTGATTCGGACTGCATTAATGGCGTCCTGAACCAAAGATGCGTACGTTTCGTTTGGCACTTTAGATAGATTTAATTTACCGTTTGAAAATGTGACATCCCCCATATTTTACTATCTAAGAGATGACAAAATCAATGGCAGTCAGAAATCTGGGGCAAACCCATTTGGGCTTAGCCTACAGCTTCGGTGCGCCCTCTTTCGTCTCTACACGATACGACTAGTATTTCATTAATACCAATGTTGAATTTAGCAAAACATCAAGACAATTAGCAATAATTACCAGATATGTGAACCCCTCCGACACCTCCAGAATGCATGGCACCTCATCCGACTGTCTGACATTTGGCTTGTCATTTTTGTTTGCTGGAATCTTCTGTATAGCAGCAGAGTCGAACAACAGTTTCCTACCCCTCCAGTCACACTCCTTGAATAGAAGCAGCCGCACTTGCTCCGGATTTATCTGACAGGACCTGGTAATACAAATTACAAGAAAAGGGTACAAAAAATCTGGAGTGAGACTTATGGGTGGTGGTAGATGTTAACAGCTTGGACAATGGTTGAAAGGAAAAATCCAAAATTCTCCCTCTGTCTTAATTGAATTGTCTGCCATTGGCTCACTAGGGACTTGAAGTTTTAAGTTGAAAATTATTAATTATGGAGAACATTCACTATCAAATTAATTATAAATGTTTATTTCTATGCCATCTAGACAACTTTCAATTTAAGAAATGAAGAGGATATCTTATTTGTAGTATATCAATCGTTTTCAGCATTTTTTATTGCCAAAAATAGCTTTTACTGTTCATAAACTGGCATGTGAAGATATCACATGATCAGACACACCTACTTTGGCTAAAAATATCAAATGCCATAAATTTAATTCTTCTCTGACATATCACAGTTCACAGACACCATCATAATTATAAAATGAAATACTGTGAAAAGTTAAGGAAAGTCAAAGCTTTTATGTACCAAGTGGTAAATAAAAGTTATTGTAAACATGGCGTGATATTATTATTTTTAACTTTATTTAGAAATTAATCATAATGCAAAGAATGCAGGCATCAACAGACATTATAAATCATGATAAAGACAGTAAATATTTAACTTAAACTCCTTTGTAGTAAGCAGTTGTTTGAAGAAAGAACTTACATTGCAAATATATTTTTCCAGTTAGATTCAAATAAGAGAACTTAAATATTGTCATGACACTCACGTTGAAGTAATCAGACAAAATGATTGAAAAACATGTTAAAAAAAGAGTCATCAGGTATTTAAGATAAGGTGGGACTAATCAATAAAAATGTTTTGATAAAGATTGTCGAATTAGAATACTATTGGAATTAGACACTAAACGGGCAATAATAAATAAGTGGATTGCTATAAGTAGCATGTTCACTAGAAACGAAAATGTAAACAATTTGATTTCGGACCTAATTATTTGTGAAAAATGAAAAACACAATTGAAATATGTTTAACAAATGTATATTGTACACTTGTTTGTAATCTTATTGGCCAACAACCTGCATGTAAGTACATATTCAGTACAAAGTAAACAATATGAAAACTTTCTCTTCTCTCATGGGGCAATCGCTACATTATTACAAATTGAGTGCCACTGATAATTTGGAGCGTAAATACACAATGTTGGTATCTACCAGTAAATATGTTGATGTGTCAGAGCACTAGTAAACATTAAATCAACTCATCATGCATGTCTATCATCATTCAGACTATATCCTCCATTAGAATGTGACTCTGATTGCTAGTGTCAAACAAGTCCATACTGCTCCAAACTAAACATTGTACAAACTTCAATAAATAGACCAACTGACTTTATAAATTAAGTTCTAGACACAGCTACCGATCTTGCCAAAGATCAAACGAAAACACAATAGTAATCAGTTGTTACCTAAATTTCATTTTATTTCATAGTCACATCAGCTGTCCACAGCTGCACACTACAGTATCAAAGTTGCTAAGTATGCAAAGGCAAAACTGTGTCATATGCACTCACTGATCAATGAAATGCAACCACTGATAATGATTAACACTAAATGCACATCGAGAGGCGAGTATCAGCAGACGAGCGTCCGTTTGCAGTGGAATGTGCTGGTGTACTAGCTTACATCTCATGTAAATAACAAGTAAACATAGCGCGCGACCCGCCCCTCTCGCGGTGACGTGATCGCGCGCTCGGCTCGCCTACGCCCGCGACCCGCGGCCCGCGCCCCGCGCACTCATCACATGCTCGTCGCACTGCACTGCCAGACTGGCGTGCGTCACCTGCCTCTACGCGAAGGTCCACATAGTGCCCCCGTGAAGACCAGTCTCCCTGCACGGGTTAATTCTTCGTGCGTCAACCCCACCACCGCATACCGCACTACTCACTTAAATAGAATAAAATGAATGAAAAGCGTTTCATCATGACGTACCTGTCGCGGTTTCGTGGTTCGCGATCATCAAGTTTTCTCTTGAGAGAAAACAATTTGTCGAAGAGGGCCATTGCGTCACACGTAACATTTCACGGAATTTTCATTACGGGACTTCCTTAACATGTTATTGGCAATCTAATTAGAATAGATTGTTATAAAAACTTTTAAAAACACTTTGATAAATGTAAATAATATGTCAGATCACGTGCAAAAGTCATATGATTTGGCATAGACAAGAAAACTTTACTTTTACTGAAAGGTCAAGGTCAATAAAAACATTTGAATTTCTCTGCTCTTTTTATTTAAATTGAATTTTATGTCGAAGAAAAATAAGTGTTATTGTTACACAAATGTTTGCATTATTACTGATTAAATTATTTCCAGCCTGCAACCATAGACAACATGTGAATAATCCTTTACAAGCAGACTCAGATCAAGCAATTTTTTTCATACAAAGATGGTAAATCGAGGAGTTCAAAATAAATGCTTGAACTGAAACACATTGAGAAAGTAAATGATGTCATGTCATTGATCTTTCTCTATTTTTGTAGGTTATGAAGTTGTAAACAATAAATAAAGTGCCGTATTGTATCAATCGGAAAATTACTAAATACAGTCACAATGTTAGCGTTACACGATATTTGTAACAAATTAGAAGAGTATAAAGCCAGTGTTGCTACATCATTACCAGAAATTGACGAGTTAGATGCGGCCTCCAAATCGTTATTACAAAGGTATATAAACGGTACAGAGTCTACAGATCCCTCATCTGTCATAAGAATTCAAGCTATACTGGATTATATGTACGAAAAAATTAATATTGGCAACTGGAAAGAGGTAAAACTGTTCATAAGAAAAGCACTGACTATTGCCACATACTTAAAGTTATTGGCTCATGTGAGATTTGCTAATGAAGATACGGATACAATGATAAAACAGGCTTTTAAAATAATAGACTTTGGTATACTCTTCGGATGCCCCTTGGAAAAAGAACCTCAACTTTTACAAAATTGTGCAACAATTCTAAGTTCTGTAAATGTTCAACAAAGTGCCCGGTTTTTTAGGGACTTATCAAGCAAAAACATTACTGTACCCGGTAATACTAAAACAGAGGCTTCTAAATTCAATGCTACCCCAATAGAAATAATAGACTGTCCGAGCATGGAACACTTTCTCAAAAATTACATTTTGAAGGAAAGACCAGTTATTTTAGACAACTGTATAAATAACTGGCCGGCTTTAGATAAATGGAAAGATCAAAACTATTTCATAAAACTTGCTGGACCAAGGACAGTTTCAATTGAAATTGGAAGCAAATACACAGATTCTGATTGGACGCAGAGACTTATAACAATAGAAGAGTTTATTAAAGAGTATATATACCAGACCAAAGGCCCAACTGGATACCTCGCTCAGTACCAGCTGTTCAACCAAATCCCTGAACTGAAGAATGACATCACTGAGCCCGAATACTGCTGTTTTGCTGATAGTACTGATCCTGTAGATGTCATGGCTTGGTATGGTCCTAAAGGCACAGTTTCACCTCTGCACCATGATCCAAAAAGAAACTTGCTAACTCAAGTTGTTGGTGAAAAACAGCTATTCTTATTTTCACCTTCAGATTCAGAGCACCTTTACCCACATGATCACGAATTACTGGATAATACAGCGCAAATAGATCCCAGGCAGCCAGATTTAGAAAAATATCCTAAATATAAAAGTGCTACTCCATATTATTGCATTCTTAAGCCCGGACAAATGCTTTATATTCCTCCAAAATGGTGGCATTTTGTTGAGTCACTCTCAATTAGTTTTTCAGTCAGCTTTTGGTGGGAATAATAATTTTATGTGTTGTTATTCAAGTGTGGTGTGTAATTTGACCTAAATGCCAGATGTTTTATGGCAAGAGAAAGTATTTCAAAAGATTGTTGACCTCTACACCAGTAAACATTTCTAGCCAGTCACTAATTATTCATTAATTGGTTTTAGTCACTTTAGAATATAATTAGTATTTAAGGTGGCAAGTCTTCCATTCATAAGAGGAATTTCGGCGGCTAATTATAATTATTTATTAAGTTAACCCAATGATTACTTAACTATATTATACTTAGCAATAACACAAATAAAATATATACTTAATCAAATTTTTAAAAACTTTAATAAATAATCACAAAGTTTATAATATAAGGACTATTTTATTTCATTTGTATTCACTATTCAACGCCCTTCCAATGAGCATCCTTCTAACTTCCGAGGTTCCGGCGCCGATTTCATAAAGCTTCGCATCCCTGAGTATCCTGCCTGTTGGGTAGTCGTTTATATAGCCATTTCCGCCTGGAAAAAGAATAAAATAGTTATTGCTAGTCTATTATAAATAGCTAAATAGCTAGGCCTCTAGTATGGTTCGCCATTTTACTAGTTCATCATGAATCATCTCCTCAACTCTAGTTGCTCCAAGCCTGAGTTACTATTCCACTTGTGATGAGTAAATAAATAGACATAGGTTAGTTTAGTTACCCTCTCATTGTCGTGTTATTTTTTTTATTATACTTGTGTTATTTACCACGTCATTTCTATTTTGTGAAACATGGAAAGTCAAGTAAAGGTGATATCGTCAACAAAATCCGAAATGACTGATTAGATATTTAAGGCAGATAGCTTCAACCGAAATTGTGGGTCTTTTATCATTGATATGACTTTACGACATGATTCGTAAGTAGTCATCGTTTTTGAAAAAAAAATAAGATGGCCGCGTAAGTTCCGGCTTGTGCCCACGCACCAATCCGTGTAGCTATAAACGGCGTTCAAGACTTGCGATCATGATCAATATTTCATAGCAATGATGTCACTGACAGCTTTTGCACGCAGGGGAGAAGCAATTCTATCACATTCATAAACTCAGGTCTATAATTAGTTATTTTAAATGGCATCTGTAGCCATCACCTGTGGTAGTTAAATATACGTAGTCTTCCTGACCATTTTCGGTCATGGCAGCCAATTTTAGCGGCGATAAGATATGGGCGCGGGTGCTTAAATAGTGCACACGTGTGCTCAGACCTAGGTGCACTCTCTGTTGTTTTTCTCATAATCCGATAGGACGGCTATCCGACACGACCGGAGAGATCAGGCGCAGGACCAACGACTTACCCACTGAAAGAGCAGCGGCCGGCAGCGTCTTTTTGAGGCAAAATATTACAAACTATTTTGAATCTTATCTACGTGATTAAAAAGTTCATAGTCATTTGAAGGCAAAGGAGGGGTAGCGTGGCGTCGCGAGGCTGCACGAGCCTTCTACCGACTAGTCAAAAGAGGCGCCGCGCGGCTGATCGCGGCGCAGCTAGCTGACGTGCGGCCGACCGCGGTGCAGCTGACAGACTCGCGGCTGCGCGCGAGCGACCATTTCCTACCCCTTGAGTGAAGTAGATCGCACACTAGTTTTCAAAGCTACCACGCGGAGGCTCATTGCGGCGCCTCGGGATGCCGCGCTGCCTCTCGCGGCGCCGCACTGCCCCGCGCGGCGCCGCGCTCAGTCACTTGCTCTTACGGCCGCTGCGCGCCGCTGCTCTTTTAGTGGGGATTGACCCTTAATGTGCTTTCCGAGTCACGGGGGTATGCCAAATAAACAAAATTTTCTTTCTTTCTTTCTTTCTATTATACCGCCAACTTCCAAAGTTAAGGCTGCGGAATTTCCGTCGGGGCTGCGGGTTGTTCGAAAGAGATACCGAGGCCTCGGCGCAAGGGCTAAGAAGGAACATGGGTGGTTTTTAGTCAGTAGAAGTCTGACACTCCCTTTCGCTCTGCCCAGAGCGGGAGGGGTTATTTGATGATTTCCCACCCCCCAAAAAAAAGGCTGAGAAATTTCGAAAAACCCAATAGTACTCTTTGCCTGACCCGGGAATCGAACCGAATCGCTTGCGACCCCGAGACTAGCAGAGCAGTTAACTACAGCAGTCTACTGTCATCATCATATCAGCCCGGAATCACCCACTGCTGGGTATAGGCCCTCCTTTCTTCCGCCACATGTCCCGATCCTGTGCGTCTCTCATCCAGGTGTTTTTTTTTTTTTTTTTTTTCCCGCGACTTTGACGATATCGTCAACCCAACGAGCTTTAGGACGGCCCTGGTTTCTATGGCCTAA
Source organism: Diarsia brunnea (assembly GCA_949774965.1). Lineage (NCBI taxonomy): Eukaryota > Metazoa > Arthropoda > Insecta > Lepidoptera > Noctuidae > Diarsia > Diarsia brunnea. The sequence goes on from OX459001.1 coordinate 15,840,710, forward strand.
TCTGTAACCAGTCTGCTGTACTTACCAAGTATTTGTAGAGCGTCCAGCGCGACTTGCGTAGCTTTCTCAGCGCAGAACAGAATGACTCCGGCGCAGTCTTTACTGTTGATATGTCCTTCATCGCACGCTTTCGCAACGTTGTACAGGTAGCTTCGGCAGGCGCTCAGCGTTGTGTACATGTCCGCCATTTTACCCTGAAATTATTGCAGTTTTAGTAAAAGATTTATAATTTGCTAAGTATTACTTATTTATGCGCCGCGAAATTGAATTGCTTTTGAATTTGTTTTCAATGAAAGACCATTAATTCCATATAAATATCGAGATAACAATGGATCAGACCAATTGTTGGTCTGAGGAGTATCTATATACCTAAATAAAAATGAATTGCAATTGTGTCGCTAAAACTCGAGAACGGCTGAACCGATTTGGCTAATTTTAGTATTGAAATATTTGTGGAAGTCCAGGGAAGGTTTATACGGCGAGAAAGTGGTAGGTAGGTAGGCAGGGGCAGGGCAGTAGGAAGGTAGGTATTTAGTAGGTCGGTAGGAAAAAGAGCATTGCAACGCATGCCGGGTACAGCTAGTGGTATATAAATATTGTTAAACAGTTTTATAAGGTTAGCACTAAGATTAAGAGGATGACGCTTTCTAAAGAGTTAGACATGATTCAGGAAAGGTGAGTGATTTCTGGGGAGTAAGGTTGGCAGGTTCTAAGAAAAGCTGACATATTCCTGATGAATGATATTAATTTCAGATTGTTTTACACATCCACAATATTTTTTATGCTGTTTGGGGCTAATGTTACCTATCTGATTACTCTGAGAAGTGTCACCTGTCAAGAACAGATCCTATGGGGATCATAGATTAGCATCGCAGATGGTCAAGCATCTATCGTCTGACATTTCAATTGGTATAAACTACAATTTACAGAACTAAAATTATAATAAAATATATACAAGTATCAAAAAGAAAAGAATTACAGGGCGCCGGGCGTCAAAAAACTCGTCCACACTGCTGTCAACAGGAAAAGTGCCCAGAAGGCTGGCAGCATTCCCACGTTGGATGGCAATGCTGATTCTTTGGCCAAAGAACAGGCCAGCCCTCTGGTCACGTGAAGAGTCGAAAAATAATTTGGTATTGTATTTCCCTCACCTGTAACAACTGGAACTCCCCAATACTCTTCCCGAACTGTTTCCTAGTGTGTGCGTAATCGAAGGCAGTATCCACCGCGGCCTGCATCAGGCCGACGGGTCCCGCGGCTAACACGAGCCTCTCCAGGTCTAAGCCTGACATTAGAACGTAGACTCCTTTGTTTTCTGCTCCTAGAAGATTTGCTGCTGGGACCTGGATTGAGAAATACATTCGTTAACACGGTGTGGATATAGGTACTTGGGAAACGTTCTAACAAGATGATGATGTTGCGGGAATCAGTAATTAAATGTTTTGTAACTATTTTTCTTGTTGATCTGTGGTCGCAAGCACGACTGCTGAGCATGAGTTCGATTCCGGATCGAGAAAAATGTTTTTGTGTTTTTTTCCATCACGATTTTCTCAGTAGCAGCCTCGGAGTTCGGATTCGTGCCCAGTTGATGGCAATAGGCTCGACCCCTATTACATGGGACCTAAACACAACTGGTGAGGGTGTGCTACTACGTACACCTCTGCCTAACTCTTCAGGGATTACAGGCGTTATTTTTTGATAATACCTACGTTTGCGTCATTTTACGTTTGGGGTCAAGACATTGATAAGAGAAGTTACCTACTTTAGTGAATGATCAAGACCTATGCAATAAAAGTTTGTTCAGTACAAACAAATAGCAAAAGTCGTCAGACTTCAATCATGTTAAAAAACCAGCATCGGAGCATAATACTGTCATTCCAGGTGGAAAGTCTTCATAATACAATCATCGATAGTAGCGAGATACCCCGAACTTAATTTAAAAAAATCCAATGCACTTCAAAGGATGTTAATATTTATTTAAACCTTGTACCTTACAGTCCTCGAACACTAATTCGCAAGTGTTTGACCCCCTCATGCCAAGCTTGTCCAATTTCTGTGCCGTACTGAAACCTGGGAAGTCCTTCTCTATCAGGAATGCTGATATGCCGTGCTGTGGTTTGCTTGACGTGTCTGTTTTGGCGTATACCTGTAATGGTGAGAATTGTTTTCTTATTATGATTGGGAGAATAAGGACCTATAGCTTCCGATACCAAAACGAAATAATTGTCAACTATATCCACTAGCTGTCCTCGGAAAAGTAACTGGTTCTACTAAATCGGCTATTGCACCAGAACATTAATGAAAGTAGGTATAACACACTTTCCGTCGGGGCTGCGGGTTGTTTGTAAGAGATACCGCGGCCTCGACACAAAGGGCTAAGAAGGAAAGTGGGTGGTTTTTAGTCAGTGGAAGACTGACACTCCCGACCGGTCTGCCCAGAGCGGGACCAGTCATTTGATGATAGTTTATCACACTTTCAATAGTAATAATGTCACGCTCTGGTAATAATAATAGTCCCCAACCTCCAATCCTTAGGCAGCTCCCCAGTTTAGGGGAGGTTGGGGCATCCACGGAGGCTTCCTCTCCACGTGAAGTTTTGGGTCGATATGAATCAAAACTGTAATAAAATAATCTTGGTGGCGTTTTGTAGATGCTGTTACCCTCAGGGAAAAAAGGCGAACGATATGTAGGAGAACCCTGGCATCCAATGTGCTATAATTTTATCAGTCAACTCTTTAGCTAGACAAGACACTATATGACCTAAATTTAGCTCTTACTACTAAAACATCAGCATCAGGTCCATTAGTGATCCAGAATTTGTTTCCGTTCAGCACGTAGTAGTCGCCCTTCTTCTCGGCGCGCGTCTTCATGGACACCACGTCGCTGCCGGCTCCAGGCTCCGACATGGCTAGAGCGCCTATGTGTTCTCCTGAACATAACTGAAAAATATAAATAACGACTATGTTGGGTTTTAAGTTTCTGCCTCTTTGGTCTAGTGGTGGCAACCGCGACTGCTGAGCTCAAGGTCCTAGGTTCTAGGTCAAACAATGCAGGTAATTGGGATTTTGAGATCCTCGTTCGATTACCAGGTTAAGCAGTGTTATTGGGAATTCCAGTAGGAATTTCCCAGCAGCAGTCACGGAGCCTAGGCTATATAGGACCTAAACATAACTGGCGTATGTGGGTGTACGTCACGAGCAATAACATGTACCTATACCTACACTTGTATAAGTTCAAACGCGAATTTCTCGTAAAATAACGATTGCAACTTTGAGATAGGAGCTACTTTATAATAATTTATGGGTTCCAAAATATTAGGTTCGTTCCGTAACATAAAATGTAATCAATAAAGAAGGCGAAAATCGCTTCTTAACGTAGCTAAATGTATACATATTGATGCTGCTGACTGTACAGTCGAACAAACTATTAAGTATAGTATAGTATATAGAAATCTTTATCAGTCTACAACACTGACAATATTGTTTGCAATTTAGTTTTATAAAGCGGCGACTGATGTCTGTCTGAAATGGGAACGTTACGGGCCGCTAATACTTCATCATAGTTTCATTGTGTCTGTCTGTCTCATGTTGCTGATTGGGGACACGGCGTACCTTCTTATACGGCACCACATGTGACTGTTCCTAAATTAAGTACTTACCCCAGGATGATAAAATTTTCGTTTTTCCTAAATTATAATGATATTAGTGTTTACAATCGGTTTCCGTTTGTTTTTGTTTCGGAAAGGCAGCGCCCCACCCCGCGCAACTCTGTGAGATCCGTCCCTGACTGGTCATCCCTACCGACTAAGAGGACTGAATTCTCAAAAGTCTTACAAAACATTTTTTATGAATCCGCAGCTTACTATGTGATATGGAAACTGCTGTAATGGAGGTAAACGTAGGTTTATTATTCTAGATCCTTACTTTTGGTAAATATTTTCTCTTTTGTTCTTCAGTGCCGTTCCTGTTAATTTGGTTGATGCACAAATTGGAGTGTGCCCCGTAAGAAAGCGCTATTCCACCGCTTGCCCTGAAATTATCATCTCTATTAGCCTCAAATCATTAATAAATTATACACGTGGTGTCATAATCGTGGTGCGATATCCATTAGTCCGTTGGATAAAGCTGCGCTTGAACAGAATAGTTCCTTTTTGAGGTGAATGATTAAAGACTTAATGACCCAATATTGATTTGGGATAAGTTAAACTTAAGTGCCAGTGGGCAGGACATATTGCTCGCAGAAGGGATGGCCGGTGGGGCCGAAAAATTTTGGAGTGGCAACCGCGAACCGGAAGATGTTGCGTTGGAAGGCCTCCTACTAGGTGCACCGATGACCTGGTGAAGGTTGCGGGACCATGCGAGACGCATGGGACGGGTTAATGTGGCGCGTCTTAGGGAGGCCTAAGTCCAGCAGTGGATGACTGTCTGCTGAAATGATGATGATGAAGCTGAACTCTTTCGGAGGACTATAGTTCTTAGTAGCCCCAGCCAATAATGATATAGGTTAGTAAGTATTACTGCCTGTGTCATCCCACAGCTGGGCAAAGGCCTCCTCCGTTACCTCCAAATCTTTCGATCCAGAACCCATATGTGGACTATTGGTTGTTGTCTTGTTGGTTCTGTCCAGGTCATCCCGCCATCTCCCCAAAAGGTCTATCGCGTCGCCATCTGGCTGTGTCAGGGCTCCACAACGTGAATTATTTTGGCCCAAAGCCCGTCGGGCATACGGCAGTAAGTATCAAAATACTAATTAGGTATACCTACCTTGACAGTTCCTCCATGATGATGCAATGGTCGGAGTACTTTCCGCCGGTGCCGCCATATTCTGGATTCGCTGTTATGCCTGTAACATTCCAATCTACACGTTAACCCACAGTATTCTACGCCAAATACACTGGTCATCAAAAAAATCGGCCCACCTGCATTTTTATCGGAGATCACGTTTTTTCTTAAGTGAAACAAAACAATTGTTTAAGAACTAACATGTTTGATTACACTTGTTTATTTACACCAATTTAAGCACAATTAAAACGTTAAAATTATAAAAAAAAACCACAATTTTGTTTAAAAAACAAAATTCGTTAATTTTACCCGAATTTTTAATTAATTTTAAAAACACTGTATTTCTTAAACCTTAAATGTTATGACCACAATTGTTTTAACTTAATACTCTGTATTCCCTCCTCTTGCTCGAATGACGGCCTGCATTCGCCGTTTTAAAGATCTTATTAAGATTTTTATCGTTTCTTGAGGAATTCGGGCCCATTCTTCCCTGATGGCGGTTTCCAGGTCTCCCAATGTTGTTGGAGCTGGATTATGAGCTCTAACCTTTTGTTTTAGTGTGTCCCACATGTGCTCTATAGGGTTGAGGTCAGGACTTCTTGCTGGCCACGACATAACCCGAATGCCGACCTCTTCCAGGTACTGCGTGACAATGCGCGCTACATGTGGCCGTGCATTATCATGCATTAACTTAAAGTTTTCTCCAATATAGCCGGCAATGGCACCACATGGTCTTCCAGGATCTCTGTTATGTAGCGTACAGCAGTTAAACCACCCTTTCTTATAAAAACCAGCTCCGTGCGTCCAGTCAAAGAAATCCCAGCCCAAAACATTATAGAGCCCCCACCATAACTGACTGTTTCTCTTATGCAGCACTGGGCATAACGTTCACCTGGCCGTCGTATGACATTACGGCGTCCATCAGAACCGTGTAAAGTCATCCGACCCTCATCACTAAAGAGAACTGACTCCCATTGGCCTATAGTCCAGTTGACGTGATTCCGTGCAAATTGAAGTCTGGCTTGTCGATGAGCTGTGGTCAATTGTGGTCCCGTTGCTGGCTTGTGTGGTCTTAAATTCTGTTCACGAAGTCTCCTTCTTACAGTACTGTCACTTATAGCCACACCCCGATCTTCACGTAAGCGTCGCTGGAGATCAACACCAGAAAGGTGTCGATTTCGTAGAGCTGATTGAGCACAATAAAGCGGTCGTCCCTTTGAGTTGTCACCCTATGTCTTCCAGATCCAGATCTTTTTCGATACTGCCCAGTCTCTAGAAACCTTTGGTAAACTCGCCGAACTGCAGAACGGCTGAGATTTAACCTTCTGGCCGCGACACGTTGGCTTAAGCCTTGTTGCAATAAAGCTACAACTTGGGCCGCCTCAGCTTCAGTAGTGTCCATTGTTTTTAGACAGAATTAATCAGAATTACAGCCTCAGTAAATAAACTTAAAGTAATTAACAAGAGTTCCCTAGTAAAGTCTGTTTCGGACTGGGAACACAGGTCGAATTTGTCCCGACGTAAACCATCAAATCAACACTGAACAGTATTTCTGTATAAACATTTGTTATGTACCTTTAAGTACAATAAGATTTACGACAAACAGGATGTCAAACATCATAACTGACCCTTAAAATAAAAAACAACTGTGTGAAACAGCTTACGTGTGAAACAATCGATAAATATTAAACAAAATATGGGTGGGCCGATTTTTTTGATGACCAGTGTATTTGCAAAAGTAAATGGAAATTCTATTTAAGTTGATTTGTAAGTATTTATTCAATTGCGTATATTTTAGGTGAATAGCCTATGAGCCTTGCTCCCTTGAACTGTGTGTGTTTTCCTCAACTTTCCCTCGTGAGGGATTCAAATGGTGTGAAGGGCAATCGTTATTTTTCCATTCAGCCATCCATACCTGCCTCTTCTGACAGTTTCCATGGTAATCTATCAAGCGACTCTTTAATTTTGCTCTGGTAGAAAAGTGTGTTCATTCATTGGCACACTAGGCGAAACTTTAATTTAAGGATAGGTAAAACCATAGACTACTATATCCCTACTTCTCCCAACTGCTCAACTGAGAGCCCAGGTGAAATTCCAACAGTGCAACTCACCCAAAAGACCCATTTCGCCACATTTCTTCCAGAATTCTCTTATTTCTGCGAAATTATTTTCCCTATCTATCTGCTGTGCTTTCGGCGCCAGCTCCTTTTGTGCGAAGTCGAACACGGACTGCCTGAGCTGGAAGTTGAAAATAAAAAAAAATCGGTCTGTGGGTCGCGGGTCGTCATAAGGGGCGGATTTAAAAATACTTTTTACCAACTTAGTGACAGCTGAGTAAATATTGCATAAACATGAATGGTAGGTAAAAATTTAAGTCTTGTACCTATTATGAAATAACTAGAGTTATAGGAACAATAATTTTTAATGTCAATGCTAATTATTCACTATTGGAGGTCGTAGGTATATTTATGTGTATACTGGCCTGTGCGAAATAATCATATGTTACACAATATGTCTGTCACTGGTTAATAAGCTTAGTTACGGGTTGTTTATATTCTTATTATAGTTTGTAACTTGCTTGTAAAATATTAACCACGAACAATGACCACGAATGAATATACTCTATCATCCCACTGCTGATAAGTATTATCATTATTTCAATTTTCACGACCTCTGAAGAACCTCCTCTAAGACCTCTTATTTCTGTACCTACAAATTATTTATATTTTTATATATTTCTTTAAAAAAATATTTAAATATATAAAAAAATAGTAGCCCACCGGTATCGGGAACAGGGTCCAATTACTTATTATTAGGTAAAAATGCGATGATAAAAATCTTTATCGGTATCAGGACATGAATGAGTTCCCTTCATTATCAATCATACATAATTCATGACTTGAAACAGTTCAGGGCCAACTTAGGTCATCGACTAAATTATTATTTACAGAATTATTCACCTAAGTAGAACTGATGGACCTATAAACTTGGTTCAATATTTAATTATACAATACTTATTACACCACAACTGTGTTATCGAACAATCATAATACGTATGTTATTCAACTCCACTTATAATTACAAAATTAATTACTTTAAAATACTTGCCTGTTGTTGCTCACTTGATAATCCAAAAACATGTTCATCGATCGGATAGTGAGACATGCATCGAGTACCGGTTTTACTCGTGCTATTATATAAAATACTCGTAACACGGCCTAAGCGGACAGCCATCGTGATACGACCTTCCTTGCTCAAAGTTAACTATACACTGACAAGCAAACAAACCAATACCTTATCGGATAAAGTTGTCCATTCAAAATAAACTCTGCATTTTGATAATAGCGACGCAATTCGCTTGACAAACAAGATAACGTGAAGGATTTATCATAATTACTCTTTCGGTGATAACGTTTGAGTTTTGATAACAATTAACATAATAAGAATAAATATTTTGTCATGTTTTGTTTCTAAGGGAATGACCGAATGAAGAATGTTGTAAAATTAATTAAATGTTAAGGTCAGGTTCAAAGCTTTTTTTGATCGCCACTATACTGTTTATGTAGGAGGGGCACATGGCAAAATAATAACAGCTGCTTACGTCCATCATTAAGTTAAGCCGGGCTTGCCAAGGTTGGTCTATGGATGGGTGAACGCTCATTACATACAGAGTTACATTTGTGCCTTAAGAAGCACGTTCAGCCGTTGGTCCTGGCAATCACTTGTAGATATTTGACAGTCGTCACAGTCAGTGGCCTGAAAATCTGACAACCAGTCTTACCACGGGATATTATATTACCCAGTACTAACCGGGTTGTGGCGTGGCGGTGAGATAGGCAGTCACTTCATGTAAAATACTAGCAGGTACTCAGCTGCCTCCGGTCAGACTGGAAGCCGACCCGAACCTAGTTCGGAAAAGGAGTTGTAACGATGCTCTCTATCACACTCTAATACATAAGAAGGTAAAAATAAATATAGTTGCGTTTGTTTTTCTACATAAAATCTGTAAAAGTCCAACCCTCCTGACATCACGCCAGTAATCTTCGAAGGGTGAAGCAGAACGGTACATATAATACAATACACCTACCATACTATGCCACTTACTTTTAAATCCCTTTTTTTTTTTTTGGGGGTGGGAAATCATCAAATAACCCCTCCCGCTCTTGGGCAGAGCGAAAGGGAGTGTCAGACTTCTACTGACTAAAAACCACCCATGTTCCTTCTTAGCCCTTCATGTCGGGGCCGCCGTATCCCTTGCGAACAACCCGCAGCCTCACTTTTAAATCCCTTGCAATAGAATACGTACGAAAACTTACTTTACTATCTAGGATTCATTATTTCCTACTGATCGTTGATAAAACTACATAGGGAGTCAAATTAGTTAGCGCTAATCTTTTCATTAGCGATAAGATAAAAAATCACAGTAAGTAAAGTGTAAAAACAAATGAAAATCAAAATTGTTCAGCAGTTTTTAGGTTCAAAGTTCATAAATATTTAATCAACGCGCAATAATTGTTATCAGAATCAAAAAAAGGAGGAAGTTGTAGTTAAGCTGTACCTATATTTTTTTTGTAAATAATATGTTCCTTGATTTCTCCGTAATTACTGGGTACGATTTATGTGACTCTTTTTTAATTTGGTAGTGGTGGCTCGTGTTGTCTATGTTAACTGCTAATAACTTATAGTAGGTAACAATAGAAAATCAATTATCGACAAGGATTTGTGTTAAACTTTTGCAATAAAATAGCCAACATAAAAAAAAAACAAAAAAGTGGAAAATACTAAACTTTTGGAAGTCGGTGACAGGAAAGCCAATAAAACAAAAAAGTCATTTTTCTTAATTACTTACTTATCCTATAAATAAAACACAAGATTCAATATCACTTTTTTATTTTATTTTATATTAACTTTAAAAGCACCTTTATTCACTAATATTACAACAATTTTATATTTAAACCTCTTATAAATTAACAATACGTCCCTTCACAATTATCATTGTATTAATTACGTAATTCATTACAAAATAATACAAACTAATACGATCTCATAATTATGCTGTATTTCATTAATCTTTCAATTATTTTGACGTCACAAAAAATAGTTATGTAAGTATAATGAAACTTCGAAATATACGTACATGTAACTTTTAATTATGAATATTATTATAAGTTATTATAATTATATACAATACAATAACATAACTATGTACGTTACTAATACATTATGTGATTTTAAGGCGTTACCAATAAAAACAATAAATATTTGAGAAGTGTCCAATATTCGGATTTATTGTCTCATACTTAAACGTACATAACTTCAGAAGTAAAATACGTGTGTAAATAAAGGAAATGTATATTTCTACACAGAAGGAATGTGTATATCACAAATAAATAAAAAGATATATAATTTAATCACAAAAAAATATTGCACAGGATTATTATCTCGTTGCACAAGCCATTGTAAACAATTTAAGTACTAAAAAGAAATAAATAAAATTATTTGTCAAGGAAGTTTTTTAAAATTAATCTACCAATCGCCCCATATATTAACTGAGTATAGTTTTAAATCTCGCTTGTATAAAAATTAAGATATTCTAGCTTATAAAGATGGAAGAAAAAGCAATTGATTTCATCAAAAATTTTCAAAGAATTAAATAAGCCGTAGACTTTGTTTTTTTGTTAGTATTGCCAGTAACAAAAACATTTGTGACGCTATTAGAAGAAAATTCTATTGTGAAAATTCTGAAAAGTCGGTGAAAATTTCACTTACATTGAAAAGCAATAAGTTCTTGATAAAATTAAAGCTTCGTTTTTCTTTTGCTGATGAAATCTAGTATTACGCGTTCAGGCCGTTATTGCGACAGTAAATAATACTTCGATTTAGTATATAGCTGCAAAGTTTGACAGTTTAGTTCGTGTCCATTTTGGATTTCAGGGACTGGTAGTATTCGGAGAGCACCTTCCATGCAGAAGCTGCCATGAAGCCTTTCGGTGGCTCCTTGCCGGATTTGGCCAGACCTGAAAGATGTATTGGTATTTAATTATTTCTTTAAAAGCAGCTTACATTCTTATAACTTGGTAGTAGAAAATAAGTATCCCGATGGTAAGTAGATAGCGACTTCATCTATCATTAGCTGTTCTGGTCAGGTCACAGTCAGTCAGAACTCACAAAATTTTAAGTATATCGCAAACACTATGGTTGAAGAAATGTTTAAAAATTATGATTTATCGTCGGATCGTGGTCGGCTTCCAGTCTAACCGGATGCAGCAGAATACAAATATTTTACATGGAGGGACTGCCCATCTGACCTCCACAACCCAGTTAGTACTGGGTTATACGGTACCTCTTGGTAAGTCAGACTTTTGGGCCACTGACTACCTGTAACGTCTGTCAAAGATTGACACATTTGGCTGAGCTGAGCTGCATTGAGCTGTCCACGCGACAACCTGGACAGCTCAACGTGCTTTCCGAGAGACGGAGGACACTCAGTATGTAACGGGTGGTCACCCATCCACGTACCAACCCAGACCAAACCTAAATATCAACCCGAGCGGTTGCTATAATTTAGCCACGAGCTACTCTGAAAAATAGTGATTATAATGAATAATTAGTTTCACAGCAGGTCAACTACCTCTCATCCTAGTTCCAGATATAAAGTCAAAGTCTTCTTTGCGAGTGGGATCGAAGAACGCCATCTTGCCGACAGACGTGTCGTAAGCAGCCACGCGGAATGGAATGATCTGTAAGAATAAAATATAATATGTAGTTTAAATAAAATAAAAACACGCTTTAGACTCTATAGCCTGTTTTCACTCTCAAGTTTAGAGTGACGTCATTTTATTTTTCATATTCTCCTCAGTTCTCTCATTTATTTATTTTCTTATTCACAGTTATTTCAATTAAACTTTGTTATATAAAGTTTATTTTGTAAATTGGTTAAAAATAACACTTTCAATCGTATTTTTTCATTTAAATTACAAAACACACGCGAAAGTCGATTTTTTATTGCTTTTTGTTTTTTTTTAAACGTTGCACTATTCAGGTTTAAATGGATCTTTCCAAAGGTCTTAACAGTAACATACCTCCAGCTCATTAAGTCCGGGCGCCATTTTCAGCACCATGGCGCCGTGTCTAGGGTCGAACAGATCGCCGCCACCGGCCGGGTGCGGCAGGCCGGCGGGGTCGCGGCCCACTATGTAGTGGTTGGCGCCGGAGTTCATGCGGCACTTGGCGTGCCATTGTACCTGGGGGGGGGGAGTTGGGGGGTTAGTATGTGGGGTTTGGCTTTGAGCAAACAGAGACGTTGAAGTAGAAATAAATAGATAAAGTATACTTTATTATTATTGGTTAAAATATAGGTGATTATCAGATAGAAAACTTTAAAATATACCTCATTACCAGTCTCAAAAAGTGGAAATAGGATCACGTGAGTGTGCTTGAGTACCTAAGACTGTGGAGCAGGTTTATTGTTTGTTTTGATATAATAATAATAATAATAAACTTTATTGTTCTCACCACAACAACACAACAACAACAACATTCAACATTCTCTTGGTCTGCAAGCTATAGTATAGTCTAGACTATTCAAAGCCGTGTTAGGCAATAATGAAAATAACAGAAGATTTTATTAAAATCCCAATTAATTTAGGACCAGCTTACCAACATGGTCAATTTCAATTTCCTATAATTTCGATTACATACCTCAGTAGGTCCAGCATACATCATGGGCGAGGGGAAGATAGCCAGGACAGTAGACTGTGGGTCCAGTACACCTTCGTTGAGCACTGCCTTGTGTTGGTTGATCCTCACTTCAAGAGGAACGTCGTCGTCTTTCGTCCAACCACCTGGTAGAACACAGATTAAATTAGCATTTTTAAGTCTCGGTTTATCTCTGACCATGTCCTTGTTCTGTTCTGTTTCCTGCTGATATGCTGAAGTGGAAATTATGCTTTTCCTACTCCTCCGCTATTCTTTTCTGATTAATTTCGTTGCGGGATCCAAGATAGTTAAATCGCTTCTCTGGGACTTCGTCGAGCTTCATTGTCTCGGCGCTTTTCTTGTGGTCGCTACTGTTGATTCTGGCTAACAGGAGTTACAGTGGTTTGGGAATAGTGTGGCGGGCTTAACCCATTTTTTTTTGTTATCTCTGACCAAGCGGCATAGAAATGCAGTCTGTTTTTTAATGGCGCTTCCTATTTACGGTTCATATTCAAAGACTCATTCCATTTAAAGAAATTATGGAGCAGTGGCCTTTCTCTTCAATATTAATTATTTATTTAAACTTCATGTACAATAGTGGTACATAAGCGGACTTAATGCCACAAGGAATTCTCTACCAGTCAACCTTTGGGTTAAATAGTACAACATTGTCATAGGGTACAAAATGTTTAAAAAATAACATGTTGATTATAAAAAAAAATGTTCGAAGAAAAAATAGTGCCCAGCTTCCTGTCCTAAACGTGAAGGTATCGCTGACACAAGAGAACAAAGCTCCAAATATAGTTGTTTCTCTTGAAAAGATTTAAAAAAGTTCTAAAATAAATATTGTAATTATAATTTACCAAGAGGATGCAGTAGAAGCACCGGTTTCTGGAATCCCCTCTCGACTAGCTGACGATGTGTGTCCTGCATCAGCAACGCGTGGCCGTTGTGGATTGGGTTACGTAGCTAAAACAAACAAAATCAACATTTATAACAAACTTTACATAATTATATCGTGGAATTCTATATGAATATTTTTTTTTAATTTTTTTGCTAGGGAATAAAAAAAATGGCGTTAAAACAGATGGCGTAGAAAGATGGCGTTTCTGGATACACGAATTCTGATAATTAGTCCAACGATATAACGTGCATGGGTTGCATTGTGTTTTTGATATTGAAGTAAAACGTTATGCAAAATCATCATCATCATCATTTCAGCCGAAGGAAGTCCCCTACTGGACATAGGTCTCCCCCAAGTGTTGCCACATTGACCGGTCTCGTGCGTCTCACATCGATCGCATCCCTAAAACGTCTTACGGTTCGCAGTCGGCACTCCACAACTTTTAAGCCCCATTGGTCATTCGTTCTGGTTGATATTATAGGATATAATTTATGTTAAAACAAGCAAACTACACGCGGGCCAAGCCGCAGATAGTGACTCCGCCGGTTTTTTTTTTGGGGGGTTTGGACACTCAGTCAGTCAGTCAGTCATGATGGTATGGCCGTGCCGCTTTATTGCTCGACTTGGCGGCGGCACTGCGGTGACCCCAGATTATGACGACGAGCATAAAGGTGAGAATAAGGGCAAAAAAATCATGAGAGACGCGCGGGACCGGTCAATGTGGCGATACATGGGGGAGGCCTATGTCCAGCAGTGGACGTCTTTTGGCTGAAATGATGATCCATAAAAAAATGAATGAATTTTGTGAAGAATGAAAGAAGTGAATGATAGAGTCGGCCTATCATTCACTTCTTCCATTCCTGCCTTTTTTTTGAGTGGTGGGATATCATCAAATAACCCCTCCCGCTCTGGGCAGAGCGGATGGGAGTGTCGGACTTCTACTGACTCAAAACCACCCATGTTCCTTCTTAGCCGTTTGTGTCCGGGGCCGCGGTATCTCTTTCGAGCAACCCGCAGCCCCGGCAGGCTTCCATTCCTGCCTGAGATGATGATGAATCATTAAAGAACAGTATTTCTGATAGTAGAAAATACAAACCTGGAAAGCGAACACGGCATCAGCTTCAAGCTCCTTGAACTTCTGTCTGAGCTCGTTGGGAGTTAGCCTGTACGAGTCCAAGCCGTCGTTCCAGCGAATGCGTTCGAACACTTCCAGGTTACCACCCACCAACCAATCACCGGCCTCTTTGATCATCTGAGGAAAAAAAAACCTTAAAAAAAGAACTAAACAATTTAAAAATGAAAAGGAGGGTAGGTTGGTCTAGTGGTCGCAAGCGCGACTAATGTGCATAAGGTCCTGGATTCGATACCCAGGTCGGCAAAGTGTCAATGAGTATTTCTATCAGGAATTTGTCAATAGCACTGCTGCATCTCAGCCACGGAGTCAGGATTTGTGCAAAGTTGATAGCAATATGCTCATCTTTTATTAAATGGAACTTAAACATAACTGGTGAAATGCGGGTATACTAATGGGTACACCTCTACTTAAACCTTTGGGAATTACAGGCGTGTTATGTTATGAAAAGAAGGATTAAATTATCGATCAAAATTCAACGCATATACAAACATTTTCCACAAAGAAGTATTGGTTTTTTTATATTAGTTACATCCTTGAAAATCGCGATAACCGTTTGTGCGTCTGCATCCCTTCCATCCTGTATATTAAGGACAACGACGACAGCATTGTCACTCAATACAAGACCTTAATAACCTACCTTGATATAGGGATGTTCAGCATGATAAATTCCAAATTGCCTTGAACATCTTTCTTCCTTCCTATGCGGGTAGAACTCAGGCGACCTTAGCACAGCCACCGCTTTGCCATTGTATATGAGAGCAATGGCGTTAGCTCCTGTCAAACGGTCCTTGACCTCCGTCGCCACTGGTAGGACGATGGGCACTGATTGGTTGGCCACTGAGCCGTCGGCAAGGGTAAGGCAGTTAGAGTGGAGTGCCTGGAAGGAATAAGGTTTAGTTTAGCTTGTATTTTATTTTATTATTAGTGACAAGAGTCATAAGGGCCAATGTCGCCGGCACGTTATATAACTTTTGATTCAGAAACTGACATAATCTAGTTTTGGAAACTCCACCTCAATGTCATATACGGCAAAGTAAAAGTAGGTACCATTGCGAACGATATTGATCTTTTTATTTTAATAAGATAGTTGTAAGTTTATTATAGTACTCTTACTATAATTAAATGGGCCATAATTTATGAGCGCGGGTAACTCTTGTCCTTATCTCTTTTTTTTTTTTTAAATTAATTTGGGGTCGGCGGTGATCGGCGTAGCATGTCTTCTTCTTCCATACTTCTTTATTACTCGTCATGTCATCAGACACATCTTTGGGGGTATGAGGAACAGAGTGTAAAGTTCCTCATCCCCCATGGTAAAGGGAGGATCCTCCGACCAGACGGGTGTTGTGTCTGGTGGGCTAACTGCCCGACATAATATGTAAGTCGGGATTTACTATATAGGCTAATGTCGGGGATAAAGTTGATAGCGCGATGTAGGATTTGCCAATAGTTCGCATGTGTTGCGATAGATGTCGCTGTCGTCGCACATCCTTCTTTCTCATTTTATTTTTTACACAGTCCATTCATCGTTTCTTTGGTCTTCCTCTACTCTTATTACTTACATTCATACTCAAAACTTTCCTCACAACATTTTCCTCAATCCTCCGCATTCTGCGTTTATACTCACTTGTAGATATTCATGTTCCCTCATGAATCCTTTGAGAGGGAACGCCCAACCTTCGGACAGAACCTGAAACGAAACATTTTTAGTTGGTTAAGTTATTTTCAATGTGTTTTTTTTTTATTATTCCTAATAATTAATTCATATTTCGCTTGCGCTAGCAGAACTATGAGAATGTTAACTCTGTGTAAGTGTGTAGAGTCTGGGTCACCAAGATACCGGCTGTGCCTAGTTTGGGAACCACTGTTAATCTTGTCAGTTTTCTGTTGTAAGCTAAATACACGAATTTGAATTTTCATGGTTACACAGAAAGCAGGTATTTTTTTGAAGTGCAAGTCACAATTTACTGCACTCATTTATATATCTAATCTGATATTTTGCCAATATCTTTATTTGGTCGCTAATAGAGTAAACATGTGTATTATATGATTAATATCAGGTTATATAAACTCTAATTATCATTATTGGCCTGTCAATGTGACCTTGGATTTGGGTCGGGGATGTTTATCAAAATCACCTGTCAGCTGGCTGTGAGCTGTATCAGCTGTATGCGTGGGTGTGTTTTATGATAATTGATATAATTGACTCATAACCAAAATTAATAACAATCTTTCTTAAGATTGGAGAACAGATTAAATTGCGACTAATTTATTTATTTGCGATAGGCAGTGGCTAGTGCAATATACTTAAGAGCTAGCACAAGAGCCAGAAGAAATCCTTCCTGAATATCCAGGGAAAATTCCCTGCCAGACAAATCACGACAAAATAATCTGTATTAAAGACATTTAACGAAGCCGAAAGACACTTGTTCACTCTGTCATAGCGATGATTTTTATAGTTACGGAGATATTGATGGTCAAACATCAAAGTTTTTTAAAAGTAAAAATAAACATGTCTATTTTTATATAACTTTAAGTAACTCCATCACCACTGTTCTATTAAAAAAATATCACTATACTGGATCTTCTATTGACTTCGGTTGCTAATTCATTACAGTGTTTAATTCCATTTCCCAAGCTTTTCTAAAGTCGCGTGCGCGGTTGTGTGCGCCGTGTGGTCGCGCGGGCGATGGTGTGGTGGGGCTTGGGCGTGTGGTAGGCATATTATTTTATTTAGTATTTGTTCGACTATTTAGAAGTGCCTGTAACTGAGGATCATTCCCACTAGTTCTACTGCACAGTCCTACGATAGAACTAGTGGGTTTTTTTCCCACTAGTTCTACGATTCAAGGTGGTACGAAATCGTAGAACTAGTTGGAACCCAAATTCCCACTAGTTCTACGATATATTTTAAGGGTGTTACAAAATCGTAAAACCAGCGGGACTCAAGTTTCTCATTCGTTCTATCACACAGTTTAGGGTACAACTACGGCACAAACTACCAGGAGAATATAAGTAGCCAGGAGGTATTGAAAACATATTTTTTGGAGATGAAAAATAAAGGATAGGTAATAAAGTCCTACAAACTACCAGGAGAACAGAATTAGGAAGGAGGTATTGGAATCTTTAAATCAAATGGCCTACTTGAAATAAATATTTTAATTGATTGATTGAGTCCATGAACAATAGATAGATAGAACACAAAAAATTCTCTTTACCTGTACCCACTGCAGATCCAAATCATTGATTTCAATCTGCGGCAGTCTTGCAGCCTCCTCAATAGCGCTGCTCAGCCTGTTGCCATAGATGAACAGCTCTTCGACACCTTTGCGACTGTTCTCGGCGCAGGGGATGATGCCCTGTGAATAGATGGTTAGATAAATAATAGTTGCTGAAGAAAAGAAAAATGGATGGATAGGGTAGTTGACAAAAAAAATCTAATTAGTCCGTCAGATAGATTTCCGAAAAATATTGGTCACTTAATTTTTCTTTTTTCACGTAAACAAAAAATGAGGACGATACAGTGCTTCGAAAAGTCGCGTGACGTCAAAATTTGGTACATTTTTTACCAGAAAGTGACGTCACTAGCCCCCACTAATGATCTTTGACACGTTTTATTTTCGTATTTTTTTATTTATTAGATAAAAAAAAAACACGTACCTATCAAATATTTTTCAATATTCTAACAGACGGACTAAACAAAATCATATTTTTTTAGTGAGGAATGATAGGAAATAAACAGGCGTAAATGATAATCAATTTAAGAAATTAGAATGTTAGAGGCGCTCTATCATTCACTTCTTTTCAATCTGTGTATTTAATCTAAACATGCAAAATAGTGGGGAAGCATTAGGAATTATTGAGTAATGCAGATGATTTATATCCTCGTAACCGACGAGATCATCGCAGGCTCGTACTATTATATCCTTCCGAAGCTAGGTAAATATAATAAAAGTTGTAAATCATTGCGTGTACGTATCTATACTAATATTATAAAGCTGAAGAGTTTGTTTGTTTGTTTGTTTGTTTGTTTGTTTGTTTGTTTGTTTGTTTGATTGTTTGTTTGAACGCGGTAAACTCAGGGACTACTGGTTGGAATTGAAAAAAACATTTAGTGCTGGATAGTCTATTTATCGAGGAAGGCTTTAGGCTACATACATTTAGGAGCATAAATGAAAAATGTTGCAAAAACGGGAAAAGGTATTCCTTTTTGAGAGCTTCCGTTGCGTGCGCTGCGAAAACGGTTTAAGTTACGTAAATATCATGTATGAAGGAATTGTTCCTTTTTAAAAGTTCTAAAAAAAAGTCCGCGATAGCATATGTTTATCTTTTAAGATTGACTCACTGTAACCATTTTTTTATATTAAAATGTTAGGTTTAAAAGAATGATATTTTGCGAAGCTTATTTAACCCATATGGTATTAATCTATATCTAAATAAATGTGTTTGTTAGCACGGAAATTTAATATAGAGTATTTGTGCCCTTTACTCTATACAGTTTAAACAAATATCTTAGAAGATATCGCAATGTAAAAATATACGGGCGACAAAATAATTAAGCGCGTGGCAGTCATTCGGTCCGGTGCGGTAGGTACGTGGGGATTCTGGCCTCTGGGGGCTCCGGAAAAATTCAAATTCAAAATATTTACTGCACCATAATGTTTACAAGTACAAGGTGTTACTGTATATTAAACAGTAAGAGATACCTATAGTAATTGTTACTTTAATAATATAATCGAAGCCAATCTAAACTAATAGGTATTATAAAGAGGAAAGGTAAGATTTTTTGTTTGTTACGAGTACGATT
Source organism: Diarsia brunnea (assembly GCA_949774965.1). Taxonomy (NCBI): domain Eukaryota; kingdom Metazoa; phylum Arthropoda; class Insecta; order Lepidoptera; family Noctuidae; genus Diarsia; species Diarsia brunnea. The sequence continues at coordinate 15,860,032 of OX459001.1, forward strand.
TAACTCAATTTAATATGTTAGATAGTCGATTTATCGAGAAAGGTTATAAGCTATATTATGTGACGCAGACGAAGTTGTGTGGGTCAGCTAGTATAATAATAAAATACCAAGTAATGTCGACACCTTAAGTATGAGATTATTCATAAACAAACAAATTGCATGAATTGTTACGTCATAGTTTTTATAGTGTCAAAGACTTCTTTAAAATGTTAAAAATGTATTATTCCTAGCCTGAATGAGAACGTGTATGACGTCAATACAAACTTCTATAAAAAAACTAATTTAATTATTAAAAATCTATCTAAGACCTCCATTCTTCAAGGCCTATTAAAACCATTTGTTGCGTTCACAATAAAGCAAACTGCACTACCACGAAACAAATTATTGTCAATAAAATTGCAATTAATTTTAAGACCGTTGCAGGAAGTAATCAATATTATTAGGTTTTCTTTAACCACTTTATTAATATCGCCTAGTCATGTATCTTGAATACTGGCCCTGAAAAGGGAATGGCTATTGTAAAAATAACAAAAAGAGACTATGTAAGAAACTTTTTGGTTTATTGTGAATTGAGTTTGTATTTTCCTTGTTTTCATATAAATACAAATCTATGTACACTTAGCAACATTTAAAACTAATACTTTCGAACCCATATTAAAATAAAGTTGATCATATTTCAAAGTTGCAATCAATATTTCACGAAAATGAGCGTTTAAATTTTGCCAAGTGTTACATTATATTGCTCGTGAGTACATATAGAAACTTACGGCTTTATTTCATGAGGGTAGGCAAAAACAACAAAAGGCTACCTGCTACGATCATTACATACACCTTTCGACTCGACCACGTTCATACTTATCCTGTATAATTTACTAATAATGGATTTTTATCCAAGGCCTGGAGAGAAAGGCAGGAAATATTTCAAGGCTAAGTATTTTTAATATTTAATTGAATGATGTGAATGTAGAATACTAAAATAAAACAACAATAGCATGTTGAACGTGCGAATGACTTTATTTTTTTTAATTAAAAATAATTTCTAGAATGAAATAAAATGGTCTTGATTTTCCGGCGCTGTTAAACAGAACAAAGAAATGACGTATTTTCAATTAAGGCTTTTATATGTACCTATTTTCCTGGTCTTAAATGCAGATTATATTGCAGTTTTGCAAAGTTTTAAATGTCAATTATATTACTGGTATTGTCTATATTCGTGCCTGCATTGTTATTTTTTTTAATAGCTGCTGGGATTGTTTCGTCTTCTTTCTGTTTTGTGGCAAGGTTTACGAAGCCTTTCAACTGATTTAAAGTACTAAACAATAGGGAAGTTTCCTGATTTAAAAAAATATGATTCTAATGAGTCCGTCTGTTCGATTATGAAAAAATATTGGACACGTATTTTTTGTTTTGTCAAATCAATAAAAATTGACGAAGATAAAACGCGTCAAAGATTTCAGTGGGGGCTTGTGTTGTGACGTCACTTACCGGTAAAAAATTTCATACTAATGTCTTAGAATATGACGTCACACGAGTTTTCAAAGCACTATATCGTCTTCATTGTAAATCCAATAGTAAATCCAATATTTTTTGGAAATCTATCTGACTAATTAGTTTTTTTTTTGTTAACTACCCTATTACAGCTGAGGTAAGACAGGACTCTGTAATTACATACTACTAAATAGAAGAAGTGCGACTGCCGAGCATGAGGTCCTGGTTTCGATTTGTGGGCCGGGCAAAGGTTGCAACTGAGAAATTCCTGGTAGAAAAACACAAATCCAGAATCCGCAGTCTGGATTTGTGCCCAGATAATGGCAATATGTTCCACCGCTTTACATGGGACTTAAAAACATAGCTGGCAAAATGTAGATGTACTATTTATTAAGTATACCTGTGCCTAACTTACTGGCGTCATGTTATGTTATGCAGAAGAAACCAAAAAATAGCAAAGGAAAAGACATTACCTGTGACTCGAGTAGCCGCACCACATGCATGGTAGACTCCTCAATGGAGTCTTCCACAGTCTGTACGATAAGCTCCGGCGCTTCGGGACGTTCATATACTTGAGTGATGCCTGTGAAACCCTGTGGCAGAAAATAAATTTCATTGTTAGAAAACCATTTGTATTGAATTATCGATATTTCGGTACTGTTGCAAGCACTACAATACAGGCACTACACAGTGTCGGTTTGGTTTTCTTGATGATTTGGGTAATTCCAGTTGCTTCCCCTCATTTAGAGAGATTTTCGACCAAATAGAATAAGCTAATACATTCATTAAATGTCTAAGTTTAGTGGCAACAGGCCACTGCCAAAGTAGTCATTCGATTTTTACTTCTTTTTTGTAAGAATTTATTATTTTGCTTATTGCGATGGTTTACCATCGCAATAAGCATTTATAGAAATGATATTTTGAGACACCTACAAAAAAGGATACAGGACAAAGGACAAACAAATAAATATTACTTTACTCAGGATAATATTGTGTTAATTATAAGGGGAACTACAAACCACATCAGAGTAATAAGTTATGTCAAATATCATAATTTATGAGACACGTTCCGTCATATTATATTGTTTAACCAACTTAAAACATATACTCCTTATAAATAAGGTAAAGCGTGTATTTGTTTTAATGATAAGTAACTTAGTGATAAATGAGAAAGTAAACGAGCTTTAATTTGAAGGAGAATAATGTCCTTTATTTTAAATTACGCTTTGTTTTCGTTCATATTCCTAAAGCAAAGCAACAATGTTCCATCAGCACATTGTTCAGATTGCGTTACATTCAGTTCTACCATAAAACGGGATATCATTTATACACCAAAAAAAGTTTTTCCGTGTCCCAGCAATATTTTTGCGTGAGTTTAGTAACTTAGTTTGACGTACAGAATTAATTAATATTGGTTAACACCCATTATTCCTAGCGTTTTACCGCAACTCGGTTTACGTAAATTGGTGAGGCGATCTTAGAGTGAACGAGCAAGTAATTAAAAAGAAATCTTTCTTTCTTTCTTTTTCTTATTTTCTTTTTTTTTTAAAAACGTTGCCCCACACTAGGATTCTCCTGCATCGTGGGTGCGTTTACAAACATTTAAACTCACATACACAAATACCCAGACCCGGAACAACTATCTGTAAGCCATACAAATATTTGTTCCGTGCGGGAATAGAATTCATCACAAACCTTAATTTGTCCATCCCTAGCTTTCTTATAGAGTCCCTTGGTATCTCTCTGTTCGCACACTTCTAGAGGGGTATCGACGAACACCTCAAAGAAAGGCAGGTCGGAGTCCTGGTGGATGCGACGAGCTACTTCACGGTCCTGGTGACAAAAAATCGGGTTTAAGAGAATTACTTTCTTTAAAAGACATACAGGATGTAACAGGACAAGGGAAATACCTCATAGGTGGTAATTCAGACCATCCAACTATACAAGTTTCACAAGAAAAACTTGTCTAATAAACCTTTACTATATAGGGTGTAAAAGTACCCACAACGCAAACGAAGGGCACTTGTTCTCCCCACCACTGCCATCATTTTTTGTTCTAGACCATACCTGGGAACCTCCTAGATACGGAGATATTGGGGGTCAAAGTTCCAAATTTTTCACAGCTGTTTTTGTAAATACTAGTTTTTCAGGTTAAAACTTTACTTAATTACCTCCATGACCCGTTTACTATTCAAATCATCCACTAGCACAATGTTTTAACAGTGCTACATTGAGTTTTACCGTAAAATGTGATTTTTGACTCAAAAAAAAAGTCGTTTATCAGCAAAAATTTTTGCGTAGGGGTACTTAGTTTGATGTACAGAATGCTTGGTTGACGACTGTGTGATGGGTTGATTTACGCCCTGTATGTATACACATAAAAAAATCACGCCTTTTTGTGGTACTTACATCAGTAGAAATATGCACTTGGTGATTTTTTGTTAGTCTGCACAAAAAACTTTCCATATAGGTACTTACATATATTTATGTACCTACCTCTCTGTTTTTATAACGGTAGGATAGGTCATATCATAATTTAAGAGTAATCGTTTAATTGTCATTTGTTAGTCGTGTAATTGTTGCTTACAACAATTAAGCGTAATTTCTTTATAACAATAACCGTGTCAGCTGTTGATAAGTTTAATTATCGAAATCCCAAATTATGCGTGGTCCATTAGCTTCAATTTCTTATCTTTTGTCTAAACTTTGCCTTACACACATGGAATTTCTGCGGACTCATGAACACACATTCTAATCTATGTAGGTTTTAACTCAGAATAGAGGAAATGACCATAGAGATCTACCTACGCTTTGGATTGGGCAACTACAGAACTTTCACAGTTTTATGCCTTGTGACTGTGTGAGCTACATTTCATTGTTGTCTTTGTTTCGACAGGTTAAAAGTGCTTGTAACTGTCCTACTTGAAATAAATGCTTTGATTTTGCATGCTACTGTACCGAACGCCTGTCCTGTTCATTGAGTGGGAGTGGTCCAAAACCCAGTAAACGGACCCAGCGCAGGTTTCCTCCCTATGTTTGCCTGATGGTTGATGACCGATGTAAGACTGTTTATTCAACACAAACTTAATCAAGAAATAATGTCATTGTACTTTAATCTAAACGGGAACGATGGCAGTGTTTCACGTAACACTGACATTTGACCGTATTAGTCATTACAATCGAAGAATGTATGAGACAATATCTCCAGCTTTTTCTTTATATATTGTTTCCGCTTTATTTTATTGTATTGCACATTCCCAAGAAATGTTGACATAGCTAGCAGAATAATAAGCTGAAGACAAAATATGTTTTCTCAAGGTAAAAACTACAGCTTTGGTACCGAATACCGAGAAAAATATGTTAATTACTTTATTGTACTTAACACGTAACTATGTAAGTACCTCATTTCAAAGGTAATTGAAAATTGTTGTTATTGAAACATGTGCTCTTTCTGACGTTAATTTATACAAAAAAGTACATTTGCGTCATCAAAATACTTCCCACATTTATCATCTGAATAGGTTAAAAATAATGGTCATTATAATAAATTAGAGAGTACTATACAATCAGTTTTTTATCAACATAAAATTCGCTAAAGTAACATGATTGATGTTTTAATTAAAATATGTATGGTTGATTTTTATAGTTAACACTAAGACAAATTGAATGGAATCTATTGTGTTTAATGTTATATACATCTAAATGCAAATAGTATTACAATCTATTAGAAGAAAAACCTAGTTTACCAGTCTTAAGGAACCGACCTCCTTACAGTCTAACCCGCGGCGTCTAGAACCGTAAAATTTGGACAAAAGTTCAATGTACCGAAAGTGAAAAATCATGTCCACGACATCAGTTAATAATAAATAGGGGATAAAAGTTCTTCCATCAGTCCCATAGAACATATCTAATATTAAGTCATTTGTTTGACTTAAAGGCTAGCAGGCGTGCACTTTTTTTTGATATTACTGGGGCAGTGGTCAAACAATGGTCTATCAAATGTGAAGAAAATACATACTTTTAGATAACTTAGGGGCCAACTTGACACCAATACTGTGCCCAAAAACAGAAAATTGTCACTGATAAAACTGTAATTAGCAAACAAAATATAACCATACTAATGGAGGTTTTGATATAAATATTTATAACCCAGTCTCGGCAGACCAAGCCCGCCGCAATGTCAATGAACTGAAAGTAAAATACCAACATTTTATGATTCTGAGGCATTACAAAAATAAGAAAATAAAAACAAAATTTTGAAGCGTCAAGGATGGTTCGCAAAAAGGTCAAATATGCAATGACTGATCGGCAAGTCTTGTCGACTGAACAATCCTCGCGGGTTTTGTCAGAATAACATATCATAATATCACGCCTGTAATCCCCGAAGATTAGGCAGGGGTGTACCTAATAGGTAGTTAGGTACCCCCATTTCGCCAAGTCGAATCATCATCTGCCTAGCCTTTTCCCAACTATGTTGGGGTCGGCTTCCAGTCTAACCGGATGCATCTGAATACCAGTATTTTACATGAAGCGACTGCCTATCTTACCTCCACAACCCAGTTAATACTAGGTAATACGATACTCTTTGGTAAGACTGGATGTCAGAATTTCAGGTCACTGACGACCTGTAACGACTGCCAAAGATCTATATATGGCAGCCGGGACCAACAGCTTAACATGCTTTCCGAAGCACGGAGGAAACTCGGTATGTCGGGCGGTCACCCATCCACAGACCGACCTAGGCAAGCACAGCTTTACCTAAAGATCGACCCGAGTGGCAGTTCTTATTAAGTCACGAGCTCGAATACTGACTTTAACACCAAGTCGAATACCGAGTTAAATACTTTTACTCGAAAATAGTACATGTTATGTTGACACTTGTGATTATTTTTCATTTATTTCTTTTAGTGTTTCATTTTCGTTCTGTTATTGACGTGGGTATTTTCGATTTCATGCATGTCATGTGTTAATTCCGCCAAGGCAGCTAGGACAACGAATCCGCAAAATTGAAAATGTAGGTACTATACCTCAGCGAAGGGTGAGACGAAACTGCACAGGCATACGACACCACTGTCAGCAAAGAGTTTGGCGACCTCTGCCACTCTTCTTATGTTTTCCTCACGATCCTCCTTGCTGAAGCCCAAGTTTTTGTTCAGACCAGTTCTTATATTGTCACCGTCAAGGCCGTATGCTGGGATTCCTGAGACAAAAAAAGTAATGTTGAAAAGTGGTTGAAAGTTGAAGGGACAATGAGATTCTCGAAACCAAAAAGTATATTTGAATAGTCTATGCTATGCCAGGAGGAAAGAACAAGCTCGTGTGTTCCAAATTCGTTTTTTTTTTGTTAAAAGAGGTTTTAGTTAAGTTTTCGTTAGAGGTCTCTAAAAGAGAGATTGAGGCTACACGAGTTTCCGTATCGACGGCGCGTTCGTGTTCCATGCGCGCCTCAAAGGGATGTCAGCAACATTGCAGGGGCCCGCCCGCCCGCAAGGGCCGATGCCTGTCGGGGCTGCGGGTTGTTCGAAAGGGATACCGCGGCCTCGGACACAAAGTAGAAAAAATAATTACTGCAGTTGCCTTCGATTGATGTTATTTACGTGTTTTCCAGACATAAATGGCCTTAACCTAGAAGCTATTCATAGTTATTGTAATCAGTAATATTTTATTATTACTATAAATGTTGTTTTTGATCTATAATGTATCCTGCTGTTGAATTAAATTAACATAACGTATGTTAATTGCATTTGTGGATAACAAGGCGTGATGTTTCACGCTTTAGTATCCACAAAGGGTTAGACAGAGGTGTTCGTAACAGTAGGTACATCCACATTTCGCACAGTATGATAAGTTCCATCTAATAGGAGGCGAGCCTGTTGCCATCCATCAGGCTCAAATCTAGACTCTATGGCCGCGAATGAGAAAATTCTGATGAAAAACCCCAATACCGCTTTACCCGACCTGGGAGTCAAACCCAGGGCCTAATGCTCAGCAGTCGCGTTTGGGACCACTAGACTAACGAGCAATGTTGATGCAATAGGAATGTTTACTGACTAAAAAAAATATGATTCTAATTAGTCCGTCTGTTAGATTATCGAAAAATATTGCATACGTATTTTTTGTTTTATCAAATCAATAAAAATTGACGAAGATAAAACGCGTCAAAGATTTGAGTGGGGGGTTGTGACGTCACTCACCGGTAAAAAAATGTCATACTAATGCCTTAGAATATGACGTCACACGAGTTTATCTGAACTAAAAAAACCAGCCAAGTCCGTGTTGGATTTGCACATGAAGGGTTTCGTAGAACATTATAATATGCTTATAACATCAACGAATCTGATGTTGTTTTAACCACAAAATCCCTCCTAGTCCTCCTAATCTTCTCCTTCCTCTTATAGAGGGGAATCATTTTCTGTTCACATGTGATTATTTTATAAAAAAATTCTAATAATCTCTAGATCTGACTTGGATTTTTCGAAATTCAACCCCCAAGAGCGTGAAATAATAACTAGTCTGTTTGGAAAATCGACATTTTCACGCGGGCAAAGCCGCGGACAATATAATAGCTTGTTTTGTAATAAACAATTAAAATAAATATTGGAACAGATCGAGTTTTAAATTTGCGGTTTTGTCCTTGTCAAAAGTAGTTCAGTATGATGAGTTTAATGACCCCTTAAGAGGCTAGACGAAACAAATACTTAAGCTATTTACATGCCTTTACACAAACACGTAATACTATAGTTTCCAATTACAGTTTTAAATTACCTAATGTGGGTCAGCATTTTACACATGGTCTATTAATTAACAACTAACTAAACTAGTTTCGTGCGTACTAATAATAGTATTTTTTGAGTTCATTCAATCCCAATTTATTTGGGGTCGGCGCAACATGTCTTCTTCTTCCATACTTCTCTATTTCTCGTCATGTCAGCAGTCACCTCCTTTCTAGCCATATCATCCTTCACACAGTCCATCCATCGTTTCTTTGGTCTTCCTCTACTCTTATAGCCATCTACATTCATACTCAACATTTTTCTCACAACATTTTCTTCATTCCTTCGCATCACATGTCCATACCACGACAATCGATTACCACACAACTTTTCATTTACCGGCGCCACTTTCAGACTTCCTCTTATGTACTCATTCCTTATTTTATCCATTCGCGTCACACCACACATCCCCCTTAGCATTCTCATCTCAGCCACATGCAATTGCCTTTCATTTATCCCTTTTGTGGCCCAACATTCTGATCCATATACGACAGCAGGTCTAACCATGGTTTTATAAATCTTCCCCTTGAGTTTAAGGGGAATGCGGGAGTCGCAAATTGTTCCCGTGACCTGCCGCCATTTCATCCATCCAGTGCTAATTCTATGCTGGTTAGTAGTAAGTAAATTATTGTCATATATTTTTTTTAATGCCACTAAATAATCTAAATATCAAACAATATCAATATCATACAATTGATTAGAAAAGCGAATAAAAATCATTTGTACGTTTGTCTAGAACTCTAGATAAACTCTTGGAAGGCTCTCAGAAGACCACTACTTCCACTCTTCTGGGCTCCGAAAAGCTCCAATAACACTGGCAGCTTGTTTTGACCGCGTTCAGATTGTTTGGTATTTATAGCCTTTGCGGATTGGGGTCTTTAATATCTATCGCTACCATATCATTCACAGACACGATATAAAAAATACGAACCTTTGGACACCAGATAAGCTTCAAGTGCGAAGGCTATGCTGGTTTTCCCAGCACCACTGAGGCCTGTGAACCATACTGTGCTTCCTCTGAAAGCCCTGCTTCCGAGGGCACGGCTTCTCTTAGCTCTGGACACCTGGTGCTTCTGCTCCACCACATTTGTGGCCACTTGTGCACACTGTAACAAAGAAAAGTTTGAATGAACAAAGGAAAAAGAAATTGTTGTCATTTTTATGCCGAAAAATTATGAGAAGAATGTGCCGATGTCGAGGGCGTTGACAGAATAGTTTCTAGCATTTCATGGACGGGCGGCGGACGGCAGATGGGCGGATGGGCGCGCACTATGGGACGAACCTGGGGCCCTAGACAAAATCCCTTTTCTGTAAGCGTTAACGCCAACGGAAAGATCAAATTGTATGGAGTTGACATTAGCTTTGGAAATGTCACGTGATGTTATCTCTAAAGCTAATGTCAACTCAATACAATTTGATCTTTCCGTTGGCGTTAACGCTTACAGAAAAGGGATTTTGTCTAGGCCCCCTGTGCGTTTCATCTCAAAAATCTGTAACTTTTTAGTTTCTTGACATTTTGTATTGAAATTTTGTACGTATGCCTGAATAGTTATGCTATTAGATAAATAAAACACTGCTTCTTTAAAAGTAGATTTATTAAGGAAAAAAAAAATCAAATTTAAACTTTTGAAATTTTTCATACAAAAATTAAATTAAATTCTTTTATTAATTATTTGCTTACGTTACATTAAAAGAAAATTATTAAGAAGTTAATAAAAAGATTATGACATAATTTTAAACTAAAAAAGAAATCCTATCCGTAACAAAAAAAAACATTAATCTACTCATCACTTGTCAATATTAAAAGCTCCTTAGCTTCGTTAAATAGTTCTTTTGGTATCATAGTACTGGTTCTATTTAAGCTAGATATATAGGGATCAGAAGTATACAACAGTATGTGCAGAACGTCTTCCATTGTGGCTGACCTGGAACACTTTCTAGCGTGATTTAACCGATATTTCTTATAGTCTTTATTACGAGCTTCTTGAGCATCTTCCGATAATTGGCCTATTGGCAATACTGCAAAATGCTCTATTATTTTGGCACCATGTATAAGAATTTTGTGGACTGAAGATGGCATATAGTACCAGTTATATTTACTCACGTATAACCGTGCAGTCCCCAGCGCATAGTCACCAAACTTAACTGCGTTTACAGAAAATCCCGATGACATGGTTTGCAGAATGATATATAATCTCTTGATCAACTCTTCATCGATACCTGTAATTTCTGCAGAACATTGATAATTTTGGAAAAATCTCCTTGCCGTATTTCCGTCATTACTATTTCCAGAACCTTGACGAGGTTTATCAATGTGTCAACCAAGCAATTCCCGGAAACGAGTTTGAACGTACTTCTTTTTTTCTTCTTTAATCTTCTTGTTCTCTGGACACGATGCAGACCACTTTTGAAATCCTAGATTATAAGAAATATGCAGAATCATTTCCATATATTATCTTATCCACGCATGTACGAGTAAGGTAGACAGTCCGTATTTAAACGCATCTTCATTCTCAATTCTCGCAGTTACTTTTATTAGATCACTCATCTGTCTAGGAGTTGCTCCACAAACAGTACACGAAGCACTCGATGGAGTCTGCGTTAATACTTGAGAAACTTTCCCGTCGATCATAGTCATAAACAGCTCATGTCTTACTTCTATAATAACCTTCTATTGCTGCAGGCGTTCGCGTTGGAGTTAATTCATTAATTTTTGTTTCAAGATCACTTACAACAGTGGTAGTTTTTTCAGGAGTCTCTTTTGCTAATTCCAAAGAAATGGGTCTGCAATATCTTACTGAAGAACATGTTGGATTTTGCCATATAACTTCTTTACTTTCTTCATCCACTAGTCGCAATGGTACAAGTGAAACTATAAACATATTAGCACCCGATATTTGTTCATTTTCTTCAGGTAAAACTTGTTTATATTCACTTTGTCCTGAAGATCCATCACAACCCCATTTGCTGTACAGTTTAAGACGGGTAAATTTTTTAGAAACCGGGTTTATCTTTAAAATACGACAGGCAGTGTGGTCTAAGAGATCTTGAAGGTTCACTTTGGCACTGATATTCGTAACGGATATGCTTGACGCAAGAGCATAGCAGCCCTTTTTTGCTTCAGCCAAAATTTGGTATGATGGTAATACAGAAGATAAGTTCTTCGCAACAAGTCTCAGCCTTAAGTAGGAATATTGAGCTTTGGATAGATCAGTTTCAATATACATTTATACATAATGCTTCTTCTTTGGTATAGGAAGTTACATCATCTGAGCTTCGTAAAATATTTTGAAGAATGACTTTTTTCTCCTCATTTTCTGTATTTCTTATAATACTCACAATCGAAGCTTCATAATTTTCACCCATTGATCGTAAACCTTGTACGTAAGCGTAATGCACATGCCCCATTCCGTACTCCTGGAGTAATTCCATGTTTTTACGTTTTTTCGTACTCTCCGAACACGCGTCATACGGTTTTGTTGGTCTACCACGTTCTCCAGATGTATTCAAGTCAGAATTACCAGATGTTGAAGTACTGCACGAATTTAATGGAACTTTAAACTCACCATCTAACCAATTTGTGTTTTGACTCTCGAAGCGATCTTGTTTTCTTTGAGCTTTCACCCATTTTTGGTTACAAATCGTAAACAAGTTTTTCTGTACACTTTGCATAACCGTATTCACATCTGTTGTTGATAAATGGAAATTGTCCAACAAATATTTTTCAATATCTGAAGTACTTTTCCCGCTTATTATCTGAGCACATATATCGCGTCGAAAAGAAACGAATTCACTCATTTTTAATTTTATTATTTTTGCTGTTTCAGTTACTCAAATAAAATATCCGAACACATTGATGAACATGCTGAAAACCCGAGTATTTATAGGACCCTAGCTTCAGTAACTTGTGCAAAACCAATGAGAAAATTGATAAGAACAGTTCTTACTCCAATACTGATTATAATTACCACAAGAGATAAAAACTATGCAACATGATTTTATCATACGTGTGGTTAAAATGTTCACCGCAAAAAAAAATATCATGAGAAAATATTTTTCGGTCGACATTTTGGCTTCTAGCTCGAAATGGCGCAGTAATGACGCAGGTTTTTTTTATTTCCCTGTAACACTGAATAAGTAAGGTATCTTAAAATATCATTAACTCGACATCGGGAGCCATCGGTAACATCAAAACCGCCACTTGAAAATTAAAAAGACGTAAAATTTCTTAATCTTATGACGTTTAAAAATTTAATAAAAAAACAGAAAATATATATGTCATTAAAACAGAACATAGTCGTTAACTAGAGATCTTGAGCAATTCAAAAATGTATAATACTAATATATTCCCTTGAAAGACATTCTATAACGAGTAGTCTAATTAATATGAAATTTTCAAAGTATAAAGTTTGTATGTAACTTTATGCAAGTAAAACATTTTTTTTATTTTTTTTTGCTTTGGTTTCGGATAGTTCTATTATCTATGAATATAAAACAATCAAAACGGTTTCAGTAACACGAGTTTTGTCTCAACCATTTTTGAGACGGAAAATACTGTTTGGTCCCATAGTGGGGCGGTGCGCCTCAAGTGGACCTAGGCAGGACATCTGGCTAGACGCAGAGATGGCCGGCATTGACTAGCTGGAGCAAGGCATTGTCTGAGTGGGAGCCAAGGTTGGGCCATAGAAACTAGGGCCTTCCTAAAGCCCGTTGGGTTGACGACATCGTCAAAATCGCGGGAAACACCTGGATGAGAGACGCACAGAATCGGGACATGTGGCGGAGGAAAGGGGATACCCAGCAGTGGGCGATTCCAGGCTGATATGATGATGATGATGACTGCTTTATCTGATCTGCTTAACACGTTACTGGGTATCACTACAGCTCTTGTAAAGACTAGCGTTTAATTTTTTGAGCATCTGACTACTCGTAACGACTGTCATCAATCAAAAAGCCCACATGGCCCCACACAAATTACAATACTACAGAAAATATTCTGTTCAGTAAAAATAGCAATCAGGAAACTACATAGGCATATTATATGAAGGTGTGTGATGGTCATCGAGAATGATTTGATTGGAAACTGAGATCACAATGAAATAACTCCGTATTTCGACCTCGGAAAAGGCCAAATGTGTGCTGCACGTTTGAACAGTTATTTAATAACAAAATGTTCCATTCATTGGTAATTCTTAAACTTCCTGTTCCTTAGTACTCGTATATGCAAATTTAGATAGGATGATAGATTTGGTGATTAATTTTCTATTACATTAATTACTTTTGTCGCGTGAAGAGATATTCTGGAAGTAGTAGTAGTATGGGCTAAAGAAAAACCAGGAATTGCAGATGAGAAAGCATAATAATATTATTTAACGAGGACGAAGGTCGCGGGCAACAGTTACTTAGTCTACACTAATCTATACTAATACTAATAATAATATTATAAAGAAGTAAAGTTTGTGTGTTTGTATATTTGTTAAATTGTAAGGGGTAATCTCGGGATCTACTGAACCGATTTTAAAAATTCTTGCACCGTTGGGAAGCTACACTATCCCCGGGTGACATAGGCTACTTTTTATCTCTGTATTCCCACGGGAACGGGAACTACGCGGGTGAAACCGCGTGACGTCAGCTAGTAATATTATAAAGAGGAAAGATTTGTTTGCTTGTTTGTAACGAATAGGCTCCGAAACTACTGGACCGATTTCAAAAATTCTTTCACCGTTATGAAGCTACACTATCCCCGAGTGACATAGGCTCCTTTTTATTCCTGTATTCCCACGGGAACGGGAACTACGCGGGTGAAACCGCGTGACGTCCGCTAGTTAATCATAATTTCCCACTGCAAAGGGGCACTAGGCTTCATCGTTGAGAGTAAATGGACTACAATCCACTTCGCTGGTCCATTGTGTGTAGGTCATTTATTTGTTATCTAATGAAAATGTTAACATTAAAAAAACTAGTTTGCAAAGATTTCACAAACGCATACAATATTTTACCGTGGTACTCTGGTTTGATTAACAAAACCAGTGACCCGTGGAGCTGAAACCTTCGTGCAATGCCTATACATGCAACAAACATTTTATCGCCTGCCAACTACATAGATTGCAATCAAGAAGCACCTACATACAAAGAACTGCTCTATGGTTTTTACCACGAATCCAAACAGTCATCATACCTAGCCTTTTCCCAATTTTTTCAAATCCCTATGTTGGGATCGGCTACCTATACTGGTTGTTTGACCTCCACAGCCCAACTACTGGATAATACGATACCCCTTGTGGTCTTCCTTTAATCACATGAGATTCAAACAGGGCCCGGTGCTGCGGGTTGGTCGAAAGAGATACCGCGTCCCGGAACACAAAGGGCTAACATGGAACATGGGTGGTTTTTGTTATAAGAAGTCTGACACTCCCTTCGACTACACCCAGAGCGGGAGGATTCATTAAATCAACCAAACAAAAAATTTAAACAGAGAGTCACACAAAAAATGTCTAAAAAACCTGACGTGATTTGAGGATGACCTCTTGGTAAGACTAGCTGTCAGACTTTTGGTCTTCTGACTACCTGTACCGAATGTCACCACGCCCTTCGGGACCGAGATATTGGAACATTTCCGAGGCACCGAAAACAAACAACTGCCATCATCTTCAGTAATGTTTAACTTTTTAAAGCCCCTTACTTTGGTATACAGTACGTGTGCATTAAATGCACATTATTCGTAACCAGGGATATTATCAACTCATTATAGTTTCCCAGAATAACTTCTTGGAAAGGACAGAACAGCAAATTTTCTTTTTTTTTTAAAAAACGTTGCCCCACACTAATCATTTCTCTTGTATCGTGGGTGCGTTCACAAACATATAAAGTCACATACACAAATACCCAGACCCGAAACAACTATCTGTAGGTCATACAAATATTTGTTCCGTGCAGGGATCGAAATATTATCGGGCAGGAATTAAAATTAGGGCCAGTAACGCAGGTTGACAGGTTTTATCTCTAAGTAATTGTTCCATGAAATTAGAAAGCAGGCAAATGAGACAACATATTTTACAAAATTAGTCATTCTTAATCGGTTGTGTTTAATACATAAATGACTCACCTGAATAGAAATACGGTTAAATAATTTATTTGTCATATTTTATCAGATAAGGTTTAGTTTGAACTTGTAATCAATTTCTACCAAAAATCTCTAACATCATGTTAATCTATGTTAGTCATTCTTTTAATGCTGTAACAGTTGAACTATGGCGTGGTGTACCGATATACTCGATACAATAGGAATGTGCAATAAAATATTTCGTTTTCGGATCCCTATCACAAAGAGATGATGTCTGTGTCCCAGAAGTGGGAATGGGATGAGATGATCTAGGAAGTCCGGTCTCGGAAGTCGATTGTGCTCATTGCAATTGTGAGGATTTCACCCAGTTCCGTAGGGGCTGCGGGTTGTTCGAAAGAGATACCGCGGCCTCGGCGCAAGGGCTAAGAAGTAACATGGGTGGTTTTTAGTCAGTAGAATTCTGACACTCCCTTCCGCTCTGCTCAAGAGCGGGAGGGGTTATTTGATGATTTTCCACCCGCCAAAAAAAAAAGGATTTCACCCAGCCATATTACTATTTCCGTCAATCTATATTTAATATTATAAAGCTAGACTTTGTTTGGTTGAACGCGCTAATCTCAGGAACTTCTGGTTGGAATTGAAAAAAATGTTTTTGTGTCGGATAGTCCATTTATCGAGGAAGGCTTTAGGGAATACAGCCTAAAGTCATTCTTCGTACTACGAAGTCGCGAGCAAAAGCTAGTTTGTTACTAAAATTAATCTCGTTCGCCTAACTACCACATTAATTACGAGATTCAATACCATTCGTCGTAAACTCGTAATACAGTCATTAAATGTAAATTGGATAAGTAACTTAATGGTGAAGGGCACTAAAGTACAACCTTGAATAATTTATTAAATGCAATGGGTAGATGTTGCATTCTAAAATGAATGTCAATGGAATAAAACTACTATAGTATTGCGAATCAATATTTTTTTGTTTCTTTTGTTGTGTAACTGTTTTTTTATATAAGTGCTTTATTTATATGAGATTTTAGATTTGCTGCAAACCAACTCTTTTTTAACCGACTTCTTATTTTTAAGAATCTTGAATGTCATCAAAATGTCATTTACGTAGTAGCCTTTAGAGGTTTGCAGATAAAATTAATAAAAACCTAACGAATCTACACAAGAAATAAAACGGAGTCTGTTTGTAATTTCAAAATAACAGTTTTTTACAGATCGCGGGCAACTGCTATTAAAGATTTTTTTGTTTTTTAATTGAAATCCTCACACCTTGGGATTGTGCTGTTACTGTTGTGGCTTGCGTTGCGTGCTATATGATAACTTTAATTTATCTACTTTTTTGTAAATAATCGTTCTGCAACAAATGGTTACATACAATATAAGCATCACAAAGAACAATTTCGGTAGCCATATTGTTAATCATAAACCCATTACATAAATTGTAGTAAATGTACCCAATCATTTTCATTGCTATGATCATATTGTCAAAGTTTTTCTGCTAAGGAATAATGTCGTACAATATCTCTTTTCCTTTGAACTCTCTCTCTTTTTGATTCTCCGCCTTATCGCCTTCCTCACTTTGGTAAAGGAGCGTCTTTTCAACCTAGCCTTTTCCCAACTATGTAGTCAAATTCAGCTGAATCGGGATAGACTGATCCCAACATAGTTTCCGAAAACGTTAGGCCAAAGAAATGATGAGGAAGAAATTACTAGTGGGATTAATTAGTCAGAAGGGCACATTTGACAACCAGTAATTGCAATAGTAACGGCAGAATGAAATTACTAACCACTAATTTAATCCAGTTACAAGGTTGTGGAGGTCAAATAAGCAGTCGCTTCAAGAAAAACACTAGTCACTAGTAACACTAGTAGTAGTAGTAGTAAAAACCTAGTTTTGTGAAAATGCTAGGCAAATGAAATGATGAGGGTGACATTACTAGTGAGATTAATTAGACAGAGGGGCAAATTTGACAGTACCTAGGGTAATTAGACTGTGGATGAATCTGACAGGTGGAAAAAATTTACACCGGGGTGAATTTGACAGTTGAAAAATTTGACACCGAGGCGAATTTGACAGTGGATGAATTTGGTACGAAAATTTTATCATTACCAACAGCTAATCAAACAGTATTGAGAATTTGACAGTGTGACGAATTAAGTAGGCGAAATGCGTAAGAAACCGATAAAGCGAATGAAAAGCCTCTTGGTGTCAGTAAACAAGTGCGAAACCGTGTTATACTCTCACTATTTATCCATGCAGTAACTATGTTAAACAAATAAGTCATAATAATTCAGTCAGGTATTGTTCCAATGGCTTTACATAGTTGAGTAAATATTTTTATTTCTTATTATGCAATGTAGACTACATTGTGCTAATGCTGGGAAAATAAAACAGTTATTATACTATCACATCTTTGTTATGCTATTTATATGTGGAGAAATTGGATAAAAGCATAAGCAAAGACAAAAGACGATAAAAATGCATATTTGCATGTTCTTTTTCCAAAACCAGCTGATGACTTAAATACATATATATTTCAGACATGTTTAGTTATCACTTATGTATGACTTATCTGCATTAAACTGAAAAATGAAAAAAAATGAGCCCCGAGGTACTTCATAAAATTTGCAGGAAACAATAAATTGCATTGAAGACGCAGTAATTAAAAAAATACTTATTTCAATTTTATGTTGCATATTTTCCGGTCTCTACTCTATCGCGATACTAAAGAAAGTCCTGCTTATCCAACCCCTCTACTCTTCAACCTCTATTTTTTGCTGACTGGATAGAAGAAGAATATAATTGTCATTAATCTATTGATTCAAGAACTGGTAGGATCGTATGCACTGCGTGAGTGGCTTTGCTAGCTAGCCCCACCGATTCATAAATGAATCCGCGCGAGAAATGCGGAGAAAGTCGAATGTTTACGTAAATCGAATGCCCACAGCGTAACTGTGACATAATGATACACACCTGTATGTTAGAATGTTGCTTATGTAGTGTGAAACTATAGCATTTTATAAACAAAGCATGGGCAAAGTATCCAGTATGGGGCTGGCACTAAAGGAAATAGAACAGTTCCTTGTGGGACACCATACGAAAACGTCCAGACTTCGTGGTAAAAATACTAAATATTCATATCTCAACGCAACCTATGGCAACATAGATATCGTCTATAGTGTTAATCAAGCCGTATATTAAAACTAATCGCAGAATAATCCGTAACCACCATGTAACAGCAAGCCACGTGCAAAATAAAATTGGGTAATGTATAAACAGTTGTTCACGCTTACATACATTTCATCGAATTTCATTGTATTTTCATTACTACGAATGTCACGAAAGGAACCGGTAGATGAAAGTATTCAATTATAATTATTAAAAGAACACCACGTAACTGAAAATTTCATACAATACAACAGAACAGAACAAATAAACTGTTAGAAAGAAAGAAAGAAAAATTGTTACTATCACAAATAAAAAACATTGCATCACAGATTAGTTATGGCATGTTTACGACCCTAGTGCAAGATAAGATAATATGCAACGGTATGAATCAACAACAGTTAGATACATAGTCTTCGTCTGGTCTATGTGGATCTAGATTATAACTAAGGGGCGTTAAACCTTTCATGGATGACTTATTAGCCACACCCACCGTTTTACCATGAAAGTACAAGTTAAACGTAAACAAGTTGAATAAAAGTTTATAAAAAATGAAATAAATGAGGATTCTTGGCGATTTTCATGATGTATGTGTGGGAGAACCTGAGTCTTGAGCAAGCGTCATGACCAATGCTTGTGACGTCTCTGTATGAGACCAGGCCTTTGTCCAACAGTGGGACAGTAATAGGCTGATATTACTATAAATAAACACATAAATATATTACGACTGTATTCCCCGACGGGTTAGGCACAGGTGTATCAATATTACACCCACATTTCGTCAGCTATATTTAGGTCCCTATTAAGCTAGCCTTTTGCCACCAACCAGCACAAATCTAAGCTCCGGGCACCAACACAAAACCACAAATATCAAGAATCAGCTAATATACTCCACGAGTCCACATGTGGTGGAAGAACATCATTAATTTGGTTTTGAATATAGTGAGAGCATTGTTTGTGATTCCCTGAATAGAAGTTTGGACTAGCATTTCCAGGAACGTAACCTAATACGTTCGATGTACAGTCGCTAGCAAATCAAACTACCCGAAACTATCAAATTTTCCCAATCAACTTTGAACCTAACGCGATAAAGTGGAAAATCTATTGAACACGTTAGACAGATTGTAGTAACTTGATTTGCTGGCGTCTGTATTTTGTACCAACTGAGGAATGAGGAAAGTTTTGTAACAGGGAAACAGCCCAAAAATAATACGGCTTATTGATTTTATTATCTACATTAGCATTATTTTTATAGGAACGAAATTATTTTTGCGAAAACGTTCGTACTTTAGAAAAGGTAAACAATTAGAAATGTCTACTTATTTGAGAAATGAAGTGACAACTTCTGTCGTCTCTGAGGTATTGATTCTTAAGTTACAGACGATATAGGGAAGACTTATGTACTTGAAGAAGATAAATTTCAGAATTCTATTCATTAACAATTTTGTACACAAGATTTTCATTATGGATTACCTATTAGATAATTCTTGCTTGTTTAGCTCTTGTGTGTTATTTGAAATTATACGATCAATAAAACATTATTTATTATTATTAGTTTAATAATAATAATAAATAATGTTTTATAATAACAATAAAACATTATTTATTATTTATCATTAGTTGCAGATTATGCAATATGCACGAACCATTAAATAGATCTAACAAAACTTGAAAAGGTTCAACGATGGGTTTAATTTTTAAAGGTTCAAGTTACGGGAATTGGATCTGAATATTAGAACCAAAACTTCAGAAGAAAAATCAGCTTCTGAAGTCGGTGACATTTGTTTGTTTGATTTCGTTTTTTGCCACCGACTTCAGAAGCTGATTTTTCTTCTGGAGTTTATTTTTCACTTTTTGGTGTTTTTGAAGTCGGTTGTTTTTTTTTTGCAAAAAAAGTTTTTTTATTTTTTTTTATTTTTAGTCGTAATATCCTATACAAATATTTATCTTTAACCTTTAAGATTCCCTTATTATTGCTTTCAACTCCTAACCGTTGAGGAGTAGTACCTTCCATCATCAGCTCATCAACATGAAGTGATGACTGCTAGATGCGAATACTTGAATAGCGTCAGAAAAAGCACGAAACACGTAATACGTGCCTATGAAATTTGAGGGTTGCCCTTGATTTCTCTAGGATCCTATCACCAGGTCCTGGTTTCCATATCATGGTACCACCCTTGAAATATCTCCTTTCCAATAAAAAATAATAAAAAAAAAGAATCACGCAAATCGGATCATAATTCTCAGCGTAATCGGTGTACATACATAGAAAAAAAAACATACCAATCGAATTAAGAACCTCCTCATTTTTGGGAAGTCGGTTAAAAAAAACAAACACCAAAGAACCTGTTGATTGAAGAACTGAAGTTTTAAGGTTAAGTCTCCCATGATTTATGGCCCCGGTATGCAAAACTCTGATGCAAGATAACTGGCAAGTTGCACCTGCTTAAAGCTGAATTAATGAACTGCAATGTTTTTTAAAGGAGTCTAATTAGGAATGCACAAAGACATTTAAATTTGTATGAGCTATAGACGGGACAAGAGGATGAAAATCATAATCCAATACTTATTACTACTTAGAATAAGAATCAGACATTTCCAGAATTAGTCTGACAACCAGTCTTACCAAAGGGTATCGTATTACCTAGTATTAACTGGGTTGTGGAGGTCAGATAGGCAGTCGCTCCATGTAAAATACTGGTATTCAGCTGCATCCGGTTGGACTTGATGCCGACCCCAACATAGTTGGGAAAAGGCTAGGCAGATGATGAGTCCTTTTAAGAATTAGGCATTTCCAGAATTAGTCCATTTAAGAATTGGCCATTGTAAGAATTAGGCATTTTTAGAATGCAAGGCATTTTAAAAATTAGGCATTTATCGACTAAGCCAAAAGTCAGTATGTCTAGTTGGCGTAAGTATTAAGGTAACGTTCGTGTGCCAAAATGGAAAATGTTCGGGATTAATCTTTTTGTATGAAAATGTGTCTAATGTCCGGTCTATAATTCTTTTGAGTTTCTTTGGGTATACATAAAAGGAAACCAACGCCTCTGTTTACTTGTCCATATAAAGCAGGCAGACATGACCTTTTCCTCACCTTATCGGAAAGTGATGACTGCGACAAGGTGTATTCGCAGAAACGTACTTTCATTTCCCTGCATGGAGTGAATTGCATCAACTCAAATTGTTATTGCTCTTTGCTTTCTAGAGCGGCACCACACGTGTCCAGCAGAAAGTATAGTGTTGGACAAATTCTAACCTTTGTAGAACCTTCCTCGAGGAGTTAATTATCATTATTTCATGCCAACATTACCCCAGTTTAGTCATCATCTTCCTGCCCTTGTCCCATTTTACTTGGGGCCTTATCAACCGTCATGCTATCATTTACTGCATTTTCTTTCACATCATTCCTCACAGAATCCATCCATCGTTTCTTTGGTCTTCTTCTCCCTCTACAATTCTACATCCATCAACCATTAAATATTCATCACTCTTTCAGTCACATGCGATGTGTTTATATGCATAGTCGCTAAGAGCAGATGAACTGTGCATGTAACTCCTTGAGAAACCAGTTACAACGAGCGGATGTGTCTTGTTGTGCTCTTCCGCGTTCTAAACTGATTGGATTTAATGACATAGACAATCAGAGACAGGACACGTTCCTGTTCAAAAATAAGGCTAATCGACTTTTAAAAATAGCTTCGGCTGAATACTGAATAGAGCGCCGTCTCTGCCTCTAATACTTGTGCGGCAGACTCCGTTTATTGCTCTATGTTCTATATTGAAGACTGAAGATTGAAGGCAAGTGGAAGCGCCAGGTTAACCCGCCTAATTAAAATTTTCTAACATTTTTCATCAGACTGTGTATTGATTACAATATGACTCGCAGTAAGAATGGCTTTAGAGAGTTATGATCTGATAAGAGTCGTCAATACAACCTAAGTTCATTAAATCTAAGTCAATTTAAGATACTGTACACAAAGAGAGAAAGTACTTCCAACATAACTCATTCATTTAAATGCAATTTAGTATAAGAAAACTGGTTTCATCATCATTAACAGGTCTTTCACTTGGAGGACCCGACAACTGGTACAAATGCTACATTAACAAAAAATGTGCAGTCCAAATTTGTGCCCGGTTGATGAATCTCCCCCTATTAAATGGGAGTCAGACATAATTGGCAAAATGTAGTTTACTTATGGTATATCTAAGTACACAATAAATAAACTTTTGCCAAACCCAACGGGGAATTTATTTGTTTATTTACTTCTATCGCCGTTCGTATTATCGTATATACTTTCATTAGAATTTAGTAAAAAGCTGTTATTTTGAAATTACAATCAGACACATCAATTTTATTTATTTGTATATGTACTTAAATGTATAGATTTCCTTCGATGCATGCAGTGTAGATATGACAATACGACCTCCTATTTGTTTCAACGTCAACAATATGCATTACGTTTTACTGCTTTTTATTTACTGCCCAGTGATAATACGGTCAGCAACAAAAATAAACAAGCTATGCTGACTTGACAATTAATTCAGTAATATGGGCCATATTACCGCCACACACGTATTATTATCTTATTCCACTCAGATACTCTAATACTGCGTACTTATGATAAACCAATCTATAAAAAATATCGTAATCCATCAAAATTGCCCCTTACATCGAGATCACTGACGATCTGTCACTTTTAAACCTTATTCCCTAAGTAATAAGGTTGAAAAGTGGATGACCCTCGGTGAATTCGGTAGTACCTACTTGTTTTGTCATTGAACCGTCAATGTCAAAACATTACGATCCTATCATGAAAGATTTTGAAGGAGGAAAGTACAATTGTAATAAAAACATAATATAAAATTTATCAGTAAGTCAAGGACTGGACGTATCAAGATTATGGGGACACACACACTCTCAGATTACTTACACGTGAAAACTACGAAATATTGTTGTAATTTATAAATGAATAATACAAAATAATCGATTTATTTTTGCCACTTGCTACGTTTCACTGAAATAATGATGTCTTCTTTTCTTCTTACCATAAGTACTATACCTTTATCTTTTTAATTTTACTTTTGACTGGATAGGTGCGTTATTTATTTACTGTTTGATACCTAGCTTAAACGCTGGTCTAGATCAGTTTCAGTTTAATTTAGGACCTACCAATATTCATTGAATTTAAAGGTTAATACTGTGATGAATTATTTAGATTGTTTCTAGTATAAGGGTAAAATAGTATGAGTCGTGACTGTGTTTATTAAAGAAATAAATAAACCGTATGTGATCGGACTAATATAAACCACAGTAGACAAATTCACACACAGTCTAATTTCAGTCACATATGAATAATTTCAGCCAAAATATAAAACTAAATTCAACCCAAGAGAGGCAGGAAAAATTTGCAAATTAATATTATGGAACTAATCAATGAATGTTTGCTTTAATCTGATTGATTAGTCACAAACTAACAAGTTCATAACAAACACAAAACAACGATAATATTTACGTTTTTTTTAAATACATATATGATTGAATGAATGATTTTATAGTATTGAAATATTTTTTTTTAATAAAATACACATTTAGTAAAGCCATTAACTAAAATACAGTAAGTACCTAACATAATATAGGTAAGTCTTTCTTGCATTTTTTTTGCCTTGCAAAGTTTTCCTGCTCTTGACCTTGATCACACCTGATGGAAAGCTATGGATGAGGTCTTTAATCTTTCGGAAATTGAAAGTCCATTGAACGCTGTCAACATACGCGGAGTTCGGGTAAAAGGAAGTGGATATTTGATATTATTGTCATATCATATGTCATGTATAATTTTATTAACCTCATCGTTTGTTTTTTTAAGCGAAAGTAGTTTATTTTTTATACCGGATAGAAAGCTGCTACTTACTATTAAAAAGGTTTATGAAACAACATATTTAGAGAAAGCATTTACCCACATGATGTAAGAATTAACTGCGGAAATACCTACATATTAATTAATGTTCTCTACTGTTACAAAATACAAAAAAAAATGTGGTGACATTTCTTAATTAAAATATTATCAAGATCTGCGCTTAATCACTGTACAAATTCGAAGAAATAAACAATACATGATTTTTTTAATCAGTATTTCTAAAATGTCTATGGTTATGAATATTATATTCACTATTTCTAAACATGCTGTTCCCTATTACTTCAGAATTGTTGCAAAACATAAATATTATTGTTTTAAAAGCAAAAATACTAACCGCTCTTTTAGGACCGTTGCCCCATTCTGCAATTTTAAACTTTTCATAGACGTCCGTCACCTTCTTGTTCCTTTGTTCCAAACTCATTTTTGCAATTAAGAAAACAACTGTCAAATAAAACTTTCCCGCCAATCGAGAACGGGTGCGTTCGAATAATCCGGTTTATGAACGAACGCAGGAGCACGCACGTCTCTGGCGCCGTTGTGCACAACACTGGCACGCTCGCTGAATGATACTGTATTTTAAATTGCTAGTAAATAATGGTAGTAGGTCGAACAGTTGCACTGCATTTTAGCCTTGTTAGAAAATGATTGTTGTATACTTGTATATATCCGGAAAATATATTTTTTTTGCTTTTGTATAGGAAATACATACTACCTATTTTTCGCATTACTGGTTAAGCCTGTCACTTTACGGGAGTATTTATTCGCAGCTTTTAAGATTTTTTATTTAGTTGTCTGCGTCACTTTGTTCAAGTTTGCAGACTGAAAATGAAATGTAACGAAAAGGCCCACCCAGAGCCAAGTTGGGCCTAAGTACATACTTCAGCAAACGGGCCTTGTTATAAGATATAGGTCATCAGGAATGAATTTAATTGAATATACGTAACGGTAAGAATACATTTCATAACAAAACACACATCTATCGGAAAAAGCAGACCCCTGTTTTTTCCTAGGTCAGTATTTTTTTTTTGTTTTTTGGTGCTTGTCTTTTTGGATAATTTTCTAAGCTGATTCTTTCTTCTAGACACCAGTTTTTCTACACGCGACTCATAAGCTCAGTGTAATGTATCCGCTCCATTCTACATTCAGAATCTTGCCTATTGTAGAGCCAATCCAACCATTCTATTGATTTGCTATGGTGTTCACGATATCACACGAAGTATGATAGGTATATACTACCATTATTTCGCGGACATTTGTGTGGGTTACACGTTTACCTAGATCTAAAGATATTCTGTCACACTTAAATGTAATATGTAACTGTTTTATGTCGCATTAAAGTAAAATAAAATCACCTTAATCGTGGTTCACCATGAATGAGAACACCAGTTGCTTCCCTGCTAGCAAAAACAAAGGTTTAGTTATTTTGGCCCTTGCAAACACCGCAGGGCACAGCACAGACCCAATAACACTTTAATTTGCGGTCTTGTGGTAAACCACAGAAATAGAAAACATGTTGAATTACTTCGCAGACACGACAATCTCTAGATATGCTACTCACTGCAGGTCATAGTTCTACAATGGACCCAATCTCTTCCATTTACTGATTACTGACGTAATATTTTTTGTTAATTAATTCAAAAGCGGTTGCTATGTCCTCTGGCAATCGGTATAAATATAAGGTGATTTGAAGAAGATGACCCTTAAAACTCTACCACAAAAATAACGATAGAGACCAAAAAATTATACTCAAATAACACAGACCCTGTTCCTATGATGAACGCCGCAATCCCGAATACTTAGCTTATATCTCCTAACGCTTACACTCCGTTTGATGTCAATCTGTTAGGTAAGGAGCCACTGACTCGTGTACTTAAAATAGGTTTTGGTGTTTCAATCAACTCTTTAGTATAATGGTGTTTACATCACCAAGTAAAAATTAAGATAGGTACCTACTTGGTTGTGTTATTAGTTATTTAGCAATAATGTATGTCCATTTGCCATGCTCTCTCAACCTCAGTTAGAATTTAACGTCGATTTATTCCATTGTTCTCTGAGTGAGCTCACAAAAAAATACATTGTTTGTGTTTTGATTAGTTACAAAATTAGTATTGTTAATGTGTACACCAGTGTACGTACACACTACGTACAAAAATACGCTGATGGACGTTACTGAAAGTATAATATGATTCACCAATCTTTGGGGCGACTCAATTAAGATTGTCATCGACACGCTAAGAAGAAGTACTTTAATTACATTTTTTATGTTATGAACCCTTTGATCAAAAGATAAAACAATGACTCAGTCGTTACGTTAGTAACAGATAAGGCTTTCGTTATCTTTTATAAACGTAACGAGTGAGCCATTGTTTTCGGTTATACCCGCATGAAATGTACAATAACAACACAAAGCACAATACTGTTTTACGTCCGTCACATCACCATCTCAGGTTCAGTTCAAAACCAGCGTGGGGCACCAGCTGCTCGGCAGTTCGCTGCACAGGACCAGTCACACCACATCATCATCTTCCAAGCCTTTTCTCGACTATGTTGGGGTCGGCTTCCAGTTCAACCAGATGCAGCTGAATACCAGTATTTTACACGGAACGACTGCCTATTTGACCTCCACAACCCACTTAATACTAGGTAATACGATTCTCTTTAATAAGACTGGTCGTCAGACTTTCAGGTCACTGACTAACTACTACGACTGCCAAAAATCTATGTACATTTGGCAGTCGGGACCAACAGCTTAACGTTCTCTCCGAGGCACGGAGGAAACTCGGTATGTAATGGACGGTCACCCATCCACAGACCAACCTAGGCAAGCGCGGCTTAATCTAAAGATCGACTCGAGTCGCAGTTATAAAGCCACCTCAATATTCTCCTTACTCCGTTTAGATTTTGATTTTTTGTTGTGTGTATTTGTGCATGTGCATGTGCCAAACAAATATATGTTATTATTTCTTTCTTCAGCAATGGTTGTAGTACTTATTTAGAAATGTTAATGAAATAAAAGGGTATAATATGCGAAGACTAGGGTTGCCTTTTGCTACGAAGGTGTCATACTCCAGAAGACAGACAGAGCGAGATCAAGAAAGAGTCTAACCCGCTCTAAGGCGAAGTCAACGGAGATGTCAGCAACATGGAAGGGGCCCGCAAGGGCTGAAGATATCGGGGCTGCGGGTTGTTCGCAAGAGATACCGCGGCCTCGACATGAAGGGCTAAGAAGGAACATGGGTGGTTTTTAGTCAGTAGAAGTCTGACACTCGCTTTCGCTCTGCCCAAGAGCGGGAGGGGTTACCTATTAGATGATTTTCCACCGAAAGGGATTTTGTGAAGTCAACGAGGAGGCTGCCGAATCTCTGTCCAGCCTAATAAGAGTGGAAGCCAGTAGAGGACAGCATAGCAAATACGGCGCCATGTTGTGGTTACTTGTCTTCGTAGGTGAGAAAGGTCCTCATGTGACGTGCCATTGGCATAACACGGAATAGACTCCGAATAGCCATAGTAGCCCCTTCACGCGTACTGACAACAGCCAGTGTGGTCTGTAAAAGTCCAACATAAACCTCCACGTTACTCCAGCCAGAGACCAGCACCCCGGCATTGCGTACAATGCAATCATCTTGAGGCCGGATTCACGCTGACTTGGGTGGCTGCCCGCTAGGGAGCCGAAACACGTTTATGTTTTTTTTTAACTTTGTATGAAGTAAAAACTATTGTTTGTAAAAATAGAAATACAACTCGACGTATAGTTCTCGCGATCGTAAATGAAACAAAAGTAATTAGTTCACAAAAGACGAAATTGCCAAGACCTAGCCTACCTACCTAGCTAGTGCAGACCGGGAAGGATTGAAAAGTTGTTTGCTTTAGGGCACGTTTTAATTAAATTGTGCATAAGGCCAACATAAACCACGAACCACCACTATATAACACGGTGTCAGTCGTTGAAAAACTCTTAGACTGAAACATTCGCGAATGGGCTGGACCAACAAGAGCTGCTGTGCTATTCCACCTTGCAAAAGACAAGGAAAAATATAAGGAGTTGACTGACCTTTAGTGATTGGAGAGCCATCAGAAGAAGAACAAGTATTTATATGTAGTTTTGTTTCAAGATTTTTTTTAATACTGGTGAAAATTAACTACAATAAAGTACCAAAAACACTGCTTATCAAAAAAATACAGCACTTATCAGTTGCTGATTATCAGGTGAATTAATGATAGGTTCCTATGGGCTGATAAACAGAAAATTAAACTGAGTAATAAAGTGGTGTTAGTTTGGTCAAAAGTAGGTCAAGAGCAGTGATTAAGTTAGATCAATGAGAAAATACCATTGGACCAGAATACCTACTATTTATTTCACTGAGAGTCAACCACTTCTGAACCTTATTACTTAGGGCATATGGGTGAAAGTGATAGACCGCCAGTGAACTCAGTGGTACATAATATAAATTGGAGCAAAGAATGTGGATAGGTGTTGTTAAAAGATGCTGGAGTTTGGAGTTATAGTTTCCTGAGCAGTGTATTTTAAACAAACATGATTGCTTACATATTGCCTTAACGAAATAATTGATTTTATATTTTAGACTTTTGTTAAACAGTTGCTTGTTGCTTGTTACTGGATTATATTTTACCAATTGTTCATTGTTGTCTTGCTAGATTTGAGGACGGAAAACGGGTAGCAAGAATACAAATAACCTACTTATTTTCTGAATAGGTATAGACAATAGGCTATATAATGATTTCAATAATCCAAAAATAAACAGCAATACCTAATAATTTTGTGCCAAATATTTTTTATTCTGCGGATAATGTTAACGAACATGAAAAAATGTTCAATTAAAATTAGCACTCCTCTGTATGTAATAAAGCATTTGAAGTGTACTCTAATAAGAGAGTGCTAATGAACTTCAAATTATCAGTCTTTCTTCAAGGACTCACTATGTTTTTACCCAGTAACTGAGTCACAGATGTAGTGTCTACAAATAAAGGACATCCCCTTTTAGATGAACATAACTTCACACTTGTAAAACTAAAAGGGCAAGGCAGAGGTTTACCTTAAATTACATACACAGTTTAACAGTTATGTTTAAATCTCATGTAGTAGAGTAGTCAGAAACAAATGAAAAGGAAACTCACCTGGAACTCAATATCTTTTGGTTTAAATCCAAGGATATTATTATGTATTTATTATGCCTACATTTTAATGAGATAAACTACTTGATGTAGGGAAATTAGGCATGACATTTAAAATAAAAAAAATAGAAATATCTATACTAATATTATAAAGCTGAAGAGTGTGTTTGTTTGAACGCGCTAATCTCAGGAACTACTGGTTGGAATTGAAAAAATATGTTTGTGTTAGATAGTCCATTTATCGAGGAAGGTAATAGTCTATAACACATCACACTACAACCAATAGGAGCGGAGCATTAATAAAAATGTTGCAAAAAAAACTGAAAAAATTCATTACTAGAGAGTGGTTTACTCTCTCTCTTAGGTGATGCAGACGAAGTTGTGCGGGTCAACTAGTTATACTATATTTATATAGTATCTCTCTTATTTTTGGTACTCTTTTTCTCTAACTACTAATCATAATAAAGCAGAAATAAATAATGTCATTGAAATAAATCCTAACAACATTGAAACTTTTCAAGAGATCGAAAAACAGCATAATTATACAATAGGTACCATTTTATAACATAATGGACATAGGTCACATGTATTTCAACTTTGTTAGATTCTCACAACCTGTTTATTTCCACAAAAGAGTTCTGTATTTAAACTCCATGTACAACATAGGTTTCAAAGACAAATATATTTATTCGATTTCATTCTAATTATCTCAATATTCTTTGAAGATACATTCTAATCAGCATTTTGTTTGTTTGGACTACATATTAACACAGATCTAAGCTCCTCTTGGCAACAAGATTGATAACACAAAATATAACATTCTGTAATAAGTCTGTAGAGTGAATCAATTGTGTGTGAGAATGTTTACACGAATCTCGTCATAACATTGTCCTATAAGAGTGTAGAAGACATCAAAGCTAACATCCGCTTGACCGTATTTCTTTACGATCTTTTAAGTAGTAATACTTTCACGTCTAACATATTAAGTTTCAATATCTTCAAGATTCCAATTAAGCGACGTTCAAATAACACCGATAACGAAAATTAATTTAGTACACATGAATCTGAAAGTATGTAAGACAGCGCAGTACTACAGTAGTAAATAAAATATTAAATTACACTTACCGTTTTGAGTTTCTTTTTAGGCCCCGATGGTCCGTCCATTTTACGTGATTTCTGTGGATCACTGAGAGTCACCAGATAACTTTTATGTTAGAAAGAAGAAGTTTAGCTTAGTTATTTATAAAAATCGCATAGTTTTGCATACATTAAATTATTATTGCACGGTATTGACAGTGCTATCGGAATTTCAGAAACAGTGGGGGGCGAGGGGCATCGACTGTATGAAGCTGAGGCGGGTTGGGAGGAGGAGAAGGCATTGACATTGATTGAATGACTTTGACACTGACATGATCAAATGACATAAAAGCAGTCGTTCAGTAATTCCATTTTTGGTTTAACCAAACAACAAAAAAAAATGTTGTAGTCAAAGAGGATAATAATAAGGGAGGATGCAGTTTTCAATAGAGGCGCCATGGAATAAGTTGCTCGGCAACATTTGAAGTCCAGTTAGCAACTGAATGGCACTTCGTCATTCGTCACTAGTGATGGTTAATATAACGAATAACACCAAAACATAACAAGTTATTTATTCATAACGAAAAACATTTGTTATACCGACGCTGCCTACGTGTTATCATTATAATGTCTAACTCAACAACACGCTCAACGGTTAACAGCGGGGCCAGAACGGGATAGTAAGTATAACAAAATAACAACGTAGAAAGCGGCGCGCGGCGCGCGGCTGGCGTTTCGGATCGCCGTCGAGTTAAGTAGGGACTTAGCGCAGCCATTTTGGTTCTGAGAAGCATGGTTCTACGATGCACCGTTTCCGAATTAATGGCGTTAAAAATAAAAAAATAAATCAATTGAAATTGAAATATCTCGAAAACGGAGTGTCCTAGGTAGGGATGCCAGATTTGTTCAAAGAAAAAGCCGGACAAGTTTTAATTTTTTTTATTAAGCTATTGCATAGCTTCTATCGCGGGCCTTGAGCGTGGGGACCGAATCCAGAAATTCCGTAACGAAAAAAACCTAACACCCCCCACTTGACAAATTGACAATTTACAATGACTTTTTGAAATATCACGCTTGTCTCTTTAGTTCAGCAACCCGCCTTTAGGTGGCATTGGTTGTATTGAAAAACTACCGTAATCAGCTGTTTGTGAGAAAGTATATAGGTGTATAGGTATTTATCATCTATGTACAACAGTGAATATCTGTACTCGTATAATTTGTGTACAAAGTGTTTTAAATATGAATAAACAAAGTGCATTTATTAATATCAAAGAAAAAAAACAAAAAAAAAAAAATACTGCATTAATAAAATAAATAAATAATTATAATTGCATAAGTTGATAAAAAATGCTATGCAATAGCTTTACCGCGGCAGTCTCCAGTGCCACACGTCTTTTTTCTTAATAGATAAATGTACTTTGTGTACCTACTGCCCCTACTGGGAACTTAGGTACACACTAAACTACTGCCATTCTACTTTTTTATATATTTAGAACTCGACCCAACTGCTTCCAATAAAGTCTTATTGCCTGAGATGGCATCTTTAAATTCAGTGCAACTAACATTTATATTAAAGAAAACGCACAATTCACTTTTTACAGTTTGTACGGCGAGACGATTTCTTTTATCGGTCCATACATTTCCCATGACGCTGAAGATTCGTTCGACAAAAGCATATTATATATGGGAATACTACACACGTACATACTGTACGATTTTCAATAAATTTGGCGCTGCCACGCTGTTAAAAAATTTGTACCACATATAAAGCGAAATCCCTTCAAGTGAAGAGAAAACACTTTGGAGTGCAGCTAGTTCTTCGTAAATGCTTTCAGGAGGAGTTTGCTGATTCCATGGACATATTGACCACAACTCAAACAATTGATCTAGCAAAGGCAGTCTTCCGGCTTCGATATCTACACAACTAAAAGCTTTATGATTGTTATTAGCTGTTCGCTAGAAATAATGAACGATTATTTTAATACCGGACAATCTATTGTCCGGTTTACCAAGAATTTTGTGACCGGACAAGCATAAAACCGGATTATCCGATCGAAAACCGGACATCTGGCATCCCTAGTCCTAGGCAAAAAATTACCAAAATGTCACCCCCTCCTGTATAACCTCCGTGATATTTAAGTGACATTCACGACACAAAAAAACATAAAATAAAAATAACCGACCCAACGTAATAACATTTAATCAATTGTGTTGTAGGCAGTCATAAGCCTGGAGAGTACGAAGGAAAGTTCATTGATCATTAAAAACTATTTAATATATTCGTTCTATAAGAATAACGATATTATTATATTCGTTCGTTACAGTCTACTACAATATAACATTCACTGCGCATCATTGCATTCATTGCACACGTTTAGCGTGTTGCCCAATCAAATGTTAACTTCGCCGCGTTCAGATTGCTGCAGAGTTTTGTTACAACATGTTATAATGATAACGTATAAAATAACATGATATAAAAATATATTCAATAGTCAATACCTTTTACTTGATAAAATGTTTATATTGTAGTTCTATCTTTGTATGATTTAAAAAGCTTGTATTTTTTCATATGTATTCTGTGGAAAATGTTGTTGGTAACACATTTGCTCATACTCGCCTTTATTGTTATTTTATGTTGAATGTAATGTGTCACTGTTTATTTTCCCCAATAAATAAAATAAAAAATAAAAGAAAAATAACATGTTAACTATTTATAGCAAAATTGCACATCACTATTCGTCACGTCTTGTCGGCCGCAAATAATTGAACGCACTATGATCTTCATTTTTCGACCACAGACAAATAAAAATTTTCTATTGTCGTTTCTGTCAATTACGTACACAACGCAAATATTCTTCAAGAAATGTAAGAGTTATAAACTGAAACCCAATAAACCCAAAATACGCGTTATTTGCTACACTTTTTGTAAGAATGGCTTCTTTTGGGCCTTAAACAGAACAAAAAAAAGTGACTGCACACAGTCTTATTTCATGGAGATTTAGTGTTGAAATCCTAACAAGATGCCTGCTGTAACTGCGACTTCAGTAGAAGAGCAAAATGAAGCAGATCAGAAGATGTGGAGCGCCCTAAAGCGCTATATTATACGTGAAAGACAAAGAAAGAAAGAAGGTAATCTTCTAAAAACATTTCACACTTTCATGTGATGTAATTATGTAGCCAAATAATTTATAATATAAAGAAACTGTTTTTAAACAAGGCCCTATGCCTTCTGTGACCTCTTAACTCTTAACCTGTGATCCTAATCTCTAACTGAGAATAGAAACTAACATAGAAAGAAAAACATTTTGTTTAGAATATGAAGCTGAAGTTGAAGAAGAGAGACTACGCAAAGAACGGGAAGCGAGGGAGAGACAGGATGTCATGACACTGGGTAATATTTCTTTCAAATTGTACTTTATTTCAATTTTTTAAATATACTGTAGTGCTGTGCTAAGCTATTATACCACTTTTAAATAATTATTATGCCTACATTGATGGCCAAAATGGAAGTCTTCGAAATACTGAGGTCATCCAGACCCCTAACTTTCGGTGCCAAGTTCAAATTCTCCATTTTTATTTGTATGCCGTGTGAGCACAAGTCATCTGTAGCTATGTATAGCAACGACTTGGAGGCAGGTTGGGGGCACACAAACAAATAACTGTTCAACACATATGCTGGGTGTATGGCACCAAAAGGGTTAATCTAGTTGCTAGAATTAAAAAACAATTAAGATTTGATTAATTTCTTTAAATACCATTGCATCATGAAATTAAATTGCAGAGGAAACAAAAGAACAAATAGAACAGTTGGAACAGAAACTAAAACAACTAGAGAAAGAGAAACAGCAACTGTTC
The DNA here is from genome assembly GCA_949774965.1 of Diarsia brunnea. NCBI lineage: Eukaryota > Metazoa > Arthropoda > Insecta > Lepidoptera > Noctuidae > Diarsia > Diarsia brunnea. Next base: position 15,894,508 of record OX459001.1, read on the forward strand.
ATGCAACTCAAAAAAGTACTGAATGAAGATGAAGTCAGAAAGAGACAGCAACAAAAGGAAACTAAGTGAGTATGGGAAACCTGTATGATTGTTCTAACAATTTTATTTACTTTTTTTTTAGGGTCTGCTCTTATGTAGCATGGCCTTTTGTAGTGAGTGAGAAGTGGCTATTAAAATTGGTGGAACTATAGAGATAAAAAAAAAAAACATCTTCAAAGGAAAATGTGTCCTAAAAAATGATAAGAAGCATTCCAATGATAATTATCTAAACATTGATGTGAGTTGTTTGAAAGGTTAAATTATTTTTGAGAATATTGTAAAAAAATCAAACTTACACATAATCCCAAAAAAAACCTGTGACGGTTTTGTTAAAAAACAGGGCAGAATATTAACATACCAAAACAAAGGACATGAACTGGTCCAGAAATTCTGGAATCATTGTCAAATTAACTATGATGAAACTTGTATTTAACAACAGGTTTCAAGGAAAATACTAACAATCTACTAACCCAAAAACTTACTAACCACTACCACTCTGTAGACAAACTAATGACATGCAAAAAAAACAACACAGTGACTTTTCCAGCGAGATGCAATCTATGAAGATGCAGCCAATGGGCAACATTCAGATCCCCATGTTCCCCATGCCCACATCCACTGGGCAAGAACAACAACAGAATCAAGGACGACCTCCACCTCTTTCGTCCCATATGATGACCAAGGTATAAGTAATTTACGAGTATGGTTTTTTTTTTCATCTTCATTTGGAGTGCTTGTTTAGCTTCTTTAAATAACATACATTTTTATACTACACTGTGTGAAAATAGATTCATTAAATTGACTGCACATTTTAAAATCTCATTTCAGTAACCTTTGATAGTTGCATTTAATCATTCCAGTAGTGTTATTTGATTTTCCTCATTTTGGTGCATTCTCCCAAGCAACTAACAAATAATTGGATATGAAAACAAATATTCAATAATATTTTTGGCCAGAAAAATACAGAAGAATGTATCAAAACTGATGTTGGTGCTACTTTGTTAATAATAAACATATTAATTTTACTTAAAATTGTATTATAATTAAACTCTTTTTACTGTATCTGGCCTTTTTAACTGCAAATTTTTCTTCATCTTTTTACTCTATCTTTTTAACTCCCACCGCTAACATCTTCGCTAGCTCATGTACCATCACCAACCATTTCCACTAGTTGCACCTGTTTGTATTACCGTGTGTATTCTCCTTTGTTTAAGCATAAGCACTCAAACCACATGTTGTTCCCACAACAGCAGACCATAGTGCGTGGTCCCATACAGTCTGGGGTCAAAAGACCTAGAAGTCCCTCACCGACTTATGCACTCTACGCGCATCGGTTGCATCAAACACCGATGAAGCACCAGCAAGTTTACTCGGATCATAGTGAGTTATGTCCCATATTTTTCATTTAAGACAGGTTAAGAACAAATGCCTAGCGAATTGAAATCTTTTATCAGACAAATAATTTAAAACAGCCAACTAAAGAGGTCTCTTTCTCTTTGGTCATTTTGATGGAAAAAATGAACCTACAAATAAAAATCATCATATTATGGTATAATTTTGTATGTAAACATTTATTTTCTATTTACACTTTTTTTATACTACTTATACCTATTTATGTATATTGTAACATTTATAGATATAATATATATCTTTTACAGAAGTAGACCAAGATGGCCGTATGAACCGTCAGATGGCCCGTGCAGTGCTTTGGAACAGTGAGTTACTTGACTAGGAGTCACTGTATTTTGTCTGACGCTTCTCACCTTCATGCTTCACTACTGTCCCATCTGTTTTCTTCAACTTCCTGTCTGTACTAATTAATTTGGGATTGGATCAGAGTGTCCTCTTCAATAGACAATCAACGGACATTGATATTTTCAACATCTGTGAATGTAGAGTCCCATAGGGGCAGTGTCGGATCCTTCATACAACCTGAAAAGCCCGACTTGCCTGACATAAGACAACAAATAAAAAAATAAACATACAAAACCAAAATATAATACCTATATCAAATTCTACATGCGCAAAACGGAACGTAATCGCGGCGTTGTCAAAATTTTTCGCCGCGAGACTCTAGCTCGCTCTAACACCATACAAAAGAAGAGTTAACGGCCTACGGTCAGTGACCCAGTGGTCACGTGGGCAGGGCCAGCCCTTTCTCTGTCACACTCACTAGCTTCTGTATTTGGCTTTGGACTTCTCTGTCACTCGGATGAAAATCAACAAAACATTTGATAGGATTTTTACCTACTTATTTGCCAATTTCTATTGAGTAAAATGCCAGGCTTCTCTTTGAATGTGTGCGTGTAAGTCAGTGTTAGTTTGAGAGAATGCGTGGTCAATGCGTGGAAATAACAAAAACTTGTCAAAAAGAAAAGAAAACCTATAGGTCAGAATACAAACAAAATAATTATGGCACGCCACAGGGAGGTATCTCATCACCACTACTCTTTCTAATCTACATCAACGACATTGTAGAGGCGATAGGCAAAGATTGCATACTATTCGCTGATGACACTACAATAATGATTAAAAGTGACAATAACATAAACTTAAAATATGAAATCATCCAAGCTCTGGACAATGCAATTGAATGGCTAGATAGCAATAACTTAAAAATAAACATGACAAAAACAAACATAATCCAATTTCAGACATACAATTCAAACATAAATAAGCTAGACATTAATTATAAAGATTCCCTTTTGACCACTGTAGATAATTGTGTGTTCTTAGGTATAACAGTCGATAAAAATTGTAATTGGAAGACACACATTGACAAAATTCTTATAAAAATAGATCGTTTTATATATGTCTTAAAAAGAATTCGACAAACAGTAAACTGTGACACTGCAATGCTGGCTTACCATGGTTATGTATCATCCGTACTTAGATACGGAATTGTAATATGGGGTAACTCAGTAGATTTTGACAGAGTTTTTAAAGCTCAAAAGAAATGTATCCGAGCAATTTGTGGAGGTCACTTTTTAGACAGCTGTAAGCCACTGTTCCAAAAACTTAAAATTCTACCTTTGCCTTGTTTATATATTTTTGAAATATGTACATTTGTAAAGAAAAACTACAATTTATTTGAACCTAGCACGGACAGGCCAAATAACCGAGCACGGCATAAAGATAGACTTCGGCTGCCGCCAATAAAACTGAAGCTATTTAGGAAAAATGTGTACTGCATGTCGATTATTATTTACAATCATTTACCAAATAGTCTTCAAGACTTACCGATGATGATGTTTAAAAAAATACTTTTCAAACTTTTATTATGTAAAAGATATTACACTGTTAAAGAATACCTAGATGACAAGTCAATAGAACCAGTAAATTGCATGCTAGATTAATCGACTTTGCTTCTATTTTAAGACATTTGCACGCCATGTTATGGCAGGATATGCCGAAACCAATCTACTGTAACATCTTATGTACCATATTCTAGCAAATAAAATATTTTGATTTGATTTTGATTTGAGAGAATGTCTGTATTCGCGGCAAACATGCGCCAGACCAGAGCATACCGCGAATTTTAATAAAATGTAAAAGGACTTCAAATTAGTTCATATTTTGTGTATTATGCTCTGTGCCTCGGAAAGCTATTGGTCCCGGCTGCCATATATAGATCCTTGGCAGTCGTTACAGGTAGTCAATGATCTGTAAGTCTGACAACCAGTCTTACCTAAGGTTATCGTATTACCCAGTATGAACTGGGTTGTGGAGGTCCGATAGGCAGTCGCTCCATGTAAAATACTGCTATTCAGCTGCATCCGGTTAGACAGAAGACTGGAAGCCGATCCCAACACAGTTGGCAAAAGGCTAGGCAGATGATGATGATGCTCATAAAATCACGGGGGTGGCAAAGGGGGGTTCAAATTTCGGTAATTTTTCGCCTAGGACGCTCCGTTTTCGAGATTTCTATTTGAATTTAACTTTTTATGGTACAATAATTTTAAACCATGCATTTCAGACCCTAAATGGTGTATATGGCCAAAGTTAACCCGACACTGCTAAAATTGGGAATTAAAAAAAAATATTTTCTTTTTAAGTCCTCGCTCCATAGCGTAAGGCTACACACTCCAACCAATTATTTTTTTATCCCTGTATTGTCAGTTGTTTAATTAGGCTTTGCCTCCGTTTTTCTGCGGGCACACCACTGCATAGGGTCAACAACAATTGCATTAGATAGTCCCCATAGACAACCCTTTGCCGGTTCCTAATGTTTTAGCTGGGTAGAAGTGGCAGGATGTCCTTGAACCCACTCTTTCTAAGTCATCTATCTTTCTAATCATATCAGATATCATTTTTACCACCTTGCTTGTAACATTTCAAATGTATCTAACTTCCAATATAATTTTCATCATTTCTGTACTTACATGAACCATAACAACACCATATTTTACACCATGAACCTGTTTTGTTTAATTTCTAACATTTGCATGTTTTTAACAACGTGTGTTTAACAATTTGTAGTTGTAAAGATTACTAATTATTTTACTGAATAAATCTTCCAAATTGTTTTTTTGCGGAGCTGAGTCTTTCACCGATTGCTGAGCGACATGCGTATTCGTAACGTTTATGAATTTACTGTTAACCACATGTCCGTGTCAAAAAACGGTTCTTATTCGAAACTTACCGGTGTCCCTACGTCACGTAGATCGTGGTGAAATGAGGGTGATAAGCTCAACAGCACGTAGGCTATGGAAGTGTTGAATTTATCACCGTCTTTCAACAAACGCAGCAAAGCCGCAACCGGTTTTTAGGTGCGATTGCACCATAACTAAGGTGAAACCTCTAAGGTAGGCCGCGAAATTCGAATTTTCGTACGTTTTTTGTAATTTCCCGGTCAGTGTCAGGTTGTATATTAAATAAAATAGGATTTGCAACCGTAACAAATTTGACTTTACTGAGTAATTATGATTAAAATCACCAATACAACCCTCTCAGTTCATAAAACTGCCTTAAATGCTTTTCTCATCAAATAGTCACTCGATGGAATTTTACGCGAATCATATTTTAATCAACATAAAACCTGACACAGACCTGCAAAAAACGTGATAAAAATAAATTTCGCGGATTACCTTGGAGGTTTCACCTTAACTCGTTTCGAAGATGACACTTATAACTTTACTTCTACACGTACTGTTGGTTAATCATGCAAGTTGGCCATATTATTTATTTCAATAGTTAAAAACTAACAGCTTTAATAAAATCCGCAGAGCCAGCCCAATACGGATCAAACGTGGGTGGTTCCTCCGTCCCGTCGACCGCGTACTACACGATGCCGACGTCCGGCGTAGTGGGTGTGGTAGGGGAGCGCCCCCCTCCCCTGCTGTACGCGCATCACGCACACACGCCGCACACTCCGCACACCCCCCATCACGCGAATCTGATGTACGCGCCCGCGCCGCAGCCGCAGCAGATGTACCTCGATATGCTGAAGAATAGAGATGGGCAGCAGCATCAAGAGCAGAAGAAGGAAGCTCAGGTAGAAGTACCTAGAAATATACCCATATTTATAGTGCCGACTCAAGTCTATTTTTAACTTTTGTCGACTGTCGTCGTTACCATGACAATAGGGAGACATCGCCCACCAAATCAATCCTAGAATTTTTTGGATACAATTGGCGTATCTTCGAATACGGTAATTCCTCCTTATTTGTACGTTGCCTCCTACATCAGCCATCCTTGCCGAACCTATAATAAAACTGCATTCTGCTCTAATCAATGCTAAAGATATCATAATATGTCACTGTAATAAATATTAAATCATTGTCATTCTGTATTGAAAGGTAGGCGTTTATGTCAAATTGTAAACAAACTCTAGCTGTCAATAAGTCTAATGAGGCGGAATGTAGGCGTGTCAAGTCCGACTCAAGTGCAGCCACGACTATCGATACCAGTGATTGACTTTTTGTAACTTTTTGCAAGTGATTCATCCAGCCAGTCATCTATAAAACTGTGCGTGTTGACCGGTGAGGACCTACCACTCGATTGGGTAGTTTAACTTTTCTGGGCCGATTATGGACAGATTTGACTACAACTACTTGGCCAGTAGCAAATGCTTGATAAATTGCAATGGTCCTAATAGGTCTTACCATTTTATCGTGTCTCACTGCTGGGCAGAGGCCTCTCCTTTCTCCTTCTCAACTTCTCTGATTTTGGTAAATTCTGGCTGATCATCAACGCGAAATTAAACATAGAATTGTCATATTTAACATTTTTTTCCCCGCATTCTCGTCAGCCCCAAGTCCTGATCGGCCTCAGCGAGGCGCACCACCCGTCAGTGAGCAGTGGCGTTGCGTACGCGCAGCCGCCAGTCTCCCGCCATCTCAACATTCACCCGCCCCCGCAACACAACAATATGCAGGTACATAACGTTCTTTTTTTAGTATAGATAGGATTCCGTTTGGGTTTCCTGTAAAGTTTATTTGTTTTATTGGTGAAGCATATTATGGCTCTTTTTTTTTTTACTTGGGACAAGCCCGCCACACTATTCCCAAGATATTATGGCTTGTCTTATATTTATTTTTGGTTGATTTATTGTATATAATTACGAGGTATTGTAAAGGGGTTGAAAGATTTTTTATATGAAGAGTAGCCTGCCTAACTTCCGCCATTTTGTTTTATTTTCAAAATAGCGGCAACGCATAAAGCTTGTATTAATGAATAGCTGAAATCAGTACCTACAAACAAGTTTCGTATGAAACAATATCTTCTGAAGCGTCACGTTTTCGAAATTTAAACAATCCAAGTACCTATTCACTGCTGGCACAATCAGAACAACTTTGATTTTATTAGCCACACATAAACCCTGTATCAATCAACAGCTTGCATCAATACAATCAAGCATTGTATGAGATAAAATCTTCTGAAGCGTCACATTTCTGAAACACTACACTACACAAACTGCCAGCTATACAATCATGTGATTTTTTTAATGGAATGAAAACTCTTTTGTGTTAAATTAGGACAGAAACCATAAAAACGGAAGTGTTTCGATTTTTCTGATGAGATCTTTCAAATACTGCAAGTGGCGGAGATTGTAACTTCGATGGCTTATATCTCGGAAACGTGACGGTTTAGAAGATTTGGTCTTATACTAAACATGTTTGTATTGATGCCAGCTATTGATTAAAAGAGATTAATGCGTGGCCGCTATTTTAAATAATTTAAAATAAAATGGTGAAAGTTAGGCAAGCCGTCATGTCCAAACTCGTGTCTTTTATATTTCTCTGTATATTTTATGGGAACTCGTTTTCATCGACGCACATAGGGTTCACATATTCAGTACATAATTCCGAACGGGGGCGTTCGTTTTCAACTACACGTTTTTAACTACACTACTACATTTTGAAGGAACCAGCAGATAAAAAAAATATACCAATAATCGATACGTGGTAACTGTTTGTGCGTCGGTGTTCCTTCAACCCTGTAAACATACTTTATGTAAATTTATAAATATAACTGCCTATTTAAGGATTTGATTTATTCATTCTGGCTACATATATTATGGCTAGTGTAGACTGTGACATGATATGGCTTTCAGTTTATTAAGGTTGCACAAGCCAGTCATTCTTCCATACAAACGTAGTCTGGTGATTACTCCTCTGTTTGGCGGTGTAGGTTCAAAATAAAAAATTGTATCAACTGGTCTTGTCATTATCTAGCCCTGTATGGAAGCAGAATTGGAAAAAAAATATTGATTTTGAAGTTATGAGCGTCGAAACTTTCATAATTTAGCACTAATTTTAACTCATCTTTGGGCGTAATTATATAACGTATTTAGTATGAAAAAGAAAAAAGTGAAACCATACAGGGATAGATTAGTTATCAATAAATTCATATAATTTTATTTTGAACAGATACATTCAATAGATTTTTCATAGTATCCATACTACCAAAGGTCTGCATAGAAAATTTCGCGCGCCCGTTTTAGTTGTAAATCGTATTGCATTTCGCTGCAACTTGCCTCCCCGGTCAGTGGGGAAGAGGGGAGGCGCGCAGTGCGTGTGTGTGCGTAGTGTGTGTGGGTGCACACAATGCTCATTTGTTTTGCTGCTGCCCGGCGCCCGCGCACCGCAGGCCCACGCACAGTCGGCTGCTGCATACGTCACCGTAATTACGCGCGTACTGTACTACTGTGTATGTGACTGATATTGTGATAGCGTACGAGTATAATTATTATTTGATAACATTGACCCCTGGCTTGGATTTTGGATACCGTTATATCTATAAGTAGTGATAGTTTGTGTTGAATTTTTAATTTGTCTCTAATTTTACTGACCCTGGCATTGGACTTTGGATTCCGATTTGATATTGATATTTATACCTACGGGCGGCGTTTGAATTTGGACTTGTTGCGTCAGTGATTTCATGTGAAGTGATCTTCAGCAATTCAAGAAACAGTAAAATGGGTAAGTGGAATCTTTTATTACACTTACGTACATAATTACTTTGTAAAATTCATGAGGGCGTGACGTGACTTTTATTTATTTAATTCTAATGTTTCACGCGCATTTTAGAATTATAAAGTAGGTACCTACTGGGTATCACCTACATCTTTATTTAGAACTAGCTGTTCCCGGCATGCGTTGCAATGCCATCTTTTGTACCTACATACCTACTACCTAACTACTACGTACTACCTACTACGTTGTATATTATTGACATGACGTATGGTCTGTTTGAAGTTGACACACTAACGTCACTGAATTGTCACTTCTGCGAAGCAGTGATGCTAGCGAAGGAGGTGGCGGAACCTGAGAGGGAGAGAACCTCTCGTCCCAGCTTCCGCGGGAGGCGCTCCGGGCGTCGGGGGCCACGTGATGGCTTCCGGCCACCGTAGACGCGGGCCTGTGGACGGTGAGTGATGGGTAAGCTCGCCGTCCGTCCGTCTCATGACGACGACAGGGCGTGTCGACGGCGCGTTCGTGTTCCACGCGCGCCTCAAAGAGATGTCAGCAACATGGAAGGGGCCCGCAAGGGCCGACGCCCGTCGGGGCTGCGGGTTGTTCGCAAGAGATACCGCGCCCTCGACATGAAGGGCTAAGAAGGAACATGGGTGGTTTTTAGTCAGTAGAAGTCTGATAACTTCCGCTCTGCCCAAGAGCGGGAGGGGTTATTTGATGATTTTCCACCCACCATAAAAAAAAAGCATGTTTTGATAAAATTTAAAGCAGGTAGGTAGCTAATAATAACTACCTACTTACTTTTTACGCAATATTATGATGAAAATGGTTATACCTATTATAGTGACCAACTGTTACACCTCGCGGCGCCATCCCCATGCTATTCGTTTCGCTGAGAGTGATATATTCTGTCTCGACTTCTCGAGTAATTTTAATTCAGACGTTACCCGGGGTCCCGGGGCGGGTCGAACCATTACCGGGTCTACGAGTAATTTTAATTACCCGTGGTTCCATAGCATTAGGGATAGTTTCCTGGACTTACTCTAATATTAGGAGACTCTGACTCCTCTAATAGGGAAAAACGGCCTGGCAAATTACGTCATATCTGGGGGCACGGCAGTGCCCCCGCCAAGTCGAGCAATAAAGCGGCACGGCGGCGGCGGCCGTACCATCCTTTTCTCGACACAGTTTAGGCCATTTTCGACCTCCTATAACTTCGTTGTGGATGAAAATCCGTGCCGTAGTTTTTGAGTTTGTGATTTATAGTAGGCATCTAATAGAAAATCGGCGGACGGACAGACAGAAAGACAGATGCGGCAGAGACTTTGTTTTACAATATGTAGTGAGAGCGATCATTTCTAAGTACTAAATTAAATAGTAGTTAGCAGTTTTGCTATAGCATTATAGTATATTTTGGATAGATTTGATTTCTTACAGAATAATATGAACTACATAGGTAGAAACTAACATACAGAATAATCTTTTGTGTTACAGAGCCAAATAAGGATAAACGTATAAGCAAAAAGACCAGCCAATGGCCAAGTGTCGCTCGCAAAAAGAGGTGCAGAGTAAAAGGGAGATTTATAAATGAAAATAAAGAAAATATTCCTGCAACAATGACTATGTCTGAATCGTAAGTTCTTTTTCTTTGTACTTACCTAATAATTACCAAGATACCAGTATCACAATAGAAAAATGTACCTACTTACCGATCACAATTTATCACACAATTTATAATCTCTCAAGCTTTTTTTTTTTAATTCATTCAGATAAAGTCTAAGAATTTTATTATAATTATTGTGTTAGAATTTTTCATTTTAATTTCATTTCTATTTATTTTGTGTTGTTTTGATTGTTATTTTATTATGATTTTATTGTATGATGAATTTGATGAAGTAGGTATGAAATTTTATTTTAAACCGACTACGCGACTTCCGAAAAGGAAGGGGTTCTCAACACGTCTGTATGTTTTTTTTGTATGTTTGTTGTCGTATATCTCCGTTATTAATGAACCGATTTTCAAAATTATTTTTGTGTTCGAATAGGTATACTCCCGAGGTGGTCCAATTGTCACCAAATCAGAATCTGATGATGGAATCCCAGGGAAATCGAGGGCAACCCTCAAATTTTATAGGCACATTATGATGTTTTTCATATTATATATTTTCTAAAGCTGTTTAAGTATTTGCGTCTGACCATCATAATATCATGTGAATTCGCTGATGATGATGGAAGGTACAACTCCTCAACGGTTAGGAGTTGAAAGAAAATTCTTTCTTATTTATACTCACTTATGGAGCGATAATTGTTTTCCTTGAGGGTATTAGGTTGACCCGAGTTAGTTCCATTGTCACCAAGTCAGGATCTGATGATGGGATCCCAGGGAAATCGAGGGCAACCCTCAAACTTTATAGCACTTATGACGTTTTCCATATATTTTCTAAACCTGTTCAAGTATTTGCGTGTAATCATTACAATATCATCTGGATTAACTGATGATGATGGAAGGTACAACTCCTCAACGTTAGGAGTTGAAAGAAAATTCTTTCTTATTTATACTCAGGAGCAATAATTGTATTCTTTGAGGGTATTAGGTTGACCCGAGGTGGTTCCATTGTCACCAAGTCAGGATCTGATGATGGGATCCCGGGGAGATCCCGAGTTTGCTATCGTCCGGTGAAATATACCTACCTTTCTTTTTTTAGGTGCTCTGCGGATATATTAATAAGTTCTCCAAATGTCGCCAAGAACCTACGTGAAGCAAATATTGTGGCAACTCTTCCGCCAAACTGGTAAGTAAGCTCTTCATGAGATCTCATAACTTTTTGACAATGCGAGTCCTACAGTCTCGTCTTTGAAAATGTTTTTAGTGGGTATTTATTTCATTAGAAGAAACCATGATGAGTAGATATGTGTTTTTACAAATTTTTAATTTATGTTATTTAGGTCACCTGAAGGGTCATCGAAGCAAATTATAGTTCAAGCGGAAGTACATAATGAACCTTCAACGACAAAATGGAAAAATTTAGTACCTAGCACTATAATGAGTTCCGATAATTTTCGGGATCACAGCGATTGGGATATCATAGAGCCCGACGTTGCTTCTGCAAGTAACACACCGGATTTGTAAGTATAATCAGTATTTGAAAGTAATTTCATAACCGTATGTCGTTGGCCGTTCTGATAAAATATTGTGTTTACAGGATCACACCGGTCACGCAGGTGGAACTGACATCACCACGCAACCAATCCAGCGATTCCGATTCAGAAATCAATCTACCTATTGAAATGATTAGTAAGGATAGTAGCAACATAAATAGAATTTTAGAAGGTAATAGGCTTGTTGATATCGCATATCTCTTCGAGCAAATTAAAAATATTTCGCATCATCCATTTCAATGTAATTTTCAATTCTTCGACTTTATAAAAGAGCAAAGAACTGGATTTTATTCAGAATTTTATTTGAAATGCAGGTTGTGCAATAAAATAGAAATAATTAGATCTCAAAGATGTTATCAAGAATCTAAAGAAAATCCTATTAATTTAAATATAATAGAAGGTGTTTCACAAACTGGTAACGGATGGGCTCAGCTTGACGAAATATGCGCAAGTATAAACATGCCAAATATGAGTGAAAAGTATTATCTTAAAAAAAATAAAGAGCTTTCCACAATACAAAAAGATATAGCATTGCAGTTTATGTTAGAAGCAGGTGTGGAAGAAAGGCGTCTCGCTTTTGAGAATCACGAAGTCGATAGTCAAGGTGTACCTTGTATCACCGTCGTGACAGACGGCTCATGGGCTAAGCGGAGCTATGGAACAAATTTTAACTCTTTGTCTGGTGTGGGTTGCATTATAGGGCATAGAACGAAAAAGGTTTTATATATTGGAGTCAAAAATTCGTACTGTTGCATTTGCGCGTTAGGTAAGAATAAAAAAAAACCAATAAGAACGCATGAATGTTACAAAAATTGGTCTGGTCCGTCTACCGAAATGGAGACATCGGCCATTGTTGACGGTTTTAAAGTCAGCGTGGAAATGCATGGTGTAAAGTACACAAAAATAATAGGAGATGGAGACAGTAGCGTAACGAACGCCCTCAGAGACTCTTTGATATATGGTCCCGACGTTCACATTAGGAAGATAGAGTGCAGCAACCATCTACTTCGGAATTATTCGAATAAACTTCGAAAGATCGGAAAAAAAACTGAAAATAAAGTTGGTTTTGTCCCTGTTAGTAATAGGAAAGTTCTTTTAGATAGAGTACGGCGCTTATATAATGCTGTCACAGGCGCTGTTGCACACGCAAGACAACTTGAGGTTCCAACAGCAGAGAAGCTTTTAGTCCTCAAAGAAGATTTACGAAATGGGCCATGCCACGTGTTTGGTTGCCATGATAGTTGCAAACCATACTATTGCAAGAAAAAAATAGAAGAAAATCTAGTTCCACAGCTGAAATTATGCGGCATGTGGAACGACATTTATGAAAATCTTGGGTGGCTGCTTCAAAACGCTGAAAGTTTATTGTTGAAGGAAACAAATAATCCGGCAGAACAATTTAATGCAATTGTCGCCAAATTTCTTGCAGGAAAAAGAGTAAATTTTACACGAAGAGGCACCTACGAAGCGAGATGTTTTGCAGCAGCAGGACATTATAATTCAAAAGGTTATAGTTTTCTGCGTAAAGTGCAAAACGCTGTATGTCCAGACGCGCCTGAAAATATGTATACATACACTGATAAATATGTACAAAAAAAAATGAATATACTGACAAAACAACGAAAAAGAACCGCTGCAGATAAAGCTCAAGGTAATAAAAGAATTAAGCGCTTTAAAATGGCAGACAAACACTATGGTGATGTAATCGAAGTTCCTGATATGCCTCAGGAAGTTTTTGAAAAAAAGAAAACGGAATTTATACTTGCACTTAAAATGACTGCTGAAGAAATTAATGAATTAGAAAAAAGAACAGTTGCCCAAGGTAATTCCGATCTATGGATCGTTGAGCGCAAAAAACGACTAACAGCTTCCATTTTTGGGCAAGTTTGCAAAATGAAGAATTCGACGCCTTGTACATCTTTAGTAAAAACCATTTTATATTCAACCTTTACAGGTAACGACGCAACAAGATATGGCAAATCACATGAAGCTACTGCAATAGCAGATTTAGAAAAAAAAATTGAACAAACGGTTATACCATGCGGTTTGTTTATAGACATAGAAAATCCATATCTTGGTGCGTCTCCTGACGGTTTACTGGGGACCGACAGTATTGTTGAGGTAAAATGTCCAGCGTCAGCATCAGCTTATACGCCAATAGAGGCAATTCGTTTAAAAAAAGTAACGTTTTGTACGGAGACCGAAGACGGTATAAAATTAAAACATAACCACAATTATTATTACCAGGTACAAGGCCAACTCAAAATAACACGTAGAAAATTTTGTTTTTTTGTATTTTGGACGCCAAAAGGCATCGAAATAGAAAAAATTGAAAATGATCCAACATTTTGGACACAAGAGAAAATAAATAAATTAAAACAATTTTATTTTAAATGTGTGCTACCAGAACTGTTAGATCCGCGTTTTCCTAGAAAAATGGCTTTCCGAGATCGATTTTAATTTGCTACCTACCTGCTTCTATTTCTAAACTGCAATTCTAAATCTTATTTCTAAAGTGGAATGATAAGCTGGTTTCAGCTTCGTAGAGCGTTACCTCTGTCGCACACTACCTTGTGACATTTGTCGCTAATCCGTCGTTCGTTGGTTGGTTAGGTAAGGCGTATACACACACATCAACACTATACCGATACGTTTCATTTTTTTAGTTTTTTTGTCATCGACTAAAGTTATTTTACACTTTTTTGCAAAAATGTTTTTATTTTTCTATTTTTAGTAGTTCCCAAACAAATATTTACTGAATATATTTTAAACATCTTTACTTCTCCCACAATATAAATACTGGCTCCTTATTTTTGCAACATCCATTACGCTAGTTTACTACGTCGTCGTATAATTTACCTACTGTCATAAAACCGGCGCGGCGCGGCGACATGGCGGCACGGATCAAACATGCGCGACTTTTATCAAGCGCTTATAGGTACGCGAGCCACCCTTTCGCGGTCCTGCCCCGCGCCGCGCCTCTTCGTCCGTACTATTTTGACTGACGTTTGTGCTAGTCCCTGTGGTTACACAATGCTTATTGTTGATAACTGATATAGGTAGCTACTAAGAGATTATTGTAAACGATTATTGTATTATTGACCGCTATGGTAAATAAACAGCCAATAAACAATTAACAAAATAACATTTTTTTATTTGATGAACCAACAACAAGCCTGTAGAAAAAGCAGTTATCCTGACTCTCTGTAGGTACTTACGAGGAGTCGCCTGTGGGTTATTATAGCTATACGTAACTAGCTAGGGTAAGTAAATAGTAAAATACCTACCTGTTTAACATAAATAGTAGGTACCTACCTAATATACATAAATATAATATAAATAGTACATACAGTATGTACCTAAAATTGCACAACCTACAAAAACATAGAAGAGAACAAAAAAAAGTCAAATCCATGAAATTATTTGTTGATAATAACAATCTACCTACATTGTTCTACTTATAATAATGTCCACACTTTCGCAAGAGAACACATTGTCACGAGGGCAAAGTCGCAGGTTAGTAGTAAGTGGGAGCTGGACCATTCATAATAACAACTAGGTAAATTGGGTGTATATTATTACGTTTCATACAGTGATAATCCTAAGTTCTAAAACCTATTTGTTTGAGTTCATGTCGTCATTCAAACATGAATCGCATACGCGCCACCGATAGCACACAATCACACGCCGCCGCTGTCGTGCAGTCTTCAATGAAGTCGCGTATGTATGCGTCAGGAGTGCGTATGTGTACGCGCACTAGCTCCTTACTGCTCATCACAGCGTCTATCCCTTTCGCTCGTGATGTCGGATGAAATAGCATGCATTTTAACCCCGCCCACCAACTAGTTCGTGCCGTTGGCTTGTTTACTCTTAATACTGATTGCAGTGTTTTGTTGTAAGTATATGAAAAAAATGTGCATAGTTTTAAAAATGAAGTAGCCATTTTCCTAGAGATTAAAAATACCACAATTTATATGCGTCTTATATGAGATCCGCGGTATTAGTCCTTTCTCTATATGTTTTTAAATAACGGAATAAAATTAAACGATTTATTTCGATATAACTAGAGTAAAATTAAACTTATGCTATCCTGGGTTCAATTCCCAGGACTCTTGTCCTGTTCATCAAGATATTTTAGAATAATCTTAGCGACATAAAGTTTCCGCTCTATCATTTTATAGGCAATACCTCTATTGTTCTAGTTAACGAATCCAATCATAGCTTAATGTCGTGTTAGCTTACATACTAAAACTATCCCCATGTAAAACTATTTTCCTCCTGAATGTTGTAAAAAGTGAATTATTATAAATTAATTAAGTCATGAGCAACTACTTTTTTGCTAACATTCCACCACAGATATAGATATACCTAGATTAGATGTATTGACTAAGTACTGTCGATACATGAGGTTTATGTTAATTATCTTAATAATATGGCTCTAATGACCCTTTTCTGCAAACTTAATATAGACTCGATGTCTGCAGCCCGTCTCCAAAGTAGAATACCGTATGACATAATACTAATATATGAAAATACCTAAAATAGACTGGCCTCGCGGTATCTACCTAAGTAAATTGACGGATTTTTCTAACAGCATATACTCAGCCGCCCTGTAAGAGATGTTAAATGACGACCTCATGTAGCCTTTAGTCAAATAAGTAAATAAATGAAGTAAAGGTTTACGCAATCAAATGTTTTGAGAGGTATCGCATCTTGTACCTCTTCTCTTGACTGCTATTGGGTTTATATGCTTAAATTGAACCTCAGGCGGACAGGCTGAAACGTTCGCTCTTAATAAATCAATAGAAAGCATGGGTGAGGAATTTAATGTTTTAGTAGTTATATAGGTTTATCTATAGCTGTGCATTTAACCGTAAGAAATCCATATTAAATTGATTAAAAGTCAAATAAATCATTGCTTGATTATAGGAACAATTGCACTTGGTCGTTAACTCTTATGCGGGTAACAGAATATGAAAAACTTCTTCGAATTGGGACACCTACAATACTATTTATAAAATGAATGCCACGAAGCTGGGTGATCTCTCCATTAGTTGGGTGTTTTCGACCTATGTCTTGCTTGCCAACCGAATGCGGGTAAACGACCACGTGTACTAGGGTCAATACATACACGCAATGAATTACACTCGTTATTTAAAAAAAAAATATCTTATAAATAAATAATGCTGTATCATTAACACTGAAATCAAACATGTTTACTATTTGTCCCCGATATTTCGGCGCTGTTGTAAGCACCATGATCACGGATAAACTGAAGTTATTACGGGTGAGTGTTTATGAGCAGATAAATCGGTCTCACACGAAACTTCTTGTGTCGGGAACTGAATCGAGTTGTGAGTGACAGTAGTAGTGGTAGCGAACGCAAAAACACAAACAAGAAAGAGTGTAAACCGATTTGTCTTCTCATCAACACCCACCCGCAGTAACTTCAGTTTATCCGGGATCACAGTGCTTGCAACAGTGCCGAAATATTGGGAACTCAAAACAAACAGTCAAAATATCCCGTTTTCAGGGTTAATGATAACGTTAGTGACCATGTTAGTTTAAAAACTTATAAATTATGCTGTGCCGCATTGGGAAGCAAGCCATTGGGTTTACCAATATTACGTGTCAATGAGAATCTTGACTAGTCACGAGTTATTCTTGTCGATCAAGGGATTCTCATAAGCACGAGATTTTATTACAATTTATATAAATGTTCAAGTAAAATCTTCTTCAGGGATTTGAAGTCTTTTCTATGCCAAATTATGCTTGATAATTTTTGTTCTTCGGTGTTGTGTATTGTGTCCCGTTGCGGCCGCCGTGTAATATGTGTGCATACCTTAACATTTTGTTACAAATTATAATTTTAATGCTACTGGACATATCAGAGCCAAATAGACTGTAGCAGCTTTCCAACTCGCAAACTTTGTAAGACATTTTTTATTTATCTTTGCGCTCGTTGTCCTTTACGAGGTGAGCAGATTGAGATAGCAAACAAATGAATAAATTTTTTGGTTTATTAATCAGAATTATGTATATACCTTCATTAGTAGAACTGTCCTGTTACTTGCACATCACAAGAGCTGATGAAGGCTACTGAAAGTGGCAACTCGTTGCCAAATTTTGGGCCGACTCAATTTGAATTGTCATCGACACGCTAAAAAGGAGAGTAGAACTGTGCAGTGTGTAGACTCTCGCAATTGTGATTTTTAAACCCAAATGCAGTCTAAAATAATGAATGAAATACTTCTGTTCTCCTCGAAAAAGATTAAGAGCGTAAAGTTATTTTGTTAATCAAAACAAGAGCACTATTTAATATCTTGAGTATTTCTTTTACAAAGAAAAAGTGAATATGCTCCAGAAATTAAATTCAAACATAAATGTGTGTGTGTTTTCTATTTCAGCCTTTTGACTGCCCATGGCGACAAAAAATGACGTCATTTGTCAAAATTTTACAAAATTACAAAAAGATGGCTTTTGTTTGCATGCTTTTCTCATAATTTCATATCTTCAAAGCATCTTGTCATAGCTTTATTTCGTTGTTCTGTTTTCAAAGCGATATAAAAACGATTGGATTTAACTGAATGGTGGTCAAAAGGTGGGTTCGGATGGACTGTTCATCGATTTGTTTTGTTCAGACGGCGAAACCGGGCAGCATCACACAAGGTTATCCGGTACAGCAGTCCAGCAATGTGCAGAACCCCAACATATACCCGAACCGTCACCGCTACTAGCTGGTAATCATACGCCGGCAGCCCGGCAAGCCAGCCTAGCCAAGCCCACCCGCCCCGCCCCGGGCCCCCCGCCATTGCATCACATGAAGAATTTGTTACTGAGGGCGCTTGTAAATGAGCTGTTGAAGTGAATTAATAATGCGGTAGAAATAAATTTATTTTTTAGAAGTTTGGCAATTCTTGTACAATTATATATTTTTTATGAGGTTGGCACTGCGATGCAATGTTTATGTAACGTCATGAAGGTGTAATTTGATCATGAAAACAGTGATATTTCACAAATGTTCGTTGTTTATATCATCGGGAAGTCTATTACTAGTGTAAAATGAAACACAAAGATGTTCAAAATAAATTGCATTATGGTTGGGACGCATCACACAACAACTTTGTGTTCAGAAAGCATGTTACGTACAGGAACTTGAAAAAGTCATTTTTGCACCTTTATGAACTTGGAGGCTTATATTGATGATTTTGATGATTATATTTCTGTAACTACATACGTCTCACAGCCGCAATTTATATTTTAATCAACATACAAACTAGCACTGGCCTGCAAATTGCAAAAAACGTAAGAAATTTGAATTTCGCGGGGTGGTTGGAGCATTCACCTTAAGATGCATGCTATGTTT
The DNA here is from genome assembly GCA_949774965.1 of Diarsia brunnea. Classification (NCBI taxonomy): domain Eukaryota; kingdom Metazoa; phylum Arthropoda; class Insecta; order Lepidoptera; family Noctuidae; genus Diarsia; species Diarsia brunnea. The sequence continues at coordinate 15,913,489 of OX459001.1, forward strand.
GTTTATTTATATATTTATACGATATAATATATTCTGTTATTTACTTATGTGTGAGTGTTTTGTTTGAACGTTTAGTTTGTGATCCGTCTCTGTTGTCCCTTAAAAACTAATAACAGAAATAAAAACGATTATTAAAAAAAAAATGCCTAAGGCGCAAGGACCTCACTTATGAGAGGAATATAAACATGTTATCGTAGTCAACTAATTATTTGTTAAGTTATTCCGTACATTCTTCGCTCAATCAGGTAAATCACATTTGATCTGTTTTATTGACCAGCGAATAGTTCAGGCTTTTTAAAGACGCTCTCTGCGTTAGCCACAAACAACATTAAAAAACTCCACTCTGAAAGCTACCGCTCTTTAGGTAAAAGCTGTGCTTGCCTAGGTTGGGTTGATTTGTAGATGGATTACATACCGAGTTTCCTCCTGGCTATATGTTTAGATCTTTGAGTTTTGACAAACGTTACAGTTAGTGGCCCAAAAGTCTTAACAACCAGTCTTACCAGTGGGTATCGTAGTACCCAGTACTTACTAGTCAGATGCCAATCTGACATCCACAACCGCTAGTTAGACTGAAAGTCGAACACAACATAGTTGGGGAAAGGCTGGGCAGATGATGATATAAATTTAAGAAACAAGTATTAAAGATATATAATTAATTCACTTCAACATCAGCTCATGAAGGTATCCCATGACATGTGAACACAGCAGTGACAATAAAAAGGGTTAGGTTGTCCAGTGTAAAAAACTGTTTTAGTGCAAATACAATATTGTGTACAGTGGAAATGATAGGCTAGTTTATTGGCAACAAAGTATACGGCTACATTGATTACTTTCAATCAATAATAATTCTTGTGTATGTATTGATAAGTCTCAAAATAGGCACGCATTTTTAGGGTCTTAGATCTAAAAAAAAATTATACCGTATCAGTAATTATTCATAAAAAAGCCTTGTTAAAGGATAAGTCGTGTATCTGCAAAAGCATAGTAAGGTAAAGGCAATTATATACATTTTAATAAATTAATAAATATTTTTTGATTGTTGTGTAGTACTCAAAAAAAATAACTTTAAGAATGTCAGTGATTTTATAGTCGGTCCCAAACTAAAAATTGTTCATTTTCTTAAGTACTGCACACCTTTCAAATATTTCCCACATTCAAAAAAACACCCAGTATAGATGAAAAGTATAAATAATTGTACTCCTGTAAGAAATAGTTAAGAAATCAAGATATACTTCCTCCCTTGTAAAATATATGTGAAGAAAAATGTGCTTTTCATACAATGGGAAGCATAATAATGTAAATATGATCTAAATATCTTACAAGCCAATGGTCTGTGCTAGAATATAGTGTCCAAGATCTCCTTTATGGTTATTTTAACTCTGAGTTCACAGAACAATGACCTTTAATCTCGTTGTTATAAGATTTAATTCAGAGGTAAAATAACTTAGAAACAACTAAACAATTGTGGCAACAATGTTACTATAAACAATGAATAGTGATGTGCAATGTGATAAAGAAATAAAGTGCAGATGGGACAATTTAATAAAAAAAAATTGAAATGTTGAACCCGACAGGTTTTTCTTTTCGTTGATTCTATGGACACTTAGTCTAGTTCGGGTAATTGTACTTTATTGCCAATAAAGAAGCTTCCATCTATATTTTTAAGTTAAACAATACAATGCATAAGTACTGTAAAAACTATACTTCCATAATAATTACAAAGTTAATCCATGTAGTCGATATGAAAATAACTGAATCGAAATATATTTTGCTGTTATCTATTTCAACTATAATACTTATTACTTTATAACCTTTCATACTAGGTTTTATTCAAAGTTTAAAAAAAAAAAACATTGTCCAACCTGTAATTACTGTATCACCCTTGGATCTGTCTATGTGACAGTTCCAAGTTTGATCTGTGGTAGTGGTAGGTACAGACGAGACGCCAGTACATCAAGCTACTTAATCTGTCAAAATTCTTTAATCGATTTTCAAGTTTATCGCTAAAAGCATTAGGTTCAAGGTTTATTGGGGAAAGGCAGTTTCGGGTAGCTTTTAATGTGCTTGGCGTCTGTACAGTAATTGCGAGGTCGACTGTACCATCCACAAAAAAAAAATATTTCATTATTTGTAATCGATTTGATTTTAAAACAGCGTTACTCAATTAAGGATTTAGTTGGTTTTAATGTAATTAATTTTATACGTTATTTTTGTAAAAATAATTTCTTGTAGTTTTAGTTTATATTCGCTTGTTTTATGTCTAGACAAAATTAGATGTATCCTTAATGTTATGTAGGTTACAGTTTTATACAATGTTGAGTATCGCTGATTTAAGACTATATTATCTAACACAGAAATCTAATCAGCGCAGCGTGTTAGAAGTTTGCAGGAACTTAAGTATCGATCAATAATTAGGATATTATTACATTCGTTATATAGATGTGCCCTCAGCTCACTTTGCAGGTTCCCCGTGGAAGAAAAAATACGATTTATTTTAAGTATGAGTACCTATACAAGATAATTTATAATGTCATTGTCAAATAAAACAACCATACCGATTCATTGTTTCGATCGAACGATTCAATTATTTATTATAGATCACTATTATTATTATTATTATGAGCCTATACTGTCCCACTGCAGGGCAAAGGCCTCCCTTCCTTCCTTCCACTTTTCGCGATCCATTGCGATAGTAGGCCAATCCTTAGAGAAAGAGTCCAGCTCATGTGATCACTAGAACATCTTTTATTTAAATTCCTGCTTACTTGCTTTTAATTTAAAACCCTAAGTAGAAAGATAAAAAAAAAACAGAATTTACTGATGTAATATATACACAATATGTGTCTCAAGTTAAAGTATTTCGTGGTAATGAGAAAGTCTACACGCTGTATAAAGTTCAGACATCTCACGGAATGAAAAAGCCAAGCTTTCAGTAAAAAATAAAGCTATGAATGTGAATGTATTCCTGAAACAATACTGCTTGTGCTGGTTTGCGAAATATAAAGAGTACGTGGATTTTTTTGTTTTATTTCCATTTTTTTCCCGAGTTTTAGCCCGAAGTAAAGGGCAGTCAAAAAACCTTATTAAATTAGCCCCGGACTACACCAAAGACGAGCGGAGAAGAGAAATGTACAAGATTTGACTATCAACAGGAGACGATGTAGATTTCAACTAATGTGATTGGTGTCCGTTCCGACTGCTATACAATTTGCTGCTGTATGATTACCAGGGTCTGTCAACGAGCTATGGAGCGAAGTATACTGGGTGTCAAACTTACAGACCGCATCAGAAACACCATACTTCGCTCCAAAACCCAAATAGCTGATGCTGGCCTAACAGCTGCTAGGTTAAAATGGAACTGGGCTGGGCACATCTGCCGCATGTCGGAGGAGCAATGGGCAAAAGTTACCACTCAGTGGATACCACAAAGCAAGAAACGACGACGCGGCAGGCCCAAAAGGAGATGGCGGGATGAGCTGGACTCTTTCTCTAAGGATTGGTCTACTGTCGCACTAGATCGCAAAAAGTGGAAGGAGGGAAGGGAGGCCTTTGCCCTGCAGTGGGACAGTAAAGGCTCATAATAAATAATGATTACCAGGTCAGGCAGCGTTGTATTTTTCAATCTGTAATTTCTCTCAGTAGCAGCCACGGAGTCTGAATTAGTGCTCAGTTGATGGCAATAGGCTCGCCCCTTATTACAGGGGACAAAAACATAATTGACGAAATGTGGGTGTATTAGTAGGTACACCTCTGCTTAAACCCTTCGGAAATTACTGGCGTGTTGTTAGGCTTTATCCTCTCTACTTTAGTGAAGGTCTTGGTCTTATAATTAACGACTGAGAACCCGTTAAAATACGGTTACACAAATCGCCCTTTATAGTCAGGTACAGGATTGCTTTAAATGTCGCCGATTCTACTGATGTACTGAGTGTAAGGTCTTGGGTTCGATTCCTAGGTTGGACAGTTGTGATTTTCAAGGACAAAAGTTTTTACTATAATTCCTTATTAAAAACTCCATATCTTGATTTGTTCCCGGTTCATGGCATTGGCCTTGCTTATTGATTTAAATAAAATGTCCTACCAAAGGGTATCGTATTACCCAGCTCTACTGGGTAGTAGAGCCGTTCAGAGTGAGCAGTGGTGGCGGCCCCGACTTACGAACAGTGAGTCGTGAGTTCGAACCCAGTCAGGCGCACTTTGTGTAATTTATTTCATCACCACTGCTCTCAAAACAGTGAAGGAAAACATCGTGAAGAAACCGGCTATGGAATGTCTTAGAACCAAAAAATTCGGAAATATGTGACATCTACCAATTCGCACTGGGCTCGCGTGGTAGTAGATTATAGCCCATCCCTATCCTAGAGAAGAGGCCTGAGTCCCTGCAGTGGGAACATTATAGGCTGATGATGATGATGTGTAAAATGAGCCTTCGCGAAGCCGTCAACCAAGCATTCTGTACTAAGTAACTCTGGGTTAAAAATATTACAAGGAAACTTCTTTTTTTGGGGTGAAAACTCACTATTTACGGTAGAAATCAATGTAAAGCACTCTGAACTTTGTGCCGAATAGGTAACAGTTAAACTCACTTAGTTACCAGATGGATCAATTAAACTTTGATCCGATGCCTTCGTAAATGCATAGAAGTTTCCCAGTTATAGTTCAAAAATAAAAAATCTTTATTATTTAAACCAACTTATATAATTAAACAGTTCATCCATTGGTGTAACCAGAAAAACACGTCTCTTTTGGCTTCGTTAAGAATTTTTACGTCCAGTATAAAGTGATCCTATCCTGTATTAAACTCGCTGATAAAATAAAGCCTTGACCTATATTTAAAGGCGAAGGACTAGTTCTAGGACATTTACCTCACCCATTGTAGTCATGAATGCCGCCGGTTGAATATAATATCTTGAAAGCTAAAAGTGGTGCTTGAAGCTTATAGTAAGAAAGTGGGTAGGTAGGTCTAGGTAGGCTGAATGCTTTGTTAGGTTTGAATGATATAGGCAGGAAAGCACTGGTAAATATTTAATAAAATGGTCTAGCTAAAATGGATTAGATGGACTGTGTGGAGGATGATATGGTATGAAAGGAGGTGGTGATGAGATGACGAGTAACTTCTTACATAGTCCTATTCCGTCTGGTATCATAACTCTGGTCCTACCTCTATGCTTATCACCGTGACATTCGGTCAGTTCTCAAAATTTCTTTCCATTTTCTTTCTGACAAATTCATGTACCTACAAATCAGTCCAAAATTTAAGATGAATCACACGTTTACTCTCATCATTTACTCAAAATAGTCAATAACACGAAACCCGAAGCTGATTCCGGAAACCAGTCAAAAATTTGAAAGTTGAACTGAGTGAGTAAATTTCTGTTATAAATGTTATAAATCTTTGATTTTTAAAGAGTTGAGTTTTTACTTGACTGCTTCTATACCAAGAGCCCAGAGCCGCCAGACATTACCTTCTTATTTTCTAAAGGACAAAATGATGTGCGTGTGAACTGAGGGACCAAAAAGGAATACGCGAAATGAAAATCCTAAGATTTAGTAGAAGACTTAAAACAAATGTAGAACAAATCCGGGGAATTTGTAATCAAATATATTAAAAACTACGACCCATAAAGTGTGGTCCCTCAGTTCTCACAGACGGTTAGCCAGATCTCGGAAAGTATCTTAAAAAAGAAGGTTTTGTGAATACAGACATTTAGTAAAGAATTTGGAAAGATATTCACAAAATAACAGACCACAAAGCATTAAAGATAAAAAAAATATAACGACTGAACTGTGGTCCCTCAGTCCACACAACAAAGATAAATATTTTAGTGAATATTACTGAATTAAACTAATAAAACCGTTCTTTTTCTACATAAAGTTTTAGAAGAAGTCTTAAAACATATCGTAAAAAAAAATGAAGCCTATAAATATCGAAGCATTTTGAAGATAGCGATGATTATTACTGGTCCCTCAATCCTCCACTCCACTGACATATGTGCATGTGCTAGCTGCTGGGCTATAGGAATATCAGAAAGTCTAGTGTACTTAACTTTTAGTAGAAAGTTTCTTCTAAATAATAGGTATCTAAAATTGTGCATTTCTTACCTCTTAGCTGAGATAATATTATTTCTTTAATTCTATGGAAGTAAACAGAGCAGTGTGACCACACAATAAAACAAAATGTAGACAGTCCTTTTATACTTTATTTAATATAATTTTCATTTTTTAGACAAAACGAAAACAACGTTGTACCGTTCCCGTCGGGGTTGCGGGTTGTTCGAAAGAGATACCGCGGCCTCGACATGAAGGGCTAAGAAGGAACATGGGTGGTTTTTAGTCAGTAGAAGTCTCACACTCCCTTCCGCTCTGCCCAAGAGCGGGAGGGGTTATTTGATGATTTTCCACCCACCATAAAAAAAAAAGGATTTACGGTTCCCGTCGGGGCTTCGGCACAAAGCGCTAAGAAGGAACATGAGTGGTTTTTAGTCAGTAGAAGTCTGACACTCTCCGTATTCTCTCTCTCTCTCTCTGTTTGTGCAGTGTGGGTGTCTGTGAATGTGTGCGATGATATGGTGTATGTCTATTTGTGACTAACTGCCTAACTGACACTAGCAGGGGGTTGGAGAACACGCGTATGCTCCAGGATTGTAATTATCTCTTTTTTAAGACGGTTCCGTGTGGTATTGAAGGAGTCGAGTAAAGGGAATTTGTCATTATATAGGGTGTAAAAGTACCCTTAACGCAAACGAAGGGCATTTGTTCTCCCCACCACTGCGATCATTTTTTGTTCTAGACCATACCTGGGAACCTCCTAGTTACGGAGATATTTGGGGTCAAAGTTCCAAATTTTTCACAGCTGTTTTTGTAAATACTAGTATTTCAGGTTTTAACTTTACTTAAATTATCTCCATGACTCGTTTACTATTACACAATACAACACAATGTTAACACAATGTTTTATGAGTGCTACTTTGAGTTTTACCGTAAAATGTGATTTTTGACCCCAAAAACAAAAGTCATTTCCCGGCAAAAATTTTTGCGTAGGAGTACTTGGTTTGATGTACAGAATGCTTGGTTGTCGTATGCGTGAAGGGTTCGTTTACATCCTGTATAATGCGGGTAGACGCAAAAAGGGTGACATCTTCAAATAATCGGTGGAGGCCGAAGGGACTGCTAACAGGGAGGTATGTCTGGTACGCCTGAGTGGGAAAATGAAATGCTATAAAAAAAACTAGGCCTTCATAATCTTCTTTTATACTGCCTACCGATATCACTGTTTTCTGAACGAGCTTCTTTTGCTGCTGTGATGATCATTATTTCAAAATAATAATTTTGAAATAATGATCATCGTAAGTACGTAAGTTTTTTGCGGCTTGGGAAAGCATCAATCTGTTGATATTTAGTCGATTTTATTATACAAAAATTAATCTTTGGTTTTCTTTATACTGGCAACACTGTCACCAAACGTCTGTTATAAAAAAGACGATTGCCTTTAGTCGCTCTCTCACTTCTATCGAAACTGTGCTAGGCGGCAGTTACCTTTCTTGTGGGTAATTTTATATTTGAATAATAAACGAGTCAATGTTCATCGTATTTAAATTCAAATTGCTGCTGTTTTCTTGACACCCATTTCCTATACAATCATCATCGAGGGGTAGGCAGTGTCAGACTTCTACTGACTAAAAACCACCCATGTTCCTTCTTAGCCCTTCATGTCGAGGCCGCGGTATCTCTTTCGAACAACCCGCAACCCCGACGGGAACCGTACAACCTTGTTTTCGTTTTGTCTAAAAAATGAAAATTATATTAAATAAAGTATAAAAGGACTGTCTACATTTTGTTTTATTGTGTGGTCACACTGCTCTGTTTACTTCCATAGAATTAAAGAAATAATATTATCTCAGCTAAGAGGTAAGAAATGCACAATTTTAGATACCTATTATTTAGAAGAAACTTTCTACTAAAAGTTAAGTACACTAGACTTTCTGATATTCCTATAGCCCAGCAGCTAGCACATGCACATATATCAGTGGAGTGGAGGATTGAGGGACCAGTAATAATCATCGCTATTTTCAAAATGCTTCGATATTTAGGCTTCATTTTTTTTTACGATATGTTTTAAGACTTCTTCTAAAACTTTATGTAGAAAAAGAACGGTTTTATTAGTTTAATTCAGTAATATTCACTAAAATATTTATCTTTGTTGTGTGGACTGAGGGACCACAGTTCAGTCGTTATATTTTTTTTATCTTTAATGCTTTGTGGTCTGTTATTTTGTGAATATCTTTCCAAATTCTTTACTAAATGTCTGTATTCACAAAACCTTCTTTTTTAAGATACTTTCCGAGATCTGGCTAACCGTCTGTGAGAACTGAGGGACCACACTTTATGGGTCGTAGTTTTTAATATATTTGATTACAAATTCCCTGGATTTGTTCTACATTTGTTTTAAGTCTTCTACTAAATCTTAGGATTTTCATTTCGCGTATTCCTTTTTGGTCCCTCAGTTCACACGCACATACAAAATGTGGGGCTTCGAGTAGTGTTTATATTATAGGTACGTGTATTGAATACCATCATACCTGCTAAGTTGGTTAGACGGCCAATTCACTCACAGATACAAAGTGAGAATTTTCCTACTTATCTGCTATTATTTTCTGATTAATTTCGTTGCGGGATCCAAGACAGTTTAATCGTTTCTCTGCGACTTCGTCGGGCTTCATTGTCTCGGCGCTTTTCTTGTGGTCGCCACTGTTGATTCTGGCTTACAGAAGTTACAGTGGTTTGGGAATAGTGTGGCGGGCTTGTCCCATTTATTACCAAGTGAGAAAGGTTAACACTACTGTTTTTTCGCGAAAAAAACAATGAGAGAAAATTACCTACCAAGTAGGTCCTACCTACAGACCCACCCAATACCCAGACCCAATTAACCTTAAATTTAATGCTGCAGCGACAAAGCTGAAAATCCATTGATGAACTTTCACAGATTGTATTAGCTTGATGTGTTGTCGTCTGTACATAACTAATATTATAACTAATAACACCCTATCGATAAGTCCTATAGTTACAAGGTGTAGGAAGGCTCTATCTAATACTTTAACCTAATTTAAGTTAGGTGCCTACCTACCTCAGCCGCCCCTGCGTTAAATAGGTCGACAAACAATGACTTCTGGTGACCCAGGTTTTTTCCAAAAACTTGTTATCCCAACCCATCAGGCACCAGACTATCACAAAGTTAAAATACGGGTGAGTCATTTTTGCACAAATAAATTTCAAATCAGCTTGTGAAGAGATAATAAATGACTATTAAAAAACTTCTCCACTCAGATTTCATTCACCACACATTTCTTCCCCATGACCCTGAAACTAACGCAGCGTAGAAAAATAGCATGTATTTCCCCCGCATGATTGCCAGTGCATCCAGATTAAACATATGAAGTGTGGGTGGGGTGGGCAGGTCAGGCGGGGAGGTAGGTGCACCCCTTCGCCCGTTTGACCTGCAAGTAGGTCGTGCTCGATCGATGCACCGCTGCTGCATCTTATACGTACCGAGCCCTGGGAATTCTGGTTTACGCAATAACTAAACAGCTTTGTAAATAAAATATAGTACCTAAGTAAAGGAACATTCCTAAGGTGGTATCTTTGGCTTAGTTAAAATTAGTTTGTTTAGTGCTCTGAGTCTGTAATAAAAGTACATAGGTAATTTAAAGTACGTAGGTCACACTTACCTTTGTCTTAAATTAATAAGATGGAACCTACCTATTGTCACATATTCTATTTTCTTTATAAAAAATTGGCTTTAATTATTACAAGAATTTGAAATACTTCGGTCTAGCTCGACTAAATCATTTTGCAAACTAAGCAACAACAATGTCCCGTATATATGGAAGTAGGTACCTATATTATGTGTTGGATAACTTTGAATCGTTTGGCAGATACAAAGCCAACAAGTCTAACTATGTAACTTTGAACAGTTAGAACCGATCCCCCCCCCCCCAAGTGATCCGATTACATTCGATTCAGCATGGGACGAGCGACTTAGCATGTTAAATAGGATTAATAGTTGGCAGCTCATAACGACATTAGTGTCGACAGACGGCGACGATTCGCTAATACGATAAAGATAAATGTAACTGCTATAACTACCTACTGTTCCAATAGGACTTCAAACTGATAAATAAGTTAATGGAGAGTTTTATCACTTATTTCCCCGTAACTACTAAAGCACCAAGTAATGGTGAAGCTCGCCTTCTTCACTTCCAATTGTTTCAGTTTTGGGAAACTGGTCTTGTTTCATTCTGACGTACGAAAAGTGGTGATCCTCAGCGTAATGCGAACAAACCATAATAAAATCTAAACCCTTTCTCAAACCTACACGTAAGTACATAGGAACATCCATTTATTTCATTACAAATAAGCCGTCCCTGGAATTTCAGAAAACACAGATTGACAGATTTTGTCATGAAATATAATAATAATGTTTATTCACAATAAGTATGTACCTACATTTTTTACAGTTACAGTGTTTTGTCATGAAATATCTTTAGATCACAACTTTAACATTTCATAACTGTCATCATTTGCCTAGATTTTTCTCGCCTATGTTGGGGTCGGCTTTCAGCTGCTGTCCAGCAACAATAAAAAGGTGAACCAACTGACCCAAGTGTGAAAAGGTGAGCGGTTTGGCTCTATCACAAATGCTCTTTGAGGCATCTACCATCATTAGACGGACAATGACGACGACAGGCCGTGTCGACGGCGCGTTCGTGTTCCACGCGCGCCTCAAAGAGATGTCAGCAACATGGAAGGGGCCCGCAAGGGCCGACGCCTGTCGAGGCTGCGGGTTGTCCGCAAGGGATACCGAGGCCTCGACATGAAGGGCGAAGAAGGAACATGGGTGGTTTTTAGTCAGTAGAAGTCTGACACTCCCTTTCGCTCTGCCCAAGAGCGGGAGGGGTTATTTGATGATTTCCCACACCCCAAAAAAAAAAAAAAAAAAGGCATCTACCATCGCATCGCTGAGTCGTGTTCCCGGACATTTATGTGCAGATTCGATTTTACCGACGGCTTTTATCGAATCATGTCGAGTCGAACGTTGCACCCAGCACTGTCCTCACATCTTGACGTAGGTACTATCGCGTTTACTGACGGTCGACCAGTGTTAAACCTTGCCTTACTCAGTGAGGTCGTCTCAAACTCAAAGCATTTGTTTCATATCTAAGACCAGTGACGGGCACTTTTACGAAGCCAAAAATAATAAGCTACCTACAGATAGTATAATAAAAGTCCTGGGGAAAAAAAAACGACCAACTTGTTCACACCTTCCACGAGAGAATTTAAATTATTCACATTGTTCATACCTTACCTACTACTACTACAGTTTAGGAGCCACAGTACACACATAGGAACAAGGCCTTAGCTTGAAAGTTTCTTGCGGAAAATTACTTTTGGTGAGAATTGTACAAAGTTAGTTGATATAAATTGAAAGGAAATCATTTATTTTGGGGAGAGGAGAAAATAAACTACAGTCTTTAACTAATATTTCCAATATTTAATATAGGAAAGGTAGAGCAACTTAAGCGAGTAATTTATTATAGAATGGCAGTGGTGGCGGCCTCTACTTACGAACAGTGAGTTGTGGGTTCGAACCCAGGCAGGGGCATTACTTTGTGTAATTTATTTCATCACCACTGCTCTCAAAGAACGGTGAAGGAAAACTTTGTGAGGAAACCGGCATGCCCTAGAACCAAAAATTCGAAGACTTATGACATCATCATCACAGCAATCCGCACTGGGCCCGCGTGGTAGATAGCCCATTCCCACTCAAAGAGAGGAGGCCTGTGTCCCAGTAGTTGGAACATTAATAGGCCGATGATGATGATGATGATGGCAAGAAGCCTATCGTATCGTTGATAGAGCCAATTGTCTCCAAACGCCTACAAAACTTTTCTAGGTACTCGTATATGAATTTTATTTATTTAGCTATTCATAGACACTTAAATACAATACCTAATGACAAGAATAGACTTCGTGGAAAGGCAAATTTAAATTAGAACCTACTTAGCAAAACCTATCTAGATACAGGGTGGAGGAGACAGCGACACGTAAACGGTTACCAGGTACTCAAATACATTACATATTTCAGAACCCCATCGATGTGTTTTTTTTAATAAGGACATTTGGACATGGTATGTCAGAAGTCTTCAATCTTTTCGGTTCTTGGTCATGTCATGCGAACAGCAGTAACGAACTTACAGTGTACTGTACCACAATGTTACAAAAAAGTGGTAGATACATTACTTACAAAACAGTACATAAACTTATACATGTTCTTATTTATAAGAGTTCCGCCAGACACGACAAAAGAAACAAACAATGAGCTCGCATTAGCAACAAGATTGACTCGGTAATACTATCCTCATCCCTCGGGGGTGTAGCGTTTTTGTACCGACAAACAAGAGAGAGTAAATTGAGTCGCGCCTGGTTACGGCACACGTGTTTATGTTACTACATAGCCTTAAGGTAAACCTTTCACATAGTTACCTGACGTAGGTACAGTCGACTAACGCTAGGGCAGCTTATTAAAAAAAAATCACGGGGACAATAGTAGTAAAACACAAAAGACAGAATAATATGCGAACTTCTTTTAATATTTTAAATTTTGTTTTAAAATTGTCTCAGGCTCTGTAAATGACGGTTGTGAGGGTTGTCCGGAGCTGTGGGTTGTTCGGGGCTGCGGGTTGTTCGGAGCTGCGGGTGGTTCCAAAGAGATACCTCGGCCCCGGACACAAAGGGCTAAGAAGGCACATGGGTGGTTTTATTCAGTAGAAGTCTGATACTCCCTTCCACTCCGCCCAGAGCGGGAGGAAGTCATTAGACGATTTCCAACAATCCAAAAAAAAGCTCTGTTTATAACACAGATGATTAGCGACTGAGAAAGAGTTATTCTGTAATTCTTTAGGATAATTCACAAGGAATACTTTATTTTTTTTAGTTATCTGTTGATAACAATTTAGTAAGGATTACATATTAATAAGATGTATTTAGCGCATTCGATTATCCTGTAATGGCAGATGTAAGTATAAATTAAAAAAAAAATGTTGAACCAAAGAAGAGTACGTTCTTAAATGTTTTTATTGGCACTGTAAGCAGCCTATAGGTAGTCTTAGTAACGGTAGTCAAAAGCAAGTTTGGTTGACTGTACCACCTATCATGGCTTAATTTACTGAAGTAAGTGTTATAGCCAGAGGGCGTTTGGTTGAAGACAAGACTCTGTATATGGGCATTATCCTGAACTATGTTTATCTGGGCAGAATCATTTTGCTACCTTTATTCCATTATATTTGGGGTCGGCGCAACACGTTTTCTTTTTCCATTCTTGCCTGTTAGACGTCACGATGGCATTTACCTACTCCTTTCTCTTTCATATAATTCCTCACGCAGTCCATCCATCTTTTCTTTGGCCTTCCTCTGCCTCTCCATCCATCTGAGCAGTGTACAATTTAAATTACTATTTCTGTGAGCTATCTAGACTAATGTGGGTAACAGATAAACTGCCTAAGTGGTCAAGAGGATTTTGCTTGCTCACATAGTGGACTCATTTATTTAATACTATAAGTACATAGTGTGTAGTGTGTGTGTCAGGGACCCAGGTACGTCCTTAAACTGCGACCAGCCATCGAGGGACGGGCAGCAGCGTCCTTTAGACTTTTGGTGACCTCACTGCGATCCCCAAGCCGCCTGCCAAGCGTGGGGTCTTTGTTCAGCAGTGGACGTGTTCTGGCTGATGATGATGATGATAGTGTGTAGAGGCGTATAAAATAAAACCAGCATGTTGTATTTCCTCAGTACATACGGCGACACATAAAGCTACACATTTCCAGTTTAATATGGCCTCGCTTTGTATAGATTTCTCGTACAGCGAGAGATCCGCATAAACTGCTTATGTATAGGTTGATTTATCGTCGGGCGTACAACGATTCATCGCCGTTTTATTAAATCTTTTTTCGCAGTAAATTCGCTCACTTGTTTTCGTATTCATACGTTTCCTTGCAGAATTCCTTGGAATCTAGTTTATTATATTACTTACTCTTATTTCATTATAGGAGAAGCGGGATGGTAAGTATTTTATCGAGGTCGACTTCTTGGTACACACATAGGTAAAACTTGATTATTTTGTACCATTTTGGTATAAAGAAATCAAATTATGAGTCGCTTTTCACACGAGGCAGAACGGAAATCAATTTCAAATTTCCGATTTGCTTGCTCGAATACTTTTGCTCGCTTCTCTTGATAAAATCTGTTGAAAGATTAAGATTGAAGGTACTAGTTCGAGATAATATCATTCAGAATGTAGGTACCTATAAGTAAAACAGTAAAAATATAAGGTGTAAACGAACTCTTCACGACGCGCGACGCCAAACTTTCTGTACATCAAATTAAGTAAGGGCTACGCAATAATATTGCTGGGAATCGACTTTTTTTTGTTAAATAATTGCATTCAAAAATTAATACTTTACTTTAAAATAAATATTATAGATTCTATTTAATTTTAGAATGTATTTATTTTACATTAAAAATTGCATTAAAATTAAAAATTATTTTAAAACTTTATGATGATTATGATAAAACGTGAAAAATCACGTTTTGCAGTAAGACTCAATGTGCACTTAAAACGTTGTGCTGATAGATGCGTTGAATAGTACGGGGGTCATGGAGGTCATCATCATCTGCCTAGCCTTTTCCCAACTATGTTGGGGTCGGCTTCCAATCTAACCGGATGCAGCTGAATACCAATATTCACGGAAGCCGGGGGTCATGGAGGTATTAAAACTAAAGTAACAGCATAATTTTCTTTTACAAGTTTTAATTAAAAAGTTGTAAAAGAAAATTTGTGAAAAAGGATACTCGACTGGGTACAATGGTAACATCAGCAGTCTGAGACCAAAGGTGGTTGGTCGGTGTCCATGTCACAAATGCTTTGAACATACATCAGCGGTGACAATTTTGTATTGTGATTTCTGGTTTGCTTCCCCCAATATCTTCATAACTAGGTTTCCTCATGGTTCAGAAAACAAAATCGCCAGGACGGGGAGAATAAGTGACTTTCGGTTTCTCTTAAAATCTTCTCATAACTTTCAAAATCTTCAGTCTGGTAAATAATTACGTATATTTTTATGATTTCATTTCACGTGACTGACACAGCAACCCTAATAGTGCATAACCGAACGACTTTCGTGAGTAATGTTTTGGATTATCACGTTTTAAAGACAGAATAACTTACTATTGACGTATTTTCATTACATTGCTGTTTATTGTAATCATCATAATATTTACTTTGTTGTATTATATATAGCTGTATGTTTACAGTCTGAAGATGAGTTAACCTTGAACCTAGCTTAAATCAGAAGCTAATTGTCAGATGTCGGTATATCCTTAAGGGAAAGCCGAAATAAAATATTATCTGATCCAAAAAAAGTTAATTAATAAGTACCCATGTGTTTATTTACTGTAATATAAAAATAATTTATTACAAAATAATAATTCGCTAAAATAGGAGCAGCTTTTCCTTGCGGTTTCTTTGTTATCCTAGAATCTAGCATCCAGACACCTCTGTCCTCCAAATGATAAGGCTCCACGTTAATATTTCCTTACACCGTGGACATAAGGTTCAATTTCCCCTTTCAATTAAATTAGGAAGATGAAGAGCGCAGGCGTGAAGCTATTGACTGTCCCCCTCCCTCCCTCTTCTGAAAGCTGAATGTAGTGCTCACAGGACCCAAACAAAGGATAGATACGATATCACGGTACCACTGATTACGACTTGAAATTCTTTGACGTACCTAAGTGACAGAGAGAGAGAAACTTCGGACTTATTGCGCCTCTAAATGTAGATAGATTTCCTCTTTTCACGTAGGTTTCAAAACTTTTCTTAAAAGGTATTATTATGATGGTTGGTTGGCAGGGTTTCGTACTGAGAGTCTAAAGTTTTCAATTAACGTTTTTTGCCTGTATTTCAGTTAGAAGCCGTAATTTTTCCTCGTCTGAAGCCTTTGTTGTGAGTTTTGGAAGTTATTGGCAGTACTTAGTTGGCTTTCTTTTGTTTTTATTTATTTTGTGGTTCTGACAAAATAAATATTTGTGTACAACATTGTTTGATGTTGTTATTTAAGCTGACGAGTCGTTGAGGCTTCCCACGGATATTATTGTTTGTGGAAATTCGAGATTTCTTTTTAATATTTGAGTTGGATAGTTAATACATAGTCTTATAAAAAATTAAACTAGAATAAATTAATTATTTAAATAGTGGTGACAATCAGCATCCAAGAACTTTTTATGTTAAGAAAAACTACCTATCTGGTCACGTTGATATACTCAAAAAATCGTCTTTATTTTATACAATGCGCATAATAAATACATACATAAATACATAAGCTCACGCCTTTTCCCACGGGGGTAGATGGAAACCACAGAAATCCACCTGCTACGAGATATAAGCGCTTAAATGGGATTTCAAGCGTTCTGCCACGTAGATAATTAAAAGTCAGTCAAAAACCTATCATAAAATCATTCTAGTCGAGCTATGTTTCTTTTTTACAAAGCTTAAGCTAGATTTTTGTAACTGTAGTGACAGATTGCTACGCCAAGCGCTACAAACGTTAGTATCGCTACGCGCATCAAACGCTACGAGCGATACATATCGCTACAAACATAATAACAACTCATTCTCGTGTGTACACTAAATACGTTGTCACTCTGATACATCTTTGATATTTTAATCGAAGCTGAATTGTTTTTTTACTGAAGTGGCATCAATTGTGTGAATGCTGTCATTGTACCTATTATAATTCGTTGTGAATATTGAATCTGCTCATTTGAGTTGGACAGTTGACCTGTACTGTTAGCCTGTGTCATCCCAGTGCTGAGCAAAAACCTCCCTCTGACCTTCAAATCTTTCCATTAAGGGCCAATGTGAACCACTGGGCGTTGGTTCTGTCCAGCTCGTCCTACCATCTTCTGTGACATCTACTGCGTCGCCTTATGACTGTGTTACTTCACAACGTGGTTATTTTGGCCCATAGCTCGTCGGGCATACGGCAGACATGGCCAGCCCAGTCCCACTTCGGCTTAGTGGCTTTTTGGGCACGTCAGATACTTTTGTTTTGGAGGGCAGTGTAGTATTTCGTATTATGGTCGATTAGTTTAACGCCTAGGATACTGCGCTCCATTGCACGTTGGCAAACCTGAGCTCATGTAGGTTACCTTTTTGTATAATTTCCAAAATCAGCTGAAAATTTACTGGAACATCATTGACGTGTTTTTTAAACTTTTATAATATTCTACAAAAATTAAAAAAAAGACGTGTGGCACTTGGAGACTGCCGCGGTAAAGCTATTGCATAGCATTTTTTATCAACTTATGCAATTATAATTATTTATTTATTTTATTAATGCAGTATTTAAATATAGTATTTATACTTACACTTTTACTAATCATCCTCATCTTTTATAAAATGTCCTTTTACGTCTCATGTCGCGCCTTGGCGACAACTATTTTTGTTGGCAGCCTTATAATCGATCTTATTCGATTTATTAACTTTGATTTTGCTGTTTTAAAATATTAAATCTAATAATTTTTCAATGTTTACTTTTCATCTGACATTACGTCAGTTGTCAAGATGTCATTTACTTTTTCTTTTATTTTGTGTCATAGTTTTTCTTAGTGGTTAGAGCTATGAAGGTTACATTTGATTTATATAATTTAATTTATTTTGATTAATATGTTTGCTCAAATAATGTAATTTATTGATAATTTCTATTAATAGTATCTTATCTTACGCTTATAAAATTAATTAACACGCTCACAGAAATTCTTTGAGGAAGTTTTTGACTGAATAATAAAATTAAATACAGGCAACTCACAATTTTTGATTTCAAGAAATTGTCAAGTGTCAATTCGTTAGGTTTTATTTTCGTTACGGAATTTCTGGATTCGGTCCCCACGCTCAAGGCCCGCGATAGAAGCTATGCAATAGCTTAAAATATCTTTCATAATTTTGAGAAAATGCTAGGCAGAAGACGTTAGAGTTCATAAAAGCGACGAAATAGAAAACTGAACATTTTATAGTTATTTAATAGGTAAGTGCTACTATCACTGCATAGTATAAAACAAAGATGCTGTCGCTGTCTGTCCGTCCCTACGAGGTATGCTTAAATCTTTAAAACTACGTAGCGGTTTTTAATAGACAGAGTTATTCAAGAGGAAGGTTTTAGTATATAATTTGACCGACATCCACGCGGGCGAAGCCGCGGGCATCAGCTAGTTACAAATAAATAATGAACCTAGCAACCTTTTATATCCGCTAAAACAAAGTCTATCTACCTATCAGATTTCAGAGCGTAAGAAATTCAATACCACCTCGATAGCAGTATCTACGCGTAGGTTCTAACGGTATACTTATAATATCAGTATTCCTAGAAGCTATCGGCAATATTGCACTGCACCGGTCCAATTTCTAGCTTCTCTCTCCGGGTTTCGCTCACGTTTTCATCAATACATTATGGAGTCTGTGAGAGACTAGCAGAATAATTTTATATGTTGGAAAGGGACATAAAACATTGCAAGATATAACTTCACGTGAAGTTTGGTAGTGGAATTCAAGGTTAATTGTTTTCTGTTGTTGTTCATCAAGTATTTTAAGGTTATTGGTCTTGTTGTTCCGATTATGGTTTGGGAAAGGAATTTCTACGAAATGTAATTTCGTAGAAGAAAGTTCGGTTTTCTCTTTTCTTTTTTTTTCTTACCACATGCGTTCAATATTAATGGGGATAACTTTTTTGGAAGCGTGCTTTTTGGAGTTTTACCAGATATTATGACAATTATTGTAGCTTAGCTATATACATATAGGTGGTATTATGTTGGTTTAATGAAAGTAGGAAGTTAATGAATTTCATCAATTTTTACGGACCTGTTAGTATAGTGCTCAATTTGGTTATGGAATACATTAAAGATCTATTTCAGGAAATCGGAGTAGCCACAACTTACCGAATAAATTCTAAAATGTAACAGAATTCGTATGAAATTACCTGCCAAGTAAGTTAACGGGATCTTAATTGTAATTTACGATACTTTTGTACCTATTCGATGTTTTGCCGATTCACAAAATTCATTCTGAGCCACTGTATACAGGTACTACTAAATTAATCAACGCGCCCACCTGTGTTTCAGCCTATGTTTACAATACCTAACAACAGTCTGGCTTCTTCGTCGTATCATAAACGTGAACTTATCCTCGCATCACAACAAATCGTAAATCGTCACAAATGTATCGGTAGGCCTTGCAAGAACGCATGGAGTACTCGTAACGTGACTTAGAACTATTTTAATATTGAAAATGATTATTCCACACATAATATATTTAAGGAACAAAATGTACACAGTACAGTGTACTTTGTTTGTACCTCATTTAAAGCCTAGCCTTTTCCCAACTATGTTGGGGTAGGCTTCCAGTCTAACCTGATGCAGCTGAATACCAGCATTTTACATGGAGCGACTGCCTATCTGATCTACACAACCCAGTTAATACTGGGTAATGCGATATCCCTTTGTAAGACTGTTTGTCAGACTTTTTGAGCCACTACCTGACTACCTGTAACGACAGTCAAATAAATTTTCCAAGTATATGTACTAACACTTAAGATTTGTATGTATTACTATCAAATTGGATTTTATGATCCGTTCAATAAATGCTTTGATTGATTACGTACAGCTCTGCCTTAGCCTCCGGACTTACAAGCCTCAAGTTACGTTATGCTATAGAATATAATAATATAGCTGTCATTCGAACTTACGTGAAGGAACCGTTACCCTACGTGTTACTAACACGAACAGACGAACAGTTCCGAAAAGTTTACAGCGACAGGGACCCAAGCTGATGACTCCGAGATGATCGATTGTGTTTACCCAATCCAGTAAATTCATGCTTACGATCGCGTCCTGCATTGGTATCCACGAAACGGAAACAGACGCCGCGGTAGACCATTGCAACGATGGAGAGACGATATCGTCGCACTGGCAGGAATAGAGTGGACCAGGATGACCCAAGATATAAATGGAAACAGATGGAGGAGGACTTTATCTAGAAATAGATGACCTTATTGTAGGTTAAATTCTTTCAAAATATAGAAATGTTAATAAAGGCAATTTTTTTATAGGAAACTAGCTTTTGTCCGCAGCTACGCCCGCGTAGATGTCATAAACTTGAAAGAATTATGTATTAAAACCTTCCTCGAGAACCACTCTATCCATTGGTGAAAACAGCATGAAAATCGGTGCAGTAGTTTTTGAGTTTATCAGCAACAGACAGACGCGGCGAAGGACTTTGTTTTATAATATGTAGTGATGCCTACATGTGTGTTGTTCGAAGTTACATGTTCACATCGCCTGTTCGTGTTGTTACTTAACACGAGCAGACGAACAGTTCCGACAAGTTCACAGCGACACGAACCCAAGCTATTGCTCCGAGATGATCGATTGTGTTTACCTAATCCAGTACATGCGTTTTGTGTTCATTCTGTTAGTTTCCAACTGCCTGGAGTGTTGGGTTACGTAGGGCTATATTTAGGGAGCCTTTGAAGTTTTAGGCTAGAATTGGGACCTATCCGATTATGAGTTGACTGATTCTTTATTTTGGCAAGGTTAGGTATGAACGCATTACATCGTATGATTTGTTTGATGTCCATCAAAACGAAGAGTAATAATAATAACTATGGGTCATCATCATCTGCCTAGCCTTTTTCAAATATGTTGTGGTCTGCTTCCAGACTAACTGAATGCATCTTAGTACCTGTATTTTATATGGAGCGACTGCCTATCTGACCTCCAAAAGCCAGTTAGTACTGGGTAATACGGAAGACTGGTTGTCAGAATTTTTGAATGACGGACTCAACGGTTTAACGTGCTTCTAACCCATCCACGGACCAACATAGGCAAGGACGACTTAACCTGAAGATCGACCCCGTTGGTTGTAATTTAGCCACTAGTCCCTCGTACATACGGGTACCTCAGTAAAATTTGACTGTGGTTGGTAAAGGAAAAAATATTGTTTGGAAAAATGTAGTGTTCAAGTTTTCTGTATTTTACGCGCGATAGACAATTTTCTCCCACGAAAATGACTTGCACAATTTCAAGGCTAAGGCAATGTTTGATTCCTGTCGAGGCTGCGGGTTGTCCGCAAGGGATACCGAGGCCTCGACATGAAGGGCGAAGAAGGAACATGGGTGGTTTTTAGTCAGTAGAAGTCTGACACTCCCTTTCGCTCTGCCCAAGAGCGGGAGGGGTTATTTGATGATTTCCCACCCCCCAAAAAAAAAAAAAAGGCAATGTTTGATAGTCCGTATGTTTACGATGTAGACAGATAATAAATATTCAGAGCTATTGATTGAACATTCACAAGTTTATGCACATTTCTAATAGTGTGTGTAAAATTGCACCATGGTTTCATATTCATGTCCCGTATGACATAACCCATTTTATTGCGACGATGACTCAAAAGTTTATGAAAGCCGTTTCGTATGTACAAAATTAAATGCAATTTCAAGCCCGAGTCACGCAAGAAGTCGAGACAGAACACAATAATCTTAAACTTTGAACTAAATTAGGCAGACGTGTTTACTAAAGTATTTTACCAAAATAATCTACAGTTATCGACATAAAAGGTATTTACCATACGTCCAACAATACTCCTTAATATTCCCTGCGGTGTGCCCATCTATTAGGGTTTAAATATCCCCCACTGCCAAGGTCACATCGATCGACGCATCGCGAGACAGGGATGCGTATATCTCTTGCGTAATCTATCTCTATCCCACGGGAAAATGTCGGATGGGAATCAGTGGGTAGACTGTTGGTAAACAAAGAAATACAGAAGGGGACCTGGTATATGTTATCTAAACTTGGATTTCGGTTCAGTTCGGTTTT
The DNA here is from genome assembly GCA_949774965.1 of Diarsia brunnea. Classification (NCBI taxonomy): domain Eukaryota; kingdom Metazoa; phylum Arthropoda; class Insecta; order Lepidoptera; family Noctuidae; genus Diarsia; species Diarsia brunnea. Next base: position 15,935,467 of record OX459001.1, read on the forward strand.
ATGCAACGTTGCATTACGATGATCATAAGTTTCTGGTTTAAGAGCTCGGGTGTGGTGTGTCTTTGTGATTTTTCTTTGTGTGACCTCGATGCAATATGCCAGGTAAGTTTTAGTTATGTTGTTTTTTACACTAAGTGCCTACTGTTTCACCACCCTCGTTTACATTCCCGTAAACTCACTTTTTTTTTTGGGGGTTGTCAAATCATCAAATAACCCCCACGCTCTTGGGCAGAGCGGTAGGGAGTGTCAGACTTCTACTGACTAAAAACCACCCATGTTCCTTCTTAGCCCTTTATGTCGAGGCCGCGGTATCTCTTGCGAACAACCCGCAGCCCCGACGGGAAAAACCAGCACGCCTGTGAGACATTTCTCAACGGTATTTAAAGACAGGTTAGAAGCCTATTGGCGGCTTAAAATCTCTGACACCAGATTAGCCACTAACCACACGGTATAAGATAGTATACCTACCTATAGCTACTTATTTTTTTGTAGTATCCTAAGACTTATTGTTGAGCCTACGTTGTCCCCCCATATCTTAGTACAGTCAGCATCAGAAGTAGATTAACACGACACAAAGTTTCAAAGCAGGTGTTTTAATAAAATATTTTTAGATATTACTCGTTACTAACAACTAACAAGTTATTAAAGAGTAAGGAATATTTTGAAGAATAATCCTCTGAAACAAAAAAGAACTGGAGTCTTGTACATCAAATAACTAAAACTTCGAAATGTTAAGCTACTTCTGCTGCTGACCGTACTAATGCTGTAACATAAAAATATTGTAAAACCAAACCATTTTAAAAGAGTAACCATGGAGTTTCTTGCCGTTTTTTTTCCATAGGAAACAACCAACCCGACTCGTGCACCTTTTTGACGACGTTTTACAAGTACCCATGTAGGCCTATGTGAAATATTTTTTAAGCCTTCCTCAAACCACAGTCACTATACTCTCTCTGCCTAGGCACATTCAGTGGTAACATAACAATTTCGTATATTCCCAACTCGCAAGTGCTCTACTCAATAATTAAAGTTATTCGACCTCAGTCTGAGCAGACAGTTCTCTATGATTTAATTAGACAGTCTGTCTCTTAATTATGTACTGAAATACATACATAGTTCGTTAAGGCAGAAACCTACATAATTAGCGAGCTCCCACTTAGGTACCTGCACATCCACCTATTGTCTTACGATTCTCGGTAAACCGACTAATTAAGGAACGAACATAATTAATATTCTCATTTTTAGAAGACTCCACTCTACGAAAAACGTAAATTATCGCGAAGAAAGTCAATTCTCTCAAGTGGCGATTAAAAGGAGTTCCATTTTACTGAGAATTTTCAATTTTCCGTTTTATTGAACTTGACTGTATTATGTAGATTTTTGTGCCGATGGAATACAGGCGTGTTCGTTCGCGTAGCCGAATCTTCTACGCCGTAGAAAGTGCTACGCCGTAGACTTGCTACGAGACTTTCGCTTTTGAGCTTTACATTGCTTGTTTGGACTGCACCGTTCGATAACCGTCAGTTGTAATGTTGCGATGGATGTTGCGTTTATGGATTGTATAAGTTTTCGTTTGAAAGATAAAAGGTTGACTTTGATACGTTCTAGGACGCCTGCTTGCCTCGCCGGCCGGCAAACGTGCGCTTCGATGTTTACATTGCATTCAAATGGCGCACAATTTTTGTCTTGTCGATGGATCATCCTTGAGTTCTTTTAAGATTCAATTTACGATTATAGCATATTGAAGTGAATAGGTTTTGTGTGATTTTTGCGGGGTGATTTATTAGTAATAATTGACTGAAATCTTTTATGACGAGTAAGAAAAGTTAAACGTAAAAAAAATCTATGAATGAAAATGAAAATCATAAAAATTGATGCACCAAGTCTATCACGCAGCAACTACTCCACTAACAACATAGCGTGTTACAACTCAATAAAACCATTGCATTTACTAACTACTAACCTTTTAATAGCATAGTTGAACTCCTCAGTCGCTAGTTAGACATGGACGTAATTGTCTCTCATTTCCTATCTCAAAGCGAAGAGTATCGATAAAATATTCGCTTGATCAGGCCCGGCTCCGCCCAACTTCCCAACTTCAGGCTTCAGTCGAGTCCGCAGGCGCTGGCGAACACACGTCTCTCCGCCATCTTGATTCTCGGCGCCATTCCGTGCATTAAACACTTCCTACTCAATCACCATTTCAGTTTTAAATACGGAAGTGTCGTGACAACACGCAGGTTAATACCGGTGAGTTTTTTTCGCAATTTATTTTACTTTAAACACAGATTTGTTTATTTTAAGACGCCCACAACGGGATGGCCTCCCAAGGACGTTTTTGTTCACTTACTGCATGTACGTGCATAGCTACGTATATGTCATTCATTTTGGAGTTTTTTAGGGACGTAGATGTTTTCAATATTTTGTTGATGTTTCGAAGGATGTAAATATAAATAAGCGGAGTAATGATGACATTTGGGCTTTACGTTTGGGACCTGACCTAGGCGAAGGAGGCGGGTACATAGTGGGTGCATACAGACGAGCTTTTTATAGATGCTGCGTAGTTGGGGGATCAATATTCGGGTTGTGCACGGAGTTCCGCAAACTCCTTTGAGAATTAATGAAGGGATCTACTTCGTCATTTGAATATTTTTGGCGTACAATTATATTTAACCTTTTTATATTGATAGCGTTTTTTATTTACATGTATAAAGTAATCATACAAAGGCCACATTTACCAGAAACAACACATTTTAATGAGAAACATGGTGTTCTTTTATCGAGTACTTAATTTTTGTACCTACGAGTAAGTACTACGCATCAAAAAGGCACTCTCTTCACCCCTAACTTAAGATACAAAAACCTTCACCCGTTGATAAACTGGAAGAGTTACATCACTAGAACCTGTTCCTCAGTGAATGTTAGTCAATATGAGCGAACGACACGCCCACTCGCGAACAACGAACCCGCGGTAATCGGGTCAACCACCAAGAATTTCCGAAGCTAACTTATGTAAGCATTCGTTTAATAACACCTTGGAATGTAAATAATATCGGGGTTTTGCATCTGCATTATTATTTTGAATTTTGTCAGCTGGATTTTTGGGTCGAAAATCAGAAAACTGCACTTAATATGGTAATGGAAGAGAGTTAGATTTTAATGTTATAACATAGGTAACATGACATCACGCCTATAATCCCGGGTTAGGCAGAAGTGTACCCCATTAGTACCACATTTCGCCAGTTTTGTTTAAGTTCCATCTAATAGGGGGCGGGCCTATTGCCATCAACCGAGCACAATAATAATTTGAATGTTAAATCTTGTAAATTATGTTCATAACCTTCACGCTTGTATTCCCCATTGGGTTTAGCATACCGATTGTGTAACATTTAAATGTTGCCAGGTACGGGGCGGGCGTGTATGTATCTATCTAAGAATCATCATCATCATCATCATTTCAACCAAAAGTAGTGTAGTGTTATGTGAATAGTACACCACACAAACTACCTGGAGTAGTAGAACAAATTTCCGTGCGTTCAAGTATTTTTGTCATACCTATTATTGGAATCAAATATAACAGCTCACAACTTAGGACCCAGTAATATTAATGACAATAATATCCGTGGTGATAGGCAACTGGGCTTATCCCAGTTGTATACGTCCCTGTGTGCCTATTGGCCTTGTTCTGTTCTGTCTCCTGCTGATATGGAGGGAAGTGGAAATTATGTTTTTCTCCTCCGCTATTCTTTTCTGATTAATTTCGTTGCGGGATCCAAGACAGTTAAATCGTTTCTCTGGGACTTCGTCGAACTTCATTGTCTCGGCGCTTTTCTTGTGGTCGCCACTGTTGATTCTGGCTAACAGGAGTTACAGTGGTTTGGGAATAGTGTGGCGAGCTTGTCCCATTTTATATACCTGCAGTATTGTTACTCCCTCTTCCTCTTATTCATTCAAATGTCGTCTTTTAAATAATGCTTTTAGCAATAAGCCCATTGTGGCACCCCTTATTAAATAATATACATACCATCACGCCTGTAATCCCTGAAGGGTTAGGCAGAGGTGTACCTAATATAACACCCACATTTCACCAGTCATATTTAAGACCCATCTAATAGGGGCGAGCCTATTGCCATCAAACGGAAAATATGAAATGTTTTCTTATACGTCAATTGAATTGAATTTGTATGGTGTACACAATAGAATATACTCTATTGAAATTGAATTTGTTTATTGAAAAAATTGATATACAAAAATATTTACAATATGGCCTTAACAACTATAGGTATACAGTAATAAACCTGTATCTCAGGTAATGTATCTACATAGCGAGCGAATTACCATCAGCTATGGAAGAAACAAAACGGCAAAAAAATCGCGTTTGGTGTATGGGAGCCCCCCTTAAATATTTATTTTATTTTGTTTTTAATGTTTGTTGTTATAGTAGCAACAGAAATACATAATTTGTGAAAATTTCAACTGTCTAGCTATCGCGGTTCTTAAGATACAGCCTGGTAACAGACAGACGGACGGACAGCGAAGTCTTAGTAATATGGTCCCGTTTTTACCCTTTGGGTACGGAACCGCAAAAAAAAACGTGCTCCTACGTAGTTCCTGACGGAACGAGCTCGTTATAACAACAATTAATCAAACGAGACAGAATATTTCAATAACTGCACTAATAACTGTTCTAGTCCTTTTGTGATTGTAGCGAAATTAATTGGACTTTGGTTCCTATTGTATTGGACCCAATTAACTACAGCTTAGGCCTTCAATTTTCTCTCTCCTTTCCTTATTTATAGAGTGATCACCTTCTAAGGTAAACGGACGCGGTCCCGTCGGGGCTGCGGGTTGTTCGAAAGAGATACCTGGCCTGAGCGGGAGGAGTCATTTGATGATTTCCCAGCCCCCGAAAAAAACGGTTGGACTGAAACGTTGGTTCAGTGGTCGCAAGCGCCACCACACACACGCTGAGCACGAGGTTCTGAGTGCAATGCCCGGTCGGGAAAACTATTATTGGGTTTTTCCATCAGTAGCAGCCACGGAGTTTGGATTTATGCCCGGACGATGGCAAGAGGTTACCCCCTATTACATGGAACTTAAACATAACTAGCGAAATATGTGTACTATTAGGGTAACACCTCAAAAATTTTCTTTTTTGGGTCTTGGGAAATCATCAAATAACCCCTCCCGCTCTTGGGCAGAGCGGAAGGAAGTGTCAGACTTCTACTGACTAAAAACCACCCATGTTCCTTCTTAGCCTAATAAAAAAAAAATAGCCTAAAGGTATCTCTTTCGAACAACCCGCAGCCCCGACGGGAGGGTACTCCTCTAACTTATCCTTTGAAGATTACAGGTGCGATGTTGTCATGGAAAATCACGTCCCATTTTCCATCCAAACGTACTCTTTTGAACTGTCCAAACCCATTCATCTTTTCATACATGCCCGGCCAATGATGCAATCGCGTGTATTCATAAATTCATGGGCAGTAACCGTAATGGTCCCTCTATTTTTACGTCAGAATTATTGATCATTACTTTGTTTTTGACAGCTTTTGTATAGGTTTACTTTGTAACTGACCGCCTATCAAATATTACGTGCGTCATACCATGCAATGTACATAAAACTGGTAAAGGAAAATAGTTCGGAAAGATGAGGAAATTGTGATTAAATAATATGAGGCACTCGGGTCTTGAGGTTAAGCCTCATTTGTCTAGGTAGATCCGTGGATTTCAGTGGCCTGAAAATCTGACAACCAATCATACCAAGGAGTATAGTATGATTACCCAGTACCAACTGGGTTAGGGAGGTCAGATAGGCACTCGCAAGGGCGGATCCAGGGGGGGCACGGGGGCACGTGCCCCCCCTGACTGTTATGGAGTTTTCATCACAGTGCATACTTATTAGCCAAATCGAATTATCAGACCAACATAACAGAAAAAAAACATGAGTAAAACTTGCGCGTTTCTTTTGGAATAGGATTTTTCTGGGGAGGGGGGGGCACATGTAGTCTAGTCAACAAGTGCTTTTTGTAAAAAAAAAATCTCCACAACCGATATATGAATAATAAAAAAAATTACCAAAAAGCTCTTGTTGACTAGACTACTTGTGCCCCCCCCGAAAAGAAATCCTGGATCCGCCCCTGGGCACTCGCCTCTAGTGAAACACTGGGACTCAGCTGCACCCTTGTTAGAATGGAAGCTAACTTCAATACAGTTGGGAAAAGGCTATGCAGATGATGAATTCAGAAAGATGAGTGTTGATGAGTGATGTTCAGTGTTGTCATAATAAAAACTACCACGACTTGAAGTTGAAGGTTGTAGTTTCCAACTCATGCAGACACTGAACGGTGAAGGACATCACAGTGTGGAGAAAACGACAATCTTTAACTGAAAATTCACCAACCCGTGTTGAGCCAGTGCTATGTTATGGGTTGATAGAATCTTTCGATATTATGTACCTTATAGGTACTGGCCAGGCTATGGCTTTTCATGCCGAACCGAACCTGCATGGTCATCAACTCCCTCGAATAAATTACCTACACTTATCATTTTTCATATCAGACACGCACGGTTATCGGCACTTTGATCGGGACTCATTTGTATAAGAACCTTATCAGTATAGGTATTTTGAATTAACTAATTAAACTAACTGCAATATGACTGTTTATGTGCAGCTAAAAGGATCAACTGTTTTATTAACCGTTTATTGTACTTACAGTCATAACTCGTAAGTCATGACATGAACGAATATTATTCGTCGAATCTTTAGATATTTACCTGAAGATTTTAAAAAATATTAATAGGTTCTAAAAATATTGATTTAAAAAATTGGTTATAAATAACTTATTCTAATGTTATCAACTTAACATTATAAGACTACCATTATTCTGTAAACACTTTTTTCATGATTTCAACCTCTCTATCTGGCAAATTATTAGGTTCCCGAAAAAAATGGCGTCAACAAAAAATAAAAAATGTATGCTGTGGGCTTGCAGCCGCGTGCGGTTTCGGAAATTTACGACATAGTGAGTTTGGTCCTTATTGGATTTTTCTGCTAAATTATTCGTGTGCAACCTGGAGTTTCTCGTAGTTTATGTGATAACTTAAGAGGCAGTCTCTCGGACCCTGTATTTCGATCGCATGTTATTACTGAAACTGTCCGCACTTATTCGTTTCTTATTCAGCTTATTATACAATGTGCTCTCGTTAAAATTTAGGAGATTTTCATAAACCCACCCATTTTGTTACTGATTCGGGACAAGAATCATTAGTGACGACTAATACAGGCTGGAATTAGCCTGTTTTTAAGAAAAGTGAGAACTCTTCGATATTAACGTCTGGACAAATTATACTTTAAAGTCGTTTCGTCTGCCTGTGTTATTGTATTATTCTTCTTTAACCCAGAATTTGATATGATTTCTCCAGTATTCCAGAACATAATATGTATTGATAAAGCATCCATATTTGAACTTGCTCTCTCATTCCACAAGTAGGAAAACTACGCAGAGCCTGGGCGGGGTCACTAGTTATTTTACAAAGTTGTTAAAGATAGTTACATAAGGTGGTAAAGTCTGAGATGTCAGCAACATTGCAGGGGCAAAGGCTGACGCCTGTCGGGGCAGCGGGTTGTTCAAAAGAGGTACCGCAGCTGCGGACACAAAGGGCTAAGAAAGAACAGAGATGAGTCATTTAATGATTTCCCACCCCGCGTAAACGTGGTTAAGTCTACAGAGAAACGGTCATGGTGCTGCCTAGATACTAAAAGCCTTATGTATTTACTCCTCAAGGTACCATAAACTTTTAAAAAGAAAATGCTCGCTTCGTTAACCCTGAAATTCGAAGCTTTATAGCCACCAATTTGAAATAGGAGGAGGATTGACAATTTACTTTCTTATAAACATAAAATTAGAGCGACATCGTAAAAAGATATTTGATATGCAAATATTTTTTTTATTACGACAAGAATGTCATAAATAAGCAGTTATATAAATGTCTATGGTTTTATGTCTACACCAAAAGGAAGACAGTATTACAATAATTATACTTCACTTCAAGGGTTCAAGATTAGTCACGATTAAGGGTAGTAGTAATAAGTACCTGGGTTACCAAGTCCTGCTGGGGTGATAATAGAGAAAATGAAATTTCCTGGAGATGAGACCTAAGTAGATCGATTTCTGCTCTCATTTGTAGATTTTGAAAGTCGTTATGAATTGCAGGAGCCCAATAGTCTGACAACCAGTCTTACCAATGAGTATAGTAATGTATCCAGTATCTGGTTTGTGGAGATCAGATAGGCTAGGTCCCACGTAAAATATTGAAATTCAGCTGCATCTGGTAAGACTGGTATCCGACCCAAACATAGATGATGAATCGTCGATATTTATTAATAGGACAACAATCTTTTAAATAAACATTTACTTATTGGAGTTGCTTTTAGGTATGTCGACGAACCGTGAGCCAAAGTACATAAAAAAAGGAAAACTTGTAAAAACTTTTTAATTTTTCAAATGCCAACCCATAAAAACCCTTTGTTTGGAGTACTTTCGTGAGAACTTTGGCTGAAGTTCTCAGGGTTTCACTTGTGTTTATAAAAGACCCCCTAAATTCTGCCGTTCTTTGTTATATTTATAGCAGTTTGCCAGTTGTCAGAAGCCTGACAAATGGTCTGACCTTTTGCTGGCAGTTGCTAGTGTTCCCGACAGTGGCTTCGGATATATCTGTTCTGTGTTTCTGTTACCAGGTGTCTCCAAGAGGGGGAATTACGTATTTTATTGTTGTGTTGCTGTTGTTGTTTTTGTCAATAATACTAACATAGGTTAAGGAATACCAAATGGGTACCTGAAGTAAAGTATTTAAATAAATATCGCCAATTTTGAAATGATGTAAGGTAGACTATAGTGTAGATTTGCTTAGGATCACACTTTTCCAAGTTTTAATTTGTTTTTTGTTTTTTTTAAACTTTGCCCCAGACTAGGAATTTCTCCTGTATCGTGGGTGCGTTCACAAACATTTAAACTCACAAACAAATACCCAGACCCGAAACGACTATCTGTAGGCCATACAAATATTTGTTCCGTGCGGGGATCGAACCCGCGACACGCAGCGCAGCAGTCCAATCGCTCAGTCACTGCACCAACCGTGCCGTCAAATTCACAGTAGAAGCAGTACGATTTGTGTTGTTTTCTTTTTCGGAGACTGTTTATTCGGAACCATTCCAAGTTTAAATAAAGATTGTTGTGGGCTTAAGTTTTTTCATTAGGTAAGCCAATCGATCGATGAAGACTTCCGTTATTAGGTTGGTCTGTGGATGGGTGACCACCTATTACATACTGAGACCGTTACCCCGTACCTCGGAAAGCACGTTAAGTGGGTTTACCCAGCTGTCATTTCAAGATCTTAGAAAGTCGTCAGAGGTTGTCACTTGTGAGTGTCCTGAAAGTCTGATAACCAGTCTTATTTATAAAGGAATATCGTATTACCCAGTCAAAATGGGATTTGGAGGTCAGATAGACCTGGGGCCCTATCAGAATACCAGCGCTGTGACATTTGTCAAAAATGTTGCAGCACCATGCTGACATAGTGGCCTTTTGGCCTCGTACGGAACTTATTTTAATTCTGTTTAATTTTTTAAGTGATTCTCTTGTTTGCTTTTTTGTCATTTTTTTATTATTAATTTCTTGTACTGTGTGAGACCAATAAATACATTTTCTTTCTTTCTATCTTTTCTTTAGATAGGACGTCACTTCATACAAACTACTGGTACTAAGCTGCATTCGGTTAAACTGAAAGCTGACCCCAACATAGTTGCGAAAGGTCAGACAGATGAAAATGAAGCCAATCACAGGATAAGTCCCTCACAATCACACGACCGTGTACTATGTATGTGGCCCCCATTGTTCGCACTTAGTACCTAAACAATAGAAATCTCAGCTAGACTCTTTAACCTACATAGCTAACACTATTCTTTGTTAGATCAAGGTCTAGTCTCACATACGTCGTTGTTGAATAAAAGGAAGCGAGATAAGGAGAGTAATCATTGATTGACACAATGCTATCTGCTATATTGCGGGTACATGATGTACCCGCAATTTATACAGATAGCATTGTTTCTCGTGTGTAGATGCTACGTATATGCTTCCGTGTTTTTGCATTGATCTTCTTTATCGTATTGACTAATCTTGCATAAGATATCATAACGGGATATTGTCAGTAATAGTACTATCTTCTGTTACTTGCCATTGAATATGTAGATACCATACTGTCGCATGTGATACCGTGGTGATGGTGTCTTGTTGTTGTGTGAAGCGAGGTTGAGTGTTGTTGTGTATGTTGATTGATATTTGTATCGTTCTTTCAATCATTTTTTTGAGAGCATGATTTGAAGACTAGTCTTTCCCAACTATTATATATTGGGACCTGCTTGCAATCGAACGGGATGGAGTGACTATTCAAACTGAATGTGTGCCATCTATCTCCTCTCCATGATCATTCTGTTACCCTTATCTATATTAATTTGGGGTCGGCGCAGCATGTCTTCTTCCATACTTCTCTGTTTCTCGTCATCTTATGAGGCACCTCTTTTCTTATCTCTATGAAGATCGCTTTAAGCGATAAGACCGCCCATTGTGTCACCCCTTGCAAAATGTGTTTACTATTGTTTTTTTGTAATTTTTATGGTGTACATAATAAAAAGTATTCTCTCTATCTATCTATCTATCTATGACCCACTAAGTGAATATTACGAGATGTCTTGGTTAGACCAAGCATGCTGTATACTCCGGGTTTGTTTTAATCTTATTCTTAATGTAGGTCCTATTCTGAGCTCGGGCAAAGTGGTATTGAGTTTTCCCACCAGAAATATTCTCAATAACAGTCACGTCTGTTTCTGTACGGTGGATGGCAAAAGACTCGCCTCCATTACATGGGACTTTAACGTAAATGGCGAAATGTGACTGTACTATAAGGTAATATTCTGGCTACCCATTACGAATTACAGGCGTGATATTATGTAATAAATTGCTCTGAAGAATACTTTTCGCAAGAAGTATTTCATTATGTTTCGCTACAAAAAGAGTGTCACTAGTCGTGTATGTAATGTATGTTGTCTCCTTGACCTAATTTCTCTAATGTGTAATGTCGTTACGGTCCATGCTGTCATGAGGCAGTCGCAAATTTGTGGGTACTTTTAGATTTACACTTACTTATAGAAAGGGAAATATTTGAGTGGTAACGTTGAAAACATGAATTATAAAACTGGGCACCATGAGTTACTGTCAATGTGGTGCGATATGGAATAATCAAATCATTTATTAAACAGATCATACCATCCAAACAAATACACTAAAAAATATAAGAATAGATAAAAGAAAAGCAGAAGGACTAAACATGTTGATGAGTATAATTTCTAAAACTAACGGATTTTAGACCAAGGAATTTAATTATAATAGAGGTAGAAACAACCATTTAATTCAACATCAATTAAGTATCGCACCTACCAAAGAAAAGTTGTCATCCAATAATTATTTCTTTTACGTTTTAAAAGCTCAACGCACTCACCTGCCATCATCAATCAGCTTTACCCCAATTATTTTAAAGTCCACTTTACCCAACATTCCCATTTCCACAGCTTTTATTTTTATATTTCCAGTACATTTTATACCTGTCCTTACTTGTTAATTATTCAGCTAGTCCAGTGCATTGACCCCGGGAAATAGGGTCACTGGCTAGAGTTTAGTACCTCGAGATACGCTGCCGAGTTAATTTCTGTGAATTTTTAAATTGACCGACGTTTTTCACTTAGGGGTGAGCTAACTCCCGAGTGGTATAAATGTTCGAATTTACAGGAATATCTGCAGGGGTTGTTTTTGGATATAATTTCGTGGTATGGATTTGTTATGAGGAGGAACGAATCGCATGTGACTAAAAAGGTGATGGATATTAATGGAAGAAGGCCAAAGCAAAGATGGATGAATTGTGTGAGGAATGATAAGAAAGAGAAAGGAGTAAATTTCCTCGTGACGTCTAACAGGGAAGAATGGAAAAAGAAAACGTGTTGCGCCGACCCGAAATATAATGGGATAGACCCTTCACGAACCAAGCATTATGTACAACAAACTAAGTACCTACTTTTTTTGTTGGGGTCCAAAATACCATTTTACGGTAAAACTCAATGTAGCAATTTTAAAACATTGTGCTAATGAATGCTTTGAATAGTAAACGGGTCATGGGGGTAATTTAAGTTGCAATATACATATAACTTATTTATAACTTATTTCCTGAAAAACTAGAAAAGAAAATTTGTAACTTTGACCCCCAATATCTCCGTAACCAGAAAGTTCCCAGGTATGGTCTAGAACTCTAGAACAAAACAATTATCGCAGTGACGGGGAAAACAAGTGCGTTTTGGCTTCGTTAAGGGTACTTTTACACCCTTTATAGTAAGTTATAGGTGAAGCAAATAAAAGTGTGTTACAAAATCATCACAAATCGAAATGCTACTACCACATACCTAGATGTTGTAGGTAGCACAGTCGTTCGTTTTCTACTTTATTGCAGGAAATAGGCGAGGATTCCCGAGTCTAAATAAGGTAGGGGATTCAGTCAGGCGTTCGTGTTTCTAATCAATGCACAAGAATTCGATTTAAATAATAATTGTTTGTGTTTAAAGATAAAAATGGTAAATCTTTTTCTTATAATATAAGTAACCGGGGATTTAAGTACGTCACCAAGACGAGACAAATCAAATTAAAGTCCATTTCACGAAAGAAGTCCCGCGGACAATTGTGGAACTAAATTTAACAGATCGGCCATGTTGTCGTTTGTCGATGTTATCAAGGTGCGTTTGTTGTGGTAGATATTTTGTGAGTTTATTATTGGATTAGTGCGTTATAAGGTTTATTTACGATGCCAAAAGTTGTGAAACAACATTATGTCGCGCGACATACAGCGCTGCGTCTGCGGGACTTCTTTCGTGAAATGGACTATAATATACTACACTATAGTTTTGGTCTTTTGACAGATTCATACATGAAATCACGCCCCTTTTTCCCATGGGTAACACCTGATCTGTAATACCTACTTTCTTTGTAACCAAAGCATTATATTTTATTCTAAAAGCTCGAAGAAAGTTACGTACCTACATAGGTACTGAAGAAGAATTGTCAGCCCCACTCACATTCTTAATAAACCAGAGCTTTGAGCTTGGAGAATTTCCCGACTTACTAAAAATTTCCCTAGTAAAACCAATACATAAAAAAGACGATATCCACACACCTAGTAACTATAGACCTATAGCATTGTTGCCGACCTTTTCAAAGATTTTTGAAAAGGCTATGTGTAACAGACTAAACTTTTTCTTAGAAAAATACAATATTCTTGATGACTGTCAAAATGGGTTCAGAAAGACAAGATCCACAACATGTGCGGTCTACAAATATGTCCAAACAGCTCTCCAACAAATAAATGACAAAAAGTATGCATTGGGACTTTTACTCGATATGTCAAAAGCGTATGACAAAGTATCTTACAATATATTACTATCAAAACTTTACGGTTGTGGTATACGTGGCCCGGCTTATAATTGGTTCAAATCATATTTAAATAAGAGGAAACAAATAGTCCAGGTCGAACATCACAATATTAAAGATAGGGAGACTAAAACAGTGCGGTCCCAGATGAGAGATCTCACATGCTCTATCCCCCAAGGCAGCGTCCTGGGCTGCACACTGTTTCTAATTTATATCAATGACCTACCAAAAATACTAAATAAACAAACTACTTTACCAGTACTGTTCGCTGATGATATCTCCATATTAGTAAATTGTGACAAAAACTCAGACCCAAATTTAATCCTACAAAATACTCTCCAGACAGTAACACTTTGGCTACAAGACCACAATTTAGAAATTAACTGTAAAAAAACCAAAATGATACAATTTAGATTGTACAAAGCCCCCTCGTTAAAAAATAGTGTAATTTTTAATGACACCCCTATAGAATTAGTAACTACATTTAACTTACTCGGTATAAACATAGACACACATCTAAATTGGAAAAAACACATAGAAACAGTGAAATCTAAATTATCTAAATTTACCTACGCCTTGTTTCAACTTAAGCATAGCACAAATACAGAAACGGCACTATCGGCATACTACGCCTACGCAAACTCGTGGCTAAGATATGGTGTGATGTTATGGGGAAACAGCGTCGATGCAAGCGAACTATTTGTAATACAAAAAAAAAAAATGTGTTAGAATACTGGCACATATTGACAATACCGAAAGCTGTAGGCCATACTTTGTTAAATTAAAACTCCTAACTTTACCTTCTATATATATACAGGACCTTTGCATATTTGTATTTAAAAATAGCAACATTTTCCCTAAAACTAAAGACATTCATAACGTAAACACACGCCATAAAAATAGATTACATCTTCCACCCTCTCGGATCAAAATGCTTTACCATAGCCCATACTATATGGCAGTAAAAATCTTTAACAAATTACCGGAACAAATTAAAAACGAACCTAATTTTATTAAATTTAACAGAAAATTAAAAGAATATCTGACTCAGAAATGCTTTTACTCGGTCGCAGAATACCTAGAATGAATTATTAATAGATACATCATTAGATTACGTAATTGAATTACTAGTCATTGACATGATGCATTCACCAAAGCATTGGCAAGATTGATGTATTAACTTGTACCTGACCTTCTTATACTTTTGTTATTTTGTATAAACTAAGACTGTAACATTATAAATTCCTCTGGCATTTTTGTGTAAACTGGTATAAAAAAATCATTTTGACATCATCTTTTGACTGCCAGTCTAACCTGGACATTGCATATTTATATTTATAATTTGACTTTCGAACATTTATAATTTAATTTTTTTATTATTTTTATTTTTATTTCTGAATGCTTGTGATTAAAAGTTGCAAACCTACATTGTAATAATAATAATTATGACTATTGTATATTCTTTAAACGTTTTGGTAAATGATAATAATGATTAATTAAAATAACGTATAAACTAAATGCTAGTTAGATTGTCATAGTAGGGACCTAATTATATTTTATAAGTAATGTATGACTTGGTATATTGCCTAATTTATGTTGCCGTGCCCTAACCGGGTTTCATGTTGGAACCAAATTCATTGTAACAACTTTAAAACACATGAATGCAATAAAGAATTTGAGTTTGAGTTTGAGTTTGAGTTTACTAATAATAATTGCTGTACTAGCCATAAATTACGTGGCAATGCCGTTAGTTTCTTGGGCACATTACCAGCTAACTGCTGACAGCGTTGAGGATAAGTTTTTTGATCCCTTTTATAGTTTCTTTTTAGTTTATTTAAAAGTTTTTCTACACTTAATATTATAAAGAGGAAAGATTTCTTTGTTTGTTTGTAACGAATAGGCTCCGAAACTACTGGACTGATTTCAAAAACTCCTAAATACGTTCGCCCATTCGTTACATTTTATTTCCAGATGTGAATCAGTGCAAATTATACCTAAGGTTAGTTAACTGCGGGTTGTTCGCAAGAGATACCGCGGCCTCGACATGAAGGGCTAAGAAGGAACATGGGTGGTTTTTAGTTAGTACAAGTCTGACACTCCCTTTCGCTCTGCCCAAGAGCGGGAGGGGTTATTTGATGATTTTCCACCCGCCAAAAATTATTTTAAATGGTGTTATAATTCGTTAACAGTTTTATGCTATTTAGTTTCTTTTCATTTCGTTGTTATAATTTATTTGATAGCTTAAACATGTTGCTATAAACTAGAACGACCAGTGGTTTCTACTTAATAATTCTTTCGAAGAAAATTTCCATACATACTAATAATTAATACGTAATTACGACACCAACCGTATTAGATTAGCAACGTGACTTGTGCAGTCGTGTTAACATAATCCCTCACCGTGCAACAACAGATTGGCTTCATCAATGCGGATCTAATGCTAATAAGCTGCCGTAAGCTATTCGTGTTTACAGTTTTATACGTATACTAGCGGACCTGGCAGACGTCGTCCTGCCCAGACAACAGCGCCACCTACCGGGTCCAATTGTGAATCTAAACCATTCTCGAATCCACCAGAACACACACAAAAAATTTCATCCAAATCGGTCCAGCCGTTTAGGAGGAGTTCAGTGAGAAACACACGTACAGAAGAATAGCAATACAATCAGCATAGTATGAAGGATATACCTCCCGTCGAGGCTGCGAATCTCGTCGGAGCTTCGGATTGTTCGAAAGAGATACCGCGGCCTCGGCACAAAGGGCTAAGAAGGAACATGGGTGGTTTTTAGTCGGTAAAAGTCTGCCACTCCCTGATATTCCCACCATACAAAAAAAAAAGATATAATAGCTATGTTAACATGTTGAATTATTTAAGTTGCTCTTGTGGCCTCTGTGGCCTCTCGGTACCCAATATGGTTAAACTAAGTGTGGTTGGGTTTTCTTTTGGGAATTTCTCAGGGAATTTCTCAATATATTTCCTAAATCTGGATTTCTGTCTGGTTGCTAGCTTTGGTTTTTCTTTCAGCCTACACTGTCCCACTGCTGGGCAAAGGCCTCCCCCATGGCTTTCCAAGTATTTTTGCAATCTGCCTTCTCTGTCCAATCCGTTGAAAATGAGTCCAGATCGTCGCGCCAGCGTTTCTTGGGCCTGCCTCGGTTACGTCGGCAGTCTTCAGGCACCCACTGTGTTACTATCTTCGCCCATCTGTCCGGCTCCATCCTAGAAACGTGACCCGCCCAGTCCCATTTTAACCTGGCATATTTAAGGCTAACATCGGCGATGCCTGTCTTAGACCGTATTAAGGTGTTGCGCATTCGATCGGAAAGTTTTCCACAGATACCATAAGATAATCTCCGAAGGGTTGAGTAGCATCTATTAGTGCATCCACATTTCGCCAGTTATGTTTTAAATCCCATGTCCCATTGACCTGGTCGACTGGACCCGCGGGTCTATTTCGAGGGGGTTCAGTTGACCAAAGACTCTAAACAAAACCAAAGTTGACTACTGCGATCTTTCAATCCCGCAATAAAATGCTCTATATCTATTTATGCAGGAACTATAAAATTCCATCATTTATTGTTTGACGTGACTCACATTGTCAAGGAGCAATAATAAAAGCAATTTGTTTTTGTATTTCAACCCGCTTGGTTTATATACAGGGTGGTGCCGACAATACGACAATAAATGAAACCACTGGTAGTTCTAGTCCATAAAAACATTATTAAACTATCAAATAAATCTTAACACCAAAGTAAAAAAAAATAAAAAACTAAGTAGCATAAAACTGTAAACGAAATACATTACAATTTACAAACAAATATTGGTTTACTAACCATAGGTATAATTTGCACCGATTAACGTGTGGAAATAAAATGTAACAAACGAATTTGGCAAAGATATTTAGATAGGTTATTGTCGTATTGTCGGCATCACGACGGTGTTAGGATTTTTGATAGTTTAAAAATGTTCCTGTGAACTAGAACTACCAGTGGTTTAATTTATTGTCGTATTGTCGGCACCACCCTGTATAATGATTTATGAGAATGCATGCATTGCGAAAAATGAAGCTATAACTTCTTTGTTGGAATAGAGGTAGGTATTGATTCTCAGATGTTAAAGAATGACATTTATCCTGAAGATCAAGCATTTTCTCGGACAAAAGAATCAGTCAGAGGCTCAGACGCCATACATGGAAGGGGCGACGCCCGTCGGGACTGCGGGTTGTTCGCAAGAGATACCGAGGCCTCGACATGAAGTGCTAAGAAGGAACATGGGTGGTTTTTAGGCAGTAGAAGTCTGACACTCCCTTTCGCTCTGCCCAAGAGCGGGAGGGGTCATTTGATGATTTTTCACCCGCCAAAAAAAAAAAAAAAGGCTCAGAGGCCATCACCTTCCTGCCCATGTCCCATGTTATTTGGGCTAGGTGCAACACGTTTTTAGGGTTCCGTAACTCAAAAGAAAAAAACGGAACCCTTAAAGGATTACTCGTGTGTCTGTCTGTCTGTCCGTCTGTCACAGCCAGTTTCCTCCGAATCTAATGTCCCGATTAAGTTGTTTGGTACACATATGTCATGTGAGGAGCTCGTGGCTTAATAAGAACTGCCACTCGGGTCGATCTTTAGGTAAAGCTGTGCTTGCCTAGGTCGGTCTGTGGATGGGTGACCGCCCGACATACCGAGTTTCCTCTGTGCCTCGGAAAACACGTTAAGCTGTTGGTCTCGGCTGCCACATATAGATCTTTGGCAGTCGTTACAGGTATTCAGTGACCTGAAAGTCTGACAACCAGTCTTACCAAAGGGTATCGTATTACCTAGTATTCAACTGGGTTGTGGAGGTCAGATAGGCAGTCACTCCATGTAAAATACTGGTATTCAACTGCATCCGGTTAGACTGGAAGCCGACCCCAACATAGTTGGGAAAAGGCTAGGCAGATGATGGTACACAAATGTCATGTATTTCTATGACCCAAACACGGCTCACTTTTGGTGAGCTAAACAGTTTTTTTTATTTTGGCACACTGTACCGCGTGTGACATATCAGATGAAAAGGCTGATTGTGAGGATTGCAAATATATTTTTTGAATAATTTTAAAATACTTTTAAAGATATTTAAGAAAATTGATAAAGATTATCTTCGAAACTACTGATCCTAAAATGAAAAAAAATACAGAAATTAGTTCAACACTTATAGATTACAGGAAAACCTATAAAAAAGTCTATGGTGCTAAAATAACATGGAAAATATCTCAATATTATGCGTACAAACTTACATTTGTAGGTGCAATGTATGGTTTCCCACACATTCTACATTCTATAAACTTACATTTGTAGTTGTAACGTATGGGAACAAATGTAAGTTAGTCAATTACAATGTTAATTTTGGTCGATGGTACAGAACCCTTCATGTGCAAGTGCGACTTGCACTTGTCCAGTTTTTTTAACGGAGTCTGTATTTGCTCCCGGTTATTAGTATTAGGCTAACCCCTTAATACAAGGAACTTAAACATCACTGACAAAATGTGGGTGTAGGTCATTAATATAAAAACAAAAGATACGGTCGTCCGAACATTTGCTCGACGCGCTCGCCATACAGAGAATCGGTGTAGTCTGCTCGTTAACGTAACCTCGTATAAGCGGCGTGGTATTTTCGAGGTATAAATAAAATATTTACGACCGCACCCAAAGAGAGCCGATCGTGGACTAGTTCACTTCGGCTTAAGAAGTACCGTTTTAGGACCACGTTCGAGGCGTCATTTTTACATGCGGTTCGCCCAGTCCTTACGCAGTAATATATAAGTCAATGGTGTAGGTATTACTATTAGGTGCTCCTCTGCCTAATCCTTCGGGGATTACAGTCGTGAAGTTATGTTATGTTTCAGGCATGACAAGTAATTCTACTGTCGATCGTTCAAACCATTACTTATTTTATCTGACAACGAAATCGTTTTAGCTGAAAGTAAATGGAATACTTTGTAAAGTTTCTACGGTTAATGATCAAAATCACGGCTATGAAATGCTTCGAAATAAAACAAGTTTTATTGGGTTTCGTGTGATTCGATTTTATAACTGATGTTTTAAGTAATAAATGGGCGTAACGAATGCTTGATCACCATCTATCAATATTATCCAATAACAGTATTAAGTGTAGTAAGTGCATGTCGGACCACGCACAATGTAGGGTTCCGTAGTTGCCCATCAAAATAATTATGTGAACTTACTAAACTGATTACGATTATCCACCCTGCCTACCTGCCTCCGAACGATGATTTTTATTCTAAAAATAAAACAAACTTACATTTGCAGTTCCGAGACTTGCGCTGCTATAATTTATGTATAGGAAAATATTTCATACAAGTACATTTTGTAAGTTGGTCGACTATTACTCGTAAACTTGTAAAGCCTACGTAGCTGTGATAGTTTTCTTTTTATTTTCGTTATTGCTATTACCATGAATTTTTTCACACGCCCAAACACAACCCGTATAGGTGGTTTAGGTTGCCACACTTGAGTCTAGCAAAAATTTGCACTTTAAAGCTTAATATTTCACAAACGAATCCCTTAATCAAGAAACTGTTTGAGCAAACTCGCAATATTTTTTTTTGCATCCCACACAATGGACTTCGCGAGAAAAAAAATTATCCCCACTTTAATGTGTACTAGAGATACCAATATTTTACTTTAGCACTTTTTCGGCGTCACTCATTTGTATATTCATGCCAAATTACAGCTTTCTAGTAATAAGAGTCTTTGAGATATAGTGCGAACGGACGGACAGACAGACGGACATGGCGAAACTATAAGGGTTCCATATTGATTACGGAACCCTAAAAACACGTTTTCGAGTGATTTTATTTCTCGGTATTTTTTAGCGAACCTTTTCACGTGATACCCATATATTGGGGGAATAAAACAGAACTAGTCCGTTATCTTTAGGAGTAACCATATTGGAGTAAGAGTGACGTTACTTAGTATGTATTGTCATCCAAACTAAACATACCGTACGTACTTGGTCTATGAAAAATTTCAGCTCAATCGGAAACCGCGAAGTGGGTCTTTAACTTCTAAGATTTCTCTATTATATACATTTTAGTTAGAAGTTTAATAAAGTCATTGTAGGTATGTTAAAGTTATGTTACTGTCTGTTCGCATCTTAACGACTCAACGGATTTCGACAGTTGGCACAAGCTGACCATGAAATGGGCTAGGAAAAATTATACTTTCTCCCGGTAGTACTTTCCTTTGGGATAATTTTCAATCTCTACGCGTCCAAATTATCAAACGGGTAGCTATTATGAATTGGTCGTTTATGTTGTCATAAGAAAACTGTACAATATGTCGAAGACTACAGTATCATGAGATACTGACATAACCAATTTATTTTATTTACAAAACTATAAAGATACCTTTTTAAGTGGTCCCCACGGGGACCAATCAAACTACAAAGCCAGTCTATGTGGATCTCTAATTGTATTGTAAAGCTATACAAAGCGAGGCCATGTTTTGCTAAGTTCCGTTCCTTGTTATTGTTGTTTTATTATATTAAATTACTTTCGTAAGGAACTTCGACCTCGTGGCCTCGTGGGCGCTATGACAAACAGATCCGAAGCTTGTAAGCTAGTCCTTGAGAAAGTATATTCTCGTAATAAAAATCTCATTATCTTAATAGACTATTCTTCTAGGAAAGTTTTAGCTGAAATGCCTCAAGGCAGAAGTATCTTTATTATGATAATAAAAAGAAAAGGAGCATGATACACAGACAGGTAGGAAAACACGTAATTGCAATACTTATGGCACGGTTCGCGCAGTAGATAAGCGATTGGACTTCTGCGCTGCGTGTCGCGGGTTCGATCCCCGCACGGAACAAATATTTGTATGGCCTGCAGATAGTTGTTTCGGGTCTGGGTATTTGTGTATGTGAATTTATATGTTTGTGAACGCACCCACGATACAGGAGAAATTCCTAGTGGGGGGCAACGTTTTTAAAAAAAAAAAAAAATATTTCAATTAACATTTTAAGTGCTTAGTTTATTCAATCTATCTATAATATAAAAATGAATCGCTCAATGTGTTGGTAAGCGCATAACTCAACAACGCCTGGAGCAATTTGGCCAATTCTTTTTTTTTAAAGGTTCGTTGAAGATCAAGGATGGTTTTTACGGCGAGAAAAAATCGAATAATGGCCGGAAAAGCCCTAAAAACAGCCCTTTTCTTTTTCCCATACAAACGTTTTCTAACTAAAACGTAAAATCGATTTGAGCTTTATTGCTATTGTATAAAGTTCATATAATTATTACAAGCACTCACTGTTGTCTAAGCAATGTAGGTGTGTTCCTAACGTCAATGAGTCAATTTGCACTTTATTGCCGCTATACAAAGTTCAAATTCAATCATATCTATCAAAACAGTGTGCATATGTGCGTTGGAGCACAGAATACATCGTTAAAGGATTTAATGTCGCGTTCCGAAACTCTTTGATCGGCTTCGCGATATTTTTTCTTTTGTTTTAAAATGCATCAGTTTTCACGTCATTACATCAGTTAACCACAAACCGCGTTACCAAAAGTGTAGGTAGGGTAGTAGGTAGGTAGGGTAGTAGGTAGGTAGGGTAGTAGGTAGGTAGGGTAGTAAGTAGGTAGAGTAGTACGTAGGTAGGGTAGTAGGTAGGGTGGTAGGTAGGTAGGGTTACTACCCAACCTACCTACTAAGTAGGTAGGGTAGTAGGTAGGTAAGTAGGGTAGTAGGTAGGTGCCTGTCGAGGCTGCGGGTTGTTCGCAAGGGATACCGCAGCCTCGACATGAAGGGCGAAGAAGGAGCATGGGTGGTTTTTAGTCAGTAGAAGTCTGACACTCCCTTTCGCTCTGCCCAAGAGCGGGAGGGGTTATTTAATGATTTCCCACCCCACAAAAAAAAAAAAAAAAGGGTAGTAGGTAGGTAGGGTGGTAGGTAGGTAGGGTGGTAGGTAGGTAGGTAGGGTAGGAGGTAGTAGGAAAAAGGGCATTGCAACGCATGCCGGGAACAGCTAGTACTTAATAAAAAATAAGGAAATTATTTCGCTCATCAGAGTCAGAAAGAACGGTATCAGATTCTGTACAACCAGTCGTCTTATTGGACTAGATCCACTCAAGAGTATTCAGTTTTGAGACTGTAAATATTGAAGACATAATAATCACTTCTTCTTCTTAGTGTATCGATGATGATTCAAATTGAGTCAGACCAAAATTTGTCCACTAGTTTGGCACTTTTAGTAGCGTCCACCAGCACCCGTGATGTGCAAATAACAGGGCAGGTAGGACACGATATCAAGTGTCCCATTGTTTGTGGGGCATATATGTTTGTGGCACACCATATTTTGACTCCAGGGCAGAGTCATCTATGAATCTCCACCTGAACAGGTTTTCGTTGCTTCGGCCAACCTGTGTCAGGTCAGGTCAGCCACGCTAACTCATGTCATCGTGAGATGATAATCACTTGCCCCTTACTCACCTAGATTGCAAAAAGATACTACGACGACATTAAAACAAAAACCTCCTCCCTCATACAAACCCTGCACTTTGATTAGCTTTTTGGCAACTCAGTCCATATTATATTCGCGATGTTGAACTCGCAGTTCCTAGTTTTAAGTGTAGTATGACAAACTTTTTCTCAAGGCTACACGTCTACGGGTACTATTGGCAGAATGCCCGCCTGGCAGCGTTTCCTTTCAACCTAGCCAAACACATTTCAACATTTATTTATTTACTCACACTTCATTTAGAGTGTGTTCAGAAGCACCGGTTCCACTGTTGTCAAATTAGGCTATATGTTTAGGAAGCTAGTGTTTATGTTTGCTTGGTACCTAATTTGGTACTTACTGTTTAAATTAAAGAGTGGAGAAAGAACGATCTTTGATTTCTGATCCCTTGAATGTTTACTATGAAAAGAATCTAGTATCCCTTTTAAAAATGTTTACTTGATGCTTTTCAGATGATTATAACATTTGTAACAATAAAATTGCTGAACAAAACATATTCGGATGTAGAAATTATTAGTCAAAATCAAATAAAATTATTTATTTGCTTGGATATGGGTTCAATTATAAGGATGAAAAGTACAAAAAATATAGCTTAAAACCATATTCTACCCTAGCAGGTGTGCAAAACTACATAATATAATTACTTTTAAAACAAATCATGCGAAATTTGAATTTCAAGAATCAGACACCTTTTTTTTTGGGGGTTTGTCTCATGAAATAACCCCTCCCGCTCTTGGGCAGAGCGAAAGGGAGTGTCAGACTTCTACTGACTAAAAACCACCCATGTTCCTTCTTAGCCCTTTATGTCGCAGTATAGGCGGTATCTCTTGCGAACAACCCGCAGCCTCGACGGCAGAATCAGACACCTTACATACATTCATTGACTGAAATTAATTACATTAATAATTTAAATAATCATTGATTGAAGTATTTTTATATCAAAAATACATCTTTAATTTATTTAGATAAAGCCTACCACTGGAGGACATAAGTCGTGACCTAAATTACTCCACAAACATTCCGTTTACCGCATTCCGCATCCAGACCAGACTGCAATTAAATAAATTACTCCAGCAATTCTATTTATTGCTTGCAGTAGTGCAATGGTATTGTTGGTTTGTAAATAGCTCGCTTTTAAATTAGATGCTTCTGATAAAATTAACGCAATGAGCACTTGAGAGGGAACACTGTGGTGCTATTCGCCGTACAAATGTATCCCTGTTTTTCAAATCTAGAGCAAATTTTTTTCCCATAAAATCAAGGTCTACTGTAGACACGTCTCTGTCATTTTCTTTTTTTACCCGACTACGGCGAAGCCCAAAAGGAGGGTTACGTGTTTCACGTGTATGTATGTATGTCCGTTTCTTTGTTCCCACATAACTCCTAAACGCATGAAGGGATTTGAATGAAATATACATCGTTAGATTGTTCTTGAAGACGCGAGTGTCACTGGCTACATTAAAATTAGAAAACAAAGAAAAATTGCGGATTCTGGGGGCCATATCGTGGAGTTCAAAAACATTTTTTTTTCTACTACCATCGAGTAGGGTATCAAAATGAAGGGTTTTAAAAGGAGACTACAAAAATATATTATAACACTTATATGTTTAAAAGAAATTCAAAGTGAAAAATCTTATAAACACACACAAAAATTAAATCATCTGAAAGAACAAACACAAAAAAACTAAAAAGTTGGAAATAAAAAAAGTAGTTAAAAAACTAAATATCCCACTGAAATAACAGAAAAGCAAAAAACACGCACATTTTAAATTAAACAAAACTTGGAAGCAGACGGGGTCCATTCTGTTTTCATTTCATTTCATAATTTAATATTCAAATGAACCCCACCTGCTAAGTGGCTTCTAGATAAATTCTAAAAGTTTTTAACACAAAGGATATTGATAGGAATTTCTTAAAATTTTAAAGTCAAATATTATTGAATCGGTTCGGTTGGAATTGGCTCTAGCTGAAATTATTATTAATATTGAAAACGACATATCGCACCTTTGGTAGAACAAGGGCACAATTGCAGTTTTTGCAATTTTACAGGAGAGTCATTTTAAGATATTTTTTGTACTTAATGTGGTCTAGCTATGATAATGTTCTAAGGTTGTTGTTGCCACTATTTCCATCTGGCGGTTTTTTGAAGGAATTAAACGAATGTCTTTGTCCCTCCAGTTCAAAGGGCCTTTTTAAAGCATTTCTGCATATTTAAGTCATTTTGGCAATTTATTACAATTATGCCCTTGTTCTACCAAAGGTGCGATATTTGTAGGATAAAAGAAATAAAAAAGGAATAACTTGTTGTAAATATATTAGGAGATTATTTTATAAGAAAGCACACACGAAAAGTATCAAAGAAAAATCACAGGTGACACAAGTACATTAGAACGTACTATTTTTTAATTTCAAATTTACACGATAAACACATATACAGAAAGTTTGTATTTCCAATAATATTCACCATGTTTACTTTTTGTTTCGAGTTGATATTACAGCACCGAAATATCGGGAACTTGAAACAAATAGTAAACATGGAAAATTTCCTGTTTTTAGTATTATTATTAGTGTTAGTGACCATGTCAGTTTAAAAACTTATAAGCTGCAGTTGTCCGTATTGCACTCGACGAGAGCAGGCTTGAAATAATATCTTTAAATACCTATAATATATATTTTTAACCCGGTCCCTTTTTGATTGTACAAATAAATATTTAAATATTTATTCAGACAGTGGAATCAGAACATTTATATGCTGCTAGATAATTTCGGCATGTGCCCATTCTTTCTAACTATTTATGGAATAGCATCACTGGAACTCCTACACGTTTGACATCTTTCGCTACAAATCGGAATGTTAGGGACTTATTATTCGCGGGTGAGTGATGGGCTAGCTCGCCGTCCGTCTGTCTTATGGCTATGACAGGCCGTACCGAGACGGCGCGGTCGTGTCCACGCGCGCCTCAAAGAGATTTCGGCAACATGGAAGGGGCTCGCAAGGGCCGACGCCCGTCGGGCTGCGGGTTGTTCGCAAGAGATACCGCGGCCTCGACTTGAAGGGCTAAGAAGGAACATGGGTGGTTTTTAGTCAGTAGAAGTCTGACACTCCCCCGTTCGCTCTGCCCAAGAGCGGAAGGGATTCGATGATTTTCCACCCGCCACAAAAAAAAAGGGACTCATTAATACACACTCACTTACATGGCATGTAGGTACTCGTAGTTTAGAGGTTAGATTCGTTAAGAACCAGGTACGTGTGTATAGGGATCGTCATCGCCAACATCATCATCTTCCTATCCTTGTCTCATGATATTTGGGGACGGCGCAACACCTGTATTTTTCTTCATACTCTTTTTCCTTCATATCATTCCTCTCACAATCCATCAATCTTTTCATAAGGCTTCCTCTCCCTCTACATTCATCAACATTTATATTGATCATTTTTTTTGTCACATGCGATTCGTTCTTTCGTTCGTTTTGGCCAACAGGTTTATACCTACTTATATAGGGTGTAAAAGTACCCTTAAAGCAAAAGGAAGGGCACTTGTTGTCCCTACCACTGCGATCATTTTTTTGTTCTAGACTATACCTGGGAACCCCCTAGTTACGGAGATATTGGGGGTCAAAGCTCGAAATATTTCACAGCTGTTTTTCTAAATACTAGTTTTTTATTGTTTACTTAAATTAGCTCCATGACTCGTTTACTATTCAAAGCATCCACTAGCACGATGTTTTAAGAGTGCTACATTGAGTTTTAGCGTAAAAAGTGTTTCCCAGCAAAATTTTTTGCGTACTTAGTTTGATGTACAGAATGCTTGGTTGACGGCTATGTGATGGGTTGATTTACAAAATCAAAATCAAAATCAAAAGTCATTTATTCAAACTAGGCTGATAATCAGCACTTTTCGAACCCTACACACCCTATATTTACACCCTATATTTTTTACATCAGACGTGTTTTGTCAAAAGCTATGAAGTAAACAAAAGTACGGGACCTATGTATAATAATATGATGTATGTTACAGTAAACTAATCTGTTTTTACGAATCATTTTTATTCGTTACCGACATGTTTTTGTTAGTGCGTAATTAAACAGCGTATAAAAGGCTCATGTTATTCTTTATGAGCATCGTCACTCTTTCTATTTCACAAAGTTGCTTGTATAACCACTACAAACTATTTTTCACATCATAAATTCATAAAAAACAAAGAGGAGCACGTGGTTTAATAATAACTGCCATTCGGGTCGATCTTTAGGTTAAGCCGCGCTTGCCTAGGTTGGTCTGTGGATCGGTGACCGCCCATTACATACCGAGTTTTCTCCGTGCCTCGGAAAGCACGTTAAGCTGTTGGTCGGGGCTGCCGTTGCATAGATCTTTGGCAGTCGTTACAGGTAGTCAGTGACCTGAAAGTCTGACAACCACTCTTACCAAAGGGTATCGTATTACCCAGTATTAACTGGCTTGTAGAGGTCAGATAGGCAGTCGCTCCATGTAAAATACTGGTACTCAGCTGCATCCGGTAGACTGGAAGCCGACCCCAACACAGTCGGGAAAGGGCTAGGCAGATGATGAAATTCATATCAAACCGACTCGTACCATTTCATTATGATATTTGAGTGGCCACTACAAAGTATCAGTTCGGCGTATTTTTAGAATCAATCGATACAGTTATTGGTGTCGCAAAATATCTCGCACTCGCAAACAAACAAAGGAAAGTGGGTCAACAAGTTGTTTTTGCGTATGGCTGTTGGCTACTAACAACATCCATAATGGATAGGCGTCAATATCTATCGATCAAGCTCGACCACTTTGTTATCCATTAACAAATTGATTGTGTTTACCAAAACAAATATACACACACTAGCTGATGCCCGCGACTTCACCCGCGTGGATGTCGGTCAAATTATTTACTAAAACCTTCCTCGAGAACCACTCTATCCATTGGTGAAAACAGCATGAAAATCGGTGCAGTAGTTTTTGAGTTTATCGCAAACAGACAGGACTTTGTTTTATATATATAGTGATACATAAACTCACGCCCTTTTCCCATGGGGGTAGGCAGAAACCACAGAACGCCACCTGCTACGATCCTTACATACTCCTTTAGCTTCGTTCATATTCATACATCTGGTCATACACGCACGCCGCCGGTTACGAGTACTACGCACCTGTCCTTTCTGAAGAACGTCACCAATAAGATCAGTGTATGTCTTTCTAGGGCGTCCCTTCCGGCGTTTCCACTCACATCTGCCTTGTGTTAATAGATTAATACATTATACTTGTAATCATCCAATGGATAGGCATAGGTTTCCCTATAGTACGTCTATATTTCTCCAGTTAGGTTTGAGTTCCATGTAAAAAGGGAGAAGCCTGTTGCCATCGACCGGGCGCTGTGCATTCCTCCTTTTTCTTGTTATCGTGTGGACAGTAAAGTCTAACGACCCCAAACACCCTAGAGTTTCTTAACCGCTTCACGGGCCTCTGACATGGTTTGACGACCGCCATTTGGCGGCCAAGTCCACCGGCTATACGTGCCATCCGAAGCACGGAATCATCTTTTTATCAGACAATCAAGTGATGAATGCAATGTCCTAGCCAAACTTCAACCAACATTCCAATCAAAAGCGTTTCATAATGTAACTTTTGTATTGCTCGTCAAAAGTAGGAAGCCTGATTATTATTAATAAGAATATTATCTTTTCTTATACGAAAGACACGTGGCGCCATCTATTATCATAAGAACGTTATTGTTGTTTTCCTCGAGAACTATAGTTCGTTTCTGTAAATCTTTTTTTTTATGGTTGGTGGAAAATCATCAAATAACCCCCCCGCTCTTGGGCAGAGCGAAAGGGAGTGTCAGACTTCTACTGACTAAAACCACCTATTTTCCTTCTTAGCCCTTCATGTCGAGGCCGCGGTATCTCTTGCGAACAACCCGCAGCCCCGACGGGGTTTCTGTACACCTGACAACGTAAATACACAATTTCAGGCTGATCAGTTTAATGGTTAAGGTGTGAAAAGGTCTGACAGGGCTGTGGGTTTTTCGAAAGAGATACCGCGCCCCCGGATACAGAGGGCTAAGAAGGAACGTGGGTGGTTTTTAGTCAGTAGAAGTCTGACACTCCACTGGCGAAGCGGGAGGAGTAATTTGATGATTTCCCAAAATCCAATAAAAAAGGTAACAGACAAACTTACTTTCGCGTTTTTAGTATTGGTTAGGATAAATGTAGTAGTTATTACTTCCTACAACGGTCTACAACAGAAAACGTCAACTCCTACTAAAATTATATGGACATAAACATCATCCATCCTTCAATCAACTTTCCCTTTCATATCCATCAATGAATTGAGTAGTCCACTTGCAAAGTCCGCTATGTAGAATTTGATATTGCCGAAACTCCGACATTGTGATGGAAAATATTAAAGACATTGAGCATTATTCGAGATTATTTTTGTACGATCTCTCATTATTTATACACGACTAATTATTTCTGGTCGTTAACTCCATTTTAACACTAAAGGTTTTAATCGATTTTCCAAAATTATTATTCTTATAACATAGCGGACTTTGCAAGTGGACTACTCAATTATCTTCGGTCAACTTTAGACCCTATGCGTCAATAAAATCCACCCCGTTCCCAGAAAATTGTCTCGAGGGCTATAAATACGCAACCGCTACGCAGTGGAAAAGGTTAACTACGCCGTAGCGTACTACGCCCTAGCTCTCGTCCCTCGCTACGAGTGTTTGGTATTTTAAGAGGGGGACTTTTCTGTGTGTTTGGTATTTTAGGATTCGATTCTTTATCAGTAGGCGTTGGTACTTCTATTTTAAGCGTTATTACTTTCTTTATATACTTCTTTCGTATCCGCACTTAGAAAATAGTATTA
Organism: Diarsia brunnea; assembly: GCA_949774965.1. Lineage (NCBI taxonomy): Eukaryota > Metazoa > Arthropoda > Insecta > Lepidoptera > Noctuidae > Diarsia > Diarsia brunnea. The sequence goes on from OX459001.1 coordinate 15,965,388, forward strand.
TAGGTTTTGCATTGAGCTATTATACAGTAATGTATGCCAGCTCGGCTTTAGTTATGGGTAAAGAGTAAGTTAGACGACATAGCTACTAGTTTAATTCTCTTGCACTTAACAAATAAAAAAAATGTGTTGAGATTTTAACGCCTTAATATTTTATTAAAGCAATATGTCCATCGAAGATATAACTCTATCAAGAACTAAACAATCGTAACCCTGAATACATTATTGCATACAAACATCGAAATCCATCTCCAACTCATATAAATTTTCGTTTCATGGTCCGTGGCCTCTACGCAGTGGTACTACGCCGTAGACGCGCTACGACGTAGTCCACCTGCTACAGTGAAACACCCGCTACGAGCTACGAAAGTTATGTAACATTTTTGTAAATGTTACATTTATCTCAGCTGAAATGGTTTTCGTTTCGACAATACTTTGCGTGACTAAAAGGGTAAATGGAGGAGAATTGGACTATTCTTATTCGTATTCAGTAGGTAATGCTCGTATTGAATTCCGATATTATAATGATTTTCTGTATTCGGCAGACGTTATTTAGTATGGTTTTTGTCTTGAAAATGTGGTTTAGTATTCCTTTGAATTTTGTATTTATGAGCTTTATAAGTGCTCATTAAACTAGATGGAGTTCCTAGACAGAATAAATAATATTAAACATGGACAAAATAAGGTGTAATAAGAGCAGGTGGTTTCTTGGAACAAAAAAATGCTAGATAACCTTCAAACAATTTTTGACCTGCCTACTTCCAGTAGCATCCAAATAAGCCTTATTAGACTCCCTTTATAATGAAATCGGGAGTAATATTTCTACGTAACCTCCACTTCTTTTGCAATGAACTTGACTATAATATTTCAGGAAACCCTTTCAACTGTCCCAAATAGCAGTTTTCCGGTAGGTAACTAGATTCTTCCGACTTCACTGATGGTCTGCCACTTTCACCCTTATGCCGTAAGTAATAAGGATGAAAAGGTTTATCGTCAGGGAACTCGGTACAATTTAAAAGATAAACGCCTATAGTTCTAATGGTTCTTTGCCACTCTTCTCCATATACACGTCTAGGGTTTGAAATGGCCAACTATAGTACTTCCACAAGTTATTATGCCTTGTAACTGTGACTATAGCAGCTTCGCCTTTTTTTTTGTTTTTTGGCATTCAAAAGTGCATGTAATGGTCTAACTAATTGATATAAATGTTGTGACTGCGACTATTGCTTCGATTTTTTTTTAAAGTCTGTAATGGTCTTTTTACACGACTGCCCCAAAATAAAGAGTGTTATTTGAAATTAATGCTTTAAGTTTGAGTTTTAATGTCATATTTCATCCTCCTCTGTATTGTTACTTTGTGTAAAAAAAATCTTAATATTTTGCCAATTGAGACAGCTCTTTTAGAACTACCATTAATCCTTAAACCCAGCAGTTAAATCGTGTCACTCGCAGACCGTTCTGTACAAGACTTACAAAGTCGTTGATGACGTCACCATGCTCCCCGGGTCGGCCGGTCAAACAGTCGAACCCTGTTCCAAACGAAAATAAACATTGTATAACGTTGAGGTGAGTCTTACCAAAGGGTATCGTATTAAGGGTATTGAGCTGTACAGGCGTGGGGTATAATGCAGGGTGTAAACGAACCCTTCGCGAAACCAAGCATCACGTCACCATCATCATCAATTCAGCCGAAAGACGTCCACTGCTGGACATAGACCACCCCTAAGTGTCGCCACATTGACCGGTCCCGTGCGTCTCGCATACAGCGGATCCCCGCAACCTTCACCAGGTCAAAGCGTTCTCTGTGTTTTTGTATGGACCGAACCGTGGCGATTATGGCAAACCCCTCTAACCAAAAATGAGCGCAACACAAAAATAAAACATCATTTACATCAAACTAATTACCCCTACGCAGTAATTATTGCTGGCAACATCACATTTTACGGTAAAACTCAATGTAGCACTCTTAAAACATTGTGCTAGTGGATGCTTTGAGTAGTAAACTGGTCATGGAGGTAATTTAAGTAAAGTTGTAACCTGAAAAACTAGTATTAAAAAAACAGCTGTGAATAATTTAGAACTTTGACCCCCCATATCTCCGTAACTAGGGGGTTCCCAGGTATGGTCTAGAACAAAAAAAAATTTCGCAGGGACAGATTGCGCAAGTGCCTTTCAGTTTCGTTAAGGGTACTTTTACACCCTTTATGTAGTTCATCATATATTCTCACCTGACACAACCAGGTTATTCATACCATTAACCTTAAAACATATATACGTATATATGTTATATTTACTAACACAAACTGTATTATTAGTATGTATATTTAGGTTAAGGTATTTTTCTATGGGTCTTTGTTACCTGAAAATAAATATATTCTATTCTATTCTAAAACAATGCCATCAACATAATCGTGTCACTAGCAGAGCATTCTGTTAGGGACATGACGTGACGTCAGAGCATACTCCCGGGCTGGTCGCTCACCCTATCGACCCCTGTTTTGAACGTAAATAAACATTGAATAACTGAGCTAGCGGAGGGTTTTGTGTGGGTAGAAACATAGTATTTAAATTAGTTATTTCATTTTCACTCGGAATATCTGTTTGTGTAGTAGTTGAAATGATTTCGTGATATTTTCTGTTTGTCAGGTTTCTTGTTAGGGCCAGTCAGCATGATAAATAGGTCGATTAAAAGTGTGTCTTTCGATTACAGGGGGTCGATAATATTATGATCTCTCTACTTTATCAAAGTCTGTTTGTTTTCACAAGTTTATATTGAACGTCTAAAACAAATTTACGTCTCTTTTCGTAGCAAAAATACTTGAGTATGATGCAGTATATTTGATTATGAACTAAAATAAGTGCCTAACAATAATTATCTATAAAATTCACCTGGTCCGATTACTGAAAAATCTTTACTTTTCAACACGTCTCTGCCAACAAAATTGAAATGACGTACTAGTACTTGGTGATACACCTGGAGCCAATGCCGTCTCCCAAGCGGAGATATTATCAGAATCTCAAAAAAAAACTAAAATAAATGCTACAATATCTCAAAATCATTTAAATAAAATCTATTTCCGAGTTCCCCGTTTCAATGAACTGTTCTGTGGGCGTTCTGTGTACAATTTGAGTGATATTCACAACGTGGGCGACTGAACGCAGTAATAGGATTTCTCGGCTGAATAATCATTAAGCGAACTCCTAGAATCTAGACTGGAACTACGAATGGACTAATTGGAAACGTAATAATTAATCGCCTTTGGGGGTTAGTATTGCATACGTAGAAAGTAGGGCTGTTTGGTTTGAAATAGATTAAAAAAAAAAAAAACGTAGCATTACACTAGGAATTTCTCCTGTATCGTGGGTGCGTTTACAAACATATAAAGTCACATACACAAATACTCAGACCCAAAACAACTATCTGCAGGCCATACAAATATTTTGTTCCGTGCGGGGATCGAACCCGCGACACGCAGCGCAGCAGTCCAATCGCTTAGCCACTGCGCCAACTGTGCCGTCAACTTTAAGAACTGACTGAGTTGTGGGTGGAGGTTAGATCAGCAGTCACTCGGTGTAACCGTTTAGACTGTAATACAACCCGACCCCAAACGTAGTTGGAAAAAGGAAATAAAAAATGATCGAAAAAAATATTGACATTTCCTACAATGTATTGGATTACCAACTTTGCCTACTTTTTGACTAAAGACTTCATATGACCTTTAAAATGAGTAAACACGACAACTCAAGGCTACACTTAATATTAATGCGATGTCGATCATATCAAACAAACTTAACTTCACGCATACCTTTACCATTAAACTTGCCTATCGACCGAGCAGTTACTCCGTGTCATAGCACCGAGTAAATAACGTATTCGGCACGCCATCGCCAGTGAATAAACAAAATTAAGAAGTCATCATCTTTCTGGCTTTTTCCTATGTTATTTGAGGTTTCCTCCTTTACAATCGTCACACTATCATGTACTCCTTTTTTAGGGTTGCGTAACTCAAAAGGAAAAAACGGAACCCTTATAGTATCACTCGTGTGTCGGTCTTTCTGTCTGTCCGACCATCCCCCCCCCCCTTATCTCCGAAACTAAAATTTTGAAAAAAATACAGAAATTAGTATGGAACCCTTAGTAGGTAGTAGTAAAACCTATAAGAAGTCTATTGTGCTAAAATAACATTGAAAAGCTTGAGAGCTTTTATTTGATATCTACTACAATGGTACGGAACCCTTCAGGTGCAAGTCCGACTTGCACTTGGCCAGTTTTTTCCTTCATATCATTCCTCACGTAATCTATCCATTATTTATTTGATCTTTTAGAGATAGAATCTCTGTCCATCCATCAAAAAAAATCAAGAAAGTTAGTTACTCAAAACAAGTATTATTTTTATTTTTTTATAAAAAAAAAATATTACCTTCTCTCACAAGATTTGGGAAGCACATATACATAAGTTTCTAGAAAGTCCCCCAACAAAATATTGGGTTCTATTACAGCCTCAAAAAATAATGACTTGAAGGTGTAATCGTATCTCAATTACTGTGATTTTATTACTTAAGTAGTTAACCTATGGGAGGTTAAGTTAAAATAAGAATACTCCCCATACCTAACAAAATTGTATCGGTATTTCAAACACCTTGTATCCATTTGTTTATTCTGTGGAGTGATCGATGAACTACCAGTCTACCACTATCACTTGACAACTTCAACGGCCAATGGTGTGTACATCAATTAGCTAATTGTTCCCAGAATCGTGTCTATGTGTCAGACATTGAAAGTTATGTCACAATTGGGACCACTTTGGGGTGGCGGCAAGGTCAATTGTGATTCTAACTTATTATAATTGAAGTCAAACTTTATTGCTTAACACTCTTTGTTATGTGAACTACGAACACATTAATGTAGAATTAAATTACTCAGGCAGTTAAATAGGTTCAGCTATTTCGATGTAGTAAAATTCCTGCGCTCATTAATATTTATGAAAGTTTAAGCAGCGTGTTTCAGGTTGTTTAGAATTTCAAAGCATTACGAACGTTGAATTTGAAACACATAATCAGATTCTCACCACCACTTTTGGATTATAACCCGTTGGTTTTCAGTTCTTGGCATGCTATCAACTCATTAAAAATTTGTTCTTCTGTTTCAGATCCAAACTGCCGTGAACGAACTTGCCCAATCCATTCCGACTCCGTGATATTGTGAAGTGTTTGAACATGGACATCAAAATGATAGAAGACAATTGACGACGCAGTGTCGCCGCTAAAGTGAAGCTCTTCGCAATCTTGAACATTACTTCAACCGTTCTGAATATGAATACGTCGCATTAACAGCGATTTAGGGCTACAAAGCTCTACCAATCACATTCAGACCATCAATGCTAAATTACAGACTGGTTTCGACTCATTTTTTGAAGCAGCCGTAGATTGTTAAAGACAATCTCCCCATTGCTGTGTGTGCCGTACAAATATGTGCCGTGATCGGGACATGTCGGTGCAGAGGAGTGATATCATCAAATAAACTTTTATATTGGACGTGAAGACAAGCGTGTCTATAGTCTAGTGTCAAGTTTCCGTCAAAACGGCGCGCGTATCCGCACTGCCGTTTCGTTTTGTTTCTTTCAATTTGTTTTACATCAAAGGATAAGCAATAGCCCGGTGGTTTTAGTGTTTGGTTGTGGATCATTGGTTGGGGTTTTGCCCAGGAGCGGGCCCCAGTGCGACCCTGGCCAGCCGTACCAGAGAAAACATATCCAGAATCTTGGATTCCATAGTTGGTGCTGCAAGATACTGCATTGTGAGTATGCCTTATTTATAAGTAAAAGTTAAAATTCTAATTATAAACTCGGAACAAGGGAAGTCCGTTAGGTCGCAACTATGAAGGTTTTTGTTTGAGCCATAAACAATGAGCTTTGTTTTTAGATGCGTTCAGTTGCGTTAGTGCAAAACATGATTTAATTTCAGAATCGTCCCATTAACGGCTGAAAACTTTTGGAAATTGGAAATAATTTTCCGAATTAGCGAAAATGGTACAATTGGAAATTTTACAGGTATTTCTGAAAAATTAGATACTGGGGCTTCACATTCATTTTAGTGATTTTAACAATATTAATAGTTTCTCGTTTTATAAATATACAAATTTAGCTTATACCTATACATATATGCTTTGCAATATATACGTAAATACATGGGTATACTGGGAAATTGTATGTATATTATATGCCATTCTTAACGGTTAGATATCTAACAACTAAGTAGTAGTTGCCTACAAGTATTTGAGTTGCTTGCCCAACTAACCTGTACAAATTGAGTAGGTGACAGCCGTTTAGTAGAAAACCAATGCTTTCAATAACCCGTGTCCCTTGATAGATTTAGAAATATAGCTTTAAGCAAAGATATCCTACTAATATGTACCTACGTATATATCTATACAATTTACTGTATCATACATGATCAACACTAATCATTCTCCTCACTATTCGATACGAATCGCAAACATCAGCTTAACCCACCCACTCCAAGATCAACCTTATTTCTTGACACTGAAAGTTTACATTTATTCGCACATTACACTGACATTGACTCATCCTGGATACGTTAGGGCTACGGACAGGAAAGTGAGCGCTCGAGCGAGCATCGGGTAGTAATATCTGGGCTCGGGTGGCGTGCACAGTGCTCCGAACGCGAGCGCGAGAGGACGGAAGATATGGCGGCGCCCGAGTGCGAGCGAGAGGCAAGGAAGCGCCGCGAGCGACGCGACTCGGGGTGCGCGCACGAGCGCAAAGAGCGGCGCCCGCACAGCGAGGAGCGACCTCCCCCGCCCCCGCCGCCGCCTCCGCTACATGACCATAACCGCATTGAGGTAAGGGCTGATACTATCATCCTAAAAAAATATAAAACACCAAAAAATGCATTTAATAATAATATCAGAGATTTTGACCTCGAAAGTCAAAGACCACGATCCAACAATTATAACTTTCTTGTCAGTGCCCCTTCCAACTCTCTTTTTTTAATTTTTTTGTTCAGGGGTGGAAAGTCCTCATGGGCTACTGTGATTAAAACCACCCCAGTGTTACCTTCCCATACTTACCGCACTTACCTCATGGGAGCTAGTGCGCCTTCCACGATCCCCGGCGCCTTCAAACTCTCTCTCGCAAGACGTTCAATAAAACATAAGATAAAGCAACTTCTCGATCATCCACATCACTTTCAGTCGGAACGTCGTGCTGAGCGGCTGTCCCGCGCTCGCCGGCCGCAGTTCGGCGGCAAAAAACGACGCGGCCAGCCCCGGCCACCCAAGCACCCGAAGGAGAACGAGTGCTTCACAACATCCGAAGAGATCAGATGCAGCACACCGCCTCACTTCGATTACGTCGTCGTGCAGAAACCACAACGTAAGTACTGCTGCAGGAAACGACACCAAGACAGTATGGCTTGACCTTGATCAAAGATTCAAGAAACTGCACCTCTTTAGTCTTTAGCTTAAGGGCAACACAACCAAAGTCTTGCAGTGGCTGTTATCTATATATTGAGCCGGAACTACCAATAATCAAAAGTTATTTATTAAAAATTAGAATGAAAATCGAAAACCGAAACGCCCGGCCTTCGGCCCTCGGATCATTCCATCACAGTCATTTGGCACCACTTCATCGGCTAGAACCAAGGTGTGAAGTTGATCAACGAAATATCGAGCAAACGGTATATTTCGAAGATTTTTGCAGTATGCGAGGAACCGGAGACTCTGGACGCAGGAGCACTTCACCGGGTTTTAGGGCGCACAGAGAGCGTCAGCGAAGAGGGCACAGCCCTGTGCGCGGCTGAGCGAGCCCGAAGTGATGAGCGCAGCGCCGCCCCGCTCAACGTTGTACGGCGAGAACAACCCGTCCCCGATCGACGGCTCGAGAAGATCAACAAGAAGGTAGTTAACGAAGTAATATCCTTGAAACTACTTTGGAACACCTGTTTGCTAAATTGCTCTATCTCTCTCTTTGAAGCTTAACATAAAATAGCACAAAAACGGGTTTTATAAATAAGATGGGAATAATTCTTTATCAACTTACAGATCTCCATGCTCAAGAAGAACATCGCCAAATACGAGAGTGAGTTTGAAACAAAGCACGGCCATCCCTTGACGCAGAGTGACAGGATCACAGATGTAGCGCTGACACGCATGAACGACACGTTGCGCCGCCTGCAGGGAGAGAAACGCCTTATCAAGTCTGACCCAGTGGAGTATGCTCTGAAGATACAAGCGGCCAAACAGCAAAAGGAAAGAGATGACAAGCTTGAGGACTCGCTGAAGAGTGAAAAGGCTATGCCTGATATCGTTAAGGACATTGAAGAGGTGATTTTTAAGTATTATTTTACTATTCAGTATCTCGCTGAAATTAGGTAACTAGCTAGCTAGATTTATTGGGATCTTCATTCTTAAACATAGCATTAACACCCACAATACATGCACATTAATAAGTAAACTGCCATTATATTAAAAATCAATTTGCATAGGTAGTGAACTAGTGAACCACCAAAACATTTTAACCACGATTCAACACCTCATTTAGGAACTGCTTCAAGTTTTTCAATTACTTTTTCTTTTTAAAAACAATTTGCCTTACTAAAACTAATCATTTTTTTTTACCACGACTGGGGGTTAGTCAGGAAAGTGTTAGCACAGATTTATTGTGGTCTTTTCTCCAGTGGTTAGAGGGCTGTCGCCAGGCGGCTGGGCGGCCGTCATCGACCGAGGCGAGCTGGACAGCATCGCAGCTGGCGGCTGAGAAGCTGTGTGTCCAGCGAGTGCTACTGCGACTGGAAGCGGCCCGGGGACGCCCTCCGGCCCACTCCGCAGAGCGTGGAGCGGCCCGGCATCTGTACGAGCGGTATAGGGCTGTCAAGAGGGTGCTGGCTTCTTCTAGGCCTGATGCTGTAAGTTCTGTGTGTGCTTAGTGTTTTTGTCGCTTTTTTAGATCGATGGGAAAGTTTTGAATGTTGTGATCGTTTCTGAAATGTTGTTTTAGATATTTTTAATAGGCATATTGGTACACCTTGGACAGTCTTGATGAATGGTTTTAGTAACTGACCGGTATTAATCCTTGTTGCAACATTATGTCACTTAGATCATAGGCGGTACGAACGGCGAACTGGCGACGATCCACGAGCATGAAACTATGCTCTTCAACTCAAGTGTGGATAGTTCCAGCGATTCCCAGGAGAAACCTTCAGATTCATCTCAGGTAAGCAGATAAACAAAGTGTTTGTCCTCGTGCAGGATATTCATTAAACTTAGCACCGACTGTAATGTTTACGTATTTTTTTACATCAATATTTTCATCTGAGGAAGTTTTTCAAATTAAACTATTCAAAATAAATCATAGCAGAATAAGGATAAGGACATAAATAAAATTTTATATTCTGATTGTCCTTATGCTGAAATATGTCCTGTTCTATTTTCCTTAACGATAAAAGTTAATTAAGGAAACAAATTACGTTGAAATACTTAACCGAGCACTTTTTATCCTTATAATAACAACTATTCGTGTGGAAAACATTTTCCTCGTGTCCTAGGACACAACTGAGGTTTACTCCGTTACTGAGATTTGGGTTTTAATCGTGTGTGAAAACTCTATTCATCATCATCATCAGCCTATAATGTTGCCACAGGCCTCCTCTCTAGGAGAGTGATGGGCTATAATCCACCACGCGAGCTCAGTGCGGATTGGTAGATGTCACATGTCTTCAATTTTTTTGGTTCCAAGACATGCCGGTTTCTTCACGATGTTTTCCTTCACTGTTTCGAGAGCAGTGGTGAACTCTATTAAATTCTTCTTATCTTCAATAAAAAAAAATCTGCGTTTTCCAGGAAACGGCAGAAACTCCACTGCAGTCACCTCCCACACGTGACAGCGCCGCAGTCGCCGAGGAAGTTCCTTCTTCCACATCGTCAGCTCAGTCAGCCACCAGTGAGGAAGCCACGCCCTCCAACGAAGGACTGCATTGCCTCGGTCTTGAAGAATTGAACAAAGCTCTCACTGAAGCCAAGATGCAGAAATCTGTAAGTTGAAAATACTGCCTTCTTTGTTTGATGATTGAGTTTTGTTTTGCAAAGCTTGGTTCCTCTTCTTTTTAGCGACCTCTTATTTTGCGTAAACCAGTAAATATTGAAGTAGAACTTAGTAGTTGATGTTCTGATCCCCTTTTCTCACAGCATAGATTTACAGTATACGTCACCTAACCATCATTGTATGTTTTCCAACATCAGTAAATACTTGAACAGCGGTGTATATGGCTGTAAAAAATATTTCTTCATCAACATCGCTGCAATACTGTTCGTGTGTGACGTTTATGGAGAAAATAACTTCATAATGTTCTTGTTTTATTTCCAGATTTTACGCCGCACCATAAAAGAGTACGAGGTCAGCTTCGAGCTCCAAAACAGCAGGAAGGTACAGAGGGATGACAAGAAAGGCCACGAGGACGAATACTTTAGATACAAAGCCGTCAAAGCCAGGATCAAGCTCATCAACGCCCTCATCAATAAACAGAAGACATTAATTAGCAATCAAACTCCGAACTAAACCAAAGATAAAACGAGTCTTTGTTGTTGTTGCTTGAAAAAGCATTTTTGAATGCGACAGCCCTTTATTATAAAAGGTATAGAGTTGGATATTGTATGGAAGCGAAACTCGCGCCTTTTCAATTTGTGCGTGCGTGGTTACGCACCAAACGCCATGCTACGATCTCATTTCATCCAAGTCAAAGTCAGTGCTAATATAACCAATATATCAAGCAAAACGACGATAAAAATCTGATTGCATAGAACGTTTCTAACGATCTACGAAAATGCAGGCATTATAATGGAGGGAGAGTTTCCCGTCATACATTATATTCTACACAAAAGGTATTGTTAGGGTTGTCGCTCTTACTGTTCATGTTTTATAAATAATATGATGATTATTTAATGAATAAGTACAAACGGTGACCAATCAAAGCTATGCAAAACTAGTTTTTGCGTATCTCTTATTGTACACATATACAAAGCGAGGCCGTGTTTAAATGGAAATGTATAGCTAATTGTGTCGCCGTGTGTACAACATATTAATATACTGCTGTATTGATGTTTTGGTGTTACTTTCACATACTAATAAATATTTAATTATAGTGTACATAAAAACTAGTCAAACAGTAGAATGATATTTCGCAATTCTGTTAATAATTATTTATAAGGCGTGAATACAACCATTTTTGTATAAACAAAAAATGACGTCAGCAAAATCTAGTGCTTCCGAAAATTTGAATATAATTGGTGTCATAGTGAGTCAATCTATAAATTTCAGTGTCTATAACTATCTACCTGTGTCTACAAGATTTAATGGGTTAAATGGGATAAACATACTATTGGCTTTTGGTTCCCTGTTTGTGAAATTGTATAGTGCCAAATATTGTCATTCTATACAATTATATATTTCTGTCATTGTACATAATATAAGCAGTGCATGGATAATTTAAACATCGTTCGAATTATTGACAGTTTACAAAGGGAAAAAATAAGTTAAACCTTAATTTGTATTATGTACAAAAAACTACACATAATAACGATTTGTCAAGTATTTACAAAAGTTTTTGCGCAAGTATTTAAAGGGTATGATCCACACATTCATATTACTCAGACCTCAAAATGACTACTGTACATAATATAATTTAAAAGGCATTGTGTAGTTTTGATATATGTTAGAAAATAATGAATACATAATTATATATTTAAAGTATGAAACAAGATTACGAAAACCTTCGACTATTCACTGCCCTACACTTAACTTTTGACTCGGAACTAAAACAATGTAAAATAAACACTGATTTTCAACAGTATAATTAAAACGGGTTCATAAGAAGAGTACAAGCAGTATTTAATCTACATAGTTATTAAATTAAATAAATTCATATATACATAATAAACACGTTAAATGTTTTACTGTAATAATAATAATTTACAAAATAATAATACTATTGCTGTTTAGTACGAATGGTTGCAAAAGCTATCTATCTACTTAAATATTCGTAGCCGAACGTTCAGTTCTTGTTGTTATAAATTATGAAGATTTAAATACTTTTGCAACTGACTGTACGCATATAAATAAATAGGAATGGGACATAAAACCACACTTTCGTGGAGTAAACGGACTCGATTGATGTTTTTGTCGGATTTTCTGATATGTCTGTGTTACGACAGTTATTGATTCTGGTAATTCTTGTGGCTAACGAATGGCATCAAAATATGTGGAAAATGTGGCTATGTACATAATAAAAACTATGACGTAATGAATTAGGGGTATTCTAAGATACTTTCGAGCATATACCCCTAAACATTATATCTTATTAATGTTAAATAAAAATAGTTATATGAGTAATGTGTATAACTACGTGACCTGAGAAACGTAGAATAATACTTGGATGTGGGCGAAGCTTAAGGCTTTGGAATTTTGGATTGACGATGACGACGAAGATGGAGTAACAAAAAAAAAAAAATGTTTATAAATATAACTTACCACCTAAGTCTTTATTGATGTGGTTACATTAATTTATTGCTTTATACTTTTATTTATTCCCTTTATATGTTCCGTAATTGTGTAATATATTCGATCTCATGTGTTAGATATTCAGGTCCTTAGACGGTCTGGACTCTTCGTTCTCTTAAAGAGAATTATTATAGCAGTTAAATGTATTTAGTGATAAAGTACTTACCTGTGATTTTATTGTAACAAACATACTCTTGTGTGACAAGAACTCGAATGTTTTACTGATCGTTGTGGTAGGTGTTAGTTGACGATTTTCCGTTGAACAAAATTAATTTGTATTCCGTGTTGTTTTGAACAATATTATTGAAATGGATGAGACTTGATAAATGGTTTATGGTAAACCTAAGTAATGTCTATATAACGTTATATTAATACGAGATAATTATGATGTTTAGGCGCAGGGTGTTGGTCCACAGCGTTCCATTGTTGGAGAAATGTATATACCTATCTATCTTTATTATTTAGAAGAGCTTTTGTAGTAATAATAAAACTCTTGTAATCGATGATACCATAGTAACGCTAATAAAAAAATACCCTTGACGTTTCTCTCCCAATGTCACGCTTTAATCAACACCCTGACTTCGCTTGTCAAAAAGGCAAGTAATTTTAATACCTAATTATTGCTTTGCAATATATATATATATATATACCATATATATATATATAAGACGTTCAGTGTATACAAATATATGACAAATCAAAAATGGATATCATATCAATGTTTAAATGACAGTAAGCTATTTGTACCAATCTCTTATAACTTGTTTCTTAAGTTAATGTCCCGACTTTTCCCGCCTAAATATGATAGCCAAGCACGAAAAGCCGTTTCAGCTAATTTAAAATTATTAAGTAATGTCTGTCGTGCAGTTTGGATTCTGAAAAACTGCAGTACATTATAATATAATCATACTCAGTCAGTAGTTCCACGAAATGCCACTAATATTCATATAATGTTTAAAATAAAAAATAGAACAAATATGTGTGTTGTTATTTTTTATTAACCTTGACTTTACGTTTACCAAGAACTCATAAAATTATCAACTCAACCAACAACAACTAACTTTAATTATCAACTTAAGTATTATTCTTTAAATTATTTTGAGGCAAATACTTGTACGAAGATTCGCTCCTGACTCAATTTTGATTGATCTGATTTAGTGCTGCATGCCTGCATGTGTCTTTAGGCGCTTGGCCACCAAAGAGTAGAATACTTATGTGCATGTGGTGTGAGGGCCCGTTTGATAAAACTCTGTGAAAATGTGCTTAGAATTTAGTGAACATTCCCCAACAATTGTGAAAGTTGGAATCAGATTTTGTGAAAGTCATATAAGCGAGTTATTGACTGTAAAGTTGGGCTCTCAGTTCTACCAAACTGAAAACATGGCAGTCACGTACATTCGATTGTTAACATTGAAGAGTGGCGACATCTATTATTTAGGTCTTGGAGTCGTTTAGGAGCTTTCTTTCTTTCAATAGGGAGTTTTCCTTACCATCTATAGTGTGAATTTTCGGTACTATTCTCTGCCGTAGGTAGGTGTCATAGGTAACTGAGATAACATAGAAATGGACGTTACAAAAGCTACAGTCCTTTCTTCTCTTTATTTTTTATTTGCCTGCTCTGTCCCAGTGCTGGGCAAAAGCCTGCCCCATTTCCTTAACATACAAGAATTACATAGCACCAGGACTGTAATTCCAAGGCTTAGGCAGAGGTGTAAACCCACATTTCGCCAGTTATGTTAAAGTTTCATGTAATAGGGTGCGAGTCTATTGCAATCAACCCGGCATAAGTACAGACTCCGTGGCTGCTACCAAAATGGGGTGAATAGAAACTCACGGGTGAGTCGAGACAGAACTTTGCGAAGGATTTTAACTTTGAATGAATGTGGTATGTGGCAAAAATGGTTTCTATTTAATAAAATTAAGTGAATACAATAGAGTACTTGTTGGTAACATATCGTATTCATTCAATGTTAAAATTCCTATCTGTTGGTAACATTTCGTATTCATTCAATGTTAAAAGTTCTGTCTCGATTCACCCGTGAGGGTCTATTCACCCTATTTTACTGTACTGAGAAATTCACAATAACCCTTGCCCGACCTCGAATCGAATAGTTTGATGTTGAATGCTGCTTAGAATGCATGGTTGACGGTTCCATGAAAAGTTCGTTTACACCTTGTGTTTCACCAGATATTCTTTCCGGGCAGAATAAATTAATAAGCATACAATAGCCTAGTAGAACATACAATGTTCTAGTAGATATATGTCTGTTAATTAGTTCAAGTCAGCTATCTTCACTAAATACAAAGAATTCAATAATCCTAATACGTCTTGCAAGTGTGGTGTAATAAAATTTTCCTAGCTTCACCGCACATTATCATCTTCTGACTAAGATGTAGATAACCTCTCACAGTTATCTGCACGAGTAACGTTGAGGTCAAGAGAGAGACAAACAATATCGAACGATGCGCCTAACTTTACTGATGATATTATTAAATAACAAAAGGTGGTCAGGTGGTCGTAATTCATTTAGTAAAAGTGATTTTTTTAAAAGCAGAGTAGAGCAGTGGTGGCCCAGTGGTGGGGGCCCCGACTTACGAACAGTAAGTCGCCTGTTGCTGCTGCTGTGTCTGCAATAGTGCCTGCCTGGGCGGCTTGCCAGGCCGGCGCATTACTTTATGTAATTTATTTCATCACCACCGCTCTCAAAACGGAGAAGGAAAACATCGTGAGAAAACCGACATGTCTTAGATCTAAAAAAAAATCGAAGAAATACGACTTCTACCAATCCGCACTGAGCCCGCGTAGTTTATTATATCCCATCCCTCTCCTAGAGAAGAGGCCTGAGTCCCTGCAGTGGGAATATTATAGGCTGATGATGATGAAACTTCTTAAAAAATAAGATTTACACAGCCTCAGCAAGCACGTTAAGCCGTTGGTCCAGGCTTTCATTAAATTTGTGAATCTTTGAAAATAATCAAGAGCCCATAAATCTGACGAGTAGTCGTACCAAGGAGTATCTAGTACCCGTCGGGGCTGCGGGTTGTTCGCAAGAGATACTGCGGCCTCGATAAAAAAGGCTAAGATGGAACATAGGTGGTTTTTATAGTCAGTAGAAGTCTGACACCCCCATTTGCTCTGCCCAAGAGCGTGAGGGGTTATTTGATGATTTCCCACCACCCAAAAAAAAAGAGGTATGGATCTGTGCTGCATCCGGTAAGACAGCAAGCCGACCCCAATATGATTGAGAAAAGGCTAGGCAGATGATGATAAACCTTCTTATTTTTGTTACTCTTATCGCATAAGATTCGGTAATACCCATCTCCTTCAGGGAGAGAGCCAGAGCCTCTCTATCAACATGTACACAACTTTGTAACCAATTTCTCTTGTGTAAAGATATTAATGTAGGAGTCTCCTAACACAGGCATTACTTGCTTAAAGGGAGGCTCCAATCACCAACTAATGTAAAACGTTTTGTTTAAAAAATAAAAGATTTTGTATTTTTGTATTTGTATTTTGTAATGTATTCTACCAGCAATGCTGTGTTTTGATTTCAAGAATGTGATGCCGTCGAAACCACGTTTTATCATTCAGTCTGACTCTAGGACTGCACTTTATTTGTTTCGCGCTATAGGCAATGGTATCTAGCGGATGGACCATCTGTTTGTTATAGATAGTTTATCAGTGTTTATGTGGCACACCTATTATACAAATCACAAATATTAGGAAACACTTAGGTTAAACGTTATATAGGTACATATTGGTATTTGCACATAATCGATGGGAGAGAAAGAAAGATACATAATTTTGATGTGAAGTGAACTTTACGGTAAAACTCAATGTAGCACATTGTTTTAACAGTGCTACATTGAGTTTTACCGTAAAACGTGATTTTTGACCCGAAAAAAAAAGTTGTTTCCAGTCAAAAAATTTTGCGTAGGGGTACTTAGTTTGATGTACAGAATGCAGTCTTGAGGGCTAACAGGTATGTTACGATTAAAAAACAGCCTTTTATTTCCTGTACAACAATTTTACAGTAACTTCACATAAAAGAGAACTTAATAACTATCATATATCTAAATATGTATATTAATCTATCTAAATATCTATATGTATAACTATCTATTATAAGTACTTTTATAAAACACGCATTCTTATTTCTAGTGTTAGTATTCTTAGTTTGTTAGTTTTACAATCAAATCTTCTATAGTTATATTAGTAATTACGACTATTAAAGATCTACAAATGTCAACCAGCACCAGCGGCTCAACGTAATTTCCGACTGATCCAAGTGGCTGTTATGGATCATTCCCACTAGTTCTACTGCACAGTCCTACGATAGAACTAGTGGGATTTTTGTCCCACTAGTTCTACGATTCAAGGTGGTACGAAATCGTAGAACTAGTGGGCAAAAAAAAACCCACTGGTTCTATCGTAGGACTGCGCAGTAGAACTAGTAGGAATGATCCGCTGTTATGGTCTAACCACTAGATCCTCTGAATATACGAGTGTACACAATCACAATTTCAACTGCACAATTAACTGTGAGGTAAGAAAGAGGTTTTTTTAAAGAATGTGTCAATGAAAATTATGAAAAAATATCAATATAGTGCCTGGGATCTTAGTATCCTTATTTACACGACACTAAAGGTGGTTGTAGCAAATCAACGGGTCGGTGCTACCTGTAAAAGGACCACTATTTAACTGATAATAAATTAATGCATCATAGTAACAGTAACAAGGTCATTGAACTTGATATTCAATCACTACCTAGTACAATTTATCAAAACTTTGTGGTCGACCTCGCTTGCTCGTTTAAAAACAGTAAACACTTGCTTATCGCAGTGCCTACATTGTGTAGGTACATAAAATAACAAATAAAAGTAACAAATACGTTCCAAAACGCAAATTGGTGACGTGGCTCAAAATTAAGGCTATGGGACTAGGTAGGACATTTCTGTCGCATGCCGAACGAGCTGTGGTCCCATAAAGGATTGGTGCCCTCAAACAGTCTGATGAGAATTGGAAAGACGTTGCACAGAATCCAGACCGTTGCAAGGAATGGAGGGAGACCTTTTCCCAGCAGTGGGACAGTATACCATATTTTATAGCATTGTATTGGATTAATCTGTAATGTTACTATAATTATTGGTAAATAAATAATAAACAAATGAGGCCAATAAGTTAAACGTGCGCGCATTGTCATCCGAACTAAACCTGTACCCTATGCAAAATTTCTGCTCAATCGGTTTAAAACAACCGAATTTTAAAACACTTGTCCCCGTGTTTTAAAATTTGGTTGCAAGATTTGAGCTAAACAACCAACCATTGCAAGTTAAATAAAAGCTTGAAAAAAAACCAACATCATTTTGTAATTTTTATTTTTTTGTATTGATAAATGGACCTGCTCTTGACCAATTCATTCATAACTATTCTTTAAAATCAACAATTCTTCTGCCAGCAAACAATAATCTACCTAAATTTTTCCCAACTATGTTAGGGTCGGCTTCCAGTCTAACCGGATGCAGCTGAATACCAGTATTTTACATGGAGCGACTTCAAAAATCAAAATCAAAATCAAAAATCAAAACTCATTTATTCAAACTAGGCTGATAATCAGCACTTTTCGAACGTCAAAATTTACTTTACTTTACTTATTTACAAGTGACAGTCCCCCAAAACGCCCACCCTTCGACACTTCCTATCTGACCTCCACAACTCAGTTTATACTGGGTAGTACCCTTTGGTAAGACTGGTTGTCAGACTTTCAGGTTACTGTAACGACTGCCAAAGGATATATAATATGGCAGCCAGGATCAACAGCTTAACGTGCTTTCCGAGGCACGGAGAAAACTCGGTATGTAGTGGGTGGTCATGCACCCATCCACAGACCAACCTAGGTAAGCGCGGTTTAACCTAAAGATCGACCCGAGTGGCAGTTATTATAAAACAGATAATCGTATTTACGTTATAGGAGGAAGATAATGAGGTCAGGGTTACGCCAGCTGCAAGTCAAATAGCATAACGTACTCTTTTTAATGTAACAACTTATAAGATAACACAACACGATGATGTATGTAGGCAGAGGTTTATTTTTATTTATATTATAGCTGTGCCCGCGACTTCGTTCGCGTGCTTGTCGGAAACTAAAATGCGTCGCTTAGATAAAAGTACATTTAATCACTGCCCTGCGTTAACTTACTGACGCTGTAGAAAATAAGAAGAGAGTAATGCAAAGTACTGACTATGTCTAATACTAAAGTTTAGATGGATGGGTGTTTGTTAATCAACCACGTCAGAACGGCCGAACGGATCTTGAAGAAGTTTGAAACAGGTACATTATAGTCGACAGGCAGACAGATTGTCGTTGGCGCGTTCGTGTTCCACGCGCGCCTCAAAGATATGTCAGCAACAATTAAAGGGCCCCAAAGGGACGTCTGCCGGGGCTGAGGGTTGTCCGCAAGAGATACCATGGCCCCGAAACACAAAGGGCTAAGAAGGAACGTGGGTGGTTTTTAGTCAGTAGAAGTCTGACACTTTCTTCCGCTCCGCCCAGAGCGGGATGAGTCATTTGATAATTTACGAACCACAAAAAAAAGGGGGGATTAGAGGGTGTTTCGAGAGGGTACCTGCACCGAATCTGGGACATCGAATCTAAAATGGCCGCCACCTCCTTCTGCGAAGCAGTAATGCTAGCGAAAGAGGTGGCGGAACGTGAGAGGGAGACAACCTCTCGTCCCAGCCGCCGCGGGAGACGCTCCGGGCATCGGGGGCCACGTGATGGCTTCCGGCCACCGTAGGCGCGGGCCTGTGAACGGTGAGTAACGGGCTAGTTAATCGTTCGTCCGTCCTATGACGATGGAGGCGCGTTCGTGTTCCACGCGCGTCTCAAAGAGATGTCAGCAACATTGAAGGGGCCCCCAAGGACCGACGCCCGTTGGGGCTGCGGGTTGTTCGAAAGAGATACCGCGGCCTCGACACATAGGGCTAACAACACACCACATCTATATGACGACATGGTTGGCGCAATGGCTGGACGATTAACAGTAGCACTGCGTGTCGCAGGTTCGATTCCCACACGGTACAAAAAAAAATATGTCTTGGGTTTTATCTAATTTTAATTTAGTTTAAAAAATTGTATTTTAATACTGTGTAATTGGTAAATTTTTATTTGTTGACTATTCACGAAACATAATGTGTGTATGTTTACTATCACCGCGGTTCAGAAAATGACATCAAATGAATAACGCCATCTGTCGAAGACGAAGATAAACTGCTAAAAAAGAGCGATCAAACACTTTATGGTTTAGGCTATGTAGATTTTGAAAGCAGCGTCATTTAGACTTATATCTACGTACCTTTTGCTATCATAACTTTTTTTAAGTTATCTTGTGAAGGCATTTAGTAATAAGTACCATATTCGTTCAATAGATGTCGTTGCTTGTCTCATTCTTGACCATAACGATAAGTTCTTCTTGCAAACTATAAATTCATATATCTTTTGATAGAGAGCACCGATTACGATGAAACAAAGACTAAGTAATAGCCCAAGTTACGCACAATATTTATGTATAAAAGTTACCTACATTCGTTTCGTAAATTTGACGTGATGCTTAGTCATCGAAACAGACAAACAGATAAACAGACAAACAGACAAAAATTCCAAAAATGCTGGAAATGTGTTCTGTTGGTTATACTTTAATACCCTGACAATTTTTTTTTAAATATTTTCGATGTACAAAAACGATTTCTCTACAGATTTATTATATGTATAGATATAGAAGATAATAGATATAGATAGAAGATAGATAGAAGATAGAATAGATAGATAGATATAGATATAGAAGATAATTTATATTTTATACCTACTATTAGTTTGTCTTAGAAATTGCCTACCAACTATGTTTTAATTATAATTTTGCAAGTATGAGCATGAGTATGAGTGTGTGTTTTGTTGTTTTGTTGTGTGTGTGTGTGTATTGATTTGATTTGATTTGATTTGATTTGAAGTGCTTCCTCTCTCCTAACTCACTTATTTTGCCGTGCCCGTCAGGGTCCATGTGATCTAATTTTAAGTTTCACCACCTAGTACTACATCATCGTCTGCCTAGCCTTTTTCCAACTATGTTGGGGTCGGCTTCCAGTCTAACCAGATGCAGCTGAGTACCAGTATTTTACATGGAGCGACTGCCTATCTGACCTCCACAACACAGTTAATACTAGGTAATACGATACTCTTTGGTAAGACTGGATGTCAGAATTTCAGGTCACTGACTACCTGTTACGACTGCCAAAGATTTATATATGGCAGCCGGGACCAACAGCTTAACGTGCTTTCCGAGGCACGGAGGAAACCTAGTACTTCATGTGGAATGTAATAAAGTATTGAGGCCGATATCGCCAGTTCAGATAATAGCGTAGTTGACTGACTAAAAAAATATGATTCTGTTTAGTCCGTCTGTTAGATTATCGAAAAATATTGGATACGTGTTTCTTTTTATCAAATTAATAATAATTTACGAAAATAAAACGTGTCAAAAATCGTGAGTGGGGGGCTGGTGACGTCACTTTCTGGTAAAATAATGGCCAAACTATGACGTCGCGCGACTTTTCGAAGCACTGTATCGTCTTCATTTATTGTTTACGTGAAAAAAGAAAAAATACGTGTACAATATTTTTTGGAAATCTATCTGACGGACTAATTAGATTTTTTTTAGTCAACTACCCTATAGGCTGGTAATCTTTCTTTCTGTATCGTGTGATTAGTTCCTAAACGTCAGATGGGCCTCTTACTTAGTATTCTATGACGTTGAGAAATACTCTCAAAGCATGCTAGATTCCCCGCGATTTTGCTTCATGAATCCTTAAAATCAGAGGAACTTGTCTTTGGTTCGAAATCGAAACCCAAGACATCCTGCCGGGGTTGCGGGTTGTTCGAAAGAGATACCGCGGCCCCGGTACATAAAGGACTAAGAAGGAACATGGATGGTTAGGTTATTAGTTAGTAGAAGTCTGACACGGAAGCGGAAGGGCCGCTCCACCCAGAGCGGGAGGAGTCATTTGATGATTTCCCACCGAACGACCAAACGACCTACGACTTTGTTAGTGCGACCGACGCGATGGTCACAATTTCACTGATTTTTAGGCTGGTAATAAAAAATCATTTTAAATTAAATTATTTGAAAGCTATTCTCTTATTTTATTCGACTATCTTCTTTAAAATGTATACTTAGTGATCATGTTCATGCAAGCTGTCTGAAATTTAATTCTACACCAGTTGTATTGGGATTCATCTAAGTGGGTTCCCTGCGTTACTTCGAAACACTATTAATATGCGATAATTGTTTCACCGAAAAGTATACACCGAAGTCTTCATACAGCGACGTTATGTTTGGTCTACGCCTTTTTTGGTCGTTGTTTCTTTACACCGAAAACCTTACATCGACTCTTGTTTCGCCAACGTTTGTTTCATCTATGTAATGGCTTTCTAGATCATAAGCCTTGAATTTGAAACCAACGCTTTCTTGGTAGGATCTTTATCAGATGATGTCTCCGGCGCATACTCGTAGAATATGATCTTCAAGATCAAGAAAGCGTTGGTTTCAAATTCAAATTTTATGATCTAAAAGAGATAGCGCGGTCTCGACACAAAGGGATCCTACCAAGAAAGCGTTGGTTTCAAAATAATTTATGAGAAACTTTTATTTAATTTTGTAATATACTTATTTCAGATTTTGTACTGCAGTCTTCGACCAATTTTTTTTTTAGTTTATTAATGTGAAATATTTCGCAGACAATTTTATCTATTTGTAAACAAATAGATAAATTTGTACGATATTTATTTCTCATTTCATTTCTAATAACTTTTAAGCATATATTTTATATAAACATTTGTTGCCTGGAAATAAATAAACGTTATGTTTTACGTTATGATGCCTTTCATATAGATACCCGGTGGGCACAACATTCACCATGATTGTTTCTTTTCTTTTAAATGTAAGTGACACGCCAACAAGACGAATCTAACAGCCTAAAATTTATCGAAATCAGTTCATCCGCTTTGGAGTTACGAAGGAACAAAGCCAAGGACATAATTACATACACACAAACACACATACATCCCATTCAAACACATAACCCTCCTTTTGAGCTTCGCCGCAGTCGGGTAAAAGCGGGGCTTTATATTACCTGTATAAGTATAGGTACACTTTTTTTTTTTGGAGAGTGCGAAATCATGAAATGACTGCTCCCGCACGGTAGGGAGTGTCAGACTTCAACTGACTTAAAACCATCCATGTTCCTTCTTAGCCCTTTGTGTCGAGACCGCGCTATCTCTTTCGAACAACCCGCAGCCCCGACGGGCGTAATATAGATGCACTCATTTGGACATCTGGGGGCGCGGGAGGTATAATAGAGTGGCAATAAGGGATAATTGTTTTCAATGGTATTAATAATTTGGTTGTAAGCTAATGAAATTATTCGCGTGTGACTAACTTGTAAGCCTATTGACCTCGCCTGGAACATTCGGTCAAGTTCGAAACTTGTCGGGCATCCCGATGATTTTATTTACGCGACGAAGCCATAAATTCAAAAATATTTTAGTGATAAATCATATTATACGTTTTACGGATAGAGCAGCTACGGCTTACCATACATATAGGGTGTAAAAGTACCTTAACGCAAACGAAGGGCATTTGTTCTCCCCACCACTGCGATCATTTTTTGTTCTAGACCATACCTGGGAACCTCCTAGTTACGGAGATATTGGGGGTCAAAGTTCCAAATTTTTCACAGCTGTTTTTGTAAATACTATAGTATTTCGGGTTTTTACTTTACTTAAATTACCTCCATGACCCGTTTACTATTCAAAGCATCCAATAGCACAATGTTTTAAGAGTGCTACATTGAGTTTTACCGTAAAATGTGATTTATGACCCCAAAAAAAAAGTCATTTCCCAGCAAAAATTTTTGCGTAGGGGTACTTAGTTTGATGTACAGAATGCTTGGTTGACGGATGCGTTAAGGGTTCGTTTACACCCTGTATAAAGGGTGGGGAAATGCCCTTAAAGAAGCCGAAAGGCACTTATGTTCTGCCCATCATTGCGATCTTTAGATTTAGATATTTTTGTTCTGGACCATACCTGACCACCTTCTTGTCCGGAGATATTGAAGTTCAAAGTTTCAAAATCACAAGTTTCAAATACTTACTAGTTTTAAATCCCATTTACAATTAGACGCATCCACCAGCACAATGTTTTGAGTGTGTTACGTTGTGTTTTAACCAAATACTAATGTTAGTATGTAAAATATCGTATGTAACTATCCTAGCTGCAGCAATAAAATGCTGACTTTATTGTGGTTTAATTAGTAGTAGTCAATAAAAACACTTTATTTCTATTTGTACCGATATGGACGTGCTCGTGGCTTAATAAGAACTGCCACTTGGTTCGATCTTTAGGTAAACGGTGTGCTTGCCTAGGTCGTCGGTCTGTGGATGGGTGACCGCCCGACATACCCAGTTTCCTCCGTGCCTCGGAAAACACGTTAAGCTGTTGGTCCCGGCTGCCATATATAGATCTTTGGCAGTCGTTACAGGTAGTCAGTGACCTGAAATTCTGACATCCAGTCTTACCAAAGAGTATCGTATTACCTGGGTTGTGGAGTTCAGATAGGCAGTCGCTCCATGTAAAATACTGGTATTCAGCTGCATCCAGTTGGACTGGAAACCGACCCTAACATAGTTGGGAAAAAGGCTAGGCAGATGATGATGTACCAATATGGACGTTTTATCTATTTTAGTAGAACTGGTTTTAATAAGTTATTTATTTTTTGTCTTTTTAGTATTTAAGTAGAACTGGTTTTAATAAGTTATTTACATCTTGGTATTTTTTGTCTTAAGTATTTAATATATTTCGACTGGCTCGTTGTGGTGAAATGTGTCGTTCAATAACGGGGTCCGGCAATACTCCTATGGTTTTCCATCCGGAATTTCTCACCATGGAGACTGGATTCGTGCCCGTTTGATGACTTTAAGGCTCGCCCCCTAACTTCTTTATCGTGGGTTTATTGGCTAACCAGGGCCCCAATTCTGCTATTCAATAGTGTCAGAATGGTCTATCAGTGATCTCATAATTGTTGATTTTGACAACACCAAACTTGTCAAAATCAACAATTATGAGATCACTGATAGACCATTCTGACACTATTGAATAGCAGACTCGGGGCCCAGCTCGTTGCAAGAATTCCATGGGTAATTGTTGATTTTGACAACACCAAACTTGTCAAAATCAACAATTATGAGATCACTGATAGACCATTCTGACACTATTGAATAGCAGACTCGGGGCCCAGCTCGTTGCAAGAATTCCATGGGTAATTGTTGATTTTGACAACACCAAACTTGTCAAAATCAACAATTATGAGATCACTGATAGACCATTCTGACACTATTGAATAGCAGACTCGGGGCCCTGGTGTGTAACCAGAATTTCGCCCATGGGCCAGTGACTGTTTCCTACAAAAGTTCAATAGCGACAAAAATAAAATGCATGGAAAAAATGGATTTTTTGTATGAAGAATGATGTAAGTATGATAATTATTCATGGTAAACTTTTGTGCGTCGTGTCCCTCCACACTGAATAATAATTATGTTTATCTGTTGGTAGATAGTGATGAGAAAAGTGTTATTTATTGACCTAAAACTTAAGAATATCTCGAATAAATTATGATTGTAGATACCTATTTAGTTAATAATTCATAGAATCTTATCTGTTCCTAATAATCACACAAAAATATATGTTTGGGTACATTCCCGTTTATTATTGGTCAGTGACCCCAAACAGACTCATATTAAATAATACGTGCTATCAACATGTTCGAAGAAGAAAAGGAGACGGAATATTTTTTACCTTTTTTTTTTTTTTTTGGGGGGTGGGAAATCATCAAATAACTATAATTAAATATCCCGCTCTTGGGCAGAGCGAAAGGGAGTGTCAGACTTCTACTGACTAAAAACCAACCATGTTCCTTCTTCGCCCTTCATGTCGAGGCCGCGGTATCCCTTGCGGACAACCCGCAGCCTGTGTATGATTTACCTATTATACCCATTAAAATATGAGACCTTTAATACGTGCACCTATGATGCTGCCTCGTTTACCCTCATCATTTACCTAGCCTATTCCCAACTATGCTGGGGTCGGCTTCCTGTCTAACTGGATGCAGCTGGATACCAGTATTTTACATGGAGCGACTGCGTATCTGACCGTCACTACCCAGATTATACAGGTTAATACGATACCCTTTGGTATGACTGCATGGTTGTCAGACTTTCAGGTCACTGACTACCTGTAACGACTGCCAAAGATCTATATATGGCAGCCGGGACCAACAGCTTAACGTACTTTCCGAGGCACGGAGGAAACTCGGTCTGCAATGGGTGGCCAGCCATCCACAGACCAGCCTAGGTAAGCGCGGCTTAACCTAAAGATCGACTCCCTATCATTTTATCTAAATCTCACTGTTTACTCAATGTTCTACATTTTCATAGTCTTCTTCTCAACAATTTATTGTACTTTGCCCTGCGACCTTCGACTCGTGAGATTATAGAAAATATTAAATGCCTATTTGAATCTGATTTTGTTACCAACAATTCAATTTATAAAATAAAAAAGGTTGCCTCAGTTATCTCTCATAACGTCAGCTATCTGCCAGTAAAAGTTTCTTCAAAATCGGTACAGCCTTTTTGGAACTGGAATAAACAGACAATCAGACCCACAAAAAATATGTACCGTGTTATACTTTCATATGCATTCAGAGCAACACTTTAATTTTATTTTTTTCTATTCTATAGATTCTTCAATAAATAAAACCACAGACTTCAAACAGGTGCTGTTTATGGTAGTTCTGGTTAAGGTAAAAAATGCTTCGAGTTGCGGCAACACAAAGGACATTGTGATCACTTGATGTTGCATACTCGTATTATTACTGCAGTTACCTATTTCTGAAGCTAATCAGTGCAAAATATTTTGCAATGCAGATTTTTTTTTTTTACTGCGTCGTTAATCTAGTGTTCGCGATCGTGACTGCTGAACATGAGGTTCTGGGTTCGATTCCCTGGTCGGACAAAGTGTTATTGGGGGTTTTCTATCAGTAATTTATCAGTAACAGTCAGGGAGTCTGGATGTGTGCACGGTGGATGATAATAGAGTGGCCTCTTATTACATGGAATTAAAACACAACCGGCAAAATGTGGTGTACTTTTAGGTATACCACTGACTCACCCTTCGGGGATTACAGGCGTGATGTTACGTTACGATTTTTTTACACGGTAACGTTCCCAAATTATTCGTGTATTAGGTCGTGATACCGTCATTAAAAATGAGCTCGTGGCTAAATAGTAGCTATCAGCTGCTAGGGTCAATCTTCAGCCTAAAGCCGCGCTTGCCTAAGCTGCTGGATGGGTGCCCACCCATCAATCAATACCGAGTATCCTCCGTGCCTCGGAATGCACGTTAAGCTGTTGGTTCTCGGGTGTCAGTCGTTACAGGTAGTCAGTGGCCCAAAGTCTGACAACCAGTCTTACCAAGCGGTATCGTATTACCCAGATCTACTGGGTAGTAGAGCAGTTCAGAGTGAGCAGCGGTAGCCCAGTGGTACGAACAGTGAGTCGTGGGTTCGAAGTTTCGAACCCAGGCAAGCGCATTACTTGGTCTAATTTATTTCGTCACCTGCTTTCAAAACGGTGAAGGAAAACATCCTGAGAATGTCTTAGAACCGAAAAATTCGAAGACATGTGACATCTACCAAGCTGCACTGGGCCCTCGTTGTGGATTATAAGCCCATCCCTCTCCTAGAGAGGCATCATTATAGGCGGATGATGAACTGGCTTACTAAGGTTAGATAGGTAGTCGCTCATTTATCTGCATCCGGTAAGACAGGATAGGTACCAAACCCGACATTGTTAGGAAAAGGCTAGGCAGATGATGATGAGGTCGTGAAACTGCCCGTCGGGGCTGCGGATTGTTCTAAAGAGATACCGCGGCCTCGGCGCAAGGGCTAAGAAGGAACATGGGTGGTTTTTAGTTAGTAGAAGTCTGACACTCCCTTCCGCTCTGCCCAAGAGCGGGAGGGGTTATTTGATGATTTCCCAACCCCAAAAAATAAAAAGAAAAAGGTCGTGAAACTGGCATGTTCTAGAAACAGCAATTTATACACTGGGCGAACATGACGATGATGAATCTAACCATACGCATGGCTCCAATTTTTAGGTAAGCTCAGAGAAGGTACATTGGTCAAGTTAGGCACAAGTCTTTGTTTGTTAATATGGGGCATGGTGGGTTTCGGATTTCGATTAGATTTTCCGTCCTTTTGTTTCTATTGAATAACATCATTAGTATTTTCGGGAAGTCTACTCATTTGCTACTTTGTGTACCTATAGGGATAATCCGGATTTCTTTGGCATAGTTAACCTACCAGACTGGCAGGTTAGCTACGTCACTTGAAGATTATACAGCTATAGGATGCGCCCCAATGTCGCCCCGTAAACCGTTTCAATCCGCCAATTCCATCTTCCAATACCTACAAATTGTTGCAATGGGAAAAACAGTACAGCAGTTGGATTATGGTTTCTTTCTATTCGTATAAATACTTAATAATAAAAACTTAAAACGTTAAATTCACATATTGTCCACCAGTTAACGACGACACACAGAGACGACAATTGTCGTGTAAAGGGCTGCTACTGACTATGGCGTATTGTAAGCTTGTGGTTTTTTTAAATTTTCTATCTGACGTAACTGGTAGACTGCCTCATTAGCGCAGTATAGTGACTTACATTAAAAACAATACATTATTTATCTGATCTATATCCAACTATAACGAACACGCATCCACTAAGGAACGCAGTAACATTTTTTTTTTAAATTAACAGTTTTCATTACAACAAACTATTAATTTTAAAGAAACTAATACAATTTATAGACGTAAATAGACTTCATGGAATATTGGCCTACTTTTAGGTAAAATTCAACTGTGTGCGTCGTTTGGTTTCAGTAAAACTAAATGTGCCTAGAATACGTATTGTTGTGGTAAGTGGCTATAACATAACTAAACATATTTTTTTACTCTTTCCTAATTTGTTAGTACGAACTTGAAATTCTTATATTTCTAGAATGAACAGAGAAATTTAGTCAACAGGAGTTTCTTTCATTGATTTGGGCTGCAAAGGTGTGTAATTTTCTTTGCATGCGGTTCAAATAATGTCAAACTTTTTTTTTTCTAGCCTATTTTTGTGACACACCGCAAAGGCCTTCCCTTTCTCCTTCCAAACCTATCTTTCCTGTGTAGCCGTCTAGCCATACGCACCCCGCAAATATAATAAGACCGACACACCACCTTCACCTTCATACTTATTTAAAATCAATCCAGAACCAACATAACTAAACCAACAAATGTTCGCTGGCGCCGCGTCGTGACGTTCATCCTCATCGCATCAGTGAGTTATTATCCTAATACCGCGTGTATAAAAAGCGACATAGACTGACAGCGCTTCAGTCCCCGCTCGGCTTTGGTTCTGTAACCACTAAGTAGTAAACAGTGCTTCAAAATGATGCTGAAAACTATTGTTTTCGCTGTACTCACAGTGGGTAAGTTTTTGTCAAGGTTTAATTTTTTTTTGCAAAAATAATTAGATAGAAAAATTAAATAAATAATTGTAAGGTAGATATAATATAATATAAATTAAGAAATTTAATTTATTTGTTATAAATAAGATACAATGCCAAAATTAACATTACATATTTACAAAAAAAGGAACTAATTTAAATGAACTAAACAAACTAAATAAAAATACAGGGGGCGGCGTGAAAGATGTTTAAGAATTATTATTCGTTAGTAGAGTCCTAAATTAAGTGTACTTATTACCTAATTATTAAATTGGTAAGATTTTGCAATTATGGCGGTAGGCAACGTTCTATCCTTGGAAACTCTATTCATTAAACATTTAAGAAGTAGGACCTATTAGAAGTAGTACGCACAACGACCGATTAAGCTATATAAACCAGTTTAAACGGACCTCTTATTGTACAGGAAGCTTATACAAAGCGAAGTCAAGTCATATTGGATAAACCAGTTTATGCTGATATGTCATTGTATGGGAAGTTCATACATATGAGGTCAGCTTATACTACATTGTTATAGCTTGACGTGTTGCCTTGTGTACATCGGTTACAATTAAAAAAAAATAAGAATCCAAAAACCGACCAAGTGGGAGTCGGTCTTTACATTTTTTGTCATTCGGCTACGGAACCCTCAAAATGAGTTTGTTCTATATAACAAACCCATTTCAGGTTATTATAGGTCATGGTAGGTTAATCTTCAAAAATAATCTATCATGTAATTATATCATGCGAATTAAAAAAAACAATATCCTTATCGAGAGAGGCTTAAAGTTACTCACCCCGCTGTACTTGGTAAAAACTAATTAGCAATCATTATGAAACTTGAACTACTGTGATAGTCGTTACAGATTGTCAGAAGCTCAAAAGATAATGCTCTTATTACTTATATAGGATTGCAGAGGTCAGATGAAACCATATACATAGATCACATTAGTCTGATCGGATCGTAGTAGTGGCGTTCTGTGGTTTCTGCCTACCCCCATGGGAAAAGGGCGTGAGTTTATGTATGTGTAGTCTGTACTATGTGGAATACTGAATACTTATCTAAACCTATTAAACCACAAAGACGACATTCAGTTACTAGATACAACACATTATGACTCAATTACGAGTAACTAATAATTGAGAAAAAGCATAATAATTCACACGTTTTACAATCAACGACATTCAAAAATATTACTTTAAATCGCTAAACACAATCACAAACGACTTTGTTCATCTATACTTCTATACTAATATTATAAAGAAGTAAAGTTTGTGTGTTTGTATATTTGTTAAATTGTAAGGGGTAATCTCGGGATGTACTGAACCGATTTCAAAAATTCTTTCACCGTTGGGAAGCTACACTATCCCCGGGTGACATAGGCTACTTTTTATCCCTGTATTCCCACGGGAACGGGAACTACGCGGGTGAAACCGCGTGACGTCCGCTAGTAATCGATATAAAAGCAGGAACCCTGAAACTTAGGTACAGTCAGGAACAATAATTTAGGTATTGACACAAACAATAGGGAAATTTGAAGTAATTTCAAAATAACAGCTTTTTCCGAAAGCTGAACGTGAATAACACAAAAAAACCTTCACACATTTTTGTCTGTCTCTCCCTTTTTTTTGGCTAAACTCCGAAACTGTCGTTCCGATTTTAACAGGACTTTTACTGGCAGAGTCGGAAAGCTTCATATGATTTTATTTAAGAAAAAAGCTTCTGAAGTCGGTGGTAAAAAAACGAAATCAAACAAACAAATGTCACCGACTTCAGAAGCTGATTTTTCTTCTGAAGTTTATTTTTCTCTTTTAGGTGTTGTTGAAGTCGGTTGTTAT
The DNA here is from genome assembly GCA_949774965.1 of Diarsia brunnea. Taxonomy (NCBI): domain Eukaryota; kingdom Metazoa; phylum Arthropoda; class Insecta; order Lepidoptera; family Noctuidae; genus Diarsia; species Diarsia brunnea. The sequence goes on from OX459001.1 coordinate 15,996,452, forward strand.
TTTTGCAAAAAAAGCTTTTTTTTTAAAATGTTCATAAAATGAAAAGTATTGGGTCAAACAATATCAATTTTTTATGGGACCAAATGTCAACTATTACGCATAAACTAAGAAAGAATCACGTAAATCGGATCATAAATCTCGGCGTAATCGATGTACATACATAGAAAAAAAAAACATACCAATCGAATTGAGAACCTCCTCCTTTTTGGGAAGTCGGTTAAAAACGGTTACAATGGCATGCAAAAATTTTGCAAATAAATATTTTCGTCCGCGGGGCAGCGGCTAGTAAAAACTAAATTATTGCCGCGTGTTGGCCATTTCATTCAAGTGCCAAAGAATTACAATTTTAGTTTTTAGTCATTTAAATATATAATTAATTTCCCTGACCTTACCTCTACCATGTTTGTCCCTGATAACTATTAGTGTTGATGTTACAATAGGTAACAATGTTCACTGGGCAGTTGGTGATAATGTTAATGACCACATCAGTTTTGACAAAAAGATGCTGTTTTTAGTTTCGTTTCAATGCGAGTTTGTTTTTATTTTTGACCTTAGCGGTTAGAAACAACAATTCAATACGAATTTTACCTTTTTTAAATACTTGTATGAAACCATACTGGTAACCCATTAAACTCGTCTGGCTTCAAAGTAACAGTGAACAGGTATCTTCTGGGCACACTCGTTCCATCAAGGCCTTATCCATCGGTTTCTATCAGGCTTGATCGAGGTCAAGAGCAGGTCCATTCAGCATTAACCCGTCGACCGTCCGCTAACATTGCTTGAATGTCTTATGATCCACCGTGTGCTCATAACGACACTCGGGGGTTAAATTTAATAAAAAAAAAACTTGGTCTTTATATAACTTCAATGGGAAAATGATAGAAAGCAGTTTGTAGCCGTGTCTTTTTCGCCATCTAAACTTTAGTATTAGTATTAGACATAGTCAGTACTTTGCATTACCCTCTTCTTATTTTCTACAGCGGCAGTAAGTTAACGCAGGGCAATGATTTAACGTACTTTTATCTAAGCGACGCATTTTAGTTTCCGACAAGCACGCGAACGAAGTCGCGGGCACAGCTAGTATTTTATAAGTTTATTATAATTTCTATTTTTTATAGGGGTTGTTTTTCAGTGTCAAAGCCAGTGTACTACATACACTCTCCCACAGCATCTCCATTGCTTTGCAATCTCGTGATCTTCAGTATTTTTTTTATATTGAACAATCAATCAGCAACGTTTTGTAACAATGAGTTCCCAAACTCAGCCACTCGAACACTGTCATGACCACTGAGGTCAGTCATTATAATTTTTGATCAATGAAAATGCAAATAAGACGCCTAAAATGTCGCTGCAATTCATCTCATCTCTTGCAGTAGTCCCGACCATAAGTACAACCACACAAGGAAACAATTACATTGCCCGATGTCCATACAAGACATAGCTTCTTCTTCTTAGCGTGTCGATGGCAAATCTTATAAGACAATTGAAAGATTGCAATAGAGCATTCAAGTAGTTCCTTATTGCTGGCGCGTCGACCTAGAGAACCATTTTCGCCAGTTTTCCTCAGACGACTTATGAGTTATGATGACTAGCGTGAAGGAACTACAAGTTACTAAGATAAACGTAATGAGCTTCCTTTAAGATGTTTATGACTTCCGAGAGAGTAGGTAATTGTTGGAGAGCACGCATTGTGATGAAACTGCTTGCGATCTTGAACTGATTTCCTTTCGTATCATCCATCTCTAGCAATTAGTTTTACTAGCAAGAAAAAAAATATATACATAAGTTAATAAAACTATAAAAGCAAAAACAAAGCTTTGTTTTTCAGATAATTTGTCTTAAAAATTTTACTTTAATTTTGCAAATGTTGATACATTGGGGGCAATGTATCAACATTTGCAAAATTTCTTAACTTACGAGTAGGTACTTATAGTTGTAATTTATATGCTACTACAGAGTATTCTACTATAGATACCATAGACATGCTGTTGTTTCTATGATCTGTGATAGATAGGTACCAACCCGCACTGGGCCCGCGTAGTGGTATAAAGCCCATCCCTCTCCTAGAGAAGAGGCCCGAGTCCCAGCAGTGGGAACATTATAGGCTGATGATGATGATGATTCTTTAGATCTTCTTTCAGATGACAACGATGACTCCATATACATTTAGTAGAACATAGCCGGGGTTGTCATTTTTTCATTTCCTATTCTAATGAAATACTAATTGTTTCCCGACTGTTTTCATGACGGGCAGTTAATTAATTGACTGTATTATTGTGAGCAATATAATCGTAGTAGCTACTACCTACAGAGGTAGGTCTATCTAGACAAGAAGTTGACGTCGGTCGTTAAAAAATTAGCCCACTTAAGTGTCTTCGTGTGCAATACCCGGGAAACCATAAATTGTATTTAATGTCTTTATCACTTTATTGATTGGCGCCCTTCCGCCATCTTATCTGTCAAAAGGCCTTTGAACTTTGTCTATTACAATTTTATAATTTAACATTAGTAAATATGTTTAGTAAATAAATTAATTAGATTAGGTATTATTGATAATTGCACGCAGTTTTGATAAGCAATTACGAATGGAGTTCCTTTGTTATGTTGATTAGATGATACTAGGTATGTCGGTTTAGAAATAATAGTTGTCTAGTTAAAGAACAACAACAACAGTTGTTGACAATTTGAGTTCGAAAACAACTTTATTGTTGTTATGTCAAATACATATCTAGTTTGGGTTAGCAAAACAACAACAATTTAGTGTATCAATTAATCGTGCGCATTCTTAGATAACGGATGATGATTCTTATAAATAACAAGCACTTAGTTAATTAACAACATTAGCATTTATGTTGATTTTGTAGCAAATCCGGGTGCAACCGATTTGTAATTTATTACTAAACTATCTCTCTGCTGCGCAAAGACCTTCAGGCCTAAAAAAGGTATCTTGTTATATTTAAATGATACAATTGACCACATAATAAACAACCAAATAATGACAAGAATACTACTACTCGTACTATTATTAAAGTTAGAAGATTAATGATCCAAGGATATATGCACTCATTTACACACGTTTTAAATTTCTTCAGTAGTTGTTACAGGTATCTCTTCCATTTTACTTTAATTTAATAATAAAACCGTACGGTTTTATTATTAAATTTAACTTTAAGAGCGAATATGGTCCTAATAAAAGTTCAAACCAGTCTGAATACATCGCGATTATAACCGCGTCGCGAGGCCCAGCAACATCAAATGCACATCGCATATCGGACCAACAAAAAAACTATATCATACGGTCAGCTCACAAAAGGGAACTTCAAACTATGACTTTCTTCCTCCACGAGTACAATATGAGGTCGCATGTACCGAGATACTTGTATATATGCCGTAGTTGGCCTCTCAACTCGTCCCGTCCCCCACTTCCTGCCACATCAGGTCATTTACCAATTTACTCGATCAAGACTATCCTTTGAACTCTGCTCGCAGTGTCACCGCTGTGAGAGGAGACTCGAATGCATTGCTGCACTGGGCAAGGTTCAGTCGAACAAATGGCAATTTAAGAACGAAGGATGTTCTCCATTTTACGTTATATAGTAATCGTATTTTGAATGACTGATTCCTGTGTTGGGGAGATGGTGCTATTTTTAATTTAATACAGTTGCGTTGCTGAGTAGTTTGTTGCAAAAACTCTGCTTTCTTGGAGGCTTTGGGAGATCGCTCTATGTTATTATGATGTTCAAAAGAAGCTGTCTGTCTAGCTTTTATATTGGCTCGTATTTTTGGCTGTCGTATAGTTTCGTTTTCTGGTTCCCGATTTCTTAAACATTTGCTTGCTTTTCTTTCCGCATTTCTTCAAATGTGGCGACATCCTGTAGATACTAACACAAGTAGGTTTTGTTAGCTCTGTTTAAGGTCAAACTGTTATCATTTCTCCTCAAAGTTTATAATACACGTAAAGTTATTTATTTACATATTTAAAATGTAAATATTTCATTAATTTTGATATTACTCAAAGAGGTCAAATCGGTGTCATTTGATAAATTTACTTTTTCTTAGTAACGGTCATTGTTAATTAGGCAATTTTATCTTTAAATAAATATTATTCGCTTCTATTTTATTATCATTTTGCTCTCTGTCACGGTAATGTAACAAGTTGTAGGTAGGTTCTTTGGTTATCGCCAAGATTGATAGTTAGGTACCTCATAACACTAATAGTGTTTTTGATTCTCGAGCACAATTTATTAATGATGCCTTTAATCACTTAATTTAAATATAAGAATAAGAATAATATTTATTTGTTTAAAAACACGGTAAAAAAGATGGTAAAATATTAAAAAAACATTTAACATTTTCAACATTTACTGTCTTTGAAGTCTTTTTTTTTTTTTTTTTTGGTCGGTGGGAAATCATCAAATAACCCCTTCCGCTCTTGGGTAGAGTGAAAGGGAGTGTCAGACTTCTACTGACTAAAAACCACCCATGTTCCTTCTTAGCCCTTCATGTCGAGGCCGCGGTATCCCTTGCGAACAAGCAGCCTCGACAGGTGTCTTAGAAGTCTTAAGGTGTATTAATTACGGATATAGCGATAAGCGGATATAGTGCATTAAGTAGTATTTTGTACTAAATAATTATATCTGTTCCTGAAAAATCATATCGTGTGTTGAAAATCTGGGTATCTGTTTGTTAGGTACTTCTTGACACCAAAACTGGATATTGTGTTAGTTCAGTAATTACAAAGTGTGAGAATCCGAAAAAGAAAGAATACATGAATAAGTTTCCCTGGAATGTATTTTAATCGATAAATCTTTTGGTTTCAGCGGTCTTGGCCGACGACTTCACGGTTCCTGATGAGAAACGCGCTCAGATCCGTGAGATGCTCAGAACGCAATGCGCAAAGAATAATGCGGAAAACAAAGTTGAAGAAATTGAGGTAAGGACTAACTGTGGGGGTCTAGAGTACCTACAACATTCCAGGAGCCCGCAAGGGCACCAGAAAAAAAAACTAGACTAGAAAAAAGAACGAAGATGCTGCGGGAAAGGCTCGATATTATAAGAGTCAGACACATTTCAATAAATAAACGAAATTTTTCACAATAATTCTTGCGTAGGGTTACTTATTTTGATGTGGATAACACCTTTTTTTCTGCGAGGTGGTAAATCATCAAATGACTCCTCCCGCTCTGGACAGAGCGGTGGGGAGTGTCAGACTTCTAGTAACAAAAAATCACCCATGTTCCTTCTTAGCCCTTTGTGTCGAGGCCGCGGTATCTCTTTCGAACAACCCGCAGCCCCGACGGGATGTGGATAATACTTGGATCATGATTTCGTCAAGGGTCCGTTTATATACCCTGTACATTTACCGTACAATGAGAGATCCGCTTATACTGGTTTTGATTGGCCGTCGTCGTACATAGGTACTACACTTACACGCAACACACCTATTGATTGAGATGTCAATAGGTTAATGATACCAATATTGTTTAAGTGAGACGTTTTATATCGTTATCTCTCTCTACCGACTGCTAAATATAGATAGATAGATAAATTAACCCGACTAGGTACCTAATAGGGTAGTTAACTAAAACAAACTAATTAGTCCGTCAGATAGATTTCCAAAAAATATTGGACACGTATTTTTTCTTTTTTCACGTAAACAAACAATGAAGACGATACAGTGCTTTAAAAACTCGCGTGACGTCATATTCTAAGAGATTAGTATGACATTTTTTACCGGTGAGTGACGTCACGACCCCCTACTCAAATCTTTGCCGCGTTTTATCTTCGTAAATTTTTATTGATTTCATAAAACACAAAATACGTATTCAATATTTTTTAAGATACAGAGTTTTATTACATTGTTATTCGAGTGGTCGCAAGTGCAACTGCTGGAAATTATGTTTTTCCTACTCCTCCGCTATTCTTTTCTGATTAATTTCGTTGCGGGATCCAAGACAGTTTTGTTTCTCTGGGACTTCGTCGGGCTTCATTGTCTCGGCGCTTTTCTTGTGGTTGCCACTGTTGATTCTGGCTTACAGGAGTTACAGTGGTTTGGGAATAATGTGGCGGGCTAGTCCAAAAAAGTGCAACTGCTAAGCATGAGCTCCTGCCGGTTAGCGTTATTGGGCCATCAGGTATTTCTTAGTGATGGAAATCGGTTCGCCTCTTGATACATGAGACTTTAACATAACTGGCGAAATGAAGGTGTATTTTTACTTCGTCTTATCGTGTCGATGGCAAATTTCGATTAAATAATTTTGGCCCAAAATTCAGCTATGCGAACTCCACTCGCTGATGCAGTCATAAGGTCGTCAAGTGTGCAGGTGTCAGGGCATGCAGCGGTAGGTGTACTATTACGTATACCTACTTACACGGTACAGCTCTGCCTGACCCTTCTGTGATTACAGGCGTGAAGTTATGTTATGTGTCCGTCCCTGTCCTAATTATACAATACAAATCATGTGTCATGATTTGTATTGTATAATTAAATCATGTGTCATGCCAGTATTACTGAATCAAAGTGCAAATGTTGGAAATCCAAAAATTGGCAAACTGGCCATTACCATGACAATAAGAAGAAACATCTGTTCATCGCAATTTTTGCCGCTATCGGTTTTAATTTACATCAAAAACTGCTGAACTAAGAAAGCCTGTACCGTTTACGACCCAAAACATGGATACTGATCCATGTTTTGGGTCGTAAACGGTACAGGCTTTCGATACGGTACGCCCCGGTTAAAAGATACTATTAAGTGTTAGCATTATCATAGCGCTAAAATGGTGCTACTTCTTGCATAATTATATGAAAGTACTTTGCAACAATAGGGATCATAATAAGTAGGTAGGTTTACATAGCTGTTGGCTCTGAAGTCAAAAAGGAATAACCACAATTCCTAGGTATTCTTAAGCGAAGACCAGGGTCAATTTTAAAATCATCAAGCAGCAACCGCATAACTTTGACGAACTTTTTGACGCATTCCCTACTGCTTCCAAAACGACCACTAGAACCCTGAACACTTGCATAGATCCTCATTTTATCTCAAACTAGTCTTCTGGTAAGCTAATCCTACTACCTAATATTATAAATGCGAAAGTTTGTGAGGATGTATCTGTATGGATGGATGTTTGTTACTCTTTCACGCAAAAACTACTGAACGGATGTGGATGAAATTTAGAACACAGATAGTTTATAGCTTGGATTAACACATAGGATACTTTATCCCGGTAGTATATTATGATCCCGTGGGACAATTACCGACCTCCACGCGGGCGAAGCCGCTGGCACTAACTAGTCAGATATATTTCATATTAATTATCACCTTATAATTAATTGTTCCATTTATTATTTGCAGACTTCTGGCCAGACCTTCGTGGACTGCGTCAAGGGACTGATCGATGTGCCCACGCTGCAGAGGGAAATCGAGGAAGCCAAGCCCAACGGTGCTCTTGATGAGGTCTTCAAGAAGTAAGTACTGTGACCATTGATATAAAAACTAAAGATATGGTCGTCCGAACATTTGCTCGACGCGTTGGCCATACAGAGAATCGGTGTAGTCTGCTCGTTAACGTAACCTTGTATAAGCGGCGTGGTATTTTCGAGGTATAAAGAACATAAATAAAGGTTTTAATAAAATTTAAGAGCCGATCGTGGACTAGTTCACTTCGGCTTAGGAAAGACCGTTTTAGGACCAAGTTCGAGGCGTCTTTGTAACATGCGGTCCCCCCAGTCCTTACGCAGTAATATATAAGTCAATGACTGACTCTCTATTCGAATGCGACAGAGTTTTGTGTGTGCTGTCTCTTCAAAGGCATTTAGTTCCATAGAATACCTATGCGAACCGTTGTTAAAGGATAGCCTAAACTGCAAGTGTTGAGAACACTTGCTTTTAATTTGGGCCTGGAAAGAGAAAAATTGTTTCAACAACAAATACTAACATTTGGAACGTAAATTGAATAATAATTCCTTACCAAAACAGAATTACTTAAGACTAATCAATCGTTCTAATCCAGGTACTGCGCCAAGACCCCAGAACTGAAGACTTGCATCTACAATCTGCTGGACGGTATGTCTCCTTGCTTGGACTCCAACGCGCAGAGCCAGCTACAGTCCTTCAAGAACGGCACCAACCAGTTCATCGACTTCATCTGCTACAAGGACGGTGATAGGATCGCCCGTAAGTATACCTATACACCTTTTATTAGGTACTTAAATATGTAGGTTGAAAAACAGATTTGGAAAGGAAAAACGCCGAATTCAGAAAATGCCTTGTTCTTGGCATCTCCATAATTTTCGCTTCGTTAACTTACGTTTATCAGTTAAATTATCAGTTAAATTCTCAGTCAGCCAGCTCAACATCAAAGTGCAATTTAATTTCTGGAGTTAAAACATTCCTACACTAACGTTCCCAATACAAGTCAAAATAAGTACTTCTTATCAGAATGACAGAAATAACTTTATTTTTTGGAGGAAGGGGGAGGAGCATTCATCAAAATATGATTCTTCCCGAGCGGGAGGGTGTCAAACTTCTTCTGACTAAAATCCACCCATGTTACTTCTTAGCCCTCTGTGCCCGGGGTCGCGGTATCACTTTCGAACAATCCGCAGCCCCGGCAAGCGTCGGGCCTTGCGGGCCCCTGCACTGTTGCTGACATCTCTTTGAGGTGGGCGTGGAACACGATCTTGTATTAATCTAGTTATTTTATTTTCAGTATTCATCGCTGAAAACGGACCCCAGTGCTTAAAGAGCAAGGCCAATGAAGTCAGGGCGTGTGCCAACGACATCAGGGACAAGTTCTCGGGCTTTGAAGCCATTAAGGCCCTCAGCCTTGACGTAAGAACCTAATAATATTAAATAACATCCTCACCAATACTACCTAAAGTTATGTTTAAGTCCCATGTAATGTGGGGGCGAGCTTATTACCATCAAGCAGGCACTAATCCAGACTCCTTGACATTGAAACTCAGGAGTCAGGCACTACACCTAAGCTTTATGGTTTAGTTGATAATGTGTTCACCATCGACTCAAAAAGAAGACTGTTCGTGTCGTACTTAATAACAAAAATAAAGACATAACATGATTCGTTTACTTAAAAAGAGGCTAATTTTTATTTCCAATTTACAGCAAAAGTGTGCGACGTTCGACGAGCTATCCACTTGTATTGTCGCAAAGTTGGAAACCTGTGACACACCCACCCCAGGCAACATGGCGGAGTCCCTCTTCAGATTCGTACGCAAAGGATCGCCGTGCAACACAGAAAACAAGGAGTGATTTCTGGTAAGCATCGACGTATTTACAACCAGTCTTACGAAGGGGTCTCGTATTACTTCGATAATACGATCCTCAGGTAGGCAGTCGCTCCATGTTAAATACTTTCTTTTCATTAATTCAATTCAGCTGCATCTGGTTGAACCTGGACTGGAAGCCGACCCCAACAAAGTTGGGAAAAATCTAGACAGCGACAAAATTAATATCTCCATCGAAATAGTACATTATGGTATAAGTGTGTAACGTTGGTGATTACCGCTGAGGCGCCATTGAGACCCGAACCGTCAGGTGAGGGTCTTAAGAGAGCCGAGGACGGTAATCATCAATACACACGTGTATCATACGACGTTTTTCAACACACTTGTGAAGAAAATAACACAAAAAAATCATTTTCAACAGTTAAAACGAGTTGTGAAAAAAATTTTGCCATGGTGGGAAAAATTAATCAGTTTTTGCGATTGGCCATAGACTAAAAGAATGAGGTTTCTTTTTTTGCTTTTTGCGGATAGCGTTTTAGCCACGTACAAAATTAGGAATTCAAAGTTTTTTTTATTACAGAGAAAACAAAAGTTTTATTTATTAAAAACGTATACCTATACAAGTTGAAATTATCTATTTCAATTAATAAGTTTTCTTGCGCGCGCATCTAACAATGGTGATCGGCTATAGACTAAAAGATTAAGTTTTTTTTTTAATTTTCGCGGATAGCGTTGCAGCCACGTACAAAATGGGGAATTCAAAGTTTTTTTTTTTACAGAGAAAACAAAAGTTTTATTTATTAAAAACGTATATACAAGTTGAAATTATCTATTTAAATTCGAAGTTGCATGAAAAGAGCAAGCAATAGGTACATTAATTTATTTGTAGTATTGAACACAATATTTTTAGTATCGAAACTTTTTTAAGAACAAAGCAACTCAACCAATAAAATTAAAAAAAAAAACCTATAACTCACTTGTGAATAATGGTAATGAAAAATTCACAGTTTGATTACAGGTGTCATTATGTGCCTAATTGCAGTGAAATTAGAGCCACTTTATGAGCAAGTGTGTTGAAAAAATAGTTATCCACCTCTTCGGTACTTTACTACACCCACATCATTTCAGCTGTAATCTTTGATTATCCGTCCATGTAATGTAAGCCTAATAAGAATCATGACTTTAGGGTGCTGCTGAGTAAATCCTAGTTGACAATCCCATTGACATTGGTTTGGTGAAATCGGAAAAGGCTTTGAATTATTTGGCCCGCCAGTTTATTTTATTTCTAAAATAGCGGCCACGCAGCGGTCGGACTCCAACCATCTTTAGCCCCGCTGCTCCAGCATGACAGGCTGAAGATGGCAGTAGTAGGAGCAGTGTCCCTCCTACAATTTTCATTCTCAGTCCGTCATGGTTTGATGGTCCCAAGAAACCTGGGATCTTACTGGGAACTAACAATTTATCGATATTCCTGTATTTTTTTCTATTTCAAAAATCTTTAATGGTTAATTTTGCTTGTTACAGACAAACTGAATCGTCTCTGAAAGTCCAAGAGTTGGGTGTGGTCATTCAAGTGCCAATATTAATTATGTAATTTTAAATCGTTGTGCAAGAACTGTAACTTTCAATACACAAACATAAGTTCAATATGTGTGTTATTTACTCCCGTTTTATCCCCATTATTTTAATGCACCTACTTACCTAGCCATGTCACATAATTTTAAGGTATCTGAAGAAGATAAAAATAAGTTTTTAAGATGCATTATTTTAAAAATGGCCGAAAACTCAGCCAGTACCTACCTACGTTTAAGTTAGATTAATTACTTAGCGAAAGTAGCTAGGTACAGACCCAGCATATCAAGCTTCTTCAATCTGTCAAATTTCTTGAATAGATTTTTAACTCTATTGTTAAAGCATAGGCTAAAGGTTGATTAAGAAAATTGGACGGGTATTAGGATATTAGGTACTGGCCCTTTACTAGTTTAAAGGTAAACGTACACTTGTCCGCACCGACCGTTCTATCATACATATCACGTAATTTATTCGTCCGATTTGGCACCGTTATGTGTGCTAGATTTCACAGGATTATAAACAAGTACTAGCTACTAATATAATTATATATATATTTTTTTTTATAAAACATTGCCCCACACTAGGAATTTCTCCTGTATCGTGGGTGCGTTACAAACATTTAAACTCACATACACAGAACACCCAGACCCGAAACAACTATCTGTAGGCCATACAAATATTTGTTTCGTGCGGGGATCGAACCCGCGACACGCAGCGCAGCAGTCCAATCGCTCAGCCACTGCGCCAACCGTGCCGTCAAATTCTTTCGGCTCATTCACCTCCTTCGACTCTGATAAGTGTGCCAAGGTTGGAAACAGGCATTAGGGACAAATGTAAGTCTTACATTAACATGAAATAAAACAAATTATTTTATACTTTCATCATTTATTTGCAAATATTGTAAAATGGTTGGAAACCACGTAGCAACATATACAAACTCTAGATGCGTACCGGACATCGAAACTACATACCTGACATGGACAAGAATATGGCTCCTATTAATTAAACAGTCAACAAAGCAATGGCTCATGAACGCATCTAATCCGTTGATATAAGACTAACTTGCTGATGAAAATCAAAAAATAAAACATGTATGAAATTGAATAATTGCATTGCAATGCAAGCAAGCGTCGGAAATTATTATTTTTCGCCTAACACGTTACACTACGTCCTAACCGAAGCGATCAGTCGCACAAACATCAATCATGTGGGCGCAAATCCGGAAGGGAACTTGTGATCCTCCACGAATAAAGTGATCGACCGCGTGTATTGCTCGACGATAGCTTTGTTTAGGACGCGGTCTTAAGTCTTCTACAGTAGATCTGTTATAAACTATTGACATATTATGTAGTCATAAAACAACTACACTTCACATTATCTATCACTATTTAATAAACAGAAAACATCTATCAAGTATCTGAGCGTTGACGAGGAATCAATCGAAATAATATTTTCCTGTAGAGATTTATAAGAAAATAAAATCAAGAATATAAAAATAAAGAATTAAAATAATATATTTAATTTTACAACAGTCATACAATTAATTGATTTACCACACAGTACAACTGTGGAGGCATATTAAAATGCAGAAAAAAATATGTTTGAGTTGAAATCAATTAACAATACATACATACAAAAATATGCCTTTAGGTCAAAGTTTTTTAATAAAATGAACTCAAATATATATCATGACTAAAAAAGGAAGATATTGGAAATAAAGAAAAGCAAATAATACTTCGGGCAGCGAAACTTCAAACCCTGAATACATTCTAAATTACGCTATTACCCTTCCAGGGGGTGTTAAACGCCCTGTTTGCGCCTGCGCAAGTATTATTCTCTTTTCTAATTATGACAAGCTACAGACAAAAGCTAAAACTACAAACACCAACCCTAACACCAAACTTCGTTTATTTCTAAAAAACAATTGAATGGACAGAAGCATTTATCCGTTTACAAAGCGAGACTTTTCAGTTTTACTTCGACTTTATAACTTACACACTACAGTTCATATTACAGTGTTGCCGGTTTCTTTCGCTTTTTGGAATTTTCTGATGTTGGATGATGTTATGAAAACTTCATAGACGGCCGTTGAAAAATTATAAGCAAAAAGAGTGACTATACATCTAGATTCCATGCTAGCTTTAGACAACTTTTTTTACCTTAATTTTTATCTATCATGTAGTAAAGGACGATTTTTTCTAAAATTCTGACTTATCCTACAAAGCTAAGCGTTATGATTTTGTTTGCCACATTTATTTGGCAAATATATTATGAAAATATGTAACGATATGTAACATTGCGATGTCTCACTTCTTTTTTTGTTAAATTATATTACTGATGATTATAATTGAAATAAAATATGTATAAAATGTTGTCATCACAGTCTTAAGCATCAGCATTATTATGCTTATTTAAATATAATATAGAATATACTTAAAGGAACGCAAATTACCTGACAAATTAAGTGCTAAATAATGTAAATATAATTTTATAAAAATATCAAAAGTGCTCAATTCTCTTAACACAGTAATACGGGGTTTTAGATTTATTCAAAATAAGTCCGAATTCACAAGACTTTTCAAAAAACTGGAATGTCAATAATATTATAATTATGATAATTTTCAGATAATATTTGGCCGATTATACCTTAAATTCAAATCGAGACTTACACACGTGTTGGTGACAAAACTCGAGACCATTACAACATCTTTATTTATATTAAAATCACTTAACTCTGGTTCTGAAGTAGTAAGAACAGAGGAATATTGCTCAAACATATTATAACTCCTTACCGAAATTTAGGTGACGTACGTTTAGGTAACGTCACGACAAAGATGCAGTCACCAATAGGAAATGAGCTACATGCTGCGATGCCAGTGATTCTCCAATGACAGACGTTTATTTCCAAACAAGAGCTCCACTCTGACCTTACTACTCCGAGCCTTCGACTATTAGCTCAATAGCGTTGTTTCACAACAATCGTAAAGACCTTAAAATTACGTACTTTGTTCATACCACGCCTTCCCAAAAAATACAATACATATAAAAAATTAAAAAAAGATGCGACCTCGTCATAAAAAGGTATCTAAAATTTTGCTTATAAAATATTCATAATTTGTAATTGTCATATTGATTTTTTTATCATCGCAATATATTTCGTTTCTTTTTATTATAGATGGCAGCACCAGCGTTTGAGATCGCATGCGACCTTTTTGTACCTGTTTAGGTATGTTTTAAGTGTTCATGATTGTTTTCGCATAGCGTTGTAGTAATTAAAGATATAACTGCGTGAGTGCTTTAGCTTAAACTATTATGTATGGGTTTTCTAAGCGATTAATGCCATGGCTAAAGCCGTAAGAAGCGTTGCCGTCGTCACAGAAAGACCGCTAGCTGAATCGGGCGTGCTTGTTTCCGTCTGAAATTAGAAAAAAAAAACTGAGATACGGAATTTTATTTTAAACCCTTCACATATAAATGTTTGATGGATCCCATATTCTTTTATGACTTACCGTAAAAGGGTTCGTATAAATAAATTGGAACAGAAAAGGACAGCACAGGTGAGTAGTTTAATGTTAGCGAAGGCATGGAAATGATATTTTAAAGTAGAATAAGAATAAGATTACTTATAGAATTAAGGTTTTGACATCCTAGATCCTCCATTTTTTTACAAGCTTAATAAAAGGTAACTTAATAGAAACCTTAAAATAATATTTTTATCTTCAAGCTTGTGTGCGTGTGTGTGCGATGTGATATATGTGTGTGTGTGTGTGAGTGTGTGTGTGTGAGTGTGTGTGTGCGACGTGTGTGTGACGTGATGTTTGTATTTTGTATGCACGTCATGTTTCTGCGACAATTTTTTTTTCTTTCTTTCTATGTGTTATGTAATAGACGTTCACAAAATGGGGTAATGATGAAAGATATTGGTGCTGGTGATACAACTTACGGTATTCCGACCTCTGCCCTTTGCTTTGTCTGTCGCCTATTAAAACATGCGTGGATAATTATATATTAATGCAATAAATAAGTTAGGTTTTAGAATATTACTATTGTGAGGAAAAATGCGGTAGTGCAAACAGAAATGGGTATTATTCAAACAGCTAACAGAAAAACATCGTTAAAACAGTTTAAATTAGGATATCATATGATATTTCGTAAGTTAAATAATAAATAAATAAATTGTTACTGGAAATAAAATACAAAATAGTTATTTTGTTAAATACAAATAAGAATAAATAAAAAACAGCCTCTGAATAGCAGTGTCGTAACACTAAGCGTATTTCAGCAAACGTTGATGGTGCTTGGACGCTGCGTAAACGCGACAATAGCGCGGCGCATACGCTACGTATACGTTCGGCAGACATCCACGCTACACACGAATTCTTACATCGATTCTCATTCGTCATATATCATCTGCCTAGCCTTTTCCCAACTATATTGGGGTCGGCTTCCAGTCTAACCGGATGCAGTATTTTACATGGACCGACTGCCTATCTGACGTCCATTACCCAGTATTAACTGGGTCGATACCCTTTGGTAAGACTGGTTGTTAGACTTTCAGGTCACTGATTACCATTTCTCGTAGTCAAGTATGAACAAATCAACTTACTTTGATAAACTGCTTGCAGGGCGTGGCCTTCCTGACGAAGTTGAACAGTGAGTCCACGATGTTGGCCGAGGTCGGCTTGGGGCACTTCTCTAGCACGTTGACGACACACTTCTGTAGTGACGTCATCTGGTCGCACTGCTTTTCCTGAAAATATATAGAGTAATTTTAAATAATTGAGAAGGTTTAATACGATGTTGTTGTTTTCTTTGCGATGGCACAGACGCTACGATCTGCCAAATATCTTGAATAGATTTTCAACTTTGTCGCTAAAGCATTACGTTCAAAGTTGATTGCGAAAGACAGTTTCGGATACCTTTTGCTGGTGACTGTACCATTAAATTGTATGGGGTCAATACTACGAAATAGGGATCACCCTATGATGCCGCGGTGAAAGCTGATGCTTTTGGGATAAATAGGGCACAACAAAAGTTAGGCGTCGTCTGACATGCAGTTCCGCATCAGACGTTGTAACTTTAACTTCATAGATATTATGTGAATTCATCGAAGCGACGGAAGGAGGCCTTTTCAAGGAGGTTAACCAGGATGCGCTAACGGCTAAGGTAAGAGCTTCCAAGAGCTATAATTATTAAGTGATTAAAATCAACAATACAAACCTCAAGTTACTGATAACAAGTTTGTGGGCTTGTTTTGTGCTAAACTATCAAAGCATGCTCCACAAGAAGTAACATCGGTCTGGATTAACCATGCGGTGTCGATGTTATTAGTATCAAGACAATGCTCTCACTCTCACCTTAAAATCAAGCTGCAGCATTCCAGAATCGGTGATGTTCTTGAGGTTCTCTTGGGTCTCGGCGTCGAAGGTCGAGTTGAAACAGTTCTGGACGAGATCAGATTTGTCCTGGAAGCACTCCTTGCCGCCTTCTGCGATGAACACTGGAAATTAAGAGAAACAATGTATTTTACCAGAAATCAAATGTACAAAAAAATGTCTTTTTTTCCAAGAAGGAAGGGTAATACCAGAGATCCTGCTACGATCCTTACATACTACTTATGCCTCATCCATGTTCATACATCTGGTCATAAGAGCACGCCTGTTGTAAGTACTAATCACCTAACCTTTCTGAACCATAACCACCAATAAGGTCTATGATATTTTTCCTGTGTTGTCTACTGTGTGTACATAAATAGTCAAATAAATAAATAAATAAGGTCAGGATAATAGGGTATGTCGTTCTAGGGCGCCCTGGTCCCAGTTTCGCCACTCACATCAGTCTTTTAACCTTTTAAGCGCTTGGCTAAATATCAGTTGCCGTGCCCCTAGCGCGCGGCTACAAATCCACAAAATAATACCTACTTTTTTGGCCATATGACCATTTTATCGACAATGCACAAATACCCACGAACGACATTAATGGAACTTTCCATTCGTTTGATCCGCTTGTGACGTAGGTAGTGGTCGTATTAATGTGACAACCGCGCTACACTAAATAAAGAAATATGTTGCAAGCATAGGCGTCTAAGGATGGGAACTAACGTCAAATGTTGGCATTATACAAAGATCCTGAGGAATATTTTTCTTTTGAATAATAAGGAAAAGAATTAATAACACAAGGCAATATGTTAAATTTAACTGCATTTCGTATGACACTGTTTATTTTATGCTCAATGATGCATTATACCTGATTATTTAACTGTTTGTTATTTCGTTTTTAAAATGCGTATTGCATTGTATGATTGTATCCCATACCTAAGGTCATATTTAATTTTATGCTACGCGCGCGATAGACACCGAAGAAAAGTCCAAGCTGCCAATTACTTAATTTTGTTTAAGTTTTTTCAATGCTTAGAGCTATGAAACACAATTTTAAGTAATTGTTGTAAATAATAGCTCTTACCTCTTGTTAGTTGCCTTTTACTCCTCCTCTCGCATACTCTTTTCAAGTTTTGTCACGACAACTTCTTTTAAACCGCAACGGTCTCGTATACTCATTCCTCGAGGTCATACGAGAACGTTCGGTTTGTTCAAATAATGTTCAGAAACAGACCAACAAACCGATAGATTTTCTTTTCATTTTCACATCCTCGAGTTTTAGCTAGGGAGAAAAATGCCAGATCATTGGTAGACAAGAGCACTGCATGAGTTTGTTTATTGGTAAAAGATCCACCGTCTGATAGTAAGCAGATGCGATCGCAGCTATTAGAATAACATTCAATACCTACATTGGCTTACGTCTGTAAACAATCGAGAACTAATATGTATACGCATAGCAACTCGTTAAAAGTGTTTTCTGCTACTGTATTGTTTGTAATTGTATCCAAAGAAATGATGGATGGATTGTGACAAAAATGATATGAATGAGAAAGGAGCAAATGCCACCGTGACGTCTAACAGGAAAGAATGGAAGAAGAAAACGTGTTGCGACGACCCCAAATAGAATGGGATAAGGGCAGGAAGATGATGATGATTAGGTATTTGTAATTGTATGCTGTTGTTACAAACATAGTTTTCTAGAACAAACGCGATTACGAAATGTTAAAATGTTAAGTGTTACCTCAAAAATTCAATCGATACGAGAAAATCGTTATTGAATTTTGCTAAACGTATACCTACATAATTATCTCTTGATCGTGACCGTACATTATAATATGCTAATAGATGGTATATAAACCGTCTGTCCATCCAATGATATGCGGTCATTTGCAACCTGCTAAGTTTTTCAGCAAACGCGAGTAAACAATGTCGACGTCAGTTGTTTTCAATTATATTATTTCTGCGTTGCAAGTTTCAATTATTTCTTTAAATAGACTTGAGAAGCTCGCGCCTAAATAATAGCAGCCACTCGGATGGATCGTCAGGTTAAGCCGTGCTTGCCTGGGTGGGTCTGTGGATGGGTGACCACCCGTTACATAGTGAGTTTCCTCCGTACCTCGGAAAGTACGTTAACACGCTGGCCCCGGCTGTCATTTGTGCATCTCTGGCAGTCGTTACAGGTCTGACAGTCAGTGGGCTAAAAGTCTGACAACCAGTCTTACTAAGGGGTATTGTATTACCCAGATTTACTGGGTAGTGGAGTTCAGATAGACAGTCGCTCCATGTAAAATACTTGTATTCAGCTGGAATCGGTTAGACCGCAAGCCACCCCAACATAGTTGGCAAAAACCTAGACAGATTATGATGATAGACTTACATGCGATCCGGTCGCCATCTTTGAAGCAGATAAAGTCGGCTAACTGCTCCGTAACGTTGTATAATGTCTTGAAGTTCTTCTGTTCTGGAGGCGAGAAGCAAGGTTTCACCGTCTCAGTCATTTTCTTGAAACATCCTTTGAATTCCGGTGTCTTGACGCAGTATCTAGAAAAATAAAGTTGTACTTAGACGTCTTGACGTTAAGATTTATAGTCGTATAGCAACTGTTTTGACGCAGTATCTGAAAAATAAAGGAATCTGCTTCCTTAGTGTTAAGGTTTAAAGTCGTGTGGCGGCTTAGTGAGGTATGAGAGTCGCATATTTCTTTTATTATTTAATGGATCCGCTCTTGACTTTGAACGCTGTCTGATGAAAAGCGATGGGTAAGGTCTACAACTGAACTAGCTCACTCAGATATTGACTGAATTTTTTTGCGAGCTAGGCACACGTGCGATACGTCAAAAGACGCGCCTCCGCGCGGGCTAGCTGAAATTTGGAAAAAAGTTAGTGCATGACGTTGGTAGAAAAATTTAAAGTTTTCCCCGAAAAACCAGTTTTTTTTTAGGTAAAAAAGTAGGAAATCACCCCCCTTATATCGTACGGAAGTTTATACTAAAATGTACACTCTCCTTTCTTTTATTCAATACAAGTCAATTTGCACGCTTGCTTGCGCCTGCAAGAATACAGTGACTTTTTTAGGATATAAGATATTTCCTTGTAACGTTTTTGTATTTTCTTGTAAATAAACATTTTTGATTTGATTTGCATATTATATACTAGCTGATGCCCGCGGCTTCGCCCGCGTGGAGGTCGGTCAAATTATAAACTAAAACCTTCCTTTTGAATCACTCTATCTATTAAAAAAAACCGCTTCAGAATCCGTTGCGTAGTTTTAAAGATTTAAGCATACATAGGGACGGACAGACAGCGACAGCGACTTTGTTTTATACTATGTAGTGATTATAATAATCTTCATAGGTATGCTTCGGTCATACTGCCAAAATGTGAGTACACTAAATACCTCTGCTGCGGCTCTGCCTACCTCTATATGGATTGTAAGCGTGATATTATGCTATGTTTATAATAGTAAAGTCACGTTGTGTCTATTTAGAGCAACGTTCTTATACGAGCCTGGCCTATTTACTGCGACAAACGATATAAAGGGAAGTTATCATTAGTTATGTCAGACGGAGACTTGATAGTACTCAGATCTTATTAGTCGACTCGAGGCCGTCCTATTTTTAGGGTTTCGTGCCCAAAGGGTACAAAACTGGACCCTATTACTAAGACTTCGCCGTCTGTCCGTCCGTCTGTCTGTTACAGGCTGCATCTCAAGGACCGCGATAGCTACAGTTGACATTTTCACAAATTATGTATTTCTGTTTCCGCTATATCAAAAAATACTAAAAACAAAATAAAATAAATATTTAAGGGGGCTCCCATACAACAAAAGCGATTTTTATAGATAATGGTACGGAACCCTTCTTGCGCGAGTCCGACTCGCACTTGTTTTCCTTATTGCAGCCTTGATGACAAATTATTTCCCGTGAGTTTATTTTTAAGTCATCGTTTCGGCTTGAAATCACCCACTGCTCGGTTTAGGTCACCCCTGGATATCGCCCCCCCAACAAGCTTTAGGACGGCCCTGCTTTCTTAGGCATAACCTTTTTTTTGGCGGGTGGTAAATCATCAAATAACCCCTCCCGCTCTTGGGCAGAGCGGAAGGGAGTGTCAGACGTCTACCGACTAAAAACCACCCATATTCCTTCTTAGCCCTTTATGTCGAGGCCGCGGCATCTCTTTCGAACAACCCGCAGCCCTGACGGGTCTTAGGCATAACCTTAACCACTCGGTCGGTATTTTAAAGTACCTACCTACTGTGAAAGAGGATATCCCAGTCCAATTACCGGCGTATAAAATAAATTGAGATTTATAGATATGGCCAGTAAGATTCCTATTTGCATGGCTTATTCAACTTCATCCGTCAAGGCTGAAACTCAATCCTAACATTTAGAAGCTAGGCAGATGATTGGCGTGGCTTCACATTATTCTTAACCATTGCAAATCCTGAAAGCCAGATTCAACAGTGGCGACCATTACAAAAAACTGATAGCCTAGTGGTGTGACCGGCGGACTCCCAGGTCCTCCCATCCCAAGACGATGAACTTCGACGAGTCATATTGGAGAAACGACTCCAATGTCTATTTGCATGGTTTATTGTTAGGTACATGCACTACGTGATGGCACAGAAGTTATGGAGTCGCCTTTCATGCACGTTGTGTGCGGGTTCAAATGACCAGTTACCGGTTAAGACTTTCAATTAACATAAAAAAGACGAGTGGCACTCGGAGACTGCCGCGGTAAAGCTATTGCATAGCATTTTTTATCAACTTATGCAATTATAATTATTTATTTATTTTATTAATGCAGTATTTTTTTTCCTTTGTTTTTTTTTCTTTGATATTAATTCAAGTTACACTTTGAGCGTGGTGACCGATAAAAAAACATTTTTTTTTCTTTTATTAAATAAATAAGTGTTAGGTTTTTTTCGTTACGGAATTTCTGGATTCGGTCCCCACGCTCAAGGCCCGCGATAGAAGCTATGCAATAGCTTAAAATGTAATGTTGATGATACTAACTTTTTAAACACTTCGTCGACCTGTCCAGTGGGCTTGGCGTCTTCAATTTCCTGTTGAAGAACTTCCATGTTCACCAACTCATTGAAACACGTCATGAGGTCAGTGGCTGCGGTCTGAAAAAAAGATGTAAGTACATAAAATTACTCTTTGTTACAAAGACACGAAGTTTTGAATATATTGTGATATTACAGAAAAATATCCAAGTCCATGTCTTATTCATTAATTTTATTGTCAAAAAAATTAATATATTTATTAAGGTATACTGCAAAGGTGTCAATTGTCATGTTTAAACGACGGCCACCAAATGCGACGCTCCAAGCGAAATCGCCTTTTGCTCTAAGCGTCGAGCGTCAAAAACAAATGTGTATCTCAGTCACGAAAATAACGCTACGCTTGTGGCGACAATTCGCTACAACTTGTGGCTTTGTAGATGGTCACATACAATTGTTTTTGACGCTCGACGCTGACGCTTGCAGCACAAGACGAATTCGCTTGGAGCGTCGCATTTCGTGGCCCACGGGTTAGCGTCACTCAACTTTGATGTACGCAAACGCATGTGGCAATATTCAAAACCGGTTTCTCTGTAGAGTTTAGACTCGAAACAACGCAGAAAATTTTACAAATAAGATAAGAAAGGATGAAGCCTTCTTCGTATGTAACATTAGAGGTTACAGTCAGTGGCCTGAAAGTCTGACAACCAGTTTTATCAAAGGGTATCGTATTACCCAGTACAAACTGGGTTGTGGAAGTCAGATAGGCAGTTCCTCCATGTAAAATACTCGTAGGTACTCCCCCATTACATGGGATTGGGTTTGGGTTTGTGAACGCACCCACGATACAGGAGAAATTCCTAGTATGGGGCAACGTGAATGATTTAAAACAAAAGTGGCGATATGAGGGTGAACTATGTATTAGGTACACCTTTGAAGATTACAGGCGTGATGTTATGTTTTGTAATAGGGTGGAGCCTATTACAAAGCAAATCTAGCAAGTAGGCAATACCAATACCAACTAAGTACATAAGATACGTTACCTAACCAGCAGATTTTCTTTACGTGTGTAGGTAGGTAACTAGGTACTTAGGTAGGCATTGTTTTTTTTTCTTACTTTTCGTTCATACAAAGGTCGTTGGACTAAAATGAACAGTGTAAACAACTAAGTTGATAAATATTAAATCTAGTACCTATTCTTTATTTATTTTAAAGGTTATCGAATTGAAGAAGTTTCGTTTACAATGTCCATTTCCCTCAATCAGTGTTCTTTCTGTTATGTGCCTCGATGATTAAGAAAAAAATAGTTATAATAAAATCACGCCTATAATCTCAATTCTCAATTGTAGTTTAGTAGCAGAACTTATTTAGTACAAAGTAAGTGAGAAATACCTGTATTTGTTTGTGTGATAGTACTAAATGCCCTAAACAAGGTAACCGAAATTAAAATAAAACCAAGTGGTAGGCAAAGGCACCTTGATCACAACTTTTTTTAGTAATCATTACTGTTTTAGAGAAGGTACCTACCTATGTTTCAGGTTAGTTATGCTTTTGGATTTAGTCATAATTAATTTTTCCTGTTAATAATATAATTATGATCACCGCCGAATGTAGGAATTGGACCAATTTGGACTTAGTACCTATATCTATTTATGTGTGGAAATATAAGAGTGTGACATACATTGCATGTTAAACCTAATCGTCGTGCGATAAGATCCAGTATTCCAGGAAGTGTATTGAAAAAACAAAAATCTAGAAATCTTAGTTCATTCATTATACCGAAGTAAGCTTCCATAATGAATATACCTAACTAGTAGCTATGGAAACTGTGTCTCGGCAACGCAGACGCAAGCGCAGTACTGACTTTTGACCCATAGTTCTAATCACGAGGCACACACATTATTATTATCACATCAATCGAGGTGATGCACACAGGGAGAAGTGATAACATGGTATCACACCATTCATAAATGCTAAATTAAATACATGCAACTACAACAAGAAAAAGGTATTGCATAGTCATTATATTTTTTATTTTATTATTTTTCACTGCTCTCAAAACGGTGAAAAAAACATTGTGAGGAAACCGGCATGTCTTAGAACCAAATAATTCGAAGACATGTGACATCTACCAACCCACACTAGGCCCGCGTGGTGGATTATAGGCTAGCCCATCCCTTTCCTAGAAAGGAGGCCCGAGTCCCTGCAGTGGGAACATTATAGGCTGATGATGCTGATATTTTTTTAAATATATGCCTAAAGAGCTATAAAACTTTTAATATTTGCATATCGATGACTCGACCTGATCAGGCTTTTCTTATTAAATATTTCTAACAGAAAGCATCAACTGCTCATGATAAAATTCAATGTCAATATTCAGTCAAAACACACCTTCAGAATGATATGGACTTAACTAAAAAATCTAAGAAATTGAGTAACGATCATATTAAAGATAGCGACGTTTTTATGGTACGGTCTCTGGTTTTTCTACCATAAAAAACGTCGCTTCATTAATATTCACCTAAAAGTGCCTAGTTCTATGACCGTAACTCAATTTCTTAGATTTTTGAGTTAAGTCGTTCTGAAGATGCGAAAATCTCTGAATTACAATTAACTTGTTAGACAAATAAATAAAATAATAGCTGTGACTACATTGATTTCAATATATTATGTACCAGCTCTTGCCCGCGACTTCGTTCACCTGAAAATTTGAATGTGTGTGAGAAAAAAGATAGCCTATGTCCTTCCCCAGGATATAATCTAACTGCTTGCCAAACTTCATTATGATCCAATCAGTCGTTTATTCGTGAGAAGGTAACAAACAAACAGAGATACTTTTGCATTTATAATATTTTAAAGTATGAATGATTATTCCCTTTATTTATTTTTCAACAAATTTTGTACATTTTTAAATATTTCTTACAAAAACACTAGAAAAATATAAAAAATTGTAGCCCACCGGGGGCTACAATTTTTTATCGGGAACAGGGTAAACAAAGTATGAATTATTATTATTATCATGATCCGACCGACTAATAACATGTTTACGTAGGTGCTAAGTACTAAAGTGCATAGTCTACATACACATATTTCCTATTAATACCCAGAACCACATCCGACTCTGATTAGATACTAGCCATACGAGCAATGGGAGTGAACTTTGACTCTTACGTTCTTCATACAATCAACTACATATTAAAAGTACAATTTGTACAATGACATAGGATTGCCCTAATAGGTTGGTTGACCTATTGCCCAATGTGGTTGAAGGTGACATACCGAATGAATGAACACTGGGGCATTCATTCGGTGTGTCACCTTCTTTCTTCTAAGCGTGTCGATGACAATTCAAATTGACTCGGCTCAAAATTTGGCGAAGAGTATGGGATTAGTACCATCCATCACCTCCTATTACCGGGACATTGTAAATTAGGAGACGACTTTTATTTGATTCTTCATATAATAAATCGGTTAAATGGCGGTTTCTGAATTTTATAGCTGGGAGGAACACATAATGTCAGACAATATAAATGTTCCCCGTAGTACTACATAATGCCATGACTGTAAGATTAATTATTTTTAATCACGTACCTAGTACACAGGGCGGTGCATCAAGCTATACATATTACATTCCCAGTATAACGTGGCCTTTCTTTGTACATTCCCCCTCTTTGTTGTATTCCCCCTGCCTTTTTGACTACTATTTTCTCCGAATTCAGACATGCGCTTAGCTTATTAATAAATACCATTTTATCTTTCTGCAAATCATTTGTTTGTCTAGGTGTGTTTCATGACCTTCACTCGACGATTGAATAAAATAGATGTTAATTTGTTGTGTCGCGTTTCCTTAAGTAGGTTATTATTTTCAATTTAACGATTCTTTGATAGGTTTATATTATGTAACAGAAGTCGTTTATTCTGTTCTTTGCAATTGTTGGTTAATCTGTGTCTGCCGTTTATTTTCCAAACAAAAAACATGAGTTATTGGGAAATAATAATAATAGTTACCTTCCTATAAAGGTCATCTTACGATGCTAGTATTGGTTGGAAGGCGCCTGGTTTTGCAAAAAGTGTTTTTTTATGAAAAAAAATTACCTACTTAATTCTTCATTAAACCATAAAGAAGTGATTCAGTCCTACATGTCTGTAGCCAGAAACTACTAAGAGTGAGAGTCAACAAAATAAGGGCTAACGATAGGGCAACCATGATTGTTCGTATTTAGGTCAATTTAATTTCGATACACTCAATAGATACTCGTGATTAGGAACTCGAGGTCAACGAACAGAAAAATTTGTTGAAGACAGTCAAGACAGACGGTCGACGACCTAAAGTTCATTCATTACCGAAACGTAGGTACGGTACGTGTAGGTAGCTGAATACTGTAGATGTTGTTGATAGAACAGTTATTCTTCTCATTTTGGACTTCCCATTAAAAATATCGTATTGACTGATGCAATTAGTATGAAGTCAATCCTTTTTTCCTAGGGGTCCAGTTCGTTGATCTGAATCTCCACCTAGGAGGTATTGAGCTCCCGTCGGGGCTGCGGGTTGTTCGAAAGAGACACCGCGGCCTCGACACAAAGGGCTAAGAAGAAACCTGGGTGGTTTTTAGTCAGTAGAAGTCTGCCCAGAGCGGGAGGAGTCATTTGATGATTTCCCAACCCCCAAAAAAAAAAAAGAGGTATTGAGCTGGGGAAAATTTCGGTTTTGACTCCCACACTTGGGATTTCTCCCGCAGCGTTAGTT
Source organism: Diarsia brunnea (assembly GCA_949774965.1). NCBI lineage: Eukaryota > Metazoa > Arthropoda > Insecta > Lepidoptera > Noctuidae > Diarsia > Diarsia brunnea. Next base: position 16,022,398 of record OX459001.1, read on the forward strand.
TCATATAGGCCTCTTCATCTTCTTGACGTATTAATATTTTTTAGATTGACAAAATTTACTGAAAAAACATGGATTGTTGATCAATCCTTGTTGGTTTAGTAACTAGTTTTAATTATTAGAAAGCCTACACGTGTTAGCGGTTTATCGTTCCAATCTAGTGATAATGGTAAGAACGTGGTGTTTTGTATCTTGCTAAATGAAAATGTTATATTCATTATAATTTATTTATCCTCGTCATTGTTTCCCGAAATTCCCGCCTCACATTACTAAAACATTTCCGAACTTCGACTTTAGATCGCACCGAAAATTTGTTGAATACAGTGCAGAACTAAACACAATTTAATAATAGAACATTCTTTCGAGATGCAGTAAGACGACCTTGCCGGTTATTTCAGAATATTATCGGTTAAAGTCGGTCCGGAGTCCAAACCAGTCGGTGTAGCCGCAGTTTTAGATATGACTCATGAAACGGGATGGGAATGCCCCAGCTCCATAGCCCACACTGTGATTGCTTTGTTTCATAAAATCGTGCAAACATCGTGTTGTAGACAAGGGAGTGACTCAAAAGCCGACCCTTGCTACTAAAGTGATGATGACACATACAGATAACAGATTTCACACTTTACAATTTTTATTATGAGTCAGTCATTGATAGGATTATATCCACCGATTTACTGTTTACGTAAATATAATAAGTGTTAAAGTCCTATGTAGTCTGCAATACAAAACGACTTGTAAAATAGGTAGCAGAAGTGTTTTCTATTTCTTTCTTCATAAAAGTTGGACGCCAAATAAGTATCGGACTATGTAAGGACCAATTTAGGACTAGAACTCGGAATTGGCACAGATCCCAACCGTCTATGAATACAGTCACGAGCAAAAATATGTACGAGTATACACTTAGACAAATTCAAAAGCTATTTTCTTAAGAAATAATAGTTTCTACTGTAAGGTAAGGCCTATTTCGCTCCGGGCGTCGGGGGCCACGTGATGGCTTCCGGCCACCGTAGACGCGGGCCTGTGGACGGTGAGTAATGGGCTAGCTCGCCTTTCGTCCGTCTTATGACGACGACAGGCAGTGTCGACGGCGCATTCGTGTTCCACGCTCGCATCAAAGAGATGTCAGCAACATGGAAGGGGGCCCGAAAGGGCAACAACCCGCAGCCCCGACGCCCGTCGGGGCTGCGGGTTGTTCGCAAGAGATACCGCGGCCTCGACATGAAGGGCTAAGAAGGAACATGGGTGGTTTTTAGTCAGTAGAAGTCTGACACTCCCTTTCGCTCTGCCCAAGAGCAGGAGGGGTTATTTGATGATTTTCCACCCGCCAAAAAAAAAAAGGGTAAGGCCTATTTCGTAATAGTATGAGTTTGAAAACGCTATACCGATATAAGGTATCCTCTTCTTCGTGTAGCTGGCACGATAATTCGATTTCAGGTGCATGAATAAACTCCCCGAGTGACGTTAGAAATCGGTATCCCAAACCCTCAATCTTTCGGCGCACCCTGGCTGGATACCTAGCCCTCGCTCGGTAACGCAGAGTCAAGGTGACTAATCCTTTCCACGATGGCACGAAACGGTCTTTCCCAAGACTCACTCCAAACGGCTTTTTAGAGCCATGCCCCAGAACTAGATTTCACCAGTTCTGTGTGTCATTTCAATCAATATCGAAAGATTCTCGAAAGAAAAGGCTCAAAATCTCTCAGAATTCTGTCGCACTACCAACTATAACGTACTATGCCTGCAGAAAACACCGTGCACCGTAGCCACTAGCCAGGCCCAAACAACATTTAAGACAATGATCACAGATCAGTACAATAGGAGGCAATCACTTGTAGAAGTCGGTACGTGTATACATGTAAGTGCTCGTGATAGCACCATCAGCCTAAATGTTCCCACTGCAGGGACTCAGGCCTCCTCTCTAAAAGAGGGATGGGCGGGCTATAATAATCCACTAGAGAAATACAGAAATAGGTCGCCGTCGTATATGCCTGAAGTACACAACTCTGAAGGCTCTATGACATTTAATTTGATTTGTGGGTCAAGAGCCCGAACGCGATGGAATGTAGACATAGTCCCGATAACTTGATCGATTGATTTACGTTACTGCTCCATTTAGAACGCCCACGTTTATGTACAAAGGGTGTGGCCATACTTAGTATGCGTTTATGTTTATGCGTTCTAGGGAATTTAATCATTTTACTAAACAATCAACTAATACTAGGTAAAGACGATAAGCACTTTAGTTAATTGTTTGAAATTTACTGAGAATATTATTTTATTTATTTAAAATGGGATGAGATGATAATATATAATATAATTAAATATATAATTTTGTGGCAATGAGGATGATTTTGAGCACATAAGAGGAAGTCTGAAAGTGCGCCGGTGATGGAAAAGTTTTGTGTTGATCGATTGTCGTGGACTCGTGGTATGGGCCATGTGATCCGGAGACCTTCTTAGCTGCTACGGCTTGTTTGAATTATTATTTTATTTTTGAATCGTCGTTTTTGACTTTACTGTGGACACTTATCGTGCACATCTTGCTACATCGTTCTCACATAATATACCATCTTAACATGAATGATGTAAATAAAGTTTTTTAAAAATATCATGATTTAAAAGAGTGTCCATGGAGTTTCTTGCCGTTCTTCTCATGAGACCAACGCTTTGGAATGGGCAATTACTGTACACTCACAGTTATTATGCCTTGTAACTGGGACTGTAGCTTAATTTATTAGTTTATTTAGGATTTGTTCGACTATTCAAAAGTGCCTGTAACGGGCCTACTTGAAATAAATGTTTTGATTTTTATTTTTTTATTGAGAATTGAGAAAAATGTCAGGAAGAAAGTTTTGGGAATGAATGAGGATGGTTATAAGAGAAGAGGAATACCAAGGAAGCGATTGATGGACTGTGTAAAGGATGATGTGGCCAGAAAGGTGTCTGATATGTAGACGAGTTCTGGTGAAGTATGGAAGAATATGACATGCTACGCCTAAATTAATTGGGATAAAGGCAAGAAGATGATACTGTTTTTGCTGACTCAAATAACTGTTGGTTAGCTGAAACTACCTTACTAATCTACAGTTTTAATTAATATTTTTTATCACCACAAGTAGACCGAGAGCTAACAGTTATCAACGATCCACTATCTACATACTCTGGACAAATGCAATTATTGGCTAGCCATATCTTAGCACTAGGACTGATAAATCAAGGTTATTACTGATTACGAGTTGTTTCATAAACCGAGGATTATACAAATCAATGTAGATATTTACAGTATGTGGCCGTGTGAATGCGCTTTCAACTAATATTTGAGTTTAAGGCCGTTGCGTTGCTAAAATCCCAAAAACGACGTATGTTTAAAGAAATTTGTTGAGGAATCCTTCCGTACGATTTCCATATAAAAAATATATGTTATACTTAAAGTCATCACAAATAATTCGTATTGTTTAAAATTTTAATAAACCTTCACATTATTTAATAAAAAATCGTAGTATGTCTTAACCTAAATCGAATTTTGTCTCTGTAACGGCTGAATAGTTCGGTATGAATTTTATACCCAAAAATACGTAGTGATGTATTTAACAATCCGTATTGTTTATTTTCTCTAATTTGTAATAAAATTTTAAAATAATAAATTAATTCCCGACATTTTGAGGCAAATTCGGCGCGAGACCCGTCGCGCATACTTGTGGAACGCGCTGCGCCAGTGTCTCGATGACTGTTGTCACGGGTGGACTGCACGCATGTCATTACTTCACAAATAAAATTCAAAAGTTCACGTTTTTAATGTTTTCTGAATTAAAACATATTTTAAATTGTATAGTTATCAATATTTCGTAAAATAAGAACAGAAAATAAGTTTGTAAATATATTTAAAGTAGTTTGTAATTTCGTTTTGTTGTTTGCACCTATCATAGACTAAGCTGACTATGCCTAACAAACGTAAAGTGACGCGTGGCCGAGCTCTCCAAAACTATTGGTAAATTGCCTACGTTTCTTAGTAGATATTTTGGTATAATATAGATATATCTATGATATTATTTTAATTTTGGACTGCCTCGTTGGTCTAGTGGTCGTAAGCACGATGCTGAGCATGAGGTTCTGGGTTCGATTCCCGGGTTGGGCAAAGTGTTATTGGGTTTTTCCATCAGGAAATTATAAGTAACAGCCACGGAGTCTAGATTTGTGCCCGGTTGATGGCAATAGGCTCGCCCCTATTATATGGGACTTAAACATAACTGGCGAAATGTGGGTGTACTATTAGGTACACCTCTGCCTAACCCTTCGGGGATTACAGGCGTGATGTTATGTTATCTAACTATTTTGTCTTGAGATTTTCGTTTGATGGAAGATGGAGATCTAGATGACTGATGATGTCTCGTACCTAATGATGGTCTCTCATACTACATGATACATTTTGAAGGTCTGATGAAGACCAGGTAACTGCTTATCGGTTCTCAGTCACGGAAATAGTCAGAATGCTCCAACTTTCAGCTTTTATCTCATTGAGCACGGATGCTACTACATGATACATTTTGAAGGTCTGATGATGATCAGCTAAGTGCTTATCGGTTCTCAGTGACGGATGTAGTTAGAATGACCTAGCTTTCAGATTTTATCTTATTGAGCACGGATGCTACTACATAATACATTTTGAAGGTCTGATGATGACCAGCTAAGTGCTAATTGGTTCTCAGTGACGGATATAGCTAGAATGACCTAGCTTTCAAATTTTATCGATCTGAGCACGGATGCTACTACATGATACATTTTGAAGGTCTGATGATGATCACCTAAGTGCTTATCGGTTTTCAGTGACGGATGTAGTTAGAATGACCTAGCTTTCAGATTTCATCTTATTGAGCACGGATGCTACTACATAATTCATTCTGAAGGTCTGATGATGACCAGCTAAGTGCTAATTGGTTCTCAGTGACGGGTGTAGTTAGAATGACCTAACTTTCAGATTTTATCTTATTTAGCACGGATGCTACTACATGATACATTTTGAAGGTCTGATGATGATCAGCTAAGTGCTTATCGGTTCTCAGTGACGGGTGTAGTTAGAATGACCTAGCTTTAAAATTTTATCGATCTGAGCACGGATGCTACTACATGATACATTTTGAAGGTCTGATGATGATCAGCTAAGTGCTTATCGGTTCTCAGTGACGGATGTAGTTAGAATGACTTAGCTTTCAGATTTTATCTTATTGAGCACGGATGCTACTACATGATACATTTTGAAGGTCTGATAATGATCAGCTAAGTGCTTATCGGTTCTCAGTGACGGATGTAGATAGAATGACTTAGCTTTCACATTTTATCTTATTGAGCACGAATGCTACTACATGATTCATTTTGAAGGTCTGATGATGACCAGCTAAGTGCTTATCGGTTCTCAGTGACGGATGTAGTTAGAATGTCCTAGCTTTCAGATTTTATCTTATTGAGCACGGATGCTACTACATGATACATTTTCAAGGTCTGATGATGACCAGCTAAGTGCTTATCGGGTCACAGTTACGGATATAGCTAGAATGACCACCATCAGGTAAATGGCACCATCAGTCTCCAAGGCCTCTTCGAGCTCTTTCAAATGAGTCCACACACGACGGTTCTACGTGGTGCCATCAATGAGATCCTATACTTACCTTCGGAGTCTACCATCAGGTAGCTGGTATCATCAGTCTCCAAGGCCCCCTAGAGCTCTTTCAAATGAGTCCAAACACGATAGTTCTACTCATTGCCGTCAATGAGATCCTATACCCACCTTCGGAGTTTACCATCGGGTACGAGACATCAACAGTCATCCAGATCTTCATCTTCCATCGACCGAAATTCTCAGACAAAATGTTTAAAAGCGATAAAACAATTAACACCATTAAAATAAAAACATGCATTACATAACATCACGCCTGTAATCCCCGAAGGGTTAGGCAGAGGTGTACCCAATAGTAGGCGTGATGTTATGTTATGTATCTTATTGTTTTAATGGTGTTGAGACCTCGAGGACGCCTTGGAGACTGATAATGTCATTTACCTGATAGTGGACTCCAAAGGTAAGTAAAGGATCTCATTGACGGCACTGCGTAGAATCGTCGTGTTTGGACTCATTTGAAAGAGCTCGAGGAGGCCTTAGAGACTGATGATGCCATTTACTTGACGGTGGACTTCGAAGGTGGGTACAGGATCTCATTGACAGCGCTGCGTAGAACCATCGTGTTTGGACTCATTTGAAAGAGCTCGAGGAGGCCTTGTAAACTGATGGTGCCCTTTACCTGATAATGGTCATTCTAGCTATATCCATCACTGTGAACCGATAAGCACTTAGCTGGTCATCATCAGACCTTCAAAATGTATCGTGTAGTAGCATCCGTGCTCAATAAGATAAAATCTGAAAGTTAGGTCATTCTAACTACACCCGTCACTGAGAACCGATAAGCACTTAGCTGATCATCATGAGACCTTCAAAATGTATCATGTAGTAGTATCCGTGCTCAGATCGATAAAATCTGAAAGCTAAGTCATTCTAACTACATCCGTCACTGAGAACAGATAAGCACTTAGCTGATCATCATCAGACCTTCAAAATATATCATGTAGTAGCATCCGTGCTCAATAAGATAAGATCTGAAAGTTAGGTCATTCTAACTACACCCGTCACTGAGAACCGATAAGCACTTAGCTGATCATCATAAGACCTTCAAAATGTATCATGTAGTAGTATCCGTGCTCAGATCGATAAAATTTGAAAGCTAGGTCATTCTAGCTATATCCGTCACTGAGAACCAATTAGCACTTAGCTGGTCATCATCAGACCTTTAGATGTATTATGTAGTAGCATCCGTGCTCAGATCGATAAAATTTTAAAGTTACGTCATGCTAACTACGTTCGTCACTGAGAACCGATAAGCACTTAGCTGGTTATCATCAGACCTTCAAAATGTATCATGTAGTAGCATCCGTGCTACAAGAACGACTACAATTGTTTTATCGCTAAAAGCGATAAAAACAATTAAAATCATTAAAATAATAACATACATAACATAACATCACGCCTACTATTAGGTACACCTCTGCCTAACCCTTTGGGGATTACAGGCGCGATGTTATGTAATGTATGTTATTGTTTTAATGGTGTTAATTGTTTTATCGTTTTAATTATTTTGTCTTGAGAATTTCGTTTGATGGAAGATGGAGATCTGGATTACTGATGATGTCTCGTACCTAATGGTGGACTCCGAAGGTGGGTATAGGATCTCACTGACAGCACCGAGTAGAACCATCATGTTTGGACTCATTTGAAAGAGCTCGAGGAGGCCTTGGAGACTGATGATACTAGCTACCTGATGGTAGACTCCGAAGGTAAGTATAGGATCTCATTGATGGCACCACGTAGAACCGTCGTGTGTGAACTCATTTGAAAGAGCTCGAAGAGGCCTTGGAGACTGATGGTGCCATTTACCAGATGGTGGTCATTCTAGCTATATCCGTCACTGTGAACCGATAAGCACTTAGCTGGTCATCATCAGACCTTGAAAATGTATCATGTAGTAGCATCCGTGCTCAATAAGATAAAATCTGAAAGCTAGGTCATTCTAGCTATATTCGTCACTGAGAACCAATTAGCACTTAGCTGGTCATCATCAGACCTTCAAAATGTATCATGTAGTAGCATCCGTGCTCAGACAGATAAAATTTGAAAGCTAGGTTATTCTAACTACATCCGTCCCTGAGAACCGATAAGCACTTAGCTGGTCATCATCAGACCTTCAAAATGTATCATGTAGTAGCACCCGTGCTCAATAAGATAAAAGCTGACAGCTGGAGCATTCTAACTATATCCGTCACTGAGAACCGATAATCACTTAGCTGGTCATCATCAGACCTTCATAATGTATCATGTAGTAGAATACGTGCTCAGATAGATAAAATTTGAAAGCTAGGTCATTCTGACTACATCAGTCACTGAGAACCGATAAGCACGTAGGTGGTCATCGTCAGACCTTCAAAATGTATCATGTAGTAGCATTCGTGCTCAGTTAGCTGAAAGCTGGAGCATTCTGACTATTTCCGTGACTGAGAAGCGATAAGCAGTTACCTGGTCTTTATCAGACCTTAAGAATGTTTCGTAGGAGTACCTGTGCTCAGTGAAATAACTAATGAAAGTTAGGTTATTACTTTATTAGTCAAAGTGTATAATTTATTATTAAATATTTTATTCATACATTATGATGTAAGTACTCCAAGAGAAACAAAATATGTTAGGCAAATACGATGACCACTCTGCGACACATTTCTGTTCCTTGGTACGTTTTTCTGTAGTACAGTCGTTTGCCGGTAGGGGCCGAAAAATAAACAAAAGCCAGTACAGAGGTCAAATCGTCAAAGTCATCCACTGCTGTGTTCCCCTGAGTAATTCAACTTACGAGTACTAATGTTTGTAGAAGATAATAATAAAAATAGCTATGTTTGTTGCACTTAAGGTTGAGGGAAGGGCGATGCGTTGAAAAAGCTCTTTGTATAGCAACTCCTTTTAAAATATCTGAACAGTTGCCAACAGTAAATTACACTGAAATAAATGCCTAATAAAGCCATAATTAGATATTCCACCCCGTACGGTACCAAAACATAAAAAAAAAATTGGCAGCCTGTGTGTTTGTTCCGGTTAATATCCGTAACGTCTAGACCGATTTTGATAGGACTTTTACTGGCAGCTATAAGATGTTATAAGAAGTAACTTATTTTCTTATTTATTTAAGTACAAGCGTTTTATTTTAGAAAAAGGATTTAAGTTAAGTACAAAATAATTAAAGCCCCTGAAAGAGGTAACAAAATCGATTCAAATAGGGAGGAAATAAGTATTTTTATAAGAACTTCACGCGGCCGAACGTTGCGGACATCAGTCTATATATATAAAGGTATATAACGCTAAGTAGTTAGTGAAAACGGACATTCTAAGTATTTGTTGTGGTTGATAAGTGAGTAACGTTGCGGTTACGTATCAACAAGGAAAAAAAAACACAATTCGAACTAAATTGAAAACCAATTTCATACTCCTATATCCTACCCTATTCTGTTCAGGCTATATTTCTAATTTTCTACATTGCGAAGAAGCTAGTGTCACGTAACCACATTGACCTCGAGGTCTGAAGTTTTTTATAAAGTTTTCCCGGAAGCCTGAAGATGTTCGAACAAAGGACATAGATTTCCATTGTTTCAAAACTTATTGCGTTGTTAAACAATTCCATAGTATCAATAAGTACCCGCAGATTATATTTCCGGCATAGAACCAATAGTTTTAAAATACGAGAATAATTTATTTTTATTAGCCTTTGCTGTCTTATTGTTAGACAAAATCCCAGTACCGTTCAAATTATCCTTCTTTATATATTTTGGACTCGTCTAGTCAACCATGAGGTCCTGGCTTCGATTCCCAGGCATTGTTATTAGATTTTTCCATAAGTTTCTTACCCCCGGAGCTTAGATCTAAGCCCGGTAGATGCCCCCCCCCCCGACTTTTGGAGAGGGGGAATCATTAAATGACTCCTCCCGCTCGCAGCGGTAGGAAGTGTCAGACTTCGGCTGACTAAAAACCACCCATGTTCCTTCTTAGCCCTTTGTGTCGAGGCCACGGTATCTTTTTCGAACAACCCGCAGCACGGATCTCACCCTCACCCCTATTATTTATTTAAATATAACTGGCAAAGTGTGAGTTTACATAGTACACTTTTGCTTAACCATTCGAGAAAAAACAAGCGTGTTTTTTTTTTTTAACTATTAGCTGATGCCCGCGACCTTCGGAAGCGTAAAATTGTAATTAAAATAAATATTGTTTCCGTATTTGTATCTGATTTTGTTACGTATTTCAAGGGTTTAAACTTTTTGCACGGAAGCCCAATCCTTTTTCCAAAATAAAATAAAAGTAGTCCAAGTTACTCCTTATAACACTTGCTATCTGCCAGTAAAAGCCCCTTCAAAATCGGGCCAGTCGTTTCAGAAATTAGTCGAAACAAACAGACGGACACCAACTTAAAAAAAAGTTACTTTGCTATACGTACCGTACCTACGAGTACTTATATGCTTTTTTTTTTGGGGGGTGTGGGAAATCATTAAATAACCCCTCCCGCTCTTGGGTAGAGCGGAAGGGAGTGTCAGACTTCTACTGACTAAAAACCACCCATGTTCCTTCTTAGCCCTTGCGCCGAGGCCGCGGTATCTCTTTCGAAGAAACCGCAGCCCCGACGGGTATTTCAGTGGTATTTTAAAATTACAAACAGACATTTTTAACCGACTTCCAAAAAGGAGGAGGTTTGCAATTCGATTGGCATTTTTTTTTGTACACCGATATCTCCGTCAAAGAAAAAAAGATTTTAGATTTTTCGTAGACTTCTTCGTAGATTCTTTTTTATTTATTTATTTGTATACCTAACTTGTTTATAGCCACCCATAAACCATGCCTACTAATACAAAACATACAACGTAAAGTTATTTTTGTAGACTGTACATTGTTGTAGACCACAAACATACCAAAAAGTACTGACGTAAAAAAAAGTAGGGATGCTCGAATTAGAATAATGTATTGTCAATGGGATTGTGGGTGGGCATTATACATAAGTGAGTAATGTATCAAATGTATGGTGGTATTCAATATGCGGGCATTGTGCTACCGATTACCTACTTGGAAAAAACGACTAAGTTGTCAGTGTTGAAGTAAGCATCATGCTACGAAATTCTAAATACTGCCCAGAGCATTGCGTCGTTGATATTGCAATACGTTCTATGTCAAAATATTATGATTTTTTGTTTGATCTCTGAACTGGAGTATTAATATTACTATTTTATTGTAAAATATGATGAAAAAATCTTTATTGAAAATGTAGGCAGTTTAAAAATATAATCACTGTAATCGTTGCGACACTAAAATGTTTTGTCTCTCCTAAAAAATAAGCTTAAACTAACATAGAACGTATTGTAATATCAACGACGATTGTTGATTTTTGTATGTGCAGTCATCATCATCATCATCATCTACCTAGCCTTTTCCTAATTAAGTTAGGGTCTATTTCCAGTCTAACCGGATTTAGCTGAATACTATTTTACATGGAGCGACTGCCTATCTGACCTCCACAACCCAGTTAATACTGGGTAATACCTACATACGTGCATTCCGAGGCACGGAGGAAACTTCATAATTATGTAATGGGTGGTTAGTGTGGTCACCCATCCACGGACCACCCTAGGAAAGCACGGCTTAACCTAAACATCGACCCGAGCGGCAGTTACGCTTAAGCCACGTGCAAGACCGAAAAACAGTTTTCCTGGCTAAAGTTACGACAAGAACCTTTCAAAACAGCTTAACTTTTCATATTACTTTTTCAGTAAAGCTTAACAGAATCTGGATTTTTGTGTAATACTCGTTCATATTGAGTGATGTACTTCAAGTTTATTAGCGGAGGGACGGCAAGGCTGTTATCGTCAAACAGTCGAAATTGCGCAGACGACCCAATTTTCCGGGTACTTTGATACAGAAGTACATACGGACTATTATTGCGTGGGCGGAAGGAAAAGCCTTTTATTCAACCTTCTAGGAAAGACTTATTATGACATAATCGTGTGACATAATTAGGTTTATACAGGTAGATTCTATTGAAGGTACAGGCTATAATGATAATAGGCAAATGCGATTTAATTTTTCTCAATGTGCCAAACTGGCTTTTAGTTCTGACATACTATTTTAACCAAGATTTCCGTACCAATTTGTACAAATTTGCTATTTATATTTTTCTCGTAAACAAGCAAGTGTTTTTATGATGGCTACATAGCCATTGTTAGTAGTTTATTTTCCAAATATTTTTTTTATTATTTAGTCACAAAAAATAATTTCATTAAAAAAATCAATATTACCTACAATATGCGAACAGTATTATTATTAAAATTGACATGTCGACCCTGAACACATTAATTTGCGGAAATAAAAATACCTTTTTGCAAGCTACATACATACTTTTTTGTTTAAGTATTTAGATTTTCGGAACTATAAACTATTCAATGCTAACAATGAATTTTAACTTAACTTTCATTATATTTTCATCGTTACCTAAATGAAATTAAAAAAAAACCGGCCAAGTGCGAGTCAGACTCGCGCACCGAGGGTTCCGTACAAACCTGTAGGTATATAAGTAAAAGTTATGGTATTTTTATTGCTAAATGAAATCCATAACATAACAATGTGGAAAGCTGACGGTACCTTGTCAATACATATATGAAAACATTATGTATGTTCGGAAAAATCTTCATCTCTTTAAGAAGAGAAGTGATAGACATAATTTTAATACTAGAAATAGGCACAATTTGGATCAATCTCGGTTTAGATTGGCTAAGGTACGAAATTCTTTTATGGGGAATTGTGTAAAATTTTATAATAAAATACCACTGCGGATTCTACAACTGAACGAGACAAAATTTAAAACATGCATAAAACGCACACTATGTAGACAAGCATATTATAAATTAGAGGATTATATCCTTGATAAAAAAGCTTGGCTTAATGCTGGTCCTGCTCCACAGTCACAGCCACTTGGGTCCACTAATTAGTTTTCTTTTATTTTATATTTGGAAGAGATGCTCTCCCTTTTATTTTTATAAACATGGTTTTTTTTTTTTTTTTAAATCGTATTTTTTTTTTTTTTGGAGTAAATGTTTAATCTTTTTATTTTTAACTTTTGAAAAGTTATAGTATTGTATAACTTCGAAGCATTTTTTATTTATTTTGTAAATATGAGTACCACGTGTAATATAATGTAACTGTTTTTGTTTTTTTTTTTTTGACATGAACGAGCATGGCAATTGAGAGTTTGTCATGCTCACTCAAATGTCTCGCTGATGGTGGCACGTGTGTTGGGTCATTCGGTTCCCTTCAATATGGTTGAGCTGAGTAGTGCTGATCCACGCGTCATGTTCGTGAACGGGCGCCATCAGTTGAGACTGGTCATCTCTCAACTGCCACTAGCTTATTTTAATTTTATTGTTAATGTAATTTTTAATTAGCATTGTTCTCATATATTAGAAGTAATAAGACATGTAACCAGAATTTCTGTAATACATAATCATGGTTTAAAAGAGTGTCCATGGTTCTCGTGTTGCGGTGTTTGTTTCCAAACTCCTCCGAAACGGCTGAACCGATTTGCATGAAATTTTGTGTGCATATCGGGTAGGTCTGAGAATCGGCCAACATCTGTTTTTTTTTTTTAATCGCTGAACAACGTTTGCTGGGTCAGCTAGTAAGTTTATGATTATTAAAAAAAATATACTATGTGATGTAACTAAAAATTTAAGATTTTCGGAATTTTTCCTATATGTGTACTTTATAACGTTGCTTCATGCCAAATTTCAAGATTCCAGGTCGTCTGGAAGTATCCTTTAGGTTTTGATTCCCTTGCGAGTAGTTGCGAGTTTCAAAATATGCGGCTTTAATTGCTGTATCTTTTGATTGCGTTGACGTAGAAGTTTGATTTTGTTACAGCTTAAAGATATTATAGACTTGAGTATTTGTTAAGAATTTCAATATAATACCACTACGCGTTCATGAGTAAAGGGGTAATAAGTTTAAAATTATTAAAAATATTTTTATTATATGATGTAACTAAAAATTTATGCTTTTCGCAATTTTTCCTTTATCTGTGTTATAAGACGTTGCTTCGTACCAAATTTCAAGATTCTGAGTTCACGGGAAGTACCCTGTAGGTTTTGATTCCCTTGCGAGTAGTGGCGAGTTTCAAAATATGCGGTTTTAATTCCTGTTTCTTTTGATTGCGTTGACATAGAAGTTTGATTTTGTTACAGCTTAAAGGTATTATAGATTTGAGTATTTGATATGAATTTCAATATAATACCACTACGCGTTCATGAGGAAAGGGGTAGTAAGTTTAAAATTATTAAAAATATTTTTATTATATGATATAACTAAAAATGTATACTTTTCGCAATTTTTCCTATATCTCTGCTATAAAACGTTGCTTCATACCAAATTTCAAGATTCTGAGTTCACGGGAAGTACCCTGTAGGTTTTGATTCCCTTGCGAGTGTCGAAAATTTGCGGCATAAACGGGAGTATCTTTTGATCGCGTTGACTTAGAAGTTTGATTTTTTCACAGCTCCAAGAGACCATAGACTTGAGTATTTGATATGAATTTCAGCTTGATACCTCCACGCGTTCCTGAGAAAAAAGGTCTTGACAGACAGACAGACAGACAGACAGACGGACAACAAAGTGATCCTATAAGGGTTCCGTTTTTACCTTTTGAGGTACGGAACCCTAAAAAACATATATGTAAGTACACATATGATTATAATATACTATTTAATTAGGAATTTTACCCCCCCTTTGAAAAAAAACGATTTACAACCGGTTTATGACGCTGACCGTACACTTTGACGTTTACTCATTGCTTATATTTAGTACTTTGGACTATCTAAGCACTTAACACGGGCTTAAAAACCTTTTACACAATTTATTCAATAAAATCCAGAGAATCTTAGAAGAAAATCTAAGTTGATCTTTGGAGCCTCGACCTCGTCAACTAACGAAGGTCACTCATTAGAGAACCGGTCGCTTATAATTAACTTCTCACATAAACATCCGTCCATAATCACTCACAGTATCTCAGCTTGGCACTGTTATAGACAAACGTGACAATTTTAGCGAATTTAAGGTTTACATCGAGGAATGCAAAAGTATCCGTGGTTTACATACCAGAAAACCGGTTACTTTTTTTCAATTTCATGGTTTATACGGGATATGACAACTTATTTAGATATTATAACAAAGAAATATTGATGTCTTTTCTATACCGATAATACGTACCTACTGTTGTTCTCGTGGTCGTAAGCGCGTCAATTGTGCGTGGGGTCTGGGTTCGATTCCCGCGTCAGGCGGAGATTTATTGGGCGTTTACGATTAAGAACTTCTCAGTAGCTACAGAGACAGCTGTCCAGGGTAAAGAAGTTAGTAATGAGCCTCATGCCTCGGACAAGGGCGTATATCTTAGATGACGCTCGTACAGGAACGTGGAACAAGCAAAACGAGGCCTATCTCCACCCAGTAGTGGGTGAAGTCGGGTTTTGGATGTTGATGCCTTGGAAACACATAGGTTTGCTATTGCGACATTTAAATGTTTCATCATGACATGGCTTGTCGCAGGTAAACCTATGAGGCTGGCTTCTGGTTAACCGGACTATCCTCTGCACGCTTCGAGTGTAAGGCCTCCAGGCAGGGCATAAAAGTTTAATAATCTTAGTGACAGAGCGCTAAGACCACCCACTGTGGGGCGAGCCTCGACGTAGGGCGTAACTGGGGAGGGCACACAGAGGCACTGGCTGGATCTGAGTGGATTTTAATTAGGGGCTGATTGAAAACTACTGGCTCAGCATCGTGAGTCGGTTCAAGCAAGGGTCGGGGGGGACCTCGCATAGACACCTATTTATTTATCAACACAATAGGGTAGTTGACTAAAAAAATCTAATTAGTCCGTCAGATAAATTTCCAGAAAATTTTGGACACGTATTTTTTCTTTTTTCACGTAAGCAATAAATAAAGACGATACAGTGGTTCGAAAAGTCGCGCGACGTCACAGTTTGGTACATTTTTTACCAGAAAGTGACGCCACCAGCCCCCACTCACGATCTTTGACACGTTTTATTTTAGTAAATTTTTATTAATTTGATAAAACAAAAAACACGAATCCAATATGTTTCGATAATCTAACAGACGGACAAAACAGAATCATATTTTTTTTAAGTCAGTCAACTATCCTATTATAATTGTGACTGTAAATAAAGACATCTTTCTTTCCAGATTACGTACTCAATACATTCTGATGTGTTGAAATCATTAAAAAAATATTTTGAGCTCGTTATCCCACGATATGATATAGTGATAACGCTAACTCGGCCACAAAGATAAATAATAAATATATAAGCTAGGTAAATGAGTTTAATCTTATGCCCTTGTTATTAACTAATGTTATTATAATTTCCGAACAAGAAATACTTTACGGCAAATTAAAGACGAAAGGTTTGGTTATTTTATTAGCACACTTTATCCCCCATAGATATGATTCTCTCAATGGCAGCCACCAAGACTGGATTTGTATCCGGTACATGGCATTAGACGTCCATTACATGTGACATAAACATAATTGGGATGTTTACTGACCAAAACAATATGATTCTATTTAGTCCGTCTGTTAAATTATCGAAAAATATTGGCAACGTATTTTTTGTTTTATCAAATCAATAAAAATTGACGAAGATAAAACGCGTCAAAGATTTGAGTGGGGGGTTGTTATTACGTCACTCACCGGTAAAAAATGTCATACTGTCTTAGAATATGACGTCATACGAGTTTTCAAAGCACTGTTATCGTCTTCATTGTTTGTTTAAGAGAAAAAAGAAAAAATCTGACGGACTTATTAGATTTTTTAAGCTATTGCATAGCTTCTATCGCGGGCCTTGAGCGTGGGGACCGAATCCAGAAATTCCGTAACGAAAAAAACCTAACACTCATTTATTTAATAAAAGAAAAAAAAATGTTTTTTTATCGGTCACCACGCTCAAAGTGTAACTTGAATTAATATCAAAGAAAAAAAAGCAAAGGAAAAAAAATACTGCATTAATAAAATAAATAAATAATTATAATTGCATAAGTTGATAAAAAATGCTATGCAATAGCTTTACCGCGGCAGTCTCCAGTGCCACACGTCTTTTTTTGTTAACTACCGTATTGGTGAATTGTGGGTGTACAATTAGGTACTTACTGCCTTACCCTTCGAAGGTTACAGGCTGATGTTATGATATGAGAAATTTACATTACACCATACCGTCGTTACAGGTACTCAGTGTCCTAAAAGTCTGACAACCGGTCTTACTAAGGGGCATTGTATTACCCAGTACTAACTGGGATGTGGAGGTCAGATAGGCAGTCGCTCCATGTAACATACTGGTATTCAACTGCATTTGGTTAGTAGCAGTTTCGTGGCAGTTAGATTGGAGGGCGACCCTAACGTTGTTGGGAAAAGGCAAGGCAGATGATGATTGTCTAAATCATTGTACCAGTTTGTTGTAGTCTGCAATTACCTATAATAATGCCTATCGTAACTATGATTAAAAAAAATACATTTATTTCCGGTACTATTTACTTTTGATATCTAAAAATTATAAGTTCACAAAATTTTCAAAATATTACTAGTTTTCCTCAAGAGTTTAATATAATTTAAGTACCAATTACCTTATCAGCTATTTATCGGAGTTTGTTGGCCATTTAATTTAAATAAAATTTATACTTACTTTTATAATAAACCAAAACCTGGTATTTTTTGTAGAAGGAAGGAAGAGTTAATTAACTTTTGCAGATGACCATACCTGTTAGCAATCAATATCATAACATCACGCTTGTAATCTCCGAAGGGTTAGGTAGAGATGTACCTAATATGTAGTTCATCCACATTTCACCCATTATGTTTAAGTCACGCGGAATGGAACCCTATTGCCATATTCCGGGCACAAATACAGACTCAGTGACTGCTATAATGAGAGGGTCACCATATCATCATCATCATCTTCCTGCCCGTTACGCCCGAAACGTTGCCCCGCACTAGGAATGTCTCCTGTATCGTGGGTGCGTTTACAAACATTTAAACTCACATACACCAAACACACCCTGACCCGAAACAACTATCTGTAGGCCATACAAATTTTTGTTCCGTGCGGGGAGTACGCCAACCGTGACGTCAATTCGGGATCGGCGTAACACGTTTTCTTCTTCCATAATGAGAGGATCACCTCAAATTATATTATTAATTTCATGTGGGATAAAGTGTGCTATCACAAAAAAATGGTCACAAGCGCGACTGCTGTGAATGAGGTTCTCGATTGGATACCCAGGTCAAGCAAAGTGTTATTAGGTTTTCAATCAGGAATTTCTCAGTAGACGCCACCGAATTTGTATTTGTGCTCTGTTGATTTAAAGTCGCCCTTATCGCAAGGGACTAAACATAACAGACTGGAAACATGTGGGTGTACTAATGGGGTACACCGCTGCCTAACGCTTCGGGTTTACAGGCGTGATGGTATGTTATATTATTGCCGTATACTACAATTTATTGGGGACGCCGCACACCGCGCCGCGTGACTTCGTATCGCCGTAAATAAGCCCTAAGTGGCCCAATAAATTATTGTTTTTAACCGGTTTCAAAAAAGAAGGTTATCAATTTGACCCGTTTGTTGTAATATTGTGGGAATTGTACAATATTCGAATATACATGTTAATATTTATGGACTTCAAAATTCTTTAAACTTAAAGCTTTTTATTAGATAAGGCCTTATCGTCGTCCACTTGAAGCCTTTCGATTTCGACCTCAAAATGTTGGGGTAACATAGTTAGGTCGAAAGGGCTATTCAGATGATGGCTTATCGTCGTCTATGTTGACGATAAATTACGTAAACAAGGGTGTAACGTTACTGCCGCGGCTGTAGGTTGTTTGAAAGAAATACCGCGGCCCCAGACACAAAGGGCTAAGAAGGAACATGGGTGTTTGTAATCAGTAGAAGTCTGACAGTCCCTTCCGCTCTGGCTAGAGCGGGAGTAATCCTCATATTTTTTTTAAAAAAGGGTGTATACGTTATTTATAAACACAAAACCTCTTGTGAAGTCGTGTGGTATTCAGACTATGGAACAATTGTTCTATAAAGTCGTCTCTTGGAAATCCGTAACTTTTTAAGTTTTAGGTACCTACCATAAATCTTGATCAGCTAATCGCGAAATTTGAAATTATTTCCTGTTTTACATGATACTGTGGTATGCTGCATAAATTCGTAAATAATTGGTCTTCTTCTTTTAAAATAAACCAAAGAAACAAAAGTCACCCAAGAAAGTCTAAACTAACATACCTGTGCACTTTCAAAAAGTTCAGGATGCCCATTTTGCTCGCATTTCTTCTTGAACTGGTCCAAGTACTGCGTCTTGTACTTTTCCACTTCTGTTTCATTGAATTGATTCAATTTCTCCTGAAGTTCCGGTGGCAGCGTAATGGGGTTTGTCAGCGATGAGTCTTCTTCTACCTGAGCAATGGCAGCACCTAGAAAATGTTTCAACTGTAAGGTTCCTCTTAAACTAAAGGGAAAAACTACAGGGATCTGAAGACCAGCTTAAGTTATATAGATCACAAACAGTAACTACCGTATAACGGGGTGAATTGAAACAACATTTGGAGAAGGATTTTAACATTGAATTAAAATGATATGTTGCCAAAAACGTATCTTAATTATACAGTCAAATTAAGCAAAGAAAATGGACTACTTGTCGGTAATATATCAAATTAATTCAATGTTAAAATCCCTTTCAAACTTTTGTCTCTATTGACCCTGTTTTACCCAGTATTTTAGTTCACTGTGTGTTAAATTACCAAAGCTACGCCTATGTCTTATCAGTTCTTATTTATTTTTAACAATATTATAAAATGTAAAGATACCTATAAAAACAAAAAAAGACTGTATTTTTGTTTGTATATTGTGTGTGATTATTAACAGACTTGTGACAAGCATAGCTTTAAAAGAAACATCTACTAGACAACAGAATTATTATTATCAATTTCCTAGTTAGTTACTTGGTAAGATAAACTGGCTAAATAGCTGATGGGTTGAGCTGAGTATTCCCACATCACAACCTTTTGATTACAAGTCAATAGTTTGGAATATACTCTGATTACTGACAATAACATCAATTTATGGTTATGCAAATATATATAAAATGAATCATATTTTAATGAGAATATTGATGTTTTGGGGTCAGTAAAATGGTGTTCTTCAAAATATTAAACTTGTAACTACAATACAGTTTTACTTTATGTGTATTCAGTAAATAAGAAATAAATAAATTAAGTGTTTTATTTCAAATCTCAGGTAATTTACAAACTTTTAATAACTTATTATGGAACTAGCTGTGCCCGCGACTTCGTTCGCGTGCTTGTCGGAAACCAAAATGCGTCGCTTAGATAAAAGTACATTAAATCATTGCCCTGCGTTAACTTACTGCCGCTGTAGAAGTGTTTGTTAATCAACCACGTCAGAACGGCCGAACGGATCTTGAAGAAATTTGAAACAGGTACATTATAGTCGACAGGTACTGTCGTTGGCGCGTTTGTGTTCCACGCGCGCCTCAAAGATATGTCAGCAACAATTAAGGGGTCCTTTGGGGCCCCTTAATGGTTGCTGCCGTCGTCTGCCGGGGCTGACGGTTGTCCGCAAGAGATACGACGGCCCCGAAACACAAAGAGCTAAGAAGAAACGTGGGTGGTTTTTAGTCAGTAGAAGTCTGACACTTTCTTCCGCTCCGCCCAGAGCGGGATGAGTCATTTGATAATTTACGAACCACAAAAAAGGGGGGATTAGAGGCTGTTTCGAGAGGTACCTGTACCGAATCTGGGACATCGAATCTGAAATGGAACGCCGTCACCTCCTTCTGCGAAGCAGTAATGCTAGCGAAAGAGGTGAACGTAAGAGGGACACAACCCCTCTTCCCAGCCGCCGCGGGCGACGCTCCAGGCATCGGGGGCCACGTGGTGGCTTCCGGCCACCGTAGGCGCGGGCCTGTGAACGGTGAGTAACGGGCTAGTTAAATCGTTCGTCCGTCCTATGACGATGGAGGCGCGTTCGTGTTCCACGCGCGTCTCAAAGGGATCTCAGCAACATTGAAGGGGCCCCCAAGGACCGACGCCCGTCGGGGCTGCGGGTTGTTCGAAAGAAATACCGCGGCCTCGACACATAGGGCTAACAACACACCACATCTATATAAAGACATGTTTGGTGCAGTGGCTGGACGATTAACAGTAGCACTGCGTGTCGCAGGTTCGATTCCCACACGGTACAAAAAAAATATGTCGTGGGTTTTATCTAATTTTAGTTTAGTTTTAAAAAAATAGTATTTTTATACTGTGTAATTGGTAAATCTTTATTTGTTGACTATTCACGAAACATATGTTTGTTTAATAACACCGCGGTTCAGAAAATTACATCAAATGAATAACGCCATCTGTCGAAAGCGAAGATAAACTGCTAAAAAAGAGCGATCAAACACACTATAGGCTTTAGGCTATGTAAATTTTGAAAGCAGCGTCATTTAGACTAATATCTACGTACCTTTTGCTATCATAACTTATTTAAAGTTATCTTGTGAAGGCATTTATTAATAAGTACCATATTCGTTCAATAGATGTCGTTGCTTGTCTCATTCTTGACCATAATGATAAGTTCTTCTTGAAAACTATAAATGCATAATTTCTTTTGATAGAGAGCACCGATTACGATGAAACAAAGACTAAGTAATAGCCCAAGTTACGCACAATATTTATGCATAAAAGTTACCTACATTCGTTTCGTAAATTTGACGTGATGCTTAGTCATCGAAACAGACAAACAGATAAACAGACAAACAGACAGAAATTCCAAAAATTGTGGAAATGTGTTCTGTTGGTTATACTTTAATACCCTGACAATTTTTTTTTTAAATATTTTCGATGTACAAAAAAGATTTTTCTACAGATTTATTATATGTATAGAAGATATAGATAATGTACTTTGACTTGGATCTTGGTTGCTGATTTCCTACACTTTGTTTCAGATTTATTTAGTAGGTACTTAGGTACAGGGTTAACATACTATCTCAATACTCCTCTATTGAGTTGTAATGTTGTTCAATCAGCAAGTTCATGATCAACATCATTTCAGCCATAAGACATCCACTGCTGGACATAGGCCAGAAGGGATTGCCATGATGAAGGGGGGGATTTGCCATAATCGCCATTTTGTATAAATCGTATGGTCGTTACAAAGGCACAGAGAACGCTGCTGGCCATTCTCTGGTAAGTCCCTTAGTCGCCTCTTACAACACCCACAGGAAGATATCGGATGGTGCTATTCTTTACGTCCAACACCATACGGACTGAGAAAAGTTAATGTTGTTTAATTGATAGGTGTTAGTTTAACTTGGTTTTCTTTTATTGCAAGTTAATTTTCACAAACTGTAGTCAGTTTCTGAAAACAAAACTTGCAACTGCAGAGGTTGTAAACCTACTTCTGTTGTCAACTCTACCAGATGTAGTTGAACAAGAAATAACACAGTATCATAGCTATATTGCCCTTTAGTCATACCTTATAAAAAAAGCTAATGAGAGACTGTGACAGTTTTAGTTTTAGAGACTGTGTTAGTTTACAGCCAGTACCTTTTTATCAACAATTTTAATTTTTTTGGTCAGATTACGTACCTAGCACCCTTGTGTCTGCAAAAGCATAAGAACTAAGAAGTCATAAGGACTGAGTTTCAACAGCTCATAGTCATCTTCCTCCCCTTATTCCATTTTATTTGGGGTTGGCGCAACTCACCCTCTTTTTCAACTCTTTCCTGTTAGACGTCACAGTGGCATTTACTCCTTTCTGTTTCATATCATTCCTCACACAATCCATCCATCTTTTTTTTTTTTGGTCTTCCTCTCCCTCTCCATCCATCAACATTTATATCCATCACCTTTTTAGTCACATACGATTTGTCCCTCCTCATAACATGTGAATCATACCACGACATCCGATTCCCTTTCAAGTTTTCTGTAACTGGTGCAACTTTTAAACTCGTTCCTTACCTTATCCATTCTTTTCACACCACACATCCACCTCAACATTCTCATCTCAGCTTCATGCAATCTTTTTTCATCCATCTTCTTCACAGCCCAGCATTCCGATCCTGCGCCGATCCATACAGTACGACAGGTCTAATCACGGACTTTTCCACAGCTCATCTCTTGCTCTTGAAAAATGCCCTGTCATTTGTATTTTTATCCGACTGCGGCGTAGCCGAAAACGAGGGTTATTTAACAATGTTTTAACAGGGGATGATTAAGGGGAACACTAAAATAAATTTAAAGATAAGTACAGAGATGCTACAAACCAATTTCATTATGTTTAATGGTATTTTTACGCGGGAATCCCGGCGATTGTCAGGAAATAAAAATCGTAAACAAAAGATTGAGCACAATCACACAATCTCACTAATTGTTATCCTAGTTAGTTAAAATCTTTTAATTGACTAAATCAAGGTTGCTCGATGGTTGAACTCTAGTGGTTATTGAACTGATTGAACCCACCAAAGATTCTGGATTCAATCTAATCAGTCCTAACGGTGTAAATATTGGGTATTTGGTTATGTTACCCTCTCATGATTGAAATTGAATATAATTAAGTATTACAAAATCGATAGACAGATATATCCACGCTGTCTAATACACAATCTGAGTGTTAATTGGCATATAAGTATGAAGAAAAAACATCGATTTAAGTCGTAGTCCGGAAGAATTAATGTCTTCCCGATGGTGTACTTACCAATGAAAAGAGCAAAAATAAAATATATCCAAGCCATTTTGTGAAACCGCTTTTTGTTTTAAAATAGTATAGGTAGTATCTCAGTTCACGTTACCACTCACTTAACTCAAATGAATTTACTGTACACAGCACTGATGGCACGCTAAAGCAAACCACACCGTCTAAATCAACGGAATGGCAATGATCGGCTGGTCGGTCGGTCGCAGCCGGGTCAATGTTCTTGCTCTTTCTAGTCTCTGACTCCGTCTCTCTCTCTCTAACTCAATAGATTGGAGGGGATGCATTCATTGGTTGGTCGGCAATGAAATTTTCAAGAAATTTTAGAATGCTCATTCTTTAGAGAACGATTGATAGCAATTTGGCATTCATGTGTCAAAATATCAGTAAGCTAAAATAATGAACGAAAAGAAAAGAAAACCAAACGAGGCGGTTTCCATTGAGATAATAAAAAATAGGTGGTTTCCTAGGAAAAACGGTATTTTATATACTAGACATTATTAGAATGATGTATTGTACTCTGTGACACTAGAGCTGCTAGCTGCATTGAGCAGTGCCTTTGCAGGCTTGCTCAAAGGCAACTGCTACCATAGTATTATATATGGCTTAAAAGTCCTTTGAGTGACTATTTAATTTTGATGAAAAGGACATTCAAGAGGCTTAGATGAACTGAGAGGGTTGTATTGGTGATTTTAATCGTTATTACACAGTAAAGTTACATTTGTTACGGTCACGAATCATTTAACACTAGCTGATGCCCGCGGCTTCTCCCGTGTGAATGTCGGTCAAATTATATACTAAAACCTTCCTCGAGAAATCTATCTTCTGGTGAAAACAACATGAAAACCGGTGCAGTAGTTTTTGAATTTATCGCGAACAGACAGACGTGATATAACCTGACACTGATCGGTAAATTGAAAAAAATGTAAGAAAATTCGAACTTGAATTTTCTTACGTTTTTTTGCAGACATTAATTGTTACTGCCGCATCTTATTTTATTCAACATACGACTTGACACTGACCGGCAAATTACAAAAAACAAAAGAATTTTTAAAAAATTCGCGGGCTGTCTTGTCGCGGAACTTTTTATGGAGCTATTAACTTTTGTCTTACATAACATTTCCTGTACAGTAACTTGTTTTTTTCTGTAAAATTTTACATGTTTTCCCTCAAATACTCAATTAAATTAATAGCTTTTTAATTACATTGATAGTTTTAATTTTTTCTATGAAAGTTACGTTTAGTTATTTTGTCACATTGTTGTCATCTGTCAATTTTTGGTTTGTGGTTTTTGTTTACATCACACTTTGAATTTCAGCTTCACGCATCAGTGAAGTGAAATGTAATCCAACTTAGCTTAGTGATAATAGTTCACCCCTTTAGAATTTCTACTGTTCAACCATTAAATTAAAGTAAAGCTTACATCGCTGTCAAGCTTACGCTGCAGGTGAAATAAGAAACAAGCCAATGTTTGTATTAGTACGTATCATCGATTTCCCAACTAACTTCTTGCTTTGTAACATTCCAGAAATGCCGGCACCAAAAATCCTTTCGGAAGGCCAATGGAACATTATGCTTGATTACATGGAGGCCAACCCAATCTTTGCGAAAGGCAACATCGCAAATATGGGCAGGCATGAAGCAAAGGAAGAAAACAATATTCGGTGGAAACGTTTAGCAAACAGGTTAAATAGCGTTGGGTCTGGCTGCATAAAGAATTATACTAAATGGCGTGAAGTAAGTAAATCAGTGATACTTATTTGTAACTTGCTCGTGTAGGGAACCTACCCCAGGGGAACATTCAACCGAGATAAAAAGTTCCTATACCTATCCGAAACTCAGATCATGACTTTTATATGATACTAGCTGTTGCCCAAGACTTCGTTTGCGTGGAAATTTTAACTCTCTGGCCTGGAATCTGGACTGCTTCTGGATGTACTATCTCAAATCGAATGTCAAATGCCAATCAAAGCGATTATATTTCCTTAAACCGGCCCTGTCGTAAAATCTGTTCCTACCTGAAATATCTTAACTATATTCTTTCTCTCTGCCAATTTTCAGGTACAAAAAGCCAAGGATTTCATATGAACTTACGGGAGCCGTAAGTCTAGGTCGTTCTTAAAAAGTTCTTAGCTTATGTTTCTTACTCATAAACTCTAAGACTTAGTAGGTACAAAAAAAAACAGTACTTTCATACAAACATGTTAAAGCCCTCAGACCTCCTTTTTTTTTTTTTTTTTTTAAAAAAAACGTTGCCCCACACTAGGAGTTTCACCTGTATCGTGGGTGCGTTCACAAACATTCAAACTCACATACACAAACACACCCAGACCCGAAACAACTATCTGTAGGCCATACAAATATTTGTTCCGTGCGGGGATCGAACCCGCGACACGCAGCGCAGCAGTCCAATCGTTCAGCCACTGCGCCAACCGTGCCGTCCTTATTCCGGCGATGTCGCTAAATCTGTTCTTAGTCAATGTCTACTAACTATAAAGTACCTTCCTGCAAAAATTTGAGTTTGTAGCACAAAAAATGAAGGACTTTTAAACAAACTTGCTAGTGCCCTTAAACCTCTCTAATCCGGCCCTGTCACAAAACCTTTACTTAGCTTACCTCTACTAACTATAAACTACGTCCCTGCCAAAAAATCGAGTTTGTAGCACAAAACAAAAAAAGGAATTTCATACAAACTTGCGAGGGCCCTTATACCACCCTAATCCGGCCCTGTCGCAAAATCTGTTCTTAGCTGACGTCTACTAACCATAAACTACCTCCCTGCCAAAAATCATCTTTGTACGTCTAGCAGTTTTCGAGATTTTTTGATGAGTGAGTCAGTGACCTTTTGCTTTTGTCTAATTATATAGATGACAAAATTCATCTAAATCTATTCAGACGTAAATGCATAAGGCTTGACAAGTCAAAACACAATCATTATTAGTACTTATATAATTTTTTGATGTACACTTCCTATTTGATTTCATGGTCAAGGCAGTTGGCATTTAGGGCACGCGGCACGCCACGATATAGTGGCGGTAAGTCCCCTCTTTGAGGAGTGGCTGGAGAGGAGCCACGGCGTCCTTACCTTCCGTCACCGTGTCCGGTGAGTACCTACCGGACACGGTTGTTTCGGGAGGTACCTGCACCGAATCAGGTGGGAGGAAACGCCCGGATGCCACCATTGTGAGGATCGGCCGGAGGACACGGTGGAGCACACCATGGAGGTGTGTCCCGCTTGGGCGGTGCCTCACCGTGTTCTCGTAGCGGCGATCGGCAGCGGAGACCTCTCGCGTCCGGCCCTGGTGGCTGGTGGACGGCGTCCCATTCCTCCTCGCCCGCCGTCGCCTCCTTCTGCGAAGCAGTGATGCTAGCGAAGGAGGTGGCGGAACGTGAGAGGGAGAGAACCTCTCGTCACACTGCGGGAGGCGCTTGGGGCGTCGGGGGCCACATGATGCCTTCCGGCCACCGTAGACGCGGGCCTGTGGACGGTGAGTGATGGGCTAGCTAGGTCCGTCTTATGACGATGACACGCCGTGTCGACGGCGCTTTCGTGTTCCACGCGCGCCTCAAAGAGATGTCAGCAACACGGAAAGGGTCCGCAAGGGCCGACGCCCGTCGGGGCAGTTTGCATTTTGTACCTTGAATAATAAAGACAGCCCCATAGAATGAAAACTTAGTTGTTGAAGAGCTAGATGTATTGGAACATATCAAAATCAACTCGGTGGCAACTCTATTAAAAAGCTTACTATGAATGTGTGTCACAGGATGACAGGACAGTATCCTTTTTTGTTTTTTTTTTTTTTTTTTTGTCGGTTGGAAAATCATCAAATAACCCCTCCCACTCTTAGAGCGAAAGGGAGTGTCAGACTTCTACTGACTAAAAACCACCCATGTTCCTTCTTAGCCCTTCATGTCGAGGCCGCGGTATCTCTTGCGAACAACCCGCAGCCCCTACGGGAGGACAGTATCTTTAGAAACATTTAATGATTTATACTAATTGAATTAAACAAAATAATAATATTTTCATTTCCAGTATTGGAATAATGCAAAGTATAAAGTGCGAAAAAAGGTAGTTCTTATCCGGAAACAAATAAACGGAACAATAATTGGGGAAACTCTGTTATCGAGAAATGAAAAGAGGGTGCTAGCATGTTTGGGGATAGCAATACCAGTACATGTACGAATGAAAGGAAAACTCCCTCCTGTTTCCCCAATACTAGATGCGCCGCAGTCTCCGTTGGATGACGGTGAGCCACAACAATCAGACAAAGACGTAACACCATCAGCCACACCTAGTCCGGAGGAAACACCACCAGTACAAATTAAATCTAAACAAGATAAATATCCACCACGTGTGGCTTCACCCCAGTATGGGGTGCCAATATATCGAAGAGGTAAATTTTTTTTTAATGTCCTAGTTTAAATAAATCTATTCTGTATAATTTGATTATTAGCTCCTTGCCCGTGACTCTGTCCTTGTGGATCTTTTACTTCATTTTTTGAAGATTTCCAAAACAAACTGCCCAAAGGAGGCCTTGGTTTTTATCTATTCTATACATTTAGTAAATATGTAGAAATTTTTTTTTGTACATCGAAAATATTTAAAAAAGGAATGGTCTGGTTGTTAAAGTATAACCAACAGAACTAATTTCCAGCATTTTTGGAATTTTTGTCTGTTTGTTTGTTTCGATGACTAAGCATCACGTAAAATTTACAAAACTTATGTAGGTAACTTTTAGTGTGTTTGATCGCTTTCCACGCATTACATTTTAGCAGTTTATCTTTGTCTTCGATAGATGGCGTTGTTCATTTGATGCCATTTTCGGTGTTAATTAAAAATATGGCGACGGCGTCCCATTCCCTCTCGCCCGTGCCCCGGACCATGGCTTGCACCAGGGCCGGACGCGAGAGGTCGCCGCCGCTAATCGCCGCTGCTTAGCGTACTCCTCCCGCTCTGGGTGGAGTGGAAGGAAGTGTCAGACTTCTACTGGCTAAAATCCACCCATGTTCCTTCTTAGCCCGTTGTGTTTCGGGGCCGTGGTATCTCTTGCGAACAACCCTCAGCCCCGGTAGACGTCGTCCCTTTGGGGCCCCTTCATTGTTTTGCTGACATCTATTTGAGGCGCGCGTGGAACACGAACGCGCCAACGACAGGGCCTGTCGACTATAATCTACCTCTATTTCAAATTTCATCAAGATCCGTTCGGCCGTACTGACGTGGTTGATTCATCCATCCATCTTAAGTTTGTATTAGCCATAGTCAGTGTTTTGCATTACACTTTTCTTATTTTCTACAGCGTCAGTAAGTTAACGCAGGGCAATGATTTAATGTACTTTTGTCTAAGCGACACATTTTAGTTTTCGACAACCACGCGAACGAAGTCGCGGGCACAGCTAGTCTCTAAATAAATCAGCAGGATAATGCACAAACTTACAATGACAGTACCTTCTTATTGACAGTAAAACAGCTTTCATTGTATTATTTATTCGTTGCCAAACAAACAAGTTTTTCTAGCACATGATTATCATCATCAGCCTATAGTGTTCGCACTGCAGGACTCACGCCTCGTCTCTAGGAGAGAGATGGGTTTCCTTCAACATTTTGAGAGTAACTCATTAAAGTTATATCAACCAAAAGCCGGGGTGTTTTTTTAAATGTTGTTGTTTTGTCAGTCTGTCTGTCTAATCCCCGAAACAGCTGGACTGATGTTGACGGGTTTTTTACTAGCCTGATGTTATATAATATAATGACTAACATAGGCTACTTTTATTTTGGGAAAAAGTTATAGAGGTCTATAGATGCAAAAACATTAAAACCCTTGAAATGGTTAACATAATCTGATTCAAAAAAGGAAGTATTATTTTTATAACAATTTCATGCAGACGAAGGTCGCGGGCACAGCTAGTGTTACTTCGTAATCAATCATATTTTAGTTTCAGATAATCAAACAACACCTCCTACCCTTTCCGCCCCCTCCGCGCCCCATGCTCCACCAGCACCAGAATGGATACGAGACATAGAGGAAAGAAGAATTGCTGCAGAAGAAAAGTCAGCAAGAGCCCTACAGGGCATACATGCCAACACAGAATTCTGTGTGAGCGCCCTCCAGGGCATTCAATTTGCTCAAGAGCGCTTGAACAAAACCATGCAGGGCATACAAGCTGCGTTGGAAGCATCTGCAAGAGCACTGCTGGAAAGAAACAATTAGCAACGTGAAAAAAACACTTGAAATATTAGTTTGTATACTTCAAGTGTGATGGATGATGGATGAATGATTAATTCCAGTTTTGCTAAGTTTTTGATGGAATTCATAACCTAATAATTATGTTGTTAAAAAGATCAAGTACCTACCTAAATATACTAGAGGAAGAATAAGCTGTACTGTAGTAGGTACATAAGTAATTAAATCATAGGAAAAAATATTTTTAAGATATTAAAAAGTATCGAGTTTATAAAAATCTTGTTTTGACTATATTATTTCTACTACCCCTACCTGACTAAAATTGACCCAATTAAGGGCAAACAGTCCATTTACCTGTAGATACCTTAAGCTTGCCACCCTATGTAGGCATAGGGCAGCAAGCTTAAGGTACAGCAAATAACTTAATTTGTTATTTGTTGTATGTAAATTAATTAACAAAATAACAAAGTTTCTTCAGAATAAATGCATAATTTGTTAAGTTCGTCGTTTGTGGATCTTTCAAAGTTTAATTCTAAGTAATCGGTTTTCCAGAATTATCAAATCCCCGTTGATCAAAGAGTACAATACTCATATGATAATGAAATGGTATAACCCTAACCCTGATGATAGATCGTTCATCGTGTTTCTGTCTAGCCAGCAATAGTGGATGTACTGTAAGGGGTATTAGTTCAGAGAACGCCACGATAGTGGCGGTAAGTCCCCTCTTTGAGGAGTGGCTGGAGAGGCGCCACGGCGCCCTCACCTTCCGTCTGACGCAGGTACTCACCGGACACGGTTGTTTCGGGAGGTACCTGCACCGAATCAGGCGGGAGGAAACGCCCGGATGCCACCATTGCGAGGATCGGCCGGAGGACACGGTGGAGCACACTGTGGAGGTGTGTCCCGCTTGGGCGGAGCCCCGCCGTGTTCTCGTAGCGGCGATCGGCGGCGGCGACCTCTCGCGTCCGGCCCTGGTGCAAGCCATGGTCCGGGGCGAGGAGGAATGGGACGCCGTCGCCTCCTTCTGCGAAGCAGTGATGCTAGCGAAGGAGGTGGCGGAACGTGAGAGGGAGAGAACCTCTCGTCCCAGCCGCCGCGGGAGGCGCTCCGGGCGTCCGGGGCCACGTGATGGCTTCCGGCCACCGTAGACGCGGGCCTGTGGACGGTGAGTGATGGGTAAGCTCGCCGTCCGTTCGTCTTATGACGACGACAGGCCGTGTCGACGGCGCGTTCGTGTTCCACGCGCGCCTCAAAGAGATGTCAGCAACATGGAAGGGGCCCGCAAGGGCCGACGCCTGTCGAGGCTGCGGGTTGTCCGCAAGGGATACCGAGGCCTCGACATGAAGGGCGAAGAAGGAACATGGGTGGTTTTTAGTCAGTAGAAGTCTGACACTCCCTTTCGCTCTGCCCAAGAGCGGGAGGGGTTATTTGATGATTTCCCACACCCCAAAAAAAAAAAAAAAGCGTATTAGCTCCGGGCGTCGGAGTGCACACGCGCCTCAGAGACTTCAGCAACATTGAAGGGGGCTCGTACTCGTAAGGGTCGACGCCTGCCGGGGCTGCGGGTGGGTCGAAAGAAATATCGCGGCCCCGGACACAAAGTGCAAAGAAGGAACATGGGTGATTAAAAAAAAGGGGTATTCGTTTTTCAGAAGAACCTTTTTTTTCTAACTTAGATCGATTAATAGATCGTTGGAAGTTTATACTATAGGCGATTATGAAAGAATCTGTGCAGATGCACGGATTTATAAAATACTAGCTGATGCCCGTGGCTTCACCCGCGTCAAGTTATATACTAAAACCTTCCTCGAGAACCACTGTATCTATAGGTGAAAACAGCATGAAAATAGTGTAATAGTTTTTGAGTTCATCGCGAACAGACAGACAGAGGTGGCGGATGAATTTGTTTTATAACGTGTAGCAATTAAGTAGTATTAAAAAGTTTGTAATTATTCACTCCCTGGTCTAGTGGCCTTAAAAAATAATAGGCGTAGGTATGGGGGTATGGGGTGGTTATGTTACGTTTGAAAATATGTTGGAGCTACCAAAATTCATATGACAGAATTAACTAAACGTTTTTCACAAAGTGACGTCTCATACATATTTTAATCTGTGGCCAATGTTTACAATACATCACAGTGAAAGTAGTTTTGATTTCGTGAAGCCTACTTCTCATATGTTTGGGAATATAGAAAGTTTTCGTTGTTCTCGGCCTAAAATTCTTAAGGTTCGTAATTTATTTCAAAGTAATTTAGCTGTTTGAGTACCTGCCATTTCCTTTTTCATTCATATTTTTCAGACATGCCTGCAAAACCAATTATTACCGACCGCCAATGGAAGCTTTTGCTTCAGTATATGGAGGCCCACCCTGAATTTGCCAATGCTGTGAATCTGACTTCACCTGCAATAAGAGACGAAAGTCACAACCGGTGGGATGAATTAACGTCAATACTAAATAACGAAGGAACTAGCTGTAAAAGAAGCCTTAAAGGGTGGCGAGATGTAAGTGTTATTTTTAGTTAGTTGTTATTTTTATTACCAATTTACTAACACGGTATAGGCTCACAGCAAGCTAAAATTATACCTACTACGTAATGGTTGACCTAAATAGTAATTAAACATTGGTTAAACTACAATACCCCATCTGTCTAGCCTTTTCCCAACTATGTTGAGGTAGGCTTCCAGTCTAACCGGCTGCAGCTGAATATCAGTATTTTACATGGAGCAACTGCCTATCTGACCCCCACAACCCAGTTAATACTGGGTAACCCTTTGGTAGAACTGGTTTTCAGACTTTTAGGTCACTGACTACCTGTAACAACTGGCAAAAATCTATATACGGCAGACGGGACCAACAGCTAAAATTGCTTATACATAGTACAATTACCCGAACTAGACTAACTGCGATACTCAGAGATATTTAATGATTACTTAAGCCGTCACTTAGTAAAGGTTTGACATACTTTTGTATGACAAAACTGTCAAAACCTTTACTAAGTGATGGCCTAAGTAATCATTAATGCTCTCTGAGTGCGGCAGTAAGTCATGGTATGCCTTTCAATTTTGTAAGAAAGCATTAGAAAATTAATTAGGTATTTAGTTTTTTTTTTAAATGATTAAATTTGTTTATTTATTTAGTTGTAATATCAAACTCTACATCAAATTATGTTCATCATTTAATGATTTGCCATGCATTGAGTGGGTCTTATTGGTTTAGCTAAATTCTATTTATTCAGTAAGTGAAAAGAGGAGGCCTAGCTTTTAAGCTTTGATAAATGTACTGCCACTAAATAATAGCAACTACAACAAGGAAAAAATTACAGCACAATAAAACCATCACAATCATAACACATTACTCAATGAACCCAAATCAGATACAAAAGTGGCTATAATGTTAATTTCTTAAACAAAGAAATTTAAAATGGGGAATTATAAATCGAGCAAATAAAAAAAAACTTAGTGACTGCTGATGAGATACTGTTTTAATATCTTGAGTGGTATGAATTTGAGTAAGCGAAAAAGTAACTAAACTAATGACGAATATTGATTAATAATGAAATCCAGAACGAGCTTACAAAAAGTAGGAAAATTTGGATGCAAGAGCGAGCGAAGCGAGCTCGAGACTTTGGGCACCCCGACTCGCGCAAGTGTAAACCACCCAGAAGTAGTAGCCCCGTGGGCTCCGTCGACTGGGCTTGGGGGCGTTAAGTGGTTTTTCTATTCGAAACACTTCATTTAAGATAAAATGCCGCTCAGTATAAATAAATCATTTGTTAAATATTGAAAAAAAGCAGGACTAACGTACCGTTCACACTCAAACAAATATTAGGTAGCTCAAATATTATGAAACTACTCATTTTGTATTTTAAGCAACTCAAATTTTTGTTTGTTAGTGGCTGTTCTGTTGATTTCTCGCTTTTTTTTTGTTTACTTGTAACTTTAATTTACTCTAAGTACTTTAATTGAATCTACTCGTTTAAATACTACCAATTTTAAATTATGTTCTTTTTTTCCATGCAGTACTGGAACCAAGCAAAATACAAAGCTCGACAAAGGGCTTGTACGATTCGGAGACAGTTGAAAGCACTAAAAAAGGGTGATCCAATAAAATTATTGAGCTTAACAAGAAAAGATAGAAGAGTGCTAAAAATTCTGGGGATCCCGATGCCAGAGTTTGGATTAGTTAACTCCTCATCAGAAGCAGCACAACTTAATAGGGCACCAACTGATACTCCACCTCCTGATTTACAACCCTCCGAATCACCACCCCCAGCAGCCTCACCAGGACTGACTGCTGATCCTAAAGTAGAAGTTAGATCAGAATCAGATGGATCTGAGGCTGATGCAGCATCAAAACAATCACCTTCACCGCCTGTTAGACGAAGACCACAATCCAAACTTGTTTGGAACCGAGTAATAAATCGAAAAGGTATGTGTCTTTTTTATTCGAGTTTAAATCATTCTTCTTCTATGATTCTTCATGTACCTACCTACCCGAAAATATCAATTTCCTCAATCATCCGTGAAAGCAATAGGCGCTTTAGCGATCAAGTTGACTATCTATTAGAGTTTGACAGATTGTAGTAGCTTAGTTTAGTTTAACTGGGCTTTTATCCGCACTTAACCTCTTGATTGGGCCATTGTGCGTGATGTTTAAGGAATACCTACTCCAACCAACATAGGTCGTCCCAGAATTGCAGCCCCCCCAGACTGCTGTAGGCTTCCGGAAGAGCTAATGAGGATCGGAGAGTTTGTACCCGGTGATCTGCCACGCTCCTGCTCTCTTGGAGTACGTGCCGTGACGTTTCTTCCGCCTCCATGCATCCTCTGCACAGTGGGCTGTCTGTTACACCTATGTTATGTAGATGTTTGTTTAAGGAACATTGACCCGTTAAAATTCCTATGATTTTACGGATTTTGTCCCATTTAAGTTTGATGAGATTGCGAGTAAACTTCATTGATGCCGCCGGAACTGCATATTTTGTTTGCCTGCAGTAGCTTGATGGCTTCAGTACATATGTAAGGATCATAAATGCATTCTGTAGTAAGAGTCTGTACTAAGCGTGTGTTCAATCCATTGAGATAAGAAGATTTTTTGGTCCTGTCTCAGTGCTGGTCGAAGGCTTCCCAAACATTATAGTCAGTACAAAACAGTTTTGCTTAATTTTTTATCTGCAGCTGTTCGAAGAAAAGAATATTAATTGGGCTCTGCAAAGTCCGTATTAAGATGACTCATAAAGATTAATTTTATTTATTAAAACTTATTAAAAATATTGTGTAAGTAAACAGCGAACTGTATGGTTACAAATAGTAGCGAGCTGCAGGAGTGCTGCTAGGCTTTTATATGATATTCTTTTTTATTTCAGGTGCCTATGAGACATCAGCAACATCAACAAGAGTTTATTCAGCCCCCTATGGTTCAACAGCAAGAAAACGATGTAAGTAAAGGACTTGGCGCACTTCGTGACCACGACTTTTGGCCGCAAAAGACTCGACCTAAGAAAGTTTGGTCGCGACAAGGCGTCCTATCAGTTTTAATTAAGATAATGGAATAGATATGGTCGGACAGACAGACAGACACATGAGTTCCTTTTGAGGTACGGAATCCTAAGTATTTATTTTGAATCGTACCTACAGGACAAAAAAATAATACAAAATTACCATATTTTATCTAGTTATATTTAAGTCCCTTGAAGAAGGGGCAAGCCTATTGTCGATAAAGAAGGAACAAATCCAAACACTACTACTGGCAAAATCTGTGGCTGCTACGGAAATCGAACCGCTTGCCACCACTAGACCAAACTTAGTATTAAACTAGCTGTTGAAGAATTGCGCCTTTGTATAGTGTTAAAGGGGTATGGGGGGGGGGGGGGTAGGGGTATGGGATAAATAAAACCACTACCAATTAAACACACGAAATAACTTTATTAAACACAAAACACGTATACACAATCACTTCAACACTACTGAACACTTTATCGCACTAGATTTCTCTTCGAACCTTTCGTTGTCTCGCTTTTAAAGTAGACTGACTCGCTCCGACCTCCGTCGGTCTTTTTATACCCAAACACAAAAAAAGGGTCGAGACAATTCCCTATTATTAACTAAAAATGAATAAAGCATTCACAAAGAAAAATAACTAAAAAATAAACCTAAAGATAAAATAACCAACAAGGAAGAAATACTTTACGCCCTCGGCATACGGTCGAAAGTACAATGGCAATTATGCCGCCGACGCTCGCCGCGCTGACCAGTAGGTAACTAGAAAAATGTACTCGACTTTTGTAGGTACTTCACAATTATTAGCGAGGTTTCCTGAAGATTCTAGATGACCGTCGTCGTAACAATAGCTATTAGCAAACCTTCGTTTTGCCAGTTATGTATCACAGGAGCAAGCCTATTGTCATCAACCGGGCACAATCCTGACTTCGTTCTGCTATTGAGAAATGCCTAAACGACCACCCAAATACACTTTACCCGGCCTGGGAATCAAACCCAGGACTTATGCTTAGCAGTAGCGCGATCACCCAACTACCGAAGTAGTATGTGGTGTGTACATCATCATCATCTGCTTAGCCTTTTCCCAACTGTTTTAGGTTCGGCTTTTACTCTCACCGGCTGAATCTAACCTCCACAACCCAATGTATTTACAACTAGCTGATGCCTGCGGCTTCATGTGCAACTGGATTGAGGGCCCATTTTTTTAAACCTTGCCAAACGAAATAAAACTCATAGGGAAATTAGTTAAAAATAGTTAAAACTTAAAGCATAGGGCCACGAATTTCTTAAACGTGAATTAAAAATGTTATGATTAAATAACTTGGGCCCTCAATCCAGACGCGTGCATAAAGTGGCATAGCCTAAATCTCAGTAAGTCCTATCTTTGGGTTCATAATTTTTATTCAGGAATTTAGTTAAGAATTTCTTAAAGATTTTAAGAAATTCCCAAATCTGTAGAATGTGACATTACAGATTTATGGCGGTATTTCTAGGGCCCTCAGTTCAAATGTGTCTGTACTGAGGAATCTGCAAAACATGGATTTATCTGAAGAAATACATAAATGCGACTTTAACATGTTTTACTTAGATACTTAGGTGAATTAGTTAAAAAGAAATAATGACAGAAAAGTTAATTGTTACGTAGTAAATGAAAGTCAAATTTTACTAAAACGTCTGAACTGAGAGCCCAACATTTTCGGCTTTATTGACTAGGCTCAACCTCATAGATTAACGCAAAGTAGAATAAGATTTTTAACTATTTTTTAATTAAATTTTAACATATCGTCCGTTCTTCTAAATATCATACTTTAAGAGAAAATTGATTTTCTTCTTTTATGTAAGAGAAAAATTTGTAGGGTGACCATAATGATCATAGTTAGTACCGGTACATTTTCAAGATTGATCTAGAAAAGATCTGACAGTTTAAAATAAAACAATTAAATTTACCTAAGCATTATTTAATGATTTTTGCGATTTCGGAAATTGTATCTTAGTTATTAAAAAACTTTTTTGCAAAAAAAAAACCGACTTCAAAAACATAAAAAAATGAGAAACACAAAATCGAAAAATACAAATAAGTGAAAAATTAACTTCTTTAAGAAAAATCATATTTTGTTTGTTTGATTAAATTTTTTTGCCACCGACTTCAGACGCTGATTTTTCTTCTGAAGTTTATTTTTTACTTTTTTGTTTTTCACTTTTTGTGTTCTTCAATTTTGTGTTTTTTACTTTTTTATGTTGTTGAAGTCGGTTTTTTTGTCCTTTTTTAGTTGTAATATCCTATACAAACATTTACTATTCATTTAACATTCAAACTAGAACTCTAACCCTTAACCTTCAAGATTTCCTTATTATTGCTTTCAACTCCTAATCGTTGAGGAGAGTACCTTCCATAATCAGCTCACCTAGATAACCTAAAAGAATACAACCATTTATACGTTCCCATTATATTTTGTTAAAGAATTATCCTCCAACTCCTAACCGTTGAGGAGTTATACCTTCATCAACATGAAGTGATGACTGCTATGTGCGAATGCTTGAAAAACTTTAGAAAAAGCACTAAACACGTAATAAGTGCCTATACAATTTGAGGGTTGCCCTCGATTTCTCTGGGGTGCATTTTCTTATCATGGTCAAATTCTTTTTTTGTTGAAAAGGAGATATCCCAAGGGTGGTCCTTGGGATATCTCCTTTTCAACCAAAAAAGAATTTTCTATATCGGTTCAGGGGTATTCGAGTAATCGGTGAATATACATATAAAAGATTTTTTTTTCTTCTTTCATTTTATGCAAACACTGGTAAAGCTGAATAAATGTTATTTTTTTATTTGCTTTAGGCAACAAGGCCCATAATAGTACCTTAAGGACAATAAGGACTAACATCACATTATAAAAAATAGTAATACAAATAAAGAAAACAAAATTGTAAACTGTAGGTACATATATAGGGTGTAAAAGTACCCTTAACGCAAACGAAGGGCACTTGTTCTCCCCACCACTGCGATAATTTTTTTGTTCTAGGCCATACCTGGGAACCCCCTAGGCCCCTAGTTACGGAGATATTGGGGGTGAAACTTCCAAATTTTTCACAGCTGTTTTTGTAAATACTAGTGTTTCAGGTTATAACTTTACTGAAATTACCTCCATGACCCGTTTACTATTCAAAGCATCCATTAGCACAATGTTTTAAGAGTGCTACATTGAGTTATATCGTAAAATGTGATTTTTAACCCCAAAAAAAAAAATTCGTTTCCCAGCAAAAATTTTTGCGTAGAGGTACTTAGTTTTATGTACAGAATGCTTGGTTGGCGGTTGTGTGATGGGTTGATTTACACCCTGTATAATACGTTTAGCTGCAAATATTACGACTTTTCGACTGCGCTTTACAAAATGTACTGGTACTAACTATGATCATTATGGTCACCCTGCAAATTTTTCCCTTATAAAAAGTTGAAAATCAATTATCTCTTAAAGTATGATATTTAGAAGAACGGACGATTTGTTAAAATTTAATTAAAAAATAGTTAAAAATCTTATTCTAATTTGCATTAATCTATGAGGTTGAGCCTAGTCAATAAAGCCGAAAATGTTGGGCTCTCAGTTCAGACGTTTTAGTAAAATTTGACTTTCATTTACTACGTAACAATTAACTTTTCTGTCATTATTTCTTTTTAACTAATTCACCTAAGTATCTAAGTAAAACATGTTAAAGTCGCATTTATGTATTTCTTCATATAAATCCATGTTTTGCAGATTCCTCAGTACAGACACATTTGAACTGAGGGCCCTAGAAATACCGCCATAAATCTGTAATGTCACATTCTACAGATTTGGGAATTTCTTAAAATCTTTAAGAAATTCTTAACTAAATTCCTGAATAAAAATTATGAACCCAAAGATAGGACTTACTGAGATTTAGGCTATGCCACTTTATGCACGCGTCTGGATTGAGGGCCCAAGTTATTTAATCATAACATTTTTAATTCACGTTTAAGAAATTCGTGGCCCTATGCTTTAAGTTTTAACTATTTTTAACTAATTTCCCTATGAGTCTTATTTCGTTTGGCAAGGTTTAAAAAAATGGGCCCTCAATCCAGATGCACATTGCGGCTTCGCCCGCGTCAAATTATATACTAAAACCTTCCTCGAGAACCAGTCTATTCATTGGTGAAAACAGCATGAAAATCGGTGTAGTAGTTTTTGAGTTTATCGCGAACAGACAGACCGACAGATGCGGCGGAGGACTTTGTTTTATAATATTACTAGCTGATGCCCGCGGCTTCACCCGCGTGGATGGCGGTCAAATTATATACTAAAATCTTCCTCTTGAATCACTCTATCTATTAAAAAAAACCGCTTCAAAATCCGTTGCGTAGTTTTAAAGATTTAAGCATACATCGGGACGGACAGACAGCGACAGCGACTTTGTTTTATACTATGTAATGATGTAGTGAAGTGATGATTATTATTATAAATAGTGAAGGTAATATTTTGTCCATTTTTTTTTGGATTCCAGTTCGGCCAGTACCGCCTCCCGCAGCAGAATGGGTCAGAAACCTTGAGGAAAGAAGAATTGCTGTAGAAGAGCGGTCTTCAAAAGCTCTGCAAGGCATACAGACCAACACTGAGTTTTGTGCGAACGCCCTCCAAGGGATTCATATAGCGCAAGAGAGAATGAACAGAACATTGCAAGGTATACAGTGTGCTTTGGAAGCATCAGCAAGAGCCTTAGAAGGAAGACTGAGCTAGCATCATCATGTCTCCAGACTTCAATTTCCTATTTTGGGTTCAGCTTCCAGTCTTACCGGATGAATCTGAATAGAAGTATTTTATACTACCTTTATTTGGCCAATCGGTGTGACCGTCGGAATGTCAAGTCATAGGTCTTTTTTTTTTTAGCGAGTGGAAAATCATTAAATAACCCCGCCCGCTCTTGGGCAGAGCGAAGGGGAGTGTCAGATTTCTACTGACTAAAAACCACCCATGTTGCCCTTTATGTCAAGGCCGCGGTATCTCTTGCGAACAACCCGCAGCCCAAACGAGACACGCACCTCTGATCTTTTCGGATTCATGTGCGTATAGTATAATTTGACGGCACGGTTGGCGCAGTGGCTGAGCGATTGGACTGCTGCGCTGCGTGTCGCGGGTTCGATCGCCACACGGAACAAATATTTGTATGGCCTACAGATAGTTGTTTCGGGTCTGGGTGTGTTTGTGTATGTGAGTTTCAATGTTTGTAAACGCACCCACGGTACAGGAGTAATTCCTAGTGTGGGGCACAGTTTAAAAAAAAGAAAAAAAAAGTATACCTTGCTTCGGTGATTCGGTGAAGGAAAACTTTGGGAGGAAATCAGCATGGCTGAGTGATATATCTCGACGGCATGTAAAGCCAAGTCAGACAAATCAACGGCTAACTAACACGAGGGAACTCGGTATATAGGGTGTAAAAGTACCCTTAACGCAAACTAAGGGCACTTGTTCTCCCCACCACTACGATAATTTTTTTGTCCTAGACCATACCTGGGAACCTCCTAGTTACGGAGATATTGGGGGTCAAGTTCCAAATTTTTCACAGCTGTTTTTGTAAATACTAGTTTTTCAGGTTTTAACTTTACTTAAATTATCTCCATGACCCGTTTACTATTCAAAGCATCCAATAGCACAATGTTTTAAGAGTGCTACATTGAGTTTTACCGTAAAATGTGATCTTTGACTCCAAAAAAAAAAAATGTTTCCCAGCAAAAATTTTTGCGTAGGGGTACTTAGTTTGATGTACAGAATGCTTGGTTAACGGCTGTGTGATGGGTTGATTTACACCCTGTATAATGGCGATGTTCACCCATCCACGGACCGATCTTGGCGAGGGTTGCTTAACTTTGATGATCGACCCGTGAGTATGTTATTATTTAGCTATAAGCCCTCTACGAAGACAGTTAGTATTGTTTAATAAAATATCATTGTTGAAAATGTTAGTTTATTATAAAAATTTTAATGTTCAGTTAAGAATAAATAAGTAGATACTGTTACAAATTATCTTTTACTATTACACAATCCGATTTCGATAAAAACACACACAACAATTCTCACCGTGTCTATTTGTATCCAATTGAACAAAACAACCAGAAAAAAATTAGGATCAATTTCTGTGCCCTTCAGTAAATCGAAAAATGTACCTTATTAAAAAAAAATATGAAAACAATTTGAAACCTTTAGGATTACAGTAAGTACAGACGCCATTCCTTTAATAGATTTTTAACTTTATCGCTGAATCATACGGTTCAAGGTTGATTGGGAAACTGACTGCAGTTGTTGGTAGTTTGATGTGCTGGTGTCTGCACCTAACTAATTTTACGAGTGATTCTGTTTGAATAAATTTTTTTTTTACAAATAAATTAAAATAGACCTTAGGACTCTTTATTTTGTTCAATTACAATTGGTGTGTATTAACAAAATCTTTATTACCCTTACTAGACCAGGCCCAATAGCTTAACTAAAATATTAACTAATCATTAAGATTAAAAGAGGAGATGAAATTAAGAATAATTTTACAACTATTTCTTTGGCGTAGTAACAATACTGTTAAAAACTACAATATCATCATCTGCTGAGTTTTTTCCCAACCATGTTGGGGTCGGCTTCCAGTCTTACCGGATGCAGCGGAGTGCCAGTACCTATTTTACATGAAGCGACTGCCTATCTGACCTCCACAACCCAGTTAGTACTGGGTAATACGATACCCCTTGTTAAGACTGTTTAAAACTATACTACATAGAGACAAAATTAATTTTTGCTTGTTATTCATTCATACATAATGTTGACATACGGTAAAATATATTTAAAATGAAATTCTGAGTACCTATCTACTTATAACTAAGCCAAATATTGGTGTTACTTATGGAAAACAAAATAGGTACGCTCTATG
Source organism: Diarsia brunnea (assembly GCA_949774965.1). Taxonomy (NCBI): domain Eukaryota; kingdom Metazoa; phylum Arthropoda; class Insecta; order Lepidoptera; family Noctuidae; genus Diarsia; species Diarsia brunnea. Next base: position 16,064,436 of record OX459001.1, read on the forward strand.
TTTATTCCAATAAAGTTTATAATTATTTGAAGTGGCAGCATTGCACAATTTCACTTCAGGGTCTAAACCACCGGCTCTTCAATGAAACTCTTGACATGTACTGTCACGGGCACTAATATAATTAAGTAATTATAAGAATAAAGAAAAAAGTGATGGATATAAATATTGATGAATGGAGAGGGAGAGAAAGGCTAAAGAAAAGATGGATGGATTGTGTGAGGAATGATATGAATGCTAAAGGAGTAAATGCGACTGTGACGTCTAACAGGATACAATGGAAGAAGAAAACGTGTTGCGCCGACCACAAATATAATGGGATAAGGGCAGGAAGATGATGAGGAAAATTCGAGAGTGATTTTCTCGCTAAATAAATAATGCAACTTTGATGAAAGAAATTAATATTGTACCAAAATTATATATTTGTAACTACATACAATTACAATCAAGAGAGTCGGAGACATTCACTTTTAAAAGTCGCTTCGTGTTAACATGTTAATGCTCGTAACTGTACTTACCGAGTCTATCATGCCATAGTAAATTAATTATTTCTAAATTGCTGGTTAGTACTAGAAATAATCAATTTTTGAGACGGAGAGAATTATGTTCACTTACAATGCCTATTTACCTAATTAAATAAATCTAATCACAACTTACTAAGGCACGCTTGCACCACAATTATTTAAACTGAGTTTAAACGAAAACGCGAAACATGGTACACCACTCTGCTTTTGTCACACGATAATGTCTGTCTTTAATCAATTAATAACGCTGATGTCCGATATGTTATTTTAATTGAATTTAACTCTTAATATACATTATTTAGTGATGTCACGTGTGATGCAAGCGGGACTTAAATAATATGAATTTTCAAAAATTTGAAAATGAATACCAAACGCATGCAACGATTGGCGATTGATGTGTGTGTGTGAGATATATAATGAGAAATGAATATGAGGAAACGCATGGACTAGATTTAAAAACCCTAAATAGCATATACTTTGACTAACCCAATCAAGACTTTGAGATAATGACAGTTCTAAATAGAATCAGGCTTAAGTCCAAAGCACGAACCAAACTTAGCTTGTTATTAGTAAGTTTTTATTGAAATCAATTGACATGGCGATGCTGTAACATTCGATGCTGTGGCATTAAGTCCGCCTTTGTACTTTGTGCTTCAAGTGTCAAATAAATAAATAAAAATCAATCATTTAATTTCATAAGGTATGATGTGATGAATGAAGTGCATGCTGTGAGGTTTTAAGTAATGTAGATAGAGAATATGATAATAATAAATATAGGCAAAGACAAACAATGTATGGGGGATAAAATGATACGGCTAAAAATGGGATGAATACTGATATGACAAAAATATGTGTAATATAGCAAATGTGCAAAGTGCAGAGTGAAAAGACTTTATCCTCTGAAGAGGTTCATGACGATTTTCTTCTTATCTAAACTTCAACTTCTGCACACAAACATGCATTAAAACAGCCAGTAAGCAGATCTGCAAAAAAGAAATAGTCCCTTACGAAATGATAAAACTAAAGGCGGTTGATTATATTAATGTCACTTCAGCGTGAGAAAGGGATGTCCCTATACTGGACGTCTAGTTCCGTCTCTTTCCCACACTAAACTAAGATTAACGTATTATTCATACTAAAAGAGGTGGTGAAACAAGTCCTTTGTGAAGGTCATGCAGCCTAAATTAATGTTAGTTTTTATCCTGGTACCTATTATAGTGTTACTGTGATCAGTAAATGGGATTTAGCAGCCCATGAATGGCCGATAGATCCCATTGATGAGAAAGTAGGAGATTTAAGCATGTGTATAGCTTTACTCTATTAATTTTTACATTTGATAACTATTATTATGATTATTGCTACCACTAACACTACTGCTCCAATGCTTAAAGTAATAATTACCGGTGTAGTTAACCAAGGAGCGGCGGAACCACCCTGAAAAAAAAAATTGTTAGTTAATATTTTATGCAAAAAGAGTATGGGTATGTGAGGATTCGTTTTGTCTGCGGGTTGTTCGAAAGAGATACCGCGGCCTTGACACAAACGGCTACGAAGGAACATGGTTGGTTTTTAGTCAGTAGAAGTCTGACACTCCCTACCGCTCTGCCCAGAGCGGGAGGAGTCATTTGATGATTTCCCAAACCTCAAAAAAAAAAGGAGTTTATTAGTTTCTACTTATCCCTATGGGAAAAATTACTTCGAAGTCACTTGGGGTCTGAAGGGGGGGTGTAAAGTTCTCCATGCCTCATAGAAAAGGGAGGATCCGTCTACCATGCGGATGTTTCGTCTGGTGGGGAGTGGGCTACTCCCCGACTGTTTTTGTCGGTTTCTACTCATCATCTGCCTAGCCTTATCCCAACAATGTTGGGGTCGGCTTCCAGTCTAACCGGATCCAACTGAATACCAGTATTGATGACTGCCTATCTGACCTCCACAACAAAGTTAGTGATGATGATGATGCCATCTAGCCGATTTCGACCACAGCGACTGCATTCGCTGACTTTCTACAGATTGTCAAGAGCTTTGTAGTGCTGCTGTTTCGTGTGCTCTCAAGTGGGTAGCATATCCAACTTTGGCCGAAAAACTACGAGCACAAAGCGGACATGTCAGAACAAGTTAGTACTGGGTAACACCGTACCCTTTGGTAAGACATTTTGTCAGTCTATCGGTTTCTGCTATATAATAGTCTCAAGTCGCGGATAACTTTAACTGCGTGATTAACTGCGGTACTCAGAGATATTTAATGATTACTTAAGCCGTCACTTAGTAAAGGTTTGACATACTTTTGTATGACAAAACTGTCAAAACCTTTACTAAGTGATAGCCTAAGTAATCATTAAAGCTCTCTGAGTGCGGCAGTAAGACTTTTGTTAGTTCTTAATTTTTGTCATAGATGGCGCTGTAGTACGTTTTGTACTATGTTGCTGTAGATAGCGCAGCGCAAACTTTGCCCGACCAGGGAATCGCACTCGGGACCTTATGCTCAGCAGTAACGCTTGCGACCACTACAGCAACGAGGCAATGTTAGTACTTATGTCTTTTATCTGTTAAATTCGACGCATAAAGGGTTACTAATTATTCAGTACATCATGTATTACATAACATAACATCAAGCCTGTAATCCCCATTAGGGTGCTAGCCTATTGCTATCAACCAGGCACGAACCCAGACATCATGTAAGTACCTACTAGTATAAAAGAGAAATCTCGGTCGTTAAAACCGCTAGATGCCATAAAACGTATGGTCGTTTGTTAGTTACTAATATTATGTCTATTTTATAAAAAATTAAAATATAAAAAAAATATGTTTATTTTTTATATTTTCATTTTATAAAATAGGAAAGAACTACGTTTTTGTAAACGTAAAATGTACTGTATTTTAGTCAGAGAATAAAGGCTTTTATTAGGATTATATTATTATTCCGTTTATTCATTTCTGTACATGTTCTTTATATTTTTACATATTTCTTTTAAAAAATCTAAAAAAATAAAAATATATAATATTATGTCTATACTCACAGCTGACTGATTGCCACTAGCTGGGGGAATTGGTGATATGTCAGGATACGAGGAGCAGTTTCCGAGTTGTCTTGCGTATTCAAACAGGTTTGCCATATACTGTCCAGTGGAAACACTGCAAGTGGTCAGAAGTGCTTGCACACAGTCACCCACTTTTTCGTTTAATGAACAACTAGACCTCTGTAACAATGAATATAACATTACACCTGGGCGTCTAAAGTGGCCACTTTAGCAGATCATTATATGAATTGCGTTAAAAAGTGTAAAATGGACCTTTCATAATAGTAACTGCGTCTGTGACCATGACGGAAAATAGATCATAAGTAATAGGAATATAATATGAATTGCGTTAAAAAGTGTAAAATGGACCTTTCATAATAGTAACTGCGTCTGTGACCGTTTAGGAAAATAGATCATAAGTAATAGGAATATAATATGAAATGCGTTAAAAAAAAAAAATTGGTTGCCTGTAAAGTCGGTATACGGGCGAAAGTTTTACGTGACAACGAAAATAGAAGCGCAAGACATGAACCGGTGTGTATGCCTATCTCTCTCACTCTCTCTCTCTCGCTCTGGACGCGTGCCTCTCACTCGCTCTCATTGTGAGCGCATAACGTGAGCGGAGCGTAACGCAGTTTCTTGAAGTGTCACCCGGCAAACCAATTTATAAGACGTTGTCACGTCAAAAGTGTAAAATGGACCTTTCATAATAGTAACTGCGTCTGTGACCTTTTAGGAAAATAGATCATAAGTAATAGGAATATAATATGAATTGCGTTAAAAAGTGTAAAATGGACCTTTCATAATAGTAACTGCGTCTGTGACCGTTTAGGAAAATAGATCATAAGTAATAGGAATATAATATGAATTGCGTTAAAAAGTGTAAAATGGACCTTTCATAATAGTAATTGCGTCTGTGACCGTTTAGGAAAATAGATCATAAGTAATAGGAATATAATATGAATTGCGTTAAAAAGTGTAAAATGGACCTTTCATAATAGTAACTGCGTCTGTGACCGTTTAGGAAAATAGATCATAAGTAATAGGAATATAATATGAATTGAGTTAAAAAGTGTAAAATGGACCTTTCATAATAGTAACTGCGTCTGTGACCGTTTAGGAAAATAGATCATAAGTAATAGGAATATAATATGAATTGCGTTAAAAAGTGTAAAATGGACCTTTCATAATAGTAACTGCGTCTGTGACCGTTTAGGAAAATAGATCATAAGTAATAGGAATATAATATGAATTGCGTTAAAAAGTGTAAAATGGACCTTTCATAATAGTAACTGCGTCTGTGACCGTTTAGGAAAATAGATCATAAGTAATAGGAATATAATATGAATTGCGTTAAAAAGTGTAAAATGGACCTTTCATAATAGTAACTGCGTCTGTGACCGTTTAGGAAAATAGATCATAAGTAATAGGAATATAATATGAATGCGTTAAAATTCGTAAAATAGTAACATAGACGCAGTCACTATTATAAAAGGTATTTTACGCTTTTTAACGCAATTCATATTATAATCTGTTAAAGAGGCTATTTTTGAACCCCCATAATCCTCGAAGGGTTAGGCAGCAGAGGTAGGTACAGTCAGTATCATAAGTAGATTAACACTACTCAAAGTTTCAAAGCAGGTTTTTTTAATAAAAATTTGTTAGATATTACTCGTTACTAACAAGTTATTGAAAATTTAAAGAATAATCTCCAGAAATGTTAAAAATAATAGCTGGAGTCCTGTAGGTACATCAAATAATTAAAACTCTGAAATGTTGAGCTACTTCTGTTGCTGACTGTACCTAATAGTACCTACACCTACATTTCGAAAATTATGTTTAAGTTAGGTAATAGGAGAAGAAACTATAGCCATCAATCGGGCATAACTCCCAGACGCCAGTTGCTAAATTTTTTTTTTTCTTAGCCTATATTGTCCCACTACTGGGCAAAAGCCTCCCCCATAGCCTTCCTCTCTTCCCTCTTGTGTGGTTTTCTCCTCCCAATTTGTCATAAACGCTTCTAGTTCGGTTCGCCAGCGTTTTGTAGGCCTCCCTCGGCGACGACGCCCGTTTTCTGGCACCCACTGCGTGACGACTCTAGCCCATCGGTTCTGATCCATCCTACAGACATGGCCCGCCCAATCCCACTTCAAGCCAGCAGTCTTATTTCCCACATCAGCGATTCCAGTTTATAAGCGTATTGTGGTATTGCGTATTCTGTCGCTGAGTTTTATACCCTTCGTTCCATCGCCCTTTGGCAAACCTTATTGATGAAAAAACCTATTAAATGTATCACTTTGCTGCCCGTCGGGGTTGCGGGTTGTTCGAAAGAGATACCGCGGCCTCGACATGAAGGGTTAAGAAGGAACATGGGTGGTTTTTAGTCAGTAGAAGTCTGACACTCCCTTTCGCTCTGCCCAGAACAGGAGGGGTTATTTGATGATTTCCCACACCCCGAAAAAAATAAATGGTATCTTTTGTTGGACTGGGTAATTGAATCTAGAACCATGCTTGCTCATGCACGCACCACAAAGTCCGGAGACACCGCGGCAGCCGCTGCTAGAGACGGCTTTGCGAGCATTATAAGGCTGCGGTTCCACTGAGGCGGAGCGGAGACGAGCTGTGCCGCGATTCACCAATCACATGGCTTGAAATCCACATTTCTTTTCTTTCAAGTCATGTGATTGGTGAATCGCGGCAAAGCTCGTCTCCGCTCGTCTCCGCTCCGCCTCAGTGGAACCGCAGCCTTAGACTTTGACTGACGGAACATGACAATGGTGAATGCCGAAGCTAGTTAAAGTTAGTTGGCCAATGAGCTCAAACTATTTTGAAATTTAAAATGATATTGCCAGATTCAGCGGCTGATCTGTGGTACGTATATTTTGTCAATAGCCGTGTACTGAATGAACGCGCAGCCTCGCGAGGCAGCCTCGAGTGTATGCCGCGCGACACGATCATTTTAATTTTTCATTGTTTTCTTCGGACGAGGCACGTCCTGACCGACCGCATGAATTGCCTCGCGCGCATGCCTCGCGAGGCTACACCCTCAGTCAGTACACGGCTAAATCAAAACTTTGAGCAGATGCTAGGCAATTTGTTCGCGGACACATACTTGGTCGATCGTCTGCTTAGCGCCTTGAAGCCACTAAATGTCGGACACTTAGGTTGACTGTGCATACAGTATCGCCGAGACAGGACGAGTACGAGAGTGGAGGTAGGTCCAGACGCCAGGTCCTACTATGGCGTCTTAAAACAGTCATAACTTAATCTTATTCCAGTGTAGAAACGTGACAGAACTATAAAGGGTGTCTAGCGCCATCTCTTTTCCAAGAATAAGTTAGGACTGTTTTAAGATGTCATGATAGGCCTTCTGCACATAGTTACTACAATCTGTCAAATGTCGTTAATAGATTTTCAACTTTATTGCTAAAGCATTCGATTCAGGATTGATTGTGAAAATTAGATAGTTTCGGGTATCTTGATATGATGGTATCACAGGTATCAGCGCTCATCTAGCATCTGTGTTCCTTGATTGGCTATACACTCCGCCCTGTCTCGAAGTATCTTGGCGAGGGTGCACAGCCACCTTTAGGAAGCCCATAAACGAGAACACTTCCTCAAAAAAAAAAAAAAAAAATACATACACACGAACATATAACCTCCTCCTTTTTTGAAGTCGGTTAAAAATAGGCAAATGTTGTAATGTTTTTAAACTGACATGGTCACTAACAATAAAACAAAAGTATAATAAATCAAAACAAACCAACAACAACAACTAAACATTGTAAATATATCCCGTTATCTGTATAAATAATAGTAAATGTTGAAAATATTATTAAGTTATAAAAGGGACACTTACAGAGTACACCACATTGGCCTTTGCTACCCACGTTGTGTGTTTTCTTTCTTTCGTTATATTGAAGAATCCCAGTCTACCTTTCACACAGCTGTTACTTATGTTGTATTCGACATTTTTCACACAATGGATACCCTCGTAAAATCCTGAAAAATTAGTAAGGTGGATACTTGAAATAAACTGGTTATTAGGGGGTGAAGTTGAAAACATGCTACCTTTATCATCATCTGCCTAGCCTTCTCTCAGCTTTATTTATTGGGTTCGGCTTCCAATTACTTACATACCGAGTTTCATCCGTGCCTCAGAAAGCACGTTTAGCCGTTAATCCCAGCTGTCAATTGTAGATCTCTGACAGTCGTTAAGCAGTCCGTGGCCCGAAAGTCTGACAATCACTATTACCAAGGGGTACTGGGTTGTGGAGGTCAGATAGGCAGTCGGTGCATGTTAAATACTCAGCTGTATTCGGTTAAACTGGAAGCCAACCGTAACATAGTTTGGAAAAGGCTAGGATGATCATTAGTAGGCACAGAAACCGACAGTAAATCGATATGATTAAAAATAACTTACTCTTAAAAGAATCATTCTGTAAACTGTAGTCTATGAGTTTTATTAAGTTCGTCGTGTCTAAACTTATATTTTTGTGGCATTTAGTGTTCACAAACGCAATATAGTTGTGTATCTTATGCCCAAAATCATCGGCTGTAAGACACTCTCTGAAAAAAAAAAGTAAAATACATGATTAGAATAATTGAAAATTCAAATAAATAGTAACAGTTAACAAAAGTCCGTTCGATAATTTTTAGGAATATCTACTAAATTAATTAACAGGTATAATTTGTTAGCAAGTTTCTATGTATGGGGTAATCTCCGAAACTAATGATCCAATTCAATAAAATCTTTTACTAAGAAAGCTACTCATAAAGAAAGAGAGCTCTTCGAAATGTACAATTGAGTGCTATGCAATTTAAATAACGAATTGCGAAATTTGAATTTATGCGGATATGAAAATTTCTGTGTCGTATCGCCCGCTGGATGTCAACTTTCATCCCATATTTAACCCCCATAGGGAGTAGGACTTGTGAAAAATAAAAATTCTTCCTTATTCCTTGTCTACATTATAAAGAGAACCTACATATTATGTGCAAAATCAGCTTTCTAGGTCAAAGGGTTTGGGCTGGGCGTTGATGAGTTTGTCGGCAAGGACTTTGTTTTTTTGTTTAAGTACCTATATAGGGTGTACCTATATAGGAGCTCGTGGCTTAATAAGAACTGCCACTCTGGTCGATCTTTAGGTTAAGCTGTGCTTGCCTAGGTCGGTCTGTCGATGGGTAACCGCCCGACATACCGAGTTTCCCACGTGCCTCGGAAAGCACGTTAAGCTGTTGGTCCCGGCTGCCATATATAGATCTTTGGCAGTCGTTACAGGTAGTCAGTGACCTGAAATTCTGACATCCAGTCTTACCAAAGAGTATCGTATTACCTAGTATTAACTGGGTTGTGGAGGTCAGATAGGCAGTCGCTCCATGTAGAATACTGGTACTCAGATGCATCCGGTTAGACTGGAAGCCGACCCCAACATAGTTGGGAAAAGGCTAGGCAGATGATGATAGGGTGTAAAAGTACCCGTAACGCAAACGTAGGCCACATGTTTTCCCCACCACTGCAATCATTTTTTTGTTCTAGACCATACTTGGGAACCTCCTAGTTACGGAGATATTGGGGGTCAAACTTTCAAATTTTTTACAGCTGTTTTTGTAAATACTAGTTTTTCAGGTTATAACTTTACTTAAATTGCCTCCATAAATCGTTTACTATTCAAAGCATCCACTAGCACAATGTTTTAACAGTGCTACATTGAGTTTTACCGTAAAATGTGATTCTTGACTCAAAAAAAAAAGTCGTTTCCCAGCAAAATTTTTTGCGTAGGGGTACCTATTTTGATGTACAGAATGCTTGGTTGACGGATGTGTGATGGGTTGATTTACACCCTGTATACATAGATATGAAATGCGATCAGTCGTGAGAGGTGTGATCAAACGGGGATCTAAATTGGTGCGAAGAAGCACTACTTGTCCATATGAGCGGATGGAATAGGGCGAGGCTTTTGCTCACAATTGGGAGGCAGTGCAAAAAAGTAGTAAAACACATTAGGTACGTCTTACCTTATAGATCTGGCAGACGTGTACCTATTAAGTTATGGTTTACCGTCGTGCAGTCGTGGCCTACTCAGATTACGCCACTTAGGTAGGGACCTATAACTTTTATTCGATAAAATACATAATGTATAAAAGCTGTCGTTTTTCAATTGCGTTAAACCCGAATCAATGATAAAATGGGTTGGTAGTAATTTTTTTTCTCATAGTTTTGGAAATCGGGAATGTTTAAACGCATCCCGTCTGATTCTCGCCCTGTAAGCACGTTACAGGGGTTATTCTGAAACACTGTAAAATTTTCACCACTACAAAAACAGTGTACCTATATTAATTATTGACCTGGTACCGATTTTTTTTTTTTTGGGGGTTGGGAAATCATCAAATAACCCCTCCCGCTCTTGGGCAGAGCGAAAGGGAGTGTCAGACTTCTACTGACTAAAAACCACCCATGTTCCTTCTTAGCCCTTCATGTCGAGGCCGCGGTATCACTTGCGAACAACCCGCAGCCAGCCCCGACGGGGAACATGAGGTCCTGGGGTTCGATTTTCGGGTTAAGCTAAGTGTTACAGGGTGTTTCCATCAAGAATTTCCCAGTATCAGCCACGGAGTGTTTATTTGTTCCCGGTTGACCTGGGACCTTAATTTAAATTGATTATTAAAGTATGTATTTTGTGCCAACAACGTCCTGAAATTTGACGCAGATGTAAAACTACAACTTGTATACATATAGTAGGAAAGTAGGAAGGAACGAAATGGAACTGATTCTTATATCGAAATTGTACAAAGAATAGCATTAGCATCTTTAGGCCAATAGGATAACGTATAAATTATGTACGATCCGAAAAATCAGGTCCTCCTACTACCGAAGAATTCTCGCGCATTCTCTGCAATTTCCAGTGCAGCCAGCAACTCAACTCTAGTTAGCAAAATGCTTCGTCACAAATTCTTTACAAAAAGTCGCTTTTTCTATTCCATGACAATTTAAACTGAGCTTTGTTAGGGATTAGCTTACTGTGCTGTGGAGGCTTGTCGTTAATCACCGCACAATTCATTTTTTTATTATTAGCTGTATGTGCCACCCAAAAGATACTACAATAAAAAAATAAAGTTATGTATTAATATCTACTAACTTACCCAGTTGTTTCTTCAGGGTGTAAGTGTCGTTGGACAGTGCTATTGAAGCAATTTCTCAATTCTAGTTTCGCTGCCTAAAATAAATAAAGTATGGATTAAATTCAAGGCTACCAAATTCAGTGGGGCAATTCTCGTTGTTTTTTTAAATTCAATTTAGTTCAGTGCTAGGGATTTGATTTCTGGACTAACCGCCGCACTCGGAGACGTTTAAAGATTACTTAAGCCGTCACTTAGTAAAGGTTTGTATGTCAAATCTTTACCTAAGTAGTGTGGGGCAACGTTTTTTTTTTAAAGAAATAAAGAATTGAAATCATTAAACATCTCTGAGTGCGGCAGTCAGTCCTTAAATTGGATCATATGCGGCATGGTTTACCTATAAACAGCATGGTTATTTTTGCACGTCGCCAAAGTCGGAACTTCCCATTCAATTTTCAAAAGGGGGGTTTATATTAAATGGGTTGCCTAACTTCCGCTATTTTAACGTGACAACGTCTTATAAATCGATGAACGCAGGCTGCACGCACGAAAAAGCATGACTCATTGGCACGTTTCGCCTGACCCAAGCGTGCAAGTGAGAGCGCAGAACAAGCGATATTTGTCTAAGTTACTGTAGTCGTTGTTATTGTTTGTATTGATAGCTGGTATCAATACAAACAAGTTTTGTATGAAACAAAATGCTCTAAAGTGACACGTTTTTTTTTTTTCGAGACATGAGATATCAAAGTTGTACTGAAGAGTGAAGATGCCGTCAGTGAAAGGACTTTAACATTGATAGCTATTATTATATTCATATAGATACTTACGTTCAGCTCTGGATCATCCTTATTACATCTTTTTGTTGCATTCGTGGCCTCTTGCGCCAAAACTGAAAAGGTAATGTAAATGTTTTACTTAGTTGAAGTGTAATTAGTTAGATACGCTAGCACATCAAGCCACTACAATTTGTCAATTTCTGTAATAGATAAGATACCATAACAAAACATTACAACTGTAATCTGCTAGGCAGTGGTACACACCCACATTTCGCCAGTTATGTTTAAGTCCCATGTAATAGGGGGCGAGCCTATTGCCATCAACAGGGCACAAATTCAGTCCGTGTCTGCTACTGAGAAATTCCTGACGAAAAATTCCAATAACACTTTGCACGTCCCGGGAATCGAAACCAGGACCGCATGCTTAGCAGTCGCTATTGGGACCATCAGACCAACGAGGCAGTCTTTAGTAGATTTTCAAGTATTAGTATTATTTCTTTTCTTGTATTAGGCTCAAGCTCAGGGCTCAAGGTTGAAAATTTGAGTTTTGGGTAGCGAATCTGTTCAATACGGTTAGACTAATATTTGGCCCTCGACAAAATCCAATGACAATTTTAATCGATTAACGTTATTAATCGCCTGATCGCTCATTGCTCGATTTGTATGGGACGGATAATGTTATTTTTATCCTTAACACTTTTCAGTTTAATATCAGGAAACTTTTCCGTAACGACCAGATCAGCTATGGTTTTGAAATAGGTACCTAAATGATAAATCAGTTTAAATCATAAATTGTTTTTGTGTTAAACCACTTCGAAAGTCAATAAATCATCGCTCTTGAATTTTCTCGAGTCAATTCATTGAGGTATTACGTACTAGAGAAGCTATTTCAAACAAAATAATGTGCGCGCACTTGATGACAGCGGGGTAGACGGGGGGGTGCCATGTTCTCATAGATTACTATCAATGCGTGCAGATGCGACATAATGTTATTATTCTGCCTACTTGATATTGTACGTGTGTACTTACTCAGAAAATAAATAAAATGTACTTAAACTGTAACAATATTGTAATTTCCTTAAATAATTTATTTTGTGTTAGTTTCTGCAGTTTGTTATAGTAATCCACAGTAGGATCAGTTTCACCTTCGTGATGCAATCTTATTTTTGTGAGCTATCTAATTCGAGGCAAAATAATAATAAATTAATGGCTCGAATTAAATGGATTCTGTGATTGAATGTTGATGCCTGATTCAGTAAATTTTGTTTATTCAAATTTTGCAAATACTTCTTTCCTAATTAAATGCTTTAGGGTGTTTACGGACATATAATTAAAATCATATTTCGAGGCAAGACTTCCACCACTTTGCCGTATTAAGTTACGTATGATAGATGTGTGATGTGGAAGTTTATAGTATAATCAAACTATCAATGCAATCTTCACATTTCAACTTTTTTGTTAATTGTCTTGATTAGTGTTGGGCAATGATAATAATCCGGTTAATATCATTTGGCTAATAATCGATTAAAAGCAGATTAGTAGCCATTAATAGCAATTATGGATAATAACCCTGCTGTTAATGTTATTTTACTGATTGAAAATTTCCCTTCATGGTTTTTAGGCTTAGGACTGTCAGATTAGACTTCATTTTTATCATCTTTCTTTGTAGTAAATAAATGTGCAATTTAAAACTAATCTGGCCTATTTAAAAATGTTCAATCAGCTATTTACATTGATTTTTGATAATTAAACTTTTATGTAGGTACTTCGTTTTTTTTAATTCTTAATCAGTCATTTATTTGGGATATTTTTTTGGGATTTTTTTATATTTGTTTTTAGTTGTTTTTTTTTCGTTTGTTGGTCAAAAATAATTTTCTGCCTAATTACTGCTAGAAACACTGGATTCTTAAAAATCTTCTATGTTTAGTACATCTATTGGATCGGACGCTAATGGATCTATTTCTGGTGTATTAAGAAGTACAGTTTCATTACAGTCACGGGATATTTCATCGATTTCTGATGTTGGAGAGAAAGGTTCCGAATCCATGTGGAAATCACTTTCCGTATCTATACTTGACGGTTTGTTTTCCAAATTCCAGTTGTGTGATATATAAGTTACACCTACCTACATATTTAGGTCATTTTGTTAAGTCAAGTAATTAATTAGGTAGATGGTTAAATCACAAAGGGATGTGTCAATAGTAATTATGGTTTTTATAGTATTGGATCTCTAAATTAACAGAACCGAATTTCCCGAAAAATGTGTATTTATTCATTTTCACAGAAAGTGAAAATGAATAAAAAGAATAACAATACATTAAATCACACTGCGTACACGCACCCAATTTAAGTTCACACCCGCAGATTTTACAAAAATAAAATAAAAAGCATTTATTTTTTTTAACAATTCATTAATAGCAGGGTTATCATCCATTGCAAGGCTATTAATGGACACTTATGGATTATAATCGATAATAACTCAAAGCATCCGGCTATTAGTCTTGATACATATGCATATGCATATACATATACAACCTACTATCAATTTTGACTCACATGTAGAGGATTCGTGGTCAAGCATTGAATACGTCGATAGTGTCTGGTCTGTGCATGCAAATGTTTTATTCTTTGACATTCACGTAAAAAATGGCCGCCGCGATGATACATTGCAATTCAAAAAATATAATTAAATTATGTGTGTTTTAAAGATAATAAGTTATAATTGCTAGTGATAAGTCACTCCTTGACTTTTACTTATATTTTTTTAATTATTTCTACAGTATCTAAATGCACATGAAGGCATATTTTAGATAAGAAAACTTCACTCAAATGTGTCACGTCGCAGCAACCGCTCGGCATAGACTAAATGAGCTGGAGTCCACTAGCTCTACCGTGTGTTACAAAAAATCGAGTTGAGGTGTCTCCTCTAGTACGTAGTACATTATACCTTAATGAGTCAATTCCATTTTCTCAACGACTAAAGTTTGACAAAACCTTGTGACAAGACCGAGAATCTTTTTTTAAATAAATAAATGGTATTCAATTTTTAAAACCAAGGAGTTTTCAATTAAAAAGATTTTGATATGACAGGAACAGTGGAAATATTCCAGTCCCGATACTTTTAGTGCAGCCTATGTACCTGGGAACCTCCTAGTTACGGAGATATGGGGGGTCATAGTTCCAAATTTTTCACAGCTGATTTTGTAAATACTAGTTTTCCAGGTTGTAACTTTACTTAAATTACCTCCATAAGTCGTTTACTATTCAAAGCATTTTTTGCGTTTTGACGGCTGTGTGATGGGTTGATTTACACCCTGTATATTGTGTGTCCCACGTAATGCCGTTAGAATAATTTAATTTGATTTATTTAATAATTACAATACAGTACAATAACACTCATTTTTCATAAGGAAAACCCCAGCAGGATAAATCATTTTAATGTCGTAAATAAGCGGTTTAACTTAATTGGACCGACGCACGAAGTTATTTTAATTGACTGATAAGTTGGGTCAAAGTTTGTTCTTACATTTGTAACTACCTACGTAAGGATGTTTTGGAGCGTGATGGAGACGTTAGAATTGTTGACATTAGGTTAAATAAAAAGAAAGCACAGCTACAGTTACAAGGAATAATAACTTGTGAAGGTACTGTAGTTGCCTACTCCAAAGATCTCTATGGAATAGAATGGGCAAGAAGTAAACTCTTCTACTTCCAACTAAAGTAACTAAACGCATGTAACGACAAAATGCCATCAAAAATTCCTTAATTAGTAATTTGCCCAACTGTCCGATTGGAATTGCCACGTTGTATGGCAACGCTTAGTCCCTAGTCAACGTAAAAGTCAGCCCTTGGCGTCACGGGGAAATTTTTTGTACTAATTCCAATTTTCTCGACTGCCTCGTTGGTCTAGTGGTTGCAAGCGCGACTGTTGAGCATGAGGTCCTGGGTTCTATTCCCGGGTCGGGTAAAGTGTTATTGGCTTTTTCCATCAGGAATTTATCAGTAACAGCTACGGAGTCTGGATTTGTGCCCGGTTGATGGCAATAGGCTCGCCCCCTATTACATGGGACTTAAACATAACTGGCGAAATGTGGGTGTACTATTAGGTACACCTCTACCTAACCCTTCGGGGATTACAGGCGTAACGTTATGTTATGTTATGTGTAATTCCAATTTCCGGCTTCGTAATTTGAAAATCAATAGGGGAGGAAGGTTGTTGTAATATCTATGGCAATTAATTTCGCCAAATATGTAAGCACATACAGTATAGGAAACTAATAGGAAACTATCTACATTAAATTGTTATGTATCATTTTTACTAGCTGCTATATTTGGTGTAGGTACTTAAATAACTAATTGGCTTAACATTGCACCTAATAAAAAGGAAAACCACAAGTCGTGTATTTCATCAACATGTACAAGTATTTAAACTCATAAAGTGTTATAACCATACTATTTAATTTTTGTGCGGTTTCCATTACAAATCTTATGTTTTCAGCAGTTATAAGTTTACTTTAAATACCTCCTCCTTCATCGATTAACTGTCAAATGGTTATGGTTTGGTATTTAAATGGGACAAGCCCGCCACACTATTCCCAAACCACTGTAACTCCTGCACGCGTAGTATGGCGATTCTATCTCTATTCTACCAAGAATAGACAAAGCTTTTTCCATACAATTTGACATTAAATTTTGCTACAATCTGTCATTTTGTCGATTCTTCCGTCGACAAAACCCGTTTCTACGGTGGCATGCTAGGCGGGCTGTAAGTCAGAATCAACAGTGGCGACCACAAGAAAAGCGCCGAGACAATGAAGCCCGATGACAGTTAAATCGTTTCTCTGGGACTAACCATTTGACAGTTAGTTGATGGACACTACGATAGCCACTAACATTTAAAAAGATACGCTATAGCCCTGCTGGACCCTCATATTATAAAATGCATCCATCAGTACAATCTTTGAATGCGTTACATTGAGTTCTACCATAAATCCCCAGCAATAGTTTTTGCGTACTGTCACGAGCACAAATATAACATTTAGCAAGATTCAGAAGCTATTTTCTTGGGAAATAACAGTTTCTACTTTGAGGTAAGACTTAATTCGTAAAACTATTGCTTCTAAAATGCTATAATTATCCATAAAACGTTACAGTTAAACACAGTAGGAGAAAAGCACTTTTAAAAGTTGCTTCGTGTACCTGTATCTACATATTGGGGCTCGACACTGAAGAGATACATAAGGCATGGTTGACGGCTTGGCCAAAGATCTGTTTAAACCTTATTGAATTAAACGATGCTGTGTTTGATTTTCAGCAAGAGTTTGATTTACAGAATCTGCCTAGCCTTTTTCCGACTTTGTTGGGGGTCGGCTTCCAGTCTCACCGGATGCAGTTGAATACCAGTATTTAATATTGAGCAACTGTCTATCTGACCTCTATAACCCAGTTAGTACTGGGTAATACGATAAGGCTTGGTAAGACTACCTGTAGCGACTATTAAAGATTCACAAATGACAGCTGTGATCAACATTAGAGTTGACATTCCAACAGTAACAGTACCTAATAATAAATGTAGTGATTAATTTAGATTTTTAGATGATGTTTATTGTAAGTAAAAACGACCACGTGAGTCCTACTACGTAAGAAAATGAATTGTTCATCCAGTCGAATTCATAGGAAGTAGGTTTTATACTTTATTTAATAGAGTAAAATAAAGTAAAATTAAAAACGAATAAATAAACTAACAAGAAACTATAAAAGTGCATCAAAAAAATGCTCCTCAAACGCTGTCAGCCGGTAATGTGCCCAAAAGACTGGCGGCATTGCCACGTTGTATGGCAACTCTTAGCCTCTGGCCAAGGTAAAAGCCAGCCCTTGAGTCACGAGAAGCGTCAAGTAAGCGTTTTGAAATTTCCTTAAACATGGCTATGAGCAACAAAATAACGGGTACTAAATACTTAGTCATATTATGAATAAATGGATGTTCATACGTATAAGGCAAACCCAAGTAAATCCCTATTTACCAAGTGAATATTGTGGTTTTATTTAACCTAATTAATTGTTGCTGTGGTTTTAATCATGATTGCACGTTTAGGCGAATACTGTAATGACTATAGGAACCGGATTATATGCAACTTAAAATTAATATGTATGTTAAATGCGTCATAATACTGAAAATATGCAACAAAAACGCAGTATATGCAATATAAAACTTAAATTAGTTATTACTTATTTATCTTTTTATTCAGAGCAATGTATTTTAAACATAACAATTACTACCATATTATCATTTCTGTTCTTGAAAACAAACACTAGTAATTACAAATTATTTCATTCTCAGTAGTTTGATATGTTTTTCTATCTTTATTTATTTAGGTATTTCCTTTAGAATTGGAAAGGCAAAGCGCAAGATGGTGGCAGTTAGAAGGAATGGAGGGAGACCCTTTCTCAGCAGTTAATAAAACTGGTACTAGGTAAGAGTGGAGGACTAAGCCCAGTTAAGCAGTAGCCAACCTCTTAAGTTGAACAGGTTGAATTGCGAGATGCTGTTCAGCTTGGACCCTGCTTCCAACACAATGGCCAATGGCAAATTTTCATATATTTTAAAATATATTAAGTATATAAATCACTAGATAAATAGAAAATAACTAAAGACTATGCAACTTACCGCCGAAGGACACACATGATATAAAAATACTAACTATCACAAAACGACACATGTTGATGGCACTAAAGCTCAACGCGTAATGTATTACAGACTACATGACATCGACATAATTAACTTATTTATACAGTATATTGTTTTATGATTTTCTTCCTTAAATGCTAGGTACATGCGGCAATACCCATTATTAATCATAAATATCCGAAACACTTTTCCGGGATTACATTTCAAGCATATTTAAAATTAATTTTCCCTATCATCACTTCGATTTTGATATTATTACTTTGATTGTCATACATAACATCGAAATGCCTAATAAGGTCACGGTCCGGACTTGAAAAAATAACTCATCATCATTATTTGCGTACCCTTTATCCAACTATATGGCGGCTCTAAATATAACCAGATGCAGCTGGATGCCAGTGTTTTACACGAAGCGACTGTCTATCTGACATCGCCAACCAAGCTACTGGGCAGCATCGGCAACTATTGTCAAACATCTATTAATGCCAGCCGGGATCAACAGCTCAAAGTGCTTTCTAAAGCTTTGAGACAGGACTGTGATGTACTAATTTATAGGCCTTTGTTCACATACCGATGCAAATCGATGCGATATCAACTCAGGATCGCATTGATGTGGGTACGACGCGTTTGCACCCTGTGTACGAGCAACATCTCACCGGCTGACCGGATCATACTTTAGACTCGTAGAGGCAACAGGGGCTGCGATTCTCCATGCAAATGTTGTTTCTAAATAATGTCTAAAAAGCATTTTTTTTAAACAAAATCAACGTCTGCCCTAGACACGTCCCCGCCATTTCTTTTTTTCAGCAACTAATAAAGAAAATATGTCCCTCCTAAAATAACGGAACTGGCCAAGTGCAAGTCGGACTTGCACGTGAAGGGCTAAGAAGGAACACGGGTGGTTTTTAGTCAGTAGAAGTCTGACACTCCCTTTAGCTCTGCCCAAACCACCCATGTTCCTTCTTAGCCCTTCATGTCGAGGCCGCGGTATCTCTTGCGAACACCCGCAGCCCCGATGGGCGTCGGCCCTTGCGGGCCCCGTCCGTGTTGCTGACATCTCTTTGAGGCGCGCGTGGAACACGAACGCGCCGTCGACACGGCCTGTCGCCGTCATGAGACGGACGGACGGCGAGCTTACCCATCACTCACCGTCCACAGGCCCGCGTCTACGGTGGCCGGAAGCCATCACGTGGCCCCCGACGCCCGGAGCGCCTCCCGCGGCGGCTGGGACGAGAGGTTAGGGAAGCCCCCTTTAATTTGTATTTACTTACAGCGCGCGACGTCAATTTTATTTTATTTGGATCCGATTTCACTCACACTCATGCAGGCGCATCTGTGTGCGTAGAGTTGGCAAGTTCTATAGCCAAACTAAAGAACTTTGATCCATTTGAGTTAGAGTAATTTATGTAAGGCAAACGATTGCGCGCGTTGATTTATAGTGTTTTATAAATAATTTTGTAAAGTAATTGAGTTCATGAAACTTACTGAAAAAAAACATTGTATAAATCAATACTTATACTTTTAGTAAAAAAATATGTTGGTTAAGTTTCTATCCAAAAACCGGGATAAAAAAAATCTTAAAGTGAACCGATTTTGGATTAATTCCAATATTATATAAAAAAAATAGCCATAATTTTGTAATTGGGCCCTGTGTCGCACTTGACGACTATGTATTCTGTTGGACAAATGGATAAAATAAAATTATTTGACACATGATCATGGTTGTATTTGTCCTGAAAGATAACTCTGACGTCTATTTTCGTGAAACCCTATGACGGGATTGGTTTCGCTTTGAAAAACTGTCAATAAAAAAATAAATTTTACTCTGCTATGCACTAAATCAAGACTTAATCTTTCTATTACTGTGATAATCTTAGAATAATCCGCCAATATGATTACGATATCGCTCTTGAAAAAAACACGTCGTTTTTGTCGCGCATCGAATAAACGCTCTTAAAGCGGCAACAAAAAAACATATTAAAACATGTATGATAAGTTTGTTTTTCATAGTGTTTGTATGAATGACAAAGTTATATTTACGGTTTTTTAAATGTGCTATATCTCAAAAACTGTTTATTATATCGTTCTAACCAGTTTTGGTTGAAAGTTTTTACTGCGAGCTACAGCATATATTTTTCCTAGATTTTTCACTCTCCTAGTTTACAGAATTCACCTACCTACCAAGTTTCAACTGTGTAATCTTAAAGGTTCCGATTAAATGGCTGTAACATACGGACGGACGGACGGAGAGACAGACATGACGAATCTATAAGGGTTCCGTTTTTTGCCATTCGGCTATGGAACCCTAAAAAATGCCCTATTTTCACGGCCATGATTAGAGAACTACCGACAAATCCGAAAAGTTTTCATAAATAATTGAATCAGCTCGGATTTCGAGGAGAAAAATGGGGAATACGAAACTTCGACCTCGTAAATTTGTGATATAATCAGTTTGAGCTGCAGCTGTCCCTATCGCAGTCAACAGGGGCAGGCTTGACACAACGCGACGGCAATCGTTTATTCAAATAACTATTTCTCAAATTCTTCGCAGGTTCCCTCTTAATAGTGATGTGCACATACGCGCTTCTTATAAGCTCTCAACATCTCTCGACACATGGAAACTACTGAGTCGATCCGTGCCTGCTTTAGCCATTGCAGCCATAGATTATTTTCTACAATTCTATACAATGCTTAATCCATGTCTACAGTTTAAATTAAACCACTGAGTAATGGAAACTCTACAATCACATGAAAAAAAAACACCGGCTGACATCAATCAATCAAATAAATAAGAAAAAATCATTATAAAATAAACATCGTTTAAGATGATCAAAATTTCGCGTATAAAAATGAGTAAGTGAATAAAATATCTGAGTAAAAATTGCATTGTACTGCCTCGGGTGAGACGTTAAATTTTAGTTTATCCTGACACATGGGACACAGCAAGAAAAAGCAAGCTTTAGAATATTGCTTGAACGATCCCACTTTACAACATGTGATTGGCGAAAAGGGAGTAAAAAACATACAAGAGTATTTACTTACTCAGAATACCACATGTCCATTAAAAAAATGTACGAATACTTTAGACATACATTATGTCGACCATCCTGAAGGCAGAATAAATAAAAAAAGAATAGAACGTTATTGTTTAGTTGATATGAAAGGGGATTGCAATATTATAATAAGTAGAAAAGTAAAAGCCGAAAAAATATGCAACTCATATGGTAAAAAGGAGACTCGGAAAAACTGTGCCAAGAAAAATATTAAATCAACTGAGGTATTGCCCTGCACCAAAAATAAAAATGCAAATGTTGATGTTCCGAGGTGTTGTTCATGTATAGGAAAAATCATTCATAGCGACACAGTGACACAAACTGATGTACTTCCTCATTCGAAAAATAAGAGAACCAATAGTTTTAGAAGAAGCAATGCTCATACGCAGTCAAAATTAAAATGTAATGCTGTTGAAATAGACATTTCAAGAAAAAATTATACTAAGCAAGAAACAAAATCAAAATCCTCATGCTCTTGCATAGGACATAATTCAGAAAATATGGAACCACAAAAAGGAAACATGCAAACACAAAAATGTATACGATTGCCTAGGAAACAAAGGGGTAGAAGAAGATCCGTTAGTCTCTGGTCTTGTAAAGTAAATAAACTTTGTGAAGTAGTTGGTCCAATTAAAATCAAATCTTACAAACAAACAAGTACAGTAAACTGCGTAAGTCCAAATGAATCTAGGTTGAAAGCAACTACAAAATTTGGAAAAAGTAAAGTCAAGAATACTTACTCTAAGGGAGTTTGTGCTGAAGCATATGAAAGAAAAAACTTGATAGATGTGAAAAAACTTAAGAGTCTAATAGAAGTCATGTGCAATAATTCAAAAAATGCGTTATTGAAAAAAAAACCGATCATTCATGAACTAGTAAGTGATCCTAAAGCTTGTAAAGTGACAAAACTTGACAAGAATTCAGTATGTGATGCCGATTTAATTAAAGGTCCGAAGTGTTTATGTAATAATATAGGACAAATTATTCATAGTGACACAGTGGCTCAAACTGATGTACTTCGACAAACGAAGAATAAAAGAACCAATAGTTTTATAAGAAGCAATGCTCACCCGCAGTCAACATTAAAATGTGATCCCGATGAAGTAGACACTTCAAAAATAAAAAACACCAAGCAAAATACTAAATCAAAAGCCGCATGCGCTTGCATAGGACATGAGTTAGAAAATTTGCAACGACAAAAAGGAAATATGCAAACACAAAAATGTAGTCAATTCCCAAGAAAACGAAGGTGTCGAAGAGGAACCGTGAGGCTCTGGTCTTGTGAAGTAAATAAACATTGTGAAGTAGTTGATCCAATAAAAACCAAATCTTACAAACAAACAAGTACAAAAGACTGTGGAAGTCCAAATGAATGTAAGTTCAAAGCAACTACAAAATTTGGAGAAAGTAAACTCAAGCGCAAGAATACTTGCGCTACGGGAGTTTGTGCTGAAGCATATGGAAGTAAAAGTTTGATAGATGTGAAAAAACTAAAGAGTCTAATAATACTTATGTGCAATAATTCGAAAAAGGCGTTATTGAAAAAAATACCGACCATTCATGAATCAGTATGTGATCCTAGAGCTTTTAAAGTGACAAAACTTGATAAGAATGCAGTGTGTGATGCCGATGTAATTGAAGTTCCGAAGTGTTTATGTAATAATATAGGAAAAATTATTCATAGTGACACAGTGACACAAACTGATGTAATTCGTCAAACGAAGAATAAAAGAACCAATGCTCACACGCAGTCAAAATTAAAATGTAATCCCGACGAAGTAGACACTTCAAGAATTAAAAACACCAAGCAAAATACAAAATCAAAATCCGCATACCCTTGCATAGGACATGAGTTACAAAATATGCAACAACAAAAAGGAAATATGCAAACACACAAAAGTAATCGATTTCCAAGAAAACGAAGGCGTCGAAGAGGAACCGTTAGGTTTTGGTCTTTTAAAGTAAACAAACATTGTGAAGTAGTTGATCCAATCAAAATCAAATCTTACAAACAAACAAGTACAAAAGACTGTGGAAGTCCAAATGAATGTAAGTTCAAAACAACTACAAAATTTGGAGAAAGTAAAGTCAAACGCAAGAATACTTGCGCTAAGGGAGTTTGTACCGATGCATTTGAAAGTGAAAGTTTGGTAGATGTAAAAGAACTAAAGAGTCTAATAATACTCATGTACAATAAGTCAAAAAATGCGTTATTGAAAAAAAAGCCGACAATTCATGAACCAGTATGCGATCCTAAAGCTTGTAAAGTGACAAAACTTGATAAAAAAGATAATCAAAAAGGAAAACCATTGATGAAAGTAAAAGCATGTTCAAAAATTTCAGTGGCCATTCCGAAAGGATCGTACTATGCTTGCACTCCGAAGAAAAATAGAGAAAGTGTAGTCAAGCACAAGAAAATTGGCTTTAAGGAAATTTGTGCTCAATTATACGAATGTAAAAGTCTGATAGATGTGAAGAACCTTAAAAGTCTAATGAAATGCATCTACAATAATTCAAAAAATACATTGAAAAAAAAACCGGCGAGTCATGAATCAGTATCATGTAATCCAAAAGCTTGCATAAAGGATTTTAAGGTCGTAAAACTTGATAGAGAACATAATCAAAGAGAAGAACCATTCATGAAAACAAAAAAATATTCAAAAGATATCCCTAAAGAACTTTCATTCCAAAAAAAAAATAGGGAAAGTAAAGTTAAACACAAGAAAATTTGCGCTAAGGGAAACTGTGCTGAAGCAAATGAATGTAAAAGTTTGATAGACGTGAATAAAATTATGAGTATAATAAAATGCATAAAAAAGAAACCGAGAATTTATAAACTAATTTCATGTGATCCTACAGTTTGCAGAAGTGATTTTAAGATAAAAAAACTGGATAAAAACGATAATCGAATAGGAGAACTAATAATCAAAACAAAAGAAACTTGTGAAAAAAAACACAAGAGGTTAACCAAGCAAACAGAAAACGCTGATGATAGAACAGGAGATCTAATAATTAGAATAAAAAATACTTCTAAAATAAGAAACAAGAAGACAGCTAGGAAAAGAGAAATATGTGAACGTGTTATTAAAACCTCAAGAAATGGTGGTGATCAAACAGGAGAACCATTACAAATTGAATTTAATGGTATTACTAGGTGTATTGAAAATGGAAGCGATATCAGATGCAAATGTATGCAAAAAGATAAAGACATTACAGAATGTTCCGAACCAACATGTGTAGATATTGACGACGAAGGTGAAATTGATCTCTTGTATGATTGGATGTTAAAATTATTTAGTGTAAGCAATAAATCTTCTCATCATAGAATGAGAAGGAAACCCTTTGACACAAACGATATAAGAAAAATAAAATCAACGTTTTCATTTATGCGTGATCGACTCAAGAGAACTTCGGAAATCTGGAATGGATCAGAAGCCACTAAGAAAACGGGTTGTTCGTTGGCAGGTTTACATCAACAACAAAAGTATACAGTAAATGAAATGAGCTATAACAGAAGGAGCGGATTAAACTTGCGCTTGAAAAAAAGTAATTCTAATAAAACAAGTAGTACTAAAACTTACACACCAGTTGCCCAATCTAAAAAATTGGAATCCACTTCATCTGGATGTGCAAAAAAGTTGGAGAAAGAAAAACAAAAACGAATAAATGAGAAAGACCAAGGCGTTAGTCGGACACAGAAGTTAGAAACTAAGATAAGAGCTGAACAAGAGAGCAAACGAGATAAAGAAATGCAAGAATTAGAGGACAGGGATAAAACTGCTGCAACTAGTTGTGTTGCTGACTTTCTTATAGGTGTTTTTAATTTGGGGAAGGGTATTGTTACATGTCCCTTTATGGTACTGTTTAAAATAATTATACAGCCAAGAAAAAGTTACAGGCATACTAGACTATGGATTAAAGATCCACAGCATACATTGCAACGAATGCTGAGATGGGCAGCATTCAAGTGGAAAGTCCAAAAGCTTTACATGAGCAAGTCAGTCAAAGGCTCAGAATCTTTGTCCACGATTTTGGACGTGGTAAAAGAGACGACCGTTTATCAATCAATTGCTGGTAAATGTAGAACTCAGAAGGAGAGACAAATTATTGAAGCTCAGAGCAGAAGAAGACAGAAAAGAATTAGACAAAGAGATACAAGAGCTATCGAAGGATGCCGCGATGTATTTTTGGTGACTATAAGGAAAAGACCATGTTTGTGGGTGTACCACATATGTCCAGACTTTTACCCTCGATTCTTGACTTTGAGGACGAATT
Organism: Diarsia brunnea; assembly: GCA_949774965.1. Lineage (NCBI taxonomy): Eukaryota > Metazoa > Arthropoda > Insecta > Lepidoptera > Noctuidae > Diarsia > Diarsia brunnea. The sequence continues at coordinate 16,089,885 of OX459001.1, forward strand.
TTATTCAACTTTTACAAGTCTTCTTGTTTTGTTTTGCTATCGTATTTTGGACGCCTTGTATTTTGTGTATGGAATTGTGTCGTGGTCTTATGTGCTGTGTCACATGTCCAATCTAGTGTTCGTTATACTTATCAAGAATAAAGTTTGTAGTTTATAACTAAAACAAACTAATTATAACAAAAACATACTACGTATAACATAACTATTGCGAGATGAAGTCTCTTTCTGTCTTCGTCACGCAATAGTTTATTGTTACCTTAGGGGTGAAAGCAACTTATTTAGTCCCGAGACGGGGTTTGGCGCTCGAGCGTAGCGAGGACGCTAATAGTACGAGGGTTTAAATAAGTCTTCAACCCGAGGTAAACACTGTGCTTTTCATAACGAATACAAGGAAAGTAAAATGGATGCTTTTTTTGGTTGATGGGAATAGGCTTGCCCCTAATTACATCGGTGGATGGCATCATGGTAATAGGCTTGCTTCCAATTACGTCGGTTGATGACGCCGCCACACTATTCTTAAACCACTGTAACTCCTGTTAGTCAGAATCAACAGTGGCGACCACAAGAAAAGTGCCGAGACAATGAAGCCCGACGAAGTCTCAGGGAATCGATTTAACTGTCTTGGCTCCCGCAACGAAATTAATCAGAAAAGAATAGCGGAGGAGTAGGTAAAAAAAAAATTACAAACTCCAAATCACATCGGTTGATGGCAATAAGCTTACTTCTAATTACATTGGTTGATGGCAATAGGCTTGCTCCCAATTTGACGGCACGGTCGGCGCAATGGCTGAGCGATTAGGGCTCCAGCGCTGCGTGTCGCTGGTTCGATCCCCGCACGGAAAAAATATTTGTATGGCCTGCAAATAGTTGTTCCGGGTCTGGGTATTTGTGTATGTGAGTTTAAATGTTTGTAAACGCACCCACGATAATAGTGGGGCAACGTTTTTTTTTTTTTAAATTACACTAGTTTTTTTAAATAATTTGATAGCTGTCAGTTGAAAGCGATTCTCCCTAGGGATGAAAAGTGTTACTTTCATTCCGAGTATGAGTAATGAAAAAACTATTTAATTGATCGTATTCAATTATTGTTCTGAATGCCCGATATGCTGGATAATCCCCCTCATCCTCTCATCCTCTTTAATCTTGCCGCTCTCACTCAGCTCGATTTTCGGCAACTCTCATCCAGTTGTTACCAGCCACTCTGCGAAGATCATCGCTCCACCGAGCCTGAGGGCGTCCTACCTTACCGTTGCCCACTGCCACTTCAGCTTACTTATTCTGTGCACTATGTCGACAACTCTGGTCACTCAGATCACTTCATTTTGGACGCGATCCCTGAGCGAGACTCCTAGCATAGCTCGCTCCATAGCTCGCTGAGCGACCTTAAATTTATGGACCAACCGTACCGTGAGTGTCCACGCTTCAGCCCCGTATGTCGTAACAGGCAGGACGCACTGGTTGAAGAATATTCAGAGTCTTTAGACTCTGCGGAATGCGTGACGAGAAGACCCGACGAAGCTTCCCAAAAGCTGCCCAGTCCAGCTGGATTCTTCAATTAGCCCTCTCTCAAAGTTTGTTTTTTACCAAACTGCAAAGTTTGCCCTAGGTAAATATATTCTCGAACAACCTCGACAGGACCGCTATTGACAACATTAGGTCCTGGGGTGACGTGTTCGTTGAACATAACCTGGAATTTGTCCAAGTTCACCCTGAGACCTATGTGCACTGAAGAATCCACTAGGCCATCCAGCACCCGTTGCAAGTCGTGCAGCGATTCAGCCAGTATGACGATGTCATCTGGGAATCTCAAGTGCGATATTTACTCGCTGTTGATGTTAATGCCCCGTCCTTCCCAGTTCAGCGTCTTAAATACATGCTCCAGTGCGTTGGAGAACAATTTCGGGGAATTTCTCAGTAACATACCAGAATTTGGAAGCAGGCGGTATGATACCCCCGTTTTGAAAAGCTGGTGCTCTTGCGCCTGATCTCTCTCCAGTCGTGACGGGTTGCTCATTGAACTATTTGTTTGAGGGAAGAGATAGTGCATCTATCTCTGTGCATACATTTGTATAAATGTCCCGCGGCGACACGACGGCAAACTTTTACTGAGATTGGCCGCCTTGACCGAGAACGTTTAGGAGGACTCATAAGACTATTCATCTTAAAAAAGAAACTCAATTAATTAGTTCATTTATAGTTTATCGTAAAAAACAGCAAAATATATTCTCAAAATAGGTTATAATAGTACAATACACGGCAGCAAGGCTGCAACAATAAAATAAGAAGATGCTATTCGCGAAGCTTGTTTAATATAATCTAGAAAAGAAAAAAGAGGGTAGGCAGTTGGGTACGTTTTGTACATAGAGAAAGACGGCCTTCTGTTCTTTTTCGCACGCATTGTCTGTGCGAAAATTTTACAATCGTCTTCAATAAGCTTGGAATGATGTTTAATTTTCCTAAAGATGACCCAGTGGCAACCTTTTCTTTTTTCCCTACAACTGCTTTTGAATCTTCTGCGTTTCCGATTTTCACATTTTCCACTTATTTTTCTTCTTCTCTGAATAAAACCAAATAAGAGTTGCCTACAACTACGACGTTTATTTGGTTTCTTTTGTTGACATTTATTTGTGTGCTTGGAAGTACATAGCAAAAATGCAGATTGAACTTTTACGTTTTTACGATAAATTCTTGAATTTGCAAAGCCAAAAAGTTTTTTCATACATCCACAATAGGTACGAAATTCACATGCAGAAGGTTTAGTACATATGCATTGTTTCAATGGATGTTTATATAACGTGGATGATATTTTCTTTCTGTGTTGTTTTTTATAACATTCATCTTGTTGTTGGTTGGTATATTCATTATTTTGTTTCAAGGGATATTTATATATTGTAGATGACGTATTTTTACCATGTTGTTTCTTAAGACATCCGATATGTTTTTTCGGATATTTAATGTGTTGTTTCTTAGAACATTCAATGTGTTTTTTTGCAGGATATTGTATGTTTTGTTTTGTAGGACATTGAATATTATGTTGTTTTACAGGCCTTTCGATGTGTTGTCCCGCGGGACATTCTCTGTGATGTTTCGGAGGGAGGTGTATTTGTATAGGACATACGATGTGTTCTTTAGCAAGACATTTAATATTTTGTTTCAAAGGATCTTCAATGTATTGTTTCGCACGACATTCATTGTGATGACGTTCAGGGCGAGTTTTTACAGATTTACTGCAAGTGGCTAGATTCACATTGCCACGACAAAAACGCTGAAATTGATCAACCAAATAAACTTGACAGTCACTACGTTGTTTACGGATACATCCAAAATATTCAGAACGTTGTTGCGAAGGATATCCAGATGTGGAAGGTGTATTGACTCTGTGTTGTTTTATAGCATTGTCTTGCTTCAAAGCACATTCACAAATAGATGGGGTATTGTTATTTTTACAATATTGTTTATAAAGGCACTCATTACTTGGCCACATGCATGGTTTACTTTCAAGTTTATTGATATATCGTCTACGTTTTGGACTAGATATTATTTGATGTTCATGGCTCATACACTCCTCCATGCTATGTTTATCTTCTTGTCTAGATATGCTTTTCCAATATTTTTTTAGTTTCTCTCTCTTATTTTCAGTGACTATCGATTTGATTTTATGTAATAATTTATAAAAAGGACTTTGTGGAGTTTGAGACTTTGCTATACCTTGCTGTTTTTCATAATGATGATCGCCTAATTCATTATTATTATTCAGATATTTTTCATTTAACTTGTTTGAAGCTGCAGAAAGGTGTTCATATAAAATGCAGTTACCGTTCAACTTTGACCGCTGTTTATATACCAATGAATGTTTTTTTTTCACAAGAGAGTTAAAATTTCGTAGTTTATCGTGAAAAACATTTATATAACTTTTTTTTGATAAGTCCTCAATTGGTATTTTATTCAAAGATGGTGGAAGGTCTTTTAATAATTGTTTATTAAATATTTTTTGGGCTTGTACCTTATCTTGAGAAGCTTCATTACACAGATTTACTGCATTTTTATTACAATAAATATGTTTTGTATCTGAATTAATAATTTCATCCCTTTCGTTGCAATAAATGTTATAAGGTAACATACGCTTTGGTATTTCAGTTTCTCTTCCAGTTAGTCCATTTATACCCTGTCTGATTTTCTTAAACCAGTGTTGTTGTGAAGAATCATCTACTAGAGCTTCTAAAAGCGTCCTATTTGGTTCAAGAGTACTCTTAGATTCGTGCTTTTTCCCTTTCTTCTTTTTTTTATTTGCCCTTAATTTTTGTTTATTCCTCAGGTATCTTTCTTTGACATCCTGGGCTATTTGAGAAAACGATCTATTTAATGTACTGTTGGTGATCTGAGAACTTTTAAATTGATTCGAGTTAGTACTTGTGTTATCGGAATAGTATTTAATATGATTGTCAGAAGTTTCTTTTCCAATTCTTATAGATAATACACGTCTCTTTTTATTTTTACTGCGATTTTTCCATAACTTAAGTTTCTTGCCCGTAACACAAATATCGTGATAAATGATTGCAGATAAAGTTCTTTTTGGCTTTTGGTTACTATCCCGTTGAAAATTAGGATTGTCATACGATTTGCTTCCATCTACATGTTTGAGTGTATTATGACATTTTTCTTTTTTATTGAAAGTTGACATGGGTAATTTGTTTGGAATATGTACATTTCCTTTGGTCAGGTCTAATTTGTCCCGGATTTTCAGTCGACCTAAATATTTTGTCGGAGCCATTTTATATTTCTCTCGCAGTGTATTGTCTTTTTTATTTTCACCAATGGTCTGGTTTATCTCGTCACTCTTATTAAAATTAAAATTTAGCTTAAGATTATCGTTTATGACGGTTGAATAACTGCTGTATTCTCTTAATTTAAATAACTTTCGTTTACGCCTTAAACTCGTCTCTGAACGCTTATAAGACTTTTCTTTAATCTTCTCCTTTATCTGATTTGCAAAAAATTTTTTCAAGAATGTTGCGCGACCTCGAACTACTGGTTCATATTTCTCATATTCTTTTGGCTTCCTTTCAATTTGTACTCCGCTGTAATTATTGTCCCCAGCCATGCCTCTTTCATGAAATAGTGTTTTGTTGGTTTTCAAAATTACACCTTGATGGTGTGTCATCACAGATTCTTTTCTTTCTCTCTTATTCTTATCTATATCGTGACGAAATGGACCATCACCCGTAGTGAGATAAAAAAAATACTTTCATCTTTTGCTTTTCATTGTGCTTTTGTGATGAGAGACAAGATTTTGATGGAAAAGCTTTGTCACCCTCATTAAAAGACTTGGTCAAATGTAGCTTTGATTCTATAGAGCCTTTAACGCTAATTAGACTTGTAGATTTTCGCTGTGAGGGTACCGTCTTCTCTTGTGCACGTAGTTTATAATTGCTACATCGTATTATTCGGTCACAAAGTAGTCTGTATCTAGGCATTTTTGTGTTGCATATAAAAAGGACATGGGGAAACAAAAATAAATACTTCAAACTTCGAAATGTTGAATATTTTTTCTTATATGACCATTACTTGTATCACCTCTGGATTTTGTTCCAATTTGTTTTGCAGTAAATTGGCTGAAGATTAGCATAAATTGTATATTACGTAGAATATGTAATTATTCTTCACATACATATAGGTATTAGGTATTCATTGGAATAAATATGGTATATCTGAAAAAAATACAAGCATCTTTGATATGTTGTTACTTTTAGTGCAAAGAAAACATATTTATTTGGCACGTGCCACAAGTACACACAACAACAGAGTAACTTGAATCTAAACAGAAAAACCGGCCAAGAGCGTGTCGGGCCACGCTCAGTGTAGGGTTCCGTAGATAATAAAATATTATGTAAACGAAGTTAAAAAAAAAATACGGGCAAATGAAACTTGACCTCTGGATTGTATAGGCGCTCATACGATTCAGGGACCAAATTATATTGGTTAACTGCAGTTTCCATCTGTTGTTTCCATCCAAGTTCAAAATAATTTTCCTAGAAAGTCCTTATAAAGTTCTACTTTTCAGATTTTTTTCGTATTTTCTAAACTTATGGTTCAAAAGTTAGAGGGGGGGGGACGCTTTGTTTTTTACTTTTGGAGCGATTATTTCCGAAATTATTGACATTATCAAAAAATGATTTTAGTAAACCCCTATTCATTTTTAAATACCTTTCCAACAATATATCACACATTAGGGTTAAAATTAAAAAAAAAAACACTTCCCACTTTACATATAGGGGGGCTACCCTAATAAAACATTTTTTTCCAATTTTTATTTTAGCACTTTGTCGGCGTGATTGATACACATATTGGTCCCAAATTTCAGCTTTCTAGTGCTAACGGTCACAGAGATTAAGCGAGGACGGACAGACGGACAGACAGACAGACAGACAGACAGACAGACAGACAGACATGGCGAAACTATAAGGGTTCCTAGTTGACTACGGAACCCTAAAAAGAGATAATATTGGTGAGCCACGACTAGGTCGAGTAGGCCCAGTAGGCCCATTAGTATTAAGAAAATTGAATACAAAAACGTGGATTTTCTCAGTAAGGCCACACACGGCATATTTTAAAAGCGCAGACGCGCTTCAAACGAGGGTTGAACGCAACCTTGTAACCTAAGTACATACACGGGGCGATCGTGAAACGCGCGTCTACGTGCTTGCAACTGCCAACTACTTGCAACCCTTTACAAACGCGCTTCAAACGAGTTTCGAATGCGCTTCAGACAAGAGTTTGTATGGGTATGGGTTTGTGCTCGTATGATAGCAATATGAGCTTGTTCTTTACCTGCTACATGGTATCTTATCTAACAAGTCAAATGTAAGGGTAAGCAAAGCCTCTGCCTAACCCTTTAATACATTATGATAATGTGAAGTACCTACATAACAATAAATTAAGCTATATTAGAATTAGGAGAAGTCGCATGATGGTCTCAAAACTGGTGATTTATTGCGCTCCCCGCAGCTAGCTTATAATAAACTAATTTCTCCAAACCACATTAAGATACATAATATATTATAAACATTATGTTATTCCCTAAAAATACTTAGCACATTACTACGAATGTCTAAAATGAATGCGTCAAATGACAGTGTCATCCGTCACGAGCTTATTTTTACCTCTGGCCACACCGCTGATTTGGTCATGGAGGTCAGTGATTGTTGACAACCTTATTGACTTATTGTGTGTATCTCTTTGTACGTCGTGCGACGTCTTCGTTGTTAGGTTGTCCAAGATGGTCGTTGTGAACATGGCACCTATATTCATCATCTGCCTAACCTTTTCCAAAGTATGTTGGGGTCCGCTTTTAGTCTAACGTACTTTCCGAGGCACGGAGGAAACTCGGTATGTAATGATTGGTCACACATCCACAGACTAACCTAGGCAAGCACGGCTTAACCTAAGGATCGACCCGATCACCCTTATTATTAAGCTGCGAGTTTTTCATTTAAACATGGCACGTATTGTGAGGAGCGTATTTACTTAGTAGGTATCTTTCGAATCTTCGAATAGGTCCGACGAGATTCGAAAGAGACGTGCCAACAGGGCGAACGGTACGGTAGGTGGTTAATGAAAAATGTACTATCTCTCTCGCTCTTACCGTTATCTAATTATATTTATATTTTTTATGGCAGTAAGTGGTGGCAATTTACACGTTTTTATCACGATTCCAAATCGAGATTCGAAAATAAAAATTCGTTCCACCCTGATGGCTCTATGTTATGGTACTTGTAGCGTACGCGCAGGGTTTATTTCGATCTGCGTAGGATACACGTAGATCACTAAGAGTCACTGTTCATATGGAATACTCGTTACTTTATTTACTTGACTTATTATTCTACTAAATACACCTCGAGACCCGACTATCAGTCGCATCTAAACCCTGTTATATCGTATCTTACAACTAGCAAGTATCATATTGATTGAAAGGGTTCTTATCTCCCCGTCGGGGCTGCGGGTTGTTCGCAAGAGATACAGCGGCCTCGACATGAAGGGTTAAGAAGGAACATGGGTGGTTTTTAGTCAGTAGAAGTCTGACACTCCCTTTCGCTCTGCCCAAGAGCGTTTTTTTTCTCAAATTTTCCACCCGCCAAAAAAAAATGGCTTCTTATCTTCTTGTCTTCTCTTGGGCAAGAGCTACGCGGACGCCAGTTGGGTCGCAAGTCATGTTGCCCAAGGCCGTGAACGAACTCTTTAACGTGTTGATTTCAATCTGAGTCGAATTTACCTACGATTATGGCATCTTAGGGTCCGTTCACACCGACCGGCTCGGAGACGAGACCAGATTTTTTTATCACGTTTAAAACCGATTTATTTTGACATGTCACTACACTCGAGAACAAAATAACAAATTTCTCTGAAAAACAAAAGAAGTGACATGTAAAAATAAATCTTTTTGCAATGATTCAAAACTCCGTTTTAAACGTGATAAAAAATCTGGTCTCGTCTCAGAGCCGGTCGGTGTGAACGGACCCTTTTTTTTATGGTGGGTGGAAAATCATCAAATAACCCCTCCCGCTCTTGGGCAGAGCGGAAGGTATCAGACTTTTACTGACTAAAAACCACCAATGTTCCTTCTTAGCCCTTCATGTCGAGGCCGCGGTATCTCTTGCGAACAACCCGCAGCCCCGACGGGCGTCGGCCCTTGCGGACCCCTTCCATGTTGCTGACATCTCTTAGAGGCGCGCGTGGAACATGAACGTGCTGTCGACACGGCCTATCGTCGTCATAAGACGGTCGGACGGCGAGCTTACCCATCACTCACCGTCCACAGGCCCGCGTCTACGGTGGCCGGAAGCCATCACGTGGCCCCCGACGCCCGGAGCGCCTCCCGCGGCAGCTGGGACGAGAGGTTCTCTCCCTCTCACGTTCCGCCACCTCCTTCGCTAGCATCACTGCTTCGCAGAAGGAGGCGACGGCGTCACACACACATAAGCTGCATTGAAAATAGAACCATGGAACACGGAACGTTGCTTCGTGAACCGTGCAAGCAAGTTTCGACGAGCTTACATATCGACCCTTCGCGCTCTCAGTGTTGTTGCTGAAAAAAACCTTTTGAGGTTTTTTTGTACAGTTAATGTTTGTTATATGTTTCCAATGCAAAACCTGGGCGCGCCTGGACGGTGGGGTATTTACCATAATTATGCTCGCATAGATGCGGCCGTTCGCGCGCATTCTAGATTGGTATACGTATTCTACTCTTTGTTCTAGAGTATTCAATATTCCAGCGCAACGTCTTCCGGTTCGCGGTGGTGGACATCATGGACATCATCATATCATCCCGGATCACCCACTGCTGGGTATAGGCCTCCCCTTCTTTCGACCACATGTCCCGATCCTGTGCGTCTCTCATCCAGGTGTTTTCCACGACTTTGACGATGTCGTCAACCCAATGGGCTTTAGGACGGCCCTGGTTTCTATGGCCTAACCTTGGCCACCACTCGGTCAATGCTTTGCTCCATCAGCCATCTCCGCGTCTAACAAGATCAAGTCGCCTAAAATAAGGATAAGTTAAGTTGTAAAAACGATAAAAGTCAAGTGAAATTAGCAAGGAGATAGAAATCGATCAGGTTTTTTAGTTCATATTAACATTTTGCTTATTTAACTACAATACATATTATTACTACATATTATTATTGCTCGTGGCTTAATAATAAATACCAATCGGGTCGATCTTTAGGTTAAGCCACGTTTGCCTAGGTTGGTCTGTGGATGGGTGACCACCCATTACATACCGAGTTTCCTCCGTGCCTCGGAAAGAACGTTAACCTGTTGGTCCCACTCCATGTAAAATACTGGTATTCCGCTGCATCCGGTTAGACTGGAAGCCGACCCCAACATAGTTGGGAAAAGGCTTGGCAGATGATGGCAATAGAGGAAAACAATAAAACACCAAGTACATTTAAACAAATACTTCATTTTCTTCAACAAAAATGATTATACCATTTGATACACAAAATTTGTAAACAAAGGCAATGCCTGTATATCATAATAAGCAGGTAAGTTGTAAACAAATTAAACAAGGGCTCCATAATATTACAGCTAATACAAAAAGACTAAAATGGCTTAGAGTTCTCCAAATAGATATCAAACTAAGACATCTGGGGTAAAAAGCTGGCCATTTATAATAAACCCATAAACATGGTCTATTTTTTAGGGTCTGTAAGTAGAGCTCGTCGCATTCAAATGTGCAAGGTCGACTAATTCTCCTTTTTAATTTTTTTTTTATTTTCATTGCACGTATTCTACAAATAATCTGTTTTCTTAACTCAAAGATTTGGGTGAGGACGCTAGGACGGCCACACGGGTCTTTAGATCGCCTGAAAAGCTTGGAAAACCAACTCTCACCGATTCGGCTAAGATCTAAAGCTGATTCGGCTGTGAATTCCGCGCCTGTCGCACATGTACTCTTCTCCTGTACCTTAGCATGACAATTTAATTTTGTTCTTCGTTTCTGTCGTTTATACGCCGTTTTTATTTTCCTAACATTTGCACATCGCTCCTCTCTCTTTCTTTCAATTTGTTCACATGAGGCTTTTAATATTTTTTCCTTTTTGGTCTTTAAAAAAGCATTAAGTATCTTGTTCGTCTCTTTCGTAAATATACCACTCCGACATACACAAGCTATTAATTCAGCTTCCCGGTCAGTTAGTGCCTTCTCCGATATACTCGTTTTTACAGAATCTTTTCTACGTTTTTCACTTCCACGTGCACATGGTGGCAACTTAGTAGATTCACAAGATTGTATCGGTGCAGATTCACAAGATTGCATTGGTTTAGATTCACAAGATTTTAGCTGTGTAGAATCACAAGGTGGTATCCTTCTAGGATCAGCAGTTGGTTTTCTTGTACAACCACAAAGTGTGATACTTGCAGGATCGCAAGTTGGTAGACTTGCAGGATCGCAAGATGGTATCCTCGGCGAATCGCAAGGTGATATATTATCATGATCATAAGATTTGAAGCATGATCGATCAGGGAACATAGGCAGCATTGAATATGTTGGCATGCCATTGGACATACTGCAGGACTTAGATTTAGGTTTGCGCTCACAGGATGCATGTTGACTAATAGGTTTCTTGTACCTGTCCATCCTACACGTGACTTCTGTGTTACGATCACTTTTACAGGGTTTGAGTGATGTATTAGCAAGCTCATGAGATTTGAACCATGTTTGACCCGGGAACATAGGCAGCATTGAATATGTTGGCATGCCATTGGACACACTGCATGACTTAGATTTAAGTTTGCGCTCACAGGATGCATATTGACCAATAGATTTCTTGTACCTGTCAGTACTACACGTGACTTCTGTGTAACGATCACTTTTACAAGGTTTGAGTGATGAAGTTTCATCGTAATTGGAAGTCGCTTTTAAGCTTTTTGATCTCTTTACTTTCTTAAACTTCGCATACGGTAGTTTGCGGACAATATCATCGGAAAATATGATGTCAGCATTATCTTTATTTAATAGCATTTCCATGACAGACGGTGATATTTCTCCTCTTTTTATTGCTGAAACATGTAATAATTATTATTGAGAGTAAATAACTATAAATATGCAAATGAAAAAAAAAATATTCAGATTGAGTTATAGACCCAGAAGCAGCTTAAGTCAGTCAGAAACACCATTACCACCATAACCATGTGTCTACTAAGAGGTGACTTAATAAGATGTCGAACTAATCGCTCATTCTAACGCACACCACACCGTCCGGGGAGACGGTTTGGTTATGTGGGGCTTGCACCCACTAAAACACCACCAGGCTACTGTCGTCTTGGTGGATAGGCCACGACAACTGCTACGAATGACGTTCGCTTCCGAGCTCCAAAGTTTGAAGGCTGATAATTACCTTCCCTGACCTTCTTCAAGACTTGAGCCTCGTTGTTGGCACTAGTTCTATAAACACCTATATCTTCCATGTGAACGACGATTTTGTTCTTTTTACTCCAAAGCTTGGAGAACGTCGTTTCTTGTTTTTTTCGGCAACAAATATCGCAGTTCATCTCGTTAATCAAATTCATGACTGATTGCGAAATATTTCCTGTTTTTGCAGCTGAAATTAATTAGGAAATATTTAGGATGTTAGGAAAATATCCCAATCCAGACTGTTGTCAAACGCGGTATCGTTTATGTTTTTTCAAAACAAAATTTACAATTCATTTTGTTTGTGTTGTTCTAGAATTATAAATATTTCTGCGTGTATAACAAATAGCATGATCGACCGTACCTTCATTGATCAGTTTCACATCACTTGGGCTGATACTAACAATTGCCTCCTTAGCTTTACAATCCCATTTTTTTCCGATTTTCGATAACTTTGCCACTAATTTGCGCTTCCTCATAGCTAAAAATATTAATAATAATTTTATATTATTTTATTGATTTAGACAACCAATAATAAAAATCAATAATAATGATGGTTGAGTGTGGTGTGGTTTATTGGAGCGGAGTTCCTTAAATCATCTTTTTGCAATGATTTTGTAAGGCACTTCCCGTTTACTAAAACTTTTTCATTTGATTCAGCTTGCCGTCAATTTTGCCCACTTGAATATTTTTCATGAGCAATTAAAAAAACTCTTACAACGAGTCCTACCAAGGGGTATCGTATCCCCGTCGGGGCTGCGGGTTGTTCGCAAGAGATACCGCGGCCTCGACATGAAGGGCTAAGAAGGAACATAGGTGGTTTTTAGTCAGTAGAAGTCAGACACTCCCTTTCGCTCTGCCCAAGAGCGGGAGGGGTTATTTGATGATTTTCCACCCACCATAAAAAAGGGGTAGGTACCTATCGTATTACCCAGTACTAACTGGATTGTGGAGGGTAAGTCGCTCCATGTAAAATACTGGTATTCAACTGCATCCGGTAAAGCTGGAATCCAACATGGTTAGGAAAATGCAGCAGATGATGATGAAATTAAAAAAAAAGCGTTATTTCCTACAAAAATATGACCTTTGTCCCATTCCACCCGGTGTATAAATTATTTTATTTACTTGATTTATATTTTGAACAACTAACCACTTCCAACCTTCTTGATCGTTGCTTCCTTCCCGTCTAAAACGGATAAGTTTATAACGACGTCATCCATCACTGATTGTGGAACTCGACCATTGTCTACCGCTGAAAATTTTAGGCTCAGTAGTTTCGGAGATAAGGGTGAGGGAATGGTCGGACAGGCAGACAGACACACGAGTGATCCTATAAGGCTTACGTTTTTTCCTTTTGAGGTACGGAACCCTAAAAAGGACCAATTGATAGCGTGATGTTTGCCAGAGGATAATATAAGAAAAAAACGTGCAAGCCCGACTCCAACTACGATTATTTTTGCATACAGTTACCTACTTTGATGAATATTTGGTTAACGGTTTCGTGAAGGATCCTGGTTAATAAGGCTAATAGTATTTAGAAACTGTATTACTAGGCTTACCTATGCGGAGTTTTTGCATGATTTCAGCCTTATCGTTACTGCTCTTAAGGTCGTCGAGGATATTGTCCATATCTCTTGCTAGCTTAGACTCATCTATGTCTAGTATAATATCGAAGAGACTTGGTGTCAATGATCCCTTTGCTACTGCTGAAATGTCCGGAATATTATTAAGATATTTTTTTTGAATTGCTCCTCATAACAAACCTCGACCGTAGTGGTTTGGGCAAGTGATGAGGAGGGATGAATCGCATGTGACTAAAAGAGTGCTGAATATAAATGTAGATGGATGGAGACAGAGAGGAATCCCAAAGAAAAGATGGATGGAGTGTGTGAGTAACGTTATGAAGGAAAAAGGAATAAATGATAGCGTGACGACTGACAGGGCAGAATGAAAAAAAAAGACGTGTTACCCCGACCCCATATAACATTTGATAATGGCAGGAAGATATATTATGTTGCTTCCCGCATGGAAACCTAAAAAGAAGCCAGCCACATTGGCTTCTTAACCGGGCTATCCTGTGAATGCCTTGAGTGTAAAGCGTCCAGCCAAGGTGTAAAAACTTATAGAGTAAGTAACAGCGCACTAAGGGCACCGCCTATGGGATAAGGACCTCGGCTTAGGTCGTCACTGGGGAGGATAGCAAAGGCTGGATCTGAGAGAGATTATTTAGGGGCTGGTTTCAAACTACTGGCTCAGCGTCGCAAGCTGGTACTACCAGTACCAAGGGAGGGGGGGGGGGGGGATATTATTAGGATGCAATTAAGCTATTTGTGACCAAGAGGCAGGAGGCATGGTTTAGCATGCCTGATACAAAGAAGGCATGGTTTTCGCAACGGGGATTTGGAGATGTTTTTAAAATTTTATCATAGTTAACCATTTTCTGTTGGCTTTCGTTAGGAATTTAGGATGTTCGTTTTCCATCAGTAAGAATATTTTGTCGGTGGCCGATACGCTATGTGCATAGTACGCACGACCGAACGGTCTAGTGGGCATAGTCTCATACTTTTTAAAACAATGAATATTCTTTTGCCCGATACGTTTATAGCACGGCCATATGTTACGGTGTAGTGAGCAGAATACCTCTGGTGATTCGAGCTTTTCTAGAAAGATTTTTGTTGTAGATCATTTTGCATAAAAGAAGATCCCACAAAAAAATATCTAATAAGTTCGTCAGATAGATTTCCTAAAAAATTTGAGCACAATTTTTTTCTTTTTTCACGTAAACAAAAAATTAAGACGATACAGTGCTTCGAAAACTCGTGTGACGTTACATATTAGTATATTTTATACCTACAAGTGACGTCACAAGCCCCCACTTTTATCTTTCCCACTCGTTTTATCTTTGTCAATTTTTATTAATTTGATAAAACAGAAAACATGTATGCAATATTTTTCGGTAATCGAACTGACGGACCAAACAGAATCATATTTTTTTGAGTCAGTCGGATCCCCTAATGTAGGGGACATTAATCATGGTTTGTTTTTATATAATATAGGTTTTTATTTACAGAAAATGTTATCACAGTATAATTATGTATTTCTGTATAATAATATGAAAACCTAAACATGACTAATAGTATTAGTAGGTACCGAAATGTTAGTTTCCTTCCTTTAACTGCGCGTCCCTATTAGGAAGATCGCAAAATTCTAATAATCGCATGTAATAATTATGTATTTGAAATACTACGTACTAGGTAGGTACATACGGCAATACGCCAAGCTATAAATTTCCAGTATAACATGGGTAGTCTACAATGAGAGATCCGCTGCTATTGGAATTATTATTTCATCATTACTACACATGGATGTAACAATATTATCAAAGAACTGTTTTTTTACAATTTTGATTTACATTCAAGAGTACCTACGTTGACGGTCTATCACTTTACCCTTATCTCCCAAGTTACAAGGTTGAAAACTGGACGACCTTCAGTGAACTGCGTAGTACAGTCTGTACCCAGCATTCCCTGACCCCTCTTCTCACACCACTTGCTCATTCTTCTTCTTTATACGAGGGGTCAGGTTATGCTGGGTTAGACTGTAAGTACCCACAACACACTTTTGTATTATCTATCTATGACTGACCTAGTCGAACTTTTCTAAGGACATCCATCCTTTCTTCAGGACTGACATGAATGGCTATATCATCCAGGATAGACGGAGTTAGCTTCTTCTTGTGTATAGCTGTAATTAAAGGCCTTTGTTATTTGTAATTCGGAATTATTTGTTGCTGATTATTTTTCGTCTCTTTCGCAAAATGTCGCTTTCTCACAATGCCTCTTTCGCAGAATGTCTCTTTCGGAAGTTCTTTGTTTACAAAAATTATAGCTTCTCTTGGCACGGAGTATGATTTGGTTTTGGGTGATTGCTCATTCTGGCTTGATTTAATTTAAATAAAACATGCATTTTTCTTGGGCCCTAAGGCTGAGCAAACTGAGTTAGCAGAATTACTTGCAGTGTACTGCAACCTTTCTACTAGCTGCTAACTTAGCTGTTACTACTAGAAGCACTGATTTTAGTGATTTATCGAAGACCAATCGCATCGCACCTTAGGTAAATCTTGGAACTTTATTCGTCCTTCCCAAGGAATAAACACTTAAATACTAAACATTGCAACTCACCGCTACGGACCTTCGTCATCATTGGGGCCCGGTTGTCACTAGGCATTACGAGGTCAAACACAATTCCTGGTGGGACCTGTGCTTCTTCCAGGGCTGAACGAATATTAAAAGAAATTATTAGTGGTGCATCGAACCGAAAGCACCGACCAAATGCGAGTCGGACTCGCGCATAAAGGCTTTCATACCATTATTAATATCGAGCAAAAAACGTAAAAATACACGTTTGTTGTATGGGAAAAAATGAAATATAAAATATTCTTTTTATTTTGTTTTTAGAATACATAATCGTTGATTATTTCAACTGTCTAGCTATCACTCATCAATCGTTTTACACGTGCAGCCTGTGGGCTAAGTATACCCAACGGGCATACAGCGACCTGCGCGTACAGTACAATAACGCATTTAGGGTGCTTTTGGGGTTGCCTTGGCGATGTAGCGCGTCAGGGATGTTTGTGGATGCGTGCGTCGACGGTTTCGCCGCGAATATGCGGAAGCGATGCGCTTCCATGTTGGCGCGCTTGCGCTCCTCCTCCAATGGCATCCTGAATGTGTTTTCAGACCGGTGGGACTCACCCCTTTTACGTAAGTGGATAAGTGTTCAGACACACTTATCCAAATAAACGTGTGGTGCAGTTATTATTGTAAATTAAATTGAATTTAATACTAACATTAGCCTAAGTTATTTTATTGTTACTAACAAAATATGGATGTAATTCTGAATTAAAATATTTGAATTTGAATCACGGTTCATGAGATACAGCCTGGTGACAGACGGACAGACAGACGGAAAGACAGACCGACGGACAGACGAACAGTGGAGTCTTAGTAATGGTCTGGCTAGGGAATGATGACAAGAGAAAAATGCGGCCTGGGCAAATACGAACACAGTCATTGCCCAGCACTATCTGACCCCTCGTATAAAGAAAAACAAGGGGTGTGGTATGAGAAGAGGGGGTCAGGTAATACTGGGTTCTGACTGTACGTCTGTCTTTAGGCCAGTTACAGCGCTTCACGACTGTCGCTGTGAACGTCAATCGTTTACGTCATTTATATGGAAATTTGATAAGCGTTACGTGGTTTTTGACCACATATTCGCGGCGCACTACGACCCTGCCTCGATGGTCTAGTAGTCGCAAGCGCGACTGCTGAGCATGAGGTCTTGGGTTCGATTCCCGGGTCGGGCAAAGTGTTATTGGGTTTTTCCATCAGGAATTTATCAAAACAGCCGGAGTCTGGATTTGTGCCCGGTTGATGGCAATAGGCTCGCCCCCTATTACATAGGACTTAAAATAACCGGCGAAATGTGGGTGTACTATTAGGTACACTTCTGGTTTAGCCTTTTATGTTATGTTATATAACTACGACCCCAGGACCGTTGTCGGTGAAGCACACTAACCTGGCTTAAACGTAAGAATTGAGCACAGTATGTGACGTTTTAGGGTTTCTGTCTACCATCATTTGGAATATTAAGTGTTATAAAAGATTTTTTGTTTGTAGATGTTATAAACTATGCAAATAAATTAAATTGAAGGGTCTGTTTGACTTTGAAAACTCTTGAAATTGTTAACAAGTAATATTTAAAATAATTTTGAAGTTCGCGGGCAATAGCAAGTTAAAAATATTTCTTTTCCTGGTTATTTCCCACAAAAATTAAACCGATTTCAAAGTTATTTATTTAAATTCAAATTCAGTGGTTCACATCATCCTTGTTTGTAACAAGGATGACCAGATCAACATCATTGCCTAAAATTATTATCATTTATCAAGTACCCAATCAATATTTCAATAATAATGAAATAGTTATTAAAATGTTATCCACTTTCTTTCACTTAGTTGACGCTTCTCGTGACCCAAGGGCTGGCTTTTATCTTGGCCAGAGGCTAAGTGTTGCCATACAACGTGGCAATGTCGCCAGTCTTTTGGGCACATTACCGGCTGACAGCGTTGAGGAGCAGTTTTTTGATGCCCTTTTATAGTTTCTTGTTAGTTTATTTATTAGTTTTTAATTAATGTACATAGTTAGTTAACTCGACATTAAATAAACTTTCTGGGTGACATGACAAGTTTCTTTTCATCTGAACATTATGTATGTTGAAGTAGGAACTTCTCAATAAATCAGTGTTTAATAATAAAATCGTATGCTACCAACCTTTTTTAGCCTTTTTCAGGACTTGTTCTCTTTTGTCCCAATAGTCTACATCGGTGACGAATTCGTCGTAAACATATTGGGGCAGTTGTCCGTTCTGTACCGCTAAAATTAGAAAAAAAACCATTTTGGTTAGGTACCTAACAGTAGGTAGGTATGAAAAGTCGAGTATTTTGTTCGGGGATAGAAGTGTCTCCGTCTTGTACGATTTGAATCTCTCACTGTACTCAGGATTCTAGAGTGTACTACGTGAGCTCGACAAATAGATGTGCGAATAACACTTCCATAGTTCGAATGCACGCTTGTGCGACACACAACATTGCGCTAGTCCGACAAACGATTGTGCGACGGTTGTGCAATACTACGGTAGTGCGACTATGTGGTCGGTTGAAGGCTTCGCTAAGGGTAGGGACCCTACCCTTACACCTTGTATAGGTAAGTACCTTTATTCATCTTTTTTATAATTTGTTTCTTTTTGTCTTTTTTGTATATGGTGTCCAAAATTTCTTCCGTGACTCCGGGCATTACATACTTTTTTGCTAGCACTGAAAACAAAAACATGTAATAATGTCTTATCAATGTTATCAATACAGGAAAACTCCCTTGTTGCCCGATCTTAAAAACCGGAGTTTGTTCGAAAGAATTACCGCGGCCAAAGAACGGGCATGGTATGACTCTCATGAGTCTATGTATGTATTTATATTCTCAAATTACAGCCGTCAATCTTTGACAGCCATATGCCATGCATGACTGTAATGTAGGAAATTAAATTATCGCGTCAATCTGCGAAACTGATAAGTTTCCCGAATGTACCTGGAATGAATTTTTAGGGTCTCAAAGCCGGTCTGTGTGAACGGACCCTTAAGAGTTTGTAATATCTTACCTTTCTGGATCTTTAAGTTAATTTCACTCTTAGTATCGTAAGGCTGCACTTCGGTCATGACTTCGTCCAAGACTGCAGGGGCTAGGTGACCTTCTTCTACAGCTAAAGTTTAGTAAACAAAGCATGAGAATAATTTATTTATTTAAACTTCATGTACAGACGCCAGCTCATCATATAATCAATTAAATTTCTTTAATACATTTCCAGGAGAGGTCAGGACAGATGGGCCAGAATTGTCACACACTGGGTGCCTGAAGATGGTCGTCTTCACCGAAACAGACCCAAGAAACGTTGGCGTGACGATTTGGACTCGTTTGTGACTGATTGGCCAGAGAAGGCACAAAACCGGGAGAGCTGGAAAGGAATGGGGGAGGCCTTTGCCCAGCAGTGGGTCACAATAGGTTAGTTAAAAAAAAATTCTCAACAGCTAAAGCATTAGGTTCATGGGTGATTAGGATAATTTAACAATTTTGGGTAGCTTCATGTGCTTGGCGTCTGTAAAAGAGTAGTACATAAGCGGACTTAATAGAATAGAATTCATTCATTTTTAGGTAACAAAGACCTTTAGATAAATACCTTAATCTAATTATACATACTAATAACATTTGTGTTAGTCATCATCATCTGCCTAGCCTTTTTCCCAACTATGTTAGGGTCGGCTTCCTGTCTAACCAGATGCAGCTGAATACCAATATTTTACATGGAGCGACTGCCTATCTGACCTCCACAACCCAGTTAATACTAGGTAATAGTTAGTGGTTTGTGTTAGTGTAAGTAACTTAAAACTATGTTAGTAGCACGCACTTCCACGATACTTTGTGCGATCTTGTTAAATTTGTCCGCGGAAGCGACGGAACACCAAATCATTAAAAGAAAAGAAAGAAAGAAAATGCATTTATTTGGCACATGCTACAAGTACACACAATGTAAAATATTACAAAAAAAGGTCTTAAAAACTAAACAAAACGTGCCACTGTGTGCCTCACGGCTGCGCCAAAAAGGTCCAATTCAGCAAAATGCCGGTCAACTAGTGCCCGACGCTGGTTTTCAACTGAACCTGAATTAGAGTGGTCACGGATGTAAAACAGTTGCCACAAGACAGTCTCTATCGGCAAACCGTTGGGTCAAATAGGACAGGTCCATGCTTGGGTGCCTAAAATGGCCTCTATAGTAAAACCATAACATAAATCACGTTTGCAGAAAACGTAAAACGGTCACAAAATGACAACTCATAATTTTAACTGCGTTTGGGGCCATTCTACGAATTATATCGTAATCGTAACCGTGTCAGAGGTCCTTGAGGCGGTTTAGAAATTCTGACACTAGGGTGTGCGGGGTCGTTAGACCTTACTGCTCACACAATAAGAAGAAGAAGATAGTTATTCATATTATTATCCTATTAAGCTTCTACTAAAGCGGCCTTTTTAAATTTCGAATTAACTTACCTATACGTATTTTCTTCATGGCTTCAGCTTGATCACGTTTTGCCACACAATCACCAGTGAACTCCATCAAGATAACTGGCGATATTTTCTTCTTTTCGATTACTGTAATTATAATGATTTCATTTGTTCAGTTTGCTTCGGCTTCTGATGATAATTTATCTATATTAAGTAGAAAGGTTCACTTGACACAGTTAACATCTGAATAGTAAGGTTCAAGGTCTACTTCGTCATCCTGTTGGACAAGCGAGGCATCGGAAGTTGGAGGAGATGCCTTATATTTGGCCCGTGACTTCATTTTCGTCGTGGTCGAAAGTTATCCCACGGGAACGTTTTAAATATAGCTTATGGCACTCGAAGCCAATGTGGCTTTCCATTATTGAAAGATTTTTTTGAATCTACCTTTCCTACATTCAAACTCAGACACGTGACCTTGTTTAAATAGTTTTGTAGTATTTATAGAAGAAGAAGTATCTAACAGAACTATTGGCAAAAGTTATGAACAGAAAGGACTGTAAATGAACTTACCTGTATGGACCTTTCTTATAACTTCAGGCATTTTGTCATATATTTTTACATCGGCTTCAATTTCTTCTAGGACGGAAGGTGGAAGTTGTCCTATCTTAACGGCTGCAATTAAAATTGTTGGTTAAAAAACGCTGTGTTAAAATTGAGGGGTAACCATGAGAAAGAAAATGCTCTCAAAACGGTAAAGAAATCCTGACGAATAATGCCTTAGAACTACGTAACATACCATTTTTTTTTTTGACGGGTGGTAAATCATCAAATAACCCCTCCCGCTCTTGGGCAGAGCGGAAGGGAGTGTCAGACTTCTATTGACTAAAAACCACCCATGTTCCTTCTTAGCCCTTGCGTCGAGGCCACGGTATCTCTTTCGCACGACCCGCAGCCCCGACGGGGCTACATAACATACCATGCCGACTGTAATCCCCGAATGGTTATAGCATAGGTGTACATCTACATTTCGCTTGTCATGTGGAAGTCCCATGTAATAGGGGACGACCCTATACCATCAACCGGGCACGAAATTTCTGATGGAAAACCCGATAACACTGCCGACTTGGGTCTCGAACCCAAGATTTTCTGCTCAGCAGTCACAGTTTCATCTACCAACATTGCGTGTGACCCACGTTTAGTATGTTGATGTGTTCAAATACCGAATTTCTGAGGACCTAAAAACCGCCACTGATACCGCGATTTGTGTGTCCATAATAATATACTGGACCAAACACAATATTTAATATTTTCTAGATTCGAATAAGACACGTTGATTTAGGCACCGTGTAGATTAGGTACCTTACCCTCTCACGGAGACAAGGAGGGTTTCCTAGAAGTAGGAACATTATAGGAGGATAATAACGGCCATTTGTAACAACAAATAATATTACTTATTTCCTTATCCACTCGAACGGGTCTAAAGGTGTGACGTCGAACCATCGTAATTTGCGTCACACAAAATGAGTCAAAAAATTACATATAAATGACTCTTTGGTTTTAACCTGAATCATTTTACAGACATTCATAAACTCACGGCTTTTCCCCCTTAGTGATAGGTGGACATAAACAGAACGCCACCTGCTACAATCCTTCATTCATCCATGGAGTCTTGGTGGAGTCATGGTCATGGTGCTATTGGAGTTTCTTGACCATTCTTCTCCATAGAGATCTACGCTTTGGAACGGGCAACTACTGTACTTTCACAATTTATTATACTTTTTTTTTTTTTGGCGGGTGGAAAATAACCAAATAACCCCTCCCGCTCTTTGGCAGAGCGGAAGGGAGTGTCAGACTTCTGCTGACTAAAAACCACCCATGTTCCTTCTTAGCCCTTGCGCCGAGGCTGCGGTATCTCTTTCGAACAACCCGCAGCCCCGACGGGAATTTATTTATTATACCTTGTGTCTGGGACTAAATGAATTGGAATAAGGGCAACATAATGATGATGATGATGATGACTGGAACTGGCTTTTTTTGTTTTTTTATTTTTAAATTTCAAGTTGCCTGTAATGATCTAATTGAAATAAATGCTTTGAGTTTTTGACGTTCTGCTTTTGCTTCGTTAGGTGTCGGAAACTGCGTATTCTTTATAATGGTAAGGTAAGACCACCCGACTTTTGGACTCAGCTTGTGTAGCGTAAATTCCGTTGGTATGACTCAAATTCCGCAAGAGGA
Organism: Diarsia brunnea; assembly: GCA_949774965.1. Taxonomy (NCBI): domain Eukaryota; kingdom Metazoa; phylum Arthropoda; class Insecta; order Lepidoptera; family Noctuidae; genus Diarsia; species Diarsia brunnea. The sequence goes on from OX459001.1 coordinate 16,112,638, forward strand.
CCAAGTTTACCGACGAAGCCCGAAGAACCGCCAAACATACGCAGTGGACAGGGCACATTGCACGCAGAAGGATGGCCAATAGGGCTGGAGTGGCGACCGTCTACTAGAAGACTTTGCGTTGGAAGGCCTAACACTAGGTGAACCGATGACAAGGTGAAGGATGCGGGAATCCACTAGATGCGAGTTGCATGGGAGGGGTCAATGTGGCGACACTTGGGGGAGGTCTATGTCCAGCAATGGACGTCTTTCAGCTGGAAGACATGGCCCTGATCTTCATCAAATACATCTATGCTTATCTACTTGCCGTTTCTGATCTTCAACATTACTTCTTCCTTATTCTTACTTGTATCTACATCGGCGAGGATCTTGTCTGCTTTTCTAATCGTTATTTGCCTCCTTGCAATTGCTAGATATAAAAAAATACGTATTAAATAAAATATAATTTTCATGTCATAGTAAATGATCTATGGGCGTGTGGCGTTAGTATATTCACAGACTTTTCACAATTATAACATACAAAAAGTCACTGACAATAGGTTCGAGACTTTTCACTTTCGGGTAGCTTGATGGATGGCGTCTCATCATCATCAGCCAATAATGTTCCCACTGCAGGGACTCAGGCCTCCTCTCTAGGAGAGTGATGGGCTATAATCCACCACGCGTGCCCAGTGCGTGTTGGTCTTCGAATTTTTGTTCGAAGACATATAAGCGGGTTTCCTCAAGATGATTTCCTTCACCGTTTTGAGAACAGCGGTGACGAAATAAATTACACAAAGTAATACTCCTGCCTGGGTTCCAACCCACGACTTTACTGTTCGTAAGTCGGGGCCACCACCACTGGACCACCGCTGCTCTCGCTCTTGCTGGCGTGTATACAAACAGAAATAATAACTCTCACATATAATAATCATGATTCATTGACTTACATTGACCAACCTTCTTCCTAATCATAGACCTTGTGTCACTCGGATTGATGTCATCTATTACATCTTCCAGCACAGCGGGTGACAATTCGCCCTTATCTACAGCTAAAATAAGAAAATACGATTTTGAGTGAAACCACGTAAAATATTAATCATTTAACATAGCACTTTAGAATATGCTCGGCTTGGTAAAGCGTCGTTTTCGACGAACTGCTTTTTGTTTATTTTCTATCAAAACAGTGCATTTTTTTAAATAAATGGCAAATATCCCGCTTTTAGTATTAGTGCATGTCAGTTTAAAAGCTAAAATTGAAATGATGAAGAGCAATTTACCTGCACGAATTTTATCCAAGGCTTCTTTCTTGTGGTCAGGCTGTATATTAGCAGTGACATCCTTCATAACATCTGAAGCTACTGTCCTTTTTTGTATTGCTATAAATTATATTTTACGTGATTAAATTTAACATGTTAAAAAAGTTGCTACATAGTTAAAAGCTTTCTGTAAGTATTGCCTTTAACGCACCGTGAGCGGTGTCAGGCTAGCGTATTTTTTGACGCTCTATAACGCGTCAATACTCGTACATGCAATCGAGCTGAAATGTGCCGCAAATACCCTCATCTGAAACCGCTCCGTCGTCCGTCGCGCCGTCTTCGTCTCTGGTTTTTCCGGTCGCAGATACGTAGTAAAAATGTCTAATGAAATAAGCAGGAGGTGTTTTGACCCTCTTCTATCTTTTCTATTCTTTTATTTTCCATATCTTCAGGTGTTAAGTGTACCTATTATGATTAATCTATATTGCCTCTCTTCAGGGCAAAGACTTCCCTTCTATAAATAAATAAGAAACATCCTATATCATCATTATCATCATCATCATCATCATCAGCCTATAATATTCCCACTAAAGAGACTCAGGCCTCCTCTCTAGGAGAGGGATGGGCTATAATGCACCACACGGGCCCGGTGCGGGTTGGTAGATGTACATGTCTTCCAATTTTTTGATTTTAAGACATGCTGGTTGCCTCACGATGTTTTCCCATGTACCTTTTCATAAATAAATAATTGTGTATCTCATTAGTTTTTCCTAATGTTATGATTTATTACCTTTATTAACTTTCTTTAGGACGGTTTTCTTCTTATCACCAGGTTTAACATTGGCAAGTATATCTTTCATAACAGCGGGGGGAAGTTGTCCTTTGTTAACCGCTAAAAAAGATCATATTTGTTTACACCAAGACTGATTAATAAATTAATATAAAACGAAGTTTTACTGGACTAACTAGTTTAAAGTATCTAACACGGTGTAAAATAACACTTAACATCAAGCCTCTAATTCTCGAAATGTTTTGGAGGTGTTCCTAATAGTACAGTCGAACAAGCTAATAAGTATACAGGCAGATTTTTTTTTTTTTGGTATTCGATGAGATGACCAGTAGGTAATAGACAATTATGGAAGAAGAAGTATACTGCGGAGACACCAAATAAATTTTGATCAGAGCAGGAGAATGATGATATTTTTCTCGAACTTCAACAAAGGGCTTGTTCAGTAGTCGCGAATGTTACCACTAGAGGAACGAGTCAGTGTAACAGTTGTACTTTTATTTTATACTGTCTGTACTTTTTATTATTACGTTTTTTAGGGTTCCGTACCTCAAAAGGTAAAAACGGAACCCTTATAGGATCACTTTGTTGTCCGTCTGTCTGTCTGTCTGTCTGTCTGTCTGTCTGTCAAGACCTTTTTTCTCAGGAACGCGTGGAGGTATCAAGCTGAAATTCATATCAAATACTCAAGTCTATGGTCTCTTGGAGCTGTGAAAAAAATCAAACTTCTAAGTCAACGCGATCAAAAGATACTCCCGTTTATGCCGCAAATTTTCGACACTCGCAAGGGAATCAAAACCTACAGGGTACTTCCCGTGAACTCAGAATCTTGAAATTTGGTATGAAGCAACGTCTTATAGCAGAGATATAGGAAAAATTGCGAAAAGTATACATTTTTAGTTATATCATATAATAAAAATATTGTTAATAATTTTAAACTTACTACCCCTTTCCTCATGAACGCGTAGTGGTATTATATTGAAATTCTTAACAAATACTCAAGTCTATAATATCTTTAAGCTGTAACAAAATCAAACTTCTACGTCAACGCAATCAAAAGATACAGCAATTAAAGCCGCATATTTTGAAACTCGCAACTACTCGCAAGGGAATCAAAACCTAAAGGATACTTCCAGACGACCTGGAATCTTGAAATTTGGCATGAAGCAACGTTATAAAGTACACATATAGGAAAAATTCCGAAAATCTTAAATTTTTAGTTACATCACATAGTATATTTTTTTTAATAATCATAAACTTACTAGCTGACCCAGCAAACGTTGTTCAGCGATTAAAAAAAAAAAACAGATGTTGGCCGATTCTCAGACCTACTCGATATGCACACAAAATTTCATGCAAATCGGTTCAGCCGTTTCGGAGGAGTTTGGAAACAAACACCGAAACACGAGAATTTTATATATTAGACTTGCTGACCCAGCAAACGTTGTTATGCGATTAACAAAAAAAAATAAAAAAATAGATTTTGGCCGATTCTCAGACCTACCCGATATGCACACAAAATTTCATGCAAATTTCCGAACATACATAATGTTTTCATATAATTATGTATTGACAAGGTACCGTCAGCTTTCCACATTGTTATGTTATGGATTTCATTTAGCAATAAAAATACCATAACTTTTACTTATATACCTACAGGTTTGTACGGAACCCTCGGTGCGCGAGTCTGACTCGCACTTGGCCGGTTTTTTTTTATACTTTTATGTTTTTTATGTACTGGATGGTCTTCCCGCCCTTTGCCCTCGGAAGCATGCACGGTTTACGTCCGGCTGCAACCGCAGCAACCTTCTTTTCTATTCCGTATTTATAAAAAATGTTAAAACAATTAAAAAAAATAGTTCACAAATCACTTACTTACGCGAACACCGCGGATAAGAATCCAAAGGAGCGTTAAAGTATTACGTAACGCAATTTTTAGAGATTGACCATATTTACCTAAAATTTGAAATTTAGTGAAAACAAACGTTTTAAAAAATGCGTGAAGGAATCTCTACGCGACCGTTCTGAAAGGTAATACAAACAATGTTACGTAACGCGTAGTAACTCACCCCTGTAACGCATCGTAACGTAATATAAGACTCCCCACTCCCCCAAATTCGTTACGTAATACTTGAAAGCTCCCCAAGGTACTCTAACTTAGTTGCGATCGGAACATCTAATAAACTGTTACCAAATCTGCGTGTGTTTACGGCAACTCAACTAACTCAAAATACTAATTACTTGCCATTTGTAACTTAACCTGAAAGTGTATGATGTCAACTACTACGGGACTAGTAATATCATTATTTTCTACTAGCCTACCTCTTCGGGCTTTATAAAGGACTTCGTCTACATCATTAGCCTTTAAAACCTCGGCGTGAACCTCGGCTGCGATGAACGGCGTCACATGCTTTTTAGCGACCGCTGAAATTAACAATATGATTGACTTCAGAAACTGTACCTGCTTCGGCTATCTTCCCTGGTCCTACTTTACAGTCTGTTTTTGAATTACAATGATCGTTATCTTCTTAACTATTAAGGTTGCTTTTAGTAGCAAAATGGCTGTTAAATGACTGTTATAGACGTATGTACTTTGGGTTTGACGTAATGTTTTTCTGTCAGTTGACATAACATTGTTTACTTCCGTTTATATATCATCCATCACACAATGACTGAAGGCGATAAGGCGAGTTCCAACTTAGCGTCACATTACCATAACATCACGTCTTGTTAACTTGTAAAGGTACACCCACACATGTCGCCAGTTATGTTTAAGTCCCATAATAGAGCACATATCTTTTACCATCTACTGGGCAAAAATCTAGGCTTCGTGGCTGGTACTGAATAAATTCCTGATGGAAACACTTAAGCAGGTAGCTGTACAAACATTTGAAGTTAAAACGTTACAAATACTTGTAAAATACATATATTTTAGTTATAGTTTACTTATAAGTACCAATTATAACTTTGTAGGTAAGCAACATTACTGTGCCAAAATGTACACCTTTTTGTATTATTTTTTCTTAAACAAATTATTCTTATTCTTATTTCACCAGTTATGTTTAAGTCCCATGTATTACAGGGCGATCCTATTGTTATCAACTCGGTACTAATTAAGATTCTGGGCTGGTACTAAGAAATTACTGATGACAAAATCAACTAACAGTTTGCTCGACCTGGGAATTGAACCCAGAAAGAGCTTTCAGTTTTAAAATATCAGAGATTTTATTATAACTAAGTCTGAAAAGAATTAGTTACTTTTGCGGATATCCTTCAACACTTTAGATTTCTCGTCCGTTGGTCGTAGATCGTCAACTATTTCGTCTATGTCCTGCAATGTCTTTGTTCTCTTTGCGACAGCTGAAATTATTATTTTTGAAATGCTAATTAAATTTAACATTCATGTTTTACAATAGGAGCTCGTAGCTGAAAAATAACAGCCGCTCAAGTCAATCTTCAGGTTAAGCCGCGCTTGTCTAGGATGGTCTGTGAATGGGTGACCACCCATACCGTTTCCTCCGTGCTTCAGAAAGCACTTCAAGCCGTTGGTCCCGGCTGCCATTTTGTAGATCTTTGACAATTGTTACAGTAAGTGGCCCGAAAGTCTGACAACCAGTATTACCAAACGATATCGTATTACCTAGTAATAACTAAATTGTGGAGGTCAGATATGAAGTCGCTCCATGTAAAATACTGGTATTCAGCTGCATCCAGTTAGACTGGAAGCCGATCCCAACATAGTTGGTAAAAGATTAGGTAGATGATGATCTTTTACAATAATCTTACCTATCTGTTCAGTGTCGTAAGGAAAACTGAAACAGTCATAGATCAACGATCGGTGAAGTTTTAAGGGTATGTGGAACAGGGTGTAAAGTCCTTCATCTCCAATTGAAAAGGGAGGATGTTACAACCAGACGGTTGTTGTGTCTGGTGGTCTATTGCTCGACAGATATTGTCGGGTTCTTGTATTGCTTAAGTCGCGGGTAATTTGGATTGCACGATGCAGGATTTTATGTTACAGATGCTGCTGATCTTTGCTGTATTTTAAGCTATGTTGCAAAAAAACAATGCATGGTAGATCAAATGAACACCTGCCGACCGGACATGAACTGCAGTGGTTAATCTGGAAACATTTAAACTGATTGCGAGACCAGGTTGGCCACTGTCGACATAATCTGGACAAATGGTGTCTCCTCGATTCAGCCAAACAAATTGCCTGTGTCCTGCCCATCCAGCACAACTACTTGCACTATTAAAAATCTGTAGCTACTGGTTTAACACAATTTGTTTATTTCATTGACACGTTATGAAGTAGGACCTAGAATTTCCGTAGGTTTTTCGTCAATGTTGGTTTATGTGGTTTCTTACCTTGACAGACCTTTCTCATGGTCTTAGTTTTTTTGTCACCGGGATTAACTTCGGCATAAAATTCATCAAAAACTTCGGGAGGTAGCTTTCCCATGGCAACAGCTAGAAATAGTAAAAAAAATAGTAAATAAGCGCGTTGCTAAGTCCTTTATTATGCGCACAGCCAAGGAGTGGAACTCCCTGCCTGCGTCGGTTTTCCCGAGTTCATTTAACCCCAATCTATTTAAGTCGCGAGTAAATAGGCTTCTTCTGGGTAAGCTCGTTCCATTGTCGACCTCATCTTTGCCCTTAGGGTAAGATTGAGGTCAAGAGCAAGCCCATTGCAAATAAAAAAATAAATAAATAAAATTACGATAATCAGTCATCATCATCATCTTCCTGCCCTTATCCCATTCTATTTGGGGTCGGCGCAACACGTTTTCTTTACTAGTAATTATAAATAAAATTACGATTACCAGTAATTTTTCATAATAAATCTGTGTTTATAGAAAACATTACGTGAAAATAAAAATAATTGTAATCACTGTGTTGTTGTTTTTGTAATCAAGGATCTCAACTGCATGAATTTAAAGTTTTTGGAAAGGGGTTCCTTATCGAACGTTATCGTTCTGATTTGTTTACTGGTTATTTCTTAATTGTCTAGTTTATCTAGTTATAAGTAAAATACTGCAGTAAACGAACCTTTGCGGACATTTTCAATAATTCCGAGTTTGCTCTTCCCCTTCCCTATATCTCTGAGGAGTTCATCTGCAGCGCATGGAGTGAAATACTTCTTTTCTACCGCTGCAATGAATAAACCAAGGCTTATGTTAATCACTAGATTTAGTCAAATGTAAGGACAAACTTATCACTTTGGGTACCCAAAAAAAGTAAATGATCACCAAAATTAAATCCCCGTTTCAGTGTGAAACGAGAATCAAAATTTTGCAACTTGTGATCCTACGTAAAGCAACCAACTCCAAATTCAAAAACAGTTAATGACCACCAAATATTTAACAGAATTTTAATAAGTATAAAATGACATTTAACTATATAACATCTTTTTATCCTATAAAAGTAAATTATTTCCAGATAAATCAAATCCAACCATAGAGACGATCTAGCGCTCGGCGGCTGCTGTTAATGGTCACTGTTCTAACCTAAGCTAACCGATAATCTAATCAGTTTTCACTTTTATGACTTAACAACTAACCCAAATGATTCACCAACAATTTTCACGATATCCTGTCTCTGTTTTTCAGTAACCTCATTACTTAGAGCATACGGGTGAAAATCGGTCGACCGTCAGTGAATTTTGTACTTAAAATTATCACCAAATTGATGTTTCTATTATTCACAAACCTTTTCGAATCTTCTTCGTGACTTGTGACTTATTGTCACTTGGACGCACAGTTTCGGCTATTTCGTCCAACACTTCAGGCAATATTTCTCCTCTATCTGCCGCTGAAATTAATATTTAGGGCAAGTGTTGAAGACAAGCGAATTCTATTCGGTAAAAATTTTTCGCGTTCATCGCATACAGACGTGCACATCAATGCAGTATAAAAACAAATAATTTAACGTTTGCTATAAATTCTGACCCAGTTTAAGTGATATACAAATCAACATAGTTAGCAATTTTAACTCGAAACAATGGACTAACACAATTATAAAGAGTTACTTTAAATTGAAAAAAAAAGAATGGACAGCAGCCCGTTTAATCGGAGTAGGATGACGTCACGCAGCCCTCCGCCGACACCAACATCTAGACCACCCCCACAACCCAAGCAGTACCAAGAAGAAGCCGTCGAACCAATTTCTACGCCAGAGATTCAGAATTGGCTGGGAACTATTGATCAGTACCTGAATGAGGTTAGTGCTATTGCTGCTGAGGGAAAGCTAAATTCTGAGCAGAAGCAAAGAATAAGCAATCTCTGCCGAAAAGTTGGACATGGTGTAGCGCAAATGGCTGTTCAGTACCAGTCGATGAAATCTAGAGCGTTACAAGCACATACCGCCCTGAAAACGATGACCGAAGCTCGAGACCTAGCGGACTGTCTTACAGAGATGAACCGCACAATTCAGGAGTCCTGTACTAAGCAAGGTGGCTCTTCAACATCAACTACATCTTTTGCCGATATGGTGAAGAAGGGATCCAGCAGTTTCATTCGTCCTAATAACCTCAGCTCCGTGGCGATTTTTCCATGCGACCTCTCAAAGAGTAGTGATGAGACCAAGAACATGGTACAAAAAATAATTTGCCCTGGTGTAATAAAACTTAAAGTACGAGGCGTACGTAAAATAGGGAAAGGAGGACTTAGAATCAGCACTGAGACCAAAGATGACCTAAACAAGCTCAAACAGACAGTCCAAACCGCTACGTCAGGCCTTACCGTCGACGAACCTCGGAAGCGTAAACCTCGCATTATTGTAATCGGAGTTCCCGCAACAATGGCTGAAAATGAGGTTTTTAAATGTATGTACGACCAAAACATAGAGGAAAAACTGCCAATAACCCTGGATTCATTTCTGAGCTCAATAAAACTTAGCCACAAATCTGGTAGAAAAGATGCTGAGACCTGTAATTACATTATAGAAGTTTCAGCCGTCATTCGCAAGGCCCTCATCACACAAGATAGATTATTTATAAACTGGACGTCCTGCCCGGTACGAGACTTCACATTAGTAACGAGGTGTTACAAGTGCCAGCAGTACGGTCACGCAGCTAAGACGTGTAAGGTCGCTGTCCCGGCTTGTGCCCATTGCGGAGAAGAAGGACACTCCAGCCAAGACTGTGCAAAAAAAGCTGACGACCCAAAATGCGCTTTAAGAAACAAGCCAACCACAAGACGGGAGATGCAGTTTGCCCGGCTAAGCTAGCTGCCGAATACAGGTACATTAACTCAATTGATTATGAAGGCGTCTAAGAGCGCCACATATTTGTTTAATCTTAGACGTTACTTATTTATTTATTGTTGTTAGTTTTAAATAGAATGGATGTTAATTTAATTACCGACATAGATCACGCATTTTTAACTGAGTCAAAGTCATGTGAGGTTGAGGACTGCAAACAATATCTTTTCCAGTATCAAAAGTCACTTAACCATACTAACTCAAAACATACGTAGTATTTATAAGAACATAGATACCTTTAACATTTTTCTTCATAGACTTAACTTTAACTGTGACATTTTAGTTCTAACAGAGTGCTGGCTATCGAACCGCCACGATAATCTCCCAGCAATACCAGGATACAACATAATGTATACTAAATTTAACCACAATCAAAATGATGGTGTCGTTGTCTTTGCCAAGGAATCATTAAAGGTCAAAGTCGAAGAACCTGATCTACAAGACTGTAGTAGTAACTGCCTTATCATCAAAATTGATACAACCACAGCGATAATTGCTTTGTATAGGTCTCCTTCCGTTAGAAACTTTAACTCTTTCCACAGTTGCCTAAACCGGATATTTCAAGCCCTTAGCCCATTTAAGAATGTAATACTAACAGGTGATATTAACATTAACATTGGCTCGGACAACTGCGATGCAGGGACTGAAGATTACCTTAACATCTGCTCATACCATGGTTTCTTGCCTGCTCACACTTTGCCTACTCATCAGAGCGGTTCTTGCCTCGACCATATGATGATCAAAACTAGCTACTCATATTTTACGCTTGTTACTAACTCAACAATAACCGACCACCATTCTGTCTTACTGGCCGTAAATTTAACGCTGCCTAAGCAAAATCGACCCCAGACAAAGACTAAATTAAACATGAATATACTCGAATATGATTTACGCAACATTGATTTCCGCCCAGTTTACAATACTGCTGACGCTAATTCGGCTTTATCGTACCTAATAAAACATGTCCAACAAGCAATATTGCGTAATACGACATCTGTGACGGTAAATAATCGTCTTCGTAATATTAAGCCTTGGATTACTCCTGGACTAATACGATGTATAAGACACAGAGATAAACTTCATCAGAAAACTAAAAAATACCCTGATAATTTAATCATTGTAAACACCTATAAAAGATACAGGAATTTTTGCAACAATCTCTTGAAGAAGCTTAAAAATAATTACGATAAAAACGAATTAAACAAAGCAGGTAACAATAGCAAGCAAATTTGGAAGCATATCAAAAATGTCACCTATATGAATAAGCAACGTGAATCAAATTCGAGATTATTGCTTACTAATCCTTCACCACACTTATCCGCCAATATAGTAAATAACTTTTTTGTTAATGTTGGAAAAACTTTAGCCGAACAGATTTCGAAACATTGTGCCCAACCAGCTGTCCAAAAATTAAACAACAGCTCTAATCTAAAATCATTTGCGATGTTGGATACTGACGAAGACGAAGTATCCCGAATCATATCTGGTCTTAAAGACGACTGTGCAGTTGGGTGGGATAATATAAGCAACAAGATCCTTAAACTCTATAAGGATATATTGGTACCTCCCTTAACGCATATATTTCGAATCTGTCTTTGCGAAGGAATTTTCCCTAAATGTCTCAAAAAGGCAGTTGTTATCCCTATATTTAAATCTGGAGACAAGGACTTGGTTAATAACTATAGACCAATATCGTTACTCCCCTCAATCTCGAAAATACTTGAGAAAATAATAAACAACAGACTAGTTAACTACCTAGAAAAAAATAAGTTCTTGTCAACTGCTCAATTTGGCTTCAGAGCCAAATTATCCACAGCTGATGCGGTGCATAGCGTGACCGATTATGTCTCAGAAGAGCTAGACAAAGGTAACCAAGTCCTGGGAGTTTTCCTTGATTTAGCGAAAGCCTTTGACACTGTCTCTGTTTCTGTGCTTCTAAGGAAATTAGAGACCATAGGAATAAGGGGAACGACGCTGACATTACTTACTGACTACTTAGACGACCGATATCAATATGTTAAGATTGACGACTTTACGAGCGATGAGCAGAAAAATACTGGATTTGGTATTCCCCAGGGGAGTATACTGGGCCCTACCCTTTTCCTGGTTTATATTAACGACTTGTGTAATCTAAACATAAAGCACGGCAAAATCATTTCATATGCAGATGACACGGTGCTAATATTTTCTGCTAAAAACAGTAGCGAACTGTATGAAAACACTCAACTCGGTTTTAATACTGTAAATGATTGGCTTCAAAGCAATTTACTGACATTAAATGCTGACAAGACAAAATACACACATCAAAAGTGTCTAGGGATCAAGCATTTTTATGCGGATTTCTTGAGATTGAGATGTGGCTTTGTAATAAATTTATGATTTTATAAATTTATATGGATCCTTTTTGGTGCATTTCATAATTTGAATCAGGAACTGTGAATCAAATTCGAGTAAAAGATGAAAATCAGCTGTCAATATTTTCCCTATAAAAACATACAACGCATTGAAGACATTATTAGTGCTACTGTTTCCCTACTACTGATTAAAACCAACGTTATTATGGAGCGGCGACGTCATTTAAGCAGGGAAGAAATGCTCAGAGCCGTGGGAATGATAGAAGCTGGTTCCCGGCAACGTACTGTGGCTTTAGCTCTGAATACAAGTCAGAGTGTTATCAGTCGACTTTGGACACGTTACCGAAGCACTGGTACCGTGGCTGAGCGCCATGGAGGACGGTATCGCTGCACCACACGGAGACAAGACCGATACATTCAAATCTTAACTCGAAGAGCTCCAACAATAACCGCCATGATGTTAGCCGTGAGGCTTCATCACTCTTCAGGGAACTTAATTAGCGACCAAACAGTCAGAAACCGCTTGCATGAAGTGAACCTTCATTCCCGAAGACCGCTACGGGTACCACCTATAGCAATGCACAATCGTAGGATTCGATATCAATGGGCTCTTGAACACAGAAATTGGGCAGAAGAACAATGGCGTTTCGTGTGCTTTTCTGATGAGTCTCGTTTTGGTATGAGACCGGATACAAGACGTATACGACACTGGAGAACCCCTGGACGCCAACAGCGATTAAAATCCTGCCAGGAAGTCCATCCTTATAGTGGTGGAACCATCATGGTATGGGCGGGTATTTGGATCGGCGGAAGAACTGAGTTGATTTGGATCAGAGGCAACCTCAACGCTCAAATTTATGCTGAGACGATTGTATCAGACGTCATCGTTCCTCTACAAGTGCAAATCGGTCCCTTATTTCAGTTAATGCATGATAATGCACGACCGCACACCGCAAGAGTTGTAAGACAGACTCTCGCCGCAGCTAACATCAATGTCCTGCCCTGGCCTGCTCAGTCGCCAGACTTGAACCCGATTGAGCATGCATGGGATATGCTACAGAGAAGAGCTCTGCCGAATATGGAGGGTATCCAGTCGCAAGAAGACCTTTTTTTGTTGTTGCAACGAACATGGGCGGCCATTCCACAGCGTGATTTGGATGAACTCATTTTTAACCGACTTCAAAAAAGGAGGAGGTTATATGTTCGTGTGTATGTATTTTTTTTTTTTTTTTTTTTTTTTTTTTTTATGTATGTTACCTGATTTCTCCTCTATTTGTGAACCGATTCTCAAAATTCTTTTTTTATTTTAAAGAGTATACTCCTGAGGTGGTCCCATTTAAATTTGGTGAAGATCTGATCCTGATCTTCGGAGATATACAATAGAACTCTTCAAAAATAGACGGCAAATCTGTCGTGATTGCTGCAATCGCTTGGATGTTTATTGTTTAAACAACATCATGACGTAACATCACGCCTGTATGATCTGAGGGGGTACGCAGATGTGTACACCCAGATTTGGACAGTAAGATATTATGTAATGTTCCATTTATTGGGGATAAATAAAACCTATTATTTGTTTGGGAACAACTAAAAATGGAAAAATAAAAAACTTTTTTGCAAAAAATAAAACCGACTTCAAAAACACAAAAAAGTGAAAAACACAAAAACACAAAAAATTGAAAAATAAACTTCACAAGAAAAAGCAGCTTCTGAAGTCGGTGGCAAAGAAAATGAAATCAAACAAACAAAATGTCACCGACTTCAGAAGCTGCTTTTTCTTGTGAAGTTTATTTTTTGAGTATGCCAAACCGATGTTCTTGTGTTGTTAGTGTTCGCGGTAGAAACACGGATTATTAATTGTTTAAGTTACCCAATAAAATTTTAAAGAAAACTGTTATTTCAGTCTTTTTTTCGAACTTTAATGTTAGTGGTTCAAATGTCAAAAATCCCTTTATTAGGAAAATGGCAAATTTCTTTATTAATGCAAAGGTGACTTGGTTTATCGTTACTGTGACAAACGAAAACACTTTATTTGATGAATCCTTAAAGAAAATTTTAATTAATATCAATCAGGAGAAAAGTTATTGCAAAAATATATGTTGATCCCTAGACACTTTTGATGTGTGTATATACACTTTTCCATTCGCAAGTCTCAACTCAACACCGCTAACTTCCATATATGTGCCCATCAATGTGGTAACCCTTCAGTCAACGTGTGCAATTGTCCTTCTATCCTCAAGACCTGTACTATTAAATACCTCGGGGTTATAATAGACGACACTCTTTCCTTTAGGTATCATATTGAATGTCTGGTTAAAAGAGTGCGCAAATTGATATAATATGTATTTAAAAAAATACGAACTTTTGCAGACCCCAAATTAATCACACAAGTTTATTTCGCCCTATGTCAATGTGTAATTAATTACTGTATCACTTCATGGGGTAGCCACCCCAAAAACTATCATGCTTCCTCTTGAAAGAGCTCAAAGAACAATTTTAAAGGTAGCAAACTTTCATCCCTTTTTCTTTCCTACAGCTGAGCTATATAAATCCTGCAACGTGCTGACTGTGCGCCAGCTTTTCATTATGCACTTAGTATTAAAACAGCACACCATGCTCACGTATAATGCTGACAATACTAACAAGAGACGGAATGATATAGTATGCATTTCTAAAGTTAAATCCAAACATGCCTTCGCGGAAAAATTCTTTTCATTTTTAGGCCCATTTTTGTACAATAGATTAAATAGAAAAATAAGTATGTATAAGTTAAACTATTTTAGCTGTAAAAAAACCGTAATTACCTTTTTACAACCTTTATCTTATGCACAGACAGAGGATCTACTTGTTGTCTGCAAATAAACACACACATTGTTTTTGTATCTAGTGTAATAAGTTTTAATTTTAGTTTTTTACCATACACTAAATGTTAATTTATTTGTTTAAGTAGATATTTATATACCTTGTAGCCTGAAACACAGGTTCAACCTAGTTCAGGCAAAAAAGCAACTGTGCTCTATATTGTAACTGTTTATTTATTATTTTACTGTAAATGTGCCCTTTCTTACAAATAAACGATTATTATTATTATTTTCGGAATGTGTTTTTTCTTCTCAGCTCTTAGACTGGATTTTTACTACATTTACGGGTTGAAACCAAAGCAAATGTAGCGTGTGGTGTGTTTGTGTGTGTATGTGTGTGTATGTGTGTGTATGTGTGTGTGTGTGTTGCGTGTGAGATTTTTATGTGTTGTGATGAGGTCCTACTTCATTCTCTTCTATCTGCATAAACTTCCTAACTATTCTGCATGTGTTTAAAATCGCAGCTTTTTGTAGTGTAATGTAGAGGGTTTCTTTAAGGTCTAATAATTTTAAGCTATGGAGAAGATGATTCGGGATTACCCCTGTTGTGGAAAGGACTACTGGGACTACATATACTTTTTCTTGTTGCCAAATTCTCGTAGCTTCTTCTTTCAATTCTGCGTACTTACTTATTTTTTCAGTGATCGTTTTCTGTAAGTTGTGTGTGTTGGGGACCGCAATATCTATCAGGTAAGTAATTTTGTTTATTTTGTCCTGTAGGATTATATCCGGCCTGTTGTAGTGGATCGTCTTATCAGTGAGAATAGCGCGATCATAGAAGAGCTTATGTGTTTCATTTTCTAGGGTAGGCATTGGTTTATAATTGTAGTAAGGAGTGTTGGTATTTTGGATGAGTGTATGTTTGAGTGCTAGTTTTTGGTGAATGACATTGGCCACTTGATTGTGCCTGTGTGTGTAGTCTGTTTGCGTGAGAGTTGTGCATGCTCCTGTTATGTGCTGAATAGTTTCTGGGTGGATGTGACATTTGCGACATTTGTCATTAGTTAATGTGGGATCTTTAATTATGTACTTTCTGTAGTTTTTTGTGTTGATTATCTGGTCTTGGATTGCTATTATAAATCCTTCGGTTACCTATCTTTAACCACTTATTTGACGCTAGTTTGTTTATGTGGGATTGCTCTAGGTCATGAGGGTGCCGACCATGAAGTACTTTTCTCTTCCAATCTTCAATTTGTTGTGTCTGCGGGTCAACATTAGTTATGTTTTGGGTTTCTAAGTGATCGTTTAGGTTAAGTGGAGTGTAGTTAAGATCGTTTGTTACTATGGCTTTATGTATAGCACTAGTGTGGGATTTTGTGTGGAAGAATGATTTTAGTCGACTAACTTGTTTCCGCCATAGGTGCTGGATATCTATAAGGCCTCTCCCTCCATGTTTTCGTTTAATGGTTAGTCTCTCTATGGCGGATTTAGGGTGAAGGTTGTTATGTTTTGTAAGTGTTGTTCGTGTAGTTCGTTGTAATTGTTCAGTATCTGTTTTAGTCCATTATAAAACTCCAAATGAGTACGTTAGTATAGGAATAGCAAAGGTGTTTAGGGCTTTAATAAGATTTTTACCCGAGAGTCGGGTTTTACAGACAGCGGTGACTCTCTTCTTGTACTCTGTAGTTAGTGTTTCTTTAATTTTGACATGGTCTAGACCTTTTAGTTGTGTGTACCCTAAATATTTATACAAGTCAGTCGGTTCCAATGCGGTTATAGTATCCGACTCATTTACAGCATAGCTGCCAGGCCGGACCTTGCCTCTAACAATGTGAAGTGTTTTACATTTCTCTAATCCGAATTGCATATTAATATCCTTACTAAACTCGGCTGTAATATCTACTAATTTCTTCATGTCCTTTTTGGATTTTGCATACATTTTGATGTCGTCCATGTATATCAGATGCGATATTGTTGTTTCATCTGTAGAGTGTTTCAGGCAATATCCGGCCCCACAGCGATGCAGCAAATGAGACAGGGGATTGAGGGCAAGACAGAACCACAAAGGGCTCAGGGAGTCACCTTGATAGATGCCTTTTTTTATAGATATCTGTCGCGTTGTGACATTGTTGTTATTGTTATTTATTTGTAATGTGGTTTTCCATTGAAGCATTACATGGCGCAGAAAATCAATTATTTTTGGGTTTATTCTATAGATCTCTAGAATTTGTATCAACCAGGAATGCGGTACACTATCGAAAGCTTTTTTGTAATCAATATAGGTGCAATGGAGATTTCTGTTTTTTGATGTGGCGTGTTTATGTATAGTGGAATCGATAATCAGCTGTTCTTTGCATCCCATGTGTCCTTGCCTACAACCCTTCTGTTCCTCTGCAATTATGTTGTGATGTATAATGTGTGAGTTAATTTTCTTTGTGACTGCGGATGTAAGTATCTTGTAAATTGTTGGTAGACATGTGATTGGTCTGTACTGGGAAGGCTCAGATGTGTAATTAGTCTTGGGTAGCATATAAGTAATTCCTGTTGCAATAAATTCGGGTGTATTTTGTTTTCTTAATACGATATCTGTTAAATTTTTTGCTAAAGATTTATGTAATATAGATAGCTTTTTATACCAAAAATTATGTATTTTGTCTATTCCAGGTGACTTCCAATTATGTAATCTAGCTGTAATGTGCATAATGTCAGATTCTGTTATCCAAATTAAAATTCCATCTCGTTAATATCTCTCCATTTTGCTTCTTCATCTGCTATCCAAGATGCTTTGTCGTTGTGTGGTTTTTGTTCTTCCCAGATACTAGCCCAATATGTTTCCAGTTGTTCTTTTGAAGGTAGGTCAGGTGTGTGTGTGTTATTCTCATAATTTCTGTCGTTTTGTGGTTTTATTATTATTATTATTCGCAGCGTGGGATTTTAATCTACGACCAAACTGTAGAGATTTTTTTTTGCAATTTTCATTGGAATTAAAATAGTTATGTTTTAGTGTTTTTTTTTTCTTGTGACTTTAAGCCCTATCAGAATACCAGCGCTGTGTATTTGTCTTAAATAGTACCTCACTAAACTAAGATTGGGGCCTATTGGCCTCGTACAGAACCAATCGTAATTTCATGTACTTGTCTTATTTTTACCCGACTGCAAGGGAATGGTAATGTTTTTTAAACTTTTCTTTTGTTTCGTGAGTGACTAATAAACACTTGTTTCATTATTTGTTTTCTTTAATTGATAAATATCAATATAACAATGAAAATTAACTCATTTATAGAGTTTTAAATGGCTTGCAAGAGAATTCCATTAGTTTGAGTTATCATAAGATATTGTGTGCGCTATTATTAATTCTAATGTATATTTTTAATTTCTCAACTTAGTAATCACTAATTTGTCAACTTACCTTTACTGATATTCTCCATCGCTTTTGCTTTATTTTCACCAGGTTTTAAACCATCCGTTATTTTCTCCATGGCGTAAGGAGGTACCTGCCTATTTTTTAACACTGAAATGTTTACAAATCAATTAGAAATCTTATTAACAAAACCGTAGGAATGTTCGTACTAATACCTTCTGGTTATAAAGAAAAACAATGTTTAGTAAAAATAAAATTCTGCTATCTGCTAGTAGGTGATTCCGGCCGATACAAAGTTTGAAAAAATCATTTTTTAAAATCTTGTTGTACGGATCTAGTTGATGGGCTGTGGGACAGTTCGAAACAGATACCGCGGGCCCGGAATACCAAGGGCCGCCCTGCCCAGATCGGGAGGAGTCATTTGATAGTTTCCCAACACCAAAAAAAATGGATTTTATTGATAATTTAAAAATATGTCTATGTACTAGTATTACCAGTGTCAGTTGTTATCGTATTATCGAGATAAATAAATATCAAACTTTGGTGTTACCTTGGCGGACCTTCTTTGCGACTGCATTCCTATCGTCACTTATCTTTACCGCGGTGAGTACGTCCTCCAACACAACAGGAGGTAACTTTTCATTGTCTACCGCTGAAATTAACATAATGTTTTAAACAGACCTTTGATTTTTCGGAGACATATGGGTATTGTATAATTATCTGTTAGCGCCTATCTTGCTTCGGTGAAGGAAAACATTGCGAGGAGACCAGCAGGTCTGAGAGATAATTCTCAACGGCATGTGAAGATATTCGGAGGCCCATGTGTGGCATAAAAACTCTGACACAAAGTTAGGCATAAAAAAAGACATTTACGTTTCATTAGAAAATTAACTTGTAAGACAAACTGCCATCGCGACGGCGCGTTCGTGTTCCACGCGCGCCTCAAAGAGATGTCAGCAACATGGAAGGGGCCCGCAAAGGCCGACGCCCGTCGGTGCTGCAGGTTGTTTGAAAGAGATACCGCGGCCTCGGCGCAAGGGCTAAGAAGGAACATGGGTGGTTTTTAGTCAGTAGAAGTCTGACACTCACTTTCGCACTACCCTATAGGTCATCTGAACAAAAACACAGACAAAAAAAAACATTTAACATAAAAAGAACACACTTATTGCGATTACCTACCTTCACGAACGTTTTGAATGATTTCCGATTTACTAGAACTATTGTCAATTTTCCTAAATAAGTCTGCTTTATTTTGAGAAGTGACATGTTTCTTCGCCACAGCTGTAAGTGAAATATTGTGTAAAGTTTTTACGTTGAAAATATATTCCTCATTCTGAAGCAGCAAGGTAGAATAAATATAATTTTGTCTGGCCAAATACGACTACTAAGTTTTAAAACAAATCAAAATATTGAGCTTCAATTGATAAACAACGAAAGCTTTTAAAGAAGTTTTGTCTACACGAACGTAGTTTAGGTTGAGATACGTCGTAGTGTAGATCAAGCTACGCCATAGCAGAGCAGACTACGGCGTAGCACAGACCGGGCTACGCCGTAGCCTAGAGCGAGCTACACCGTTCGTAGAAAACTGTATTTTTTAATTTATTATCTGTTTTTATTCTTCATGTCTGTGTCAATGTAGTATGTGTTTGAGACCACAAACCTTGTTGGATCTTCTCAATAACAACCGAATTATTGTCATTGGGTTGGATATTGGCCTCTATTTCTTCAGCGATTCCAGGCGCTAGTAGACCTTTTTCTACAGCTGAAATTAATATTATATACTGGTCTTATTATTATTCACTAGAAAAAAATATAATCAAGCTTCTATCATAATTGAGTGGTTTTAGTTTTTCATCGAATTTTTACTTTCATAATACTAAGTTTTTCGTCTCACCTTTACGTATTCCTTTTAAAGCTTTTTCTTTACGTTCAGTCGATTCTAAATTTTCCATTATGTTATCCATTACTAACTGTGGCAGCTGTCTTTTTTCTATAACTGTAATCGTAAATAACTACAATACTTATTTATTTACTAATTCAACTACGTTTCTTCTTGAGTCGAAAAACTACAAATTCCAGGGGTTTGTACTTTTTTGTATGAAAGCTGGCATATCGACCCACTACAATATTGTTAACGATTTTCGTTGTACTCATTCGTCGATCTTTATCCTCAAATATCTCGGTAACGTGGCACTTTGGGCTACCGTGTTTCAGGACATTTTTTGTTCGTCTTTATGTCCTCTATCCATACATACCACTTTGTTTGCGGGCCGCAATTTCGAAAAAAAAATAAAATGGCGGGCAGGTTGATATGCCACATCGGTTCTATCCCCTTTAAACTGTATATTAATTGCAAAAGTCGTAATGAAAAATACCCAACAAAAATCATTTAATTATAATAATTCTGTAGTATTAAGAAGTTGTTTTACCTTTTCTCACTTTCCCTATAACTTGAGATCTATTGTCAGCAGGACTGACAGTTGACTTTACTTCATCCATCACATCTGGCGGTAGTTGCCCTTTGTTTACAGCTAAAATAATAACATTTTTACTTTGGTTAATAGCCGCTTTTTGGGCTGTGAAGATGATGGATGAGAAAAGGATGCATGTAGCGAAGATGAGAATGTTGAGGTGTAGTATATGAGCATATTAGAGGAAGTTTGAATGTTGCAATAGTTACAGAATTTATTGTATTGGCATAATCGCGTGTAGCTAAAAGAGTAATTCAATTCAATTCAATTCGTTTATTTCAGATAGATTACATGCATAATAACCATCCAGAGGTACATCAATTTTTGAAATAATAAAAAAATAAAAAATTTATAAATGTTGACTAGTGAATATAAATGTTGATGGATTTCAATCCCCGTCGTTATCGGTACTAAAGCCTCGTATCCACTAGGCAACATTTGGCGCACGACATGTTCAAATTTAGCGCGGAAATTTCTTTTAGCAACGTTGTCTGTCTACGCATGATCAGGTGTCAGCGACATATTATTATGTCTCCAGAGAAACTGACGATTGGATACGAATGCCTAGTGGATACGAGGCTTTATTTTCCCCTTTTTACCTTTCTGGACATTCTTCAACACATTCGACGTATGGCAGGCAGTGCGTATATCTGCTATCACCTCTTTGGCAACGGCTTGTGATACGTGCCTCTTTGCTATCGCTGCAAGATACAATTTGTATTCTCAATTATTTGACGGCACGCTTGGCGCAGTGGCTGAGCAATTGACTGCTGCGCTGCTTGTCGCGGGTTCAATCCCCGCACGTAACGAATTTTTGTGTGACTTATAGATAGTATTTCCGGGTCTGGGTGTTTGGGTATGTGAGTTAAAATGTTTGTAAACGCACCTACGATTAATGAGGAGTTCCTAGGGTGTGACGTTTAGAAAAAAGAAAATTTGCTATCATTTCCCAATTCAATTTCCAGAACAGTATTGATGCTTAAAATTATTATACTGGGTGGTCCAGATAGAAAATAAAGATAAGAAGTCTTCCATACTAATTTCAAGAAGCTATCATTTGATAGCTACCAAGAATTGTGGAACATACACGGGGTATTGTCGTATTTTACATTTACATTCATAATCGTGACTTTTACAAATTATTTTGTATGAAAATTGAAAACAAAAAAGTTCATTTTAAAAATAATTCATACACCAGTGGATTCTTTCACATGGTCGCATTCATACGCTAGAGTTGTGGAATATAAAAACACGTGTATTTTGTTCTTACCACCGTCTAAAGACATTCCTTAGCAGGACGTACATTTTCAAAAATCGACTTATTTACGATCGGTCCAGCGTGCAATTTGCTCTACTTAAAGTGAGTGTTTAAGCAAGTTTACTGTTTTACCGACTTACCTTGACGCACTTTCTTCAAGACTATAGAGTTGGTATCAGTAGAACGTATGTTATAGCGTACATCGTCCAACACGGCCGCAGCTAGTAGTCCTTCATTGACCGCTAAAGTTAAAATACCCAATAAATAAAAGGTAGAATGTCGGACGACCAGTTTTCTAGGTGTATAGTAATATAAGTGGGTCCCGTCGGGGCTGCGGGTTGTTCGCAAGTGATACCGCGTACTCGACCTAAAGGGCTAAGAAGGAACATGGGTGGTTTTTAGTCAGTAGAAGTCTGACACTCCCTTTCGCTCTGCCCAAGTGCGGGAGGGGTTATTTGATGATTTCTCACCCCCCATAAAAAAGGGGTTTGGAGGCGGAGTTAATTAGTCGCTTTACCAATCTATCTATATATATAAAAGGCAAAGTTGACTGACTGAGGATTAACGCACAGACCAAAAAAAAAAAACCCTTAGGGCTACACAGCTTACTGATGTTTTTGTTACAAACATACAAATATGTAGTACCTATAAATATTATAGAAAAATAAATGTAAAACGCTCAATATCGACTATTCCACATTGATTGACTACATTCTATTATCACATCGTCCAATATTGAAATGCTACATACCCAGATCCCTGACCATTGCTACTTTTTAATTTTACTTGCTAATTTTATTGAATTTTGCCTACTTAGAAATAGTAATAGCATAACATAGTGCAATAGCTGCCCCGCAGAAAAAAAATTCGCTTTAAAACGGGTAAATGACTGCTTAAAATTATATATAAAATGGAGTACATTTTTTAAAATCGTTAGTACAATAAAGTACATATTATTTTATGAATATGTACCGCATTAAAATTAAGGTAATCATCCGTGGTCGTGCTAGGGAGGATCACACGTGTTAGTCCTGAAGTGGGACAATATAGGCTAATAAAAAAAGTAATCAACAGTCTATCTTTCGACTTACCTTTCCTAATTTTCTCTACGGCTTCAGCCTTATAATCAGTAGGCTGGACACTAGCTTTAATGTTATTAAGGACATGTGCAGGCAATACCCTCATCTCAACAGCTGAAATTGCAATTATTGTAGTTTTAGAAGGACCGATATTGGGGAAAGCAGGTCCTCATGAGTTACCAAGAGCGTTCATATGGTAGAATAATATAACCCATAATAGTAACCTACTTTTCGCAGGTTATGTTTAAGTCCCATGTAATAGAGGGCGAGCCTATTGCCATCAACCGCGCACAAATACGGACTCCGTGGCTTCTACTGAGCTATTTCTGATGGAAAAACCCAATAACACTTTGTCCGACCTGGGAATTGAACCCAGGACAGTTGCACTTGCGAGCACTAGCCTAACGAGGCCGTCTAATATCGTTTCATTTTTTATTTATTTATGTAGAATATACAGGTTCATTGTTGTTTTTAAAAAAGCGGCAATGTCTGTGTGATGTCGTGTCTATGTTTTTTGTGCATAAAACTAAGAAAAATTGAAGAGAATTTCAATTCGTAACAAAAAAACGCCTGAAGAAACTTTGAACGGGAGCTTGTAACGGGAGCGTAACTGAAGAAAGAACGGACCTGTTCCTAGACACAAAAATTAAAAAATATACCTTTATCTAGTTTCTTTAAGACGGTTGCTTTTTTGTCTTTAGGGCTGACCAGTATATCATCTAAAACAGCAGCTGGTAGTTCTCCTGAATTGACATCTAAAATAACAGATTGTGACATAAAAACCTGGGCATCAACATGGCAGATATAGTTTTAGAAAGAGGTTGTCTCAAACATAGGTTAGAATAACATGATGAAACACGATGTACCCGCGTAGTTTCCGTTCCCGTGGGAATATAGGGATAAAAATTAGCCTTCGTCACCCGGGAATAGTAGCTTCTCAACGGTGAAAGATTTTTTCAAATCGGTCCAATAATTTTTAAGTTTATTCGTTACATACAAAAATATAAGTTTGTAATATTATTAATATTAGTTTAAATATGTTACGGCTAATAGCCGAAGTGCGGCTACATTTAGTTCTAGCCGGCTAGAACTAGGTGTAGCCTAGCTGTATCCTGCTTCACTTCGGTTAGAACTAGGTTTAAGTGTAGCCGAACTTCGGCTATTAGCCGTAACAGATTGTAACATGGTAGAAGGGATAGCGATGCTGAAACGGTTAGTTACCACGTAGGGGTATCATTTTATAATATATCTGGGTTGTGGCGGCCTAATAGTAAGTCGTGTCGTGAAGTGTTGCAATTTGACAATGACAGGCCGTGTCGACGGTCCCGTCGGGGCTGCGGGTTGTGCGCAGATACCGCGGCCTCGACATGAAGGGCTAAGAAGGAACATGGGTGGTTTTAGTCAGTAGAAGTCTGATACGACCTTTCGCTCTGCCCAAGAGCGGGAGGGGTTATTTGATGATATTCCACGCTACAAAAAAAAAAGCACAACATAGTATTGTGTAACACTATGTTCTATGCTACATAAATACGTTTTGAATGTTGTATTACATTCGAGGACGTTCTCAATTATCTGAGACTTCTTCTCAGTAGCGTGAGCTTCGGTGAGTACTTTTGCAGCAATATCTGTATTCATAACGTGTTTCTTTCCCAAGGCTGCAATAAGTGGAGATACTTCAGGTTAGTACAATGGCTAAGATAAAAACCGTACGGCGGCTGCAAGCTAAATTATACCTTATCTTTACAACATAAGGTTTAAGTTAGCTTGTTCCCGCTGTACTAAATGAAATTGTTATTGAATTTAATTTAATGTTGTGTATATGACTGTGTGTATGTATTATTTTTACTATGAGTCAGTGATACTCGAATTAAATGATTTTCTTTATTTATTTATAAAAAAAAACCGTACAAATATATCTCAGCTATACAACTAGTAAAAGCAATGTCTTTTTCCTAGCCTGTGGGTAGAGGCCTCCCCTTTCTCATTCCAAAACCTCTCTATCTTGTGCGATCCCAGACCATTTTCACCACACAAACAAGATCAGATCATAACACCACCTTGGCCGCGGTCTACCCAGGCGGCGATTTCCTTCATCAGGTGTTCATTGTTGGCCACGTGACGGCTTCCGGCCACCGTAGACGCGGGCCTGTGGACGGTGAGTAATGGGCTAGCTCTCCGTCCATCCGTCTTATGACGAAGACAGGGCGTGTCGACGGCGCGTTAGTGTTCCACGCGCGCCTCAAAGAGATGTCAGCAACATGGGAGGGGCCCCCAAGGGCCGACGACCGTCGGGGCTGCGGGTTGTTCGCAAGAGATACCGCGGCCTCGACATAAAGGGCTAAGAAGGAACATGGGTGGTTTTTGATTAGTAGAAGTCTGACACTCCTTTTCGCTCTGCCCAAGAGCGGGAGGGGTTATTTAATAGTCTCCTCTTCCTCGATATTATCTTCTGCCTAGCTTTTTCCCAACTATATGTTTAGGTATAGACTTCCAGTCTAACTGGAAGCCGACCCCAACATAGTTGGGAAAAGGCTAGGTAGATAAGATGACAGAAAATAGAAGCGACCTAAAAGTGAGAAGTGTACGCTGATTTCTTTGTCACGTTGACCCTTCCGCGATGAATTTCAGTAAACATTTGGCAGAGAATAGTGCGTAAGAACAAGATAATAAAGTTAAAAATAAACTTGTTTGCAATCCCTGACGTACCTACTCGTTTAATATAAGTACTCTATATTATTATTTCATTTCCTCTTTTCCTGTTTAGTCATTAAAGTTTAATAATATTCCTTGTTCTGTTAGAAATTATAATTACGATATTACTGTAATTCGTTTAAATCTGTGCATTTGTTTAAATTACTGTTTTTTACTTACATACACAGAAACACACACACAGTTTAAAAAATATATAGGTGCGTGTATGACCAGATGTATGAATGTGGACGAGGCAAAAGGAGTATGTAAGGATCGTAGCAAGTGGCGTTCTCTATTTTCTGCCTACCCCCATGGGAAAAGGGCGTGAGTTTATGTATGTGTACATAACATATCACACCTGGGACTCTAAAGGGTTAGGCAAAGGTGTGACTCAGTCAGTAGTTACACTTACCTACAAACAATTCGCCAGTGTTGTTTAAGCCTCAAGTAATAAGGGCGCACGAATCAACAGGGGCGACCACCAGAAAAGCGCCACGATGATGGCATCATTCCCACTAGTTCTACTGAACAGACCTACGATAGACCTAATGGGTATTATTTTTCGCAATAGTCCTACAATTCGATAAGTCTGCGATAAGTCTGCGAGGTTAAAGTGGGACTAGGCGGGTCACATTTCCAGGAGAGGTCAGGACAGATGGGCCAAAATCGTCACACACTGGGTGCCTGAAGACGGTCGTCGTCACCGAGGCAGACCCAAGAAACGTTGGCGTGACGATTTGGACTCGTTCGTGACTGATTGGCCAGAGAAGGCACAACACCAGGAGAGCTGGAAAGAAATGGGGGAGGCCTTTGCCCAGCAGTGGGACACAATAGGCTAATAAAAAAAAATAAAAAAAAAAGGTCCTACAATTCAAGGTGGGCACAAAAAGTCTCACTTGTTCTACCGGTCCTATTACAAAACTCTTCTTTAAAACTAATGGGGTTTTAGTTCTCACAGTACTACGTCTTGGCATAGGTCGTGAAGAAAAAGTAAGAAGAGATAGTACAATAGTCAAACAGTCGAGCATAGCTACTATGCTCGACTGTTTGACTCTTAATACTTTATCTATGTTCTATAATATAAAAATGAATCGCTGATTGTGTTGCTAAGCGCAAATCTCGAGAACAGCAGAACCTATTTCGCTAATTCTTTTTTTAGAATATTCCTTGAAGTATGAGGATGGATCTTACGCAGAGAAAAAAATCAAAAATTGTCTGAAAAGGTCTAAAAACAACACTTTTCTATACTCCCATACAAACGATTCGTAATAATACTTAAAAGTCAATTTGAACTTTAATACCATACCATAAAGTTCAGGTGTTAGTGGAGAGGTTCCGCGAAGCCAAAACAATTGAGTGACGTTTAAATCTGATAATATAGAAAAGTGAGTGAATGAGACGTAGGTAGAGGTAGGAGAGAATGTAGGTAGTAGGTTGGTGGTAGGTAGGTAGGTAGGAAAAAGGGCATTGCAACGCATGCCAGGGACAGCTAGTATTGCATAAACAAAACGGGAAATATCATTGCATCACAGAGCTATAATTATTTACAGGAAATACCCAGAGTGCATGACGCATGTTGTTTTTGTTGATGACCGTAATGAGAGTTTAGCATTGTTTGTATATTAATAATTATGTCCATTTATTATGGTAATTTTAGATATCCACATGGACAGATTAATATTAATAATATAACAGCGCGATAACTTTTAGCATATTCGGGTAACCGATGCACTTTTAAACCTGGTCATTACAATAGAATAAAGTCCATTTCACGAAAGAAGTCTCGCGGACAATTGTGGAACTAAATTTAACAGATCGGCCATGTTGTCGTTTGTCGATGTTATCAAGGTGCGTTTGTTGTGGTAGATATTTTGTGAGTTTATTATTGGATTAGTGCGTTATAAGGTTTATTTACGATGTCAAAAGTTGTGAAACAACATTATGTCGCGCGACATACAGCGCTGCGTCTGCGGGACTTCTTTCGTGAAATGGACTTTACTAAAGACCACCCACTTTGAATGAACTCGAGAACTAACGCCTGTGAAAGGAAAATTATTACCAGGTACGAGTTTGTTGGGCTTATTCGAGACATTTCATAAGATAGATTATATGGTATGTGTGATATGAACCACTGCTGCAAGGTTTTGGCTGGGCCTTGCAGCAATGATGTCGCAATCTATTTCTGGTTTAGGTTTTGATTTTGTCTTTGAAAGTTTTACTAATAGTTTGTTAGTTCATTGTGACTAACACTATGAGTCTTGTTGCTTTAATTCATCATCATCATCATCATTTCAGCCATAAGACGTCCACTGCTGGACATAGGCCTCCCCCAGAAGGGGGGAGATTTGCTTTAATTAAATGATTAGTATTCCAGTTATTCACTTTTCCACAAATTTATTATTATTAGAACTTACCAGTTTTGACTTTCTTCATAACTTCAGATAGATTGTCATGAGATTCGACATCAATGGCGGCTAAGTCATCCAAGGCGCCAGGTGCAAGGAAGCGTTTATCGACCCCTACATTAAATATTATCGCAATTAGTGGGTTAGTTGTATTAGCTAAGTACTTGATGCTCAATGATATAATTAAGTATATTTATGCGCTGAAAAATGCCGAGTTACGTGCGTTATAGTTTCCAATGAAATCATATCTTAGTTTGCTTTCTATTATCATGCGTTGTAAAAAAATTAGAGTCACAGCGCTGACTCAGTGGAAGAATATCCTGGTGGTGGCTGACAAAAATTTCTAAATTAGTACCATGAAATTATATTAACAAAAAAATAACTAATAAGGGGAGGTAAGGGCAGCAGAATGATGGTAATGCAAAATAATATTGATAAAACAAGATGACGGATTGAAGGTGTTAGTTCCGATTTTGGCCACGCGTCAATAAACGCTTGTAGGTATGGCACAGAAGATTTCTTTTATCATCGGCCTAGTCTGTCCCACTGCTAGGCAAAGGCTCAGCATTCTTCCATGGCTCCCCTAGTTTGTTTATTATTTACCGTCTCCGATCAATCCATTAATAATTAAAAATAAACAAAATCCCACACAAGTATTTTTCACAAATTACCTTTAAGGATGTCCTGTATGATTTCTGCTTTCTTGCTTTTCTTATGAGGTTGCAAGCCGGCGACTAAATCATCCATGACTGCTGGCGATATATACCTTTTCTCTAGGGCTGAAAATACAATAGGGTAGATGACAAAAGAAATATAATTAGTCCGTCAGATAGATTTCGATAGACGTAAACAAAAAATGAAGACGATACATGGTTTCTAAAACTCGTGTGACGTCACATTTCAGTACATTTTTACCACGTAGTGACGTCAGAAGACCCCACTCATGATATTTGACGCGTTTTATCTTTGTAAATTTTTATTCATTTGTTAAAACAAAAAACACGTATCCAATATTTTTCGAGAGTCTAACTGGCAAACAGAAAACAAAAACAAAAAACAACAACAGAACAGAAACATATTTTTTTTAGTCAGGAAACATTCTCTGCAGCAGATGCAGTAGCTATGCTGTTGCGCGTTCGCATCGATACAGTCGCAATGCGGTCGCTAGCTGTTTGCCCTCGCCCACAAAACTTACGCGCGTTAGTAGTGATGCGACTTTTTGTAGCTACAGTATCGCTACAAAAGTCGCCGTGGGCAAGGGACCTAAGTGCTATAAATGTCAATAATGAAACTGAGTTAAATTACCTTTACGTATTTGTTTTAGAACCTCAGACTTGTTGTCACCTGGACGCACACCATCGAGTATTTCGTCCATAAAATCATGCGGTAGTCGCCCCTGCTCTACCACTACAATATATTTAATCGATAATGTTATGTATCTGAGTCGTAGGTATAAATATCATGTTTTGAAACTACAAACTCTGCCACCCATTAAACAAGGTGCAGTTTTGCATCTTCGTCATTCAGGAGATTGTCATAAAAGACGTAAATAACCAATTTATAACCTATCAATTTTAATATTGATTCGAGTCGAGAATAATTACTCTGTTTACCTCCTTGAATTTGACGAGGATGCAAAATGACACCATGTAAGTATAGTTAAAATTTTGGTACAATCAATTTTAAAACCTGTTTTAATACAAATAGTCACTTTGAAATCAATTTAAAATACAGAACGTTAAAGTACATAGTTGTTTTTAAGACAATTCAGATAAATTATCTATGATTGAATGTTTCACGTACTGTCGAACAAGCTAATAAATATACTAGTAGAGTTTTTTTATAATTCCAGTACACTGAAAATATTGATTGCAATTTTGTTTTACAAAGCGTTTCGCTTAAGGCGACTGATGTCAAACGCTGTATCGGTTGGCATCAGTCTCTAAATGTATCGGTATAATTTTAAAAGTAAATGCTAGTTAGCTGGCTGTATACTTATTAGCTTGTTCGACTGTACAGTATAATTAAGAGCCTTTACAGTCCGTACCTTTTCGGAGGTTTTTCAGTACAGCAGATTTCTTATCACCTGAGCTTACCTCAGCCATCACCTCATCTTTTAGAGACGGTGTCACATGTCGGTTTGTTACCACTGAAAATTAAATTAATTTTATGAGTTTTACGTCCCTGGTTTTTTCTTAATTTCCTTTTTTTTTTGGGCGGTGAGAAATCATCAAATAACCCCTCCCTCTCTTGAGCAAAGCGGAAGGGAGTGTCAGACTTCTACTGTCTAAAAACCACCCATGTTCCTTCTTAGCCCTTTATGTCGAGGCCGCGGTATGTCTTGCGAACAACCCGCAGCCCCGACGGGCTAATTTTAATCCTTAACTTGTAGGCAGTTTTTATGCAGCCCATGGCTCTCTTACTTGGCTTTACATCTTGTCAGGAAATATCTCTCAGGTACCTATGCAGGTTTGGTTTCCTCATGATGTTTTCCTTCACCGAAGCATGTGATAATTAGAGAATATGCAATTCAAAACATAAGGGGTTTGTGTCTTGGGTTCGAACTCGAGACACATCACTAGGCTATCACTGCTTTACGTTACCTTTTACTTTCATCATCATTGTGAAAATTAACAAGGAAATTCCATTCAGCAATAAAGGTTATTTGTGATTGACTGTCACAATGATTAAGTGATATGGAAAAATAGTTAATAATTAGATCTACAGTCCTACCGGTTATCTAAGACGGTACCAGACTTATCTACGCAGACAGGCAAACGTATTAAACGGTCCGATTCGATTCGAAGTCGTATGTCTATCTTTTTTTAGCATTACAAAAGTTTAGCTATGTAGATAGACTTATGACATATATTTCTCGGGCACCGTTTGAATTAATAGTAGTTCCTTTTATTCCAAAACAACATATAATACATATTTTTTTAACTTACCATCGCGGATTTTCTTAAAAAGTTGAGACTTTCTGTCACTTGGTCTAATTTTGTTAAGTACTTCATCCATAACAGCGGGTGATAGTTCCGCTTTGTCCACCGCTGAAATATGTGTTCTTACATTTGTAACATGATCAAACCAAACTCAGCTATTAATTCTATGATAGTGCTTTCGTAGATGACTCCTTTGGAATTGTACTTTGAAACTTATAAAAACAAGGCAATTGTATGTCTCGTATTGTAACTTACCATTTTGAATTACGTACAAGGCTTCAGCCTGGTCTTCACTTGTATGCTGTGGTTCTTCCAAAATATCATTCAGGACCAGAGGCGTGACTAGCCTCCTTTGAAGTTCTAAAATTAGACATTAGTTATGTTGAATTAAATAGTGTCTTTACTTATATAAATAAATTATAATGAATGACGGATACCTCGCACGATACGCGTATATGAGCATGATTATACAACGCGTATAATTATACAACTGATCGCAATCCGAATTGGCCGCGAAGTTTACCCAAACAAATAGGTCGGCTGCAACTGGTCGTTTGTTGCTGCCCAATTGCCACACCCACACTGAAACTCTCTGTGTGTTGTCATTTTAACACCCATTTTGTTTGAAAATAACCTACCCAGTAATTGGTTTACCGAATACTGCAGTGTTATTACATACCTTGGTTTGTTAATGCATACCTTGTTGAACTTTTTCAATGACTGCAGACTTGGTGTCACACGATCTTACATTATCAAGGAGATCAGACATGAAATCGGCCGGTAGTAAACCCTTTTCTGCGTCTAGAATTGTAAAACATAAAAAAAGATTTTATTGAAGCTTCACGAATACCTTCTTGTAATTTTTCTACCTACCCTTCGGATGGGGTTCGGAGTGTGAAAAGTACTTTACGACCTATTCCCATATCTACTGAATATACACACAAAATTTCATAAAATACGGTCAAGCCGTTTCCGAGAAGTATGGCAACTAACACTGTGACACGGGAATATTATTTTAGAGATAGATAGATTGTACCTGCTTATGGTAAGCAGGTACAATCTATCTATCTCTAGCTTTATTATTAGAAGACATTTGGTAATTGTTTTGCAAAATCTATTTGATCAATCAAATGGCGTAATTAAAAATCATTTTATTATGTTGTTCTGATTTTCAATCTTAGTAAAGTTGTTTTAAAGGGCGACGTACCTTTGAGAACGTTTCTCAAAACGTCACATCTATTTGAACTTGCGTTTGCATGGGCCATGACATCATCCACGGTGGCTGGCCAAACATGCCGCTTTTCTATCGCTGAAATAAATTGTAATTAAAAGGTTAGTTCTATTGTTTTTTTTTGGGTTGGCGACATTTGTGTTAAAGCAAAAATAAACTTTTTTGATTTTTTTTGTTGTACAGTCAGTGCCTAGCATTACCTGACCCCTCTTCTTACACTACTTGCCCTCTTCTTCTTTAGTTTAGTTTATTTATTTATAATTATCAAAAATTACATGTCAGGTTAAAAATTAAGAATAAAAACACAAATCATTCTCCGCTACAACGAGCATCAAATACAAAAGTAAATCATACATTAAGGCAAAATTAATAATAATTAATCGGGTCATACTAAATCGAGAACACAGAAATATATAATGATATAATCATAGAAACAAGTCAGTAATAATTAAGTAAGTATGATCTGAAACCATTCCTTTAGGTCATATAATGCCTGGTCGGCTGCTGGTTGGATTTATTGCTGAGCACTGACTGTACTAGTAGCACTACGACCACGACTTTACATATATCCGTAAAAAATATTCATGATAAAAATATAATATATGGCCTATAGCTCCCACGAATAATGTATCTTCCAATCAGTGTTATTTAAAATAGTTCCGGTGATTAGCTCCAGTATACAAACTAACTAAATTATAAACAAATTTTACGCAGAACATTTTTATCTTCTCACACGCAGAATACTTCAGTTATTTTGAGTATATATTATATAGGTTTTGTATTTTACAAAATATTGTTACATAAAATAGTTTTTTTCACTGACCTTTGCGGACTTTCTTCAAGAATCTAGCTTTATTATCCGAAGGACATTCACAGGCGAGTATATCATCCAAGACATCAGATGATAGCTCTCCCTTTGCAATCGCTGGAACAGCAGACTTGCCTAAAGCCTCATTTATAACATAAAATCACGTCTACAATCCCTTAAGGGATAGGCAGAGGTGTACCAAATAGACGATGATAATGAGAGCACCGGTGGCCCAGTGGTAGCGACCCCGACTTACGAACAGTCAGTCGTGGTTTCGAACCCAGGCAGGCGCATTACGTTGTGTAATTTATTTGCTGCTCTCAAAACGGTGAAGGAAAACATCGTGAGGAAACCGGCATGTCGTAGACCTAAAAAAGTCGAAGACATTATAGACCATCCCCTCTCATAGAGAGAAGGCCTCCCAGCAGTGGGTGGGACTTATAGGCTGATGATGATTATCTAGGTCATAAATATAACGCAGTGAAATTCAATCCGCGTGAGGCCTGTTAACCACGAAAGAATTTCGTATTCACTCAAAATTAATCGGTCTACAAAACCCATTGCGACAATTTATCATGTTAAACCATTTCATGTATTGGGAAAAGACTGACTGTTGTGATTGGAATTTACGGTCCATTTGAGAAGCTAGTATTTTCCTTAATATTCCATTAAATGACTATAGTTCTAGACGCATTGCGGTTAATAATAATAATTTATTTATTAACAGATAACAAGGATCCATAATGGTTAGTAACAATTAGAACTTATAAACTATGTTAGTAAGCACAGATATCAAATAAATATCACAAAATCACAATTACAATAAGAATTTGAATTAAAATAAAATTGTAAGATTAGTCTGTAGGTGAACCATGCAGCAGTGATTCACGTACTGACAGTCGAATCGTTCAGAAAAAGCGTTCAGAATACTGTTGCGGCTGCCCCGCATCCTACGCACCAGGGATGTGCACCGCTTGCGCATGATTGTGTGGAAACAATCCACACGTGCCTCGGCAAACATCCCCGACGCGCTATAGAAGCGAGGCAGCCTCAAGAGCATCCTGAACGCGTTGTTGTATTGGACACGTAGAGCGCTGTACTGTTTCTGCGTGTCCAACCATAGACTGCTAGTATAAAAAGACGTACAAAATGCCCTAAATAGGGCTATTTTGACGTCCCTATAAGATTGCGCATGTATAACAGGACAGAGCAAACATGTAAATACTTTTGTTTTACCTGAATCTGGGCTTAAAATTAATTCTCATATTTATTACTTTAATTGCTAAAGTATTTGTAACCTACCTTTACAGACTTTCTTCATGATTTGAGACTTGTTGTCATAATTACGCACATTTAATAGTACGTCACCCATGACACGAGGTGCATACTGACCTCTTTCTACAGCTGAAAAATCAAAAATCTAATTTAAAAGTTATTTATTAAAATTAGGCTTATAAATCAGCACTTTTCTACAAGAGACAGTCCCCCAAAACGCCTACCATTTGTCACTTTCTTGTATTTAATTTTTAGCTGGGAACAAGAAGTGGCAAAACAAACTCCCCAGCAACACATCTGTCTGTTAGGTTAGAAGAACCAGATTCTTAACAATAGAAATATTCATAATCATTGTTTCAATATTATGTTATCATAATTTTAAAAAAGGTTAGTTTAATATCGGTCCACGAATGGGAACTAGGGAGCTGGGAACAGCTGAGACTCATCACGGCTAGCCTTTTTCTAATTCCAATACCAGACGTTGTGGCTGAGCAATTGGTTACGGCGCTGCGTGTCGCGGGTTCGATTCCCGCACGAAACAAATATTCGTATATCCTACAGATAGTTATTGTTCCGGGTCTGGCTGTTTATGTGAGTTTGAATTGTTGAAAACGCACCTACGATCCAGGAAAATTTAGGAATTAAGAGCAGGAGGGAGGGGGGGGGGGTTAGGAGGATTAGGGTTTTTTTTTTTAAGAATTGCCCGGTTACGCAGCTGACAACCTGCCTAGATGACCTGCGAAATAGCATTCAAAATTCAAAAAAACCTTGTGCAACAGTGTTCTATTTTTCAACTTATGTTTGTATCATGGCTGTATTTGGCTGAATAACCAAATTTAGTTCACAATGGTATCGTTCAGACCTAAAAACATAAATAAAAGTTACATATTTGATACAAAATTGTATCCTTACCAGTCTGGATTTTCCCAATAATGATGGACTGAGTATCATTAGGATGAACAGCATCGAGTATATCACACAGGGCTTCGCGAGGTAAGTTACCTCTTTCTGCCGCTGAAAACACATTTTGATTAGGGATGCTTCCTGACTAAATAAAATATGATTGATGATGTCCGTCTGTAAGATTATCGAAAAATATTGGATATGTATTTTTTTTATCAAATAATAAACCTTTTTGAATGTTCTTGATGACTTTGGCCTTATTGTCAATTTCCTGTGAGTTCGATCCTTGATCGTCCAAGACACTCGGGTTCAACCTTTTCTTTTCGATGGCTGAAATAATGTTTTATGGGTATTATTATGTTCAGGAACAAATACTCATATAGACGGTGGAAACCAATGTTGTTAAGAGCGTGTTGTAGGATTATCTACCTTCGGCGCTGAGTCTATCGTTGGCATGAATTTAAAAATTTCCACAGTCAAGAGTAAAACCTTATTATCTGATTTACCATCACAGACTTTCCCAATAACTTAATCTTTGCTGTCCTCTGGAGGAACATTCTTGAGAATGTTATACAGTACATCGGGCGGTAGAACACCCTTGTCTATAGCTAAAATAAATAGATAATGGTTTATATGTCTCGTGTTATTGTCCCTAAATAAACTTTTTTTTTAAAATTATAAATGTAACAAGTGAACGCTCACACTTATAACATGTATTACAGGAATAAAATAAAATAATATTTAAGTCGCAATCGAGGTCCTTAGCAACAAGATAAACGAGGACAACTGAAGGAAATTAACGCAGTCCACAGGCAAAAAGGATGTCGCCTGACTAAAAAAAAATATGATTCTGTTTAGTCTGTCAGTTATTATTATTATTATTATGAGCCTATACTGTCCCACTGCAGGGCAAAGACCTCCCTTCCCTTATGTGGTTAGATTATCGAAAAATTTTGGATAGGTACGTGTTTTTTGTTTTATCAAATTAATAAAAATTGACGAAGATAAAAGGCGTCAAAAACCATGAATAGGGGCTTGTGACGTCATTTTTAGGTAAAAAAAATATGTACTGAAATGTGACGTCACAAGAGTTTTCGAAGCACTGTATGGTCTTAATTTTTTGTTTACGTGAAAAAAGAAAAAGAAAACTTTTCCTGAAAAAAAAACCTGTGGAATATGATAAAAATAAGGCACCGGATGCACCCTGTCAGTTTATTTAGGGCAGTCCTTACACCCTGTATTTACTACAGTTATCACTATCGCTACATATTATAAAACAAACTCCTCCACCGCGCCTGTCTGTCTAACCGCGATAAACTCAAAAACCACTGCACCGATTTTCATGCTGTTTTCACCAATGGATAGAGTGATTCTTGAGTAAGGATTTAGTTTATAACGTGTCAACGCGCGAAGCCGCGGGCATCAGCTAGTGAAATAATAAGAATAAGTTACCTTTGCTTATCTTCTTTATAGTTTCAGACATACTATCCGTTGATTCGACTTTGGCAAATAAATCATCTAAAACAGTAGGCGAAAGCTTTCCACTTGCTACCGCTAAAATTAATATTAAGTTCCAATTTGGCACGATTTCAACAATAAATATTAACAGAATAATATTTCTAAACCATTGCATACCTTTACGAATCTTTTTCAATACTACAGATTTCTTGACCATAACATTTTTCGAGTCACTTTTTTTCAATGCATGTAACGTTTTCTTAATTTTTGGTTTAAAATTCCTTTTTATTAGCCCTTAAACGGAATTTGTTTTATTAATTAGAACTTTACGTAGATGGCGACCAAAGAAACGACGAAGCTGGACTGTATGAAGGATGATATGGCTAGAAAGGAGATGACTGCTGAGATGACGAATAAAAGAAAAGTATGGAAGAAGAAGGCATGCTGCGCCGACCTCAAATAAATTAGGATAAGGAATAAGATAACGCGCGCCATACACTAGATTAATCTTAAGGCAAAATAGTTAATGGGACGCTGACGCCTCCTTCTGCGAAGCAGTGATGCTAGCGAAGGAGGTGGCGGAACGTGAGAGGGAGAAAACCTCTCGTCCCAGCCGCCGCGGGAGACGCTCCGGGCGTCGGGGGCCACGTGACGGCTTCCGGCCATCGTATATGCGGCCCTGTGGACGGTGAGTAATGGGCTAGCTCGCCGTCCGTCCGTCTTATGACGACTACAGGCCGTGTCGGCGGCGCGTTCGTGTTCCACGCGCGCCTTAAAGAGATATCAGCAACATGGGGGCCCGAAAGGGCCGACGCCCGTCGTGGCTGCGGGTTGTTCGAAAGAGATACCGCGGCCTCGGCACAAGTGTTAAGAAGGAACATGGGTGTTTTTAGTCAGTAGAAGTCTGACACTCCCTTTCGCTCTGCCTAAGAGCGGGAGGGGTTATTTGATGATTTCCCAACCCCCACAAAAAAAGGCAAAATAGTTAGGTACAGTTAAACTGGCTCCTGTATCACTGGTCTATCGCCTCGAACACGAATCATGGACATTACACAAGTTTGTAACCACTTTCTTCTGTAATAAAGATGATTGAGTTATCGGGTTTAACCAGACAAGGTATGCGCTTCGTTAATCTTCGTTTCTATATCAAAATCAAAATCAAAATCAAAACTTACTGATAATCAGCATTATCAAACTAGGCTGATAATCAGCACTTTTGGAACGTCAAAATTTACTTTACTTTACTTATTTACAAGTGACAGTCCCCCAAAACGCCCACCCTTCGACACTTCCTAGTGTTTTTGCTGTAAAGAAGAAGTGGCGGAACAAACATCAGAATATCAGAACAAACGTCATGAGTAATAGTCAAAGCTTCTAAGTACTATCGATTTCGAAGATAGTCAATAATTTCCGAAGCACATATTTTGGGAGATCAGCTCCCGTATTCGATTCGATAAGTACTATAATATCTATCTTTTTTTGGCATAACAACAGCAAGCTTAATACACATTATGGCTTTGCGTATCGAAATCGACTGACCGACCTAAACGTAGAAAAAGGCTCGGCAGATGATGATTGACGAAATTAACGTTATCAGTATGTCTGTTACGTCTTTACGGCTAAATTGAGTCGAATCGAAGCGCTTGTGAATAAGTGGCCTGTACTTACCTATCTGGGTCTGTAGCTTGCATGCCGTTTCATGTTCAGGGCGGAGATATGTTGCTATTTCATCTACAATTTCATTTGAAACTTGGCTCTTTTCCAGGCCTGAAATAAAAACCCAAATTGGTTTCTCTATGAATACATAATTATTATTTAATAAAGCTTTTTTAACAGATCGTTAACAATTCAGATATTTGCTGTTGACTTACAAGAGTTATTGTTAAAAGAAGCTATATTGAAAAATTAATTAAAAAACGTACATTTACGGACTTTTTTCACGACATCTGATTTATCGTCGTCAGGGTATACATGTGCTAATATATCATTAATTATACAGCACGGTATATGCCCACTATCTGCCGCTGAAATAAAAAAAAAAAACCAAAACGTGACGGAGAATATTGAAATAACTATAGGGTCACCCTATATATTTTAAGAGTACAGTAAGTGTATCTTCCAAAAATTACAATAAAATAACATAACATCATGCCTGTGATCCCCGAAGGGTTAGGCAGAGGTGTACCCATTAGTACACCCACATTTCGTCAGTTATGTTTAAGTCCCATATAGGTAATGGAGGCGAAGCTATTAGCATTAACTGGATACTAATCCAGACTCCATGGCTGCTTCTGAGAAATTCCTGGTGGAAAAACCCAATAACACTTTACCCGACCTAGGAACCGAAACCTAGGACCTCATGCACAGCAGTCGCGCTTGCAACCACTAGACCAACAAAGCAGTCGACAATAAAAAAGAATTTTAAAATTTTAACGCATCGAGAATCGCGTTTTCTCAGAAAGTGTTAGTAGGATTCAATAAAAGCATGAGATAAGTATTTTTGACTTACCATTACGGACTATGTTCATGACTTCAGATGAATCGTCACTACCGTTTACATCAGTTAGTATTGTTTTAGTCACTGATGGCGTCATGTGCTTCTTCACTACAGCTGAAATTAACTTTTGATGCTCACTACATAATCTAATGTTAAAATTAGGAAACGTTACCTAGCCTGTAGGTACTTTGTCTTCTATATGTCCCTGTCTCTATTGCGAACAACAATCAAACTAAAAATTATAATATGATGTGGAAAAGTGACGAGGAAAAAAACAAACTACGAGCTTAGATATCTACTATATCTGTAGTGTTATTAAATTTGGTCAAATACTCGTAATGTATATTCGTAACAACGTAGCAAAGACTTATAAAAAAATAAATTGTAATTTTTTTTTCAATATAGAGAGTACGACTTTTTAGTCACCGTCCAAATTTTTTTCTAAGCTTTAGGTATCATTCACTAACACCATTTTAAAAAAAAAAACAGTACGTATAAATTTCATATTAAATCATTTTCTCGAAAGAATTATCCACTCTCCGTGAAACGTTAAAACTTTGTGATGTAATATCTCAATATTTTTGTATTGAGTGATACTAAAAGAAAAAACACGTATTCAATGATTTTCGCCAAATTTTAATATATCAGAACTTGAACGGTGACTAAAAAATCATCTTGTATAAATGTCTGTTAGTGATTTACCTTTTCGGATTTTCTCTAATACTTGCGGTTTGGTGTCATTTAGCCTTTTCTTTGCGACTATATCCTCTAAAACACAAGGTGCCAATTTGCCTTTTCCAATTACTGAAATACATTAATTAGTTTTAAAGTAGATAATTCCACATTCATAAGCCGGCTAAAGAATGGTCCTTAGCCGGCTGTCGAAAGTTAATCAAATAAAAAAAAATGTTGTTGTGTTGATATAGCTACAGTTCCAAGGTTGCGGAATTTGTTCGAAAGAGGCACCGCGACTCTGGAACGCAAAGGGCATTAAGAGGAACATAGGTGTTTTAGTCAGCAAGACTCTCCCTGGAGCGGGAGAGGTCATTTGATGATTTACTATCCTTAAAGAAAGGATAGGTACAGTTCTTTAACAATGAAGAAAAGAAAGAAAAATAATTGACGTACCTTTCTCGATTTTCCTAATAACTTCTGACTCACTGTCACCTACAGGCTTACAGACGGAAGCATCATTCATGTCGCTCGCTGGCACTTGTCGTTTTGACCCTATACAAGATTTTATTAATTTAGAAAAAAAATATCATTATTAACAAAAAAATACGTAGTATCTGTCTTACTCTGCTTCTGATCACCGAGGATATTATCCATGACAAATCGTGGGACGCGCCTTTTACGTATCGCTGCAATTTAAAACCATTACTTATTATAAATCAGTAATCAGTACCTCTGCATCATCGTTGGGAAAAGGCTCAGAAGATGATGACTTATTTTAAATCAGTGTATTTCGAGGCCATGTGTATAATACCTACACGGTGTGCATGTATGACCAGATATATTATTATGAACGCGGACGAAGCAAATGTAGTTAGAAATATGGTAGCAAATGCCGTTCTGTAGTTTTGCCTAGACATGGGAAAAAGGCGTTATATTTATAATGTATGTATGTATGAATATAAAATTTAAAAAAAAACTAAATTTATTTTTTTATTTACCTTTCCGGACCTTCTCAATGACAACACTTTTAGTGTCTAATACTGTTATACTTGCAAGTATTTCACTTACAATATCAGAAGGTAACTGCCCCTCGTTCACCGCTAAAACATGGTTAAAATATTATTTATACCATACCTACTCTAAAAAGCTTATTTTATTCACGCAAAACAGTGAATAAAAAGGCCTTTTATTCACTGTTTTGTTTTTATTCACTATTTTGGTGTTTGAATTTGGAACACAAAAATATATCCGGTCTCTATTTCAATGCTTACACAAAATCCTTGCGCTAAGATTCGAAATTCAAAACTCTTTGGTGCAAATAAATTCTCGAGATTTGATTGGTCGATATTTGCGACAAGGAGTTTGGCATTAGATTAATAAATATTGTTTCACAAGTTGACCACCCTAATGATAATAATAAGAAAATTACGCTTAATTTCAGTCATTGCTCTAATTTTAATGTCCATTTCAATTAATGTAACAATTCTTATTTCTTGATTAAATTTCTATTTTCGCTTAAATTATGTCTTTTCTCGTAGTCATGATATAAAGTATAGTATGCAACTCCTGAATAAAGTACGAATTTATATCGAGGGCCATGAATCACTCGCGTCGTTCAGGATTCTAACAGTTGAATCACTCGCTGCGTTCTTGATTCAATCATTAGAATCCTTCACTTGCTCGTGACTCATCTACGGCCCTCGCTTTAAATCCGTCCTTTATTCACTAGTTGCATAATATACTATTAAGTTGGATGAAGGACTATGAACAATATTTTTCTACAGATCATTCAGTAAAAGCGTGCGCTTCGGCAACTATCGTCTGTCTTCGGAAATAGAATCGCGTAATGAAGACTTCTAAAACAGAATTGTTACAACCATGGTATAACTTTACTACTTTTATTACTGCTCTATGCTATTCCACAAAGTGTGGGCTAACTAGCCTAAACATATGGACTAAGTGAGTAGCTACTGCCGCGTTTTGTAGGTGTATCTATCATTTTGCGTTTGTGAAAAGCTTTCACAATGTTTAGGCTACTTAATGTAGTGAATCGGTTGCACTAATTCGAAAACACGAAGATTGCCGAAGCGACCACCTTATCTGGTTTAACTGTACGCAAGTACCTTGACGGACATTATTTATGATATCACGCTTATGTTTACAGTGGTGTACTTTCGTAAGAACGTCATCCATATCGCATGGTTGGACATGTTGTTTTTCTATCGCTGAAACATATTAAAAGAAAATTCTGTAGGTTTTGTTTTTAATAAGTATTTAAATTCGATACCAAGGTGAAATAAGGTTGAGTTTAAGGGTCCTAGCACACGACGTATTTTAAACGCGCCGACGACGCACGTTTTAGGAACGCGCATCGTCTGCCCCGTAGATGCCAATTTTTGCGTTTTTATAGAATCAAATGTGCGTAAAGCACGATACAAACGCGTGTGTGTAGCGCATTCGAAACTCGTTTGAAGCGCGTACAAAGGGTCGGTTTGGGGTCACTGTATCTGCGCGTATACGCGCCGATGACGGGCGTATACGCGCTGAAGACACGCGTTTCACTATCGCCCCGTGTGCTCCGGTTACAAGGTTGCGTTCAAATCTCGTTTGAAGCGCGTACACGCGCGTCATCAGCGTGTCGTCGGTGCCGTAGAAAATACGCCGTGTGCTAGGGGCTTGTGAGCAACGTACTCGGTAAGCTAAATTATTACGTGGAAGTAAAATTCAATTTACCTTTCCGGACTTTTTTCAAAACTTCAGATTGAATGTCAAAAGAGTTTAAGGTAGCGAGTATTTCATCCATAACTTCAGGACACAGTTGTTTCTTGCCTATGGCTGTAAGAAACATATATTATATACTTGTAAAAAATTCACCCTCAAGAAGATTCTATGTTCTGCCGATAAATTATAAAAGTGTGTGTGTGTGTGTTTTTGGTACAGTAAACATGCTAACGTCTCCCAGGAGCCGTTAGCTTGTTTGGCGCTAGTTGCTAGCTGAACACTGGTTTTCATTGATTACTGGCGCCTAATACCATCAGAGGCATCACAGAGATACATTGCCATCCTAAAAACAAGGCTGAAATATCTTACTCCCCTGTTGCACTCAATATCCATCAAATTGTAACACAACAACGCTGCTTGTATAATGGTAGTAGGTACCTCCAGAAACTCATCCAGGGATCTCTGCTGCTCTTTGCCCCACTAGTAAGTATAGACTATTTTAGGTAACATTTTAAGAAGTCGAGTTTTCTTGCTAGAAAGGAGGCCTTAGCACAAACGGGCGGAAAAATAAAATCAACGTTTTATGTTACTTTTACGCCGCCAACTCGGGCTAGGGCCGTTGATGTAAAAAAACTTTAATGAAGTCGAGCGTTTGCTACATCAATATTGAACCTTTAACTTCGAACCTAACATTTTCACGCTCAGTATGAATAATTTTACAAATATTTGCTATTATTTCAGACTCACCATCTCGAACTTTTTCAAGAACATCACCCGGCGTGGTGCAGATCGAGTGTTTCTTTGATTTTGCTGAAAATAAGTAAAACATACTCCTCATTGACTAGCAAAATAAGTACAAGATATTGTAACCTTTAATATTAAGTAGGAGAACATCTTTTACTGTATCTTGAAACGGTAAAAAAAATGCCAACCTAAAGGGACGTCACCCACTGCATAGTCTACCACGACTTGTTGTATGACCGGCTGCTAATGAACAAAATGGTCGGACGAGAGGTTGTACGACCAAACTTTATTTGTGGTCGAAGCGACCAAAACTCTTTCTCCTGGCCATTTAGTGCGCGAGGTCTCTTAGTGGCAATGAATAGGGCACATTGTTCGCAGAACAGATAGCCGAAAGTTTGTGGAGTGCCCTTCTGAAAGGTAGACCAATGATATGATGAAGGTTACGGGAATTTGTAAAATACGAGTAGCACAAGACAGAACGACGAGGCGATTCTTTGAGTAGACCTTTGTTAAGCTGAGGTTGTTGTTTGATGATGATGATGATGATGATCTAAGTGGTCGTCTACATTATTGTTTGGTTACATGAAGAACAAAATCAGTAGTGGGTAATGGTAGTAGGTAACCGGTGGTAGGTGTTAAATTGATCGTGCACATCACTATCACTACATACATATATACATACATAGTATAAAACATACTCGCTTTCTCTGTCCCTATATCCCTATGTATGCTTAAATCTTTAAAACTACGCAACGGATTTTGAAGCGGTTTTTTTTAATAGATAGAGTGATTCAAGAGGAAGGTTTTAGTATATTATTTGACCGACATCCACGCGGGTGAAGCGCGGGTGAAATAAAAAAGTACAATTATTCACCTTTTTGAGTGTCGCTTATCATATCATTGGCAAAATCGCAAGGTTCCTCTGATTGATTTTTAAAGA
Source organism: Diarsia brunnea (assembly GCA_949774965.1). Taxonomy (NCBI): domain Eukaryota; kingdom Metazoa; phylum Arthropoda; class Insecta; order Lepidoptera; family Noctuidae; genus Diarsia; species Diarsia brunnea. The sequence continues at coordinate 16,156,534 of OX459001.1, forward strand.
TGTCATCCAAAACTTTTTGCTGAATTTTCCGCTTTTCTAACGCTGGAAAGATAAATGCATGAATAATTTAATTAAGTACTAACATTTTAGTTTGATAGTTTGGAGCCAATGTGAAAGCCTTTTTTTCTTTAGTTTTACTATGTTTTTTTTAACTTGTATTAATGTGAATAAGTTTTTCTATTGTTTATTTTCCTTATTCTGAATTTCTTCTACTGCCATGAGTCGGAAAGCCAGGGATTATACACTATTTGAATTTAACTATATGTACAACGGAATTTTAATGTAAAATATATCATTCTACAGTCTCACAATATGTGGACAAAAAGAAAAGATAGTAAGAAAATAGCTTTAGACTGCCTCGTTGGTCTAGTGGTCGCAAGCGCGACTGCTGAGCATGAGGTCCTGGGTTCGATTCCCGGGTCGAGCAAAGTGTTATTGGCTTTTTCCATCAGGAACTTATCAGTAACAGCTACGGAGTCTGGATTTGTGCCCGGTTGATGGCAATAGGCTCGCCCTCTATTACATGGCACTTAAACATAACTGGCGAAATGTGGGTGTACAATTAGGTACACCTCTGCCTAACCCTTCGGGGATTACAGGCGTGATGTTATGTTATGTAAAATAGCTTTACTATGCTCACACCGCAAGAACACACCATATAAATCGAAGAAAATTATGAGACACTAGTTATTTCTGCGACTTCGCTCCCGTTACGTACGGAACGTTTCAAATATTGTAGCCTTTAACATTCAGGGGATAGTGTAGCTTATTTATTTATTGAAAGTTTTGTAGTTTCCAGTTAGTAAAAGAACTTTCGGAATTGAATCAGTAGTACTGAAAATTATCCTCTACATCCTAACTTACAAACAAACTTTAAATCTATGTAATCTCTATATATATATATAAAATTCTCGTGTCACAATGTTAGTTACCGTACTCCTCCAAAACGGCTTGACCGATTTTTATGAAATTTTATATGCATATTCAGTGGGTCTGAGAATCGGCTACTATCTATTTTTCATACCCCAAGTATTAAGGGTTGTCCACACCAAAAATTTTTTAGTCACCCATCAAAGTTACCGGGAACGAAGTCGCGGGCATCAGCTAGTATTAGTATAGAAAAATAATATATTGTATGCTTAACAAACAAGCCTTTTTGTAAAAGAACACTTCATTGATTAAAAAATAACTTTTCTTATTTATGAACACGATGAAGTTGTTATTTCTCAAGTACAGACGCCCGCACAACAAACTACCCGAAACTGTCAAACCCCAATCAACCTTGAACCTTAATGCTTTAGAGATAAAATTGAAAATCAATTTGGCAGATTGTAGTGGCTTAATGTGTTGGCGTCATTAACTTACCTGTACGAATTTTATTCCTAACTGCAACCTTGTTATCCATCGGGAGTATGTCCTTCAGTATATCAACCATACATTCGAAAGGTATTTGTTTCTTTATTACCGCTAAAATAATACATAATGCATTCATATTATTTAAGCCATCTGTGTGGAGTGAGCGCGTTCTGCAATGGTATCCACGAAACGGAAACAGAACGTCTTCTGTTTCGTTTCACGGCGTCCCGTGGCAGACCATAAAACGAAAAGGGGACGATATCGTCGCACTGGGAGGGATAGAGTGAACCAGAACGACTAGAGATAGGTATACAAATACATAGAAACAGATTGCGGAGGAACTGTATCCCGTCGGGGCTGCGGGTTGTTCGAAAGAGATACTGCGGCCTCGGCACAAGGGTTAAGAAGGAACATGGGTGGTTTTTGGTCAGTAGAAGTCAGAACACTCCCTACCGCTCTGCCCAGCCCTGAGCGGGAAGAGTCATTTGATGATTTCCAATCCCCAAAAAAAAGGAGGAACTGTTTCTCACGGTTTGAGTTATTTAAATAATTTAAAAAAAATAAAATCTTCTGAAAATACTCAATTATTTATGTCTGTGCCTTTTGTTCCTGTATGTTTTGTGCAAACACCCCCACGTTAATGTCTAATGTGCCAAACTCATTAAAATTAAATATTAGTGCAGAACAGTTAGGACTTACCATTACGAACTTTTTTTAATATTTCAGATTTACTATCTTCATTATATTTATAACAAATACCCAATACTTCATCAAATGCAGAAGGCATGACATGTCTCATTGCTATCGCTGAAATATAACATATTTATAAATAAAAAGTATTCATCTAAATAATTTTAACGTGAGTGATACTCGCGCCACCAAAACAAAACCTACATATATTTTATTCAAATCCGTTCAGCCGTTTAGGAGTTATGAGGGAACAAAGAAATGTACATACACAGGTCAAGCACATAACCCTCCTTTTGGGCTTTACCGCAGACCGGTAAAGAGATTTTTACCTGCCCCACGCCACGGAAGCATAAGCTCGCTCTTTTTGCCGTTTGTTTGAGCGTACGTTTTGCAAATGCTTATTAGCTCTCCGAGTGTATTGACGCGCTCAGCAGCACCATTTCATCAGCGTAGCTAATGTTATTAAAGTAAACATCATCAATGTGGCATATCATCATCATCATAGCGGCTGCTAAGTTTGACACCAAGTCCATCGATGTACTGATTGAAGACCGTATGTGAGCACTTTATATTCAACAGAATATTCTTACTTCAAAAGATCATCTAAGTCGAGAGTCAGCATGGTCCTCCCATGATTTCAATAAGACAAAGTCTAGAACATGACCTCGATTGACGATTAGAAACATCGACAGAATCCCAATAAAAAGAAAAATGCCAGTTATGTTTCAAGTCCCACACAATAGGGGGCGACCCTATTGCCATCAACCGGGCACAAATCTAGACTCCGTGGCTGCTACTGAGAAATTCTTGATAGAAAATCCCAATAACCCTTTGCCTGACCTGGGAATTGAACCCAGGACCTCATGCAACAGGCTAAGCAGTAGCGCTATTTATAATAACAGACAGAAATAAATATCATATTTTTTTATACTGGCTGTTGCCCGCGGTTTCGCCCGCGTGGATGTCGGTTATCTTGACAAAATATACTAAAACCTTCCTCGATAACCACTCTGTTCATTGGTAAAAACAGCATGAAAATCGGTGCAGCAGTTTTTGAATTTATCGCGAACAGACAGACAGACAGACGCGGTGGAGGACTTTGTTTAATAATATGTAGTGATTTTCATTTTTAAAATCCCGCTTCTTTCCAGGTGTACGGATTCTCTTTCTCTTACCTTTTAGAACCTTCTGGAAGATTTGAGACTTCGTGTCGCCAGGAAGAAGTTCCGTAAGTAAATCGTCGATTACTCTGAATGATATTTGGCCGTTCTGTATACCTGGAATTATATTTCTAGTTCAACCGTGCACTTACAGTATAGACATGTATTATTTATAAACCATGTCACTAAAACTAACTAACCTTACTGCTTACTTTCATAATTAAAAGTGTAAACGGAGCTTCCACGAAGCCGTCAGTAAAGCATTATGTACATCAAACTAAGTAGAAATACTCTGCGTGATGTACATAATGCTTGGTTGGACGGTTCGTTTACACACCCTGTACACAAATTTTATGAAGTAGATTTTTAAAGCCGGCTTTTACCTTTCCGAATATTCTTCATAACCATTTCCATATAAGACGTTTTAATAGCGTCACCGACCTCATCCGTGGCACATGTCATATTATTGTCTATTTTTCCCAAAATCTTCAAAAGCGATGACGTCACTCTGTGCGTTTTAAACACTGGAATGTGACACAAAAAAGTATAATAAATAAATCTTTGAACTAACTACGAGTTCGAGTTGACCGCTGCGGATCCAAGACATCGGTGAAGGAAAACATCGTGAGGAAACCCGGACCAACCCGTCTTGAGCAATGTAGAAGGTGATCAATGCAAGTGCTTTATTCGTATGAGGAGAGGTCTTTGCCCAGCAGTGGGGCAGAAATGTAGGCTGGTATTAGAAACCTCTAAAAACTATGAAAGAAAAGAGCAATAAATATTCTGGTTAACTAATCCCAGCCGCTGGAATGAAAAACTGAACTCTTTCCTAAATCTCGGCAAAGGCTTGGATAGTTCCTGTCGGGGCTGCGGGTTGTTCGAAAGAGATACCGCGGCCTCAGCGCAAGGGCTAAGAAGGAGCATGGGTGGTTTTTAGTCAGTAGAAGTCTGACACTCCCTTCCGCTCTGCCCAAGAGCGGGGGGGGGTTATTTGATGATTTTACACCCGCCGCAAAAAAAAAGGCTTGGATAGTTCAATGTTGGCAGCATCATCATCATCAGATTATTAATGTTCCCACTGCTGGGACACAGGCCTCCTCTCTGTGAGAGGGAATGGACCATAATACACCACGCGGGCCCAGTGCGGTTTGGTAGATGTCGCATGTTTTTGATTTTTTGGTTCTAGTACATGCCGGTTTAATCACGATGTTTTCCTTCACCGTTTTTGTAAGCAGTGGTGTTTAAATAAATTACACAAAGTAATGCGCTTGCCTGGGTTCGAACCAGGGCCGCCACCGCTGCACTATCAAGATAAAGTAATTGGTACATCACCTTTCACCGTAAGAGAATTCGTAAAACAACCTGTTTAACATACCTTCACGGACTTTTTTCATCCTAGCAGCCTCCAAGTCATTGGGACGTAAATATTCGAGTATCATATCGATTTCACTCTCAGTTTTGTCTTTAAGTAAATTGCCCAGCGATTCACATTTAATGTCGGGTAAGGCTGAAACGACGAACGTTGATAAAAAGTGATTATGGTTCTTGTAAACTTATCCCAGCGACCTTCATATTATGCGGAAATTCTTATAAAATACTAGCTTTTGCCCGCGGCATCGCCCGCGTAGGTGTCGAATAATATCCCAACAAACTTTAAGGGAGTGCATTTAGAAAAAAATATGCAATAAAACCTTCCTTGAGAACCACTCTATCCATTGGTGAAAACCGCATGAAAATTGGTGCAGTAGTTTTTGAGTTTATCGCGAACAGACAGACGCGGCGGAGGACTTTGATTTATAATATGTAGTGATAGTGAGTATTAAAGTTCAATCATGTTTCGAAAGACACGAGGCGCCATCTATATTATCATAAGAAACTTATTGTTTTTTTTCTCGGGAACTGTAGTTTTTTCGGAAAGAAAGGTACTCTGTGTCCGTTTCCGTAAACTTGACAACGTACCTGCACTTACGTTTGCGTTTATAATATTATTAGTTAGGACACATAGTTATCATCCTTCACTTGAAAAACGATGACGATTTTTTGACAATGAAGTATTATTAGGTTTTAACCAATACTTACGGGTCCTTATCAAATATTTAGAATCTTTTCCATAGACGAGTATGTCCTTCATAGAAGGTGTCAATTGCCCTGATTGTACCGCTGAAATGAAAATTATGTTTTAAACAATCATAAAGAGTTACACTTAAACCAGTTGTTCCTTAGCTCGATGTTTTCATTTTGACGTGATACTAGGAAACAACTCGGCTGATAGTGTAAAATATGGCTTCAAAGCTCTCGTCCCAATGGTTTTCGCCATGGTTTTCTGACGCTGAGACTGATGATAATGATATATCAGTCACTTGTATGTACTAACAGACCCCATTACACATCGCTCCTCTCCTCTCTCCACTAGATTACATTACATTACACCGTACCATACGACAATAAACATGAACACATTAACAGAAATGACATACACACTACATAGTATGATCCGTTGTAGAATGAGGCCTGGGTACCAACGACTTTACTTATTCCGATTTTTACACCCGAAGGGCTGTTCAGACGGCGCTGTCCGTTAAACTTATATGTTAAAAAGTTGGAATCATACGTATTTTTTTCTTTTCTTCTTTCTTTCTTTCAATGTAACCCTTTTTTTGGAGGGTGGGAAATCATCAAATGACTCCTCCCGCTCTGGGCAGAGCGGTAGGGAGTGTCAGACTTCTACTGACTAAAAACCACCCATGTTCCTTCTTAGCCCTTTGTGCCGTGGCCACGGTATCTCTTTCGAATAACCCACAGCCCCGACGGGCCTCTCCCCTTGTGGGCCCCTTTTTTTTTTTTTTTTGGGGGTGGGAAATCATCAAATAACCCCTCCCGCTCTTGGGCAGAGCGAAAGGGAGTGTCAGACTTCTACTGACTAAAAACCACCCGTGTTCCTTCTTAGCCCTTCATGTCGAGGCCGCGGTATCTGCGAACAACCCGCAGCCCCGACAGGCGTCGGCCCTTGCGGGCCCCTTCCATGTTGCTGACATCTCTGAGGCGCGCGTGGAACACGAACGCGCCGTCGACACAGCCTGTCGTCGTCATAAGACGGACGGACGGCGAGCTTACCCATCACTCACCGTCCACAGGCCCGCGTCTACGGTGGCCGGAAGCCATCACGTGGCCCCCGACGCCCGGAGCGCCTCCCGCGGCGGCTGGGACGAGAGGTTCTCTCCCTCTCACGTTCCGCCGCCTCCTTCGCTAGCATTACTGCTTCGCAGAAGGAGGCGACGGCGTCCCATTCCTCCTCGCCCCGGACCATGGCTTGCACCAGGGCCGGGCACGAGAGGTCGCCACCGCCAATCGCCGCTACGAGAACACGGCGGGGTTCCGCCCAAGCGGGACCTTGTGGGCCCCTTACATTCAATTTAACCCTCAGGGTCCGTTCACACAGACCGACTTGTAGATGAATGTAACGGGTAATGCTTTATTTTCTGCATGTCTTCTTGCACATGTACCTATAAGGCTGGCTACTGCTTAGCCGGACAATCCTGTGGATGTTCAATTCAACGGGCCAGGGCCCCGAGTCTGCTATTCAATAAATAGCAGACTCGGGGCCCAGGAGTTGTTAAGTGGGCATTGTAATCTTACCTTTCAGTAGCTTCTTTAGCCCCCCTGACGGACAACAAGCAGTATTGCGTAATAATTCGAATAATTCACTGATTTCCATTGCATCCTTCTGTTTTATTAATTCGATGAGGGTCCCGCATGTTTCCGATTCTGGCGTTACTGAAATCATGAATGATAAGAATTGCTTTCAGGGTACTTTAGACTGCATAAAAGAAGACGCAGCGTGGGTAGGTCTCCTATAAGATGGTACGATGATATGGCAAAGGCCGCAAAAACTTGCAAGATGCAAAACACAAGACCTGTTAATGTGTGAGGGAGACGCCTATGCAGTGACGTCTTTCAGTTGTATTTTAGGGCTCCGTACCCAAAGGCTAAAAACGGGACTCTCTTACTTCGCTGTCCGTCCGTCTGTCTGTCACCAGGCTGTATCTCAAGAACCGCGATAACTAGACAAATCTTCACAAATTATGTATTTCTGTTGCCTCTATAACACCAAAATAATACTAAAAACAAAATATAATAAATACTTAAGAGGGGCCATACAACAATCGCGATTTTTATAGTTAATGGTACAGAACCCTTCGTGCGCAAGTCCGACTCACACTTGGCCGGTTTTTTTTTCTATTAGGAGATGGAAGATATTAGGATCAGGCAGTCTTGCATACAATTTCATTAGTTGTTGTTGCAGTTTAGGGCAAGAGCATAATAAATTATTTTTCTCAATATTTACGAGTTTTCCCATTTATTCTAGATCTGTGTTCATCAGGGCACTCCTGGTTGAGTAAATTAATGGTCGAAGGTGTACAAGTATGTTTTCTTGTTTCCAACCCTGAAATGTTTAGATTTTGGTTAGCTTCAGCTTAGGTTTTTTTTAGCCTAGCATAGCTTTAGCTTAAGTTTGGAAGCAACAATGATCTGAAGGGTTCTTGTTTTTATATATAAATTGTTAGCTTCGTCTGCATGGAAGACCAAAATCAACTCACAGAAACGGACTGAGACTAGGTACTCTACATGGGTTAGCAAATATGTATTTGTTTGTACCAGCTAAATACCTAAATCGTGAGCAACAGACAGACTTTGTAACGCATTTGTAATAATGTATACGCCATCGACATATAAAAATATAGTAAATAATAATAGTGATACGTTATATAGTAGAAGGAGTAGTTTGAACTAACGTATTTACCTTTTCGAATAATCTCTATCATCGGATCTTGACTGTCTTTTGTTTCTAATAATTTACGGAGTGCTGCACATTCTATTTCCCACTCTGCTAAGGGTTTAAAAGATTTTTTTAGTTCAAAAAGTAGTTCGTTCATTTAAGGTCTACCTTAGTTTATTCCGAGTGTGGTCCCTTTGTCTGATATTAATACATATGTGTTATCAATTGATATCGGATTATACGCGCTATCAAAATGCCAAAATATTCATTCAAATAGGGCGAAATATGCAAAATCAACCCGCCATGAATAATTTAATATCGCACGTTAAATTTACGTGATACAGCATTGCATATGGAGCGGCGTCTGTGCACTGCATCGAGAAACCTTTTTTTTTGGAGGTTGGTAAATCCAAATGACTCCTCCCACTCTATGCGGAGCGGTAGGTAGTGACAAACTTCTACTGACTAAAAACCACCTGTAAGCGCGTGGGTTTCACGACTTACATTATATATATTGTGGTTCGTTTAAGTAAACAATCGTGAACAATTACTCTGTTTTTATTACTTTAACCTTAAAATTACATTAAACTGTTATTGTTACAAAAGATAAGTTGTGGATGTGGAAGCGCGGTAAGGAGCGCATGGGCGCGTGACGCGTGTGTCTTCGTTGGCGGTAGCGGAAGCAAGAGACCGAGAGCGCGGTTCCCTCGACGCAGACGCGTTGCGGGGCGTGAGGCGCGGGGTGCCCTGTAGAGATGGGACGCGCGGCGCAGATGATATTCTCGTTGTTGGCGCAAACATACTCCGGGGCCGGTGAAGTCCAGCAGGAAGGCGTGGACGAGGAAACGTTAGCGACGAGGGTTTCCGTCGTAGTCGATGATAATGTTGCGTCCTTGGAGCTGATGTAGAACTACAGGTGCTGCAATGTGTGCCCATGATGAAAGAAATAAGTGGCAGTGCGGCGCTGTAGGCGGCAATGCAGTGATGCGGACGTCGAGTGGCCGGTGTGGTGATGGCGTGCACGTAAAGCAGTATTGAGCTGTTATCCTTTTCATTAAATTCTTGTCATTATTAATTGGTTAGAAATGTGTGATGAAGATCTGGATCAGTCTAGTAAAGGGCAGAGGCGAGTGAGGGACCGCTTGATAATACCTCTGGTAGTCAAGATATCGGCGACGCGGGATATGCCGTCTCCTCCAGGATACAGTTTGGCAATGCGCCCCAGGCGCCAGCATAGCGGCGGCGTATTATCCTCCTGAATGAGTACTAGATCACCAGTAGCCAACTTAGCCTTGTTCTCACGCCATTTCGTTCTCGTTTGGAGCTCAGAGATGTACTCCCGTTGCCACCGCGTCCAAAATTGCTGTCGCATTTTTTCGATGGCCTCATATCTTGTACGGCAGGTTGCGGTGTCACCGATGATTGACGATGGCGGTGCGGTCAGCGGCCGGCCGATCAGGAAGTGTCCTGGGGAGAGAGGGAGGAAATCTATAGGACAAGATGAAAGTGGGGACAGGGGTCGACTATTCAGTATAGCCTCAACCTGCGCAAATAACGTGGACAACTCTTCGAAGGTCAGATTAGTGTTGCCCATTACACGTTTGATTAAATGCTTAGCCGATTTAATGCCGGCCTCCGACAGACCAGAAAAGTGAGGTGCGTAAGGTGGATGGAAATTAAAGTTAATTTGCATGTTTGCTGCAAGATCACTAATTCCTTTTGCGTTTGATTTTAGAAATTGACCTACTTCCTTGGATGCTGCCACGAAATTACGCCCGTTGTCTGAGAATATCTCTAAGGGTTTTCCTCTACGTGAAATGAAGCGTTTTAAGCATGAAATAAATGCGTCTTTAGAGAGGTCGCTAACGGCCTCCAAGTGCACACACTTGAACCTAAAGCAGATGAAGAGACATAAATAGCATTTAGATACGCGAGCACCACGACCTTTTTTATTAAGTATGTGAAAGGGCCCTGCGAAATCCATCCCGATAGACTGGAAGGGTGGAGCGGGAGTGACTCGCTCGGGAGGTAGATTGCCCATCATAGGTGTAAGAGTTTGCCCTTTGTGGCGGCGGCACACGACGCAAGAGCGCACGGTGCTGCGGGAGAGCTGCCTGCCGTTGCTCGGCCAGAAGGACTCTCGGACAGAGTACAGCAGTTGCTGTGGACCTGCGTGTAATAGGCGTTGGTGTTCCTGGCGAAAGATTAAAATGGACATATGATGTTTACAGTCTATAATTATAGGATGTTTCTTATCATGGCTATAGCTGGAACGATCAAGCCTACCGCCTACTCTCATAACACCGTCCTCGTCGAGAAATGGGCTAAGAGCTGATAATTTACCCTTAAGTATGGATTCGCCTTTTGTTAGTTTATTGTACTCTTCAGGGAATGATTGTTTTTGAGCCTCTTTGGCTAATAATGTTAATGAAGTGTTCATCTCTTGAACTGATAGAGGACCTCTTATACTATTTTTATCTTTCAGACATTGAATGTACCTTAGCACATATGCAAATATTCTCTTGATTCTGTTGAGAGTGGAGAAATCTTCAAATCGTATAACTGGTGACTTGCTTACGGTCGTCACGAGTAGGACCTTCATTTCAGGTAAGTTGGCTTTACTTGGTTTTTCTTGTGATGGCCAATGATTTTTATCCATGCTGAGGAAGGACGGGCCTGACCACCAGTTTTGTAGAGTGCGCAGCTTCTCTGCAGGGACGCCGCGGGAGATGTAGTCAGCCGGGTTGGTAGCAGTGGGCACGTGACGCCATGAAGAAAGGTTTGTATTCTCGCAGATTTCTACGACCTTGTTAGCAACAAAACTCTTCAGTTTGCTGGGAGTGCTGTTGAGCCATGCGAGTACGACACTGGAGTCACACCAGTGTATGCACGTGGAGATAGGGTACCGCAGGGAGTCCAAAACTGTCTTCGTGAGATTTGCGGCGAGTAGAGCTCCAAGTAGCTCCAACTTTGGTATGGTAAGAGGCGGTTTAGTAGGCGCCACTCTTGATTTGGCACAGAGTAAATGAACTGCTATTGTAATAATAAAAAAAAGTGTGTGTGAGATGAGATGAATGAAATTAAACTGTGTGGTGTGCTCCAAATAAAAATAAGTAAAAGTGAAAATTCGGGCGCCTGGAGTACACACAAAACTATGCCAAGGATAGACTTACCTGCGGGAGCTTGAGACTTTTAATCTTCAAGCGGGAAGGTATCAATAAAAATCGATCATGAAAAGTAAGAACGACTTTATTACCCGAAGGCTGCTGGTTTGAAAATTCCTTTCTAATTCTAAAGCTAACAGCTATAATGTGTAAAATTAAGATGACATCGCTGTTATTCTAAGACCTGTCATTATTGCACTTTTTAAAAATAAATGGAAGTTATGTATCATAAACCATACCAAACTCCGTCGACTAAATTAGGAACCTGATGGATTATCCAAGAGCATCTTGGTGATATTCGCCGAGATTGCCAACGGCGGTCCAAGATATATGCATTTTGGTAGGGGCGTGCGTTCAAAAATTTAAGTAATATGGAAAAAAAAACGCCTTGTGGCTGAAAACAAACATGAATAATCGTTAGCGGATAAAAAATGGCGATCGATTCAGAAATCGATGCAGAAATCTTTACGAGCAATATGCAATTAAACTCACCGTTTCTTCCAAAAATCAAAATGTGGTCATCAGTAGATGAATTAATCCAAGCAAATAATTATCAAATGAAGATAAGAGATCCTGAAACAATTAAATATCGGAAACTATTAGCGTCTGCTATCAAAATAGCCATGACAACGCGGAACGGACCGAAATCACAAAGAATTCGCTTACCTTAAAAAATAAAGGCTATCCAATTAGGATCATGACAAGGGCAATCGGCTACCACATAATTAGGGACTAGATGCCGCCCATCTCAAGTTATATTTTGAGATTTTATTGGAGCGCTCAAAAATCACTCCATTGATTCCAGGCTGTAGGTCGAAAAGCAAGAAATGTCAAAGTCAATTTGACAGCATCGAAAATAAAAATCAGTGTGACCACTTCACGAATCCAAGTCAACAAAAAATGAATTTTCATAAGGCAACACCAACCAGAGCCTACAAATCAAAGCAAAGAATTCAATAGTATGTAACAGGCTTAAAAGACTCGTTACATTACATCCCTCCCCGAAAATAAAAGAAAGGAACTTTCTTTTATTAGAAAGAAATCTTCAACACAATAGACCAGTCTTAACAACTTTCTAATTCCCAAAAAAAAGAAAAGAATCATAAAAGATTCGAAGTGTAAATGAATTCTGAACATGTCAAACGACAAGGTCTCAAGAATTTAATAAAAGTAAAAACATGCAAATGACAAAAAGTCAAAAATGAAATCTGTGAAAAACAGAAAAAAATATAAGTTATAAAAACTAGTTAAATGAAACGAAGAGAGAAATCTCTTAGCGCTTCTAAACTCCAAAACAGTGCAGTTAGGCACCATCGCCACTGACTACAAATTTCAAACGAATTCGAACAATTTACCAATACAAACTACAATTTTTAGTGCAGTTAGGCACCATCGCCACTGACTAAAAATTTCAAACCACTTGGAACAGTACAACTTTGAGTGCAGTTAGGCACTATCGCCACTGACTACTATGTCAACTGCTTCCAACTCTACCATCTCTATGAGTGCAGTTAGGCTCTATTGCCACTGACTAACTCCGTATCCAACAATCCAAAAAAAATTGAAACTCCAAACAAAAGTTTTTAAATAAAGCTGAAAGACCTTATTTAAAATATTGTTACAGGCACAACCTGCAACGAAACAAAGGAAAGCGTACTGTGATCGGCTCATCACCACCGAATTCCCGAGCACAATAGCTGTAAAAGAATGTTGCTGTGACTGGCTCAACACTACCAATCTCCCAAACACAGACAAACACAAAAAATCATTGAGATCTCCAATGAGAAATCTCAATAACGAAAAGGCGAAAGCCAAAGTTTCACAATGCGATCGGCACATCACCACCGAACTTCCGAACGCAAAGAAAAAAGAATGACGAAAGTCAAAAAAAAATCCCGCATTGTGATTGGAACAACAATGTCCAACACAATGGAAAAAGGAAAAAATATGGCCGGAGCCGAAATCCCACATCGTGATCGGCACAACACCACCGAATTTCCGAGCACAATGGAAAAAAGAGTCGAAATCAAGGTCAAAAGTTACACCAAGATTCAAAAAATAATAAGGCATTTTGTAACAAAGGTTACAGAATGACCCTATAAAAGGTTACCCTTAAAAAAATAAGATCTTATACAATCCAACAAAAACGAACAAAACATAAAATAAGATCCTTTGATGTGAAAAACATTTAGTGTGAAAAAAAATTGTATTTAATTAACAAAAATGGCCTAAGTTTTATTTTTAGAATGTTAAGAATTCAAATTCAATAAATTTATAAGAAGTTACCTAACATACATCTTTCAAATCACCGATAACCTATCATCCATCCACACGTACATCACACTGTCAAAAGTGACCTTCAAACAGAATTTATCAAAATCAAGACTAACACTTGGAAACCAAATTAAAATTTAATAATATCTTTAACATGATAACGTCCCACTGAACCTTTATTTAAATCTTTCAAAACATAAACGTTATCCGAAACCTTTTCAGTTATTTTACACTTTACAAACTTAGGTGCAAGCTTAGCTGAAAAATATGCTGGAGCATGAGATTGAACAAAACTTCTTCTCCACACCATATCACCCACACCAAAAGAAATGACTTTCCGACCTTTATTATAATAAGCGGCATTTCGCTTATACCCCTTTAACAAGTAAGCTTGAACTTTAACAAAAATATCACTAAGTGAATTAAGAGAAACTGCATAAGCATTCCTATTTGAAATTTCTAGTTGAGATAAGTTATCAACAGAACTACTAAAGTGATGTAATGACGCATCAAGAATAAGCTCCCTACCAAACATCAGAAAGTTAGGAGTAAACTCAGTAGCAAGGTTTACACTATTATTTAAAGCTAATTGAACATTGGGCAAAAAACTTGACCAAGTTCTATGATCATCTTTAACAAAACACGATATGCAGGTTTCGACCGTTTTATTATATCTCTCAACAGGGTTATTTTGAGGTGTATACAAAGTATTATAAAATATTTTGGTTATATTAAAACCTTTCAAAAAATCTACAAAATGTTTTGAAGTAAATTGAGTTCCATTGTCACAAACTACTATTTTTGGACAACCAAATTTGAGAAATATTTCCTTTTCAAAATGTTTACAAATTACTCTAGTGGTAGCATTGATCATTGGAAAGAACCAGCAATATTTAGTAAAAACGTCTACAACCGAAAGTATGTATCTATGACCAGAATAAGTTTTAGGTAGAATTCCTATGATATCAACTGAGAGCATAAGCATGGGACGATCAACTTTTTTAGGATTAATCATAATACCAAAAGGTGGAGATGTAGTATGTTTATAAGCTTTACAGGTATCGCAAGACAAAATGTATTGATGAATATCATTAAACATTCCCTTCCAAAAATAATGCTGTTTTAATTTCTTTAAAGTTTTATGTATTCCTAAGTGTCCAGAATTCACATCATCGTGATTTGATCTAATAGTATCTAAAATATGCTCTTTGGGTATAACAATCTTCCAGTCTAAAAGACTGTGAGGATTATATTTATTTCTACAAAATTTATATAAAGTATTATTTTCAACTCTAAAATTCTTATACTTTCTAGGAGATTTTTGACAATGGATAAATATTTTTCTATACCAAGGGTCAGTAATTTCATCGTCAGGTAAGACTAAACTGTCCTGAGCGTTTATAGCGGCGACTTCTATGCGAGATAAAGCATCTGGAACTAAATGTAATGAACCTTTTTTATGAATAATATCGAATGTAAATTGAGAAATTCTAGCAGCCCAACGAGCCAAACGTCCACTAGGATTACTGAGACCTAAAAGCCATTTCAAACAAGCGTGGTCAGTGACAACTGTAAACTTCATTCCTTCAACATAAGGTCTAAAATGTTCTATGGAATCTAAAATAGCTAATAATTCACGTTCAGTGGTACTGTAATTTCTTTCACATTTATTAAGTGACCTAGAATAAAAAGCAATGGGATGTTGATCTCCCTTGTCCATGACTAACAAACAGCAAGGCGAATAGCAAACGAAAAGCAAAAACTAAATTTCAAAAAGTTAAAAGTTTGAAAATAAATTCTCAAGTTTGAGGTTAAGTATTGAAGTCAATGTGGTATTCCCATGAAAAATTACTAAGTTAATTTTATCGTTTTAAAAGTGCAATAATCACTTACAAGCAGCTTAAATCTAGATAAATTAAATGTACAATATTGTACTTACAATTAGATTAAATTATTTTCTTTAAAAGTTAAACTTAGTTTTTAAAATAACTTTACTGTTGAGAACAAAAAAACACGGTCAATGCTATACATTTCTGTTGGTTTTGCTAAGAAAAAAACATGTTATTAAAACAAACAGGTCAATAAACAAAATTATCAATAAGTAAACACAAAACATTGTTTACAAAGATTCACCAAATTAGGTTAAGTACTACTTATGAGTCAAAAATTAAAATAAACACAAAGTTATTAAAGTAACAATGTAGAACAAACTAATGCAAACAATAGACTCATAAGTTAATTAATAATTGTGCAATAATGACAGTATATAGGTACCAGACAAACCTACTTCAGGTCCCTGTTCGGGCGCCAATTGTAATAATAAAAAAAAGTGTGTGTGAGATGAGATGAATGAAATTAAACTGTGTGGTGTGCTCCAAATAAAAATAAGTAAAAGTGAAAATTCGGGCGCCTGGAGTACACACAAAACTATGCCAAGGATAGACTTACCTGCGGGAGCTTGAGACTTTTAATCTTCAAGCGGGAAGGTATCAATAAAAATCGATCATGAAAAGTAAGAACGACTTTATTACCCGAAGGCTGCTGGTTTGAAAATTCCTTTCTAATTCTAAAGCTAACAGCTATAATGTGTAAAATTAAGATGACATCGCTGTTATTCTAAGACCTGTCATTATTGCACTTTTTTAAAATAAATGGAAGTTATGTATCATAAACCATACCAAACTCCGTCGACTAAATTAGGAACCTGATGGATTATCCAAGAGCATCTTGGTGATATTCGCCGAGATTGCCAACGGCGGTCCAAGATATATGCATTTTGGTAGGGGCGTGCGTTCAAAAATTTAAGTAATATGGAAAAAAAAACGCCTTGTGGCTGAAAACAAACATGAATAATCGTTAGCGGATAAAAAATGGCGATCGATTCAGAAATCGATGCAGAAATCTTTACGAGCAATATGCAATTAAACTCACCGTTTCTTCCAAAAATCAAAATGTGGTCATCAGTAGATGAATTAATCCAAGCAAATAATTATCAAATGAAGATAAGAGATCCTGAAACAATTAAATATCGGAAACTATTAGCGTCTGCTATCAAAATAGCCATGACAACGCGGAACGGACCGAAATCACAAAGAATTCGCTTACCTTAAAAAATAAAGGCTATCCAATTAGGATCATGACAAGGGCAATCGGCTACCACATAATTAGGGACTAGATGCCGCCCATCTCAAGTTATATTTTGAGATTTTATTGGAGCGCTCAAAAATCACTCCATTGATTCCAGGCTGTAGGTCGAAAAGCAAGAAATGTCAAAGTCAATTTGACAGCATCGAAAATAAAAATCAGTGTGACCACTTCACGAATCCAAGTCAACAAAAAATGAATTTTCATAAGGCAACACCAACCAGAGCCTACAAATCAAAGCAAAGAATTCAATAGTATGTAACAGGCTTAAAAGACTCGTTACACTATGTTACCTTCATTGTCAGTTGATCGTAGGTATATGCATGCGCCATAAGCATGCATGGATGCATCACAGAAGGAGTGTAATTGAATTTCTTGTGGATTCTCACATAGAACTCTTCTTGGTATTACCATTTCATTAAGAGACGGAAGGCTAGAACTCATTTTCTGCCATTCTTTTTTTAGATCATCTGGGACTGGCTCATCCCAGGCCAATCCTCGCCGCCACAGCTGTTGCATAAGCATCTTTGGCTGGACAGTGGACGGTGAAAGCAATCCGAGAGGATCAAAAATGCTGAAAGACGATGATAGTATTCCTCTTTTGGTAGTTTTGTCTGTAGGTTCAGAGCTTGGAGCTTCAATGGTGAATTGAAGAGAGTCGGATTGTGGGCTCCAGCCTAAACCGAGGGCACTGGATGCGTCACTCAAGCTTAACTTGCTTTGCAGGTCGACACTGGAGATGGGAAAGATGTCAGGGGCATTTGACCTGAACTTTCGGAGATTGAAGCAGCCGGATTTCAACATAGCGGTGACTGCATTCAGTATGTATAGTAGCTCTTCTTTAGTGTCAGCTCCTGTTAGTAGATCATCACAATAAAAATCCTTCTGAATTATTTCCTTGACTTTATCTTCGTCGCAGTCTTCTCCAAGTTGCCACAAGCATTTAGTGCTCAAGTAGCTTGCACTGGCGAAGCCATAGGTTACGGTGTTGAGCCTAAGTGTTCTAATAGGGAGATTTTCTTCTTCACGCCATAGAATAAGCTGTAGGACTCTGTCTTCTTCGTGGATATTGACTTGACGAAAGAATTTATCGATATCTCCAGCTAAAACGTACTTGTATAGGCGAAATCGCAGCAGAATCGAAAACAAGGAGTCTTGTACTTTGGGGCCAATCATTTGGATGTCGTTTATGGAAACGCCAGTAGATGTCGCGGCGGAGCCGTCGAACACGACGCGCAGCTTGGTGGATTCGCTCTGCTCGCGCAGCACAGCGTGGTGGCACAGGTAGTGGCGCCTGCGCGGCGGTGGCGACTGCTCCAGTGGAGTGCAGTGGCCCAGTGACAGGTATTCTGCAATGAATTCACAATAGGCTTGCTTGAGCTTCGGATTTTTGCGAAATTTTCGCTCTAAAGAAAATAATCTTAGTTTTGCTCTGTGATAGGAGTCGCCGAGCACCTCAGTAGACTCTTTAAGTGGAAGTTTCACACAGAAATATCCGTTTTCTTGGCGGGTAGTGTGTTTGAAAGTGCTGCTCACACATCTTCTCACTATCACTCAGGAGAGGCCTTTTTGGTAGCTCTTCTAGCTCCCAAAATCGGGCAAGTTGTTGATCAAAATTATTGGTTAAATGATCGTCATTTCTTGACAAATTGCACTGAATATTTCTAGGTACACTGTTGGTAGGTATATATACAGGGCCTGAAATTAGCCAGCCCAACCGAGAACTTCTCAAAAATGGTAAATTTGCTCCAAGGGATTGCTGCTCTCTTCCTATAATTTGCCAGAATAAATCAGCGCCAATCAGCATGTCTATTGGGCCTGAAGTGTTGAAGGCAGGATCGGCTAGTGGAGTTTTCGGCGGGATTTTGAAGTAGCTTAAATCAATGGTTGAACTTGGAATATTTGCTGTAAGCTCAGGGAGCACCGGGCATGCCAGTGTGGTATGGTAGTCTGTATGGCGAGAATGTATGCGGACAACGCATCTCTCTGCGATGAATCCACAGTGTGTATTGCCCATGCCGGTTATCTTCGTAGCATTTGTTGGTATGACAGGTAGGCCCAACTTATTTTTCAACTCTCTAGTTATAAAGGTGGCCGCACTGCCGGAATCGAGAAGGCAACGAACTTCCTGGCATGCGTTGCTACTTGGATTTGCTACATCAATAACGGCGGTAGATAGTAATACGAGATTGTTTCGTTGTACCCGAGCTGAGAAGTTAACCGAAACCTCAATGGTTGATTCAGGAACGTCCGTGGCTTCAACGACGGCAGGTTGCACGGAGACACTGGTTGCAGGCTGTGAAGTTATGTGAAGCAATGAATTATGCTTTTTGTTACATTTTCGACATGGCCCTTGCGGGCAATCCTTGGCAACATGACCTTTTTTAAGGCAATTAGGACATAATTTCAGGCGGTAAATTTCAGCTTTTCGTTGTTCTATACCTTTTGCTAAAAATGTAGGACATTTGTAGATGCTGTGATCTGCACTGCAATAGTTGCAGACCCAAGTTGATTCTCCGTTGTCATTGTTTGCATTGGCTTCTATACATGCAAAGGATTTACAGGCGCGCTCCTGCTTATTGCTAGAGTTGTATTTCTTACTACTAGATGATGTATTCTCTACAATGTTAGCACGATTTTGTAAGAATTTTATTAATTCACTTAATTTGGGCATGGTGTCATCATCAGGATTTCTATGTTCGTCCCATGCTCGCTTGGTCGTAAAATCAAGTTTGTGGTACATGATTTGTACTATTAATGGGTCCCATTCGTCCGTGGACTGACCTAAACTTGACAGGGCTCTGAGATTTTTATTGACACTATAAACCAATGCTCTAAGAGAACTATCAGAATCACGGTGAGTGGGTTGTAGTTCAAATAAAATTAAATCTATGTGTTGAGTGATCAAGTGTCTCTTGTTATTGTACCTTTGACACAGCAGGTCCCAAGCAACCGTGTAGTTTTTATCTGAGACCGCTAGGTTAGTTAAAATGTTGGCTGCTTCGCCAGTTAAATAAGAATTGAGATAATGGAATTTGTAAATAGGAAGTAATCGTGAGTTTTCATGAATTAGTGATTTAAAAGTGTCTCTAAAGTCTAACCATTTAGAATAAGTACCATCAAACTTTGCTATTTCAATTTTAGGTAATTTAAAATTCACACTGTTAAAATGCTCGCTTTGAGAATGATGATGTGATGGAATTTGAGATTCACTAGGGTATTGCGGCAGAATTGTTTCTGCCTCAGCAATCAATTCTATAAACTTAGAGTCTGTAGCATCCCTCTCATCAATTTCAATAGATATACTTTCTACGGAGTGCTCATCGATGTGGTCTTGCAGCACAACAAAGTTTTTAAATAAATCTCTGATCATCTCTAGTTTTAATTTAAGCTCATTTACTTGTGATTCTTTGTATTCAGTTATGGGTACTGTCTTGATCTGGTATAAGTAATTTTCAAATTTAGTTAACCTACCACGGATACTGGCACGTTTGGCTTTTAGAGTTTTGATATCCATGGCGATACTATACGATACAACAGTACAACTACTTTGACAATGACAGCACCGAATCACTAGTAAAAAATAAATGGAAAGATCTTACGTTCCTCCTCGTCTGGCTATCGGTAGTTACCGGCACTCCCTCGGCGTGAGCAAAGCGAAGCGACCGCGCGCGGGCGCGGATCGGCGCGGGGCCTGGGGGCACGTGTGCGGCGGCGGCACGACGCGCTCGATGATTACCCGAAGTGAGTACGGGCTCTGGCCACAAGAATGGGCACGGGCACCTCTTGCGCTGAAATAGTCGGCCCAAAGCGGGGTATATAACGTGCAACACAAACCAAGGATAGTGCAACTAGAGAACGGGAGGGCAAACAATGCACAACAAACACTCGTCAGCAAAACCCAAGAACCAATTAAAATAAGATAGTTAAGTTGCACACGAGCACAATACTGGCTAGCACATCCAACACGTGCGGGGGGGTAGCGTGGGCAACACGATGTTCACAATGAAACAAAACAAAATGGCGCACAAGTAAAACTCTCCAAGGTCACTGTTGTAGTTGCACAATATAGTGCGGAGTATGGAAGATAGTCTACAACGAAATAGAATGGGTGACTGGATTAATTGTATAGCAAAATAATAGCGTAGAATTGTAAATAGTAACCTTACTATAGGTATTTATCCTAGCCACTTGTAGCAGTGCAATCGCACTATTGCACAGGCCTACAAATAATCAAGGGTATAGGTGGCAGGATTAGATAGTTGTTGACCGAATTAGATACGCACAATGCACATGCACGCAATAGGCTCTTCCTATCACTGATGTAGTTGTCCCACAATTACGCAGGCTATAGACTACAACAAAAAAGGGGTAGTATAGGTAATAGGAATATGGAAGTAGGAAACTTAGCTTGGTCAATTCACGGGCCGGCCGCACCCATGCGGGCCGCACTCGCAAGTAGATAGATCCTTCTTCGTAGTGATTCTCGACGCGCACGATGGTCGAGGCTCGCTGCTCGCAGACACGCCGAAGCTCAGGGAAGCACGAAGTAGTGTAGAAGGAAGGAAGGCTCGCTCGGAGTCTCGGAGTCCGAAGATTGCATTTAGACGGTCGCCATTATGTAAGCGCGTGGGTTTCACGACTTACATTATATATATTGTGGTTCGTTTAAGTAAACAATCGTGAACAATTACTCTGTTTTTATTACTTTAACCTTAAAATTACATTAAACTGTTATTGTTACAAAAGATAAGTTGTGGATGTGGAAGCGCGGTAAGGAGCGCATGGGCGCGTGACGCGTGTGTCTTCGTTGGCGGTAGCGGAAGCAAGAGACCGAGAGCGCGGTTCCCTCGACGCAGACGCGTTGCGGGGCGTGAGGCGCGGGGTGCCCTGTAGAGATGGGACGCGCGGCGCAGATGATATTCTCGTTGTTGGCGCAAACACCACCCATGTTCCTTCTTAGCCCTTTGTGTCCGAGGTCGCGGTATCTATTTCGAACAACCCGCAGTCTGACATGGTATCTATTTCGAACAACCCGCAGCCACAGCGAGGAAACTGACATCAAATTGGCAGTTTCACAGTCATGGCTTTACAACGGCGAAGCACAGGCGGAGGGACTTCTTGGGCATTCGGATACTGAACATTGATTGTAATGTTTTGTACCTATATTATAATCTAATCTAATAATATTAAGTTTATACTGAGTTTTGATATTTGTTGGATTTCCTCACAAACAGCATCATCATTCTATTTCAACAGCATCATGTCCTCCTCTTCCATACTTCTCTGTTTCTCGTCATCTCATGAGACACCTCCTTTCTTACCATATCATTCTTAACACAGTCCATTCATCGTTTCTTTGGTCTTTCTCTACTCTTATACCCATCCACATTCATATTCAAAACCTTCCTCACGACATTTTCCTCATTCCTCCGCATCACATGCCCAAACCACGAGAACCGATTTCCACACAACTTTTCAGTCACCTCACAAACAGCGTATGGGTCTGGATATATGCTCACTTAGTAAAATATCCTGCGTGTGCAATATAATAATGCGTACAGGGTGCTGCTGCTGATGAGGTTGCCTCGATTTTGTAGCGCATCAGAGATGTTTACCGAGGCGCAGTAGACTGTTTCTACTGCCGCAGGGTTCGGGCCTGGTCCAGCAGCATCCTAATGGTATTCACGCAGAGGTTTCCTAGCACCTTCACCATTACTGTATGGTGAATTTACTGTGTAATCTTTAGTGTTGGCTACTTGTAGTTCTAAATGTGTTATTTTGTGTTATATCTTATGATCTTAGTTTGGTTGAAATTTTCCCCGTCTAACTACAGTCCTTCCGCAATTAGTTTGCGTCTGACATTAGCATTTCAACCACAAACTTACTGTAAAGGCAGTAAAGATCACAATCACTTGATATAATTGTCTAGAGTACCTAACTAAAGACCACTGTTATTTTGACAGTGAGGCCGTATCAGTAGTAAAGTGTTTATAATAAGTTGTCTTAAGATTGATTACCTTCCAAATCATTCTCTTCCTCTTTAATTGAAATTTGTGGCAGATATATAATTTTCTTTCCTTCAATATTTATCTTCAGGCCTGGCAGTGACAATTCTGGTCTGGGTTTTTGATACTTCTGTGCCCGTCTTTTAGGCAGATTTGGTACTTTGTTTGTTTGTATTTCTTTCTTCTTTTTAATAGTCTTCTCCTTATCTGTAATTGCATTGACAATAAGAAGGTAGCTTTATAGATAATGGTTTTATAGATAGTTTGCAAAAATCACAATCAACCACAAACTTATTTTAAACGCAGTGAAGAACACTGTTATTTTGATAGTAAAGCTCAATTAGAAGTAAAGTACTTATAATAAGTTGTCTTAACATGGATTACCATCCCCACCTTTTGTTCTCGAAATATACTGTAGAAATCCATTTTTCTTTCCTTTAACGCTTATCTTCAGGCCTGGTAATGTTTCTGGTATGCCGGTTGTTTCTACTTCCAGTTCCTTCTCCTTTTCTGTAATTACATTGACGATAAGAAGTTAGGTATAGATAATTTTCTAGTACTTTTTAGCTATTGTGTTCAAATTACCATTTACAAGGTTTTCGTCAATTGTCTGACCACTATCATCTTTTTTACATTTGCAAAAATCTTTGATCATATTTGCTTTGATTATGGATGCTTCTGACATTAGATTACTGTCATCTTTTCTTCGTTTACCTCCGCATCTTTCTGCCACCATGTTACCGACATCTTTTCTATGTTTACTGATACGAGTATCTCCGATTTTTTCCGGTGCCGCATTACTAGCCCCTTTTAAACGTTTTAAGATATCTCTGAATATTACTGGCGTCGTGTAACTAGCACCTTTTATAAGGTTAAATATTTCTCCGAATATATCTGGCGTTATGTCACTGTCATCGTTTCTGAATTTACTGATATCTCCAAATATTTCTGAGTTCGTGTTACAAGCATCTTTTCTATGTTTACTGATATCTCCAAATATTTCTAAAGTCGTGCTACTAGCATTTTTTCTACATTTACGGATATTTCCAACATTATCTGGTGTCGTGCTACTAGTATCTGTTCTATGTTTACTAATACCTCCGGATATTTCTGAGGTCGTGTTACTAGCATCTTTTGTGCATTTACGGATATCTCCAAATATTTCTGATGATTTATCGCTGTCATTTTTTCTGCTTTTACTGAAATATCTGAATATGTCATGCTCCGAGTCAATACCAGTGCCTACTTCTAAATATTGTAATTTTTTTGACTTTACGTTACTATCTTCTTTTCTATCTTTTCTGATATTTTTATTTGTTTCCGACTTTATGAAGCTATCTTCTTTTTTACCTACAAATATTTTATGATTATCATTACCATTTCCTAATCCAGGATCTTAGTCTTCCATAGTGCCCAATTTCATTGAGATGCTTTCAGCCGTTAAGGCTTGTAAAGGTAACAGACAGATATAAGATATACAGAATATCGGGAACTCGAAACAAAAAGTTAACATAGCAAATATCCCGTGTTCAGTATTAATAATAGATATGCAGAGTTACTTTCGTACTCATAATATTAGTTTAGATGAAAGCACTGATTTATCGCACAACTGCAAAAATAACTTACCTTTATATATATCACTAGAGCTCCGTTCTGGTGTTTCAATACTCGTAGATAAGCTTTGCGAACTAACTGGTATACCAATCGAAGATGTCTTAGGCTTCAGTGTCATTTCAGATTTTTTAGAACCTTAAATCATAAATTTTATTGATTATTTCTTAATAAAATTTATGTACGAATTATGAGAACTCAGTAACAAATAAATGCATAGATATCATTGCAACGCAACGTAGGAATTTTAACTTTAGGTTTACGAATATCTCATTTCACATGTACCTACCAGTTTCATTATACTGCAGTGCAGTGCAGTTGAATTTGTTGACGAAACAAATATTTTGAACCCAATATTATCTAGCATAAAATACTCGTAGGTTGTGAAGGGTGTGAAAGTAACCATGACGAAGCCCAAAAAAAAAAGTCGTTTCCCAGCAATAATTTTTGCGTAGGGTACTTAGTTTGATGCCAAGGGGATAAGACATTATTGTTCAAGGCCTCTCAAGGTTCAAGGAGTCTCTGCAGTGGGAACATTATAGGCTGATGATGATGTTGATGTTCGTGACCGAATGTTCAACAATACGGCCAAACGCAGCTCATTACTGGATACAACTTTCTTACCTTCACCTTCGTCGGCCATCGTTCAACAACAAATAAAGCCATCTCTCTACTTCTTTCTAGTCTGTAACTGTATTTACCTTAATAATTTGATTACTTGAGCTATTTCATTAAGGACTTACAGCTTGAACAGTTCGATAAGTCAGGCGGTTTTGTTACTGGTTTTGCAAGAGGTTCACATAGACAGTCAATCCAGGACGTATTATGTTTCTTTGGTTTATCTATCATCATTTTTATGACTGAAGGCGTTATCTGGCCATTCATTATTACTGAAACGAAGGTTGAATTTTAAGTATCTACTGCTAAAATCTTTCAGGGACAATACTCTAGAGAATACTTATAGTTTGAGATTAGATGTAGTACTCGATACAAGCTTTTGCTTAACGCTTTCGGCGCCAAGCAGCCGGGATATGGGCCGAATAATAATTTATTTATGGACCGACAACCCGCCTCCCAGTCGGCGCTATACGTAGCTATAGATGACTTTGCAATTTTGGGTGTACAAAGAAAAAAATATATTTTGCATAGAATAATATATATTTTAAATTAACGGATCGTGTTCGAAACACAATGCTGCGTTCCAAAACAAAAATAGCTGACGTGGCCCAAAAGGCTGCTCAACTCAAATGGGACTGGACAGGACATGTCTGCCGCATGCCGGACAAACTGTGGGCCAAAATATCAGGAAACTGGTGCCCTGACACAGTGAGACGGGGTCGCGGCAGGCCACGAAGGAGATGGCGGGATGAACTGGATCGATTCCATCAAAACTGGAAGGAGGACGCGCGGGTTCGCGAAAAGTGGAAAGAGTGGAGGGAGGCCTTTGCCCTGGAGGGGGACAGAGTAGGCTAGCAAAAAAAAAAAAATATATATTTTAACTTTGCAGGGAAAGTGGATCCATAGCTGCAGGTGTGCAGCGCACGCACAAACCGTGCACGCTATTCAGGCGAATATAGCGTGCATGGTTTGTTGGCTATGGACGCGTCAAATCGAATTTTGTTCCTAATACGCACACAGTCGCGGTCGATCCTTGCTGTCAACTTATAAACGAAAATGCATCCTTCCACAATCGCAAAGTTTTGCAGTTTCATTCGCGATCTCTAAGTGAATGGACGATATGTGTCTGTTGATGCTGTTTGTGTGCCATAGCATACACATACAGAACACTCAATCAGTGTTAGGGCAAGTTCATGTTCTGTGACCATCACAGTCGGCAGTAGCCTACCAGACAAAGGACCTTGATTCTCATACATCATCATCATACAAAGAAGATCTGTATTACCTTGACTGATTTCATCCAAAATTTCGTCCTGACCAGTACTGGTTTTTAACTTGTTCATTATTTTTGATTTATAGTTCAGTAATTCTGCCTCATCCAGGAATTTTATGTCTCCAAACATTTTAAAATGCGATAGATCGAAACCATTTCTTGTTGCCAGTTCTACTTGCGAAGGAGAAACTCGACCTTTTCTGATGGCTGAATTATAAAAAAAAAATATTTTAAATGTTTTTGCAACTAGTCTAAATAAACCCCATTAGTACCCCACGTTTAAATCATTTTTCCCAGGGGTAAGGCAGATACCACAGAATGCCATCTACCACGATCCTTTTTTTTTATGGTGTGTGGAAAATCATCAAATAACTCCTTCCGCTCTTGGGCAGAGCGAAAGGGAGTGTCAGACTTCTACTGACGAAAAACCACCCATGTTCCTTCTCAGCCCTTCATGTCGAGGCCGCGGTATCTCTTGCGAACAACCCGCAGCCCCGACGGGCGTCGGCCCTTGCTGAAATCTCTTAGAGGCGCGCGTGGAACACGAACGCGCCGTCGATACGGCCTGTCGTCATACACCTTTTGCCTCGTCTACGTTCATCTATCTGTATATATAAAATGCAACGCTGATTGACTGACGACCAACGCACAGTCCAAACCCTTAGGGCTAGAAGCTGAAGAACCTCACCATTATTGGTGTAGCTACGATTCCCAGTAAAATTCTGCTGCCAGTTCATTCTAATGCTGCATCTAATTTTGCAGCACAGGGGCCTTTTTTCTCAATGATTAATTTATGTCAGAGTGTAAACAATTGAGGAGAGTGAGAACGAACATTTTTATAATACTCGTGTTCATATTTTCAATCTACAATTTATGGTAAAGTGCTAACCTTTGCGAACCTTCTTAATGATTTCAGCGTTACCATATTCAGTACCTAGCCTCGCAACTATGTCGTCCTTGGTCCATCGTCTTGATTTAATTTTCGGTTTCAAGAATTTCATGACGGCTGGAGTTACTTGCCCATTGTTTATTGCTGTAATTAAGCTAAAACTGTTTCCTCAACTTTCAAGATAAAACAAACATTACACATCACCCCTTTAATCCCCAAAGTGTTAGGCAGAGGCATACCTAAAAGTACACCCACATTTCGGCTCATGACTGAATGTACCTGTGTGTGTCGCAGTTATTAGCGTCATAAAAAAAATCAACGATAAAATAATTAAGAATTTAATTTGATTTTTTTATCTTTGTTAGCTTAGAAATAAATTTTGCATAATATTGTGGTCTCCTGTTATTGAAAGAGTACACCGACCTAATACTCTTATCGTCCATTAAATAATTTCACATGACCTGTGTACATCTTTTGTTGGAGATCCAAAATTACAAACTGCAGGATTTTTTTTGTGTTTTAAAACGAATCTATTTTGTTTTTTTTTTACTATGCATGCAGCCGAGATTGGAATAAAAAAGGTGAAAGCCGATTATTTTATTTGGTATTTTCTATCTACTGAATTGAAGAAGACATGTTATTAATACATAAGATTAGGTATAGAGGATGATATCTTACCGGTCTCCATCCTTCTCGCGATTTCATCCTTGCCCTCAGGAGTACGGAGTTTAGATTCTATTTTCTTTCTATTCATTGGAAACAAACAATGCTTGACCCCACACTGTTTTAAGCATGATTCATCTTTTTTGTTTAGAACTGCTTCAATCAATAATGGTGATATTTCACCTGTACTTATAGCTGAAAACAGTTTTTTCGAAGATTTACATTACTCCTATTTCCGTTTTTAATCGTCCGTAGTTCTTTGACTTCAACGGTTGTTCATCTATAAATCGTCATCATTATTTCAGCCAAAAGAGATCCATGTCTGGACATAGGGCTCCCCTAAGTGTCGCCACATCGACCGAACCTTCACCAGGTCATCGGTCGGCCTATTGCGAGACCTTCCAAAGTAACGTCTTCGTATATACATACAAATAAATAAAATGTTTCACATAAGTTTGCCAGTGGAACAGTTAGGGGCTACCATGTACATCGAGCAGTAGAAAGGGAGAAGTGTCTTTTTAAATTTATTCATATCTAGCTGTTGCCAGCGGCTTCGCCCGCTACAACTCGAAAATTATCCCACGGGAAAATACAATCGGGATAAAAACTATCCTATGTGTTAATTCAGGCTATAAACTATCTGTGTACCAAATTTTATCCAAATCTGTTCTGTAGTTTTTGCTAGAAAGAGTAACAAACATACACACTAACAAACGTTCGCCTTTATAATATTAAAGTGTGATTTTACACACACACACACACACACGACATAACATAACATCACGCCTGTAATCCCCGAAGGGTTAGGCAGAGGTATTCCTAATGGTACGCCCACATTTCGCCAGTTATGTGATGGCAATAGGGGGCGAGCCTATTGCCATCAACCGGGCACAAATCCAGACTCCGTGGTTGTTACTGATAAATTCCTGATGGAAAAAGCCAATAACACTTTGCCCGACCCGGGAATCGAACCCAGGACCTCATGCTCAGCAGTCGCGCTTGCGACCACTAGACCAATAAACACAAAGACCACGATTTACGACGATTACTATTTTTTATTAAATATTTTCACAGAATCATTTTTGCAGCGCGCTGCCGCTACGACGTGACGCATACACGAGTGTGCATAGGCTCTCACGTTTAGCCAAGGAAGGGGGTCAACAAGTTTTATGTTAAGATCCCATAATATTCCTCATTACCTTGACGGATTTTACGGAAGGTTCTGCTAGTCTTGTAAGTTCCGTGGTTTTCCATTTCTGAAATAAACATTTAACAAAAATATGTAAAGTATGTTTACTTAATTCTCGTTCCCATTAACAAAGGCGATATCCACAATATGTAATACTTAGGTATTACTTCGCGAAAAATAACATTGCCCCCGATATCCATTATTGAAGTTACGAATAATTCGCCGTTCAAACCGTGCAGGTGGCTTAGCAGCAGACTTGCTAAAGTAATAAGCACCGAAACGACTTAAAAAAATCCCCCGTCAAAAAGATTCCCCGTCGGCTGCGCGTTGACACAAAGGCCTAAGAAGAAACATGGGTGGTTTTTAGTCAGTAGAAGTCTGACACTCCCTACCACTCTGCCAAGAGCGGGAGGAGTCATTTGATGATTTCCATTCCACAAAAACAAAATGTCAGTGTGATTCGTAAACATTTGGGATCTGCTTCCTCTAACTAATAACTTCAGTGAAAATGGGCTTAATAAAAATATCTGATGCATATCCTATGGCGAACCTTTCCAATTCGGTGTTCCAGTAGTTTTTGAAACTTTATTTAATGATAAAGGCGACACGCCTTTGGTGGCTTTATCCTTCCTCCACGATTCAATCATTTTATTTAAAGCCGTTGAGTTTAAAATAGCGCCGGTATTTTTATCAATCATAATCTCGAAAGAGTGTGGTTCTTTATCTTCTATTGTTACTAAAATTGGAATAATAATTATTATGTGAGTAATGAAAATGACCTGATAAAAAATAACAACTTTTCATTGAATGAAGGAAATTAAGGCATAAGAAGGTACTTAAGTCTTCGAGCGTCCTTATGAGCACCCGGTGGATCATAAGACATTCAAGCAATGTTAGCGGACGTTCAACACGTTAACAAAAAAAAAGTATTACATTTTTGTCCTTCTGTCTCTGTTTGTCTGTGTGTTTGTTCCGGCTAATGTCCGAAAAGGCTGAGCTGATTTGACGAAACTTTTACTGGCAAATAGCGCTTACTCGGGCTGTTATTATTATTTTTTTAATTAGGGTTCCCAGCAAAAAATAAAACCCATGGAATTTTTCATAAAATCCGATTGAAATAGGGAAGTAAAATTGTTATTTGGCCTTCTTCTCTCTCTTTATAAAAATATTAATTAACTAAAATACGAAAATTAAGTGCTAACCTCTCATTGTCTTCTTAATGTGTTTTGTCTCGTCATAGTTTAAAAAATCTGCATCTGTCATTGCAAGATATAAATCTTGTTTAGGCACATTGCTTAAACGTTCTTTCCTCTTAGGTTTTTTATCTTGTAGTGAAGACTTACTTAAAAAACACCAAGATTTCAATCCAAATTCTTTTATCGCTCGGCTCACTTTCCCACCTAGTGTTATAATGCTCGAGCTAGATTTTTTAAAGATTGAGCTAGTTGGTTTGGTTTCAAATCTGAATGTTTTATTAATGTTACTGAGCTTTTCATTGCTAGAACTGGATGTAGGCATAGCATATTTCCTTTTGGATTTTTTTGTAGTCTTTTTGGTATCGTTGCTTTGTAAATTAGTAAAAGCGATCTGTTCTTCGGTTAGTGGCCTCCTTTTATTTGCTCTTTTACTTTCACGATTGGTAACAAAGGCATGTGTTTTTTTATCATATTTAATTGACATTTCATTAATAAACGGTTTCATTTTCTTCGATGGTTTCGTTCTGTTATGAGGTTTCGCAATATAATTTTTCGAAAAAGGCATTATAGTTTTAAGTTCTTTTTCTTGTACAGCTTTCGTTCTTCCTATTTTGTCTCTGGCTGCAAAATCTGGACCCATTTCTACTTTAAATGCATTCGGTTTTTTAATTTGCATTCTTCTTTTAATAGCTGTGTCAATTTGGAAACATTTTGAATGTTTTGTTTCAATTTCTAATCTTTCTGTATTAGCTCGTTCTATTTGCAATCTGTCTGGTTTAGCCTTTTCTAGTTCTAATTTGAATGCCTTGGCTCTCACCAGTTCTAATTTCATTGCATTTTCTCTATTCATTTCTAATTTAAAAGTTTTAGCTCTTTTCTTTTTACCATTAAAAATTCTTGATTGAGATCTCCTTGTAAATACAGTAGTACTAACGTTTTTGAGTAGACCCTGATCATTGTCGGAAAGTATGTCTGAACACAACACAGAGGTGGATTTTTTCTGTTTTGTGTCTTTTCCGCCTTTACTTTTTATTGTAGTAGTAGTAGGCACGTCATCTTTTAAAATATTTAATTTGTGTAATGTATCAGTTCGTCTGTCATATTTTTGAAGCAGATGAGGTTTTATCTCGTTTATTTCATGACCACTGTCTAGGTCTTTTTTGTTTCGTGTCTGCTTCCTTATACTTAAACTAGATTTTGGCGTTGACGTGTCTTTTAGAATATTAAGTTCGAAAGTCTGTTTTGGATGTTCGTTTTTCGAAGTTCTATGGCAGTTAGTAATAAATGATTGATATTAGCTCGCCGGGCTTCTTTAAATGTTAGGTGCGAAGTTTTGCTAGAATATTTATTTCTTCCATCACCAACACTGTTTATTAAGATTTCTTTCCCTTGTTTGTATGTACGAATCGACTCTGTATCGTGTAAACTACTTTTCTTTTCCCATTTTAATTTGGACATTTTTGTTTTAACTTTAGTTGTGCTCAATGATTTTGATTTCATTGCCGTTCTCAATGTGGATTTTGAAGCGTTCGTTTTTTTAATTTGATTTTGATTATAATTTCGCCTTTTTATCAAACGTATTTTGGAAAAATCCGGAGGCATGTATTTTCCTGATAGGTAATATTTAAGACTTGGTGAAACTCGTTTCTTGTTATTAATACCACTATATTTCGAGGATTTTATCGCCAGCCGTCGTTTTTTAGTACTTTTATTACGTTTTAGCTGATTATTCTTCCCAAAGACGCATGAATCAGATAGACATTCGCTAGTGTTGATTTTATTAAAAGATCTTGTCTTGGTAACAACACGCATAATCATTGATTTACTAGGCCCAAACCATGGACGTTTAACTTTATGCATTCTTCTTGATTTTAAATATTGTTTTTTAGCATTTTCACCGGATTCAGTAGTTGAATCAATCATATTGAAAATATTGAATATCTTTTTTATTCACGTAAATTCATTTCTGATATAATGTTTGCCTAAATATTAGTTTGATTAAAGCTATGAAACTTCATCAATACTAAGATTTTGTAGTTTCATCGTCTGTTGAGTTTGGTTTTATATAATTAGTTATCCACTGGTCTTCTGAAAACGAAAATAAGACTAAAAAGGTTAGATGAAAGCGTTCAGTTCTATATGGAAAGTGAGTTTAGCAAAAATATATACTTAATGAGCATTCTATCCCCTTCTATCTATTTATTTATAATTCTACCTTCTACAAAATCCATCATCATCATCATCAGCCATAAGACGTCCACTGCTAGACAAAGGCCTCCCCCATAGAACGTCTTAACGAACGGCAACCTGCAGCTTGCATTCGCCGTTTGCCCGCGACTCTCACGATGTTGTCGGTGTACTGGGTGGGATGCCCACCAACGCAGCGTCTACAAAGTTATTTAATGAATAATAAAAACTGATACTTACAGGTAGGAGTAAAAAAAAGAGCATTTCTTCTAAAACAGGATCTACACTTTTACGAAATCACTTGCAAATACATTCACAGAATTATGGAATGGAAAATGAGTTCAGATATTATTACCATGTAGATAACATTGAGGAGAAAAGTATATTTAATTTAGATCTGAAATCAGCAGGATAACGTGTTAATTTTTGTTGTTTCCGATAAGACTTCAAATCACTATCACTACATATTATAAAACAAAGTCCTCCGCCGCGTCTGTCTGTCTGTTCGCGATAAACTCAAAAAGTACTGCTATGATTTTCATGCTGTTTTCACCAATGGATGGTGGTGGTGGTAGTGGTTCTCGAGGAAGGTTTTAGTATATAATTTGACCAACATCCACGCGTTTGAAGCCGCGGGCATCAGCTAGTTAATTAATATATTTTATAGCAGTGATAGTCTAGTGTTGTGACCATTAGGCAGCCAAGTCATAGATGTCAATCAAGTTCGATCTTAAGACATACCTTTGATTTTTCGGATGCATATGTGTTTTGCACAATTTTATTATCACTTGCCACGGTGAAGGAAAACATCGAGAGGAAACCAGCATGTCTAAGAGAAATTTCAGTTAAAATTAAATTTAATTAAATTTTTAAGTCAGAGGCCCACGGGCAGCATGAAGAATCTGACACCAGGTTAGGCACTAACGTGTAACCACACGATAAATAAAAAATATAAATTAAAAGAATACTTACCAAATTAAAAACTAGTTTTAGTAGTTAAATGCTGATGCATGTCTAGTACGACAAGTCACCCTGTACCTTCGAGTGATACTTATTTGCCCCGCAGTAGCAATGGAACATAATATTACTAATAAAAATAGATAAATGGTCTCCCCTACGAAATATGCTTAACGCTTACCATATTAGTAAAAACGTGACGAATCAAATGTGACAGTGCGCTTTGACACACTTCAAAAAGAAGGTATGGTTTAAAAAGGTTCCATACTCTTTAGTGCTGCAAGTTTTTGGTTACGCCATTCTTTAAATTTTCTAATTCAAAAATAAATTATTATTTATAATAATATTATTATTTTATTATTATTTTACTTTCTCAACTTATGCATGCCAATTATAGTAGCATACCGGAATGCATCTAGAAAATATAAGATGGCAGAATACCTACACGTAAAGCTTTTCCGTAAAGGGCAGGTCGTGTCGCCGCTCACTGTCTTCCGTGGTCTACCCTACCAGACCAGTGGCATATAGTAAGGAAAATACGCCACTTTTTGGTTGTCCTAGTTTAAACAACATAGTGTCGATGACAACGGTAATAATTTAGTTTTTAGATAGCTGTCGCCCCTGAAATGGGCCGTCTGGAGCATCCTCCCCGGCCCCCACTACCTGCTACTGGTGCTTTTCAAATGTTAAAAGAATTATAACGCACTGTACCAACAAGACTCTTGTTTTTTAAGAAAAATCAGTAATTATAAGTACTAAGTAGGTAGTGCCATTAGCTGTCTTGGAAGGTCAACCAGTAGAGTAGCCAGGTGCCATTGTCAGGAGAGGGCTGATGGTAAACATATGGCCGCGTCCCCCGCAAAGTACAGTAAGTACTACTACACAGCGGCGTGGCTCTAGCCATGCCGCTGTGTGAGGTGGAGCCGCGCTGCCGTCCTCGTGAGTGTGAACGTGAGCGAGGCCTGAGACGTGCGGCCTTAAACGCGGCGCGGCTCATAGTTGGGACGTGGCTTCAGAATCATGACCTCGTGCCAAAAACAACGCAGGTTTCTTTTAGCCTCTATTTTCCCACGCCTGCGCAAAGGCCTCCCCATAGCCTTCCTTTTTTCTCTCTGTTCAGTACCGTTATATTTATCTTCGGAACAATTTATGTCACGGGGCCAGCGTTTCCAGTCAATATGATTAATTTATTTTAACCGAACCAGGATTTGTATCTGTTCCTCATAGAAGCTTCAGCGAACTGCCTCAATATTTTTTGTGTAGATTTGACTGTTGAGGTCCATTCTTCCAGCGAAAATTTCTCACTCAAAATTGAAATTCTAATTTATTTCTTCTACTGATACTAATCATATGCTACTTTCGTAAACTGGTTTAAAGATAGACGCAATTTATGTCTCCACTAAACGCGTAGAATGCTCCGCTGATCAGGATTGTATGATTCTTCGTATCCGATCATCTGTCTGAATGTAGATGGCTAAAAGAGTAGAGGAAGACAAAAGAAACGATGGATGGATTGTGTGTATAATATGGCTAGAAAGGAGCTGACTGCTGAGGTGACGAATAAAAGAAACGTAGTGAAGAAGAACTCATGCTGCGCCGACCCGAAATACATTGGGATAAGGGCAACAAAATGATGATTTTATTTGACTATTATTCTGTTAATATTGGCCCACTCGCACGCGTGCTGTTATAGGTGCCCAATAGCGACAAAGGGCGTGTTAAGGTACTTACCTACATATCATATTTAAATAACATATCATGTTGTAAAACATTGTTATATAACATGTTTCAGTATTGTGGAGCCTGAATGTCATGTCATAAAGGTAATATAAATTGTTATACAACATGTTACATAACGCACCTTTACCCCACCTACACTCACCCCGCACCCGTCCCGCGCCCGTTCCCTGTGTGTGTTACGCTTTAGCTGATCAAAAGCATGAAACAAAACGGACAGCTTAAACATAATAATATGAAGACTAGAAAGAGAAAGAAAAAAAAAAGTGTTATAAGTCAAAACAGCTTTTTTGTGACGAGATGACATTTTATTAATAGAAAAGGAAAAAAAAATAACGCTATCCTTGGCACATAATGCAGCACACAAACCCTCTGCAAAGCTCCATACACAGTATACATGGACTCCATACTGTAACGGCTAATATGAATAGAAGAATATCCTGAAATTGTTTCCAAAGGCCAAGCAAACTCATACAGTGAGGATAAAACCACGGACACATGTAATATACCCGCAAACAAGGCCTTTTCCTCATAGAGGACATGTAAAGACTACATTCGAATTCAAATGGTTCTCTCCTATGTTTACTTGATTTAAACTTCTTCATTCGTTTCCTAGGGTCTTTATCACCCATGTGGATAATATAGTTCGTCGTAGGATAAGATTCCAATTTTTTAACAGCACTCTTTGTTGACTGCATCTTCAATAACCTTGCCTGTATTCTTTTACTTGTCGAAAATAAACCCATTTTTGCGACGTCTCTCCGCAACGTTTCCGCTGCTTTACCGGGATCTTTCATCGTTTCTTCAAAGTCAGTGACGACGTCTCTTGGATATAAAGCAGCTCTAAATAGAGATCTTCCAATGTCACAAAAAGCTTTTGAACCAAAACTACCTAAATCGACCAGTGATTCCGCTATCATAGAAATATCTCCCGCGCCTTCGCTCTTTTTAATTGATTTCATTTCTGCTTTATCCTGTTTTATCTTCAATTTCTCTTCTAGTTTACGTTCAACCTCATACTCTTTCTTACGTTGCTTCCTCGCTTTATTATACGCTTTTTCTTTCGCTTTAGCTACTTTTGTCATAGCCTTCTCATGTTCCTCCTGTCGCGCTTCTTCTAAGAGTATATCGGGCCTTTTTGAAGACTCTTCTGTACATATTGGACTGCCACAGACACATTTCTTTAATCTTTTTGCCATTGCCGCTAAGGCGGCTTGTTCTTGTTTTATTTTATCCCAATCTTTTTTACATACCAAACTTCCACATACGCATGGCTTATTCATCATATCAGACTGCAAGGCCACTGGTCCTACTGCTCCCTTCCTTTTGCTTTTCTCTTTGCCACGGCAAATGCAACACTTACATTTGCTGCCATGACCCTCGGCACCTGCTAGAGCTGTAAATAATAAATACAAATGGATTTCACTATTACATTACATCGAAAAAAATAATATATAATCACAATAATTAGTTAAATAACCTTCTGATTTAAATAAGTTCTTTATGGGAAAAACATATAATTATATACATTTGTGCGTAACTTCTGTGTTAAAGTTGTAAGTAGGATAATTAGAATGTTAATGCCAAAGTGCTCCTAAAGCTAATATTGTTTTTTCTTTTTATAGTTAACGAATTCATTTCAGTGCTCAAGATGCAATTCGAATAACACACATATTTAATCTAAAATTATATTGATCAATTTACCTATAAGACTGCATAGAAATTGCCAATGGAAAATTAAATCGAGCACACGCGTTATCGTACAATATGTACATAATAAAAATCACGGTCCAACGGCGACTCCTAAGCTCTCCAGGATGGCCCTACCTGGGCATCAGGCGATAATCACTCACTAGCTGTACCCGGCGTGCGGCATGCGTTGTAAATTTTACTTAAATACTACCTCAAAAAAATAGCCTACGACCTACTTCCAGACCTACCAAGTATTCACAAAAAAAAACATAAAAATCGATCAAGCCGTTTCGGCGGAGTTCGATAACAAACACTGTGACACGTGATTTTTATGTATTAAGATTATCTTGTCTTAGATGGAAAGTACAACATAATGAGTGAGGCAGACCCAAAGACCCACACCTTGTGCAACGCAAATGCTAAAAATGCGTTTTTCAAACTCACAGTATTTATTTAAGTTAACCAAAATGAAGCTTCAGTCCGGGGACTGACGGACAAAGCTTAGATCTATATGCAGAAGATCAGAAAACGGATACTTAAATATACAGTAACGAGGGACTTAGGGGAGGTATTCAGCACTCGATTCACGTTCCAAATACGTAAGAAACTATAATCTTAATTTGTGACGTAATTGTACTGACAGATTTCCAAAAAATATTGGACACATTTTTGAAAAGTGATGTCAATAGCACCCACTCATGATCTTTGACGCGTTTTGTGATATCTTCGTCAATTTTTATTAACTTGATAAAACAAAAAACACGTATCCAATATTTTAGTCAGGAAAGTAGCCAATTGTGCCATGGGCCACACGCTCTCTAGATCTCACTTCATTATACGTTTCTGTTTCGCCTGTCTTACGCCAGTTTTAATATATTCGTATTTTATTTTTTATTTTTTAGGGTTCCGTACCTCAAAAGGTAAAAACGGAACCCTTATAGGATCACTTTGTTGTCCGTCTGTCTGTCTGTCAAGACCTTTTTTCTCAGGAACGCGTGGAGGTATCAAGCTGAAATTCATATCAAATACTCAAGTCTATGGTCTCTTGGAGCTGTGAAAAAATCAAACTTCTAAGTCAACGCGATCAAAAGATACTCCCGTTTATGCCGCAAATTTTCGACACTCGCAAGGGAATCAAAACCTACAGGGTACTT
Source organism: Diarsia brunnea (assembly GCA_949774965.1). Classification (NCBI taxonomy): domain Eukaryota; kingdom Metazoa; phylum Arthropoda; class Insecta; order Lepidoptera; family Noctuidae; genus Diarsia; species Diarsia brunnea. Next base: position 16,194,273 of record OX459001.1, read on the forward strand.
CCCGTGAACTCAGAATCTTGAAATTTGGTATGAAGCAACGTCTTATAGCAGAGATATAGGAAAAATTGCGAAAAGTATACATTTTTAGTTATATCATATAATAAAAATATTTTTAATAATTTTAAACTTACTACCCCTTTCCTCATGAACGCGTAGTGGTATTAAATTGAAATTCATATCAAATACTCAAATCTACTTTTACTTATATACCTACAGGTTTGTACGGAACCCTCGGTGCGCGAGTCTGACTCGCACTTGGCCGGTTTTTAAACGTTGCCCCACACTAGGAATGTCTCCTGTATCGTGGGTGCGCTTACAAACATTTAAACTCACATACACAAACACACCCAGACCCGAAACAACTATCTGTAGGTAGACCATACACATATTTGTTCCGTGCGGGGATCGAACCCGCGACCCGCAGCGCAGCAGTCCAATCGCTAAGCCACTGCGCCAACCGTACCGCATTCATTAACTTATGTCCGTAAGGATTGAGGAGCCACATCAGATTTATAAAATCTGATCTCACCAATATTTAGCAGCAATGTAGCTGATTTTGCAGCACGAATTCTAGATTTAGCAGCAAAATATATCACTAGTTATGTTTAATGCAAAAGTGGCTCCTCAATCTAAATGTCTGAATTGAGGAGCCACCCGGAACTCGTTAAGTAATAAATGAATATTGGAACGAAGTTCCTTATCGCGCGTTACGAAAGGGCTAGACGGAAAAAATTAAGACCAAAAGTTGTAACGACACTTTTTGCTATAGTTGTAAGCCGTGCGGCGTGCGCGTGTTTCTCTGTCTGTCTCTCTCTCTGTCTCTCTCATAGAAAGCAAGCCAGTTATTTTCAGAATTTCGTTCTATTCGGGTGTTCCTTGACACCTCTCAAGTTTTTTTAATATTTTGCATCATTTAGCAGCAATTGTGCATATTACCGTCTAAAAATTGAGCTTCTGTAGCGCCAAAATGAAAGAAAATACAATACTTTTAGTATGGCTCCTCAATCTACACTCAAGAGGTGAATTTCTATTAGATGTGAGCGATCAATTAATATTTTCGACATAATGATCATTTAGCAGGTGTTGAGTTTGTTTTTGCAGTATAGGAATAAAATAGTAAAACAGAGTAAATTTTGTAGATGAACGCATTTTCTTTGGCTCCTCAATCCTGACGTTCTAATTATAAATGTTTGACTGTAGCCACCTGAGATCTCAACGGAATCTAAAGCCAGAGATACTAACATTTAGCAGAAATGTCTGCTAAATATATCTGCATAGTTCAGCAATGTATAATTATGTTTTGGATTCTGAAAAAAACAATATTTAACTATTTTCTTGTAAATTCAGTGTGAAGGGTGACCTACTCGTATTAATAAAGGCAGGATAAGTAATTTATCAAATTTATATTTTCATAACAGGTTATGAACGTATAACGTATAACGTGGTTATAATAACCTATTATATTCTATGGGAGAATCCTAAAATATTATTATTTCATTTTTTTATATTAATAAAAGCATTGACGCTTCACCATGATCATTATGTTGAATATATTAATTGATCGCTTACATCCAATAGAAATTCACCTCTTGAGTGTAGATTGAGGAGCCATACTAAAAGTATTGTATTTTCTTTTATTTTAACGCTACAGAAGCTACATTTTTAGACGGTATTATGCACAATTGCGGCATTTTCAAAAATATTCATCTATTACTCAACGAATTCCAGGTGGCTCCTCAATTTAGACGTTTAGATTAAGGAGCCACTTTTGCATTAAATATAACTAGTAATATATTTTGCTGCTAAATCTAGAATTCGTGCTGCAAAATCAGCTACATTGCTGCTAAATTAATAGTGAAATCAGATTTTAAAAATCTGATGTGGCTCCTCAATCCTTACGGACATATAAACTTATGTCGAAATTGACTACTAAATACCTTTACCATGAAGAGTTTCTGTACCTACTTACTGTCGATATATTAAAACTTAAATTTAAAAAACTTTATCTTGGTTTTATTTAATTTAACATCATCATTTCAGTCGAAAGAAGTCCACTGCTGGACCTTCCCCAAAGTTATCCCTCTTCCTTAATTCGATCTCGCAGAGAAACTCCGAGCATAGCTGGTCAAGGACTTGTTTCAAAACAATGTGGTATTTTGAACGAGAAGATCTACCGCAGTTTCCCTAACTTAAAGTTGAACTTACCTAGTTCGATCGTTTGTCCCAGGTACACACACAACATGGTCACCCCTCTTACTGCGGTACTCAGAGATATTTAATGATTACTTTAGCCGTCACTCAGTAAAGATTTGACATACTTTTGTATGACAAAACTGTCAAAATCTTTACTTAGTGATGGCCTAAGTAATCATTAAAGCTCTCTGAGTGCGGCAGTATATAGCAAGTTTTTAAATAAATTTCGAAAAGTAATGTGTTTTTCAGGATGAACAAGTTTCTTATTAAAACATTTTAGTTATGCTTGAGTAAGTGAAAAATAAATAAAATCAACCATTAGAATTTAAGTAAAGTTAAGCCTATTTTGGTTAACCTTTCTCAACTTAGCAAGTATGCTGGCATTCAACACACGTATAAGCACTACTCGAAACCCCACAATTTGTCCTTTACAAATAAGTAATGTCTGGCGGCTCTAGGCTCTTGGTATAATACAGTATGTTAGGTTATACGAGTGACATATTGGGGGAAGGTATTCAGGATTCGATTCTTGTCCCAAATATGTAAAAAAAACTATAACCTTCATTTGTGACGTAATTTAGCCATGGCCCGTTTCTTTTTCGCCAATAAACGCCTGTTTTAAAATATGAGGGGAAAATGGATTGTACCTAAAAGTCAACAACCCGGGCACATGTTCTGCGATAAGCGAGAGTGGCGAAATATTTGGTAGGTATAGTTCTGTTTGTAATTTATCAGTGTTTATATTGTTCGTATTTTTATTAGTATCATGTAAGCATGCACTATTGCGGGTTTCAATATGTCCCTCGTTCAAACTAATATACTGTAGAGCACGGCACTTTGGATTTCACAAACATCCTAAGCTAGGACAAGCTGTAAATTTTTGTAGATTGTGCCCATAATCCCAATCATCGACTGATGAAAAGTATGTGACTTACTGCCGCACTCAGAGAGCTTAAAGGTACGATTCCGAACCACGCTGCACGCAGCAGTGCTGCCGCAGCAGTGCTGCCGCGACACTACTGGTCCCCGTACAGTTTCTATTGGCTTATATATATCGCGGCAGCAATGTAGCGGCAGCACTGCTGCGCGTCAGTGTCGCCCTACCGCCGCGACAGACCAGTAGTGACGCGTCTGCCGCCGCAGCAAGAGTACCTACTTGAATGTTGACACGTAAATTGACAACAAAAGGATGAATTTCTCTGACTCAGAAGACGAACAGAGCGACACTGCCGCGTTGCTCGGAATCAGCGCGGCAGGCAGCACTGCTGGGCAGCACCTTAGTGGCAGCACTGCTGCGGCAGCACTGCTGCGTGCAGCGTGGTTCGGAATCATACCTTTAATGATTACTGAGGCCATCACGTAATAAAGGTTTTGACAGTTTTGTCATACAAAACCATCAATATAATGTCAAAATCTTTACTAAGTGATGGCTTAAGTAATCATTAAAGCTCTCTGAGTGCGGCAGTTAACTGACAGCCACCAAATGACGACTAAAACTGTGAGAAATCAAATAGAATATTATTTTCATCAATACGTTATATTTTTTCACAGAAAAGGAAAAAAAACACTATCCTTGGCACAAGACACAGCACACAAAACCTCTGCAAAGCTCCATACACATTATGCATGGACTCCATACTGCAACGGCTAATATGAATAGTAGAACATCCAGAAATTGTTTCCAAAGGCCAAGTATACTCATACAGTGAGGATAAAACCACGGACACATGTAATATATCCGCAGACAAGGCCTTTTCCTCATAGAGGACATGTAAAGACTACATTCGAATTCGACTGGCTCTCTCGATCGTTTACTTGTTTTAAACTTCTTCATTCGTTTCCTAGGGTCTTTATCAGCCATGTGAATAATATAATTGGTCGTAGGATAAGATTCCAAGGTTTTAACAGCGCGCTTTGCTGCTGGCATCTTACTGAACCTTGCTTGAATTCTTTTAGCTGTCGCAAAGAAACCCGTTTGTGCGATGCTTTTCTGCAAATTTCTTGTTGCGGCACCGGGATCATTCGACGCATCTCTAACGTCAGTGAAAGCATCTCTTGGATGCAAAATACCTCTAAACAAGGTAGTCGCAACGTCGCAGAAAGCTTTTGAGCCAAAAGTACCTAAATCTATTAATGATTCTGTTATCATAGATATATCTCCCGCGCCTTCGTTTTTCTTGATAGATTTCATTTCTGCTTTATCCTGTGCTTTTCTCGATTGATCTTCTTTTTTACGAGCCTTCTCACGCGCTCTCAAACGTTGCAATCTCGCTTTCTGATACGCTTGCTCTTTTGCTTTAGCTCGTTTTTGCAATTCTTTAACATGTTCCGCCTGACGCGCTTCTTCTAAGAGTACATCGGGCATTTTTGAAGACTCTTCTGCACATATGGCACTACCACAAATACATTTTTTTAATTTGCTAGCCACGACTGCCAGGGCGGCTTGTTCCTGTTTTATTTTATCCCAATCTTTTTTACATACCATACTTCCACATATGCATGGCTTACCCACCGCATCAGGTTTCAAGACTATTGGTGCTCCCGCTAGCGCCCCTTTCCGCATGCCGCGGCAAATGCAACACTTACATTTGCTGCCGTGACCCTTCGCATATTTCAGAGCTGGAAAGAATGAATACAAATGGCTTTCACTATTAATTTCGGGAAAATCTCATGTATTTGTGCGCAACTTTCTATGTTAACTTTGTTAGAGGGAAAATTAGTATTGCAAATCGTAGTAGATGAAAAAGTGTTTCTAAATCTAAAACGAGATTGGCAAATATAACCACAAAGGCTGCTGAGAAGTTGGGAAATTCAATCGGGCACACGATTTAATACATAAACAAACACAATAGAGTGTAATGGAGCTCTGTAAGGGGCTTCCCATTGGCATTAAAAAAGATTTAGGTATGTAAATTCAATTTTAAAATAAAAGTTCGTAAACATTCTTCAAGTTACACGAAATAGCTCTCAGTTTTAAGTTTTTTTTTTCGTCATAATTGTCTATTTTATTTTGGTATTTGTTAACATGTTAGTTTATTTTATTTTAATATGTGTCATCATCATCTGCCTAGCCTTTTCCCAACTATGTTGGGGTCGGCTTCCAGTCTAACCGAATGCGGCTGAATACACGTATTTTACATGAAGCGACTGCCTATCTGACCTCCACAACCCAGTTCATACTGGTTAATACGATTCCTTTTGGTAAGACTGGTTGTCACACTTTCAGTTCACTAACTACCTGTAACGACTACCAAAGATCTATACAGACTGGTGCCGACAATACGACAATAAATGAAACCGCTGGTAGTTCTAGTTCATAGGAACATTATTAAACTATCAAATAAATCGTAACAACAAAATATTTTTTTTTGAAAAAAAATTAATAAAACTAAATAGCATAAAACTGTAAACGAAATACATTACAATTTACAAACAAATATTGGTTTACTAACCTTAGGAATAATTTGCACCGATTAACGTGTGCACAGAACAGATAAAAGAGGTTAGAAGGGCCTTGTGGGCGGGGCAGGCGCGCCGCTCATATGTCGCAAACGCTCTAATGTCGACAAAATTTGATTTACCGGCGCAATCGCGCTCATATTGTGACAGCGTACGAAGCTCCGCGAAAAAAAAGAATTATGCCATCTTGCGCTATTATAATGTGTCGGAAAAGAAGCCAGGGTGTGTAGTGTGCCTCGAGAAGGGATTTCTTATCACCGGTAAGTCCAAATACCTTAAAATACAAGTAATATTTGTAATTATTACAATAGTATTATGTAGATGGTAGAAAAAATGATACTGTCGCAAGCAGTTAAAAAATTACGTACATTGCTTGCAATACGTGGGTACCATCTTGTACTGCGTGGGCGATTGCGCGATGTATTTCGTTCACTGCGAACGTCGCGTACGACGAGCCAAAGCTTGAGTTCTGCAAAATCTATGCATTTCGATTGTGTTGTACCAAGTTGTTAACAATGTCGATATTTCGTATGTGTGAATGTATTCAAATGATATTACTAAGAATATGATTAAATAACTTCGTTTATTACTGTCAATTATTGTTTATTGTGGGTTATTAATTTTGGTTTTCGTCTAAAATTTGTTTTGAGGTTAGTCATTTATAATGGAAACATAACACAACAAAGTTTTGTTTTTAGGTTTCCAACAGTTCCAGATACAAGAACACTATGGCTAGAGGCAACCGGTAGAATTGAATAGATACCTACTAACTAAATGTAGTAATTAATTGAATGTATGTCTTATTTTTAAGTGTTTCTCGTATGTTTACTTTTGATTTTACTTTTTTAATCTTTAATTTTGTATCTGTGTGAGACAAATAAATACCTTTTCATTCTTTCTATCCCGTTCCGAAATTAAAGCAAAATATTGCAAAACTTAAAGTTACAAAACTAAAGTAATTTTATCGACATAAATTATCGACCTTTTGGTCGCCGTAACATGTATGAGAAATTAAAGCGTGTGTGAGTGTACGTCATACGCAGTGTTTGCGCTAGTGTGACAACCAGTAGCAAGCTCGCGATCTAAGTGAGTGCGGTTTATTTGTGTGCGTTATGCGCGTACGTATTAGCCTCTTGCTTGTAGTGGATATAGAGAGTGGGAGACAAGCGGCGACAGGCGTTCTAATACAAATCAGGAACTATTTCCTTTCTAATCTCTTTTATCTGTTCTGTGAACGTGTGAAAACAAAATGTAACAAACGAATTTGGCAAAGACATTTTGGTAGTTTATTGTCGTATCGTCGACACCACAACGGTGTTAGGCCGCGCGGGCGGAGCTGCTTTTTCTTGTGAAGTTTATTTTTTACTTTTTTGTGTTTTTCACTTTTTTGTGTTTTTAAACTCGGTTTTTTTTTTTGCAAAAAAGTATTTTTTAACCCAAAGGTTGACTGGTAGAGAATGCCTTGTGGCATTAACTACCACTATTAATAAATACATAGAGTCGGGAGCGGTGGGGTAGTGGTATGGCACAATTATGCTGATTGCTGTCACGGCATACAACTCTGTTTTACTGCCATGGTTTTACTGGCAATAGTTTTTTCAGATTCAAAAGTCGTCAGATGTGAAACATTTATGTTAGTATTATTATCTACTACGAACGAGTGTGCGATCCAGTACCAGAAATGGCAATCACTATCAGCCCCGAAGACGTAGCTCGTGCAGTCCATCCGTTACCTACCTACAACAAGCCAACTATGGATTAACAATTTAATAACCATACAATTTATTGCTAAGAGTACAGCGTGTGTGAGTGTGTGTACGAGTGTGCCTGCGGAGTTGCAAATGGGTGTTCGAGTGTGTCATAGTGGTGTATGACGATTATCTGTAAACCTTCTGTTCAATTCTATATATTTAGTTTAGATGTATTTGTCAGTTCATCACATACTGACGTTTAGTTTAGTTAAACTAAAATATACTGACATTATTAATTATTTCCTGAATATACCTTTTTAAGGTTCTGTAATCATAAGGAACCCTTATAGTTTCGCCATGTCCGTCTGTCACGGGATGGTACAGAGTATTGGACAGATCATTCAAACCTTTAGCTGATTAAAAATATATGACATAACTGGCAGCAAAAATTGTATGACGACTAAAAAGTGAAAAAGTATGAGAAACCAAATACAATATTTCTTTTAGACGTTTTATTAATACATTAAAAAGAATAATAAAAAACACTATCCTTGGCACATAACACAGCACACAAAACCTCTGCACAGCTCCATACACATTATGCATGGACTCCATACTGCAACGGCTAATATGAATAGTAGAATATCCAAAAATTGTTTCCATAGACCAAGTATACTCATATAGTGAGGATAAAACCACGGACACATATAATATATCCGCAGACAAGGCCTTCTCCTCATAGAGGACATGTAAAGACTACATTCGAATTCGACTGGCTCTCTCGATCGTTTATTTGTTCTGAACTTCTTCATTCGTTTGCTGGGGTCTTTATCAGCCATGTGAATAATATAGTTCGTCGTAGGATAAGATTCCAATCCCTTAACAACACGCTTTGCTGTTGGCATCTTACTGAATCTTGCCTTAATTCTTTTAAGTGTCGAAAATAAACCCGTTTGTACGATATTTTTCCGCAAATTTCTTGCTGCCGCACCGGGATCATTCGACGCGTCTCGAATGCCAGTGATAGCGTCTCTTGGATTAAAAACATTTCTAAACACAATTTTTGCAACGTCACAAAAAGCTTTCGAACCAAAAGTGCCTAAATCTATTAATGATACGCCTATCATAGAGAGATCTCCCGCGCCTTCATTCTTCTTGATTGATTTTATTTCAGCTTTATCCTGTTCTTTTCTCGATTGATCTTCTTTTTCACGAGCCCTCTCACGCGCTCTTAAACGTTGCAATCTCGCTTTCTGATACGCTTTTTCTTTCGCTTTAGCTCGTTTTTGCAAATCCCTAACATGTTCCGCCTGACGCGCTTCTTCTAAGAGTACATTGGGCATTTTTGAAGACTCTTCTGCACATATGGGACTATCACAAATACATTTTTTTAACTTGCTAGCCACGACTGCCAGGGCGGCTTGTTCTTGTTTTATTTTATCCCAATCTGTTGCACATACCACACTTCCACATATGCATGGCTTACCCACCGCATCAGGTTTCAACGCTAGTGGTGCACTTGCTAGTGCCCCTTTCCGTGTGCCGCGGCAAATGCAACACTTACATTTGCTGCCATGACCCTTCGCATATTTCAGAGCTGGAAAGAATGAATACAAATGGCTTTCACTATTAATGTCGGTGCTCAGTTCGTACAACAAGTTATCATACATTTGTGCGCAATTTTCTATGTGAATTTTGTTAGTAAGCAAGTAACAAATTTTTTACAGTTCCGAAGATGACATCCGAAGGACACACGTCTCAAACGAGTTTGACTTATTTAACCCTATAGGCTGCTGATATTTTGCCGATGGGTAACTTAATCGGGCACATAGCTTATCGTACATAAACACACGTACAGCTCTTGTCCTAAAGAGAAGTGGCCCTAGGCGTCAGACGACAACCACACGTAAAATAATATATTATTATCTTTTCCTCATATGGAAAGTAAAACACAGTGAAAAAAAATTGTGTGCCGTCCGTCACGGGACGCCTGGCAGATGTGAAACATAGAAATTGTTTTGTATAAGTTATGGTGCATAAAAGAACAGATTACGACAGGAATCAGATATGGCATAATGAAAAGATAAAGTGTTACTTTGTTCCATAAAATAATTACTGTCTATTACATTAACATTTTTTTTTATTAAATTAGTTTAATGTGGTAATATGTGAAGTTTTTTTTTTTTTTTTTTTTCTCTTTTTATTTAGTTATGCGAGCTCAGTGCGGCTAAAGAGATTACGCACAGTCGCTTGCCCATGGCATCGTGTCGCCACATCTCACACTACTACGGATGGACTACGTATAATACATAATTATTATTCCATCATATAGCATGGCGATGCGTCGCTACGGCCTGTATCGTCAGGCCAACAATCAGGTTTACCCTCGCCTACAGATGTTTCACATCAAAAGGCTGAAATACATTATCACGACCCACCTCTAAAGTAACGCAAATGCTAAAAATGCGAATTTAAAACTTAAACTCACAACATTTATGACAGACATAATTTATTTATAGGCCGAAGTTCTCACAGTAAGGCAACTCTTACTGTGAGAACTTTGGCCTCATAATAAGTGGATAAGTGGGGTAAGTGCACTGAGAACAAGACTGTCACAACTTACTGGTGGATGAGGGAGACAAGCGTAAGCTTTAATTTTATAAGAGAAAGAGGATACAGTTTTTGATTGTAGGAGGTAGAATCTGATTAGTTTCGTCTTATCTAAGTTCAATCTCAGCAAGTTAGTATATAACCAATTTATCTTTAACCGATTTAAAAAAAAAAAAAAAAAAAAAAAGAAGCATTTTGCAATTAGTGATAGAGAGCTTGCATTGACAATTGATGTAAATTAGGAAAAGTGTCAGTTCCAATATACTGCCTTGTGAGAACCATAGGTGAGCTTTTCATATGGACTAGTGACTGTATCAATGAGTATACACTGGGATCTTTCACAAAGGTAGTCTTTAAATAGTTTAAGAATCACTCCACGCACTCATAAACTTTCTATCTTTGAATTAAGTCGACGGACAGAAACATTGTCAAAAGCTTTGGTTAAGTCTAAGAAGATGCCATAGCTAGTCTAGTCAACCAGTGCTTTTTGTGCCAATTTTCACTTGTTGACTACACTAAGCAGTTCAGTTTATTATCTAGTTTGCTAAATGTGGTACTAATATAGTACGGTGACTTTCGAGTCATTCCAATTTTAAAGAGTATTTGCATTGCACTAAGCTTTTAGGACTGCGTTTTGAAACATGTGTCAAAATAAATTGTAATTTAAATCAAAACTACTAAGGAGAATTGAATTGAATATCAACCTTTAAGCAAAACACCCCTAAAAATATTTTTTTTTCTGAAGTTTATTTTTCACTTTTTTGGGATTATGTTTTTTTTCACTTTTTTGTGTTTTTGAAGTCGGTTTTTTTTTTTTTGCAAAAACGTTTTCCTTTTTTCTATTTTTAGTTGTAAATCCTATGCAAATATTTACTATGCATTTAACATTCAACCAAGAAACCTAACCCTTCAACCTTCAAAATTCTTATTATTGCTTTCAACTCTTAATCGTTGAAGAGTAGTACCTTCCATAATCAGCTAACCTAGATAACCTGAAAGAATATATACGTCCCCATAATATTTGATTAAAAAATTATCCTCCAACTCTTAACCGTTGAGGAGTTGTACCTTCCATCATCAGTGCAGCCACATGTGATTATGATTATCTAAAGACACTAGCGGACTCTGCAGACGTCATCCTGCCCGGACAGCAATGCCACCTACCGGGGCCAATAGTATTTTCTAACCATCCAAGAACCCATTGAAATATCCCCAGAAAGTTTCATCCAAATCGCTCCAGCCGTTTAGGAGGAGTTCAGTGACATACACACGTACAGTAGGTTTGGGTGCAGAATGCCAGAAACGCAAAATGACAGATTAGCAAATTGCCAGGAGTTAGATTTTTTTCTCATATGGTCAGAATCGCAAAATGACAGATTAGCAAAATGACAGGTTCGCGAAAAGACAGATTAGCAAAATGACAGGTTCGCGAAAAGACAGATTAGCAAAATGTCAGAAAAGTGCAAATTTTTTTTGTGTGGACCCAAAAAAAAAAAAAAAAAAGGTGACTCATAAGTCACCTTTTTTTTTTTTTTTTTTGGGTTTGGAATATCATCAAATAACACCCCTCCCGCTCTGGGCAGAGCGAAAGGGAGTGTCAGACTTCTACTGACTAAAAACCACCATGTTCCTTCTTCGCCCTTTGTGTCGAGGCCGCGGTATCTCTTTCGAACCACCCACAGCCCCGACAAGAGTCGGCCCTTGCGGGCCGTGTTTGAGTCACATCAAGGCGTTACTAAAAGTAAAAAAAAAAAAAAAAAAGTGACTCATGTTAACCTCAAAAAAAAAAATTGATTTTGTTCAAGCTTATGAATGACTCTTTTAACTTGTGTCAAGTGTTTGTCGACATCTCGTTTAAAAAAAAAAAAAATTTGTAAACTATACTGATAATAAAGAATGTTGTTAATATTCATTAATTCATGTTTTTATTTAATTCGAGATTGATCTGTCATTTTCAGATTTTGTCATTTTGCGACATTTTTTTTTTTTTTTATGGTGGGTGGAAAATCATCAAATGACCCCTCCCGCTCTTGGGCAGAGCGAAAGGGAGTATCAGACTTCTACTGACTAAAAACCACCCATGTTCCTTCTTTGCCCTTCATGACGAGGCCACGGTATCTGCGAACAACCCGCAGCCCCGACGGGCATTTTGCGACACCTGGCATTATGCGTTTCTGACCATTTGCTAATCTGGCATTTTGCGAATCTGGCATTTTGCGAATCTGTCATTTTCAGATCTTGTCATTTTGCGACACCTGGCATTATGCGTTTCTGACAATTTGCTAATCTGTCATTTTGCGTTTCTGGCATTCTGCGCCCAAACCGCACAGTTCAATTATATAAATAAAGATTAAACATATTAAAAACAGTAGCCCACCGATACTGAGAATGGGGCCAAAATTACTGGCCCGTCAGGGCTTCAAAGAGGGGAACCTTCTAAAAATACAAGCTGTGTCCGATTTCTGAAACAAGCCCTTGATCCAGGTGCCTAAAACGAGCCTCCTCGAGCGTTGGTCGAAGCTCTTGGCCATTAAGCCATTGGTGGTAAATAAATAGTATAGGTTAGTAACTATCCGTCTGTGTAAATATGCCTAGCTCGATACAAATTAGTCTTGCTTTAAACAGAGGCACAATGTGTAGAACCGCGCGTTTAAGTGTTTAATAGTTAAGCACGAGTGTCTTACTATGAATACATCATTACGGCACACTAGACTCTAGACACAGAATACATAATAGTACTAGACTAAAGTCCCTTAATGACTAGACTCACCGCCGTCGGTGAGGAAGCGACTAATCATCGACTATTAGCACTTCAATCGAATTTTACAACAGCTCATACCTCCCAGCGCACGCAGATTCGTCACTGATGGCGTCTTTAAATTTACTTTTTTAACAATGTTTTATCCTTCTGTCATAGGCTTTTAGAGTACTGATAACATAGCTGAAGTGATACTACGAGATATATAAAAATACATCCGGAACATAATTCCTAGTAGTCTAAAATCCAAGGCAAGCCAAAAAAGTTTAGCTCGATTATTTTCAAAAGCTTGTAGAAAGTGGCTGTAGACATTCGAGTTAAGTCAAAAGGATGTCATTGTTAAGATCTAAATCCTAAATCCTTCAAATGCGTTTTTTCCTTTACACAAAGAAATGCCGCACAGGTACAAGTTCACAAGCGTCCATGTTGGGAACTGACCGAGGAGGTACACAGGTGTAAACGATAAACTGCATGCGGCTAATGTCATCAACATTGCAAGACGAATACTCCCAAGACGAACTACTACAAGACGAACCCCACAGCCTTATACTCCACCTCCGTACGGCTTTCTCCAGCCAATATCTCTCAACCGCCTCAAAGCGTGTCCTAGGCTAAGGCCAGCGACATTAAATATTATCAACCAACAAAAATTTTATTCCGATAATGTAATTAGTAACTGTATGCTAAACTATCTTTCTGAAAACTCTAAGTTTGAAGGTCCATAAGGTTAGGGAACAAAATCATATTTTATTGAAGCGGATCAGAGAAATAGTTTAAACTGATCTAAAAATTTGGAATGGTGATAAAAGACCAGAGACCTTGTCGAAGACCCTGTTGAAGTAGGTATTTTTTAATAGAAAAGGCGTAAAACGTGTTGGGTAAAAAAATTATGGCAAGCACAATTAGCATCATCAGTCATAATGTAGTTAAAAAGTAATGTGGTTATCAGAAATCCATTACCTGTTGGACGGCGTCCACAGGCTGAATAGTCTATTACTTTTACACTAAATAATAAATCTTTATTTTTGCTTACCTTTTTCCTTCTTTTCATGGGCCTCTTTGCTAGATTGACCTATTTTTTTAAGTACCTCCTCTTTGTTTACTATTTTCATATTAGTTGTGTTAAGTAACATTTCAAAGCGCGGTGCAGTGTCCACTGGTTTTTCTATAATAACTGGCTGCTGTATTACTGGACCTATTACCCCAGGGGCGTCGTTTATTGAAAATGGATTTTTGCAACAAGGACACTTTTTTGTTTTCAAAAGCGTCTTCTTCTTTATGGCCTCTTTGCACATTGGACATTTGGATAAGTCTTTTGGCTTCTCTGGCTCAATTTCCTCATCCATACACGTACATTTCAACAATTTATTTTTCCCCTTTACAAACTTTCCCTTTGCTTTAGATCGACACACGGGACACAGGCGTCTAAGACGCGCCTCCTTATTACATAAACATTCGAATGATGGAGTTACTCGAACGTCGTAATCTGGAATTTCTTCTATTTCTTTTCCGTCTTTGTCGAACCTCTTAATCTCCCTTGTGTCTTTTAAGATAGTTCTACACTTAGCTGCACACTCATTTTGTTCATCTGTGCCAGGGGGAAGTTTTGATTGGCTTTCGCGTTTTTTGAATTTTTTCTTTGAATAAGGCATAATAGTTTCCATTTTCCTTTCAGCCAGTTCAAGTTGGCTGCATCTCTTCTTCTTTTCTTTTTTAATTTCTTCTACACTTTTTATAGCTAATGGTGGAGCTTCACCACACCTGCATTTTGTAGGACTTTTAGCTTTAGTCTTTGCTCCACACTTGCATTTTGTAGGTCTGTTAACTGCAGTCGTAGCACACGAGCATTTTGTTGCTTTATTTTTTTTCAATGCACAAAGGCAGTCCATCATGGTTCTCCTTCCTTCAACTGGACCTATAAAATTAAACATATTAAGTGTGCGGCGAATAACGTAGTGCTTCCTACTGAGTGATGATAAATATAAAAAGGTAATACCATATTGATTTTCTACATCGCCCTCTCCCTTTCCTTGTCCTTGTATTGGGATCACCTTAGCCATAGACTTGACTTGATCGCTTCCTCGCCCAAGTATTCGAGAAGCAATACTTGGTCTCTTTTGCGTTGTTTCTTTGGAATATTCCAAACAATTTACGTCAGTACAAAATGTTACATTATTTCTATCTGTAGATTTACGAGCTGGCTTCTCCTGCTGTTGAGCACATTCCTTGCATTGAACATATCTCTGTTTTAAACTTTCCCTTCTCATCGAAAATCTGGGAATAGACCTGTGCCTTGAAGGATCTGTAGCAAAACCAAGACAGAGACATTTATTAGCCTTTATACCTTAAAGCTACAAAATACAAATATACATATAATATAAGGGCAGGCACAGGAAACTAAAGCACGCTACATGCTACGATCCTTATATGCTTCGTTTACGTTCATTTATCTGGCCCTTATGCAAAGGGGTTTGAATTATTTGGCCGCTTTGAATCAATAACGTTGTGTTGCCAACAAGGTGTCTAAATAATTGAAAACAATTAAAGAAATAAAATAGAGTACTCGTTGGTTTATCATATTAATTCACATTTAAATTCTTTACAAAATATTTTCCCCGTTATCCAAATTGCTATTTTTGCCATAAGTAAAACTATAATTTTACTAGCCATGCATAAAAACTGGTCTAATCAATTTTGAAAATAAAAAATACTAAAATGGGTAAGACGTGAACAGGAAACATAGTAATCCTTTCTATTTGTAATCATGTCTGAATAAGTATTTCTTTTTTATTTTGCGTAGATCTCCAATCAATTTGGGATACATTTTGCTTTTAAAACTAACTATTAAAAAAAGGAAAATTTGCTTTACTTTATCCACTAGAATCTTTTTATTACGCATCACCAAATCAGCGAAGCAGGCTCTTTGAACTTTGTCTTCTTACAGTTCTTACACATCATTCCTATTTGCACCATTCATACTTCGTAAGAAACGCATTATTCTAACATTTATTTGGCGCCTGAATAACCTTCACACTGCTCTGTCACACTGGTGTGACGATGAGGATTTTTTTTCTAACCATCACACCAGTGTTATGGATAGGAAGTAACATCGGTATGATTTATAAGTCGCGATTTCAAGTTCAACCTTCACGACGGGCTAATAATTGACTCACCCTCATCTGCATTGATGGCGCTGCCCCGTTAACGGAGCAGATGGGAAAAATAGTTTCATCTACCCCGTTGGGTTCGTCTCGGCGCCCACCGAGGTGGATCGGACACCCCGTGGACCAATTAGGTACATTAGAGATTGTCATTTGCATCAAATGAGTAATGTAAGTTAGTAGAAGATTAATCATTTCTGGTGGGCTGTCACCGCCAAGAAATGATTAATCTTCAACTGAATCATGACACCCTGGTAAAGTTCATACTGTACTCGGAGTGCATAATCATGATGAAACGTGACGCGACTTACTATAATAAGTCGCGAAAGGTTTACTAACCTTAACACTGGTATGTGCAAGCATTTTTTGTCATACCTATTATTAGAATCAAATATAACAGCTCACAACTTAGGACCCAGTAATATTAATGACAATAATATCCGTGGTACTAGGCAACTGGGCCTATCCCAGTTGTATACTATATTATACGTCCCTGTGTGCCTATTGGCCTTGTTCTGTTCTGTCTCCTGCTGATATGGAAATTATGTTTTTTTCCTACTCCTCCGCTATTCTTTTCTGATTTATTTCGTTGCGGGATCCAAGACAGTTAAATCGTTTCCCTGGGACTTCGTCGAGCTTCATTGTCTCGGCGCTTTTCTTGTGGTCGCCACTGTTGATTCTGGCTAACAGGAGTTACAATGGTTTGGGAATAGTGTGGCGGGCTTGTCCAAAAAAAAAAAAATTACACTGGTATGACTAATAATTATTAATCATACCGGTGTTAAGGTTAGTAAAGCTTACTTCCTATCTATAATACTAATGTGATAGTTAGGAAAAAAAATCCTCACCGTCACACCAGTGTGACAGAGCAGTGTGAAGGTTAGTGAGGTGCCGTTTATTTTACTATCATGCTTCTTTTGCTGCAGCCAGCATTTACTTGTGTATTTGTGAACGTTGACCCTAGCACACCATTCTGGAGAGACATTTGAGCATTTTTGGTTTCGAGTAGTTTCAACTAGTGTATCAAATTCTATGCGTCTCTTGTAAACAGGCTCCCCAATTGTACAACCTCATTCATTTGATCCTCTATTGTTGCACGAGTTTGTTTAAGATTTAAGTAGGCTACGCTAAACAACTGAATCACTTACTTACCTCGACATATATTCATTTCATCAATTCTCTGGTATATGTCACTTCTAGCAGACCTTTGCGATTTTTCTGAGCCTCTGCTGAGCCGTTTCATCATAAGTTTTATTCCTGAAGGCTTTTGTTGATTTGCATTAATTTGTTGTGTGTCTTCAAACTTAGACTTACGCCCAAAACTTTTCCTAGATCCTTCCATCATCTGTCTCTCTTTAGGTATGGGACCCGCAGGTATGGGACCCGTAAAAATAATATTTCGTTTTGTTGGTTCTCTGAAAAAGTCGAAGTCAACCCGTGCATCTGTTCCTATTCGAACGGCTTGGCGATGTCCATCTTTGTATGGATTTGTGTCTTTGTAAACTCCCCCTCTCACTTTGAAATCTGATCCTAGAATCAGGGGTTTATCCGGGCCTGGTGGTGGTTTTACTTTTTTTCCTTCAAATTCTGCTTTACACCTATTATAGCATTCAAACTTACCCGGATCTGGCATATCCTTACATGCTGGGTCGTCAGTTTTAGGTTTTGACGACATTTTAAACACCTTTTCGTTTGCGTGTTTCATTCGTTTCAGTCGCCTAACTCTGTGTTTACAGTCTTCTGGATCGCACTGACCTGGTGCGCAATCACCACGTTTTTTACGTGATTCAGTATTCGATTGAATTTTAGAAACCTTTACATTTAAGGCATAAAAGGATTGATAAAACGGATTAATCTTCTGTATATTTATTAAGTTTTTTATTTTATCAAAATTAACATCGATTTGAGATCTGATATGACCTCGCCTTGTAAATGAACTATTTGGCAAATGGTGAGAACCATTATAACGTGCGGTTTTCATACCAATTTGGCTCTCATTGAGATTTTCTTTAAAGATATAACGACCTTCCTGTAAATTTGATTGTAAAGGTTCTCTTGTATGCAATGTCTTGTTGGCAACGTTATATCCTGATTTTGTTACATTGTATCTATTTTTTTTGCTATTTGGTTCAACCTGTACATATTGGGTCATTATGGGTTGTTGCCAATGAAAATCACGTTCTGGTACGTTTTTCTTTAGAAGACCAAGTTTACAGAAGCATTTCTTGAGAAAAAAACCTACGTCTGACGCCTTGCGTTCTTTTCTCAAATTATTTTCTTGTGAAAGGCAATGTTGATTTTTCATTCTATTTATCGGTGAAATGTCACTAACTGTGTTAAACTTTTCAACTCTACTTTTGAATGTGGGATCCCGAATAGGGGATATGGAACGATTTGTGGATTTCTTCTTATTGAAACTATGGTTAGATCCTTCACAGACTGGTCGACGTGAAGGTGTAAACGAACGTGCAGCTTTCATACTCGTACCTCTTTGTTTATTCCTCAATTTCTGGTCTTCTTTTATTCTATGTTTTAATAATCTAGATTGAGTACTTCTAGCATTTGTACTTCCACTCAAATCGCTTGTTACACTCACAACCGATTTTCTTTTAAGTCTTTTCAAATAGGCGTATGGGTCTAATTTAATAATATCTTGCTGCTTACTTTCTTCATAGCGCCCATAAGGAGTAGTCATTCCGGGAATACAGAAATTTCGAGAATGTTCATGTCTGCTCGAATTGTAAGGGAGTTGATTTGATCTGGCACGAGTATTTTTATATTCACTGATCTGAGAACTAGGTAAAGGATGCGCAGTTCTCGCACTTTCGCTAATTATGTTATTTTTGTTTCGCAGCTCCAATTTGTTCGTTTTCCTAGGAAATTTCAAAATACTGAAACATTTTTTGATTACGGAAATAACAGAACTTCTCTTTTCTGACAGTTTTGGTTTAGTGTCTATTGGTGTATGGTGGGCCAGATGCGTAGCTTGTTGAGACCCTTTTGTGTTTGATTTGTGTTTCTTTCGGGTTTGTTTATGTACACAGTCTTCAGTTGTTATAAAATTATGTTTTCTCTTGTAGTGCAGCGATTTGTCGTTGGAAAACTCAATTTTCGAACTCAAGTGTGACCCACCTCGCATTACTCGTTGTTTAAAATGATCAGGTGTAATATTAACTTCTTTGTAGTGTCGATTTATTTTGTTTACCTTCTGTCGCGGCTTCCTAATAAAAAACTGAGTGTTCTGAGACTCGGAAGAAGTGGAAACCGATGTTTTACTAAATGATGGTCGACATCCAAGAACACATTTATTTAAATATTTATGCTTTAATTTAATTTGACGTAAATTAATATTTTTTTCGCAATCATATGGATGATATTCTTTGGGAACATATAAACCAGGTTCGCATTCATACGGTACAAACTTTGACCGTTTAAGTTTATAACGATTCTCTGCTCCATTTTGCATGTGCATAACGTATTCATCTCTATTCCGCCAAGGCGAAAGTTTTTCTACTTTATTTTTATTTTTTTTTAATAATTTTAGAGTACAAAGACATCTTTGCAAAAAGGGTTCGGTACGGGTCTGCTTTGATTTAACATTTCTGGTTGTTTCTGAAATCTCATGACGAACACTAGGTTTATAAACCTTTATTCCTTTTGGTCGCATTTGTCTCCTTTCCATTTGGATTGGTTTATCATATATCATTGCATTAGCAGTTACTCGGTCATTAATATTGGTTTTGGAAATTTCAATGTTGAAATTAAAACTTGAACCTATCCGCACAGCTTGTCTTTGTCCCGATCTCTCAGATGAAACTCTAGGTTCTAGGTCTCGGTCTCTCTTCACTCTTGGTGAGTGGGCATTACTCTGGGTATGTCTTCGTTTTCGTTCTATTTTTCTACTCTCAGACTGTATTTGGCTTGACGTTGATTTAGATTCAGAGTGTGATGTAGAAGCTAATTTGGACTTTTTCGGGGTATCACTAGTATTTGTATCTCTTGAAACGTGTTTACCAGCCCGACGATTGCGTTGTCTAATTCTCTCTAAGCATTCATATGGGTCACACTCGCCAGGTGTGCAAAAGTCTGGTTCACACTCGTAGGGTAGGAGCGAGGCTTGGGTTGATGTAGTCGGTGGCAACACGTAAGCAATTCCTGATTGCTTAGTTTGCGTTCGTATCTGGCGGGCTACCACATCGCGATCTTGAGTTTTAAGAGACGCCATTGTCTTCTTCGACTCGACATAGTTTAATTTATGTTTTTTTGTTTGAATCAGTTTTTGAGTACAAAAGCATCGTTTCAATTTATGTGTAACTTGGGTACTTTTAAATGATTGTGTTGACTCCGATTGAGATGACATATTATGCTGAGAGCGGATATGTCCAGTTGCTTGATCTTTTGACGTTCTTCGATGCTGTGTTTGTTTAATTTTCCTTCGGCGTATTGGGGTCTGGGGTGGTTCAAAATCTGGTTGTTCATCGACTACTATGCAAGGATATTTATCTTTATAAAATTCAATGTTAAAACTAAAACTAGATGATATTTTAACGGCTTGTCTGTTTGGATAGCATTCTATATTATTGTCCTCTATTTCGAGAGGAGGTTCTCTCGAAAAATATTTAGATTTTTTCGTTAAATTTTCAGCACTTTTCGATTGTTTCTCTTTAGATTTCGTGCGTGATCTAGAGCTTGTTTTCTGTGAAAATGCGGCACTTCCTACCGATTTACGTTTTAAACGTTCCATGCTTGCTAAGGCAGATCTACCTTGAGATTTTGATTTCGACAAAACGTTTTTGCTTTGAGGTTTAGGTGCCTGGCTGGCAGAATCTCGCAAATGTGAATGTTTACTAGCTTTAGGTGAAGCACTAGCAAATTGCGTTTTGCTATGCTTGTATTTTTGGTGCAGCTTCCTTCCGTGGGTTGCTTTCATTCGTTCTTTTTTTTTAGATTTTACGTTCTCTATTGGTTCTTGTACATCTGTTTTATCCGTATCCTGATGTGGTTCACGTTTCGTTCTTTTAGATTTAACGTTTTCTATTGGTTCTTGTATATCTGTTTCATTCGTATCCTGATGTGATTCACGTCTCGGTTTTTTACGGCTTGTTTTGTGTCTCGAAGGTGGTGAAGCGGGTTCTCCTTCATGACGTTCTAAAGTTTTAATACTTTTAGAACCAGCTTTCGTAGCTTTCTCTATTGCGACGGATGTAAATGAGGCAGTAGATTTTGTGGTAGGTTTTGTTGTTATTTTTAATTTACGTAAAACTTCTACCGGGACATTTTTCTCTAAATCTTCATCTCGTGCCACCTTCCGTCTTTTTGCTTTGGATTTCAATTTAGGTGCAACTTTGTCTTCTTCTGTTGCTAATTGAGCTTTAGTCTCTAATTTTCGAATAGACGTCATTGAAGCAGCTGATTTAGCCAGTGCTTTACCATGCTTTCCTTTCACTGGTTTTGGTGTAACTGGAATTTTTCCTTGTAATTCCGTTTTCGAAAGTGATGGCATATCTCTTGTTTTAAGTATCGTAGTCAATGAAGAAGAGGATTTCGTTTTAGCTATTTCGACCTGAGAGTCTCTTACT
Source organism: Diarsia brunnea (assembly GCA_949774965.1). Classification (NCBI taxonomy): domain Eukaryota; kingdom Metazoa; phylum Arthropoda; class Insecta; order Lepidoptera; family Noctuidae; genus Diarsia; species Diarsia brunnea. Next base: position 16,215,724 of record OX459001.1, read on the forward strand.
TTTACGTTTTTGGGTCGTATTTTCATTGAAATATGAGATTTGTGTTTTCCTGTCTCAGAATAGCGATGATGATGTTTTCTTCTCGTATCCCCTACGCCTTTGGGTTTAATCTTCTTGAAACATTCTTCAGGTGAACACGTGCCTACTTTACACGTTCCTGGTCTACACTCTACGTGTTTATTCTTATCATAAAGTCGTTTTCTCAGCATCTTTTCCTTAAATAGTGTTAAAGAATCTTTTTTTATTTTAGATGCGAGTGTTCTCAATTCTGTCGCACTGTCTTTTGAATTGCGACTTTGAACGTTTTTTACATTTCTTCTTTGACCCTTGTCAGTTTTAGTTTTTTGGTCTCTGGTCACAATTTCCGTTGAACTGTCTTTGAACTGATCTTTCTTTCTTTTTGATCGAATTCTTTTTACACAAGTTCTTGCTTTGCTCACTACGGTAGGTTCAGATAGATTTTTTTTTATTTTCAGACGTGCTGATCCAATTCTTGAACTTAATTTTGAAATTTTTGTACTTAATTTTTTCCGTCGCTTTCTACCTTTTTTAGCAGCTTCTTCACAATACTTAGCTATGTCTTCACAAGTAACAATCTGTCTATGTACCTTAGGATGCTTTTTATCTTCCTTTTCCATTCGTTTTCTTATTTTATTCAATGCTTCACAAGAACAACAGCTACAACAGCTATCTAACTTTGCTTTATTTGCAGATCCCATTTGCATAGGGCAAATGGGATCTGGAATGGGATCGACTGAGTCAATAATATGTCTATGTTCCTTATGATGCTTTCTATGCTTACACAATCGTTTTCTTATTTTCCTAAAAGATTTACAGGAGCACGAGCTACAGCAACTACTTAACTTTGCTTTGCTATCATTTGCAGGTCCCATGTGCCCTCTATCGACTAAGTCGACCATTTTTAGGACCGCACTACTTTGTTCAGGACTAAGATCTTCGTCCCGTCTCCTCTTTTTATGTTTGGGAATTGTCTGATCACTTGCACATAACAATTGGTGTCGAACGCCATCATAAACGTCACGAGTTCTTATCAACCTTTCAAGCAGCTTTCTTTCTCGTAGCGGTAAGAATTTACCCAAAAAAAGTTTGTCAATATCGGACCCATCTTGTAATAATTCTTGAACATTGGGTTCTTTAGATCTGCTCCTATATACACAACCTGTGCAAGAGCAACTTCCAGGATGTATCATGAATGGTTCCATTGTGTAATTATTTACAGATCAATTTGATCTGTAAACACATTCGCAATATAATTTAGCAGTGTTACAACACACTGCGTTCCAAAACTATACTTCAATACATTACAAAACCACTACAAATAAATTTACCACAGACGTCACGAATCGCGTCACGCACATTGCCTGTAAAATGAGAACATTCATTACGTTAGTAGGACATACATTTTACTACCAATATTCAGTGACGTCATTAGATACACAGGGTGAATTTTTCAAGCCGGCTCAAATAGCCAAGTTATGAGGAATAGCGAGAAACTAACTCAAACTAATCTCCGGCCCGATTTTGATGTTAAATAAAATGCATCATTAGATTTGTTTAGTGTTGTTTTTTTTAATCTGAGTACTGGACAAAAAAAAAATTTGTTAAAAAGGGTTCGATACTCTTTCGAGGATTTTCGCTACGTATTGAAAAAAATCTCTCGCAGTTTTAAATGGATAGCGATATTGACCATTATTCTTTATTAATGCCGTTGGACTCATGTCAGTTCGAGGGAAACCGACTTTAATACTTGTATTTATATGATTTAGGAAAAAAAGAAAATTATATCAGCCGAGGGTAATTTAGGACAAAATTTAAGTTATCGAGTCGTAAAAAAGAAGAATTTACGAACAGTCTCATGTCATTTCGATCTATCGAAAAAACTTGAGACAGCAGAAGTGGGTGAAATCGATATTTTTTGTGCCATATTGTTTAAACCGAAATTGTTTAAGCAATTGCAAGGAATTGTTTTTTTCCAATCAGGTATTTTTTTTACTTATTGAAATACAAATAAATACGGTCCTCTCACTTTTTCGGCATTCGTATGTTCTCTAGTCAATTGCTTTTGTAACGTCACTACCAGAGGAGTATCGCACTAGTACTCTTTAATGTGTATTATTTCTTGTTATAGCAGCAAAAGAAATACACATTTTGTGATAAGTTTGTTTTTCATAGTGTTTCTAGGAATGACAAAGTTATATTTGCGGTTTTTTAAATGTGCTATTTCTCAAAAACTACTAACTATATCTCGTTTAAACTAATTTTGGTTAAAGTGTTTATTGTGATCTGCGCCATGAATTTTTTTAGATTTTTTTTCTCTTAGTTCAAAACTTAGAGGGGGGGGGGGTATACATTTTATCACTTATGAAGTGTCTATCTTTCAAACGATTGACTTGAAAAAAAACAACGAGAAAAAATGATTTTAGAAACCAGTACCTATGTAATTTTTAAAGTCCTCTAAATTATTATATTTTTGTATGAAAATCATGAAGCTGTTCACAGAATACATCTTCCTAACCTACCAAGTTTTAACTGTGTAGTCCTAATAGTTTCCAAATAAAGTGGCTGTGGCATACGGACGGACAGACGGAAACTGCTTTTTTGTATGAAACAGCTGTTTTTTTTAAATAACCTGATAAGAATGTGTAGTGAATACTTGGTAACAATTTTAGTGTTGGAGCACCTTCACACAAACATACTCCACAATGACTCCAGCAGGAAGCTGCTGGAGTCATTGTAGAGATTGTATATTTAACCTCGTACCCCAACCAGAATTTAGAAGGGGGGCATCGTGTGGCTTAGATAGAATCCTCCACCGGCCGACGCAGGGGGTATACCTCCCCGTCGGGGCTGCGGGTTGTTCGAAAGAAATACCGCGGCCTCGACAGAAGGAACATGGGTGGTTTTTAGTCAGTAGAAGTCTGACACTCATTACCGCTCTGCCCCGAGCGGGAGGAGTCATTTGATGATTTCCTCCCCTTAATAACGGGGCATACCTCAGGACTTCCACAAGTACAAAAGGCAAAAAGCTCCTAATGATCTGAATGAATCTGTCTAGTCTATTCCTTAATTTTACCTGGAGTTGACTGCCTAACTAGCCTCCACAACCCAGAGACTGGGTATCAGGACCCTCCTTGAATAATTGGTGGTAGATGAACATAAGTATAAAGAAATTAAATACATACCAAACAAACACTCCAACTAATGGAATGTAGACTTCACAACAATTTATCATTGCAACAGGGTATCAAAATTAATTTTGTAATACCATAATTGAAACCCTCTTAAACAAAGGAATCAAGTTACTGCTGAAAATTCACATTACAATACGATTTAGAATTGATTAAAAATAAATTATTACTAAATTATATTTATTTCTTGTCATCTCATCTTGAAAATAATATTTTCAATGGCTTCCTGTCAGAGTGGCAGCGCCAAGTAATAGTTATTTTGTTTTCTATTTTCTTCGTTTTTAGCCAGTTACAGAATATTGCAAAAAAATACAGAACTCTTTAGTCCACCACGACTTATGACACACAGAGATACCAGAACGCGGATGCTTCGACTCGTTCTACTCAGTTATCAATCCAGGCGGTAAAAACAAAGAACTAAACTTAATGTAAGAAGCTAAGATATATGAGGTCCCAGATAGATGGACAAACTTTTAGTAATCATTCAGTCTATCAAAATAAGGACAAAAATAATAATAAGAAAAAAACCGAAAAAGTGCATGTCGGACCACGCACAATGTCAGGTTCCGTAGTTGCCCATCAAGATATGTGAACTTACTAAACTGATTAACAACCCTGCCTACCTGCCCCCGAACGATGATTTTTATTGTAAAAAATAAAACAAACTTATATTTGCAGTTTTAAGACCTATGCCCTCATACATTATGTATAGGCAAATATTTTATACAAGTACATTTTATAAGTTGGTCGACTCGTAAACTTGTAAAGCCTACTTAGCTGTGATAGTTTTTTTCAATTTAATTTCGTTATATATACAACCCGTATAGATGTTTAGGTAACACTTGAGTGTAACAAAAATGTTTAATTTATTGCAAAACTTCCTCGCAAGAATAAAAAAATCAGTTTTATGTGTACTGGAGATACCCTAAAAACTAAGCGAAGCGAAGTCGTTCAAGCTTTTGTTGAAAATAAATACTACATTAAAAACTAAACGTTTAATAGAAAAAGTCAGTTTCCTTAATTAAACATCAACATTACAACTTCTTCTTCAACAACACAATTTCTAGATAGTTTCTTGGGAAATATTACTTTCCCAATATGTCATCATCTTCAGATTCTTCTACAATTGCATCACCCACGACAGTAATATATGTTAAATTCGTTTCAGCAGATTTATTACATTTTTCTTTAAAATTATCGATGTAAGAAAAGTCTAAGTTGTTTTTAATTTCTTGTCTTATATCTCGGCGAGGTTTTCTATCATATTTGCTAGGTTTTGTTGAGTGGCTGTTATCCTCATGAACACCAGGAACAGAATCGTGTGAACCTTTAATTCTTATATGTGCTGATTTAACACTCCTCAGATTAGATTTATTCTCATTTGCTTCTTGAAGTTTGGTACTGTTCATATTTTTCCCAAAAAGACATGGAGTTTTGATGCCAAAATTTGCTAAGAAATCCTCCACATGGTTGGTATAAAAGTAGACCAGAAAGAAGACGATAATCAATGTTATGAACAAAATACAACAGGTGCAGTTAATTCCCAGAGGGTAGCACCCTAGCTTGGACGACACCGATGGGGATTTGCAACATTTTTTTGTAAATAAGAAGAGCATGCACATTGGGATCATGCCCAGTGCGTGGAGGATCGATGATACCATATTGTGCACTGTGATTATAGTCATACGCAATATATCTTCTAGCGCAAGCACTAAAGTCATGACCACTCGTAATATAGTCTGCAAAATGCAAAAAATTGGCACGACCAGCAATGCATAACACATTCTGTTACTAACTCACTGTGTTAATTGAATTCAAAGTTATAATGTTGGCAATATTTTTATAATTATTTTTATTACCTAATTCATCACTTGGAACGGTGTAGTTCTTTTTATTTTTCGATTTTTATCTTAGATTTTATTTATTGTTATTAATTGTTTAGTGCATTTAATTTTTTTTTATAAAAATAACGTGTTTTTCTAAATTGACTGAAAGTGTCAGCGTCAGCCAAAGAATAGAATACCGTACAGACCTACCAAATGGGTGACAGCCACAAATGAGGTGTCAGCCAAAGAGTAGTACTTAATGCTAAAAGTTGTCCGCTTTCTTTATACTTTACTAGCCCGCGACTTTCTTCCGCGTAAAATTATTGTATAAATATAATATTACTTCCCTATTTAAAACGGATTTCATCAACAATTTCGAGGGTTTTATTTGTTTTTCACGGAACCGTAATCCTTTTTTCTAATACAAAAGGAACCTCAGTTACTCTTAACAACATCAACTAATCTGTATTCTATATTTCTGTATTCTATTTATCGATCTGCCAATATAAGTCCCTTCAAAATATGTCTAGCCGTTTCGGAGATAAGCCGAAACAAAAAGAGTTGTCTCTACTGGCAGATAGCTGATGTTATAAGGAGTAACTTTGGGTACTTTTATTTGGAAAATTAAAATTGAAGTCCTTGAAATTAGTTTGATTATAAGATTCCTATTAGCAATACACAATACCTAGGTCATATTTCCTGGCCTCCTGGTAGTTTATGAGACTTTATTATCCTTGTTTCTCTTCTCCTACTTGTTCTTACCTACTTAAAATAATACAAATGCACGTAATAGTTGCATAATTCAACTAAAACAATCAACTAATAATAACGGATACTTAAGTAGTGTCCTCATTCCACCCAGTTGCTATTAGTTTCACCCAGGTGAACTGAGGACACTAAACCGAAATCTTGACCACCAGTCTTTCCAAGGGATATCGTATTACCCAGTACTAACTGGGTTGTGAAGGTCAGATAGGCATGTAAAGCTTGATGGGCCCCATGTAAAGTATCACATTTTGATAAAATGCATGTGAATTGAGTGATCTTTAAACTTAACAAAAATCGAGGAATACTTAGTAAAAAATTGCGAAGTTAAAAATTAAAAATGAGATGGTCAGTAAAGTGGAACACTCAACCCGTTGTTGTTTCGTTCTGTTACTCACAGTTAGTATAAGTACTGCAATTATATAGAAACACCGATACAGGCACTGTTTTGCTTAAGGTGAATGCTAAAACTAGCCCGCGAAATTCAAATATTCTTACGTTTTTTGCAATTTGCAGGCCAGTGCTAGTTTGTATGTTGATTAAAATATAAATTGCGGCTGTAAGGCGTATGTAGTTACAGAAATATAATCATCAAAATCATCAATACAAGCCTCCAAGTTCATAAAGGTGCAGGAACTTGAAAAAGTTTCTTTTGCACCTTTATGAACTTGGAGGCTTATATTGATGATGGATGGATTGGAGCATTCACCTTAAGGCCTCTCGCCCACGGCGACTTTTTGTAGCGATGCTGTCGCGCGTTTCGTAAACGTGCGACAGGTCAGCATCGCTACAAAAAGGCCCCGTTGTATACGAGTATGTAGGTACAGACGCCAGCACATCAAGATTCAAGATATCTGAAAGTGAAACTGTCCATTTTGCTAATTGTGATCTAAAATTATTTTGCATTATATTTGCATTCCAAATATTTCCTATTACAATTCTAGATTAGTTCTTTAAAAATAATCATAAAACTTTGCTTCTTTCTCCATGATTATGTTGAATAAGCAATACCTCTATAAAACACCATGTTCATAAAAAAAAAACAAAAAGCTTGAAATCGATTTTTAATTTATACTAAATAATAAAGTACTGTCGTCCAATTCGATGCTGTTTGACCTTCATCCAAGTAGTTAGTCGTTGAATTATCTGTCCACAGTTCCCATGGATACGTGCTTAGTTCATCTCCCTCTCCCAGGCGCCTGCCCTTTGTGAACAGATGACTATACTTCTCAATCCAATCGCTCATAGCCATAGTAGTCGCAGTGCTATTCGGTGAGGTTTCATTTCTTGAACACTCTGTCAATTCACCGGGCGTTGGGATAAACCTTATTGATGGAGGTTGTGGTTCAGCTTTAGCGTAACCTAGACTATAGAATACCTTGTCGAGGACTCCAGTGGCTCTGAATATCAGGAATATGATAAGGACAGCTATAAAAGACATAACGCAATCGCAGGTACCGCCTCTTGCTCCGACTGGGCAAGGCCCCCCTCCACCGCACATGAAACATTTAAGCCTGGCCGTCAGGAGGAAGACAAAACATATTGGTATGAGAGATATCATTTGCAGCACGAATGATATGAAGTTGTAGAATGTTTGCAGGAGCATTCTTATGACGTTTTCAATCATGAGGATCACGGTCATGAAGACCCTCACTAACATTTGTATGCCGCATATTACGGTTGAGAGGACCGCGTGGGCTGTGCGACACATGATTTATGGAGTTCCTGGAACAAATACATGAACGATTAATTTTTCCATAAGTAAATGTTGTGTTGTGTAGAAGGTTTCAAATCACCAAAAGGACAATAAAAGATGCATTTGTTGGTTTGTGGTTTGTGATCATTGTCGTTGAATTTTTTTGGAATGAGTTTAGGCAAAGTGTTATCGGGTTTTTCAGTCAGTTATTACTCAGTAGCAGTCACGGAGTCAGGATTTGTGTCCAAAAATCCTTCGGGGATTACAGGCGTCATGTTATGATATGTATGTAACGTATGTTATGTTCTTGAGGAAGTATTATGCAACAGGCCACAGTACTTGCGTTAAAGTAGTGACGGATTTTCAAGTAAATTCTCTCCTCTCTCATAGGAAATTAACAAATGTCTAGTTTAGTAACGTTAAATCATTTTACTAGCATTATTAGCCTATAATAAACCACTGCTGAAACCCAGATCTCCTTTCTATGAGAGAGGGTCATAATTTACGAGAGGGGCCCAGTATGGGTTGATATTATTTTCAGTTATTACCTGGTCGCTTTTTGTTGAAATTGAGAAAGAATAATTCCAGTTCGTCTCATCGGTTTACAGCACTTTATTACATTAGTTAATAATAAAATACACATACAAAAATATATATAAAAAAATATGTCTAAAGACATACGTAACAAAAGACAATAATATGATTTGATTAACAATCTGTCAAAAGATGTTGGTTTATTTCTTTGGTGTGTCTCTATGGGATCAGTTAAAGAGATTCGGTTAAAAATGTAAGGTTTTATTATCTTAAACAGTCTTTCAAACCAACCACCTTGGAATCATCCTTCTTCTTCTTTACGTGTCGATGAGCTCAAATCGTATTATGTACCAGTATGTAGCCACCTGCACAGCTCTATCATTTGCTTCTAGTAAGTCCTGAAAGGTGCAAGTGGTTGTGCAGGATGGGAGGTGGTGGGTGGGTAGTGGGAGGGGTTGTGTGTTGGTTGTGCGCATATCCTACAGAGGGGCTCCAGGAATTATGCTATGAATAAATAAAGCTGATCTCTCATAGTACGGAAACTCAGACAAAGTGAGGCCTGGTTATACTGCATATGGATAGCTTGATGTGTCGCCGCGTGTACTTTAGGGTCCGTTCAAACAGACCGGCTCGGAGTGCATCGGCTAGCGCTCTTCTTTTCACACAGACCCGGCGGCAGTCACCCGTGCAAGGGTGAAAGAGCATACAGTCCGAGCGCGTAAGAGTACGTCTAAAAGGCAGCCGAGCCGGTCGGCTCCTCTTATTATTTCACACTAAGCGCGTTAGGTTTGCTCTCAAGAATTCTCAATAATAAAGGAAGTGACATGTAAAAAAAAAACCTTACTACAATGATTCAGAACTCTGTTTTAATCGTGATAAAAATCTGCTCTCCTCCCCGATCGTGCGTGAACGGACCCCTGGACCTTGCATCCCCACACGGACGCTGGATTGGGGCGGTATTTAGGGTGTGACTCTGACCACTAAACAGACGCATCGGATGGATCAAGTTGGAAATACTTTTATGTCCATTTCCACATTGTCCACGTCGTTCCGGATTTAGCCTCAGAAGATATGATCCGACACAGCGTCAAACCATTTATTTCTTCGGAAATTCTCCCATGGCAACTAACTACCATTAGAATAAAAATCGATCTATGTGCTATGGCAATATTTAGGCCCGGTTTCCACGAAAGCGGAGAGGAGCGGAGACGAGAGGAGATTCGGCCAATCACATTAATTAAAATTTACATCTGGTCGCCTTTCGCCCTTTCTGTGATTGGCCGGATTTGGTACATCTCCTCTCCGCTCTGCTCGTCTCCGCTTTGTTGGATACCGGGCCTAATGATATCCAAATTCACACACATCCGAACCTACAGAAGTTCATAACTCTACACTTGTCTTCTCCGCTTAGCTTTAGTAGAAACGGCGGAGCAGAGAGGAGATGTCTCACCAATTCTTTATTCACGTGTATTGGCAATGGTGCAACCGCTTAGTTCAACTAGGAGTATTATGAGAAAGATATCATCAGCCCATAATGTTCCCACTGCAGGGACTCAGACCTCCTCTCTAGGAGAGGGATGGGCTATAATCCACCGCGCGGGCCCAGTGCGGGTTGGTAGATGTCGCATGTCTGCGAATTTTTTGATTCTAAGACATGCCGGTTTCCTCACGATGTTTTCCTTCACCGTTTTGAGAGCAGCGGTGATGAAATAAATTACACATAGTAAGGCCGTGCCTGGGCTCGAACCCACGACTTACCTACTGTTCGTTAGCCGGGGCCGCCACCACTAGGCCACCACTGCTCCTGTAGGTATTAGCTCTGGCAAGTACGCATCTTTGCACAGCCTGGGTGGATACTGCCTAGCTCCAAAGCATGTCCTCTCCTATACGCTTCGCAACCTCAGCACGTGTCCAGATTCGTAAATTCTAAGCCTCTAGTATTCTTAAGTTAGGATATGACAGTATTCTTATACTGTCACATCAACAGGAAGGGAACATGCATTATGCTATTCGTGTACGAACCTTGCTTAGAAATAAAACACGTTAAGTTAAATAGATATTACAAATAATATTTATTTATTAAAATCCATAAATACAATCAAACAAACTAAGTATATTCATATTAAATTGTTTGATATAAAACTACCTAGCATTAAGTAGGAACTAATTTACTACTTAAAACAAATAATTATCAAGATGAACACTGTAAATAAAAAAGTTGTAAACTTCGTGTTTATGGCCTAGTCAGACTAATGGCCTGTTTCACCATCTACGATTAAGTGCCCGTTAATTTACTTGACACTTAATTTGATACAAATTCTGTTCTATTTCGGAAGTTATTCGGTGAGTATTGGCTTTTCAGACATTGCGAAACGGGCCTTTAAACACACGAAGGTATCTTCTACGTATGATGTACCTAGTCTCCCTTATACCCTTCGCCCACGGCGCTTTTTTGTAGCGATGCCGTTGCGCGTTCGCATCGATACAGTCGCGATGCGGTCGCTATTTGCCATCGTCGCCCACAAAACTAACGCGTGTCAGTAGCGATAGCGATAGAGCAAAAAGTCGCCGTAGGCGAGGGGCCTAAATCATGCAAAGAAAGAACCTTGGAAAAATTTGAAAAACCCAGCATCGCGCGAACCAGTTGTCATCAACAAAGGAGCGAGGTGAGTGTTGTCTGCTAGAAGAATCCAATCTTTTCAAAGGAGGATGAACAACACCTGTCCACCCCGTTCTTCATACTTCTAATAATCCGTGGCTGGCGTGAACACATTGACATGTCGACTTCTATGTTTTTTTTTTTATTGGCTTATTAGATCCTACGCATTAAGAATTTATATGAAAAAAATTGACAGTTATAGATATACATTATTTTTGGAGTAATCGACTTTGAGAATATGTTGATATCTCCCATTTTGACATGTCTAACTTAACAAAACCTCATGTCAAATTAACGATTCACATATTTTTGTGATCGAACATTGATATTTTGTTATATCAACCTATACTCAGTACCCAAAATAATATTCGTCATTTGATATCTCAACTTATACACTTAAAAGTTTTCTTAAAGTACTAATTTTAAATTGACAAATTGAGGTGTCAAGCTATTGCCAGCTGAAGTATTTTTGCTTAAATCGTGACAAATTGAGATATCAAGTTATGGCCCACCGAAGAATTGCTGCTTAAATTGCGATATATTGAGATGTCCAGTTACTACCAACGAAGTTCTGAACCCTAAATCTAATAAGTATAGGTATCACTACATGTCCGTTACAAAAAAGCTTTAACGTTAAATGTATATGTTTAGTTGACAACTTATGTACCCAAGTTGTATTAAAAAAATAATCGAGTTATCAACAAACTTTCGTAAGCAGTAATAATTTTTAAAATATCCTCGCTCGTGTGTTGGTAAACAAACGTCAGTTTCAGTGAAAAAACAAAAAAGAGAACACAAATGAGAATCAATCATCTGGGGGCACGGCAGTGCTCCCGCCAAGTCGAGTAATAAAGCAGCACGGCCGTACCATCCTTTTCTATAACTTCGCTGTGGATAAAAGTAGAATCCTGAATTTTTAGTAACTAATTAGGCGTTGTATAAACTCGGTATATTTCAAACTTCGTTCAATTTGAACCAGTAGTTTAAGAATTATAACTAATCAAAGTTCCTTAGTTTTGTCACTCACTGACTGACTGACCGATCATCAAAAGTCTAAGGCACTTTTAGCAGACATAGAAGCTTCAAATTTAAAATGCAATTAGTGTTTAGTGTATACATTAAGGAAAAACTAAAAAAAAAAATGCAATTTGTCTAGTTTTCTAGATACACCGACTGCATAAAAAACTTTGTAATCCCATATAAATGTATAGGATTACAAAGTTAAAGTTACATTTTCAGTGAATGAATTTCACCGATTGATCTGAAATTTTGCACGTATATACAAATACGTGCATTGCCTAACAACGCAATATTATGATTACATGGAGCTAATCTGATGATGGAGCTGGAAGGTGTCCATAGGAACTCCGTTATATAACGATGCAACCCCATCGAATTTGGACTCGTTTGATTTGTCTTGACGTGTTCTTTGTCTTTAGATTATATCCAGGGTCTGATGATGGAACTGGAAGGTGGCCATAGGAAATCCATTTTAGAACGCCATAACCCCATTAAGTTTGGACTCGTTTGACTTGCCTTGTCAAGTACTTTGTTTTTAGATTATGTCCAGGGTCTGATGATGGAGCTGAAAGGCGGCGATAGGAATTATGTTATTAAACGACATAACCCCATCGAGTTTGAGCTTGTTTGATTTGTTTTGATGAGTACTCTGTCAGTCAATTTATTCAGGGACCTGCTATGATGAACTTAAGGGACCTGCGATGCGATGGCCAAGTCAATCTATTTATTTAAAACATGAAATATTTTAAATATTGATATGGTCACTATAAGATGTAGTTAGGTTAGATTATTACGTAATAACTAAGATAAAAGGTCCCTTAAGTAGGGTCTGAATAAATTAACTGACTTGGTACTACATGGATCTCACTACTTTTTACGATAGAAGAACTGCAGTGCGGCTTGGCTTTTTTACAGGTTTTGCTTTTAGTGGGATTTATATGATTGGGTGCAGCTGGTGAGGACTTGAAAAGTTCAGAAACCATTTAAGGTCGTGGTGATGACGGTAAATGATTTCTTGGATTTTTTCGAACTAAAATCAAAGAAAGGACCCTTTACTGTCAAAAATTGGCCGGTTCTGGGGACAAATTTCTATGGCAACCTATTAAATGGCTGCAATATAATAAAAACAGGGTAGAAAAAATAAATTTAAGGATAACCCTGGATCGCGAACCCCATAGATGCCTTTAGGTTGAGCCAAATCTCAAAGGAAGCTTTGCCAATCAGTGCAGAAAAAAATAGGATCTGATGGACATGATTGACCTGATTGACGGTTCGTTCAAAGAGTTTTATATTAATATAAAAACTGTCGGTGATGTCTCTGAATCTACTGATCCAGATTTGGACGAAGGCAACCCAGATGAAGACCTCAGAATGGATTCTGAGGTCCAATTAAATATGAACGGTCTGCAACGAGGTTGAGGAGTTAATGTTTTAGTTATATTAGTTGTTTAAATTTTTAGTTGTGTTAGTAACACACTTGTCTGTATGATGACGTTGTTTGTGGTCCAATAAAACAATGTTTTTATTACAAAAATACTAGGAAACTGATAGTTTCGTGGTGTTTCAATTAAATATTTGTTCAGTTAGAAGAACATTACTTGATTTGAGTGAGTAGTAGGTATTTCAGCAAACTAAATATTTTTTATGTTTGTCATCTGTTTGCTATCCAATTAAAATAATGTGTTTGTCATTAAAATAACATTGTTTACCTAATAATGAGGTGAATAAGTTGAAAACTGTTGGTGAACAAGTTGACAACTCGGTGAATAAGTTGAAAACTGTTGGTGAACAAGTTGACAACTCGGTGAATAAGTTGATAACTTTTCGGTGAACGACTTGACAAGTCTATTATTATGCAATCTATGGAACATTTCGATTATTTATTGTCGTCATTTAAAAGATGGCATAAAATAACCTTTAAAACAACTAAAACATATATGTTAAACTAATTTACCGATTTACCAGAAGACGTCAAAACTTTAAAATGGCCGCCCTGACAAATTACAATTTTAGACATGTCAACATATTCACGCCAGCCACGGAATTAGCCTGTTTTACCACTCTTTGTGTCTTTTTTATAACCTAGTTTTGCAAATAGTTTATCGGTGTACCCATAGTGTTTCATCGCAAAATATATGATGACAAAGGCGATTATAGACATAAAACAGTCACAACCACCGCTTCTTTGGCCAGGACAGGCGCAAGTGCCGCTACACATTAGGCATTTCATCCTGGAGGTCACTATAAATACTAGGCACAACGGTATAATAGATATCATCTGTACCATTATTGATATGAAGTTGTATATTGTGTTCAATATTAATTTGATCAGGTTTTCTATCATCATTAGAATGGTCATGAATATCCGTATCAGCATTTGAAACACACATATAATGGTTTGTACCACGACGCGGCATGTTCGGCACATAGTTGCAGTATCTGAAACATTATAAATTTGAGCCTGGAATCCAGTGGTTCAACTGTGCAAAAACCGAAAAAGTGTGGAAAAAAGCTCGCGAGTGGACACAGTGAGTTTTGTGTGTCGGGAACAGCATCGTGTAGTGAGTGACAATGGTAGTGGTACCGAACGCAAAAAACGAACAAGAAAGAGGGTAGACCGATTTGTCTGCTCATAAACATCCACCCGCAATGACTTCAGTTTATCCGTGATCATGGTGCTTGTAACAGCGCCGAAATATCGGGAACTCGAAACAAACAGTAAACATGGTAAATATCCCGTTTTCAGTATAAATAATAGTGCTAGTGACCATGTCAGTTTAAAATCTTATATTATAAATTTGTACTAATACTTTTATACTAATAATATTATAAAGAGGAAAGACTTGTATTTTTTTGTCATTATTATCTTACGATAGTAACAAGTTCCTTTACCTGATAACTTTTAAGCACTAAATAACATTTACAATTCTGATTCAGCTGAATTGACTGATGAACAGTAGTTTATTGTAAATATCCTCTAAATTATGATAAAAATAAATCGAAATATTGTTTATCAATAACTGCAGTGTTCAAGTTTGATAGCAGAGATCAGAAATATGTCATGTAATATTTTTTTTATAAAGATACCATTGACCTACTTATTTTACTGCCACAATGATCATACATTTACAGAGGTTTTATTGAAAATAAATTAATATCAGGTTTCTTTGAGTTAGGTTTGATATCCGGAGCTTTGAGAGAGAAACGTGGGAATTGACCAGGGGGCCCAAATGGTCATTTTTGCAGATCATAATTGTTATAAATTGCGTAAAATGTACCTTTCATAATAGCAACTGCGTCTGTGACCTTAAGAAAATAGATCATAATAGGAAAATAATATGAATTGCGTTAAAATTCGTAAAATGGTCTTTTAGACCAGACTTTCAAAATCCATAGGAGCATAGATGAAGTACGATTCCGTGTTAGTAGATGTGACGCCCTATGGAAGTTAAGTAAGTACGCACACTATCTTTACATCTTCTTCTATATATTTTTTATATCAAATTCTCGTGTCGCAGTGTTAGTTGCCTCGGAAACGCCTAGACCGATTTTATGAAATTTTGTGTGTAGGTCAGTAAGTATGAGAATAGGTCGTTAAGTACTTTTCACCCTCCCCGAAGGCAGGGTAGGTAGAAAAAGGTGCAATACAACGCATGCAGGGCACAGCTAGTATTTTTTATATATGTATTCTTCCTCGCAGCATATTTATGGCAAAAAGTTCAATGTGTTTACCCTGGTTTACCCCAAAACACAACCACGAGAACACAATGGGCTTTTTTCTTTTTTTGCAGTGGGAAATCATTAAATGACTCCTCCCGCTTTGGGTGGAGCGGAAGGGAGTACAAAATTTCATAGAAATCGGTCAAGCCGTTTCCGAGGACTATGGTAACACTGTGACATGAGAATTTTATATAATAACTAGCGGACCTTGCAGAAGACGACAGCAGCGCCACCTACCGGGTCCAAATGTAAATCTAAACCCATACACACAAAAATTTTCATCAATATCTGTCCAGCCGTTTAGGAGGAGTTCAGTGGCATACACACGTACAGTTGAATTATATAAAGATACATAGATTTGGAATGTAGGTAGACAATGAGTATACCTACGTGCTAAATGTTATCCAAATCCAAGCATCCGCTGTGCAGCAGTGGTCGCCGATTCCCTGGTCGGGCATTCGGGCAGTGTAATTGGGTTTTTGTACGAGGAATTTTCCAGTAGCAGCCACGGAATCTGGATTATGGTAGTAGATTGAGGTCAAGAGAAGGCCTATGTAATGTAAAAAAATGTGGTCTCACCCCCTATTACATGGGACTTTGGTAAACATACTGGCGAAATGTGCGTGTACTATTTAAGTTCACGTCTGTCTAACCTTTCGGTTTTTACAGGCGTTATGTATGAAGTTGTTGTGTGCTATTACACCTGCATTAGGTAGCTAGGTATCGCGGTAGCAGAAGTAATAAAAATCAATTTCAAATCAAAATAATTTAATGAAATCAACATAAATATCATACCACGCGATAATAATTTATTACTAAATAAAAATATAATACTGTATTAAATTAACATTAGAAATATATAGCCGTGCACACAAAGAGGTAAACATAACCGTTTGATAAGCGGTGCAGTTAAGGGCAATACAAGAACTTGCAAAAGTAAGAGACACCGAGTTTAATAACAATTAAAGCAAATATTACAACAATGAAAAAATGGAAAAAAAAAAATGAATGAAACGAAACGACGAGACGAACGAACGACGAATGGATGAAATGAGTGAATGAAATAAATGAATGAATGAATGAATGGAATGGATGGTGGTTGGATGGGTGGATGGTATGGAAAATGTGGAATAAACTTGAAACATCGATACATAAAGGGAACTTTAATTTTAGGACAAACAATAGGAATACTACAACATCAAGCTACAAAATAGCAATCGCAGCTAAATATAAAATTTCTGGTAATCTGTTAATGTACGGACGTTCAAACGGACGGATGCACCAAAATAAAAGATGTTCAACAGAACCAAGAAAACATAAAACATTTCAACAATCAATTTAAAAGTTTTACACCCTTCGTAAAAAAATCCGTTACAATTCAAAATAGTATCTATATTTTTAGATAATAAGTTTGGAGTTGATTTCAAAATCAAATTGACTTTTTAGAACATAAAGCTAAGGAGAATTATTATAGAACTTAGTAATCATCAGAAAGTGAATAGTAAATTCCGTGATGTCTTTAAGCCTTTGGTGTAGTTTGAGATATAACATAAATGTAAAAAGCGACGTGTCCGTACTTCGGTACAGGATCGGTGAGGAATTACAGTTTGTAAGCTTGACGCATCATCAAGTCGAAGTAGCAATCGTTGTCGATGGACACGCTAATGCCGCTGTAGTAGTTCATGAATTCCTCCAGAGTCACCTGTGGGAAAAGGAAATGTTTTATTAAAGATCCTTCTCAAATAACCAAGCAAGAAAAGGTGGCGCTAGTGACAGGTAAGCAGAAAGGGATTCGTTTGTGTGGTAAGAGCATGATAAGAAAAAACATGAATGATACAAAGGGTGTAAAAGTACCCTTGTTCTCCCCGTCTCGACGATCATTTTTTTGTTCTAGACTATACCTGAGAACCCCCTAGTTATGGATATATTGGGGCTCAAACTTTTACAGCAGTTTTTTTTTAATACTAGTTTTTCAGGTTATATGTATACTTAAATTACCTCCATGTCTCGTTTACTATTCAAAGCATCCCCACTAGTTGTTTTAAGAGTGCTACATTGTGTTTTACCGTTAAATGGGATTTTTAAGAGTGCTTAACATTGTGCGATTTGTCACCCCAAAAAAAAAGTGTTTTGCCAGCAAAACACACACACACACACACATTCACACATTTTTGAGTAGGAGTACTTAGTTTGATATACATAATGCTCGCTTGACGGCTTCGTAAAGAAGTCGTTTACACCCTGTTTATGACGTCATCATGTCCCATGTTACTTGGGGTCGGCACCACATGTTTTCTTCCATTCTCCTCTGACAACCGTCGCGCTATCATTCACTCCTTTTCCTTTCATGTCATTCCTCACACAATCCATCGGTCTCCCTCGGTCGGTCTCGGTCGGTCTCAGTCGGTCTTCGGTCTTCCTCTCACTCTATCAACATTTATATTCATCACTCACTCACATGTGGTTCGCTTACGATGTGAAACTGTCTAGACTGCCTCGTTGGTAGAATGGTTGCAAGCGTGACTGCTGAGCATGAGGGTTTTTCCATCATGCATAGGGTAGACAAAAATATCGAATTAGTCCTTCAGATAGATTTCCAAAAAATATTGGACACATATTTTTTCTTTTTTCACGTAAACATATAATTAAGACGCATGAGGGTTTTTCCATCATGCATAGGGTAGACAAAAATATCGAATTAGTCCTTCAGATAGATTTCCAAAAAATATTGGACACATATTTTTTCTTTTTTCACGTAAACATATAATTAAGACGATTACAGTGCTTCAAAAAGTCGTGTGACGTTACAGTTTGGTAAATTTTTGCACTCATGGTCTTTGACGTTTTATTTTCTTATTTTTTTTTTAATTTGATAAAGCAAAAACGACGTAGGTATCCAATATTTTTCGATAATATAATAGACGGACTAAATAGAATAATATTTTTTTTGTTCAGGGAACATCCTTATTCCTCAATAGTAGCCACAGAGTCTGGGTTTGTGCCTGGATTATGGCAATAGGCTTGCCCCCTATTAGGTACACACTGGCTAAATGTGGGTGAACTATTCCGTACATACACTTCTGCGTTTTTTTTTGGGGTGGGAATTCATCAAATAACCCCTCCCACTCTTGGGCAGAGCGTCCCTTCCGCTCTGCCCAAGAGCCAGACTTCTACTGACTAAAAACCACCCATGTTCCTTCTTAGCCCTTGCGCCGAGGCCGCGGTATCTCATACACTTCTGCCTAACCATGCGTAACATGTTATGTTTTGTTACGAACGCAAATAAATGTTGTTAGGGATTACAAAATTGATACAAATCTCTTACTTTTCCATCCACCTGTGCATCAGACTCAAAGTTGGCGAGGAATTTGTTCAGAATAAGGTCCGCTGTCTCTTCGCCGCTCATGAACCTGTAAACAAAAACGAAGTGATCAATCAATACTCCGTTTTATAAAATTACACTCGAGACGCTCAGCCAGTACTCATTCACAATCCTACGGTTTGCCATGAAAAATGTTCCACGAACTGCGAAAAAACTAAATTTCTAACAAGTTGTTAGAAATTTAGTTAGATAAGGGCAAGAGAATGATGATGATGATGATGTTACCAACGGTGAAGGAAAACATCGTGAGGTAACCGTCATGTCCTAGAACCAAAAAATTCGAAGACTTGTGACATCTACGAATCCGCACTGGGCCCGCGTGGTAGGTTATTTATAGCCCATTTCCCTCTCTGTGTCCCAGCAGTGGGAACATTAATACGCTGATGATAATGTTACCAAATGTATCCCCTGGAGTCCATAGTCCATAGTTCCATACCCTTCATTTATACTCAATAAAATTGAAGTGTTTGTTTTGAATCATAATGACAGCATTTTACTGAATGCATATGAAACTATACCCGGTAATTTTAACAAAACTACTAAAAAACAGTTCACGTTCTGCCTTATCTCAAAAACGGCTGGACCGGTTTCCGATCGATGTTATAGGCTACTTTTGTTTTTCCTAATATATATGTCGCCGCGAGAGTGTCTATCTGCTGGGATCATTAGGCAATCTAATTAATAACCAGCTTATAATAATAGCTTAGCTTAGTTTTTTATAATAATTGATGAACCTGCCATGTCTGAGATATTTGTACAGTAATTATTACGGGATCGATATTGAAAGACAGGAGCGACAGTGCCATCTGTTAGCTTTTGTGTTAACTACTACAGAGATGGTTTGTAATTCAATGGTCGACGGCTCGAATAATGATTTATTAAACAGAGGTCTTTAACTAGAACTATAGTTAAAATTAAGATAAGCTAATTGATTATGAATATTGGGATTTTAATGATTGCTCACATGAAATTAGGCTGTATAAGAGACGTCATTGCACATTGTTGTGAAGATGGCGGCGAATACGATTTTAATGGTCAATAACTCAATTTATAATCTGAAACCACGACTAAATCAGTTTCTTTAAGTAATTATAAACTAAAAAGTCATAAGATTATTTTGTAGAGCAATTTATTAGTAGAAAACCCGTTCTTTGTATTAAATCCTTTAATTAGCCGGAAATGGCGTAAGTAACATTCTGTTGTACAAAGTAATGAACCTATTAAACATTAACTTAATAACGCCTTCGCATTAATATTGGTATTGTTTTATTGTTAAATAATTATTACAATCAATTGTGAATTATTTTAGTATTGTTTATTAGTTTTAACTGTTTAAGTAATTAATAACAATACTGAGTGCGTGGTACTTCCGCTAGACGGACTAGACACGCGTGTGACGAAAGATGGACGCACATTATCTCGCGTTTAGCAAATAATGTAAATGAAAGTGGTTTTTGATGTGATTAATATTAATTAGTGCAAACGAGAATTGTACCATGATTTAAATGGAGTTTCTTCAACCCATTCTTCTATATAGTAACAATGATTCATGTGAATGGGTCTCAACCCCTGAAAAGTTTATAAGTGCCTGTAAATGGACTATTGTAAATAAACGTTTGGTGTTTGAGTCAAGTATTGTGTGTGATTTCAACTACCCATTTACCCATCTGCCACGAAGAGGAATCTAAGGGCAACTAGGCCCATAATAGTTTAGGCAACTAGGCCCATAATAGTACCTTATGGACAATAAGGACTAACATCACATTATAAAAAAATAGTAATACAAATAAAGAAAACAAAATTGTAAACTGTAGGTACATATATAATACGTTTAGCTCCAAATATTACGACTTTTCGACTGCGCTTTACAAAATGTAGGTACTGGTACTAACTATGATCATTATGGTCACCCTACAAATTTTTCCCTTATAAAAAGTAGAAAATTAATTTTCTCTTAAAGTATGATATTTAGAAGAACGGACGATATGTTAAAATTTAATTAAAAATAGTTAACAATCTTATTCTAATTTGCGTTAATCTATGAGGTTGAGCCTAGTCAATAAAGCCGAAAATGTTGGGCTCTCAGTTCAGACGTTTTAGTAAAATTTGTCTTTCATTTACTATGTAACAATTAACTTATCTGTCATTATTAATTTTTTACTAATTCACCTAAGTATTTATGTAAAACATGTTAAAGTCGCATTTATGTATTTCTTCAGATAAATCCATGTTTTGCAGATTCCTCAGTACAGACACATTTGAAAGTAAGGGCCCTAGATATACCGCCATAAATCTGTAATGTCACATTCTACAGATTTGGGAATTTCTTAAAATCTTTAAGAAATTCTTAACTAAATTCCTGAATAAAAATTATGAACCCAGAGATAGGACTTACTGAGATTTAGGCTATGCCACTTTATGCACGCGTCTGGATTGAGGGCCCAAGTTATTTAATCATAACATTTTCTATTCACGTTTAAGAAATTGGTGGCCGTTTTTTTTTTTTTGGGGGGTGGGAAATCATCAAATAACCCCGCTCTTGGGCAGAGCGAAAGGGAGTGTCAGACTTCTACTGACTAAAAACCACCCATGTTCCTTCTTCGCCCTTCATGTCGAGGCCGCGGTATCCCTTGCGGACAACCCGCAGCCTCGACAGGCGTCGGCCCTTGCGGGCCCCTTCTATTTTGCTGACATCTCTTTGAGGCGCGCGTGGAACACGAAGGCGCCATCGACACGGCCTGTCGTCGTCATAAGACGGACGGACGGCGAGCTTACCCATCACTCACCGCCCACAGGCCCGCGTCTACGGTGGCTGGAAGTCATCACGTGGCCCCCGACGCCCGGAGCGCCTCCCGCGGCGGTTGGGACGAGAGGTTCTCTCCTTCTCACGTTCCGCCACCTCCTTCGCTAGCATCACTGCTTCGCAGAAGGAGGCGACGGCGTCCCATTCCTCCTCGCCCCGGACCATGGCTTGCACCAGGGCCGGACGCGAGAGGTCGCCGCCGCCGATCGCCGCTACGAGAACACGGCGGGGCTCCGCCCAAGCGGGACACACCTCCACAGTGTGCTCCACCGTGTCCTCCGGCCGATCCTCGCAATGGTGGCATCCGGGCGTTTCCTCCCGCCTGATTCGGTGCAGGTACCTCCCGAAACAACCGTGTCCGGTAAGTACCTGCGTCAGACGGAAGGTGAGGGCGCCGTGGCGCCTCTACAGCCACTCCACAAAGAGGGAACTTACCGCCACTATCGTGGCGTGCCCAAATTCGTGGCCCTATGCTTTAAGTTTTAACTATTTTAACTAATTTCCCTATGAGTCTTATTTAGTTTGGCAAGGTTTAAAAAAATGGGCCCTCAATCCAGATGCACATCATTGCAACGCATGCCGGGCACAGCTAGTAGAAAATAAAATTACCTGGGATGTGAAGTTACGGCGTAGACTCCTCGTATATCCTCGACGGTGATGACACCATCACCAGTCTTGTCCAGCTTCTTGAAAGCCTGCTCCACAATGGCCCGGCGTGAATCAGCCATGGGAGGCTGTAACATTTGTTTAAGTATATATAAGTTTTCTCATTGTAGTCCTTACATTTTATATAATTTTCATCGGGATTTTATTTTTACTTCTTCGCTAAAGGATTACATAATTATGACAGGTAGTTTTGAAAATATGTGGTACCTAATGAACATACATTCAGTGTTAAAATCATAACCCTCCGGAATAGGGTACGAGGGCGGCACTGAAAATAACGGGAATCAAGGAAATGACACAACATTACTATTTAAAAATGTATTTATTGCTTTTCGAAGTATTCTCCGCGAAATTTGACACATTTTTCCATATGATGGAACCAATCATTGAAGCAACCATTCCATTCGGAAGTTGGGGTCTCCAAAATGGCCGTTTCGTAGGCGTCCACAGCCTCTTCAGGTGATGAAAATCTCTGTCCACGCAATTTATTCTTTATTTTAGGGAAAGTATAGAAATCATTAGGGCTTAGGTCGAGGCTGTACGGCCGATGCTCTAATTATTCTATGTTTTCTTGCTCTAAAAACTCTTTTGTTCTGTGCGCGGTGTGAGAACTCGCATTGTCGTGATGGAGGATGATGCGGCGGTTGCAGTTCTCTTTACGGAGTTCAGAAACGACCTGTGGTAAACAAATGCTAGCATACCATTCTGCATTAACCGTTCTTTGTCCCTCAAGAGGAATAGTCGTAACATGGCCGGTTTTGGAGACAAACGTGGCCACCATTTTTTTTGCAACACTCCGTGAACGAACTATTTTTGTTGGCTTTAACTTATTTTCGAACACCCAAACTCGTGACTGGTTTTTTTGTTTTGGGTTACTTTTTCGGATTCGTCACCTGATACGATTTTGTATACAGCATTTGAGGATCCTGCGTGGAATCTTTCGAGAGTTCTGACGCACCAAGTTACGCGAGCCGCTTTTTGCTCTTCACAGAGCGAATGCGGTATCCATCGGGAAAACAAAATTTTTACACCTAATTGTTCATGCAAGATTATTTGTATTTGACTCATGCCAATGTCTAAAGTTGCCTGAATTTCGCGGTATGTCACATGTCGATCGTCCTCAATCAGCTTACGCACAGCATCAACGTTTTCTTGGGTGACTGCAGTTTTTGGACGACCTTGACTGAGCTTGACACGTCCACGTTGAAATTCAGCAAACCAGCGATAAATTGTGGTTTTGGGTGGGGCTTCATCACCAAATGCAGAAATCATCCGGTCAACACACTGTTTTTATTTTTATTTATTTATTTTACTATTTATGTACACACAGTAGACAGCACAGGAAAAATCTATACATATAAAATGCTTTGACCTGAATGACTGACGGATCAACGCACAGCCTAAACCGCTGATCGTAGAGACCTGAAACTTGGAGGGTGTGTTCTTTGTATGGCGTAGGCATCCGATAAGAAAGGATTTTCCGAAATTCTACCCCTAAGGGGGTGAAAAAGGGGGGCAAAGTTTGTATGGGACAACGTGATTCCGTGGTCCAATCTACTTCAAATTTTGCATTAACCTTTTTTAACAGAATTGATGGAAGACGTGTTTCGTATTTTATTGAAATTCATCCCTTAACGGGGTTAAAAAGGGGTAGAAAGTTATTTTAGCGGTGATTTGCTTCGAAGTTGATATCAATACTCCTTAGTGTTTTTGATTTAAATTACACTTTATTTTGACACATGTTTGAAAACTCAATCCGATCTTATTCAAAAAAGGTTAAACTCACATAAAACCTTGGTGCAAATACTCTTTAAAATTGGAATGTCTCGAAAGTCACCGTACTATATTAGTACCACATTTGAAGGATTCTAAGCTTTAGAGAGGATAATTATGCACTTTTCGGTTTATTTATTTTGATCCGTTCAGACTTTCAGTTCGAAATTTGAAATGGTATGGACTGGAACATTTTGGCGATAGGTACTAAGGATTTTAGGGTTTTCCATTCATGAAAGGTTTCCCGCAGTCAAACATTTAGCGGCAGTCCACCTTGAAAATGGCCAAAGAGTCTATTTTAATTCCGACAACCTCCAAAAACCACCAAAAACGACACTGTTAGCCTTTTTTGATTTATGTGAAACAGATGATTTTGCTGAGACCCTTCTATATGCAGAAGTGCCTTCATATTTTGTATGGCAAAAAAATAAATTTGTGAGAAGGAAAAGAGGAAAACCCGTAAATGGCTGGCCAGGTATAATGAAAGAACACGCTCTTGGTAGTGTACACGGTTCACCCGAATAACACCGATTGTTCCCATCTACGATTACTTCTGCACGAGGTTAGGGGTCCATCATCCTTCGATGACTTGAAGACTGTGAAAGGTGTCCTCCAACCCACTTTCAATTAGCTTGCATGAAACTAGGCTTGCTAGAGGACGACAAACATTGGGATTCTGCCCTAGAGGAAGCAGCCTTATGCGAGTCACCATTTAAAATGCGTGAACTTTTTTCTATAATGCTGGCATTCTGTCAGATTACTGATGCACTAAGTCTTTGGGTAAAATACAGGGATAGCCTATCAGAAGACTACAAACGACAAGTAGAAAGGCTTTCTGGCATTATAGATGAACATCTAGCAGATGACATCTATCTATATCTATATTTTATAATAAAAATGAATTGCTGTTCGTTAGTCTCGCTAAAACTCGAGAACGGCTGGATCGATTTGGCTAATTTTAGTCTTGAAATATTCGTGGAAGTCCAAGGAAGGTTTAAAAGGTGAGAAAGTGGTAGGTAGGTAGGCAGGGTAGTAGGTAGAGTAGTAGGTAGGGTAGTAAGTAGGATAGTAGAGTAGGTATGGTCGGTAGAGTAGTAGGTAGGGTAGTAGGTAGGTAGGGTAGTAGGTAGGTAGGTAGGGTAGTAGGTAGGTAGGGTAGTAGGTAGGTAGGTAGGGTAGTAGGTAGGTAGGTAGGGTAGTAGGTAGGTAGGGTAGTAGGTAGGTAGGGTAGTAGGTACGTAGGGTAGTAGGTAGGTAGGGTGGTAGGTAGGTAGGGTGGTAGGTAGGTAGGGTAGTAGGTAGGTAGGGTAGTAGGTAGGTAGGGTGGTAGGTAGGTAGGGTAGTAGGTAGATACGTAGATAGTTTGTACGTAGGCAGGTAATATGTAGGAAAAAGGGCATAGCAACGCATGCGGGTACAGCTAGTAACATAATATAACATATGAGTAGGTACAAAGGTACTGCTTATTTCTCAAGAAATTTCTGCCAGCAGACCTGCAAAAGGAGAAATGAAAAAAGAAATGTAGACTATAGTGTGTGAGAAGCGGAAAAGAATTCGGTGTTTATGTCTTAACTAACTTAACCTATATAATAATAAATACACATATAAGTACATAATAATATATACGTATATAAATACACAATGCTAATACATATAAACAAATAAAATACATATATATATATGATAGAAATCACAATAGAGAGGAAAGGTAATATTCTTTCACTCTGGTTTTGAATAGAGAGATAGTCTTCAGGTCCCGAATGCTAGGCGGAAGTGAGTTCCACAACCTTACAGCATGGACAGTTTTTGTGTTAAACCACTTCGAAAGTCATAATAAATCATCGCTCTTGAATTTTCTCGAGTCATTTCCATTTTCTCAACGACTAAACAAGTTTGACAAAACCTTGTGTCAAGACCGAGAATCTTTTTTTAAATAAATAAATGGTATTCGATTTTTAAAACCAAGGAGTTTTCAATTAAAAAGATTTTAATATGACAGGAACAGTGGAAATATTCCATTCCCGATACTTTTGGTGCAGCCTATGTAACATAAGAATCTAATTGTCATACCTAATGCCCTTGCAGATAGGACCGTTTTTTTTTAAATAATATTGTATATTTATCCCCAAAGCACGATCCCGTGGGACAATAAGTGAACGTCACTGTTTACCAGTGTCGCTGCCCGCGTTGTGTTTATCGGGTTTTTTTCTATTGTTAACTAAAATAGATTACATAAATATAATCTTGTTATCACAAACACAATACCTAATAATACCCCCAAGGATCGGCCCGTTTTCCTTTCCTTTATTTTATAGTCAACTATACAGGGTGGTTCCGACGATACGACAATAAATGAAACCACTGGTAGTTCTAGTTCATTAGGAACATTTTTAAACTATCAAATTAATCCTAACACCTTCGTGGTGCCGACGATACGACAACAAATTACCTAAATGTCTTTGCCAAATTCTTTTTTTACATTTTATTTCCACTCGTTAATCGGTGCAAATTATTCCTAAGGTTAGTAAACCAATATTTGTTTGTAAATTGTAATGTATTTCGTTAACAGTTTTACGCTACTTAGTTTTGTTTTTTTTTTTTTTTTTTGGTATTCAATTTTTTTTTGATAGTTTAATAATGTTCCTATGGACTAGAACTACCAGTGGTTTCATTTATTGTCGTATTGTCGGCACCACCCTGTATAATATCAAAACTTTAATACAACTTACACGAATGTGTACCAGGAACTCGTCAAGGCTGATGGAGCCACTCTTGTCAGTGTCGAATCTGTCAAACAGCTCTACAGCGTCCTGAAAGCAATACAAAAAAACATAAATAATACATTCTGCACATAAAAATATCTAAGAACTTGTCTTTGGCTAAACAATATTTCTATCACAGTTGCACAACTGATAAACAGAAAATACGAGACAGAGATGGGAATATCACCAAGTTAAAACACGGGCTAAGTTGACTACCTAACTAAAGTGTCCGGGGTGTGTACAGCCAGAAGAACAAAATATATGTATAAATATAGGTACATTTAGCAACGGTTAAAAATGTTAAAATCAATTTTCGCTGTTCATCATCATCTGCCTAGCCTACTATGTTGGGGTCGGCTTCCAGTCTAACCGGATGCAGCTGAATACCAGTATTTGACATGGAGTTATTTGACGATAAATTCGCATTTGAACATTGCTGAATGAATACAAATTATTGCTTGTGTCTGTATAATAAGTGGAAGTGAGTACATTTAGTTCATTCAGAGAACTTCATTGTTCCGCAAATTTCCAACCCACATAGCCACAACTTTAAACGTAGACCCCACTTAGCCATCTTTATTCCTCCAAGCATCTATTTGATAATGCAAATAAAAACCAAGCTTAGCAATCGGCCCCTCGCAAACCGGTTTTTTTTTGTTCTGACGTTGCGTCCCACATTCTATTGTGTTAAGACACATTTATGTTACCCGGGTGTTTTGCAAGGCCGGTCGTGGTTCTTTTGTTTGGCGGGAAGCAAGTCTTGTCTTGACATCATTTGAAAGGGAAGTTATGAAAACCATTTGTTTTTATTTTCTTGTTGCTGTGGTGCAAGTGTTCTTCAGGGGAATTTGATAACTAAGATTGTTGGAAAGTACAATTTATTTATTAAAACTTTATGAACAATAGTGGTGTATAGGCGGACTTAATGTCACAAGTCATTCACTACCATTCTCTTCTCAGAGTAGTCAGGTACGAAACACCGGCCCCTCTAGTTTTTGAAAAATAAATTGTAAAAGTGTTAGTAAAAACTTATTTGCAAAATATATATACATATATATAATTTATTAGCCTAGGTTAAATAGGACAACATTGTGATAGGGTAAAAATAATGTCTAAAAATAAATTCTTGTTTTCCATGATTATTAATAAACAAATAAATAATCTTACAAATTCCAAAATTATAAGCGATAGGTAGGTACCTATCTTATTATAGTTATTCCTATGACTAGACTTCAAATTGAGAGTTATTCAGTGGTAAAGATATTAATTTACTCAAAAACTGTATTTTTTTGTTATCAGCCCTCGCTGTCCCACTGCTGGGCAAAGGCCTCCCCTATGGCTTTCCAAGTTTGTTTGCTAATTCCCTTCTCCGTCCAATCTGCTAAGAATGAGTTAAGAACTGATTTAGGTTTCATAAAAATATCTGTCTTACATCGTGACTGAGTTCAAGTCCAGTTTCCCTGAGCCCGTTAAAGAACTCGTCCTGGTTCAACTGCTTGCTGCCATCGTCATCCATAGAGCGGAAGATCCTGAAAAATAAATATACTTACGGTTATTTAATTATACTACAGATCATCATTTCAGCCAAAAGACGACCACTGCCGGACATAGGCCTTCCCCAGGTATCCCCACATTGACCGGTCCCGTGCGTCTCGCATCCAGCGGGTCCCCGCAACCTTCACCAGGTCATCGGTCCACCTAGTGGGTGGTTTATACTACCGCTACGGAAAGAAAAATCTTTCCTTACATGAAATAATAATAATGCCAGTCTATTACTGCCCTTATGTCCGGCAAAGGCTTCTTCCGGAAAAGAGATACTGCGGCCCCGGACACAAAGGGCTAAGAAGGTACATTGGTGGTTTTTAGTCGTAGGAGTCTGACACTCCCTTCCGCTCCGCCCAGAGCGGGAGGAGTCATTTTTTTATGATATCCAACTCTTAAAAAAAGGCCTCTTCTCATACGGCACGAGCATTGATCACCACCACGCTTGCTCAACACGGGTTAGCGAATTCAGTCTTGTGTATATTATTTAGAAAAATAAAACCGACTTCAAAAACACAAAAAAGTGAAAAATAACTTTAGCTTCTGAAGTCGGTGACTTTTGTTTGTTTTATTCAGTTTTTTTGTCACTGACTTCAGAAGCTAAAGTTATTTTTCACTTTTTTGTGTTTTTGAAGTCGGTTTTATTTTTTGCAAAAAAGTTTTTTTATTTTTCCATTTTTAGTTGTAATATCCTTTACAAATATTTGATATTTATTAATTTTACGTTGTTAACAATACATGTCACGGTAATAGGCTTATCCGCAATAAAATGGAACTTAACATACCTAACTCTCGAAATCTGGGCGTCCTGTACACATCTGCGTACCCCGTCAGAGCATACAGGCGTGATGGTAAGTTAAGATGTTGCGTAAACAATAAACATCCAAGCGATTGCAGCAATCACGACAGATTTGCCGTCTATTTTTGAAGAGTTCTATTGTATATCTCCGAAGATCAGGATCAGATCTTCACCAAATTTAAATGGGACCACCTCAGGAGTATACTCTTTCAAATAAAAAAAGAATTTCAAAGAATTTTGAGAATCGGTTCACAAATGGAGGAGAAATCAGGTAACATACATAAAAAAAATAAAAATAAAAATACATACACACGAACATAGAACCTCCTCCTTTTTTGAAGTCGGTTAAAAATAATTTTGTTTTGTAAGTACCTATATTGTGGGCATATTTTTCTTCTGTTGCTAAAACTGTACGTTAGATAAACAATATTTTTTAATCTAGTTGTAATATTTCTCATGTAAGTGATTTTTTTCTTATGGGAATTAAAGATATCTCTAACCCGAAGTCCAGGTTTTCTCACGATGTTTTGACATTATCAAATCAAAAAAAGATCTATCTATATCAGAACTAAAATTAGCAATATACCTCATAGAACTGCTGAAAGCAGTGGACGGGGTATGTTTACTGAACGGATGGCCCATGGAAACATTCAAGACCGTCCGATGTGACCGCGTACCGAAAGTTGTGGGGACCGCGACCGTGTAGCGTGAGAGACCCCCCTTACTATGTAGACCAATGACCTGTGGAAGGTCGCCGGAATATGCAGAAAGCACGCTGTTGTTGCATCGAAGTAATGAGAGATTTATACCCAGCATTAGACGACTTATGCAGTATAAATTAGTCAATCTACCCATCCTATCGTAGCCCACTGCTGGACAAAGGCCTATCCCAATAAGTTATCATCCGTCTTCCGCTTTCAGTTTGTCCCAGCGACTTCTAAAGGTCGTCAGGTCTTAAAATTGGAGGGCGGCTCAAACTACGCTTGCGGATACGCGGTGTCCGCTCCAGGACTCGTTTCTCCATCGGCCATCGGTTCTTCGCCAAACGTAGCTGGCCACCTGACACGTTGATGACAGGTTGATGAAAAGCTTTACCTGCCAAGTCCAAGGATGCCCGAGGCGCCTCGCGACAAGCAGAGCAGACGCAGTCTCTCCAGAGGATCAGTGGCAGAGCTCAGAGCGCGCACAGATTTCTGCATCAACTCCTCCTCCACTCGCGACGTTCCTGATAGCGGTCTGTGCCATGCTACTGTAAGTTAGGCAAAAAGGAAATGTGTTAATAGGTACTTCTTAATAATTTCAGGGGACGTTACGGACGGACCTGAAGGACTGATGGAAAGAGATACCGCGGCCGCGGAACACAAAGGGCTAAGAAGGAACATTGGTGGGTTTTAGCCAGTAGAAGTCTGACACTTTCTATCGCTCCGCCCAGAGCGGGAAGGGTTATTTGAAGATTTGGGTCGGTTCGGAACTCCACGGTACTCCAGAGGTAGTATTGGTCGGGTAATGTCTCAGGGGATCCTGGAGTTTGTATTTGAAGTACTTTGAAGACAAATATGCTCGCTTTATTGGTTTTAGACCTAGTTCACTGACGGTCGGTGACACTTCACCCTAACATCATGCCTTCAGCAATTAGGTTGAAAGTGGTCCTAACCTAACCTAACATCATGCCTTCAGCAATTAGGTTGAAAGCGGTCGACCATCAGTCTTCTTCAAGTGTCGATGAGCTTAAATCGTATTAGACCATTATGTAGCCACCTGCACAGCTCTATCATTTGCTTCTAGTAAGTCCTGAAAGGTGCAAGTTGTTGTGCAGGATGGGAAGGATTGGAGGTGGCGCATATCCTGCAGAGGGGCTCCACACTGGTAGTTTGTTTGGGATGGATCGAGGATACCCCATTTAGCCAGATTATATTTACAGAGGCCAACTTGGAGTCGCAGTCGGTTAAAAGATTTAATTTATCAGTGAGACCTGTAGTGTACAGTCAGTGGCACTAATATGTAGGTATACCTACACTAAGCAACGTTTCAAACAACTTTCGTACTGTATTGATTTCATTTTCATGTTGCGTAACGAAAATGATATTGCGGAATCCATTACTATCCTAAAGTAGGTCATAGGTACTTATCTCAAAGTCGCAATTGATATCACGACAAATTCACGTTTGAACTTTACCAAGTAGGTATAAAACTCGGTACAAGAAGAGGACAAAGGCGCCACCTGCTACGATCTTATACCTACCTACCTAATTACCTGACTAAAAAAATATATAAGTATATATACTTATATATTTTTAAAAAAAACAAAAAAAAAATATATATATATTTTTTGTTTTTTTTTTTTTTTGGCGCAGTGGCCGAGAGATTGGACTGCTGCGCTGCGTGTCGCGGGTTCGATCCCCGCACGGAACAAATAGATGTATGGCCTACAGATAGTTGTTCCGGGTCTGGGTATTTGTGTATATATGAGTTTAAATGTATGTGAACGCACCCACGATACAGGAGAAATTCCTAGAGTGGGGCAACGTTTTTTAAAAAGAGAAAAAGAAAAAAGAAAATTAGGCCGTCTGTTAGATTATCTAGAAATATTGAATACGTATTTTTTGTTTTTTCAAATCAATAAAAATTGACGAAGATAAAACGCGTTAAAAATTTGAGTGGGGGCTTGTGCCGTCACACGCTGGTAAAAATGTCATACTAATGTCTTACAATATGACGTCACACGAGTTTTCAAAGCTCTGTTTCGTCTTCATTGTTTGTTTACGTGCAAAACCAAAAAATATGTAGGTACGTGTCCAATATTTTTGGAAATCTACCTATTTATTTATTTACTATTTATGTACACACAGTAAGTAGCACAGGAAAAATACAATAATAAAACCTATCTTACGGACAATTTTTTTTTTTTGTAAACTACCCTATTATAGGTAGCTGGTGGCGTTCGACGGTGTCTGCCTGCCCCTTAGGAAATAGACGCAAGTTTATGTTAATATTAATGTACCTACCTACATACCTAATGTGAACTCATCATCTGCCTAGCCTTTTCCCAACAATGTTGGGTTGTACCCTAAACTGTGTGATGGAACGAATGAGAAACTTGAGTCCCGCTAGTTTTACGATTTTGTAACACCCTTATATCGTAGAACTAGTGGTTGACTAGTGGGAACAAAAAGTCCCATTAGTTGTATTATAATTAGGACCAACGAGACCTAATGGGGACTTTTTGTTCCACCATCTTGAATCGTAGTAACTAGTGGGAGAAAAATACCACTAGTTCTATCGTAGGACTGTGCAGTAGAACTAGTGTGTATGATCCGTACTCGCCCCCTCCCCTTGCCACCTCAAACCAACAAAAAAGTCGGAGTTTGCCATTAAATCAAATCATACTTTTGTGGGATTCAATGTTAATCCCTAATCAGATTAGATGGCCAATTAATCCGGCACACGCACGTGAATAAACCCGTGATCAATGAACGAGTAGGTAGGTACCTACGTTACGAAAGCAAACAAAATTATGTAGATAACTTATGCACTTAAATCTATTAATAGTAGGTACCTATTCGTTCCAATTCTGTTTAAGGCATTTCTGAACTCCACCTACCTACATGCCGGAAGGCCGAGACCAAGAGATAGGTACAAACCAAGATCGTCACCCGATCCCACACATTATAGAAACGCCTAGAACTATGACGAAACGTTCGAGGGAGACTGAAGATACTTTTGTTTCAGTCCCGCCACGTTCCACACGGACGTGGGTCTATAACCTTGGTTCACAACCGAATAAAAATACTACAGGCTTATCTATAATACCTACACATGTTATCTGAACTAAGTCATTGAGAAAGCAATGTTATACTTGATCTTGAACAGCATTATGCAAGTAAACCAGTTTGAAAAGCTAAAACGGTACCTCTATGTAGTTAAACGTATTAGCCCGCTTATTCCATTGTCAAGGACACGCTACTTTACACGAAGTAGCACCGCTAAACTAATCGATAGTG
Source organism: Diarsia brunnea (assembly GCA_949774965.1). NCBI lineage: Eukaryota > Metazoa > Arthropoda > Insecta > Lepidoptera > Noctuidae > Diarsia > Diarsia brunnea. The sequence goes on from OX459001.1 coordinate 16,248,881, forward strand.
TTGTTGATAACGGTCAAATACTGTAAAGAAAAAATATCTGTAAAATGTAAGTAAGTAGGCACCTGTATTAATTGATTTAATACATATTTTGATACCACATAAGCTTTTTTTTTTTTTTTTGGGGGGTGGGAAATCATCAAATAACCCCCCTCCCGCTCTTGGGCAGAGCGAAAGGGAGTGTCAGACTTCTACTGACTAAAAACCACCCATGTTCCTTCTTAGCCCTTCATGTCGAGGCCGCGGTATCTCTTGCGAACAACCCGCAGCCCCGACGGGATACTACATAACCTGTCTTTCAAACCGATTACTAATCTCAACCTCAAGTTGCACTAGGTACCTAGAATAGGTACATTGTATATTTTGGCTAATTAATCCGAAACATGCACGTGAATAAACACAATAAACCCGTGATCAATGAATGAATAAGTTACGAAAGCATCAATAACAATTTATTTACAGTAGAATACCGATTATCCGTATTTAAAACCAGGGGTAGGTACCTGTTCCGGAATAATCGGAAATCAGGATAATCGATTTCTAAGTTAAATCAAAGAGTTTCACATCCAAGGTACCTACGTCATTTACACAATTTATTTATTTAGCCTTTATTTTCCTTAACAATTTGATTTCTTACATTGTTTGCATGCATTGATTAATTTAACATTACATAATTATCTTACATTATGTTTTCAGCATTTCATTAAACTTTAAATTTAACAATACCTTTACTTCAACATTACGTTTATATATTAGTGGATCATATTTATAACATATATATTATCATTACTTATAACATTCGATCTCTTTTTGCGATGCGTTTAACATTTAATTTTTGTTACATTCATTTCATAAAACATTTGTTTATTATTGCAATTTTAGGTTTTCATCTAACATTAAATATATCACATTTCATATTACATTTTATATCACATTACATATCTCATTGCATATTATATATAATATTACCTATCACATTACATATCATATTACATCTCATTTTTACGATTTTAACAGTACCTACATTAATAAAAAATAATAATGATTGGATTCAATTTATCATTTCATTTAATTAAACATTACATTTATAAATTTGTTGATCATATTCATAACGTTTTACGTATAATATATCTTACATTACATATCACATTACATTGCATTAAATATCACATTTCATGTCACATTACATAACACATTACATTACATTGCATTACATATCACATTACATAACATATCGCATTACATTATATTTATGATTTCATAAGTTAAGGCCCCTTACGGGTATAGGCCTCCTCCAATTGCCTCCATTGCTTTCTGGTGTTTGCCACTTCCAACCAGTTGTTTCCAGCCAATTTTGATATCTCATCGACCCAGCGAGCTTGTGGTCTGCCTTTTGCTCTTTTTCTTCCAGGGCCTATCCACTTGGTTACTCGTTTAGACCATCTACCTTGCGGATAGCGGGAAATGTGCCCGGCCCATTTCCATTTCAATCGCCGTGCGTGTGTTACTGCGTCTATCACTTTTGTTTTGCGTCTGATTTTGTTACTATTGAGTTTATCCATGAGCTTGATGCCAAGGATGCTCCTCTCCATAGCTCGCTGACACGAACGTATTTTAGACATAGTATTTTTATTGAAGATCCAGGTTTGGGCGCCGTACGTCAGACAGGGTAGTAGACTTGCGTCCATAACTTTTTTCTTCAGACTTAATGAAAGTTTCGACTTGAAAATTTCTTTGCAGCTCCAGTACTTTTTCCAGGTCATGTTAATTCGTCTATCTAGTTCGTCTGCGTGTCTTGTGGTTTTAACAGATAGTTGTTTTCCGAGGTAAATGTAGCTTTCTACGTATTCAATGGCGTTTTGGTTAATAACTATAGGGTTTTTCGTGCCGTTCGTAGATATTTTTGTCTTTGAGGTGTTCAATTGTAGACCGATATTTCCGCTTGCAGCAATTAGTTCTTTTAACATAGCTTCCAGCTGTTTTGACGTATTAGCGAAGAGAACTATGTCGTCAGCGAATCTCAGGTTACTAAGATATTTTCCATCTATAACTATTCCTTTCCGGTCCCAGTCTAAGTCTTTCATCATATTTTCTAGGACAGCTATAAAGATCCTTGGTGAAAGTGGGTCTCCTTGTTTCACTCCTCTGTGAATATTAAATTCTGTGCCCAGTCTGTCCAGCTTTACGCAGCTTGTGCTCTTTTTATATATATCCTTTACAATATTGATGTACACATTTGGAAGATTCTGATGTTCTAATGCGTCCCAGATACTCTTATGCGAGATAGAGTCAAACGCTTTCGCGTAATCTACATAGGCTAGGTAGAGATGTTGTTTAAATTCTACGTGTTTTTCTATTATTTGCTCTAGGGTGTGTATGTGGTCGGTTGTTGAGTAGCCTTGGCGAAACCCTGCCTGTTCCACTGGTTGACTCCTGTCTATAATTGGCTCTATTCTCTTCTCCAGGCACATTGCAAACAATTTGTACATGGTAGGCAGTAGACTGATTGGTCGGTAATTATTTATGTCTGCTGGATCCCCCTTCTTGTATAAAAGGATTATCCTTGACTTTGCCCAGTTTTTAGGTATTTCTTGGCTGTCCAGTATTTTATTGAACAAGTTTATAAGATGACTTATCAGCAGGTGCCTTCCATATATCAAGGCTTCGTTTGGGATATTGTCCGGGCCTGGACTTTTGTCTTTCTTCAGTTTTTCGATCCTTTTCATTATTTCTTCGACAGTGAAAGGTTCAACATTTTCTTTAGTTTCTAACGTTTTGTAGTTCTTTTTATAGCTACTATTACTGATGGATTTATCTTCATAAAGTTTTTCGTAGAAATCAGAGGCAATTTTTACTAAGTCTTTCCTTGTTTGTTGTTTATGCTTGGATTTTTGTGTCTTGAGGGTCGGTATCCATTTTTTCAAATGTGAGAAATACTACATCGAATCCGTGCGAAGGAATTTACACAATAGGATATAAAAAATACGGTAATTAAAGCCGTGAACAATTAGTCCGGATAATCGGATATCCAGATAATCAAAGTTCGGATAATCTGAATTCTACTGTACTATTACTTTCAGTGCTGAAACCTAGACACCTAGTGGCCTAGTCAGAAAATTTTGTAGGTAAGTAGGTATCTATCTAGGGTAGGTACCTACAGCTACGTAAGAAACATCTGCACAGCAGCTGATGTGACATCCCAAGTGATAAACTGCTAATATAAAATCGCCTGCATTGCAGATTTGCAGGTACAGAACCATTGATATAAAAACCTATACGGTCGTCCGAACATTTGCTCGACGCGTTGTTCGCCATACAGAGAATCGGTATAGTCCGTAACCTTGTACCTATAAGCGGCGTGGTATTTTCGAGGTTTAAATAACATAAATAAATTTTTAATAAAATTTACGACCGCACCCGAAGAGAGCCGATCGTGGACTAGTTCACTTCGGCTTAGGAAAGACCGTTTTAGGACCAAGTTCGAGGCGTCATTGTAACAAGCGGTCCGCCCAGTCCTTACGCAGTAATATATAAGTCAATGTACAGAACATAATACGTAGTCGCATTGCTGTATTTACTGATAGGTACAGGATACAAATTGCAATTTCGCACGTCACGTCGAGTTTTTGTTTCCGTGCAGTTAGACCTCCCTCTTATTTGTGAAATCTTATTTGTGAAATCTCGCCTAATAAGCATTCTCCTTTCTTGCTAAAACACGGTAACAAATAGGTACCTACCTAAAGATCGTCATTAGTCCATCGTTTTCAATCCCACTGCTTAAATTAAATTCATTTATTTCAGGTATCAAAACCCATATTAGACACATGTACAAAAATCATTGTAGTCACATAAAAACAAATAGAATTCAAATACAAAATAAAATAATAAATAATAATTCTCTAATAATCAAAATAATTCATAATCATAATACAATTTATATAGTTCTCATACGTGCGACACTATAATAATATGTAACTTGTTTGTCACAGCATGCAGCAGTGAGTGTCGCACATAAGGACAGTCCAACCTATTTATTTGCAATCATACTCAGAACAGTATTGGAGCTGAGGCTGACCCGCACTCTGCGCGAGTCTGCGCACAAGAGACGCGCAGCGCTTCCGCATGGTCGCATGGAAGCAGTCCATGCGTTTCCGCGTGTAACTAGCCCACAGCAAACAAAACAAATATCAATATAGGTAGGAAATCTACATCAATTTGCAGCACTTTACTGTAACGTTATTGGTTTATTTCACAATTTACTAAACAAGGAGGTTCGACACGCGATCGCAAACTTTGTGATAAAAATCAAAAACAGTTCCTTGACCTACATTTAATTAACCAGATTGGTTTAAGTATAGCAGTTTGCCTACATTTGTTGTTATTATTCGTTTTTATCAATGAATTAAAATAAGAAATAGCTGCGTTTTTAAATTAAACTATTCACGAAAAGCAATACAATTGTGTCAGATATTCATAATATCATTTACAAAAGAATCGTAATGCGGCAAAAAATCGTTGCCTGGTAACTGGTAACAGTTCCCTAGTTCCATGTTATCAAATTCTAATGCGGAAAAAAGTAAAAATAACTAAATTATGATAAGTAAATAAATATGTACCTATACCAATAATCTAGGACCATACATAATTACATATACCTACCATATGCTGAGCCTTAGCTAATAAAGAATTAACCATACTAAAATAAAAACCTTTAACGATTCCTAATAGGCACCTACACGTGGGAGAAATTCAATAAGTCCTCGACCTCGAGGCCCATAGTGAAAGAAGGCTGAATAAAAGTTTATTCAACCTTTTTTCAGTGCCTTGAAGTCTTCGATTACGATTAGATCAGAACGATCAATCGTTATAACTTCTAAAAACAGAGATATCGAAACAAACTAATTATATTAATTAAAAGTCTAGAACTTTCTATTCCCACCTGACGAGTAATTATTTATTGAAAGTCCCGCATGACACATTTTTTATCGTAACATAGGGGTTGGCAACCGAGTCAGCCCTAACCAGTCGGTCAAATCGATATTACTTACAGTTCACAACACTGTTGTTCAACTATTAAACTGTTCTCATTATATATTAGACCGGTGTACACCAGTAGGAAATTTACCGGCTGTCATTCATTACCTACTCAATTAATTAATAATCCTTGACTCCTAATCACAAGTTCAATGGCTTATTGAGGTATATTTCAGTTCCACGAGCACCTAACTTAACCTATAATGTTGTATGGTATTTTTAAGGGTCAGTGGGTCGTCTTATTAGGGGTAAGGGATAAGGCCCGGGACTCGGGCTCTTTTATAAAAGACACAAAAAAAATGGTCCAACCGCCATTTTTGTAAATGTCATCAAAATTACTACATCAATGTTTGCCTTTTATCCGATAATTTGTAACATAATAAAAGGCAACACTTATTGAAATAATGTTTTAAATAATAATTAGAGCAATTATTATCAATTAAAATACCACGAGAGAACTAAGAAGTCACATCTAACCTAACACAACAACGCCGGTAAACAAACACATTTAAAATAAATGAACTTACTGTTTGATGCGGTTTTAATTTTGCCAAGATACATTTTGTCCAACACTAACTATAATAATATAAAACGTCACAACAACAACACACTGTTTAGATCCTGTCACATAACATGTTGATATTGGCGGGAGAATTTAGGAATACACGTCTTATAGACTTCGACGATCACTACCGACTGGCGCTGGAAGCAAGAGCGTCTACAAAATTACAAATAGGGTGGCGCCGCCCGGGCCGCCGAAGTGAGACGGAATACGGAATACTTTTACGAGTCCAAAAGCGTAAAGTTATATGTCTAGTGATCTAGTCTAGTTGAAAAAATATGCGGTGGTATTTAAAATGTACAGTTATTGTCTTTATCTGTACAATGCATGCAACGGATTTGAACGTGGAGCACAGCGTAAAACCAGTTATGATTTAATTTGTTGAACGGTTAGTTGTACGTTATTGTACTCTGGGTTTCGCACGGGTGCAGTTTATAATTTACAAACAATAGGGATGCTTACTGACAAAAAAGTATTATTCTAATTAGTCAGTCTGTTTGATTATCGAAAAATATTGGATACGTATTTTTTGTTTTATCATATCAATAAAAATTAACGAAGATAAAACGCGTCAAAGATTTGAGTTGTGACGTCACTCACCGGTAAAAAAGTCATACTAATGTCTATGACGTCACACGAGTTTGCAAAGCACTATCGTCTTCATTGTTTGTTTACGTGAAAAAATAAAAAATACGTGTCCAATATTTTTTGGAAATCTATCTGACGGATTAATAAGTTTTTTTTGTTAACTACACTATTATAGAAAAAAAAATCATTCAAATTTTATCGTGACAATTTTAATAACAATTTGTCATACATGCGGCCATTGATTATTGTCTATGCCGTATTAAGTAGGGACATCATTCTGAAGCCTTTAGAGACTTTATGTTCCTTCTTAGCCCTTCATGTTGAGGCCGCGGTATCCCTTGCGGACAACCCGCAGCCTCGACAGGCGTCGGCCCTTGCGGGCCCCTTCTATTTTGCTGACATCTCTTTGAGGCGCGCGTGGAACACGAAGGCGCCGTCGACACGGCCTGTCGTCGTCATAAGACGGACGGACGGCGAGCTTACCCATCACTCACCGTCCACAGGCCCGCGTCTACGGTGGCCGGAAGCCTTCACGTAACCCCCGACGCCCGGAGCGCCTCCCGCGGCGGCTGGGACGAGAGGTTCTCTCCCTCTCACGTTCCGCCCCCTCCTTCACTAACATCACTGCTTCGCAGAAAGAGGTGACGGTGTCCCATTCCTCCTCGCCCCGGACCATGGCTTGCACCAGGGCCGGACGCGAGAGGTCACCGCCGCCGATCGCCGCTACGAGAACACGGCGGGGCTCCGCCCAAACGGGACAAACCTCCTCGGTGTACTCCATCGTGTCCTGCGGCCGATCCTCACAATGGTGGCATCCGGGCGTTTCCTCCCGCCTGATTCGGTGCAGGTACCTCCCGAAACAACCGTGTCCGGTGAGTACCTGCGTCAGACGGAAGGTGAGGGCGCCGTGGCGCCTCTCTAGCCGAGTGGCTAAAGAGGGGACTTACCGCCACTATAGTGGCGTGCCCTGCACGGGGTTGCGACAGTCGCTCTCTCCATGCCGCCATGAGATCGCACCGGAGGTCTGTCCGCTGCGCAGCAAGCGGTGCAGCGCCTCCGCGCGCCATTCAAACAGGCGCGCGAGGACTATCGCCTCCAGATCCCATGGCGGCAATCCGGCAAGGAGGTTCGCCGCCTCGCGGGAGATCGTGCGGTATCCACGGACTAGCCTTACGGCCATCACCTTTTGGGGCGCGTTCAGGTAATAAGCGGCCCACTTTCTCAAAGCACTCGCCCACACCGGGGCCCCGTAAAGGGCCATGGACCGCACGATCCCCGCATAGAGCCTCCGGCAGGAGGCGTTTGGCCGCCCCAGATTGGGCAAGAGCCACCTGAAAGCAGCCCCGGCCCGCCCCAGTCTGGGAGCCAAACGTCGGAAATGCTCCACGAAGTTCCACCGGCGGTCGAAGACGAGTCCTAGGTACTTCAAAGTACACTCGACGCCGATGGAGACCCCTCCCACCGTTAGCTGGGATCCCGACGGTAGCACATTCCCGCGTCCAAGAAAGCACATTGCCTCCGACTTGTGAAGTGCTACCTCGAGACCCAGCTCCTCCGCTCCTCTCAACGACTACCGCAACCCCGCGTGTCATGTTGTCAGCCGCCGCCTCGTGCTAACTCCCCCGTTCCAGCAGCGTATAGTGTGTGTAGTGTAAGGGAGGTCGGCACGCAGCACCCAGTCGTAACCGATGTTCCACAGGGGCGGCCCCAGAACCGATCCCTGTGGAACACCGCACGACATCTCTCGCCGGTTCCATTGTCTGTCTTGACCAGGGTAGATGACAGAAGTCAGCCCAGCCACCCGCCAACCATCTTCGGCCGCGGGAGGCTTTGGGGGTGGAGGGTCCGCCTCTGGCACTGGCACCTTCGCCTTCGCCGCCGCCTTGCCCTTTTTTGGGGCTGGCGCCTTGCCCTTTTTCGGGGCAGGCGCCTTGCCCTTCTCAGGGGCCGTCGTCATTTTAACCGGCGCATGGCGTTTGGTTCGCCGAATCCGGCTTTCCGGGGGGCGTCGCGGTGTCGCCGCCGGGCTGGCTGGACGGCCGCGCCTTGGAGACGCCAGCCGCAGCGCCCGCATATGACTGCGCAGCTCGGCCTGGGGTCACCTTGTTCCTCCCCAGAGAGGGGCGCAGGACAATGCCCTCTACGACGGGACACCGTCGGTGGAGGGCAGGCCAGCTCCTGCCGAACCAGGTTCAGGACCTGGTCATCGGCAGCTGGGGGCTGACTCTAGCCGCGCTCGCACCCCTCCTGAGGCACCTCCATGAAGGCTTCTCTTTGGAGCCCGGCCAGGTCTGCTTGGAACCTCTCATTCTCCCTTTGGAGAGACTCCATGGCGGCCGCCAAGCGGGTGACCTCCGCCTGCAATATGGACACCTCGTCCGACGGAGGCCTGCCACACAGCGCCTCCGCTGCCGCCAAAATGTAGGTCGAGGCCGCGCTAATGGCCTTGTTTTTTGATGCGAACGTCCTCTTAAGAGTTACGTCGCGTATTGCGTTCCTCACTACCTCCGCAAACCCGGCCAAGCGCTCATAATCAAAGCCACCCCCTCATAATCAAAGCCACCCCCGGTCTCTGGCTCACCACCGGTATTGGGCTCACCACCGGTCTCCGGCTCACCGTCGGAAGACGAAGAAGAGAGCACCCTCCGATCAAGGTGGCGCCCCTCCACAGCGCGTTCCGCGGCTCGCCTGGCAGCCTCCTGGGAAGCTAGCCCCCCTCCTCTACCTCGGCCCCCACCTTTTTTGGGGACTTTTCGGGCCGAGACCATCCGCTCGCCGCCGGATGACGACCCCCTGCCGTCCTCCGCACTCGACCCCCCCCCCCTCAAACTCTCGCATCCAGAGCCCGCCGAGCCGACGCCAGACACGGAGTCAGACTCTGATCCCGCATCGCTCCGCCGCGCGCCGCTCAGACAAGCTCCTTTGCCAGAGTTTGCCACCCGACAACTTGTCAGGCCCTTCCAAACTACTACCGGTCACAGGACTTCCTACCGGGAGCCTTCTTGCTGCCACTGGCAGATGGCGTAAGACATTTGTTGCCCTCCCCTCCAGAATACGTGGGGCATGACGTCTCCGATGGAGACGTGGCGGATTCTCCAGCTGCTAAGCAGCTGGTACCGCCCTGGGGTAAAATCTTTACATTTGTCTTGTTCATGTTTTAATTTTTTCCTTTTAAAGGGTGTGGTCCCTAACTCCAAACCAACTTCCGCCCTCCGCATACTCACTGCCCTCACAGTCACGTCTGATGAGCAGACGCGAACCAGAGAGCAGCAAGTAGGGTTTCTTCCTCCGACAAGCACATCGCCCGAGAACCCGAACACTGTTCACGTCTCCGGGCGGGGTGCCCCTCGCGTGTCCCTCTTTGTTTGGTCTCTCCTCTTGGACCTTTCCGGCATGAGTATATCTACCGGCAGAGCTCCAAGGATCATTGAGACACACAAGCCCCACCACGACGGCAACGTGGAACACTCCGGTGGGGAGGAAGCCCACCCCCCCTCCTTACATTGAAAATTTTCTACGATTAAAAAAAACAGCTGTTTCCAACAAAACTGCAATACCTACACGTTCAACATTTGTATGGAACATGTTATTTATTTGGGGGGTTCAGAATCAGAATGATGTAGGTACTTACTCGTATTGAAAGGTACCTACCTACACTACCTAGGTACGTGCCACGTACCTGGGTAGGTTGATTCTGGGGTGTCGGGTGAACACAAATCACACATCAATTCGTAGCACTCCGCGCCTACTACCGTCACTAAAGTTGCTAACTTTAACTTATCGTCAATATTGTTTAGTGAAATAAATTGATTGACCCGTCGAACATACGCATCCCAATTGTTTTTTGCTAAATCAAACGGTTCTATTCGTCCAATTGGCATTTTTAACAAAATGTTCACACGCGTAGGGTATCGGTAACACAATCGCTCGTCGCCAGTGATAAATACGGGACACGTCAATGATACAAGGCTACTCAACGCAGACTGGTTTATTGGTTCTTAAGTTAAATCTACCCCACATACATAACAGTAACCACGTACTACGTGGTTACCGGTTTGTCGGTGTCGGTTTTACCCTGTATAGATTCGAAAAGAGTTATTTAGATTCTAAACAAATCAATTAACATAAATAATTTAACCATAATCTTTTTCCGATCATAGCAAATCCAGCACTTACCATAATCAAACTAATAACATACCTACCTAGGTACCTACCTACATGAGTAGCTGGTACATAAAGTATTTCACATCAAGGAAATAGTCTCATTAAAGAAGACATCAAAATGGCTTCGACATGAATCAAAACAATGGGATGGAATCATACCGGAACATCGATATCAGTTAATGGACCGTGAGAAGGAAATCTACCTATCCATGTAATAATATACAGATTCAAAACTATAATCTATCTGGTTACATAAACTGTCAACAACAGATGGACATTATGTAATTGAATGCAATAGGCATTTTATGTTGATACCTATTACGGACGAGGTTACCGACCACCCACTCTTAATAAAAGCATTGCTGTTTACGAGAATTAGTCCAATTTTGGAGGTGTCAATCTAGTTTTCGTTTCTTTATTGCCGTACTCAGAGATATTTAATGATTACTTAAGCCGTCCCTTAAGAAATATTTGACATACAAAACCTTCACGAAACTGTCTAAATCTTTACTTCTTCTTCTTCTTATCGTGAGGGCAGTAAGGTCTAACGACCCCACACACCCTAGTGTCAGAGTTTCTAAACCGCCTCAAGGGCCTCTGACATGGTTTGACGACCGCCATTTGACGGCCGGGACCACCGGCTTATACGTGCCTTCCGAAGCACGGAAGGAAAATCTTTACTAAGTGATGGCTTAAATAATTATTAAACCTCTCTGAGTGCGGCAGTTAGAGTAGTATTTTATTCTGCATCATAAGAATGCGTTGCTAAGAGCGAATGAAGGGGCATTAACTTAGCTCTTACTTAGGTGTCAAACAGCAGCTGCTTTGCTGTCAACGGAGCCAACTTCAAGTGTCGTCAGAGGCAACTGCTACTGTCGACAAAAGCAACTGCTGCAAGTATTCACACTGTTTCTGGCAAGTTGCCTCTGTCGAGAGCTGAAGTTGGCACTGTTGACAGCAAAGGTCTGCAAAATCAAGCTGTAAATATCCAGCATAACATGACCTCGCTTTGTATGAGCTTCCCGTACAATTAGAGATCAGCATAATTTGGTTACGCATAGCTTGATTGGTCGTTGTGCGGACTTAGGAGTGAGTCTTACATAAATATATGCTATGATGCTATGCCTCCCTGGTCATCCCAGTATCTTTACTGAGATCAACAAACCTAATCGTCAACATGATACGTTGCGTGATTTCATCTAGTTTAGTAGGTAAGTCATTAAAATAATGAGGTAAAGCGACTTTAAATTGTGCGGTAGTGGTGTACTTGTGACGTCTTCTGTCTTATTCTTATTCCTTATTATATTGCTAGACATAGCGCCATCTCTTTTCCACACTGGAATTCTTTTCCCTATTTAGCTTTGTCACTTTCACACACTGACATTAAAACAATACCTATTGCTATAAAACGTCATGGTAACCTTCTACTATAGTGCAGTCCATCCGCAATTCCGCATACTACATTTAAAATCTGTGTGTCTGTGTTACATCTAGTTATACAGTTTTCCAGGGCCCGAAGTCTATCGATTTTTGGTCTCAACTGAAGTTTTGTACGTTATATAACTTCCCGTTTTGTGAGCCAAAGTCGCCATTACCTTTTGGGTCACGTGCCAACACTGCCAACAGCATAACAAGTTACGAGAAAACTTTTTCACTAATGTGTACCTACATTTTAATCGACGAAGTCAAGTTCATAGACCGTAGTGAATTACTAAAATCACTTGCCCTTTAAATGTTTAAAAAGAAAAGCTATTAGAGTCAGAATACCGTAAAATTAGTGGCAACACTGAAAACACGGGGTATTTATTGTTGTTGTTAAAACGTGGTTAAAGCAGTTCAAGGCAAAGGATTTAGGGTTACTAGTAACAGTGTATAAAATTTATTTACTGTTTTCTTGATTTTGTAGCAATAATAACTATGGCCTATTTTTTATTTATTTATTCATCCATTCACATGAGGTTTGACATCGCAGAAAGGGAAGATATCCCCTCTTCCCTTTAGGATGGAACGATCATAAATATTTTTTGATAAATAAAAAGGAATGCGAAAGAATGCTTCGTCGGTGTCCATAATAAACTTATTTTGGGATCGGTCCAGCATAGGCATGCCATGCCATACCAGTGAGAATATGGCAAGAATAATGTAAGAAATTATTGTAAAACAAAAAGATGTTTACAAAACATCAAAACATGTGACTGGTGGTCTACATTAGTCCTGGGTCGAAATGCCTGGATGAAGGATGTAGTCTTGCCCAAGAGTGGATTATGCAGACTGAGAGAAACAATAAGTAGTTATTCATCATCATCATCATCAGCTTATAGTGTTCCCACTGCAGGGCTGCAATTTAAGTAGTTATTGGTTTCTTATAATAATTTTAATATATTTTTTTTGGGCAAACGGAGGGTTATGTCGGACTCTAACCGACTAAAACCCCATTGTTCCTGCTACTATCATGTTTTGGGGTTCTGGGAGATATAAGTAGTCACCTGCAAAATTGCATGGATACTTTAGTGTCAATTTTCCTCCACGATTTTATTTCTTAACTAGGTGCTGCCAGCGGCTTTGCCCGCTACAACTCGAAAATTATGCCACAGGAAGATCAAAACGGGATAAAAACTATCCTATGTGTTAATCCAAGTTATAAACTATCTGTGTACCAATTTTTATACAAATCCGTTCAGTAGTTCTTGCGTGAAAGAGCAACAGACATACACACTCACACAAACTTTCGCCTTTATAATATTAGTGTTTTAGTGTGATGATCACACCTCTTTTATCTGTTCTGTGGTGAGGATTGTCCATGCAATTTTGCAGGTGACTGTACAACGGCGCGTACCCCTGACTGGTATCAGCCATATCACCACTGCGCGCCATCTCTTTGGGCCTGGCTGGAGAGGTGACGACACAGCCCTTTTTTTTTATGTCGAGGCCGCGGTATCTCTTGGGAACAACCCGCAGCGACGACTCAGCCCTAACCTTACCGTTCAAGTGTTAGGTACTTACTTATCTATCTTGATGAGTGCTATCTGCTATCTTCAAATCTCAGTGAAGTGAAGAAAGGTTTTAATTTTGCCCTCGCAAAAGCAACAGCCAACAACCCTACTTTACAGCTATATTGATTAATCAACTTAGAATTCTTATAAAAACTTGATGGACGGTATCAACAGTGCCATCATGAAAACTGTAAAACGTTTGAAAAAATACTGTTAAACATTTAAACACAAAGCTTTTTTCTTTTGATATGATTATATTACTTGGAACTTGAGTACTTAAATTAATTGTCAACACACATTTTTTGTTATTTTCGTTTCGCTTGAACTATATAAAGCTGATTTAAATATTAAATTGGCACGGTAGACCTGACTGTGACTGTAGCTTAGCTTTGTTTTTTTTCTGACATTCAAAATTGCCAGTAATGGTGTAATTGAAATAAATGCTTTTGAGTTTGAGACCATAAGTACCACTAACGGCACTAACTGACTAACCCGTAGTTTTTCGAACTTTTTCAAATCTTTAATTGAACAAACCACTGCTACTTTAACAAAACGCTGAAGAAATAATGTAAAAAGATCACAAAGAATTGGTACCTAAACTAATCTAAGTTTAAGCCGCGGAACTAACAATTTCCCTTCAACCTACGGGTAAACTAAAGCAACTGAACTGGCACATAATTAATGGAAGTACGTCGTAGTAATTGTTAGTTTGATTACGTGTTAAGGGATCACGCAAACTTCACGACATGGCATACAAGGTTTCCATTATAAACGTGGAGGCAATGACCTTTGAATAAATACTGGTAAATTCAGATTACAGTACTAGGCCTAGACAGTTTATAAAAGAAAATTGTGGATAGAATACGGTGGTTTATTTATGAGGGCCATTGGTTTAAGTTCAATACACCCAGCGTGTCACAAAAGGTTTTAAGGTCATCAGAACATCCCGTCGGGGCTGCGGGTTGTTCGCAAGAAATACCGCGGCCTCGACATGGAGGGCTAAAAAGGAACATGGGTGGTTTTTAGTCAGTAGAAGTCTGACACTCCCTTCCGCTCTGCCCAAGAGCGGGAGGGGTTATTTGATGATTTTCCACCCATCATAAAAAAGGTCATCAGAACATCACACTTATAATCCCTGAAGGGTTAGGCAGAGGTGTACCCACTAGTACATCATACACATTTCGCCAGTTATGTTTAAGTTCCATGTAATAGGGGGCGAGCCTATTGCCATCAACGTCAACCGGATACAAATCTAGACTCTGTGGCTGCTACTGAGAAATTCGTGATGGAAAAAGCCAATAACACTTTTCACGACCCGCAGCCAGCAGACCCGAGACTTACTTTCTAAGAGCCTACTACAAACCTGTTAGCAAAATCTCTATAGCCACAACAGTCACCGCCAAATTTATTGCAGGTTAAAATGACTAATCATACTTTTTATCGCTTAAGGCCGTTGCGTTGCTAAAATCCCAAAAACGACGTATGTTTAAAGAAATTTGTTGAGGAATCCTTCCGTACGATTTCCATATAGAAAATATATGTTATACTTAAAGTCATCACAAATAATTCGTATTGTTTAAAATTTTAATAAACCTTCACATTATTTAATAAAAAATCGTGGTATGTCTTAACCTAAATCGAATTTTGTCTCTGTAATGGCTGAATAGTTCGGTATGAATTTTATACCCAAAAATACGTAGTGATGTATTTATCAATCCGTATTGTTTATTTTCTCTGATTTGTAATAAAATTTTAAAATAATAAATTAATTCCCGACATTTTGAGTTAAATGCGGCGCGAGACCCGTCAAGCATACTCGGAACGCGCTGCGCCAGTGTCTCGATGACTGTTGTCACGGGTGGACTGCACGCATGTCATTACTTCACAAATAAAATTCAAAAGTTCACGTTTTTAATGTTTTCTGAATTAAAACATATTGTAAATTGTATAGTTATCAATATTTCGTAAAATAAGAACAGAAAATAAGTTTGTAAATATATTTAAAGTAGTTTGTAATTTCGTTTTGTTGTTTGCACCTATCATAGAGTAAGCTGACTATGCCTAATAAACGTAAAGTGACGCGTGGCCGAGCTCTCCAAAACTATTGGTAAATTACCTACGTTTCTTAGTAGATATTTTGGTATATATATAGATATATCTATGATATTATTTTAATTTTGGACTGCCTCGTTGGTCTAGTGGTCGTAAGTACGATGCTGAGCATGAGGTCCTGGGTTCGATTCCCGGGTCGGGCAAAGTGTTATTGGGTTTTTCCATCAGGAAATTATAAGTAACAGCCACGGAGTTTGGATTTGTGCCCGGTTGATGGCAATAGGCTCGCCCCTATTATATGGGACTTAAACATAACTAACGAAATGTGGGTGTACTGTTAGGTACACCTCTGCCTAACCCTTCGGGGATTACAGGCGTGATGTTATGTTATCTAACTATTTTGTCTTGAGATTTTCGTTTGATGGAAGATGGAGATCTAGATGACTGATGATGTCTCGTACCTAATGATGGTCTCTCATACTACATGATACATTTTGAAGGTCTGGTGAAGACCAGGTAACTGCTTATCGGTTCTCAGTCACGGAAATAGTCAGAATGCTCCAACTTTCAGCTTTTATCTCATTGAGCACGGATGCTACTACATGATACATTTTGAAGGTCTGATGATGATCAGCTAAGTGCTTATCGGTTCTTAGTGACGGATGTAGTTAGAATGACCTAGCTTTCAGATTTTATCTTATTGAGCACGGATGCTACTACATGATACATTTTGAAGGTCTGATGATGACCAGCTAAGTGCTAATTGGTTCTCAGTGACGGATATAGCTAGAATGACCTAGCTTTCAAATTTTATCGATCTGAGCACGGATGCTACTACATGATACATTTTGAAGGTCTGATGATGATCACCTAAGTGCTTATCGGTTTTCAGTGACGGATGTAGTTAGAATGACCCAGCTTTCAGATTTTATCTTATTGAGCACGGATGCTACTACATGATATATTTTGAAGGTCTGGTGATAACCAGCTAAGTGCTTATCGGTTCACAGTGACGGATATAGCTAGAATGACCACCATCAGGTAAATGGCACCATCAGTCTCCAAGGCCTCTTCGAGCTCTTTCGAATGAGTCGTGTGTGGACACGACGGTTCTACGTGGTGCCGTCAATGAGATCCTATACCCACCTTCGGAGTCCACCATCAGGTACGAGACATCATCAGTCATCTAGATCTTCATCTTCCATCAAACGAAATTCTCAAGACAAAATAATTAAAACGATAAAACAATTAACACCATTAAAACAATAACATACATTACATAACATCGCGCCTGTAATCCCCAAAGGGTTAGGCAGAGGTGTATGTACCTAATAGTAGGCGTGATGTTATGTTATGTATGTTATTATTTTAATGATTTTAATTGTTTTATCGCTTTTAGCGATAAAACAATTGTAGCAAAGAACAATTGTAGTCGTTCTTGTAGCACGGATGCTACTACATTTTGAAGGTCTGATGATAACCAGCTAAGTGCTTATCGGTTCTCAGTGACGAACGTAGTTAGCATGACCTAGCTTTAAAATTTTATCGATCAGAGCACGGATGCTACTACATAATACATTCTGAAGGTCTGATGATGACCAGCTAAGTGCTAATTGGTTCTCAGTGACGGATATAGCTAGAATGACCTAGCTTTCAAATTTTATCGATCTGAGCACGGATGCTACTACATGATACATTTTGAAGGTCTGATGATGATCAGCTAAGTGCTTATCGGTTCTCAGTGACGGATACAGTTATGATGCCACAGCTTTCTGCTTTTATCTTATTGAGCACGGATGCTACTACATGATACATTTTGAAGGTCTGATGATGACCAGCTAAGTGCTAATTGGTTCTCAGTGATGGATATAGCTAGAATGACCACCATCAGGTAAATGGCACCATCAGTCTCCAAGGCCTCTTCGAGCTCTTTCAAATGAGTCCACACACGACGGTTCTACTCAGTGCCGTCAATGAGATCCTATACTCACCTTCGGAGTCTACCATCAGGTAGCTGGTATCATCAGTCTGCAAGGCCCCCTCGAGCTTTTTCAAATGAGTCCAAACACGATGGTTCTACTCAGTGCCGTCAATGAGATCCTATACCCACCTTCGGAGTTTACCATCAGGTGCGAGACATCATCAGTCATCCAGATCTTCATCTTCCATAAAATTTTAAAGCTAGGTCATGCTAACTACGTTCGTCACTGAGAACCGATAAGCACTTAGCTGGTTATCATCAGACCTTCAAAATGTATCATGTAGTAGCATCCGTGCTACAAGAACGACTACAATTGTTTTTTGCTACAATTGTTTTATCGCTAAAAGCGATAAAACAATTAAAATCATTAAAATAATGACATACATAACATAACATCACGCCTACTATTAGGTACACCTCTGCCTAACCCTTCGGGGATTTCAGGCGCGATGTTATGTAATGTATGTTATTGTTTTAATGGTGTTAATTGTTTTTTCGTTTTAATTATTTTGTCTTGAGAATTTCGTTTGATGGAAGATGGAGATCTGGATTACTGATGATGTCTCGTACCTAATGGTGGACTCCGAAGGTGGGTATAGGATATCATTGACGGCACTGAGTAGAACCATCGTGTTTGGACTCATTTGAAAGAGCTCGAGGAGGCCTTGGAGACTGATGATACTAGCTACCTGATGGTAGACTCCGAAGGTAATTATAGGATCTCATTGATGGCACCACGTAGAACCGTCGTCTGTGGACTCATTTGAAAGAGCTCGAAGAGGCCTTGGAGACTGATGGTGCCATTTACCTGATGGTGGTCATTCTAGCTATATCCGTCACTGTGAACCGATAAGCACTTAGCTGGTCATCATCAGACCTTCAAAATGTATCATGTAGTAGCATCCGTGCTCAATAAGATAAAATCTGAAAGCTAGGTCATTCTAACTACATCCGTCACTGAGAACCGATAAGCACTTAGCTGATCATCATCAGACCTTCAAAATGTATCATGTAGTAGCATATCCGTGCTCAATAAGATAAAATCTGAAAGCTAAGTCATTCTATCTACATCCGTCACTGAGAACCGATAAGCACTTAGCTGATCATCATCAGACCTTCAAAATGTATCGTGTAGTAGCATCCGTGCTCAATAAGATAAAATCTAAAAGCTAGGTCATTCTAGCTATATCCGTCACTGAGAACCAATTAGCACTTAGCTGGTCATCATCAGACCTTCATAATGTATCATGTAGTAGAATACGTGCTCAGATAGATAAAATTTGAAAGCTAGGTCATTCTAACTACATCCGTCACTGAGAACCGATAAGCACTTAGCTGGTCATCATCAGACCTTCAAAATGTATTAAGTAGTAGCATCCGTGCTCAGACAGATAAAATTTGAAAGCTAGGTCATTCTAACTACATCAGTCACTGAGAAGCGATAAGCACTTAGGTGGTCATCGTCAGACCTTCAAAATGTATCAAGTAGTAGCATTCGTGCTCAGTTAGCTGAAAGCTGGAGCATTCTGACTATTTCCGTGACTGAGAAGCGATAAGCAGTTACCTGGTCTTTATCAGACCTTAAGAATGTATCGTAGGAGTACCTGTGCTCAGTGAAATAACTAATGAAAGCTAGGTTATTAATTACTTCATTAGTCAAAGTGTATAATTTATTATTAAATATTTTATTCATACATTATGATGTAGGTACTCCAAGAGAAACAAAATATGTTAGGCAAATACGATGACCACTCTGCGACACATTTCTGTTCTTTGGTACGTTTTTCTGTAGTACAGTCGTTTGCCGTTAGGGGCCGAAAAATAAACAAAAGCCAGTACAGAGGTCAAATCGTCAAAGTCATCCACTGCTGTGATCCCCTTAAGTAGAAATTAGAATAAATCATTTTCCAGGGGGTCTAAAATGCCCACTTTAGCAGATCATATGAATGCGTTAAAAAGTGTGAAATGGAAATTTCATCATTATTACCTATTAAAAATAAATTTCATCATTAAACAATAAATTTCATCATTATTACCTATTAACTGGTGCCCTGACACAGTGAGACGGGGTCGCGGCAGGCCACGAAGGAGATGGCGGGATGAACTGGATCGATTCCGTCAAAACTGGAAGGAGGACGCGCGGGTTCGCGAAAAGTGGAAAGAGTGGAGGGAGGCCTTTGCCCTGGAGTGGGACAGAGTAGGCTAGCAAAAAAAAAAAAAAAAATTACCTATTATAACTACGTCGCTGACCATTTTACGAGTTTTGACGCAATTCATTTTATTTTCCTATTATGATCTATTTTCCCTCATGGTCACAGACCCAGTTACTAATGAAAGGTCAATTTTACGCTTTTTAACGCAATTCATATTATGATCTGCTAAAGTGGCCACTTTAGACCCCCAGGTTTGTCCCTCGTTTATACTAAGTGAAAAAATACTAATTTTGTCTCTAAGATAAGTCAGCGATGAACAATGTATAAATCGATACAGGCAACAGCTGCTTCCATCTTGAAACCAGGTACCTAGTTCTCTGCATTGCGGAAATTCTTTTCGCACTAAAAGTTTTTCTCGAGAAAAGAGATATGCTCGTAGTTATTACGTATATTTCGTATATTACATCGGACTGGTGTCCGCCACTCCAACCGCCAAGTTAGCTCGCGGATTTTAAATTTTCTTATGATTTTGCAATTTGCCGTTCAGACTATTTCATGAAAACATCATTCAATGGGGTTAAATGAACTTTGAGAGCAGTATTGATAATTTTAGAGATATAACTCTGTAAACCTATATTTGTTACGGCCGCGTATCATACTCGTATTTTCTGCTAATTGCAAATACCTTAACAAAATTTTAATTTGTCGGTATATTATGCCCTGGCGCATTTTCCTTTCATGATTAGCCTATGGTGTTAGTGTTACTTTGGCTAAACAATGTTATATATTACATCAGTTCAACAAAAGTTACTAGTACATTATAATATAACTAATTTAGTCGCAATATCGACTTGTAACCTAGGAACCAAAGTATTGCTGAATCAATTAGCCCGCATCCCGAAACGGAAACCCCCATTTTTTCAGTGTACCGCTAACTACTACATACAGCACACAGCCAGCTACATAGGTACTAAATCTTCTAAATAACTGTCCACAACCCGCAGAATATTCATTACACTCATACAGGGAGGTAGAGCTAAGTTCTGTGAATGTACGCTACAATTTGGCGGAGCTTGAAAAGACAAAGAAAATCTTTGCGCGTTTGTAGAAGTGTTCATGAACATAGAAGAGTTTTACATGAAGCGACAGCATAAATATATATATAACCTCCACAACCCAGTTAGTAATGCTGAATGATGCTGAACGGCAGAATGGATAAAGGCCCCTCTACACATGCACGCGTGCTTATTGCAGATTTTGCTTGTTTATTAATCTCCTTCGCATGAAAATATCGAAAGGGTGCTAATTAAACCGGCTTCTTTTTAATAGCATTTTTCGCCTCTAAAAATATACATTGCCTTCTAAATTACTAAGTAAGCCACAATTAACGAGCATCTAAGTATTCCTATCTTAGCCACTAGTTAAGTTCTATCTGAGCCACTCTAAATATAACTCAGCATGGTGGTTATTTTTTACCCGACAACGGCGAAGTGATGCGCGCTCGCTTCGCTCGCATATTAAATAACACTAATATCTTCTGTCCCCGAAGTGCCGGGCTTCCGCCGGCCTCCTTCGTCGGCCTACGGCCCGGTGCCCATGCCGCCCATTAGGGTGCTAATTAACTAATGTTAAAGCTATAAAATGTAAAATGGTTATGAGATATAAATTCCGTGGCTGCGTTAGTAAATTAGGTGTCTATGTAATAAGTACAAGTTACGATAATTGATGATCTTTATTTGACGCTTTCTGTAAGATATTTAGTTGGCATTGTAAAAAGACGAATTAGCTTTGAGGCTATCTTATTTTCCCGTGGCTTAGTCATAAAATTAGAAGTTTGATCACGTGGCCATTAAAAAAATCTGTTGCTCGATTTATTATTTCCCATATCAAAATGGCTAGTATGAGGTCTGACGAAACAAAATCTAAATTTTCTTTCATCCTATTCTACTAACTTCGCTCTATTTCTGTGTATAGCCAGCATCCACCACCTTCTTCTCCATTTTTAGCGTTCCGTAGTCAACAAGGAACCCCTATAGTTTCGCCTTGTCCGTCTGTTTGTATGTCTGTCCGCACTATAGCTCAAAGACCCTTGTGCTAGAAAGCTGTAATTGGGCATGAATATACTTAAACGTCTTAAAACTACAAAATATGTAAGTTTGTTTTATTTTTACAATAAAAATCATCGTTCGGAGGCTACCTGTCTCCGTGGTAGAGTGGTTAATCAGTTTTTTAAATAATTATATTACGATGCACACACACACACAAGTAAAAGTACTATCGTGGACACTCCCGCCTGACCACCACTAAGCTCATATTTGCTTGCACTTAGAACATGAAGCGCTCTCTAGCTCCGCCCCGCCTTTGTATAGAAATAATGAATGAAATACAATACCGTTCCACCGCACTGACGAGTCCGACGCACGCCGAACGAAAGTTATTGTTATTTTCAAACTGCCATTATTAGAAAAAAAACTTAAACTGAATTTGACTTTCGTTACTAATGGTGCGTGTGTGTTGGTTTGGTAATTGTAAATTAAAAACTCAATGATTTCTGTGAGTAATTTTAAATTTATTATAAGAATCTTATGAAAGCATGAATCTTATGATAGCATGGGATTTCATAAGATAAGCGTGTTCTCTAAATCGGCTTTAACGATTTCGATAAAATTTGAAATAATGGGGCTTTAGGGGGGTGAAACGTTGATCTAGCCAGCGGGCCTAAAATAGCCGCTTTTGCAGAACATAATATAAATCACGTTAAAAATTTAAAATTCTTAAAATGGACTTTACGTTTATGACTATAAAGTCCATTTTAAGAATTTAAACATTTCAACGTGATTCATATTGTTTTTTTTATTTTGGGACTCAGCTCAGCGATTTGACTGATGTTAAATCCTTGTCCATGCAAAATTATAATTTCATTTTGTTCTTCGTGTATGAGATTTCTGGAAGACATTATGCACAAAATGTTCTAGCACAGGTTCTCAGGAGTCCAATATTATTGCACAGGTTAACGTTTAGTCAATCAAAGGTCAGGTAAGCAAAGCAATGGTCAATGTTCAAAAGGTCCGGTAAGCGCGCCAAAGTTTGTCCGTAAAATTCGCAAAAGGTGTACAGAGGATACGTCACTAAGCTGCGCAGTGCAGATTGCAACTAATTACGTTGACGCTTCTCTAATAGGCCTAAACTTTGAGGGGGCGGGGTTTGGCGCCTACGCATGATTTATGCGAAAAAATTTTTAACTGGGCAGGCGGAAAAGACCGCGACTGTACCTAGTAGGTAAATAAATAAGCAGCTACGGTCTCAACATCCATTTCTTAAATGTTGCGTGCGTACATGTTGGCATGTTGCATCTCTCGAGTAATAACACAGACTGATTGAGCTGCAGACGTCTGGTCGCCTTGTGGCCACACATCTGCTGATGCATCTTGTTGACGTCTGCAGACGTATCTGCCGATGTGTAGAGGGACCAAAGACTGATGGACAGACGGTCAACCCACTAACTGCCAGTAACTTGGACCAATATCTTTATTTCAGCCTGTTTTTCGAGGCACCAAGGAAACTTGATATTTATGTATGTAATGGAAAACGCGGCATAACATAAAACATCATAATATACGAGTTCCTGAATCAAATAGTATTTGAATAATATAATAAATTAATTAATAACTTACCGCTATCCATGACGTCGTTTTTATCTCCTTTCCCCTTGTTGGAATGTCCTGAATTAGACTGTCCCGAGTTGTTGTTGTCGTAGTTGAAGCAGGCTGGAACAAAACACTTACATTAATTACTAATCTTTACACTAACAGAAATACTTATAGATAGCGGGCTGGTAAAGGTGCATCCACGCCCAATCTAATGTACTTATTGTAGAACAAAATGATAACATTGAGTACCTCTTTACAGAGTGATTGGTATAATAGGTATGCATAAATTTTCTTTTTTAGGGTTCCGTACCTCAAAAGGAAAAAACGGAACCCTTATAGGACCACTCGTGTGTCTGTCTGTCTGTCCGTCTGTCACAGCCAATTTGCTTCGATCTAATGGACCGATTAAGTTGAAATTTGGGACACATATGTATTTCTATAACCCAACCAAACACAGACGTATAACGTAAATAAATGAATATTGCTCTATTAATTTCAAATAAAAAAAAACTAAATACATACATATTTAACCAACCCCGAGCGAGTTGAAGACTTGCCCAAAACTTCGCAATAAGTTAGGGTCGTACGACATTGACCTACATTTACAGTTGACTATCTGCGATTTAAAGTACAGTCAATGCCCAACATTATCTGACCCCTTTTCTCACACCAATTGCCCTCTTCTTCGTTATACAAGGGGTCCGGTAATGCTGGGCATTGACTATACTTTCGGCGAACAGTGACGAGACGATTCCATTGTGGAAAGCGTGCTTCGATTTCTGCACCCGTTTGTGACCTTGTGTCCTTGGCTAGCCTCGAAGACAATCGATACTACAGACAATACGTGGAACACTATTATTTGCACACTAGAACGAAATGAAAATAAAAAGTGATCGATACCGTATGACGACCTATGTAACCCATTTGACCTGTTTATAGAGAATACGATTTTGTTGGTTTTTTTTTGTTCTGGTGTGGATAATTCTTATAGATGTCCCCCTCCGCCCTGGCGGCGAGCGAAGGGCTCGGTCAGACTCTAACTGACTAAAAAAATCACCTCCGTATTACCTTCCCACACTTGCAAGTCTTGCAACGGGGATCATGGAACGAATTATCCCCTAGTGCGCCTTCCACGATCTCCGGCTAACGGTTTTGCTGCCTTGCCCCAACTTGTGATTGGATTCCAGTCGATCCAGTTACATCTGAATACCAACATTTTATATACAGGGTGTAAACGAACCCTTCACGCATCCGTCAACCAAGCATTCTATACATCAAACTAAGTACACCTACGCAAAAATTTTTGCTGGGAAACGACTTTTTTTTTTGGGGTCAAAAATCACATTTTACGGTAAAACTCAAAGAAGCACTCTTAAAACATTGTGCTAGTGGATGCTTTGAATAGTAAACGGGTCATGGAGGTAATTTAAGTAAAGTTAAACGCTGAAATACTAGTATTTACAAAAACAGCTGTGAAAAATTTGGAACTTTGACCCCCAATATCTCCGTAACTAGGAGGTTCCCAGGTATGGTCTAGAACAAAAGAATGATCGCAGTGGTGGGGAGAACAAATGCCCTTCGTTTGCGTTAAGGGTACTTTTACACCCTATAGAGCGACCGACTGCCTCTTTCTATCTGACTTCTACAAGTAGTCTTACCCAGGACTAGACTACTTGTCAAACTTTCGCGCCGAGTGATTACTCGTAACGACTGTAAAAGATCTCCAAGGATCGAACCGGCTCTAGCATCTTAAACGTGCTCTTCGAAGTACGGGAAGATAAAGAATTTGTAAAATATTCTTGAAAATAAACCCGAAACCCCGTTATACGTACGCTGAACGCAAACGAAGGGCACTTGTTCTCCCCACTGCGATATTTTTTTTTTTGTTCTAGACAGTACCTGGGAACCTCCTAGTTACGGAGTTATTGGGGGTCAAAGTTCAAAATTTTTCAAAGTTGTTTTTGTAAATACTAGTTTTTCAGGTTATAACTTTACTTAAATTACCTCCATGACCCGTTTACTATTCAAAGCATCCACTAGCACAATGTTTTAACAGTGTTACATTGAGTTTTACCGTTAAATGTGATTTTTGACCCAAAAAAAGTCGTTTCCCAGCAAACATTTTTGCGTAGGGGTACTTAGTTTGATGTACAGAATGCTTGGTTGACTGCTGTGTTATGGGTTGATTTGGCACCCTGTATACGGACATATAAGAAGAGGCACCCTGGTGCATGCTGTTTGCCGACGACATTCTTTTTGTCGGTGAAGATGGACCTGAGATCCAGAGCAGATTGGAGAAATGGCAACAGAAGCTGGAGAATGTTGGCCTGAAAATCAGCAGAAGTAAAACCGAATACATGTTTTGCGATTTCGGCGGTCTCTCCAGTTCTGGAGCCATAGCGCTAGATGGCGTGCTTCTTCCAGTTTGCTCCGACTTTCGGTATCTCGGTTCTCTCGTGCAAAGCGATGGCGAAATAGATCGTAGTGTAAAGCATAGAATTAGCACTGGATGGATGAAATGGCGGCAGGTCACGGAAACAATTTGCGACTCCCGCATTCCCCTTAAACTCAAGGGGAAGATTTATAAAACCATGGTTAGACCTGCTGTCGTGTATGGATCAGAATGTTGGGCCATAAAAGGGATAAATGAAAGGCAATTGCATGTGGCCGAGATGAGAATGCTAAGGGGGATGTGTGGTGTGACGCGAATGGATAAATTATGGAATGAGTACATAAGAGGAAGTCTGAAAGTGCCGCCGGTAAATGAAAAGTTGTGAGGTAATCGATTGTCGTGGTATGGACATGTGATGCGAAGGAATGAAGAAAATGTTGTGAGAATTCATGCTTAGTAGTCGCGCGAGTTGTTTAATTTTATGCCTTTTAAAACTTCCAAACGACATAATTATCACAAAAAACTCATCACGCCAAACTACACATGCTTGATGCTACTACATAACCTTCGCATGACAGGTCCTCTAGATAATTAGCAGATTATCATTTCACATAATTACTATAATAAGTACCTAAGTATAACCTTCAGATAAGCATCGAAATAATAATACACCTACCAACATAACGAAAGCATGAAATCGATCCGATCATTTTCAACTTTATGTTAATAATTACCAAGTAGGTATGTCACCCATTAAAAAACGTTATGGGTAGTAATCCCCATAGATTAGACACGGTGGACAATAGAACTGAAATTACCTTGACAAATTATACTGTTCTATAAATATAGGCACACCCACTGCGGGACATTTAAATGAAGTACTGAAGGTGTGTTTTTTGTTTGCTATCTGGGCCATGCATGACATAACATAGCTAGGTTAGGCTAATAGTACACACACATTTCGCTAATTATGTTTAAGTATCATGTAAAAGGGAGCGACACTACTTTTTTGTTACATTTCATGGGTTTTCTCTTGACCTCAATCTACTGCCATCAGCTGAAAACTAATCCAGACACCGTGGCTGCTACTGAGAAATTCCTGATAGAAAAAGTCGATAACACTTTGCCCTACCGGGAAATCGAAACCACAGGACCTCATGCTCAGCATTCGCGCTTGCGACCACTAGACCAGCGATGCAGTTCATAATCAGCATATTATAACTCCTGACCTAGATAGCTAACTGTCGGTGTCACCTAGGTAAGCTGCCATGCATAAATGAAGGTAGACCGGACACATTTGTCGTACGTCAGACTTGCAGCGGACAATGCGGTTTCCTTTGTCTTACCGAGGACGACTGGTAGAAATTACGACTTGAGGATAATAGGCATGGCGTCACTTGCGTAGCGTCAACGTAGTGTGTCGTAGCGTACACAGGGCGACACATCTAGTTATACACGAGCTTCGCCCTATTTGACTCCCATAAGGGTTATAAAAACTTGTTAGAAATAACTCGTTACTTACAAGTTATTGAAGAGGAAGGCATATTTTAAAGAATAATCTTCTGAAACATTAAAAATAATAGCTGGAATAATTTAAATTCCGAAATGTTAAGCTACTTTGTTGCTGACCGTACCTACACGTTCGTTATGTACCAAACAGAATAAACATAACATTCTAACATCATTCATCAGCTAATGACGTTGATTATTTACCTATTTACCTGACCATGTAGTTTTACGTCAATCACCATAAAAGACAAGTCATCGTCATATAAATTGTCTAGTACAGTCAATGCCCAGCATTATCTGACCCTTTGTTTTAAGAAGAAGAGGGCAAGTAGTGTAAGAAGGGGGGTCAGGTAATGCTGGGCACTGAATGTACAAAATGAGTCGCCTTGAAGCCTACGCTAACAAGTTAGTCTGACTAAGACTAGGTTGTTGTCATCGTCTTAACAATCTAGGTGATTAAGACTTAATAGAAAATGCTCTAGAAGTCTAGATCGATGTCTACAATTCCAATTTAATTAATTTAAATTAAACAATTGGATACAGGAGGCCTTGACGGGGTAACGGGTTAGGTTAGGGGGTCACTATCAATCAGGCATCGGGTGACTCGGGTGGGAAAATCTAATAATTTTTTATGTAGATATCTGATAGGGATCTATACAAATAATAAAATTGATGTGTCCGTTTGTAATTTCAAAATAACAGCTTTTTACTGAAAGCATATGAAAGTTGTATACCTACAGGATCTACTTATGACAAAAGCACATTCCTGTTTTTATCCGCTTGTATTTCTGTGTCTGTTTGTTCCGGCTATTCTCCGAAATTGCTGGACCGATTTTGACGGGACTTTTACTAGCTGATGACGCAACTAAAGACGTAACTTAGGCTACTTTAAAAAAAAAAATTTAGCTAGTTACAAATACGTTCTGAAAATTCGAAAGGCTTTGATTAAAATGTGCAGAGCTGAGACGAACATGACACAGTAATAGTCAATGGTGCATTTACTGTGATGCAGCGAAACACATCCAGGGGTCAGTGGGTCGCCTTAGGGGCGCGGGAGGGATCAGTAAGGCTACACTCCAACACATCCTGGGTATCACCGATTTATAAAAAGTACGGAACCCTAAAAAGAACAACGTCTAGGTGAGTAGGTTCAGATTAAAACTATAGCTCGAGAAAATATTCCAGAAGTTGTTGTGTTAGGTTCAAATATCATAATCGTAAATGTAACCCGCAAAATTCAAATTTTTCGGTTCAATTTTCCGGTAAAATATGGTTTGTGATCGTGACCATCGTCTAATAAATACCTATTTATGTATTTTTGGAATATTATACCTAACGATAGACTCTAAGTTCATTTAATCCTGCCAATTCACTGATAAATAACAATTTATTTCCTTATGTAGGTACTAATACGGTTACCTATCTATAGGATTTGCAATTTCACGAATGATGAATGAATTAAGCAGTACCAAACACGAACGACGACGCGGCGACGGTACGTAATTTAATTCATCACTTAAAACAACTAATTAAAAAAAACAATTCGTCTAACAAAATGTTTCTTACCATATTTTCGAGTATTTAAATACTTTATTATTTGAACAGGCAAGTTTATAGCGGCAATTAAAATCAAATGTACGAATATCAAACAGCATAGAGTATTAAGTGGCTATAATAGTCTTTGTAAAACAGCAACAAACCACGGCACAAGTTTACCAACAAACCATAATATTTTGACACACTAAGCATTGATTTAAAAAACCAGTAAAAGTTGTCGTTAAAACTTCGAATAAAACGAAGAATATCAAAGATAAATATTGACTATAGACTTACCTAACAACTTCTACTGTGTAGGTTCAAAAGTGAGGCAAAGACAGAAGAGCATACAGTCAGCACCGTCCACCCGTGACTCTATAATGCTTATGGCCGTTAGAGTCTTGTCACACGGCACGGCATAAAATCGATCACCAATCAAATTGACATTAATTATTTATGTTGAACAGACACGGTATGATTTACTAATGTATTTAATTTATTTTGAAATAGGTGTAGGAAAAAAGTGAAACAACCGAGATGAGAAGATGGAATGACGCAAAGGCGTAGACCGTTGTCAACTACGTGAGACTGAGATGTCCTTGTTCCTTACTTGGAGAATAAAGACTGCATGGTCGTTGCAGTATTTTAAGTAACGTTGTGTTGTTGTTTTAACAATAGGTGAAAACTGTATTGTCACATCGTGACATGATCTAGATTATAGAGCAAACATATTTGAGCACAAAAATTAATCTTAATCAAACCAGCACATCAAATCAAACTACTACAATCAGTCAAATTTCTTCAAAAGATTTTTATCTTTATCGCTATTCTACACTTCTACACTAATATTTTATAGAGGAAAGATTTGTTTGTTTGTTTGTTTGTAACGAATAGGCTCCGAAACGACTGGACCGATTTCAAAAATTCTTTCACCGTTGGGAAGCTACACTATCCGCGGGTGACATAGGCTACTTTTTATCCCTGTATTCCCACAGGAACTACGCGGGTGAAACCGCGTGACGTCCGCTAGTACAGTATAAAGTTCATGGTTGATTGGGGAAATATGTCAGTTTCAGACAGCTCAACGTGCTGGCGGCTGCAAAAAAGAACTTTGAATACCTACATACATCATCATTATCATTTCAGCCATAAGACGTCCACTGCTGGACATAGGCCTCCCCCAGAAGGGGGGGATTTACCATAATCGCCACGCTTGGCAGGCGGGTTGGCGATCGCAGTATGCTTGTTACAAAGGCACAGAGAACGCTGCTGCCCATTCTCTGGTAAATCCCTTAGTCGCCTCTTACGACACCCACAGGAAGATATGGGATGGTAATATTCTTTACGTTCGACACCATACGGAACATACATAGGTATGTGCTATTACATGAACCTTAAAAACATAAAACATTTTTTAGACAGTCGTGTAAAAATACGTATTTAATTCATCGTCATCCCATCAACATACATTTATCAATAACAGAAAACAACTGAACACCCTCTACAAATGTTACGTTTTGTCTTTAATGACACAATTTCCATAACGATATTATTATTTTCCAATCGATGGAACATCAACATCAAAAAGAAAACACGGTATATTATTGTATTAGGTAAGTTCTACAAAGATAATAATAACTGTGTGAGTACCTAAAGAGTTTCATAACATCAAGCAAACAGAACTTAAAAAACCGTCCATCAACTTTGTCCAGAAACACAAAAAAAATAAAATAATTTGTGATTGTGAGTATCCATGGTCATTATGAGACACGCAGTAGGTAATTGGTAGCACGGTATGATAGTTTATGGTGTATTCTATCGATCGGTGTTCGTCTGTAGACAGATACACATGTTTTCAAGGACGAAGCCAGTTCATGCATAATTTAACTGACAGACATATCTAGGGTATGACCTCCAAGACATCTGCAACGGCGCAGTAGGGTTCATTGAGGGGGGAAATTTATGCCATCTGTTTATCCACTTCCTTCCTTCCTTCATATTTTATTTACTTTGCTAGCTTTAGTAGTACGGTCAGCAGCAGCAGTCACAAAGCAGGTTTTTTAATAAAAACTTGTTAGATCAGATATTACTCATTACTAACAAATTATTGAAGAGTAAGGAATATTTAAAAGAATAATGTTCTGAAACATTAAAAATAACAGCTGAAGTCCTGTACTTACATCAAATAATTAAAATTTCGAAATGTTAAGCTACTTCTGATGCTGACCGTACCTACCTATCCTATAATCCATCTACTGTTTTTAGGGTTCCGAAGCCGAATGGCAAAAAACGGAACCCTTATAGATTCGTCATGTCTGTCTGTCTGTCCGTCCGTATGTCACAGCCTCCTTATTCGGAAACTATTAAGACGACACAGTTGAACCTTGGTAGGTAGATGTATTCTGTAAACCGCTTTACGATTTTTATACTAAAATAAAAAAATAAAGGGGACTCCCCTTAATCTTTTTTTTCCCATACATGGAACTGAAACTAAAAAAAACTTTTTTCATGAAACCTATTTGTGTGGGGTATCTTTAGACAGGCCTTTAAAAATGACAAGCTAAACACTTCCAAAGTGGTAAAATGTGTGCAACTTTTAAACTAAGAGAGTGAAAAATCTAAAAAAAAATATGTTGTAGATCGTAACAGAAACTTTCAACAAAATTGGTTTGACGATTATGTAGTAATTAGTTTTTGAGATATAGCCATTGACTTATATATTACTGCGTAGGGACTGGGCGGACCGCATGTAAAAATGACGCCTCGAACGTGGTCCTAAAACGGTATTTCTTAAGCCGAAGTGAACTAGTCCACGATCGGCTCTCTTCGGGTGCGGTCGTAAATTTTATTAAAAGCTTCTTTATGTCCTTTATACCTCGAAAATACCACGCCGCTTATACAAGGTTACGTTAACGAGCAGACTACACCGATTCTCTGTATGGCGAACGTGTCGAGAAAATGTTCGGACGACCGTATCTTTAGTTTTTATATCAATGGATATAGCACATTTAAAAAACCGCAAATATAACTTTCTTAACTCTTGTTTGTATGAAGTCATTCATACAAACACTATGAAAGACAAACTTATCACAAAATATGTTTTTCTGTTGCCGCTATAATAAGAAATAATGCAAATTAAATGGGGCTTCCCTGCGACGATGGTACGGAACCCTTCATGTGCAAGTCCGACTTGCACTTGGCCAGTTTTTTTTGTAACACGTCTACGTGGCTAAACTTGGAACTTCTAAAATTCGATCTAAAAGATTTTGTAATATTAATCTTTTCTTACACACAAATTACTAAGTCGACCGCTATAAGACAAGGTACAGTTTTGCCGCTGTTTTTAGTTGTCACAAATTTTACAGTAATTCAAAATAAACTTCGCTCCGCAGTTTAGGAACCTATTGAGAAATTATCGATTATGCGTTTGTGTTTGTTTCTGCGTGTGAGTGAAAGCGAGGTTATAGCACAGTATAATTATATTGTGGTTATAGGGCGAGAATCAGACAGGCCGCGTTTTACCATGGCTGATTCACACTTATCGATTCCCGTGAAAAAAAAACCTATCTAATATATTTTATAATTTATTCAGGTACAATAATTATTATAGTTACATCCTTGAATTTGATTAGGATCGGATACAGATCATACCTAAACTACAGCCTGTTTAAAGCACATACATAATTCGGGTACAAATTGAACGCTTTCAGCAGCACTAACGACCATCAGTTCCTGTAACTGGCAGGCAACAAGATACGCTTGCAGAATGCGATAAACGTTTGTGGAATACCCAGTAAGTACTGCACCGTAATCTGCACCCGCAGTCATCTAGAACCTGCTCAGCATGGTGGACGGCTCCGTCAATGCGAAGTATTGTTAGGAAGCTCAAAGTAAACTAGCCGACTTTAGTCGGGTCCGCTGCGTCAAGTTATCGTGTTTTTCTCTGCCCTGTGGTGTGTAAATGTGGTGTTACCACACAACTATGGGGCACTTGACTTCGTGTCCTTCCTGTCCAGTTATTTGCACATCACAAGAGCTGATGGCGGCTACTGAAGGTGCCAAACTCGTCGCCAAATTTTGGGACGACTCAATTTCAATTGTCATCGACACGCTAACAAGAACTAACACAAAACACTGTTTGCTAACGTATACGTAGGGTAGGGCCTTTATGGGGCATAGTAAAATGTTTGCCGAACGCGTAGGTATAACAGTTTTTTTTTTAAATTAACGTATCCGAACTAGCTTTTTGAGTATAGTGAGACACTCACGAGTTGGCGTTGGGATATGTTTTGAAGACTGGTAATGTGTTATGTCATTATACCAGATACAAAAGACACAAATATTAATTTGCTCGAATATATATATACGATATTATGACATAAAATGGGTTAATGGAGTAACTACGTAGATCACAAATTGTCAAAATTTTCTACACTTTTGAGAAATGGCTATGCAGATGATGATGAATCCAGGTAATAATAAATAGATACTGAGGTTACGATCAACATTATTTTAATCTTCAATAAAAGTATTTTGTATGTATCCGACCAAAAATAATTGTGTAATAAATAAAATAATTAACAACGACATTATTTCTTTTCGAACTTACCCGCCATTGAGGCACTGCTCATTCTGCCGCGTGTAAAATCAATCTTGAATTATTAATTAACAAACTAAATCTCAATTAAATCTAGGTCTTTCTAACCTAGTATTTTCGTAAATGCTCAATGATTGACAGCAGAACTCTTTTTTATAATTTTAATGACGGGCTTCATAATTTAATTACGTGGCCAATAGTTTTCAGCAATTGTTTGTAATTTTTAAAATAAGTTTTTTATCATTTGTATGAAACAAAGATTCAAGAAATGTTAAAGTTTAACATCAATTCATACGATAATAAAAATAAAAGATTTCTGTAAAATTAAGACATTCATCACAACAACGCGGTGTGTGGAATATACCATAAAGTGAATAAACCTTACGAATATATTTACAGTATGTCACGCCCTTGGCGTCATTTAAGCATGTGGAAATGTAGTATGTGTTACGAAAAAAGCTAGTGATTTGATTATGACCAGCACTGGTACTATTCTTCTCATTTTGTGTGGCTTTACTATGATAGCCAACCTGCGAAATGTAATCGCTGAAATTCGTAAGTGATAACAAAGGGGATAGAACCGATGTGGCATATCAACCTGTTCACTATTTTGATTTTTTTTCGAAATCGAGGCCCACGATTAAAGTGGTATATAAGGATAGAGGACATTGACGAACCAATAATGTCCAGTAACACAGTACCCCAAAGTGTCACGTTACCGAGATATGTGAAGGTAAAGATCGACAAATGAGTACAACGACAATCATTAAAAATATACTTATTACGTGTTTAAGGTGAATGCTCCAACTAGCCCGCGAAATTCAATTTTTTTTACGTTTTTTGCAATTTGCAGGTCAGTGTTAGTTTGTATGTTGATTAGAATATTAATTGCGGCTGTAAGACAGGCTGTAGTTACAGAAATATAATCATCAAAATCATTAATACAAGCCTCCAAGTTCATAAAGGTGCAGGAACTTGAAAAAGTCATTTTTGCACCTTTATGAACTTGGAAGCTTGTATTGATAATTTTGATGATTATAATTCTGTAAGTACATACGTCTTACAGCCGCAATTAATATTCTAATCAACATACAAACTAACACTGACCTGCAAATTACAAAAAACGTAAGAAAATTTGAATTTCGCGGGGTGGTTGGAGCATTCACCTTAAGCATTAAATTGTATTCAAATAACAGTTCCCAGCTTGATTATTATTATACTCGCGTGAAAATCGCTTCGCATCGCAATGAAACGTTATGTAAAAAAATAGTTTTCTCGTGCTTCTAGTAGTATATAATGTCCCTACTCTCTTTCACTATTCAATAATAATAATAATCAACGCCTATAAACACGTAAAAGGTCTATTTTTTATGTGATACTTTGGGGTACCATGTATGATGATATGTTTTGTTCGTCTATAAGTCCTCTATCCATGCATATCCCTTTCATCGTGGGCCACGATTTCGAAAAAAAAAACAAAATGACAATGGGTCTGAAGTAGTGAAGATATCGCATGAAGCTAGCGATAAAACCGGTGCTTACAGATTTTTTTTATCTATTTATAATACAGTAGAATCCCGATTACGTTTAGGTTAGGGTTCTTATAATAATTATAAGAAATATTTAAAAATGTATGAAGTTTGTTTTCAAATAAATAAAGGGAATAATAATAAATTTATTTATATTAGTAGGTACCAATTACAGGTGTAAGAGAATGCCTCTTAGAATTAGCAATGTTATAAAAAACAAATGTTATAAACGAGCTGTGACGACATGTACATACAATGAAGACTGAAGTATAATTATCCTATTTATTGCGCGTCGCGCACGCGGTGTCATGATGTCGATGAAATGGCGTAATGTATCCTGAGTATCTGTTCTGTCAGTCACCAATAGACTTTGACACCACTCGAAACTGTCACTGTCAGATTCATAGGTTATTTTTGTTCAGTGACTGTGAGTTTAGTTTATATATATTTTTCTGGGCAAATAACAAATATCTTGAGTAAATAACTGACTTGGTTAACTATAGATAATAATGGCACCAGGTAAAAAGGGCCATGTGCACGGTAAACGTTCAAATCATCATGTAAAGCGAGAATACGCTGAAAGATTGAACGAGTTGCGTTTAGAATCATCAGAAGAAAGTAATGCTGATGGTAGTGACTCTGAAGGTGAAGGTGTTGAACCGACGTTTCCTGTTAGCATGTGGGACTTGAACCACTGTGATCCAAAGAAATGTTCCGGCAGAAAACTCTCACGACATAACCTCATCAAGAATTTAAAACTTGGTCAACAATTCCGGGGCCTTGTGTTGTCACCTGTTGGGAAACAGTGTGTAAGCCCAAATGACAAGGACATCATTGAAAAATTTGGCCTGGCTGTTATAGATTGTTCTTGGGCCAAAATAGAGGAGACTCCTTTTGATAGAATGAAGTCACCAAATCCAAGGTTGTTACCATTTTTAGTTGCTGCTAACCCTATAAATTATGGGAAACCGTATCAGTTGAGTTGTGTAGAAGCCTTAGCTGCTGCCATGGTTATCACAGGACACAAAAAAGAAGCAAAATATTATTTATCAAAGTTTTCATGGGGCCATTCATTCTTAGAACTTAACTCGGAAGCTCTTGAGTTATATGCTGCGTGTACTGATAGCAAAAGTGTGTTAGAGGCTCAAGAGAAATATTTGGAATCAGCTAGAAATGAGAAGGATGACCGGGACATGTGGCCCCCGACTGAATCTGAAACCGAATCTGAAGAAGAAGTTAAATCATAATTTGCAAACTGATTTTTTTATTAGATTATGATATTTTAGGGCATACCATGCTGTACACATGTCAGCACATCAAGTGATGAATTTTCATTATAACCTGACCTTGTTTTGTATGAGTTCCGGTAGAGTAAGAGATCAGGTTAATTTTGTTTACATTGGTTGATTGGTCCTTGTGTGTACAGTGAGCACAAGATAGTCTGTCTTGTTTGTGCTTCTGGTTGATTTAGTTTGATGCATAGCATCAGTTTGTAAGGATATTACTGACACTGTAAGCTTGCCACATCCCATTGCTGGGCAAAGGTCTCTCTTCAAAGGATATTACTTTGTGTAAAACACTTAGCCATATCTAAGCAAGCTTACCCTACGAAGTATTATAATATCTGTGCCCTAGGTCACATCATTGCTACATTATGTTCAACAATGAAATCATAAAAATTACATTTTGATGACCATGTCTCGTAAAAATATTTTTTTCTTTAGGCCCCGAAAGACATACACTGGTCATATTGGTGCCGTTCTTCTGAAAGGACAGGTGCGTGGTACTCGTAACCGGCGTGCGTGTATGACCAGATGTATGAATGTGGACGAGGCAAAGGGAGTATGTAAGGATCGTAGCAAGTGGCGTTCTGTGGTTTCTGCCTACCCCCATGGGAAAAGGGCGTGAGTTTATGTATGTGTATGTATGTAAAGCTATAAGTTGCCTGTCCACACTGACTGCCTCATATGATAAATGCAATGTGTACCAGACACAGAATTAGCTTGACAACATATTATTATTAATACCATCTAAGCTGTTATTATGAATTAAGTATATATCAAAATATTAAAATGATTACTTATGTAAGTCTGATATTTTTACCTGATTTTTTATTTATTTTCTGTTCCTTAAGATATTATGTATTTGTTCTCTTTCCTGAGTAGGTATGTGCTTATACCGATAAACAAAGTTTTGGGGACACTCATCATTCATCATCTTCCTGCCCTTGTCCCATTCTACTTGAGGTCCGCACAACATGTTTTCTTCTTCCATTCTCTCGAGTCAGACAATACGGCATCATTTACTCCTCACACAATATGCCGTAATTGTCAATACATCCATCCATCTTTTCTATGGCCTTCCTGTCCCTCTCTGTTTTTTTTCAAGAAAACTCAAATAGGTAAAAATGGTCACTTGGTGGTTACGTAACATTTTACTAGGGAGGAGGGGGTACAGGAACACGTTACGGGGGGGAGCAAGGTTAAAAAATCTCCGAATGTTGCGTTACGTAATACTAGAACGCTCCCTAATATATCGCCCCCGATACCCCCTGCATACTAAATTTCATGAAAATTGTTGGAGCCGTTTCCGAGGTTCAGATTCTACAAAGTAGGTATGCTTCCCGTGAGAATCGAACCCACGACCACCGGGTCACAAGGCAAACACCTAAACCACTCGACCAATGGATTCAGATAATATAATTATGTTACAACATTCAAATGAAGTTGGAACAAAAGTTTTGTATTTATTTATGAAAGGCATCTTCATAGCTTACAATTTTCAATATAGTCTAATGTACTCTGTGGCTTACAATAAGAATTGTGATAAGCGGCATCTACTGTGCCTCTCGAGAAGCATTTATGAAAACTGGCTACCGTGTTAACGCCATCTGTTGTCTATAGCACGAACTGATATAAAGTTTCGTACGAAGTTCGCTAGAGAGAGCGACTTGCCCTCATTCAAAAGTTCGTTTTTTTTTTCTATGGGGTTCCAAGTTTGCGCGGTGCCGTGCCGCTCTTCGCTTAGTTTGCTTTTGCTTTCCGAGTGTGTGAGTCGGTTATTGTTCGGTGCAGTGGCTGTATGAAACTCGCGGATAACTTATTTCTCACTTACTTTATACGTGCTATGTTTGTGAATATAATTGTGCTGTGTTTGGTGTGTGTGTAAACATATTTGGAAGTTGGAACTTTTGGAGGCTGTTACTTCTGGAACTTTGGTAAGTTTGTCCGTTGACTTCATGCAACCTGTCACGCAGGTGTCTCGCAAGTCACTAACCTCTGATGAATACCTAAATGGTGTCTTTGGATGCGTTGATTTGAACTTGATAGTTGTGATTGTAGATGTGATATCTATAGGTAGGCATAAAATAGGTAGATCCCTCCTAAATTTCAGATTTGTTTATATAGTTCCTCGTTATTTGGCTGTGATAAGTAAGTATTTAAACCAATTTAGACCGCATGTTTCGTTAGTTTGAATGAAAACATGTACCTAGCTAAATGTCTTTGATTAGTGTTCTTTTATCTATGAGGCTGATTACTTAAAAAATATAAGAAGCGAAGATTTTAATCCAGATAAAAGTTTAAGAAAGTTATGGCGGCGACAGACAGAGGCTAACAGGTGACAGAGACTTGTGAACCACATTCCGAAGATGCCTAAGAAAGTTTCCTAGCTGCCAGATTCGTAATTTACAGTTTCTTTCGAGAGATTCCTTTAAGATCTACTGAGTTGTGAGTCGAGGAGCTTACGAAGTCAGGACCTAGGGGAAATGGGTGTAAGGCTCTACCAGCTCCCCGTCGGGGCTGCGGGTTGTTCGCAAGAGATACCACGGCCTCGACATGAAGGGCTAAGAAGGAACATGGGTGGTTTTTAGTCAGTAGAAGTCTGACACTCCCTTTCGTTCTGCCCAGAGCGGGAGGGAGGGCTTAATTGATGATTTCCCGCCCCCCCCCCCCAAAAAAAAGGCTCTACCAGCTATTTAATAGACAGGCTTTTGTCAGCAGTTTTTAACAACTAATACCTACCTTGGTACTTCTTAGTTCCGTGGTAAGAGTTAAATGCAAGACTGGCTATCCGCTGTCATTACATGAAAAGTCTTGATTTTTTAAAATTATTTTCATTCTGTCATTTTGGCACCTCCGTCGAAATTTTTCCCCAAGATGCGGCGTTACTGTTGAAGTTTTTATATTTGTTCAAAAATCACTGTTAGATGTTAATTGATTTAGAAATTTTTTATTCGTACTAGGTGGCGATATGCATTAACATATTTCGAAGTAAACCATACGAAAATGCTGTGACATAATTTATTTATTTGAACTCCCGGTCCTTCGTTGTAGACCGGTGGTGGGTCATTGTCTTGGTAAGTGAATAGGGTACTTGTTACAGTAACTTAAGAGAGGAGTAGGTACCCTGCGTAATAGTAAACGAACAAAAGACATCCAAACAAACAATGATCGATTTAATATATTTAGGTAAGAAGCGCGACCATAAAGAAGCTCGGCACAGATAGCGATAGATAGAGGCCTACCTGTTGAGATGAGGCATCTAGCCGTATTTGAACCTCGAGGGCTAATGGAGAAAGTAATTGCAGCCTTTATACCATATGAATGAATACCTTTCTTTTAATGCAATCCGACGGTGACCTAACACATTCTCTTTGCCTAACACACTTATAAAGTCTAATGAAATAAAACAGAAATGATAGACCTTAATAGTGATATAATAACTTCATTGAAATTTTCAGATAAATTATGTTGTGATGCAGTATACGAAGTTTTATAAATTAAACTGTTAATGTACAGTAGTATTTGTGAGAAGTGTCGAGCATACTCGCCTCTATTATTTTAATGTCTTTGACCAAACCGGCGAAAAGGTAACGCGACAATGAAGCCATTACAAGGAGACTCGGTGCACAACAATAGTTGCTCTTACAATTCATGCGATTCCAAAAGTGAGTCAGATCGCCAAACATTCAAGCGATTGCTAGTGCAAGGATCTAGAATACATGGATTATTAACAAGTAAATATCATTTAAAACAAAGTCATTTATTGGACAAATTAATCAAAACGAGAGCATTGTATGATGCCCTCAGAAGTCAGCTGCTCTCTAGCAGAGAAAGTAGCACATCCGATTTAAAACCTGGACAATTTTCTAGAGAAAGGAGAAAAGCTTTTTTGGAAGCTAAGAAGGGTAGTGATATTTTTGGTTTGGTGGACCTAGTGGATAAAGGCGCTGCGGGAATGAAGAAATTAGGTGCATGTTGCAGTTGTTGTACATGTAGTTCTAAATTAAGATTTAACGAAAATGCTCAGAAAAGTCGAAGGAACAGACAAGTCCACGCTGGCGGGAACCCTTCAAGATCTAGTGTTGGTTCTAAACAAGAAACAGGTGAAGCAAAAAATATCAAATCTGACCCCTGCACGTGTGCTTGTTATGAGTATGAAAAATACAAGAAATCTAGAGATATATTTGACAAAATCCGCCCCGGACAGCAAATCAACCATAAACGTGATAGTCTTTTTACTGTTTCCAATGACCATACATTTGTGTCTCTCAATCATGCCATGATGAGAAAGTCACATCATAAACTCAAACGGGGTAAAGCCTATCTGTCTCCATATATGGAATATATTGGCGAAGGAAGTAATAAAACAAAAATAAAATCAAAACTAACTCATGAAGATGCCATTAAGACAACAGAATCTAAAGACATGTTAGAGCTTCCCCAGAGACATATAAAATATAGTTTAAAAGCTAGTCGGATAATTTCACAGACAAAAGTACCCGAGACAAGTTCTATAGTTTATATGGAAAATATTCGTGTAGATAGCAATAAAACACAAATAAAATCAAAACTTACTCATGAAATTACCATTAAGAGAACGGAATCCAAAGATATGTTCACATTTGCTCAAAAGAAAATAAACGAAAATTTAAAATCTGATCGCAAATATTCACAAATAAAAGAAGTCAAGTCGAGATCTATCGTTGGGAAGACTGCAACAGAAAGTATGAGTCATGATAATAAGACTGCAAGAAAGTTGAAAGACCATGTTGGTAACAAACGCAAAATGCAGAGTTTTGAATTGAAACAAAGACTTGAACATATAACCAGAAAAATCAACCAAGATCGAAAGAAAAATATAAGTAAAAGTATCACTTCAAGCTCATCTAGTACAAGTATTATAACAGGTGACAAGCGACAAAAAAGACACTCTAAAAGGAAAACAATGATTGCAAAAAACCCTAAGGAAACTTACACTTTGGCAGAAACAAATCAACAAAAAGAAAGAAAGGTTCCACCTCAAAAGAACCCTGCAGATGAAGTCAATCAAATAAAAAAACTGCTGCCTATCAACTTAATTCTGAGGAAAAAGTCAATCATATCTAAAATAGTGAAAACACCAGGCATCGAAGAATTTGTATCTTTACGCTCGATTAAAAAGATGTCTCCGTCTAACAATACAAAACCAGGATCGGTTTCATCCAACCAAATAAACAAATCTAAAACAAGATTAAGATCATCGGTGTTATATCGTAATAAACTGAGACTGTTATCAGCGCCATTACGCCGACATGAAGGATCTGCTTGTTATAACAAACCGTCTAGTGTTACACAAAAGAACACCAAGGCTGGCAGCCACACTCTTAAGAGATGTCTCTGCAGTCTAAAACTTAAATTAAATGAAACTAAATTTAGGATTAGTAAAAATGTCACGGACGAGAATATGAATATCAAAGATAAGCAAACTATCCTCCTAAAGAAATTGCGGCCTACCTTAAAAACTTCTAATTTAAGTCTTCAGGCCTCTAAAAACATGTCAGGTCATGCAACTAAATGTGAGTGTTCCGACAATGCAAAGCAAAGTCAAGCAGTGCGAAGAAATAAACTGACGGCTCAAACTGAGACATATGCTCACTCTGAAATAAAACATAATGTTACCGGCGATAATCAACCTGTACATTATGGACCTAATGAAGATATCTCAGATAGAATAAAAGAATCAATTCATACATTTATTGCCAACTGTGAGTGTAAAGTAGAACCGGCATTCATGTTTAAGCATAGCCAACCTGACTTTAAATTTGGTGCAAAATCCAGTTTACATCATCATGTGTCCCAATGTAAATGTTTTGATAAAAAGAGTAGCAGTGAAGAAAAAACCATACATAAAGATCAACGTGATAAATCCATTGCAACCGAAAAGCCAAGGAAACATCGAAATCAATCTGTCTTTTTGAAACAACTAGAAAAGAAAAACCCTTACAGTCCGAGACTTCAAATAGCACAATGTAAAATAATGGTTTTATGCAAATGTGGTAATGAAACCAAACAAGTACCAAACAAGAAATCACATACGATATCTGCTACTTCTACTAGAACAAAATACGATTTACGTAGATGCTTTTGTACTTTACATTTAAGTAAGCAAGAAAAGGTAAAATTTGATAAAATAAATGAAATTAAGGTTACAAAAGTCCAGCCAAACACTAAAGTTCAGTCTAAGTTTTCTCAAAATAAATTTAAAGTAACGAATCACGTTAAAGTACCCTACGAATATGGCAGTTGTTCACAGAAAGAAGAGGAACGAAAGTGGAAAAAGTTTTTCAAAAGTAATTTCCATAAATCAAGATCTAATATATCTACGAGTATACTGACTTCTCGATTAATGCTGTTAAATGGAATCAAATATAGAAGTGAAACTCTTATACCTATGTTGAACAGAAATAAAACTCAGTCATCAGATATTTTGACGCACCGAGTAAGCAAGCATATTTCTTGCCATTGCTTTCCGATGGACAAAGACAACAAAATTGAAAGGAACACTAAAATTTATTCGTTATCAAGTTTAAATTTCGAAAACGATTTAAATAGTTTACACAAAACTACGCAATTGGTTTATAAGAAAGGAGAGCAGACCTTATTACTTGGTCACAAAAACAAGTGGCGCGCTTTTAAATTACGCCAGAAAAGAAAAAACGGCAAGAAGAGCAGTGTTTTTGTAAATATTGATACAAAATCTAACATAATTACAGATAAAATGAATTCGGACTTTCAAAGAAGCTCAAAACTCATTGAATCAAAAGATACAAACGAGCTAAAGTGCTACAAATCAAAACATTTAAAGCCGTTTGAATTAGAAAATAACAAAAGTAACAATGTGAAAATGGCAACTGATAAAATTAAAATGAAATCATATTCAAGTAATACGTATCCTTTAAGAAGCACATCTAATGTTTTAAATGTAAAATGTGATGTCCAACGACGAAATACTTCATTAATCACGTTAAAAAAGAGAAAATACTCTAAATTATCACACCTGCCACAACGCGTCAATGAAATAGATACATTATTAAAGCGACGTGGTTATGTGGGTTCTAATTTTAGCTTTAATATAGATATTTATAAAAGCACGTCGCACGAAAACAGGCCAACAAACATTAATGATCATTTTTCAATCAATAAACAA
Organism: Diarsia brunnea; assembly: GCA_949774965.1. Classification (NCBI taxonomy): domain Eukaryota; kingdom Metazoa; phylum Arthropoda; class Insecta; order Lepidoptera; family Noctuidae; genus Diarsia; species Diarsia brunnea. Next base: position 16,292,087 of record OX459001.1, read on the forward strand.
CAAGATGTTTTTCAAACCGAAAGATGTACTTCCAATCAAAGAACCCAGCTAGGCGCCAATAGTGTTAGTCCGGTACCAAACAGGTGTTTCTATACATTACAGATGTCGAAAATGGATAAACGCAACAGAAGTACTAAATCACTTGCACCATTTAGAACAAAGGAACTCATACAAGTTTATGCCGTAAATACAGTTGCTATAGCCGAAAATAAAATGAAAACACCTGAAATATTAGGAGTCGATCATGACTTCCACTGTATTGATTCTCGGTGTCTTATAAACTGCTCAAGGAACACTTCAAGTCACACTAAGCAGTGGCGGTATTTCAAGGAAAATCCAACATGCGGATTCTCTATATCCATGATTGCATTCAAAACCAAACATAAATTGCAAATCCGCACCAAAGAACAAAGTGTGCTTCATTTCGCTTCAAATGAATTGGTGCCATTTGAATCTGTAGTCAGTTACGACATTAATAACATCGGCAATGACACGAAAAAACAGATTCTCAAAATCGCACAGTCAAATGTTGTGCTTGCTCTTACACAGACCACAGCGGAAAATTCTGAAACGCAAAATTCACAAAATATAAGGAATCCTACTCAACTGACCGGTGTTCAACCATTACTTAGACGGTGTTATTGTACCATGAACATACAAGTAAGTCGTCATAAGAGGAAGCTACAGGATTATGAGTGTGAGCCGGGAATTTGTATACCAGACGATTGTGAAAAATTGATAATGAAGCGATTAATGAAAAAAGTTTCAAGAATGTCTGGCTCAGAGCGCAGATCAAAAAGTAGTTCTTGTGAGACTACCTCATCCGGTAGATGTATAGAAAAACTTCAAGCAGATACAGTCCGTGAACCAAAACATCGTACAAGGGGTCACGAACCTAGAAGAATTCCTCGATCAAGACGTCCCCGACCTCAGGGCTTAAGATACCAGACATTACCTCGAACAACTGCGGCGCCAGCTCCAGTAAATAGGCAAGCTGTCAAGGTTGGTTCTAAATTTAGTTTTGATATAGAATTCTCTAAAGGCAGCTGTAAATCAGCTCCTACTACAGACTTTGTCAGAGTACCAAGACGCCAGACATCATCCAGATCTTCTACGACCTATCCCAGTCATGGTATGGATAGAGGTACAAAATATCGTAGGGGTAGGCATAACATAGAAACCCAATCAATGATGAGACAAATGCATCATAGAGCTTCTAGTGTGACACCAATGTTGAAACGATGTTTTTGCACGTTAAAATTACAAAAAAAGGGAAGACAGCAAAAAGAATTAGAATCACAAAGCATTGAACATGGAACTCACGGTACATCAACACCGCCTGAATTTCGAGACGAAATACCTGTTCTTAGAACAACCGAAAGAGGTCAGAATACAAGTAGAAAACGTAGGTTATTGCCATATGAATGTGAACCTGGTATTTGCATACCTGGCGAGTGTTTAGAGTTGATTAAAAGAAGAAATAAACATACAAAAGACCATGGAACAGACTCAATGGCGTCGAGCACATCTAGTGGAAGCATGACATCTAGTCAAAAACGAAAGAAAAAACGCATACAGGCAAGACGTTTTGGAGCAAAACATGTTAGATCCAGAACCACTTCGGTAAGAACTAAGCCTTCTGAAATGTCTATAGACACAAGAAACAGGCAAGAAAAGAACATACCTGTCTGTCTGTCACAACCATTAAGACAAGCAGTCAAGATCAGTTCCAACTTCAGCTTCAACATTGAATTTTATAAAGATCAGACTGGTCCCTGTCTTGGTACTGTTACGCGGCCATCGCAAGTCTGTGTAGAAAGACCACCGAAACCAGTGAAAAAAGTTCAAAGAGGTGTATACGCTAATAGAAAGATGAGACGAAATACTTATTCACAAGATGGAACATCGACTTGTGATGATGACTCACAAGTAGGTATATACCACCGTGGTCAATCTACAATGACAACTGGTTATCCTCAACGCTGTTTTTGCACTGCACAGTTACAAGGTCTTAATGTTGATGCATCAACTCAAGGAAAGCCGTATCGGTTCGCAAAATTGAAGCGATGCTTCTGTACTCTTAAATTGATGTCTGCGTATCAAAGGCGACTTATTAAAGATGGCAACGTAGGACATGAAAGATCTAGTGTATTGTATAGACGGATTGGTGGAACGCAAACACAACGAGATGAACCTGACTATGAAGTCTCTGACCACACGCAAACACGGGGCCTTTTACCTTATGAATGTGAACCTGGTGTATGTGAGCCAGGATTTTGCGATCCAAATGAATGTATTAAATTAATAAGAAAAAGGTTGTTAAGGGATCAAATGACTGGCATGAAAAGGCCGCGAACCAAATCATCATCATGTTATTCGTCATCAAACCCATCAAGAGCAAGAATGACACAATCGAGATCATACAGGCCAAGATCAAGAATGACACAATCAAGCTCACGGAGAAGACGCAGACAACGAGACTATGCTCCTAGAGAAAGCGTTATTGAGAAAAAACCTATGGTATGTGATTCACCGCAAAGACAAGCCGTTAGAATTGGGTCAAACTTCAGTTTCAACATAGAATTTTATAAAGACAAGGGTTCTCCTACTCTCAATGTGCAAGCGGCTGCTCCTATTGTTAAAAAGTATCGACCAATCCCTATGACACATAGAGGTCATGGTCCGTATCGTAGAGTAAGAATCAGAGATAGGGGGTTGAGAGGAAGACGATTTCCAACATTTAGTCGTGACACTCAGATAGAGCCGACAAAAAGGAGAGATATAGGTTTGGGCCCAATATTAAGACGGTGTTTTTGTACATTACAACTTAAAAAAAAATCGAAGCGCAAAAGTGAAACTAAAGTCATGGCCAAAGGTATATCCAAAGCTGTGTCCAAAGCCGTGAGCAAAACGAAAGCCGGGGCCAAAGGCGATATGAAAGACGAGATTGAAGCTGAGACCAAAGGCAAATCTACAGACAAAACTAAAGCCGAGACCGAACACGCAACTAAAGGCAAATCCAAAGATAAAACCAAAGCCGAGGCTAAATCGAAAACTAAAGCTGAGACCGAATCCGAGATCAAAGCTGGGTCCAAAGCTGGGCCCAAAGCCGGTTCCAAAGCCCGGCCTAAAGACAAATCTAAAGCTAAAACCATAGAGGAGACTAAAGCCGAGATCAAAGGCAAATCTACACCCAAAACTAAAGCCGAGACGGAAGACGTAACTAAAGGCAAATCCAAAGCAAAAACCAAAGCTCAGACAAAAAACGAGCCCGAATCTGAGGGCAAAGATAAAACCAAATCGAAAGCCAGAACCAAAGCCGAGGCTAAATCGAAAACTAAAGCCGAGACCGAAGCCGAGATCAAAGCTGGATCCAAAGCTGGTTCCAAAGTCGGATCAAAAGTCGATAACAAGGTCGAAGACACTGAGCCCCAATACCAAAAAAAACCCAATAAATTACATACATGCTTGTGTAAAGGGATTACACCTGCCAAGACTAGCTCGTCTTCGAAAAAGTCAAAGTTAAGTAAAGTAGCAGCAAAAATGCTGGAAGAATCTATAAAGTCATCGAAAAAGCCTCCTAAAACTAGCTCGTCTTCAAAAAAGGTAAAGGAAATTAAAGTAGCAGTTAAAAAGCTGGAAGAATCTATCAAGTCATCGATAAAGTCAGAAGGAAGTTTCAAGTCATCTAAAAAGTCAGAGGGAAGTATATCAGCCAAGAACTCAGGAGGTAGTAGTATCATCAGAGCGAGAAAACCGAAGGGACGTATCATGAGAGCCAAAAAAACAGTGGGACGTTTCAGGCCAGCGAGACAGCAGAGGGCATTTCTACATAAATTAGAGCCTTACGAATGTGAACCTGGAATTTGTGTGCCGGGTGAGTGTGATCCTTATAAGTGCCTAAAACGTATTAAGAAACGACTAATGTACTCATCAGGAACATCGACTGATCGACGTGAAACTAGATCGACTGCGAACATGGCTAGGTATGGTCGGGGACACCGAGACAGTGATTCGCAGTCTGTTAAGCAATGCAAAAAACCAACGAGGACGAGAGATACTCTTACTCGGTACAGAGAAAGAAAACCGCATAGAGAAAGAAGGCCGTATAGGGAAAAAAGACCGTATGGAGAAGTGAGACCGCAGTCTAGCAGTATAGAATATACAAGTACCGGGAAATCTAGTAAACAAGCAATGAAGATAGGATCTAAATTTAAGTTAGACATAGAATTAGCTAAAGATAAATCAAGCGCCGGCGGCGGTCCAACTTCGAGACCAATAAAGCAATACGTAGTACGCTACGTCGACAAACCCAAGATAACCAGAAGCAGATTTACAGAAGGACAAACGGCTTATTTCCGAAATAAAAGTGCGCAGTATTCAAGAGACAATCGGGATATAGATTCTCAAGCTTCGGGTCCATCAATGAGTTCTAGAACGACTGGTTCAGTGGCACCGTTTTTAAAACGATGTTTTTGCACTTTACAATTACGTTGTAACACGCAAAACCAGGAAAGTCCCTTTGAATGTGTCAGTGATCTTTCAAAAACAAAAATACAACAACTCTTACCAAGAGAAAACGTTCCAACCGCGGAAAAAAGTAGGTATACTAGAAAATATAGTCAATTTGTGCAGTTACTCTGTAATACAGAAAACCAAGGTAACCCTTTTCAATGTTTGAGTGATCCTTCAAAACAAGAGATACCAAAAAGCTTACGAAGAGAAATGGTTTCAACGGTAGAAAAAAGTAGACATACTAGAAAAGAAAGTCAATTTATACAGTTACGTTGTAATACGGAAAACCAAGGAAACCCTTTTGAATGTTTGAGTGATCTCTCAAAAACAAAAATCAAAAAAAGCCAGCCACGAGGAATGGCTTTTTCAACCGCAGTGAAACGTAGACATACTAGAATACAGACACAAGTTGTACAGTTACGCTGTACCCCGGAAAACCAAGGAAACCCGTTTGAATGTTTGAGTAATCTTTCAAAACCAAAAAAACAAAAAACCCTTTCAAAAGAAAAGGTTACAACCGTAAAAAAACGAAAGCAAAGTAAAAAACAAACTCAATTTCTTGAAAGACAACTTGAACCCTACGAATGCGAACCTGGCGTGTGTGTGCCTGGCGAATGTGATCCATACGAATGGTTAAAATTAATTAAAAGAAGGATGCAGTCAAAACAGGCTGGTACCGTAGCGTCTGAAAGTCGATCAATTTATAATTCGACACCTGAAAGAGTAAGATCCAAAACTAGAAAAATACAAGCCAGGAGTTATTCTCCACGTCGGAGAAATATTAAGATTCTTCATCGTCATGATCAGTATGATGTAAGCCGGTCAATTTCTAGCTCATCAGGTGAAAAAAGAAAACTTCAACCTAAAACAAAAATGAGGACTAACTCTCCATTTCGGAGAAATCGACACGATGATCAAAGTCAGGATGATGCTATTCCTACCCAGCAGGCCCGCCAAGCCATCCGTCCTAAGCTCAATCGAGAAGCCGTACGTTTGGGATCTAATTTCAATTTAAAAGTTGAATTTTTCAAACAAGTGTCCCCGCAAATTCCATCTGTGCGTGAAGTTCGTAACATTGTAAAAGAAGATGAAAGGAGTACAGTGAAGAAAAGGAGTTGCAAGAAAATTATATTTATTAGACCAAGAGCAATCAAGAGAGGTACAGTAATCAAATCAAATAGTACCAAAAGTGTGTCCTCTTATGGCAAAAAAGACCATCCTCGAGATTTAAAATCACAATCAGAATTTGCAAAAACTGATTCCAGGAGCACAGGTACACCTTTACTTAAACGGTGTTTTTGTACGTTAAAATTTGAAAAGAAAGGAAAGCAGCGGTTTACAAAAACAAAGGAAATGTTGAAATCTATGTCTTTTAAAAGGTCGTCTAAAAAAGAAGAACCTATTAAAGTTATTATATCTAAAAACTCAGCAGGATCTTCCTTTAAATGTTTATCTAAAAAATCGGCAGAATCTTCCTTTAAATGTGTGTCCACTCACACTAAATCAAAAACTAAAACAGGAATTGAACCGGTAGTAGAATCTCGTCAAATAGGCACTAAATCTAAAACGTGTCGATGTGATAAACCAGAAAAAAATAAGAACTGCAAATGCAGAAAATCATGTGAATGTAAAATGGGCCCAGCACCCTCTATTAAACCCTTAGAAGAAGAGACAAAACTAAAGACAGAGACGAAGTCGGGACGAAAGAAATCTAAAAAATCAGCAGAATCTTCTTTTAAATGTGTGTCCACTCACACTAAATCAAAAACTAAAACAGGAATTGAACCGGTAGTAGAATCTCGTCAAATAGGCACTAAATCTAAAACGTGTCGATGTGATAAACCAGAAAAAAATAAGAACTGCAAATGCAGAAAATCATGTGAATGTAAAATGGTCCTAGAACCTTCTATTAAACCCTTGGAAGAAGAGACAAAACAAAAGACAGAGACGAAGTCGGGACGAAAGTTAGGATTTAAATCGGCACAAAAGTCAGAATCAATTGAGTTTCCATGTATAGAAGGGAGAGAATGCAAATGCTGCACATGCAATACTTATACTTTACAACCGAATGATTTTCCATGTAAAAATGGAAAAAAATGCGTATGCTGCAAATGTAATATTAATCAAAAACAAGCACAGAACATTGTTTCTGTGAAAACAGATAATGAAACTATTTCTGGGAAAGGAGATCAAGTCATTATTTCTGTGAAGCAAGATAACTATCCATGTAAAAAAGGCAAGAAATGCAAATGCTCTATTTGCAAGGAATGCAATACTCGCGATCAAAGATTATCTAAACAAGGCAATGAATGCAAATGTGCCACATGCAAATGTAATACTGGGAGTATTACTCCGGAAATAATTGCGTACCCATGTAAAAAAGGCAAGAAATGCAAATGCGCCACTTGCAAATGTAATTCTCTAGCTGTGGAAATATCCCAGCTTCCATGTAAAAAAGGCAAAAAATGTAAATGCCCAATATGTAAATGCAATACACTCGCTGTGAAAAAAACCAAACACCCTTGTATAAAAGGGAAGAATTGTAAATGTTGCAAATGCAATGCTTCTACTGTTTCCGTGAACCATGAACCGAACATGGTGTCACTGAAAGAAGATCAGAACATTATTCCTGTGAATCAAGATAAGTGTAGGTGTAATAAAGATAAAGTAAAAAAATGCAAATGCTTCCCTAAAACATGTGAATGTAATAAACCAGAAAAAAATAAAAACTGCAAATGCAGAAAATCATGTGAATGTAAGATGCTCCCTGAACCCTCCATTAAAGCACCAGAAAAGAAACCATCAGTTAAAATGTCAGATAAGAAAACATCGACGAAAGGAAAGTTCGATCCATTGCAACAATTATACCCTGTATGTGAAAAGGGGGTATGTGAACCAGGAGAATGCACTCCATTCGCGAGCATTAAAAAGAGCATTCGACTCATAGGTCGAAAACGTGTAGTCGATACCGAAGGCAGAGAAGTACCCCGAAAACCGACTAGAATTGGAATACGTATAAAACGTGCACCACGTAGGTCTGTTTCCGGCATAGCTGCTCAATTCATACCGGGTTACACACATAAAAGATCAAAATATAAGGGAGAACCTTATTCACCTGATAAAGTAGAAAATATAGTAGAACAACCACGATATTCGTTTTTGCTTGGAAGAGATGCAAGACAAGGCGTTAAAATTACTTCAGACTTTAGTTTCAATATTGAATTTTTCAAAGAAATGTTACCTCCCGTTATGGAGAAAATCAAAGAAAAGGTACCTACAGAAATGGATTACGACTCCGTTCGTCATAGTCGTGGAAGACAAAAACAGAAAAGAATGGGATCCGAAAGAATAGAATCAACATCGGCTGTAGCAGTGATAAAAAAATGCTTTTGCACGCCTAAATTTCAAAAACCTACACATCGTCAAACCTTAACTGTTGGCAGAGTAGAGGAAATTAGGCCACTGCCATTTTATAAACCAAAACAGTACTTGGTCCGAAACCAAATACAGCAGTCTACAAAACAGTATTACGAACCAAATCCTCAAGAAATAGGGACAATAATGTCCTACGCAACTGGTAAATATGATGAATTGAACGGCCACACTGTCCGTAAAGAATGTTGTATTTGCCGCAAGTGTAATTTTTGCAGTGTGGACCCAATAAAACAAGGAGCACAGGATACACATAAACATCCAAAGGCCAATAAATCTGTTCTCAAAAAAATGTATTGTTATTGTAAGAATTTATTTAAAAATCAATCTAATAAACAAAATACTAAGGATTCAGAAAGCAGGACAGAATTTAAAAAAGCTATCAACAAAATCCCATTAATGGACAATTTAAAACCTTCTAATAGTGAACGCCATCCAAATCAAGGAGCGACTGCAGACATAAAAAAATCTAAAAGCCTCAAGTTGAAAGTTGCCATAGTAAATGGAAAGAATGATTATAAAAAGAAGTATTCCCAATTTCAATCTGGAGACCACCAAACGACTAAATTACAAAATACAGGAATAAAATTCGTCAAAAACAAACAGACTATTCCTAAACGCGAAAATATTTGTTTTACTACGTTACGTACCGATCAAATACTAAAATGTAAGCCTAACGGTGCCATAGAAACAAACCGAAATGATTCTAAATCTATTTCCTTTTTATTTAAAAGTTCAAAATTTAAATATTTTGATGATATTGAAAACCTTAAATTATGTTCTTGTTGTGGAGGCATCAAAAGAACACGAAATATTACGTTGGCTTGCATCCCTTCAGATAAGGAAAACAAGGAAGCAATAGCAACTGCTATACCAAATGACCTTCTGATGCCAACTACAATTGAGAAAATTGATGAAGAAACTGCGTTACACCGAAAAAACGTACAGGCGTGTCCATGTTGCGCCTGTAAGTCTGTTTCAAACCCAGAGACCATGCAAGGTAATAAAAGTGACCTCGGCAAATGTGGAGGTACATGTAAAAAAGTAGCTAAAAGATGGGCAGAATATTTAACATATAAAAGATGTGGAACAACGATTTGCCCTGTTGTATCCCAAAAAGAAGCTCTTGCGTCGAAATCTGGATGCTATCGAGCTTCAAATAAAATCCACCACAAAGAGATCATAGATAATACACAAAATAATAAACTCCCGAAACACAATGGTACATCTGACTCTCTGTTCGTTGCTGAACCCGTCCATCACAGTAGTAAGTTAGAATTAACGAGTGTAGAAGACAGTTTCGGTACTTTGCATAGTGTAGTCTCAGACCCAAAAGATATGTGTCAAACGTGTAAGTGCCAACACGATGCTAAGTGCGGATGGAAGAAGAGGCAAAAGGCAGTTACTAACGGCCCCAGTCTGCTACAACTGCAACGTTTAAAATTAAAATGTCAACCAAGGAAATGTGTGAAAGAAGGTAAAGAAAATCTGAACGACCAGCCTGTAAGTAATTTTGCATTGTACTTTAAAAAGCAAGCCTCGTGGCGACGACCAGGTTCTGGCGTTGGTTTGACTCCATTCATGCTTGCGCTAAGAGAGAAACCGTTGCTGAACGCGTACTGTAAGTTCGCTGGGCTTCACCCGCGTTGTCTCCCTGTTCTTCGAGTATGGAAACAATTTGTGGATATTATTTTTTTTCTTTTGGCAGTCGCTGTGTGGTCTCCTTGTCTATTATTCATAGAGTTATGTAGAGCATTGAAATGTTGCTTTTCATGTACCTAGTTACGTGTCTGGAATAAATTATTTTCAATTATGTTTCAATTTGTTATTTTTATTTTATTAATTTGCATGAAAGTACCTACCTACTATCAGACTACCGACGTAATCATAACTGACTCTGAAGGTGATGTGAAGTCTGAGGTAAGAAAAAATACAGTATAACACAGACACGCAAAGTGAGTGGTTTCATTTTCATATAAGTAGACTTATTGTTATTACACTGCGGTTGTTCTATAAAGTGCAATATACTGTCTATACCCTGTCCATCCTCGTATTGATGATTGTAACCCCCAAGTTCAATGACCACGAAGCCCCTAAATGGGGTGGACTACAAGACCATACAAAAAAAAAAAAATGCTGTCTGAGATCTTTCATGTAAAAGGAATTTATTACTACTCATTAAAATCTAAATAAATCGTTGTACAAACAATACATTTATAATATTTGTATCTAATATCTATCTAGTCTTAGCACGTCGTCGGCCACGAATCAGCGGTGACGCGTCACCGCGCGCCTGGTGCATCATATTTTTAACAAGTTCAAAGGTTGGTTCTCAATTCGACTGTTGGTCTTTTTGTTACTTTTTTTAACAAGTAAACATGACTTATAATTATTATACTTTAGACTGGAAGGCGATCCCAACATAGGCTATGCAGATGATGATGCATACAGTAAAAATCCGTTTTAACTAAATTATTTTTTCCGGTAAATTACAGAACGGACACTTTTTATTTATTTGTATGAATAAATAGATTACACAACAATAACATGACTCCTGTAATCTCCGAAGGGTTAGGCAGAGGTAGTACAAAAAGTATGTCTGTCAGTATGTCTGTTTTATTCCGGCTAATCACCGAAACGGCTGGATCTGACGAAACTTACCAAAACGTTTTATCACATTCAGTTTTCATGTTACTGTAAAATGTTAGCTATAAAACTAGCTACTTAGATAGCTAATATTATAAGGAGTATCTAAAAGTGTGTACCTACAGATCATATAACATAACATGTTATAAAACTTTGTTATAATATAACATAATATTTCAGTAATGTGAAACTGAATGTCATAAAACGTGTTATTATAACATGTAACAAATGTTAAATAACTTACGCTGCGTACACATGTACTCGAGAGAAACGACAATGTTAAATAATACTGTTATATTGCAATTTTATTATAATGTGTACGGTATTGTTAAATGTTGCAAAGTTGAAAAAAATGTAACAGTTACATAATCTGTGCGCATCTTAAGGCTATTTTTATTCTAGAAATGAGATTAGGGTTCTGTGCAAAAAAATTAAGTCCCTTGAAATTGTTAACAAAATCCGTAAATAGGGAAATTATATTTTTATAATAATTTTCGCGACGACAAATCTCACGGGGTACATCTAGATTTATATGTAAAGACTGTTTCAATAAACCTATAGCAACAGCATGTGTGTTAAAATATAAAATAGTCAAATACACATCTAAACAAATTGTCTGAATGTACTCCGCATACTTGATATTATCTACCTTACCTATCCGACCTTTTAAATAGTTAATATACTATCACGAAATCGAGTTCCAACCGTACACATTGCGTTCAAAGTGCGAAAACAAAAGAGAGCAATATCGACCAAACCCTCAAAAGTTGGAGGGAGACCACCCTCTTTATGAGTCAGAGGGGAGGACCCTTGCACGTAGATGTTGCGGTACCTACCCTTAGTAGAGTACGAGCCATGCACTCCACACTCATATCTATCGATCTGGGCTTTTGAGTGATCTGCTTTTAAGTTTGTTTTTTTATATTCATAATAAATGGAAATGTAACTACTCCGATTTTACATTTATATTGTCTTATAAAGGAATTTTAAATACGCACAAATTGTGTTTATGTTGAAATTATGTAGCGGTGAGATTTTGACATAGGCCCTAAAAGCGGGCCCTGCGCAATCCGTTGGATCTAGTTGGCGCGTAGCCGCGTACCGCTTCAATGTATTTGTCGATTTGTTCATTTGCATATTTCTACGTTGTTATGTTATAGCAGCTGTCACTGTACCAGCGTAAACCAGCTCCGGAATTGTTTACTGACACATTTTACTTACATAAACGACTCTTTCAAATGCTTTAGCATGATCTAAGACCTTTAGAATTATTATTCAGCTGAAGTATTATAAGTAAACCGAATTAACATGCACTAATTAAACGTACAAAATCTGTCATTTTAAATCAAATAGTACTTAAAATAAGAACACTTTTCGTATAAATTCATCAGAAACAAATTGGTATTAATCGTATGAAGTTGTAACTTTATCTAAAGTGTAGCAGTAATCCTTCAATAAATCTGTATCATTATAAAACCAAGCCTAATATGCCTTTAGCACCGACTATAAACCGGTCCGCTCTCGTTTCTACTCGTTTGATCAGACTGATAAAATATTATAATTCCAACGGATTTTAAGGACTTCATTAAGTACTGGTTTTCATTGATTCAGATTTTGTCGCAATCGTTTCCTATTAAGTACATCATAAGTTGCAAAATTCTGAATCAAAGGCATAAGTAAACCCTAAATATGCAAGGTAAGTTGAAACCGAAATGAACGAAACCTAAACCGGTAAAAAAGCTACGGGTTCAGGGGTTAAGTAACAATATCTTATTCGTCTAATTGTATACTGGCGAGACTATAAGAATACTAATTCGTAGCTCCACTGTGTAGTTGACATTGCAAGAATCGCTTTACTACACAAGATTTATTTGTCAGTTCACTTTCAACCTCAATGAAGTTTCAACCCAAAAAAAAATGTTGCCAAAAGTGGTAAAACACAAACGCGACCGATTGTACATTTATCCATTGTCTATGAACATGGGCATCAAAGTTTAAAAGACCGCCAAATCAAGTTGTTTCCCTCCATAATGTTAAAATAAAGACCGCCGCAAAAAACTTTTTTGGCGTGACTCAACAAAATACCTTGTCCCAACTTTTGGGGGAGCCGAATTGCATTGCACTTTACAATATTTCACTCGCGAGACTGAGGATATCGTATTTTTTTATTGCGCCATGTTATATTTTAATGTTATTGCGAACATTGAATTCTATTATGACATCGAGAGTTTTGGTGTTTAGTTATTGTACTTGTTGCTTGGTTAGTCTTTTATTTAAAAATGAATGTGTGATACGAAAATACTACAAAACTGTTTAAACATTTCTTACTTTACATGAATATAGTCTACTATACTTAATTCTTGTTTGATAATGTATGTTAATGTTATGTTATTAATATGATGATTTTTTTTGCGAGTGAAGCGACTCTCAATCGCGATCGTCTAAACACTTTTTGGACGATACAATTGCTGTTTCAACTTATGATATCCTCTTCCAATTAACGCTTATCACATCATCTGCCCTTTTCCTAACTACATTGGGATCGGCTTCCTGCCTATCCGGATGCTAGCATTTCAATGCCTATCTTATTAAAGCACATCACATACACAACGCGAATTAAATGCCTTAGATCAAGCTTTAGTCTGACTCTCCAAATTATTCTTTACCACGAATCACACAGACATGCACACTTTCATTTCCTATCGACGCAGCCTTCTGCATCCACGTTATAAATAACAATGCGTTCCTGTAAAGTCGAACGTCCACTGCAAGAAAGTGCATAGAGAGGTATGGCATGTTAGCGGCGTGATTAATTTGTTTACTAGCCACGCATCCGTGTGTACAGTCCTTTTACCAATATTTTTCAACTGCAACCCAATGGCTACTTTAATGCAACGGGTATAAAGCACATTTTTATCTTGAGAGAGTTGTCAGTGTAAGCAATCCAACAATAGCCTTTGAAATGTTTCCCCCATTCTTTTTAGGGTTCCGTACCTCAAAAGGAAAAGAAACCTTATAGGATCACTCGTGTATCTGTCTGTCCGACCATTCCCCTCCCCTTATCTCCGAAACTACTGAGCCTAAAATTTTGAAAAAAATACAGATATTAGTTCAACGCTTATAGATTACAGGAAAACTTATAAGAAGTCTATGGTGCTAAAATAACATGGAAAATCGCTCAATATATTATACTACAATGGTACAGAACCCTTCATGTGCAAGTCCGACTTGCACTTGGCCAGTTTTTAAGAAGGTAATTAAACACTATACTAACTGCGGTACTCAGAGATATTTAATGATTACTTAAGCTGTCACTTAGTAAAGATTTGACATACTTTTGTATGACAAAACTGTCAATACCTTTACTAAGCTATGGCCTAAGTAATCATTAAAGCTCTCTGAGTGCGGCAGTGAGTATATGACCAAAATGAACGGATCGCAAGAATTCTGTGTGTGTGTAATATACCTCTTGCTTTGTTAAGTTATACCTACAGTCTGACTGTTGGGAATTTTTTCCCCTATTTTTTTTCCAATGATACCTCCCTGTATTTCACCAAGAACGATTGTTTTTCCAAAAAGAGAAGCAATCCCCAATCTATAGAGTCGTAAAATATCTGTGAAAGGCCTGTAGCGTTGATGGTCGACGGCCCTGTCATACTGCCTACATTTTCATTCAAAGGACAGCTAAGCAGACGTGCGTAGCTTAGCTGTGGCCCGTGGACCTATGGAGCGTTGCCCTAATGATAATATAAATATTGCGCTTCAGTGCTCACGTCACATTAATGTGAATACACCACGTCAACCCTACTTTATTCAGCCATTTCAATATCTCATTTAAATAACTATTGTGGGGTGGTTTCCGAGAACATTGTAAATATATGCTTGTAACAACCATGAATTTATGTAAAATAATTCAATGTGTGATCATGAAATGCGACTTTTTACTTAAAATTAAACTATCATATAGCCCTGATGTACCCAAAGTAGAATAGTTAGATAAGACCAGTATAGATAATTCAGTATAATTTTGCTCAATTTATATCATTAAGAAAACCCATTATCCGTATTTGGGTGAGGGAATTAGGCTAAACGACATAAAAAAAATCTTTGTTTTTTTTTTAAACATTTCCCCACACTAGGAATTTCTCCTCTAACGTGGGTTCGTTTTACAAACATTTAAACTCACATACACAAACACACCCAGACCCGAAACAACTATCTGTAGGCCATACAAATATTTGTTCCGTGCGGGGATCGAACCCGCGACACGCAGCGCAGCAGTCCAATCGCTCAGCCACTGCGCCAACCGTGCCGTCAAATGTTTACAGCGCGCGTTCGTGCTAGGGCCTCTGATCCAGAATGCTCTTCAACTTACGATTGTTTTAAGTTCTCTTATCTCGATAGGCACGTAAGTACCAAAAACAATAATATCATTCCAATTACATAGATGGGAATTACTTACAAAATAATTATCACGGGAGTCGGCTACTGATAATACTTATTATCACTACACTTGAAGGTATAATTACGTTTTCGGGTCGGTTATTGTTACACGAAATTGGTAGTGATAACGAAAACTTTGTTTTAAACTTATTTGAGAGAAAAGCTTTAATTAACACTTAACTTGAAGGTTCAATGTTATTTAATGACGTCCACCCTACGGTTTTGTGTTGTTTTAAAACCACTTCTTCAATCTCTAATTACCACTCAATTTTATCGAACCATAGAAATCTGCACGATTCCTGTAATTTCAGTTATTCAATGCGCTAAACACGATAGCGTTACTCCATGCTTTAAAGAAAACGCAACATTGTTAAGCTGTCAGGTTTTCCCGCCAAAACACACGCCATGTTTCCAATATGGCGGCGCGTCGAGCGGGTCTCTTTACGACTTCCGTGGAAATTATAGTCGTATGTACGTACGTTAAACTTTTATACCCGGCGTGTTAGCTCACATAGGGTATAATAATATTATTACCGCTAAAAAGCACGAATATCACACATGTTTGGTTTTACTTGGAGTGTTTTGAGTCATATTACGTGACATTTCCTATGGATAATGAATATACTTTACGACCCTTTGTGATAAGCTGTAAATTCTAGTAGACAATAAAGTTTACATTATTTTATAGTCAGTTTAGCGAACCATAGAAACTAGACATTTTATCTGAGGCCTGAGAGTCCAACCAACGGGACCGTTTCGTGTTTCCTCGTAACATGGCTGTGGATATCAAATAAACAGTCGCCTTAAGTTAAATACAGATATTCAGCTGCATCAGGTTACATTGGAAGCTGACCGGAATATAATTGGGAAAAAACTGGACAGATGACGATAAGAGATGTTTTCCACAATTATTTTGGTCATTGAGAAATACTCTTTAGTTTCGTTTTGTTACCGGTCCTTTTAAGATCAGCCCGCTACGCTATTCCCAAACCACTGCAACTGCTGAAAGCAACAGAATCAATAGTGGCGACCACCAGAAAAGCGCCGAGACAATAAAGCTAAACGAAGTCCCAGACAAACAATTCAACTATCTTAGATCCCTCTACGAAATTAACTAGATAAGAATAGCGAAAGATTAGGTTTACCTTTAATAATATAAACAAAATAATTATAAATATAGTTGTATTATAAAGTCAGGTTCAGACTAACAACCTGTCACTGCGGCTACTGCCTTCATCAATATGCGCGACGCGTGGTCTATACGTGCCTTAATGCATCTCGTCTTGCCTACTCTTCGTACGTGTGTTTATCTGTGACCAAGCTTTGGTTCAGCTTATTATAATTTACTGGTATTTTATTTAGTAAACTGTTGGTAAAGTTAAAGTAAATATTCTAGCGTTACAGTAACATAACATGACTCTTGACTAATTATTCACCAACAATTCGCTAGTTAAGTATGTTTAAGTTCATTGCAATAGGCGGCGAACCTTTTGCCAGACACACATCCAGACTCCGTGGCTGTTAATATATTATCAAGGACCATGTTCAGTAGTCGTGCTTGCGACCACTAAACCAATGAAGCTACAGTAACATAATGCTGATGCTCCAGACTTACTTTAAATTATTGTTTATGTTACAGGTAGTACAATGATAACTTCCGTTCGGACTCCGATCCACCTTGTTATCTAATTAAGTCTTGATCTTATCAGATCTTGGTATCTTAGCGGGCTATCTCTAATACCCATCGAGAACTTGGTCGAAAGAGAACTTTTTGTTGGAAAAGAGTGATCCGTGGATTGCTCAACCAACCTGGGCAAGCGTGGCTTAGCCTGAAGACCGACCCAAGAGACTGCTATTATTTACCCACGAGCTAAAATCTATAACCTCACTGTACAATAAAACAATAAAGAAAAACCGGTCTAAGTTTCCAACCCCAAAATAACTAGTTCAATAACTCCCCAAATATGACGTATGTTCTGTTAATCGTCTGCCGACAAACAAAAAGATTAGGTTGACTCACCAAGTTAACAACAAGTTGGCGAAACAGATCGATTGTATGATTCATTCAGTGCTCCCTCTTGCCAACTTTCATTTTGTGGTCCAAGTCATAAGCGATCAAGCCCTTAGTAAATGTGGAGTGGAGTACGCAAAACTTTTAGTCTTGGTTTGGTTTTACTTCACGTTTATTGTTAAGGTGTTGTAGTTAGTGTTATGAACTTTACCAAGCGTTAAAGCGTTAAAATACGGAGCATCTCTTTCTTTGGCCAGTAAGTTATGGATCAAACATATTCAAAACTTTATAAATAATCATCGTATTGCGTCTTATTTTAGAGCAGCTTTCAATTTTGTATAGGATTAAGAACACAATACGGGGAAAATGATAGAGAACTAATTCTATGCGGGATGACTCCCGCAATCATGGCGCTTACATCAGCGTCAAAATATCGGAACCTCATAATAATAGATAATCACGGAAGACGTCCCAGCATAAGCGACAATATAAATGTAGTTAAAACCGTTTAAGTGTAAAGCGGTGTTTGAATTCTATCTAGTTTTGTCCTTATTTACATGACATCACAAACACCTCCCGCGTAATTAAAACTACATTATACCTCATAAATTCCACCACACCCTAAAAATATTAATTGCAAGCATAGCGGATAAACACATTTGTCAGTAGCTGTCCGATTTTATTACTTTCCAAGTACGGTTGTGGTATTACCGGGAACTTGCGGGTGGTATATCAAGTTTTACTTGCCAAATAATTAAAAGAAAATTCTAGCAATGAATAGTTAATGTGTTTTTTTTGGGATCGTACCCAGTCGTGGGCAAATGACAAAAATGAAACTTTACTAAATTAGTCATTTCTTTTGTCTGTTCGGATGTCACACAGCTAGAATTGAATTCTAAAACTATTATATTATTCCGCTACTTCGTCTACCTAGATTGAGTGATGAAGGGTGAGCGTTTTCCCGTCGGGGCTGCGGGTTGTTCGCAAGAGATACCGCGGCCAAGGGCTAAGAAGGAACATGGGTGGTTTTTAGTCAGTAGAAGTCAGAGACTCCCTTTCGCTCTGCCCAAGAGCGGTAGGGGTTATTCGATGATGACCCACCAAAAAAAAAAAAAGTTGAGCGTTTTGTGGGACCTGTCTTATCTTGAACTTAACGTTCAAAAACTGCTGATTCTGGTTTTGACTTTCTTTATTCTTGTTTTCAGCGTGTTGATGGCAAATCATTAAATATATTTGGCCCAAAATATTAATATTCAGATGCATCAGGTTAGACTCTAAGCCAACGCTGACATGGTTAAAAAAAAGGTTAGGCAGATAATAATCATGATATGATATATTTGGCCCAAAATTGCCAAAACTCCGCTCGCTGATGCAGTTATAAGATCGTCAAGTGCACAGGTGTCAAGGCATGCAGCTCAAGATGGAAGGTCGTTTATTGTCTGTGGAGACAATTTCTTGATTACCAACATCGGAAGCAACGTGGTATATACCTCCACTGAAGAATATCCCTTGTAATTACGAGCCAAAGGAACCTCATGCAGCAGACCTATAAACTGTACAGTATAAAGACGACTTAAGTCTCCAAGTCCACATATCTCCTACCCTGCAGTAACAGGTTGCTAGTTCATTACTTACTGTTCTTTGCTGACTTTTACAGCCACGATAAGCCTGTTACATTCTAGTTTATACCCTGGAAACGGCAATTTAATTACAAATAGGAGGGATGGAGAATCTTGTGCAATTGTTTTAGGTGTAACGGAAGACTGTTTGTTGACAGTGTGTGGAATACAGGGTCGTATATTAAATTAGGTTGCAAAACTCTAGGATGACTTTAAAATTTATGTTTTTTTTAATGTTTAGATACGATGGCTCGCGGATTTAAGCTAGCTTAATTTGATGTCGTTTGTATAGGTGGTATAGAGTTTACTGGTGGTACACTAATTAACACCCATGTGCCCTAACTCATGAGGTTGAAAAGTGATCGATCCTTAGTGAACTTGGAAGGTCATAGGTTTGCACACTGACTGGAGGGAACTGCTCTGTTTTTCTCACTCTGATCTAATGCTCGAATATGAACTGTTACATTTTAGGTGAATACTTTCGTTCAGGTAGCAACCAGTCTTACCAATAGGTATCATATTAAGTAATTGGGTTGTGGAGGTCAGAATAGGTAGTCGCTCCGTCATCATCTTTTCTCAACTATGTTAGGGTCGGCTTCCAGTCTAACCGGATGCAGCTGAATAACAGTATTTTACATGGAGCGACTGCCTATCTGACCTCCACAACCCAGTTAATACTAGGTAATACGATACTCTTTGGTAAGACTGGATGTCAGAATTTTAGCTCACTGACTATCTGTATCGACTGCCAAAGATCTAAATATGGCAGCCGGGACCAACAGCTTAACGTGCTTTCCGAAGCACGGAGGAAACTCGGTATGTCGGGCGGTCACCCATCCACAGACCGACCTAGGCAAGCACAGCTTTACATAAAGATCGACCCCAGTGGCAGTTCTTATTAAGCCACGAGCTCCTCCAGGTAGTCATGTAAAATACAAATATAAGCCGACCCCAACATAGTTTGGAAAAGGTTAGGCAGATGATGATGCTTCCAGACAGGGAATAATCTTAATCCACTCCAGTTTGAAGTGTCAAGAAAGCTAAAGAGTGACTATAATTAAGTTTTATGGCAGCAATAAGTATTAAAGTCACCGTAAATTAAGGCAGTGGTCAGAGATAAATAAGGTTTCTCTTTGTAATGACTAGGTTGCAGATGAAAGTATTCGTAAACTAGATTACCTAAGTAATGTATCCGCTGATTTGTATCTTAAGTTTTACAGATTATTAGATTGCTTGAAGATGCTAATTCAAACTACAGGACCTCAGCTATCACAGCTACCTGCAGTTTAAAATATCGTTCTCGAACCAGCATACTCTAGTATTATTTCAAGATATTTAATAAGATTTTCTCACAAAAAATTCAACGATATTTTATACCAAAGTCATCGGGCACGTTTTATCTAACAACATACTAAAAAAACAGTTATTTAAAATTTCGAATTTCCAAGCTGTTCATTCCCTTTTGAACTTTTGGGATACGATTTTTAGCACAGTAATATATAAAACTGGCCAAGTGCAAGTCTTTCACAAGAAGGGTTCCGTAACATGACTTCTTATAGGATTTCCTGTAATCTATAAGTGGTAAACTAATTTCTGTATTTTTATATTTATTTTTAGTTTCCGAGATAAGGGGGGGGGGGAATGGTCGGACAGACAGACACACGAATGATCCTATAAGGGTTCCGTTTTTTCCTTTTGAGGTACGGAACCCTAAAAAGCCTAAATAAGTAAGATTTTGTGATGGATGGAAATGGATATATTTATATCCATTCATATATCATCCAGGAATAGTATTTGTAGTTACCAATACTATTCCTTATTAACAAATACCCGTGGATATAACTACTGGTCCTATTCTTCGATTACAAAACCCGACTCTACCCCAAACAGGCCCTTACGGGTGCAATATATCAAAATTCAAAAATCAACAATATCGTCCGGGGCTGTCACACACACGTGGTCCCTTCTCCCGCTACTTCCATATTTCATGGTGTTCATCGCACTCGGTGACTTCATATTCGACGTACGATTGATTATACGAGCTTGAGAGTTGCAGTGTTGTCGCTAAATTGCAGAGAAATTGCCAAAGTTAAGCTAAAAAGATTGGACAAGTTAAGAACTTACCGCAGGTTAGTATATTTAACAATAAAATGATAAATTAAGTTACAACAGAAGAATTGTATAATACGAAACTAAAGTTAAAGTTCGGCAACAAAAATAGTACATATTATCTAATTGTATAGAAAAATTTTCACGCAAAATTAAAGTGTCAGAGTTGCTTAGCTAACTGCCCCGCAGTAATTTACAAAATGCTAGCCAGTAAAATTATTCTTGTTGTTGTTTTAGTATTTTCTGAAAAGTTTCAGTATGACTCAGAACAATTACAGACATGACTTAGTACGTAGTTTGGCTCAAACACATTCCCTTCTCTATCTTGCTCTTCTAGTTTCATAGTTGTACAGTCAGTGGCCAGCATTATCTGACACCTAGTATTAAGAAAAACAGGGCAAGTGATGTGAGAAGAGGGGGGTCAGGTAAAGCTGGGTACTGACTGTACGACACTGGCAGGAAAACGTGTCGCGTTACCAAAGTTTGTAGTAAGTAATGTTTTAAATAAATCGGGGGCTGAGAATCAATGTTTCATACATACAAACATAACTTCACACTTCTTTCCCATGCGACTAGCCTGATGAAACTCCTGCTACGATCTTTACATCATCATCTTCAGCTTCCTGCCCTTATCAGAAGTTACTTGGGGTCGGTTGCAACACGTTTTTTTTTTCCATTTTCCTGTGTAAACCATCACGCAATTATTTACTCCTTTTTCTTTCATAATATCATTCGTTTCATTGTTCTTTCTCTCCCTCTCCGTCCAGCAATTTCTAATTAAATATTTATATTCATCACTCTACGAACCTTACACTACATATTTGGGAACTCCTAATCATCGTCACATTATTAATTATAATGAGGGTTTTTTTTTAATCAAAACCTTTAAAACTCGTTATCCCATTCTACAAACCCGTCACATACATCATACAGGTCACAATTTGTAAATCGGAGCCCAATAGCAAAAAAAAGTGAAAAAAAAAACCCGAAAGAGTAATAAAATTTATCAGTAACGTAACCGTTAATCAAAGGAATATTATCTTTTTCATACGTGCCGCTCTGGAAGTACTGAAATGTAATTAATGCTTATTGGAGTCACGTACTGGACTGTGTTCGATTAAATTTCAACCCAAGTTACTTGCTGTGTCACCAGTAGATAATACTTTTCGAACCCGTAGCCATATTACACTTTATTAATTATTAGTTGTTGCCCACGACCTTCGCTTGCGTTTTTTAGTAGTCTATGTTACTCCTTACAACATCAGCTTGCTAGTAAAACTTATGTCAAAATCGGTTCAGCCGTTTCGGAGACAATCCGAAACAAACAGACAGACAGGAAGACAGACAGACAAAAAATAATGTTATAAATAACGTACTTATTTTCTTTCGTAAGCTCTGAAATTCGAAATTAGAATTTCGAAATTTGACATTTTATTTATATGCAAAGATAATCCTTTGGACTGTTACTGAGAAAATCTAAACATAAAACTTTATATGACTGCCTGATGCTCAATAGGCCGCGACCGTTATGCTGAGGATTAATTAGATATTTATTACATTACGAACCTTATAATATATACCTACGCAAAGACGTAATTTTACAGACTGCTTTGATAAAATTGCCCTCCAAGGAAGTATTATACGAAACTACATAGTTCCCAATCTAGACATTCTTAGAAATCCGAATTCACTAGTTTTGTATATATAATTACGAAATATTGTTTGATCTAGGCGTCTAAGCCCCAAAGGCAAATTTAGTTCAGACTATCAAAATACAAACATCAACTACCTATTTATTATTATTAATCAACTTGAGAAACTCAAAATACTAAGTTAACAATAAAAGCAGTCCTCCAGAATACAAATAACATTAGTTTTAGAATAAATAAAATATTCATCTGTATATAATACTAGCGACCCGCCCCGGCTTCGCACGGGTGCAATGCTGATACTAAATTAAATACACTACAGAAAAACTATGAACGTTGTATATAAAAACATAGCGGCCCGCTCCGACTTTGCACGGGCATAAAATATATATGCCTATGTCACTCAATGAAAACATGATTAAAATCGATCCAGTATTTTTGATTCATTCATTACTGCCCTTGGCCTGCACGCATTAAATTTGGAGTAAAACTATTCCTCTTTCCCTATACTTACTATGAAGATTTCCTGCTATCTTTGGAATATCTAAATTCATACAATTTTTATTACATTACACATTTTTACTTATTTACTTTTTACATTTTTACCTAGGTATTTATTTTATTTTTACAACAATTAATATATTACAGGATGTCTTTATACACAACGTTCACAGCTTTCTTGTCATTAGACAATACAAACATGTTTTCTCTTGAGGTTACTCTTGAAAGAGCGACATACAGTTGGCCATGTGAAAAACAGTCAACGCTCAAATCTAAGCCTGCAACGTTGAAGGTTTGACCTTGCGATTTATTAATGGTCATTGCAAAAGATGTCTTTACCGGAAACTGTAAACGTTTAAATTGGAAGAGTAAATCCGATGGTATCAGAGGGATTCGGGGAATCAATACACCGACCGGTACCGCCCGCCGCAAACGCAAATTTTAAATTTGTAATATCTCCGAAAATATTTGTTTAATTTACATGCTGTAAGGAACCATATTGATCTATATTAATTGCACACTGTATTTAAGGTACTTAATTCGATAAGGATTAATGTCGTATTGCTTAAAATAGCTTCGTAAATAAGCCATTTTTTCACGTAAAAAGTAAACAATAAAAATGGTTAATGTGGGTTATCCCTAAAATATAAACATATACCATCGCGGATTTTTTTGTAGACCTTTTTATGGTGTACAATACTGTAGTACATTAATTTGATCTAACTCGTAGGGTTTAGGCAGCGTTTTTGCTAAATTGCTAAATAAGCCCAAAAAAATAGGTTAATTTACGACATCACGTTAGAAACCTCTAAAATTAGCAATGTTGCCTTAGTATATGATGCATGTATTATACATATAAACCTTCCTCTTGAATCACTCTATCTATTGGAAAAAACCGCATCAAAATCCGGTGCGTAGTTTTAAAGATTTAAGCGCACATAGGGATATAGGGACAGAAAAGGCGACTTTGTTTTATACTATGTAGTGATATATTTTAGACATCAGAAGAGGGTGTAATGCCCAGGCCCTCTCTGAAGCATGGGTTTTCCATTTGCAAATGGATTTTAGTATTAAAACGATCACCTAAGGGACTGTCTGAACATTTTGATTAATTTAAACGTTTTTCTGTAGTTGTATCTATTGGTAGACAAAAAAACATACTGTCATTTTGTAAAAAGCAAACGTATTCTAGGAAAAAAAGGTAAATATTCTGTTAAATGTTTGGAGCGAATTCGACGAAAACACATAGAAGATATGATATAGGTATATTTGTTTTATTCTGTGAAAGAAAATTGTGGGACAGATTTTGGATAGAAAACTGCATACTATTATATTATAGAATCTGGTTCTTCTAACCTAACAGACGTGTTGCTGTGGAGTTTGTTCCGCCGCTTTTTTCTTCCCAAAGTCTCTTGTTTTATTTGACGTTCAAAAATACTATCAGCCTAATTTTAAAATAAATGTGTTTTGATTATGATTAAAAAAATGAGCAGAATAAGATATATAACTTGTAAAGTTTGGTCGAATTCGCCCCAAGTGTTTTGTCAGCATAATTATTATAATAAAACTCTTCGCGTTTATTTCTACCTTGCCTAGTTGAGCACGCTTCAGAAATATTTCAGGTACGAATAACTTTATGTCCCCAAATGTATTACATGGCAGTTATATCTAAGGTATAAAGGTCATAAGTGCGGCAATAATCGTAAAATATCAATGTTTATAGGCACCCCGTGTGCGTGACAATTTGAATAAACCACGTTAGCTACAATTTTATTGCTGGTTTTGATGATATAATTACACATTACTATTTAATGTCATATAGTTACGTTACGCTATTGTTTTTGCTTACGCTTTACGGGGTGGTACTAATAAAAGTATCGTTAACGAAGCCAAAAGACACTAGTTATTCTCCTTGTCATTGCGATAGTTTTTCTGTTATGTACCTACCATACCTGGGCACCTTCTAGTAACGGAATTAATGGGGGGTCAAAGTTTCAACGTTATTACTTTACTTTAAATACCATCATCACGACCCCCGTACAATTTACTTTACCGTCAGCACAATGCAGCAATGTTTTGTGTGCGTTCCATTGAGTCCTATCGAAAACAGTTGTATTCCGAATTTTTTATTTGCGTAGGGTTATTTAGTTTGTTGTAACTATAGAATGTATGGTTGACGGTTTCCTGAAGGGCACGGTTACATCTTCTATATAAAAACACGTAAAAATACTAATACGTGGTGAATTTTCTTTTTGTTGGCATAGCCACATTCTAATTCTACTTTAATTCCGGATCCGTCAGTAATAATTCTTCCTCGTTTTCCAATACTTTTCATAACGAGGGTTACACCCACACATAGACGAAACCAAAAGTTAGACTTCAAACAAATTCAATGATTCGTCACAATATTGGGATTATATCGGTTCAGTTTGACCCTGAGCAGCGAGACGGTTAAATCCCTGAAACATTAGGCTCACCCTAATCCTACCTACTCCCGTTTGGACCCGATTGTCCAACAAAGAGTTGTGTGGGTTCACACGATAAAAGGATTAAAATTTATAAAATTTATGGGGAGGGATTACGCGCGGCGGCGTGTGTAGGGTTGATCGTGTTCACATTAGAAATAGATTAGAGACTGAAACTAGAATAGTAATGGAATTAAATACTAAGCCCTTTATTTTTATTATTTTAACGCCTCACGCACGGGGTTCAAATTAAAAGTATCACCCCCGTAGCTCGTCTCAGTTTTGTTTGTGTGTTTCGTTACTAAATAAATAAATAATATATCTACGGAGTCTGGATTTGTGGCTGGTTAATGGCAATAGGCTCGCCCCTAGTAAATGGGACTGCTGGGGGCTGGTGAAATGTTGGTGTGCTTGTTGGGTATAGGTACCTTTGCCTAACCCTTCGGTGATTGCAGGCGTGATGTATTTGTGAATAGAATACGTACTGAGGTATTTGCAAATGTAATTTGATTACCAAGATGAAAAATTATATTTATTACAATCTCACAAAGTGGAACTGTAAACAAGACTAACAAGATTTATTCACAAAATCAAATTATTCATCAAAATAGCTGTGATTTAGTATTCTCATACAAATCCCAACTGTAGAACAAAGTAATTCCATAAACTTTAATGACATCACATACGTAACCCTGCCGGCACCGTACTCGTAATAATAGTTAATTTCCTAAACCTAACCCTAGAAATCTAGGCGTTTCTGTAATGTGGGCAGTTTGTAACAATCCCCTAAAGGCTGAAATTAGGGTCGCGTTTGTAAAACTAAGTTAGACTAGGCGTGGAATAATTTAGATTTTATGTTGTGTGTTTAGATGGCCCCGAGAGATTTTAGTTTCTTTAGCTGCTCTAATCTGTGGAATGGACGTGAGTGAAAATTTAATAGCGTTAGGTTGGGTACTATGGTACAATTTAGGATTCTTACGAATTAAGGTAAATAGGGCGGGTAGATCCGGTTAGACTGGAAGCCGAACCGAACATAGTTTGGAAAATGGCCAGGCAGATGATGAGAAGTCTTCTAAATCATATAAAACTATGTGTTTATCTAGATATGTGATGTACTACACACGTACTTCGTAATAATAATAAAAACGCATCCTCTATACTCATTGTAGTTAGAAATAATATTAAGTCAAATGTAAAAAAATACGAAACCTTCATGAACCAATCATTTTTCTTAACAGTAGGTATTCAAAATGAAGAAAATAAAGAAAATGTTGAATTTGAATGTGGATGGCTATAAGAGTAGAGGAAGACCAAAGAAACGATGGCTGGACTGTGTGAAGGATGATATGGCTAGAAAGGAAGTGACTGCTGACATGACGAGAAATAGAGAAATATGGAAGAAGAAAACATGTTGCGCCGACCCCAAATAAATTGGGATAAGGGCAGGAGAATGATGATGATGAGTAGGTTTTCAAAATGGTTCTACTTACTCAACTTCCCAGAATACGTGTGTTGAAAACAAAAAGATATTTAGGTAATAATAACCTAGCTTTCAACTTTTCTGGAACTCGTATGTGCCTGATTAATGGGCTGGTTCCTACCCTTTGTGCCTACCCACCTTCCTACCTACAGATTATGTACGAATTAGGCTTCAGTACTGAAATTTCTAGTTAACTTGTGGGTTCGAACGTCGACCTCACAAAGTCTTTGATGCGGTGGCGTGCCTAAAAGGTGTCTCGCATTCCTAATTAGTTTAGTGTTAGGCTAATTTGCTTATGAATTCTGGATACCTTGTAAATTGACTTGTTTTACTTTGTTATAATAGCCCGCTTGCACCACAAATAATAATGTTTTAAAAAATCTGTCTGTCTTCATCACTTTCAAAGGATTGACAGAAGCAGTACCTACTATGGTTTGATTATTTTTAATTTGTAGTGCAAGCGGATACTTGAACGATTAAGTAAATATAGTTTCGTATTTATTTATAATATAATATAATTAATAGTTATAGTAGAGTTGTAAAATGAAGCGAGATTTGAAACTTGTTTGTTTACTATTAGACCTACCAGATTTTCTTGTATTGGAACACTTTCACTCTTAATTTTTATTGGTGCTTACCCAGGGGTTTCGTATTACCCAGTACTAACTGGGTTGTGGACGCCCTATAGGCAGTCGTCCCATTTAAAATACGGGTATTCACTTGCATGCATTCGGGTTGACTGAAAACCGAACCCTACGTAGATAGCTTATAAATAAGTATTAATTAAGATTAGTCATTATTCTCTGATTAAATCTTTTGTGAGACGCATCGGCATCAGAAATGAGGTTGTAGACTCATTCGGTAATTTAACTGATCTTGATGGAGAAAGAAGAATATTAAAGCATTTATAAACATATCCGCTAAGTACCTGTTACATATCAACAAAATGGTGTTAAAATCAAACTCAGGCAGCTGCTTTCAAAACCCTTAGTAACATTATAAGTTTGAGTAAAACAGAAATAAAAATTAAAAAACCGTCTCAATTAACATTTTAAACGGATTTCTTTAAAGATACCCAATATCCATAGCACATTTAACAATCTAAACGATCTACTATCACGAGAAATCGGTTCTGGTTTGTAATTAACTTTGATTTGGGTGCGAATACGAACAAAAAATGTTTACCTGGAACCTTGGCAGATTAATAGGAACCATTTTTTGTAAGAAATAATGGACTTAGGCGAGAAACAAAATGAGAATATTATATTTTTATACTGATCACGTAAAATAATGCTTTATAGGATTTAATCAGTAAATACGAACTTGTTGAGAAGTTTCCTTCAAATTGGTAGCGAAGTAAAAGTAAAAAAAGATAATTAAATTGACAAAATTATACAAAATATGCTATTTATTCAAATATAGGTCTCATAGACGTATTTCACAACTACTTTCATCTTTTCATGGTAGTGTCCGTTTATGGTAACACAAAATTAATTATTTTTACTCTGTGTTGTAAACTTATAACTAAGAAACGTCAATGTGTGTTGTGTATCTAGATCATCACAGTTGTATTTTAAGAGAAAATGTTATAAAGCCAGACGTTTTAATTACTTACAGACCTACTAACGATAGTACAGTCAACAGAAAACAAGAAGTTAATATTGGTCCTTCGAGCCGGATATGAACCAGTGTGTACTCTGCAGTCCGTAGAATTCAAAAGGTGAACAGCTCTGCACTCCGTAGAATTCAAGAGGTGAACAGTGTCCAAGTCATTTTCACTCTCTGAATGCTGTAAAATCGTAACAAAACAGGGCCCGCAGAATACTCTTAAATCAAACTAGCACAACGTCTGCCTACCATTATACTCGCTCAAGGATAACATGACAAGTTCCCATAAGCAAGACGTTACAAAAATACATTCAAAGACAATTAACGTCTCAGAACTCATAATAACCATCGTATAATTTAAACATTACGTTTGATTCCAAAAAACCTTTGACGGACAAAAATAAAGATTTTTATCAGTTTTTTTTTTCAGTCACTTAACGCGACCTATCACAATAATAAGTTCATAAAACTTATCTACTGTCACTAAAACTTATCTAAATTATCTTTATTACATCTACCATTTCTCTTCAATAGTCATAGAGTCCACCTGCATCAAAGTCAATATGTTATTACATGTGCCTCTAAATTATCTTTTATTTTGTACCCAATAATTACAAAAGAATGTACGACCGGACGCGCCTCGCAGCTTTATGAAAAAGAAATGTAAAATGAAGGTGCTAAGGTAAAAAATGAATTGTATTAGTTGAATCAATTATAAGGCCATCTTCATACTGGGTAAACTGGTTCTGGAGCAGCCTCGCGATGGATTGGACTAGCTACTGCTTCTGGACTACTTTTTTGAACGAAATATTTTCATTAATTACTCTGTGAGTACGTCTCTGTGGCTGTTTGATTAAAAACTTCTCTTTTTGATCTTGATCTGTTAAATTAGTTTTTTTTTTAAGTTTCTAGTCGTTTAGGCTAAGATGATAGATAAGTTTCATTACAAGCAATCTGAGTTTTGTTTAATTTATATTTTAGTCTGTTTAAGTTTAAATGGAAGCATAATTTACAAAATTTAATTTAAAATAAGATCACTTTCTTAAAAAGCAAGTCTTAAAACTTTTGATTAAAAATACTACACAAACAATGTACTAGGCCTTAAAAAAACATTGCATTGATAATTCAATCTAAGTTTTTGTATAACGCAAATGAATTTCAAAGCGCAACCACGCTACACTTTTTGGTGTTGGCCCAAGTTCCGCATTACAACGAGTCTTTCGCTCGTAAAGCTTCGGGTCTACCGTCGAACAATTTATTTGGCGTTAGACCTCCAGACTTTTTATGGGGTTCGGCCTCGGGGCGAGAACAACCCTTTTCGCAATAACGAACTTGTGCATTGAGGAATCGGAGGGCAAGTAAAAATATTTCTTTATCAAAGGCTCACGGTGTTTGCAAATAAAGAAGTGAATGGGTGAGGTTATCTCTCCCTCTTTCACTATAGTTTTCATCAACTTTTTCTTTACACCCTTCGGGTTATGCTCGGTTGAATATATCTTTAAACATATGCGGTGAATTCACTACCGCTTATTTGCATTGCGTTGCGCAGCGACGGCGCCCAATCATATTATTTTGATATCAAATACTTCGATCTCGAATTTAAACCGGATATTATTAGTACAACCATATCACCTCCAATACAATTTTCCGGCACGCGAGTTCACATAATTTGCCACGGTCACCTTTCAATTCTTGGCTCTACTATGCCTTTATATTCTGGTTCTAACTGGACAAATGATGATGAAAAGATCAAAGTAAAGGAAAGAAACTATGGATCTGTAAAGGATGATATGGCATGACAAGTTATAGAGAAGTATGGAAGAAGAAGAAGACATGCAGCGCCGATACCAAATGAATGGAGATAAGGGCAAGAGAATGTAGATGATAATTCTAGTGAAGTGTGTACCTGGATCGCGGATTTAGCAATCACAGATTGGATTTAACTGAGCAATTCTAAAGTCATTACTTCGTCATTACCAATTGCTACCATCGCCTACGAACACCGTTAAGCAATTCAGACTACTATTTATAAATTGAAGAGTACAATCGCGTGTGAAGATAAAATCGCGGTTTTTATCCCCGTGATTGTTTGGTATTAAATTGATGTGATTTGGGTGTTTTTCACTTCGTCGTTGTCGTCGCGAATTATGTTTTTATCTTTTCATCTTTATCTTCTTTCGTAAAAATATTTTCATCTGCTAAGTATTTTTCAAGATTGCTTTTATGATATATTACACAGATTTAGTACTCACATTCCTAAGAAACTTTCTAGCTTGAAATTCTAAAGCGTCTTAATAGACTTTTGAGTATCGACTCAAAAATTTCCGTAATTGTTCCCAACTACTCAATCAATTTGTCAGCACAAATAAATATAACAAAACTATTTTGTTTCTTCAAAATAAAAGTCCAGGTAACTCCCCTGGAAAGCGATACAGTATCACATAAAATTTTCCCGTAGTTTATTTATAGACTATACGCGTTTTAGCATCGATCCCTGACTCCTTGGCGAGTCTTTGCACCGTTCTTTTTAGGATAAACTTATCTTTTGGCGCAGATTCTATTCCAATTTTGTACACTTTAAAAATTTAAATAGAATCCACTATGTGGGTGTGTAGTATTAAATACACATCTGCCTATTCTGCCTATATGTCATGTTATTGTTTCAT
This sequence comes from Diarsia brunnea, assembly GCA_949774965.1. NCBI lineage: Eukaryota > Metazoa > Arthropoda > Insecta > Lepidoptera > Noctuidae > Diarsia > Diarsia brunnea. Next base: position 16,323,231 of record OX459001.1, read on the forward strand.
ACTAAAATTATCACTATTAACTAATTCACGCTAGAATTTCAAGGGCCTACAAACGAATGCGGTTTCATCTGGCAATAATTAACAAAGTTTCAATGCTATCCGAGCTTAGGTTTCTAAAATGGATTCCGTAACTTCGCAAAGGTCAGTGGTTAATATTGTAGTAGATAGAACTTCTCCAGTTAAAATTTATGTGGAAATAGTCACGTCAGCCCCATGTCGGGAGAATCCATCTAATCACAACCGAGGCATACGTCAAAAGAGACGAGCCTTCACTGAAAGTTTGTTGAAGCGTGCTGAATATTAATATTCTACGTATTTTGTGATATCCATAGATCGTATATTGTTGTAGTACTAAGTTTTGGTTTGATCTATTCATAGTGAGATGTCTGATATAGGCTTTGCTGTATCGTAAAATGTTATATCATCAATAATATTCTACGCATTTTGTGATACCAATAGTTCGTTTATTATTTTAGTACTAAGTATTAGTTTCATCTATTCATAGTTAGTGGTCTAATATGGGTCTTGGCTGTGTCGTAAAATGTTATATCATCACTTTTATTGTTAACATCGTCCTCACTAGAGTCTAAAACAAATTGATTTGGATCGTCACGTCTACTTCTATTTTGCTTTCCTATTCAGCCGCGTCTTTATTTTTTCATCCCTTTTCCCATTTCACAGTTCCTGTGTTCTCTTGACAGCAAAAGTATTTGATCCTTTTGTCCTATTTTCGTGAACATTGTATGTATTGAAACACTCACGGTCGCTGGGCGCCGCGACGCTCCATCCCATCAGAGCTCCAACTAACAACACAGTAACCGAGAGTAAAGCCATTTCTGCACTACTTACAGTAATTTCGTCAAACAGGTTTATATAGGGGTGACCGTGAACGCCCACAGTCCATCATTAGCTTCATCACGACCTTGGCAATTGAATAATAGCATCAATGGCCCTATTGAAATCTGTGACATTGTAGTACCGGTGCCTGTTGGTCTAGCGAGTCTTTTGTTTCAGCCATTGTTGTGGTCTGATCATCATTATCATTAATATTATCTGCGTTCCTGGAAGCTACCGTTTTTGTTTTCCTGTCAAGTATATTATGTACCTGTTGACCTTGATAAGATTCAAGGTCAGTTGCTGTTGTTTTATTTTGTCGTTATCTTTCGCATTATTTGATTGCTTTACAGTTGATAAAATTGTCACCCGATGAATTCGTATTTGTGTTAAAATCTTTCATAAATATGTCGTTGTAGGCTCAATCTCATTGATGGCCTGGTGTAGGTTGTGGGGATTCGTTGGATGCGAGACGCATGGGGTCGGTCAATGTGACTACACTTGGGAGAGCCTATGCCCAGTAGTGGAAATCTTTTAGCTGAAATGATCTATGATGTGATGAGACTCAATCTATGGAAACATATTTATAGATAATATTTATAAAGTAGAAATAGTAACAAGATACAAATAAATCACGTCTTATGTACGACCAGAAAAGGAAGTAGCACTCTAAAACGCAATCATTGAAATTGATATCTTCTCGTGGTGTCAACGTCCGCGTTAGAATATTCAATTCATTGAATAATCTGCTTTATTGCGTCAGCTTAGAATGCCTAATTTTAGAAGTTCAAGGCAAACTCTACTATTCTTTATTAAACATCTTTAGCGATGTTTTTGTTTCTTCTACACGGAGTATAAAAGTCGGTTTTCGTATTAATATATTCGGGTTGTTATTCGAAACTATGCAGCTGATTTTGATGCTGTTTTCGCTTTCAATTATAGTATAATATTTCGGTATGTTGAAGTGTATTAAACTTACAAGAAATAATGTTATTTTTTGAGTGGTTATAAAGTCGAGAGACGCTAGTTTTCATCAAATAAAGTCTTAGTTTTTCAAGTACAGGACCTATGTTTTGTACAAAACCACACCTATCATAATATTATTATTGATCAGAATAATTCATTTAAATTACCATATTGTTTGTTTTAACTTTGTTCCTTGATATTGTTATTCATAATGATCAAAGTTTTGCTTTGCGTTCAACAATTTGTTACCGTATAGTGACGGCCGGTTTGCGTAAATCGATACAAATGCGTTGCCAACCGTCTTTTGTAGGGGATGTTACCCCTAAGTGCATGCCACCCTAACTACACAGTGGTTACAAGCGCTTTTTGTGATGCAAAGCGCTTTACAGTCGCTTTTATATGAAATATATTATTCTTGTATTCATGTCATGTGTGGTGTTTTTAACTTTTTGCAATTTAGTTTGTTCTTTTGAATACAGTTTATTTTTCGGCGAAATTATAAGAGGATACACGCGTAGAGGATACCTGATACCATGGAAATTAATCGATACTTATAGACAATGGGTTCTCTTTATTGTAACAAGCTTATAAAAGGAACTCTTCGTTCCTGAACCTATAATAGAAATGAAATAATGGAAATTAAGCAACACAATACAGAGATGCAGACACGATACACGTTAATTATTTCACTATACATTTTTATTTTGATAGCGGTCAGTCGTCATAATAGCACGTGTTTTGACTTATATTTATATTCCTCTCTCTATCTTGCATTTTTTATTAGACAGTGACTGAAAGTGCTCGAGTGTTTAATTATGTTAGCATAAGAGACAACCAAACTCAAAACATTCATTTCAATTAGACCATTACAGGCAAAATAGTGAAACTACAGTCACAGTCACAAGGCATAATAACTTGTGAAAGTACTGTTCCCAATCCAAAGCGTAGATCACCATGGAGAAGAATGCGCAAGAAACTCCATTCCTTCTTTTACACCAAAATATTGTTTTAAAATATTGGTTTTATCATTCATGTTAAGATAATGCATATATGTAAATGCGAGAACGATGTAAAAAGACCCTCGCAATAATGTATTCATATCCTACTTAAAATACCTTACCGCCATATTAAAATATTCCCACGAAAACGTTTCAGACTTATCTGCCGCGACATAACCACTTACAAAGTGCTGAGGTGGATATAAAATAGTGTGAAATACAACACTTGTGCAGAACCTGGACTCGCATTGTAAAGCCATTTACTTATTGTCTTTCCGTTAAGTAAACCTTCGTCCAAGTATTTCGATTGCAGTGTTTCTGTTTAAGCGTGGCAATAAATTGTATTAACGCACTTGTTTTTATTGGTTCTTTTTTTCCTAGTAGTAAGTAAAGAAACTTCTGTTGTGGTTACAGGAGATTATGAATCAGAGATACATTTATCGAAAGTTCCGTTCAGTGAATTGCGAATTTTAAGATGTCCGCCATCAAAGTTGGTCTTCCAATTTACTTAAGGTAATATATTTTTGTTTTCTCCCCAGACTACTTTCTGCAGTTAAGCGTAAACTTGCCTCATAATTCTGTCGTTCTCCGGAAACTCTTTACAAGTTAAACTGGATGTTTTCAGTGGAGTTCCCGAAGAGTTTTTGTACGTTTTACGACTGAGTATCCGGGCTAAAGCTATGACTCACTGAATGATGTAGGATCTTGTCATGGAGGCAAACATGCTCCACCAACGGAGTGAGGAAGTATTTGGGATGAAACCGAGTTTGAATGAACAAGTTAAGCTCGGTTTTTCTTTGGAAGCGAGTAATGTAATTGACTATTTCGAACAACAGCGGTTTACTTAGTGTAGTGTATGAGTATATAAGCATAACACATGACTTTAAAACCAGACATCTTAATAAAAATGAGAAGCATTATAAAAGTCACAGCTCACAGTAATTAAAACACCAAAAGCATAAATCTCAACGCCTACCAACTTTTCAAAGGCCAAGAAAAAAAATAGTCCACACAAACGGGGTACAAAAGTGCCCCGAGGCGTTAATTTGCCCCACTGCACCCCTGCTGAGCATAGCGCTAATCTCATTAGCAGTCCCGCGAGTGCATTCGCTCAAATGGACCCCCTACGTCTGACGATTTGACAAAAGACATCCGGAACATCTAGTTTGACGGCTCTGCCGACTGAGTTGGTACGAACTTGTCTAAATGCGATTATAGGGTGAAAGTCGGTGGGCAAATGAGTCTTAATTTATCTGAAGTGAAGGCGTGATCATGCTGGCGGAAATGTGTTTGACAAAAATCGTTAGGATGTCTGGGTTGACGACCTTATCATAGCATACTCAGCCTGTAATGCTCCCACTGCTGGAACACACGCCTCATGTCTATGATAGGGAATGGTCTAAAATCCACCACGCAGGCCCAAAGCGGGTTGACAAATGTCACAAGTCTTCGATTTTAGGACATGCCTCACGCTGTTTTTCTTCACCGTTTAGAGAGCCTTACCAGCCTTTGTAAATTATGCTGCAAAAGTAACACTTTTACAACTTGCAACTCTACTGCTTGCATATTGTTTTTAATCCTTAAAACTTAATCTCGTACTTCCAAACGCAATTTAGTCGGGTAGTTGTAGAAACGTTAAAATAAGTTGTTTAAGCTAAAGTTGCGAACTCATTTCCAAGTTCGCAGTCGCAAATAGCAACTACGACTCATAAGATGTATGTTACGCTCTTATTCATTACATGGTGATATAGAACAACTTTCTGCATCCTTTCACCATCAGACAGTTTGTCAGGCTCTCTGTAAAACTTCTTAATTCGATTATTAAACGGGAAGGGGATGGTACTACTTCAGAATTTCAATGAGTTTGTCAACGTTTTTTTCTGAACAAATCTGTAAATTCATGTCCAGAAGTTAAGATTATCTATTGCTTTCTTGATTTGATGGGATTGTATTTGAATTTTACCCTCGATCATGCTTTTTGAAGTGTGTTGTTTTAGCTATAAAATGAAATTATGTTTCTTCGTGTTATATTTTTCTCATTGAATAATTTTATTGCTTTGTTTCAGGTCTCCAACCAAATAATTCAAGAGTCAACCCCAAATGTAAGTCCTTAATGTATTTTACATACGAATAAACGTAAATTAATCACAGTAAAGGATCAATGAATCAAATTGCGAGTCCCACGCTGGGCGCCAATTGCTTCGCAATCAAATGTAAGCCCGAATCTAAAATTAATGTGAGTACGATGCTGAATCATTTGTATTCAGAAAGCAATTAATCGTAAGTTTAGCATGTTTACGATACTAGCTCGCAATAATGATTAAATAAAGGAGTACGTTTTCACGCCAATAAACATTGAGTCAAAAGATTCTAAGAGCCATAATGTCAACAATTAGTTTTTGTCAAAATCAAAATTTGTAAGAATTAGGTTGTGAAACGAGGACGACTGCCGACAAACTGTTTTGCAGTTTGGCAGACTTTTTATATGTTACTGTTGTACAGATTATGAATAAACATATTAAAAAAAAAAAGTTCAGTTATATTTAAAACAGTGAAATATTTGGCAGTTATTTGAATGGCAATAAAATATTAACCTTCCATCTTTTAAACTCTAAAGATCTTCCTTTCAAAAGAACCTACCTATAATTTTTATGCACACCCATGAGATACATCATAGCAACATAGAAAAAGTATTTATTGGTCTCACACAGGACAAAACAAAATGATAAAACATTACAAAAAATACAAAAAGTAACAAAACCTAAAAATAAGACATGTAACATTAAACTAAAATCTCCCAATCTAATATCTCCCACCATATAGACATATTAAAACATATTACCATGTATATTACTTTATTCGTTAGCCCTAGTCAGTGCCCGGTGAGTCATTTACAATTATCGGGCAGCGGGGTCAACCCAGGGGTGATCCCACCCCCGATTCCAAATTAAAATTCCTAACGTGACGCCCAGATAATAGATGATTCAAAATTTGAATTCATAATGAATATGTAGATTTTATTAGTGATGTAAAAAATGTAATAAGATTAGATGTAACGATTTTGTTGGCATGTGTTTTTTATCTGATTTTGAATGCGAGGCACGTGTTTGGTTTATGCTTCATTCTTTACTTCTACAATGAGGAGCTCGTGGCTAAATAATAACAGCCGCTCGGGTCGACCTTTATTTTAAGCCGTGCTTGCTTAGGTTGGTACACTACATGTTTTTACCCATTATGTACCGAGTTTCCTTCGTGCCTCGGGTTTTCAATTGTAGATATTTGACATTCGTTACAGGGAGTCAGTGGCCAGAAAGTCTGACAACCAGTGTTGCCAAGGGGTATCGTATTACCCAGTACTAAGTGAATTATGCAGGTCAGATAGGCAATCGCTCCATGTAAAATTATGTTAAATTCAGCTCCATTCGGTAAGACTGGAAAGTGGAAACCAACCCCAACGTAGTTGGGAAAAGGCTACCTAGATGTGTGTCTTTACTTTCAAAGTACATATTTACAGTTGTAATTTGATTTTTTTCTGAGGGAAACTCTAGAGTGTAATCGTCTAGAGTCTAGACTATTCGTGTTTTCACTAATCTTCTACATTAACTTTTCTAGTAAATTCAAGTCCCAGACATCACGTCATCTACATTTCTAAGAAACACAAAATTCATGGCCTCTAATCATTAAAACGCTACGTTTTCGTAACTCCTTCTTCAACATAAATAATATAATATCACGCCTGTAATGCCTGATGGGTTAAGCAGAGGAGTACCTAATAGTACATCCACATTTCACCAGTTATGAAGTACATGTAATAAAGGGCGAGTCTATCAACCGAGTCTATTGTCATCAACCGGCCACAAATTCAGACTACGTGGCAACTACAGAACATAATCCTGGTAGAAAAACCCAATAACACTTTCCCAACCCTGGAGTTGAACCCAGGACCTCATGCTCAGCAGTCGAGCTTGCAACCACTAGACCAACGAGGCAGTCAAACGTCCCAGACCTCGCGTTATCTACATTTCTAAGAAACACAAAATTCATGGTTTCTAATATTAAAACGTTACCTTTTCGTTACCCCTTCTTCCACATAAATATTTAATACTAATCTAGATCGAACTTCGTCTGGTTTAAACAAACGCATAAGTCACACGACATAGCGTGCGGGGTGAGTTAGGGGGACGCGGGGGGCAATATGGCGACTAATTGCAGCGATTCACAACTACCGCCCAACCGTAGAGACGCCGCTTGATTGATTATTATTGTCCGTAAGCGATATGGAAATCGCTTAAGCTTTTAGACTATTATGGGACCGCCATGATTGTTCCCCGAAATTATAATAATTTAGGGAGCTGGCTGCTAAATATAGATAAATATAGTTATTATTTTCGGCTTTTCAATTATGGTCGGTAATAGTTCGGTCTATTAGGACACCACCTTTCTGGGAAACCTTCCGTCAGAGTATCAATTATGTTACCAACCCACGTGTAAAGAGAAAATAATTGATTATCAAACTTACTACCAACTTAAATAATTTTCCGTAATTTAAATAATAACTGTCGGTCTCGACAGTTGTAGGAAACGGCTGAAACTCGGGAAATTGACGTGTGTCTGTCAATTTGACAAATAATTAATTTCTGTGATTTCCAATTTTTATATAATCCAACCAACTCCTTTTTGTGGATAACATTTAGGTAATTTGTTCCAATTATGTTTGCATTATAAACAACAATTCAATGTCATTGGTCTCAATCATACTTAAAATCGCGACGATTGTTTCCCTTACTGCGGTACTCAGAGATATTTAATGATTACTTATGCCAAAAAAATGTCAAAACCTTTACTAAGTGATGGCCTAAGTAATCATTAAAACTCTGAGTGCGGCAGTGAGTCCTTTACTAAGGAAAACAATCGTCACGATTTTTCCAACCTTTTAGCAAATAAATCGAAGCATTTCTAAATCAGTGACGAAGCAACATTGGCCGGAGTGCAATGCTTTATCGTCTCAGACAGTCGGCGCCTTTGCTTAATGTGTTTCCGATTAAATCGTTTAGGCGTATGCTCCGTCACTTCCCAAGACTGTGGTGAAGGAACGAGGCTTCTTATTGACTTGCGAATGTAGACGGAGAGACCGGAACTTTTTATAAAAAGGTATCTCCGCAGTGATGACTGCTAGGCTAATGCTGTCACCGAATGGAGTCTAAGAACGGGGAAAAGAAAGTGGGTCGTCAGGTGGCGAGATGGGCAGACGACATAGTTGACTTCGGGGGACAAACCTGTATGACGTAGAGATTGGCCCACGGGAAGAGGCCTAAATATAACCAGCACTGGATGAATTCGGGCTGTGGATGAAGATGATGATGGCCTCTGCACTCCTTCGGTAATTGTGCTGAGTAGATCTAGAACCTAGACAAAGAGTGATGTATCAACGATATGATAAGGCGTGTTGTTGAAAATATTTAATTAAATAATTTCAATTTAAAAATATTGAAATAATTTTGAAAGGTCCTGTAGAATTTGTGTCACAATTTTTTTTATTATGGGTTTCTTAAATAAATATCAGACCATAAAATGCATCGAAAAATCCTTATCCGTATACTATAGAAAATATATGTGTTTGCAAAAATAAGCCCGGCTTTCCAATTCGGAAAAATCTTCCCTCAACCAACTCCCGAACTACTTATAAAGTAGCGAATAGATCAGCGGAGTATGTGGAGTCGCCGAGTGTATATCGCATGCCCGCATACCCCAGCAACGTGTCTCGCATGCTAAGCACCCATTGTCCTTGCCTCGGGAATCTGTTCGTTACTTATGTTCGAGCCGTATCGATATAACATGCCGTGAATTATGATTCACGTGTGAAGATCAATGCCTGGTGGATGCTATACATATGTAGATTCTAATAAGGTGGAGTAGTCTTTAGAGATAGTTGGAGCAGTTGTTACAGGTAGTCAGTGGTTTGTAAGTCTAACAATCATTCAAACCAAGGGATATTGTGTTACTTTGACCCAGTACTAATTGGTTTGTAAATAAAATATAAATTACTGGTATTCAGTTGCATCCTTTTAGACTGAAAGCCGTCCTCAACATAGTTGGGAAAAAGGCTAGCCAGATGATGAAGTCTTTTGAGATAGACTATTGTTATTTTAACGTTGGAACTGGTTAGCCAGAATTGTCATCAGCCTCATCATTCTGCCGCTCCTATCCTGATTTAATTGGGGTTGACACAGAAGAAGACATGTGTCATCCTCTTCCATATTTCTCAATTATGTGTTCTTCTGAGTAGTCTGGGTAGCAAGAATACCTTTAACAAATATAGAAGACTGTTTGCAAATAATACGAATCAACACCGAATGTTAACGGTTTCCGGAAATCAGACTCAAAATAAACATCGTTTCTTGAAAATGCTTGTATATCGAGCTATCTTTACAACATACTAAAAATCTTCACACCCAGTTGATTTTACAACACTCGTGAGAAGCTAATAACCTGCTTCTTTAATCTTTAAATCCACACGAAATGAATCCGCTCTAACACTCCTATAAGTCTCAACTAATTACCCCAAACACTTTTGGCGAAAAGCCTTAAAGGTCGAAAGGCAAGAGAGTTTTAATAGGAGAGCAAATCCGCTTTAATCCGGATTATGTTGGGGAAGGAAAAATCTCGACAAGGAAGTGTGAGGTTGCCGAGACTTGGTGAGACTTTCCGAGACTCTTTAGAACTTATCGCGTGTGTGTTCCCAGCTTTAATTAGACGTCGTCGTCGGGCTGAGACATTGCCTTAATTCGGTATTCGGAATCGTTGTTTTTTTTCTTTTTGGAAATAAAAGAGCGTTCAACGTAGTTCGTTGTCGTGTGTTCATGTGTTGATAAAGCCGCGTTGACAAGTGACGATATTGGTTGTGATGTGATGTGTACTCAGTTTAAATAAACGAAATGTGATAGAATGTCAAGTTTGTGACTATTCTTGGAATGCAGATGTGATAATATGTACTTTCATACATCTGACACGTAAGAGCTTTGGTAATGTTGAAGAATCATCTTTACCAGTGAAAGGATATTTAATAGTCAAATACAATTATTTGCCTGCACAGATATTTATAAACTGAGCACGTGCTCAGAAATGACATAATTATGTAACACTAATATTAAAACCTGTTGTTTTAATATCGGTATTACAAACATACTTGTAACAAAAAAAAAACTTGTTTCATTTTCGTCTGTTAGTTTGTTCCGGTTTATCTCCGAAACAGTTGAACTTATTTTGAAAGGGCTTTTACTGGTCTACAGCTGATGTTATAAGGAGTAACCTAGCCTTAAGAGTACCTTATTTTCTATGAATGTTTTAGTGCAAAAAATAAATTTGTTAATTGTGTTCAGTGCAACAGACAATAATAATATAGGATAATGTAAAACTAACAGCTGAAGTACTGACTGCACATTTAATTTATTAAAACCCCAGACACTCCACCTTCACTGGCACAACCATACTACCACATAAACCACAACAGACGAACCATTACCTATGTGTGTTGAACCGGGAGTTTTTCACCCGCCAAAGTTGAGCAGAACTAGATTTTAATTAATGGTCTGTTAAACGAATGCTCTACACGAGCCGAGCATTTTATTTACGGCTAGTTGATCAGTTTTAATTTGATATTCGTTTTGGTAAAGCTAGTGGCTGAATTTGCGGATGAAAAAGTTTATTGTTGGGCGATTACATCTAGGCTTTGGTGCAATGTTTTATTTTTATTTGGCTTTAAAATTTTATTTCTGAAGTTATAGTTTTACTCATATAAACCTAATAGGTAGGTGATGTTGAAACCATTTACATTTTATTACCAAAGAAGATGGACTGTACACATTTAGAAAAAACTCTTAACATAAATATTAAGGACATAAAATAACATAAGCCAAAACCATCGCAATAAAATGACACTTTGAAATGCTCCGTTAGAAATTCTACAACGTTACGCTAAAAAGGTTTCAGCTTTAAAAAAGGACAGTCCCGAAAGAATTTTGGCGACAACGGAGCTGTACAGTCACGAACATAAATATTTTCTATGATACAAATTAGCCAAACGTCAAAAGTTTATTCTCATCATCAGCCTAACACAGGTTGCCGAACACAGGTTTGCCGAAGCAAGGAAAACCTGTTCAGGTGGAGATTCATAGATGATTCTGCCCCCCGTCGGGGCTGCGGGTTGTTCGAAACAGATACCGCGGCCTCGGCACAAAGGGCTAAGAAGGAACATGGGGGGTTTTTAGTCAGTAGAAGTCTGACACTCCCTACCGCTCTGCCCAGAGCGGGAGGATCCTTTAATGATTTCCCACCCTCCAAAAAAACAAAGATGATTTCTGCCCTTTGCCGCGGTATTTCTTTCGAACAACCCGCAGCCCCGACGGGATGATTTCTGCCCTAGAGTGTAAATATGGTGTTGCCCCCTCACAAACGATTTTTGCACATCACAGGAGCTGATAAATGCTACTAAAAGTGCCATACTCATCGCCAAATGAGCTGAGTAAATTTAAATTGTCATCGTGATGTTAAGAAGAAGTTTTTTTTTTTGGAGTGTATGAAATCATCAAATGTCTCCTCCCGCTCCGAGCGGAGCGGAAGGGAGTGTCAGACTTCTTGTGTCTAAAAACCACCCATGTTTCTTCTTAGCCCTTTGTATCCGGGGCCGCGGTATCTCTTTCGAACAACCCGCAGCCCCGACAGGCGTCAGTCCTTGCGGGCCCCTGCAATATTGTTGACATCTCTTTCAGGCGCAAGAAAGAACCCGGAACACGAACGCGCCGTCGACACTGCAAGAAGCTATGCCTAACTTCCAGTCGACAAATTCTACTTTTGTACACACAGCAACTGCCTGTCTGACCTCCACAACCCACTTGTTGAAACCCTCTTGGTAGGACTGGTTGAGACATCAAAAACTATATTACAAGAATAAGATTTTGCAACCCATGCTATTATAAAACAGGAGGAGCTCGTGGCTTAATAAGAACTGCCACTCGGGTCGATCTTTAGGTAAAGCTGTGCTCACCTAGGTCGGTCTGTGGATGGGTGACCGCCCGACATACCGAGTTTCCTCCGTGCCTCGGAAAGCACGTTAAGCTGTTGGTCCCGGCTGCCATATATAGATCTTTGGCAGTCGTTACAGGTAGTCAGTGACCTGAAATTCTGACATCCAGCAGTCTTACCAAAGAGTATCGTATTACCTAGTATTAACTGGGTTGTGGAGGTCAGATAGGCAGTCGCTCCATATAAAATACTGGTATTCAGCTGAATCTGGTGGACTGGAAGCCGACCCTAACATAGTTGGGAAAAGGCTAGGCAGATGATGCTATTATAAAACAGTTATTATTATGACAAAGTTTCAATCGTTATTCCCCAGAAAATATTAGCTCAATGTAATACATATTCATGATGGTGACTGTACCTACCTGAGTAAATGAGCCGTTGACGCATTATGTCAACAAAGCCCTCACGAGGTTATGAAGAGGGTCCTGACTCCTCCGCTGATTCCTGTCATCATGATAACCGTCTACACAAAGACGAGGAAATGATCTCCGGTACACCCTATTGCGTCTTGGGAAAAGGTTTTTATGGGCAATTTCTTTTGGTTGGCTTATAAGGATATCAGTTTAGTAAAGAATGTTTATCGTCTGGTTTAACTAGCTCTTATACAAGTTTTTGGTTGATATATTCTGTACGTACAGAAAAATTGAAAGGAAGTCGTTTATCTTGGTATGATCATGTAATGAGGAGGGATGAAACGCATGTGACTAAAAAAGTGATGGATATAAATATTGATGGATGGAGAGGGAGAGGAAGGCCAAAGAAAAGATGGATGGATTGTGTGAGGAATGATACGAATGAGAAAGGAATAAATGCCATCTTGACGTGTAACAGGGAAGAATGGAAGAAGAAAACGTGTTGTGCCGACCAGAAATAGAATGGGATAAGGGCAGGAAGATGATGATGATATTCTGTGCGTACATTTATGACTGCCTCATTGGGCTAGTGTCTGCTGTGCATAAGGTCCTAGGTTCGATTCCCAGCTGGGGTAAAGTGCTATTGGGTTTTTCTATCAAGATTTTCTCAGAAGCAGCCGCGGAATTTGGGTTTATGCCCGCTTGATGGCAATAGGCCCGCCCCCAATTGCAAGTAAATATCTCAAAGTTTCAATCGTTATTACACGCAAAAATTTGTCTTAATGTAATACCTACATATTTATGTTCGTAGCTGTACCTAAGTAAATGAGCCGTTGACGCATTATACAAAGCCTCACGAGGTTATGAAGAGGGTCCCCACTCCTCAGCTGATTCCTGTCATCACGAATACAGTCCACACAAAGACGTGGAAATGATCTCCGGTACACCCTATTGCGTCTTGGGAAAAGGTTTTTATGGGCAATTTCTTTTGGTTGGCTTATAAGGATATCAGTTTAGTAAAGAATGTTTATCGTCTGGTTTAACATTCTCTAAATACAAGTTTCTTGTTGAAATATTTTGTACAGGCGCACCAATATATTGTATAAGTACACTTAGAAAGATTGGAGAGTGATTTTCTTGCGGAAATTTAACTAATGGAACTTTTTTTTTTGGGCAGAGCAAAAGGGAGTGTCAGACTTCTACTGACTAAAAACCACCCATGTTCCTTCTTAGCCCTTGCGCCGAGGTCGCGGTATCTCTTTCGAACAACCCGCAGCCCCGACGGAATAACTAATGAAACTTCGATTAAAGATCTTCTGTTTCATAATTATATGGGTACCAAAATATATGTGTGTAACTACATAAAATTACAATCGAGAGATTAGGAGAAAATCACTTATAAAAGTCGCTACGTGTAGGTCGCTATATGTCACAGTCAAAACTGTTAATCAGTCAAAACTACTTTTTACCGGTCAAAACTATTAAACATGTGCTTAGAACCTTATTAGGTGGTTTTTGTTTTATTACATCGATACATTTTTTTTTTTTTTAAAACGTTGCCCCACACTAGGAATTTCTCCTGTATCGTGGGTGCGTTTACAAACATTTAAACTCACATACACAAACACCCAGACCCGGAACAACTATCTGTAGGCCATACAAATATTTGTTCCGTGCGGGGATCGAACCCGCGACACGCAGAACAGCAGTCTAATCGCTTAGCCACTGCGCCAACTGCGCCGTCTCAATTAAATAACCTTATGGTCTTTTAGAAACTTATTAGGTTTGTTAGTTCTTTTAGCTAACATATTTTAAAAGAGAAAACGCGTTTTACTTTTAACTTAATAAGGGTTTTGACTGACACCAGTCAAAAGTAGTTTTGACCGATAAACAGTTTTGACTGTAACATAATTGTACATGTTAGTACTCGTGACCTGAAAATATCGCTTTTCTCTTTGTCCTCTGCTACATAATTTTTTTTTTTTTTTAAATCTCCTTTTCTTCCTGCAATCTGTCTTGTCGACATTAAGCTGGACTTTATGTATGTACAAACATGGCGTGCATGGTACAGTATCCAATGATATGTCCATCTAGTATGACTTCTTTATAATTGTGTTAGAGAAGATCTTGAGGAGCACGTCTCTTTAGCCTTTTAAATGTGCGGTTTGGTTGCTGTCCCATTAGACTTCTTGCCAATTGGTTTGGATGGTTCACAATTCTCTTGCTGTAGGGTAGTAAAGAGTTCTTTATTTCATCTTTGACCGTCTTCATTTTAAGATCTCGGTGTAGGTGATTATTTGTAACATACCATGGTGCTCCAGCTATCATACGTATGGTTTTTGACTGGAAGCGTTGTAAAATCTCAATATTTGATTTGGATGCAGTGCCCCACAGCTGCAAAGCATAAGTCCAGACGGGTTTAAGAATACAATTGTAAAGTAGGAGTTTATTTTCCAGTGTAACTTGGGATTTTCTTCTCATGAGCCAATAGATCTTTCTTAGTTGTATGTCGAGCGCCTTTCTTTTAGTTGTTATATGTTTTTTCCAGGTAAGTCGTCTGTCTAAGTAGACACCTAAGTATCGAACCTCATCGGCCTGCGGTATCTTTATTTGATTTAGTTCGACTTCTGGACACGTTTCTCGTCTTAAAGAGAAGGTTATTTGCACTGATTTAGCTTCATTCGCCTTTATACGCCAGTCTTTCAGCCAGTTTGAGATATCATTGAGGTTTCGTTGTAATTTAGCCGATGCTCCAGCTGCGGTTTTATCAATGGCAAGAACCGCTGTATCGTCAGCAAATGTTCCTGTCACTGTGTCTTGTCTGTTCGGTAAGTCTGAGGTATATATAAGATAGAGCATTGGGCCCATTACACTGCCCTGCGGGACTCCTGCTTTTATTTCGTGTAACTTTGTGGTAATGTCGCCATATTTAACATAAAAGTGTCTGTCGCTGAGATATGACTTGATGAGAAGGTAGAAATTTATGGGTAAGCCTTTGCGGATTTTGTACAAAAGTCCATCATGCCAAACACGGTCGAACGCTTGCGAAATGTCCAGGAAGGCGGCAGAACAGAGTTGTTTGCTTTCGAATGAGTAATTAATCTTTTCTACTAGCCTATGTACTTGCTCTATTGTAGCATGTGATTGTCTGAAACCGAACTGATGGTCGGGGATAAGCTTGTTGGCTGTAATTTCTGGTGTAAGACGTTTCAGTATTAGTATTTCCATGACTTTAGATGGAACTGGAAGAAGACTGATCGGGCGGTAAGATTTGACATCAGTAGGGTCTTTGCCAGGTTTAGGAATAATAATAATTTCTGCAACCTTCCATTGTGGCGGAACAAAGTTTTTCCAGAGACATGCGTTGTATAGATAGGTAAGGAATGTAATGCCGACGTCAGGTAGCTCTCGTAAGGTCTTGGCCGTAATAAGATCATACCCCGGTGCCTTATGGATGTTGATTTTTCGGATTGCTGTTAGTACTTCCTGCTTAGTGAACTTTTTTATGGGTTTATCTAGTTGATGTGGTTTACCTAGTTCAGATTTGATTAAACTGGTTTTGCTAGATCCATGATCAGTGTTTGGGGTAAAAACTTCAGAAAGGTGTTGGGCGAATACTGCTACATAATAAATTAAATATTGTTAAAATGTTCATAATCAGTGTATTGTTTTCCAAATTAAGTAGAGGTTCGGTTTCAGACTAATTTGTGGGTATAATATTATTTTACTACGGTCAATTATGACGAAATGGTCAATTAGTTTAATATAAATCATTATTTTTAACTTACTTAGCAGAGAATTTCATACAAATCCTGATCCATTTTTTAATTAATTCAGTAAGTAGTGACTGCTCGGACATCGAGAAATAGACCTTTAATTTATTACTTATTCAGACCTTAGTATACTGCAGTAACAAGAACTAACGGAACAGTCTTTCTACTAAACCTAGACTCTGCTTAGCGTGTAAAACATCTCAGATTACATCGTATCAAGTTTAACTGGAAATGAATAAGAAACATAGCATTGCCATCCCACGTACATTAGAATCAGCGGCAAGTAATCAATGATGTTCCATTATGATTGTGTCTAATTATGTGGGTAGTCAGAACAGTGAGTTCATGGCTGTTTGAGTTCAATGAATAAATTAAGATGATTGGAACTTTTATCATGTTTCGCCCTTTTTCACCTTTCTGCTTCTTCTCCGCGTAAAAGTCTATTGTTGGGTTCATATCAATTTTTTTTTACTCGCGTGCCATATAAGGTTCCGTGAATAATATAAAACATTCAAAAATAACAGAATTTTACCTCTTCTAACATTACAAACATACTGTGCATCAATATAATCCATTTCCAAGGTGTTTACGGCGATCCGGAATTTTAGTATTGTTCGTTTACGTTAACAGTGCTCAACGTAATTAAGGTTATTTAAGGTGTATTTTCATCCCGTCGCAACTGCGGGTTCTTCGCAAGAGATACCGCGGCCTCGACATGAAGGGCTAAGAAGGAACATGGGTGGTTTTTAGTCAGTAGAAGTCTGACACTCCCTTTCGCTCTGCCCAAGAGCGGTTATTTGATGATTTCCCACCCCCCCCAAAAAAAAAAAAGGTGTATTTTCATTCTATGTTTATTTTCGAGCCATTTGGGGTTGAAACTCTAGGACCGTAAGGTCCGATTGGTCACAGTCATTCCATGCCGAGGGTTTCAGTTAATCGATATGACGAACCATCGACTTCAAACTTCCACAGCTGGACAAAGGCCTCCCCAATAGAACGCCATAAAGAACGGCAGCCTGCCGTATGCATCCACCGGTTGCCCGCGACTCTGACGATGTCGTCGGTCCACCTGGTGGGAGGCCTACCAACGCTGCGTCTTCCGGTATATATATACTTCATATTTTTGCCAAAATTCGTACCAGAAAACTGCAAACTTAAAAAAAACATACCAGCTGAAAAGGAACGTCTCACTCCAGTTAGGATAAATAACACACGGGACGCAACCCCGTCAAGTTGCCGAGACAAATACCTCCCTTGTGGCATATTGTGTTTTCACTACTTTTCACTACCCACCTCCGCCCAGGCTGGCCACGATTTACGCGGCCATTCACCGTGGAAAGTGTGGAAACTTAAAGTATACATACCCACATTAAATTTTTTTATTTTTTAAGGAAAGTTGGACAGGAGTTTTGGGAGTTTAGTAACAGTATTTTTCTTTGTTTTTGATGATAAACTAGACGAGTTTTCAGATATTGAGTTAAAAGTTCTCGATAATATAACCTGGGAATAGTATATGAAGTCGCGAAGGTGGTGTGACGATCTGCAGGGCTATTGTGTATCTTTTTAAATGTCAGTGGATATCATAGTGTCCAACTATTAACTGTCAAATGTTTCCATTTTGTACCAAACCAAAACCATTTGACAGTTAATTGATGGACACTATGAATATGATAGCCACTGACATTTAAAAAGATACGCAATAGCCCTGAAGATCTTTTTTCGGGATTTACATGGCCAGATATTGCACAGCAGAGAGAGGTTTGGAAGGAGAAAGGAGAGGCTCAATCACTCTCAGAACATTTGTAGTCCGTCTTACATACTTTTTATTGTGTGGTTTACCCGGTGACAGACGGTTTTGTATGCCAAGAAATATCTCTCAAGCATGCTTGTTTCCTCACGATGTTTTTTTCATTCACTGAAGCAAATGGTAATTATGCAATATACACATGAATCAGAGATATGTGCCTTATTTTTGGCGGGTGGAAGATCATCGAATAACCCCTCCCGCTCTTGGACAGAGCGAAAGGGAGGGAAGGACCCATGTTCCTTCTTAGCCCTTCATGTCGAGGCCGCGATATCTCTTGCAAACAACCCGCAGCAGAGGTGCGTGCCTTGGGTTCGAACTTGACACCATTGACTTGCCTACATTATTATTCGAGTATCCTACATTTAAAATACTGTAAAACAGCCTCATCTCATTACAAAGAAACTAACCACATCCACAAATGAGCACAAAACTTTAATATCATAATAAAATAACTGTCGCTACTCACCTTTCTTACTTACATGTTATAAATAGAGTATAGAAGATAATTAACGCCACGTTCCCGTGAACTCACGGGGTCGAGTGGTTCCCATGCGTCGTACCGTGACGTCTGCTTGCCCCATTGTATCGATACACGGCGATGGGATATCTCCTGTTATGTATAAGCTTCTTTATGTACAATTTTGTGATACCTCGAAGTAAGATGCGGAGTTAGGCAAGCCAGTTCTTATTGATACTGCCTTCCAAAGGTTTTCATTTCAATGTACGAGCATTGATAAACTGTTCCCGTATTGTCCCACTGCAGGTTAATGACCTGCCTCTAGCTTTTCCACACTTATTTCCTCTGCTATTGCAGTCAGATTCTTAGGTAGAAGTCGAGCTATTTCATTGATTTTATGAGTGTGGGAAATCATCAAATGATTCCTCCCGCTCTGGGCAGTGCGGTAAGAAGTGCCAGACTTCTACTGACTTAAAACCACCCATGTTCCTAATCAGCCCTTTTGTGTCTCGGCCGCGGTATCCCTTTCGAACAACCCGCAGCCCCGACGGGCGTCGGCTTTTGCCCCTGCAATGTTACTGAAATCTCTTTGAGGCGCGCGTGGTACACGAACGCGCCGTCAACACGGCCTGTCGTCGTCATAAGACGGACGGAGTTAGCCCATTACTCACCGTGTACAGGCCCGCGCCTAGGGTGGCCGGAAGCCATCACGTGGCCCCCGACGCCCGGAGCGTCTCTCGCGGCGGCTGGGACGAGAGGTTCTCTCCCTCTCACGTCCGCCACCTCCTGGTCAATGTCCTGCCTTTACCTTTCTACTTATTTTAAAGGCTAGTCAGATTCTTTGCTAGTCTAGCACACCTCATCCTTCCATATTCACCTTCCTAGCAATCAGTAGTACTGAACATAGGCATATAAAAGGATTGTGTGGTTTTATGAAACCACGGTAAAAGTGAAACTTTTTTTTAGACATTTAACTAAATTTTTTAGGAATAATATTCCATTAAGGGTATAAAAATCGCTTTATCAATCTTAATTTTATACTTGTGGCACAAATGAGTAAGTCTATACACTAGTACACTACACGGTCAGCCGCTGCGAACTATAGGCGCCGCCATATTGGCCCTGGCTGCTCTGACGAGCGCCTTTCACTTTATCCCTACTCCGCTCCGCGGCCGACCATCACGCGACATGCAATGCAACACACATACGAAAAAGTTTGAGACGATGGAATAAAAGTTTCACTTTAAAAACCACATAACAAGATCAAGATTAGTGATATCGTTCCAAGCATAAATGATCAAGTTTTGCTTATCTAAAGCATGTGAAACCACTTAATTAACGCAGGATAATAAACAGCTTCTGATTCTTTTTACTTTCAATGTCTATGGCGACAGGAAATACCAATGCTCGCCTACGCGTCGCAGTTCTAGAAATACGAACCTGAGTACAAGTTACTACCATCTGTCAAATGTCTTAAATGGATTTTCAACTTTATCGCTAAAGCATTAGGCTCAAGGTTAATTGGGAAATTTAAAGTCTTTTTTTTTTTTTAGGGGGTGGAAAATCACCAAATAACCCCTCCCGCTCTTGGGCAGAGCGAAAGGGAGTGTCAGACTTCTACTGACTAAAAACCACCCATGTTCCTTCTTAGCCCTTCATGTCGAGGCCGCGGTATCTCTTGCGAACATGCGAACAACCCGCAGCCCCGACGGGAGAAATTTAAAGTCTCGGGTAGCTTAATGTGCTTTCGTCTGTACAAAAAAAACATCATCATGTGCCTAGCCAAGCTTTTTCCCAATAATGTTGGGGTCGGCTTCCAGTCTAACCCAATGCAGCTGAATACCAGTATTTTACATGCACCAGGTTAATACTGGGTAATATGATACACTTCTATGAAACCTTTTAATCTTCAGATTATCTTGTAATAAGTTATTATTAAAGCATGTAGAGATGATTACATAATTGCTACTGTTTTGTCTAAGTCTGGTCTCACGATCGTGGGATGCGGCAAAACTTGCTGTAAATTTGTAAGCAATGTCATTTTAATACTAGGTTTGTATTAAGGTTTGTGTTAGGTCTGTATTTAAAGGACTATGGCGTTTACTCAATCATGAGAAAATATACAGAATAGGTACAGTTTATGGAGTCATTCACAGCAAGTTTAAAAGGGCTCGCGGTTACCCGTATGGTTGATTGTGGTTTTGTGAAATTATTATTCTTGCATTGTTAGATTGAACCAGTTTTTAAAAGAAACTTTTCTGAGGAGCTTGCTGGTTGGTCTCATCTGCCATAAATAACATCACACCTGTTATTCCTAAAGGGTTAGGCAGAGGAGTACCTAATAGTATCTACACCCACTTTCACCAGTTATGTCTAACACAAATCCAGACTCCGTGAATGAGAAATTCTTGATAAAAAGACCAATTACACTTCGTGGGTGGTACTATCTACCATAATTGTTATTAAAAGTAAAGGTTTCCCAAATATAAAAGTTATTTATGGGAAAATAAACAAAGCAGTTAAGTAAGCAGCATGGTCCAACGTAAAGCCAAAACTGCAGCAAGCAATACCATGGCAACCGTCAAAATAATCATCCAATCCCGTACAGGATCATCATATCCCAAGAAAAAACAAGAAAACCATCTCGTTATCACAGGATTATCCTTAAAAATAAGCAAGATAAAACTCAAAAAGAAGAATAATAAAATTCAGGACGAAGTACCTAATAATCTACCCAGTTTAGGCCTCTTAAAATTCGCACAATTTTAATTATAAAATTTAAATTTATTTCCAAGTTGAAATACCGAGTGTTTCAATCGAGTCAATTACTTGACTCGGCTGCTCGATTAGTACCATTGACTGTCACAACGAGATTTCGAGGGTCCTGGAACGGATAATTATTTTAGGAGATTGATCTTTGAGATGTTGACCGTATTATAGAAGGGTATGTTTAGTTACCTTCGTTATGGTAATCTTTAGGGGTATACACAGAATTCGATATTATTAGTCAGTGTGGGGTAATAAGCAGTTTGAAGTCAAAGCATACATTATATAAGGTAGACTACACCGACGACGCACAAACGGGACCACGAATTCAGAACATCTTTCGTGATTGTTTCCTACAAAATTTAATAAACTAAAAACGTACGGAACAGCTGATGATTGTACGTGATGGTAACCGTTTGTGCGTCAGCCCCTTCCACCATGTGTAGCAAATGGGATATTTCCAATAGTTCTGTTTTTTGTCAATTTCTTCTCTTTTAACAGAAAGAATCGTTCCGTTATTAGAGAAGCGTTAAAATACTAAAGCTTTGGGCAAAGCTACTTAATACGTATGAACCATTGGTTTAGATCTTTAAAAATGATCTTTAAAAAGAGGAACTATAACCCTCCTTTTGGTCTGCTTCTTATCTAACATTTCCTATAATAGCTAGCAAGGACAACTACACAAAATTAACAGTATCTTGGTGGCAACATACATTTAACTGTCACAAATGAACTCAAGATTTATTCTAATCCAGACAACATATCACGTCAAATAGTAAATAGAACTATAGTTAGACAGGACCATAATATACGCAAATAATAGTGCTAGCCTGAAAGCCTATTACCGAGATATAAAAAAGCACAGAAGACCCACTCCAAACAAGGCATGAAGTAAAGTGAAAACAAACGTAGATATAAGAGACAAACCCACAAATTTTTGGAACCGTCCCTTGGTTCATCAGGAGACATGGTCAACTTTTGCCTCACTACTAGAAAGCCGATTCAGAGCTATGGAAAATATCACCAGTATTAGGAAGAAAGACAGAAAGGGATAGAAAGGATACATCAATGGTCGCTGGTAGCGTATACCCTTATAAAATAGCGATAGTTTTCGAAATATTTACCATAGAAATCGTACCGTGTCGGTGTTTCGCTAGCAATTAAGACATGATAAAATGTTTGCTTATGCAAAAGAGCTGCAGAAAATATTTAAAGTCCTTCTCGTTTCTCTTACTAGTTCTGGTTCTGGCCTCATTGAAACCATTATTTATAACTGTCTATTGCTTTGTCTACGAACAAATGTGAGTCGCGAGTGCACTTATGCTAGCTATATCTGCGTAGACGCATGTCTATGTGTGCGAGCCTTTGCACTCGTTGTTCAGGCTTCAGAGCAAGCCTTCTGGTATTTATCTATTCTGTGCTATAACGCTCATTGGTTCGATTATCCGATCAGACTGGACGTGAGAGCATTATCGTATTACCTGTGCAGTGTCAGTATTTCACAATCAGTGGGCACTAATCTGCACAGTTTCTAGAATTTATGTCTCGACTGACCATTGGCATTTACATCGCTATCTGCAGGTATTCAGGCTAATATTGGTTACGATAGTGAGTCTATCTGTGTCCTAGTCTTTAAAATATTAAAAAGTCTAGAAACTTATTCCAGGACATCGAGAATTTTAAAAACCTCTATTTGTATTATTTGAAGTCCCTTAACGTTGTTTAAACTACTAGCTAATGCTACCTTTTACGTGGTAAATGAAATCCCTACGCTCATCGCTCACGCAGGGTATTTCTAGTAAAATTGTAACTAGAACTTACCTCAGTTCAGAAGCAACATGGTTAGTGCATGTTTCGAAGTCAAAACACGCAGGAATAATGTATGAAGTATTATAATATCCTTCTGTTAAAGTAGTAACAGTAGTTCATGTTCCACACGCATTGGAATAACCAGTTTGTGTACAAATAGTACCGGATTATAGGCGGCTATGCAGCTGATGAGTTTCGTTTTCATTCTCAGAAATGGTGTCCATTGGTGTTGGTGTTGATTGGTGTAGGAGCTCGTGGCTTAATAAGAACTGCCACTCGGGTCGATCTTAAGGTTAAGCTGTGCTTGCCTAGGTCGGTCTGTGGATGGGTGACCGCCCGACAAACCGAGTTTCCTCCGTGCCTCGGAAAGCATGTTAAGGCTTGTATTCACGCCAATGACCTTGTGCATACAAACTACCCCTCTCGGTCGTAGATACGGACTTTAAACGGACGCATTTTTCATTTATTATAATTAAAATAATACATGTTTTTAAAAAGTAACAAAACCAAATTATTTTCCTTTGTATTTCAAAGCAGTAGATATTTTTTTTATATATTATTTTGTTAAAAAATGAAGGAGTAAAATGGTTCCATTCAACGATTTAGAGGTGATTTTGTGGATTTTTTTTCTTATTATGTGATACCGATACAAAAATTATGGCTAAACCAAATTACGTGTCATATCATGTAGATTACTAACAATTTTTCTCAGATGTAATTTCTCTGTAAGTGCCGGTGAAAAACTGCTTCATCTGCACGCTGTTTTTAAGCTTTTTCGAGAGAGGAGCCTTAAGCTGTTGGTCCCGGCTGCCATATATAGATCTTTGGCAGTCGTTACAGGTAGTCAGAGACCTGAAATTCTGACACCCAGTCTAACCAGAGAGTATCGTATTACCTAGTATTAACTGGGTTGTGGAGGTCAGATAGGCAGTCGCTCCGTGTAAAATACTGGTATTCAGCTGCATCCGGTTAGACTGGACGCCGACCCTAACATAGCTGGGAAATGGCTAGGCAGATGATGATGGTGTCCATTACACACACTATATGCATTGAACTTAATTTTTTCCTAGCTTGAATCTTCCTACTCCTGGGCAAAAGCCTCCAACATCCAACTTAGTGTTTTTTATTACACTATCATCAGGGTGCGGTACCTTGTAAAAGTGTCTGATTTATTTTGAATACAAAAAACTATTTTAACAGTAAGTTACATAATGTCCTAACACTATAGCCATTCAAGGTTTATCTGTTGTTTTCGCGTCACCGCATATTCAGTTCAGCAACATCCACTGGGGGACTGGCGTCCCCTGTATACCTACAATCATACACAAACTGGGGGAAGGCAGAATCTGTAGAACGCCGCCTGCTACAATCCTTATGCATATTCTATGCAACAACGTTAATAAATCTGGGGGTCTAAGTCAATAATGGCCACTTCAGCAGAATCATAATAGGATAATAACATGAATCACGTAAACATTCTTATAATGGTCGCAGACGCAGTTAACATTATGAGTTGTCACGTTTTGTGACCATTTTACGAAATGTAGCGTAATTCATATTCTTC
The DNA here is from genome assembly GCA_949774965.1 of Diarsia brunnea. Taxonomy (NCBI): domain Eukaryota; kingdom Metazoa; phylum Arthropoda; class Insecta; order Lepidoptera; family Noctuidae; genus Diarsia; species Diarsia brunnea. Next base: position 16,347,639 of record OX459001.1, read on the forward strand.
TACTCGAATCGATGACTCAGATTTTGTCCGACCAGTACCTTCGTAGCAATTTTTTTTTTGTGAATGAGAAATGGAGCGGAAGGGAGTGTCAGACTTGCACTGACTAAAACCCACCTACTCTTTCGAACAGTCCCGCAGCCCCGGCTGGCGTCAGTCCTTGCGAATCCTTTCCAATTTGCTGACATCTCTTTGAGGCGCGCGTGAAACACGAACGCTCCGTCGCCGCGTCGACACGGCTTGTCGTCATAAGACGGACGGACGGCGAGCTAGACCATTACTCACCGTCCACAGGCCCATGCCTACGGTGGCTGGAAGCCATAACGTGGCATCCGACGCCCGGGTCGTCTCCCGCGGCGGTTGGAACGAGAGGCTCTCACGGTCCTCCACCTCCTTCGCTTTTATGACTTGGACAGCTCTGTCGTTTGCTTCATTCAAGTCCTGGAAAGTGTTGTTGGTTGTAATTCATATTTACAGATTGTTCAAAAATAGAACTTAGTAAATGTAAATACGGTGGTCAAATACCTTGAAATCATCCGTAATTAAGTAATTATGCTGTACTCTAGATAGGACAAAAAGTTTAATGGAATTCCCAGACCCAAAGCGTTCTGCGGTCGGTGGGTGCTCGACCGAATTCTAGGCGATTTTACACAAAAGACAATTTAATGTCCGCTCGGAATTATATCGAAGTATTTCGGGAAATAAAATTACCCGACTGTAAAGATTTATTGAAAAGAATATTGTTTATTCATCTGTGGCAGAATTTATTGAAAGAAAAAGTATATTTCGAATGCTTCGTTGGTCTAGTGGTCAAAAACGCGATTGTTGAGCATGATGGTCCTGAATTCAATTCCCGTGTTGGACAAAGTGTTATTGGGTTTTTATTAGGAATTTCTCATTAGCAGCCGCTGGATCTGTAAACTGTGTGTCCGGCAAAAGACTGGCCTCCTGGTCGCTCCATGTAAAATACTGGTATTCAGCTTCATCCGGTTTGACTGGAAGCCGACCCCAACATAGTCGGGATAAGGGTATGCAGATGAATATACTGGCTATCTGTCGACAACATGTGTATATTTTATACAGAACCTCATTTCCTGATATTGTTATTGCAGCTATAACTTCAATAAAAAGTAGATAAGACACTTACGGAAACTATCCCGAACCCGATTTTACCTAATACAGACTTAATACGATAGTCTTCCTTATATGGCAAAATGGCAACCTACCAAATAACAAAACATAGCACTCGTAATCCAATAATCGTTTACAATCTTTCCGAATGGCATTCGGATAACAGAATCGGTAGTCCTACTGTTAAATTGCGGTATACTCGGGCACAGCGGTGTTATGACTGGGGAGCCTACCGTCACCTCTTATTTAGTAATTGGGCTAGTGGTCGCGACATCTGAACATGGGGTATTCGTATTCTAGGTGAGGCAAAATCTTATTGGGGTTTTCATCAGGAATTTCTCAGACACGGTGTCTGAATATGCGCCTGGTTGATTAAACGGTTAACGAACTCAGAAACTAGTTTTTATTTTCAAAAAAGGTTTATTTTTTGTTTTTCCGTTCATACTTGTCATATGCTAGACAAATATTTGCTATGCATATATTTTACATAGATCACAATAAATATCTTGGTACTTAATAGACTTTTTCCCAAAATAATGGACTCTAACAAACTAACTGGCGAAATGTGGGTGTGCTTATTCCTTTAGCTCATCATTGTTGCTGGGGAGTTTGTTCCGCCACTTCTTCTTTCCAGCAAAAAACACTAGGAAGTGTCGAAGGGTGGGCGTTTTGGGGGACTGTCACTTGTAAATGAGTAAAGTAAAGTAAAGTAAATTTTGACGTTCGAAAAGTGCTGATTATCAGCCTAGTTTGAATAAATGACTTTTGATTTTGATTTTTTGATTTCATCCCAGGGGGTCAGGCCCTCCCGTCGTGGCTGCGGGTTGTTCGAAAGAGATACCGCGGCCTCGGCGCAAGAGCTAAAAAGGAACATGGGTGGTTTTTAGTCAGTAGAAGTCTGACTCTCCCTTTTGCTCTGCCCAGAGCGGGATGATGATGAGGATGATTTCCCAACCCCCAAAAAAAAAAAAAGTGGGTCAGGACCTTGGGATAAGTTTGACGAGAGATTGAGCTAGATGGACATCTAAAGGGAAAGGAATGCAGCTATGCAGGACTGCCTAGCTCCATCCCTTTCCCACAATGACGCTGAAGTGACATTAAGTACTGGTATATGACGTGGTACAGTGCCTGATCAAATATGCAACACATTCTATTAGTGAGAATGGAGGATGTTCGCTCGACGTGCATATTTTATGGGTACTAGCAATGTTGGATTGATTAATACTCGTGGACATTGGTGATTAGCGTATTACTTGTGTTTCTGTTTCCTGTGGAATTCAGACACTGGATTTAGTTTCCGATAATCTGTATACGGTGTTTAGTCTTATTTGAATTTAGTATCTTAGTGGAAGGTGTTATGGATGAATTTACGATGTAATGTAGGTATAAAGTAGTTTAGGATGGTGATAATCTATTTTTTTAAGTTGGGCATTCCAGCTTGTATGATTTCTTTTGCAATTCGTTTGTTGCATTTACTGTTAGGTACATCTCTGCCTAATCCTTCGGGGATAACAGACGTGATGTTATGTTATTTAATTCCTTTGTAAATCAAGTTTTTTTGATGTCACCGGATTTTTAATGCGTTTGATTGTATTTTGAGCCGCTCTACATATTGGATTCAGTTACAATATGAATGAACAACCTTTAACACATGTTTATTTGAAAATATTCAATTTGTAGGTAATATATTGAAAATATTAAACGTTTATAAAAATAAACTGTTTTCAGGCAAAGTTATTTATTAAATTCTTTACATACACTAATATACAGAATTAGACATAATTCCGTATGCATTTAAATACCAGTTCTTCCAATCTTAAAAAGTTAATAACTCTTGTGTAAAACATAACCATTTTATTAAATTATTTAACATTACACATACCAACATACTTACACATAAATAAAAACAAAACTCACATCCAGTTAACTATCAAAGTCTGATGACGCCTTATTATACAAAACTTTAAATTCAAAATTGTCACTGTCCCGATAGAAGCGTTGTCTGCGCGAGTGTACGTGTGGCATACAAATGTTCTGATTCCCAGTAATGGGACGAGCGGGCCGCCGTCATAACACCATAATGTGCTCGACTGTACATGGGTACAGACAGACTCTTCAATAATTTATCGGATGACCACCTTCTGGACGCAGTTTTGTGGTTAAGCTTACTTAAAATAAATATTCTTAGTTATAGAGAGATAGTTTTAGAATGATCATAGAAAATATTTTTGTTGTAAATTTACCCTTACAACAAAAATATTTCTCTATGTATGTTTAAATATTGTAGAAGTTTTTATAGTTACTGAAATAAAATTTATTATTATTATATTATATATTATTATATTATAAGTACCTTTTGAAAATGACTTCATGACTTTAGACTTCATAAGGGGTAACTATCCTATTACCTCGTTTCTAGCTTGTGGAGATCAAATAGGCAGTTACTTTATGTAAGATTCATGTATTCAGCTGCATCTGTTTAGACTGGCCACCGATCTCAACATGGTAAGGAAAACGTTACCTACTCAGAAGATCATGAAATGGCTACATGTCGCTATAGTGAAAGTTTGTAAAGTGGGATGTTTGTAACTCTTTCACGCAAAACTACTGACCGCATTTGAATGAAACTTTGCACTCATACAATTATAACCTGCAATAGCTCATCTCCGTGGTACAATCCCCGTGGGACAATTACCGAACTCCACGAGGGTGAATCCACGGCCATAAGCAAGTTTAGAATAAAAGTAACTATGTAAGTTTATCATGATAAACGGTGGTGCATAAACAAATGACAGTTGCATCACTCATCCAACGCTAACTTCTAATCAGACCATGCAGTCTTCAGAACTTACAAGATACTTAGCTTGCAAATAATTCATACAAAGTTATCAAGTTTCATAACAATGAACCCACAATCACCAACAGTAGCAGAACTTACTCCAAACTTATCATTCGCTGACTATAGAGTACAGTCTACACAGAACAATGCGATTAGACCGTGAACTTCGAATCTCGGCTCAAGTCTTCGTCGTCACAGATATACACACATCAAAAGTGTCTAGGGATCAACATATATTTTTGCAATAACTTTTCTCCTGATTGATATTAATTAAAATTTTCTTTAAGGATTCATCAAATAAAGTGTTTTCGTTTGTCACAGTAACGATAAACCAAGTCACCTTTGCATTAATAAAGAAATTTGCCATTTTCCTAATAAAGGGATTTTTGACATTTGAACCACTAACATTAAAGTTCGAAAAAAAGACTGAAATAACAGTTTTCTTTAAAATTTTATTGGGTAACTTAAACAATTAATAATCCGTGTTTCTACCCCGAACACTAACAACACAAGAACATCGGTTTGGCATACTCAAAATGAGTTCATCCAAATCACGCTGTGGAATGGCCGCCCATGTTCGTTGCAACAACAAAAAAAGGTCTTCTTGCGACTGGATACCCTCCATATTCGGCAGAGCTCTTCTCTGTAGCATATCCCATGCATGCTCAATCGGGTTCAAGTCTGGCGACTGAGCAGGCCAGGGCAGGACATTGATGTTAGCTGCGGCGAGAGTCTGTCTTACAACTCTTGCGGTGTGCGGTCGTGCATTATCATGCATTAACTGAAATAAGGGACCGATTTGCACTTGTAGAGGAACGATGACCTCTGATACAATCGTCTCAGCATAAATTTGAGCGTTGAGGTTGCCTCTTATCCAAATCAACTCAGTTCTTCCGCCGATCCAAATACCCGCCCATACCATGATGGTTCCACCACTATAAGGATGGACTTCCTGGCAGGATTTTAATCGCTGTTGGCGTCCAGGGGTTCTCCAGTGTCGTATACGTCTTGTATCCGGTCTCATACCAAAACGAGACTCATCAGAAAAGCACACGAAACGCCATTGTTCTTCTGCCCAATTTCTGTGTTCAAGAGCCCATTGATATCGAATCCTACGATTGTGCATTGCTATAGGTGGTACCCGTAGCGGTCTTCGGGAATGAAGGTTCACTTCATGCAAGCGGTTTCTGACTGTTTGGTCGCTAATTAAGTTCCCTGAAGAGTGATGAAGCCTCACGGCTAACATCATGGCGGTTATTGTTGGAGCTCTTCGAGTTAAGATTTGAATGTATCGGTCTTGTCTCCGTGTGGTGCAGCGATACCGTCCTCCATGGCGCTCAGCCACGGTACCAGTGCTTCGGTAACGTGTCCAAAGTCGACTGATAACACTCTGACTTGTATTCAGAGCTAAAGCCACAGTACGTTGCCGGGAACCAGCTTCTATCATTCCCACGGCTCTGAGCATTTCTTCCCTGCTTAAATGACGTCGCCGCTCCATAATAACGTTGGTTTTAATCAGTAGTAGGGAAACAGTAGCACTAATAATGTCTTCAATGCGTTGTATGTTTTTATAGGGAAAATATTGACAGCTGATTTTCATCTTTTACTCGAATTTGATTCACAGTTCCTGATTCAAATTATGAAATGCACCAAAAAGGATCCATATAAATTTATAAAATCATAAATTTATTACAAAGCCACATCTCAATCTCAAGAAATCCGCATAAAAATGCTTGATCCCTAGACACTTTTGATGTGTGTAGATATTCCTAGATAACATCAAATGACTCCTCCCGCTCTGGGTGGAGCGAAATGGAGCGTCGAGACTTCTACTGACTAGAAACCACCCATGTTCCTTCTTAGCCCTTTGTATCCGGGCCGTGGTATCTCTTTCGAATAACCCGCAGCTAACGCAAGTATCACCACTATTTGTATTCCCGTCTCTGTTTGTCGCGAAAATGGTGGGGTCATCAACACGTTAGTACTGAGACGTAAGTGTGCGCTGTTGATGCACTGCTAATTACTACTAAATAATAAAATTGTTGACCTTAGCTTGCCTACCTTGTTTGCGGCTCCCTCCCTATGGGCGTACCCAAACAGCTCGATATATGCTCACTTTTTTGACTACCTACCTACAACAACATAAACACTATTTAGTTACTATACAATGTGTATAGCGTTAAGTTCTCTGAATATGTCGTTCTCTGAATATCTGAATATGTCGTCTTTACAGATATCATGTATGGGTTTAATATAAAAAGTTTAAAGAATAATGTTCAATCATTCTGTTCTGTTCAAAAGTTCTTGAGTTATAACGGTGTAACTTTGTTGATTTTAAACAAATTAGCTTGTTGCGACAGTCACCTCGTAAAATCCTAATCATTGTGTTGCCTTTATGCCAATTCATTTGGGGTCGGCGCAGCATGTGTTATTGTTCCATACTTCTCTATTACCAGACTCTATACTATCTCATCAGACACCTTCTTTCTTGCTATATCATTCTTTACACAGTTCATCCATTGTTTCTTTTCCTCGTTCTTTCACGATATTTTCCTCTACATTCACCTCGTTAAATATAAAATACCGCGAAGTAGCTGCTCTTGGGTTATCTAGGCATATGTATATCTGTGTCACAGCCCTAACAATGCAAGTCTCAAGATGTACAATTTAATAATCAGAGGAAACTTGGGGAACTAGGCTAAACATTGGCTAACTCACTTAGGCCAGTCCAGACTCCAGAGCATAGTGCACTAGTTTTGTTTGTGATCTCTGAAGGAGAAGTTTCATTGTTATGCATAATGACGATACCTTCAATATTGGTAAAGTTCATGTAATATGAACTGCCTCGTTGGTCTGGTGATTGTAAGCAGGATTGCTGATCATGAGGTCTTAGTTTCAATTCCCAGGTCGAGCCCAGTGGGTTTTTTCATCAGGAATTTCATAGTAGCAGCCACGGACTTGGGTTTGTATGTGGCGTATTTGGTTCAATTTCTAGGGTATGCAAAGTCCTAATAGGCTTTTAATAAATCTAGACTCTGAGCAGCTGTTACGAAAATTTAAAACCCTCATGTAAAAGAGGTCGCGCTAAGCACCGTGTCGTAGGAGTGAATAGTCCAGCCCTGGAAATCGAACTCGTGCTTAATAGTAGCGCTTGCGACTACTACATCAATAGTTTTCTCAATATTGCAAGCTTAGACTTATCAAATAGTTCCGTCGAACGGCTAGTTCATGCTTGCAACTTGCAGTGTCATCATCTGAAGTTTTAGACAATGTGAGGAGAAACTTTTAATTGGTTGACCTCAACAACTTTTGAGTAGGTGCCTAACTTGTCAGGTGATTTACTATCTGTGCCTCGAAACTTTCGAGTTCTAGGCTTAGTTTTATGATAGTCTAGTTGGCTAGCGACTATTGACCATTTTGTAAACTTCTAACGAGCGGTGAGCGTACATTTCGATTTTACGAACTGTCGGTAGTTCGCTTAATCGGAGACTTGGCTTAATATTTTTCGGGTTACTTCACTGCCTGAACATTGCGTGTTTTTGAGTGGAGACCGTGAATCGGCAAGCGTAAGGTGGGACGCCCTCAGGCTCGGTGGAGCGAAGATCTTCGCAGGGTGGCTGGTAGCAGCTGGATGAGAGTTGACGAGAATCGAGTAGAGTGGCGTGCGATTGGGGATGCCTATGTCTAGCAGTGGACTGCTGAAGGCTGATGATGGTCATTGCCTGCATTCTTTAAAAAGTTGATAGGCACCAGAGGGAAAGGAATTTGTATAAATCTTGTTTAATTTGTTTGCTTCTCCGCCCGTAACGATAACTTAGATTATCCTATCCATCCTTAATAAAGTAAGGACTTCTTAGAGCTTGATTTATTTACCGATCCAAGATAAATATGTTCCTTCAAAAACATTGTTGCATGTTACACTTCACAACACAATAGCGACGCTTTTGTGTTGAGTAGTAAAAGTTTACAGGATTCACACAAAACATAATATTTTCATTGTTATAACCCAAAAATGTCTCAATATAAGTCGTAAAAGTGTTGATAGACATCTCTTAACTTGTTTGTAGTCGTCTTGAAATAGCGGACAGACCTGTTCTCGGTGCTCTCGAATATGGCGACATTGTTGACATCTGGACAAGTTTGTCTGTCAGTCTGTCGGTTACAGTTGCCACTGAGTTTGTATTACAAATAAGTGTGTTCTTAAAATAAATGTATTGACGATAGTAAACATAAATACGTCTATAATTCCTGAAGAGAAAGACAGAACCCGTCGGGGCTGCGGGTTGTTTGAAAGAGATACCTTGGCCCCGGCACAAGGGCTAAGAAGGAACATGGGTGGATTTTAGTCAGTAGAAGTCTGGCACTCCCTTCCGCTCTGCCCAAGAGCGGGAGGGGTTATTTGATGATTTCCCAATTTCCCCAGCTACGTTTAAGTCCCACATTATAGGGGTGTCCTGTGACCTATTGCCATCAACCGGGCGGAAAATTCATCCTAAGCTACTTAAAGATCTCAGAATAGTTGAATTTCACAGAAGACATCCCGTATTTCAGTGCAAGTTTTCTAAGAAAGGTTTTCAGCATCAATATAGCATTATAGCCTTCATGTTGTACATTTAGTTACGCCTCGACAATTTATTCTGCTAAAAGATCACTGACCAAATATTATGACATCAGACAACCAAAAAAAAAACAATTTTAATCTCTTTAGTCAGAGTCAACAACGGAAAGAAAAGGCAACAACACTATTGTGCCTTGTGACGCTTCAATAATCACCGCACAAAAAACTACCCTCGTCTCAACTCACACCTGTCAACCTATAATAGGATGTTTCATGCGCCATTGAATTTTTGCCGCGAAAAATAATCCTTTAAACGTTTTATACAGCCATCTTGTTTCGATTGAACCGGTTTAAACCGCTTTATTTAATATGTTTGTGCTGTATCGTGTATTTGTTAAGTGTTACTGCGAATTAATTGGCGCATCTGGAAGCAAATGAACGTTTTTTTTGTTAACAAGTTGTTGGTAATCTCATTTGAGGTTCCGACGAGAATTGTGTGAACATTGGAGAGTTGATTTTGAATTCATATTTTGTTTATTTACTGGACGATTTCTGATTTGACTGACGTGCGCTGTTGTCATACTTTCTTTTGATTTTCCGCCAAAATGTCCACCTTTTTCTGCTTTATTCAAAATTGACTGGTAGAAAACGCTTAAATAATTAAGTAAACCTCTCCTTCTGGCCTAATATTCCGTCTTTATTTGTCTTTATGGCGATCACCAGAAAAGCGCCGACACGATTAAGTTATGTAGAAGTCCCAGGTTAACAATTTAACTGTTTTGGATCCTGCAATGAAATTAATCAGAAAAGAATAGCGGGGGAGTACGAAAAACATAATTTCCACTCCAACCGTGCGGGAGACAGCTTGGTTCTGTGGATCATGCACCCACTAAAAACCCCTCCGTGAACCTACCAAATTGTAATAGGCCCAGAACCATCTTTACCCAACCATAGACCTACTTTATTCCTTAGTCTACCCACAAAGATAGATAAATACCTCTATAATCAAGCCAGACACAGCAAGCCGCTTATGTCCTCCAACGGAATTTGCACAAACTTGAAAATTTAATGAATAAGTCCCCATGTTCTGGTCTCGAGACCCGTTCTCCTCATGTTAAGCCTTTGAATGTCTTTAAGATGTGTCTGTATGTCTTGGGACGTCGCAATTTGACTAATGTGTGGTTATACCATGGAAGTGAGTGGATTAATCATGTTTTACTTGGTTTATTTCCTGTTTTTGGTTAGTTGGAACTTTGGAAGTGTAAACTGGGGATATCTAAGTTCTGCATTCTGTTCTGGTGAAGGTTTTTTGTTTTTGGGAGCTGTATTCGTATATTTTGACGCTCATAAGAGATGACTTAAAGGACTATATACCTACCTACCTATTTGATTTAAAGGACTATATATCTACCTACCTATTTGATTTAAAGGACTATATACCTACCTTATACCTATTAATTTTCAAGATAATGATGATTATGACTTTAGGCCACGTAGAGTCTTCTGGAAATATGAATACAGCAAATCTTGAGAGGAGATCAGGAGTGATCTCCTCTCAAGATTTTCCTATGTAATTATTGTAAATAATCACATTTCACAACAGTAAAGTATCACATAATAATCTAAATACTTATTCGAAAGCAATATCCACTTACGCGATACATTGACATGTTACGAAGAACATACTGTTACGTCGGTCATCTAGAACCTTCAAGAAACCTCGCTTATAATTGTGTTGTGCCTAAAACACTCCAGTACATTCTGTAGGTATAGTTTCATTATGTTTACAAGGTCAGCACGGCGGGCGTCGGCGACATAATTGCCATTGTAATTTCGACCGTATGCCGAGTGCGTAACGTAACTTCTTCCTTGTTGGTTCTTTTATCTTTAAGTTTATTTTTTAGTTATTTTTCTTTGTGAATATTGTATTCATTTTTAGTTAATAATAGGGAATTTTCTGGAACTTCTTTTGTGTGTTTGAGTATAAAAGGACCAACAGAGGTCGGAGCAGGCAGTCTACTTTTCAAGCGAGACAACGAAAGGTTCGAAGAGATATCTAGTGCGATAAAGTGTTCAGCAGTGTTTTTGTGATTGTGTATTTAGTGTTTTGTGTTAAATAAAGTTATTTCGTGTGTTTAATTGGTAGTGTTTTTATTTATCCCATACCCAGCTCGTAACAATACTATACTTGTCTATTTGTACATAACATTAATAATCTAAATTCTTTTACTGCCGCACTCAGAGAGCTTTAATGATTACTTAGGCCATCACTTAGTAAAGGTTTTGACAGTTTTGTCATACAAAAGTATGTCAAATCTTTACTAAGTGACGGTTTAAGTAATCATTAAATATCTATGAGTACCGCAGTTAGATTCATTACATTCATGTAAAGTAAGCGGGAATAAGAGAAAGTCATGTCTTTTGACGAATGGCGTTGATTTACTAATTAAGTTTAATCTAATGTGGAGTGTTGTTGAGTGAGATAATTATAATTACGAAATTAATAGAGCATACATTTAATCCTTAAATCTAAAAGCTACGGAATATACAGACAATTTTCGTCTATATGAGTATATTCTAATAAATAATAACGAATCTATGGATATAAAGCCTGCTTAGAATGGAAGACGAATTAAACATAATTGAGAAAAAGCCAAGCAAATGATGAACAACCTGGCTGTTTTAAAATATATTCAATAATAAACTTACGTCACATAACATCACACCTGAAATCCACGAAGGGTTAGACAGAGGAGTACCTAATAGTTCACCCACATTTCGCCAGTAATGGTTAAGTCCCATGGAATAGGAGGCGAGCCTATTGCTATCAACCAGACACAAATCCAGACTCCGTGGCTGGTACAGATAAATTCCTGAGTAAACTTACCTACTCCTTAATTATTTCAGCGTTGTGTAAGCTTGTATTCGCTAATGAATTGTGTAAATCATTAGCGAATACTAAACAATACCGATCATTACGTACAACATCAGAAAGATCAAAATCCTTTCTTTTGTCTCCTATAAGCTTCTTAAAGTAAGCAACAAAGATCTTTTGTAGATCTTCATCATGGTTCAGAGGTTCATTAATTTCAATTATATGTATTTAGTCGTTGATTCTGTTCAATGGGAAGTCGAGATGAATGGCTGCTATAAATAGGTAGGTTGGTTTGGAACATGCTGCCTCATGTACAAAGGAACTGGTCCAGTCCAGGGTATGCTAATGAACGATTCGTCCTTATACGAAGTCTCTATGTATAAGGTATATTGCTGTTTGTGCTTCTGTGATTGCTTAGATTTTAATGAGAATATATACTTACCTACATGTATTTACTGCTGTTTCTGTATTTACGAAGGAGTTAGGCCTCATTTACGGACACGCGGGGCGTCGCGCGGCGCGTTGTGCGTTTTTAATTCAAACACATGGCGATGTATGAAAACGTTTACGATTTCAAACGTCGATTTTACGAGAAGCGATTTTTCGCTTGTTAGTTTAAAATGCAGCGTTCGTTACGGTGGACGCGCCTTTCAGTAAATGAATAAAAAAGCCTTCTGCACGCGCCGCGCGACGCTCCGCGTCTCCGTAAACGAGCCCTTAGGTTTGGCCCTGATTTTACTAGATTTGTTGCAATTAGGGTTTCTGAAGTTTAAAAGTGGCGTCTGTTACAGAAAAATTTAAAGGAATTCGTCTATCTTGGTATGGGCATGTACTGAGGAGGAATGATATGCATGTGAGTAAAAAAGTGATTGATATAAATGATGTTGGATGGAGAGAGAGAGGAAGGTCAAAAAAAGATGAAGGAATGATATGAAAGAGAAAGAAGGAAATGATGACTGCCTCGTTGGTCTAGCGGTCGCAAGCGCGACTGCAGAGCATGAGATCCTGGGTTCAATTCCCGGGTCGGGCAAAGTCGTTATTGGCTTTTTCCATCAGGAATTTATCAGTAACAGCTACGGAGTCTGGATTTGTGCCCGGTTGATGGCAATAGGCTCGCCCCCTATTACATGTGACTTAAACATAACTGGCGAAATGTGGGTGTACTATTAGGTACACCTCTGCCTAACCCTTCGGGGATTACAGGCGTGATGTTATGTTTATGTAGGAGGAAATGATGCCGTGATGTGTGACAGGGGAAAATGGAAAAAGAAAACGTGTTGCGCCGACCCCAAGCAGGGTGGGACGAGGGCAGGAAGATGATGATGTTACAATTTGGGTTTATAATAGGCTTACTACGCACTGATACTTCCACAAACCAAGATTTCAGGATGCTACATAAACAAGTTTTTTCATGGACTAAACATCACATCCCTGACCAACCCATTTTTTTTTTTTTGGCGGATGTAAAATCATCAAGTAACCCCTCCCGCTCTTGGGCAGAGCGAAAGGGAGTGTCAGACTTCTACCGAATAAAAACCACCCATGTTCCTTCTTAGCCCTTCATGTCGAGGCCGCGGTATCTCTTGCGAACAACCCGCAGCCCCGACGGGCGTCGGCCCTTGCCCCGTCGGGTCCCTTCCATGTTGCTGACATCTCTTTGAGGCGCGCGTGGAACACGAACGCGCCGTCGACACGGCCTGTCGTTGTCATAAGAAGGACGGACGGCGAGCTAGCCCATCACTCGATCACCGTCCACAGGTTCGCGTCTACGGTGGCCGGAAGCCATCACGTGGCCCCCGACGCCCGGAGCGCCTCCCGCGGCGGCTGGGACGAGAGGTTCTCTCCCTCTCACGTTCCGCCACCTCCTTTGCTAGCATCCCTGACCAACCCTGACACGGGAACTGAATCACTCGCTCAGCAACACTTGCGAACACTATACCATGTAGACAACGCGTCTAGCCTCACCAAAAATGCGGTTATCGTTATGTATAAAAAATACAAGTATTATAAATAACCGTAAAAGTGGATAAGTAGGGTAAATATGTTTAACCGCAATGATGAGACTATTAAACGGATATTGTGACATTGATTTAGTAAGTCAATAAACTTTTTATTTATAGCTTACGATTATATTTACATGTAGGTAACTCGGCAAGTGATGAGTTTTCACATGGAACTCGAAGGTCAAAGATGTTCTCAAAGAATTATTAGGTTTTATTACTTCCTGAAATAACGGTCCAAGTTGTATTGAAGAAGAATTAGGAAAAGACATGATATAAAAGCTGGATACGGAAGTCATGATACCGGTTCCCAAGAAAAGCTGGCAAGGTAGCTGTATTAATTTTAAGTTTGTATTATGTTATGAACCCGTTATGCGATCGAGATTAATTATTGTTTTAGTTTAATATTAGCTGACATAAATTCTCTAAATTAATTAAAATATTATTTACTTTGGTGAAACCGCATCAAAAACTGTCACTATACTTTATTATTTATTTATTCATTAACAATTTACATTGTGTTGAACATTACATTTAAAAAAAAAGAAAGAAATAACACATGCAGAAACAAATACATTATTAAAATTAAAGACTAATTTCGTTTCAAATAATAAATGTCAGCAAATTAATACAATGTCAGCAAATTAATACAACGTCAGCAAATTAATACAATGTCAGAAAATTAATACAATAGCAGAAATTTAATACAATGTCTCATTAATAGCAGGTACAATGTCAAAATAATACAATGTCTAATTATTAGCAGGTTTAATGTCAAATGCAATGTCTTATTTTTCGCAGGTATAATGTCAGATTCAATGTCAAAAATATTAAGTATATAACTTCGATAAGGTCTTAGTAATAAGCACAGTGCAAGTTGAAATATAATTTAGAAAATCTAAGCTAGTACCTATTTATTTATTTTATCATTTGACATAAATTCTGATACCGAGTAAAAACATTTTTCCAACAAGAAGGCTTTTAATTTGGTTTTAAATGAATGTGAGCTATAAATTAATAATTTTAAATCAGTTGGCAACCTATTAAATAACTCCACTGCTTGGTATTTGGAACAATGCTTAGCTATGTTAAATTTTGGTGCCATCTTGTGTTTAAATTCCTTCCTTCTTGTACTTTCTCTTAACCTACGCTCCTCTTGTGATTCATACTCATGAATATACTTAGCAAAGTGATTCAGGATCACTAATATATATAAACTAGGTACAGTTAAAAAGTTCAGTTCTTTAAAGTGCTCTCTGCATGAGTCTCTTTGTGAGATTCTGACTATAGTCCGTATGGCACGTTTCTGCAAGATAAACGCTTTCTGACAGTTATAACTGTAGCTGTTTCCCCAATGCATTATGCTGTACCTTAATCTAGATTCTACCAGCGCGTAATATATAGCCTTGAGTTGCTTTATGTCTAACATATCTCTAAGGCTCCTGAGTGCATAACATGCTGATGATATTGAAGAGTCAATAACAGCTAGCTCCTGTTTCCAATTTAAATACATATCTATAGTAATCCCTAAAAATTTTACCTCATTCACTAATTCAATCTTGTCTTTTTTTATTTTTACATCCAAACTGTCATTATGGCGAGTTGTGGTCTTAAATAAAATGATGTTCGTCTTACTTGTGTTTAGCAAAAGGTTATTGGCTGTAAACCACTCGCAGAGATTTTGTAGGCTTTTATTAACATTTTTGGTCAATTCTTCTAAGTCATTCGCCCCAACTATTATATTTGTATCATCTGCAAATACAACAAGTTTTACATCAGGTTGAACATAATGCATAAAGTTAAGCAAGTCATTTGTAAATATAATAAATAATATAGGTCCTAAAATGGAGCCTTGAGGCACACCACGTGTTATATTTGTAATTTTAGAGGTATATATGACTTCATGATTACTTTCATCGATGCTTTTTATTTCAACAAACATACGTCGATTTTGTAAGTAGGATCTTAAAAGTTGTAAGGATTTACCTCTAATGCCGTAATATTCAAGTTTAGTTAATAATAATTCGTAATCAATTGTATCAAAAGCGGAGCTAAGGTCGATGAAAAGCCCTGCCACTTTCATTTTGTCATTTATTTTATTAATTATGTCATTTATAAGAGTGTTTATTGCATCTGAGCAACCGACGCCTTTCTGATACCCAAATTGTCTTAGATTAATTATTTTATTTGCACCCAAATGTACCATCAGTCTAGTTTTAATGATTTTTTCAAATATTTTTGATAGGGTTGGCAAGAGGGATATAGGTCGGTAATTTTTCGGATCAGTCTTAATTCCCTTTTTAAATATAGGAACTACTTTAGCCAATTTCAACTGGTCTGGAAAGACAGATTCTTTGAGACATTTATTAAAAAAATCAGATAGTGGAACTGCCAAAGTTTCTTTATTCTCTTTCAAAATAGATATAGGTAAATCATCAAAACCACAAGATTTTTTATTGGCCATTTTACTAATAATCTTTGTAATTTCAGATGGTGTTGTTGTATAAAAGGTTAAATCACTTTCTACTCTTTTTGTGCTCTCTATTAGAAAACTCATCGCTCTTTCTTTTTCATTGCTAGCGAGAGTCGATTTGAACACAAAACTGTCAATGAAGTGATTTGCGACCTGCTGTGGATCAGTTGTCACTTTGTTGTTCACTTTTAGGATAAAGTTTCTACATTGCCTGTTAGTTGTTTTCTTAGTACATTCATTAACAAGTTTCCACGTCTGTTTAGTTATATTTGTAGCCATATTTAAATTATTTATTATAGCCTTTTTCTTGATTTGCTGAATAACTCTTCTATAAATTCGAACATAGTTGTTTTTATACGTTTTTAGGCTGGCATTATTTACTGTACCTGAGCATAGTACTCTCTTCATTTTGCTTGAAACTTTAACCCCTTTAGTAATCCATTGTATAGAGGTATTTTTAAATGGCTTTATTCTAATCGATTTCTTTCGGTAACAATCTTGGAATACTTTAGCAAGACAGCTTATAAAACTATTTATTCCCATATTCGTCCAATTTTGGTTACTTATTTTTTTCTTGAAAGCAATACTATTTTTATCATTAAATATTCTTTTTTTTATTATTACAGTTTGATTTGATTTTTTACATTTACTATTTGTTTTTTCAAGAGTTAAATTGCAGAAAAGTCCACCATGACCATCAGCCAAGCCATTGTGATCAACAAAATAAAGATCTATGTCATCATCAGCGAGATTTGTAATCATGTTGTCCAAACACGAATTAGCGTTGTTCCGTATAAAAGTAGGAGTATTTATAAGGTATCGAAAATTATAACATGTCAGTATACTTAAAAATTCAGAATGTTTCTTACTGTCAACAAGTACGTCAATATTAAAGTCACCACAAATAATGCACTTCTTGTTAATAAAATGTTCCAATAATTTTTCTAAACTAGATATAAAACTCTCAAAATTTCTATCATATGGACTTCTGTAGCAACAACAAAGATATAAACCTGTTTCAAAATCTTTAACCCCACATATTTCAAAACTTTCAGATCTATACATTTTTTTTACAAAATCAATATTTTCACTTTCTTTATTTGAATGTACTAAAATAAGACTCCCTCCCCTTTTTTTGTTTGTCCTTGTATTGTATGAAACTAAATTATAATTGGAAAAGTTAAAGACATGAGCAGATTGTTCATTTAAGAAATGCTCTGTTATACACAAGTAGTCTAACTGAATACCCGTGGATGCAATGTATAATTCTAACTCAGTTGTTTTATTACTAATTCCACATACATTTTGATGAAAAATCCTTAAACAGGTTTTCTGCATCAAAGTGCTTTTACAGACTGTTTTTGATTTATTATTCACGAAAAAGATCAGTGTCGTTAAAACCTATGCTATTATTAGACACAACTTTAGATGAAAGTTGGTCTGTGTTCATTTTGCTGAAGTAATATGGAATAGTACCTGGTTTCATGCGACACTTTCCACTATCTTCATAAGTTTGCGTCTTAATATAATTATTATATCTACAGGTATATTCATGGTCTGAAAGTTTAAATAGCTTCAAATAGTTTTTCAAGTTTCCGAAGACATTTTTTATTGCTGTATTATTGACTTTGCCAGTAAACTTTGAAAACATTTCATACGAATAATCTAGTTTTTTGTTAGTATCAAAAGTGTATGTAAAATTAAAAATCTGATTACTTTGGTGTAATAGTCGATTAAAAGATTCTATTCTGGTATTAAACAAACTAGTATTCGATTTTAATTTAAAAGTCGGACAACACAGGATAATATTTGTATGCAATATCTTTTCGAGTCTGAATTTAATATGATCTACTAATTCTGCATAGTTTTTGGAAACTAAAAAGTCTGTTTCACCTAGAAAGATTATACAAAAGTCATTAAGAGTGTAATTTACAAGTTTTTTGTCTAATGTTCCAAGAAGATTCATAACACCTGCCTTCGGCATACAATAGTGGCATATTTTATAATTTGGAAAGGTGTTTTGGGCTATCCCTAATACAGCATTAACATTATTATCACTTAATATACACATCTTATTTGAGCGAGTTTTTTTTACAATATCTCGTTGTGTACTCGATCCGGTTGCGTCTAAATGAGTGGTGCCCTCTAGTGTTGCTCGCTGTGTTAAGTCATCATGCATCAAATTAGGTCCTATTATTGTTTCTTTCGTCGACATTTTATCTATTTCAGTTTGTTGAATAGGGCTTTGTTGTGTATTTTTGAAGTCAAGCTTGGTTCTGATAAGGCATTTGCGTTTTATTTTGGCCTCTGATTTTTTCGAGGAAGTGTTTACACAAATATGGGTCAGTTTGTCAATTCTTAGTTTGTAATCAGTTATTATTTTGGTTTGAGAACTATTTTCCAACAACAAATTCTCTATTTCAGTTTCTGCTATAATTAACTTTTCTTCAAGTATACATATTCTGCTTTTCAGTTCCTTCACATCGTCATTTGATTTTAAATATAAGTCAGGATAGCTACGGTTCAACTCATAAGAGGCGGTCGAAGTGAGTGATCGATAATCTTCCTCTTTTCCTGATAAATCTAATGAACTGTTAGAATTAACTGATTTACGTTTATTTCGAACAGTAACATTGTTTGTGTGAACCTCATTATTTAAGGTGCTTCGATTATGAAATAACTGCCTTGAGTTTTCTGTCATCCTTATTTCGATATTGTCAGTATTATATTATTTTAAACGTATCGTAGATTATTAATGAATGTGGGTATAACTGTGGGTCGAAATTTTTGCTTCTGTTTAAGTTTAGTTTATTATTTTAGGATGTAGGTAGACTACTCAATGTTGATAAGTTATACGTTTTTACAGTATGTTTATAACGTACTCAATCTATTTTTTCTGCCAATAGTTAATTACACGTAAATAGTTCCAGTATAATTATTAACGCACTAGCAAGCAGTTAAATTAGCCGAATAGTAACTCACAAATAACTGCTTGTCAAACTGTTTTGTTTCTTGGCTTGAAGCACACAATAGTCACTTTTTAATTATGTTTTTTTTTTTAGTTCAAAACGTGTATTAAGTTACTAGATAACACTGTCACACACTATTTACTGATTTTGGTAATGTATTTAGTAGTTTTTACGTCATATAACTCAATGTTTACTTTTAAAATGAATTTAATATACGGAGCCAGCACTGTCGGTTTTCGGTGTACCCACACGAAATGTGTATACTGTACTATATATTAATATATACCTTTGAATATTAAATATATGATCAAAGGTGATACAGGAAGGGACACGTACACAGAAAGGGAGTTACATTCCCTAATCATGTTCGCTACACCGTGCGGCATCACTTTTCATTGTTGGTAGGTAGGTAGGTAGGTTGGGTAGTTGAAATCACACACAGCACTTGACTAAAAACTCCAAACATTTATTTACTAATATTGTAAAGCTGAAGTGTATGTTTGTTTGGTTGAACACGCTAACCTTAGGAACTACTAGTTGGAATTGAAAACATCATTCTGTTTGATAGTTCAGTTATCGAGGAAGGCTATTCCATGCATGCGGACGATGTCGCGGGCAAAAGCTAGTTTCTAATAAACCATTTACAGACACGTGTATGTGATAAAAAGTTATTTCAACGCGTAATAAAAATATACGTTTAACCGTAACATATTGAAACGTATTGTGTTGATAGTTCAAGGGCGGTTCATGGTCAAGGTCGTGGTACAAAGCGGGAACAGTCTGATGTGCCACGGCTCGAGGCTCGTTAACGCTTCGGTGAACGTTACCTGAAGTCACTTATTTGTATGAATTATGTTGCATCTAAATTAAGGATAATATTGAAACAACGTTTGAAAGAAAGAGAGTTGATGGTGAGCTTAGATTTAGGTTTTTTCTACCTTTCATTCTACCTTTACTGCCTCTTTGGTCTTTGGTTTCGATTTCCGGGTCGGGCAACGTGTCGTTGAGTTTTTTCTTTATGAATATCTCAATAGCAGTCACGGAATTTCAATTTGTGCCCGGTTGATATCAACAGGCTCGCCCCCTATTATATGGGACTTAAACATAACCTTTAGATATACTTGATGTCCGTAGAATAATTCCGGTTGGACTGAAAGCCGATCCTAACATAGTTGGGAAAAGTCAGGCACACACTTCTGCTCCGCTCAGAACGAGAGGAGCCATTTGATGATTTCACACCTTTAGAGAAAAAAAAAGGTAGTTGATGATGCGACTTTCTCGACAAACCTCG
This sequence comes from Diarsia brunnea, assembly GCA_949774965.1. Lineage (NCBI taxonomy): Eukaryota > Metazoa > Arthropoda > Insecta > Lepidoptera > Noctuidae > Diarsia > Diarsia brunnea. Next base: position 16,367,772 of record OX459001.1, read on the forward strand.
AAATACCTCTAGAATATTACTTGGGGATGTCAAAATATCCTACGCGTCGCCTCATTGGAATTCAATTAAATATTCGTTAGTCAAGACTTGAAGAAGCATTCCGAGATCCCACAAGTAGAATTCGAGTTAAAATACCATTTATTTAGGACAAAGTTCGTTAATTCACAATGTAGATAGAATTCAGATTCTAAAATAGTACAAGAGAAAATAAAAAGTACAGACGCCAGCAAATCAAGCTACTACAATCTGTAAAACTTTAATCGATTTTCAACTTTATCGCTTAAGTAGCTTTTTTCATCAAATAGCCACTCAAGGAATATGAACTGAGAGGGTTGTATTGTTGATTTTAATCATTATCACTCTATGCATTGGTGAAAACAGCATGAAAATCGGTGCAGTAGTTTTTGAGTTTATCGCGAACAGACAGACAGATGCGGCGGAGGATTTCGTTTTAAAATATGTAGTGCCAACCTGACACATCTAAGTCTCTTGAGTGACTATTTGATGAAAAAGGCATTCTTGAGACGTATATGAACTGAGACGGTTACATTAGTGATTTTAATCATTATTGCTCAGTAAATAGACATTTGTTACTGTCGCAAATCCTGTTTTATTTAACATACGACTTGACACTGACCGGCAAATTGCAAAGAACGTAAGAAAATTCGAATTTCGCGGGCTACCTTGTCGCATCAACTTTAAGTTCAAAATTGAATAGGGAAATTGACAGCGTCAGGTACCTTGAAGTGCTGGTCTCTACCTACCTTTCTGCCAATCTCCAAAATATACCAACAGCCACATTAACTTGTTTCCTGCTGCCGATTCGCACAAAACGTGACCGTGTTATTGAAACGTCTTTTAACATACCCTGAAGTTAACAGGCAGAAAAAATGCAGTTAACTATTAAGAATTTCATGCGTTTTATAACATCAGCACGAAGCAACGAAGAACTTTTAATGGTTCGCTGAGTAAGAACGAAGATGGCGTGTTTCTAGATATTTAATTAACACGTTTAGTGCTTTTAACAGTGTTTTATTACCTAACGAAAGTTACTCAGTACTTTTTGTAATTTTTCCAAGTAGTTTTATAAGTAAGTACTTATTTTAGGGTTACAATTTTTCGATTAGCACATGATTTTATTTTTAAACGTTGTGGGTTTTTCATCAGGAATAAATTAGCCGCCACAGAGTCTAGATTTGTGTCTGGTTGATGGCAATAGGCTGGCGAAATGTAAGTGTACACCTCTGCCTAACCCTTCGGGGATTACAGGCGTGATGTTATGTGATGTAAACTTATCACTTACAGTATCATAAACACTGAGAACAGGATATTTACCATGTTTACTTTTTGTTTCCAAATCACGATATTTCGGTACTGTTACAAGCACCATGATCGGATAAACAGTTTTGGTGATAATGTCAGTTTAAAAACTTATTACTTAAACTGTTTCGGTCTTCATAAAGTTTTCTTATACTTATCAGCGAATGACGGCGTTAAAAAGGCTTCTACGCATATTACACAGCTAAAAAAATCCAATTCTCGCTCGTGACAAGTCAATCCATCATGGAAATCCTCGGGCTTCCCTTATCCATCACTCAGTCAAAGGCTTAGTGGGACTGACTCCGGAATTGGATCAACATCACAATGAATAGTTCAACGACACTTTAAGTTAGGCTATTTCTTATAAAATCTTGAACTTTAATCTTTTGTAACGTAGATACTTAATTGGTTGAGTTACCAAAATAGCTGTTAGTCTGGAAGAGAAAAAAAAACGTTTCCTCATACTAAGAATGTCTCTTGTATAGTGGTTGTGTTCATAAACATTTAAAACCACATACACAATCAGCCAGACCCGGAACCTCCAACCTGTAGTACCTAAGCCATGTATATTTGCCTCGTGTAGTAACGACCCTGTGGCACATAGCGCAGCGGCTAATCGCTCAGCCACTGAGCATATCACCATAAATTCTATGTAACAGAGGGACAAGCCAATGGTTATTAATTTTACTGAGCAGCTAAGTTAGCTACTACTACCCGGAGCGGTAGTCAAAATGATCATAAGGTTGAGTCATAATCTTTTGTAACTTTTGCTCTATGGGGTTTTACATAAATAAAACATGGTGGACTCATGGAATAGCTCACAGCCTCACACCAGGACCGTAAAGTATCACAATACAGCAAGCTGCCTCCAAACCGGTCTCTAACTGTATTCTGCGATAAATCTGAATTAGTGATGCGACATTGCAACACTCGAATAGCTTTACGTGATCGAGTGGAATACTCGATGCTTATTCGAGTGAAGTTTGCAAGCTAAACTGCTTGAAATCCTAGACAGAGATCCGATTTGTAATTCATTGTGTTTCGCAAGCTTGATTTAGAACACAATATTCTATGTTTAGTCAAAGGTTTCGCTAACAAAAGGTAGTCAGCTCATGTAGTATTCAACATTTAAGCGATTTGGTGAAGGAAAGGTTCCTGTAAGCCTTTACTAGACTTAAGTCGCTCGAGTGAGTAAGACTCAGACGTAATCCGATTCTGTCTGCTAAGTTTATGTGAATAAATACGTTCGAATGATCTTTCTATGCGAGTACACTACGATGAGATTGCATAAATTGTTCAATGACTCACGGCCACAAAAAGTTTTATCGATTAAATTCGCATAGCTTTGCACGTCACTATCAAAATGAATGTTCAAGGCAAATACTATAGACAAAATGTTTAAATAGGACGTATAAATATTTCTGTTGGTCTTTTTCGTAGAATTTGTGAATGAAAATTACTACGCCATTTTTTGTGTGTACATACGTGTTTTTATGTAGTGTTTGCGTGTGGACATGCGGGCATTAAAAACTTTGTTGTCAAACAAGTCAATTAACTCCACGTTTACATATTACATGGATGATTTAAACTTACGTGCTTTTTGGTCGTATGGAGTTTTGACCTACAGCCACAGTGACCAGTGCATACGATAATTATTCGTGTTGTTCACATAATATGGTTGATATCTCACTGCCTTTATTGGCATTGTCAGTTCTTTCAGCTTATACAAAACACAGTACAGTTGATGACACATTTTGTAAGCTGCATGATTAATTTGCAACCTTTTTTATTCACTCCAAAAACAAAAAAGAACGCTAACAATTAAAAACACATCGCGCAGATTTATGGCCCAACACGGACCTGCAACATAAAATAATCGTTTACTTCCGAAATTAAAATCCAATTTCAAAATGGCAACCAGCAAGTAATATTCCAATTCTAAAATGGATTCGCGTTTTCTAACTGTAAGAGAATTAGAATAAGTATTAGCTTAGCTTGTATAATTTATTTTAATTCACTTTGCAAAGTAGAGTATGTACTTAGCAAGGTAAATCTTGCTAACTGGATTCATACTTGTCGGGTAGTATATCACCCGTTCGCAGCCGCATCGATGTACAAAGTTGGGTAAAGGTAAGTTCAGATGGACGGGTTTAGAATGTTGGCTGGAAAGTCTGCCGGTATATCAATCACCTGGGATTCGCGGTTTATTTGTATTATTGGATTTGGGTAGATTGTTTGCCGTTATAAAATAGCACGTGTGTATTAGTGACGTAAGGTCTATTTAATACGAATCGTAGGAGTTTTGCTACTCAGACCTTTTAATTAATTATACGTGAATTATTTGTGGAAGGATTATATGGACTGGGTTTCGTATTGAATGTCCCCTACGCCAATGATATACGGATTGCTGTTCTTTGCGTAAGCTCCAATTTATGTTATAGATGAGATATGTATTGAATCAGTAATAAACACGCTATTCTTGTCGATGAGAATTAAATGGTTGATATCACCAATTCATTATTAATATAGGTACTTTTCATGAGTTGTCAAAATGTGATTCCTAATAGATTGTGTGTGGCAATAGCGACCTGTGGCTTCACTAGTTTACCAACTTAATGACTACACTATTCATTGATATCAAAGCTGTACTGCGGTACTCAGAGATATTTAATGATTACTTAAGCCGTCACTTAGTAAAGGTTTGACATACTTTTGTATGACAAAACTGTCAAAACCGTTACTAAGTGATGGCCTAAGTAATCATTAAAGCTCTCTGAGTGCGGCAGTAAGAGTGAAATATTACAATTAAAGTCATTGCAAATGAAACAGGATTTAACCGGCTTCCAAAAGAAACAGGTTATCAATTCGTTTGATTTTTTATGTGTGTTCCAATATTTAACCGATTTTGTTTGGATGAGTATTAGTCCGTGGTGATCCCGTGTAAATTTGGTGAAGATCTGATCTTTTTGCTGAAAAAAACCGAACTTTAATACCGATTTCTGAAACTAAAGTCAGTTTTCCAGATTTGCGTTTTTTAGAAGGTTTTATTTCGTCAATCGAGTCTTGGGGTTGGTTAATGGTGTCAACTATACTATTTTACCAGTACTTCTTGTATGTACACAGCCTTATACTTATCGTGTAGCGCAAATAATAAGAACACTTGGGTTTGTTCGCTGGTCAAACTAGTAACTAGTTAGTCAAGACGATTGTCCCGGTACAGTATTGTTTCTGCCTTTATTACTTCGTTAGTTCGGCTGTTATTGTGGCAAATGTGACTTGTGTCGTGACCAACTTAGCTGTGAGCACGCGCCTTTATATTGTAGTGTCTTTGGAGTTTATTTTATAGGGGTGTGGCTTGAATGTGTAGGGTTATCTTATGGTCGTACAATAGTGATACGAATGCGGTTTGCAGCGAAAAAACACAGAGTACGTTTGTGGAACTCACTTCCGCGTAAGAGTCTTTCTCTTTATTGCTTTTTAAAACGCAAGTCAGAGAGCATTAGTTTAGTCCCTCTTCTCTATACTGTAATATTCTATATATTATATATTATAGTTCAATATTTACAATACTAGTGTTTATTTTTTATAGGTGTCATAATATGTTATGTATGTTTATTTTTAAAGTTTTATTTAAATTTATCCTGCTGGGTTTTCCACACACTGTGTATATATTTCTAATCCTTTCCTGACGCAGGTCTGCATATACTCTTCTAACCCAAAGTAGGTAATGTCCTGTCAAGTATTTTGTGTGTACATATAAAAAAAACATACAGGAATTGGTCTGGAGCGTTCCACGAGATTTGACGAGATTCAACATGACGAAAATAAGAGGCGCGCGTGCATGTATTGTGCTTGATGCAAGTTGCATAGCTTGAGGGCGTGAACGGGGTCTTAGCTTAGCTTGAAAATACATGGTCATGCTCATTAGGAAGTACAAGACACGCCCTACAACCGAAGAACACTAGGTTGGTATACACATAGACGTAGTTAAGTTTTGAAATGAAAGCACTAGAAAAGCAGAAATTGCTGCGAAATATTTAGTGAAAATCTTTTGAATGGGGTTCTAGCTTCATTAAGCAGCTGGAAGCTGGCTGCTTGCATTTTGTCTGTTATAGACACAGGGTTATAGATTACTATGACGTAAAAAAGAAAATTTCAAAGAACACGTTTAAAATTTTAGTTTTAAAAATATATGAATAAAGGGGTTTCTCATCCATACTTATTAGCATCATCATCATCATCAGCCACACACACTGCTGGGTACAGGTGTTTGTTTTCTTATGTCAATTTCCACGGTCATGTGCCAAGCATATTTTATTAGGTTTTTCCCCGATGGTAACTATGTTTTACTTAGGGTTCCTATCAATGGTGCCTATTGCATAGCACCTGAAGTACAGAGCTGTGGTGTGAAATTCGGTATGCTAACGGGTGGTCACGCATTCACAGACCAACCGAGGCAACCGCGGTTTTACCTGAAGATTGGTCAAACTGGTTGTTAATATCTAGCCACGAGCGCTTTCGGTTCTTCGTCTACCTATATCTCTATGTGTCGACACTAAATGCGACATTATGTCTATTATGTACAGTCCCGTCTCGCCATAGATTACGTCATCCTCTATAAAAAGGCTAATGACAACCACCGTATCAATTCACCCTCTAACAATTCGAATTAAACTCATTGCATCCGCCATACTAAGGTTTCGTGAAAGGCTTCCCTTTAATCAACCGATACCCTACACTTTTAAAACATACAGAAGCAGTCTGCGAACCTAATATTATTTAATTTTAAACCCTAATTTAATATGTTAGGGTATAAAATACTTTGGGGGTTGAATTAGGGAGGCCGGAGTCAATTTGCATACGAGTAAACCGGTTTCGCACGTGTCCATTGTAAAACGAAATTTTGTTGAATATATATCAGTGTGAATATTTTAAATATTGTTGAAATAAATTTAACGTAAAACGTAAAGTAATGTAATTCGATTTTTTAAATAGGTATTTTCTGCCGACTAATAAAATCTATTTTTTTGTCTAGATGCAAAATGATATTGAAGCTAACGATAATTTTATTCATAGGGATTCACATGGAAATGTTTATTTTACATTATTATTTTGCAAATAAGAATGAGTTTTGTTCATGTAACAAAACATCGCGCCTGTAACGTAAAGTGAGGCAGAGGTGAACTTTAAAAGTACACCACATTTCGCCGGTCCCATGAAGTAGAGGGCGTGCTATTGCTATAAACCGGGCATGCCAATTGCCATTCGTAGCTGGCGAAAATAATTGGTTCCTATTGTACAGTTATTTATAAACTCATTGGCATTTATGAGTTTTTAAATAAGTCTAAAACATAGGATTTTTCTATCCTTGGGACTTTGTACAACTGCACTTCTTTCCAGCCAAAACACTGGAAAATGTCGTAAAGTGCTTTGACGTTCAAAAAGTGCTGAATATCAGCCTAATTTGAAAAAAAAAACTATTGAATTTTATTTTGAATGCCTCAATTATTCGCATTCTGCTCAATAGGACTTGATAATTGTGTAGGTAGCACTCTCAATTCACCAACTAAGCTCCGTGACACACTGGACACGCGCTCACCTCGCGGGCAGCCGGACTGCTCCCTATGCTTTGAGCCACCGCTTCTCTTTTGTTACCAGTGTACTCTTTGCTGGACATTCCACTCGTTAGAGCACTCTCCACGGAGATTCAGTTGTTACGTTATTTGAGAACGTGTTTTATTTTTTAGGGCGAGTATAATTATATGTGGGGATGATTTTGCACCCGATTTTGGAGTGAAATATAACGTGCCTTATGTTACTGTTGGAATAAAAGCAGAGGAAACGATGGATGGAGTGTTAAAAGGAAGATATGGCAAAAGAAAGGAGGTGTCTAATGAGAAGACGAGTAACAGAAGTATGTAAGGATAATACATTCTGCACTGACTTAAATTAATTGGGATAAAGGCAAGATTATGCGCTGGATTGACTTGCTGCTTTTAAGTATTTCTTCTCGTGAAAATTAAGCTCATCTGTACTGGAACAAATCGTCACCCAAAGGCAGCTTAAACATTAGCGCAACCAAGCTTGGCAACCAATCTGACGGCTAGCAACCGTCTGCGTTAGTTAGCCCGACATGCGTGTGGTGACTGGTGAGTCACTGTACCTACGTACTCGTGGCTACAACTTGGCTGCCTGGGGCGCTGTCTATCTTATTGATATGTTGGTATAATACAGATATGCTAGCTTGGATTTCCAGGGGTTACTTGATCCGTACTGGCTGACCTTTTTATAAATACACATGCTGCACTAGTGCACCGCACTTTTCAGTTTCCGAAATCAAAATATTTTATTTCACGTAGGTCTACATGGGCACTTATAAAACGTCGAACAAAGTACGTTGTACGTTTTTTTTATGGAGAATTAAGCGGCAAGAAAATCCATGGTTACTCTTTTAATAACCCGTGCTTTTAACGCAAAAACTTTCATATTTTCTTAAAATAAAGTACAGCATTCGTAAACAAAACCAGTCAGACTAAAAATCGAAGCAGTATTTAACACTTCATTTCATATTAAACCGTTACTTCAGCAATTTTAATTCTCAATTTTCTTGGAGAACTCGCTAAATATTAGAGTCCGTACAAAAAAGAGAACATTGTTAAAACCACGACTATACCTATATATTTTCTATCTGCGTTTATCCCTGCTACCTAGCTTCCATTTAATGCATAAAATAAAAGGTGCCAGTTTAATTCAGTGGCTGTTTTGGTCCGGAGTTAGGAACCGCGTAATAGGAGCCGAGGCCTATCTCCGGATACAAATTACAAGGCACGTTGTTAGCCTGTGAGCTTGAGGTTGAGGCTAAATAACGTAATTTTCCACTAACTTGATTAAACTTCGGATAGATGTCCTATTGTTGCAAACTGGATTGCCTTTTGTGGCACTAATTGTCAAGCCATGAAACTTTAGTGGGTAGTTTAATGTGATGATTACGAGTTTTGTGTAATTGGACCTGTTTTAGAAGCGTGGTTTTCAGTGTGTCTTTTTAATGTCGTGACTTATAAAGCAGTGGTGGTGTAGGGAAATGAGGAAGACCAAAGAAGAGATGGATGGATTGTGAGGAATATGAAAGGAAAAAGGAGTAAATAATAGCGTGAAGATTAATAACAATCCATCAAACGGACCCAGTGCGGGTTGGTAGATGCCTCATATCTTCGAAATGCCGGTTTCCTTACCCTGTGTTTCTTCACCGTTATGAAAGCAGTGGTGATGGATTAAATCACATAAAGTAATACACCTGGCTGGGTTTAATCCACGATTTACTACTCGTAAGTTGGGGTCGGCACTGGGTCACGGCTGCTCTCATATCATGTTTATGGAATCCATAACAGCCAAATAATTTTTATGTTGCTGTGTACGTGATGTTTCCTTTTCTTATCCTTTTTATATCTGGTCATACACAACACAACGGTATAATATAGATTTACGGTACAATCGATCAACATTCTCAGAATACCAAGTGCCTACTTATTCTTTAACGCCTGTCATCAATCTTCCATAATGTCGCCTGATCTTGCGATGGCTGTCACAATAAAGAGGGTAGAATTAGATCCTCAATTGAACTCATGTCTGAATGAATGGCCAAGTTTCAGGCCGTTCGTCTAGGCCTAAGCTTTGGGTACTTCAATCAGTTAACAATTGCTTTTTATATTCTTTTATAGATCCTATCAATTGGTTTACTGCATTTTACTAGATAATCTAAACATATATAGGTTTACCTGTCACATTGGCTTTTTTCACATAACATAACATCATGCCTATAAATCTTGAAGGGTTAGGCAGAGGTGTAGGTACTTAATAGAACAGCCACATTTCGCCGGTTATGGTCAAGTTCCATGTAAAAGGTGGCGAGCCACAGTTATAGCATATCTGAGGGGCGAGTTTATTGCAATTAGTCGGGCACAAATTCAGATTCCGTGGCTTGCCACTGAGAAATTTCTCATGGAAAACGCAATAACACTATGCCCGACCCGGAAATCGGACCCAGGACCTCATGCACAACACTACGATGTCAACAATCTTGTTTACCTATCACAATGTTTACATGCTCCTATCTCATGAAAATTCAATACACACGCTTCATAAACTACTGTTTTAACTATTATTACACAAATTACCATACAGTTCTACGGATTACGGGCCCGTGTTTACGGCTCGTCTTGTAATTTGAGTCCGTTACTTGCGGTTGGCTAGTCTTGCGTGTAATCTTCACTTTCCTATTGCTGATTACATTGTTTTGTTTAATTTGTTGACTGGAAGTGGTAATCTTGTTTCTGAATCAGGATTTGCGGGATGGAAATTGGGCGGTGCTTTGTGCAACTTTTATGCTCGCAGTTGTATTGAATGCAAATAATATTGAATATTTTTTGTTTTGTTTCAGGTAAGATCCGATTACTAAGACCGAAAAACATACCAGAATAACAGTAGCTGTACCTATCAAAAGTAAATTGTAATAGTTAAAGGGTAGCCAACGAAATTTGAAAAAAGTAAGATATTTTAATTCCGCACACTTCTTCAAAACACAATCATAAGTGGACAAGGATCACATTAGTCGCGTGGTCAAAATTGAAACGACTGCAGCCATTTTCTTTTTTTTTTATATTTCTCATAACACTTGAAATTTTTTACACTCTCGGCAATGTCATTGCAGCGCTAAAAACCAAAAGCTTTATTATGTTTTATTGAAAAATAGAGGATGTAAATATAATAATTACTTCATCATCTTGCATTGTGTTTAGAAGTTTCCGTTCAATGTTTGCTATTTGCGAAACAAGTGGGTAATCCATTTGTATATTCCAAAACTAAAAATAGATACAAAAATGGAAATACAAAAGGATTTTATGTTAGTCCTCTAGGTTTAGTGAGGGCCATAAAAACTAGACCTCGGGTAACATGAAATGGCACAAAACCTTTTCCAAATTGCTTTTTCAAGCAATATTATTATGTAAACGAAATGTCGGATAGAATCATCTCCATTCGTACAGGCGTAAGAAACAATAACATTTTAACGTTTTTTACAAAAAAACCTGGGATTTTTTTACTGAAGGGAAGGGAATATTTTTTCAAGTGAAAAAACCGTATTTGGCTTGTAGGCATGATGTTATGTTATGTTATGAAATAACGTATTTTTTACGAAAACGTTTATTTTACCTTCCATAATGATGCACGGGGGGGCATCCCTCTTCTAATGTCATCATCAGGAGAGGGATATTTCCCACATGGATGTCAAAATAAGATTTCATGGAGCATATTTTCGGGCCATGTATTAATTTTCTCCTTAATTAACATAATAAGTTGATCGTGGCTGAATAAGAACTGTCACTCGGGTCGATCGTGCTTGCCTAGGTCGGTCTGTGGATGGGTGACCGCACGACATACCGAGTTTCCTCCGTGCCTCGGAAAGCACGTTAAGCTGTTGGTCTCGGCTGCCATATATAGATCTTTGGCAGTCGTTACAGGTAGTCAGTGACCTGAAAGTCTGACAACCAGTCTTACCAAAGGGTATCGTATTACCTAGTATTAACAGGGTTGTGGAGGTCAGATAGGCAGTCGCTCCATGTAAAATACTGGTATTCAGCTGTATCCGGTTAGACTGGAAGCCGACCCCTACATAGTTGGGAAAAGGCTAGGCAGATGATGAAGTTGATTTAGGTACTTAAGAGTCTTTTACTTCAAATAGTCAAATTACTGATAAGAAAATTGTAAAAAAAAATATTTTTACTATGTTTTAATTAAACATTTAGGATATTTTTTTAATCCCGTTTTGGGTTGAAATGTAATTTGGTATATATATTGGACGTAGATCTTCTTTACATAATATTAAACTAAGTCGCTCCTGCTATTTGTACCATTAGATCTTTTAAACTACGCAACGGATTTTAACGTAGTTTTCAGCAACAGATTGGGTGATTTAAGAGGAAGGTTTATTTATATGCTTCCGTGCGAAGCCGGGGCGGGTCGCTAGTTAATAATAAAAACATCTAAGCATTCAACAATCGGCCGAATAGTCCACAGTTCACAGCTAACACCGTTATCGGCTCAATTACCCCCCCCCCCCCTCCCCCCTAACCCTTCAAAGATCAGGCATATCTACCTCACCAATAACCGTCACTCTTAATGGCAGAATCCATTCTCCTAATGACGTCATCAGGCGTCCTTCGCATGTTACGTTACGTTACGGAGTTGGTCTCGAGAGCGAAGTGACACGGTCCACCGGCCAACCATACGCCACGATGGGCCACGCTGGTGGTAGATGGAAACTTATGTGTCTATTATGTAATTAGTTAATGACGTCACGGTTCACGCGTAGAGAATGTGATAACTTTATTGAGTGTGAGGTTTTGTTACGGATGTGGTGGAAAAAGTGTTGGAAGTTTATCATGCATTATTATCTTGTAGAACTTCTTCGATGGACTAGATAAAGTATTGAATTGAAGAACTTTACTAAGATAAGCTTATTCCGATCTGCCCCCTTCGGTCTGTCCTCACTGGTGGTAGTTGCAACAATTTTTCGCATCCGTTGGTGGTGGTTGCGTCTGATTCAGTCGCTAAGTCGTCGATCTGCTCTTGGTATGAGCAATAATAATTAAGATGGACAATACACTGTTTGAGGTTCGATTTTTAGGTCGAGCAGTGTTATTGGATTTTCTCAGAAATTTCTGAAGAGCCCCCCGAATTCTAGTTAGCATGTTTTCGTCGATGGCAATAGGCTCGTCATCAATCTAAATTGTTTTCCAGAACTGAGCCACTAGTTTGAAGCCTTTGGTAGCGTCCATCAGTTCCTTTAATTACAAACAACAGGACAGGCAGGATGCGATATTAAGTGCCCCATCGTTTGTGGAACAGAACCACAATTACACTCCATGTCAGACTCATCAATGAATCTCTACATTGTTCAATGTTTCTGGGTGCAATATACGATACATTTCTGCATAACCCTTCTTGAAATACGACTGTGATTTTATATTATGAATAACTGCCACTACTTTTTAACTGAAATACATCTCTGTTATCATGAAAAGTGACGTGCCTAGGGACCAACGGTCGGGGAACAACACGGGAAGTCCATAAGGCGAGCAGACTGTTCAGAAACCCTAACATCATAAAAAGAGTACAATACCCGGCGATAAATATTGCACATCGACTGTTTAAATTAGTGTATTTTATACAAAGAATAAAAAGAATTATCAAAAGAAGCAAATCATAATTGTTTTAACAGCTCCTAAAGATACTGGACTGTTTGTATTTCGTGCGACAGAGATAACGCTCTACGAAGCCGAAATTAGCCGATTGTCTCTTTCCAAAGGTCGATGTGCAATATTTATCGCCGGGTACTGTAGTACGTTATAAGGGTAAGCCAAGTTTTCAGGGTTGTACGAAAAGTCGGGGCTGCCGGTTATTCGAAAGAGATACCGCAGCCTCGACACAAAGGGCTAAGAAGGAACATGGATGGTTTTTAGTCAGTAGAAGTCTGACACCCAGAGCGGGAGTCATTTGATAATTTCCAACACTACAAAAAAAAAAGAAGTGCCGCCACTAATCGTGACGTCAAAATGTTAAAAGCTCTAGAACATTAAAATAGATATTCTAAGTTAACCTACCTGTCTCTCTGCATAACATAAACTTTTTGACCTATTTGTGCTACTAAGGTCGTTTCTGAGACAGTCCATTGGGAATATCTGGCGGGCAGTACTGCAGTTCCGCAGCAATTAGTAAGGTTATGCAGGTCTTGTTTAAACCCCCTACTAACCTAGTTGTGTTGGAGTGGTGTTTGTCTTATTCTGTAAGTGTAAGATGCTTTTTGAGAGCTGTGGTAGCCCAGGGTGCCACCTCTGGGCCACCGCTGCTCTCCACACCGCTGCCTAGACTTAAAAAGTCGTAGGTTTGAGAAAAAAAAAATATATATTACATATTAAAAAACTATCACCAAATTTTTTACTACTAACATAGTTTATAAGTATTTTTTCACTAACTCATATGGAACTTGTTGTTTGAATTAAATAATTAAGTATTTGACTTAATTTTAAATTGATTTCAACAATTCTTGTAAACACACACTTTTTGAACATTTGACTGAGCTGCGCGAACTGCACACATGTGTAAAGATAAAGTTACGAAATGATAAAGGAATTTACGGATATAAAATAAGGATAAAAGAGGCATTCATTCTCGATTAACTGAACTGGATTATCTTGTTCTGCGTAACTGGAATTGTCAAGTCTACACCAGCTTTACAAAGCCATCCATTATTCTTGAAACGCAGCTTGGTCGGCCGATCCTTCATACCACTGTAATAATAGAGATTAAAATAATACCAGCAAAGATTTATAATTTAATCAAGACCCACCAATAAACTATCAGTACGATGTTAATAATACACTTGAAGATAAATAAATAAAATATCTGCAAAGACAGTATAATTATCATCAATCAAGACAGTATCTATACTATCGTCTGGCAAAATCATGTCTTACTCGTAGCATCATAACATCACGTCTGTAATCTTCGAAGGATAAAGCATAGGTGTTCCTATTAGTACATCCACATTTGGACAGTTTTTATTTAAAGGGCGAGCCTATTGCCATCAACCGCTGAGAAATTCTTGATGGAAAAACCTAATAACTCTTTGCCCGAGCTGAGAATCGAACCCCACCTCATGCACAGCAGTCCCGCTCGCGACAATGGTTATATTAATAATAACAAACCATAACTCTAACTAAATAATTCCATTAAATGATCAAAAACAAAGACTATAGAAGCTCAGTGAACACCATCAAAAGGAAACTCGAAGAAGTGGCTTTGCATCCTGACCTGAGGCACTTCACAAATTGCTTTTTGTGTGGATTTGTTCACAAAAATCATTTAACTTCGCCCCAAGTTACAATGTAGACGGGAACTGAAAGACAGCCAGAAATATATCAATAACCAGGTATAGATAAATTAAGGGATATAATAGAATTTTGTTGAGTTCAAAGACGGTGGTGGAAAGGTAATAAATGTTAAAATGTTGGAATTTAATACGTTTTATTCGTACGCACGAACAGCATTCGATAGCAGAAATAGAACATTTTGATATAAGTGGGGAAGGTTTGTTATTGCATCCAAGGCGGAATTCGCATCCGAGCCGCGAGGTTGTTATGGAGCCGAAAACTACAGTAGCATGCCCACGTATATCAAACGACGTTAGTCAATGCAAAGTGTATTGAAAAAAATACGAATATCGCCACCAGTGTATCCTGCAGGTTGTTCATTACAGGAAATGAAGGACGCGACTGAATACGCTATTCCTCAACCCAGTTCTAGCCTGACTGAATGGTCACCGTCACTTTATAAAAGAACGACAGTGATTTTAAATAATATAGTAATAAAAGTTTACAAAACAACGGACATTTTACAATAACACCGCCTATTCGCGAGTCCGTGCGAAAGAATTTTAAATAAAGGTCATATCTGATTCGCAAGGGGATGCAAACACAATAAATATTTAAAGAATTGTTTCGAAGTCGACGTGGGAATGGAAGAAAAACAGTTTACCAGATTATATCAGTGTTCACAGCTTGTTTGTGAAGTGAAACATGTTATTAAGTTGTTCATAGATGATAAACTACACAGAGGACAACATTTCTAGTTTTGTATTACCACAGGCGGCAGTCACTTCCTCTAATACAAAGTCGCCGCAGGAATTTTGAATAATCCTGTCATAGTGTTTGCTATGCACGTTTCTAGCTCCTTACTTAGGATTAGGCATTCAAAGTTAGTCATCTTTCGCTATATTTAGAATCTTACTTCGAATAACATTCTATAAGCAGCTTACAGTATTTGCTATATTTCAAAACCGTTTGAAGATATTTACATTATTTTGAATCAATAAAATTGCAGATAAGATCAAACTTCTTTTGCTACCTTCTTCAAACTTTGGGTGGCCCACGGCTATAAGTTAAATGTTTAACCAAAAGGGTATAATCGAAGGATAACTTTGATTGATTGCGTTTTATTCATTTGACTCTAGTCATTAAACGAACTTTGCCTAGAAATGTGTTTATTGAGTTTAAATACTGGTTATGCTTTGGTTTATCTTTTCTTAGAAGATTGTGGTGTTTGTTGTTGCTTTAATTTTCTTGTAACTGCTTAGAATTTATGACTTTTATTTTGCTCTAGATTCAGCCTTAAGTCACAAGGGCTAATTGCTGATCTGAGAATATTTCTTAGTTAAGAAACTTTCTAGGTTGTGTTGGAGGTTTTGCTAAACTTTCAGACGGGCTGATCAAGTTATCTGTAGTTAACATTATAGTAGGATAACTTTTAAAGTAAATCAATAAAAGTACTTAGTAGATAACACTATGCCATAACGATATTGTTTGTTTTTCTGCCTTTTAACGAGGTGACAGCGTGACGTAATGATTTATAGTGTGTACCGGCACAATTTGGCTCGTGAATCTTGTTGTACAGCCGAGATTGAACGATTTTTTATCGTCTGTTCCCAGCCCTAGGGGTTGTAAAAATGTGAATCCCTTAAAATCCGGCCATTGCTTTTAAGTGACGCCTGTTCAAACACGCGAAGACTGTAAAACGATGTTGTTTTAATATTTAATGATGCCACGTAATTTAATTTTGTTTGCGAAACGTTAAGAATTCACTAAGGCAGAAGGTACTGAACATAAATTCAGTCGTTTTCATGATAAATAAAAAAGCTTGATGACATTAAGATTGAGGGGATTGACTTGAGAATGTTTGTGGAGAAGTTTCATCAAATTGCAGAGTTTCCGAAACAAACTCATGGAATGATACGGGTACGTTAAATATCCGAACAGATGTAAGAAACGTTGGTAACAATGTTGAAGGCGTACAAACTTAAAGTAGAGCTCTGGGTACGCTTGTTGCCGCAACTTTTGAAATTTCAGTTAACAATTTATTACAAGCGAAGCAATTTAACAAACTTAGCAAAGACAGTTTTGTCAGATCTTAACGTTGTACAATTGCACGGGGGATTACATGTTCTTCTGTACCTCGGAAAATTGGAACACGAAGACTGAACTATATTTAAGTTGTAAGTCTCATCTTCCTTACCTGAAGTTTTAATGATCGGTTGTAGTAGTGCATATTTTATGACGAGAGAATTTCTTTATCAAGCTATAATAAAGAATGGACTGTGATATTATTCCGTTTTATTTTTAGCTTTATTTTCAACATTGTCTGCAGAATTGTATGAATCCATTATGGAATTGCAAATCTTCGCTTCTATTATAAAAATCTGGACCGTGCTTTATGTAGCTGCATTATCTGTTTTATTTGTCAAGCGTGTGCCGTTAAGTTTTATTTTTTAACTGGTTCTTTCTTCCGTTCATTCTCTCCATACCACACGTACATTTAATTTCAAATTCGACTTCCCTAATTGTGTCATTCCGCCATTCTCGCTCCCGTTCTCTATTTAGTGTAGGAAATCGTCTCTTTATCTGATAATGTTTGTGGAATCCAATTCCCGTTAACTGATATGTGACTAATGAACCGGGCCGGACTGCTATCCGGGCATATGGCCGGATAGACAGGGATATCCTGCAAAAGGAGATTATCCTCACCCTCCCAAGGATAAGTGTGTGGATTCGTATCATGTTTCTTTTGTTTGCTGCCTTCTTGATTTTGTCTAATGCGATTTCGAGCATTTGTTTAGTGATAGAAGCCTGTACTTATATGGTTTCGGTATATACTGAATGCACGTACAAAATTAGATCAATGGAGCTTAGTACCAAATGAGCAAGAGTTTCTATCTCATTCTACATAGTGCTAAACCAAAATCGGGTCGGATTTTAGTTCCCTCACGATCTCCACCAAAAATACCGATCCCTGACATTCTATATTCCGTTTCAGCTGATCGACTTAGTCGTAACTTGGCCCCCGTTCCCTCAAAGGGGTCTAATTTTGAACTTGATATTGAGTTGTCGTCTGCCGTCGCTGGCTTACGGCACGGCACGGTATTCGATGCAACCGTGCCGTAATACCCAGACCGGTTTCTGCTGAATTTAATAAAGCCTTCAGAGTTTACGATTGCAATCGTAAAAGTTTTGTGATCGTACGCTACGAGTATTTTGGACTTTACGATACCAGTTTTCTTTCTTGAATTTAGTTATTAGTGTTATTATGTTTTTTTTTGGATTATGTCAATTAAAGTTAATTTATCGGTGTGCTTATCACCCGACGACAGTGTGTTATTTTTGTGAAGAGATTATCTCAGATTTTATATGCCATCGATGGCATTTATGATTTAAAATAAGTGAGTTGTCCATCGATTTGAAATTGGTTGCAGACTTTTACGATTCCAGTTTCTCGAATTAGTTTAGTGTGAACTACTAAACACACTCCTCTCCTCTTTCTTTCGAACCAATGATGTAGCCAGTGTAACATTAAAATAGTTAACTAACAACTATTTAATGCCACTTAATATTTTTGAGACTATGTGCGCCATTGATTTAAGTAACTCGCTCATCTGTTTCTGTCTTCCATTCTAGACTTTCAATTTGAAACCTGGTTTTTGTAGCTAGCAGCAATACAATAAAATTAATAAAAAAAAACACCCCCATCACTGTCACTTAAAACAGCAGCAGCAATAAAATAAATTACACACGTAGTTATTTTCAATACAATAAACATCGATCAGAAAAATCAATAAAAAATTCATTTGCCTACTAAAAGTCATCGAGAAGAGTAGCATTTTGCTCAATGTCGTGTTCCCGGGGGTGAAATAAACGTGAATTTTATACCTACGTATCGCGGGCGGGTCGTCTGTCCCGACATAATTCAAATTAAGCTCATGACAGAAGGGTCCACCGAAACGGGGTAGGTCTTGAAGGGTCGAAAATGTTTGGAGAAGGCTCCTGTTGGCTCCCGTTGTATAATTTATCTTGCAGATCTGTTGGTTCGTCTTCTTGCCTTCGGATTGTGAAGTGGTAAATGTTTTGATGTCTTGAATAATGAGATCTGGATGATACTTGATGTTGGCGCTGTTTTGAGGGGGTTTTTGTGATTTTATTTCAAGGAGTTTTTTTGTGATTTTATTTCAAGGAGTCAGGGTGCTAGGCATTCCGTTTGTGTCAGTGTGCTTACTTATTTGTGTCAACTTCTACTGTTTCTTTTTCTAAAAAGTGTATCCAAATTAAAATTCAATTTAAAACAAAATCATTCTAAGACCACTTATTTATTGTATTGTATTTGTGACCGTTACCTAGAATAAGTTTATTACATTATGTTAACATATGTTCTCATGTAAGTGGCTTTTTGTCTTTTTTGAGAATAAAGTATATTAAACCTAAACCTAAAAGTGAAGAATCAGAAGACGAAGAATCAGAAGTGACACTGTCTGACAAAATGTCATTTTCCGCAAATTACATTTTGGACAGTGACCAATTTATTAGGATACAATTATTGTATCCTAATAAATTGGTCACTGTCCAAAATTTTACAGGAGTGACGTTTTGCGGACTTCTGCGTCAAGACCGCAGGGTGTAGTTGCGGATGCGCTTTCTGACTCATTCACCTCCATACAAATACTTACTGAAGTATCATCAGTATCCCGTGACCGCTAAACCTTCGACCCTTTTTTTTTTTTTTTTTGGGGGTGGGAAATCATCAAATCCCGCTCTTGGGCAGAGCGAAAGGGAGTGTCAGACTTCTACTGACTAAAAACCACCCATGTTCATTCTTCGCCCTTCATGTCGAGGCCGCGGTATCCCTTGCGAACAACCCGCAGCCTTCGACCCTTAATCTAGAAAAAACAAAGGACATTGACAAATCACTCCTTAAGATTTTCAAGCACTTAGGAGAAAACGGATCACGGTATCAGTGGATACAACTTACCATGATCCGTGGCTAATTTAATCTGATAAAGTAATCGGTGGAGACAATCCATTTGCATAGATACACGTCAATAGACAGTGCTGAGCGCAGCTGTATGTGATATCCCATCTATCATCCACCGGAGTACGGTCCCCTATGCAAGTTTGACTTGTATGTACTCGTACTTCACTCACTTGAATTAATAACACAACAATATAAATAAGTGGCGAGGGATGTTTATTAACCGTGCGATTTTTTACCCGTTGATATTATAATATTTATAGATTTCAACTAAATTAAGTAGCAAGACTACACACGCGTGATAACGTAAAAAACGATAAAAATAAAAAAACATGATTTTAAATCATTAACAATTAAAAATATGTATTATCAAAATACATAAATGAGAGAGTAGAGGTATACTGATTTTCAATCAGATATTTAAACAGATGTAATTACTACACTACCTGCTTATTTGACCCGGTACTATAATAATTTAAACATTAAGTTGAAAATCAAAACTTTTATAATTTCATGTCATAATTCCCCATAGTGATCGGGAATGCGAATACCGTGTCGAGCAAATGGAATAATCCGAGTCTAATGAGTATGCAGTTCTCTGCTGATCATGTCTCTAATTAATACAGTTCGTCAGAAATGCTTGGGTACGTGATTTTAATGCTGCACTGTTAACTAGAAAAGCTTAATAAGTTACCTATTAGCTTTAGGCAGACCAAAGATCCCACGGGAACGTAGTACTGAAATGAAATATATTTATCCAAATTCGTTGAAAAGTTATTCAGTTGTTTGTTGTGTTTTGACGCACTAACGGTTACGATGCATTCAGTTCATCATTCCTAACCCCCTACATAGAAATTTTTCATCGGAAATTATAAAGAAAAAGCAGCTGTTTCCTACAAAAATGAGCAGCAAATCTCTGTGCGAGCTCCGTGGCTGCTACTGGAAAACTTCCTGATGGAAAAACCCAATAACACTTGACCCAATCCGGAATTCGAACCCAAGAGCTCAAAGCTCAGCTGGAGCGCTCGCAACTCAAACATCGAGGTTGTTAAAAAGAAATAACTGTCATAAAATAAACAAAGTAGGCATACACAATTTTTGTCATCTCAATAATAGAAAACTCTATAAATTTTCCGTTATTTCAGACTGACATAAGATATTGGTATTGGATGACTGAAACTTAATTACCGATTGGTTGTGCCAGCTGCCGCCTAGTGCTGTACAATCGTGGCTGACGAGACAAACTAATTATTATGGCCCTGAAATAATTAATATTGGGCACTTATAGCTTGTAGTGAATAAAAAGCAAAGGGAAATGAACTGGTAGAACGGGGTGTAAAAGTTTATATCTTCCTTCGAAAATGGAGGATCCTTCGACAGTAGGTGTTGGGTTTTTCTCAGGTTTAGTTCTAAGTCGTTCACAGCTAAAGACCGTATAGAAATTCTGAATCGAGCTAGTGGTCACGTGTGGCATATTTGTAGAAGCGAAAAGTCATCTCCCACATTTATGAACCCTGTATTGTCATAATTTTAATAACAATACTCCATATTTTAGTGAGCCAGGTCAAGCACCTGTATAACATTTTAATCCCAGCATAAATTACAAGGGCGCCTCGCAATCCCCAGACCTGCCAAAACTCATAAATACTGGATACGTATCTGGACATTGTCCTGGATATAACGCGAAATATAACATAAATATTAGGGCGCCACAATACGGCTTTAATCTGGCATTGTTTCGCTTTACAGAGGGTTATGTCGGACCTTTCATCGTAAAAAATTTGAAATTGTTTGAGATTATCAGATTTTGTTAAAAACCCTTAACTATCCCTACCCTTAACTTTTTATTCTTCAACTGTATTATGCCCCCAGTTACGCTCGCGTGAAGATGTGTGCTGTGAGCCAAACTTCATCGAAATCCTTGACCCGTTAATTCGTGAAAAGTTACCAAATATATAGACAGACAAAGTTACATTCGTATTTATTTGGTATGAATATAATCTGTCCTGTGTAACTCTTATTTGATTACAAGTCACAAATATTCCGTTCGTTACTGAATCCCTCGTGCAAGCATGAAAAAGTTATCACTCACAAACGCCCGATTCCGATCGAAATCACGGGCGAATTTCGAATATTCAAGTGATGAGTTTTACTCGTACGCGATTCGATGCTTCGACATCGACTGTCGACCCGTCCAGTATCGTCTAAATTGCAGAAAGCTTTGCTGAATAAAATCCTCTTAGTGAATTCGAATTCATTCCGATAGCGAAAGGAATAGACAAGCCATTTATCCAGTAGCCTGCCACAGTTTAAGCTTAATGCAATGCTAAAGAGCAGTAACTCCTTGCACACGTTTAATCGGGTCTAAGCTGTTTTGCATCAATTGTTCCGGCTTCTTAACGTTTAACTTGGACTTTGTAGCTCCCTTAATTCATGTAGTAAATTCTTCTTTATTTTCCATTCCCACATTGTCAGCCCTGTTCAATTAATCTCCACTCAAGCTTTATCTCGAGTCGCATCCAATCATGTGCCAGGGCAGATCTGACATCCAATTAACAACGTTCTGATGACAAATCATTAATACGTTGGTTGTATAAAACAGTATAAGTACAGGCAGCGAGAATGACGGCTATGAATTATTCATCGGTGGCTCCCGTTAACGTACACCAACAGATTTCACCATCAGGGCGCAACCCTTACCGCCAGATTTTTTTATTCGTCACATTCACGAGTGGTTCGTTGATGGCAAGGTTTTAATTAATGAAATGCAAACTGATGTCCAAACTCAAGTGTGCCGGTTGCGACTGTATTTTGTTTTTGAAAAATTAAAATGTCTGGTCAAGTGGCTTTTACCAGATTACGTGGGACGAAATAGGAATGATATTTATTTTTATGAAGTTTTTCTAAATAAATTCAAAAGTAGCTAGCATTTGCTAATTTTCTAATGATTTATTTATGGACCACTATTGACGGTGCCAAAACCTAAGTAAAGTTCCACTTCTCATTTAAATATAATGAATCTTCCGCTAATTCCAAGAACATCTAGATTTCTGTAGCACCTGACAGGAAATCGATGGATGACGTAACACCGTGAGCACTTAGGCTTGCTTCAAAGCCCTGATTTCAAGGCTAGGAAGGATCCCGCCAATATTAATGGTCGTAGGGAAGTCTGGCGTCATTTCATCGGGTGGCTAATTAATCAGGACCCTCTTCATGTGCGCGATTAGTCTTTCGTTCTGTCACTGTAATGATATGGACAGGACGGGTTATCAATCGCCTTCAATTTGTTACGCTCACCTACGTAGGACCTTTTTGGGGATCTCGTTTTACGCCTTTACGGGTATCGCTTTGAATATAGTTTTTGGTTTAAGTTGTTTGCGGTGTGTTGGAATTTAGTTTGGTATTAGGTACGTGCTATTATCCGAAGAATGAATTTAAGATATTGGCCTGCCAGTTTCCCGCATCTAGGCAAAGTCTTCCCCCGGTTAGAAAAGATCTTAGATGTAAACAAATGTTATGTAATTTGTGTGTTATTATGTGCAATTGTGGCGTGTGCTAAATAAACATATTTTCTTCATTTCATTCTTACAAAATTCTCAGGGAAGGTACCATCTACTGGTTTTCCCTGCTTGTCTGGTTATATTCATGCATCTAGTCCCGTATGCATAACTGGTATAAAACATACCACACATGTATAATGAATGTAGGAACGTGTAAATCTGCTCCAACGCTTCTCGAGCAGAGATTTTCATTCTGTCAATATGTAACAGGAAAATCTTCCGGATGCGTCACCGGATGGCACTCTCTCACATTCCCCCATTGTATTTTCAGAAACAAAAAGGGGAGTAAAAAATTCACAAGTTTTTATAAGGAAGCCAAGGGTAATGTCGTTTTATTTAAAAGTAACTTTTGCCCGCGGCTTTGCTGGGATAAAAAGTATCCTTTGTGCTAACCCAGGTCATGGCCCCACGAGCCTTTGCCAAATATCGAAATAATAAGTCGGGAAAAGTTAGCGGACCGACAGAGTTACTTTGTATTTTATACAAGGTGCAAACAGACCTTTCACAAAGCCGTCAACTGAGCATTATGGACTATACGCAAAATTTAAAGCTGGAATTCGATTTTTTGAGGTAAAAAGTCATGTCACAATCACAAAACATAATATCAAACAAAATACAATGACGGCAGGAACGCTTGCATTTCGGCTTCGTTAAGGCTATATTTACGCCTTTTATTTTGCAATATAAGTATGGGGTAATCAGTGGTATGGGTTCTAGTTAAACTAGAAGCCGAGATACTTAATGCTAATGAGCAGTGGAATAAAATTCTAGCTCCATTCACAAATCTAATCAGCGCCTTCGTACAAACCAGTCTAATAACACTTTAACAGCTGGCTACTAAATCTAGATCTGATTTATAATTATTATGTAGTTATTTATGCTCTAGTTCAAATAGTTCTATAACAGGAACGGTTTCAAATGCGTTTATCATTCTTAGTTTTCCCTTCGTGTAATCTAGAATACATCCATCTTTGTCATTGAAATTCCTACTCCGTCAAGTACAGAACTATAGGCCATTATGGGGACAAGACAATAAAAAGTAGCCATTTCGAAATTACAATATTTGATAAATGAAGTAAAGGTTATGAATATCACGTAACTTTAATTAATTGTTCAACACATCTAATAAACTAAAAATACTTTAAAAACCAGTAATTCTTTTATAAACTCCAAATGCTCGTAAGTCCATGTCAATTATGCAACGAGGGTTCACAACCAATAAACTTACGCACACAAATTATTTATAACTTATCATATCATACATGATGAAATGAATAGCCGGCAGCTAGCTAAGAAAGTGGAGCGTAGCAATTTTCTAGACCCTGACCAAACCAGTTTGGAAGACTCCAGGCGACTACATTTTGTTCATATAAATAGACGGCTTTTAGTTGTATCCCGCAAATGTCAACTGGAAGCAGTGCTTAGGCCATCAATCAGTACCGTCACAAAATTATACTCTGTGAGAACTATCATTTGCCATTTCGATATTTAATTCCTTCAGACTTCCCATCATTACCTACAGTCATAAGAATCAAGTTGGTACAGTTAGGTTGGGAGGTATAAAAAGGAATATTCGCGTACGCAACTAATCTAATTTTCCCCGCTCCCTTTTGTAATTTTCTCTGAAAATCACAATCAATGTTTTGTTCCTCTGGAAACAGGAATGAAAAAAACTAGGACACTGTGAACAACAATTTTAGCCTTTGACTTTGTAGCTAACCCAATTCCAGCGGCGAATATTAAATCCCCTGTTTTTCTTGTTTGTCAGCCACAAGAACACAAAGCTGACAATCTGACAAAGATATAAAGAGTACAGTTTTAATGGATGAAAATTATCAATCATGAACATAGGCCAAAATTGATGCTTGTCTGTCCAAGCCCATCATTGATTGTACCTTTACCATTATTATACCAACTACATTATTATCCGAAGATTACGTTATAGCTTCAGAATCTTCAAGTTTTATAGTAATAGGAAGCATTTGAGACGGTCCACGGGAAGGTACAGCAATATCTTTTACGTCGGGTTTCCCTTTTGGACCGTTTCTGATCGTTTCTGTCCAATGTTTTTCGTACTTGTGAAATATAGCGATTGTTTCGTTTTCTACCTCAGTTGTTGTCCTTTTTATTTAGGGAGTATTTTCCGAGATTACATTTTCCATTTGATCCTTATCGAAGTGATTGGAGTTTATTTTACGTGTTTCTATTTGTCTCTTAATGTCATGGTTTGTTTTGATTTTGTTTTTTATTTCTGCTTTCTCCGATACCCTCGACGATATCAGATTTTTAATACGATTTTTGATACATTATCACTTAATTCTAAAACTTAATTCGACTCGTAACATGATATAATCTTTCAATTTTGGGAATATTATCTTAACGGGTCCTTCAAATGTATCCCGCTTTTTATCACCTTGGCTTTCATTCCCATGGCTTCCTTATCCAGCAGATGAAGACATTCAAAATGTATTCTTATCTTTATTATAATCTACTGTACAGTTAATAGAGTCGAATATCAAACTGACACGGTATAATATTACGTCGAGAATTCCTTGCGTTGTTCCATAGACATCAAAATGTGTAGAATAAAGACATCAGCTACCTGTTTTTTAAAGTTTTACGGCTGCCAAACGGTTATTTATGAATTTTAAAGAAAGGTAGTAATGTTATTTTCTGGTATTTCTTGTTCATTTCCATTTTTGACGGGATTTTATGGCAAATATATTTGAATACTAATTATAGTTTGACATTTATGAGAGAGCAGTAAATTGTTATTATATGTAAGATTTGCCGACGCCGACGGTGACTAAACTTACTCATTACCGGGGGTACATAAGTTCTTAAATGGTAATGGTTACATGTACACATTACGGAATGCAATAAAGTATTGAGTATTGGGTATTAAAACGTTTAGATTTTATAAAAAATCCGTCCTCAATTTATCAACATGAAAATACCTATATTTTTTTAAGCCGAAGAATTTTAACGTAGGAATTATAATAGTCGTAACTTAATTTCTTTTACTCTTAGCTGTCTCACTTACCTTGTAGAATTATAAAGTGGTAGTAAACCACCCAAAACACCAAATAAAGAGCACGTTTGGGCTATGTGTGTGTACTAGGATTAATTATATTTAGTACCACTAACTACTTGGATCAAAACTTTGACTCTTCAGGTTAATAACTTTAGTAACAAGTGTCGATCTCAAACATTACAACCGAGATACTCGTATCATAAAAAAACTTTTGATGACAAAAGTTATTTACATATTTAAACTTGAAAATTTTTTTTTATTCTTTTTCAAAACAACAGGTTGTACAATTCAAACGGGACATGTAATTAGTTTTCTATTTTTCCTTAGCTAGAACAATCAATCAACAGAGAGTCGAGTTAACAGAGACCGGTGGAAAAGGATCGCGAACAACCCCTCATGACCACGACCACTGTGTCAAGAGTGAACCACTAAGTAAAAGAACAACAATACCAACCTTCTATTGTTTGTTTTTTCCTTCTGTTTACCTACCTTACCTTAATCTATAGAATGGATACTTTCATTCTATAGATTAACGGGAGCCTGACCTTTAAATAACAATTATTTAATTTATTTGCTTCAAAAACTAAAATGCATAATTGCGAGGCATACGACCGGGCAGACGTAACACGGAGCAAAAGTAGACAGAATACAAATAAACATACTATTATAGCGATTACAAACACCATACTTTAGATATTCCAAAATGTGATCCTTAAAGTTGGATAGGTGACAGATCTTTTTCGACTACTACATTTTCTTCCGTACTCTGTGAGCAGACTAAAATGCCCATATTGCGGGGCGTACGGCCGGGGAGGCGTTTATATGCAAAACCCTGTCTACATGGAGCAACAGCTAACAGAATGCAGCGAAACAATTCACGATGCTTGCCATTAGGCGGGTGGCCAAAATGTCTTCGTTTGTTGTACTTTTGTCTGTATTTTCATGGCATTAAAGTTCGAAAGTAATTCTAAGTTGGAATTGCTTTTGGATGTGCACTGCGAGATGGGTGTTTCTGATTGGTATGTTTAATTGAAGTTTTCGGGTAGTTTTTGAACTCCATTTTTGAAGACTGGGTTTTATAATGGCCTATCTAGATTGTAATAGCTTAAAAGGCAATTAAATAACAAAATGCCATGAATGGTCTTTGGATTTTTCGCTAATGAAGGCGCTAAACTAGTGGCTCCGTTTTGGGTGAAATTAGTTTTCCATCGACACGCTCCTTATCATCAAGATGTAGCCAAGCCAAGTACTATTGACGGTAAAGCTTAAATTGGCTGCTTATTATATGACACACAACTAGGGATCATTCTTTACGCAAACCTGCCTCAGTTAAAGAAGAAGACACTATACTTCTTTCTCCGTCTCTTATTAAAGGCGAAACCTAAGCGACGCGACGTGCCATTTAAACTGCAATAAGCAGCAAATTACACATAATATTGCAGCCACCGTAAACCTTTTATCCTTTTCAACCATATAATACCTTCTCGCTGATATTTAATGATCCTGGTTTGAAACTGTACGATTATGGTCCATCAAAGTTAAACAGTTTAACTCGACGTATTTTTTATAGTCACACATTTTAATTACCAAAAATATACTGTTATAATGAAGATGTTTTCAATATGAATAAGTTAAGAACCTATGCATATTAAAAGGTCTCTTGTCTGCGCTTACACTTCCAATTCGTTTCGCGATTTTGAAAATAAACCGATTTTTCTCTTGTTAAGATATTTTTCTGACAACGCAACACGCCTGTAATCCCTATTTTTTTTTAATTTTCATGCTTTTTTTTGCCCCTCTGCAGGGCAAAGGCCTCGCCCGTTTATCGCCACATTGACAGGGCTCTGTCAATCTATCACGTTTGTAATATAATCACCCAATTAAACCTCCCTATTGTTTTCCCTACCAAGCTGCCTAAATACTCATATCGTAGTCTACAGCTATTTTAATATAAATTCCGGTGCATGACCACCAAACTCGCTGAATGTGCTGTGCATACCACAGCTATGCAAAAGCACGTCTTCCGTTGAACAAATGTGTGTATCGAATATTGTAAAGAAACGTAGTAGAATAAATACAGAATGATTTTAAATGTTAAAATATCAGCTAAGTTAATTTTTTTCGAATTACGCCAGCTTTAGTGTATGGAGAGGCTATTTTTTTTTACCATGATAAAAATAATATACCGAGTTTCTCTCCGTGCCTCGGAAAGCAGAGGTCCTAACAAAATACATACATTTCACCAGTTATGTTATGTCCCATGTAATGGGGGGCGAGCCTTTTGTCATCAACCGTGCACTAATCCAGGCTGAGAAATAACCAAGCCACAAAATCAATTGCTTCATGTAAACACAAAGCATGCAAGATTGCTGTAAGTGATTGGCTAAAAAGTCTCACCTACGAAGAGTCTGAGAGACTTATACAATTAGTGGGTTGATTGCCTATTCTACCAACACATACTTACTTTAGAACTCAGGACACACACCTCCCCATTCACACACACACACACATACACAACCACACTTACTTACACACACACACACACACACACACACATACACAACCACACTTACTCACACACCACACACAAATAAATACATGCACATTCTCCTTTTAACTATTTTATCTTTTCTTTTTAATTTTTCAATTTTTTGCTTATATGTTAACCTATAGTATAAGTTACTTTTTATTTATATTTACTTTTTGTACAGATTTAAAGAAAAAATGTAACTGTATAAACCAACATACCTAGCTGGTCCGGAGGATGGTGATGGCATTCGTGATACAGGGTAATCCTAGTACGAGTGCCAAAGCACTCCTTTGACACTTAAGCGCACATTAATTTTAGTCAAATTAGTTTCTAAGGAGTTTTTTCTGTACCTATTAACTAGCAATAAAGATTTTTATTATTATTATTTATTAAAGCTATTAAAGCTTTGAAACCTATCTGTTCTGGAAGCTATCATTAAGCGGTATAACATTGTCTCGAAGAAACCAAGCCCCAGTAACCTGTTGCCTTCAAACATTAGTAGCATTGCCCTTAATTACCTCTTACGACTGCCTCGAGAAGATAAGTGAGTAGTTCTTATACTTACTATGTACTTATATTTAAGTTTATCTCTACAGCCTACTTAACGAACCAGAGAGATAGTTTACACAGAAAAACATAGATTTTTTTGTTTTTTTTGTCGAACGGAGTGTAATTGTTTTTGATATACGACGAATTGTCTTTAAAATCTTCTAATAGTGGTTTAGAATAGTCTACACATAATATATTTTGGCATTTATAATTAACTAGCACTTCGGACGCGTCTTGTGATAGATGGGTTTATCTGCATGATTTAAATATAATTAATAGCGTATAGCACCCGCGAATATAATGTATATCTCTATCAGTATTTTTGTTTTAGAATTACGTCATTAATTTCGGAGATTACCATACTT
This sequence comes from Diarsia brunnea, assembly GCA_949774965.1. Taxonomy (NCBI): domain Eukaryota; kingdom Metazoa; phylum Arthropoda; class Insecta; order Lepidoptera; family Noctuidae; genus Diarsia; species Diarsia brunnea. Next base: position 16,397,034 of record OX459001.1, read on the forward strand.
ACAAATAAACTTTTACCTCTTTATCATATTGGCTCGATTAAACTATGCTATTGATTATGCTATGCTTAATTATTGCATACGATTTTTAAGTTAGTGTGTGTTGTTGACTTGCTGCACGCGTTGGTGCAAACTGTAAGTGTAGCAAGTACCTGCTTAAATAAATAATAAGCGGCCAAAAACAAACTATGGTTAAACAGACGCCAATCGTTAGTTAATTTTAAGCAGGGGTGTATTTTTAACCTTACTAATTACAATTTTATATCCAATTAACCACTTCAGTATTTTTCATGTCACTGCGTAGTTTATAAACTGACGGGGCGGGTTCCACGGAGCTCTGATGTTCTCATGAAAATTGTGTTAACTTTGCCAACGTGTTAAATATGGTGAAACACTATTTTTTGCGAAGAATTTGTTTATTCATTTAAATTAAACTTTGAAATGCATCCGAGAAATCCTTTGTGAGCATCAAAAAATAAAGCAAGTAACACGCCATATAAGTTCAGCCATATTTCCAGGTAGAGCTTTTCATTTTCCTTTCGTTAATTTCTGTGAACTAGGGATGGTCTGAGCTTTGTTCTTGTTTTTGTTTAAAAGTTATGGATTTTTAATTGGGCTGCGGGTTGTTCGAAAGAGGTAGGATGGGTAGTTTTTAGTCAGTAGAAGTCTGACACTCCCTTCCGCTCCACCCAGAGTGGGAGATAGATTTCCAAAAAAAAATGGACACGTGTTTTTTCTTTTTTCACGTAAACAAACAATGAAGACGATACATTGCTTTGGAAACTCGTGTGACGTCATATTCTAAGCCATTAGTTTGACATTTTTAACCGGTGAGTGACGTCAACCCCCCACTCAAATCTTTGACGCGTCGTCAATTTTTATTTGAATATAAAACAAAAAATACGTATCCAATATTGTTCGATAATCTAACAGACGGACTAATTAGAATATTTTTTTTTTAGTCAGGAAACATCCCTATTCTTTAGAAGACTTTTCTAAATCAAAATATAATTCCTAAGCCATCAAATAACCATAATCTTAAACCCATCTTAACACTTTTAACCCAAACACACAATAAAGTCACGCAGTACATTTTATCGTGAAAGGGAGCAAAGCCGGACTTTAGATGTTAACCCCCAGCGAACCGCGTCCGACACCAAGTTATCTCTAAGTTGCTGCTAAGTTACCTCGACTTATCTAAGTGAACACCGAGACTTGATAACGCCCAACTTGCTACAACTTTGATTGTGGGGGAAATAAAAAGGAGAAAGTGATAATTTACGGCGAAGGGACTTATTTAATTTGGAACTGATGAAAGAGTTTTTAAATTATAAGTTAGGCTGGCCTCTCGCCATTTTGTTTTCATAAAAGAATCTCGTGGTCTGTGGTTATCATCAGACTTGTTTGTTTCAAATATTATAGGCCTGAGTCTACGCTGTATAGATTTCATAATTCTGTTGAGCTTTTTATATCTTCAAATTATTGTGATTTGGCAATCATATTATTTTCAGAAATAATTGCTTATCATCTTATTCAGCTCTGAAATTGAGATGAATAGGTAAAATTGTAGACCGTTTTTTCTGATAATAATCAGTTGTGTATTACATAACATCACGCCTGCAATTCCAAGGGTTTTGGCAGAGCTGTTCTATAGTACGGTCAGCAACAGAAGTAGCTGAACATGTAAAAATTATAATTATTAGATGTACCGGACTCCAGCTATTATTATTAATGTTTCAGAAGATTATTCTTTTAAATATTCCTTACTCTTCAATAACTTGTTAGTAACGAGTAATATCTAATAAGTTTTTATTAAGAAACCTGATTTGAAACGTTGAGTAGTGTTAAGCTACTTCTGTTGCTGACCGTACACGCACATTTCGCCAGTAAGTCCCATGTAATAGAGGGCGAATCTATTGCCATCAATCGGGTACAAATCCAGACCTCGTGGAGGCTACAGTGAAGAACCTGATGGAAAAACACAATAACACTGCCCGACCCGAGAGTCGAACCCAAGACCTCATGCTCAGCAGCCGGGCTTGCGGCCACTAGACTAACGATGCAGACTGTAGTGTAATGTAGATCTATAATTTTAGTTACGAAACATTAACAGTTAGTTACTCTTATTTGATACGGCAATAAAACGGGATATTAAAACAAGTAAACATACACATTCTATAGTAATTTACTCACGCCAAGCGCAATCGAAATTGCTTCTCTTATTATTTATCTAATTAAAGTTTTCAAATATAATCGTAGAAACAGATGCTGTGTATTATTGTGCTTTTATTGAAATTGCTTTTGTGTGAAAACCAATATCTTCCGAACGAAGAAGCATTTTCAATAGCGGAAATACTAAAACTTTATGCTCATAGTTTTCTGGTATTGCCAATGCTAGAGTACAAAATAAATACTGGAATTTTGTTTTTAATCTAGTCAACACACTCTAGCTTAATATTTGATTACAAGCAGATTAATCTTTTTTTTAATATTTACTTTGATTTACTAATAATGAAAGGCCGAAAAACAGCAGTTAATCCCGTGACTATGACGTTGAAGAATTGTAGTCGTAGCAGTGCTAATAGACCTTAATGGGTGATCGTACCATTGTTATACAAAAACACCAAAAAGTGAAAAATAAACTTCTGAAGAAAAATCAGCTTCTGAAGTCGGTGACATTTGTTTGTTTGATTTCGTTTTTTTGCCACCGACTTCAGAAGCTGATTTTTCTTCAGAAGTTTATTTTTCACTTTTTGGTGTTTTTGAAGTCGGTTTTATTTTTTGCCAAAAAGTTTTTTATTTTTCCATTTTTAGTTGTTCCCAAACAAATAATAGGTTTTATTTATCCCCAATAAATGGAACATTACATAATATCTTACTGTCCAAATCTGGGTGTACACATCTGCGGACCCCCTCAGATCATACAGGCGTGATGTTACGTCATGATGTTGTATAAACAATAAACATCCAAGCGATTGCAGCAATCACGACAGATTTGCCGTCTATTTTTGAAGAGTTCTATTGTATATCTCCGAAGATCAGGATCAGATCTTCACCAAATTTAAATGGGACCACCTCAGGAGTATACTCTTTCAAATAAAAAAAGAATTTTGAGAATCGGTTCACAAATGGAGGAGAAATCAGGTAACATACATAAAAAAAAAAAAAAAAAAAAAAAAATACATACACACGAACATATAACCTCCTCCTTTTTTGAAGTCGGTTAAAAAAATAAATGTTTCAGTATTTGTAGGGGTTAATAAGTATGAACTACTTCTCCATTTCCCTGAATTTATAACTTTAAAAGGGTTTATAACCCTTTCATACTTTGTGTTGAAATAAAAAGCTGACTGAGTAACACTGAAATGTACTCAAACAACATAATTCAAAGGATCTCATAAAAGTGTATTCCCATTAATGCCGGTGCAATGCACGCTATAACAATGCTTCAAAGTGGGTCGTGTACAGACTACCAAAGAGTTAGGTATACAGGAGAACATATTCACACAGAGCGACCAATATTACTAATTGTTTATTTATTGATCAAAGCACACAACATACATGCCACAATATCATACAAAAAGGGACGAACATAAATTAACATTAGTGTACAGACGCTAGCACATCGAAGTACCCAAAACTGTCAAATTTTCTCAATCTACCTTCCAAAATGGTTTAGCGGTATAGTTCAAATTCTATAAAAGAAATTTGACTGATTATTGTAATAGCAACTTAAAGTAGTCAACGTGTAGCCTTTTCGCACAACAGGATCCTATACAGAGCACCGTACAATAAATTGACGAAAAAGCAGGACATTTTGGGCCAATGAACAAAAATAACGTACCTACATGTATAATACTTGCCTTACCTTTCACATGATAATTACAATTATCTCTGTAACTACTTTTAAGTTTTTTTTTTTTTTTTATCTTTATTTAGTTTTAGGGACTTTTATACAAATAAATAAATAATACTTTTAAGTTAAAGCACACAACTCTTAATGAAATGCTGCAAAAGACTACGGGAACACAGAAAAGTAGTGGCAACTTCGCTGACTGTACAAGTGTACATCTATCTCTTTGTTCGACTGTACTATACTAGCCTTGTAGTCGCGCCACATCAAAGTACACGCGATTAAAAATATGATAATAGTCTAGACTGCTGTATGTAAATACTTAAATCATTCCGTAATTACATAACCTGGCAATGTACCTGAATTTAGGTCTAGCGGTCGCAAGCACTACTGCTGAGTATGAGGTCTTGGATTCGATCCCACATCGAGGAATGTGTTTTTGGTTTTTCCTATCAGAATTTTATGATGGCAAAAGGTTTGCCCTCTTTGACATGGTTTTAAACTGAACTGTTGAAGTGTAGGTGTACTATTATGCCCACCGCTACTTTCCCTTGGGGAATTGCAGACATAACGTTACGCACTTGAATTGATTGCGCGTCGTATAATTATGAGTACTTTCAGCAGCTTTGAATCACAAACATTTTCTCCCTCTTATCTTAGAACAACAAAACAATTAAAAAACAACTCTAATTAATTTAAAATGTATGGCTGTAAATATATTAGCTCTCCTCCGTGTGGATTAGAAGCGTAAACAAGAACAACAATAAATTTTAATCACTTTAGAGCGGTTAACTTTGGAGCATTTACTTTAACTTTTAAAGCGAACAATATTAAAATGAGCAGAACAAAATCCTCGACAGACGTTACTGCTTACACCCCAAGTAGGTAAACATATTAAACTATTTTAACGAAACATCACGCATGGAATCTCGGAGGTTTAGGCAGAGGTGTACCTAATTGTACAACCCCGTGTAGCTGATTATGTAATGGAGGGCGAACCGATTGCTATCAACGGAGCACTAATGCAGATTACGTGGTTACTACCTAATGGACAAATCAAAACCTCTTAGACCAACCTCGTAATCGAAACCAGTTCCTCATGCTCAGCAGTCTTAGTGTAAAAACAGGATATTTATCCTTTGTTTACTATAGGGATGTTTACTGACTAAAGAAAATATGATTCTAATTAGTCCGTCTGTTAGATTATCGAAAAAATAAAAATATTGGATACGTATTTTTTATTTTATCAAATCAATAAAAATTTACGAAGATAAAACGCGTCAAAGATTTAAGTTGGGGGTGGTGACGTCACTCACCGGTAAAAATGTCATACTAATGTCTTAGAATATGACGTCACACGAGTTTTCAAAGCACTGTATCGTCTTCATTGTTTGTTTACGTGAAAAAAAAAAATACGTGTCCAATATTTTTTGGAAATCTATCTGACGGACTTATTAGATTGTTTTAGTTAACTACCCTATTTGTTTTGAGTTCCCGATATTTCGGTGTTGTTGCAAGTACCATGATCACAGATAAACTGAAGTTATTGCGGGTGCGTGTTGGTAGTAAACATGGTAAATAGTTTTCCCGTTTTCAGTGTTAATGGTAATGTTAGTGACCGTGTTAGTTTCAAAACTAATAATCTTAGTATAAATCATTATGTATAAACCTGTGAGTATCACAATACTCTCATATATCAATAAAACCGCAGCCTACTGCTGGAGATAAGCTCCTCGATTTTCCGCCTTCCGCATCCAGCATTTCACAGGTCCTTGGAGTAACCGCGTCGATCCTCTTATGATAGGTACTTGTGGTCTGCTCTCGAGCATGATCTGCTGCAATGGACATCGTTCCTTTGACAGCCACGGTGATTCCACTGATACTTCAATTTGATGATCATGTACACACGCCAGCACATCAATATATTACTAGAATCTGTCACATTTCTTAAATAGATTTTCAACTTTATCGCTAAGGCATAGGTTCATAAGTTCAAGGTTGACTGGGAAAATTTGTCAGTTTCAGGTAGGTTGATGTGCTGGCGTCAGTACACAGTCACGAGGAGTGAAATATTTCGAGTTACCAAATTCCAAAAGCGATTTTTTTCGTGAAGTAATGATTCCTACTTTTAGATAACGCTCGTAATTTGACTAGTATTTTGGACTAAATATACAGGTGTAGAAGTGCCATCTACCATGAATTCGATACATCATTCGAAACTCCTCGCATAGAATATTTTCACCGGTAATTAGAAGCAGCAGCAGTTGTATATTGATTACCTATGAACAATGCCTATGTAGGGGTGGGGTTTCAGCATTAGTGTCAGTTCCACCTTCTATTATAGGTACTATTAATTAGTATTACCAAAATACATACGTAACGTAAAACGTTAATTAACACAGTGAGAGAAAATCGCTTTCAAAATTGCAAAGTGTATTAAACATCTAATTACTGATGACTGCCATGGTCTACACATTACACATTTCAACATATTGTTATGAACCTGTTAATCATCACATTCATTGCGAAATAAAACTCAGACGACGTACCCACAGTAAAAATGCAATACTTTCCATCATTGAATCATAAAACAGTAATTGCCGTGCGTCTCAATAAAGCGAGATACCAATTTAATTCGGGTCTCTATTACCTCGAGTTTTACGGTCGGTAAACATGAGATTACAATCGTAAAGAGAGGAAAAAAGACAAAGTGCAACTTGTGAAGGTATTAGTATTCAGAACACGTGGGGTCCGCTTGCATGGGGTCAATTGCGACTGCTGTAAGTCGAGTGACACTTAGATTAAAGGATTCGACTGACTTTTCGGGACTTTTCTGCTGTGTTAACTTATTCGGTAGTTTCCTGCTATAAGGGATTTTGTTTAAAGGTATTGATGGCGTGCCACGTATTTGTTATAATGGATTTTCTTTCCACAACTTCAATAATGAAATAATGATGTTTACTAACTAAAAAAAATATGATTCTAATTAGTCCGTCTGTTAGATTATCGAAAAATATTGGATACTTATTTTTTGTTTTATCAAATCATTAAACATTGACGAAGATAAAACGCGTCAAAGATTTGAGTGGGGGGTCGTGACGTCACTCACCGGTAAAGAATGTCATACTAATGTCTTAGAATATGACGTCACACGAGTTTTCAAAGCACTGTATCGTCTTCATTGTTTGTTTACGTGAAAAAAGAAAAAATACGTGTCCAATATTTTTTGGTAATCTATGTGACGGACATGTTAGATTTTTTTAGTCAACTACCCTATTGTATTCGACCAGCATCATGGTTCAGCGTTTTTTTTAATATTCTTTGTTTAAACTCTATTTTCTCATTGTACACCACTTTTACCATTTCATAATTTGTCATTGAAGAGCAGGTACTCCTAGCAAATTTATATTTTACTTAAAAGAAAGTCTCTACGTAAGATTTATTGTTAAAATTGGTATACAAGCTTCTGTAATAAACCTTTTATGTGCCTAGAAAGCGTAGATGGTAGTACCTACATGATCGTCAGGAAATAAGATGAGGCATATTCGTTTAGATCTATTGGGTTTTTATATTATTCGGTTTAACCAGACTACTATTTTAGTCTCGGTCTCCGGGTCTGCTCCTATTCGGGAGCTCACATAACCAGGTCATGGGTTGTACAAACACCACACCTTCTCACCCGACTGCCCTAAAAAAGGGTAATGTTTTTAACTGGTTTTATTACTCTTTGTAGATATCATAAAAAGTTTGTACTTAAATGTAATTAGGAATTAACCGCCTATAAAGAATTTTTATAATAATTATTCATTCATAATCTGCCTGCCAAGCTAATATAAGTTTAAATTCTTTGAAGCTCAAATAAAACCGTAACATTGGATCATTAATTTCTAATGTCAACCTTTATAAAAGTCAGTCACAATTTAAAAATGGGACTTTGAGAACTAAATCTGGCTTGTTTAAAAGTACTCCCGTAATTTTTTTATGGAAATAACGTAATTTCGTCGCTGAAGTTTTAAAACCACTTATTGCAAAAATAGCAAATTTTATAAGAGAGTGAAAAGACACCATAATTATCTATACCTAGGTAATGGTACTCGGGCCGGTCATGTTAACCGTAGAACCGATGACCGTTGCGGTAGACGTGATTTTTTGTGTAGAGACTGTGAATTGGCAAGCGTAAGGTGGGATGCCCTTCTTTTTTTTGGGGGGGGGGGGGGAAATCATCAAATAACCCCTGCCATTCTTGAGTGAAAGGGAGTGTCCTGACTAAAAACCACCCATGTTCCCTTAGCCCTTGCGCCGAGGCCGCGGTATCTCTTTCGAACAACCCGCAGCCCCGACGGGGACGCCCGCTGCCCCGACGGGACCCGTAGCCACGACGGGAAGATGGGATGCCCTCAGGCTCGGTGGAGCGACGATCTTAGCAGGATTGATGGTAGCAACTGGATGAGAGTTGCCGAGAATCGAGTTGAGTGGCGTGCGATTGAGGAAGCCTAGCTCCAGCAATGGATTGTTGTAGGCAGATGATGAATAGATGAAGTAAAGTTAAGTAAAAAAGTTACTAACTTTGTCAAACAAATGCATTTGTTTTTACAAGTAGCGCCATCGCCACCTTGAAATGCACACTTATAGTGATTTTAGAACATCAACGACAATTTTCATTAAGCAATTTTATTATACGAATTCTCTTCTCATAAAATGTCTGAATAAAACTTAATACAAACAGGGAAAAGCTCTTCGCAATATTAGTTATGCGTTTTCAAAATAGTTGAAGTCAATTTTCATTTGCGAGTTGCGACTGCTAGTGCGACTCGCTATAGTTTATTTATTTAAATTGTCTACGTCCGAGTTTCCGAGTTTGCATCTTGGGGGTATCGGAGCAAAATACAGTTCTTGGAATATGATAATAAAGTTGTGTGTGCATCTTACCGTCTTTTTTTGTTTTTTTTTTGGGGGTGGGAAATAATCAAAAAACCCCCCTCCCGCTCTTGGGCAGAGCGAAAGGGAGTGTCAGACTTCTACTGACTAAAAACCACCCATGTTCCTTCTTAGCCCTTTATGTCGAGCCCGCGGTATCTCTTGCGAACAACCCGCAGCCCCAATGGACATCTTACCATCTGAAGCTTTTTAAAATCTTTTCAACATAAAATACATCACGCCTATAAACAGATAGTTAATATTATCGGTTATTAATATTTCACCCACATTTCACCAGTTATGTTTAAGTCGAACCAATTGCCATCAGCCGGGCGCGAACTTAGGCTCCGTGGCTGCTACTGGGAAACCCCTAATAGAACAAGCCAGAAACACCCTATCCAATCCGGGAATCGAACCCAGAACCCATGCTCAGCAGTCATGCTTGTGACCAACAAGGAAGCTGGGAGTCTAAAATGGCCACTTTAGCAGATCACAATATGAAATGGACCTTCTTATTAGCAACTGGGGTCTGCGACCATTTTACGAATTTTAACGCAATTCATATTATATTCCTATTACTTATGATCTATTTTCCTGAATGGTCACAGACGCAGTTACTATTATGAAAGGTCCATTTTACGCCTTTTAACGCAATTCATATTATGATTTAGACAAAAAAAAAATTCAAAAATTCTTTTTCTCTTCAAAAATTCTTCAAAGTTGCATCTTGCTTTCATTTTTCCACCTTTGCACATACGAGTTGGAGTCTCTAACCCATTTTTCTCCTTAGAGATCTACGCATTGTAATGGGCAACTGCAGTACTTTCACAAGTTATTATGCCTTATAACTGTAGCTTCGCTCTTTTCGGCGTCGGCCCTTGCGGGCCCCTATGGAAGTCAGTAGAAGTCTGACACTCCCTTTCGCTCTGCCCAAGAGCGGGAGGGGTTATTTGATGATTTCCCCCCCCCCCCCCAAAAATGGTCTAATTGAACGATGTAAACGGTTTGAATAATGTTAAGGTATTTGTAGCTAAAATACCTTGACATTATGTACAGCTTCATAGAGCTGGGAATAAACTTTTAAAAGAAAACTTATATAAAACAAGTACCTCATAAATCACAAAGGAAATCATAACCTAAATTAATGAAGACGTCCCAAAACTTCAGAAAGAAAGAAAAAACACTTCAGCATTTGTTTGATACTTAATTTTCTGTAGTCAAACCACGCTTGAAAAAGATTCTTCAGGCATCAAAAATGTTTTTTCTTGTTTTAAAAGTTCTACCCATGCCTCGTTGGTCTTTTTGTTGTAAGCTTTAGTGGTGAGCATGAGATCGCGGGTTCGATTACTAGGTGAGCAAAATTGTGGTGGTGATTTTTCATGATGAAGGTGTTCTCAGGGTCTAAATTCGTGTCCGATAGACGGCAATAGGCTTGCCCACTTTTATATGGACCACACCTGTGCCTTTTTGTTTTTGGGAGGTGGGAAATCATCAAATAACCCCGCGTCTCGCTCTTGGGCAAAGCGGAAAGGAGTGTCAGACTTCTACTGACTAAAAACCACCCATGTTCCTTCTTAGCCCTAGCGCCGGGGCCGCGGTATCTCTTTCGAACAACCCGCAGACCCGACGGGAGCACACCTGTGCCTTACCCTCTGGAGATTACAATCGTAATGTTCTGAAACGTTCTGTTTCACGTATCTATTTGTTTCAACCGCTTACGACCACGATGAAAATACTGGCTTATTATTTTAAACTACCCGACACCATGAGATATTAGGGTCGTTCGCATCTCCAGTAACATAACCCTTAAGCTACATGACATGAAAACAAATCGGTCTCCTATGTCATGAAAATGTATCACCCTTAACTGAGTTTCAAGATTGTTCATTACAATTTGCCAAAATAATTCAGAAGTAATACATCCGGATACCATAGACAATATCTATCCTAGAAATTATGTGACTGTTCAGTGTAGCAAACAAGGATCCTTGTCAATTCTCTGTGTTTCATGTTTTTTTTGTCATTTCCTTATGATCGTTAAATTTGGCCTAAACAGGGTGTGGATGTTTTTTCTTCCTCAAGAATTAATTCATCATCATTATTTCCACGACGCTGACAATAAAACCATCTTGTTGGAAACTCGATCACACATTAATTGTACACATTAACAGCCGTACTCAGAGATATTTAATGAATCCTTAAGCCGTCACTTAGTAAAGGTTTTGACAGTTTTGTCATACAAAAGTATGTCAAAGCTTTACTAAGTGACGGCTTAAGTAATCATTAAATATCTCTGAGTACCGCAGTTACAGCCGTACTCAGATATATTTAATGAATCCTTAAGCCGTCACTTAGTAAAGGTTTGACATACAAAACCTTCACTAAAGTGTCAAAACTTTTACTAAGTGATGGCTTAAGTAATCATTAAATATCTCTGAGTACCGCAGTAAGTCCGCCTATGCACATACCACTATTGTACATGAAGTTTAAACAAATACGTGAACATTTTCTTTTCTAGAACTCAATCCTTTTCTTCCAAAATTCCATCGTTTCCATTTACCTCGCCAAACTGAAACAAAATCACTAAAGACTAAAACTTAAGCGCTTACAGTCGCAAGAGTGTAATGAAATTTAACTGTAGAAAGCCGGCAGCCAAATCGTCTCGGCACACGTGTTCCAAGTTCGCTAAGTATCGTCTCCAATACCTTCATTATGCTCCAGCAGCGGGAAACTGTATGAAATATAGCATCGAAGGGGAGACTGTATCTGTGGGCTGCGATAACAGGGGGACATACGGTTGAAAAGTTTGGCAGGCAAGTTCGTGTACTTGCGCGGTGGAGACGCTTCGTCGTTACAGGAGGTATCCAATCTAGTAAGCATGGTCTTACAACCAGTCTTGCCAAGGGGTATCCAGTTAACCATTAACTATTGTTGTGGGTGTTAAAAAGGTGGTCGCTCTAAGCAATCAGTACCAGCTGGATAACCTGGAAGGCGGTCGATCAGTCTTCGTAGTTTGAATGAGATACCCTGCAATTTATAGAGGTGGCGACCACGTTACTTCTTTATTCAGAGACTAGCTGACCCATGCAACTTCGTCTGCGTCACATAATATAGCTTATAACAAATAATGTCAACATAAATTGAGTTAAATCGTAACAAACAAAAAATCGTATCTTTCCTCTTTATTATATTAGTTTAGATTATATTAAAGTGTGAATTACTATTGGTATCTCTTACTGTTAAATATACAGTAACACCTTGTAAACATTATGGTGCAGTAAATATTTTGAATATGAATTTCTCCGGAGTCCCCGGAGGCCAGAATCCTCACTAACCTACCGCACCGGACCGAATGACTGCCGCGCGCTTAATTATTTTGTCGCGCGAATATTTTCACATTGCGATATCTTCTAAGATATTTCTTTAAACTGTATAGAGTAAAGGGCACAAAAATTCTATATTAAATTTCTGTGCTAACAAACACATTTATTTAGATATAGATTAATACCATATGGGTTAAATAAGCTTCGCAAAATATCATTATTTTTAACCTAACATTTTAATAGTAAAAAATGGTTACAGTGAGTCAATCTTAAAAGATAGACATATGCTGTCGCGGACTTTTTTTTAGAACTTTTAAAGAGGAACAATTCTTTCATACATAGTATTTGCGTAACTTAAACCGTTTTCGCAGCGCACGCAACGGAAGCTCTCAAAAAGGAATATCTTTTCCCGTTTTTGCAACATTTTTCATTTATGCTCCGCTCCTGTTGGTTGTAGCGTGATGTTATATAGCCTAAAGCCTTCCTCGATAAATGGACTATCCGACACAAAAAGAGTTTTTCTATTCCAACCAGTAGTCCCAGAGTTTACCGCGTTCAAACAAACAAACAAACAAACAAACTCTTCAGCTTTATAATATTAGTATAGATAATTCGAATTTTGAACTCCTATCATAGGTCAATCAATATTGGTTTTGATACTTACGAAATGGATTATTTATATTGTAATTCGTTTCACATTATTCATCAGGAATTACGCCAGTTTTTCTTATGAACTACATAAAAACGTAAAGTAAAAAACCTTAAACAAAATACTTTAAAATGTCCAAGCAAAATTGTTCTCCACTCTGCTCAGCAGTGTGTCCCCAAGACGATGTCCCGTTGCGATTACCCGAACAACTTGATAAAGGCATTAAAATATGCAAGTAACCGTCTAGGAAGCTCTTTATAACCAGAGCTTCTAATTAGTGGGAGGCTGCACAAAGCAGCCCTTAGACTGTTATACCGTAAATAACGGGTTTTACCTAAGAAATGAAGGGTGTAAGTAAAGGTGTGTTGATTACGGTGTCGGTTTATTTGTTAATTCTGCTTTTCTAAATGTATTTTATTTTAGGGACTTCAACGTTTTGAAATGTGGCTGGTTTTTATTCGGAACACAGGAATGAAAAGAATTAATATCATTTAATATAATTTAATTGATACCTATTATTATTAGACCCATGTAATTGGTAGCGAGCCTATTGCCATCAATCGGGCTCAAATCTAGGCTCCGTGGCTGCTACTGAAAAATTCCAGATGGGAAAGCTCAATAACACCTTGTCCGACCTGGTAATGGAACCCAGGCCCTCATGCACAGCAATCGCTTGCGACCACTATACAAAAAATTATGTTGTTTTAGCTGCATACACAAATGCACAATTGTTTCCAGTTGTGCGAAATATGTACGAAAGTATGAATTGTATATGTACATATGTACGAAAAATACACCCTGGCGCGGGCGGTAGTCTACGGAACTAAATTGCTAATAAGTCTTGTATGTCTCTTTCTGATCCTCTTACATAATGAAGATGATTCTCATGTATCAAATAAATTCCCTTATACTCTGTAGCTGGAAAAAAAATACATAATATATTAAAAAGACTATTGTCTTTTAATAGTGATGTTTCCTGACTAAAATATGATTCTAATTTGTCCGTCTGTTAGATTATCAAAAAATATTGGATACGGTTTTATCAAATCAATAAAAAATTAAGAAGATAAAACGCATTAAAGATTTGAGTGGGGGGTAGTGACGTCACTCACCGGTAAAAAATGTCATACTTAATGTTTTAGAATATGACGTCACACGAGTTTTCAAAGCACTGTATCCTCTTCATTGTTTGTTTACGTGAAAAAAGAAAAAATATGTGTCAAATATTTTTTGGAAATATATCTGACGGACTAATTACATTTTTTTTGTTAACTACCGTATTTATTGTGGGCTTCATATACGCCCAAAATAAATAGCTTATACGAATAAGTTTGTGAAACGTTATAGCCATAATATAACAACACAAAATTCTAACAAAACCTTAGTCATGCCCACCCCACTAACCAGTTTTCCTAATAAGGCTCATTACTATTCCTTTTTCTACCAAATAAATTCAGAACACCTTGGGAATACTATCGTTAACAGTTAGTGCTATCGCTCTGATTCGTGAAGGGGAGCCGAACATAAAAGCCTGGAAAACCTAGTAGAATCTAGAATGAAGTGAAGTCTGAGGTATATAGATGAGATAGTAGTATAAACAGCGACCAATCAAGGTATCACTTCACTACATAGTATAAAACAAAGTCGCTGTCGCTGTCTGTCCGTCCCTATGTATGCTTAAATCTTTAAAACTTCATAACGGATTTTAAAGCGGTCTTTTTTAATAGATAGAGTGATTCATGAGGAAGGTTTTAGTATATAATTTGACCGACATCCACGCGGGTGAAGCCGCGGGCATCAGCTAATACGATATAATATTCATTAGCGCTGGCATCGTACGGGTGCAATGTACCTACTACATATAAACCATTCACTCGAATTACTGAAAACTGCAGTAAAATCCGTTGCGAAGTTTAAAAAGATCTAAGCGTACAAATAGCGGAAGCGACTTTGTTTAATACTATTTAAAGATATAGACTGATGCTGATCTCTCATTGTACAGTCGAACAAGCTAATAAGTATATAGCCAGCTATCTTGCATTTACTTTTAAGATTATACAGATACATTTAGAGACTGATATCAAGCGATACAGGCGGTTGACAAAACGCTTGATAAAACAAAATTGCAATAAATATTTTCAGTGATTATAAAGATTTCTGCCTGTATACAACAAAGTTTTTTTTTTGTTTTTTTTTTTTTTAATGAAACGTTGCCCCACACTAGGAATTTCTCCTGTATCGTGGGTGCGTTCACAAACATTCAAACTCACATACACAAACACACCCAGACCCGAAACAACTATCTGTAGGCCATACAAATATTTGTTCCGTGCGTGGATCGAACCCGCGACACGCAGCGCAGCAGTCCAATCGTTCAGCCACTGCGCCAACCGTGCCGTCAAAAACCGTGAGAGCCGTGAAAGTGAGACCATGTTATACTGGACATGTATAGGTTGATGTACTACCTACATTTAGTTTTGACTACCGATTCAGTTGTATCGGCTGTATCTGTATGATGTTTACTAATATTAGTGACTAGCTTGTGCCAGCGGCTTCGCCCGCTACAACTCGAAAATTATCCCACGGGAAGAGAAAATCGGGATAAAAAGTAGCCTATATGTTAATCCAGGGTATAACCTATCTACATACCAAATTTCAACCAAATCGGTCCAGCCGTTTATGCGTGAAAGAGTAACAAACATCCACACATCCATTCTCACAAACTTTCACATTTATAATATTAGTAGGATAGGATATAATATTAGTAGGATGTACCGCGGAGAATCAATTTCTGAACGTGTTTTTGTTCGACCTTATTGTGCACCTTATTGTGTCTTTTGGTACAAAGTTCAACAACGGAGAGAGAGCTTTTTACGGTTTCTACCAACTGTGTGAGGAATGGTTTGAAAGAAAAGGAATAAACGATAGCGTGACGGCTGGTAGGTAGAATATATGACAAAATTATGGATACCAACCACGATATAAAAAGGCTTTTTATAAAATATTAAAAAAAAATACACTTGTAGAATGGTTCAATCCCGTTGTAAAATTAATATGATAATACAATTCATAACCGACCCGAACAAATAATGTACATTGCAGAAACTTACTAAATTATTCCCAAAAGTAATTTCACGACTACCCCACAATACAGAATTTTATTCTTAAACCTAAATTCATTACCACCCACAGGTTGCGAACTTAAATTTTAACAAATATTATAATTTTGAAGTTAATTTAGAGACAGAGTGTGGAGTGTGTATGAGTTGGTAATTTATGTAAACAGAAAGTAGTCTTTATTAAAGTACAAGCTTTCAACGTGAAATTAGATAAAATGTATGTTTTAGGGCGGATTTTACCAGTTGCCCATTAAACGGAGTTTAAGAAAACTAAGTTCAAATTGATCGCGTTTACTTAAGCGTTCGATCTCGGTTCAAGCACAGATTGATTTTACCAGCCACATTTTGATCGCGTTTACGAAAACCAAGTTTACTGTCGACATGGAACGTAAACTCGCAAATTATTGCATTAACCATAGACAAAACTTGAAGTGACAGTTGGAAAAATAGCCGTCACGCGATAAAAAAATAAACAATAGTTTGACAATTACAATTTGTTACAATATTACAAAATTGTTCCTTAACAAAATGGAAAATTAGAAATCTGTTCTATTAATTTTCAATTGAAATATATTAAGACATCTCTTTAGATATATTTATTATTGGTAATTATAGTATTGAGTAACATTATTATACATTTATATTATCAATTTCAAGTTTAAAATAATAAAATCATATTTTGTTCCGGAAATTTAATTGTTAACTGGCAATACTAACCTCGCTTTTCGGGGAATTTTAATTTCTGTCATTATTACCGACCGGTGATACTTTCGTGTTGTGAGTAATTCGTATTTTGAAGATTGTTTGGATTTTTGAGCTACTGGTGACTACTGCTGTGTTGCGACTGGGTAATGGCATCAAAACGAAAACGAGACCCGACTTTCGCCGTGAGTGAAAAAAACACAATTATAGAGTTGGTGGAGAAATATTTCAACATAGTTGAAAATAAAAAAACTGACTGTGTAACTATAAGGATGAAAAATCAACAGTGGCAAAAAATTGCCACTGAATTTAATGCTAGCTCGAATCTCCATCCCAGAGATTCTGGAGCCCTAAAAACATGCTGGGAAAATATGAAAAAAAGGGCGAAGCAAATAAACACCACGCGGAACCAATATCATTTGGGAACAGGTGAGTGCATACAAACTACTTGATAACCTTACATATGTACTTAGAAACTATGAGGTAGATATTTATTTTCTTTTTATGTTATAGGTGGAGGTCCCCCAAAAAAATTTGTTGAAGATCCGGCCACAGAACGTGTTTTGGAATTGATCCAATCAAGAGTGACCGGCTTTGTGAATCAATTTGATTCAGATGGTACTCTTGTTCTAGGTTGGTATTCATTATTAGTAAATAAATAAGCTTATTATAATTATGTTAGTAATACTGTGTAGATGTTGTGCTTATGTGCATTATTTTTCAGTAGCTGGTACCAGCACAGCAGAAGCTGATAACAGTACTGCAGAAGCTGAAGCCGAGGTTACCTTTACTAATGGTATGTGTTTACTATTTCTGAAATATTAGGTTTCTAGATTTCTTGTTTTTAAGTGGGAGGTTTAACTTGCTATGTTAATATGAAGAGATTACTTATTTTACTTGAATATGAGTACAGATTACACCTATCATTACAATGAATGAGCATGATTTGTTTGTACCTGCCTATGCAATAGACTGAAAGTAATACATAATATAGTTGAGATGTTAAAAGATGAATGTTTATTTTTCCAGAATGTCAATTTATAACAGAAGTTGTAACGGAGAGTGCTGATGCTGACACATTTACTGCTGTAAGTATGCAGAATCATAACTAAAAATATTTAGGTGTTTAAAATCGATCTCATCTACATAAATACTGTGAATAATAAATAATATAATTATAATAATTGGAAAAGCAATATTAAGAGAAATACAATAACAAACCACCAACTGTGTACTTAAATGTTAATAATATCACACTTCTATTCAGGATTGGTCACAATACAATCAGAGCATGTTGAGGGAGCCAATAAATCCTGTTCTGGGCCGGAGTCCCTCACCTGCTGTGGAACCAAGAGAGCCTGAGGCTCAAAATCTGCTAACCACAGTGCAGACTCCATTGAGGTTAGTAAATCTCAATCTCTACATATAGTCCTCCGTCAAGTCTGTATCTCTGTAGTAATAGAAACATAATCACAGACTTGTATGGTTTTCTCAGATTTATTTAATCTGTTTATATTTTCAGTGCCCCACGCTCGGCAACAACTACCTCTGCCAGGACCAGCCGTCGGAGGCCGGTTTTACGGCGGGACCAGGAGCAAAGTTTAAACACTGAACGAATAAAAACTCTGTTGACTGCAAATGCCAATGCTGAAGAGGAGCATAAACTAAACATAAAAATTTTACAGCTTCAAGAAGAAGCAGAAAAGGAAAAACTGAAGCAGGAAAAATTTAAAACTGAACAAGAAAAAATTAAACTAGAAATTTTAAAAATAGAATTAGATAAATTAAAACAATAGATTTTACAAAATATGTTGTTTTATTGTTATTTAACAATCATTCTTATACACATTTTAATTCAGTTATCTATAAATAATAAGGTACCTATGTACTAATTCTCAAAACTTAATATCAAACAAATTTATTTGGATTTATAATAATAAAAAATAAAAAAATTATAAAACCACTTGACATGCTGTTAAAAGTAAATTATAGTGGAATAGTCTATCTCCTTGCTTATTTTGCTATCTCTACATATTATAAGTCAAAGTCCACTGCTGCCAGTTTGTATATGTTTGCAATAATTTCAAAAACTACTGAACAGATTTTCATGAAGTTTCACCAACAAATAGTGTGATTCATGATGATGTCTCTGATATCCGTGTCTAGATGGGACGGGCAGCTAGTCTGAAATATAAAAAAGGTATTACTATATATCATTCTGTTCTATATGAACATTGTCCCATAGGATATTCTTTCCCTGACAAGACAGAACTGGACGGTAGTTATTTTATCTCTGCATAGTATAAAATAAAGTAGCTTTCCTCAGACCTTATGCCTATGTCTTTAAAAGTAGGTACCTAATTAGCAGATATTGATGTGGATTTTAGCATTGGTTAGTCTTTCATGAAATGGCTTATCATATTAATCTAATTATTAATAGATTCAAAAAGGTCTTACTGTGCAAAATAGTTGGTCACAAATTCATTGCGCCTTCTATGATTTGGATTGGCTCTTTGTAGTCTTCCATCTCCATTTCCAGGATTTATATTTCCTTGATTTAAAATAGCATCCCAAGATCCTGGATTTATAACTTCGTTATCATTAGGTGGTGTTTCTTCACCACTTCGTCTGGCTATATTATGTAAAACAGTTGTGGCAATGATTATTGGAAATGAATGTTTTACTGCCACTCCTAAGCCAATGGCCATGGCTGGAAAACGTCTTTTCCAGACTCCAAATAGTCGCTCTACACAATTTCGGGTTCGGATATGAGATTCATTATATAAATTTTTAGCGTCAGTATTGCACTGTTCTAATGGAGTCATCATGTATTTGTTACATGCATAGCCTGCATCTCCAACAAGAACAGCATTACCATATTGTCCTTGTTCGAACAAAGCCCTTCTATAACAATTATTAAAAATATATGAGTCATGTGCGCTACCTGGCCATCGTGCAACTACATCAGTGAATTCTAATTTGGCGTTACAGATTGCTTGTATATTTAGCGAAAAATATTGTTTTCTGTTTCGGAAAATCTCAGGATGATCTCCACCTGGAAAAAAATTATTTAGTGTATTTTAATGTAATAACTAATATCTATTTGATAATGAATTTCAATATTGTTCTTAGACATGAAAATGAAAAAGCAACAACTAACCTGGTGATTTCATAAATTTCACATGAGTGCAATCTATAGCACCTACAACATGCGGAAATTTAGCTCTCTTATAAAATTCTACTTCTGTCTGACGGATCTCTTCTGGTAATTCTGGAAAATAAATGTGACGAGGTCGAAGTGCAGCAATAGCGGCACTGACTTTGTGCACAAATCTATGGGCAGTAGAAGTGCTGAATCCACATAAATCTGCTGCAGTCATTTGATAGCACCCTGTTGCGTAGAAGCGTAGGGCACACAGCAATTGATTGATGGGTGTTACACTGTTGTTTCTAAAAAACATACACATTAGGATTATAGTTAGATATCGGCATAATTATGTAAAAACTAACAGATTATGTACAAAATAGGACTTACATATTTGTAGGAAACTCTAGTTTGTTCTCAATAGACTCCAATAAATCTAGCACTGTGTGTTTCGTCAGACGAAATCTTGTTACAAAATCCTTATCATCAAGGGTGTCAAAATGTTCTTCTCGCTCACGGATCCATCTTGGTCGGCGATGGCGAATAGTATTTTCATCGTTAGTTTCAAATGCAAGCGCTAAAGCCCTTTTCATGCTTATAATTTATTAATAAAAGCCGATTTCTTCGAAAATACCAATTCTTTCCACAACGTAACACGATGACAGATGACGTAAGTATCATATACCTAAATCGCGTTTAAGCGCGTTAACCGTTGAAAATTGGGCGTTCAGAAATTAAACGAGTTTAAGCTCTAACTGAGTTTAGTTTGTGTTGGTAAAATCCAATTTGGGCTTTTGAACTCAGTTTAATGCCTAAACTGAGATTAGCTTGAAGTGATCGCGTTTAATTGAAATGATAAAATCGGCCCTTAGTGATGTAAAGTTACTTTGGAAAATATGGCAAAAAAGCTCCGCTTCTGACGCATTTCAAAAGCGCTGTTGTTATGTTGGTAAAACAATAGTAGCCATAGAAGACATTACATAACATGACGCCTGTAATCCCAAAAGGGCTAGACAGAGGTGTACCCATTAATACACCACATGTCGCCAGTTATGTTTAAGTCCCATGTAAAAAGGGGCGAGCCAATGAACATATAAAACCGAAGACATTATGTAAATTACAAAGGAAACGTAATATTGAGCATTTTAGGTTTCCAATTGCAATAGTTGATAAAAGCTAAGGTGATCTCTCATTGTATGGGAAGCATTGTGGGTGACTGCCTATTGGATATATTGAAGTTCAATAATTGCTACCAGATCTACTAGCAGAAATGTTAATATACAGGGTGGTGCCGACCATACGACAATAAATGAAACCACTGGTAGTTCTAGTTCATAGGAACATTATTAAACTATCAAATAAATCTTAACAGCAAAATAAAAAAAATGAAAAAAACAATAAAACTAAGTACCTAGCATAAAACTGTAAACAAAATACATTACAATTTATAAACAAATATTGGTTTACTAACTTTAAGAATAATTTGCACCGATATACGTATGGAAATACAATGTAACAAACAAATTTGCCAAAGACATTTAGGTAGTTTATTGTCGTATCGTCGTCACCACGACGGTGTTAGCATTTATTTGATAGTTTAAAAATGTTCCTATGAACTAGAACTACCAGTGGTTTCATTTATTGTCGTATTGTCGGCACCACCCTGCATAATATCTAGAGTGATAATATCCCTTAAAGTAAATAAACGCTACAATTAGCATAGGAATCCATCACTATCTCAAAACTATCTTCAAAGTTCCTCTATCAATCTTCTAAAAAAAAATCAATGAACAAGAATTAAAATTGTCAAATCATGTCTAACAATTACAAATTGAGCGTAGCACCAATGGACATTGACAAACGACATGTTTTCCATCAGATATTCAAAGCGAGGGTCCGGGTTCCAGTCCCATCTGGGGCCCCAGATGCTCCCTTCTAATTGCACGATCAGAGCAATAAATTACAATTTGTTATGTAAACTAATTAGCTTATTGACCGAGCTTTTTCAATCAGATAAAAGCTTTTTTTGTTTGTTTGAAATAATTGCGTTAGGTAGGAGGTAGGTATTAAATCCTAAAATATTGGCTTTACGCCAGAAAATAAATGAAAATAAGAATTAAAACCTTTTCCCATCCCTGTAGTGGGATCATTAAAGGTTAGTAAAAAACCTACCTTTTCGCATAGAAATAGATCATTAGATGTGCTCTTACCGTACTTAGGTCGCCCGTTATAGAAAAAAAATAACTTCAAGATGACGATCGTCTGAAAATAAATACTAATCTTCCACATGCGAGACATACGAAGTCACTGAAAGAAATTTCAGTATAAGTAAGAAAGACAGTAATCAAAACGTAAACGTTTTTTCAATGGGTCATGTGTGTTTGTGTATGTGAGTTTAAATGTTTGTAAACGCACCCACGCCCACGCCACGATACGATTATGCTTTTGAATCATTTTTCCATACCTTAGACGAGTCTGGCGGTTTAAATCTTTGTCTTTTAATAAATAAACAAAATTAACCTTAGCAGCAATAGCAATCCACTTAGGATTTATCAGACTTTAGTACTTAACCTTTTATTTTTATATTTTCCAGTTTATAGTCTTACATTTCGGGATGGAAGCACTAAACTATGTAAGTTATTCAGTGAATTGTTTTAGTGATAGCGAATACCGGGATTGCGGTATAAATATTTTCTTTAGAGGGTTCGTAGTTCTACCTGATGAGCTCGTGGTTTAATAATAACTGCTACTCGGGTCGATCTTGGGATAGGTTAGGTTGGTTGAAAGCCTCCGCGTGGCGCACCCTGGGCAACGTCCGCTCCAGCCGCCCACTCGCCTAGAGTGGGCAGCTGGATGCGGGCGGCTAATTTCAACACACGGGGAAGGGTCACGGTTCCAATCACAGATCATCATCCTTGATGGTCTGTGAAGGGAACCGGGCTAGAGACGGGACGGCCAGTCCGTCGCTGGGGTGAGGCCGATGGCCATCTACCGCCTACTGCCCCCTCTGCTCTCAGAGGGTTGGTCGAGTGGGCGAGGAGTGGAGGTGAAACCCAATCCCAAGGTCTAGCGTGCCGAGGGGATGAATGGCCGGAGGGTTTGTATCCGGTCCCTAGCGCTGGGGGGGAAGGGGAAAGGGACCGCACCCTTAAAAAAGGAAAATAAAAATGGAACAAAGATTATTGGAAACCAATCCCCAGGCGGGTACCCTTGCGCAATGCAAGGGCCAATCCCGCCCCTCTAGGGATCCCTTAGAGGGCAGCCCCACCGTATCTGGGGGGGGCACCACTGATCTCGCAGGCCGGCAGACCACCGCCGACCTGCGCCACGAGCGAGAAAAGGAGCTCCAGGTCAACCTGGAGCGACTGCGCGATGTGGATTCACCACTTGCCGTCACTGACGGCAACCAGAGCCGAGGAGGCTCAAGTCAGCGGAGGAAGCGTCCGCGCAATAAGGACTCGGGATCGCTAGGTCTCTCCTCGAGTGAGGAGAACCTATCGACCCCGAAGATATCTACGGGGCGGAGAGGAAGAGGTCGCGCGGTCATGGCGGGTGTTGCCACCACGCGGCTGCCGGAACGCGACGGGCGTGGTCGCTTTTTGTCTCGGCCTAATGCGCGCGTCTCTGCGGAGTGTGTCCAGAGCGACCCTGGACGCATGAGCGCGGACCAGAGTGGTGGCTCCACCACGTCTCTGCTAGGGTCTAACAGAGCGGAGGCGAATGCCGAAAAGCGGGCGCAACGCCAGGCTGTCGCGGCTGACGAAGTCGGCGAGTTGGCCCGACAGGCCCGAGAGCGTCGCTCCGCCAGGACGGCAGATGCGTCGGCGGTGGCGCTCAGTCGGCAGGTGTCGGACGGGCTGGACGTCGTCCTGAAGGTTGCCACTAAGTCGGGCAACCTGAAGGGCACGTTTACGCGTGCCCTAAAGGATGCAGTGGCATCCATCCAGGAGGCGGTTGAGGTCCTCAGCGGCCGCACAACTACGGAGGAGACGGCGAAGTTGTGGGAGGAGAATAGCCGTCTCCGATCCGAGCTGGAGGACCTCAAGCGGCAGTTTGCCGCCCAGGCACCGTCCGTCACGGCCACATCGCCGACCCCGTCGTCGGCACAATCTCCGGCCCCATCGTCGGCCCCTGCACTTGCGGATGCGGAGATCGAAAAGATCGTACGCATCTGCATGGTGCAGTGTGGAACGATGATGGGTGCCAGGCTCGAGGCCATAGAGGCCAGGCTGCTGCCTGCCGAAAACCTCCGTCCACCGCTCGCTGCGGACAGGCGGAGGAAGGAGGCGACAGCGGCCGTGCCAAGAAAAGGCGGCAAGGGGCCCAATAAACCCGCGGAGGGAAGGTCCGCGCCCACTTCCCAGGCGACGGCTCCGAACCCGGCCACCGTTCCTGGACCTCTCACGGAGGCCTGGTCTACGGTGGTCAAAAGGGGCCGCCGCCGCAACAAAAAGAAGACGGCGCCGCCGCCGGCACCTACTGGAGGAGCACCCGCGGCACCGAAAAAGGCCGCAGGACCGCCTAGGGTCAGAGCCCCACGCTCCGCGGCTGTAGTGATCACGCTGCAGCCCGGAGCCATCGAAAGGGGCGTCTCTTATAAGGCGGTCCTCACAGAGGCGAGAGCCAAAGTCGCGTTCCCCGACCTTGGAACACCGTCCGGCTTCAAGCTGAGGCCGGCGATCACGGGGGCGCGGCTGCTCGAAGTGTCGGGTGCCTCCAGCGCCGAAAAGGCGGACATGCTGGCGGCCAAGCTGCGGGAGGTCCTCAACCCGGAGGACGTCCGGGTGTCCAGACCGACGAAGACCGCGGAGCTGCGGATCGACGGTCTGGATGACTCGACCACTCCGGCTGAGGTCGCAGCGGCCATCGCCCGAGCCGGCGGATGTCCGTCTGAGGACGTGCGGACGGGCGAGATCCGCGCCGACCCTGCCGGGCTTGGCGCGATTTGGGTGCGGTGCCCGGTGGCGGCGGCGAACAAAGTCGCCGACAGCGGCAGACTGCTGGTGGGATGGGTTGCAGCGAGGGTCAAACTGCTGCAACCCAGGGCATTGCGGTGCTATAGGTGCCTGGACATTGGGCATGTCCGGGCACGGTGCACCGCCGAAACAGATCGCAGCGAGTTGTGTTATCGCTGCGGTCAGCCCGGCCACAAGGCGGCCCAGTGCTCCGCGGCGCCAAACTGCAGCCTCTGTACAGCTGCAGGGAGGCCCGATGGGCACAGAGTGGGCAGCAAGGCCTGTGGTTCGCCCACGCAGCAGAGAAGGAAGAGGAGGGCTAGGGTTGCAAGGGGCCCTTTACCCCCCTCTCAACCTGCACCCTCTTCGGCCGACTCCCGGCCTAGGATTGGTGCCGTGGAGGAAATGGAGTGTTTATAGAGAAACTATTCCATTTCCTCCAGGGCAATATCAACCACTCTGCCAGAGCTCAGGACCTCTTGCTCCAGAGCATGGCAGAGTGGTCGATTCACGTGGCTGTGGTCGCCGAACCGTATTTCGTCCCACCCAGGGACAACTGGGTTGGAGACCTTGACGGTTTGGTGGCCATCATTGGCGGGGCTCTTGCCAACCCGTCCCGAGGTCACGGCTGGGTAGCCGCCCTCGCGGACGGCATTGGCGTAGTTGGCGCGTATTTTTCGCCCAACAAGAGTCTCGCCGACTTCGAGAATTTCCTTGTCGAGCTGGGCGCCGTCGTTGCCCAACTCCACCCTCGCCCTGTGCTGTTGCTAGGGGATCTCAACGCCAAATCTGTGGCGTGGGGATCTCCGGTAACCGATGGTAGGGGTGAGGTGCTGGAGGAGTGGGCAGTCACCACTGGCCTGGTCGTCCTAAACCGGGGCTCAGTCCACACGTGCGTGCGACAGCGGGGTGGTTCGATAGTGGACGTATCGTTCGCTAGCCCTGCTGTCGCTAGCCGTGTTCGTGACTGGCGTGTCGCCGTGGAGGTGGAGACGTTATCGGATCACCGATACATTCGTTTCGACGTCTCCACCCAGACCGCCGGCGGCCGCAGATCGCGAGCCCCGCGAGCGGACGGCCCGCGCTGGGCGCGCAAGCGCATCGACAGGGAACTTCTCGAGGAGGCCACCATTGTCCAGGCCTGGATCCGGGAGTCGGCAACAGCTGGACCCGTCGACGTCGAACAGGAGGCGCTGTGGTTCCACGGGGCGATGACGCAGATCAGCGACGCGTCCATGCCCCGGGTCCACGCACAGTCAGCGAGGCGCCAGGTGTACTGGTGGTCTACCGAGATCGCACAGCTGCGCGTCGCGTGCGTAGCGGTGTGGCGCCAGTACACCCGATACCGGAGGAGACGTCGTCGGGTCCCTGACGAAGAAGCCGCGCGGTATGAGGTGTACCGCGCGGCGAAGAAGACTCTGCGGCTGGCCATCGGCGAGGCAAAGAAGCGCGCCAGGGAGGAGATGTTGGAGACTCTGGACGGAGATCCGTGGGGGCGCCCCTATCGAGCGGTTCGAGGGAAACTTCGAGCCGCCGCGCCTCCACTTACGGAGAGTCTCCAACCCGAGCTGTTGGAGGAGGTAGTAGCAGCCCTCTTCCCGGCGAGAGCGGAACATATCCCGCCGCCGATGGCTTTGCCCACGGCCGCAGAGTCTACAGAGGACGACGCCATCAGCGTCCCAGAGGTGACACAGGCAGAGATGGGGGCGGCCGTGATGCGGCTCCGGGCCAAGAACGTGGCTCCGGGGCCCGACGGAATTCACGGCCAAGTGCTAGCCCTCGCTCTGAAGGAGCTAGAGCCCTGGCTGAGAGAACTCTACACAGCGTGTCTTGAGCGGGGCCAGTTTCCCACTTTGTGGAAATCTGGTCGTCTGGTCCTGCTCAAGAAGGTGGGGCGCCCTGCGGACTCGCCGTCCGCGTACCGGCCCTTAGTGCTGCTAGTGGAGGTGGGTAAGCTATTCGAAAGGATAATCGCTGCCCGCCTCCTCGGCCACTTGTGCAGAGAGGGGCCGGATCTGGACGAAAGCCAGTTCGGCTTTCGGCACGGGCGCTCCACCATCCACGCGATATCGCAGGTGAGAGTTCTGGCGGAGGAAGCGGTATCCCGGGGTGGGGTGATGTTGGCGGTGTCCTTGGACATCTCCAACGCCTTCAACACCCTGCCCTGGAGTTGTATCCGGGAGGCACTGCGGTACCATCGAGTGCCTCCTTACCTCCGCCGCATTGTCGGGGCTTATTTCTCGGAGAGGTGTGTCACCTACGTGGGACGTGATGGCGTCGTAAACCAGCACCGCATGTCGTGCGGTGTTCCACAGGGCTCGGTCCTGGGCCCGCCCCTGTGGAACATCGGGTATGACTGGGTGCTGAGGGGCGAACTCCCACCGGGCGTAGACCTGACGTGTTACGCGGACGATACGCTGGTCACCGCCCGGGGGAGTTCGTACAGGGAGGCAGCGTTGCTGGCGACGGCTGCGGTCTCACAGGTGGTGAGCCGCATCCGAAGCCTAGGCCTGGAGGTGGCCCTCAACAAGTCGGAGGCCATGGTCTTTCATGGCCCCCGGCGGGCGCCGCCGCCTGATGCCCACATCGTGGTCGGGGGGGCTCGAATTGCTGTCGAGTCTACCATGAAGTACCTGGGATTGGTGCTCGACAGCCGGTGGGATTTCGGCCCCCACTTCCGGCGGCTGGCGCCCAAGTTGTTGGGCGCGGCTGGGGCGCTAGCAACGCTGCTTCCCAATCTGGGGGGCCCGAGCGCCGCCTGTAGGCGGCTCTACGTGGGGATCGTGCGATCGATGGCCCTGTATGGGGCCCCGATCTGGGCGGCTGACCTGACGGCCGGTAGCATAGCTGTTCTGCGGAAACCGCAGAGGGCTATGGCCGTCAGAGTCATCAGGGGATATCGCACGATCTCCTACGAGGCGGCTTGCGTACTGGCCGGATCCCCGCCCTGGGACCTGGAGGCAAAAGTCCACGCGTCACTGCATCAGTGGCGCGAGGAACTGCGGGCGCGGGGCGAAGGGCTGATGCAGCGACACATGGAGTTGCGTCAGTCTCAGCTCCGCGAGGTCCTGGTGGCGGAATGGCGGGACAGGCTCTCACGCCCTACCGCCGGCCTCGATACCATCGAGGCGGTCCGGCCAGTACTCGAGCCCTGGCTCGGGAGAAGGCACGGCTCCCTGTCGTTTCGTGTGACGCAGGTGCTCTCGGGGCATGGTTGCTTCGGGAAGTACCTGTGCCGCATAAACAGGGAGCCGGACGCCCGGTGTCACCACTGCGTCGACTGCCGGGAGGACACGGTGCGGCATACGCTGGCAGAGTGTGCCGCTTGGGAGGAGCCGCGCCGTGCCCTCATCTCAGAAGTAGGCAGTGACCTGTCGCTGCCGGCCGTAGTCGAGTCTATGGTCGGCAGCGAGGAGGCCTGGGACGCGGTGGTAACCTTCTGCGAAACAGTCGTGTCGCAGAAGGAGGCTGCGGAGAGGGAGAGGGAGATTTCTTCCCCTCACCCGATCCGCAGCAGACGCACCGGGCGTCGGCGGAGGGCGGATAACGCCCTCTTCCGGCCCCCCTAATTGGGTCCAGGGGCGACGAACTTGGGGACGTCCGTCGCCCCCCACACATCTGGACCCGAGGTGGCGGCGCGAAGTGTTCCACGCGCGCCCCTCTCAGACGTCGCGCGGGGGGAGTCTAACACCTCACTCCTCCCGCCGACCCGAGATTGAGGCCCGCAGAGGCGGGCCGGCACTAGCCGGGGGTCGCGGTAGTATCTTAAGTTCCCGCGGCCCCCCGGCGTAGGTGTGAGATGGAACACCGGGGTGGTTTTTAGTCAGTAAGAGTCTGACAGACCCCTCCGCCCCCCCAGGGCGGGGGACATCCATGAGGATTTTCCACCCCGGAACAAAAAAAAAAAAAAAAAAAAAAAAAAATAAAAAAAAAAAAAAAAAAAGGTTAGGTTGGTCCGTGAATGGGTGACCACTCATTGCATACGAGTTTCATACGTGCTTCGGAATGTACGTTACACCGTTGGGCCGGTCTGCCAAATATAATTCTTTGGCAGTCGTTACAGGTAGTCCGTGGTCCGCAAGTCTAAACTTTTTGAAAATTGACCATTTAGAGAATTAGGCTTTTCGAGAATTGGCCATTTTGAGAACTAGTTCTTTTGCGACTCTGTTGCCATTTTGAGAATTAGGGCTCGTTTACGGAGACGCGGGGCGACGCGCGGCGCGTGCAGTACCTAGGCTCGTCTTGAGCTTTTTTATTCATTTACTGCGAGGCGCGTCCGCCGCATCGAACGCTGCATTTAAAACTAACGAGCGAAAAATCGCTTCTCGTAAAATCGACGTCTGAAATCGTTAACGTTTTCATACATCGCCATGTGTTTGAATCAAAAACGCACAACGTGCCGCGCGACGCCCCGCGTGTCCGTAAATGAGGCCTTAGGCATTTTACGCCTTAACCCTGACAACTACCTGACTACTCTGACTACTGCCTTACCAAAGGGGAACTGTATTACCCAGTAATAACTGGGTTGTGGAGATTCAGATAGGCAGTCGCTCCATGTAAAATACTGGTATTCAGCTGCATCCGTAAGACTGAAGACAATAAAGGTAGGAAAAGGCTAGGCTACGATTAGTTCGTTGTTGTACTTCTTGTCTAAATTCTATGTCCTAGCCTATTAATCGTTTAATCAATTTTTCATACATTTTGTACCTGCTTTGCAATTAAGTAAGAATAACCTACCTACTGCTTACAGCGTTGGTTTAATCACGGTTTTCGTAAATGTTGCACTTTGCACGCAAGTGAGAATTCCTAGGTACTTGCGTGTAGGTTTGCCAACGCAAATTGCATGCATAATTATGTTTTCATTGTACTACTCGTACCTAAATAACGTTCTTGTTGGAAACTTGCTTTAAAAAAACTCAAAAGTATTGTAAAGAAATAGCCACAACACACAAAAAGTCACTTCAACATTAACAGTCACCAAAAAGCAGCCACAGCAAAATGAGCTTTACTCTAAAAAGCTAAAACAAAACCAAAAAAAAATTCGCTCGACGCGTTTCGTTAAAAATCTGCGGGTAACTTTGATTGCAGAGGCGGGGGCGTGTACCCGTAGTGGGGTAATTCTGTCTCGTTCCCTAAGAATATAATAAACTTGTCAATTTGCGCTTCGCCCCTCGTACTTTTGAGCCCCTGAATTAACGTGGAGCCCGGTGTTGCAGCCTCAGAGTTTCACTTACATCTCGTATGTTTTGTCACAAGTTGAACTTGGTTAAGTTTAAATGTTTTAGTATGCTTATGTGTTTCGCAACAGGTTGATAAAAATATATGTTATGTTCGATTCCTAGGTCGGGCAAAGTATTGTTGGGTTTTTCCAACAGGAATTTCTTAATAGCATCCACGATGTCTGGATTTGTGCCGGGTTGATGGTGAAATGGGTCCCTATGACACGGGACTTCGACATAACGGGCGAAATGTGGGTGTACTATTAGGTACACCTCTGCCTAACTCTTCGGAGATTACAAGCGTTATGTTACGTAAATTAGGCACATTATTTTGTCGTTATTTGCAGATTCCTCAGTTGATTAAGTTCTCTCGTCAATAAAACGATTATATCGTTACCCACAATAGGACTGCCGCTTACAGCCTCTTAAGACTTCAATTTTCTTTACCCTCCCACCGATCAACCATCATTTATAATACTTAAACAAAATCATTCAAATAAATAACACAACAGCCGCCTATTAAAATGTAAATAAATCTTTCCGAAATCCAGCAATTTCCTTTTATATGAAAACCTATTCAAGGAAATTCCGACAATTTCCTTAGTCTAGATAATTTCCAAGATGTGTGGCCCTATAAATTATAAAGGGAGGCAGCACAATTCTGTCCTAATTAAGAATAGGCCACAGCAAGCACTTAAAACGTAAGGTTCTGGCAGAATAGGAATCTTCATATTATGTAAATTTCCTGGATTATGTTGTACCTAATTTATTGAGGTACTAATTTCGGGCGATGAAACGTCTGAGGATAAAATTAATCACCGTCAGAGCAGGTTGGTGGGCTCAAAGACGGAGCAGGAGCTATTAAACAAGTTGGTTATGGTTGAACGGTAGTTTCTGAGTGTTAATATGAGGTCTTGATTGCGAATCGACCTCGCCATTTCCTGGAACCGTATCTTGTTACGGTTATAGTACAGCAGTTAAATACTCATTATGATAGCTTATTATTTCATAAAACTTTAATGTTAATCGTCTTTAGTTGATTACGCATTTCGACAAACTCATATCATCAGCCTATAATGTTCACACTGCAGGGACTCAGGCCTCCTCTCTAGGAGAGGGATAGGCTATAATCCACCACGCGTGCCCAGTGCGGGTTGGTAGATGTCACATGTCTTTGATTTTTTTTGGTTCTAAGTCATGCCGGTTTCCTGAGGATGTTTTCCTTCGCCGTTTTGAGAGCAGCGGTGATGAAATAAATTACACAAAGTAATGCCGGCCTAGGTTCGAACCCACAACTTCTGTTCGGGGCCGCCACCGCAGCTCCAACTGATCTCGTATGTTGTATTCAAAATCTAAATATAAAATTATATCTTAACATTTGACTGCC
The DNA here is from genome assembly GCA_949774965.1 of Diarsia brunnea. Taxonomy (NCBI): domain Eukaryota; kingdom Metazoa; phylum Arthropoda; class Insecta; order Lepidoptera; family Noctuidae; genus Diarsia; species Diarsia brunnea. The sequence continues at coordinate 16,428,300 of OX459001.1, forward strand.
TGCATGAGGTCCCGGGTTCGTGTCGGGGAAAGTGGTATTAGGTGTTTCTGTCAGGAATTTCTAGCAGCCTCGGAATCGGGATTTGAGCCCGGTTGATGGCAATAGGCTCACCTCTATTACATGGCTTAAATACGAATTGTGGGTGTACTATAAGGTAAACCTCAGCCTAGCCCTCCGGGTATTACAAGCGTGATGCTATGTTACTTCATCATTTATTATGGACTGGGGTACACTGGTGCAACATAAATTTTATTTTATTAAAATGTAATTGGAGCAGTCAAACCAACAATTTTAATCTATACTAATATTATAAAGCTGAAGAGTTTGTTTGTTTGTTTGTTTGTTTGAACGCGGTAAACTCTGGAACTACTGGTTGGAATTGAAAAACTCTTTTAGTGTTGGATAGTCCATTTATCGAGGAAAGCTTTAGGCTATATAACATCACGCTAAGTCCAATAGGAGCGGAGCATAAATGAAAAATGTTGCAAAAACGGGAAAAGGTATTCCTTTTTGAGAGCTTCCGTTGCGTGCGCTGCGAAAACGGTTTAAGTTAGGAAAATATCATGTATGAAAGAATTGTTCCTCTTTAAATGTTCTAAAAAAAAGTCCGCGACAGCATATATATATCTTTTAAGATTGACTCACTGTAACCATTTTTTACTATTAAAATGTTAGATTAAAAAGAATGATATTTTGCGATGCTTATTTAACCCATATGATATTAATCTATATCTAAATAAATATGTTTGTTAGCACGGAAATTTAATATAGAATATTTGGGCCCTTTACTCTATACAGTTTAAACAATTATCTTAGAAGATATCGCAATATCAAAATATCCGCGCGACAAAATAATTACGAGCGCGGCAGTCATTCGGTCCGGTGCGGTAGGTAAGTGGGGATTCTGGTCTCCGGGGGCTCCGGAGAAATTCAAATTCAAAATATTTACTGCACCATAATGTTTACAAGTACAATGGATTACTGTATATTTTACAGTAAGAGATACCTTTTGTAATTGTCACTTTAATAATATAATCGAAGAAAATCTAAGCTAATAGGTATTATAAAGAGGAAAGGTAAATTTTTTTGTTTGATACGAGTACGATTTAATTGAAGTTAATATGTTGAATAGTCGGTTTATTGAGAAAGGCTAAAAGCTATATTATGTGATGCAGACGAAGTTGCGTGGGTCAGCTAGTTAAAAATAAAACGGCAAAGCACCGCTTTTCCCCGTAAATCATTTAAGCCATTCATAAGTTAAAGCACTCGATCTATTAAAACCAACTCCGATTTAATCAAGGTAACTTATCATAGAATCGAAATATTCTAGTATTATTCAACAGGAAATCGAATAGTTCCCTAGGTGCGAGTACCGGTAATAGATAAACTGCGATATTAATGGCTGGCTGTGAAACGAATCTAATTGAGAACTATCGCAAACAATAGCGCGCCAACCGGCGGCGGGCGGTGACTGCAATTGTGTGTTCATTTTGTTTTTATTAAGTTGGTATAGACATTACAATACAGTGGTTTTCATAAAATCCAACAGGCATTTTTTTTTTATGTAATCTGAAACTTGGCAATCTGTCTAAGAGACAATAAGCCATACATCTGTCCGATTTCCATCTGATTTGTGATGTTTATGTAGTAGGTAAGCTTCTATGAGATGAAGTATTCCATCAGAGGCTACTCTTCAATGTGAGGAAAATCTGGTATTCAGTGTCGTTATGTCGTTTCTTTTAAGTCTAACATGACGAAGGCTACCCTCCTTATTTAAAACACGAGCAAGCTCGTTAGTATGGTTTGTAAGCTTGCTAACAGGCATTAAGCGTCATTTTAGAAGTCATCATCAAACCATCATCTGCCTAGCCTTTTCCTCGACGATATTGGGGTCAGCTAAGACAAAGGCTAGGTCTTTTTATCAAGCTAGAGACCGTTATTTCAAAATTGCCTTTGAACTTTGCTAAGTGTATACATATTGTGCTCGTAACTGTACAATAAATATGTTGACGGATCTACTGGAAATATATGAAAATAATCGCTTTTGCGTAAAAATAAATTTAGATATCAGCAAAATAGACCTAGATGTCTACCAACAGTACCAACTGACATAGCTTACAAAAAAAACAGAACGGAATTTCAAATCAAAAACTTGATTTCCAACAAAATTACGTGCCCAAACTGTTACAACTAAAATCGTAACAAAAAAATGTAATCATAAAGTTGTGTATGACCATATGTCGGCGAGTGTACCGTGTAGGGCCGCCAGGCTGGCGTGTTTGTATTGTATTTCATGGCCCGACAATTAGCTAACATCACGGCTTTGTTTGTTCGGGATACTCTCCCAACAAAATTTTAATTTCAAGCGTGTTCACTCATACATTTTAATGTTTTATTCACTTGGTCAACAAATTGAAACGGTTACCTTTATTTGTTTAAAGTATTTAACGATGAAATATTAATATTATTCTGACCTTTTAATAATATTATTTTTGTTTATTTTCAGATTACCAAAGACGAACATTGGCGATCCTAAAGGTAAACAAATAATAGTTTTTAAACTGTTACAGCATTCTTTGGAAATAATAATTTGTAGGTATATTTTATTGCTAGAAAATAAAAGTTATTAAGTATAGAATAAGTACCTTAGTTAATTATGACGTGTCTTTATGTTGTTTTCAATTAAAAGGTACGCACGGCGACCATATAAATAAACTATACAAAACCATTTTATGCGGATATTTCATTGTCCAAGGCCATGTTTATTGTAAATGTACTTACAGCTTGAAATGTCGCCATATGCACTTAGTAAAAACCCCATCACATTTCCTAAATAGGCACACTTTATTTCTCGATACAGCAATATCTTAATTACCGTGCAAAATACAATTTTATAGCCATACATACATAACCTCAGGTAATAAATATAAGTAAAGTGCATTACGTTCCTCTAAGGAGCAACATGAGGTTAATATCTTTAAAAGGTTTTTCATTAAAATAGGAAGCTTCGTTTATCACAATTTGTGGAAAACGCAGCAAACTCGAAGTTATATGATGGTGAACTGTACTTATGAAGGTAAGCAACATAGCCCTTAGAAGAAAATAAGGTACTTAGATACCCTAAAAGAAAAGTGTCTTTGAAGAATTTCATGATAACATGAATTTCTCATATTAATTTCATAATAATACATATGATAAGACAATATTTATGTGCTACCATGCAAGGTTTACTTTTTGCTTTACTTTAAAATATCTGCTCATAGGCCATTGTCTAAACGACATTTCGTTTAGAGAAATAGATCTAGTTCATGTTCTGCAATTTAATTTAATTTATTTATTTTGGAGTTTTACTTAATACGAGTAGATAAGAATAAGAATAAGAATAATTTATTGTTCCAAAAATTACATTTGTAACATTGATTCCTGAAACTCACACTAGGATTCCCTGTGTCGTGAGTTTCAGGCTCCTTCGTTCCGTTGACATTTTGTGACACAAATAATATTCGTTACATTAAAATCTAATAATAATCTATTTCTAAACATTATAATTATACTAGTAATCTAAAAAAAAAAAAAAATACTTAATTAATAAACGCATTTTAAACTATAATTTCTTAAACTTATATTGTCACTTACATTATTACTAACACAGAACACGCGATAATTACCATGCACACATACACATTTCACATTTTAAAATTAAAATATACCGCCCCATTGGTCAAAAACTCCAAAAATAACAGTGTAATGCACTTGCCCACTTTAAAACAACTACCTTCCACAAAGGTAAGCTAAAAACAACAAAAATGTTGTTGAAACAGACTACAACAAGCTTAGTTACGTGGTATCGCTATCAAAAACATACGCTGGGACCTACATTATTCATAGGAGCTTCCTCTGGGCTCGCCTCCTTGCTTTTTTGCACTCCTAGTACTTTCAACCAAAGAAAAACATGGCGTAAGTGAATTTTTTACACATTTAGTGCTAGTTTCAAGTTTATTTCATTAAATTCAGTTTTTTCTTTAGGGTTTGGAGCAGCTCTCATGTTTTCTATACTAATATTATAAAGAGGAAAGATAATTTGTATTTTTATATTTAACGAATGAACTATAAACTACTGGACCGATTTCTTTCTCTGATACCATAAAATTATCTGAAACTCTTTCAAACTAAGATTAAAAGCTCAGCAGTTTATGATAGCAAGCAACCACAGTTCCGGATGGTTGCCTTTTACGGATGAATTATGCTTGGATAAACTTTATAATGGCTTACGGGATTTATCAGGGATTACTTGATCCCTTTTCAGTATCAAAGCTCTAAGCGTGATGGATCTTTTAGATCATTAAACGCCAGCGTAAAGGTCGGAAATTACCCCTTACAAACATTCTTATCTGGATAAAAAATATCCTATGTCCTAAGCAGTGATAACCTGGTTATGTGACCGTCGTACTGCCAAGTCACAAGTGTCAAGTTCGAAGGCAAGACCCACACCACTAATTTTTCGGATTCATGTACTTATTGTATAATAGGGTAGTTAACAAAAAAAAATCTAATTAGTCCGTCAGATAGATTTCCAAAAAATATTGTAATATTCACGTAAACAAACAATGAAGACGATACAGTGCTTTGAAAACTCGTGTGACGTCATTTTTTAAGACATTACTATGACATTTCTTACCGGTGAGTGACGTAACAACTCCCCACTCAAATCTATGACGCGTTTTATCTATGTCAATTTTTATTAATTTTATAAAAAATACGTATCCAATATTTTTTGATAATCTAACAGACGGACTAATTAGAATCTTATTTTTTTTTAGTCAGTAAACATCCCTTGCTTCGGTGAAGGAAAACATCATGAGTAAACCAGCATGTCTGAGAGATATTTGCCGACGGCATGTAACGCCGGAGGTCCATGGGCGGCATAAGACTCTGACACCAGGTTATGGACTAACCAAACGATAAAGAACCTAGGTCATGGTTTAATTTCATCAAGTTCCGTTCAACCTTTTTTTTTGGTGGGTGGAAAATCATCAAATAACCCCTCCCGCTCTTGGGCAGAGCGAAAGGGAGTGTCAGACTTCTACTGACTAAAAACCACCCATGTTCCTCCTTAGCCCTTCATGTCGAGGCCGCGGTATCTCTTGCGAACAACCCGCAGCCCCGACAGGTGTGTTCCGTTCAACCTAACGCGTTAAAATTAAACAGTCAGATAGACAGATAAAGTTACCCATTTTTGAATGATTTTAGTTTACATGAATTCAGCTAAAATCGCATGCTACTAGAATACTACAAATTAGGCTGGATTTAATTATCCTAAGTTACTTTCCGCATCCACAAGCGTAACTAATGATAGTCTTCCTTTCACTCAGTGTTTTTCTCTCTTAAACAAAACAAACAAACATTGGAGTCGCCTCATTAACTTTTAGCACAATGAGAACCAACTCTTTTAAATTAAACACTTCTCCTTGGCAATAGGAAACAAAATGTAATTCTTAAATTAAAACTTGCAAAGACCCAAAGTTGAACGAATTAAAGGATCTTTGGAAAGCTGGACAGTTTTAAAAGCTGGTTTACGGTTCAGGTTTCCATGTATTAAAGATAATTATTTAAGCTTTACGATTAACCTCCTTACAACTATAATTTTAATTGCTTTGGAACATTGAGTCACATTGCCTAGGTAAATATCACTACATATTACAAGAGAAAGTCCTCCGCCGCATCTGTCTGTCTGTTCGCGATAAGCTCAATAACTACTGCACCGATTTTCATGCTGTTTTCACCAATGAATAGAGTAGTTCTCGAGGGAGGTTTTAGTATATAATTTACACGGGGTCGTGGGCGAAGTGCTTGTAGTAAATAAATATAGTATGACAGGTAATGAACTATGAAATGGGTAGAAGAAGCAGAAGATGGAATGGGTCACATGCAGTCCTCACAACAAAATGATTCTTGGAAGAAGACGCGATACCGTGGCAGTAAATTTTCTGCCAATAATGATTGAGCAATTTCCACGAAATAGATAAAATATTTACTTACCACAAAAGGTGTTCAATATTAGGTATATTTTTTATTTATTTTGCACTTGTAACGTTTTTGGGAAATAAAATATCCACGTTGCTCCCCACCATTGATCAAGCAATTCATATACAAAGATCTTTCTTTGCGCTACATTATATAAGCTGGTGTCAATCACTTCGTTAAACCTGACATTTATTCGTTCAACTTGTCCATCAATTGTCACTTTCTCTTCATATCTAGTGCTCACTTACTGCGGTACTCAGAGATATTTAATCATTACTTAAGCCGTCACTTAGTAAAGATTTGACATACTTTTGTATGACAAAACTGTCAAAACCTTTACTTAGTGATGGGCTAAGTAATCATTAAAGCTATCTGAGTACGGCAGAGAGTATGGCTATGTATATGTTTACTAAATTACCTAACTGCCGCACTCAGAGAGCTTTAATGATTACTTAGGCCATCACTTAGTAAAGGTTTTGACAGTTTTGTCATACAAAAGAATGTCAAATCTTTACTAAATGCCGCACTCAGAGAGCTTTAATGATTACTTAGGCCATTACTTAGTAAAGATTTTGACAGTTTTGTCATACAAAAGTATGTCAAATCTTTACTAAGTGACGGCTTAAGTAATCATTAAATATCTCTGAGTACCGCAGTAAGTGACACAGTGTATTCTATGGATCGTTAGCCGATTCTAAAACAAATGAATTGCTGACTCATCGGGTTTTACCTGGGACTACGCATGCGGCTTATCGGTGTTCAGATATATTACAATTTTGGTAAGTGTTGAAAGGAGTAAACGATAGCGTGACTAGTATGAATGTGGATTGGTATAAGAGTAGAGGAAGACCAAAGAAACGATGGATAGACTGTGCAAAGGATGATATGGCAAGAAAGAACCCGTCTGATGAGATGACGCGTTATAGGAAAGAAGGAAAGGAATATGGAAGAAGGCGACATGCTGCACCGGTACCACATGAATTTGGATAAAGGCAGGAAAATGGTTATAATGATAAAACCGTAACGATTGACAGGGGACAATGGAAGAAAAATCGTGTTGCATCGACCCCAAATAACATGGGACAAGAGCAGAAAAATGGTGATGTTGATGATTGGTTGGTGTTACATCTTCTAATTAATCACATTACGAGCATTTTGGACGAACGCGGTTAAGCAATATAGAAATGAATTAATGCTCAGGTTCGGTAAGAAATGGATGTACATTTATGGAAATTAGTTTGTTATCCACACCAATTTTCCGTATTACACGAAGTAAGTTAGACAACGTACGTTGGTAGTAAACTAAACTAATTATATTACATTACTGCAGGTATGTTATTATCTTACGAATGATTAAATCCAATAACTTTTTGTTGTCATTAGATTATATTATATCACTTTTCTTAGAACAAATGTATTATTTAATCCGTTCACCATAAACTAAACTTGCCATGACATCTGCAAATGGATTGCTTTCCGCCGTGGGAATAAAAGAAAGTGCTATCGCTACTTTTTGTCGCAAACATAGGTGCTTGCATTGTCGAGTTGTCATGATCTATTAGCTTGGAACTGTGACTCTCTAAAAGTAAGACCGAATACCAACTAGATCAACATTTTATTTTGTTTCATAATTATCTACAACCTAACTTAAAATAATAATAAAAACATGTATATAGAAAAATAGGAAAGCGTTAGAGGGCTTATAAAAATTTGTCCACTTCCCTATCAACCAAAATAGTGCCATCCTGTTTCCTTGACCAAAAAATAGTCCAGCCTTCTAGTCACTGAATGAGTCGATCAACCGCTTGGCGAGGACCCAAAGGACTTGGCAGGTTCTGGAACTCCATGGCCTTATGATCTTACATACGTAAATATCTCAATGAATCTCTGAAAGAGACCTAAATGTTTTGTGGACTTGCTTCAGAAATGACAGCACACATGCAACTTAGACGAAGCATAGCAGTCTGTAGGATCGAAGCGTGGCAGGAGGCGTTCTGTGGTTGTTGGGAATTCCCAAAGGAAAGACGGCGCCGAAGTTAGTTTGGAAGTCCTACTAAAGTCCAGTTTTGAAAAAGTTTTGACAGACTCATCCTTTATACTTCATTTTTAGTTTTAGTATCTCCATATTTCCACAATTGACATATTTTCCTTATCAAATAATCCATAATTTCCCTCTTGTTTTCTATACTAAAGCCTATTAGTGTAAAAATCTGCTATCGTATTAAGCTCCGCAACACTTAGCTTCAAAATAATCGATCCAAGCCACAAGAGCTAATTTAAATGAACAACAATCAGTAAATTATTACCACCGATTATCCCCGGAGCTACACATAAGGGATGAACGATGCGCGTTATCAACGAGATATCGAATACCATAATAAACATCAGATTAATCGAGAAAGCAGAAACCGTTACATCGCATAATTGATTCCATAAATTCTATTAGATTATTCAAAGCAAATTGCTAACATCAGGGATGCGTGTATTACACAAGTGTTCGAATTATCACTTTCGGCTTGTACCGATCGGTAAATTCTGTTCGGTATCAGTTTTAGCTTAGTTTTTTACGGATCGTTTATTATCTCGCTACTATAATAATTATCAATGCAAAAGTTTGAGATAATGGATGTTTATAATTCTTTCACTCAAAAACTACAGAATTTGGATAAAATTTAGCATATAAATACATAGTTTGTAACCCGGATTAACACACACGTTACTTTTTATTCGAGTAAGTAGTACGATCCCGTGGGACAATTACCCAACTCTGTATCTACATAATATTATGCCGACCGATTCATACCGACCCGAACACATGTGTAGTACCTCTAAGCCAGTCTAAGCTAACATTAATCTAACAAGATGGAGATAGGCAACTTTGCGTCAGTTACATGCAAATCAGTCATGCTTTGCCCCCTTTTGGGGAACGTATTCAATGTTATCAGAAGAGTTATCGCGAGTTCACGTTTGTGCGCATAAGATTAGTGTTATAAATGGTAGTACGAGTTTCATATGAGTGAAACGATCAAATGGGGAGAATTTTTTGGTTAGATTATTTTTTGAGTAATGGGTGGCTTGACGTATAGTGTTAAATATAATATTTACGCCGCCACTAGTGTAATTAATGTTTAGTTTCAAACTCAGTACTCCAAAGATGAAATCCTTTGATATGTCTAGGAGAATATTTCATACAAATTCTGTTCAATTTCTCAATTTGTGTGGTAGATTGTCATGTGTAAATCAATTATTTATCAATTCTCCTCTTTCATAAATTGTTCTCCCTATAACTTCAGTATGCCCGTAGTAATCTGTCTCTAAAACTAAAAGAAACTCTCAGTAATCTCTAAACTTAAACCATGCCAAAAAGTCCCTTGTGACATTTTTTGGCATGTTTGGAGGGTCATATTTTCTTTACTTATTATATTTGCTGAAAAAAGAAAATGACAGACGTGTCTACTGAGTAGACCATGATTTTATACAAAATACATGATTGCTCTAGACTCCAGAGGCATTATTCGGGAAGAATAAACTGCAATACATTTGTATGGAAAATTGCAACACAGTGTTCCCCTTAAAAAAATTGTCACGAAGTCCTAGGCCTTGGCATTTCTGAAACTTTGTATAAGGCCTTGGCATTTCTGAAACTTTTTATACACCTACGTAAGAGTATTCAGCCTCCAGACACTGTATAAAACAGACCCTGAATCCATTTATATTCATTTCTGCCATACCGTTACAAGGGCTCAGTTTGTTAGGTCTAAAAAGGGTCATATTACTCATTCTGCTGCCTCATATAATAATCTTAATGAAGACATAATCACAACCTTCTTTTATGATGAAGATAAAAGAGGCTTAATTCTCGTATGGCGGGCTCATAACCACTTATCTATTAATCAAATCTTCTTCTTGTATGTAATTTATTATTCTCACACTTTGGGTTAATAATTACTTGTTTGGTTGTAAAGATAATTTTAGTTAGAATAAGTAACTTACATAATTTATCAATAACGTAGTTACAAATCATTAATTGAGTCACCCGTGATTTGCTTTCAGAAAGTTCCCCAGTATCTGATAATTATCGTTCCTATTCATTAAAGTTTATACATAACATAAACTCACGCCTTTTTCTCTTGGGGGTAGGCAGAAATCACATGTTTCAACCTGGTACGATCCTTATCATACCTACTCCTTTTGCTTCGTCCACGTTCATTTATCTTGCGGACTTGACTTCCGGGTCGAAGACGCGTTGTGCTCCGCGTGCACCTCAAAAATATGTCAGCATATGAGCATTGTAAACGGGGCTTGCCAGTGCCTGCCAGGAAAGAGTCACCGCGGCCCTGGAACGTAAAGGGCAGTAGGAGGAACACGATGAGTTTCAGTCAGTAAGAGTCTGACACTCCCTTCTGCTCTGACCAGAGCGGTAGGAGACATTTGAGGATGTTCCATACAGAAAAAAAGGCTGGACTTGACTCGTTCTCACGACCAAATTAAGAGAATGTCCTTTTTAGTGTCATATCAATGAGCTAGAGTAGTTCTCATGCAGATGCGGGCTATCATATTACATAACTGCAGGATATGCTAATAATTGGCTAAAGAGTCTAAGATTGGCTAAATGCCTTGTCTTATATGACTGAGGGTCTGTTTAAAAATAGTTATCTTGTTTATTCAAGTAGTTTCGTTAGTGACGGTCGCTGCATGGGAACAAATTGTGTACTGTATTGCGTTGTTATGCAAAAATATGCGAAGTGAAGTGCGCTGGTGAAGGAGTTATTTATATATGCTGGGAGGTATTTCTAAAAATTGTATCATGTTACTGGTCTTTTCGTTTTATATTATTTTGGTTTCGTTGGACTGCCTCAGCGGGCTTAGTGCTCGCCAGCGCGACTGCTGAGCATAAGGTCCTGGGTTCGATGCCCGGGTTGGGCAAAGTGTTACTGGGTTTTTTCATTAGGAATTTCTCAGTAGCAGCCAACGAGTCTCCTGAAGGCGAGCCTATTGCCATCAAGAGGATCACCCTTTATTACAAAAAAACTCTTAAATACACCTCTGCCGAACTCATCGAATATTTCAGGCGTCTGTCTTTGGCTTTTATAGTATTTAGTAAAATGTACCAATTTCGCTCTTCATCACTCTACCAATAAACTACCCCACAGCACAACTTCCATACTCCCCTAGTAGTGCAACCCACTGTAGTACTCATGCCAGCAGGCCATCCACCCGTATTTATGACGTCATAAAATGATAAGTTTAGCGCGTCTGTTGAACACACACCTAATACATGCAAATGTGTATGTAAACGCATTAGTTTACTGGTGCAATTTGAAACTTTAGACTGAACTGTTGGTTTCGATTATGTTTTTGTTTTTTTTTTGGTGGATTTTGTGTGCAGTTACTGTACTACAAGGATCTTTTGGCTCCTGGGTGACATGTACTTCGCATAGAACTTGCAAGTGCTAAGATCTTTGTAGCCAAAAGAAAAAACAAGATGGCGGAATTCGTTCCAGGTTAATTTAATTGCAGGATAACTGTATTCAGGGCTTCGGAATTGTGTATCGAGTTGAATACGTGTGACGTGTCCTAGGGTAACACAACTTCCCGTCGGGGCTGCGGGTTGTTCGCAAGAGATACCGCACATGAAGGGCTAAGAAGGAACATGGGTGGTTTTTAGTCAGTAGAAGTCTGACACTTCCTTTCGCTCTGCCCAGAGCGGGACGAGTTATTTGATGATTTCCCACCCCCCAAAAAAAAAAAGTGTCGTTACAACTTTTGGTCTTAATTTTTTCAGTCTAGCCCCCTTTCGTAACCCGCGATAAGGAACTTCGTTCCAAAAAAATAAAGGTTAACACAACTTTGTTTGGACTAACTACATGCTAAAAGCAATGGTAGGCAATTTGAAGTAAAATAATCATTCTCAATTCATTCCCTCAATTCTTAACTAATCCAGATCATACTTTACATAAAATCCCTATTCATAAAGCAGAATCGTCTCACAAATTCATTAATTTACAAAACAAAGCACAAATTCTAGATTCAGATGCGGTGCAAAGATGCAAATAGACCTTTAGTCCGAGTGTTTCCGAACGATTGGCTTCGTCCGGCATCCCGGCGTCACCCGAGCGACGCCGACGCCAAACTTCTCTTGCGGAAATTAAAAATACCATCTGTTCAACGATCAATGTGTTGCCATGATAAATATTGAAATATTATCGTTCCTTCTGAATTTAAATTCAATAAAAAGGTCACAAAGCTTGATGGAACGCTTCGAAAGAGTTTACGATAAATTAAATGGGAACTATATTTTCTATCACCAAAATTTATAACCTAATAAATAGATCTATCGCCACGAAATATTTTCGTTCTCAGATAAACAAAAATTGTTCGCAGGTATGAATTATCAAATTAATGTTAATAATGTGTAAAATAAGAGATCGATAACCAATAAAATTATATTGCATTACATGAATATAAACTTCGTTCTTATAATAACAGTTTTGTTACTTAAATAATAGCTCTGTGCTCAGAATGGTAGATCTGTCACCAAATAAATCGATTATCGATCCCTGACTGCGACTCCTTTTTATCAACGTGTTTCAGGGCGGCATGGGCACCGGACCGTAGGCCGACGAAGGAGGCCGCCGGAGGCCCGGCACTTCGGGGACAGAAGATATTAGTGTTATTTAATATGCGAGCGAAGCGAGCGCGCGTCATGGAGTACAAGATTTATTGGTGATCTCTTTAAATTAGTTTGCTTAAATACTTATTAGGACACACCTATTATAATACATACAAAAACATTTATTTGGTACTAGACCTTATAATCTCAGGATTTTAGGTGATTTATTGTGGAACTGATTTTGCATTGTTTGGTGACTACATTTTGGTGACAGATCTACTATTTTGAGGACAAACCCTATTATTTAAGAAACACAAAACTAATTAAATTGGTGATAGCTTAAATGATACCCAAATTAAATTACGTGCGAATGGATAAATGGAGAAAGAATTGGAATTCCATGATGATTGTTGTATGATATAACTTATTGCCATAAACGGGGAGATTGGTATTTCACGTGTACCTATGTGTGTGTGTCGAGAAATTTTTAATTAATTATTTAATTAATTCGTGGTAACGTTTAATTGTTGTAGCCATTTCCCCGTTAATTTAAAGTGATTATCACAATTAAATAACTAAAGGATTTATTAATAGACGCTGTTTGAAACTGAGGAATGCTTTACGACTGTTTAACTATACCATTTGGCGTATACCTAAACGTTTATGAACTTAAAACATTTATATATGCTATACTTCTTGTGGGATAATATGTCACCTCTACGCGAGCAAAGTTGGTAAACGATCATGGGAGCACTATTCTAGAGACTTACAGTCTCTCCGTTAACCATTGATGGCCCCCAAAGGCACGTGACGACTGTAATTGAATCTTCCCTGCAGGATACCAATGCATCCTGAACAGACCTCGGTTTTGAGTTAATTTGCTCGTAAAGCTTGATTTATTCACCTTTGAGATCGGAGAGCAAACATTGCGGCTAATTGGAACGTTTTCGTGGTTTTCATATTGTACTGGGTTTCAAACCAAATCATTTTAAAAGAGTAACTATTTATTACCTTTTTTTTTTGGCGGATGGAAAACCATCAAATAATCCCTCCCGCTCTTGGGCAGAGCGAAAGGGAGTGTCAGACTTCTTCTGACTAAAAACCACCCATGATCTTTCTTAGCCCTTTATGTCGAGGCCGCGGTATCTCTTGCGAACAACCCGCAGCCCCGACGGGGTAACTATTTACCTTCATACCAAACCAGTGTTTAAGTTAGTTATAAGTCCCCATGTAGGCCATTGTGAAATAAAATATTTTGACATATTTAAGGTAACCTACGAAGGTTACCTTAAATGTCAAAATATTTTAATCGCTTTAGTTAAGACACGAGTCTTAACTAAAGCGAATACACAGCCTTCGCGATCAAAACTTGCGACTGATGTGTTTGGAAAACAAAAAAGCACCCTGAACAGAATGAACGCGTTCATGTTCGCACGACCGTCGATTTGGTTAGGACACGGCCAAAGAGTAACTGAAACTTTGCATACAAACTATGCGACATATCATACATAGTTAGTAATTAAATACCGGTATATATACGTCCGTATTACCAGTATGTGGAAACTATCAGAGACTAATTTACTTAGTTTTCGAAGTAGGTACCTACTCTAGGTACCAACCTAGTTTTCCAATCTATATACAGGGTGTAGATCATTCCATCACACAGCCGTCAACCAATCATTCTGTACATCAAACGAAGTACCCCTACGCAATTTTTTTTACTGGGAAACGATTTTTTTTTTGGGGTAAAAATCACAATTTACGGTAAAACTCAATGAAGCACTCTTAAAACATTGTGCCAGTTGATGCTTTGAATAGTAAACGGGTCATGGAGGTAATTTAAGTAAAGTTATAACCTGAAAAACTAGTATTTACAAAAACAGCTGTGAAAAATTTGGAACTTTGACCCCCAATATCTCCGTAAAGTAAACTAAGGGGACTTGTTCTTCCCGTCGGGGCTGCGGGTTGTTCGCAGATACCGCGGCCTCGACATGAAGGGCTAAGAAGGAACATGGGTGGTTTTTAGTCAGTAGAAGTATGACACTCCCTTCCGCTCTGCCCAAGGGCGGGAGGGGTTATTTGATGATTTCTCATCCCCCCCAAAAAAAAAAGGGTCATGAAGGTATTTAAAGTTAAAATCTATGTATGTTCGCAATCCCCTGGCTGGAGGCCTTAAAATCAAGGCATCCACAGGGATTTACCCGGTTAAGCAGAAGACAGTCTCCTAGACTGAACTGCGAGATGCCATTTCGAAAAAAAAAAAAAAAAAAAAATATGTTCGCAATGACAAGGAGAACAATCGACTTTCGTTAATTGAATTAACACCCAATAGATTCGTAATTAAAAGACCATACCACATTCTTACTCAGTCAGTCAAAAAGGGTTCTAATTACTTATCTATTTTAGTTACATACACTTTTGTTTTTCACCCTGGTATCTACAGTCAAATTACAATAATTACTTAAGCCACCATTTTTTGCAATAGACAAGAATTTTAACGAAGTAAGAACCGTAACCGTAGTAATAATTCTAACTATCGACAGTTCTAACTTCAAGCAATGATTACAACTACATAATAAAACTCTTATCTTAAATTACTAAGCTTTTACTCAAGTAATCACGAGTGTGAATATCAAATACCTAGTAAAATTGCAACTTGAAATTGAATGAATGTCTATAAATAAGAAAATGTTGGCCTTCAGATCTGCAGGCGTTCACATAAATCTATAAATATTTCTGTCTTTTAAACCTGCCTAGACTGGTCAAACTTATACTCGTAGGTCCTATAGATAAACTGTAGACCGAAGTGGTTCAAAACAAGAGGTAGTCGAATGTCATGTCAGAAACTACACACTTGCACAGACAGGGAGTATGCTTTCACTGCAGGTGTGAGAGTTAGGGTTTGCGTCCACTTGGGTGTCTAAGAAATGCAATGCTATTGATGCGTAAAGAGATTTTCATTCCAGCCAGAGTTGTCTTTAATCAGTTGTGTAAATTTCAAAAGGTTGAAACTATCTAACGGTAACAAAAATTGACTTATTTCATTTTAAAGCGATTCCTATTTCCACAACTTTCGATGGGATTACCATACATTTTCGACTATTTAGGCCATCATAGTTATCGCATAAGTTTAAGCCATCTTGGTAGTTTATGGCGTGCAAATAACATTCAAACTTATAAAACCATCAACCAACTGATAGTTTAACATTCGTCGTAAATTCAGAAATTGCAGCGATTTGGACTGTACAGTAAACCATCCGCGAACAAGTTTTAAAAATGTTATTATTCAAGGAACTAGGCCACTACCCAACAGGCGCCATCGTAATAATAACCCACTTCAGCTGGTTGTTGACATCGCAGCTTCGCAGAAAAATATGTTCAAGATGTACTCTGCATTCACGAGTAAAAATATTTCTAGTAAAGAAGAATGCAATATAAAACGAAATATTATTAAGACTAGGTTTCAAGTGAAGTGAATTTTACCGTGCATATACGTAATTGCGTCTTCTTTTTATTGAAGCACTGAATTTTATTCATTCATTTGTATGATCTTTTAAAAGGTTTCTCAAGGACCTCCTAAAAAGAATATTTTAATTAAAAATCTGATCAAGGACAGAGTGAAAATAAATACCAAGATTACCTTTATTATTTTTAATATCGCCTCGCAACCTCATTCATTACAACTCGAACTTAACCTATCTACGCCCAAAATACTCGTAGATGAACGTGAATGTTCGTGTCATTCATTCATTCACACGATCGAGACGTTCCGATATTAAAACGATACAACACGGTTCGTTCAGGTATTTAATAATAACTCTTGATTACGTAAAAATAGAATTAATTAGGTGTGACTTAACCGAAAAATCAATTTTAACCGAAATATAGATTATAAAATTATGTAACTTTTGCGTGAGGCGTTAAATTGTCTAAGGTTTATAGACCTTGAAAATTAATTGTAATAGGTGTGGTCTCTAACAATTTCCTTAAACTTTTTACTCACGTTGTAAACAAGGCGACACATCAAGCTTTACAATTCCAGTATACCATTCATTGCCTCGCTTTGTAGACTTCCCGTACAATGAGAGATCCGCATAAAGTGGTTTATATAGCGTAATTGGTCGTCGTGCGTACTGAAATCTTTAGGTTTTATTACCGTAACAGCCACGTACGTACCTCCCAATAATTCTTCACGCTAGAAACAAATTGAAAAAAATTTCGCATTATAATTACACCCGTACGCATGTGAGCTATGACCGGATTCACCAATAAAACTGATCGCGATCAGTACATCTAAACCGCGTTTAAGAGTTGTCAGTGTCAATATTTTGTAAGCATAACAAATTGGCGCCGACGCGAACGCGGTTTCTAGATGAGCTGATTGCCGGTATACATAAGAGCCTAATTTACCTTTGGTATCAATTGAATCAACTGTAAAAATCGGAAAACCACAATAAGAACATCACCCCAACATAACCACCAAACAAAAAGTCAATCAAACAGATAACAGCAAATAATAAAATACCATCCAATTATTGCTTGTCAGAATAACCGACAGGCTTCAAACACAGGCGTTTGCTAAGCTACTTAATTATAGACGCAATTAAAGGATGAAGGCCCCATAATTCCGACATGACTGTCTACCACACGTAGCCAAGAAAACCAGACCTCCCATACTCCTTGTTTTACTCCCAGATGTTTAAGTTTTGGGGTTATGTTTAGCGTGGGTGAAGGTCTTACAAGCTGGTCGTGTATGGGCGAAAAGTTTTGCCTTTTGGCTTCGTGGCATGTTTTCGGAAATACTTTTTCTTGGACTTGTTTTTACAGGGTTTTCATTTATCTTCTGTTGGAAGTGATGAGGGAGTTTTATGATTTAAGAATATCTTTTATCTATATCTCTACGTTATGAATGTTATGACATCTTTGTTTTTGCTGTGCATAGCATTGAAATTTAGACGTGCAACTTTACACTGTTTGTTTTAAAGGTATAATAAAGTAGTCAAAGCTATTGTTTTATAAGACCATGCTTTGATTCAACTTTTAATATTGAGAGATACAGCAAAACTATACAGAATTTAGTCTAATTAAACCCTGTAGTTTATTTCACCAAAAAGTTTCGAATACGAAATACCACATCATCACAGACACATTCAACATGAAATGCCTCTGCTGTTGCCTACATTCTGTCATCTCTATCAACATAAGCAGAAACAGGTAGGCTGCTATTAGTAAAAATATTAATAAGTATCAAAAACTTCACTACAACCCTCAAGGTGTTCAAAGCGTTGTCAATTTATTCTGGTATCAAACATATATTTTTTTTTTATGTGTTGTCACCACATGCTGGCAGAGAGTTTGTACAGTTTGGCCGTGCGCATAATAAATGCGCATTTGTCCACCAGTCTAGACACAAAACCTTATGACCCATCCAGAGTAATTTTCGCTTTAACGCCTTGGCAATGTCCCTATCCCTGAACACATTCCCGTGTAGGTCGATTATATGTTTAGTTTATGGGGCGTGTTACGGAATAGAGGCTATTCGGCCATTGGACGTCGCGTCGTTGTCCATTAAACTTCGGCTATCTTCTGGGGTATGTTCGGGTTTGGTCGAATTTAGAATTTTGCTAAACAAGTTGGCTGATTGCATTATAAAAGACAACCTGGAATTAGGAATCATCACCATCATTATCTCAGCCCAGAATCACCCACTGTTGGATATAGGCCACCCTTTTCTTCCATCTGTTTCATTAAAAGAATCTGTTTTAGGAATCATACGTCAAAGAAATCATGAACAGGTGTAGTGTCGCGCTTGCCGTCCGCTACATGCGTTTTGCCTCGGTTACAATACATTGCGTATGAGGAAATAAAACAATAGTACATTGTTACCTTAGGGGTGAAAGTAACTTGTCTTATTTAGTCCCGAGATGGGGTTTGGCGTTTGTGCCCATAGTTGAAGGGACTAAATAAGTTTTTAACCCTAGGTAAACACTGTGGTTTTCATTACGAATACAAGGAAAGTAAAAATAAAAGCATGGATTAGCTAAAGAAAATCGGATTGCCGCTTTCCCGCCTATTTTGTTTAATTTTTTTTCTGTGGCCGGGCAGCTATTCGGCCATTATTTTTCATTTCCATCATTAAAAAAATGGTAAATGTTTTGCCTAAATCTATGTTATTTTAAAGAAATAATTGAAACTACATTATAATAAAGCTATTTACTTAACTTCATGTTATTTTAATTTAATATCACGCTGTAATTGAGTGGCTGTATAGAAAGTTGGAACAGGATTCAATATATAATATCATCATATCAGCCCGGAATCACCCACTGCTGGGTATAGGCCTCCCCTTTCTTCCGCCACATGTCCCGTCCTGTGCGTCTCTTATCCAGGTGTTTCCCGACTTTGACGATGTCGTCAACCCAACGAGCTTTAGGACGGCCCTGGTTTCTATGGTCTAACCTGGCAACCACTCAGTCAATGCCTTGCTTCATCGAACATCTCCGCGTCTAGCCAGGTGTCCTGCCCAGGTCCACTTGAGGCGCACCACCCGGTCCCCGACATCGTAGACTTTCGCCCGACGGCGTATAAACATGTGAAAATAGAACTAGTTTTTTTCAATAATTTGACAGCTGTCAGCTGAAAACGATTCTTCCTGGGGCTGAAAAGTATTACTTTCAACCCGCTCCTCAGGCAATTTCAGAGCTACTTTCCGAATGTGAGTAATGAAAAACAAGTTTATTGGATTCTCATAACATTCCTGAAATAATATCTTGTACCGGTCATCTTAGTGTGATATACTGAAATTACCCCATCAGTCTGCAGAGGGTTGTCCCTTAAACCCCGTATAAGAGACCGCAAACCACATCGAACCCTTTTAGAACTTATCCAATACCTACATAACTTTAACCAAATTCGGCTTTGGCATGTGCGGGTCTAAATTCGGCTTAAGCTAAAACATTGACCTTAACTTAGGCTGATTCGTAAGTCGTAACTTACCTCCGACTTCCGACATTATATTTGGTCAACCTTGTCTCGTACTAAAGTCGCTAAGTCATAATGCCTAAGTTTGATTAAGTTGGCAACTTAACGCGGGAACTTTATGTTAGAGCATGGTAATAAAGTAGTATGAACACATTTGTTTGTGGCTTTAACTTCGTGAGATTGCCTGAGTTAGGTTTGTCTCTATACAGCTGTTCTACACTTACTTAATAGACCAAAGATTTAAGTAGATAGATGTGCTGTGAGTCTGTGACCGTACTGTAGTCTCGTGAAAAATTTTCAACTGAGAAGAGTGAACTCGCACATGCTGTATGGAGCGATAAGTCCTATACGATTTTGATGGAGAGTGAACAACACTATAGTATGTATGAAAAAAATGTTGTAAGTAGACAAGGTGGAAGGGGCACCGACGCACGTATTCATTACAGCATTCTAAACACGGGGACATAGAATATTTTCTTCGGAAATTAAAAAAAAAATCAGGTGGTACATCATTTTGACCGTGCGCAAAAACGCACGCCTGTGTGAGTATAATCAGCCTATAATTTTCCCACTGCTGAGATACCACGCGGCCCCATGCGGGTTGGTAGATGTCACATGTCTTCGATTTATTGGTTTTAGGACGTAGCGGTTCCCTCACGATGTTTTCCGTCCTTCACCGTTTTGAGAGCAGCGGTGATGAAATAAACGCACATCTTTTTAGTAATAATTAAAGTTTTATTTCTCTAGTCTTATTCGCTATAAATTTTAGTATTCTTGGTCAGGCAATTACAGTAATGTAAAGCCAACTGTAAGTAAATATTAATATCTAACTTTACCACCGTAACTGTTACAGTATGCAGTAAATGTTTATCTCCACTTATTTATCGAGCGAATCTTAAGTACAGATCTCAGGGATACCAAGGAGTTGGTTTTTAACAGGTGTTTGCATATTTGAAGCAAAATAAAGATAAAAATTATCTTTCTTGGTAATCAGCACTGAAGCTATTTCATTTTTAATTTTAAACCATGGCGCGATTTCTTTTAATTAGATGTCAATTCAACTTATCTTCTAAGGCGAGAAAGAAAGAAAATAAATATTTGTTCTTTGGCAGTATGTCATTTTTTTGTCTTAAATGAGAAACAAATAGGCAACATAGAACAGGTAAGTATAATCTGGCTCACGGTGGTGTCGGAAGTACTATAAGTATTTACATCAAACCACATTTAAAACCAACAGAAAACAAACAAAAACTGCCAATATTTCTTCAAGTAACCCGAATCGATTTTTTAAATCAACGCAATCTCCTCTGTATTCAAAATCAAAACCACAGAGTAAAAAAACTAATTCAAGCCGGAACTAGCTCACGTCCACGGCAACCAAACAACCAAATAAACCATCAGGACTTACAACGAGATGTTTACTAAAAAAAAGGGAAGTAAAAGACAGGGTGTGCGTGCAGGTAAATACGAGTGCAACCGGTCCCCGAGGCTTGTATTAGCGTAAACAGTTTACCAAATTACCCCTTTCACACATCAAACTATAATCAACTTACCGTTTTCTCCAATAAGGTTTGAATTGAACTGCTCTACAATCATCCCGCAGGACTCGCGTGCTCCAAACGCCATATTTTCGAATGATAATTTTAATGGAGTCAAACATGCATCTTATAATGTGGCATAACATCATCCCTTTGGAATGTAAGGTCTATTTTAAAGCGCAAAAATATGGAAGACGGACTTCTGAGAAAATGTAGTACCAAGATAGGGTTGTCAAATGTAATACCTGATGAATATAAATGGACGAAGAGATAGCAACGTAAGCATGGTTCCATGGGTGGAAAATGTTTCCTCCTTCACTTTATTCTTGAAGGAGACGTTGTGTGAAATATATTTGTAATTCTAAATCGGCAGGGTCTGGCGTGTGTTCCAACATTAAGGGGCACAAAGTCCACGGTTCATTTCCTGTGAGACCCCGGGCTTTCGCTGCCCATTTTTATACAAACGACATGTCGTCTATAATATTAAGATGGGGTAAAGTATAAGATGAAGCGCAAGAGAGCGCTTTTACATAATGTTTCATCATGTTTGAGTTCTAGAGTGCCTAAGCTAATTTTTACATGTAGATAAATGTTTACAGTATACCTCGCTGGTGTAGTGGTCGCAAGTTTGGCTGCTGTTCATGAGGTCCTGGGTTCGATATTGGGGTTTTCTATCAGGAATTTCTCAGTAGCAGCCACGGAATCTGAACTTGTGCCCAGTTAATGGCAATAGATTCCGCCCTATTACATGATAATTAAACAAAATTGGCGAGATGTGAGTGTACTAATAGGTACACTTCTGCCATACCCTTTTTGGATTATAGGCGTGATGTTATATTATGTTATGAAATCACAAACTAAAACGTATGAGATATGTAGAAGATCCTTAGAAAATCAATAAAAATAAAGTCCAAGCTCTAGTCGCTAAACTTCAGCGTCTTGCGGTTAGACGCTAACATAATGTTCATAAAACATGTCTGCTCTGTTCCAACCGCTCCCCGCTTATAAATTACACTGAAAACACACTCTTGCACGCTTCACATTTATTCCGGATTTTCCATTTTTCCTGGATAGAGCGTTGAAAAATCGGCTGTCATTTATATATCACGAATTATTGGGTATTATCGATCATGCCAAATAAATTACGAGCTCAAGGTTTTTCATCAAGAAATGGACATTCATCATTTAACTTTGACAAAGTGGCAAAGATTCAGAAATGTTTTCGAGATCTAGCGGGACCTAGAATATCAATCCATCAAATTCAAATTATTTATTGCAATCCATAATGTACATTTTCAGCTAATAGGTAAAATAATTCTAGACACAATTATGGACCCTGTCGGGCACAGCAAATGTTTATAAGTAGAGAGAGGAAGAGCGGTTTGTTTCTTTTCTTCAAATGTGATCATAGACTGTCATAGATATTATAAGACAGTCTTACTGACTCCATAGATACAATTAATCTCGGTACCTATTAGCTCATACAATATTACAGGAACAATGTCCATGAATTAACATGAGTGACATCGAGAGCAAACGCTAGTATCACAATTAAATGTGCTAATTCCGCCAAAAAATAAAATGAACCCGAAACGTCCCACCAAAAACCGCGTGTCAAAAATGGCGCTCGAACAAATGTCCCAAATGAAACCACAGCCAATGAAAATAATCCCTCGGTATAATCCAGCTCAAAAATCGGCGGGACCGTTTAAAAATCTCGGCTAAAGTAATGAAACAAAGCGTGGTAGTCGATTGCCCTGATATAATTCTCCCCGGGTCTCGTAATATAGCACATTGGGAGGATAATCCTGGGACTCCAATTTGTCAAGCTTGGTCGGCCATCGCGCCACGGACATTCATGCACTATGGCTCCGCTTATGACGTTGTTTCTTTACCCGTAATTTTGTTTCATTTATCTTGTTTATGGCAGGGGTATTTTTCTCTGTCATTGCTTTTGCTGTTGCTAGATTTAGAGCCCTGTGAGTCAAGCTTGATAAAAGATTTTCCTTCGAAGTTTTCTAATCCTGGCAACCTAATTTCCTAATTGTCTTTGTTTTTCTAAGTTCTACCACGTCTTAGCAAAGAAGCCATGTAAGCTGCACAAAAAAGCCTTATCTTTTAACCTGACTTCCTTAGAGATTAAGTAACTTGTCGTATTAAGGCCATATAACTTCCTGCGGTTTGGTTTCCAACTTACCTACAGTCCAGTGAACAAAACTTTCGGTCTTACTTATTACATACTTGGCTGGTAACTTCCAAGCATGAAAGTGTCTCTAGCGTATAAAATTTTGTTAGGTAAATCTTCTCACCACAAATTCGGAGCTTCAACGTCGGATATCTTGCCAAAAAAACGTAAAATCAGTAACTTTACCCTTTATTTCCTTTGTTCCAGCTTCAGTAATTTGATAATCTGTGCTCACATGAAGTTCATCAAGACATTCTCGTACCGGAACAAATATTTGTTCAGCGTCGGACCGGTTTAGCCGTACGCGGTACATCTGTGACAAGCATTAAGTGCCACTGGGTTATACAGGGGCAGATATAAGCCGGTAAAGAGAATGAATGAATGGAGATTATATACAGTTCACACATCTGTACAGTATATCTAAACTAATATTGTATAGAGATATTAATTGTTTGTTGGTTTGTAAGTTTGTATGTAGGGGGTAATACCTGAAACTAATGATCCTTTTTTTTTTTTTGAAATGTTGCCCCACACTAGAAATTTTTCCTCTATCTTGGGTGCGTTTACAAACATTTAAACTCACATACACAAACACACCCAGACCGGAAACAACTATCTGTAAGCTATACAAATATTTGTTCCGTGCGAGGATCGAAACCGCGACACGCAGCGCACCAGTCCAACCGCTCAGCCACTGCGCCAACTTCAACTACAACAACATTAACAACTGTGGGTGCTATATACACTGTACATATTTATTTCATGCGTATAAGTCGCGCTATCACAATTATTGTGAACGAAATCGCTAGCGAAGCGGAAGCTAGCGGAAGCTAATTTTTAGAAATGTCAGTCGGATTTCAAAATATCTTCTACTCTTGAGGGAAGCTAGAGACTATTTAAGACCACGCTACGACGCTTAGGAGGCGAGCAAAAAGTGAAACGGCAGGTGGAACCCCGTGGCACAGCTAATGCCCAGGAGTTCGGGAATTGTCCACAGAATTGTGGTGTTGTTGATAAAAAAATGCCCATAATTATGTTATTCCAAACTATAATTTATCTTCATGCCAAATTTCATCCAGATCCGTTTATCCGTTCTGGTGTGATTACGTAATAAACATCCAGCCCGTAATAAAATCCCACATCATCTAGCTCTGGGCCAAATTTCATCCAGATCCATTCAGCAGTTCCATCGTGATTGAGTAACAAACATAGAACTATCCATCCAAACTTTTACATTTAAATAGTAGTAAGATACTGGACTGCCTCGTTGGTCTAGAGGTCGCAAGCGCGACTGCTGAGCAAGAGGTCCTGGGTTCGATTCCCGGGTCGGGCAAAGTGTTATTGGCTTTTTCCATTAGGAATTTATCAGTAACAGCCACGGAGTCTGGATTTGTGCCCGGTTGCTGGCAATAGGCTCGCCCCCTATTACATGGGACTTAAACATAACTGGCGAAATGTGGGTGTACTATTAGGTACTCCTCTGCCTATCCCTTGGGGGATTACAGGCGTGATGATGTTATGTATAGTAGTAAGATAATTAAACTTCGAATGAAAATGGCCAAATGAAACAAATGGACCCGACAACCATCCATTATCATTAAGTTCATCCATCCATTCCAAGACAGGTTTGTCAACTATTTGTGCCTACACCTGCGTGTGAAGCTTCATGTGGCGTTGAGGTCTTAGTATCCACTTTAATGGACTAACAGATTGATAAGTGTTTCTCAGTAAGATGAATGTACGCAAGCAGTGTGGACGTGTTTTCTGTAATGGCAATTTTATGGCTGGTAGCTTAACAATTCGTTAATAAGCATATTAAGCATTAACATGCTTATTAACGAATTGTCTTGATTATAGTTCGTTTAGCTTTACATGCATCTTTTGGTGCATGTTTAAATTTAGTAAGAATGTCGCCATGTTTTTTTGGACAATAGGTAAGGTAGGTCATAGAAAGACCCGTCGGGGCTGTGGGTCCCGTCGGGGCTGCGAGTTGTTCGAACGAGATACCGCGGCCTCGTCGGCACAAAGGCTAAGAAGGAACATGGGTGGTTTTTAGTCAGTAGAAGTCTGACACTTCCTTCTGCTCTGCCTAGAAAGGGAAGGGTTATTCGATGATTTCCAACCCCCCAAAAAAAAAAAGGTTATAGAAAGAAAGAAACATTTATTTTTATAGTAATTTAATGTTCTCTTTACTGAGACAATAGCATCTTCTCTAAGAGAGTTCGGGTTAGCTAGTTTCTTTTATCAATACACTTCTCAAAACAATTTCTCAAATATTCACCAATATCACAACTCTGTCAACGCCAACCGGGCGCCGAAAGATTCGTATAGCACTTAGATCTAGCTTGGATTTATATTTATTTCATGTGGGGAAACTTTATTCAAATTGAAATAAACTGGCTATAATACTCTACAGTAACCTAGTTCTGGATTGGTCACTGGCTAGCTAAGGTAATTTATGCAACTAGAAACAGACACTGTTACACTGCAAATATTTTCGTATAACGTTTTCCTGAACTAGCGTGCTGCCAAACTTTACTTTGGTATCAAGTTTTAAAGCACTAACAATTTTACTAGCAAATAGGCAGATTAAAAACAGAAAGAGAGGGTATTACTTATCCCGTCGGGGCTGCGGGTTGTTCGAAAGAGATACCGCGGCCTCGGCCGAAGGGCTAAGAAGGAACATGGGTGGATTTTAGTCAGTAGAAGTCTGACACTCCCTACCGCTCTGCCCATAGCGTGAGAGTCATTTGTAGATTGCCCACCCACCAAGAAAAAAGGGTATTACTTATTGTCCTCTTCCTGCCTTAAGTGTGAGGAATGTTATGAAAGAAAACGGAGTATTTACTACTTTTCGTATCATTTTATAGCGCGATAGTTGACAGAGCAGAAATTGAGAAAAAGAAAAACGTTTCGCCGACCTTAAGTATCGCTCTTCTTACTATTAGTAAATACTCTGTTTGCTTTCATATCATTCCTCACACAATCCATCTATCTTTTCTTTAGTCTTTACCTCTAGGAAAGCAAGCTTTACAAGCATCAATAATCTACATTCATATTCATCACTCATCACTACATAGTATAAAACAAAGTCGCTTTCTCTGTCCCTAGATCCCTATGTATGCTTAAATCTTTAAAACTACGCAACGGATTTTGATGCGGTTTTTTTTAATAGATAGAGTGATTCAAGAGGAAGGTTTTAGTATATAATTTGACCGACATCCACGCGGGTGAAGCCGCGGGCATCAGCTAGTAATAACATAAGTTACAACCCGCCTCATCGCACACCCAAACCAAACAACCAAAAAAGAATACAAGCAAGCGAAAATCTTCAAAACACTAGACATTTGAAAGAACACCATTGAAAACCAGATCATAAGCGTGAAGTGCCTACATTGCAAATGTTAACTTTCTCAATGGACCCTTGTACCTCTCCACGACAAGAGGGGCGTCCCTCACCAAGTGAAGAGAACCGGTGAACTCACACTTGACATCAGAAGACCCTCTATACTTCCAATCCTAGGATCCTTGACTGTCCCCGATACTTTGTAAAGCTATAACACTTCTGAGTAAAAGTTTTCCTATGCTAATATTACGGGAGCAAGCGTTGTAAAATTTTATTCCTGCAGCAATTAAGGATTTAAGACCCGACTGCATTTTCGCCTGGTTTTATGTTCTGAGACTAAGTTGTTGCTACTATGATGGATGTTCCGAAGTTCATGGAAGTTAGGAGGTTCATTAAATGTAGATAATTGTTGTGTTGGAAACGTTCTGAGAAGCAGTGAAGAGAATTGGGAGAATATTGCTTTAGTCTGCCAATTTATTGAAGTAGGGCTTTGCTCTAAACTAAGATGGAATTTATCGCTGTACTATTATGTAATTCATAGAATGATATGAATGTCCTAATTGTGAAATTAAACATTTCTTAGAAGAGAATTGCTCTCATTTTTCCTTCCTTACATTCTTATCTACCATCTCCATCTTAAGCATCGAATATATCTACATTAAATTGTTTCATTGCACATTCCTTGTTTTGTTATTAAAAAACAAAAGATATATATTATTTATTAAAGATATTATCAAGAAATTCCATTCAATTTGTTCAATAGGAAATGGCCGTTCGAAATTAATTTGGCGGCGAGCTTGCAACTTCGGTAATGTTAGCAAATTGAATAGTCACAGTAATATATACTTTATAACTATCACGTAAGATAGAATATCAAAATATTTCTTGCTTCCTTGTTTTAGCCGTGTTCTTTTGTTACATCTCTTTCTTCGAAAGCTTCCTTGGCTGCATTGCGAATCGTATTTTTGAAATCTTGAAGCTTTTTATTGCAAACGATAGAAGTCGACAAAGCCATTACGATATTTTTATCGTCTTTACGCAATTTATATCGCGTCAGTGCTATGACTTGGCGCCATTTTCTACGATCATAATTTTATTTTAAACTGTTGATTTACCTACTGTGTTCTATTTTAACAAAGAACTTTGTTTTACTTGAGAATTGAGTGGATTTTCGTATGCCCACAATATTTACCTTATACTTCACAATACTTGCTCACAATATAGACCAAATTAATCATCGTGATGAGACGTTGTATTGATTAAATTTTAACGGAAACAAAACAAGGCGTGACGTGCGAAGAAATTCTCTTTGTACTGGGATCAGATACACAATTCCCCTCGAGTTTCTTTGTTGAAGTTTTCTGATACTTCACTGCGACGGCAAATTGCTTAGTAATTTGACTTCGCTGTACACCTTTTCTTGTTTTTGTTTCATGCTTTTGTTAATGTAAAACAAAAAATATAAATCTCCAAGAAACGTAGCGATATAAGAAGAGCAATAAAATATCAAGCTAACATATATGTTCGTACGACCCTTCAAAACATTTTTCAAGTTTTCTTTCACCATATGGTGCCAACTCGTGTTTCTTCATTCCAAAATAATTTCAAAACGAAAATGGGAAGAGTACCTTATTACAATAAAATTACGGTTTAAATTAGAAAATCATTCGGAAATGATAATTCGCACGGGTATGTGAAAGCGGTGTAGCGACCAATTAAGCGAGATACCGAAGTACTAACATAGTATGTTAAGTAAAAGCTCAGTTTTAATTGGACTTTACAGTTGGCATATCTAGGTTTCTTTATGTCACTTTCTGGTAATTATTTTAGCGTTTAATGTGTTTCGTTAGCGCTGTATAATATTTGCGGAGTGCAAACTCACATAAAGTGGTCAAATAATTTGGTTTGGTTATTTCTGCTCGAATGTTTTTGACAGGTAGGCATTGGCTTGTCAAAACTAGGCATTTTATTTTGTTGGTTAGTTATTGCAATTGACAGTCAAATTAATATAACGTCAGCGGGTGGTTGCCACACAAATGTTTAGGTAATAACTACGCCAGTAAAACTTAAAAAAGAACTGCTCATTTTTCACATCTGAATTTTGTTGATTATATAGATATAAAAAAGGCATGAAAGGATTGAAGCAGGTGGCATTCGGTTGTTTCTGCCTATCTTTATGGAAAAATGGCGTGATTTTGTCTATCCTAAACATGTAAGATTCTCTATAGGTAGGTACACTTTTATAAGCCTTTATTTTTTTTTTGGGGGGTGGGAAATCATCAAATGACTCCTCCCGCTCTGGGCGGAGCGGAAGGGAGTGTCAGACTTCTAATTACTAAAAACCACCCATGCTCCTTCTTAGCCATTTGTGCCTGCAGATCTTGTTTTCTTTTTAGTCTTCATAATTCAATCACAGACAAATGTAACGAGTATCTCGTTGACTACTGCAATTTCTTTTTTTTTAAGTTTATAATCTCCTACCCTGTTCAAAAAAAAAATATCTCATTTAAAAAACAGACCCAAACAGTCCTATTTAAAAAAATCTAGGAAACCACTTTGTGGGTTTCAGCTATTGTGTATAAGGTCCCATTGAGCGTATTGTCCACCGGTGAATGCGAGCAATTCCTATCACCACCACCGCAAATGGGATTCCCCTCCCCCTTAGTCACTAACACTTCGGTACAAAGAGAGGACATCGGGTGATATATCAGGGGTCTTGGGGCGTTGGTCGGTTGATATGGCCATGTAATTTGTCCAATCATAGCAAATCGAGGTGCAAAAGATTTATTATGCGTGTACACTGCCTTTGTTACGTAACGGCTATTAGGCTATATCGTTTTTACTGCGACATTATATTTTATAGTATATCTGGATTATGGGCAATCGTGTTGTGCTTATGGCCGATTTGTTTTATGTTGTGCCATTGTCCGGCTTCATAGTTAAGTGTTTATATGTAATCATTTGGAGTAACGCCACACTATCATTAGTTATAACATATCATTACGCCGGTAATACTCGAAGGGTTAGGCAGTTGTTAGTAGGTTAGTGTACCTAACAATACATATCCACATTTCGCGAATTTGTCCCATGTAATAAGAGGTGAGCCTAAAGCCATTAACCGGGCACAAATCTCGACTCCGTGGCTGCTACTGAGAATTTCCTGATGGAAAAACCCAATAACACTTTGCCCGACTCGGAAATCGAACCCAGGACCTCATGCACAGCAGTCGTGCTTGCGATCATGTGCTTGCGATCTGCGATCCATCTAACCATTAGTTATAGGGATCTAAAAACATACAAAAGTGATTCATATAGGTATAGCAAAAGAAGGAGCGTTTTGTGAAGTATCTCTTCACAAAACGCTCCTTCTTTTGCTACAAAATATCCATATCGTGTTCCACCCCCATAAAACGACACACAATAGACTCGCGATTAAAAAAACTCCGTCACCCTAAACACTATCACCTTAACTCAATATTTTCCGCGTCTTTCACGAAACACCATACATTATCCCATTGAGGACACCCCACCGCATTGGTTTAACGTGGCAACTCCCAAGTGTAACTAAGGCCTGAATGGAACCGGCTACACCCTCTTACACCGATTCAAAAGGAACCCTCTGATATGATTTTCACAGAAAATTGCTTACAACAAAAGAGAATTGGACGCTTTTGTTGATATACGGGATTTATCTCGTCAACATACGTGGTACTTGGGTTTCGGGGATTTGATACTTTGTCCGTTGGACACTGACAGCCTTAAATAATGTTTGGAGGGAAATTATTGTGGGTATTTTGTCTTAATAAAACATACTATGCGTTGATTGACACATCAGCACAGTACAGCCAACCAGTCAGAATCGGTAGTAAGAATTTGGAGCAGAGCATTTTATTGTATCAAAGCATAAGTAGTCGATGATAGCGTGACGGTTGACAGGGGAAAATGGAAGAAAAAAAAGCGTATTGCGATGACCCCAAGTAACATGTGACAAGGGCAGGAAGATGAGGATGCTTTTATTTCGAATCAGTAAAGAAGATTTTCGTAGTGCATGTTCTTCCAGTGAAGAGGGATTGATTGTACGTAATAGCTCAGGAAGTAGCAACCTTTTTCCCCGACCCTTTCGCAAAAAACAGAAAGTCATTTGCAGAAACATTACAATCTTTTAACTCAGGTACTCTTACAAAAAGCATGTAACTAAGAAAACCATAATATTTTACGTCGCCCCGCCAAAGAAAAACAAAAATCAAAGGCATGTTTTCAAAACTGCACCTGGCACAAAAAGTTCTTAGCAATTAAAAATAATTGCGAGCATCTTAAAAGGCATAAGTATGGACATATACAGTACGTTCGCGAAACTCTTTGTGGAGTCAAACTAGAGGCTTACTCGCCTCACTCCAGGTGGAAACGCCAGCGATCCAAGAACAATGCAGGCCCTCAAAACAACCAGGATGCCTAGGCATTGTGCACCGCCGACGCTTTCAAAACCACTCTTCGTCCCTCTTAATTAAGGGGGGCAATACTCGAATGCTTCTCGCCGGCGTCAATGGCGCCCATTCAGACGTGTGCCGTCTGTGAGATAACGAACCTCTCTCGGTTATTACCGCCTGCGTTTTTCTACTTAAAGTTGCCATATTATGTTAAATATTTTGTTGCTTTTTTAGTAGCGAGTGTCATTTGACAGTTTCTACATGTTTTATCTGAATATTTTGCTCCGTAAAATTATGTTTGCGTTTCGTATATATCGTGTAATATGAACGAACTATAACACTTTGCAGTTCACAAACTATTCTTTTAGAGTCACTTTAGCACTTGAAAACTGAAGGAAAGGAAATTTTAAAGAGTAAACTCACTTCAATTTTATTTTATTTTATACACCACGTTTACTTTTTCTTTGAAAAACTATTGCCAAGTTAAAAGAAATCAGAATTTAAAATTTTCTTGGTTGACTGTACACTTACAGGATGAAACAAATTCGCTTGATTAAACAGCATGAGAGGCTGAATACCTTACTCCGTTGCCTTCATGAAATTGGTATGAAAAAGATGATTGTAAAAAGATAACGCCGTTCCCGCCATTTATCTTTGCGCATGGCGGCCTCTCTGTAAGATTAAATGTGTTTCTCTCGTTTTAATCATAAGTCAGAGAAAGTAAAATCTTTATTCACAACCTTTTCACGTAAGTACTTGTGATTTCATTTATTATAAAGGTCGGAAGTACTGTAGATTTCAATTTCTTATAGCGTTTTCAGGAAAAATCATGATAAAACTGATAATACCGGGAAAAGAAAGTTCGAAAAGTTCCTACATAAGTTATATTCATAGCAGTATCTATTCATCTTACTTTCCGCACTCCTAAAGAGCAATCTCAAGGAAGACATTATACTTATGACAAGTTACATGAACATATATTTCGAATTCATACCTCACCTGTCCCTCCATACCTACAAATTCTTTCAATACAGTTTTTATAGCGCTTATTACGTCTCAATTAAGTTTAATTTGCTCCGACTTATTAGCACGGTTTGTGGTACTGGATTCCGAACCCAGTATGGGAATACTGGTTGGGATACCGTTATGCCTAGCCTTGGGAAACGGGATTGCCACCAGTTGTGTGTGCCATAAAATAAGAGTATTGCTAGCATGCTTCGAATTTATGGCTATCAGGATCCTTGTGTGGCCATATTTTTTAAAATTTTATAAGAGTTTTGGTTCCGAGGTATCAGCTGGTTGTTTTTGCTTACTTTTTGTTCGGTTTGTACCGTAACGTAGAGGTGGTATTAAATAAAAGTTCTGGTTTGGTTTCGGGCTAAACTAGAACTAGGTATTTTCATAAAACTAAAAATAGAGATTTAATTTTTCGCCAAATTGGCAAATCCGTTGTTTTTGTTTTCTGTGTTTCTGTCTGAGTATTTTTTGTTTCCACTCTGTGTATAAATGAAGTGTCTCTAACTGCCGCACTCAGAGAGCTTTAATGATTACTTAGGCCATCACTTAGTAAAGGTTTTGACAGTTTTGTCATATAAAAGTAAGTCAAATCTTTACTAAGTGACGGCATAAGTAATCATTAAATATCTCTGAGTACCGCAGTAAAACTTCACTTGTTTGTAGTTTATTTGAAAGTTGATTTCATTAAAACTTTCAGTTTTGTACTGGTTTCTCATAACATTGTTTTTCTTTCAGAAAAATTCAGTAACATAATAATTGTACACCATTCTACATATAGTTACGCGATGTAAAGACCCCAGCACATCAACTTACCTGAAACTGTTAAAATTTGCCAATCAAACTTGAACCTAACGCTTTAGCGATTAAGTTAAAAATCTATCAAAGAAGTCTGTCTGATTGTAGTAGCACATTCGCGTCTGCACTTTCATGGCTAATGTATTATGAAAATAGTAATTACAGTTCAAATTAATTTTACCTGCCTTTTACTGTTATCTCTTATATAAAATTAAGTTTATTAGGTTGTTAAAGACTTGAGATATAATTACATCTTTCCTTGGATTATAAAATATGCATTGCTCTGCTCGGCAGTTCAAATCTTGCATACTCTAATTATTAAGATAGCGGGAAGCTGTCAACAGATCTATAAGAGAGTATTTAAATTAAGTTATCTTTTTTACCAGCTATAATATAACAACACGCCCGTAATCACTGAGGAGTTAGACAGAGGAGTACCTAATACATTTAGTACAACCACGTTTCACCGGTTTGGTTTAAGTCCCATTTAATAAGGGGCGAGCCTATTGCGGTCAACCGGGCCAAAACTCGTGCCCCCAACTGAGAAATTTCTGATGGAGAAACCCAATAACGCTTTGCCCGACCCGGGAATCGAACCCAGCACCTCATGCTTAGTAGTCACGCTTGCGACCACTAGACCAACAATGCAGTCAATATATTAACTATTCAAGTTATTTACCAAACATTTGCTAGTTCACAACAAGCCAATAACGACCGCGGACGAAACTAAGTTCAGAATATTTCATGAAGGCTGAAGCTTACAGACAAAGTATAGTTACCTACCCGGCTGTTAGTGATTCCTTTGATCCCCCACGAGAGGGAAAATATTTGATGGATTAAATACATGTTATTTATTCACTGAAAGCAGGTTGTTGTGTATTAATTATTTAATGATTGTTTTTGAAGCGTGTGTGATAAGTTGAGTCGACTCTGAAGTTTATAAACATAACATCACGCCTATAATCCCCGAAAGGTGAGGTAGAGGTGTACCTAATAGTACACACCGCACATTTTGCCAGATATGTTAACTCTCATGTAACACGGGGCGAGCCTATTGCAATCTACCGGACACAAATCCGGACCACGTGGTCTGGATTTGTGTCCGGTTACTGCTACTGAGAAATTGCAAAAACAAAATAACAATTCTAACTCAATTTTTCACAATTATTGCCTACAATTTTTCAGTTGAATATTCAAGTAATTTTAACAGTAATAAATTAACTTACACAAGGCCACAAGCGTGTACTTTTTCGAAAGTAGAATAACTGGGAAGTCGAGAAAAGAATGAATTTATAAATTTCAATTTGCAGCTCCTAATTTATGTGCTTTCATCGACTTTTTGGATTTTGTGTGTGCTGTGAAATGTGAATACGGTCGTAAGATTTTATTGAAACCTCTTATTAATCTTATCCATTCGTTCGTTTCGTTGGTAACGTAATTTTGCAAGTCGATTTTGACTTATTTGCCGTTTTCGGATTTTCCATACAACTGCAATTCCAATATTATACCAGACTATATTGAAATGTTGTAATAATCATCATCATCATTTCAACCGAAAGACGTCCACTACTGGACATAGGCCTCCCCCAATGTAGTCATGTTTTTGTAAATTATGTTTATATATAATACTAGCTGACCCACACAACTTCGTCTGCGTCACATAATATAGCTTATAACCTTTCTCGATAAATCGACTATCTAACATATTAAATTGAGTTAAATCGTACTCGTAACAAACAAAAAATCTTACCTTTCCTCTTTATAATACCTATTAGTTTAGATTGGCTTCGATTATATGATTAAAGTAACAATTACTATAGGTATCTCTTACTGTTTAATATACAGTAACACCTTGTACTTGTAAACATTATGGTGCAGTAAATATTTTGAATTTGAATTTTTCCGGAGCCCCCAGAGGCCAGAATCCCCACGTACCTACCGCACCGGACCGAATGACTGCCACGCGCTTAATTATTTTGTCGCCCGTATATTTTTACATTGCAATATCTTCTAAGATATTTGTTTAAACTGTATAGAGTAAAGGGCACAAATATTTTATATTAAATTTCCGTGCTAACAAACACATTTATTTAGATATAGATTAATACCATATGGGTTAAATAAGCTTAGCAAAATATCATTCTTTTAAACCTAACATTTTAAGATAAAAAAATGGTTACAGTGAGTCAATCTTAAAAGATAAACATATGCTATCGCGGACTTTTTTTTAGAACTTTTAAAGAGGAACAATTCCGTCATACACGATATTTACGTAACTTAAACCGTTTTCGCAGCGCACGCAACGGAAGCTCTCAAAAAGGAATATCTTTTCCCGTTTTTGCAACATTTTTCATTTATGCTCCGCTCCTATTGATCGTAGCGTGATGTTATGTAGCCTAAAGCCTTCCTCGATAAATGGACTATATAGCACTAAATGATTTTTTCAATTCCAACCAGTAGTCCCTGAGTTTACCGCGTTCAAACAAACAATCAAACAAACAAACAAACAAACAAACTCTTCAGCTTTATAATATTAGTATAGATACGCCTATATCCCTATCCTGTGTGAAGGATGATATATAAATAGGGAAGTATGGAAGAAGACATGTTGCGTCGACCCAAAATAAATTGGAATAAGGGCAGGAGAATGATGATGATAAATGCCTATGTTAAAAAAACTAAAACATACATTTTATGTAAGTATTTTTAATATTCTCCAACAACAGGATCCACTTTACGAGCTCCTGAGTAAACAATAATTTAGGAACATTAACCGACCTGGAATACTACCGTAAGCACTGTAATTTATCGTACCAATCGATCGTCTTAAACATTAAAGCATTCCTAGCAAGCCATACAGCTCGAATCGATATGGTAATAGAGAAAATATTTCATGGAACCGTTGAACATTCGAAACGCAGTGTTAAAAAGCTTTTGTAAACAGTTATTCTGCTGCTTAACACCTCGGCCATTAGCGGCCACAGACAATAAAAATGTTCACTACATGAAACGTCATACGGTCATTGACCGCGTCTTGATTACGTGTAAAAAGTTCAAGGTTAACAGATTTGCGGGATTCTAGTTACATCATACGTAGCTGTTATTTTAATTAAAATACTTTTAGGAAAACTTAATATTCGAAAAAAGACGTTCGAAACTAAAAACTTTTATGACATTTCCAATTTTCATTTCCCGCCGAAAAGTTTTCGTTGTCTCTGGTTTTTCAAATATTATCAGTGGGTTTAGGTTCAGTTAATGTAAATAATAACAGATTTTCCTCTTTGTTTTTTTTTTTCAAAAATAATGTAATCGTGATTTACTATATCAATTTGTTTTCTTTTTACGTTTTCATAAACGATGTGTAACGCAGTAGCACGTGTCATATTAAGAATCTCCGACATTTTCGAGTGGGTGCTCCAAGACGTGGGCTTCGATAAACTCCTTGAAACGAATAACCGTTTGTTAAAAAAATACACCTGTCACAAATTCACAATGTTTGAGAAGACTATTCCGTGAACATTCGCTTCCAGTTCTAGAGATATAACTTAGATAGTATACCAATATTATCGAATACTTAGTTGTAAGTATAGAAAAAACATTAATTTTATTTTATATGCGGTTTCGTTCTTTATATTTTAACGTAATAATAGTTTTTTTAGTTTCTCCTCGACGTGTTTTTTAGCACTACATATTATGCCCGCCAACTCTACTTAAACGTAACTGGTGAAATATAATATAAGTTCGTACACCTCTGCCGACCCTTTTGGGGAGTGTTGATAAGTTTTGTTGTTAATAATTATGTGTTTGCAAACATGAAATTTACTATGCATGATTGATTTTCTGCCAGTCAATAGTCAAGTTGAAGGCTTTAGGGGTATTTGAACAATCGATTATTCTTAGAAACTCCTGTAGTACGAGTATGTTGTTCATCGTAGCTGTGTGTATGTAGTTATGTACTACTACTTTCCATGGACTCG
Source organism: Diarsia brunnea (assembly GCA_949774965.1). Classification (NCBI taxonomy): domain Eukaryota; kingdom Metazoa; phylum Arthropoda; class Insecta; order Lepidoptera; family Noctuidae; genus Diarsia; species Diarsia brunnea. The sequence goes on from OX459001.1 coordinate 16,465,203, forward strand.
CTGTGAAGATACATACATTGGAGCTTTCCAGAGAAAAAAATATATATTAAGAAGTTTTTCAGGACTCTCGTGGCCGAACTATAACGCAAAGAATATTCAGATTTCACATGTCTAAATATTTCACAAAATGTGGTGCCTAAGTAGCTGAAATACGATAGTTGGACTATTACTTTACGTATAGGTATCGATGATCACCTCTTAAACCAGCACTGATCTAATCCAAAACTTCCTAAAACTGAGATTTTTCGAACGGGAAAACCCAATCAAAGTTTGGTAGGAAACGCCAAAGTTTGTGGTTCTTCCTGCCAGCTCATTCATTCGTTTCTAAAAATAATGTTTATGCAATCGTAAAACTGCAGACGAGTGAAATAAATTCTAAGTTTGAATTTAAAATTCACGTTAAGTGGCACTACGTCATGAAGCCAGCAATCAATCAATCAATCAATCAATCTCTTGCGGTCGATACTGCTTTTTGTTATAGTGTTTTTTTTTTTACACCACCATCGCATTGTCTATGACTCGAGTAACGGATAACCATCGATTGATTAACATCGATTACGCGGACGAATCAAATCGATTGTTGTTTTAGTTTCGTCACGCTATTCGGCGAGAAAAACAACATTCTTTAGCTAGATATTTTTACTCGAAAATGTTTCTTATCTGTTTCCTACTAGTCGATCGTGTTCGCAAGTAATCTTATAGTGTATAACGTATAGGATGCTATCTATTGAAGAATCGTTGAGGAGATTACGGAGTAGATATTATTATCGTCGAGCATAAATTGACAAGGCCCTCAGCGTAGACGGTAACTTTGCTATTTCTCACACATTCATGATACCTATGGGAAATTTTATTTTAAGATGGCATACTTACATCCCACTTCCAGTAAATAAAGTTTACGCATTTACGCTAAACAGTCTAAAATGGGCAATTAGCATGTCAAATAAATGATCTTTATATATGAGAAAAGGTATACTAATGAGACAGTTTTTTTTAGTTTAATGATGTGACTCGGTGGGATATTTCCAACGGTGGACATTATGTGGCATAGAATAAACAATATGCCATTCTAACGGCTGCCTGTCAGCATTCGTGATATAAATATAACCCTACGGGGGTTTCCAGTTTTCGAGCTTAAACTCGGAAATACACCTCAATGAGAGCCTCGTCCCCATTTACAAGAAAAACTTAATCTTTCTTTCTTTATTGTGAGGTTATTGCCTAAGCTGCTGTTTGAGTTTTATGCCGCCCATAGGCTTTACAAGCCGTCAATAAATATACCTTAGACATGCTGGTTTTCTCACAATGTTTTCCGTCACCGAAGCAAGTGATAATTAGAAAATCTTAATTCAATTTGTTTTACCAAATTCTCACCTAGTTGCCTTTACTTTCTTAAAAGCAATTTTAGTAAGGTTTATTAATATCACATATAAGAAGCATTTGTGTGCTATATATAGGCATTCTGCCAGAGGCGGGAATCTTGCACAGAAAGCCGGTGATCCGTGGAACGAGCCAAACGGGTACTCTATTTGATCTACATAAGTAAATAACTGGAATACACGACTGTGTTATGTAGAAAGTGCAAACATTGTAACGTAGAGACATGTTCTGGTAGGTTTAAGATCTACTCTATAGTGCAGTAGCAGAAATATTGGAAAACTGGATAAGACATTCAGAAAAAGAGGACGAATTTTTTGACGCCCTTTAATTATTATCGTTTCCTTTTTGATACTTGTACATATTTTATTATAATTATAGTTCTCTAAATTGTAGTTTGATGAAAGTGATGTAAATAAAGTTTTATTTGGAAAAAGAGGTACTTACTTAAATTAAAATCCATGTTTTTCCAGTTACCTATAGACAAAAAAAGAGTCCATTTTGAAAATTAATGTTTACACTAGGTGCGGACGACTTTTCAACCTCTAAGTTTATGTTAAAAAGACGTAAATCCCAAGACAGCTTTTATTTTATGTTTTAGTGGAGCAGGATAAATTAATTAAGCGATAATAAGCTAAGAAGGTACTGGATGTAATTTACTAGAACGGAGTAAGCAATTACTTTAATATTTGCGGCCATTAGCCAACCACAGAAGTACAGTCACTAGCATTAGGTATCTGATAACAAAATACTTAGGAAAATTCAAAAACTATTTAATCGATATGAAATATTTCATATTTTTATTTGCTTCTAATTATATAGATCTTTGAAGATCTTACAATGATCTAAAGCTAGGGTACAATTATGGACTCTATAGACACACCAAAAAGTTTAAAATATACTAATATAATACTATTTTTGTCTACAATCAAATTATATTATGTTATAATAGTAATTAACTATTCATTATAACACAATCATTACTTGATAAGATCATGATGATAATGATAAGGCCTATTTCATAATAGTAGGAGTTCCAGAATACCATGTTCTAACTTCTTATAATAACAATCAGTACTGTAGATGAAAGTCACTTATAAAAGTTGTTTCGTGAAAACATAATTATTAATGCTTGTCACTGTACATACCTGCCATGCATAAGTTAAAGTGGTTTTTAAAAACCAGAGCAAGTACATAAAGCTATAAAAATATCAGAGCGCCATAAACACGGTGCAGAACTTATATGAAGCCATCAAAATATCGTATTTTTTTACAGTTAGGTACTTGAAATATACGGTCTTGTTTTGGTTCCCAATTAAAATCCAGCCATAATTATGATGTTCCTTTTAATGATTTCATAAGGAACGCAAATATTTTTGAGTAAAACTGGTTGGTTTTGTCGTTTTATTGAAGTTGTGTTTTGAAGAGCTTGTGGCTAAATAAGCAAAACCCGGTCTGGTCGGTGTTCAGGTTAAGCCGCGCTCGTCTAGGTTGGTCTGTGGATAGGTGACCACCCAGTACATACTGATGTTTTTCCGTGTAAGGACAGCACGTTAAGCCGTTGGTCCTGTTATTTCAAGATTTATGACAGTCGTTACAGGTAGTACAGTAGCCCGAAAGTCTGACAACCAGTCTTACCAAGGGGTATCCTATTACCCCGTAATAACTGGGTTGTGGAGGTCAGATAAACAGTAGCCTCATATTAAATACTGATACCAGTCGGTATCAGTCTCTACACTAATATTATAAAGAGGAAAGATTTAATTTTTGAATTTTTGCGTGTGTGTATGTTTGTAAAGAATAAACTGAACTACTGGACCGATGTGAAAAATTCTTTCACCGTTGGGAAGCTACACTATCCCCGGGTGACATAGGCTTTTTATCCTTGTATTCCCACGGGAACAGGAACTACGCGGGTGAAACCGCGTGACGTCCGCTAGTATTTAATATAGTTAGGAGAAGGGTAGGCTGATGATGATTAAAGTTGTTATCTGATCTACATGTCTTTCATAATTTCTTCGACTAATAAACTCTTTGAATAGTTTTGATTTATTATGTCAGCTCGTCCAGTTATATATGCACTTGTGTATCCTAAACGTAATAGGAGCTGTAAGGTATGAAGATTTACTATCGGATATAAAGTCATAGTTTTCAATAGAGCATTTACACTGCATTAATTCATCCAATTGGTTAGATTTCAACGCATAAAACTGTTCATTACATTCATAACACAGTCAGAAATATCAAATAATTTTCTAAGGTAAAAAAACATCACAACAGAATAAAAAATCATCAACAGAACTTCAAGAAACAAAAAATGTTCTCAAATCTCATAATTCAATTATCCAATCCCGCACCGTATTATAACCAGGGAAATGAGAAAGTAAATCAAGTTGAGATCTCGAAACTTTGTCTCCGTGATCGCACGACTTCAACCGAACGAACGTCCCTATTCATCAAACGTACACGCGCGGGTAGAATCTCCCGAATCGTACAGCGCGGGTTGAATCTCCCGAATCGTACGGCCCTACGATCCCCCGTTAGAGAACTTAGTGCGTGCGCGGCCTAACAAATTACGTTGTATTTTTAAAAGTGAAAAAGAGTTAGAGCTGGGATAACAGACCTATGTGTGTGTTCGGGAATGTATGCGTGCCGAATTCACGTTTTATGTTTTTTTTTTGTTTTGAAAAGTTGGATGGGATTTGTGGCTGGTAGGAGTTTTGATATGTAGTAATAAAAATAGTTTACGATAGTTGTATTTGGAGTTAACTTTACGTATAAAACACGTGTTGTGGGAACAAACTTAACTTAAATACCTAATATTTTTATTTTTTAATATAGAATACGATTAAAAAACAGAGGAAACCTCAATTGCAGCTTGTAAACGACCTATAAAATAACAATAATCATCAATTACATAAATGCTCCAATTTGAAATTGTTAGCGAGGCCATAAAAATCTTTAATTAAAGTAAACTCGCTGACTTTACTACTTCTAACATTTAGATTTATCTTAAACACTTTTTAAAAAGATTTGTGTTGAAAGGTTTAAATAAATTAAATGGTTTTTTACTCACTTCATAATACCTTTAAATGTTTTTTGAATTGTTTACCAGCTATAAAATATAATTACGTTGCGAGCTTTTCGAGCGAAACTATTATAGGTACTGGTAATATTTCTACGTAAATGCTAGATCTAATTGCAATGGAACGGGTTAGAACAAATGTTGCCTTTCCCACAAGCTAGCAATAGGTAATAACGGCTGCATTTCCGTCAGTTGACATTTAACTAAATTAATTATTTTCCACAACCAAAACGTTTAACTTATTATTGTAAAAGTCAATAAATGCTATGTACTTCGTAATTGGCGTATTGTTTTGTAATAATTTTAAGTTATTTTACTGTAATCTGTGAAGCTACCTTTCATAAATAAACTACATAATTATTTAAAAAATCTGTGTTGGAAAACTCAAATATTAACCGATAAAACATGATATTGAACGCACGTAACACACAAAAATGTGCCCCTAAAAGTGTTACCAACGCAAAAAATTTAGAAATAAAAATAAAACGCGTCTATAAAAGTTTAATATCGAAATGAAACCGTTTATGCCGATTCAGAATAACACGCGGCCCTACGTTGCATGCAGATTAGGCTTCCCTACTCCCCGTTTTTATACCCACTGTCTTTCGAACACGTGGAAAAGCCGTATTACAATATTAAATTTTCTAAGTATTGTAACTGCGATCAGGAAATAAAATGGCGACGTGGTAGCAAAAATGTGCTTATGATTCTCTTTTATAATAAGAGTTTGGTTATTAAGAGACAACTAGTCTTGTAACCAAGGTGTGTCAGATGGGCTGTTGCTTCATGTAAAATACTGGTATTTAGCTGCATCAGCTTAGACTGGAAGCCGACCGCAACATACTTTGTAAAAGATTATTTAGAAAAACGGGACCCATGACAAGAAAGACTAAAAAACAACAAACACGAGACGAATTTAAATTAAACAGTATTTTATGTACGTCCTAATTTCCTAAAGCTAGATAAAATGACTGAAAACAATATCTAATTATTTTTAATTAAATATTGTGAGTTAGGTATGCCATACGATGTTAGTTATATTTGCTGTCATGTGAAAATGTACTATTTCAAATTATGACATTTACTTGAAATGAAAATACATTTACTCTAACAGTGGTAATCTACTGTTAGAGTAAATGTATTTTCATTTCAAGAAAATTGCTTATTATAATTTATTGCCCGACGTTAGTTTGCGCGGCCATAATGACATTATTAAGTTTAAAGTGTCCACTATAATACCAACGGGTCAAACTCGACGGGATTCCCTACATCGATTTTGATACCAGCGAACTATTAACTGCAGTTAAGGCTCAATTACTTCGGTAGTTTACGTGTACCGGGAAATTCGATCCAACTTGCAATAGGCAAAGTTGGAGAACAAAGAAAATTATAATGAACATAGATATTGCAAAGAGAAAACTACATTATCTAATTAGATAGGTACTACTTGCTTGAAAAGATATTGCTATTAAATAAAATAGTAACCAAAGCTACGTTACCATAAGGCTATTTTTCCGCCCGTCGGAGCTGCAGGTCCCGTCGGGGCTGCGGGTTGTTCGCAAGAGATACCGCGGCCTCGACATGAAGGGCTAAGAAGGAACATGGGTGGTTTTTAGTCAGTAGAAGTCTGACAGTCCCTTTCGCTCTGCCCAAGAGCGGGAGGGGTTATTTGATGAATTGCCACCCGCCAAAAAAAAATAAGGCTATTTTTCCCACTGTAGGGCAAAGGTCACCCTTCCCTTCTTTCAGTTTTAGCGATCCAGTGCGATCTCGATAAAGCTACATTCTTATTAATTATTTATATGGTTGCTTTCATTATTCGTTTATTTATTTTTTTGTAATTATTTTAACTAGTAATAAGTCCAAAAGTTCCCACAGTAAGTTGCCAAAAAAAACACCAATCATAACTGTAACTAAAAAACAAAACCATTGGTCCTCTTGGCTGCCAACAGAACCATTCATTCATTCTCTCCCTCTTTCATTCATTTGTCAAAATTACTACGCCTTTGTGCGTCGACCAATTATTTTCATGACCACCAATTAATGGAAAAGTAAATTAAGAAACCCTCATCTTGCATAAAGATTTCACAAGAATACCGACCAATTTTCTTTTTAACACGCTTTTTTGTTTAACTTGGCTAGTACTCGTATCTTCAGTACTTTAAGAACGATATTCAAATTCCTAATTATCGGGCATTGTTCTTTAATTATTAACGCTTTTCTTTATTTCTATTCAATTGGTTTTGTGCTTTATAGCATCTCAATGTAAAATAATATTGTCCAAACTGTGGTCTCTCTTCAGTAACTTAGATAAATCTTTGCGGTAGATTTATTCATAAACTTTGAAACTTGGTAAATTCTTGTGTCGTCTGTTAACTAACTAAACTCCGAAAATCTACATTAATTGAGATTGAGCTCTAAAGTCTAACTAAATAAGTTGAGTATCTATTTCTACAGTTTACAAGTTCCACCACAAATACATGACAAATCAGTCTGGGACACAGGTCTCCTCTCTTTTCAAAGTTTAATAGATCTCCCGATACAGCATGTGAACAAGTTGCGATAGAGGTTTGGAAAACGGAAAAATAATACTCCCAACCATGTTGGGGTCGGCTTCCAGTCTAACCGGATGCAGCTGAATACCAGTATTTTTCATGGAGCGACTGCCTATCTGACCTTAAAAAACCTTAAATTCAATAAAAAATCTAGTTTTACGAACTATATCTCTTAAAAAGTACCCCGATAGGGCTTGCCCGATAACACGGCTGTAAAGTTTAACTATCACGTGTTTTCGACACTTGTATTATAACCATTACCATTGAAACGGCCCATTTATATCGAGAATATCGAAATAAAACCAGTAGCCGACAATTAAAGCTGAATAAAATACCTTCTATGTGAGCTAGTGTAGCTGGTCACACTGTTTATAGTACCAATTTAATGTAATAGAGGTGAAATAGTTCAGTTTCGAAACATGCCCGAGCCTTAACTTTCAAAGGGAGAGTTTAATCATTTATTACCTACCTCGTGGGATTCTTGAGTAAAAAGTTTTATTACCTCTACTATAACGCTCATTTTATTAAACAATATCGGGATACACTTTGAAGTGAGTGAATTCATTTTTATTGGTAACTAGCTGTTCCCGGCATGCGTTGCAATGCCCTTTTTCCTACCTACTACCTGCCTGTGTACCAACTACCTCCCTACCTACTACCTCCTACCCTACCTACCTACTACCCTACCTACCTACTACCCTACCTACTTACCTACTACCCTACCTACCTACTACCCTACCTACCTACTACCCGACCTACCTACTACCCTACCTACTTACTACCCTACCTACTACTCTACCGACTACCCTACCTACTCTACTATCCTACTTACTACCCTACCTACTACTCTACCTACTACTCTACCTACTACCCTGCCTACCTACCTACCACTTTCTCACCTTTTAAACCTTCCCTGGACTTCCACGAATAATTCAACACTATAATTAGCCAAATCGGTCCAGCCGTTCTCGAGTTTTAGCGAGACTAACGAACAGCTATTCATTTTTAAATAATATAGCTGTACCCCGCGTGCGTTGCAATGCCCTTTTACCTGCCTACGTACCAACTACCTACATACTACTAATTTCTCACCTTCTCTGGACTGCCACAAATGTTTCAAAACCAAAATTACACAAATCGGTCTAGCCGTTCTCTAGTTTTAGCGCGACTAACTAACAGCAATTAATTTTTATATTATACGCAAACACCATTTGAAAAATCGTTTTTCTATTGGGAAAGAAACAGTAATTATTTGTGATTATTGTGATAATGTCGTCTGGTCTGTTTGAAGTTGTCATTCGTTGACTGAACAACTGAACGTCACTCAATTGTTTTGCCTTCCCGGAACCTCTCCACTAACACTTGAACTTTATGGGTACGGTATTAAAGCTCAAATTGGTTTTACGTTTTAGTTAGAAAACGTTTGTATGGGAAAAAGAAAAGGGCTGTTTTTAGGGCTTTTCCGGCCATTATTCGATTTTTTCTCGCCGTAAGAACCATCCTTGAACTTCAACGAACATTTAAAAAAAAAAATCAGCCAAATCGGTCAAGCCGTTTTCATGCCAAGTCGTGACAACGGAAAACGGGTTTCATTTTTATATATATAGATTAAGTGGAGCGAGGTTACAGATTAGAGAATCTAATTTAATAGTCATTAATTTAGTTAGTGAACACTTTGGTTTAATTAACGGATCGAATACGTTCTTTTTTGTTTCGTTTATTGGGAACTATAAGCGACTCGCCCGCTTCACACGGGTGCAATCACGACATAGTTAAAAAATCGAGGTGTCTGCGCTTTATCTAGTATAACATGTATCTATTCTACAGTCAAGAGCAATAATATTAAGTATGTCATTCATTTGGCAAAGTTCGAACGCGTATTCTCGTGAATTAACGATTGGAACTTTGTAATATGACCTACTTTATACTAATATGGGTTCCAAAATATTAGTTTTGTTACGTAACATGAAGATGAAATAATTACAGCAGGCGAAAATTACTATAAACGTTGCTAATTGAATACATATTGGTGCTGCTGAGTCTACATATTTTATAATTCTAGAATAAACGCTCCAAATGACAAAGAAAACCGCATTAAAACGTGTTGCAAAGTTCAAGGAAATAACACGTTCATCTTTTTACCCATTCAGTAAACCGATATTTTCATAAAATCATAGGTTATTATTATCTCTATGAGACAATAAGAAACTGACAACTTAAGACCTCATTAACAACAACAATAAAGCCATTTACGTAGTTTCGCAAGCAGCATCATCCAATCCCCATTAAGCCATACCAAAGCTAAAGGGTGCCAAATCGAATGACCAGCAAAAGGGACGCGATGGGAATCCAATCGGCTATTCGTGGCACGTTTAATTGATAGCACCATTATCACTACAGTGTCTACAACACTGTGTAAATGTCGGACAAAAAAAAATTTAGTTAATTTGTTCTTTCGACAGGGTTAGTTCGATAATATTTTCGATGTAATAAAAAAAACATAATTTTAAAGATTTCATTCCTTTAGGTACTTAAAAGCGGACGCGTGTGTGTGTGAAAATTTAGTTCAACAACCATACAGCTAGCACACACATACATTTGGTTGGTGTGGTTGATTCTCACTAGGTGGTCGCACCCCCACGAGACATTTTCTAATAAATGCTATTATATTATTTTATTCGGCAATAATACTTAAATTGCACTTTCGGTTTAAAATTTAAATCTTTAATTTAATTTTTTGTTGGCAGTTGAAAACTAATCCTGTATAGTGTCTACAAGACTGCCTAAATGTCGGACAGAAAGAAATAAAATGTAATTTGTTCTTCCCTATAGAAGAGACTTATGTAGTATTGAGAGTTGAGACATCCAATTTATGTCAGGAAAGGCTTAATAGTGTTAGGTCTTGTCTGAGTAGGAACGGCTCTCAAGTATTACAGTGAACTGCATTCAAAATGGCCCCGGGGTGAGAGAAAAAACTGAAAAAAATGGTAGGTATAATTTTTTGCGACTTGTTATTATTTACTAGGGTCCTCTTTGATTCATATAAGTAACTCACAATCGCTGCAACCTGATTAAAAACATGTTAACGTAATTTGTGTTTTGAGAACTGGCAACTCGAAATTAATGTGTTCTATTTTTGATAATTCATAGAAATTACTTTCAAAGACGAAAGGAAGACCTTAGTCTGGAGCTCCAAATGAATGTACGACTCTAGAAAGAATACCTATTATGTAACCAATATTAGATTATTGGTCTTAGTTATTGAACTGATTATGAGAACTAATTATGAAAATATAAAAGGCAAAGTAAGCAAACAATACACCGCTTTTCACTTAATAATCCACTAAAGACAATTCTCAACAAAAGTTTCAAAATAATTTCAGCGAGTTTTAGTTGTTCAGTACTGTGCGGTTTACAAAACGATTAAACAGTTTGCTTAAACGGTTACCTACTGTTTCACTGAATTCCGTTACTAAAATGCGAGTAACAATTTATTTCCCGTGGTATATTCGAAACCAGTTGTTAAACAGTGTTGCCATTTTAAATTTAAAAACTGGGGTGAACTCTGAAATAAAAGTCGTAAATCAATGACATCTTCGTTTTTCAATATTATGGTTGGTCTCACACTACCTGCATATTCATTTTCAAAATTAATCACAAATGTAATAACTATACGTCGAACTTTAAATAAAATATCATTCATTACTACTCCAAGCGCTTTCCACACAGACTTCCAAGTACACACTCTTCGATGTGCAAAGCCGCTAGTAAAACATAATTATGTCACCCTACTAAAGTTCGGTCCCCACTTTCATACCAAAGGACTAGTTGCTTCACATTTCCTTCAATGACTTGAGTGGGGTACATCGCAAGTCCTAAGCAAAATACGCTTTATTTTTATGTCCTGCGGTCTGTCTGTGAAAATATTTGCAGTTGAAAGTACACGGGCTTTTAGGTAAATGGGTCTAGTAGATAGTTATGGATATGGGTGTGTGGAAAGGTAATACAAGTTTATGCCTACATTGTTTTTAGTGTTTAGCGGTCGTTTGAAAGCCCGAAATGGCGCTTTCTTGCAGAAATATCTGCAAAAACCATGACTTTGGGTAAAAATAAAAAACCCTAAAAACAAATTCCCATAAAAAGTTATAAAATTGAATATAAAAGTTTGTTAATTGCTACACATTTTTAACATTAAACACTTTGCGTAAAGCATATATAAATCAAGTTGCGTGCAACAACCCCATATATTAATTTAAAACGTCAACATTATCGGTAACACCGACACCCAGGTGTAAAATGATCTTCCCCCTCGTGGAAAATTGGAAAATGCGGATATTGGCGGGAACAAGCCCGGCTCCATTAATTGACGCCATTAATCTTTTGACCGTAACCGACACCTCACGACCGGCGACGGAAAGGGCCGAGGTTGCCCGAACAGGTGTTATTGCCAGTATTAAAACAATGTTATCAGGTATCGCTTTGGACTGTTTATTTAGGAGTGTTGATTCGGTCATATTAATAAATAGTTATTATACCTCAATTCTCACTTACACGTGTTTCCCCTTAGTTCGTATAAACAGTCTACGGTATAAGTAGTTTGGGCCCAAACTCGACGCACAGGTGTCCGTATTTTCTTTCAATTTTCCTTACCCCGTAAACAAAACATGGTGAAGTTGCGTTGTTTCCACTCGATTTACCTCGCGTTCCCTTTACTTCGCCCGTATTATAAAACTTCTTTGTAGGAAGAAGCTGTGTATTACGGCTACATAATAAACATTTTACGATACTAAATCGCCTCCTTTACATGTGAAAACATATTCTGGAATGTATATCTATTTGATGATCGTTTTATTCGTCGTAAACTACATCGAGTGGCGATAAAAGATGGATTATTGTGTCTGTCTACTAAGTTTCTATTGTAATTTTCTCATTAGATGTGAACGTTACTGTTTTTATAATAGTGTAGAGTAATCTTCGCTTTTTATTTATGATCAACTGATAAGTGTATCTCTCCTTGATATCTTCATTGTAAAAACAATGTTTCTCATAAATATTTTTTCTCTTGTCATAGATGGAGAACCGAAGCGGTTGGTGTACGCGGCGGCACCGCTGTAGGTGAACAGCGAGCAATATGGCACGGGCGTGGGTGTTCGCGGTGGTCGCCATACTCACGCTGGTGACCACTCGCGCCTACCTCATCCTCATCCCCGACACCGCTCCGCCAGGGCACGAGGTCCTCGATGCCGCCGTCTACAAGCTAGGCTCCGAACGGAACTACAACATTGATGTCCACCGAACAGCTAACTTCGTCCATCACATCCTCAGAGTCAACAGGACCAGTGGCCTCGTCACTTTGAGAAAAAGGCTAAGATGTGACGGAGTCCTCTATCCCAACCTCTTTACTTTCTACGTAGACTCCACATCGGAACGCATCCGCGACATCGACTACTACAGTCTACCTATAAGAGTCCTGGTGACCGGCGAGGATTGTAGTAGGAGGCACGCTGAACTGTATGACATAGATTTCGACCGCGTATACGACCAAAACGATGCCGCATTGCAATATGAGGACCAGCCGATCAGAGATAAAAGAGAAGCTATATATCAAGAGAGTATAGACTGGAGGTTGTTAGAAGCAGAGGAATTAGTCTCTAGTCAATATAATGTCCTTTCCACGGCCTATCCGTGGTCGAACATGATGTTCGAGGACTACGTAGCAAAAAATAATAGTAGGAAGAAACGATCTCACAGTGTAATACCCTTCGATATGGCCATAGATGTAAAAATAGCTGAAGCGAAGCAATGGATATCGGAAACATACGCCAGTTTCGCTATTCCGACAACGGATCGATGGCAAGGAATTTGTCTGAAGCAATCGCAATTCGTAAATTCCCTTACAGCTTTCTTACCTAGGACGATTCAAAAGATGTGTAAAGTGCAATTTTTGGATGTGAGTGATCCGAGGTTTATGATTGAGGCGAGTCAAGGTGATTTGGTCGCGAGTGGTGATATTTGTATACAGGAACCTATGTGGAAAGTGTCCATACTCTTTACGTTCAACTGTGACAAGATCAACATTGTGGATTCCGATCACAGATTGAAGATAGTTTATCATCATCAAGAACTGAATGACACTGACATTGCGAGACGTGTGAAGAGGGAGCTTCGGAACCAGTCGCCGTACTTTGAACAGGCTTTATACGTGGCGTCTGTAGCTGAGGAGCAACCACCTGGAGTTACTGTTACCACAGTTAGAGCTCGGTAAGTTCCTAATGATCACTACATTAACATAGATACATAACTTAGCACCGAAACTAAATTTTCACCAAATAATACAGAGTCACGCAGTCAAGGAATTAATGATGATTAATGACTTCTAAACCTCTTAATTCGAAGTTCCTTAAGCCTGTAGTAACAAACAGGACGCGAACATTATCCTAATCAACGTCAGGACATAACACCTAGTCATACCATCTGTCCTTTTAATTGACTTTAAGCTGGGTTTATGGACCCATCTATTTTATGCGGTCCGGAACCACTGACATGGGCCATTGAACGCGTCGGCGAATACAGGGGCGCTTGTACTCGTATGATTTCGTCATTAACTATGATGACGCTGTCATTTTAGTTGTTCGTAACAAGATCTTTGCTTGTCGGGTTCTACTCTATTAGTAGCTTAATAGGTTCAAAGGTTTCTCTGAATGGCTTATGGGATGTGATTTCTAAATCTGGAATAGTACGATTAATTGCACTGCTGAGTTAGGCCAAAAGGCTTCTAATTTTAGAAACCTCTTTGTTGCCGACGAAATATCTTATTCATCATCTAGGTATTGTTTATATAAATTCTAGTAGCAAGTCAAATCCCATACAAATTGATATTAACATTTACAGGACAATACAATCAGAAACATTATTGCAGACTCAGAAAATTAAAGTTGTTCAACAAGAACATCTACTTCGAGCTACTAGATTAATATAATTTCCCCTAGTTCTCTATTTCCTTGGTTTATCACGTTCTAAGAATTGCTGCAATACCGTGTGTAATCAGACGTTATTTGCTTCCAACATTTTTAAATTGCTACTCTCTATCTGTTTTGCGCCGCAAGACTTGTTATTGAACTCACTTTATATATTACTTGCCGTATTACGTAATTACTTCGAATTCCTACCGTTTGATAAAGTTTTCTTTTTAACCGACTTCAAAAAAGGAGGAGGTTATTCTGTTTAAGTTTCCTATCATTACATTCCTATGAATGTGTATTTATTTGTATTTTGTTCTTGTTTTCTACAGTAAATTCCAACGGTATGTCATTTTCCGATTTAAAAAAGAACATAGTACATTAGTCAAATCTATCATTTGGAAATAAATAGGAAGACTATTTGGAAGGCATCAAGGCAACACACTATAAAACGTGATTGTCATCAGTTTTATAAAAGCATGCGTGTTACCAACTGTATACTACCTATACCCGCACCTGCTTCTATTAACCTTAGAACGATAAACACCTTTCATAGGTAGCCGTCCGCCTGACTGCTGACATCAACATATCACCCGCCTTCACGGTCGACTGACTACCGAGCAAATCAACTGGATAGTGGACACCTCCCTGCTCCCTTATACATCCCCCTACCTTTTTGTTTGAGATGCTAGATTTCTACTAGTCGCTGACTATTGATGATGTTTCTGGAATTAAAGTAAACTCAAAAATGAATTAACAATTTTTTAAGCAATTTTCGACTTTGCGCTTGATTGGTTAACTGTAGTATCAAACAGTCAAGCAGATCACAGGGAGCATGGCACTAAAAGAGAAGATCTATAATCAGCAGTGAAGTGAAACCTGCCTAAAATGATGATAGTGGTTATGAATCAGATCGGTCCTTGATTTTCATTCCAGAAATCATGATCAGCGGGGTTTTCTTTTTTTTAACATTGTCCCACACTAGAAATGGCTCCTGTGCCGTTGATGTGTTTACAAACATTTAAACTCACATCAAATCACATAAAATATTTTACTAATGCTTTTCCAATATCTAGGGATCCAGAAAACAGTCCAGTAACCTACTCCATGTCAAGTCTCCTGGACTCGCGTTCTGCGGGCATGTTTGCAGTGGACTCCAGGTCAGGAGTGGTGACCACACAAGCCAGGCTGGACAGGGAGAGACTGGATGTGCACTACTTTAGAGTTGTGGCGCAGGATGACACCTTTCCGCCTAGGAGTGGTACTACGACTTTACAGGTGAGATATGAATGTACACTTCTATCTTGTTGTTATCGGGTATCTAAATCAAAAAATCTGTTGGCAAAAGCAAATTCTGTTCTTGTTGTTAAGATCGAGTCTATTTTAATTCGACTGTCGCCTAAACCCTGCTGAACTTTTGAATAACTTGAAAAGTCCGAGTTTCTCAACAAATGTGACAGATTGATTCTTATAACATCCACCTGACTTTAAAAATGTTAAGACAGTGCGTGAACGTCTCAATGCACCACACTAATAACACAATGATGATGATACAGATTAATGTGCTGGACTGCAACGACCACTCACCAGTCTTCGAGATGCAGCAATACGAGTCTTCAGTAAGAGAAGGTGCAAGTCCTGGAACCACTGTACTGACCCTTAAGGCCACTGACCAGGACATCGGGAAGAATGCTGAGGTAAGACATATTTCCAGTATTGTGAATATTTGTCGCTGGAGCAAGGCTTTGACCGAGTAGTGGCTAAGGTTAGACTAAAGAAACCAGGACCGTCCTAAAACTCATTGGGTCGACAACATCGTCAAAGTCGGTGGGAAACACCTGGATAAGTGACGCACAGAACTGGGAACTGTGATGATGATGATGAACGAGTTTGACATCTACTAAACTTTAATGACTTAATTCAGAGACCGGCCGAAAGTTAACACGTGTACAATCTTCATCATTAACTGAGGACCTACCCACGTAAATCACCCAAAAGAGGTAACCGATTTACCCAGATATTTATATCTAAACAAAAATTTTCTTCCAGGTGGAATATTCAATAGAAACGGTAACAGCAGAGACCTTAAGCCCTGAAGACAGCAACGAATCCATTGATAATACAGATCAGGTAGACACACAGGACGTCTTCAGGATAGACGGCAGAAGTGGAGCATTGCTGACCAGATCTCCTCTGGATAGGGAGAAAGTGGCTCGATATACTGTGGTTGTGAAGGCCACGGATCAAGCTAGTCCTATATCTGATAGGCTTTCCAGCACGTGAGTAATTTGTCTTATTGTTGATGGTATTGGTTGGTGGAGTACAAGCCACAGAGTTGCCATCCTAAAGACAAAGCCAAACTAGCTTAGAGCAATTACATTAAAAATGTGTAACGTGTATTTTTTTTTTTTGTGTTTATGTCGAACTCGGCTTAATCTTACTTCATTAGCTCTCGATATACCTTTAGAATCTACTATAATATCAGCATCTTCCCGCCCTTGTCCCACGTTACTAACTCTTACACGGTTAGCATTGATGAGTAAATATATTTACTCATCAATGCTAACATTGATGAGCAAATAAATTTACTCATCAATGCTAATTGAAAAAAAAACATGAGCTCATTCATATAAAAAAACGTGCCTTAAATGAAATAACTCCCTTAAACCTTACCTACCTAAACGTTATCCGCAATGAACAGTCATTAGTGAGCCCATAAATACGACGCTTGATAAATACGGCATTATTTCCTGTCGTCCCCAAATGTAGCTGAAGGCAATACGTTGTTATATTAGCACAATAGGGGAGGCTGTGTATGTGTCCTATTGACATTTGTCTCTTAATAGCTCCCCCATCTCTCTTGGTGAATTTCTACCAAACAGGATAACGTATCCTATAATACGTGGCTTTTTGACTGCTTCGTTTAGTAGCAAGCACGACTTCTAAGCATGGCGTTCTGGTTTCAGCAGCTTGACCAGACAAAGTTTTATAGAGGTTTTCTATTTCTACCGGGATTTTCTCAGTAACAGCAACGAAGATCACATTCGTGTCCAGTACATGCCAATAGACTTACATGAAACTTTAACTAAACTGGCGAAATAGTTTACTGCTGGGTACACCTCTGCCCAACTCTTCGGGGATAACCGTCGTGATGATGTTACGTCATATTGATGATTCAATATACATCCTAAAGCGTCACTGGATATGACTCATTTTATGTAATAAGATTGAAATCAGATAATTTGCCCTGCGTTATACCTCGTGGCGTGTTGCCAAACCAGCCCCTCCCCTACCACAGGTTGACTTTATTGCATTCAATTTATTCCAGGGATTTGCTTAAGTTTCAACTCCGTTTTTTTTTATCATATGCACAAATTGTCTTTATCATCATCAGCTTATTATTTTCCCACTGCAGGGACTCAGGCGTCCTCTCTAGGAGAGGGATGGGCTATGATCCACCACGCGGGCCCAGTGCGGGTTGGCAGATGTCACATGTCTTCGAATTTTTTGGTTCTAAGACATGCCGTTTCCTCACGATGTTTTCCTTCAACGTTTTGAGAGCAGTGGTGATGAAATAAATTTCACAAAGTAATGCGCCTGACAGAGAATGGGCAGCAGCGTTCTTTGTGCTTTCGTAACAACCATACTGCGATCACCAACCCGCCTGCCAAGCGTGGTGATTATAGCAAATCCCCCCCTTCTGGGGGAGGCCTATGCCCAGCAGTGGACGTCTTATGGCTGAAATGATGATGATGAAGAAGATGATGCGCCTGACTGGATTCGAACCCACGATTCACTTTGCCTTGCACTGCCCTCAAATTGTTTTACTGCTTGGAAAAAAAACCTCATTCCGTAATTTACCGTCATCTTCCTGCCTTAGTCACATGTTATTTGGGGCCCGACCACAACACGTATTTTGCTCCTCTGCCAACCGTCACGCTATCATTAACTTCTTTTTCTTTCATATCATTCCTTACACAGTCCATTCATCGTTTACTGGGTCTTCTTCTTCCTCTCCATTCTCCACCAACATTCTTTTCATAATTCAGTTTTTATTGTTTCGTGAACTAACAACATCAGTCTATGTCAAAGCACCAAGATAGATAAATACGTCACATGCTTATATTAGATTCTACTACTCAAGTTTACCGCGTAATCTCAGTTAATAATTAGGTACTAATTACCTACATTCTCCAGAACTTCCACTTAATTACATTCTCTTCCCATTAATAGGGAACATCGTGAGGCCTTTGAGCACGCGGTACTCACATACCAGAGAGTTATGTATAGGTTGTGTTGAGTAGGTCAGTATATTATTAGATATGATTGAGTGATGAGTTAGAATGGATGCGGATCTCAGAATAGACAAGACCACGAAGACTGGAAGATCACATTGCAATAGCAGTATATGAATAGGTTTTCGACACTCTTCTTATTACGAAGTTTACGGCGGTCGATTCGATCGAAGCTGTGCTGTGTTCTAGGTGTAAGTAAGTGTACCTAAAAGCAACAACTGGGAACTTTAAAAGGAGTTATTGTATTTCTTCTTCATATGTCCTACTTGTGTCTTACCACTTGCACAGCTCTGTAATGATATTTCTATCCATCATTATGTTCAACTATTATTATGAAACCAAATCCACCATAATGCAAAATTATTATTTTTTTCAAAACGTTGCCCCACTTTGGAATTTCTCTTGTATCGTGGGTGCGTTTACAAACATTTAAACTCACATACACAGAACACCCAGACCCGAAACAACTATCTGTAGGCCATACAAATATTTGTTTCGTGCGGGAATCGAACTCGCGACACGCAGCGCAGCAGTCCAATCGCTCAGCCACTGCGCCAACCGTGCCGTCAATCGAATTACCAATTCCGCACATTTTGCGGCACCGAACATTATAACATGTAACACATTTGCTCCCCAGTGCCACAGTCCACGTGAACATTCTGGACGACAACGACAACTATCCTCAATTCAGTGAGAAGACCTACACAGTAACAGTGGATGAGGACATCAGTGCTAATGATAACCCAGTCGTAGCAAGGATCAAGTAAGTACCATTAAGAACCAAAAATTAAACTTACACGGCCACTTACGGGATATCCTCCGTGATTTTCAATTATTGTGAGCTCCTGATATTTCGACGCTATTGCAAGCGCCATGATCGCGGTTTGACTCATCCCGTGAACCCAGGATTCCGTAATTGACAGTATATAAATATAAATAAAAAGTTAGTATATAAATATAATATAAAAAGTTTAAATAAGTACCATTGAACTATTTTACTGGATCTGTAGACACGTAGTCGAGTTTGCAATAACAAGGAGTTAAGAAGATTTAGAGGTATGAGAAACAGGGTGTAACCTCTACTGAAAAAGGAGGATTCTCTGACCAGACAATAGTTGCGCCTAGTGGACTACCCAGCTATTCTTAGCGGGTTTCCGAATATTAATGACTTAAATTGAATTGCTTGGGCTTAGGAATTGCGTGACAAAGTTAGTCAAAGCTGAAGGAACCATTAAAATTACCAGCTCTTACTTTATAATTAGTGACTGTCACAGGTTAACGAGGGCAAACCACACGTTGTTGGTTAATTATTCCCGTTCTGATTTTGTGCCTGTATTTTGAAAAAGGTCCATTATCAAAACGTCTAGCTTCAAACTTTATGTATTGCAATAAACATAAAATTAAAATCAAGCCAATAAAAGGCGAAAGCCGCTTCAATATATTTACAATCACAATATATCTTTCGCTTTCAAAACTCCGCTAAACGTTTTCCAATAGAACATTGTCTCGATATCCAGGGGCAACTGGGGTCCAATAGAGCCATATTTTCAGCTTGGCAATCTTCCCTAGCTTCAGCAACGTCTGCTGTTCAAATTTGTATCGCAATAAATCGTTACAGAAATTGTTGTAAAAGCCCCGCGCTCATATTTATTGTTTTACTCGCCCGACAACTGCAACTATCAATATTTCATCCCGCCATTGTGGTTGCCGTTAGAAATTTATATTTGTATAGCATTTCGACCGGCGAAATTATTAATTTTGCCCTGATGTTTGAACATTAAATACTTTGGTAACAACGATGCTGGGAATAAATACCATTAGTGCTCTTCTTTGCATTCAATTTTATGCTGTTATCGGAAACTACTAAATTAATACAAGATCGTCGGCCGCTGAAGCTGGTCTCCGTCTGATTGTTCCGGTTGGTTGTCTAGAGTTAAATTATTATTATTTGCTAGTGTTTCGTCAGTAATTTATTTATTAGGTTAACATTATTGGTTTATAACTCAATGTATTTATTCAATAAGACTTCCAAAAGCATACTAGTCATGAAAAAGTTAATTATTTTCGTCAAAATTTTTCGATTCGAACATAAAATACGCTGGGCGTTTGTTTTTGACCTCAGACACACGAACAGCTCAATGGAACTACAACAGAAATTCATACGCTAAAGGTGCACCCACAACAAAGTAAGTTTTTAGATCAACAGTTTGCAACACGATAACTTTAACGACGTGACTTTCTATCGGTTTTGCGGTTTTAACAATACCTTATTGTTATCCGGTGTTGCCCACTTACATTTTCAAACATCGCTCCTCAAAAAGTATTCTAGTCTTCTTAGGTTTAGAAGCATCTTCACACTACATTTCTAGGTCCCTAATCCATTGCTCCTTTTCCTCAGAGCGACAGACGCAGACGTGGGTGCAAATGCAGCAATACGTTACGCCATAATCGGAGGAAACACTCAGATGCAGTTCTCAATAGACAGCCTCAGTGGAGATGTGTCGTTGGTGAAGCAGTTAGACTACGAGCAAGTCCGGAGCTATCGACTGGTTATTAGAGCTCAAGGTTCGTACAAGATTTTTGGTTATTTTATTTTCTTTGTATTTGAGAATAGGCCGAGTCCGAGGAGGTTAATCCGGACTGTCATTTGAAAATCTTTGACAGCCGTAACAGATAGTCAGTGGTCTGATAGTCTGAAAGCCAGTGTTACGAAGGGATTTATAAAACCCAATACTAACTGGGTTGTGGAGGTCAAATATGCAGTCGCTCTATGTGAAATACTGATATTCAACAGCATCTAGCACCCCAAGATAGTTGGGAAAAGGCTAGTTAGATGATGTTCGGGATCAGTAGGAATCAGTCTATTATGTTTACACTGCTGGGACAAAAGCCTCCTCTCTTTGATTATGTTAGGCATAATAATTTTCTACATCATGAACTGATTATCTTCTAGATGGCGGCAGTCCCTCCCGGTCAAATACGACACAGCTGCTGGTAAACGTGAAGGATATAAACGACAACGCACCGAGATTCTATACGTCATTGTTCCAAGAGTCTGTCAGCGAAAATGTTCCTGTTGGATACAGTATTGTTAGGGTAAGTGTTTATGTCCTGTCAGAATGTCCTGTTACATTTGGGTAATAGGTCCAGGCTTTGCTGCAGGATGCAGAACCGCTTTCCAGTTCGCAATAGTATGCACATGGAGAAAGAAAAAAAAAAAAGAACAGAAACATGACGAGCATACAATGAGACACAAAAAAAGCAATACACATAAAACGCATAACAAAAGGATGTAAGAAATATGGAGGAAATGAACTTTTAAACTTTCTCTAGTATTCCTTACTTTATCCATTTTTTTATCATACATCCACCAGTCCACCTCAACATTCTCATCTTCGCTACATGCAATCCTTTTATTTTTTTTATAGTGTAACTGTACTACACAAAATAAATAATCCAACACCACACGATACCTTACTTACGATATTTTTTCCAACGGAAGTTCAGACCATTGGTATAATTTGATTGCTCCATCGATCGGTTTAAATACCACCCGCTGCATTTCGTTCGAGCGCCTGTAATTGCTGGACTGTCACCGCTTATTACAGGCCATGATAAAAAACTTACAGTTGTCGGGTCAATGGACTTTTATATCATATTGAACACTCAATCTAGGTTTAAGTCTATATTTTCATATGATATTTGAATAGCTCAGGGAACGTTTATTTCAGGACTCTACAAAACAAAAATTTATTTAAAGAAAAACCATACTGTATTTCCATAAGTGCCATTCATAATTAGTTTAAAAACGGTTTCTGATTTTTCCATGTGGCTACGGAGCCCTAACTATGAAGAAATCATTACATTGGTATCATGCCTTTGATAGGTATGTAAATGGCTATCGATAAAAGTTACGATGAGAAACATATATCTGGACTAATATTAACAGAATTTCTGTCTCCAAAACAATAAATTAATTTGTTTTAACATCATTTTTTCCCAGGTTAATTTAAAAAAATATTGGTAAAATATGAATCTACACCCATTCTAAAACTTAAATATTATTATAGAACGCCATTTTAAAAGCGTCTCGAAACTTGTTAGAAAATCAGTTTTTTGTTGCTCCTGTAAAATTTGCTCAAATGGACTTATAATAATTAGACCGACGATATGGGTCTATACCACCCCGCAAAATTTCACGGATTTTTCAACTCGGCGAGAGCTAAGTGTTGCACATCCATCAGAGCGCAGTTATCTAGGTATGAATTTAGGTGTCCCCTAGATTTAAACAAATCGGTCAATAGGGTTCGATTTTTCCTGCTTAAGAAAGAACAAAATCGTTAGTTATGGGTCCGTACGGAGGCATACGAAAGATAAATCCGTTCCGTGGCAGGCCATATTGCGTCTTATGATCAGCAAACACGTAGTTATCTTAGCTAGTAAAACTCCACTACTAAAATGGAAGTCCGAATCGACCGCAGCGAGCGGACGTCAGGGAATATGGCATGTCTCATAAAATATTAATGGCTGATACAAAATGTTTATTATCCCATTCGAACAAAGGATTACATTATATTGTAACTTAATATTTAATTTTGTACAATGTATCTTCATTTTACAGAATTACTTAAACTAAAAGTTGTATGCTACTAAACTTATGCGACAGGTCGGTCTCAAAGTAACAATAAAGTTGTAACTGTTGTTAAAAGTTATGATCGGTGTACAAA
This sequence comes from Diarsia brunnea, assembly GCA_949774965.1. Taxonomy (NCBI): domain Eukaryota; kingdom Metazoa; phylum Arthropoda; class Insecta; order Lepidoptera; family Noctuidae; genus Diarsia; species Diarsia brunnea. The sequence goes on from OX459001.1 coordinate 16,488,201, forward strand.
AAGCAAATACAACCCGTCTAATCTATTTAATTTTCTTCTATAATATGATAATCATCTTCCGAACACCCCTTGGGTAATCTACATGTAATTTAATCATCTCCGAAAAGTGAAAACTTTTGTTTGAAACTTTGTGAACATCGAGACTCGACACGCAGCGCCATCTATATCGCAGCGTAGTAACTACCTGTACTGTAGAGAATGTCCCGTAACCAAAGAGGAAAACCAAGCTTTTTGAGATGTAACATCACGCCCTCTATCCACGAAAAGGATGAGACAATTATATCTGTTCATGTAATAACGAAAAACATGAGACTTACACATAGCTGGCTGAATGTGGGTGTACTATTAGGTACGCCTCTGCCTAACCCTTCGGGGATTACAGGCGTGATGTTGTGTTATGTAATTACGAACATAAACGAGTGTTTCACCAGTTGTGCATAAGCCCAGACTCCGTGCTGTCACTAAAATTGTCTTACTGGTTTAACCCATCAACATTGTGCACGACCATCATTCATTCATATCATCGGTCATTATAGAAAGAGAAGAATCTTAACGAGCGAAGGGGGCAAACAGATATGTTGCTGGGTTATTTCTTATACCAGTTCTTCTCATCGGAAACAATAGGAAGTTGTGAATAATTTCCGAGTATTAAAGAATCCCTTAGAATTACTTTTGAATATTGATTTTGAAGAACTCGCTGCCACAAAAATGAAGCTTGCAAATACATATTTTACTATTTTAATTGTAACAGGTGCAAGCGTACGATGCAGACGAAGGCATGAACGCGGAGATAACATACACATTAGCTGACAAGGAGTACAACAATAACAATGACTTGCCAATCAGCATCGATCCTCGGTCCGGATGGGTGTACACCTCATCGCAGCTGGATAGGGAAGTGCAGGCGAAGTATCAGTTAATGGTTAGTATGTCCATCATCATTTCCTTTCCCTTATCCCAATTCATTTGGGGTCGGAGCAGCATGTCTTCTTCTTCCATACTTCTCTGTTAGTATGCAAAATATAGTGGTATCCACTCGACCTATCGCAGTTCACTGGACATGGGCATCTCCCAGACTGTGTCACTACACCCTGTTTTCAGACTTCCACATCAGGCTAAACCAGCCATCTTCTAAAGACTGATGTTCTTGGTATTGGTTTGCTATTAAATCCTCTAGGTACCATGTATGGCATACATTCTGAAACTAGATCATTATGATCTAAAACTAGTGTTTCTCATTTCGGTTCCAAGCATCTTTTTCTGTCTTGTCCATCGAGACGATATCAATGTAGTCTTTCAACTGCTAAATCTTTGCTTGTCGTAGAAAAATCCTACAATTTATCCACTTCAGATACTTGTTATACACATTGCTAATCTATGTTAAAGTCTTTTGTACCACCTCTGAGTGCTCTCTCCAGAGGGGCCAAAAGATCAAGCTGATGCGGCTTTTATTCAATTTGCAAACAAATAAAAAAACATTTTCTAATCTATACAGGTAACTGCAACAGATGGAGGTACCCCCTCTCGCTCAGCAACGGCATCAGTGGTAGTTGTAGTACAAGACGTAAACGACAATGACCCAGTGTTCTCTCCTCCACAATACGAAGTCGAACTAGCTGAAGACGAACCACCCGGCACTCCTGTAGTGACCCTTACTGCTACTGATGCTGATGAAGATAATAGGTGAGTCATAGAAGTAGTTGTAGAGAGTAACAATAATACTACTAACTAGGTAAGAGCTAGAGATGGTGACTATCGATCCCGTTCAGCAACTTCCTCAGTCGTTGTGGTAGTTCAAGATGTAAGCAATGATACATTGTTTCCTCTTCCACAATATGAAGTCGTAGTTCGACTGAAGACGAACCGCCCGGCACTCCTGTAGTGACCCTTACTGCTACTGATGCTGATGAAGATAATAGGTGAGTGGTAGAAGCAGTTGAAGTAGCAGTTGAGCGGTTCTTCTCCAAAGGAAAGGACCAACCCGAACCGTGCACGTCTTCCCGACGTTTTATAAGTACCCATGTAGTCTTGAAGTATGGTAAACACACCTACAAAGTATTGAGACGAAGCTCATTGGCCAGTTCTGGTAACCATAAAATAAGAATTGACGATCGTAAAATAATACGTAACGCTTGACAATTGCTTTGACAAAAGGTCACATAGGTAATCTTATTAACAAGTTTTAATCTAACCGATTGAAAATTGTAACGTAGGTTGGGTTAGGTACGTCAAACGGTTTCCTAATAAAAAAACATCAACCAAACATTAAAAGATTCCATTAAATCACCTTTTTTTCTCCAGGCTACACTACGAAATAACAGGAGGCAACACTCGCGGCAGATTCTCCATCACCTCTCAAAATGGCCGCGGTTTGATCACCGTGGCGCAACCGTTGGACTTCAAACAAGAACGTCGATATGTTCTGACGGTTACCGCGACTGATAGCGGTGGAAGGAGCGATACTGCGATGGTTCATATCAATATAACTGATGCTAATAATTACGCGCCTGTGTTTGAGAATGCTCCTTATACAGCTTCGGTAAGTATCTTAGAAAAAACGGCTCTTACTTCTTCTTCTTTTCTAGTCGATGGCAAAATTTTATCCGACCGGTACGTAGCAACTTGGAAAGTCTTTGAGCGTGCAGTTATTTGTGCACGACGGGCACGAGAGAAGGTGTGACATATGCTGCGTTGGAGCACGGATATGCTAACGACTGATATAAAGATTTGCAAAGCTTGAAAAAGCAAACAAACGTTGATTAGACCCCGCGTCTTTCTATTGTATAGTTGGTCAATACCACTTGGTGGATATCCCGACGAGTCGTACTCAGTTCTTCTCCTCCACGTTTAAGCCAACAACTAAAGACCTCATCCATCGCTTTCCTTATCGACGTCAAGGGCACCATTGAGCATTAAAAAAAAAAATTATCATTTGAAGCTGACAATATGGGGAGCAAAAAAAATAGTTAGTGTAACTTTTTTTATTTGCTACTCCAATGGTTTTAAACTTATCGCCACTTCTTCTTCCCAGCTAAAACACTAGGAAGTGTCGAAGAGGGGCGTTTTGGGGGCCTGACTCTTGTAAAAAAAATTGAATTGACGTTCGAAAAGTGCTAATTATCAACCTAATTTGAAAAAATGATTTTTGATTTTGATTTTGGAATCCCTATACTCTATCGCCCTATAATCGAATGTAACAGGCAGACCAACTGCTTATCATAATTAACCTCTTTTTATCTACTGTTAATAAAATAATTTTTCCATCCAGGTATTCGAAGACGCACCCGTCGGCACAACAGTCCTAGTAGTCTCAGCAACGGATAGTGACGTAGGAATCAATGCGCAGATCACCTACAGCCTCTCTTCCGAGATATCTAACGAGGCAGTCGCCCATCACGACCAGGAGTTCATCATCAACCCGCAGACCGGCGCTATTACTACTAACAAGTTGCTGGATAGAGAGACTATGAGTGGTGAGAAAAACTCATATTTTTTATTTCATTACCGTTGTATATACTAGCTACTAAGCAACTGAACACCAATCATTCAAATCACCGAATGAATTCCAGATAGTCACAATATGTGCCATTTATTCACGCTATGGCCATGTGCATAATATTATTATGAACTGAGGTCAAACCGAACTAAACCTCTCTAAAAAACCTCAGACAAATCTCTATAATCTCGACCTTCCCGTTTCTAGTCTCATATATCATAATAATGTAACACAGCACAAATATAACATGTAGTCTATGAGGCACCAATACAACCGCCTGACGTCACTTTCTTATTTCATATTATTTATTTATCCCTTGTTCATAATTAACAAACTGGTAATTTCTAGGATACCTACTAACTGTAACGGCCCGAGACGGTGGTGTTCCGTCGCTATCAGACACTACGGATGTGGAGATATCCGTGGTAGATGTGAACGACAACGCGCCGGTGTTCAAACAACAGCTTTACACTGCCACTATTATGGAAGATGCTTTAGTTGGTAAGTCTTTATTTGTAGTTTGCACGCTACCGTCCTTCAGAAAAACAGTTTTTTTAGATATTCCGTGTGGGTTCTTTTCGAAAGCTATCCTTGGGGAGTGACATGAACGCCTCACTACATAACATGAACATTGTTTTTTTTGTACCCATGTCATGGTTTTGGTAATCTTACTTGTTAAGAATTTTATAATTTGTGATAAATCGTGACGTTACTGTAGGGCCCGTGGTCACCAAGGTGAACCGTTTCTTTTCTCAATCCGTCTAAAAGAGATATACCAGTGCCAGTGGAATTTACATGATCTGGGTTTTTAGGGTGGACAAATGCACTCTCTGAATCTGTTTGTGTTTTGTACTATTACGTCCATTGAAATTCGCCCAAAGAGATCATCAAAAGAAGAAATAGAAAAAAACTTTGTTTCATTATTTCTTAATCCACCCCTTAATGTTTGAAATGATTCTGCTGAAAATCTTTCTCTTAGAATAGGACATACCCAGTGTTTTCTTTTACGTCTTCTTCTTCTTCTGAAATACCACCCCAGCATGTCGTGTATAAAGATTGAACACAAACTGATCGACGCCGGCCGGTGCATATGTGAAAACGCACGTCCGGCCACCGGTTTCCGTTTAAACAGACGTCTAAGTGGTAACGGGCTCTTAAGCCATCGTGGCAAGACATAGGCATATTTAAAGTGACATTTACCGATCGAATTAAATCGCGTGCTCACCTCCTGCATAAAAGATTGAACCAGATGATTCTGGATGCAACTGTAATGTGACCTTAAGTCAAGCTAAGATTCTGAACCCACCATATCTCATACAGGTACCTCAGTAACCCAAGTAAGTGCCACGGACGCAGACGTCGGTCTGAACGGCCGGGTTCACTACGAACTGGAACCGCGCGATCGTGAAGAGGGTTCCTTCGTGGTGGACCCTGCGTCTGGTGTAGTGCGCACCAACAAGGCTCTGGACAGAGAGTCTGTCGCGACCTATGACTTGAAGGCGCTGGCTATTGATGGAGGGACCCCGCCACAGAGTTCTACTGTAAGTATATGCTATAATTTGTTCTTTTTGGCTGGGAAATTATCAAATAACTGAAACCCGGCTGCGGAGACTTTCGACCAAATCTCGCAACCCTGGCTGGGTCTTATTTACCTACTGTAACAGTTGATTTTACTTTGCCAGGATATGCAAGGCGCGATTTAATTTATAGACAAAATAATCAGACATAGAGGCTGTTAGTTTTTCATTCTGAGCCAATTGCAAGGCTGATGAACTTATTACAAAGCTTATTCTTAATTTAACTGAAAACCTAACCTATTTTGAACAGGCTTATTTCACAAAACTATACTAATTTCAGGTGATAGTCCACATAAAAGTGGAAGACATAAACGACTCCCCACCGGTCTTCGAGAGCGACTGCCTCACGTTCTACATCCCAGAGAACAGCCCCATAGGAACCACTGTGGGAGAGATATACGCGCATGATCCTGATGAAGGACCTAATGCTGTGGTGCATTATTCCATTAAAGGTAAGAAAAATAATGGTGTGGTTGTTAATACAAGTAGAGACATAAACGACTCCCCACCGGTTTTCGAGAGCGAATGCCTCACATTCTACATCCTAGAAACATATACATATACGCGTATGATATGGTTTATTTTTACATGTCAATTCTTTTGTTATTGAGAATTCTTGAGAGGAAACCAAAAAACATACAGACGAATTAAGAACCTCCTCATTTTTAGACGTGACATATAAAAATAAACCTTATTACAGTCACTCAAAAGCTCTCCTCGCTTCTTATGAAGATTACCATACAACTTACCAGAGTAACCACCAACCTTTTCCTTCCAGGTGGCGACGACTCAAACAGCTTCACCCTCGAAACCCGCCAAGGGTCCGACAAAGCAGAACTCGTGACCATGGTAGACCTGGACTACGAGAGTCCTCGCAAGAAGTACGAGCTCATCATCCGAGCCGCCAGCCCACCATTATGGAACGATGTCAGAGTAGAAATACTGGTCACTGACGTCAATGATAACGCGCCCATGATGAAGGACTTTCAGATTATGTTCAATAATTATAAGGACTGTTTTCCTGTGGGACCGTTTGGGAGAGTCCCGGCTTATGATGCTGATGTTACTGATAAGGTAAGGACCCCCTATCGAATTCTGATTTCCTTTCATCGAATGCTGAAATCTTAAGAAAATGGTGCTGGTTATGACAAGTTTTCAACCATGTGACAAAATGCTTGAAGACTTAAGAGCCCTAAAACACCAGTTTATGAACAGAGCATTTTCTGATCAGTTACGAGATACACTTTATTTTAATATTATCAACTGCCTTGCTTTTTCCCAACTTTATTGCGGTTGACTCTTAGTCATAACAGATTCATCTGAATACCAGTATTTTACATGGAGCAACTGTTTATTTGACCTCCACAACCCAGTTGAGTAATAATGGGCAATACGATACCCCTTTGTAAGACTGGTTGTCAGACTTGAAGGCCACTGACTACCTGTAACGACTGTCAAAGATCTACAAATGCCGGCCTTGACCAACGGGTTACGGTATGGAATGGATGGTCACCCATCCATGGACCAACCTAGGCAAGCGTAGCTTTACCTGAAGATCAACTCGAGCGGCTGCTGTTACTTAGCCAAGAGCTGCTCATTCACTTGATATTTTTGTTAACAGCTACAATACCGCATCCTGTCAGGCAACAACGCGAACCTAGTGCTACTGAACGAAACGACTGGAGAAATGACTTTATCGCCGCAACTGAACACCAACGTACCGAAACTAGCCACCATGGAGATATCTGTGACAGGTCAGTTCTATTAATTATATGTTTAGTTTATTTATTAATAATTATAAAAAAATACATGTCAGGTTTTGAATAAAAAATAAGAACACAAATCATTATCCATTTCAACAAGCATACACAAAATAATCATACATTTAAAAAAATAATAATAATAAAATTACCCAGGTCATAATAATAATTCAGAATACAAAAATAAATAATATGAAAATAGAAATAAGACAGTAACATTTAACTTCATGAAGTAAGTACCTAAAACCATTCTTTTAGGTCATATAATGCCTGGTCGGTTACCCAGTCTTTCAGTTTAGCTTTGAAAGCATTTTCAGATGTTGCACTTAAAATTTTATCTGGTAGCCGGTTATATATAACCGGCTACCAGATAAAATTTTAAGCTGGACCCATAACATGAATTAGCTTTCCAGACTTAGTTATGCTTGCTTTTGAATCCTCAGCACTAATGACGAGGAATCATTGAGCTTGATAAGGGTTCCTCTTTTACCATGCCCCCAAGTTTCTTCTTAAGGTGGAGGTGACGAGGTAACCGGTTTTTTTTTACGATTTTAAATGACTATTTCACGACAAATTCATTCAATAGGATTAAATGAACTAAGGGCTTAGTTCATTTAATCCTAAATGAACTAAGCCCTACATAACCCCTATATACATCTTTAATCAGTATCACACTCAACCTGGGCTCGCAATCGGTTGTGAAATTTTCCTACAAAAGTGCAATACACGGTCAAAAATGTATGGATCAGCAGATTTTCTTTAAATTACTAATGAAGAATTTCTGTGGGTTCAGAATGATGTGCTGAATACCAGGTAACCATTTAGTTTCGGTCTCACTTCCACCCTGTATTATACAGAATTTTCCCTAAAATGTTAAACCACAGATGATATAATACTACGTAGTGAAACTAAGTAATGCCTTTTTTCCAACAGACGGCGTAAACGAAGTGAAAGCAATGATGCAGCTCTCAGTCCGCCTCATCACGGAGCAGATGTTGTTCAACTCCATCACCGTGCGACTGAACGACATGACGGCAGAACAGTTCCTGTCTCCGCTGCTAGGCTTCTTCATAGATGGGTTGGCGGCTATCATACCGTGTCCCAAGGAGAATATTTATATTTTTAGTGTTCAGGTATGTAGTCATCATCTTCCTGCCCTTGTTCCTTTCTTTTTGGGGACGGTGCAACACGTTTTCTTTTTCTACTCTCCCCATAATTTAAACAAATTGCTCTTATCCCAATTCATTTGTGGTTGGTGCAGCATGTCTTCTTCTTCCAAACTTCTATATTACTCGTCATCTCATCTGACACCTTTCTTGCTATATTATCCTTTACACAGTCCTTCTATCTTATCTTATGGCTTTCTATACTCTTATATCCCTCGACATTCATACTCAAAACCTTCCTCTCGATATTTTCCTCTTTCCTCCGGATCACAGTCCATACCACGACAAAGTTTCAGTCACTGCACACTATTTTCCATGATTATCATGCCATCTAGCCGATTTCGGCCACAGCAACTGCATTCACGACTTTCTACAGATTGTCAAGAGCTTTGTAGTGCTGCTGTTTCGTGTGCTCTCAAGTGGGTAGCATATCCAACTTTGGCCGAAAAACTACGAGCACAAAGCGGACATGGAACACCATTGATGACGTTATAGGGTATAGCTGTAGGTGGTCTAGCTTTAAGGTCATTGCGCTTTTATCCCCATTTTCCATAAATCTTATGTTACTTATATTTTCTACAGGACGACACAGACGTAACAGGCAACATTCTAAACGTATCGTTCTCCGCGCGTCGTCCAGACGCAGAGATTGGAGTAGCGGGCGATACCTCGCAGTACTACTCGCCGACACATCTGAGGGAGCGAGTGTACTTGCATCGAGCTACACTGGCCCGGCTAGCTACTGTACAGGTTAGTAAGAGAATATAGTGTAGTAAAAAGATAAATCCCTGACTGACTCATCAACGCCCAGAACAAACCCTTGAACGTAGAGTAGAAAGCTGAAATATTGCAGGTTTGAGGTTCCCTTTTTATAATGTAGACAAGGAATAAGGAAATTTATGAGCAGACAATACCGCCGAAAAAAGTTCGCTAGTGGACATAGTGAGTTTCGTGTGTCTAGTGGCGAGTGACAATGGTAGTGGTACCGAACGCAAAAAATGAACAAGAAAGAGGGTAGACCGTTTTGTCTGCTCATAAACATCCATCCACTCGCAGTAACTTCAGTGTATCTGTGACCATGTTGCTTGTAACAGCGCCAAAATATCTAAACATGGTAAATATCCCGTATTTAATGTTTATGAGTGTTAGTGGCCATGTCAGTTTAAAAACTTATAACGTTGTATATTTTCCCCCAGGTGTTACCATTCGACGACAACATCTGCGTGCACGAGCCGTGTCTGAACTACGAGGAATGCCTCACAGTGCTGAAGTTCGGCAACGCGTCCGGCTTCATCAACAGCGACTCGGTGCTCTTCAGGCCGATCTATCCTGTCACCACGTTCTCCTGTCAGTGCCCGCATGGATTCACAGGTAACTTAAATGATAGGACGAGTAGTTAATAAGACACCGTTATAAACTTATATTTTATCTTCCGTGATTATCCATTATTATGAGTTCCCGAAATTTCGATACTTTTGCAAATTATCGATCCACGATCGATGACAAAAATGAATGAGTGAATGGATAATCACCACAGGTATCTCGTTAACGATCAGTATACAGGGTGGTGCCGACAATAAGACAATAAATGAAACCACTGCTAGTTCTAGTTCACAGGAACATTATTAAACTATCAAATAAATTCTAACACCATCGTGGTGCGGACGATACGACAATAACCTACCTAAATGTCTTTGCCAAATTCGTTCGTTACATTTTATTTCCATACGTTAATCGGTGCAAATTATTCCTAAGGTTAGTAAACCAATATTTGGTTGTAAATACTAATGTATTTCGTTTACAGTTTTATGCTACATAGTTTTATTGTTTTTTTTTCATTTTTTTTATTTTGGTGTTAAGATTTATTTGATAGTTTAAAAATGTTCCTATGGCTTACCGTACCGTACCAGTGGCTTCATTTATTGTCGTATTGTCGGCACCACCCTGTAAGTATAAGTTTAGTTTTACCAAGTAACTAAATCTTTCACGACTACGTGAAACTATTCTGAACTATTCTCGACATAAGTAAAGAAAGAAAAAGATAAAAGATACAATAAAGATTTATTTTAAACAGACTATTACACTAGACATAAAAGAGAAACCTCTCCAAACATCCATCGCTAGACAACATTTCTCATATATTTATGGGTCTAAAAAAGTATACTATTGATAAAATTTTGATTTCTGACGGTAATAATAATCGTAACGTTCTTTTTGTTTGTGATTTATCAAAAGAACGTTACTACTTAAATCATATTTTGTGTGCCCTTTAGGTTCGCAAGAACACTACATGTGTGATACCGAAGTGGATCTGTGCTACTCCTCGCCATGCATCAACAACGGCACTTGCGTCCGTCGCGAAGGAGGGTACACCTGCGTCTGCACACCGGGATATACGGGTCAGTACCATCATCATCATCATCTTCCTGCCCTTGTCCCATTCTAGTTGGGGTCGGCGGAACACGTTTTCTTCTTCCATACTTCCCTGTTACACGTCAAGGTGGCATTTATTCCTTTCTCATTCATATCATTTTTATTTTTTTTTATTTTTTTTTTATTCCTCACACAATCCATCCATCTTTTCTTCATACGGGTCAGTACCAACTTTAGAAAAAAATATAACAGTATTATCATTACAGCTTTATGTTTAGCTGCCTATATTTTGTAAGCTTCATATCGTTGTATATTCTCTTTTTCTTGTCTATTTATCTATGCAATGTTCCTACATTGCTTCAGGATCCTTTCTAGGTTTAAAGATCTTGGTGTCAGTGGCAGATTATTAGTGACAATATCTTACTACTAAATACGAACGTTTGTTCATGGATGGATGGTTTGTGTGTGGATGTTTGTTCGTATAATATAATGACAGAAAATGACAGATAAAATATAAAAAATTACTTCTTCATTTTATTTCAATAAATTCCACCATTCCATTTCTCTCCAAAAAGCGACGAAAGAAAACGAGAAAGTATGAATGTCGATGGCTTTAAAAGTAGAGAAATACCAAAGAAATTATAGATATACTGTGTTAAGAGTAATATGGCCAGGAAGGAGGTGACTGCTGAGATGACAAGCAATAGAGAAGTATGGAAGAAGAAGACATGCTGCGCTGACCCCAAATAAATTGGGATAAGAGCAGAAGAATATCTCTCCAAGAAGTTACCCAAACCTACAGATATAGTAAGAAAAAAAGAAAGAAAACATATTTATTTAGTAAAACATCCCTTATCTGTTTCCATCATCAACAGGAATGAACTGCGAAACAGTCCTAACATCAGCGACCTGTTCCTCCCAATCGGCCGTGTGCCGCAGTGGCTCCCAGTGCGTGTCCAACAGAGAGGGAGGGTTCCTCTGCCAGGGATGTGCCATCGACGCGGCCCACACCACGCCACTGTGCGAACTGAGGGCGAGGAGCTTCCCCACGTCTTCTTTCTTAACGTTTCCCGGCCTGAAGAGGAGGAATAGACTGCATTTGAAGCTGAAGTAAGTAGTAATCTTCTCTTACGAAGTGCGTTTTTTCTTTACTAGTGTAAATTATGGTTTTCCTACTCCTCCGCTATTGATTTCGCTGCGGGATGCATGACAGTTAAATTGTTTCTTTGGGACTTCGTCGAGCTTAATTGTCTCGGTGGTTTTCTGGTGGTCACCACTGTTGCTCTGGCGGTCACTTCTGGCTTTCAGGAGTTACAGTGGTTTGGGTACAGTATGAGGAGCTTGTTCCAAAAAAAAATCTATTACAAGTCTTTCTCGACCCCGTAAAGGAATTCTGCTTCATGTTTATCTTGTTTTTCTCTAGCTTTAATATCACATACAGGAATTTAAATGAGAGCTACGATGACAACTCAATTTTTAGTTATTTATTTAAGTAACAAAAAAAACACTTAACATTAAGATACTATGGTAAAAAATTCTGCCAGCAGAACACTATCGTTCAAGTTTTGAGGAAGTTGCGTGTTGGCATGTTTAAAATAGTTGTTTATTTAATAATCCAAGTTACATCTATCATAGAAAATTTGGTAGCCTGGGGTTCCAGAACTTTGGAACGGACAGTCCCATTAGACGCCGCTGTATTATTATGTCGATAATAACTACTTCAATTATAACTTCCATTGTATCCACCAGGTTCGCAACCCAGTCCCCAAACGGCTTACTCCTATACAACGGACGCTACAATGAACGCCACGACTTCCTCGCACTGGAGACTGTGAGCGTGGGTGCGGGGCGGGGGGGAGGGCAGGGGGTGCGGTTCACGTTCGCACTGGGAGGGGGGAGGGCCGATGTCACTGTGGCAGGGAATGTGGCCGATGGGAACTGGCATACTGTGGAGATCGACTATTATAATAGGGTGAGTAATATTGCATAATCAGCCTTTAATATTTCTACTGCTGGGGCACACGCCCCCTCTATGAGAGGGAGTGGGGTGTAATAGGGATGTTTCCTGACAAAAAGAAAACTGTTTAGTCCGTCAGTTAGATTATCGAAAAATATTGAATACGTGTTTTTTATTTAATCAAATTAATAAACATTTACGAAGATAAAACTCGTCAAAGATCATGAGTGGAGGCTTGTGACGTCACTTTCCGGTAAAAAAATTACCTTCTGAAATGTGACGTCACACGGGTTTTCGGTATCACTTTAATTTTTTGTTCACGTGAAAAAAAAAACATAATTGTGTCAAATATTTTTTGTCACCATCCGCCACGCGGGCCAAGTGCGGGTTGCTAGATGTCACTAATTGTCTTTGAACTTTTAGTTCTAGGACTTGCCGGTTTCTCCTTTACCGTTTTCAGTCTTAATATGGACGATAGCCTCAAGAGCTTATATCGGGTATCCCAAAATTAATTTGACAATTGAATTTGACGCCTGACTGATGGTGGTTCTATAGAGAAAGTTGATCAATTTGATGGTCTTAATCGCCTGAAATGTGCGCAGCACTGCATGTCTTCTTCTTCCATACTTCTCTGTTACTCATCATCTCATGAAACACCTCCTTTCTCATGATATCATTCATATTATACGGTAATATGGTGAGAGCCATCAACAAAAAAACACCAACCAAGATTTTATTTGCTATGAGTTTTTCCACATTAATACTCAATAGGAACCGGAAGACGTTGCGTTGCGCGGCCTCCCACTAGGTGGACCGATGACCTGGTGAACGTTGCTTGATCCGCTGGATGCGAGATGCACGGGACCGGTCAATGTGGCGACACTTGCTGGGAAGCCTACGTCCAGCAGTGGATGTTTTTCGGCTGAAATTATGATGATGATGAATACTCAATTTAAATAACTTAATTTTCCTCTTGTAGACTGCCACACTGATCCTGGATGACTGCGACAAAGCTCTCTCATTGTCTGGAGCATCAGACTTCGGTCTCAAGTACGCGTGTGCCAACTTCTCCAGAAAAGTCTTACCGCCGCGATGTGAAATAGCTACGGAGACTTGTCACAGGTAAATATACTAGATAACATCACGTGTGTAGTTCCCGAAGGGCTAGGCAGAGGTGTACCTAATAATACACCCACATTTTGCCAGGATTTTCTCAGTAGCAACCACGGAGTCTGAATATGTGCCCTGTTGATGGCAATAGAACCGCTATTACATGGGACATCACTGGCGAAATGTGGGTAAATGTACTAATAGGGGTAAATGGCTTGCACGGGGTGAATAATACCAATTAAGCTATGTTGAGGTACTAGGTAATATGATGCCCTATGGTAAGACTGGTTGTCAGACTTTCGGGCCACACTTCTCAAATGACAGTTGGGAACAACGGTTTAACGTGCTTGCCTAAGCACAGAGGAAACTCGGTAGGTGGTGGTTGGTAATGGGTGGTCCCACATTCACTAGCAGCATAATAAGAATTAGTTGCGACATGGTTGTAACTATAATTTCTTTTATTTTTTAGTCTACGGAAATTAGGGGTTAATTTCCCTAATCTTCTTTAATAATAATAATGCAAGGCACCGCATTTATTTCTCTTTTCCAGATTCCTCGACCTAACAGGCCCCCTCCAGATCGGCGGCCTGCCCAACATCCCGAGCAGCTTCCAAGTGAAGAACAAAGACTTCCTGGGATGCATCTCCGACATGTTCATAGACCATAAGTTCGTTGACCTCAACAGCTACGTGGCAGATAATGGCACACTGGCCGGATGTCCTGAGAAGAGGTCGCAATGCAATTCTGCACCTTGTTACAATGGAGCAGAGTGCAAAGATCTCTGGGACACGTATCTTTGTGATTGTACGGAAGGATATACGGGCAAGGATTGTGCTGATTGTAAGTATTTATACATGTGATCTTGGAAAAACATCTTTATGACCAGCAGATAAGGCTCAATTTGCGCTTGTTTTAAGTTCAAACGTTTTATGACTTTTTAATAATACTAGGTGGTTCGGTCATGTGGAGAGGATGAATGAAAGTCGATTAACAAAAGATATTTACAAGGCAGATGTGAGTGGTAACGGCGGAAGGGGACGCCCTAGAAAGACATACACTGATCTTATTGGTGCCGTTCTTCTGAAAGAACAGGTACGTAGTACTCGTAACCGGCGTGCGTGTATGACCAGATGTATGAATGTAGACGAGACAAAAGGAGTATGTAAGGATCGTACCAAGTGGCGTTCTGTGGTTTACCGTTCTGTGGTGTGGTGGCCTACCCCCATGGGAAAAGGGCGTGAGTTTATGTATGTATGTAATAATACTAGTAATTCTGAACTCAATTGTAATGTATGAAATTAACTACATATTCAAGGAGAATTTGATTGTTTTTCGAACATAAAGTCTTGGATTCCCCCATCTCATCCCATGTTTACATTCGTCTAGCAACAAACCCACCTTGGCGGTTCAGCGGCGACGGCATGCTGTCATTCAACCCACTGCTGCGTCCCATACAACTGCCGTGGCTCAACGCACTGTCCCTCAGGACAAGACAGCAGGACGCCTTCCTCATGTCCATACAAGTGGGACAGAACAGCTCTATATTGATCACGGTGAGTTTTGTTATCTCAACCCACTGCTGCGTCCCATACAACTGCCGTGGCTCAACGCACTGTCCCTCAGGACTAGACAGCAGGACGCCTCAATACATCTAAAAAACTTTACTTTCGGTAGTCGGTTACTTTGTTCATTTTATTGACTTGTTTGCCACCGACTTCCGAAACTAAAGTTAACAAACTTTTAAAAATTACGGAATCGATTTATATGAAATTTTTATGGGACTAATCGTTAAACATATCCTATCACATATTGAGGGGTCAAAGGCTATTTAGTTCAAGCGACATTTTGGTTGATATTGAGTTATATATCGGAATCAGCAGGTAACAAAAAAAATATTACCGAATTGAGAACCTCCTCCTTTTTGGGAAGTCGGTTAAAAATCAACTAATTCCTATCCTTCTCTGGATTGGCAATAGGTCTTCTTTCTTCTGTACCGTGCCTAACCTGGTGTCAGATTTTTATGCCGCCCATGGCTTTACATGCCCTCGAGAAATATCTCTCATGCATGCTGGTTTCCTCACGATGTTTTCCTTCGAGTGAATCACTAAAAGAGTTACATCTTCAAACAACAACCTATTGTTGCCTACCCTAAAACTTAACAATAGATTTAGTGGCCTGATGGCCAAAAGCCTCGACCAACATCTGTCGAGACTCACGCTTGGTAGTTGAATCATATTCCTGATTCAGAAGGCAGGCTCCTCGGTACGGCTGTTTTTTCTTTCAAATCATTCCTCACACAATCCATCGATCTTTTTTTTGGAAAAAAATAATATCCTTTCTTGTTTGAAAGTGAATAAAGGGATTTAATAAAATGTCTGTTCCATAGCTAAAATCCGGCCACCTCCACTACTCCTATAACGGCGACTCCATGTTTCTGCCCACAACGACCCTATCCGACGGACAATGGCACCGCATAGACATCAAATGGCTCGGCACCGATATCTCTGTTAGTGTGGACTACGGACTTAGGACCGTCCTACTGCCCATGTTAGCCAATAAGATTCAAGGACAGTATATTGGCAAGATTCTGATTGGAGGACCAGATTCTACGGCAGGGTTGTTGGCTTCAGAGGTTGGGTACTTTGAAGGATGTATTCAGGTTAGTGTTGGTTTTTATTTTTCTTTTGGAAAAGTTCACAAAAAAATTAAATGATTTCGGCCGTAGTTTTGCCGTTTACCACTCCGTATCACTTACGCTCTTGTTTTTCGGATTGGCTATTTATCCTTACTCCCGATGTGTTTTCAAAACTCATATATCCCAAAATATTAGGGAAATGGGTTAATTTCGAAGTATAAAGCTATTTTCGGACGTGCTCCGTATTTTCTTTGAAGAACTTAGACAGTAGCCTCCTGTTTTGGTACTATGATTTTGTGCTGAACCTGAACGTATGGTTTAAAATTGTACGTTTATATGTTGAAATCTTTGAAATGCATAATTTATCTGAGTATTATTATTTTAGGATGTAAGAGTAGGAACAGCTCAATCTCTGCTCAACCGGCCGACAGTCAGAGAAAACGTGAGGGACGGATGTCAGTCGCGCTCCGATTGTATGCTGTCCATCTGCCCACCATATGTAAGTCACTTGTATAATTGTGTTATCTATGCCATACCATGCGATTATAATAATACGACAGCTTTTAAAAACAAACATTTCTTAGAAAATTTTTGATAGGTATCTAATGGTAAAAGACGCAAACGACTTCCGACTACGTAATAAAGTACAAAATAATTGACACGGCTTTTAAAAAAGCAACAAATGTTGCTTTCTTACCCTCATAACCGTTGACACCGCTACTATGTAATAGCAAATCGTGTCCTTTTTTCGCAACTGTGCCAGCTGATTTCTCTTTCTATTCCTCTCTTCCTCTCGCACTAACCAATACTAAAATTCACAGAGTACCTGCGAATCATCATGGGACAACACAGAATGTGTGTGTTCTGTGGGTCGAGTTGGACCGCAATGTATGCCCGCATGCGAGCTGCAGCCGTGCGGCCCGCATGCAGTCTGTACACACCAAGACACCGACAAGGGGTATAGTTGTAGCTGTGACGACGGATATATGATGACTGGTGAGTTTAGCTTACATTTCTATAGGAGAACAATGCGTGTGTTCTGTGGGTCGAGTGGGCCCACAGCGCATGCCCGCATGCAACCTGCAGCCGTGCGGGCCGCATGCGGTCTGTACACACCTAGACAAGAACAAGGGTTATAGTTGCAGCTGTGAGGACGACTTTATGATGACTGGTGAGTTAAGGTTATAGGAGAACAATGCGTGTGTTCTGTGGGTCGAGTGGCCCATAGTGCATCGCATGCGAGCTGCAGCCGTGCGGGCCGCATTCGGTCTGTACACACCTAGACACCGACAAGGGGTATAGTTGCAGCTGTGACGACGGGTTTATGATGACTGGTGAGTTTAGTTTAAATTTCTATAGGTGAACAGAATGCGTGTGTACTGTGGGTCGGGTGGGCCCACAGTGCATGCCCGAAATAGTAATAATTATATTGATGCTACGATTCTTACATACTCCTTTTGCCTCATCCACATTCATACATCTGGTTTTACACGCACGCCGGTGATGTGTAAAAATAACATACTATGTTGGATCCTAATCCTGTTTCCGTTCCCCAGCGTCAGGTTGCGTGGCAGCCGGTACGGACGAGTGCCCGGGCGGCTGGTGGCGCGGCGCGGGCGGCGCGTGCGGCCCGTGCGCCTGCGACGCCGCCAAGGGGTACCACCCGCACTGCCACGCCACTATGGGACACTGCCACTGCAAGGTACGACTAGCTTCGTTTTCAACGTCTTGATTTCCACTGCAGCTGTGAGAGGCACGTTCTTGAATAATAACAGCCGCACAAGTTAAAAATATGCATTTGGGCTTATTTTCTTAGCCTATACTGTCCCATTGCTGGGCAAAATCCTCCCTCATTGCCTTCCACTCTTCCATCTGGGGTTATCCCAGTAATATCTTATGTCCCTTTGTGTATATTGCTCTTGTTCTGTTCTGTCTTCTGCCGGTATAAAAGGATATATACATAGGTAGAAATCTATATATTTCTAATCTTTATCTTTTTTATAATCTTTGTTTTTCCTACTCCTCCACTATTCTTTTCTATTCATTTTGTTGCGGGATCCAAGACAGTTAAATTGTTTCTGTGGGATTTCATCGAGCTTTATTGTCTCGGTGTTCGCCTCTGTTGATTCTGGCGCACAGGAGTTACAGTGGTTTGGGGAAAGTGCGACAGATTGCCACAATAAAAAATAGCGCAATAGTTTTAAGACCAATACTTATCAAATATGATGTACCTTTGAACAGGAGAACCATTACAAGCCCGAAGGTATATCCGAGTGCCTGCCATGCCAGTGCTACGCGGCCGGTTCGGTGAACAGCTCGTGCGACGTACTGACGGGGCAGTGTCACTGTCGTGCCGGCGTTATCGGCCGCGCCTGTGACTCCTGCGCTAATCTCTACGCTGAGGTCGCACCTAATACTGGCTGTGAAGGTAGGTCCTAGATTTACATCAAAATAAGATGGAGAACGGAGCTCGTGGCTTTATAATAGCTGCCACTCGGGTCGATCTTTTGGTTCAACAGACAGACCAACCTAGGCAAGCGTGGTTACGCTTGCCTAGGTTGGTCTGTTCATTACATACCGAGTTTCCTCCGTGCCTCGGAAAAAACGTTAAGCTGTTGATTCCGACTAACATAATAGATCTTTGGCAGTCGTTACAGACAACTTGTAACGATTAAACGACGAATTCATTAATTATTTTAGGACATTATTTGTGTTTTTTATTTGGATATTGTTTAGTAGCATTCCAATATGCACCTTCGGATCGGACAGGGGTTTTGTTTTACAAATTGTATAAGTAACGGTCAAAGTAGATCGAGCAACAAAATCTGCGACCATTTTCTATACGGTGAAAATATAGTCAAACACTTATGTCTAGTTCAATTACTCCAGTCTCTGTTCAATATCATCCTTTCTCTTTCTCTCAACAGTTGTTTACGATGGATGTCCCCGCTCTTTCTCTCACGGCGTATGGTGGCCACGAACCAAGTTTGGCGTTGAAGCCGTAACTGACTGCCCTGCTGGTAAGTAAAACATACAGGGTGTTATCGAACCCTTTATGAAGCCGACAACCAAGCATCATGTACATCAAACTAAATACTCCTACGCTAAAATTATTGCTGGGAAACGACTTTTTTTTTTGGGGTGAAAAATTTCATTTTAGGGTAAAACTTAATTTAGCACTCTTAAAACATTGTGCTAGTGGATGCTTTGAATAATAAACGGGTCATGGAGGTAATTTAAATAAGTAGTACTAGTATTTTAAAAACAGCTGTGAAAAATTTGTAACTTTGACCCCCAATATCTCCGTAACTCCCAGGTACGGTCTAGAACAAAAAAAATATCGCAGTGACGGGGAGATCAAGTGCCTTTCAGCTTCGATAAGGGTACTTTTACACCCTTTATAGACGATACATAATACAACTATCTATTATGCACACAGATGAGCTATAACTTTCCAGTATATATATATGGCCTCACTTTGTATAGATTTCCCCTATATTGAGAGATCCACATAAACTGGTCTAGTATAGCTTGATTAGACATCTCGCGTACCAACTCACACATTTCATAAAGGAGATGAAGGTGATAATTCCTTCCGTTTTCTTGTAGGTACAAGTGGTAAAGCGACCCGTATGTGTGACGAGACTCAAGTAGTACCGTGGCAGGAACCAGACATGTTCAACTGTACTACATCCACCTTCTATCAACTGAGGAAACAGGTATGTGATCAGATAGCATATATATAACCCCTTCTTCGGTGTACAGGTCATGGTCACAATATAAATATGGACAGTACGGCAACTACCTACAAACGCTCGAAACCGCACACTCACACAAACATGCGCATCGACGGGGCACTTGGCAAGTCTTCGCAGTGCGCTCAGTTGTGCGTGCCGCGCCGAGACGAGTGGTCAGTTGGTCACGTATAAGTTCATATCTCCCGATATTTTTTTTAAATGCAACGAATGTATTGCGCGGTATACGGCTGTGTCAACTCGGCTTCATCAGCAGAAGAAAGTATTTTTAATCGACTTCCAAAAAGAGGGAGGTTCTGAATTCGTCGGTTTGGTTTTGTTTTTGTATCATATTTGTTTCCGCATAACTCCCTCATTTATGAACCGATTTGAAAAAAAAAATTTTTAATCGAAAAAGTATACTCCCGAGATGGTCCCACTGTTACCATGTCTGGATCTGATGATGGAATCTTAACGAAATCGAGGGCAACCCTCAAATTTTATAGGCACGTATTACGTGTTTCGTATTTTTTCTAATGCTATTAAAGTATTTACATCTGGCAGTCATTACCTCATGTTGATGAGCTGATGATGGAAGGAATAACTCCTTAACGGTTAGGAGTTGGAGGATAATTCTTAAATAAAATCTTATGGGGTTGCATTCTTTTAGGTTATTTTATGGCGTCGGTTAATCTCAACAAAAGACATTTATGTAGTTTAAACACGGAAAACAGTTTAGTACACAACAACTTGTAGAACTATAGATCTTTAACTTTGTCATAACGGCGCACGCGGCTTAACCTGTTACAAGTCTTGGCGGGAGCGAGCCGCGGTATTTAGATTGTATTTGTAAGCTAGCTTTTTTTAATTCGATTGATTGATCACAACAGAATAAAAATGTTATGTTGAGAAGTTATCTAGGGACTTCAGCAACCGTGCATAAAAGGGACAACCCTATGGCTTCAATGGAGCGTAGGTAGTTATCGCATCAACTAGGCTTAGTTTCGCTACTGTCCATATTTATACTGTGTCATGGTGGTCCGCCAATTAATTTTTGTCTCCAATCACGTTTGCCATTTTTTTTTTTTAAACGTTGCCCCACACTAGGAATTCCTCCTGTATCGTGGGTTCGTTCACAAACATTTAAACTCACATACACAAATACCCAGACCCGAAACAACTATCTGTAGGCCATACAAATATTTGTTCCGTGCGGGAATCGAACCCGCGACACGCAGCGCAGCAGTCCATTGCTTGAACCACCGCGCCAACCGTGTCGTCATTGCTCCGTGGTTTTTTACCCGACTGCAAGGAAAGGGTAACGTTTTTGACCAATAAAATAAATGGATTCTCATAAAATAGTTACCGAGAGTTCAGTATTTTCAGTGTACCCTGACCTCTCTGAATTTTTTGTCAATTTGTTTTTTCTTGTGTGAAACCAATAAATACATTTTCTTTCTTTTCTTTCTTTCTTTAACTAATCGCAATCAATCAAGAAAAGATATATATTTTGGCTCTACTTTTTATCGCTCAAAAAACTCAAAGCATTTACTTGAATTAGACCATCGTAGGCACTTTTGAATGTCAACGAAAACTAATACGAAGAAAGCCCTGTACTTGCTCATTGCAAAGAGTAGATCTCTATATGAACAAAAATGAAAATATTATTATATTGTTCACAGCTAAGCAAGATAGAAACCGGCGAGCTATCAGTGAACACATTTGTGGGCGTCCGTCTAGCTGCAGACCTTACCTCCGCCTGTGCGAACACACCACGCCTGTACGGCGCTGACGTCCTGGTAGCTGAGGGCATATTGTTGGAACTGCTGCAGTACGAGATGAGGCAGGCTGGCTTGAACCTTACGCATAGTCAGGATAAGGACTATGTTCGGGTGAGTGGACTATCTAACATACTCGATTAACTCCTGTAAGGCACTGACGTCCTCCTACCTTATTAGTAGTGATGCAGTACGAAACGAGACATTATTTTCTTTTCTGGTGAGTAGTAGGTAGTTGGGAGTCAAGGTAACATTATCCAGCTAGATGGTGCTGACGTCAACATTTTTAATTCAATATATTTTATTTGTAATTTTATTGAAATTGATCATAACATTACCTCAATATCAACCCAATTCGACATAATTATAATCCCAAAACAATATCTGTGATTAATTTGATATATTACAATTTACACACACAGGCGCGTCACACTAACATTAAAAACTATAAAAAGTATAAAAACTCAACTAATATTTTGTTTTTTGCACTTTTCCCTTATTCTACAACAAACTCACAATTACCTCTATTTTTAGAACGTAATAAAATCCGCCAACACGATCCTAGACGCGCAATACTCGAAGGAATGGCGTCGTATCCGAGAGCTGACTAGCCACGGCATGGAGTTGTTACTGCAACGGTTCGACAAATATATCGCAGTACTTGCTGAAAGCCAGCACGATACGTATACAAGTCCTTTTGAGATCAACACTAGTAATTTGGGTAAGTCAGCATCAGTAAATTAACACTAGGTACTCAAAGTTTCAAACCAGTTTTTTTTTAATAAAAACTTGTTAGTTTCTAACAACTCGTTTCTAACAAGTTATTGAAAAGTAAGAAATATGTTAAAGAATATTCTTCTAAAACATTAAAAATAATAGGAGTCCTGTCCATGAAATGATTAAAATTTAAAAAAGTTAATAGTTGGGAAAAAGTTTGGCAGATGTATGTATGTCCGTTCCATGTTAACCTTGTTACTCGTATAGGAAGCAGGTGGGATCCATTCCATTTTCATTATTGTATATTCAAATGGGTCTCGTCTGCTTTTAACTTTTATTTCATTTAAAATTGTTTTTTTACCCCCGTTTTTGTATATGGGAAATCAACAATTGGGGGTCATTTGATGATATTCTCCCGCTCGGAGCGGGGGGATTGTTAGACTTGTATTGACTACAACCCATCCATGTTCCTTCTTAGCCCTTTGTGTTCTGGGGCTGCGGTATCTCTTTCAAACAGTCCCGCAGCCCCGGTGAATTGTACCCCCTAAGCCCTTCAATATTATGTGAAATACAGAAATTACTATATGAAAACCAGTTTTCAACTCTCATACTTTTTCAGTAATCGGCGTCGACATAGTAACAGCTGAATCGATCTACGGCTTTGAGCCGACCCAGCTGAATCGGTACAACATTGACTCATTCACGACCGAACGGGTCGTCTTACCTGACACGTCATCCTTCATACACTCTCCCATTCAAACGCCTATATACCATGCTAATGGGAAGATCAACAAGCATAGGAAGCCGTCGAGTCCTACCGTGTCGTTCCCGAAGTACAATAACTATGTGAAGAGTAAGAATAAGTTCGATAAGTATACACGAGTGCTGCTCCCGTTGGATCTGCTTGGGATTACTAATAGTAATGTTCAAGGTGAGTGTTTTACAAGTTTCTTGTTTTTTCTACAAGGCTAAATAAGAACCACCTCGTTTTTTAAGTCGGTTAACAGAATTGGTCCTGGAATTGGTCCAATAGGGTAGTTGACAAAAAAAAACTAATTAGTCCGTCAGATAGATTTCCAAAAAATATTGAACACGTATTTTTTTCATTTTTCGCGTAAACAATAAATGAAGACGATACAGTGCTTCGAAAAGTCGCGCGACGTCACAGTTTGGTACCTACATTTTTTATCAGAAAGTGACGTCACCAGCCCCCACTCACGATCTTTGACACGTTTTATTTTCGTCAATTTTTATTGATTTGATAAAACAAAAAACACGTACCTATCCAATATTTTTCGATAATCTAACAGACGGACTAAACAGAATCATGTTTTTTTTAGTCATTTAACTACCCTATTTATTAATATTACTTGGTGGTCCACAGTCATTATTAGGTGGTTTAACCATTGGAAGAGTCATGGTGAGAGACTACATTTTCCTCCTTACTGCTTTCTTTGTCTTATCTGACTCATTATCCACCGTCTCCACCGAAATAATTACAGCAACAAAACTTTTACAGAAAACCTCGACCTAAACTATGAATCCAGAGCCGTGTTCTCGTACCTCCAATACTCTCGTAACGCATCACAACTGATGCCTCTCCGTATGGACGAGTCAGTCAGCCAGCGTTGGGGTGTGAACATTACCATCGGCTCACCCATCATTCAACTGGCCTTGTTCGTGCCCGAGTACGTGTGGACCAAGGAAGCCAGCGATGAAGATAACTCCATAGAGAACAATGTGGATGATGTTGAAGGTATAATGTAACGATCTGCATTAGAGACCATAAGGGTCTTTTTTTGGGAGGGTAGGAAAACATCAAATGATTCCTCCCGCTCTGGGCAGAGCGGAAGGGAGTGTCAGACTTCTATTGACTAAAAACTACCCATGTTCTTTCTTAGCCCTTTGTGTCCGGGTCCGCGGTATCTCTTTCAAACAACCCCCCTACAGGCGTCGTCCCTGATGTTGCTGATATCTATTTGAGGCGCGCGTGGAACACGAACGCGCCGTCGACACGGCTTGTTGTCGTCATAAGACGGACGGACGGTGTGCTAGCTCATTACTCACCGTCCACAGACTCGGACTATAGGGGTACCTATTACACCAAAATTACAATTCTGAAGCCGGCCATTGCGGCTTTGATGGTGGTTTTTGTAGTGTGCAGTGTATATGAATATAGTTATGGTATATGTTTCGAGCGTCTACGTCACAAGGTTCGGGCTGAGTGGGGGGGCAGTTGTTGCCCGAACGTCATCCCGTAAGTACGTGGTGCGTAGGCGAGCCGAATACTACTGTATACAATAGTTACTACATAATGTATCTTAATATTTTAGATTTACGTCTAGAGTTGTGTAAATATATTCAAATTCAAATACTACGAAAACAGCTTAACAAAAAGACAGAACTTAATCATAAATACCTACCGAAAGAAATTGTTTCATGCATAATTATAGTCTCGGATAAACACGAAAGTCGAACCCATTTTACAAACTACTAGGAAGATCTATCTTTATCTGAATACTAAACATATTTATTCTCAACAGGCATAATCTACACAAACAAAGGTAACGCTCACCACCAACAACCCAACCACGTCAACCCTAACAGCCAGTCAAAGAACAGCTGGCCTCTCGAAGAGCTACAGAACCACGACAACCACGGACCCGTCCTCATACAACCAGCATTCAAAAAACAAGAAAAATCCTTCACAAGTGACAATCTACAAGAAAACGAATCATCTTACGTCGCTGAAAAGTTAGAAGCCAACGAAGGACCAAAAGTAATGGCGCTGATAATGGAAAGTGGGAATTTAACAAAAGACGGTGTGCAGAAGAAGTTGGTGTACAAGAGCTTGAGCGGGATCCGGTTGAAGAGACCGATTAGATTGCAGATGTGGCTGGATATTCACAGGGAGACGTTTGGATCTAGAACTAACCCGCAGTGTGTGCATTGGTCTACTTTAAGAGGGTAAGATTAATTTAAGTGTTTTATGCACTAAATTATTACCTGAATCCATTTGTAGCTTTATAATCCCAGCGTGAATAGCGATTGGTCGTACGAATATTAACATGTCCTATCAGCAATGAGTGAAAATGTGTCGAAGATACTTGCGTGACTTATCGATTACAACAACAATTAGTTTTTGGTCATAAGCCTTTGCTTTATATTAAATCTTTTCATCTTTTCGACGCTCATTTTTTAGCTGATGCTAATTAGGCTAGTTGACAAAAAAACACTAATTAGTCCGTCAGATAGATTTCCAAAAATATTGGACACATATTTTTTCTTTTTTCACAGAAACAAAAAAATAACACGATACAGTGCTTCGAAAAGACGTCACAACGCAGCACGTTTTTAAGCACGTAGTGACGTCACAAGCCCCCACTCCTTATCTTTGACGCGTATCTTCGTCAATTTTTATTAATTTGTTAAAATAAAAAACACAAATCCAATATTTTTCGATAATCGAGCTGACGGACTTAGCATAATGATATGATATTATTTTTAGTCAGGAAACATATAAAAACAGACTCCAGTATTTCATAACACATATATCCACACGACTTATATTCCCTCGTTTCTCCTAGTTCTGGAGAATGGTCCCGCGTCGGTTGCCACACTGAGATCGACTACGACTGGTCGCCGTACTCCAACGAACCACTTCTTATTAACTGCACCTGCAACCATCTGTCTACCTTCGCTGTGCTGGTTGATGAGGTTGATATTGAGGTAAGTGTCTTATAATTATACTGACACCTCGCTTGTGTTTCCTCAAAGGGCTTTGCGTCAGACATGTTGGGGGCGAGTTTATTGCCATCAAGCGGGCACAGGTTCAGATGCTTTAAAAAAATGAATTGCGTTAAAAAGCGTAAGATGGATGGACCTTTCATATCCAGTAACTGCGTCTTTTAGGAAAATAATATGAATTGCGTTAAAATTCGTAAAATGGTCACAGACGCAGTTACTATTATAAATAAATAATAATAAATTCATGTTTTACGCTTTATTAGGCAATTCATATTATGATCTGCAAAAGTGGCCATTTTAGACCTGCAGAACCTCATTTTCGGTGGATCAGAGCGCTTGTGCAATCCACAAGGCAAAGAAAAACACAAGAAAATAACAAAAAACCTCAACATTACCGTTTGCCTCTCTACAGTTCATCCCGGACCCCTCACTCCTGGAATCAGTGACATCATACACCGCATTCAGCATATCTCTCCCCCTCCTCCTGCTGACCTGGGCAGCTCTGTGCCTCATGCGAGGTGGTGCCGCCACCGTCTCCAACTCCATACACAAGCACCTCATCTTCTGTGTGTTTATGGCTGAGCTGCTGTACCTTATAGCTTTGAAGGCCAGGAGTTCTTTGGTGCAGAATGAAGTAAGTAATTTTGATCATGATCTCTTCTTAATAATGTTATTTTTTCTTTTTGAAGCTGAATTAGCCTGTTCTGTTCCCACTGCTGGGACATCGGCTTCTTATCTGTAATAGGACGTCATCATGTTATCCACCGTCGTCCGTAAGCCCAGTGCCAGATTGTGGAAGCCATATCTTCAAATGTTCGGTTCTAAGAGATGCTAACTCGCAAAGATACCCTTTACGATTTTGAGATCAGTGGTGATGAAGCATGATGAAGTACATTAGATACACAAAGTACAACTCATAAATCGCGACCGATTCTACTACACCACTGCTCGTCCCATTAAGCTTGAACCCTTATACAAATCCGTTCCGTAGTTTTTGCGTGAAAGAGTAACAAACATCCATCCATCCAAACAAACTTTCACGTTTTTAATATTAAGTAAGAAGTAAGATTTATGTCACATGACTCGACTCTAATGTTGTAAGTAGTGGAAACAAGGTTTGACGGTACCCGATTCGTGCTCTAGGTGATCTGGTCTCGACGTGGGTGGTGGTCGTCGCTATAGGACCCCGTCTTCACGAGCGAGAGATCCGCGGCGATAATATCGTCGAGCCACGAATTTCTATACACTTTGGCACAAGAAAAGAGAGGCCTAAACCCAGCAGTGGGTAAATTCGGGCTGTGATTGATAATGACGACGATAATATACCCTAAATGTTATAGTTGTCAATATTGAGGTGTCTGTTCTGGTGCAGTTCCTGTGCAAGCTGATGGCCATGTCGCTGCACTACTGGTGGGTGTGCGCGCTGGCGTGGTGCGCGTGCGACGCGTGGCAGCTGCGGCGTCTGCTGCGCGAACTGCGCGACGTGAACCACGCGGGGCTGGCGGCGCAGCTCGGGGCTGCCTACGCCGCGCCCGCCGTGGCGCTGGCGCTGGCTGCCAGCCATCATCAGCATCAGTACGGGAATGCACTCTTGTGAGTACGCCCCCTTTTCTATGTGTCCATGAAGTCTCTGTTGGAAATATGTTGTGAACAGAGCTAGTTAGTAAAACTCGTAAATAAATGGTTACTTTTATTTAAATAGTTTAGCAGAGTGACATACTGATTTTATCAATAAAGTTACCTAGCAACCACAGTTAGTCTAAGAAGAATGTATTCAGCATACAACTTCTTTAACACCCCCACTGTATGCCTATACATTTTTTAAAGTAGTCCTGCTTAACTCTAGTAAGTCCTTTTGTGAAGATATCGGCGGGCATCTCATCAGTCTTACAATACTTGATACAAATTTCATTTGCCTCTGTCAATTCCCTCACATAATGGTATCTAATATTTATATGCTTAGACCTCCTACCGACTGTTGGCACGTACACTAATTTTATAGCGCTTTGGCTGTCGCTGAACAGATCAATCGTATTATTCTGACCTGTCAGTTCATGGTAGAGACCTTTGGCACAAACTACCTCTTTCGCTGCTTCGCAGATAGCGACATACTCTGCTTCAGCCGTACTGAGTGCGACGCAACGTTGCTTGCGGGTCTGCCAGGAAACAGCAGCACCGCCAAGGACAAGCATATACCCTGTGAACGAATGTCCATCAGCATTGGCACCCCAGTCCGCATCGGCATATGCAACCAGAGGATTGCCAGTCTTCTTGTAGACCAATTTGTGATCTACTGTACCCTTTAGGTACCTCAGAACTCTCTTGAGTGCAGCCATGTGAGTCGAATTCCAACAGGAATTAAACTGACTCAGGTAGCTCACTATGAATGTGATGTCAGGTCGTGTGCCACAGGACAGGTACATGAGTGAACCCACAATTTCCTGGTAGCTCATATCTCCAGTCGGATCGCCTTTCTCCAATCTGAGATTAGTCTCTGTGGGAGTCGCGACAACTTTGCAATCTTCCATTTTGTACTTTTGGAGGACCTTCTTTATGAAGTTTCTTTGGTTGAGCTCCACTTCTCCCTTCCTTTGCGTGAGCTCCATGCCCAGGCAGTCTTTTGCCAATCCCAAGTCTTTAATTTTGAAGGCGTCCCCAATCTTCGCTTTCACGGCCTGAATCTCGTCAATGTCATGCCCAAAAATGTAGAAATCATCTACATATAAGGCAATTGCGAGAAATTTGCTTTTAACCTTCTTCAGGTATACGCATGGGTCATATTTTGACCTCGTGAACCCGATCTCAATTATGTGAGCGTGAACCTTCACGTTCCAACATCGTGCTGCCTGCTTCAGACCATAAATGGCCTTCTTTAGCTTGCAAACCTTTCCTTCTTTCCCCCTCATGATGAAGGCCTCTGGCTGTTCCATATACAGGTCTTCAGCAAGGTCTCCATTAAGGAAAGCAGTTGTAACATCGATATGATGCACTGTCAATCCAATTTCTGCCGATAGCGCCAGCAGTAGTCGGACCGACGACAGTTTAACCACTGGTGCAAAGGTTTCGGAGTAGTCCTCCCCCCACTTCTGGGAATATCCTTTAGCTACCAGTCTTGCTTTGTGGCGCTGCACTGTGTCATCAGCGCCAATCTTCAACTTAAACAGCCACTTGCATTTGACTACGTTCGCTCCTCTTGGGCGATCCACCAGCTCCCAGGTTCCGTTCTCGATGAGCGAGTCGTACTCTTGCTTCATCGCATCCAACCACAGGTCCTTATCTCCGCGGTCCATTGCATCCTGTACCGACACAGGATCGTGCACACTGAGAAAATTATATTCAAAATCTTCCTGTCTATTTGGAACTCTGGTCCTTTGAGGGTATCGAGGCCCCTCTAAAGCTGGTTCAGCTTCTCGTTCTTCGCTTCTGTTAGAATCCGAGATGGAATCCATTGAATCATGAAACTCCTCAGATTCGACTACAACGTATTCGGGTGTGGTGGACCCGGTTGCTGGAGCTGGTACGCTCTGGCTTAAAACTTCCTCCTCAGTTTCCATAGCCCCGGTAGTCCCTCCTGTAATGGGGACTACGAAAAATTCTTCAGGAACATCCACCACCGGCATCTTAGTTGACGATTTGTTTGGAGGTCCGAGAAAATCCATATTGTCCTTAGACTGATTTGGCAACCTCTCATCAAACACGGCATCCCGAGCAACAATAATCCGCCTTGGATTATTCTTAACATCAGCAAACTTAAACCCCTTTTGATCCTCGCTATAGCCAAGAAATATAAGTTCTCGTGTCTTGGGATCAAACTTTTTGAGGCTTTTATCCTTAATAAGAACCTGTGCCTTTGAACCAAACACTTTTAAGTGCGAAAGGTCCACCGCCTTTCCGGTCCACACCTGTTCAGGGACCTGTTGCGGAATAGCCATAGTGGGCGAGCGGTTTTTCAGATAAATCGCCGTTAGAACTGCTTCACCCCAATATCTCTTATTGAGATTGCTTTCTACTAGCATGCATTTCGCCTTTTCGACGATTGTCCGGATGGTTCTCTCTGCAACTCCATTTTGCTGCGGAGTGTGCGCTACAGTTGTCTGATGTTGAATTCCACGATTTTTCAGGTGATCCTGGAATTCCTTACTGGTGTATTCGCCACCATTGTCACTCCTTAACTTCTTAATCTTTTGGCCCGTTTGATTTTCAACTAATGCCTGAAACTCACGAAACTTCCCGAAAACTTCTGATTTGCATTTCAGCAAATAGCCATAAACTTTCCTGCTATAGTCGTCAATGAATAACAGTATGTATCTTTTGCCGCCCCATGACTCCACCTCAATGGGACCTGCAACGTCACTATGGACCAGCTCCAAAATCTGTGAAGCTCTATTGAATTTCCTTTTTGGAAACTTCTTCACGCATTGCTTGCCTTGACTGCATGGTATGCAGGGGTTCTTGCAGTTCCCAAGGCTATAACAAAGGCCCTTGGCGATGTCCTTAAGCTTGCGCATTCCAGATTGGGATAAGTGGCCCAATCTCCTATGCCACAAATCAAAGTCATCCTGACTTTCTCCTAAGAGAACCGTCGTCGCCTTGTTACTCTCCGAACCTAAAACATAGAGTCCGTTTTGCTTGCGTGGCGCTGTAAACAGTACGTTCCCATCTACAGATACATTCCCATCGAAAACTCTGCAACGATTTTTGTCAAACACTACTACCTTGCCATTATCAGTGCACCTGCCAACAGACATCAAGTTGGTGACTAGTTCTGGAATCAACAACACATTATTCATTGTCAGTCCTAATGGACGTCCCTTGTGACGTACGTCCAACTTAACAGTACCTTGCGAGGTCGATACTATTTTGTCATTATTCGCGCAAGTAACAGCTTTCGAACTGCTTGCTAAAGGCGTTAAAATAGACTTATTTGATGTCATGTGTGATGTCGCGCCACTGTCTACCACCCAGCAATTATCCCCACTAGCGGTAAGTAAAGAAACAAAATCAGTAGAATAATCATCATTAATCCTGCCTACAGCCGCTAAATTGCTTTCAGTCTTGCCTTGATTGGCTTTAAAGAGCTTACATTGCCATTTAAAGTGACCCTTCTTTTTACAAAAATGACAAACTATTTTCTTACGAGCGCTACCACTACCACCTGCAACATTAGCTAACACCGTATCGTCCTTATCATTATTCACTTGCTGTCGGTGACCTTCACGCAGAAGAGCCGCTATTACGTTCTCCGATGATAACTCCTTGCCAGAATGTTCCATAGCCATCACCAAAGGGTCGTAAGAATTCGTCAAACCAGCCAAGAGAATAACCGCGATGAATTCATCATTCAGTGCAGCTTGGATTGCCTCCAGGGCTTGATGCGTAGCTTGCACTTCATTGACATAGGCATCCATATTTTCGAAATTATCCAGTTTCAATGAAAATAGCTTCCGCAGCAGACCTAATCTTCTAATCAGACCACAGTCAGCATAGGCCTTTTTTAGCGCATTCCATGCTTGATATGAGGTTTTGGCATTCTTGACAATGGTGATGCACTGTTCTGCGATTGACAGGCAAATCTTTGCCCTTGCCCTTTCGTCGCGTTTCCGCTCTTCAGGTTTGGTAGTAACGAAATTTTCGCTTACACAGTCCCAGAGCCCCGCATCTATTAATAGCATTTCGATGCTGAAGGCCCAACTGCCATAATTATTTCGACCTGTAAGCTTTTTGATCGCACTCGTCGAACTTTCCATTTTTATATTCGAATTTACTATAAATAACTGCCCTACAAATTCAGCAACAACGAGGCACGGTCTGGGCCCATAACCTGTTGGAAATATGTTGTGAACAGAGCTAGTTAGTAAAACTCGTAAATAAATGGTTACTTTTATTTAAATAGTTTAGCAGAGTGACATACTGATTTTATCAATAAAGTTACCTAGCAACCACAGTTAGTCTAAGAAGAATGTATTCAGCATACAACTTCTTTAACAGTCTCTTGCTCATTCTTCTCCATAGCTAGAGAGCTACGCTTTGGAATGTGCAAATGCGGTACTTTGCCAGGTTATTATGTCTTGTGTCGAGAATATCAGCCGTGCCGGGCGACCGCGGGCGGGAGCTGAGGCGCGGAGCGGGCACTCCAGCTGCGAGCGCGCACCGGCCGGCTCGCCACTGCCTCAACGTCCTTGCCACCGAGCGCATCTTCAATTCTCGCCTAATCAAGTTTTAGAAAACCGTTTGTTTACCTTCCTGTAACCTCTTAAAATACAGTCCACACTAATTGAAGCCACCGTCTTTCAATCCTCGTAACACCTGGAGGATATTAGCCCACTTCTCTTCATCTTGTGACTGTGATTGTAGCTTCGCATTTTTTCTGACATTCCGAAGTCGGAGCCGGAGGTGTAATATCAATCGGAAATTCCGACGTATCGGAATCGGAATCAAGGCTCCGTAACATCCCTAGTATGTACGTGTATGTCAACAGCATGTTGTCTCCCAGCCACTGATTCTATCAACGCATTTATTTAGTTGCTGGGTGAGCTGTCACGAGCCAGTGGTGTGGTGGGTTGTGATACCAGCGGCGGTGTACGCGGGAGCAGCGCTAGTGTTCCTAGCGGGAGCTACCAGAGCGGCCTTCACTGTTAGAGACCATGTCATTGGATTTGGGAATTTGAGGTAAACAAAATAAATACTTTATTTCTTCATATTTTTATCCGACTTCAAAATAGGAGGAGGTTCTCTATCCGACTGTATGTTTTTTTTCGATTGGTCCCCGTTTTTTTCCTCCTGGGCTTTGTTGCCATGATGTTCTTAGTAACTTCTAGTTAAAATTGATTCATGATGCCAAGACTTTGTGTGGTCTACAACTAAAAAGGATCAAATATAAAACTTTTAAGAAAAAAACAGAATCAACTTCCAAAACCTTCGATCTCACTAGCATCACTGTCAAAATCAGTGATTTTATTATTTTCATTAAAATAAGGTTGCTGCTGTCAGGAAAAATGCGAATTACTCAACAGCTCCTTAAAACGAACCGGGTAACGGGTGGCTGTAAATAGTCTAGTCAACAAGTGCTTTTTGACTAGACTAAAAGGGGTTGTAGAATAATTCGTTATTTTAGACAAGCCATTTTATTTCAAATACAATTTTATACATCACACTGTGACATCTATCGACCCGCACTGGGCCCGCGTGGTGGATTAGAGCCCATCCCTCCTACAGAGGAGGTCCGAGTCCCTGCAGTGGGAACACTATAGGCTGTTAAATGTTCACACTTTGATAACTCTTCTCACCAGAATGCTACTAGGCGTGAGCGTGGTGTGCATGCCCCTGGTGTGCGTGTCGTGGGCCAGCGCGCTGCTGCTGGGCAGCGAGGCGGGCGCGCGGCGCGACGCGCTCAGTGCGGCGCTCGCGGCCGCCGTCGCCGCGCATGCAGCCGCCGCCAGTCTCGGATACATCGCTTTCAATATACGCGTCAGGGATAACTTGAGGAGGTATGTTACTTACTGCGTGTCGTGGGCCAGCGCGCTGCTGCTGGGCAGCGAGGCGGGCGCGCGGCGCGACGCGCTCAGTGCGGCGCTCGCGGCCGCCGTCGCCGCGCATGCAGCCGCCGCCAGTCTCGGATACATCGCTTTCAATATACGCGTCAGGGATAACTTGAGGAGGTATGTTACTTACTGCGTGTCGTGGGCCAGCGCGCTGCTGCTGGGCAGCGAGGCGGGCGCGCGGCGCGACGCGCTCAGTGCGGCGCTCGCGGCCGCCGTCGCCGCGCATGCAGCCGCCGCCAGTCTCGGATACATCGCTTTCAATATACGCGTCAGGGATAACTTGAGGAGGTATGTTACTTACTGCGTGTCGTGGGCCAGCGCGCTGCTGCTGGGCAGCGAGGCGGGCGCGCGGCGCGACGCGCTCAGTGCGGCGCTCGCGGCCGCCGTCGCCGCGCATGCAGCCGCCGCCAGTCTCGGATACATCGCTTTCAATATACGCGTCAGGGATAACTTGAGGAGGTATGTTACTTACTGCGTGTCGTGGGCCAGCGCGCTGCTGCTGGGCAGCGAGGCGGGCGCGCGGCGCGACGCGCTCAGTGCGGCGCTCGCGGCCGCCGTCGCCGCGCATGCAGCCGCCGCCAGTCTCGGATACATCGCTTTCAATATACGCGTCAGGGATAACTTGAGGAGGTATGTTACTTACTGCGTGTCGTGGGCCAGCGCGCTGCTGCTGGGCAGCGAGGCGGGCGCGCGGCGCGACGCGCTCAGTGCGGCGCTCGCGGCCGCCGTCGCCGCGCATGCAGCCGCCGCCAGTCTCGGATACATCGCTTTCAATATACGCGTCAGGGATAACTTGAGGAGGTATGTTACTTACTGCGTGTCGTGGGCCAGCGCGCTGCTGCTGGGCAGCGAGGCGGGCGCGCGGCGCGACGCGCTCAGTGCGGCGCTCGCGGCCGCCGTCGCCGCGCATGCAGCCGCCGCCAGTCTCGGATACATCGCTTTCAATATACGCGTCAGGGATAACTTGAGGAGGTATGTTACTTACTGCGTGTCGTGGGCCAGCGCGCTGCTGCTGGGCAGCGAGGCGGGCGCGCGGCGCGACGCGCTCAGTGCGGCGCTCGCGGCCGCCGTCGCCGCGCATGCAGCCGCCGCCAGTCTCGGATACATCGCTTTCAATATACGCGTCAGGGATAACTTGAGGAGGTATGTTACTTACTGCGTGTCGTGGGCCAGCGCGCTGCTGCTGGGCAGCGAGGCGGGCGCGCGGCGCGACGCGCTCAGTGCGGCGCTCGCGGCCGCCGTCGCCGCGCATGCAGCCGCCGCCAGTCTCGGATACATCGCTTTCAATATACGCGTCAGGGATAACTTGAGGAGGTATGTTACTTACTGCGTGTCGTGGGCCAGCGCGCTGCTGCTGGGCAGCGAGGCGGGCGCGCGGCGCGACGCGCTCAGTGCGGCGCTCGCGGCCGCCGTCGCCGCGCATGCAGCCGCCGCCAGTCTCGGATACATCGCTTTCAATATACGCGTCAGGGATAACTTGAGGAGGTATGTTACTTACTGCGTGTCGTGGGCCAGCGCGCTGCTGCTGGGCAGCGAGGCGGGCGCGCGGCGCGACGCGCTCAGTGCGGCGCTCGCGGCCGCCGTCGCCGCGCATGCAGCCGCCGCCAGTCTCGGATACATCGCTTTCAATATACGCGTCAGGGATAACTTGAGGAGGTATGTTACTTACTGCGTGTCGTGGGCCAGCGCGCTGCTGCTGGGCAGCGAGGCGGGCGCGCGGCGCGACGCGCTCAGTGCGGCGCTCGCGGCCGCCGTCGCCGCGCATGCAGCCGCCGCCAGTCTCGGATACATCGCTTTCAATATACGCGTCAGGGATAACTTGAGGAGGTATGTTACTTACTGCGTGTCGTGGGCCAGCGCGCTGCTGCTGGGCAGCGAGGCGGGCGCGCGGCGCGACGCGCTCAGTGCGGCGCTCGCGGCCGCCGTCGCCGCGCATGCAGCCGCCGCCAGTCTCGGATACATCGCTTTCAATATACGCGTCAGGGATAACTTGAGGAGGTATGTTACTTACTGCGTGTCGTGGGCCAGCGCGCTGCTGCTGGGCAGCGAGGCGGGCGCGCGGCGCGACGCGCTCAGTGCGGCGCTCGCGGCCGCCGTCGCCGCGCATGCAGCCGCCGCCAGTCTCGGATACATCGCTTTCAATATACGCGTCAGGGATAACTTGAGGAGGTATGTTACTTACTGCGTGTCGTGGGCCAGCGCGCTGCTGCTGGGCAGCGAGGCGGGCGCGCGGCGCGACGCGCTCAGTGCGGCGCTCGCGGCCGCCGTCGCCGCGCATGCAGCCGCCGCCAGTCTCGGATACATCGCTTTCAATATACGCGTCAGGGATAACTTGAGGAGGTATGTTACTTACTGCGTGTCGTGGGCCAGCGCGCTGCTGCTGGGCAGCGAGGCGGGCGCGCGGCGCGACGCGCTCAGTGCGGCGCTCGCGGCCGCCGTCGCCGCGCATGCAGCCGCCGCCAGTCTCGGATACATCGCTTTCAATATACGCGTCAGGGATAACTTGAGGAGGTATGTTACTTACTGCGTGTCGTGGGCCAGCGCGCTGCTGCTGGGCAGCGAGGCGGGCGCGCGGCGCGACGCGCTCAGTGCGGCGCTCGCGGCCGCCGTCGCCGCGCATGCAGCCGCCGCCAGTCTCGGATACATCGCTTTCAATATACGCGTCAGGGATAACTTGAGGAGGTATGTTACTTACTGCGTGTCGTGGGCCAGCGCGCTGCTGCTGGGCAGCGAGGCGGGCGCGCGGCGCGACGCGCTCAGTGCGGCGCTCGCGGCCGCCGTCGCCGCGCATGCAGCCGCCGCCAGTCTCGGATACATCGCTTTCAATATACGCGTCAGGGATAACTTGAGGAGGTATGTTACTTACTGCGTGTCGTGGGCCAGCGCGCTGCTGCTGGGCAGCGAGGCGGGCGCGCGGCGCGACGCGCTCAGTGCGGCGCTCGCGGCCGCCGTCGCCGCGCATGCAGCCGCCGCCAGTCTCGGATACATCGCTTTCAATATACGCGTCAGGGATAACTTGAGGAGGTATGTTACTTACTGCGTGTCGTGGGCCAGCGCGTTCCTGCGTTTTCCTAATTGATCATTTTGGTCAATTATTATCATTATTTCAGCCGAAAGACGTCCACTGCTGGACATAGGCATCCCCCAACTGTCGCCATACTATTGACCCGTCTCGTGCGTCTCGCATCCAGTGAATCCCCGAAACCTTCACCATGTATCCACCGAGTGGGAGGCCAATAAAGCTACAAAATTAGGGCGCAATCGTAAACCCTTACTCGGTGGTTATTAAAGATTGCAAAGACATGACTAGCTCACGTAGCTCAATTATTGTAATAGCGGACGCGTTTAGAATTTACACGTCGTGATGCTTCAATTAGAGCAGATTTTGTTGGAGTTTAATCAATGAAATGTGAGTATTTTAGTATAACCATAGAAGATGTGTTTTTCCTAATCCTATTTACCTATTTATAAAGACAACAAAATACTTAAAACCTTAAAAATGACGTTTAATAAAACACTACATGCAATTGAATTTGAATTTCTTTTACAGGACGGTTCTAAGATGTTTAGGCAAGAAGGTGCCTCTGGTTGACACATCAATCATCATCAGCAGCAGTGCTCAAAACTTATCACAAGTCAACAGGTAATTAGCTAGCATTGTAATGATTGTTTTCATAGTTTATCTGTTCCGCCCATGAACATTCAGAGAGATCTATATATCTTTATGATCTATTATCAAACAAAACGTACACCCGCCAAGACTGTAAACCTACCGCAAATTTATCTGTTGTCGTCTTTATAGCAGACGAATTATAGTTTAAATTAAATACAGTATGTTAGGTTCAACGAGGGACTTATTGACGGAAGGTATTCAGTATTCGATTCTCGTCCCAAATAGGTATATAATAAGTAGGTAGGTATGCCAGTTTTAAAATGTGAAAGGACTATTGATTACCTAAACAAAAAAAAAAAAAAAAAAGGTAAAAGGTCATTGACCCGTGCGATAAGCGCAAGGGTGGCGAGACTTTTGCGACATATTTGGTATGGTTCTGTCTGTTGTTTACCACTTTTGTTTTGGTCATATTAAGCTATTGCATAGCTTCTATCGCGGGCCTTGAGCGTGGGGACCGAATCCAGAAATTCCGTAACGAAAAAAACCTAACACTCATTTAAGTATTTAATAAAAGAAAAAAAAATGTTTTTTTATCGGTCACCACGCTCAAAGTGTAACTTGAATTAATATCAAAGAAAAAAAAACAAAGAAGAAAAAATACTGCATTAATAAAATAAATAAATAATTATAATTGCATAAGTTGATAAAAAATGCTATGCAATAGCTTTACCGCGGCAGTCTCAGAGTGCCACACGTCTTTTTTTTTATTAGTATCATGTAAGCATGCACTGTTGCGGGTTTCAATTTGTCCCTCATTTAACTAACACTAGCTGATGCCCGCGGCTTCGCCCGCGTGGATGCCGGTCAAATTATATACGAAAACCTTCCTCAAGAACCACTCTGTCCATTTTTGAAAGCAACATGAAAATCGGTGCAGTATTTTTTGAGTTTATCACGAACAGACAGACGCGGTGGAAGACTTTGTTTTTTAATATTATTTTGTAGTGATACTCTATAATGCTATGTTGTCTTAGGTCCGCCTTGGCGTATCATAGTAGTACGGAGCCAGGACGTCAGATGAGGAACATTGGAATATCAGCATCATCTACCACTTCTAGGTCCACTACTAAAACTAGTTCTAGTCCTTACAGGTAAGCACTGCATTTACTTTATTTGTATTAACTAACTGCCTTCTTTCTTGTTTCTGAAAAGTATTTATTGTTCCGTCAAAACCAATCTTATGACATCATTATAATATTTGTACAGAGACATGAAAAAGTTCACGAAACACACAACTCGCATCTTAAAACCATAGAGCTCAAAATTCAAGCGTCTTCAACACACACAAGTAATATCGAACTACAAATATCAACAGTGTAAATTCGAAATACCTTAACGTGAATTTGTCAACTAAACTAAAGCACTAAAAAAAGTAAAGTAAATGTCGAACCTAATCGTAATGTGATAAGAGCCAGTTTACGAGGAAGTGTATTGAAATAGTACAGTCAGTGCCCAACATTATCTGACCCCCGTTTAAAGATGAAGAGGGCAAGTAGTGTGAGAAGAGGGGTCAGGTAAAGCTGGGTACATTTTGATAGAGGTAAAGCTTGTTATTGCATTCGAGGCACAATTTACAAACAAGCAGCAGGCGAGGTTGTAAATACCCGAGAACTGCACTAACAAACGACATTTTTCAATACACTTTCGAAGAACTAATAAAACGCTAAGACTATGATACTACTAACGCTAAGACTATGATTTAAAATGCTTTTTTTTCCGCGCTTTGCTTTCGCCAGGTTGAAGGAGAAGCAAAGGTATGACGCCGCTAAACACCTTAATATTCAAAATACATATATAGAATTAAAATATTTTTCAATTAAGAATACAAATAAGTGCTTATTTGTTCATAAAAGTAAATAATTCTTTAAAATAACCATGTTTATATAGGATATATTATTTATAAACTCTATTTGAATATTTTAAAAATATTGACGCTATTAAAAACTTATAAACAAATACATCCCACAGTCGCAGTGATGGTCAACTCCGTCACACCAGCACTTCGACGTCGAACTACAACACGAGTGCGAGTGACATGCCCGCGTACCTCAGAGGATTCGACTCTTCGCTACATACCAGGAAAGATGGTAAACATCCTTTTTATTTTTTTTTGGATGGTGGGAAATCTTCAAATGAATCCTCCCGCTCTAGGCCGAGCGGTACGGAGTGTCAGATTTCTACTGACTACAAAACCACCCATGTTCCTTCTTAGGCCTTTGTGTCGAGGCCGCGGTATCTCTTTCGAACAACCCGCAGCCCTGACGGGAACCTCTGTAATCCCTCAATCCATTGTACCCAGACGAAGGTCGGCGGCGTCGCAAAGCGGCCACAGACGGTGAGACTACAGGAGAGACCGGCGAGGAAGCCACGGAGGCCACCGACAGCGACAGTGACGGCAGCGCCAGGAGCTTGGACCTGGCTTCCAGCCACTCTTCCGATGATGACGAGACCAGTACTAGACGCTCTAGCCATCCCCCTTCAGCTAATAGTTAGTATAATCCTACTCTTATCCTATTCTTTTCCCAACTATGTTGGGATCGGCTTCCAGCCTAACTGGATGCACCTGAATACCAGTATTCTATATAGAGCGACTGCCTATCTGACCTCCACAACCCAGTCAATAGGGATGACTAAAAAAAATCTGATTATTTATTAGAATCACATTTTTTTTAGTCCGTCTGTTAGATTATCGAAAAATATTGGATACGTATTTTTTGTTTTATCAAGTCAATAAAAATGTACGAAGATAAAACGCGTCAAAGATTTGAGTGAAGGGTTGTGACGTTACTCACCGCCCTCACCGGTAAAAAATGTCATACTAATGTCTTAGAATATGACGTCACACGAGTTTTCAAAGCACTGTGTCGTCTTCATTGTTTGTTTACGTGAAAACAGAAAAAATATGTGTCCAATATTTTTGGAAATCTATCTGACGGACTCATTAGATTTTTTTGTTAACTACCCTATTCTGGGTAATACGTATACCCTTGGGTAAGACTGGTTGTTAGACTTTCAGGACATTGACTACCTGTAACGACTGCCAAAGATCTATTTATGGCAGCCGAGACCAACAGCTTAACGTGCTTTCCGAGGCACGGTTGAAACTCGTTATGTAATGGGTGGTCACCCATCCACAGATACCAATTTAATCTAGGCAAGCGCGGCTTAACCCGAAGATCGACCCGAGTGGCAGTTGTTAATCCTACTGCCCTACTAATATTCAAAAAAATTGTTAGTAAAACATACACACACCGCATAGTATATAGTATGTGTTGGTTAGTCCTTTCTCGCAAGAACGGAGCTACAGCAGTGATATTTTGACTTGATATCCAGGAAACTGGATTCTTATGGAATAGATGACGGTGAACAAAACTTTGATTACAGTTTGTAAAAAATATTATTAAGTAACCGAAATATGGATTCAGTGACGGTAGTGCCAGAAGCCTACACTTGGCTTCTAGGCAATCGTCTGATAATGTCGACTCCAGTACGATGAGTTAAATTTTCCTACCTTCTGCTTACAGTCACTACTATTTATACCTATTTTTGAAGAGGTTGCGCTCAGTTTTTTTTTGCCAAGGTCAATTTGCCATTGTGGTCCATCTAATTACGGTACACAGGTCAACAGGTACATATGTTTGAATAACTGTGTCCATTCTAGTTCTAAAGCACATAAATTATAAGAAAATAGTTAATCAATATATTTATGTTTTAGGATTTTTTGACCTTCAAAACAGTCCCTTTAACCACTTCAGTGTTTTAGCTGGAAGGAAAAAGGGACACAATAAATTCACTTGAAACACATTTTTCTAATTAGATTACCTAAAGCCGTCAGGAAATCTTATACCGAATGCTTTTCGCAGGAGATCGAGCAACTAGTGGCAGTGCTGCAAGTTACCTGCCGAACATAACTGAAGGAGCACCACTTGCTATGCAGCCAAGATGGCCTTCGCATATACGAGAAGGTACAACTTAAACCAGTTAATGTTTTATTTTTGGCAGTTCAACCAAATTCAACTGGTGACATGTGGGTTCACCTCTGCCTAACCCTTCGGGGATTATAGGCGTGATGTTATGATATGTATTTTAAACCAAATTTCTAGAAGTTTTGCAGCGACAGAACCTGAGTGTTATGGAAAGCAACCAATCGGGGACAGACAAGTCAAAACAGTTATCACTATTTCGTATCTAACTTTTCAGACAGGATATTCATTTAA
This sequence comes from Diarsia brunnea, assembly GCA_949774965.1. Lineage (NCBI taxonomy): Eukaryota > Metazoa > Arthropoda > Insecta > Lepidoptera > Noctuidae > Diarsia > Diarsia brunnea. The sequence continues at coordinate 16,529,682 of OX459001.1, forward strand.
CAGCCTTTTTCTGATGCTATTAAATTATTTACTAAAGAACAAACGTATTCAAATTTTACTTGACTTATCCAAGGGAGTATCAGACTTCTACTGACTAAAAACCACCCATGTTCCTTCTTTTCTTCTTAGCCCTTTGTATCCGGGGCCGCGGTATCTCTTTCGAACAACCCGCAGCCCCGGCAGGTTTTCAGTAGTTCCTTGTAACTTCGCAATAAACAGACAGCACCATTTGCAGCGCCGTTCTAATGATATATTAATTTGGAATTATCTGTATGTTAAGCCTTAGTTGCTTCCACAGAACCCGCCCCGCTGCCGCTGCCCGACCCAGACCTCACGTCCGACGTGTTCCAGCTCAGCCGACATCGCATGAAGCCCTCCATACTGGAGAACGTGCACGATACTTATGTGGCTAGTGTGGACGCGAGCAGGCTGCCGCTCGATAACAGGTACGTAAATCTACTGATTAACCTGTTACTTTTGAATCTGGTTAATATGTGGCCTATAACGTGCAACTGCTGGGACGCAGACCTCATGACTTCTCTGTAAGAGGAAGTGACCCTTAATGTCGTAATCCACATGTCTTCGAACTTTTATTAAACTTACAGCAGGAATAAATAGATTTTTTTTTCGCAAATTCAGCGCTTAATTCGTTTTTTTAACATTAAGAAAAAAAGAAAGAAAGAAAACATATTTATTTAGCACATGCCACAAGTGCACATGATTAAATGATTAAATTAAATTAAACATTAAATGATTGACCAATCTTATCGATGCAGGCTTAAGCTCATCAGAGTTAACTATTAATTATTACGCGAGCGACTACGCATATTTTATTTTTTTGTATTTATTTTTCACAATTATCGGTGTGGATACCTTCCGAAAGACGTAGTCAGCAAGAAAACAACAATTAGGTTTCATAAAACACTTAAAATGAATTTAAGCCAACCTCGTGATAAGCTAGACCGACTTTGACCGACTTTCTCCTTTCAGATATGGCGTAATGGACGACGAACTTATGTACGGCGTCCTACCAACCGACACGGAGAAACAAATACCGTACGACCCGAACTACCCCATTTCACCGACTATGTACCGACTGCCCGGAAACCCATACGGGTCCAAAACTTACCTCCCAACACGGACATCAGATTATGGATACAGTCCGACAAAATACTTAAACTCAGACCAAAATTTGTATGGGTCCCGGGATTTCCGAGATTCTGGAGTTTCTACTAGGGAGCACGACGGATACCCGCCAAGGGATTTCCGGGATTCCGGCATAGCTACCATGTTGAAGAATGATTATCAAAGAAAAATGGATAGTCAATATGGAGGAGATTATACTGATAGGATGTCAGAGGGATCGGATAAGCATCATGATAAATATTTGTTCCCTTATACAGGTATGTGAATGTTTAAACAGTTGTTTGTGATTGGTTTTGTGTTTGCACAGAGTGTTTAACTTGTTAATTTGTTATTAAGATTCCTATTCCCACATCATGTAATTTTGATTCGTAAAATATAACGAAAATCTCAACGAGACCTTTGTTTCACTGGTCCACTGGCAGTGGACCAGTGGAACAAGATTCTTCAAAACCGCGCGTTCCATTTTATCAAGTTTATCAGCTGTCCAATTTTATAAAGTGTTCTAATATTATTAAGTTTTATACACAACAGCATTTTTTTTTTGACTGGCAACATTTAAATATCTTTCCTTTGACGTTGTACTTTGAGAGTGTGCTTTTATTTATTTGTTATTTTTTCTTCACCCAAGCTTATCCAGCGTTTGAGAGTGTTGAACTGCTTGTGACCTTATTATTTTGCTTGCTTTAGCTGAGGAAGACCACGCTCACTTGCGTGGGATCAACCAGGCACCGCAAGTTCGTAGTAGTGAGATGGCACATCCAGGTAATTGTTACAGCCAACGACACACTTAGGCAGACCTAGATAGTATGAGTAAAATACACTTTGTGTAGCTTCAGAACTTTTTAGTTACTTTACATTTGCAACAGCAACTCTAAGCCAACGAGAATAAGGCTCATATAGTTTTGTCTGTGATATTATATCAAAAGTGTAAAATTGGATTTTCAAACATAAAGGTGTGATTCTACCGGTGGGCATTGTTAACCGGACATTGTTTCTTTGAAGAGACTCGCTCAAGCCAACATGAACACTATGTGCACGTGTTCACACGTACCTAGTAGTACAGTCTGTACCCAGCATAACCTGACCCCTCGTATAATGAAGAAGAGGGCAAGTTGTGTGAGAAGAGGGGTCAGGTAAGGATGGGTACAGACTGTACTAGTACGTGTGAACACTTGCCGAACGCGAACACGCACTCGCTGTTCGCGCACTCAGATTAGTAATTTACCGTAGTTAGTCAGTCTTAATAAAAATATTTTCTAGCAAACTTAGAAATTGGAATTATAATTATACATCTTAGGTTCCCTTGCCAAATATTTTCTGCTTTTTTGTGTCTTTTTTATTATTTGAAATGGGCTTACTCTTGACCTCAATCTGGCCCGAAAGGCAGAGATGAGGTCGACGATCGAACGAGCTTACCCTAACGCGTAATAGAGAAGTATGGAAGAAGAAGATATGCTGCGCCGACCCCAAATAAATTGGGATTACGGCAGGAGAATGATGATGAATAAATTGCAGAATTGAGACTCGCATTTAATTTCACGTTATGTGCAGTGTTATGTTTTAGATTTAATACGTGTGTTTATAAACTAAAATGTTATTTTATGTTTTGTTTTCTTAGGCGAGAATCAACAACAGCAGATGGGGGCGCCACTAGCGAGTATGGGTGAGACAAGCGAGTAAGTCTGAATCCTATTCTGTCTGCATGGTTACTGTTACTGCTTGTAAAAACATTCATTTTATGTTCTAAACTAATCAGAATTCTGTATAGCAACCTCAAAATAGTACAGATAGTTTCTTGAAAAAAATAATGGTTTATTCTACCCATTATTTGAATATTTTTCTGAAACTAAGTAGGTACAAGTTACGTCTTCTTGGTACGGAATTCTGCGTAAACGAATTTCAGAGTGATAGCCTACAAGAAATCCGGACTTTTCAAACCAAGGTGTTTTTTTTTTACAAAACATAAAAGTGAATTATTCGTACTTTATTGCAAATGATCGGGTTTTGTAAGGACTTTTCTAATTTCGAAATGATATAACCACATAATAAAAGACATTTTGTGGATTTAGCTCCTGAAAATCGTTGCTCTAGGGTTTTATTATTTTACTTTTTATCCAGCCATAATGATAAAATTGTCAATAGATGGTGGCGGTTGTATGAGAAACACTCATTGTAATCATCTTTTGCTTTGCTAACCGGTGGTGTTGCCGCGCAATCATCTTCAACCATTTAGGGAGGAGGTAATCTAATGTTCTTTATTCATAATCAACCATAACTTAAAGATAACAGGCCAAGATTTATTTTTAAAAAATGTAATGTTGTCGAGACATCATTAAACTGTAAATGAAATATGTCTTTCAGTGTCATGAAAGCTTTTGGAATAGAAACGAATATTATAGTGCAGTACGGTCCTTTTGGCGCTTTGTTGGCACAACGCCAGGAGGACGTAGTCGGTAAACAATAAATAATGAGTCGGTCTTTGAAAAAAGTAATTTAAAAAAAACAAGAAGACGGCATTAGTTCCGTCTATGTCCATGCACCAAAATAACCATGCAGCACTATATTAAATGTCAGTCATGCATGAGTTAATGGAATCAATTCAGCTTGGAACAAATAAGTTTTGAAAAATGCATTTAGTAATATTTAATAATGATTACAGGAAATCTACTACTGAAGACGACACGGAAACGAGAGTATAATAGCGTTATAAATATAGTACCTACAAGATTTCCAATGAATCTCAATTAGTTACTAATTTAATTTTAATCTTCTTAGTAATTTTATGATGATTAGTGTTAATTTACGCAAAGACTGTCGTTCAATCAGTACCCACTGCCATAGTGTAGAATAACGAGTATTTATTTTGAATTTATGTCTATGCTTTAATTAGTAACACTAGCTGCTATAGTGGAACTGAACTAGAGTCTAATGTATTGAATACTCATTTTTTTGTTGTTGGGTTTAGCGTTAAAAAATCTACCTACTTTCAGATTTAAACATGTCCTGTAAACAAATGCAAAAATAGGTATATCTCACGTAAGTGTATACCTAAATAAGTGTGCCCAGCCACTGGGTACAATGTTATTATTACGATCATATACCTCTGTCATTATAGACCGTGTATATAATAAATAACTTAGGAACGTTTATTTGTACACTCAAATGCAGTAGACAATTAATAAAGAGTTTATTTGAGCGTGTGTTGATATAGATAAATAATGCATGCATAAAAAACTAAATATTATTATGACATCCAAAGTCAGTCATGTAAATAGATAAGTTAGCTTATTAGTCGACATTTGCCGAATTATTGTCCAAATTAAAAGAAAAATAAAGACTTTTCCTCAAAAAATTAACAAATCTTAAAGAAATGAACGTTGATTTTGGAATTTAATCCGGTAAATGCTTCAAATACTTATAGTTTAGTGCAAATATGAATTAATATTATTTTTATATAAGAAAACCAAAACTATCGTTTGTAAACGACGTATTAATAAGAGTAGGTAAAGATTTTGTTTGCGTAATTTTGAATGAATTTGTCATTTCCCTTCTTGTGTGAAAGCGATACTTTAAAACTGTGTAGATTCTATCTCCCTTTCTAATTAACTACGAAAGCTATAATGATTCTCAATATTAGATATTCTGTTTGTTTGGTTTCCATGTCGAAAATAGAAACAAAACCGAATGCAAACCAAATCCGAAGAATGTTATTATTTTTCTAAAGCGATGATTCTAGTTTTAAAGTTCTCATCAAACTTTATATGTAAATAGCGTGTTGTGTGCATTTCTAGCGTTTTAACGAAGAGTCCACCTATTTTGTAAATAATAGATTTTTACACTTTTAGTAGTTAAATTAGGGACTACGATTATAGTGGAATATTAAGTGAAAGCTTTATTTAGATATTCTATAGTGTCAGATTGCCATAATTAATATTTAATGAGTTCATAGGATGCACTATGAATACGAAAAAAGTTAATGAATATTTTGTAACTGAACTGCTACTGTTTGCTATTTAATCAAATCAGGCGTTTCTTCGTAACCGTTCGTAAAAGTGGCAATTCGCCTTATTCATGATGGCGTACATTTAGGAAAATTGAAAAGTGCTATTTGTGTTCAAGTAGTTATTCGCGATGATGATTTGTTTTTTAAATATAAAACCAAAACAAGTCAAAATTCACTTTAAATAAACAAATTGTTATGCCACTACCATTAGTAATAACCTACGTAGGTCTAGGTACCTACACATAGGTACCTAAGAGGTACAGTCTGTACCCAGCATTACCTGACCCCTCATATAAAAAATAAAGTGGGCAAATAGTGTGAGAGGAGGGGTCAGGTAATACTGGGCTCTGGCTGTAGGTACCTCCGTGTAGGTACCTACTGCCTACGTAATTTTTTAAATGCTAGAGATTTCGGTAATGTGAAAGAAGTAAAAAGTTAGTGAATTTGAAATAGGTACCTACTTAGGTTCTTATAATATTTTTGTCAAGATTTAGTTTTCACCATTGCTCAAAAAACATTCACAGTTTGTGGTACACAAGACAACCAATCAAGCTATACAAAACCAGTACAGGAAATCTGAGGGTCTAAAACAGTCACTTTAGCAGATCATAATAGGAAAATAATATAAATTGCGTGAAAATTCGAAAAATGGTCACAGACGCAGAACGTCAGCTACTATTATGAATGGTCCATTTTACGAATTTTAACGCAATTCATATTTTGATCTGCTAAAGTGACCATTTTAGACCCCCTTCTAAAGTGGCCATTTTAGAACCCCTGTACAAAGCGAGGCCATTGAAAAATGTAAACTGGGAATTTAAAGCTTGAGGTGTCGCCGTTTGTACCTATTATACCTAGTGGTACCACAAAAAAAAAGTTTTATTATGCTCAAATGTTTGAAATGTTTTACATTATTTTAGAGACTTAAGCAGTTTTAAATTGCTTTGTGCAACTGCATTTGCCACTTTTAGAAATAATATTCGGCTCATTTTTAAATCTTACATTCCATTTTGTGATATTATGTACCTACCTATCTTTTTCACCATTTTCTATGTACTTTTACTGGCAATGTTTATAAAATAGTGGTACAAACCTTTTAATTGTTTTATAATGAAATAAAATATTTTATTGCTAAACACAATTGTTTTATTCTTAAATTTTAATCAATCATTGGAAAGATACAAGAGCTGTATCATATTTTCAGGACTATTCTAATAAGTGGGTACGTTTCCGCTGATCATGAGATAATCAAGAAGAAAGCGTGTTTGCTGGATACCTTAGTCATCCAACTGCATAACGACCTTTTTCCACTCTGGTAAATAATAACATAATTGTTCAATGGTATTTTGCTGTCGTTCGGGAATGTACCTAAAATTGAGGTAACCCATGAGGTAGAAAAATATCCTCTCATACATATCATAACATCACGCCAGTAATCCCCGAAGGGTTAGGCAGAGGGACCCATTAGTGGGGTACACCCACATTTCGCCACTTATGTTTAAGTCCCATGCAATAAAGGGCGAGCCTTTTGCCATGAACTAGGCACAAATCCATACCAGACTCCTTGGCTTCTGCTGAGTAATTCCAGATGGAAAACCCCAATAACACTGCCCGATCTGGGAATCGAACACAGGACTTCATACACTGCAGTCGCACTGGCGACCCCTAGACCAACAAGAACATAACACATAACTTCACGCCTGTAATCCTCGAAGGGTTAGGCAGAGGTGTACTAATAGTACACCCACATTTCGCCAGTTATGAGTTGTGTGTGTTGTGTTGTTATGAGTGTGATGTTATGTTGTGTTCCATGTGATAGGGGGCGAGCTTATTGCCATCAACCGGGCACAAATCCAGACTCCGTGGCTGTTACTGATAAATTCCTGATGGAAAAAGCCAATAACACTTTGCCCGACCCGGGAATCGAACGTAGGACCTTAGGCTCAGCAGTCGCGCTTGCGACCACTAGACCAACGAGGCAATAAGAAGACCAATAACAAGGCAGTCACAAATCCTCTCCTCTACCTTAGAATTCAGTATAACCCAAGAGATAATGGTTCCACCGTTCCATATCCACAATTAGCAGTTCAGCACAGCCCATCGCAGTCCATAGCTCGTGCTCCACATAGCACTCTCCCAAGCCGTACCACAACACCTTGTCCTTCACTATCCGCATCCAGTCTGACCCTCCCACCTCTCCGTCCTTTCAGTTTCCATGCGTAAGTCCATAACCAAATTAAATATTACCAATATCAATATGGAGTCTGGTCAACTGGACCTACTCGAAATAGACCAAGTCAAATTTTGAACTGCTCGGCTGTACCCTCTACCCAATTTTATTATAATGCTGGGGCCACATTAGCAGAGGCGTCTTTACCTATAGTGCAGGGTGTGCATCGGTCCTAGGGGGCGCCGATCGCCGCTCGCTACGGAGCCCCCTAGGAGAAAATTCGAAGACATGACGTCTACCAACCCGCACTGACCCGCGTGGTGGATTATTATATTATTTATTCCATGGCCCCCGGAGGCACGTTTCAGGGGGCGGCAGAGAGAGGAGCCAAGCGGCAGTGTCAAGTCAAGGTTATCAGATCACATCATTACTATTTTCATCGTGACTATGTTGTAAAAACTAAAGACAACCAAGCAGTGGCGTATTTTCCTTACTATATAAGCCGCTGCCCTGGGCCGGTTTTTCCAACTTGCCTTAGGTACTACTTATAATTGCCTTGTCAGTTTGTATTGGTTAAATCTTGCAACTAAACTTTCATCGATTCCAACGTTTATTTTCTTCTTTTCAATGCATTTTATAAAAGCTGGTTTTTTAAATCATTATTTTATATCTGTTTCCACGGTAAAAAGAAAATCTTACCCATCTGGAATGTTCAAATTTTCTAGCTCGCTTCGGTCGCTCTTATCGCCAGGTTTTCCTGATTGTCAAATTCTATAATGCGTTAGTTACTAAACGTTAAATATTGTTTTATTGAATGACTAGTTGATGCCCGCGGCTTCGCCCGCGATAAATTATATACTAAAACCTTCCTCGAGAACCACTCTATCCATTTGGTGAAAACAGCATGAAAATCGGTGCCGTAGTTTTTGAGTTAATCGCGACCAGACAGATGCGGCGGAGGACTTTGTTTCTAAATGGAGAGTGAGTTAGTTATATATGGGTATACATCCAGCGCAAAAGCCGGCCTACTTTCTGGAGTGGTTCTGTACAAGTTACTGACAGTCTCGAGCCTCTTGGCACGAAGTTGAGCGCGAATCTGAACTTCGGTGCATACATCGAGTCGAAAGCGACAAAAAAGCTGGGTATCTTATACAAGGTTAAGCGCTACTTCAAGCTGGACAGCTTCAAGACATATTTAAAGCTATCGAATCTTGTTGGTGTTAATGAAAATAAAAACGATTGTCAGAAATTCACATTTTATTGTTACCTTAGCTGTTTTTACACATTTAACTACTTCTAGCAACTTTTTGGGGTTAAAAAACTGGCAATCTAGCAAATTTTTTAAAATTGTCTAGGAACTGGGTTAAGCTAGCAGTTCGCAACACTGGTTGAAACAGAATCATCTCATTTATACGATGTGCCAAAATTGTTTGAGCTCGCCCGCTGTTTTTGTTGATTTTCGGAACGCAAATCTTAATACACTATTAGCTATTTTGGCAATCGAACATGACGTTGTATGAAATTGTATTAAAAAAAGGATTTTGACTTTAAAATAATAAAACCTAGAGTGTTACATTTTCAAATAATAAAAAGGATTTGGTCTTTTTGCTACCTTTCTTGACTAATGATGAAAATATAGAGGAGTCGGCCAAATAAGGGTTGGTCCCCAGCGGCAACAACTCCACACTTGTGGGGTGGCGTGAGTTCGCCACAGTTTATGATATGAACTTGATGTGCTGTTACTTGTCCTTTGTACCCATTCCATTTTGACCGTGTGCTTACTAGGGGGCGCTAGGGTTATGTTTGCACACGGGCGCTACATGGGGTAGAGGTGCCTTTTTTTTTTTGGTGAGTTGAAAATCATCAAATACCCCTCCCGCTCTTGGGCAGAGCGAAAGGGAGTGTCAGACTTCTACAGACTAAAAACCACCCATGTTCCTTCTTAGCCCTTTATGTCGAGGCCGCGGTATCTCTTGCGAACAACCCTCTTTGAGGCGCGCGTGGAACACGAACGCGCCGTCGACACGGCCTGTCGTCGTCATAAGACGACGGACGGCGAGCTAGCCCATTACTCACCGTCCACAGGTCCGCGTCTACGGTGGCCGGAAGCCATCACGTGGCCCCCGACGCCCGAAGCGTCTCCCGCGGCGGCTGAGAAGAGAGGTTCTCTCCCTCTCACGTTCCGCCACCTCTTTCGCTAACATCACTGCTTTGCAGAAGGAGGCGACGGCGTCCCATTCCATCTCGCCCCGGTTCATGGCTTGCACTAGGGCCGAGCGCAAGAGGTCGCCGCCGCCGCTCGCCGCTACGAGAACACGGCAGGGCTCCGCCCAAGCGGGGCAGACCTCCACGTTGTGCTCCACCGTGTCCTCCGGACGATCCTCACACTGGGTAGAGATGCCTCTGTTTCGAATTATCATTATCACTTATTTTCTTCCACCCACATAATTACATTATTAACAGTAACTGTGAATATGTTAATAGCAAAATTATTTATTTTAACATGATTATAACATCAAAATTGCAGGCGCTTGTCCTGAACAAGCATTGTTGTGCTAGTAGGTATGGGACTATGGGTACATGAATGTTATGGTGGATAAATGTTAGGGAAAACAACATTATTGAAAATGAAAAATATTGCAAATTTTATGTGTATTATGATTTATGACACTTTATCGATTATGAATTTATGACCGACGAAATTACTGAAAATAATTTTATGCAATATGACCACTGAAGGCAAGGACTGAAGGACTATGGCAACTGAAGCGTTATTTATAATTAAATTATAGCAAACATTAGTAAACCAAAGGTGACGTTAAAGACTAGCCGCTGTAACAACACTGGTTGAAAATGTAAATAAAAAAATAAATTTGGTATTATTTCTGTGTTACTTCCCCTTACTATCCCATCTTAAAATTTCATCCTGTATACTGTGTACCAACGTACATATCAACTCGCTAATAATACTCTTATCAGACACAATCACACAACAGTAAGCACCACTCACGCGCATTCGAGATAATGCCAAAATCAATATACCTACTGATTATACCTGTCTTGGTCTACCGACTGTAAAGACTGTCAGCTTTTGCTCGTGTTCTTCGTTGCAACCTTATTATGGTTGATGCGACAAGGCAGCCCGCGAAATAACCGTCTCAGTACATATAAATCTCAAGAATGCCTTTTTCATCAAATAGTCACTCAAGAGACTTATATGAACTGGGACGGTTGTATTGGTGATTTTAATCATTAATTATTACTCAGTAAATATACATTTTTTTCTGCCGCGAATCCAATTTTATACATATAACACACGACTTGACACTGACCGGCTAATTGCGAAAAAAGTAAGAAAATTCGAATTTCGCGGGCTACCTTGTCGCATGCACCTTTATTTTTTTAAACTGGGTGTAAACTTTCGCGGGTCCTAAGAGAGTATTCAAAGAGAAGAAGATAATACTATGGCAAAGACTACTTATCAATATTATTTTTTGTGAAATGTTGATCTCCATTCACAGATTAAAAACAAATATAACCTACAGATAAAAAGCAAGAAAATAGCCATTTAATTTTTTTTCAAACGCATCCATAGCAACGTAGCATAGCACATCTCTGGTGGAAAAGCACCCTTACACTCCGCTGAAAGTTTCCTCCAAGTGTAATAGGTAGATCTAAAGAACTATTATAATGACATAAACTATGCCACTGATGCAGTGTGATTTATAAATACTTCAGGGTCAACACAATTTCCATCATTTTCAGGGTTATTAACTATTTACAATTGCAAATTATTATGCTAGCAGTTCGTAATCCTGTGGTAGAATATAGGTAATTTATACATCTATATTCTAAATAATAAGTTTCCAAAAATACAAAATTAAGGAAGATTTTTTTTTTTTTTAAACGTTGCTCCACACTAGGAATTTCTCCTGTATCATGGGTGCGTTCACAAACATATAAAGTCACATACACAAATACCCAGACCCGAAACAACTATCTGCAGGCCATACAAATATTTGTTCCGTGCGGGGATCGAACCCGCGACACGCAGCGCAGCAGTCCAATCGCTTAGCCACTACGCCAACCGTGCCGTCGAATATTGTTTTATTACAGTTATAAAAAATGTTTTGATCATATTATTATATGTGAGAAATAAAAATATGACAACTTTTTATCTATTTATTCATCAACATACATAATATCTACATTTGCACAAATAAAATATATTTTTACTTAGAATTACATCAGTAATCTGTTTTAAAGACTGATATAATACTTTATCGTTCGTTTTGTTCCGAAATGTGAACACTGTTAATAGCCAATGTCGATTCTCGATTGATCAAATACCAACAATGTGTGGCCACATATCAACTCCTATAGTTACGATTATGCAGATGAATTTACAAGTACGTACATTAAATTAGTAAGGTAAGCAAACTAATATTTACAGTTGAGAGTTATAATCATTGATTTTATATAATTTAAAAGGGAAACAGTGCTTTATCAATACCAGAGAACATTAACAATTTAGATATTTTCCAAACAGACACAGGCAGCTTGTAGAAGTTAAATCTATTCAACAATAGTTTCTTTTCATCTGTCCTCAAAGATGTTCTAATAATAAATGTAAAATGTTGTGCTCTTCAATACTAAGATAACAATAGGGTGTTACTGATGCCTATATACAATGTCATCAGCATCACCCGTGTTTTTTGTGTCCAATGGAAAATAACTCACACCAAATACGAAATTTATGTACATTATATTTTATTACTATGTATAACATGGGATACAGACTGACCAATCAAAGCTTTTACAAAACTTGAAACAAGGTTTTATGGAATGTATAAGCCTTATAAATGACAAGGTATGGTACTGTAGTTATGTCAAGGCAGAGCTTTATATTAGGCCACGGAAACTCTAAAAACAATATGTACCAAGTCATTTGGACGTAAGGACACTGTTATGGTTCAATACAACACAATCTCGACTGGTTACTGTTTAGTTGTCAATAAAATACTGCAATACAATCCAAACCTCAGTTCAAATATCTGAAATCTTAGCACAAATGCCTTATCATATGAAACAACAATTAAAGAGAATGTATAGTACAGATATAACATCAAAAATTTAATTTTACTTTACGCTACTTGACTACGGAGTGCTAAGATCAGATATTTTAATGATCATTAAGATTAAAAAAATAATTTACATTATATAAACACATCAACAAAGAGTAGGCAGGAAAGATACACAAGTTCAACACTGCTATGATATAACTTGAAGCTTCTCCGATGACAAGTAAGTATGAGCACTGGACACTCGGATTGTTAGGGTAGGTCAAGGCTGGTAACGTCCAGTGCTGTTGTAAACTGAAAAAGTAAAAAAAACCATTTTATTATGACAAATACTTTAATTGGAACAGATTAAGATTAGTTAAAGAATACTTAATTATACATTGTTAACAACAAGTTTATTACGTTATTCAATTGCATACAATATGTAGGCAGGAAAACAAAGACAGATTGATTTACTTCAAGTCTGTCAAGTGACTAAAACATGCTGTAACATACACTTAGATTTCTGTACTCTCAAGATCATGTGACCTAGATATAAAGACCTGATTTTATTACTATCATTTAGAGACCAAGATCACTAAAATATTATTAATTCAATAATCATTTACTGAAATAGACCAAATGAGCACTTATTTAAGAAATTTCAAAATTACTCAATATGATTTATTTAATTCTAATTGGGGTGAAAATAGTCTGTCATTTTATACAATTGAATCATGTGCTATGAATCATATTCATGGTTCTATAAGAAGGTATACATTTTTCACATTTACTAATTACAAGATACATACAAATGTTGTTAATACAAATTGGTACTTACACTTAAGATTCAAGATTTATATGTTCTTAAATTAGGCATTGCCCATTTTGCACTTTGATGTCATGTAGATACCAACAATAAGACCAAAGAGACCAATGGCTGATCCGAAAATCTCTACAATTAGGATCTTGACGAAGAGAGCAGCATTAGCTGCATCAGCCAAGGCAGCACCAGATCCGACGATACCCACAGCGATACCACAGAACAAGTTGACTAAGCCCACGGCGAATCCAGCTCCGAACATCACATAACCAGCCATATAGTTTTGGTTCTTAATGCTTTCGCTAAGAAAGGGTTCCGTGTACTTCTCCAACATTCCTGACAACACGATGGCAGTGATGAGCCCGTAGATGGCGACGGCTTCGCAGAAGATGACGGAGATCAAGTTCTTGGTCTTGATTCTGGGAGTTTTGATTCCTCCGCCGACTATGCTCACTCCGGTCGTGTGGATGCCCATGGCTGCGCCCACCACGGACAGGGAGACGGCAAACGCGATGCCCAAAGTGCACCACATGTACGGACTGGTATTCTCCAGGAACCATCCAAAACTCAGAGTCTCACCCTTTCCTTGGAAAAGGTAGAACATTGACACAATCGTAATCGCGAACACCACCATCAGGAAAAACAGGTAACTTAGGAAGTACCTCATCTTGAAATATATTATTTAGCAAATTGGAGCTGTTTTACCCGATATTCCCGAAAGGGACGGCCTTTTTTCGCCCAATTTTTGCCTTGACAGAAAACTCAAAAGCGAAGAGGTCTTGTGATCACAAGTTGTCAGAGACAATAAAAGGGTTACCATGCTAATATGATGTTTATTTAAAGCTCTTGTGACCTTTTCTGGCGGTTGTAAAAACTGATAATATTTAAACGAAGGCTTTCAGAGATCGCGAAAATAAATTCAACGGAATGAAATACACGTGTTTCATTACCTCTAAGTATGCCCACAAATTATTATTGTGCAAATTGTATTAAAGTTTCTTGTTGCCATTGAAATAATATTCAATCGTGTCAATACACTGCGTCAATCATACTAGTCTATGACTTACTTTGAGACTCGGTTGCTTGGTGGTTGGCCAACACCTCTATAGAGGAACAAACTACAGAGACGGAATGGCTGGGCATTCTCATCTGCCTAAGTTATCATCATCTACCTGCCCTTGTCCCATTCCATTTGGGGTCAACATGTTTTCTTCTTTCTAACACTGACCTACAAATTGCAAATAACTGGACAAGTGCAAGTCGAACTTACACATGAAAGGTTCAGTACCATCATAGTAGGGAAGCCACCTTTAATTTGTATTATTTCTTGTTATAGTGGCAACAGAAAAATATATTTCATGTTATGTTTGTTTTTCATAGTGTTTGTATGAATGAAAAAGTTATATTTGCGGTTTTTTAACTGTGCTATATCTCAAAAAATATTTCAAACCAACCTTTGTTGAAAGTTTTCATTGCGATCTACAGCATATATATATATTTTTGATTTTTCACACTCTAAGTAAAGTTACACATTTTACCACTTTGGAAGTGTCTATCTTTCAAACGATTGACTTTGAAAAAAAAATGGTTTTAGAAACCTCAGTGTAATTTTAAAGACCTATCATCTATAGACATCCCACACGAATAGATTTGATGAAAAAAGTTTTTTTTAGTTTCAGTTCCATGTGTCCCCATATCCCCCTTAATCTGTTATTTTTTATTTTATATAAAAATCGTAAAGCGGTTTACAGAATACATCTACCTACCAAGTTTCAACTGTGTAATATTAATAGTTTCCGAATAAAGCGACTGTGATATACGGACGGACAGACAGACAACGACATGACGAATCTCTTAGGGTTCCGTTTTTTGCCATTCGGCTACGGAACCCCAAAAATGTAAGAAAATTTGAATTTCGCTGGCTATAGGAATGTAAACAAAATGTTTATGATTATACTTTTGAACATTTTTCGAGATTTTACTTGAGAAAAATGTGAGGCTAATTTTTTTTTGCGTGACTGATTAAATAAAATTAATTAAATCGAGCAGTGGTAGTTTAATCAATCATTTTGGTATGTTATTATTCAGATAATCTGTGCACTTGTAGTTGTCTGTGGTGTTTTTTTTGTGTACGGCAGGGCTGTATTATAATGTACTCTGAGTCTGTGGTGTAGAGACTCTTTGGTGTAGAGGTAAACTTCCTTCCATTTTTCCAATGTGGTATTTAATTTGTTTTACAAAATGTGATCCCTTTTACCGTTTATTTACGTTAGCATAACTAAGTTGGGTATGTGTTACAATGCTATGAGAAGATGGTGCAGTGAAATAACTATGAGGCCCGTGAAGTCATTACTTAAAGATGTTGTCAGCTTATGCCAGGTTTATCGTCCGCCACTTCTACCTTGCACTTTTCACTGTAACTGGGATCTCAACCATCCTTACTGTGATCCCGTTAGTATGTCATGATTTACCATCATTTTCTGATCCTATAGTTGGATTTGAAACGCGAGGAACAACCCTAGCGCATCGGTTCATTGCATGGGAAAACCTTATTGATGAATCGAGACCTTCTAAACGGCTTGCAGTTAATCCACAAGAAATTGAAGATCAAATACGCATGAACCAAGCATATAACAACAGAACGCACCAGGACAAACCAAGATCAGGTCGAGGGCGCTCTAAAAACAAAGGACGTATTAAAAAAAAAAAAGTTGACCACAACAATGACACGAATTTTGAAAAGAACTGGCCGCTATCAGAATCTAACATATCTAATACCCATGTTCATTGGGGTTTTGGAAAAAACAAGACATTCGAAGATGAAAACACAGTTTTCCTAAGAAACCATACAAGAAAACAATGGGTAACAATAAAAGAAATGCAACGCAAACCTGACCAACCCGTACATCACAACTATGCATCGGGGACCTGTGGACCACCTATATTAGATTATGCTCATTTAGTTATTACAAATACAGATAACACATCTCTATTAACGTTTGAAAATGTACAAAGAATGTGTAGACTACAGTCAATGCTTGTAGAAATTGGTGGAGCGGAATATTATAAGATGTGCCAAAGGGATCTTCATGCCGAAGATCTCTGCTGTCCGGTGTGGAGTGTGCCAAATTACATAGCTTTAATATCTGGCCAGAGTTCCTGTGAAAATTTAAGTAAAGAAGATGTGAGCAGTGCAGTAACAATTCTGAAGAAGTGTGCAGGTTATTTTCATGATTTCTCACTAATGGCCTCTTGTGATTTAGATAGGTGTAAAGTCCCTAAGTATTGTTCTCAGTATGATGCTATATATAATTTATTATTCTATTTAATAGATTCACAAGCATTCACACCCACCCATCTCTCTCAGTCATTTGTAAAGAATGTCATGGTCTTCCTACCGTTACCAAGCAGTAGCACCGTATTACCTTATTACAAGCTATTGCAAAATTCAAATTTATCTTATGAAACACTTGTTATACCTGCCATGGACTTTGGACTGAAAAATGCATTGTTTGACTTATGGGTGATACAAGATACATGGCTGATAGGGTTAGGTGGTGTGTTTGTATTTGTGTGTGTGTGGGTCTATACAAAATCTATTATTCTTACTATTCTGTTATTTATAGCTATTACATATTCAATTGGTGTAGCATACTTCTTGTATGTATATGTGTTTAATCTGAATTTTTTTCCCTTTATGAATTTATTAGTAATAGTTGTTGTGATAGGTATTGGAGCTGATGATGCGTTCCTCTACGTCAAAGTTTGGAAAATGGTTAGTAAGCAGCTCATTCGAGACAATATTGTTTGTCAAGATAATGCTCTAAGTGACATTAAGAATGTCTCTAGTGCTGGTGAGACTATACTCATTCAAATACTTATGGAGACCATGAGGCACTCTATAACCACTATGAGCATCACTACTTTGACCACTGCAGTAGCCTTTCTTGCCTCCTGTGTAAGCTATATTCCAGCCATAAACTGCTTTAGCGTGTTTGCAGGTACAGCTGTTCTAGTCAACTTTGTTTTAATGATAAGTTTGTTGCCTGCATCAGTATTCATAGTAGATGTTAAACTGTGTACAAAACGAAGACAGTTTTTAGCTGTAATTCATAAAATGATTTGTGAATTTTGTGAAGATATCAGAGTGATGCTGAATATATTTATTATAACATGTGTCACAAGATTGTACATAATGTTTGTTATAGTATTGGGTGCTATTGGAATTGGCAGTCTTGTCATAGTTTTCTACTTTCCTGGCCTTCAATTGCCAGATTCAAGACAATTTCAACTTTTTCAAACCTCCCATCCTTTTGAGCAATATGACATGCTCTACAGTAGTAGGTTTCTATTTGAAAGATTCGGAAAAGATATTGGCACAGGTAGTAAAATGCCTCTTAGATGGGTGTGGGGTGTAAAAGCTATAGATAATGGAAATCACATGAACCCGGCTGCAAAGGGCCACTTAGAGTTTGATGAACAATTTTCAGTATCGGATCCTGAATCTCAAAAGTGGTTGGCAGAATTTTGTAAAAGAATCAAAGCACAACCATTTTTCCAGCAAACATTAGGACCTTTGCTTCCCAATTGTTTTATTGAAAGCTTTAAAATGTACATGAGTAGACGGTGTATTGACCATATTGACAAAATAAATAGGAGTCCATGCTGTGAGACTTCAGTGTTTCCTTATAAAAAAGAGGTATTTGATTTCTGTATCATTAAAGCTATGGAATCTTTGTATCAAACTCCCCGCGAGCTCTTTATGCCGGGTGTGGCAGGACCTAAATTTCTTAGAAGTGCTAGTCCCCCGACAGTCGCAGCTATAGTAGTAGAATTTGAAAGTGTTGTGCCATACTCAATGTCGTACAAAGAGATGGATTATTTTTACAATCAGGTAGAAAATTGGACACAGCTAGAGTTGAAAAATGCGCCATCGGGAATGAAGTGTGGCTGGTTTTTGTCAGACTTACAGTTTTATGATCTACAAAAAACATTAGCTAGCGGAACTGTGATTGCCCTCATCCTATCGGCTGCATTAGGTTTTATAGTACTTGTACCGGCAACATTGAGCCTCGTGATTAGCACGTGCGCTTTGACAGCCATGATATTTTCCGCAACTGTAACTATAGCTATACTAGTATTAAATGGTTGGAAGCTCAATATTTTAGAAAGTGTAGCTATATCTACTTCGGCAGGGTTAGCTGTGGATTTTAATCTACATTATGCGCTAAGCTATGCAAATGCTGTCGGTTTAAAGTCTGCACGAGTCAAATGTGCATTGTCAGCATCTGCAGGTCCAACTGCTGCCGCCGCGCTAACTACTGGCTTTGCTGGCATATTTTTATTGCGCTCTAATCTCTTGCCTTATTCTCAGATAGGTTCGTTTTTGGCTCTAATAATGGTAGTCAGTTGGACTTATGCAACATTTTTCTTGTGTTCTTTATTGCACTTAGTTGGAAGTAATTCAATAAAAGAGTCACCCGCTGAGGACCGAAAATCAGTATCGCGTGTAAGTTCCGTTTGTTCAGGGGTGCCTAATTTAGAGAGCCACGAATTAGAGCATCTAGCTGACAGCAATCGGACTAATCTCACACACTCACGAAGTCCCTCGAATGCTAGTGCCACTACTGTTGTTTTGCATGACGATTACGAAAATTCTCACAAAAAAATTGTTAAGAAGTCTAGTGATACGAGTAATAATAAAGTTTCTGAAAATGACTGAATGTTAGAACTACTTATTAGTACCTAGTTTAGTAAGGTAAATTTTGAAGTATTTTTTTATGATAAACCAGTATTATTTTTTTATGTTAAATGCTGTTTTTACTCATTTATTATTGTAGTTTTGTCTTTGTAAATATTTGTGACATATAAATTCAATTTATAGGAATGATTGATGTGACAATAATTATCACATAAATATTCACATGGGAGTATATAAGATCATAACGAGCTTAGCTTGCATGTTGAGTTACATAACACACCTACTTAAAATATTGTTTTTCTATTCGTCTGAGGAGGTACTTATGTACTAATACTAACAAAGAATATATGTATTACTATAAATTATGATATTATCGTGATCTGATGTACTTACTTTACAATTCTATAGGTAGATACCTGTATAAGAATTTTTTAAATGTTACTTTGCATTGTTATTTTATTGATGTATTCTTATTATAAGTATAAATGTCAATTCACACTCTCGATGAAATTGTTAATGCATTTACCTAAAGTATTTTATTCTGTACCTATGTATTTATTTACATTTATGTAGGTATGATAATACCCACTTATCCAATCAAGTAGGTACTTACTCTGTTTTTTTTTACTAAATTAATTCGCAAGTAGTCAGCTAAAAACAGATCGTTTGAGGAGCGAGAATTTATTATGACGGTATCGTTAATTCTCACTTCCAAGTACGTAACTGTCGCAAGTGTGATTTGCGTCAGGATTCGTGAAGTCTTATTATTTCATACAATGCAGAAGGCGATCACTTGTAAAGTCAGGTCAGGCAGTCAGGTATATAGGTACACTAGCTGATGCCCGCGGCTTCACCCGCGTGTATGTCGGTCAAATTATATATTAAAACCTTCCTCTTGAATCACTCTATCTATTTAAAAAAACCGCTTCAAAATCCGTTGCGTAGTTTTATAGATTTATTTTAAGCATACATAGGGATGTTGGGACAGAGAAAGCGACTTTGTTTTACACTATGTAGTGATAATATAAACTAAATTAAGATAACGCCTAAAAATTACACAAAGGATAGCAAAAATTTAAAATATTTTTGTTACAAAATTGTTACTACTAATCATAAAAAATAAGAATATTATTATGCCTGCTAGGGATATCAAATATACAGTAATTTTTAAAAAGAAAATGTAAGTTAGACTGTCTTCTATGTTTTGAATAAATTCATGAAACCATGAACTATTTATTGATTTGGATGTATAAAATCTACGAATTAAGATTTTTTACTAATCAGATGTATCGAATGTTGACTTAATGTATTATTCATAATGTAGTACTTATAGATAATTGGATAGCTGCCCACGGTAGCGACAAACTTATAAAAACATAATTGTGTTGTATGAAACGAATTAAAATGTTAATTTTTGTATGTAACGGGGTTTTATTCTTTCTTACTACTTTTCGCAGGTCAATGTCGGGATATAAGTTGATTAAAATATGATTTGCGACCGTTAAAAAAAAACGGGCCACTTTCCACAGCCAGCAGTGGTCGGCGACAATCTTGAAAACGTTTTGTATGGAATCACCGCACTCGTGTAGCGAATAGCGTCCATACGTCACTCCGTGTTTGCGACACGCCAGCGGTGGTGAACACTTCCTGTTACTTTCACCGCCCGCTTACATGTGCATGTACGGATTGAGTGATCCTCTCTATCCTCATTCATGGCAGCCACTGACCATCTTTGTTTGCGCGGTACCAAAGAGAGTGGCACGCGACAGCCACCGGTGGCAGTGGACAGTGGCCCACTTTTGTGGAGCCTTACCTCCAAAGAAGAATGGGCAGATTTTCCCAAGTATTGTAGCACTTCGAGTGCCTAATATCTTTGTACATATAAAATTCTACTGTACCTATAACCTGGAACGGCTAGACCGATTTTGATGAAACTTTCTGGGGATATTTCAATGGGTTCCTCTTGGATGGTTTGAAAACACAATTCGACCCGCTGCTGCGGGCAGGACGACGTCTGCCAGGTCCACTAGTATCAATATTTAAAGGTTTAATTTTGAAAAAACTTGTTTTGTTTGACTGTGGTGCTGAAATCTACATCAGTAGGTAGGTATAAAGTTACAGAAGCTTAAAGGTAAATCACATCAAAGTGTTTACGTCTATGTAACGTATGCGTATTTGTCAGAAATTCTAAAAGAACTTAACATAATAATTATAATGTGTATGCCACTTCTTTTGACATGGAGCTGGAAGGTATATAGGAACCATAGGAACTCCGGTATAAAACGACATATCCCTATCGAGTTTGGACTCGTATGATTTGTCTTGACGAGTACTTGGCCTCTAGGCGGTTTCCAGGGTTTGATGATGGAGCTAGAAGGTGGCCATAGAATCCATTTTGTACCAAACCATATCCATTTGACAGTTAATCGATGGACACTATGATAGCCACTGACATTTAAAAAGATACGCAATAGCCCTGCTAGGCGCCTCATCAGAGTAAGCCCCCACACCGGCACCCCATATAGATAAGACCGCACGACCCCCGCGTAAAGTCAAACATCGGAAAGTGCTCGACGAAGATCCACCGGCTGTCGAGGACGAGAGGTAGGTACCTACATCATTTTTTATACGGGGCCCCCGTCCCACGGGGACCCCCGATGTGCGTAAGCAAAAATTAATAAAAACTTCCTAAATTATTTTAAAATTTTTAGAAATGGCAAAAGTCAAAAATTAGAATTCAGGATCAGAAAAATTCATTAAGGTGGATGCGCCAACCGACCCTCCATACATTTTTGAAATACACCTTTACACGACACACAGAGACTTTTTCTTTAAAATTTATCATTTTATCACTTCTCAACAATGGAAAGTGTCCGCAATCGACCTTTTTGGGCATTATCTTACATTATTTAACGAGAAAAACAATAGTGAAATCCCGGCAAAATTTGACACTTCTTTAGTAGTGTGCGTGACATTTGACAAATAATGACAAGTAAACTTGTTTAGACTATGGCACGCTAGATGGCGTGCAGGTGCAGACGATCTTATAATAATTCTGTTAAATCAATAATTAGTTTTAATTATTTCCTTTCCAACCGTTCAAAAAAATAACAATATAAAATAACATAAAACTGATGACATCAATTTTGTTTTTTTTTTAATGTAAACAATTTTATTGTTGTATGGCAACATAAATACCAGTAGTCGTAGGAAGGTTTTATGCAACGATGCCGTTCTTGGTAACCTTGACCTACATGCAATATGTGGACGAAAAAAAGGCGTTGCCAAACTTCGTTCACTTGTTTGACTATTAGAAACTTAGAAAATACATTCCTAGCTCGGTAAGGCTCGGTTGTCCCGCGCTATATGATTTGCGCGCGGAAGTTCTTGCGTACTTATTATTTTGTATGCTATGCATTTTCATTGATTTAATTGCAATATTTCTCCAGTATACATTTGATTCATATTATCTATTATACTGTATTATTGTAATTCTAATTTATCGTAGGTATAATAGTTAAATATTCTAAAAACACAATTCTATTTTCGGTGGTATTAGAAACATCAAGTTGGCCCGTGATTTTTATGAAATCTCGTCACAATACTAATTACCTACGTCATACGTGTCAGTGATGAGTACAAAGTCAGTGTTTCTTAGTATTATTTGAATAATATGTTTTTGGTCAACAATAAATAAAATTATTTTAAATCGGTAAACTACCAAAGTAGGTAATCACAAAATTAAACTTGCAAACATTTGCAAAATATGGTTTTGCCGGATTACGTCACCTTTTACGCATTTTGCAAACAGTTTCAAACAGACACACATATTTAAATATATATAGTTTGTTTTATTTTGTAGTAGATACCTACCAAGCTTTTTCACGTTGAAATTTGTTATGGTGCGTTCAGAAACAAATATAATTCAGTTACAATCTGTTTTTTTTCTGTTCCGTGCTTTATTTTGAACAAGTTATTATAATCTGTTTTTTTTTTCTTATTCGTTGACCAGTTCTACGAGGAATCTAAAGGTAACATTGAAATATAAAGATAAGTAAAATTTTATTACGTACTATAGCGGAAAACGTTTCCGAACGCTCCCATTTCCCTGGCCGTAAGAGGGCCAATAGAGGACAGCCGCCTCAAAGATATTCACCAACGCGCTAGCATGTTTGCTCCCGCGCCTCGCGCCGACCAATCACTGATCTGTCGTCGCGCCGCTACTCGGCCGCTGATTGGCTTTCGTAGCGTTATAGTTTTAAGTTCTTATGATAATGTTGTTTTGAATGTTATAACTTATAATGTTGGCACTGGGTAAGAGAGATACTTTTGAGATGGCAGAGTTTTAACTTGTGTAATGTGTTTATTCCTGAGTTTCAATTAAAGTTTAAACGGTGAACAAGACTTTATTTTAAGAACTGACCCACCCCGACTATAGTACATCTTTTGAACGCAACCCAATTGACATTGAGAGTTGAAGGAAAATCCGTCTGCACTTCTCCTGCACTTGCGATCATTTTCAATTGATTGTGGAAGCTGGTCCAAATAAAGGCTTATCTGAGATATCTGGGTATCGCATAGTGGACTTGAAGCATGTAATAGAGTGGGCATATTTCTGGAAAGACATTGAAATATGTGTGAATCTTCACAAATTGAATTTGTTAGTGAAAGACATGATGGATTTCGAAGTGAATTAATTTTCAAGTGCTGTGATCGAGCGTGGAAACATTGGTAGCAGTAATAAAATAAAAACTGCATTTGTGTGGGCAACTGTGACTTCTGGTAGCTTTTACACTCAAGCAGCTCACATAACAAGTCTTATGGATATTCCAACAATGTCAGCCAATAAATTTCGTCGAGTTGAAAGAAAATAAGGCAGTGTGTGGTTAGAACATTTGACAGAGGAAATTAAAATTGCTGGTGAACAAGAAAGATCAATTGCTATTCAAAAAGCTCATACGGGCATAACTTTGACTCGTCATCTGGTATGGTAAGTTAATATTTTACTAAAAACAAATTTGGTTCTTTATGACTTTTTTATTATGTGCATTATTTACAAGTGTTGCTTTTAATTTCCAGGCGTGCTTCTTGGTGTTAGAAACAAATATTGTTATACATGTCAATATTATGGGAGGAGAAACATGGATATGAAAGCACATAATTGCTGCAAAAATTTTACTGGACCATCTACAGCAATGGAATCGGAAATTATTGTGGAAGGCTTTCAAAAGAGTGAAGAAATACATCAACTTCGCTATTTGAGTTTTATTGGTGACGGAGACTCCTCTGTGTTTGCAAAATTGATAGAGAAAGTGTCATATGGGAACATCATAAAAAAAAATTAATGCAAGAATGACGTAATCAAAAACTATACCAGTGCACTCTACAAGGTAAATGAATAAATCAAATTTGTAAGTCATCCCAGGATCAGTGAAGCATATTATTCTGTATTTATATTTTGTTCTTTTTAGATCTTGGCCAACACTAAGCTCCCTCTTTCTGGGCGAAATATTTTGAAGCCAAAGATTATGAAGCTTACACTAGTAGCACGGAAAATTATCATCTGTAGCAGTGAGCATGTTACTACTATGGCAGCAGATTTGAGAAATGGCCTGCATCATGTATTCGGAGTACATGAAAGCTGCAAGGATTATTACTGCAATGTAAATAAAACATAGACAGATGGAACTGAAAAGAAGGAAGAAGATCTCGTAGAAAGTTTGAAAAACACTGCTCCAGAAGTGTGGGCTCTCATTTATGCAGCCAATGAAAAAATTGCTTTGAAGGCTTCAAATCCTTCTGCAACATCAACATCAGTTAGAAATTCAAGCAAATAAGAGAAGTAAAGTTTTATTTCAGAGCAGCTTTGGAGATTGACGGTAAATAATATTTTGAAGTGAATGGTAAATAATATTGGTCAAAAAGTAAGAATTATATGCTAAGTATGTTTTCTTTGTTGCAGCAACAGTGTAGCAGTTGGTTCAAAGAAAGTTTCAAGGCAGAGGGCGAAATCAACAAATCAAATGATTTTTGTTCTAATTGTATTATGGTAGTAGTTTGTTTAGAATCTACATTATCATTGTATATTTCTTTTTATTTTGTATCAAAAGGTGAAATAATACTTCTTAGGTATACTTACTTCATATAAAGAGCTTTATATTTTCGTTTTATTATATGCTTTTGTTGAGTGCTTCGAAATTAGGAAATATTTTTTTCACCTTCCTTGTTATTATCTCATAATAAATCGTTTTAGATTTGTAGCTCTTGTCTAGGAATTATAGTTTCTTACGTGTTATGAAATGTATAATTATTGTAATAATTGGTACTGTTACTAATCATAAGTGTTATTAGTTTTGAGTGATTATGCATGTATCAGCATTTAATTATGTTACTTCAAATTCTTCTGGTTTGATAAAAAAAACAATAGTGTAGGTACCTAATGTAGTAAAATAAAACTGGGTTTTATTGTAATTATTGTTGACATAATTTATTTTCCAAAATTAAATAGTTTACACCAACAAATATACCTTTTATTTTTTAACAATCGTACATAATAAAATATACCGACTCACGAACAGTAAGTCGTGGGTTCAAATCCAGCCAGGCGCATTACTTTGTGGAATGTATTGCATCACCACATGCTCTCAATAAATATGAAGCAAATCATGGTGAGATGTCCTTGAACCAAAAATTTGAAGACGTGACATCTACCCCACTGGGCCCGCGTGGTGGCCGTGTCCCAGCAGTGGGAACATTATAGGCTGATGATGATATACCGTAGCAGGTGGCGTTCTGTAGTTCTGCCAACCCAATCTACCCATAAAGAAAAATGAAAAACATTTTTTTTCATTCACTCCATCTAGTGTTCAATCTTCGTAAATGTACTCGCTCACCGGCTCACGTCTGTGTGTGTAAACGACGCTATATTCAATGGCAGATGTTAAATTACACCTTTGTGTCGAATTAGGTGGATATTATGACAATGATGTGACCCAGTTCGATAAAACGTAATGTCCGATAACCGCAATTGCTACTCCTACGACTTAATAGTTTTCCAATTACACAAAAACACAAATAAACTAAAAATGTTGACTTCAACGCCATCTAGCGGGAAAATGGCTGGGAGCAGCCTGTGTGATTCACCTTAAATAGATCAGTTTGCCGAAAAAAAGGCAAGGAGAGTGTATATTGCATTTGAATTGTTTGTAAAAATGTCGGAAAAAGAGACGGATAATTATGATGAATAATTTAATTTTCTTTTAATTTTATGCAAATATTTTTTTTCTTTTGTGAGAAAAATTTTACCCTTCATAATAAAGGGCCCCCCAACAATTTTTTATATGGTGCCCCGCCAAGGCACGCTACGCCACTGGATGTGAACCCCTACTCTACCGATATTTGGCATCCCGCTGGTGGTCTCATCTGTTCCGAGAACCATGGAAGCATACATGGCTTCGCACTTGTGTAGGGCCACCTGGAGACTGAACTGCCGGACCCTGGTGCGACACAACCTGGTGTGCTAGGGCCAGCGTGTCATCAGCGCAGCAAACTATCACACCGCCACCACTACCACCACTGGCAACAGCTAGTTACTTATATCTGCTGTAGTTATTTATGCTGCTGTTGCCAGCGGCTTCGCCCGCTACAACTCGAAAATTATCCCACGGGAAGATAAAATCGGGATAAAAACTATCCTATGTGTTAATCCTGGTTATAAACTATCTGTATACCAAATTTAATCCAATTTATCCGTTCATTGTTTTTGCGTGAAAAGAGTAACAAACATCCATCCATACACACAAACTTTCGCGTTAATTGAAAAAAAATGTTTGTTTTTACTTTGAGGTCCCTGAGAGTAAAATAAAATACATTTATGTGATGAGGGCAACTAATAGTTCAACATAATTAATAATAATAATATTTTTTAATAATAATATTTTATTTAAATCGTTGTTACAGTACAGTAAATCCTTAATCTAACTTAACGTTAATAAAAAAAATGTAACAAATTAAATTTTAACAAGCTTATAGAATAGAGGTCCCCAAACTAGGCTGTGCCTGTATCTTGGGGGCCGGAGTTACGTTAACTTTAAAATAATAAGTACTTATTATCTACGAACAAAACAAAATTGGTAATTAAAAGTAAGTAAAATTTAAAGTAAGAAAGTAAAGTAAAAAGTTTATTGATGATATAAAGTGAGTATTCTAGCTTGTTGTATGTTAGTGTGTATGAGTATGACTGGGTGTGTGAGTATGTGTGTGTGTATGTGTTGTGTGTATATGTATGTGAGTGTGTGTGTGTGTGTATTTTTATTTTTGGTATAATTTAGTTAACTTGAAATTTCTTCCGTCTCTTCATACGATAGGTTGGCTAACCATTTTATCAAAGTTTTTTTGCATGAAAAGTTGTTCAAGTCTTGAATGTTGCAGCTTTTACTAATTCTATTGTAAATATGGATATGTGAGTAGAATGGGCATCGTCTGGCTAACAGACTATTTGCTTCTGGTGGGGGAATGTAGAGGACGCGTTTCGAGATAATTTTTTCGTAGTCGGATCTTTTTTTTAGGGTTTTGTGAACATGTAGGGTTGCTTTTAAAATAAATAATTGCCGCACCCTTAAGACATCAAACTCCTTATAAATAAAATCTGTTGGGTAGCGAAAAGGTTTTCTTAAAGCTACTTTTATCACTGCTCTTTGAGCTCTTTCTACCTCTATAACAGTGCTTTTCCCGGCTGCACCCCAAACAGAAATCCCGTATTGAAGTACTGACTGACACAAACCGAGGTAAATTGTACGTAGAATTTTAAATGGTGTACAGTTACGTAGTTTTTTCATAACGTGTATCAGCTTCCTAACGCGACCAGAGAGCAAGTGTATGTGAGATTTGAATGAGATGTTGTCATCTAGTGTGATGCCAAGGTATTTAATTGAGGCAGTGTGATCTATGACTAGGCAAGAACAGTGTGTTAGCGGTGAAGTCTGGTAACTGCAGCATGTGTGGTATTTAAGTACAAGATGACGTGGAGGTCGAGAGGCTATTGTTTTGGAGAATGTTATGAATTTGGTTTTTTTTATATTTAGAGTCAGGAGATTTGCATCAAGAGCCTTAGAGACAGTTACTAGTCCGATCTCGGCAAGGTGGTACACTTGTTCCCAAGTTTTACCGTGAAAAATTATCACTGTGTCGTCAGCATACGATATTATTTCAGCGTTGTTTAATTGTGAGTTTAAAATATCATTCATATAGAAGCTGAAGAGAGTCGGGCCGAGTGTGCTGCCTTGTGGAATTCCAAAAGCGATGGGAAGTACGTCACTTGATTGTTCATTTACTTTGACCAGCTGTTTGCGATCAGATAGGTAACTCGTAAACTTTTTGAAATTATAACCATATAGTCTATTTATTGCTATTCGGTGTTTTAATTAAGTTTTAGGTTTGCATGCTGAATGTAGTAAGCAAAATATGTGAAAGCTCGTGGCTTAAAATAACTGCCACTCGGGTCGATCTTTAGGTAAAGCTGTGCTTGCCTAGGTCGGTCTGTGGATGGGTGACCGCTCGACATACCGAGTTTCCTCCGTGCCTCGGAAAGCACGTTAGGCTGTTGATCCTGGGTGCCATATATAGATTTTTGGCAGTCGTTACAGATAGTCAGTGACCTGAAATTTTGACATCCAGTCTTACCAAAGAGTATCGTATTACTTATCTGGGTTGTGGAGGTCAAATAGGCAGTCGCTCCATGTAAAATACTGGTATTCAGATGCATCCGGTTAGACTGGTAGCCGACCCTAACATAGTTGGGAAAAGGCTAGGCAGATGATGATTTCATGCAAATAGGCCCATTCTCCTATAGAGTATAGACGGCAAGATCGAATAACATTCTATTTTGGAGTCTTTTTAAGCATGTAAATAACTAAATGGAACTTAGTAGCTTGAGTAGCAAATAACAAAACGTAACATCAGATTGACAATCATTTACACATAGAAAATCTAGTTTGATACTTTGAAGCATTGATAGACTCTATCCTTGTCAGACATGCTGCAAACAATATACGCTATCCTGCTGTCAAATTTTACACTTCTGTCAGTAGACGTAGTGCTGGAACTGACGGACTGAATTAATTGGTGATTCACCGATTCACGCAAACAATAAATAGTAAATTCTCGCGTTAGTCATTCGTAATCTCGTGCGTGTGATAAATTATTGTTAAATAGTAATTTCCAAAATGTTTTCCACTAATCCCAACTATACTAAACTTAAAACTCACTTGAGACTAGCCATAAATAGGCTTAAGTTGCTAGAGAAGAAGAAAACAGAGTTAGCTCAGAAAGCAAGGAAGGAAATAGCAGAATACATTGCTGCTGGTAAAAGTGAAAGAGCTAAAATACGAGTAGAACATATAATCAGGTAAGTACAACAGTGTTCCTGAGTAAATGAAAGAAATTCCAGCAAGAACAAACCTGGCCTTGAGATAGTTTGATTACTTAAATTTATAGCATTGCGTCATGTCTTAATGGGCTGGGTATTCACTAGGAAAAAGGATCGTACAATTGTGTAGTTTTTTTTTTAACCATTTCTATGTCTGGTATCCTCAAAAGTCAAAACATAACACATTGCAGTGAAAAATTAAGACAAGCAAAAAGTAAATAGAAACAAAACAACTATTTACTTACTATTATAGATGACCTAAGTATTTTTGTCAGGTTTTTTAAATGTCACACTTGGCTGGTTCTATGTCCATTCTTCATGTATAACATGATTGATCAGAAACCTTTCTATCAACACTGAAATATCTTCTGAAAAGTAGACTTATGATAATTGATTTTCAGGGAGGACTACATGGTAGAGGCTATGGAAATAGTGGAGATGTATTGTGACCTTATCTTGGCGAGGTTTGGACTTGTGACACAGATGAAAGAGCTTGATGAAGGATTGGCGGAAGCCATCTCCACTCTCATATGGGTGGCACCGAGGATGCATACCGATGTACAGGTTGGTTCTAAACCTCTACTTAATAACAATCTTGGATTCACTGACACGAAACAACACACTGAAATGAAAACATGCGCTTAATGAGGATAAAAGTTGTCTGTTTATTTGTGTAAATGTCCATAAAGTTTCTTGCTCATTCTTTTCTATAGACAGCTACACCTTGGAATGGCTTGTGAGCTTAACATATTTTTTTTTTCTATTCAAAAGTGCTTTTAAAAGTGTAATTGAAATAAATGCTTTAATTCCTATGGTTACTACTTACGAAGGAAACAAAGAAAACTATAGAAAATCATTGGATTTTTTTGTCAATAGAAAATTTTGAAAAAGAAATTGCCACCATCAACAAAGCAGTTTAGCACAAAGTAATCTCAGTCATTGTAGACAAAGTACAGTCTTGATCATTATTCAGGATGGAATATTTAGTCATTTCTGTTATTCAAATAACATTACTGTGTAAGTGTGTAAATCGAAGATACTTTGTCATTTTATCTGCATTATGATGAATGAGTAATAAAATAAAATAATAACTAAGAATAGTAGAAATTATAATTATGAATAGTTGGGAAAAGGCTAGGCAGATGATGTTTGACAAATGACTTGCAGAGGGAAAATTTGCTACTTAAGCACTTGTCAACTGGCAACCAGGGTACTTTCTTCAAGTGATTTTTACTACCCTGGTCATTAAAAACATGCCTCCATATTAAGTTATAGAACTGTATATTTTTTTTATTAATGGCTTTGTGAACGTAATTGATATGGTGGGTTGATTTTTTTGATGACCAGTGTATAAATTAGGATGTCCACATTCTGCATTTAAGAGGCAACATTATGATCAGAAACTACACAAAACAGAAGTTTAAAAGGAGAACAAGCAGCCTTTGCTCAGCAGTGGTGCATGATATTTTTATTTATTTAGCTTTATTTTATCCCTTACATTTAGTTTTATACATATAATGTGTTGTGTACTTATTTATTTATTTGTTAGTATTTGTACTTGAAATGAGATTAGTATTGTTAGGTGTAAGGGCCGCCTTTTGCAGTGAAAGCCTCCTCCAAATTGTTCCAGGTGCATGATATAGAGAGGGTATAAAAGAATGGGGTCTATTATAGTTATCCTCATTAGGGAATCCCCAACAAACAGGAAGCCATTATCTTAATCACTTTAAACTTTCCTTATTTTGGTGACTAATAATATAATCAGTGATGGAGTAGGTACAGCTAGTTTTTTGTACTTCTGATACATTGTCTTACCATTTAGCCTATTAGAGGTTATTGAAAATGTCAAATGGTGCCAGAACTTTTTTATGAAACTGGGTTGTCCATGACTCAAAATAGACATATAGCATACCCCAATTAGCACTGGGCTTGCGTTGCCAACTCCGAGAGAGCTATGAAAGCCCTGTGTCCCAGCAGTTAAAACAGTAATAATTACTGATTATGTGTAGAGAGTAAAGGAACAGATATCGTTCTTACTTTTATTATTTACCTGTTCTCACCATTCTAATTACACGACTGCCCCAAAAAAAAGAGTTTTTAGCGTTCATGTATGTATGTATGTATGTATTGTAACGAGTCTTTTAAGCCTGTTACATACTATTGAATTCTTTGCTTTGATTTGTAGGCTCTAATGGTGGTGTTGCCTTATGAAAATTCATTTTTTGGTTGACTTGGATTCGTGAAGTGGTCACACTGAGTTTTATTTTCGATGCTGTCAAATTGACTTTGACATCTCTTGCTTTTCGACCTACAGCCTTGAATCAATGGAGTGATTTTTGAGCGCTCCAATAAAATCTCAAAATATAACTTGAGATGGGCGGCATCTAGTCCCTAATTATGTGGTAGCCGATTGCCCTTGTCATGATCCTAATTGGATAGCCTTTATTTTTTAAGGTAAGCGAATTCTTTGTGATTTCGGTCCGTTCCGCGTTGTCATGGCTATTTTGATAGCAGACGCTAATAGTTTCCGATATTTAATTGTTTCAGGATCTTTTAACTTCATTTTATAATTATTTGCTTGGATTCATTCATCTACTGATGACCACATTTTGATTTTTGGAAGAAACGGTGAGTTTAATTGTATATTGCTCGTAACGATTTCTGCAACGATTTCTAAATCGATCGCCATTTTTTATCCGCTAACGATTATTCATGTTTGTTTTCAGCCACAAGGCGTTTTTTTCCATATTACTTAAATTTTTGAGCGCACGCCCCTACCAAAATGCATATATCTTGGACCGCCGTTGGCAATCTCGGCGAATATCACCAAGATGCTCTTGGATAATCCATCAGGTTCCTAATTTAGTCGACGGAGTTTGGTATGGTTTATGATACATAACTTCAATTTATTTAAAAAAAAAAGTGCAATAATGACAGGTCTTAGAATAACAGCGATGTCATCTTAATTTTACACATTAGAGCTGTTAGCTTTAGAATTAGAAAGGAATTTTCAAACCAGCAGCCTTCGGGTAATAAAGTCGTTCTTACTTTTCATGATTGATTTTTATTGATGCCTTCCCGCTTGAAGATTAAAAGTCTCAAGCTCCCGCAGGTAAGTCTATCCTTGGCATAGTTTTGTGTGTACTCCAGGCGCCCGAATTTTCACTTTTACTTATTTTTATTTGGAGCACACCACACAGTTTAATTTCATTCATCTCACTCTCTTCTCATCACACACACACTTTTTTTTTATTATTACAATTGTCGCTCAGCGAACAGGGACTTGAAGTAGGTTTGTCTGGTACCTATATACTGTCATTATTGCACAATTATTAAATAACTTATGAGTCTATTGTTTGCATTAGTTTGTTCTACATTGTTACTTCAATAACTTTGTGTTTATTTTAATTTTTGACTCATAAGTAGTACTTAACTTAATTTGGTGAATCTTTGTAAACAATATTTGGTGTTTACTTATTGATAATTTTGTTTATTGACCTGTTTGTTTTAATAACATGTTTTTTTCTTAGCAAAACCAACAGAAATGTATAGCATTGACCGTGTTTTGTTGTTCTCAACAGTAAAGTTATTTTAAAAACTAAGTTTAACTTTTAAAGAAAATAATTTAATCTAATTGTAAGTACAATATTGTACATTTAATTTATCTAGATTTAAGCTGCTTGTAAGTGATTATTGCACTTTTAAAACGATAAAATTAACTTAGTAATTTTTCATGGGAATACCACATTGACTTCAATACTTAACCTCAAACTTGAGAATTTATTTTCAAACTTTTAACTTTTTGAAATTTAGTTTTTGCTTTTCGTTTGCTATTCGCCTTGCTGTTTGTTAGTCATGGACAAGGGAGTTCAGTCTCCGCCGCTTCAGGATTCGGGTGATGACGATACCTGTACTGCTGTTGATGCTTATGCTCTCAGTTAATATCATAGGAATTCTACCTAAAACTTATTCTGGTCATAGATACATACTTTCGGTTGTAGACGTTTTTACTAAATATTGCTGGTTCTTTCCAATGATCAATGCTACCACTAGAGTAATTTGTAAACATTTTGATAAAGAAATATTTCTCAAATTTGGTTGTCCAAAAATAGTAGTTTGTGACAATGGAACTCAATTTACTTCAAAACATTTTGTAGATTTTTTGAAAGGTTTTAATATAACCAAAATATTTTATAATACTTTGTATACACCTCAAAATAACCCTGTTGAGAGATATAATAAAACGGTCGAAACCTGCATATCGTGTTTTGTTAAAGATGATCATAGAACTTGGTCAAGTTTTTTGCTCAATGTTCAATTAGCTTTAAATAATAGTGTAAACCTTGCTACTGAGTTTACTCCTAACTTTCTGATGTTTGGTAGGGAGCTTATTCTTGATGCGTCATTACATCACTTTAGTAGTTCTGTTGATAACTTATCTCAACTAGAAATTTCAAATAGGAATGCAGTTTCTCTTAATTCACTTAGTGATATTTTTGTTAAAGTTCAAGCTTACTTGTTAAAGGGGTATAAGCGAAATGCCGCTTATTATAATAAAGGTCGGAAAGTCATTTCTTTTGGTGTGGGTGATATGGTGTGGAGAAGAAGTTTTGTTCAATCTCATGCTCCTGCATATTTTTCAGCTAAGCTTGCACCTAAGTTTGTAAAGTGTAAAATAACTGAAAAGGTTTCGGATAACGTTTATGTTTTGAAAGATATAAATAAAGGTTCAGTGGGACGTTATCATGTTAAAGATATTATTAACTTTTAATTTGGTTTCCAAGTGTTAGTCTTGATTTTAATAAATTCTGTTTGAAGGTCACTTTTGACAGTGTGATGTACGTGTGGATGGATGATAGGTTATCGGTGGTTTGAAAGATGTATGTTAGGTAACTTCTTATAAATTTATTGAATTTGAATTCTTAACATTCTAAAAATAAAACTTAGGCCATTTTTGTTAATTAAATACAATTTTTTTTCACACTAAATGTTTTTCACATCAAAGGATCTTATTTTATGTTTTGTTCGTTTTTGTTGGATTGTATAAGATCTTATTTTTTTAAGGGTAACCTTTTACCTGTTTACATTTTATTAAGATCTTATGTAACCCTACACTTCAGGTTATTTTTACCTTGAGATCAAAAAACTTATACTCAATTTCAAGTTTTTGTAATCTTTTTTTTTCATAGTTTGAAATCATTCTATTTTCTCTTCGTCATAAATAGTAATCGATTTTTAAATCTATTTTGTGCTGTTCATTGACAGAATTGTTTCTCATTTTTACTAGAGTTTCATTCTCTTTAATGATCGGATTTGACCTTGTTAGTAACGCGTTCATCCTGGACTTTACTTTTTAGGGTCATTCTGTAACCTTTGTTACAAAATGCCTTATTATTTTTTGAATCTTGGTGTAACTTTTGACCTTGATTTCGACTCTTTTTTCCATTGTGCTCGGAAAGTCGGTGGTGTTGTGCCGATCACGATGTGGGATTTCGGCTCCGGCCATATTTTTTCCTTTTTCCATTGTGTTGGACATTGTTGTTCCAATCACAATGCGGGATTTTTTTTTGACTTTCGTCATTCTTTTTCTTTGCGTTCGGAAGTTCGGTGGTGATGTGCCGATCGCATTGTGAAACCTTGGCTTTCGCCTTTTCGTTATTGAGATTTCTCATTGGAGATCTCAATGATTTTTTGTGTTTGTCTGTGTTTGGGAGATTGGTAGTGTTGAGCCAGTCACAGCAACATTCTTTTACAGCTATTGTGCTCGGGAATTCGGTGGTGATGAGCCGATCACAGTACGCTTTCCTTTGTTTCGTTGCAGGTTGTGCCTGTAACAATACTTTAAATAAGGTCTTTCAGCTTTATTTAAAAACTTTTGTTTGGAGTTTCAATTTTTTTTTGGATTGTTGGATACGGAGTTAGTCAGTGGCAATAGAGCCTAACTGCACTCATAGAGATGGTAGAGTTGGAAGCAGTTGACATAGTAGTCAGTGGCAATAGAGCCTAACTGCACTCAAAGTTGTACTGTTCCAAGTGGTTTGAAATTTTTAGTCAGTGGCGATGGTGCCTAACTGCACTAAAAATTGTAGTTTGTATTGGTAAATTGTTCGAATTCGTTTGAAATTTGTAGTCAGTGGCGATGGTGCCTAACTGCACTGTTTTTTAGTTTAGAAGCGCTAAGAGATTTCTCTCTTCGTTTCATTTAACAAGTTTTTATAACTTATAATTTTTTCTGTTTTTCACATATTTCATTTTTGACTTTTTGTCATTTGCATGTTTTTACTTTTATTAAATTCTTGAGACCTTGTCGTTTGACATTTTCAGAATTCATTTACACTTTGAATCTTTTATGATTCTTTTCTTTTTTTTGGGAATTAGAAAGTTGTTAAGACTGGTCTATTGTGTTGAAGATTTCTTTCTAATAAAAGAAAGTTCCTTTCTTTTATTTTCGGGGAGGGATGTAATGTAACGAGTCTTTTAAGCCTGTTACATACTATTGAATTCTTTGCTTTGATTTGTAGGCTCTAATGGTGGTGTTGCCTTATGAAAATTCATTTTTTGGTTGACTTGGATTCGTGAAGTGGTCACACTGAGTTTTATTTTCGATGCTGTCAAATTGACTTTGACATCTCTTGCTTTTCGACCTACAGCCTTGAATCAATGGAGTGATTTTTGAGCGCTCCAATAAAATCTCAAAATATAACTTGAGATGGGCGGCATCTAGTCCCTAATTATGTGGTAGCCGATTGCCCTTGTCATGATCCTAATTGGATAGCCTTTATTTTTTAAGGTAAGCGAATTCTTTGTGATTTCGGTCCGTTCCGCGTTGTCATGGCTATTTTGATAGCAGACGCTAATAGTTTCCGATATTTAATTGTTTCAGGATCTTTTAACTTCATTTTATAATTATTTGCTTGGATTCATTCATCTACTGATGACCACATTTTGATTTTTGGAAGAAATTAATTGTATATTGCTCGTAACGATTTCTGCAACGATTTCTAAATCGATCGCCATTTTTTATC
This sequence comes from Diarsia brunnea, assembly GCA_949774965.1. Taxonomy (NCBI): domain Eukaryota; kingdom Metazoa; phylum Arthropoda; class Insecta; order Lepidoptera; family Noctuidae; genus Diarsia; species Diarsia brunnea. The sequence goes on from OX459001.1 coordinate 16,566,036, forward strand.
CGCTAACGATTATTCATGTTTGTTTTCAGCCACAAGGCGTTTTTTTCCATATTACTTAAATTTTTGAGCGCACGCCCCTACCAAAATGCATATATCTTGGACCGCCGTTGGCAATCTCGGCGAATATCACCAAGATGCTCTTGGATAATCCATCAGGTTCCTAATTTAGTCGACGGAGTTTGGTATGGTTTATGATACATAACTTCAATTTATTTAAAAAAAAAAGTGCAATAATGACAGGTCTTAGAATAACAGCGATGTCATCTTAATTTTACACATTAGAGCTGTTAGCTTTAGAATTAGAAAGGAATTTTCAAACCAGCAGCCTTCGGGTAATAAAGTCGTTCTTACTTTTCATGATTGATTTTTATTGATGCCTTCCCGCTTGAAGATTAAAAGTCTCAAGCTCCCGCAGGTAAGTCTATCCTTGGCATAGTTTTGTGTGTACTCCAGGCGCCCGAATTTTCACTTTTACTTATTTTTATTTGGAGCACACCACACAGTTTAATTTCATTCATCTCACTCTCTTCTCATCACACACACACTTTTTTTTTATTATTACAGTATGTATGTATGTATGTATGTATGTATGTTTGTTTGTGAGTTTCTTTATTCCACCATAACTTCTAAACGCCTGAACCGATTTTGATGTATGTGGTATCGTTAGATTCGTTACGTCATCCCGGGTAACATAGGCTAGAGAAAATATCAAAAAACATAATAGGGTGGCCATGGTTTAGAAATAAAAATAACTTTTAATTTGTTTTTATTGAAATTTCAATGAAAAATATAATCATCGTCTAGAACTTATTAAGTAGATTACAAAAATATACCACAGTAGTATTCAATATCTAGTGTTTTCTAGTAATACTACTTAACAAATGATATGGTGACATTTTAAACCCGGGATTCGATACGAATAAGCTACATATCAATAGATTCTCTGTAATGAAAGAAATAAAACTGGCTAGGTTACAACTCCCAAATCCATCCACGACGGCACCTAAATGGTTTTTAAGTTTGTATGAAAAGTCAGTATGTGTGAATCAATTTACTAGAAACATGGCGAAAAAATATCGATATATCACTAAAAGATATGAAATAAAAAACAAATAATTAAAAAAATTAAAAAACACGCCTGCCGTGACAAAAAGTAAACTAAAAAATAAAAAACAAGTCAAAGGAATTCAGCGATGAATGGGAGCAAGATGCAAATGTATTCGAAAATGGAAAACTGAAATCTTAAACTTTTATTGCAGTCGGGGGACCTGTAAAGAATTGTTCCACCGAACTGTTCCCCGACTGCAATAAAAGTTTTAGATTTCAGTTTTCCATTTTCGAATACATTTGCATCTTGCTCCCATTCATCGCTGAATTCCTTTGACTTGTTTTTTATTTTTTAGTTTACTTTTTGTCACGGCAGGCGTGTTTTTTAATTTTTTTAATTATTTGTTTTTTATTTTAATCACTTATTTATTTTGTTTCTTTATTATAGCCTTCAATCAGATATGACAATATTTGTTTATTGTTCATAAATTGTTTTTTTATTCCACTTTTGCATGTCCCGCCAGGTGCCAGGTGGCAAATGCCTCCTCCAATCTTCTCCATTCTGGCCTTTCTATGGCCACTCTACCCCATGTTGTTCCCTCGACTTGACTGATGTCGTCGTTGCACCTCCTTTGTGGTCTCCCTCTCTTTCTCTTTTCATCTCTTGAGTACCATTGTGTGATTATTTAATTGTATTCTCTTAGGCATTATGAATAATTTGACTTAAACCTAATGTTTTACAGGAACTTAAAATAGTGTCAGACTTACTGACAGCAAAATATGGCAAGATCTATGCTGATGCATGCAGAAATGAGAGTGTGAACACACTGAGTGACAAACTGAAACACAAGATGTCGGTGCACAGCCCTCCTAAGATCCTCATTGAGAGGTACTTGATAGAAATAGCCAAGAATTATAATGTGGAGTATACACCTGATGAGCAGGTTATGAGGGAAGAAGAAGGTATGTATTTTCCATCCTAATATCATAAATACACAGACAAAGCCAGGAGGAATTAGACAAGATTAATTTGCTAGGATCTTAAATAAACCTACAATTACACTTAAATAAATATCTTAGGAATGTTTTCTGTTGGTTCATGGTTGACATTTCAGTTGAAAGACATTTCTTTGGCACAGGCCTACTCAAGGAATTCGATTTTTAGTGTCCCAATGCCAAATGGCAAAAAACCCTTATGGATTCGTCCTCTCCGTCTGTCGCTAGTTTCGATAGTTACAAAAGCGTGTTTTTTTTAGTTTTATTATAGTATTATTTTTATTGGCCTCCTTTATTATGAGACCAGTGAGTGACGTTTTTAGCCCATCTGTCCAGGTGCATTCGTGCTGAATAAGATAAATAACCAATATTGTTTTAACGATTTGCAGGTCGCGACGCAATGTTAATAGACATCAACGGTCCCCCGATGCCTCCCGGCTTCATCGGTTACCCGCAGCAACCGGCCATGAGCATGCCCAACCTTCCGCCTGGGGGGGGACCTCCACCGCCTAACGTGCAACCCTTCTCATACCCTTCTGTAAGTATCTGCATAGTAAGGGTCCATTCACACAGACCGGCTCGGAGAGCAGAGCAGATTTTTATCACGTTTAAAACAGAGTTTTGAATCATTATAATAAGGTTTATTTTGACATGTCACTTCTTTTACTATTGAGATCTTTTAAGAGCAAACCTAACGCGTGTAGTGTGAAATAATAAGAGGAGCCGACCGGCTGCCTTTGATGATGTACTCTTCACGCTCGCGTAGCCGAAAAAAAGAAAAGAAGAGCGCCAGCCGATGCTCCCCGAGCCGATCTATTTGAACGGACCCTAAGGCTCCGCGCTAACGGGCCGCCGTCCACTGATCCCCTGGTACAGCGCAAACGAAGGTGGTCAGTGGCTGCCACGAGAGGTCAGTGACCGCCACTAATACATAGGTCGCCAGTGACGCCACTCGTGATTCAATACAAAACGTTTGCATATACGACCTTCTCGATGTAAACAGTTGGACGCCAGCCACCGGTGGCTGTGAAAAGTGGCCCGTTTGCACGGAACCGGAAGTTCGTTCCACCTTCTGTCTAATTGGACTAGACTGCATACTGCGATCTAACTTGTGAGCATCATAATGGCGGCATGGCTTTGAATTGGTATCATCTAGTAAGAGTCAGGTAATGCCTAATGTATGCTTTCTTCTACCGTGTATGCAGGCACTGTGTACTGTATGTAACATTAAGACGAAGTAAGTAGTTAAAATTACAGAACAGAAAGCTACATTTTAAAATATCAGCAGCACTTTCTTAGAGCTTGTGTCTCGTTTTAGTATTAACTACATACCTATTTGTCTGTTATGTTAGTTACTATCATCTATCAACCTAGCTTTCAATAGTTCTAAAACTAGCTGACGTAGTCCATAATCTTCTTGTACTAATTTCGTGACTAATTCCCCACACCAATAGCAACCTTCTGGCGGTAAAGTTGGTGGGTTTATCGCCACGCCGCCGCCGCCGTCGTCTTACGGTGGACCCAGCCAGCCTCCCATGGGCTACCACCTGCCTCCAGGAGTTGATTCTAAGTCCTTGAGCAATAGCTTCCTCCAGGTAAGGCAAATAGATAATATCGAACATTTTAAATGTAAAAATTCTGGTCTAAATTTTTACCTACATACCATCAGGTATAAGTTTATAATTGAATTGATTATCTATGCCAATTTTCCACCATTGCATACAACAGTCAGAGACTGACAGTTGTGATGTGTATGTCAATGTCAAGTCGTTGCATTAGTGTTGCTAGTCAAGTTGCTTAAAAAATTAATTGCTCGATTTTATCTATATTCACTACTAGCGACCCGTGCCGGAGTCACACGGGTGGATATTAATTTATTGAACTTGTAATAAATATAGCCTTTGTTACTCAGGGATAATGTAGCATTGTAAAGGTGAAATAATTTTTGAAATCGGTCCAGTAGGTTTTGAGTTTATTAGTTACAAATCTGTGTAGATAAAGATTAAAATTATTATAGACAGAATTTTTATGTTATGAATTTCGTTGTTCTAATTTGTTTAAGACCTTAATTAATTTAAATGTAAGTTTTAACGTAAATGTTGCTTTTCATCTCACTTTTAACTAAACAGATATTTTTTTTCAAATTCCAATTATGACTAGTGCATGTTTGAGTGTGTTATGCTTGAAACAATTTATTCCTTTTCAGGACGAAATGAGCAATCTGCCACCTGCTTATGACAGCATCCACCACGATATGGTACTTATTTTTTATTATTTTGCTTTCGCCACACGTTCATCACGATTTTTTTGGCTTTCTACAACAAGTATCACTGCACGATATCATTGCCCGCTATAAACGTTAGGATACCTTGTCCATACATTTTGAAATCGGCATGCGACTTAACATTTTTTACGTTAGTAGGAATAGTACAGTCACGAACATAATATACGCAGAAACATTTAACAGTGACTTACTTTTATCGTATTCTGGAAGCCATACAATTACGAAATAGGTCTTGTCTCAAAGTAGAACGCTTTTGAATTTTGATAAGCGTAGGTCATATTAGTGTTCGTGAGTGTACGTTTTCTCAAATAACTCATACATCGATATATCACAGGACAACAACTCTAGCGTCAAAGTATTAATTACATTTTACAACAAGCACGAGCGAGTTACACTGACAGCTCTTGAACGCAGTTTAAATGTGCTGCTTTATTGTTCAAATTTGCATAGCAATAAGTTGACACCATCAATTACATTTTCCAGCCCCCCCACGTGCCACCACCGATGCCACCGCACGTACCAACACCGCAGCCACGTTCCCGAGTCCCTCCGAACCATTTTCCGGAGCTGCCCGAACTGCCATCAGTACCATCAGACCTGATCCTGCCTTCAGTGCCTCACAGCAATGACTCCAACACGAACACGAACAACCAGCCAAACGCGCCCAATGCTAACGATGAGATCGACTTTGATGATCTGAATCGTCGGTTTGAAGAGTTGAAGAAGAAGAAGTAAGGTGGGTAGGTAGCTAGTCGCATATGCGCGGGATTATGGCCTTAATACACCAGCAACCTTGCTTACGTAAACAAGTTAAGGTGGATGCTCCAGGGTAACCCGCGAAACTCGAATTTTCTTAATTTTTTTTTTCAATTTGCCGGTAGGTGTCAGGTTGTATGTTGATTAAAATAATTATATGATTGTTACGGTCGCGAATCCTATTTTATTTTACAAACAACCTGACACTGACCTGCAAATTGAAAAAACGTAAGAAAATTTGATTTTCGCGGGCTACCCTGAAGGAAGATACAAGACCAAAGGTGACTGCAACCTCTAGTCGTATAGGCAAAGCCAGCACATTTTAGCGACAAACTACACCGACAAGGTTATTTTCTATCATAATTTGGCTAGCCTTTTCCCAACTATGTTGGGGTCGGCTTCTAGTCTGCAGTTGAATACCAGTATTTCAGTAGTACTGGGTATTATGATGCCCTATGGTAAGACTGGTTGTCAGACTTTCGGGCCACTGACCACCTGTAACGACTGTCACAGATCTACAAAAGACAACCCGGACCAACGGCTTAACGTGTTTTCCGAGGTTAGGAGGAAAGTCAGTGTGGCAATGTAATAGGTGGTCATCCATTCATTGCAAGTGCGGCTTAACCTAAGGATTGACCTGAGCGGTCTTATTATTATTATTCTCTTTATTCATTTTTCTTACATACTAATTTACATTTTTAAATATTTCTTAAAAAAAAAATATCAAAAAACATTTAAAAATATAAAAAAATAGTAGTCCGCCGGTGTCGGGAGCAGGGTCCAAGCTACCGGTGGTTAGGGCTCCAGAGACAGGAACCTCCTCACAATACGGGCCGTATCGAGAAGTACTGCCTTCTGAATCAGGCCCTTGATCCAACCGCCAAGCGAAAGCTTAGAAAGATGTTGATCCATGCTTCTTATTATTATTATAGTATAATAAGGCCGCTCAGGTCACGAGCTTGTTGGATTATTTTCTATGAGATACTCTACAAAAACGGCAACAGGCGGGCAAATTTTGGGCTGAGTTAAGCGTGTGGTCACTTTTGGAATTGTCTATCTTTACAAATGGTTTGCGGCAACTGTTGTACTGTACAGACGGCACAACAAGCTACTACTATTTGTCAAATTTCCTTAATAGATTTTCAGCTTTAACGCTGAAACATTAGTTTCAATGTTGATTGGGAAAATTTGACAATTTCAGGTAGTTTGATGCGCTGGTGTTTGTACAACCTGATTACGTCGCTCTGTAGCCGGGTCATAAGGTCGAATATAGATCTGTTCATATTGATCTACTTGTTGACGGTTCTACTTGATTGATAGTGCAGAAAACATTAGTCTATGCCTTATTAGAAATGGATAATATTAATAAATTTGAAGAGGTAGTGTGGAAAGAAAACCCGCAAGTATGAGGCTAGCTTGTTTGGAGATCTATAGGCCGATGCTCACTCTTTATTTATTATGAAGTAAAGTAGCTATTAATAAATCACAATATTATGTCAATAATTAACCAAGGGCTTAATATTATATTAACCCTGGTTCTAATGAACAAATATCGGGTATTTAAGTAAAATATTAATAAAATTTGCCTCGCTCGGCTCTTTCATTTACCTCGACAATTCATTATGTATGTGAATATCATCGAAATGAACACAAGTCATAAGCTTTTCTCATGAAACACTTGTTCTTAAATTGTTAAATCACTAATTTAACTTTCTTTAATATTATGTTAAGACTGGTCGCCGTATGACGATTTCTGTATGTAAAACCAAATATATATATTTTTTAATTATCCGGCTTTCTACCGGTCCCTGTAATATTGTATTTAGCTTTTTTACTGTTGTTCTAACTAACCGTTACATATTAGTTAGGGATTTGAAAGTGTAACATGTTTATAAGAATGGACGATGAATAGCAGTTGATAACCGCACCATTTGCCTTTTGTTTGAAAGAGGTATGTACGAACACGAAGTAAATAACACTAAGAATACTGCATTTTCTTACCCATTCTTATGTGAGAAGTATTTACTGGCTATTTTCACAAACACAATGCGACATAAATGTATTACCTAAAGGACTCTGCCCAATACGACGTACCATACCGTATGACACGCTGCTAATACGTTCTAGTCATATTACTCTGTGACATGTGCCTGATACGTTCATAGCACGGTCATGGGATGCTACGATGTAGTGAGCTGAACCCTTTATGCAGAGATATTTAGACGGCGCTATGTGTTCTGAAAACGGGCATCAGACTTCAACTCAAATTAAGAAATATCTAGTTAAAATATAGGCATGTGTAAAGTATAGGGTTACGAAATAAAAGAGTTTTATTTAAATATATTTTATACAATTTATTATTGCTGCAAATGTCTGATATAAAACCATGCTTCCATTGATGACGGGTAGCAAGCGAATGTATAGTGTTGTCATAACGTGTACACTATGAAATACATATACATTTCATCTGTTTCCGTGTTTCATTTAACCTTGAATATGTATTTGACAAAAGTATCAATTTGTAATTCCTCTTCGTACAAACATTTATGATGTTAACTACCTTATTCATATATTATATTGAGAAACAAAATGGAAGATCCTAATCGAATATTTTTATAATTTTGTCTCTCATCACATTATTGCGGCAGGTAAATTTAGCGTTAAGATACACGAATACGATAGCAAGATATTATCCTAAATTACGCGATTTAAAGGCAAACTCGTATTATTGCTTATGTGGAACAGTTTTTCAAAGTTGTATCAGTTATTAGAAATCACTGATTCAATCCATGAATAAATAAAACAAAGGCGCCAGCAAGGAGCGACGATTAGCTTTTCAAATCCAACGCGCGGATTCCAATGAGAACATACAAAAATTATCTTTAAACTCTAAGATTATAAATAACAGCCTTATGCGAGAAGTTGAGGTTTTGTTCATAAGAGACTGATGACTTGTTGCGACAGTGTTGCTATTTTCGCATTACTTGGGTCGGTAATGTTGCCACCGTCTCTTTTCAGTCGGTTGTGGACTTGGGAGCTGGATACTATTCTAGTTTGTATTTGGAGCTTGTTGGGAGATTCAGCTAGGAGAGTGCCGAGGGCCACCAAACCTCTGTAAAGAAAATATTAATACTTAGAAATTGACGTAATATAAACGCCAAAAAGACATGTCTATCTGCCGTACTCAGATATATTTAATGATTACTTCAGCCATCACTTATTAGTAAAGATTTGACATACAAAACCTTCACAAAATCAAAAGTCATTTATTCAAACTAGGCTGATAATCAGCACTTTTCGAACGTCAAAATTTACTTTACTTATTTACAAGTGACAGTCCCCCAAAACGCACACCCTTCGACACTTCTTACAAAAGTGTCAAAATCTTTACTAAGTGACGGCTTAAATAATCATTAAATATCTTTGAGTACCGCAGTTAGTGGCTTATTTTTAATCTTACAAGCTATCTGAAAAGTGTCCATTTTAGCAAATGGGCGACTAGACAGCTTACCGCCGCAGAGTAACATATTTTGTGACTGCCTCGTTGGTCTAGTGGCCGCAAGCGCGACTGCTGTGCATGAGGTCCTGGATTCGAATCCCAGGTCGAGCAAAGTGTCATTGGATTTTTTTATCAGGGATTTCTCAGTAGCAGTTACGAGGTCCGGATTTATGCCCGGTTGATGGCAACAGGGTCGTATCTTATTACATGGAGCTTAGAACATAACTGGCGAAATGTGGGTGTACAAACGGATAAATCTCTGTCTTACCCTTCGGGGATTACAGGCGTGATGTTACGATACAAAATTTGTGAAAGTGGTCGGTTTTGTAGGTAGTCTGGTTTCCACCATAATTATATAGTCTTGCTACTGGTAACATTTTCTCCTAGACCTGTATAACTAAGCAGCATAGTTCACCTGAAATACGCCTCGTTATCAGTGATCCTGGTGAGTAGCTGCACGAGACAGTCTGCGAGGTCCACACTGTCGGGTTGCTGCGCTAAGGCCACTGACAGGTTCAGCAGTAAAGACGTGGCTGCGATCTGTAATAATAGGGTACAACACTATTATTTTCCGGATGGATGAGTGACGCGTCCTTTATTTTAGACTTTTTTTCTTTGTTTTAGAAATTTAGAGGGTATGACACTCGTGGACTGCAACTGAAATCAGCCTCAGATGGTACACCATTTTTTTATGGAGGGTGCAGGGGCGTAGCTACCGCCGTATCTTCCGTATCAATTATACGGGGCCCCCGGGAGCTCGGGGGCCCCCGACGTGCGACAATTAATAAAACTTCGCAAATTATATTTTGTTTTTAGAAATGGGAGAAGTCAAAAATCAGAATTCAGAATCAGAAAAAATCATTTAAGAGATCAGTTTACCGAAAAAAAGGCAAGAAGAGTGTAATATTGCATTTGAATTGTTTGTACAAAATTTGAAAAAAGAGACAGATAAATAATTATGATGAATACATATTTTAATTTTATGCAAACATTCTTTTTTCTTTTGTGAGAAAAAATTTTACCCTTCATAATAAAAGGCCCCCAAGGCCCCAACAATTTTTTGTACGGGGCCCCGGCAAGGCACGCTACGCCACTGGGAGGGTGGGAAATCATCAAATGACTCCTCCCGCTTTAGGCAGAGCGGTAGGGAGTGTCAGACTTCTATTGACTAATAACCACCCATGTTCCTCCTTAGCCCTTTGTGTCGAGGCCGCGGTACCTATTTCGAACAACCCGCAGCTCCGACGGGAGATTGTACTGTGTTGTCATCTGGCATTATGCTGGGCGGCCTTATTGGCATTATTAAATTTATATGTTTTGCATACTTCTTAAGATATTTTTGTTTTTGATGCTAAATAATAGTAGATTATGCACCGAGGGGCTAAAGTTGTGTCTTATGTCACGGGCGTCATATTGAATCTCGAGCGCAATGAAGGAATCGGGATTTAACTCCCGAGCGCAGGGAGGGAGTTAAGAGTTTAACTCACGAGCGAAGCGAGGGAGTTAATACAAGAATCCTGAATGCAACGAGGGATTCAAGCTAGCCCAAGGCAAAGACACCTTTAGCCCAGAGGAGGATACTCTACTTTTTACACCTACTGTGAGAAAATAATAGCTATAGTACGAAAAACAAAGTAGTTATTAAATAAACAAACTGTAAGAATAACATATTTAGAACTAGTTAGTTATATGCACAAACGGGTTAATGGTAACATTATCACAAACAACTTTTAACTAATGTTACAGCCAAGTACTATAACGGTATTACGGCGCGGTACGGTATTTGTTATTATTAATGCCAGTTTTAATGTTATTCCATTCCTTTTAAAAAATGATTCGTAGTTATCTAATTATTCTTACATTATTATGTCTTCGAAAACATGGCAACGATATAAAGAAGCAGTCGTTATGATTTTGTAGGAAATCGAGAATATCATCCACGCGTAGTAAGGGTATCGAGAATAGCTTTCCTCTTTCTGGGTGTTTGTTAGTACTATACTGCCAATTTAGCTGAGCATGTGAGATTCCAAATTCAAATCACATTATTGACCAGCGGGTCATAATGAAATCCAGTACAACATTATTGACCGGCTGTGCCCCCGGCCAATAATGACTCACTTTAGGTTAAGGTTGCTTGACATATAATTTGACATTTTCGAGCAGGTGGTGTGAAAACACTATTTTCTTTCTTTCCTTTGACATTGAGGCTCCTGTAGAATGTTTTACTTACTTGAGTGTTGTTATTGAGCTGCGTGAGACATATGAGCGCGTGAACGACGCCTTCCCTTGCGGCTAACACCAGCATTTCCCCGGGCAGGTCGCTGAACGCGTTCACGAGAACTCGCATCGCTAGCATCTGGTTGGCTGGGAGGTTATCTGAAAGTATATTATTTTTAAGTACAGGTTTTAGTTGTATTCGAAAGTAGGTACATCATCTGACTAGCGTGTTCCCTACTATGTTGGGATTTTCCAGTCTAACCGGATGCAGCTGAATACCAGTATTTTACATGGAGTGACTACCTATCTGACCTCCACAACCTAGTTATTACAGGGTAATACGATAACCTTTGGTGAGACTGATTGTCAGACTTTCAGGCCAACTACTGCCGTGCTTAACGTGCTTTTCGACGCATGGAGGAAACTCGGTATGTACCCGTGGATAAGTCACCGCCGAGGGTCACCTATCTACGGACCAACCTTAACTAAGGTAGGCACGGCTTAACCTAAAAATCTATACGAACGGCAGTTATTGTGAAGCCTCGAGTATTATTCGAGTAAGCTATAAAAAAAATCAATGTGTGTTGTACTGAACCAATTTTATCCTCCACGGAAGGTTTTTGAAGGTATGTAGGAGGGTCGAGTAGTAAAAAGTACAAATCTATGTGCTAAATTTCATCAAAATCCATCAGTCCAATCCAGAAGCTTTTGCGTGAAAGAGTAACAAACATTCATCCTCACAAACTTTCGCATTTATAATATTAGTTGGATAGTAGAATTTCAACCGCATGTCAAGCGCTTACGAAGTGCATGACAAGCAAATTATCAAGCTCTTGACAAACATATATTATTGCTAAGCCATACATACCTGGTGTTAACAACGATAGCAAATATGTGACGAACGCCGGTCCGTACGACGTGTCGAATATTTGTGCGTTTATTTCTTTATTTCTAACTGCTAACCTTGTCACGTCTAGTACGGGGAACAGGATTTCTGTAAAGGAAAATATATTATGGATTAATATGATGCCTGTAGAGTCCAAATGGTAAAGCAGCGGGTGTATAATTATACAGTATGTAAGTTTAAACGAGGGACATAAATAAAAATATGAAAAAGAAACACTGATAAATAACAGATAAAATCAAACCAAATATTTTGAAAAAGTCTCGCAACCCTTGCGCTTATACAGGGTGTAAATCAACCCATCACACAGCCGTCAACCAAGCATTCTGTACATCAAACTAAGAACCCCTACGCAAAAATTTTTTTTTAGGTCAAAAATCACATTTTACGGTAAAACCCAATGTAGCACTGTTAAAACATTGTGCTAGTGGAGATTTTGAAAGAATATAAACGGGTCATGGAGGTCATTTAAGTAAAGTTATAAACTGAAAAACTAGTATTTACAAAAACAGCTGTGAAAAATTTGGAACTTTGACCCCCAATATCTCTGTAACTAGGACCTCCTAGTTACAGAGATACCTGGGAACCTTCGCAGTGGTGGGGAGAACAAGTGCCCTTCGTTTGCGTTAAGGGTACTTTTACACCCTATTTACTTTTCTTGATGTTCCTCATTATTGGGGAAAACAGAAAAAAAAAACATTATTCTATAAAATTTTGGTGACATACCTTTAGGCCATTCCAACATTTTCTTCAATACCAAAACAGTTTCATTGCTGACAGGATTTTTCTGTAACAAAGTAATAAATTGATTAACTTTTTTATTTTAATGTTTTCTGTGCCACAGAAAGCACTTTGAGCCGTTGGTCAAGCCCGTCAGGGCTGCGGGTTATTCGCAAGAGATACCGCGGCCTCGACATGAAGGGCTAAGAAGGAACATGGGTGGTTTTTAGTCAGTAGAAGTCTGACACTCCCTTTCGCTCTGCCCAAGAGCGGGAGGGGTTATTTGATGATTTTCCACCCGCCAAAAAAGTAAAAAAAAATTTAGATCCCTGACAGTTGTGACAAGCCAGTGGACCAAAGTCTGACAACCAGTCTTTCCAAGAAGTATCATATTACCCAGTACAAAACTGGGTTGTGGAGGTCAGATAGGGAGTCGCTCCATGTAAAATACTGGTATTTACGTGCATCCAGTTAGACTGATAGCCGATCCCAACATAGGGAACACGCTAGGCAGATGTTGTACCTACTTTCGAATACAACTAATACCTGTACTTAAAAATGATATACTTTCAGATGACCTCGTGTGTGGTGTGGTGGTGAAAAGACTAGGTAGATGATGACCGTGAGTTCTGATTGAGGTCATGGTCTACTCGTGTGCTAAATTTAATTGAAATCCGTTCAGCCATTAAAAGGTAACAAACAGGTAGATAGAGTGACAGATTGTTTTACTTTCCCATTTCTAATATTAGTATGAATAATGTCGTCCATATGTGAGGAATATAAAAACGACAACTTTTTTATGAATGATGATACTGTTACATAGACCCAATATTGCTTATCTTATAATGTACAGATAACAAACTCTATTTATGTAACTTAGTGTGTTATCTAACAATTTATCTCGTTACCATCAAAACTATCACTACATGTTATAAAATAAAGTCCTCCGCCGCGTCTGTCTGTTCGCGATAAACTCAAAAACTGCTGCACCGATTTTCATGCTGTTTTCACCAATGGATAGAGTATTTCTCTAGGAAGGTTTTAGTAAATAGTTTTGTATACATTGAGTAAAACATAACGATTTTATATTGTTTTTTTATTTTGTTGGAGGTGTCGGAAACAAGGTTCCCTTGAGTTGCGGGAACGGGATCAAAATTTCATGATTACTTTTGGTCGCGATAACCGACAGCGGTGCAGTAGTTTTTGAGTTTATCACGAACAGACAGACAGACGCGGCGAAGGCCTTGTTTTTTAATATTAAGTGATAAGTTGACACTTACTAGTTCACCCAATTTGACTACAGATTCCAACTGCTCCTCTGTCATGGCGCTCAGTCCGTCACCCACCTTACTGTTGAACTCTCGGAGCTTGTCGTGTATTGCCTTCAAGTTTGCCTGGTCGAACCTGAAATTCATCATTCATTCTTTTTTTTTGGTCATAACATCACGCCTGTAATCCTCGAAGGGTTAGAAGCGTACTTAATAGTACCGGTGTACATAACTGGCGAAATGTCGGTACATTTCGCCAGTTATGCAACTCGATTCTCGGCAACTCTCATCCAGTTGCTACCATCAATCTTGCTAGATCGTCGCTCCACCGAGCCTGAGGCATCCCACCTCCCGTCGGGGCTGCGGATTGTTCGAAAGAGATACCGCGGCTTCGACACCAAAAAGGTACATGGGTGGTTTTTAGTCAGTAGAAGTCTGACATTCCCTACAGCTCTGCCCAGAGCGGGAGGAGGAACAGACACTTTGTCCGACCCGGGAATCGAACCCAGGACCTCATCCTCAGTAGTCGCGCTTCCAACCTCTAGACCAACGAGGCAGTTGACGTCACGTCACGATCACTTGAGAAACCTAGACAGCTCTGTTAAAATGTTTACACATTCGGTGTCAAGCAGCCAGCATATAAGTCGAACAATAATTTGTTTGTGCTCACAACCCGGCTCCGAGTCATCGCTATATTTAGATAACCTGGCAGTTTCTGGCATATATACATACAAAAAATTATATTTTGAAGATGACAAAGAAAGTGTGGTGGCGGCCCCGACTTACATACAGTAAGTTGTGGGTAACCCAGGCAGGCGCATTGCTTTGTGTAATTTATTTCATCACCACTGCTCTCAAAACGGTGAAGGAATACATCGTGAAGAAACCGGCCGAAAATGTCTTAGAACCAAAAAATTCGAAGACATGTGACATCTACCAAACCGCACTGGGTCCGCGAGGTGGACAAGCCCAGCTCTCTTAGAGAGCGTGGGGACATTATAGGGTGATGATGAAAGGAACAGCTCACCTAATGTAAGCATCATGTGGTATGAGCATCTTCTCGCTGACAGTACTGCTGCCAGTCGTGGTGTAAGCGCCGGCGCCAGTGAAGGGGTCCGCGCGGGACGGCGGCGGGAGCCCTGGCACTGCGCCCGTGCCCGGCACGTAGCGGGACTCGCCCGTCAGCGGGTCCGCGAACCTAAGGGTAGGGCTTTGTAGCTACGGTATGCACAACGTTCTACTAATACCTTGCAAGGCTCCGAGGTACGGTCGAACAAGTCATTTGGTATACATGCAGAAAAAAATATAATTCTAGTACAGTACAATTTTAAAATTAAATGCAAGTCAGATGATTGTATACCAAATACCTTGTTTGATAGTACATCCGGTTCTACAGTCTTCAAGGTATTTGAGAACCGAGTGCATGCCTTGTAGCCGACTAATATATTTAGTTACTCATTGTTAAGTATATTGAGTATGTGTGTGTGGTATATAGGGTGGAAGAATCATCGGCACACAAACGATTGCCACTTAGCAGTTCATTCTGAATATCTTTTAGAACTTTACCTTCCGTAATAAAAAAAAAAACAGCTGAACAAATCTTATGTAGGAAACAGTAGACTTTTTAATTACCAATATGGCGACATAATATATTTTGCGCGGCTAGGCGTACAAAATAGAATTTTATTTATACAAGGTGGAAGGGGGAGGTTGTGTGGCTTGATGAAGATGTCCAATCAATGATTCTCTTTCTAATACATGGTGAGTAAATATTTTTCACATATTATATTTAGGTCTAAGATACGATGGGGTTGGCATATCCGTGTGAATAAAAACCCTCTTTAGTTAACAAGAGAAAAAGAAGGTGGAAGCGATGCTGACGCTAAATCTGTTACCACGTATTGATACATCATAGCCCCAAACATAGAATATTTTTATTGGTTAGTTAAAAAACAGCTGTTCCATACATGTTCACCATGTTGCAGTTTTGTAGAAAAGAACAGTTTTTTTTAATAACCGACGAAGAATTTCTGAGATAATATATTGATGTGGTTCAGAATGATGTCCTATGTGGTAACCGTTCTAGTGTCGTTTTGTATTAATAGGTAGTAATTGTATTGAAGCAAGATGGCGTAGTAAGTTCCTATTAAAGCCATACGCCAAAAGATCCATTTACACACAGCAATAGACAAAAAAAAAATAACTTGTGGCAATAAATGTCAAAGGGTAAGATGAGTGTGTGAGTAATGTATAGTGATGATGTACGACTTACGTCAATAATAGCAGGCTATGACAAAAAAGAAAATATATTACATTCATACTCACTTTCTGAAAATGAAAAGTTTTTTTTTGCCAAATCTATGGTCAATTCATGTGCTTAGTCTTATTTTTAGTTATCAAAAAGCAAAGTGAAAATTATAATTTGTGAATGGCACTGATTTAAAGCGGCAGTTGTATATTGTAGCTTTGCCAAGTTTAAAATCACAAAGCTCAAAGCGGGTAGTTACGTGTGGGTGGTTAACAAATCGGAATTAGTCGGCAAGAAATCTCAATCCAAGCAGTAAGCTATAAAAAATGAGGGGGTAAAATATATTCTTTTTATATTCGATTTGATTGATAGAGTATCATAATTTTGTTATAAGGTGTAGTCCACGTAGGTCTGCTACGAGACTATTTCTGTTTGCAGAGTTTTAAGTAGCCTAATACGTAGCGGATGACCTCGAACCTACCCTGTCCGAGTCGGGGTGGCCCCAGTCCCGAGCTCGCTTCGCTCGCTCTATTATAGCCGGACTATTTATTAACTTTCCATTAAATTTTACTAGCCATTTATCTATTACACTGCTTACGTATTGTTATGTACTGATATTGTCGAATGAAATAACCGGCCAATTGTTTTTTTTTTTATTACTGTTCATGTTTTACTAATTTACCAACAGCCGAAAAAATAAAACTGCCCAATATTTTTTCAAAAAGCTCAAATTTAAAGATATTAAAAAAAAACCCTTTATGAATTAGGTTTACAGAAACTATAGAGCCTAAGAATTTATTAAGCCTAACTATTTTAAATATTGATCTCAAAGAAACTCAAGAGTGAAATTAAGATAACTTACCCATTACTTGATGATACTTGTTGTGAATCCAACTTAGCGTTACTGACTATAAAGTTTGCGACTTGCTCCAAATATACTTGAGGTAGATTATTCCTGAAAAATTAGACAGTATTATGATTGATATTACAAAAAAAAATGGGATTTGTAAATGTTATTCCGGTGACTAGGTGAGCGACAAAATCGTGTTTACGGAGTACCGTATGAAAAGATGATCGGTTCATCCGAAATATGCCGTGTCGACCTGAATATGATTCAGCGATGGTTGACGCGGACCGCACTTAGTCGATAGGCAGAAACCAGCTGAAAGACGGATGTCTTCATTTCGCCTTTGTTAAATGTAGTTCAATTAATTCTGTTTAATAGAATATGCGGAGAAGAAGTTTATTCCCCATTATGAATCTTATTGTCACTTATGTATAGCATCCAATTGCTGGGCAAATGCCTCTGTCTAAGGTCGCAAATTCGGAGAGGAGGCGCGTGCAGCGGCGCGTTGTTTAGAGCGTGCACGCTCGACTACTGAACGTATGGATTTCTTTCTTGGTGTATTCGCAGCAGCGTTTATAGCGTGTAGTTAAGCGGCGTGATCAGTGTTTTGGCGTTTTAACGAGCGTTTACACAGTGCTGCTAATCGCGGGGAAAATGCCCGATTTGCGGGGAATTGAGGGTAAGACTGCTTGTCCACAGAAACGAAGCGAGGCTGTGGAGTGGAGAAACAGAGAAAAATTAACCGATAGGACTGCATAAAATCTTAATTAGACAGTGTTTTTATTCAAAAAATATCAATTCGGGGAATTGACAACACTGACGCGGGGAATCTAATTTTTTTTATTGGCATCACTCACGGGATGACACTTGCCCTTGAATGGCGGCCTCCGATTGGTCACCGTACTTGGCCGCCCGCTCGCACGCACGCGTGCACGCTGCACGCCCCGCCGTTCCGAATTAGCGGCCTAAGACTTCCAGTTCCTTCGATATAGTCTTAATGTGAGCCTACTGGTGGTTGGTTTATTAAATAAACGTCATCTGCCAATCCTTTTCCCAACTATGTTGGGGTTGGCTTCCAGTCTAACCGGGAGCTGAATACTAGTATTTACACATGTTGCGGCTGCCTATCTGACCTCCACAACCCAGTTAATACTAGGTAGAACGATACTCTTTGGCAAGACTGGTTGTCAGACTTTCAAGTCACTGACTACCTGTTACGACTGCCAAAGATCTATATAGCAGCCGGAACCAACAGCTTAACGTGGTTTATTAAATTAACATTATGATGAATATGTTACTTGTGTATAAAGGCTTGGGCGGCTACCCAAGGGTCTTCGGTTAAGTTGAAAGGAAGTTTAATTGGTTGCGCCCCATCCTTGATATCTACGCTGAACACGAAGTCGTATTCCTGGAAACAATTTAACAAAACATTACAAAATATTTATTAAACAATTTTGTTTTTCCATCAGGAATTTCCCACGGAGTCTGTATTTGGGCCCAGTTGTTGGCAATAGGTCACCCCGTATTGCATGGGACTTAAACATAACTGGTGAAATGTGGGTGCACTATTAGGTACATCTCTGCCTAACCCTTCGGGGATTACAGGCGTGATGTTGTGATGTTTATTGGGGGAGTGCAAAGCTGCATATTTACAAACTAGACTAATATGCATGATATAAATCAAATATAATAATATGGCCTATAGCACCCACATTTTGATCTATGCTGTGCCCGACAGGGTCTATAATTGAGACTGATGTAACTGTTTCTCTACCAACTGTATACATTATGGTATGCAATAAAGAATTGAATTGAATTATGTAGGTTTGTGCCAGTGAAAGCATTTTCAGGAATGGATCATTCATTCTAGAGATCAACCAATGTATATACAAAAAAAATTGTGATGTGACGCCATCTAGCCGATTTTGGCCACAGCAACTGCATTCGATGGCATAAAATGGTTGTTGAAAGCTTTGGTGTGCTGCTCTTTCATGTGCTCTAAAGTGGCTAGCATATTCAACTTTGACTGAAAAACTACGAGCACAAAGCGGACATGTCAGAACACCACTCACGACATTGTAAGGTAACGTACCTATATAATATGAATGTGTTGTTGTCAGCGCTATTGGGTTTTTCATTAAAAAAATTCCAGTTTGGAAGTTGATGGTATAATACCCTCGTGCCTCGGAAAGCATGTCAAGCCTTTGGTCCTGCACCTGATCTCTCTGGACGTGACGTCCCATCATACTACGAGAGAGAAAAGGAACAGAGAGTGCACCTGTGCCTGTGCACACACTTGTGCACTATAATATTTCCCGCGCCGATGGCAAATCTCCGATTGGTCGCCGTGACCGAAAATTGGGCAGGATCATTATTAGTATAAAAGTATAGATTACACACCTTTCCCTGATACATAGTCTTCCCTTCACTGGAGGGCGGGGACCCCATGACGTCTCCGATCTCGTTCCAGGTGTTCTCAGCCACGCTCCAGGAGTAGCACTTCACGTTGGTGCCGCGACGTACCAGCTTCGTCACACCGTCAGCTTTGCCCGGCTCTAGGAGAACTTCTGGGCCTGGTAATCTGAAAAAAAAACAGTTCCGACTTTTTATTTTTACCCGACTGCGGCGAAGCGCAAAAGAAGGGTTATGTGTTTGACGTGTATGTATGTTTTTAATAGGGTAGTTGACAATAAATCTAATTAGTCCGTCAGATAGATTTCCAAAAAATATTGGACCCCTAATTTTGTTACGTAAACTAAAAAAATGGAAAAATAAAAAAAACTTTTTTGCAAAAAATAAAACCGACTTCAAAAAACACAAAAAAGTGAAAAATAAAATAAAGCTTCTGAAGTCGGTGACAAAAAAACTGAATAAAACAAACAAAAGTCACAGTGCAAAAAAGTTTTTTTATTTTTCCATTTTTAGTTGTAATATCCTTCACAAATATTTGATATTCATTAATTTTACGTTGTTAACAATACATGTCACGGTACTAGGCTTATCCGCAATAAAATGGAACTTAACATACCTAACTCTCGAAATCTGGGCGTCCTGTACACATCTGCGTACCCCGTCAGAGCATACAGGCGTGATGGTAAGTTAAGATGTTGCGTAAACAATAAACATCCAAGCGATTGCAGCAATCACGACAGATTTGCCGTCTATTTTTGAAGAGTTCTATTGTATATCTCCGAAGATCAGGATCAGATCTTCACCAAATTTAAATGGGACCACCTCAGGAGTATACTCTTTCAAATAAAAAAAGAATTTTGAGAATCGGTTCACAAATGGAGGAGAAATCAGGTAACATACATAAAAAAAAAAAAAATACATACACACGAACATAGAACCTCCTCCTTTTTTGAAGTCGGTTAAAAATGAAGACGACAGTCTTTCGAAAACTCGTGTGACGTCAAATTGCAGTACATTTTTACCGGCCAGTGCTGTCGAAAGCCTCAACTCATGATCTTTGACGCGTTTTATCTTCGTCATTTTTTATTAATTTGTTAAAACAAAAGACACGTATTCAATTTTTTTCGATAATCTAACTGACGGACTAAACAGACTTCTTTTTTGTAGGAAACATCCCTATTCTGTAATGGCAAGGTTTCTAGTAGAGAATTTAGTAAAGGAACCACTAAAACGTTTGTAAGATCTAGAACCCAACAAAGCACCACCAGACTCAGCAGATGCGCGAGCGCACCCTGCATTGCTAATATGGCAACGACTTTTTTAAAATGAACTCCAATAAATAACTTAAAGAAATAATAAGTGTATTGTAGTAAGCTAAGAAAACTTTTTGCTAGTTTGTAAAATCATAACATCACGCCTGTAATCCCCGAAGGGCACAGGTGTACCTAATAGTACACCCACATTTCGCCAGTTATGTTAAAGTCCCATGTAATAGGGGTCGAGCCTATTGCCATCAACCGGGGTCAAATCCAGACTCCGTGGCTGCTATTGAAAAATCCTGATGGAAGAACTAGTTTTGGCTACCGTCTAAGAAAAAATAAAACAAAGCCGTTATCGCAATTTTAATTTTCTCCTATTTAACTATATCAAGTAGTTTACTATCTCTATCTCCTCCTACCTTTCGTCTTCGAACTTTGTTGATCATTGGATCATCATCAGCCTATAATGTTCCCACTACAGGGACTCAGGCCTCCTCTCTAGGAGAGGTATGGGCTATAATCCACCACGCGGGCCCAGTGCGGGATGGTAGATGTCACATGTTTTCGAATTTTTGGTTCTAAGAAGTTCCGTTATGAACTTTGTTGATTATAATTAGAGTTAATTTAAAAAAAAAAAAGAAATCATCTTACTCGGAAAGTTTAAATCCACCAATTTCCTGCTGAGACGCCGCCTGCATCTTCGTAACCTCTTCCTCGAACAGTTTCAACGTTGCTTCGTCTGCGAACCTTGCTGGGTCCTTCGTGAACACGCGAACTACTCCGTCACTAGATCCTGTTGGTAAAGAAAAGAATATAATTTTTTTTTTTTGCGTGCTAAATATTGTTAAATATTATTTTATCAACGTCAGGTAGTACCTCAACCCGTCGGGGCTGCGGGTTGTTCGCAAGAGATACCGCGGCCTCAACATGAAGCGCTAAAAAGGAACATGGGTGGTTTTCCCTTTCGCTCTGCCCAAGAGCTGGAGGGGTTACAAACCTAGGCCAGTTAGGCAAATTTCTGAAAAGTCTGAAGTTAATAAGACAATATCAACAACCTTCTACAAAATGCATTCAATATGAATCAATATCCCACTTTTGGAATTCAAACCATTATCTTTAACATGAACATACCAGTAACAATGTCTCCATTGTCGAGACAGGTGACACTCCACACAGACTGCACAGGCAGACGGATGTCACGGACACAGTCACCGCCAGCCCAGAGCCTTACACTGCCATCTTCACCGGATGTTGCGAAGCCTTGTTCCACGCCTGGGTTCATGCTGATACTGTAGTAAAAGGTTAGGTGTACACATTAGTAAGCCTACATTTCATCAGTTATGTTTAAGTCCCATGTAATAGGCCTATTGTTCAATAGTTGTATCAACTAGGCAAAAATCTAGGCTCCGTGGCTGCTACTGAGAAAAACACAATAACAGTTTACCCGACCTGGGAATCGAACCCACGACCTCATGTACAGTGACTACTAGATCAATGAGGCAGTCGTGTGTGAAATATTTGTTTAAAAAAAAAACGGACCTACATAAAATGATCAGCAAAATTATCTCATTAATTTACTGTCTGAAATAATAATTCATCATCTGCCTAGCCTATGTTGGGGTTGGCTTCCAGTCTAACCGGATGTAGCTGAAAACCAGTATTTTACATGGAGCGACTGCCTATCTGACCTCCACAACCCAGTTAATACTAGGTAATACAATACTCTTCGGTAGGACTGGATGTCAGAATTTCAGATCACCAACTACCTGTGATGACTGCCAAAGATCTATATATGGCAGCCGGGACCAACAGCTTAACGTGCTTTCCGAGGCACGGAGGAAACTCGGTGTGTCGGGTGGTCACCCATCCACAATAATAATTGATGAGTCCATAGATTAGAAAATGGATAATTTGTTACTTTATTCCATGAATAAATATGATGTTTAGCAGTTGCAGGGAAGTCCCAACAAAATAAAACATGTTATCTATCACAAAAGCTTAAAAGTTGAACATGTATATATCGCTTTCCATCAGGTGTGATCGAGGTTAGGAGCAGCAAAAATATTCAGGGGTTTTTTTTATTTTATTACTTCTTTATTCTGCCTAAAATGATCGCCCTGCTGAGACACAGGTCTCTTCTCTAAATAGAGGAGTGGTTTCTCACCATCAGTAGCAGTGTGAATGACATATTATTATCATGTTTCAGACCTTTTGGTTTAAGGATGCTTTTTCTACTATATTTTCCTTCACTGTTGAGTATTAGGCATTTTAACTTACCTGTAGATATAATTAGAATGTCCGTAGAAAGTGTTAAGGCACTGTCCCTTATTGGACCAGAGCTTGATGGAGGCATCATTGGAACAACTAAGGAAGGTTTCAGGATTGGCCACGGCTAAATCTCTTACACAATCTGTGTGGCCTGGAAAACAGAATGAAGATCATTAGACATCGACCTGGAGTTAGCATAAAAATGTATACAATTTCGTCTTCTTTTTTCTTGTAAGCTTTATAAAAATGCTATGAATGATGAGAATAATAAGAATACCATAATATCTCGTTTAAGTCCCATGTAATAGGGGGCGAGCCTATTGTCATCAATCAGGCACAAATGTAGATTCCGTGTCTGCTCCTGAGAAATTCTTGTTAGGAAAACCCATAAACAATTTTCCCGACCCGGAAATCGAACCCAGAACCTCATTCTCAGTAGTCGCAATTGCAATCACTTCACTAATGACTGGTTGCAGCAGTTGCTTTCATTCAAACAGAATTCCAAACTCCAATATTAACTATCTGGCAGGTTCATTATGGCTTTTTTCCAACTAATGAAAATGTTCATGTTCAGAAGTATGTGTGTGTAAGAGGGAATGCACCATAATCCACCGAAGAGGTAGATTTCTCTGAATTTCTGGTTCTTGGATATTTGGATTTTTTTTCTTTCATCTTATTTGAGAGCAATAGGCTCGCCCCCCAATTACATGGGACTTTAACATAACTAGCAAAATGTGGGTGTTTCATTACGTATACTTCTACCTAAACCTTCGGGAATTACAGGTGTGGTGTTATGTTATGTATTTGAGAGTAGTTATCCAACTTAATTAATTAATATTATATATAAATGTCCAGATTAGTATTTACAGTTTGTTGGCACTTTCACAGAATGCATGGTATTCCCTTTACATATTTATACAGATTATAATTTTCCTTACCACTCAAACTAGTAATAAGAGTGCCGTCTTTCATCCATAACTTTATAGTTTTGTCAGCAGATGCCGTGGCATAGGTACTGTTGAACAGCTCTACCGCTGCCCAGACCGCGGCCTGGTGTCCCTTGAGAGTCAGCGGCGGGACACGCGCTGCATTCAAATTCCATACCTTGGCTGAACTATCCCAACTGGAACTGTGTAGAGTGAAATAGGTTAAAATAGGGTAGTTGTGATTTTTTTATATTTTTTTTTATGAATATCTCCAAATTGTACAGAACACTAATTTGTCTTTCTTTGTATAACAAAAAAATTAGAAGTTTTTTATTATTCTGATTCATAGATTACATTTTCTGACTTGGTTTTATAGTATACTGTATATTCTAGTTAGTTTGGAATATAATTATTTTGCTTGTCACTATTGTACACTACTTTGAACTTTTTTAGAAAGAGGGTAAATCCCATTTAAAGTGAAGACAAGTATATAAGTTGTATGATTAATTTATCAGTATCTGACTGATGACTAACCTACATTATGTAAACTATTTAGTTATGAAAACTAATCTCTACAAATGTACAAAAATATTTGAATTATGATCTTGATTGTTCAGTTTTGCATTATGAAATAATGTTTTTATCTTTGTTGCCCTGACACATCCCAAATACAATAAATGAGTGCTTGTTGTTTAGGAACACAGCTTTAAAGGTGTTGTTTTATAAGATTACTCAAATGTCTTATTAGTAAATAGTTTTGTGTAGTTTCTATCAGTTCAAACAGTAACCAAGATCGGCATGATCTTAACAAATTAATCATTTGAGGTACTAAAAAAAACACTAGAAAAACTACACAGTTCGATGCAAAACATTGAAAAGTACTTGATCTACTGAAAAAAATATTTTTATTTAGTATTTGAGCTACCACATGAAAACAAAGGATATAACTAACCTCAACAAAATGCCAGAGTCTCGTCCAGGCGTGACGCTACACACGGCGTTCTCGTGGCCCTCCAGGGTCACCTGGATTGTGCCGTCTTGCAGGTTATACCCCAATATTGTATTGTCATTGCTGCCTGACACCACAAGCCCATCGGGATACGCTTCGCAAGGAGGCAGCCAGCAAACGCATGACACGAAATTCCTATGCCCTTTGTACGTCACCACGTTCACAAAGTCTTTCACCCTGCAATAGTAAAGTTTTGTTAATTTTCTGGCTATTAACAATGGCATAACGGGATACAAATACCAACCCTTCTGGATGCCACAGTTTTGCAGTCCTGTCGCGTGAAGCAGATAATATACAAAATTCTTTGATCTTGGCTACAGATCGCACATCCAGCGCATGGCCGCATAGAACAGCACTTAGTTTATAATCAGGAATAGCCATTGGAAAACGTATTTTTTTCAAAACGTAATGAAAAATCAGAAACAATCGCGGCGTACAAAAGTTGTCATGTCATGTTGACGTACGCTGTCATTGGCGCAATGCTTTTTAAAAACGATTGATGTGTTTATAGCAAAGGCAAAGGCATGGACCGGTGGCTATGCTTTCGTTCGGTTGGTACATAGCCAGCGTATAAATAATAATAATTTAATTACTCAGAGCCACTTCAGTAGAAAATATGGAATAAATAATTCTATTATAAACAATAAATTCTTACCAGTTCAAAATTTTTAAACCTATGGCTAAATTGTTTTGCAATAATTTCAAAATGTCTTTGTAGCTACAATTATTTCAGTACGAAATGTTTTATGTTATTTTCGCAATGCTGCCAATATGACTAAACTAGCGCGGGCATTTTAACTTGAAAGTTCATTTCTATTTTCCAAAGGGAATTATAGCTACAAAATGATAAGAATTGTAGATATGCAACTTGAATAAATATGATTACAAGGTGGTCAAAATATAGGAAGCAATAACTTATTATTTAGTAAGGTTTAAAGTCTTGCTTTGGGGTAAAGAAAAACCGAAACATGATGAAACTACTAGGTACCTATGTTCAGGATTTTCTTTTCAATCGTTATGCTACAGAAAAATAAATTAACGTATTTTGATTTGACAATACAGAAGCTCAGCTCGTCTCTACTTTCTCGCTCCGCGGCGCCAGTGCGGCCGGACCGGTGACCGGTGTTACTATAGACTATACATACCTACAATATTGTACATACGTAGTGTAAAGATGGCGTCGACGGTGTGTGTTTCTAGATGCCGACTGCTAGCAAAATTAGAAATAAATCGTGGTTTGTGTTTATCGCCGATATTTAGGGATTTGTCGAATAGCAGGGTAAGTGACTAATGCTTTTTGCCCATTTACCATATTTTAAAAGTGGTGTTTCATATATGATTGCCGTTTACGAGTTCAATTTTCGTATGCACGTGCATATTTCTATAGTTATGTAGTTGGCAGCTGTCAAACGTCAAAAATATTGTTTTTATTTTTAATTTGCGGTTATCAGTTTTTTTATTGCTTACAAACAGCAGGGATGATAAACATTTTGACGTTTTTTAGTTTACCATTATTCTTTTAGACTTGGCGACCACTATTTCCAACTATAATTGTTAATAATAAACCCGAATCAGTAGGTATCTACCACAATTTTATTTAAGTGATATTTTACCTGGTTCTGTGGTCCGGTTAGATTTAAAAACTGGCTCCAAATGTCAGTTAATTTAGGTGTGGGAAGTCTCACTATAATATTCCATTATTTTTATTAACGTTGTTATCAGAAATTAAATTTACTTTACAATGTGGAAATGGTATTGTCATCAACAGTGGATTAAAACCTTTAATTATTTTTATCCATAAGTACACCTTAATGTTATTTATGGACCTATATGCTAATAAATAACAATAGATTTAAGTTAATAATATGTAATATTCAAGTATTGTATCAACCTGGGTATGTAGTTGAAAGGCTGATACCTACTATGAAACTAATTCGTGATTTACAAATACGTAAAAGTATCAATCTGCCCCCAAAAATGCAAATGCTACCAGTAAATATTTATTATCATTTCGGCATTGTTTTGTTTAAATTGGTACTCCAACTTTCAGATAAGACAACAAATATTTCTCATTTACTGCTTGTAAAACTCTGGCATAATGTAGAATTACGTAGGTCCCCGATAAGCGTAATTAAATGCCACTAATAGCATCAGATTAAGTGCTTTAACTTTCGCAGAATCTAATTACTGATTATTGTATTGGTTTTCTGCAAAAATCTCCCACGGCGTTTATTCTTAAAATAGTCGGAGGTATTAGAAGAGCTCGTTATTATTGTTTACATTCTCGATTCAATGTTTCGTTGGCGACATGTGGTCAGTAGTCACGTAGACAAAGATCATTTAATGATCAATTTAGTACTTGGCAGCCAACAAAGCATCAAACGTAAAAGATATGATAATCATCTTATTGTTGGGGCCCTAAATCTTCCCACAGCCACAGTTAAAAGTCCCGTTATCTGTCTAGTTGATAAACAACAGAATCACGTTTAAAAATGCTCTTATTCGAACTACTTCAATATTATCATCATATTTTGTAACTTCACAATGCCTGTTTAACCAAGGAGTGCGTACTTACGAGGTCCAGAAAGACGAATTTGACTAAGTTCTAAAGCAATACCAGTCCCGTATCGTAATGCATCGACATTATGATCGATGTGATCTTATCTGCCTTGTTTTCAATGTAAGCTACCTTAGATAACATGGCGATATTTTATCCACCATAATCTACACTTGTAATCCTGAAAATGTAATATGTCAAACTTTATCTCACACAGGTTAAAAATTTTATTCAAATAGTACAGGCCTATGCTTTGATCTGCCTATAAACTGGTAAAGACGAACCTCCTAAAATCACTACTCTTGATAGAATGGTATTCGTACATAAAGTTGGTGCAGCTACCAAGCTGCACCAACTTTATGTACGAATACCATGGTTACCATACCAAGGTTCGTCTTCGCTCTCTTGAGGCTTTCGCAGTCTACGATATACTTACACGAGAAGAAACACCTGTTCAAGGAAACAGTACACGTGCAAAATTATATGAAGATGTGAACTTAAAGTCGAGCAAAACTTATACATGTCAAGTAAAGTTAAACACCAAGTTACGAAGTTACTTGCTCTCTCTGGATCCGCTTCAAATTTTCTTGGCTTTACCTATTACAACTTATCTTGCAAATGTAGTATTCACGTTTGTAAATAATTACCTAACTCGGTCGTCCTAAATATAGATTAGCATCAAAGTATCAATTTAGCACGACGTTGAGGATCACTACACGCTGTTTGGAAGCAGAAACGGTTACAAAAATGTTATGAGCAGGGATGACACGTACGCTAAGAGCTACAAATGTGGATGAGAGAGAGAGAGAGAGACTAAAGAAAAACTGTAAAGCGATGGTATGAATGAAGCATGATAAGACGACGGCAGACGTCTTTCAGAAATATGGGAGAATCTATTAATCCACTTTGCTTATCGCAGTCCGTTACTGGAAGGATATAGGCCTCTTTCAAGCTGTGCCACAACACCCTATTGTCAGCCCTCCGCATCCAGTCTGTCTCCTCCTTTCAAATGTCTCAGTCACCTTTAAAATGTTGTATGTAGAAGCTTGGCGGTCCATAAGGCTCATTAGAAAGCTTAGATTGTTTTGAACACAAGTAAAAGGCAGAAATCAAACTATATTGCAAGCGCCCACCAAACTCTTGGGTTGTGTTCCTATAAACAATCTTATGACTAATAAGACGAGTCATATCGGATCGTGGAAAGTTCTTCCTTTATGGGCCTTGTTCTCAATTCTTCAGTTGGTTCGCGTCGAAGCACACTGAAAACTTTGTTACTTGTTAATAAATATTCTATTTCAGCGGTCCAAAAGTTAGCGCATCGCGTGACATGACTATTAGGTAAATGACCTGCTCGTCCGTTTGGTAATTGGCCTACATCACCAAGTGCTTGCCAAATTTACTCCAGTAAGCTAATATCTGTATAAAATGTACTCACGAGCCTTCAAAATCTTCTTTTTTGTTTTTTCCTTGAATAAACTGTTACGAACCATATGCTGTCTCTCAAGTATTATTTTATACAAACCACATTACGAATATATGACGTATGCTATTCGTCATGTGATCGTGTCATGAGGAATGAAAGATACTCATTATTTTTCGATTGCTCACTTGCATGGAGCCTCTATGCTATGCAGGAATAGGATCTAACCGATTCCTGCTATGCAGGAATAGGATCTAACCGATTCCTGCTATGCAGGAATAGGATCTAACCGATTCCTAGAATATTATGTGCACGATAGTATAAAATGTAATTGTGAACAATCATCTGATGTAAATTATAGACAATGAAGTGTTTGATTAATTCCAATGTTATTTATAGATATCTAATCTAAAACCTATTTAATAATAGTGGTCGACAAACCTCGGTTTATTTGCATTACTGTTTATCATTAACTGAGTCATTTTCCGTATACAATCGACTATCGTTACGGATGAATTTGTAAATGTGATGCTGAGCTTTCATTTAGTTCTAACAAGAGACCTAATGTGACAGAGTAGATACGTTCTGCACAATAATTGTAAAATTACCGTTTTGTAAAAAACGGGGAAAGTAAAACAGTAAGGTCGTAATAGGATCACAGACCAACTGAAGGAAAAAGCAAATTAAAAAAATAATCTTCATGGATAACATATTAGTGTTACGTTACGGCACTTAATTTTTTATTGATTATTGGAAGTCTGACCGATAAGTACCTATTAGCAGTAATGAGTAGGTAATAATGGTGTGATAAATGGGAAAGTAAGATGCTGTGTAGCGTGCAGTAAGTATTACTTGTGTTACAAACTAGAATCATAATTTCATGATTAAGGATGAAAAAAATCTACACAAACTCGTTACCATCTAAATGGTAACTGTCGCAAAAATGGTAATAGTTTTAAATGCACCGAAAATGACACATTATTGTCATAATGTCCTTTTCAAGCTTCTGCCAACTTGGAAATGGATGAAATAACTGTAATGCGGTCACATGGATACGGGACAATACGGGTGTAGGAGTTAGATGGTTGCATTTATTTTAATTAAAGATAGCTTGAAATTTAAATGAGTTTTATTTGAATACACATTCAATTACCGCGAAAAGACCGATTCAATACTGTAATCAAGTTCGATTCAATCGAGCCTCATAGAATTTGAAACGATCAAGAAAATTACCAAACAGCTATAATTTTTGATTGGATATAGCCGTGTTTAATTATTAAGTTCGTTATAATTAATTTGACGTTTGATCTTTATGGTTTAATTTGTAACATCACCGGCTTCGGCTTGTTGCCAAGTGTGCATATCAATTGAGTGCTCCTTTTGTCCTGTATTGTTAGCTTGATAAGAATGAAAGAGCACTCGACGTAAAAAGGTTGTGTGTCTCTGCAAGGAAGTAATTATAACACCATTTGCCTTTAGAATTACGTAGACGGCACATATTTTGAATCCATTGTCATCATTGTTGTTTTTGCTACGACTCATCTCTCAAATTAACGCCGTGAAAAGCGAAATAACAGGAGGTTAAAAACCGCTTTTATTTTGAAGCAAACTGAAGTTAAAAAGTACACATTTTACCATAAATTGATGCTACTAGTGAAGCATCACACAAATGTAACATGTCACCAAGGTTATGTTGAACTAACAATCAATTCTTGGGGCGTTGACCTTAAACCTGTCGGTTGTGTACTGGTTCATACGATAGAGGCCAACGCATTTATCAATGTTATCTGTCTATGGCCCTATATTTCTCGGCAAACTTTCTGTTATTATTATGCTCTGTAATTCTTATGATCTCTGGTGTACTCTAACAGGTTTCTAATTTAATTAGAATCAAGCATATTTTTTATAATCTAGTTTCAGTAACTCTTTAAAAGACGTACCTTTTACGAAACCGCCAACCAATCATTCCGTCCATCAAACTAAGTCTACGAAAAATGTATTGCTGGGAACTTTTTTTCGGGTGAAAATTTACGGTTTATGGTAGAACTCAATGCAATGTAACGCACTCAAAGCATTGTGCTGATGGATGCATTGAAATCAATGAATTCGAAAAGCATTAAAAACTTGTATCTTATAAAAAAAAATCTGAAAAAGTTGGAACGACCTCCAATTCTTTAATGAGTTACTAGATGTAGGTAAGTACCTAATGAGTAAACTAGAAGGTTCCCAGGTATGCTGAGGAACAAAAAAATAATCGCAATGACATGCGGATAAGCACCAATTTGGCGAACTAGTAATATTTATTCAATCGATCCTAACTATTTGTTACTATTGGCACTGTTACCTACCCTTATCTGTGTTTAGATAATCCTGCCTAAGATACCTTTAATAACTAGCTGATCGTAATATGTAGTTTTAATGAGCACATTCAATTATTCAGTGGTAAACGAGCATCGTTTAAAAAACAATTACGAAAGATGGCTATAATTATTAATTACCAAATAGATTGTCACAATTATAGCTCTAATCAATTACTCATCAGTGTAGCAATAAGGTTTGATGTTCGCACAACATACCCATACACACCCACACACACACACACACACACACACACAATACACACACGTAAACACTGCACACACATGCTGCATATCTTTGTGCATTCAAAATGTTAAATTTATTCTAAACAGGCAGTCAGCCGAAGCGTCAGTTTTTTAAAATGACCCATACACTATACAATATCCAGTGATTCATGCAAAAAATCATGTAGTTTTTACTAGTTTTTCCTATAGTTGCTGACCGGATGAACAAAACCTAACTACCTACTATTAATTCATTTATAGCCTTATTTACGGTCTGAAAATGTGATCTGATGAGACTAATGTAAACATTTTGAAACAGATAGGTGCCAAAATAAAGCATTTAAATCGTCGTACAGGCTAGCTTGGCGGTTATTTGACTAATTTAATGTTCCGACAAAAGTTTATTTTCACTCCAACATAACTTTGCGTATGGCAAGAATACAGCACGTCCAACTGTAATGGAATTCTTGAAGAGATTAACTCCGAATAAAAATTCTACAATTTACATTCCTGAAGTAATCCTACTGCCTGAAACTAAAACAGCACGGAAGTAATTGATTATTATATAACATTTCCTTTGCAAAGGATTAAAATAACGTCCATAGCGAAAACTTGACAATTTCGCTAAGGTTCAAAAAATCTATTAACTTATTTTTGTCACAAAAATCTTGGAACGGTGCCCAATAATTGAATAAAGGAAGGCAGACGGGATACCGATGCTTGATACGATATGACATCTCTCAATGCCTTGATGCGAGAGGAAAGATTACGGAACAGAAACAATTTTATACTTACTCTTAGTTCATAACCTAAAACTCGAAATAAACTTTACACAGCCAGACGTAACATTTCTTCAAGTTAGCTTAGTGATTCAAAAGCGTAAACGTAACACTCTTATCACGGTCTAGTAGGCAAACATCGCATTACACGTGATTCAGTAAAGTTGCTAGACAGGACTGTACCTTGGCACTAGCTAGTGCAATTAGCATTACGTAATTTTTATTGTTAACTAGCTGATGCCCGCGGCTTCACCCGCGTGGATATCGGTAAAATTGAAAAATTATACACTAAAACTAAAATTATACCTTCCTCGAGAACCACTCTATCCATTGGTGAAAGCAGCATGAAAATCGGTGCAGGAGTTTTTGAGTTTATCGCGAACAGACAGACAGACGCGGCGGAGGACTTAGTTTTATAATATGTAGTGATTGTGATTTTTACTGCTCTTCGTCAGTGATCTCGTTTCATTAGATCTGTCTTAATTTTGAATGAATTTAAATGTCGATGGATGGAGAAAGAGGGAAAAATCAAAGAAAATATTGATGGACTGTGTGAAATGATGTAAAAGAATAAGGATTTGACGATTGATACCCCTTTCAATGACAATGAACATGTAATGAAGAGGGATGTAACGTATGTGACTAAAAAAGTGATGGATATTAATGTAGGCGGATGGAGAGAGACGGGAAGGCCAAAGGAGAAGATTTATGAAGATGGATGGACGATGTGAGGAATGATGTTAAAGAAAAAGGACTCAATGATGACGTGGCGTCTAATA
This sequence comes from Diarsia brunnea, assembly GCA_949774965.1. Taxonomy (NCBI): domain Eukaryota; kingdom Metazoa; phylum Arthropoda; class Insecta; order Lepidoptera; family Noctuidae; genus Diarsia; species Diarsia brunnea. Next base: position 16,598,813 of record OX459001.1, read on the forward strand.
GGGAGAATGGAAGACTTAAACGTGTGGCGCCGACCCAAAGTAACATGGGACATGAGCAGGAAGAAATTTTATGTGTATTCGGAAAGTACTTTAGTAATGATAATTACCAACACTAACTGCCGCACTCAGAGAGCTTTAATGACTTGACAAAACTGTCAAGTCATTAAAGCTCTCTGAGTGCGGCAAAGGTTTTGACAGTTTTGTCATACAAAAATATGTCAAATCTTTACTAAGTGATGGCTTAAGTAATCATTAAATATCTCTGAGTACGGCAGTAAGAAGCTGCCTAATAATTTACTGACTGTATAACTGACGAGTAGAATACGGAATGTCGACCAACAAAATATCGATGAATGCTAATACGATGCTACAACATTGCGATGCACGTTACTGCGAAAGACCGTCTCTGCGATGCCACTACACTTCGATGCACGTTACAGCGGTAGGTTTTCACTGCGATTCTACTCGACTTCGATGCACGTTACCGCGAAAGATTTTCACGGCGATACTACTTTTTTTTTTGGAGTGTGGGAAATCATGAGATGACTCTTTTCGCTCTGGGCAGGGCGGTAGGGAGTGTCAGACTTCTACAGACTAAAAACCACCCATGTTCCTTCTTAGTCCTTTGTCGCGGCATCTCTTTCTCTATCTTTTTCGAACAACCCGCAGCCCTGATCGATATTTTGTGCGTCGACAATCCGTATTCTACTCATAACTGACTGCATTAATGTTAACTACTCTCATATCTCTACCGTCTACGTCGTTTCTGTGATTAATTATTTCGTCTAGTCCATGCTTTGAACGTTCTAAATTCTCTCTTTTGTACGGGACAGACACGAACACGTGTATGCCATTTATTAGCATAGTAGTAATTAGTTTAATGCTACCAAATAGTAATTAACTAATGGAGATAATGTTTCCGAAGCTGCTTATGTAGTTACTGTAGTTTTTATTTTTTGGTTATCTGCTTCTGAAGATTAAATAAACGATGCATGGATTATCATCGTCTCCTTGCGGAACTTTTTTCTTCTATTCTCCTCTGTCTACCTCTCTTCCTTTCTGCCTCGTTGGTCTAGTGGTCGCAAGTGCGACTGTTGAGCATGAGGTCCTGGGTTCGAATATCGGGTCGGGCAAAGTGTTATTGGGTTTTTTCATCAGGTATTTCTCAGTAATTCTCAGTAGCAGCTACGGAGTCTGGATTTGTGCCCGGTTAATGGCAATAATCACGCCCCCTTTTACATTGGACTTAAACATAACTGGCAAATCATCATTCTCTTGCCCTTATCCCAATTCATTTGGGGTCGGCGCAGCATGTCTTCCTCTTCCATACTTCTCTGTTTCTCGTCGTCTCATGAGACACCTCCTTTTTTACCATATCATTTTTAACACAGTCCATCCATCGTTTCTTTGGTCTTCCTCTACTCGTATATCCTTCCACATTCATATTTAAAACCTTCCTCACAACATTTGTCTCATTCCTCCGCATCACATGCCCATACCACGACAACCGATTTCCACATAACTTTTCAGTCACCGGCGCCACTTTCAGACTTCCTCTTATGTACTCATTCCTTATTTTATTCATTCGCGTAACACCGCACATCCCCCTAAGCATTCTCATCTCAGCCACATGCAAATGCCTTTCATTCATCCCTTTTGTGGCCCAACATTCTGATCCATACAAGACAGCAGGTCTAACCATTGTTTTATAAATCTTCCCCTTTAGTTTAAGGGGAAAGCGGGAGTCGCAGATTGTTCCCGTGACCTGCCGCCATTTCATCCATCCCGTGTTAATTCTGTGCTTAACACTACGGTCTATTTCGCCGTCGCTTTGAACATAACTGGCAAATGTGGGTGTACTATTAGGTAGTATTCTGCTTAACCCTACAGGATATCCCATAGGATTAGGCAGAGATCTTTTTTTTTTCTCTTTGGATAGTGGGAAATTATCAAATGACTCCTCCCGCTGTGGGCTGTGTCAGACTTTTACTGCCCTTTGTGTCGAGGCCGCGGTATCACTTTCGAACAACCCGAGGCGTCATGTTATGTGCTCTGCCAGCCGTCATGCTTTGATTTACAAGGAGAAAATCTCATAAAAGATGGACGGATTGTTTGAGATATAATATGACTAAGTAGGAATTGAATACCGAGATGAAGACTCGCAAACATGGTTGGGACAAGATATATACCGCGCCGCCTTAAATAAAGTCTATAAAAAAAAAAATCTGTTAATTCCTGTTTTATTGTGAAAATCTATCACGGCGGTTTGCCAATTGGCATCCTAAACCTTGCCACAGCTTGTCGTCATTGACGTTAATAGGCCATAAAACTGCTGCTTAATGAATGTCAATCATTATTTCGGATGTAAACGCGTAATGTTAACATAGTTTGAAAAACATCCGTTTCTCTTTGCAAGAAATTATGAGTGAATGATTTCACGATATTCACTGAGTACAGTTAACTAATTTTGTCAATCATGCTTCGTATTTATGAGTCTTTTTTAAACAATACACTTGTCACTCTCATAAAGAAAATGTGTAATTTTTGTTCAAAAAGATCGTCTGTCCTCAGGATATGCAACATTTTTCTTATTTTTTTGTTAGTCTAATCTGTCCCATTCATAGGTCCCACTGCTGGGCAAAGGCCTCCGTCATTCCATTCCGACTCTCCCGGTGTTTTGCCTTTTCCAGCCAATCAGTCAGGAATGAGTCCAAATCGTCAAACCAGCGTTTCTTGGGACCATCGACCGCTTTTACGCACCCACTGTGTGACGATTCTAGCCCATCGATCCTCACCCATCCTGGAAACCTGGACCCGCCCAGTCCCATTTTAACCTCGCAGACTTATCACCAATATAGGCAATGCTTGTCTTGGAGCGTATTGTGGTGTTGCGTATAAAACACTAATTAAATAAATTTTACTGAAAGTGTGCTCTTTTTGTTAACAGGAGTCATGGTGCCGTCGTTGGCGGCCCGTGCGCCGCTCTTTCTTCACAAGTGTATGTACACATGGAACTAAAACGCCAACAAAAGTCGAGCACGAAAAATCTGAGGGTAAGGATCTTAGGAAACTAAACAACCCACTACATAAAATACATTTATTACAGAAAAAGAGACCATCACCAATAATACGGTACACTTTGATCGCGAACGTTAACAGCTATCTATGTTAAAAGAATACACCTAAAACTAATTTAGATACATGATTATAAGCTAAATATTTATATTAATAGGTACTAACATTTACTAGCAATAATTTATTAGTGTTATGAATACAGATCACATTTTACGTAAGCAAAAGCTTATGATAATAATGGAGACATAGTTCATTATTTTAATGACTTATTACTATTCAAACTATCGTAGCAAGACTCTAAAACTTCAAACTCTTCGAACACCATCTCTCCAAATTTTCCTGTGGTCACTTTCCCTTGGTCTAAGTTATCGTTCACATAGTAAAATTTCTTCTCGAAGGTCTGGGCATTTGCTGCTTGTTTGTCTGCTTGCGCTGCGGCGTCCTCTTCCTCCGAACATTCGTCCTGTTGTTCTGGGATCATTGCTTCTTTTGTAGCTTCGGTAACCGTTACCATTTGTTGTATAGCTGCTTCTTTCTTTTTAATAATAGCATCATTTTGTTTGATAGCTTCAATTTTGGATTTAACGATGTCCTTTTTAATCCCACTGTCTTTATTGTCAAACGGAGTTTTAACAATGCCTTTACTGTAGCTTTCAAGGCGGCAGATTTTATTTTTAACTGAGTTTTCGTCGTCATGTTGTAATGGCGGGTCTTCTTTTGATAATTGTTTTTTGAATTTATTTCTTTTGCTATCATCTGTACCAGTGAGCTCTAACCGGCTGCTGCAGCTGTTTGATTTTACCAATTTAAACTTAAAACCTGGAAACCCCTCCGCCCGTTTGTTCTTGTCTTGATTTTGAATTCCTGCATCTAAACTCGAATTGGAATTTTGCTTTTCAAGAATTTGCTTATGTATATCTGCTACGAGACATGAACACGTATCTCCTCGGCATTTAGTTTGACACGAATAACAATCCCTACTGCAGTTTTTTTGTAGACTTTTTATTTCTTCCATTATGGCTTTCGTCATAGGACTTACGGTTGAACCAGTTTTTGAGGTTAATACTTTTCCTCCGTAGTATGTTATTGAAGTTCCACACTCTCTAATTTTTCTTAAAATATCTGGGCTTACATATTGACTTTCACAGCAGAAATCCTGGTTCATTGAATCACAAAGATATTCTTCGCTGGAGCTATATACATTATCTTTTAAATTTTTGTGTGAGTATGGACTTAATCCATCAGTTTCATATTCGTTGTTTGAGCTTAAATCTCCGCTCGATACACCACTGGAAAGGCTAGCATTATCCCATTTCTTATTGCCAAAGTTTGTATCTATTGTCAACTGGCGTATAATTTTCTTTCTACCAACATTTTTGTTTCCTTTTGTTTCTTCGTTAATATTTCTGTAAGACGTTGCTCTTCTTGTCAAACCTGTGTTTTCATTAAGCAAAGGTGGATCATGGGTCATTGGACTTTTCATTTTCAATGTATCTTCGAATAAGTTCCTTACTTTCTTGACTGTGTCTGGGTTCGGGAGTTCTTCTTCTATTATTTCTTTATTTACTCTAATGGGATGATAAAAAAAATGTCTTCGTACAGCATTTTTAGGCTTGTCAGTTTGAAAAGCGTTATTATCGTTTTTCTTTAGCAAAGTTGGTGGAATTTTACATGTATCTGTGTTTTTTCTAGGTGCCGGTTCAACTTTAGTGCGAACGGGTTCGATAATAACGATGTTGTTATTTACCAACAGTTCCTGAAAGCTGTAATCTTGCAGATACTGTAACAAACCGTCAAACTGAGCTTCTTTGCGATAGTTAGCTATCATGCTGTTTTTGAATAATTCTGATTTCATCACCTTGTATCTAACGTGGTCGAAGTCATCACATCCTTTTTCAAAGCCCTTTGCTTTTATAAGCGTGGCTTGAGTCTTCTGATTTTGATTATCATCGCAACTTAACTCTACTATTTCTATCTCAGGAGTATCTCTGGATAAATCTATTTCAGATTTGGCCACTTCATTTTTATCATAAAGGTTTGGATCACAATCCTTAACAATTTTATCCAATGTTGATTCTTCTATTTCCGAGTCACTTTTAACTTTTTCGGTTTCGTCTTTCCATAGTTGTATTTTCGCCTGACTGATTTTACGTATACTGTCTACAATTTTAACGCTTTCCAATGACTTGATAATGTTTCCCACTGATATTTCTGATAAACATTTGCTGTCATCGTTCTTCTGTTGTATCTTTTCTTCTTTTACTTCTGCAAAATCACTGCCATTATTGTTGTTAAAATCTTCTTGAAGAACCTTTAACTCTTGTTTAATAATATTCTCATTGCCATCTGGAGTTTTGTCGACAAGCTTTGACCAATAGTTTTTAACTGAATTAATTTTTTCCTGATATTCGATATCGGTTTTTATGGCGTTGTTCAGTTTATCTTTTACGCTGTTTTCAGTTTTAGGAGTTTTAATCTCCTCTTTAACTTCGACAGGGATATCTGGTTTCTTACTTATTGCGGCACTTGTTTCAATGCTGTTTTCCATTTTTGGTGTAATGTTTTGCTTTTTACTTTTGGAATCAATCACCTGTAACACCTGAGGTCTAGTCATGGTGGTGTTTATCTTTTTGAACGTATATAATGATTGCTCTTGGCAATTTTTGTTTTCCTTGATTATCAACTTAGGAGGTGGTTTGTCAAACTTTTGTTGCACAAATGCAATTTTTTCTGTTGTTTCTTTTTTGATTTTTGGTATTGTAGTTTTAACTACTTTATTTAATTTAATTGTTATAAAAGGCTCTTTAGGTGTATAGTAACTTGATGTATCAATACAATTATCTGCTGTTACTTTTTTTACTTCTTTAATAGTTTCAGGAACGGGCGCCGGAACTGTTTTTACTTCGGATTTTGGTTGTCTTTCTGTCAAATTTGTTAATTCTGGTAAAGTTTTCGTTTCCAAGCCTCTTTGAGGATTAAATTCTATTCGGTTATTATTTTCAGTTGGTGCTTGTGTCAGCGGTGGATCTATAACAATTGTTTGGTGACCGCTTAGAGGGACTATTGCAATATTGGATTCTGCTGATGTTTTGAATGATTGAACTCTTGATAAAAGTGAATGGTTTTTTGATTCTTCAATAGTAGGGGATTTCACTGTAGTGGAATCACTAGTTTTCACAATACTTTTTTCTACTGTTTCTGGACTAGGTATACGAATAATTTCGTCTTCTTCTGTTGGATCTCGCTGCCGAAGAGAATAATGTTTTTTAATTATTCCCAGTCGTGGCTTCTTATCTTGCAATGATGTTTTTATATTATCATTAGAAAAAGATTTTATTATATTAATCTCCGGTTTATAATCTGAATTTGATATTTTAAGACTTTCTGACTTTGTTATGATTTTGTTGTTTCTGATTGTTCCTTCAATTTCATTTATCTCTCTTTCGTTTTGATGGTTGTCAGAACGAAAATAGTTTGTTTCTTTATCGTCAGCGTTAGAACTATCGATAGTTATAATAGATTTTAAGTCGTCGTCAAGCTTGTTAAAGTCTTGTATTAATTGTGGCTCTGTATATTCTGGAAGGTAAATGCAATTGTTTGTTTGAATTTTAATATTATGCGTCGGGTTTGTAAAAGTTTTGTTTAATTGACCGTAGTTTTCAGTGCCTTTTGAAGATAATATCTCCCTAAAATGTGTTTGTGCTATTTCATATGTGTTTTCACAGGGTATGTCCTCAGGATCCTCCTCTCTTAATTGAGCATCAATTCGTTCTGATTTCCTTAAGCACTTACTGATATTAATATCAGGAAGGGAATAGTACTGGTTTTCGATAAGGGTGGTAACGTAAGGTTCAGTTGTAATATTTTTAGAAGTGCAGTGACTCTTTGTAGAATACGTATCACTTTCAATGTATGTGTTACTGACATACACTTCGTTGTTCTGTTTTTTCAATATTTCGTTGAATAGATTGCCGTTCTTCTTTAAAAAGGAATCCCTACGAATGTCAGCGAAGGTCTTTTTCTTGTTGACTTGGGTATAGATTGGGTCTGTCTCTTGATTGTTATTTTCAGAATTTATGGTGTGCGATGCGATGGAAGTGTTTTCTTTGAATTGAGAGTCGCAATATTCATCAATTTTTTCTGCAAGAGAATTAGCCAAGTATTCCAATTTATGCGACTTGTCCGAAGAAGCAATTGAAATTGAAATATAGGAAGTAATGCTATCAGGGGGGCTTGACACTATTTCGTCGTTTTCAGAGGCTATAGATTGTATATCATTATCGTTTTTCGATTCATCTGTTTGTACGATTTCTGCTGGGGTTGGACTTGAATTTTTTTCACTCTTTTTACTTTTTACAGAAATTTGGTCATAGGTTTCTATGTAGCTTATTGGTTCAGGTTCGGCGGGTTTGTCCTTGTCACTCCGCGAAAGACTGTCGTTTGTAAATGATTTTGGTGTATTGTTTTTAGATCTTTCTTTGTCCTCGTTGTCAGTCCCGTGTTCATCAGTTGTCACATAAAGTTCTTTGCTGGGATTAGGTGAAGCAATAGATCGGTCTGATTCAGGTGAACTGTCTTTATAATTTTTTCTATGAGCTTCAAAATTATAATGTTTTCTTACGTAGTTAGAATCTAAACTATCAATTTCACTCGGGTTACGTGAATGTCCGACGCTGTCTTCAGAAAGGTTTGTCTGTTTTATTTCTTCATTCAAGTTCGGCCAGCTTCCACTTACTGACCTCGACTGATGGCTCTCGTTTCGCGATACGACTTCTTCTTTTTCTGATCTATTCTCAGTGTTATCTGGTATTTCGTTTTCTTTCTGCGCGTTTATATCCCCAAAACAAGAAGCGGTGCTATCAATGTAAATGCTTTCCAGAACTTCCTCTTTCGTTTGGTATTTGGCACGTCCTGGCAACCTGGAATGACATACAAACTTGTATTAATAAAATTTACTTCAATAACTTGTGAGACAATATCAGGGTTATGTTTCGATTATTTTAAAATTCACTATAAGTTGTTCTGATCATGTTTGCGGGGCTAACATGGCCAGAGATCGCACATGACAGAAAGGTATGGAAGGAGAAAGGGGAGGCCTTTGCTCAGCAGTGGGACACAACGTAGGCTAACAAAAAAATAAATAAATAAATAAGTTGTTCTTAGTCAAACCAAGCAACTGATTATTATTATCGGGCAGTTATTATCAGAACTGCAGAAAACAGTTTTACCAAGTTATTCTTAGTATATCAAGCAAAAAACTAAAACATCTGGGATTGTACATACATTTTCGGCATAATTATGTGTTTGTCATTGTCAATATCTAGGATAACTGGAGTCGGCTATAAGGTAATACTCCAAACGCAAAACATATCAAAATAAAACAATGGTTGTAAAAAACAAACTAAAGCTTAGCGTAATTGATGTTGAGTTAAACTTGAAAAATGAGAAACATGCTCGAAAGAAATCTGTCAAATGAAGTTTGTACCTCTTAAAATCTAAAATTAATGTAACAAAAACAAATAAGCCATAGAATAAATTACCTGTCTTTGAAGCAAGGCTTGTCGAATAAGCGGGCGCGGGGTATCAACTGGGATCTCTTGCTTTTAGCGTGATTCTGTATCTGAAGGTCAGTGAAGGTTTCCTCTCTTATCACTGCCAAGCTTCGACTGCGTCGTAAATTAGCACCTTCAGGCTCTTTGTGTTTGCACAATCTTCCGTAGCTGCCACTGAATTCAGTGTCGGAATTAGAGAAACGTTTTTGTATGAGTTCCTCTGCCGCTTTAGACCTTGTCAAATGCTGGTAAAATTCGTCCTGAGGTAGTTGTACAGGTAATTTGTAGTATTCTGCTAACTTACTCTGGTACTTCTCGTGTTTTTTGTTCTTATTATCAAAAAGATCTTTATCCTTGTCTTTATCCTTGTCCTTATCCTTTTCTTTGCCTTTTGATAGTTTCCTCTTTTTGGGACGTTCTTCCTGACTTTTCTTAGATTCAAGCGAATTCCGCGGTTTGTCAAACTCTAACGTTTCTGTAGGGTTTTCAAAATACTGTATATCACCGACGGTGTCTGCCGCGGACTTGTGCTCGTCCTGACTCGATTTCCTTTCGACAAGTTCTCGAAGGCGGCTTCTTGTTGAGCTGGTGTTGGAGGTGACGCTCTCCGGTCGTTTATGTGGATATTCTAAGTTGGATGACGACCGTCTGAAGAGGCTTGTCTTGATCGATCCGAAGTCGCCTTCGTCTTGACAAGAAGCCGCTGAGAAATTCTGTGCCCTTATACGGTCAACGTGATTCTGGCTAGAATACGACGCGACCGAGTCCACCGAGTGTCTGAAACACAAAACAGCATAGATTAGATTAAGATGTATTTCCTACGAGCTTGATAATATTGTTTGCATAAGATATGTATCTTTCGGTGCGGCTGCGTTGAGTCATAGTTTTTTTATGACGTCAACTAGGTCAAACATTGATATAGGGTGACATCGTACACAATAGGTGTTGGGTTAAATCCTAGAGCGTAGATTGTGGGTATTCCGGTATGATATGGGATCTCAGTGAACTAGACGATATGTGGTGTGTACGATTCTGGCGCACTGCCAACGACAAGAGCTATTTCGTTGACAACAGAAATATATGTCTGTGTGAAGTGCTGTTCTCTAATTATCATAGCGTACAATATCTAATATGTTTTGTGAATGTTTGAATTTGAGAAGTAACAAAGATTGGGATTGGCACTCATTTAACTTCAGAAGCAATTTCCATGATTGATTCGTTGACGAAATTACACTAACAGGTGTTTGATCAAGTATGCCTTTCATAAAACTGGGTTCTCTCAAATTCTCATCATAAAGCTAAGGTTTTAATTGAAACCCAGTTGGAATAAATGACGTTGGGGTCAACCAATAAAAAGTTATCGCCGGCAGAGTGATTCATCAGTGGTCAGCGACATTTTATCATCTAATTACATAAATGAAGTGTCTTATTACTCGTATTATGATAAAAATTACTCGATTTTATTCATCCAAGTTTAATTGGATAGTAGATATCTTTAGTATAATATTTGAACCATAACAATCAAATAAGGAATTATATTTGATTTTCATTTCGATGGCCGAAAATAAGATAAGATTTGTGTAATAATAAAAAGTCATGCCCATTTTTAAACAAACTCAGAATCGAAGTAGATAGACTGTGCCTCTACTTAAAATATCCTAAGAATTTCTACAAATAAAAGTGCAAAGTTTACTCTCCAAAATTAAATATATCATAACCCATTTTCCCCTCTTTAACAAATGAGCTTTGTGCCGCAAAATTCTAAGACAATATTTTAACGAGTCTTAAAGCAGCTGACATCTGCAGCGTACATTTGAAACCATGCCAGAACGGGCCTTTCGGTAATAAAGAGGCGCCTTGTGTACTACGAGGCTTCGTTATACTGCGTACGTTTAAGGATTTTAAAATTTTAGGACTCTCAGACGTATATGCCTGCCATGTTACCCCCATGCCCCGTATATCCTGCGTTTGAGGGTAGATCGTAAAGTACGGCAATCATGTAAAAGCAATGAGCTGGTTTACAACTTCAGGTGCCTACCCCTTGTGATGGGGATATTTTATTCCAACCATATTTCTGGGGTAAATTACGCTGTAAAGATCGATGGAAACAATAAACTTTATTGTGAAACGGAAAAATATTATTATTATACTTCATTAACTCGACAAAGTTTAATGTACCTACCATTTATGACCATTTTAAAGAGTAAATCAAATCATAACTGCTCGTGCTAGTCGCGGGTTTACCATAACTACATAGACTCGTAATTGAACCTATAAATTGTGATATAAGCCTACAGACTTATGATATATTTGTGTTAGTAAATGTGGTTATTCGATATATGTGGGAAATGCATGGACATATCCTATCAGATTATCCGAGTTCCGGACGGCATCGAGCCGGTCGTAATTGGCGCGTAGACTCACGTGATGACTGCCTAATGCCTTTCATACATGTATCCGTTGTCGGATAACCGGAATTCGCACAGAACATCGGAAACAAGATAAGCGGATATTCTGCTGTTCATAAAAGAGTATTGTGTGGGTATATTATTTGAAGCTTTGCTCTGAAATATTATAAACGACGTCAAGCTAGAGTAAATTAGTTTCGAAAATGTTTAGAACTTGTAGTTTTGCGAGTATCAAATGAATCAAATCTAAGTTCCCTGAGTTAAATTAAATGTGTTAAACTAATACAACATTCTTATTATGGTGGTTAATTATTATTCAGTAAAATCAGTAGGTTTATTATACAGGGTGGAAAGGACACCGACGATACACGGTCAAAATGTTTTTTTTTAATTAGAATCAGATTTATGACTGCATAGCGTTCCTAAACATTACAATGAATACGAACAATTGTGATGTGAATTGCAATGGTACTACGTTCAATTGGTAAGATATTCGAAGATAAATGGATTCACGAATGAGAAATTATACTTCAGATATAATATTAATGGTTGCTCAAAAATTAGCTAAGTGAAATTAAATTGTTACAATTTGATATAAAAAAGCTATATTACGACATTAAGAACAATTAAAATATGTCTCCCGCAAAACAGCGGCCAGCGGCCAGCGGTGACTTTGCACAGTGGGTTGTCTATATTTCCACCGCTGACTGTCTATAAATATTCATAGTCCCGACACTCGGGAGCCTGCTATCTTTTGTCAGGTCACTCGAGACTTTCAGAGCCACTGAAGCTTCCATAACGCTTTGAAAAACGTTATTTTGCAACAGTTGCGAGTAGTTTATATGGGTAAACCGATCTATAGACTTTTCTAGATAATATTGTGTGGTGGTTGAAAACAATATTGTTTGTTAAACAAGTGGAAAAGCACCACTAGTGTGAAATCATCGACAGATTCTGATACGAAGTATTACTAGACAGCTGATGTTTCTACTTGTTTTTATTGAGCGTTGCTATTTTTATTTTATATCGGAGAAATGCATCTATTTTCTGTAGGTACCTAAATAAAATCCACGAAGTTATTTTTGTAAAGGTTTGGCATCTAGCATGTTGCCAGTAAATATTTTTATCACTAGTAAAAATCCACTATAATTATCTTATCTTTCGTTATCTACCACATACCTTATTATTCTCAAATCGTGGGTAATCTATAGAAGAAAGGGCCGGTATTTCCTAATATTGATAAGTATTACAAAACAAAGTCAAAGTTTTCAATAATTCTCTACGTACCCGTATTACGATAAATTCGGTCCCAGAGCGAGATATCCATTCGTTATAATCTTCTATACACTGTTGTTCCTTACGGAATAAACTAAAGTAGTAGGGTCTTGTGACCATAGCTTCCTCTTTTGTTTTTATTCATGCATGGTCGGCCATTACGTCTTCTCCTCACGTTGATGTCGTACAACATGAGATAATGTTGGTATTCGTATGCTGGATTAAACTCTGTTCATTACACTCGATCTTTTCTATGATAAACGTGACGGGTGTCAGTAATTATGTGAGTGTTATGATTTCTTGCAAAGAATCTCAAAGGCTAAATGTACTTTGTGAATGAGTAAAAGTTAATTTTTTGCTGATTATGTCTGCGTCTATGAATGCTTCAACCGACTCCTTTGGTTGTCCGGAGAAGATTGCTTTTCAGTGGACTAGGGTGTTATGCCTTAGTAGCGTGAGTTATTCTGGAGTGGAGGCATTCGCCCGCGATACAGGCAAAGTTATCTGGGCCGTTACGCGTATTGTAGAATGCATTGGCTCCTCTTGACTTGAGGTAGAAAGAACATTCAGATATTTTATTTCTGTACCTGATCAATATCTGGATATTTTGTAAACGCAGTTTTAGATTATCTAGAAATATTGTACTATATTCGTAACGTATTAAAATATAAAGAGAAACTACTGGTCTTTAAAGCTGCGGGAATCGGCAGCTTGCGATAAACAAACTGAGTATTTGGCAGAGAATATCTACCAACCATAACAGGAATTTCAGCACTCCAGAGGTGGAATACTGATCATTTTACGGACAATGATTGTAGTAAAGATATAAATGACGCTTTCGGACACTACATACAGGACGACCTCAATTTTACGTAGAGACGAACAATAGTCTATTAAGTAGAGGAAATGGAGATTTATAATGCATCTTTACGCTTGGTTTTTTCAATTATAAGTACAACAGGAAGCTAAGATATCCTCCAAGCGCGTGTATCATTTTCGTTTGTGTATTTATGTCATCTATTGACAGATGATAATGAGCGTGTTGAATTCTGGATCTTAAAATAAAGCGTTACGTCTCATTATTTATTTTTTTACTTTTTTTGCTCCGATGTGTTGCACGGAGACTTATTTTCTCTCTCCTTTAATAGTCTTTATTTATTTTCGTCACGTACCGCAGCCCCGTTCTAATGCACTCGTTGAAATATTCAGAACAACCGTTTTGATTTTTTAGTCAAAAAATACTTGCTTAACGAACATGTGCTTTATTGCTTTAAATGGAATTTACTACGCTATATAAGAAAGGGTGGGGGTATACGGGAATCAAACTTCATAATACCCTATTACACAGTTTTGTTTAATCGGCAAATTGTTGAACACACATTGGTGGTAAGACCAGATAGTTATGTTTACTTTGTATAACCCTATGATCAAAGATGTAACCGTACCGCTACACTTCAAATATTGTTAGTTGCTGGTTCTAGTCAACTAAGCATAAACTCAACCATGCATGATTGCCGCAAACAGTTTTAAAGTAGGCTCCTCCCCTGTATTTTAATTTACCCTGCCTAAGCTAGAACATATTTTTGATTTAGGTAGATATGCACTAAATATCATCTGAAAAACTTCTATGTTCCTTTCAAAGATCAATACTTCGAAGCAAGTAAATCTCGTATCAATATATATATATATATATATTTATATCAATCACTGGGGTGCTTAAAAGATTTTCCCTTTGACTAAGATTAAATGACATGTTAACGCGTAACAAGGCAATCTCTTGAAATTATACTGATCAAAGAGATTAGTTGGTGTTTGGTAGTAAGTTTTACCGATTATCGACAAAATATAAGCGTTATTGACTGAAGAAGGGATCCCATTACATACCGAGTTTCCTCCGTGCTTCGGAAAGTACATTAAATCGTAGGCCCCGGTTGTCATTGGTAGATCTTCGACGGTTGTAACAGTGGCCCGAAAGTCTGACAACCAGTGTTAACCAAGGGTTATCATATTATCCAGTACTAACTAGGTTGTGGAGGTCATGTAGGTTGTTGCTCCATGTAAAGTACTGGTATTCAGCTGTATCCGGTTAGACTGGAAGCCGATCGAATATAATCGAATAGGCTTCTTATGGGTAAGCTCGTTCCATCGTCGACCTCATCTTTGCCCTTAGGGTAAGATTGAGGTCAAGAGCAAGCCCATTGCAAATAAATAATAATAATAATAAATAATCGAGAATAGCTAAGCAGTTGATGGCTGAAGAAGAGATGAACTTGATAGCTTTTTTCCATTCTCATAGCTACTTTCCTAAGGAAAAGGAACACATATTTCTACAAACCCTTGCGGAAATCCCTACTGGAAGTGTGAAAAACATAAATCTAAAGAAACGGAGGAAATTAGAAGGTACTCCCTAATGGATCCTCAATTTCCGAAAAGAGTCTGTCAAGGGTTTTCAAATTACTTTACCGTCTCTAAAGTGCGAGCTTGAAAAGGAAAACGTGACCTGACCTTAAAAAAGGCTGCGTTTAAACCTTTTTGGTACCTATTTAAAAGCTATCGAGGTGTCGCTTCCGTAATGCACTAGACTGTTTGTCTACAGTACCTTGATGTAAATTGCGACTAGAAGACGTTGGTTTTCTGAATTATATTCCAATCACGCAAATACAAATGTTTGCCTAATGTAACTCATTGCTTGCACCTTCGCAGTAGGTGTCTTAAGTTAATTCAAAACGACCTCACGTAGTAATTAGGCGGTAGTTAGGTTAGGTTCCTTTACTAGATAATCTAGATACTAATACTTATGTAATAGGCTGTTACGTTACGCATTCTATGTTATCGCACCCATATATCTACATTTTTATGCTACTTTCTGAGTAGTTAATGGAGCTATTTTTTACGTCGTTGAATATATTATTATGACTGTCTTGTCTACCGTTGTATAGAATGTTATCTTAAACTTAAGGCATTTACTTTGGTATCACTAAAATATTTGAAAAGTAATATTTTATTATTTTGTATGGCTATTTAAATTTAAACAGAATTTGTACCTGGGCGACTGAGTTCTGCTCGAGCGAAAATAGAAAAAAAGTTTTTTTTTTAGATATGAGGCCTAGCCTAGCTAAAATTCTACATTGCAACTTTCAAATTCAAATTCAAAAATCTTCATTTGTGACACATTTCATCGAAATCATTAGAGCCGTTTTCTAGAACATGAGTGCAGAATGTGTGTACATAATAATATGTAGGTATATGAAAGTATTGCTCATTAAATTGTATAGGATCAGAGCCATATTGGTGACAGGCAAAGTATATTGGCAACTAATAACCATATAACTGTAGTTCATGTTTGTATAACCGATAATTTGGACATGGTAATTATTCAGCGGCGAATTTATGCAAGTTTTGCGACTCAACAAAAAGCTTTCAAGGATATTATTATGATGTCAGAACTAACTGTTTATAATTGCTTTATCTGTTATTTCAAATTAAGACACGATGTTAATAATTTCTTCACAATCAAAACCTTGTAATTAAAAGATATTAAACCAAACATCTTAGTTATTATTGTACTTAATAATTGCGAAGTTCAAAACATTTAAAAAATTACAAAATAATTTGAATTCTCGAACTCATGAGCGAGAATTCAAATGATTTTGCGACGGCGCCAAAACTTGAAACATTCGTATCTCCCGTCTTAAATAGCCACTTATTTTGTTATTATTTCAGCGATTTCAGCCTATTCAGACGTCATCGACATTCCCAGTTTACCTTCCCGTCCGTCGACACAAAATGACGCAAATACTTAGGGCAGAGAAAATACTTTTTTCTCAGTGTAAGCGTCGCGTCGCCGCCAATCTTATATTTAGAAGACCCTAAAGATAGAAAGATTCGTGATTCAATGTCAGAGATTATTTTAAGAAACTAAACAGATAAAGATGTAACAGTAAATAGAGTGGTGTAGCAGCTAGTTAGTAAGACCTTGCTTCCAGTCTAACCGGATGGAGCTGAATATCAGTATTGTACATGAAGCGACTGCCTATCTGACCTCCATAACCCAGTTAATACTAGGTAATTTTGTAAGACTCTCTTTGGTAAGACTGGTTGTCAGACTTTCAGGTCACTGACTGCCTGCAACGACTGCCAAATATCTAGCTAAGAATGAGCGGTCACCCATCCACAGACCAACCTAGGCAAGCGCGGCTTAACTTAAAGATCGACCCGAGTGGAAGTTATTATTAAGCCACGTCCGTCTACCTTCACATTTATGCTCCGTAGTCAATAGAGTCGATATTAATATTACACACTTTACTGAAAGATTTGAATAAATAAACACACGTCTAAATAACGAATGCTTCAATTGACTCTAATAATATTTGGAAAAGTTTTAACTAGTTTTTATTAGAATTTTTTTTCTCTGTGTTGCGAACTAACGATGATATGATATTGGTCGAGTAGTTTCATTGATATTGAGTGCTTATAAAGGAAAAAATACTTCCAATATTGAAGTACTTTCTAGATTGCTATCTTAATTGATAAAATTATATAGAGACCTACATTTAATAAGTAGATATTATAAATAAATTGACGAGCGTGTCTATCTTTTACGTAAAAACCTACTTAAGCACTTATATTTTTTATAGAGTAGGTACTTAGGTCCTATCCTCATTTCTACGGTTTAACTGCCGCACTCAGAAAGCTTTAATGATTACTTAGGCCATCAGTTAGTATAGGTTTTAAGTTTACAAAAGTATTTCAAACCTTTACTAAGTGACGGCTTAAGTAATCATTAAATATCTCTGAGTACCGCAGTAAGTCATAAAATGGTAACAGCTGTTTTAGAAATGTATTCAAAGTCCGTTTCATTAAATTGTACTTCAACTTGCGTACGTATTAATAAGTAAGGCTTCAAGTAAACGAAATAAAATTAAAGAAGTTTGACAAGCGGACGTGTTTCGTAGATTCAATTTTATTAATTCTTTTAAATGTTTCAGTTTTTCAGTCATCTATTTGTAATGAGGAAGTCGTGGCACGTAGCAAGTAAATATTGGTTTTTTTTTCTTTTAAATTATTTTGTCTGGCCTGAACCCCAATGTCCGAATAGTCACCAGCTATAGGTTCTATTTCTCTTCTTGTAGCCTACCTCACCAAACTGATTTAAAAATGGTAGAGTTTGTATGAACTACTTAATTAATCTTAGTATTTTAAACGAGTTTTAACGGGTTTAGACTACCTAGTTGGTCTAATGATCGCAAGGGCGACTGCTGAGCATAAGTTTCTGGGTTGCATTCCCGGGTCGGGCAAAGTGTTATTGGGTTTTTCCATCAGGAAATTCTCCGTAGCAGCAACGGAGTCTGTATTTATGCCTGGTTGATGGCAATAGGCTCCCCCTCTTTTACATAAGACCGCGAAATGTGAATGTAAGTACTATTCACAGCTCTGCCTAACTCTTCGGTAATTACAGGCGTTATGTTATGTTTAAACGAGTATAAAGGTGTTTGTTTATTTTCATGAAAGTTTTATTAACATTCGAAAATGCACGTTCAATTTATTATCAGGATTGAAATTGGTATACCTAGTGCACGCTTATCCGTTGTCACTCATCGAGTTAACGTATTAATTAACCTAATTCATATGTAAAACGCTGTCATGCTTACCTGTCAGTCACGCTTGTTTTCCATCTGTTTATCGCAATTAGGGTTGCTATGCATGAATAATTATTCAACATTATGATTACCTACTGCATGTCGTTGGACTCGATTATGAAAGATAAACGACAACTGTTTTATTTTTTCTTTTGTTTTTAATAAGGACATTCGGGGAACAACATACATTTCTCTACACGAAAAACATGATCATCCATGCCAAACCCGAGAATTTACCGCTGTAATTTATTGCCACATAAAATAAAGATGGCATGGCAAGTATGGCAACCCTATCTGGGTACATTGTCGGCCATAATGCAATAACTTTTTGCCCACATCCGTCGTGTACGCTTTCTTCCGGCCGTGACACCCCAGTTGCGATCTGTGCCCGGTATATAATTATTCAATTAACTTACCGTAAATATAGGTTATCGGTTTAATTGATGTGGACTTGTTTGTTGTTGTTGATACTGTAATTTTGTGTTGTTGGTAAAACAACGGAGTATACAAAATTGCCCTAATATTTTTCCACATGCTTGTACTCGAATTTCAAATTCGACATTTTTTATCATCTTTAACAGCGGGTCCAGTCAACTAAAGTGAAAGTAATAAAAATAATGAATTAGTAAACTCATCCCGCGGGTCCCAATTGAGTGGGATCACTTGACTAATTACACAAATGGTACTTTATCAAATTGTGTTACGATTTTACGAACTACCTAGCTGGTCCGGGAAAGTCGATGGCATTCAAGATACAGGATAATCCTAGTACGAGTGCCAAAGCACTTCTTTGATACCTCAGTGTACACTATGTTCTACCAATGTATTCAAGGAGATTTAGTGCACCCTTTTTACTACTTAGTAATAAAGATTTTTATATTTTTTTATTACTATTGTTATAAGTTTACCCTCAACACTTTCATAACATGTCAGTCGCTTTTTCCCGGTTTAAATGACGAGCCAAATTATGATTGAAATTCCAGATTTATGAATAAACAATGTCAAATGAGAAAAAAAACTTTTCCCATTTGAAAACAGGTAATATTATGACAGAATCCCATTAACACTGTTTCCTGATGCCTGTCAAAATACAGGCTAACGTCAAAATCAAAACAATTGCTTTAGAATTTTGATCAATAGTTTTGAAGCCCACTGTTCAAGCTGTCAGATGATTGTCTTCAAACTAACTTTTGCGCGGATTAGTTTGCAGAAGTTAAACGAGGAAATCGTGAAGCGAGAAGCGTTGCTTTCATCAAGATTCAGAAACCAGTTTAATTTACTTTGATTCATCTGCAGCATCCGTAGCGAGATACCGAATCAACTATTGGGCTTATCCGAAAGATTTTTCTCGGCCTTAATCTGCTGTAATCAATCTTTTGATCTTATCAGCCGTTGTTGTTTTAGTAATCCAGAGTTATTCCGGCCATTAGAATAATATATTACCTAGGTGCTCACAAAGAAGCTAAGGAAACGAGAAAATTGTTTTCGCCTTGAAGCGAAATGAAAAAATGAATGGACTTGTAAGTCGTTGACCTTTGCTTTTACTGAATTACACACACACAGTACACGGAGGCAGTTTTATTTTCAGGTCGTAAGGCCAAGAAAAATGTAAGTGATATATTCAATTTAGCGCGTCTCGTACAAAAGGTTCCAAGTGCTTGGAATTAACAGACGACAATAAAAAATATTCTCATAACATAACAGCACACCTGAAATCCCCGAAGGGTTAGGCAGAGGTACCTAATTGTACACCCACATTTCGCCAGATACTTATTTGAAGTCCCATTGAGGCGAGCCTATTGCCATCAAACGGGCACAAATCAAATAGGATAATGTAGTAGGGTGCGAGCCGATCGTCATCAACCGGGCACAAATCTAGACTCCTTGGCTGCTACTGAGAAATTTCTGATATAAAAACCAAATTACATCTTGCCCGACCCGGTAATCGAACACAGGACCTCATGTAGATGTGCTAGACCAACGAGACAGTAAAAAAATATTCATGTCGCGTAAAATGTACGATACCTGTGAAAAAATTTAGAAATTGTTCGCAAAAACTTAAAAGCAAGTTGACGACATTGTTTTTGTTTACTGTAATTTCTATTTACACGTTGGAATGCACAAAAACACGGACGTAACGCATAGTTTTTAAGTGAATAATTGTTAAGCTGTCGCTTGGCATTCGGCTGGCATTTTAATGATCAGGAACGAACGACAGGTCCGAAATAAACCAGCGTCTTACGCAGACCACCTGCGATGACGGAATGATTAATTATTTGTACTTTTTGAAAACGTATTGGAGGCAGAAATAACGAATTGATTCATTCTGTATTTCTGATGCTATAATGTGGTCCGTTAGTTACGGTACGCAACGTCGAGTGATAGTAATGTATTGTAGGGATACCGTTGAAATCTATTTGTGTGCGAGAATAAAAGTGAAAAAAAAGTTATGATTTCTTGCTACCTGATCATATAACGCTACTGTACGCAACTGTACTATGCCGTGTGACAATTGACAACCCTAGTTTTCGAATTGCACAAAAGAAATAGTTCTACGTTTAATTTTGAGTGTCGTCGGTTATCTTCAACGATAGCAGAACTATTTTGGGAACTAAATAGGTTTTCATTCCTATCCAGAAATTAGCGAGAGAAAATCGACTTCTCGGAAAACCAACTTCGAATTTTCATTCAAATATTTTCCATAATGTGAAACTTGCGAAACTTCAAGCATTTAATCTGCTCACAGATATTCCAAGAATACGGCTTGTTATTTTATTTCAGTTTCAGATATTAAACTGCTTTTATGATATCCACGTGGCTGATAAAATAGTCTTATTTCGGCGAAATAAGTTACCGTTCGCTGATTTTTAATTTCGCGTCGAAATTCTCTGGTGTAGGTACATTTTACCAATGTATAATGTGAATCCCACCATCGAATTTATTCCAAGCCGAGTGTGAAACGATGTTTACCGGCGGTCGGAAAGAGCCGAGCTCCGTTAAAATGGCCGAAGAAATTTCCTCAGAAAAATCTGTCACAACCATGCATGAGGCTATTTGCAGTTTGGATCGGAATTCATTCAAACTTCCCACTACCGAAAGAGTATTTAAGTTTACTAGCACATACATCTACACCTACGTTTAGTCTTCAGTAAGTTGCCGGCAACCGAAAGTTCCAGACTTTCGGTTCCTGTCTCGAGATTAAAACAAAAACTTTCTTGTATTCATGAAACAGTAAGTATTCTAAGGAACGACTTCTCCGCCAGATGTTTAGTTTCAGTTGAGATTAGTTCTGGCACCGTCTATTTCTAATTCTTATTATCATACTTTGTATTTCGTTCACTTAGTACACAATATGGTTTCAATTATTTGGAACTTAATTTCTGAAAACACTGCCAATAATTCTTATAGTGACTGCGTCGTTGTGTAGGTGACTGGTGTGTGCCCCCCTATTACATGGGACTTAGGCATGTCACAGTCGAAATATGGGTGTATTAATGGGTACACCTCTGCCTAACCCTTGTAAGGTTTCAGGCTTGATGCTATGTTATGTTAATTTCAGTACACTAACATACTGGGGAACTGTCGACGCTAATCTTACTTGAACTTTTAAACAGTCGATGTCAATTTAACAGCACAGCACCACGTCACTCCTGACGAGACGAGTTACGTAATATGTATTATGAAAAAGCAGCACACCAAGATAAGCCCCCTAGAGAGCCATTGAATGCAGTCGCTGTGACCGAAATTGGCTAAATGGTTTAATCATCTCATGATGATGAGCGTTATAGGAATGAATGTATATCTTTAAAAATAACCGATGTGTTCCATGTTTCCAACGCTAACTACAAGCCATTTCACTTTAATAATAATCATCTGTGGCGAAGCGGCTCTCATCTTACAGCAGATATCTGTATCATACTCATTGCATACAACACGAACAAGACGCAATTACGGGCTTGTGTCATACCTATCTACGTAAATCGGGATTTTTGTAATAATGCATTGTCGTTCGAGTGTTGAAATAAGTGACAGGTCTTTTATGAGCTTGAGCAATCTTTTGTCTTCATCATTAACTCTAAAAACGGGATATTTATCATGTTTACTGTTTGTTTCAGTTTAAAAACATTATGTGAAAAGAGGTGTATGTTTAGAACGTAACAATCCATAGTCATAAGTTATGCGAGCAAAATAACTAAGTTATAAGCTGACCCTAAAAGTGAAAACCACCCACTTGATCACCTTTCATTGCGAGAAATCAGTTTTGATCAAGCGCCAAACATCCTAATTAATTTACAACATAATGTTATGAGCAAATCATTGAATTACAGCCATTTACAATCGTTGTAATCCATACAGGTTGCTTTGCCAACTCATTAAGTTTTCTCATTGACCGACAATAAAGA
This sequence comes from Diarsia brunnea, assembly GCA_949774965.1. Classification (NCBI taxonomy): domain Eukaryota; kingdom Metazoa; phylum Arthropoda; class Insecta; order Lepidoptera; family Noctuidae; genus Diarsia; species Diarsia brunnea. The sequence continues at coordinate 16,621,165 of OX459001.1, forward strand.
CCAAGGTATACCACAAACCGGTGCGCCGTTCTTAATCTTGTTGAGTGTTGCCTAATGTATGTGGCGGCTTTCTTTGCATTGAGATTATAATCTGCGTTCTGATTTAAAGGACTTTCGACTTTATTTGTCGCGTTATTAAAAGTAAATAAGTCATGACGGCGTAACGTATGTCCTAACGTGCACTGGTTGGAATTTCTCAAATGTTTCACCTGCACCCTTGACTATGCGAGCAATGCCTCTGGCTTTGTGACCAATTACTAAATTACAAGTAGGTATCACAATAATATTATGAAGTCGATAGTTTGTATGTATGATTGTTACTCCTTCACGTTCAAACGGCTTAACGTATTTAGATGGAATTTTGTATCAAGCTTGTATTTTGGATTAAATAGCATAGGCTACTCTTGATTCCGGAAAAATGCGGTGTTATTCCCGTGGCATGATCAAATAAGTTACTCAAATATTATTTTAACCCAATTACGCTCAAATGGTTTCTTAGATTCGGAAAAGATTCATTTAGTATCAGGATACCATGAAAAACATATTCTTGAAAAGTTCGTGCAAAATTTTTCATCGCAAATAACGGGCGCAGCTAGTAAAGAAAAAAAGAAAAATAAGTCAAGCCGATGGCCTAAAAACTAGTGAGCGTAGGTTAGTTTAGATGAGTCAATAGTTCGAAAATTAATTTGTTAAACACACAAACTTTACCTAAATATTTGTAGGGTATAATTAGCTAAATACGCTTATAAACGGAAGCACTACTATTAGGATCGAATTGCGGCTGGAACGTGGAAATGAACCAAACATTGTTTGTCGAAAATTCGGTTTTGATTTTCTGCGAATTTCGACGGTATTATCGTTCGGGGAAATGTATTACAACTAGAAACCTTAATAATTATATAGGATGATATAAACGTGATTCATTTGAGTGACATGTGCAGAGTTAACAAGATAAATTATACCTATGTAGCGATCGCCCCTATCTAGTTTCCATTCAAGTGGTTTGCATCCTCGAATCTCCATGCAGAATTGATGCTGTTCTCTGGTCAATCTTAAAGTGACAAATACCTAGGCAGCACGTATCAGAGAAATGTGTTAGTATTGACAGCTTTCTATATGGGACTAGCATCGTAAACTATAGGCTATAAATTATACTTATATCTATTCTAATATTATAAAGCTGAAGAGTTTGTTTGTTTGGTCGAACGCGCTAATCTCGGGAAGTACTGATTGGAATTGAAAAAATATTTTTGTGTTAGATAATCCATTTATCGATGAAGGCTTTAGGCTATAACAAAGTCACTATAAAGTTAGTTTTCCACGGGGGCGAAGTTACGGGTAAGAGCTAGTACCTATTATGTATTTTAGCCGACCTATCACAATTTTTGCGGACTAAGTCGCGGGCCAAATGCTAGCTCCATATTTTTGTGTCCTCTTTGATCTAAGTGATTTACTGTGAACAAAGATGGATGACATGTCTATTTGATTAAATATCTGACGTGACCTTTGATAAAGTTTTCCTTGTCAGGATAACATGGAACCATATATTTCTTTAATCTAACTAAGTACTGCTTAACTACATTTTTATTATTGTTAAGTATTATTTAAGGATTTTTCCTTATTTTGGACTTAAACACAAAACACAAGTATGATGTTTATCTTTAAGTATTTCTTCGTATCTAGCAAAATATGTTACTTTGAACATTAAAATATGGATAAAGTAGGTAAAACTGTTTTACAGTCTTTTCTAAATCAACTTAGATAGTTATTATAATTGAGCTATTAAACAAAGTTCAAAAGTACGTGCGAGAGAGTTTCTTTAATTGGAATTACATACATCGTTTTATACTTCTTAGTGTAAGTTCTTTTAATTATCTACTACTACAGCTGTTTCTACCCGACTGCAAAGAAAGGGTTATGTTTTTCGCGCCTATCTTTGTTTGTAATATTCTTTATTCCCTCATATCTTTCGAACCACTCGATGGATGTCTTTAATTAACGTATCGTTAGATTCGTCTCATTAGTCTAAGTGTTCTTAGATATGTGACATAAAAAAATGGGGGCTGCTAGATATTTTTTCTTCCATTATTTCGTCAGGATCCTATAGTCTGGGTTAGTGCCTCATTGATGGCATAGGCTCGTCCCCCTATTACACGAGGCTTAAACACCAACTGGCCAAATATATACGTACAAAACCTACACATCCAACTAACACTTCAGGGAATACAACCGCGCTATAAGCTTTCAGGATTGAAACTGAAAGTAAAACACAAGAAAGCAAGAGTTATTTTAGTTCCCCGATGTTTTGTCATAAGAAAACATATGTCTTTTCCCACGAGGTGGATATCGACATAATTTTATCCTCAATGTCGAGCCGACTGTTATGAGTTCACGACATAGCATTGACCTCCGTGTTCTGACGTAGCTATGATATAGTGCGTTGTTAAAAGTGATGTATTCTGCCCCCTCATCTTCTCACGGGTCGGTATATGTACACTCAAGAGCACCAAGAAGTATACACTTACGTTATCTCAGAAGCGATTTACTCGTGTAATAACGATTACAATTTTGACATAAGAACTATTTCATGATAATCATTTGTCCAGCCTTTTCCCAACCACGTTGGGATCGGGTTCCAGTCTTGCTGTGTGCAGCTGAACACCAATATTTTACATGGTGTGACTGCCTATCCGACCTCCTTAAACCCCTTGGAAAACTGGTTGTTAGATTTTCGTGTCACTAACGGTAGTCACTTATCTTCTTCTATGAAATATGGGTTGCTTTTCTATGATATGCAACAACGTTATATTACAATCTAAGTTCTGGTAGAAAATCACTTCTAAAAGTTAAGTGTAAACATATTGTTGCTCTTAACTGTACGCCTATAAAATTGGTCTGGCATTGAATTCGCGACTGTTTTACTTTTACTACACCTTCGAGACCAAAAAAATATTTCTACTTTCCCCTTTTTCCAATATCATTCGTTCTTGTAGCTACGAGTATTTTATCGTGAACTTGTCGCCTATTTGTGCCGAGGTAGCCTTGTTTAATGGACTATTTGTTCAAAGAGTTTACTCTTTAGTCCAGCTTAGCTTTTAATTCCTAGTGTGCACGGCAAGACACGTTCCGAGGTCTGCCAAAGCTGAATTTGTTAGATCACTGCTTTTAAATAATCCACAGACAGTATGGTTTCATAGGGTCTATTTATTACATGTTCAAAGATAACATAGCTTTTAATATAATTCTATAATATGTTTACAATTTGACAAACAAGATCATCGCCATTATCGTATGTGTCTGTACTGCACCGTTGCACCTGATGTTGATTGTGGAAGATACCGCTTTTGTTTTAAGTTCTCATTGTTTAAAACTAAGTTTGTTTTACAGAATATAACCTCATAATATATGAAGCTTATGAACACAAGTTTATTACTTAACCATAATATCGTTTCATGCCTTTAGAAATACTAGTAGACCTCAATGAATGAATAGAAAAAAAGAAACTCCTTTCAAACCAAATCTATAATGTATTGCGTCTATTATTTAATTTGTAACTAGACTCGTGTCAAATAATATCTATTATCCAATAAAGTAATCGGTGACCGTAAAATTCACAAAAAATATAACTGATTGTGTAATAGTATGGTTTGCTGTACATTTCGAGGTCTTTGACATTTGCCCTCAGACGTGGAGATTGCGTGTAACCTGAATTACATTTTTAAAGAGACCTAATAAAGAAATAGAAAACTAAATTTAGAGAATAACTACTTACATTATTACAATATCACACCAACATGCAAGAAAAAAAATGAAATTGTAATTTCATGTTGATTTAAACTTAATAAATCTTTAATTGAAAAAGACTCGGATGCAAACGCTGAATCATTTCATTAGAGCGACCGAGATTTCCATAAATTGCCACAGTACCATTCCGTTTGCAGCTTTGGCTACAACAAAATAAGGTCTACAATCGATCACACTGACCTACTTTCAATAGACAATATTATTATGAATGTGTATTTCATTCAGTGCTCAAGTGAAATCGATTATTTCATTGATACTTTTTGTTTTGACATGTCGAGTACGTTCGTGAAGCTATCGATTAGTGCTATCGTATGTGATTATCTTGTCAGTAGATATCATTATGACATAATGCATTATCTGTTTCAGTAATACTATGAATATTATCAGGTGTTTTTACGTAGTAAGCAACATATTAATTTAGTTTTTTTCTCTAAGCAGTCTAAGTATGCAAATAAGGAAAAGTTTATTGTTTATAGTGGTTGCGGTCTTTTGTGCAGATTTGAATTTGAGCAAAATTAAGTTTAAAACATCTTTTGGCGGCCTTATATCGCCTTAGAGTATTTGTATAGCTGTACTAAGCTTTAACTCTGTACAACTTCTCAGTACAAGAGCACCGGTCGCCCAGGGATGTCGGCCCCGAGTTACGAAAGGTCGTGGGTTCGAACCCAGAGAGGTGCATTACTTTGTGTAATTTATTTCATAACCGCTGCTCTCAAAACGGTGAAGGAAAATATCGTGAGGAAACCGGCATGTCTTAGAACCAAAGAATTCGAAGACATGTGACATCTACCAACCCGCACTGGGCCCGCGTGGTGGATTATATATAGCCCATCCCTCTCCTAGAGAGGAGGCCTGAGTCCCTGCAGTGGGAACATTATATGCTGATGGTGACTTTTTTTCTACATTAGTACAAAATTATCTTTGTAAAGATTTCAAATCATAAGCATCATCACCCTACCATTACAATTTATTTATGCAGCACACAAGTATATTTCTTCCATACCACTATCCCATAGTTTATCATCCATCCACGATTTCTTCATTCTGCCTCTACTCCGATCTATTTTATTATCTATCACCATCACTTCATCATCATCACTTTTATACTTGACTTAACATACTTCTCTATTACTCGCCAATTCGCCATCTCAGCAATCACCTCCTTTCTAGCCATATCATCCTCACAGTCCATCCATAATTTCTTTAGTTTTCCTCCACTCTATTCAATTCATACTCAATTATATAATTATTTATTTATATTTTCTTGTCACGTACACTTTATTACATACATGAGTTTTACAAAGCCGAATCTACAATTAAATATTCAAACTCCATTCCCAAATTAGTCTCGAATTCACGACGCGACTCGATCATGAATCGATTAGAAGGCTAAAGCGAAATAATAAAATATGGCCAGTATTCAATTAAATGCCCGCATCAGTGGTTTATGTCATGTCATTGTCGCTAAGTTCACAATTGTGTCAAGGGCACCCAAACAGATCGAGGTTTGTTTATTTATTTGTTTTTTTTATCTGTTAATTGTTGCCATCATTAAAAATAATATAGTTGTTTTTGATATAGGTAAGTTCAAGTAGCTAAAACGCGGGTTTTCAAAAGTGGTGTGGATTTAGGAAAGAAAATAAGATTAAGTAAGGCTTTTTGGGGGACAGAGGACGCAAGTGCGTCATTTAAAAAATCCCATTAGAATCCCAATAATCCAATCGAGGTACACGGATTGTAAAAAATAAAACATAGTTATAACTGCGATATAAATTTAATTGTTCACCCTCATGGTTTTTAAGGAAAAAGGGAAATTATGGTTTTCCGCAAAGTTCCTATTTAGTTTTCCTGTCTATTCATTTTTCTATTTTCCTCGTTTGTGTTGCCAGTATGAACGTGACATCATTAAGTTCTTTTTTGATCTGGGAGATTCGTATCTTTAATATTTACAGTTCGAGTTCGAAACTGGTATTAAATACCAGGTTTATGTATGTGAAATAACATGTTTTGTATGACCTACTCTACGTTAAACCTTACATACAATGCCAAGGTTCTACAAATCCTTAAAGTCCTTACACAAACGTTAGAGCACGATATATTAGATCATCGTATATATCTAATATTAAATCATAACCGTCATAATTTCTTTTCGAATAGAGTCCAATATCGCTTGACCGGTCTTAATGTTTGCTAACTACCGTCGTCATGTATTGCATTCATTTATCCTTACCCTATTCACTGAAAATAGCGTTTGAATTGGATATGTGTTGATTTGCATATCATTTAGCGAAAGCGTGTTTTGTAGAAGGCTGTTAACAAATCAATAGTCACGCCTTTGCTTCGTCTGACGTCTTGGGTAATGTTACCATACTAGAAAAATACCGGAAATATAAATATAATAAGAAAAAAATATAAAAAGTATCTGGCCCCAAAGAAAAGTCTTGATTTCTGTTTTTGAAGAATGAAGTTTAAACAATGCAAAGGGCCACCGATTAACCGAGGGTAAAGAAAAATGCGGACGACGACGAAAAAAGAAGAAAATAAATTAAGGCGACGAGGATCTCGACAATCAGAACAAGTGTCAAAGTAGGAGTAGGTACATTGTGTCAGACTATAAAACATTTTTTGCGATGCCTACAAATACAAATGAATAATTTATGTAGAAGGACTCACACGACGACGCTAAGAGACCACGAAATGTATTTTTAAGGTTTCATTAATTGCTGCGTGTTGTTCGAAAGAGATATCGCGGCACGGAACAAATGGCTAAGAAGGAACATGGGTGGTTTTTAGTTAGTAGAAATCTGACACTCCCTACCGCTCCGCCCAGAGCGGGAGGAGTCATTTGATTTTTCACACTTCATAAAAAAAGACTTCATTAATTTCATACCAATTGTCATGTTTGGAAAACAAAACAACAATTCACAACAATAAGTAGATTCTAGAAACAATATCTTCAACCATTGTTCTGAAGTCGAAAAAAAAACCATCGCATCTAATACAGTGATTTGGCGAAATTAGTTTACGTGTTGCTTACAAAATCTGTTTTCCTTTAGAAGATAATAATTTATTCAAGACCAGACACCAAAATTTTGCTTCACTGGTATTCGTAATCATTTGCGGAGATTACCTGACTAGTGTGAAGTTGGCTTAGCAAATCAATAGTCTAGAAATAGATTAAGTTTCCGAAATTTATATTTGTTTGGTCAGCACTCGTGGTCTGACGAATGGTCGTTTAAATATTGACATTTATTGATATTTAGTGAAGAGATTGATAGGTAGTTTAGTTAGTTACGAAGGCGCGTATCTTATGATCACAATATCATCAGAAAGCTCGAAAGTCACCGAGGGCTATGCTCGGAGTTTCCTTGCGTGATCGAATCAGAAATGAGGACATCCGTATGAGACCCAAAGATACCGACGTAGCCCGAAGAATCAACAGACTTAAGTGGCAATGGACAGGGCACATTGCTCGCAGAACGGATGGCCGATCGGGCCGACAAGTTCTGGAGTGGCGACCGCGAAACGGAAGACGTGGCTAGGTGGACCGATGACCTAGTGAAGGCCTATGTCTAGCAGTAGACGTCTTTTGGCTGAAAAGAAGGATTGAATGATGATGATGTATCTTATGAGATAAACACTAAAGAGATGGATGAAATGTGGTGTTACCCCAGAAACGATGGGACACTTGATATCGTGTCTTGTTGCTTGCCCTATCACAGGACCTCATGGATGCTACTGAAAGTACCAAACCTGTCGCTAAATTTTCAGCTGACTCAATTTAAACTGTTATTGACATAATAAGAAGAAGATACAGAAGTGTTGAAGATGACTTTCTGTGACGACTCCAACTAATTTGGAGCGAAAGACTTAATACTAACAGATTACCAGTTAAGTATAATATTCTACTCAGTTCCTTGACTTTACGGATCGTTATCACAGAATTTGAGTTTCGTCTATCTAGTAATTAAGTGTATCCTTCCATGGCGTTTCGTCCAGTGACCTGGGTCCTGAAGCCTTTGCATTTGCGAACGTATTAACTGTAAGCAAGGTATGACATAGGTAGTAATAGGTACACGCGTTTACTAATATCCCCAACATTCACACTAATTCTAAGACAAATGAGACAAAAAGACTTATGTCTGAAATGACTCTTAGTTCAGCTGACATTCTGACAAAGAGCTGAAGCTTCAAATAGTTTCTAGATTCCACTGAAATTGTCACTTCCATTTATTTACTGAAAGGTAGACGACTTGAAGGGGACCTAAACCATCACTGAAAGTTAAGTGATCCACAAAGTTATTTGTCAATGTTTACTGAGTTTCAGCTACTCAACTAAGTTTGGTCTTTAAAGTTAAGATAAGTAATTTGTTTCGATTGTCTCTTCATTGAACACTCATTTTTGTTTGCTAATGTCATTGACTTTGGAGTCACTTCTGTCGTTGCTGTAATTAGTAAAGGATTAACTGATCCATTAAGTTATGAAGCTTTTGGAATATTGATCGCATTGAGAACATAATCAGCCTACAATGTTTCACTTGGAACACAGGCTTGGTTTCTGACAGGGACAAGGGTGTAATTCTCCACGCGGGCCTACTTCGGGTTGGTGGGTGGCTATGTCTTCGTGTTTTTCGGTTCTAGAACCATTTTTTTCTTTTCTCTTTCTTTTTTCATAATGTTTTTCTTCAATGTGTTGCGCAGTTGTAATTAAATATTTAAGTACGTCTTTGTATATTAATGTAATATCCGCTTTTGTGTCATCAGTCCTTTGTATGATACCGTAACTGAAACATATTACACATATAACGTTTTGTATCGATTGTCCATATTCTATAGACAATCAAATTAGCTTCTAATTATTTAGATTGCTTATTGTGTCTTCATTATCACACTTAGCGTTTCGAGGAATAATACATAGACATACCTACCATATAATTACGTTTTACATAAGCTGTTATTAAATTCCATTTATTTTATACTTGATTGCAAAATTACTTGAATTTTATAGAAATAAGGACTGATTTCATACGTACGTGTTCTTTTATTACGATCAATTTCTCTTTGTTACTGCTATTGCAATAATAACGCTGAACTAATACACTAAATATTTAATAGATAACTTTTCCAACAGTTTCCTCAAGCTTCTAATTTCATTATGAAACACATTGCATTTCGAAACCGCATTTGAAGTATCCAGAAACTCCCAACTTTGTACCGTCGACTCATTCCTCACTTACTTGCTGAGGTCAACAGGAACAACAAACAGGGAAACTGCTGCTTTTGAAATGTAAGCTCAGTACATACAGGTGGCTGAAAATTCGTTACTCAGAGTACTAGCTTTAGAAATCATTTTTCAGACGAGTCTAGATTGCGTAGAAGTAATATATTCTCTTGATTGCGAATTTCATCTGGAGAATTCTTCGTTCTAAAGCTAATTCTTCAGACCCTAAATAACATCACTTCAACGCTTCTTTAGCTGAAAGAGAGACGTTGATAAATGTAGTCGTCTTTCTATTCGTTGGAGCATTCCTAAAGCTCTGTGCTCACAGCACGGACACCGCATCCATCAAGCCTCTAGATGCAGAGATGCGATTGTGTTGCGCTGAAAGGAAATTATCGTTTCCTTTTTCACTCGTGGCAGAATTGTTTTGTGAGCTAGTGTGCACTGTGGTTAAACAGCTTTGTGAACGTGCTTGCTACGTGTGGATACTGATCTTTAGATCTTTGTGTTTTGCACGTGTCATGAGTCTGTTTGTATTCCATTTGGAGTTCTCTGATTTGTTTTTAACGGAACAAGTTGACATGTTTGAGGATCGAAACCTTTAACGGAATAATAAAATTAAGCAGTATAAAAGCATGACCCGTTTTGTGCTCGATCAAGGCATGTGTGTGCTAATAAAGGGCTTTATTATTTCAGGATAATTGCTCTTCAGAGCGTATCTCGTTTCCAAATACAATCAATTTTGAATTTCGTACCTTCATTTGTAGCAAAACCCCTCGAGCCAGGATTAAAGTATTTTTATATTCTGGCTATTGTAGTTAAAATGGCCTTCTGAATCGAGGTCCGGCACTCATATTCAGAAGAATCCAGTCCCCATTTGAAGACAAGTTATGGAAAGGTCGCACAACCAGGAATTGAATTTTCCGATAGGAAACGGGTCAAAAGCCCGTTTGTGACAATATTCGAGGGAATATGAATCGAAATACCGGTTTACTGAGCAGGCAAAAATGTATCGGTAAAATTTTATCGGTATTGTGGAATTGCACCGATGCCAAAAGATATACGTGTTCTTACTTTGAAGTAGCCGACGGCTTTGGTCCGACTTTGAAGTCTTGTAGAACTCGTGACTCGTTAAGAAATCAAGGAGTCTTCAGCCGTTGAGAAATGCGGGCAGTCGTCGAAAGTTAAACATTTAAAGAATCATATTGGATTGACTTTAAACTTTACCTGGTGAAAACTTTGCAAGGGGCCAGAGAGATAACTGAGTGAGTAAAAAAGCTTGAAACTTTTCAAAACTGCCTACTGGTATTTTAGTAATTGTGGAAAATATTGTACCTAACATACGTATATAATAGGATGAATGAAAATAAGCTTTAACTTTCCGCAAATAGAGCACTAAGTACAACGCGGTGCGCTCGAGTAAGTAAGCCCTATCCAAGAATAACTACCCTTAACTTTGACGGGCCAAGTTCGAACTTTGCCAAGTTAAATTAGAACAATCAGGAGGCCCGTAAAATTAAATAAAAACTTTACGAAAGGTCTTGTGAATAGGTAATGTAAACAGTAGATCATTTAGGGCTGGTGGCTTGAAGGCAACATGGATACATCTTCGAAATAGTTTCGGGACCGTATCATTAAGAAACAGGGAAAAAAGATGGAAAAGGAACACAGAGAATGGCAGAGGAATCAAGCTTAGACACAACAGTAGGTGATTCCGGAAGGAAATGATGATGATGATCATCAAGGCAAGGAAAAAAAGACAGTGTCTTTTGTACACAAAATAAGCTTGCAATACTAGCCTTGGATATTAAACAAGATATTAACGCTTCCAGCAGGGCTATTGCGTATCTTTTTAAATGTCAGTGGCTATCAGTGTCCATCGATTAACTGTCAAATGTTTCCATTTTGTACCAAGCTGACAGTTAATCGATGGACACTATGATAGCCACTGACATTTAAAAAGATACGCAATAGCCCTGCTGAGGGGTAGTCATAAGCCAGAAAGTTAAGTCTTACCAAGGGGTTCGTGTTGCCCAGTAGCTGAGTTGTGAAGATCAGATCAGAGAAAGAAAGAAAAAGTATTTATTGGTCTCACACAGGACAAGAAATTAATAATAAAAAATTGACAAAAAAAGAAAACAAGAGAAACACTTAAAAAATAAAACAGAATTAAAAATAAGTCCCGTACGAGGCCAAAAGGCCACTATCTCAGCATGGATCCACTACATATAAAATACCTACCGGTTCCGGCCAACATGTTTGGGAAAAGCCACAGAAATCTAACCATTGTGTTATCCAAGTCATTGGATTGTAGGTCTGGAATCGGAGTCAGTTCCATCCATGTAAAACTTGGCGTTCAGTAACACTGGTATCGCCTAAATCCCAGCAGACGAGGCTGATAATAGAACGGTTTAAAAATAACGTGTCTTATCGCGTAGTGACATCGGCAGTGCACCGATATTATCGTCGCGTCGAAATCTGCCAGCTAATGTTTGTGAACCGAGTAAAGCTATGGATCATAGATATACAGTGGCTGATGCTGGCCATAGTGGGCTGAGATAAACGACTCTTTGAGGATACTATTTAGTTTTTTGTGCGTGCTTGCCTAGGTTAGTCCGTGAATTGTCAATGTAGATAACTAAAACAATCTAATTAATCCGTCAGATAGATTTCCAAAAAATATTGGACATGTATTTTTTCTTTTTTCACGTAAACAAACAATGAAGACGATACAGTGCTTTGAAAACTCGTGTGACGTCATACTCTAAGACATTAGTATGACATTTTTTACCGGTGAGTGACGTAACAACCCCCCACTCAAATCTTTGACGCGTTTTATCTTCGTCAATTTTTATTGATTTGATAAAACAAAAAAATACGTATCCAATATTTTTCGATAATCTAACAGACGGACTAATTATAATCATCTTTTTTTTAGTCAGTAAACATCCCTATTGTAGATCTTTGACAGTCGTTACTGGTTGTCAGTTTATCATAGTTAGTATTATGGAATCAAAAAGGTAAGCACTTTTTTCTTTTGTGTTTTAATTATTCAGTTATCAAAGTTCGCTTCTATGCAAAAATCACCACATGCGCAAGTTTTTCTTTCAATGTGAAAATCAACTGTGTTACTCAAATGTATTTAACTAAAATGTATCATTAGCGAGAATTAGTCGATTGTAAACTGGAATTATTCGACTAAATTCAGCGATTAAACTGTGACGTCATTCTCACTTCACAATATGAAATTATGTCACTTGGTATACCGTAATTCGATACAGAGTGTTACATTAACATATTCACACGAAATTAGTAACAGTTAGTTGAATCGAATCATAAGACATGCGGAATAATTACTCAATCAACATACGTTGTTATCACGCTAATTAATAATTTCATCGTCTTTCATTAGAACTTAGTAATTAGTATAGTAGTTAGTAATTAGTATAGGATTGGAAGGTCTACTAAATCTATCTTATATCCTTTGACGAAAAACTAAGATCGGAACAGACATCGCCATTTTGTTTTTTCAATACACTTTACAAAATAACTTTACTGACTTTGATCTAGTGGTCGCAAGCACGACTGTTGTGCATGAGGTCCTAGGTTCGATTCCCAGGTCGGGCAAAGTGTAATTGGGTTTTTAGCAGCAACGGAGTCTGAATCCGTGCCCAGTTAATGGTAATAGGCTCGCCCTCTACATGGAACTAAAAATAAATGGTGAAATGTGGGTGTAATAATGAGTACACCTCTGCCTAACTCTTCGGGGATTATAGCCGTGATGTTGTGTTTTGTTATTTTACAAAACAGTTTCACAAATGTACCTTGTAACCTTGCGGCATAAAATCCTTCAAGCACTGTACAACATTCAATTTTCAGCAATATCAAGTGTAGGTAGCAACTTTGAAAACGCTTTGCAGTTGAATATTTATTCTTTTGTTTCCATGAGAAGCAGACGTTCGAAACAAATGAAAACTCGATATTGAATTGGCTTCAAATGTCAATGCAATATTGTCTTGAATTTTATTATTGCAGGCAAAGATTAATGAAAAGCCAGGTTTGCGGAATTTGTTTGAAAGAGTCACTGGGACCCTGGAACGTTAAGGGCATTAGGAGGAACATGGATGAGTTTTAGTTAGTAACAGTCTGACACTCCCTTCTGCTTCGCGAGGAGTCATACTTAAAACCATACATAAAAAAAGAAATTGGTAAAAGAGGCGTTGCTCCAAAAAATAATATTTTACGTTTCAGTCCGTCTGCTCATTATCAAATGGCTAATATTGAAGTGCTCTAAAACGGTAAAGTGGGTACACGAAAGATTCAATTTCGCACCAAATTAAAATGGCCCTTCGCCGAAATTGCTTTTAGAATTACAATTACCTTCCTACGTTTCAATTTTATTATTTCAAGGTCGTTTTTAAATGTAATTATTCAATTATGAGAACTAAAAGCATTTTTCGGTGGATCTAGAGGAAGTTTTAGAAATTGACGAATGAAATGATTGAGCTAGATCTCATTTTCATTCGGGGCACGTATGTACTTAAAGTTTATCTCGAATAGGTAAGCGTAAGCTAAGCGATTTCGTTTGAACAAAGATACTTTTTCTCTCCAATACGTAGATTTTATGTGTGCTTCGTTGGTGAATTTCAATGTTTTAAAACTGCCATTGTAAATAAGTCACTGGCACAATGGACTAAGGAAGCTAATAGGGTAAACGCAGGTGGAATATACCGTCATGCCATAATGAAATGTGCTCAAGATCTTCATACTGATAATAAATGCACAATTTTCCTTGCACACTTTCCTTCCTTACAGGTGTGTTGGCAAATATCCCCGTTCAGCGCAATCTGTATGTAAAACGACGTTGCGACAATGTGGAATTTCATGTCCGCAATGCCAAAAGTACTTTACCTAGCGAGAAAGAGATGGGTAGAGGATATATTCCTGTCTCTTTTATTTCATTCCTGCTTTGTTGCTAGACTATTGATGTCTGCGTGCGGCCCATTCTTTTTTTTTAAAACGGGCAACATTTTAAAACTAGGAATTTCTCCTGTATCGTGGGTGCGTTTACAAACATTTAAACTCACATACACAAACACTCAGACCCGAAACAACTATCTGTAGACCATACAAATACGAGTATATATTCCGTGCGGTGATCGAACCCGCGACACCAGCGCAGCAATCCAATCTCTCAGCCATTGCGCCAACCGTGCCGTCCATTATATGGTGGGTGCCTCCAAAACGAGTATAGCAATATAGTTGTATATGTATGATGATTTAAAGTCAATGGACAAAGGATGTCCCCAAAAAACAAGAGAGTGATCTTATACGGGTTTATTTTTTTACCTTTTGAGGTACGGATCTACACAAACACGGACTACACTGTCTTTTCAATTCCATTTGCTGTCTTAACATAAACCCGGTCCTGCCTACATTCCACCTTGTTTTTTTGTTTTTGGCGGTTGGAAAATCATCAAATAACCTCTCCCGCTCTTGGGCAGAGCGAAAGGGAGTGTCAGACTTCTACTGACTAAAAACCACCCATGTTTCTTCTTAGCCCTTCATGTCGAGGCCGCGGTATCTCTTGCGAACAACCCGTAGCCTCGACGGGGCCTACATTCTACCTTACTTGAGGTTTAATTTATTTCAAACCCTAAAACTCTCATAGCTTTTTCAGTAAGAGCCCACCCAAGTTCAAGTCTAAGTAATTTGAGTCGTCAAAAGTGATCTCATTTTCTGATATTGTACCCACACTTTTGCTTTTGCCTGGATATCTGAGACAGGTGACAGTGAAAGCTCGTCTGTCCCGTTTTGTCTCTACCCGTACAATTTAATAGCGGTTTTGTTAATCATAAAATCAGTCTGTTTACGTCCGCTGGTAAACACGGGGCTTAGAGGAAAAGGTATTAGTTTAACTACAGTGAACGGAAAAGATGGCGGTAAAAATTAAGACCTAACTATGCGAAGTAATTTCAAAGAGTAATAGATACTTAATTTCCTTAACGTTTATTGCTTATACTTAATACTACACCTTAAAATGCATTGGTGATGGCAGAAAGTGGTTAGAAACCCATAAAAGAAGCTGTTCTTTCCGACAAAATTGTTTTGTTAGCAGTTTAATTGAAAAGAAAAAGTAGCTCGCGTGAAAACATATAACAGATTCAAATCTTTCAAGTGTAATTTTACTTTTACATATTCTAGATTTTAATCTTCAGTTACACAGGCTGGTATGCAACAAAATATAAACCATATTTTTTTATTGCTCTCTTAATCACAGGCCACAGCTGTTATTTTTAAGGACCCCTTGCTCCAACAATTTTATAGCATATGCGACATCATCATCGATTTCGTCTTTCACATACCCTGATCCTATTTTTTTTGGGGTCAAATCATCATAATCTTCTCCCAATTTCTTCAAATTATTCGTCATCTCAGTAGCCACCCCTTTTCTACCCATATCATTGTTCTCACAGTCCAACCACTGTTTCTTTGGTCTTCGCAAACGACCGAGCTGGCAAAAACTAACATATTCTTCGGCTTCTCGATAAATATTTTGTAATTCTAATCTCTCACGCGTATGGCACATATGGTACAGTACTACGCATCTAATGATGCGTGCATGATCTGTAGTATACGATGAAACAACAGTTGATCTATTTACCCGTTCACTGTTACATCGGATGCTGGGAATGTTCTATGAATCAAGTCATACATTGTAATTGTGCTGTGGAAATGATTGAACCAATCATGTTAATTGGAGAAGAGAAGGTCTGGGAAATACGTGTCTGTATAAGTTATGTACAAAAGTAAAGGTAGATCCAATTTTAATTTTGTACCTCGAAAATACAGTCACCAACGCATTACGTTAACACAAACTGTTAAATTTCTCTAAATCATTTTAAACCATAATTTGTTGAAAATTAAGTTCAAAATCGAATGTGAAAATTTGACAATTAATGGTAAGTTATAGCGGTAGCGACTGTACCAATTATCTTCATTGTAATATTTTCAATAGAAGCAAGTTTCTTAGTATCTTATCCTCGATAAATCTCCTTTATCTTTAGTGACAGTCACGTAAGGTCATGTCGTCACAGCCACTGATCTTATTTGTCCTAGACGTCTAAGAACCTTTCACGTTCCAGGATGACCCAGCAAGTAGTGACATTATCTGAAAAAACGTGACGTTTCGGCTCAACCGGCTTTTTGTGGGACTAAAACATAAAAGGGATCATATTTATGCTCTGGTAACCCCGATTTGGGAAATTTATTGAAATATTTTGGGTGTGAGTAGAATTTGTGTAGTAGTAGGTACTCAGTGTTGTGGATAATATTTAGTTTTTTTGGTTGGTTTTGTTGCTTGACATTATACCGCGTTTCTCAAGATTATAGCACCGAAAATTCGCAAGATTTATGCGCAAAATTCGCTGTCGTAATGTCATTTTTACGGAGGTTGAGTGGGCCAATCAAAATATTTAAACGAAACGATTTTTTTATAAGAAGCTACGGGTTTATTCGAAAACTGATATTATTATGAGAACCAACAATCTCGCTGCAGGATACACAAGGCAAAGATAAGTTTGAGAAAACTTCGCCGATAGCTTTATTGATCAGATACGGCGACAGAAAATGATGTTATTAGTTTTCATAACAACATTGAAAGACGCAAACAACTTTAGTGAAGGGCCTTTTTGATTAGGGCCGTAGGCAATTTAATAACGTAAAACTTATGTCGGTATTTCATCTTTGGCCATATCATCGAACATTTTTAAGAGGGATTGTGATCGTACGAAACACAAATCTTAGTCTAACTACCTTAAACGTTTTCCTGGCTTGGAAAAACTAGCAACTTAAATTTACACTAATTAAATAAATTAAAAAAATTACAATGTGTTCTCGACCCCTTTTTTTTACGGTGGGTGGAAAATCATCATATGACCCCTCCCGCTCTTGGGCAGAGCGAAAGGGAGTGTCAGACTTCTACTGACTAAAAACCACCCATGTTCCTTCTTAGCCCTTCATGTCGAGGCCGCAGTATCTCTTGCGAACAACCCGCAGCCCCGACGGGTGTTCTCGACCCCTGAAGTAGGACATCTTATATGACAGGGGTCGACAATTTTTTTTCCAGTTACGTGGTAAAAACAATTTTTAATATTCTGTGAACCTGTAATATGATAATTTTGTAGTTAGTAATAAAACATCACATCACGCCTGTGTCCAATTTCCGAAGGCAGAAGTGTACCTAATAGTGACACTCACATTTCGCCAGTTATCGTTCCTATGTAGTTAGGGGGGAGTAAGTGCCATTCCTAAGTATGATGTCTTCCGACTGCCATAAGCACTACCATTCTAGAAGTAATAGCGGACAGGCTAGATGATGATGTTAGACACTGGATTGCGAGTCAGTCTGACCGCTTTTGTTTGCACTTTTTCGTGAATTTATTAACATATTTCTTCAGTACTTTACTAACACAAATATGGATCTGTGTTGATGGTCTAAAATAAATTTCTTATAGGTGAAAAATATACCGACTTGAAAACGGTCATTCTAAACCAATAAAAGTTTGCACAAGAGTAAAGAAAAAACAGCGGTTCCTACAAAAGTGCAAACGTGCACCCTTTTTTTTTGTCTGGCGGTGGGAAATCATCAATACTTCTCCTGACTAAAAACCACCCATGCTCCTTCCCAGCCCTTTGTGTCGAGGCCGCGGTATCTCTTTCGAACAACCCGCAGCCCCGACGGAAACGTGCAACCTTCATGGTCAAAATGTATAGACTAGCTGAAATTCTTAAATAACCAATGAAAAATTTCTATCTAGTATCTCTCAATGATGTCCTGAATTCGTAGTAACCGTGCCACCTTCTATATAATAACCTATTTACTTCGTATGTACATACAATTAAACTACTCTTGTACCTACTGTAAACTAATCCACTATTATCTCCACTACTTATTACATTGTCACTTAAAGTTGTACCTAAGTCTAAGTTAGGGTCGTCAAGTAATGCTAGGTAAGAGCTATAATAAATTGCGGGGTCATAGGACTTCAGCTAAGTTAGGACTTGACTTGTTATTCTGTTTTTGGAAAGTACTAAAAGTAAGTTATTATTTAGGTAGTGAGGGTCGAATAGAAAATTATTTTTGTAATCGGTGGATGAATTTTTGGCTTGTCTTTAGATGTATTAAAGTTGGGTTTTATAGGGCTTTAGTTAATTTAGGTGTTGCGTAAATATTTTGTGATTAGTGATATTGGTCGTAAAACTAGTTTTTCGAGAGTGTAGTGAGGTGTAGATAGAGATTATGATCTGTAAAAGCGTGTAGATTAGGTAGGTTTTTGCTTATTCTTTTACCGACTTAAAATAAGGGTATCAATTACACAAAACAATACCTCTGCTCTTCAGCATTAAATACTTAGTTGACATAATGAGTGAACTTCATAATTATATTGTATCAACGATCGTTTTTATGTTCTCTCATTAAGTAATTGAATCTATATTTACCAATTACATTTATTTCGGTTATAATCAAAACACTAAGTTCGCCATACCCAGTCTGGCCTATGTCGTAAACATTTTATAGACGCAAAAGTAAATCTAGCCAATTTGGCTAATGAAGAGGAGGTACCATGTCCATTTATTACGAAAGTAAACATTAGTGCCAGCCCTCTAAAAGTAGAGCATCACTTTCACAGGTAATACCCCCCAGGTAAGCCCCCACCTGACCTAACTGCTCCTAATCGAAGTTGTATCTATACTAATATTATAAAGAAGTAAAGTTTGTGTGTTTGTTAAATTGTAAGGGGTAATCTCGGGATCTACTGAACCGATTTCAAAAAATCTTTCACCGTTGGAAAGCTACACTATCCCCGGGTGACATAGGCTACTTTTTATCTCTGTATTCCCACGGGAACGGGAACTACGCGGGTGAAACCGCGTGACGTCCGCTAGTCATTCCTAATTATATACAGTACGAGCTATGCAAACTGATTTTCTAGACCAGCCTCAAGAAAGTCGATACTTGTTATAAAATATCGCTTATTGAAAAACTGCGTTTATTACTTTAAGTTTCAAAGAAAATTTTACAATTTTCATATTTCATTATTTAGTTTGACATCAGTATTGAAAAATTATTACACAACTATCCATTGACTTATATATTACTGCGTAAAGACTGGGCAAACCGCAGGTTACGTTAACGAGCAGACTACACCGATTCTCTGTATGGCGAACGCGGCGATCAAATGTTCGGACGACCGTATCTTTAGTTTTTAAATTAATGCAACTATCACAATAAATCTCGGAGTTAATAACTCCGTAACTGAAAACAAACAAAAAACGAACGGTTGTTCTTTTTTCAAAACAAAAAATGGCCGCTCAGACTTAGAGCACTGTTCCACGACCCCGTTTTGACGAATTAACAAGCGGTGACGTCACTAAAATTAGAATAACCGCGTGTGGGAGTTTCCTCGCCGCAAATTAGTTAAAAACTAAACAAATTACGTGTTGTTAAATGTAAACCTTAGTGTCTGTTATATAAGGATGAATTCGGCTAAAATGATCGTTCCTACCCTACCGAGCATAGTTCCTGCTGCATTGTCTCTTCACAAATACGCGAGTTTGATCGTGTAATGTGATAATAGTGTTGATAGCATTTATTATTCACGTTTTTAGGAGGTTTTTCAATGGTGATTGAATTTACATTTTTAATAACCTGCACTTTTTGAACTGAGGGTCAGTGACACTCTCTTTTCAATTCTACGTGCTAAATATGTATAATTTTTTTTATCAAGCAGAGTGAAATATCTTTAGCTCTTTATTTTTTAAATTTCGGTCAATGTCAACGCCCTTTTCATAAAGTGCCAATTTAAATTCCCCTATGACTGCAAATGACACATAAAACATATACACAAAATCGCTATAACTACGACATTATTGATAAGCTTAATGTAAAACGTAATAATATAAGAATTAACCACCAACGATTAGTTTCTGAAACTCTTCATGGAATAAGCTTTTACTCAGCGCAATTTTCACTTTGAAACCACTAAACGGATTTAATTTCCGCAGAATTTTATTTGTACTGGCAACAATTGTTTTGTTTCAGTGCCTAATCGGCTTACAAATTCTGAACGCAACCGTTTGTTTGGTTCTAAAGTGCTGTATCTATCTGACATTTTAGCGCTGGTAAATTCGATTTAACACTATTTTGAAAGGTTGTTCAAAGGTTATTGTGAAATAAAAACTGGCAATTTATTATTGTCCAATATCCAGATACGAAATAAACATTTATTTATTGAAGAGCATAAGGAAAGCTGTAAATGTACTGTCGTATGAAGCCATAACCTTTTGATTGTAAAAAACCGGTCGCGAAGACACAAAAATTGCCTGTTCTGCAACTTTATTTCCTTATGAAACTTTAACTGGGTCAAGATACTGCTTTAATATGGCAACTGGATTGCTCAAGAAGGTTTTAATATAAACAGTAAAACAGGTGACAGGTCAAGTCAAGTCACAATCATACGTGATAATCGCGTTCAAATAATGTAATAGTCGGTTTGCACATTATATGTTGCCTAATTTCACCTTCGCTCTTACTTGGTCTGTGACAGAACACGTTTACCTAATTACAGGACACAGGTTAATTACGACTAATGTTTTGAGTAATATTTATTTCGTGTTTACACAACCACGCCTTCGGCTATCATAATAAATTGTATGTTTAGATACCGTTACAATTAAACACAATATGTAACTAATCAAATAAAGCATGGGATTATCATTTTGTTTATAATGCCATGAGATGTAACTAGTATTGAAATTTTAAATAGAATAGATTGGTCATCGTTCTTCTGCCCATATCCCAAATTTATTTGGGGTCGGCGCAGCATGTCTTCTTCTTCCATACTTCTCTATTACTCGTCATCACACCAGTCCCCTCCTTTCTATTAGTATCTCAAGTAAACAGTACCGAGATAAATTGGGTAATTATGCCACGATTAATATTTTGCTTAACAGCAGTTTTAAAATAAAATAAGTCTTGCTGACAATGCTGCCATTAAACATCTGTTATATTCTAGCCAATCTGCATTTAACAGCATACAATCACATAAAATTACAACAAATTATATGAACATAGCTATGAGCTACGATCCACAAACAATAGAAGCCGCAAACAGCTATAATAATAAAGTTCGAAATAGTGCACACAACGACAAAATTACCTCATTTAAATGTACTGTTTAACTCATTAATTTAAACCTGGTAACCCTGTACAGCGTACACTCGCCCAATCGCTTTCTCCGGGAAACATATGGTATACTTTTACGAATGAAACGAACGTATTTAAATGAAGTATAGTGAGTAATAAGGAACTAATTAAGCAAGCATACGTAGAATATCTACATAAAAGTGACTGGGTCATCAGTATTCGCTCCTCATGAAATTACGCAAGTTGGCAACATTAGAAAAAAACCGGCCAAGAGCGTGTCGGGCCACGCTCAGTGTAGGGTTCCGTAGATAATAAAATATTATGTAAACGAAGTTAAAAAAAAAATACGGGCAAATGAAACTTGACCTCTGGATTGTATAGGCGCTCATACGATTCAGGGACCAAATTATATTGGTTAACTGCAGTTTCCATCTGTTGTTTCCATCCAAGTTCAAAATAATTTTCCTAGAAAGTCCTTATAAAGTTCTACTTTTCAGATTTTTTTCGTATTTTCTAAACTTATGGTTCAAAAGTTAGAGGGGGGGGGACGCTTTGTTTTTTTACTTTAGGAGCGATTATTTCCGAAATTATTGACATTATCAAAAAATGATTTTAGTAAACCCCTATTCATTTTTAAATACCTTTCCAACAATATATCACACATTAGGGTTAAAATTAAAAAAAAAAACACTTCCCACTTTACATATAGGGGGGCTACCCTAATAAAACATTTTTTTCCAATTTTTATTTTAGCACTTTGTCGGCGTGATTGATACACATATTGGTCCCAAATTTCAGCTTTCTAGTGCTAACGGTCACAGAGATTAAGCGAGGACGGACAGACAGACAGACATGGCGAAACTATAAGGGTTCCTAGTTGACTACGGAACCCTAAAAAGGGCAATGCGTGCAGACGAGACTTTATGCGTGACACGGAAAGCGCATCACTCCCGTTACACGAAATTGTCAAAACATGCACGTAAGTATTATGTTGAAAAAGAGGCCACTGAAGTGACAGAGAAAGTAGATTTACCAAGTTAAATCCTCCTTTGACCTTGATACAGTTTCTCCGGGAGATAAGTTAGCTACGCCACGCGTGGAATTTGAATCTCTGCGACCGTGTTGGCGCGGTTGTGATAATTTTCCTAAATAATTATCACGACCTGAATATTCGTGAGTACAAGATGAAATTTTGAAGGTCTTCGTATCATATTTTGATGATAAGGTTCTTTAGATGATGTCATATCCATTACAAATGTTAAGATCGAGTATTTGATTTACTTCGTCACGTTTTACGTGCATTGATTTATGTAAATGTTGGAATCGGTTAAATAATAGATTTTGGGCACGAGTTTAAACACTTTTGTTTTTATCCAACGCTTAAGCATTAACCTTAGCCGGTTTTTAAGTACACACGACATACGAGTACATCAGAAGGAAGCATGTAAAACAAACAACGAGTTTTGAACAAACAAAAAGAGTGGATCAATTCTACGAACCGAAAACAAAATGAAAGGCGGAATAAACCCCGAACAGTAATCGAAACGGACACGAGGCAATTGGCTGGAAGATGGTTCTGCTTCTGATAGACAAATGACCGTGAAATTTTCCTACACGGCAAAGGACTATCTATCTCACGGGTTTACATCGATTCCACTTCGTCAACATCACTTCATCAATCTTTGTAGTTCGCGAGAGTTCGTACCGATCTCGAAAAGACATTAGCAGTAGGTACTTGTCGATAAACTTCGAAACTTTATTTTGCATTCATAATTTGAGCGAAATTGAGCGAAAAATGTACCAAGCACTTCGCAAATGTTTTTACGAACGAGAATTTTATTATTACGATCTTGAGACCTCGTTAGGTCTTATCCGAGTAGGTTTTGTTAGTCAAGTAATGTCCAGTGTGCAAGAAATTTTCTTTTAAAGCAACCACGTAAGATTTAAAATTATCATACACTAGCTTGTGCCAGCGGCTTCGCCCGCGTGGAGTTTGATAATTGTCCCACGGGATCATACTACCGAAATAAGAAGTATCCTATGTATTAATCCAGGTTATAAACTATCTGGGTTCTAAATTTCATCCACATCCGTACAGTAGTTTTTGCGTGAAAGAGTAACAAACATACACACTCACAAACTTTCGCCTTTATAATATTAGTGTGATTACATAACATAGTATCACGCCTGTAATCACCGAATAGTTAGGCAGAGGTGTATCTAATAGTATTATTCCTATACAGGGTGTAAATCAACCCATCACACAGCCGTCAACCAAGTATTCTGTACATCAAACTAAGTACCCCTACGCAATTTTTTTTGCTGGGAAACTACTTTATTTTTTTGATCAAAAATCAAGTCTGTTAAAACATTGTGCTAGTGGATGCTTTAAATAGTAAACGGGTCATGGAGGTAATTTAAGTAAATTTAAAACCTGAAAAACTAGTATTTACAAAAACAGCTGTGAAAAATTTGAAACTTTGACTCCCAATATCTCCGTAACTAGGAGGTTCCCAGGTATGGTCTAGAACAAACCAATTATCGCAGTGGTGGGGAGAACAAGTGCCCTCGTTTGCGTTAAGGGTACTTTTACACCCTATTTATACATTTTTCCAGTAAGGTTTCAGTCCCATGGAATAGGTAGGGAGTCTGTTGCTGTCAACGGAGACCAGACACGACTGCTACTGAAAAAATCCTGATGCAAAAACCCAATAACAACTTGCCCTACTTGGGAATCAAACCCAGGACCTAATTCTCAGCAGTCTCTTACATAGCTAAATAATCTAGCAGAGGAGTGAACGATATCAAATCTTTTATCAGTTTTATCTATCTTCGTATCTGAGAATGGGTACGGGAAGGAATCGTCAGTTTGTCGATAGCAAATATTCTGTAATCTGAAGTTTTACGAATTCCCTTGCTCAATTCTTGTACCACGAAATTATATTTGCTGGAATTGTAAGCGTATTTTTCATTTGAGGCGATGCTGAAGTCTTTCCGTGGCGTATTAGTTGAAATTGCAGCAAAATAATAGTATGAACACTGAACACATTGCGGTGTTTTCTATATAGATGATTCGAGATTTTTTGTTCCTCGTGGTGTATCCAACGTAGAAACAAAGCTTCTAAAACAAAGGTTCGTTTACTATTGTTGCCATTTCACGAACATTCTATTAGCAGACCTCTTTTGATCCGGAAAATTGGAGGAAAATTATCTGAGCGGAATTCTTGGTTCAGATGTTTTAAGTTCCTTGATGTTATTTTTACCCAGTGAAGTTAAAGGTTACGATTTGTTTGTTTTAACGCGAAGTAAGCCTTAAAATGTTATTGTTTTTTTTGCTATTATAAACATTAATGTACCTTTAATTTCCGCTTCGCTTCGTGGGAAAACGAGTTTTATGGATGTTTATACCCTTTTTCTAAGTTATTAAAACTTCCTATGTCATTGAGGTCAAACATCATTCACGTATGTAAAAACAATTGTAAAAAGATTTTTTCTATGTGATTGTCATACGACGACGAATTCAGCTAAAATTCCCATCATTCTATTAAAATTATTATGTAATTAAATTGACAATACGCAAAGAAAACAATGAACATCGTTAGGGATGTGAACAATTAATTCCAAGTAATTACGTGAACAATGTTTACTAATACCAAACTAAACATAATCTGACCTTTCAAAGTCAAGGCTAACTTAAACACAACTTAATTAAACATTTACCTTTAAAAACATGTTAAGATCCCACTAATAAGGCACTGTTTCACACAGAAATAAATATTATTGTAAAAAAAGTCACTTTTTATGTCACTCGCGTGATAAGGTGTGCGCGGGAGGCTGTCGCGCGGCACCGGCGCGTCTGAGTAGCTGCGCGCGCGCATACATCACGTGCGTGCACTGCCAGCGCCACCCGGCCACTACAGCGGACAAGTATGGAACTAACGGGGCTTTCCACGCTCCAACGATTCACTGAATGGTTGCATCTGACGAAATGTATTGCAGACTTATTGATAAGTGTAGAAAGGTGGTTATTACAAATCTGGTAAACATAGTAGTAACTGTTTATGTAACTCGTGGATTATTCCGTTTTAGTATTTTTTTTGGTTAATGGTTCAATGGTCTAGTGGTCGCAAGTGCAACTGAGTATGAGGTCTCAGGTACAATTTCCAGGTTGGGCAAATTATTGAGATTTTCCATCAAATATTTTTGGTTAGCAGCCTCGGCCTCGCAGCTTAGATTTGTGTTCGATTGATGGCAATAGGCTCACCCTCTATTACATAGCATTTAGGCACTAGTAACGGAATATGAGTGCACTAGTAGAAACACCTCTACCAACCACTTTGGGGCTACTTTTATGTTTTCTTGGTTCAAAATAGTCAGGAAACAAATCAAACAGTGAAACAAGTGCACAGTGTTTAGGAACTAAACAAAGCAGCCGCTTCAAGCGCTAAAAATCTTGTTGTGCATTTGCTACTCAAAGCGAAGCGAAGCCGTAGAGCGGAGCAAATATGCACAAGTACCGTGTTCGGCAAGTAAATAGAATCAGATGGACTTCACCGCTGCCTTTTACGTTATATAAACTGGGAATAAGAGAATATCTATGGATGTTTCAAATTACTATTCAGTGAGGTAACTATTAAAAATACTATCATACCATAACATAACATCACGCCTGTAATTTTCGAAGAGTTTGGTAGAGGTTTACTCATTAGAAGACCCACATTTCGCTGGTTATGTTTATTTATTTATTTATTTATTGTTCACAAAATCCACAGCTCTTTGAAATTTTATCTTAAAAATATAAACTTATCCTACAGCCAATTAAGGATTTACAATTTAATAGCCATACATTTACATTGCTAAGAGTACAGCGTGTATGAGTGTGTAAGTATAGTGTGCCTGAGGAGTGTAAATAGGTGTGTGAGTATGTTATAGTGGTGTGGTGAGTGTATGTGTACCATCTGTTCAATTATATTTATTTTGTTGAGATGTACTTGTCAATTCATCACAAACTGACGTTATCAATTCTTTCCTGAATGTACCTTGTTTAGTGTTAAATATATCAAGATGAGAGAACTTTTTGTTAAAATTACTTAGCATCCTACCAATAACCGAGTTTTGAGCGTAGTTAGTTTAAGTCTCATGTAATAGGGGGCGAGCTTATTGCCATCGACCGTGCCCAAATAGAGTGAAGGTATGCTCTGTTCTCTAAATTAACGTTATAAGTGAAAACTGTCACATTGTTACGAACGCATTTTATGGATTTCTATTGTAATCATTCGCACTATTTATCTCGTTCACCCCTATCACTTTCACTTATTTGTAATGTAATTGCGTATCAAATCGTCAAATAGGAATTGTTGTTAAAAACCGAGCAAACACGTGTTGGACTCGAAGGGTTCCGTACCACCGTAATATATTTGAAATACAATAAATATATTTAAGTAGCATTTTTAAAATATCTGTCGCCCGGATATAAAATGCAGTGGTCAATATGGAAACTTTATAATCAGTTGCGAGCCTAGTTTGGCCGCTGTAGATATTATCTGACTAAACGGGATATCCTCGATTCATCCCAAAGAAATTGCCAGTATTGATCCCCTCTGCAGGACCTCTTCCGTTCTGTCTCTCTAGGGCTGGATGAATTTTATTTTGGTTGTGTTTTTATTGGAATGTTAACTTATTACGGTCCAAAATATACGCCACTATGATAGGCGGACGTACTTACGGACGAACAGCGGAGCCTTACTAACAGGGTCCCGTTTGAACCCTTTGTGTATGGAACCCTAATATTGTGGCTGTTGGTACTAATTTATTCAGTAACTGTTGACGTGCGTTATTTTTACATTTTGTAATGCCGTAAATGGCCAGTTAAACAACAATCATACTTGTCATGCGATGTCATAAAGTTAAAGGCTTGTTTGTTTGCTCACAAAAACAACAAACAAAAAGTACCCACTTAGGTACTTGATAGATTCTTACGTAATTTAAGGTGTTGGATAAGAGCATGATAAGTTGCTGGAATGAGAATGGGTCGTAGTGAGCCTTTCAAGTTATTGTCACTTAAGTAAATGTCTGTTAGAGGCCTATAATTAGAGGCCTCATACAGGACTTATTTTAATTTTATAATTATGTATTATTTTTTAAGTGTTTCTCTTATATCTAATTTTTTATCGATTTCTTTTGTCCTGTGTGAGATCAATATATACTTTTTCCTTCTTTCTTTCATGCGGAGCTCATCAAAATGAGGCCTTATCATGATAAGGTCTCATTTGAGCATCATTATGCTAATGAATTGAAAATAGCTAAGTAGCCCATTTTTTTCACAACCCTTAAGTTTATTTTCTGATTTAGACATAACAAAATATCTTGCCTGTAATCCCCGAAGGTTTAGGCAAAAGTGTACCCATTACCACTCCCACATTTCGCCAGTTATGTTTCAGTCATATGTAATAGTGGGCGAGCCTATTGCTATCAATCGGGCACAAATCTAGACTGTTGGTATCGATATTACCCTACTGACAGTATTTTTCGACTAGCACATCTCAATTCTTCGAATAAGTCCGACCACCGAATAATTTTACCAAATATTTCGAATTTTCCCTTCGATGACGACAGAACATCGTGACTGACGTTTAGAGGCATTGTTTACCTAAATGCTAATATTAGATACATTGCTAATAAACCTGAAAACAGCATACATCGTCATATTGTTTATGAAAGAGTCACGTTTGCCAATGTCCGGCAAAGTCCGGCTTATCACGCGCTCACAGACACTCCACAGGTAATATTCCATTCATGGACAATCGTTTTACTTTTTTATAGTCTGACGTTCAGTCAGTACCCAGCATTACCTGACCCCTCGTATAATCAAATAGAGGGCAAGTGGTGTGAGAAGAAGGGTCAATTAATACTGGGCACTGACTGTACAATATGGCATTATGCAGAATGGCGACCACTCTTCTATGCAATTTGTTACTCTAGTAATAGGCAATTTTTATGTAAATTTATGGACAAAACTGGCTGTATGCGAGCCTTTTGTAATAATATGCAAATTCTCGCAATATTAGGAAGGAAGTGAGGGTTTTGTGGCACTAATGACGGAAATTCTTCAGTTGAATGGCTTGATGGAGTAATTCTAAATAATAGCAGAAAGAGTAATTCCTTTTCGTTGGAAATATTTAGCGTGTATGACCAGTAGCCATAGCCAGTCAGAAACGAGCTGGAAGACACTTTGAATATAACATGCTTACTACTTACGCCATAAACAGAAATCTTCGAAAAAAATAAAAAAATGGTATGCATTTTCGTATGCATGGACGCCCAAGTAAAATACTATTCGAACGTTTTTTGGTTTTATGCGTAGACGGGAAAAGTTAATTTCAAGTATAGATTAACAGGATAGTTTCAACTCATAATAAGAAAAATAAGACCGTGTTCTTTGTGACCTACGTCTCTTTTTTGCAATGTTTACAAATTGCACATCGTAAGCATGTACTTGACCTGACCTTGCTCGATGCTAAATAACCTCAACTTGGACGGCTTAGGTTAGGTCATGCTCTTCATTTAGATGTTCACACACTAACGAAATTAGGTCCTAATGATACTTTTAGTACTTTGGCAAACCTTGATGACGTCACTGACGTAGTCTTTTTGAAGGCTTGCCGAACAAATAGTCATGTTTTGGGGAAATAGTTACAAGTTTAGCAAGGATTTGTTACTGAAGCTAGCGAAAATTATATGACCTTAGCCATGGTCTAGTTTAAGTAATTGGCAGTCATGTTTGGGAAGCAATATATTATGTCTATATTCACTACACTTTGACAAAAAATACAACATGGTCTGGAAGCTGACCCCGACATAGTTGGGAAAAGGCTAGGTTGATTTACTAGTTTTGACGAAATGATACACAGGTGCAGAAAGTTCAAAATAAGAGCAAAGAGCAGAGTCAAACCAAGAGTGAGCAGGCATCTTCTGGGCACGCTCGTTTCATCATAGACCTCATCCATCACTTTCAATTCGAGATAAAGAGCGGGCCCATTTAGGAATAAAAAAATAAAAAATTGACGAAAGCCCTAAATCTTCATGCAGCTTTTCTAACTTGCCTTTACGCAACTAACTTGCTGAATCCTATTCCAAACTACTTTTTATTCGTAACGTTTCTATTCATGAGAGTCACGATTCCTGCATACGGTTGTATTTGCTAATCCAGAGCCAACACGTCCCAACTCTATTTGCTGTAGCACTTCACAATCTGTTTCTACCAACTAGTAGAACTTTTTGCTCTAATCTGGGTGTGCTTAAAAGAAAAACATGGAGTGTATTTGCTGCTTGTTTACCTCTGCTGAAAGTCAAAGGCAAGTTTGTTCAGGATACTTAATTATTACTTATTGCAGAACTTTGGTATTCTTGTGATCTTGTTTGGAGTTATGTTTAACAAGTATTGGGGGTCTTATAATAATAAGGTAGCCAGGTCATTTTCTTTACTATCTCGTCCTTAATGCCTCATGATATTTTGTTTACTGTCTTTTACTACTTATATCTTGATGATAGTTCCTATATGTCCGTATTCTACTCTATACTTAAGCCACTCTACAATTAGGTTTATGTATTTTTTAGGGCTCCGTGCTTCAAAAGAAAAAACAGAACACATATAGGATCACTCGTTTTAAAAGCGTCTTAAAAAAACAGTCTATCCCTAAAATAAAAATTTGCGTGAATGTGACATACCCATGAGGCCCACGGAGTGAGTTAGGGTTACTCCCAATCACAGACAGGAGACATCTGTAAGTCGAACGTGATAGGCTGATTGTATATTTTTAAAACCTTGAAAACTAAAAGATCAGTTTACACTTACACACACCGCAAACTTAAATAAACATACAGTTTTATGTTTTTTCAAGTTTCAAAACAAGTCCGCATCATGGACAAAGCCGTGTGGATCACCGAGCTATTAAAGGCTTACCCGATAGGTCGTGCTACTGCCCCCTAATCCCGACCCACTGTAAAGGTGTCTACTGTCTACCCGTTCTATTGCAAGCTCTAGTATCCCGGACATTTTTATTGAATTAAAATTTTATTACCCGTATAAAGCTCTTAAAATACCCTTTTAGTGTTTCAACGGGATTTATAGTGTGTTCTCTTAGTTTTACAGTCGGGATTTTATAGTCGAGGTTTTATATTTTTTTGTACTTTGTCGTCGTACTGTAGCCTTTCTCGGTGGAAAGTGTTTGTTTAAATTAATTGGTCCTTAACTGCTGAAAGGAAAACTCGTTTTTGAATGTAAAATAGCTGCTGATGTTTTAAGTTAGCTGGTTAGGTAGTTGCTGTGTTGCCTTTATTGTCATAATAATGTTCGTTTTTCGTGATGATAAGAATCTACGCGAGATCTCAAAAACAGCTGTTGCATTTTATTCGAGAACGGTGTCTTTTGAATCATCTGTTTTATCAGCTTATTGCAAACATTACTTTATCTTTGTATGTTAAATAAACAAGTATGTATGTACAAATATTGCTTCACAGAATGTACATAAAAATGCCAACGTATTGCTGAATATATCTGCAAAGTGATTGTCCATTATTTTTAGTCAAGGCCGTAAATGATGCGGCAAATGAAAACAAAGAAAAAATAATTGTGTCCAGTCTCAATCACGGCGTGATGGGAGAGGTAATTGAAATAAGTGCCTACTTGCCTAGTGATAATGATCGGTGTTTTTTCGTAGGAAAGTATCTGTGGGAATACTGATTATACATCTTGTCTTCTGTGTGTTTGACTTGCAGATTCTTTTCTATCCGACTTCAAAGAAAGAGGAGGTTCTCAATTAGTTTGATTTTTTATAGATTTGTACCTCATATCTCCGTTTGAACCGATTTAAAAACATCTGTTTTTATCTGAAAGAATAGTTTTCCAGTTGGGCCCATAGAAGTTATTTTATTCATTTCCATCAAAATCTGTTCAGTAGTTTGTTTTTTTATTCTTGTCATAACTGCTTATGTTGACATAACTTCTAGTTACATCTTAAAATTGATTTATGACAAGAATGTGTGAAGTACAACTAAAAAGGGTAAAACCGATTTCGAAATAAGTACTAAAAACGTCTAAACCACTTAACTGGTCGATGGAAAAAAAAAAAGACGTGTGGCACTGAGACTGCCGCGGTAAAGCTATTGCATAGCATTTTTTATCAACTTATGCAATTATAATTATTTATTTATTTTATTAATGCAGTATTTAAATATAGTATTTATACTTACACTTTTACTAATCATCCTCATCTTTTATAAAATGTCCTTTTACGTCTCATGTCGCGCCTTGGCGACAACTATTTTTGTTGGCAGCCTTATAATCGATCTTATTCGATTTATTAACTTTGATTTTGCTGTTTTAAAATATTAAATCTAATAATTTTTCAGTGTTTACTTTTCATCTGACATTACGTCAGTTGTCAAGATGTCATTTACTTTTTCTTTTATTTTGTGTCATAGTTTTTCTTAGTGGTTAGAGCTATGAAGGTTACATTTGATTTATATAATTTAATTTATTTTTATTAATATGTTAGCTCAAATAATGTAATTTATTGATAATTTCTATTAATAGTATCTTATCTTACGCTTATAAAATTAATTAACACGCTCACAGAAATTCTTTGTGGAAGTTTTTTACTGAATAATACAGGCCGTTTTAAATACAGGCAACTCACAATTTTTGATTTCAAGAAATTGTCAAGTGTCAATTTGTCAAGTGTCAGTTCGTTAGGTTTTTATTTTCGTTACGGAATTTCTGGATTCGGTCCCCACGCTCAAGGCCCGCGATAGAAGCTATGCAATAGCTTAAAAAAATAATAATAATTAGAAAAAAATATAATCGTCTTTCAATAAAACAGTTTTTTTTTCAATTCAATCAGTAGCGATGTTCAATGTTGATAAAAATACGATAAATAAATCATGATACATGAACGGTTTCTAGTTTTTCCAACTAGATGTAAACAAATGAAGTCAGTTGCCGTTCTGGCTCAGTTACTTCGTTATTATGCAGTGCAAACAGTATCTGACGTATCACTAGTAGGTATTCACGATCTGGCTTCTTATATCTACGATCTATATTCAAATGTTTTATGCACTCTCCTTTTTGCTTTTTTGTTCTTTTGTGCCAGCTATATTTTGATGCTGGCAATCCTATCATGGAGCTGTTTGTTTTCATTTTGAATGCTCCATGTTTGAATTTAGAATTATTCTTCTGAGAATGACTTATGTAAGTCAAGTCTGACTGGTGGCACAGAGTGATTGTCTTTAGTAAATGGCAGGTGGATGGAAGTTTTAAATCCAAAGAAAACAATAAGTTGATGTTTGAAAACGAAGACGAGACGCTGAAAACAAGCTAATATAATGACAGCTCAATAGTATTGTATTATTTGCTGTAAAACCATCACATATGGCCTTCGAAAGACACTAGCTATAACGTGACACAAAATAATAACTGGTTAGAAACCATAAATGATAGACTGTTTCCTTGTAGATTCACTTAGAAGGTACAAATGCCAGCACATCAAGCTACCCGAAACTATCAAATTTTCCCAAGCAATCTTTTTTATTTTTTTTCGACGTGGAAATGATTGTCAGACTTCTACTGACTAAAAACCACCCATGTTCCTTCTTAGACATTTGTGTCCGGGGCCGCGGTAGCTCTTTCGAAAAACCCGCAACCCCGGCAGGCGTCGGCCCTTGAACTAAACTTGAACTTAATGCTTTATCTATAAAGTAGAAATTCTATTAAAGGATGTGACAGATTGTAGAAGCTAGATGTGTTGGCATTTTTGTACATCATCCAATAAAAAAACCCCACGATCAAAAGATTTTTTAACCCAAAATTGCCCAATAATAACAGGTATAACTATATCCGACAATCAGACATAAGTACAGATTGTACCCAGCATTATCTGACCCCTCCTCTCACAGCACTTGCTCTCTCTTTCTTTATACGAGGGGTCAAGTAATGCTGGGCATTGACTGTAAGTGAAGAACGTTTTTTTAAAGTAGGAAGATCATATCACTTGATGAAATCAAATTGATCAGCCGAGAACGTCATACAGTTGCGAATAGCGAAGGTCGGTGTTAGCGGAATTGCATTGGTTTACTCAATGCTACGTTTTTTGCAGTAGTCTCACTTTGTACTACTGGTACTTCACGATTTTATTTGATCTAGAATTGGTGTTTGTAACGTTGTATTGTGTTAGTGTTTGTATTATTGTACTGTTGGCCGATGGTACAATAGGGATGTTCACTGACTAAAAAAAATATGATTCTATTTAGTCCGTCTATTAGATTATCGAAAAATATTGGATACGTATTTTTTGTTTTATCAAATCAATAAAAATTGACAAAGATAAACCGCGTCGAAGATTTGAGTGGGGGGGTTGTGACGTCACTCACCGGTAAAAAATGTAATACTAATGTCTTAGAATATGACGTCACACGAGTTTTTAAAGCACTGTATCGTTTTCATTGTTTGTTTACGTGAAAAAAGAAAGAATACGTGTCCAATATTTTTTGAAAATCTATCTGAAGGACTAATTCGATTTTTTTTGTTAACTACCCTATTCGTCGGGCAAAGTGTTTTTGGGGTTTTTCCATCAGGAATTTCTCAGTAGCAGCCACGGAGTCTGGAATTTTGCTCGGTTGACGGCAATAGACTCGCCCCCTATTACATGGGACTTAAACATAACTGGCAAAATAATGGCGTACTATAAGTTACACTTCTGCCAAACAATTCGGATACTATAGGCGTTATGTTGTGGTATTGAACTATTGATGGAATGGATGAAGTTTCGAAAAATTCAATCTCTCATTCTAAGGAACAATTTCCAAGAAGTTTTTTTTTGTGAATTTGTAGATAGGAATACTAGGTCAGGGTGGTGGATTATGGTACATTTAATAGGGATGTTTCCTAACAACAAAAAATATGATTCTGTTTCGTCCGTCTGTTAGATTATCGAAAAATATTGGATACGTGTTTTTTGTTTTATCAAATGAATCAAAATTGACGAAAACAAAACGTGTCAAACATCATGAGTGGGGGGCTTCGGACGTCACATTCTGGTAAGAAATGTACCAAACTGTGACATCACACGACTTTTGGAAGCACTGTACTGTCTTTATTTTTTGTTTACGTGAAAAAAGAAAAAATATTCTTTTGGAAATGTATCTGACGGACTAATTAGATTTTTTTGGTCAACTACCCTATTCTCTGAGAAAGACATATTACGTTCCAATTATAAGAAAGTTGTAGGCTGTCTAAGACACGACTCTTCCGCGACTCTTTTATTCCTATTGTTGATAAACGACACTTGCAAAGTTGTATCTTCTGAAGTATGATATAGCCATTTTTTGACATTAATTAATTTAATTTTAATAACTAAGTATTATTGTATTTTAATCTAATGTATTTTAATATTTCTTGTTATTTGTATTTGTAATCGAATTTTATTCTTATGGAAATTTTCCTGAAATAAATGATTATTATTATTAACATAACATAATATCACACCTGTAATTCCCGAAGGGTTAGGTAACGCGGCCTCGGCGCATGGGCTTAGAAGGAACATGGCTGGTTTTTAGTCAGTAGAAGTCTGACACTTCCTTCCGCTCTGCCCAAGAGTGGGAAGGGTTATTTGATGATTTTCCACCCGAAAAAAAAAGGGTTAGGTGAAGGTGTTCCTAATAGTACAGCCACATTTCGCCAGTTATGTATAAGTCCAACGTAATAGGGGCGTACCTATTTCCATCAACCGGCACAAATCCAGCCTCCGTGGCTGTTACTGAGAAAAATGCTGTTAATATCGCAATAAATAACATATCCATCAGTAAATTAAAGCTGTAATAATAAAATCGAGGTAGATAACGTACTGAAGCATTTCAGCAATGTCGCATTTTATCTCTGAAATAATTTCTCTTCCAATATTAAATAAATGAAGCGAAATGAATGTACAAAATTAAATTTTATCGTTGCAGACTTCATAATTAATTAAACCGTGAAAATCATGTCAGGCGACCATTGAATAATTGTAATGTAGTTTTAACATAAATCTAGGTAATTGAAATGGCAAAATGAATTGAATGGGTTTTTGATTCATGACGGGTAACAAAACAAGGTAGATTTGTTCTAAAGTCAATGCTTGAAGGGTAAAAATACAAATTATTCTGACTTGGCTAAGTTAGAGGCGTTGGCTAAGCATGATCAAAATGTATTCCATAATAAATAATGTAATGTATGTGTATGTCAGCTGATTTAAAAATCAACCGATGTAGAATTCCTGGTAGTTTTTTATGTGTCTGTGGCCCGTATCTAAACTTAAAGTTTGGCCTGTGTTAGACAGACGCAGTTACTATTATGAATACATTGTCACTTTGTGACCATTTTACGAATATTAACGCAATTCGTATTATGACGCTATCATAATCTGCTAAAGTGACCATTTTAGACCACCTGATCCGATTACAATAATTCTTTCTCTGGTAGAAAGCTATACTATGGGTATTGCTTCAGTGTAGAAAAGAGATGGACAGAACGTCTAGCTCCATCGCCCCCCCCCCACTAAATTAAAATTAACACAATACTGGTTACATCATGGTAGAGACCATGTGTTTGTTTTAGGATGTATTTGAAACAACTATTTTCACTAGGACGAAGTCGGGGGCAGAACCTAGTTAATAATGAAAAAGGGTCGGCTTATCCTACCATATAATTAAGTACTCTTCATAATGATTTGATCGTTATAAGAAGGATTACAAATTCATTGTAATTAAACTCAGTAATTAGCATTTCAAGTGCTCTTGTTAGCTCTTTCAGTCGTTATGAATTTTGTTAAATCGTTTTAACTTTTTGTAGTTATTACATTTACATCTTGTAGGTATGACGTTACAAAAGTCTTATTCAATTTAATAAAAATGTTAAGTACACAATTTTAAAATTTGCATGCCTTATATTAGGTAGATTGTACAAGGGTCATCCATGTTATTATTTCATCTTATTTTATGTACCTACAATCTATGCAAATAAATTTTTACTTTACTTTACAATTATTGCTGTACTTTAGCCAACGAACTCAGTTAAATTTTACACACTGGAATTTTACTGAAATGAGTTAAAATACAATACGAACTAATATATACATCGAGGTTACAGTCACGGAATGCTCTTTTAAAATCTCAATTTCATTTATCAATTCCCGAAGTGTAGAATTATTTACCCAATTCGAGACAGCTCTGTGGATTGGGGTTTCAAACGTAACCGTTATCCAATGGACCATTTATCACTTAAAAGATTGAGGAAAATATTACTAGGAAACTGTGGTGCATTTGTTAAATAAAGTTACAATATTTGACATTTTGATGTACTGCTAAACTTGTGTAAGTCAATGAAACAAAATGATTACTGCAATAATATGGACAAAAATATGTATTTTGTTACTAGTAAATTATTCAAGAAAATCTTAACGACCGATAGCCTGACACTTTATGCTTTCATTTTTCTACAATCTAAATTACGGCGTTTGTGGTAGCAGTATCTATGGGTTGCTAACAAGTCTCTATTTTTCCACGTATCCTAGACAAGGTACCGTTTATTGTAGCAAACTCGTCCCTAGAGTAACATAACGCTAGAATAGAAAAGATACTAGTAAAGTATTCGTCTATCTCTCCAATATTTACAGACACATCATGAACGGATGGCCCAAGGTCCCTCATGTTTGTTCGTTCGATCATCATCCTCCAGTCCTTTATCCAATTTATTTGGGGTCGCGTTGTGTTTTTCGTCTATGACTACGTCTAAATCAACCTTAATCTCATTGTTTACTTCCATCTTAGCCGTATCATCTTTCATATAACCCCGAGCGTCCTATTCCACATTTTCTTTCCCTATTTTCAAAGTTTTTGCAAGCGTATGTCCAAGCATAGAAAAACTTCATTTTCGTATGCAGGCTAAGCACACGCCAAGACATCACGTCCCTTACATTTTAGAAACGTGAACTGGGTCAGTATAAAATTGTCTCCTAGTTTCATACGATAGGAAACACCCAGCTTCTTCTTAACGTTCATTTTAATCCTGTCAACTTATACAAAGTTATGGCCTTTTTATTTTGGCTGGTTTGTATTCCATTCGGGATTTCGAAGCTCCCATAAATTTGAAGAGGAACATGCTTTGTACAAAATAAATGTTGGCTTTAGAAGGAAGTGCCTATACTGAAGATACACTGAGCTGCTTTTCTAGTTTTGGTGTATTTGTCTGTTAGATTTTCCGGTTTGAATATTGATCAGCTCTAGAACTAAACAAAAGACAATTTAATCTGACCTTCATTGACTACATAATTATGCAAACATGACCATGGATGTGATCAATAATCATTCTCCTTCCCTATTTTTGTTCATTCACATCTTTCTTTGGAACAAATAAGGACCTTTCTTTGAAACAAATAAGGACCGCTTATGTAGGTATGTTTACTTACCTTTTCTCTACTAAATATACATACTTAGATAACATTGATGGGTTTGTTTACTTATGAAGAGGGACGGTCAAGTAGTTATCGTAACTCAAGCGTTTATCCTTGAGGGAAGTCGCCCTTGAACCTGGCATTGGCGGGAATTTATTTGTTTCTTTCAGATGTTCGCCAGTATTCAGGATATTTCTTCATAGTTCAGACATTTCTGACAAGCTTTTCCTGATTTTTCTGAGCGGTTGTAATAGGGTTTACTGCTGTTTCTTTTTGTTCATTTTCGGATCTATTTTCATATTCAGAAGCGCGAATGCTTGACAAACAGTCTTACCAATTGATGCCGACTACAGGCTATCTGGCTTCCTTCTTAACTTTCTGTGGGGTATTGGGGGTCAGATAGGCAGTCGCATTCGGTTAGTAGACTGAAAGTCGACTGTAACAAAGTTATAATAAGGCCTGGTTTCCACCAAAGCGGAGAGGAGATGTGTCAAAATCGACTAATCACAGGAAGGGCGAAAGACCAGATGTAAATTTTAACTAATGTGATTGGCCAATTTCCGCACATCTCCTTTCGTCTCCGCTCCTCTCCGCTTTGGTGAAAACCGGGCCTAAAGCTATGATGATATGGCTAGATGTTCTTTTTGTGACCTCACTAATTGGTAATGAATGCTAGACTGTTACCTCGTTTAATAAAACATCTTTGCCAGAATGAAATCTTTACCAATGTTCAGTTATAAATTGTCAATGATATTTTTTATTACGATACGTCATCTCATTGTCTCTGTCTATTGATAACACGTGCTTTATGGACACGTGATCAATAATAATCATGTGCAATTATAAGGTTGTTTGTGTCTTTTATAGAAGGATGTTGGTATGATGACAGGCAGATTTTTTGTCGAATCATTTTGGTCTTTAGCGACGGTATTGTCTAACAAAAACTAAGTTTTTGTTGGAATTTTGGAAGCGTTTGTTGATAGGTTTTTCTTCTTTGTTAACTAAGTAATGAGAATCCGTTTTTAAAAGTTCATCATCATCTGCCTAGCCTTATCCAAACTTCACTAGGGTCGGCTTCGATAACGTTTTACCGACTTACTTCGTAAACGCAAGAACCTAGATCTATTGAGATTCTTTCTTTTAGTTAATCAATTGATCATCTTTAAATATTATGCTCGGACGGAGCGTAAACTATGTAAATTCTTGCGTAATCCTGTATTACTACAATATTGTGGGTGTCCACGTGGCATAAACGATAGTAATATTCAAACAAATATAGATTAAAGCTCAACGCACATGTATGAGCACTGAAAGTTTGCAACAGATCAGCATCTCTTCAATTCGAGAGTTCGAGACACACATCTCATAGCACATTTTTACTAGCAATAGTAATGGCATTGCCTCTAACTGGGGATCGGCTGGTCAGCAAAGTAAAAGAAAATACATCTATTTGGCACTGGCTAAAAGACACATAGCATAAAACGCAAAAATAGGAACTACAAAGTCCCAATAGACCCGGTTCGGCAGAAATGTCAGAAAGTTAGTGCAAAACGATCTGATGCAGAGCGTATACGTGTGCTTTGAGCTTAGTTCAGATTCGAAGATTGAAAACTAGGTAATAACACCACGCAATTGATAAGGAGTGCTACGAGAAAACGTTTAACTCCAATTTATTTCCATTTCAGGTTCTAAGTAAATGTTTGTCCATTTCAGAACCAAGTCACTTGTGTTATTACTATTTTAATATCAAATTCGCATTTGAAAAGCATAATATCATAAATTATTCAAATACTATGATTTAACTTTATCTAGCCAAGTGAAAAGATCTGAGAGCCTGCCTTATCCCAACTATGTTGTGGTCGGCTTCCAGTCTAACAGGATGCAGCTGAATGCCACTATTCTACAAGAAACGACTGCTTATCTTACCTCCATAACCTAGTTAGTACTGAGGAATACGATATGCCATGGTAAGACAGGTTTGAAAAAGTTTTTAAATATAATATTTGGTCCCTCAAAATTCACGAATAGGTACGCAAATATTTTCTTGTTATTACCTAAAGAATAGCAGTTTAGTCTTAACCAATACTGTGCAGATATTCTACTCACAAATCAGCTTTTCAATTAGTCAAACGTAGTACTTGAGAACCCATTCTAATGTTCTTCTACCTCACTCCATTGCATATTCAATTAGCTGCATTTCAAATGCTCAAGGGTTGCATAAGAGTCCGTAGAACCGCATTTCACCCTAATTGGCACGTCCTTTCAGCTGTAATCAAAGGCAGTTCGCTAATTACTGACTGAAAAATCCCTGAATGAAGTCCTGCAGGATTAAATGTATTCATTGTGGAAGCATTTTTGTCGTTCACGGCAATAAAAGCGTTTATTAAAAGTTTCATTTATTACAATTGTCTTTTTATTATGCTTTTCGGGATGATTAATGAGAGTGCTGAATTCATTTTGAATGAACGTTTTTATTTCGGCTGTCACTTAATTAAAAATATTGTTATGTCAGTTGAAGTTCATTTGTCATTCTGTAAATGTTGAGTACTCGTGGGGAGGTTAGAGAGCTATGCGAATGACATTGATAAGAGACATAATTTTATGAATAAACATATCATAAAATCACTTTGTAGACCTCTATGGGTTAGGCAGAGGTGGCGGGTTGTTCGCAAGAGATACCGCGGCCTCGACATGAAGGGCTAAGAAGGAACATGGGTAGTTTTAAGTCAGTAGAAGTCTGACACTCCCTTTCGCTCTGCCCAAGAGTGAGAGGGGTTATTTGATGATTTTCCACCCGCCCAAAACAAAAAAAAAAGGTGTAACTATTAGTACGAGTCTGTTGCCATCACATAAGCACAAATCGTGAGTCCGTGACTGCTACTGAGAAATGACACCTACACACCTAGCCTTTTTTTTTTTGGCGGGTGGAAAATCATCAAATAACCCCTCCCGCTCTTGGGCAGAGCGAAAGGGAGTGTCAGACTTCTACTGACTAAAAACCACCCATGTTCCTTCTTCGCCCTTCATGTCGAAGCCGCGGTATCTCTTGCGAACAACCCGCAGTCCCGACGGGAATTACGAAAATCTCAAATAGAAATCATTGATATTCTCCATAGACTATTTGTAACCTTAACCAACCTAAATGTCTTATCTCCTTCACCGTAGAACTGAAAATAGGTAATAAAAAACTTCGTTTTAGATTAAAAGTTACCCTATTCAATAGTCTTTATCATCCGCTACGAAATGGGACTTTTCTTCTATCCGATAATTGGGCCTTTGAACTGCAGTTCTATGCCAGCGTGGTAACGACCCTGTTCAGCTTAATTTCAGCCTACTTTCAAGTGAAACGTTGCCAACTCAAATACTTAATGCACAATTGCAAAAAAAAAAAGAATTGCCTCTATGTTGCCAATTTTTTGTCCTCGGCTTTGTTAAGTGTAGTACGGACCTATATCTTTATGACATTTAAAAACAACTAGGATTAGTAAGTGGTTATAGCAGTTAACATATGAAGCGACTGAAGGTACTGCTACTGTTATCAAGTAACTTCATCTCTGTTTTGTTGTAAATTAATAAAATAAGAAAACATTTGCGAATAGCTTAAGATCCAACTGTAACAATATACTTTAATTTTTGGAAATTAGTGTAAGTAAGACCTTGCTATTTAGAAGGAATCAATAGACTCCCGAAATACGGGGATTTCTTGCCTAGTTTTGGGTTCTAAGGTCTCAAGTAAATTTAGTTAAAATTCACAATTTACACAACAATTTTGTACTATGCTGTGTAGCTATAATTCTAGATTGTTTATTTTAGTTTTAGTTTGTTTTATCGGGGGAAGGGGGATGCTATTGATGACAATTATTTGAATACTTGTGAAAGAAAATAACACTTTAATGTCAGTTCCGCATACTTGAAATTAATTCCTAGAATTTTTATTTTCCTACATGGGTAAAAAAAATTAAGACAATAGTTTCTGAAATTATCAAACCAATTTCCTGAAGTATACTAACAATGACCTATTTCAATAACCTTCTAATATAACGATACCTATAATCATATATTTCATTATTCTTCATATAATAATATTGACACAATGGTCTCGATACTTCTTAATCAAAGTAAGATGTTCTATCAATCTCTATACCAAAGTTCACCTAAATTAAATTGTATCGTAATGAAACATCAACAAAGCCAATCTATCAAGGTTTAGGTCGCTTGTCCTTCCATCGCAGTAATTGCTTAATCTAGCGAGTGATTTATCTTAACAATCGATATTTTAATTCGTTTCGCTAGCGAATCCATTACCTTTTTTTTTTTCAGCTAACAGTTTTACGTTTTAGTTTGCCCGCATTGTCCTATCATTGGGAAGAGTTTATCTCTATTTTCTTCACAAAACAGAAAATGGGAAATAGTAATTTCTCAGTAAAAAGAACAAAACTTTGAAGTAAAATTTTGCACCAACGTCTTACAACAGAGTCGCAAACTTGTGATCGACCTTTTTTCTCCAGTAAAAGTATGAAAATATCGGAACTTAAGTTATTAAACACTGCTTCGAATCCGTCTTAACTGAAATCGTGAAAGTCTGTGTTCAGGATTCAGTTAAGGCTACTCTCTCGAAAAAAGCTTAAAAACAGTGTGCAGATGAAGCCACTTTTCGTCGACACTTACAGAGAAATTACATCTGAAAAAAATTGACAGTAATCTACATGATATGATACGTAATTTGGTTTAGCCATAATTTTTCTATCGGTATCACATAATAAGAAAAAAATCCACAAAGTCACCTCCAAATCGTTGAGATGAAACCATTTTACTCCTTCATTTTTTATCAAAAGACTTTAAAAAAAAATATCTACTGCTTTGCAATACAAAGGACAATAACTTGGTTTAGTTACTTTTTTAAAATTTGTCTAATTTTTATTATAATAAATTAAAAATGCGTCCGTTTAAAGTCCGTGTCTACATCACCCCCGCATTCGTCCACGAATTCAGTGCGGGGCGCCTCGTGTTGCTAGGTGGACGTGCGTTGCGTTGCGAGAGCTCAGCAGTACGAAATCATATCGTAAAATAAAATATTACTTTTGAATTTTGATAATAGTAGAGTAGGTTTTTTTTAGTCTTGTATAAGGAGAGTTTTAGAGTTAGGTATAGTTTTATTAGTGTTTAAGTTTAGTTTGTAAAACATGGGGAATAAGCAGAAATTAATGAAGAAAGGTCTAATAAAATATTACAAACAAAAGGGTAAACATTCATCAAGGTAAGTTTTATCTACATATTTTATTACCTTTCATAAAAGTAGATAGATACTGTTTTTATAAGACCTATATTCAAACAAAGTCGTACCTAGGTATCATAGGTATAATGCTTCTGTGTCATAGAGTAGTGAATGATCACAGAAGGACCATGCCCAAGCAATGACTTATTCAATATTATAAATTTTCCTTTTCGGTACCTCACCGACTGCGCCAGGAGGAGTTTTATGTTTTTCGAGTGTATGTATGTATGACATGTATATTTCTTTGGCACGCTCTGTACCCTAAACGCCTTGCTGGATTTTAGCTTGAGAGATGTCATAAGATTCGTCTTGATAATTTGTGTTTTTTTTTGCAGGTCTGATTTAGCTCCATCTACCGACGAAAATTTTGACAAAACTGAAAATGCTTCTGAAGTAGGTATTATTATGATTATAAGTTAGGTACTTGCTGGTTATTTGTTAATTTATCGACTACTGGCGTAAATGATAAGTGATGTTTATTTTGCAAATGGGTTTTCACAAACACTTTTACAAGTCACTTTTTTTTAAACTAGATGGGGTCGGTGTTTCGTACCTGACTACTCCGAGAAGAAACATCCGAAACAAACTCAGAGGTCATAGTCTCTTTTAAGGTCCAGACTTGTTATACACACATGAAGACTATGCAGACTAGTGTCTGAAATGGTCTTTTGAAGAAAGCACCACACTGATTTGAGTGGACCCGTCTAGTCAGTGCAAGCATTTGTCATTTATCGTGTAGCTCGACTTGTAACTTAAAGAGCTCAACGTCACGACGAACAATACCAAAGAAAGGACATTTGGGTGGGTCGCTTTAGTATTCAAACTGCCAGACAAACGTTAAAACTAAAGAAAGACCCACATGGTCCTCACATTTACAATATAAAAATAATAAAATATTTATCATATTAAATATTCATGCGTAATTATTTTCAATAAGAAATATAATTATTTCGTTTATGTTTTTAACCGACTTCCCAAAAGGAGGAGGTTCTCCATTCGATCGGTGTTTTTTTTTATGTATGTACACCGATTACACTGAAATTTATGATCTGATTTACGTGATTCTTTTTTTTCGTTAGATGCGAAATAGTTGCCATTTGGTCCCATAAAACTTTAACATAGTTTGGCTCTTGAGCAAATTTTAAAAGATACTGGAATAAATATACAACCATGCGGTTTATTTATTGACGACGAATTGTCATATCTAGGCGCTACTCCTGACGGTATATGTGTCGAGGAGAACATGGTGGTAGAAACTAAATGCCTTGTTGCAGCTCACCAAATGAGTTTTACCGAAGCAGTTACTTAAAAAAACAGTATTTTATAGAACTGGTAAGATTATTATTAATACCAATCATAATTGGTATTACCAAATTCAGGGTCAGCTTCACATAACCAAAAGAACAAAATGCCTTTATGGAATATGGCTAGGTGAAAATATTCCTATGAAAATCGATATTATAGAAAAAGATGACAAGTTCTGGAAAGACGTTATGGAAAATAAATAAATTAGGTTTTATTTGGATTGCATATTACCGGAACTTATTGATCCAAGATACCCGAGAAAAATGAAAATTAGAGATCCCATTTATATAGAAAAAGCGTTGGAAGAAAGCGCTAATAAAAATAAATTACCCAAAAAAGGAAACAAAATGATTTAAACCAACAAAAAAATTAGTTACTAGAAGACGATGCACAAGAGAAAGAAGAAAATGTCAAAGAGACGGAAATAGAACAAAGGAAGAAAAAGAGGTTGAAGAGAAAAATGAAC
This sequence comes from Diarsia brunnea, assembly GCA_949774965.1. NCBI lineage: Eukaryota > Metazoa > Arthropoda > Insecta > Lepidoptera > Noctuidae > Diarsia > Diarsia brunnea. Next base: position 16,665,925 of record OX459001.1, read on the forward strand.
AAAACGAGAACGAAGAAGAAGTAAAAGAAAACATAGAACAAGACTTTGTCTGTCTAACGAAATATCCAAAAGTCAATGTATTTGAATACGGAGAAATAAGTGGGGATGAAGAAGTTCAACCAGCGAAAAAAATAAAAATACTCTGTGAAAGGAAGTAGTTTTTTTTAATCTATTGGTTTATAAAATATAACAACTATGACATACACTAGTGCTAATTACTTAAGTACTACCTACCTACCCTACCTACCCTACCTTACATTACATCCATATCAATAGTTAGTAAATAAAAATAAAATTGGATCACTTTTGCGGTACACGTAAAAATGAATTTTATATAAATAAAATGATTTGACCTTCTGTGATTTCGTTACTCTGTGACGGAACAACGCGCGGAGCGGGCGGCCGGCTCGGCGCGGGCCTCGGCGCATCGTTCTGTTGCATGCGGGTAGCGGAGTGGCGCGGAGAGGGGTTGTTAGCTCCGCCCAAATGCACAAGGTCATTGGCGTTAATACAAACCTTAAGACGGTTTTATGGAAGTTATTGTTACGAAGAAATACTTGGGACTATACTTTAATGTAATCCGTGTTTTTGAAAGGTTAAAAAAAATAAACGGTGCACGGACTGTGCAAAATATATTACCAGAAAAGGGTTGTTTTCTAAGGTCCACTAATAGTGGAAAAAGAAAACATGTAACGACCCCAAATAAATTGGGATTAGGGAAGCAAATGGTCCCGTCAGGGCTGCGGGTTGTTCGCAAGAGATACCGCGGCCTCGACATGAAGGGCTAAGAAGAAACATGGATGCTGTCAGTTGTGACTGGTCACCTCTTAGCTGCCACGGCTTGTTTGAATTATTATTTTATCTTTGAATCGTCGTTTTTTGACTTTACTGTGGACACTTATCGTGCACATCTTGCTACATCGTTCTCACATAATATACCATCTCAACATGAATGATATAATGTACCAAGATTTTGTAACAATATTCTGATTTAAAAGAGTGTCCATGGAGTTTCTTGCCCGTTCTTCTCCATAGAGATCTACGCTAGGGAATGGGCAACTACAGTACTTTCACAAGTTATTATGCCTTGTGACTGTGACTGTAGCTTAGGAGTGCAATGCGTCGTCCCGGGGGTTGCTGCGTCGAGTTGCGCGTCGCCGGATGTCTGCGGCGGCGAGAGCTGTGGGTGCGGGGGCGCGCGACGGCGCGTGCCGTGGCGGTGGGTGCGCGGGGCTCTGGGTCGCGGGGCGGTGGTTGCGCGTTGTTCCGTGATTTGGAGTCTCGTACATTCGTTGTTGCGGTGTGCGTCGCTGCGTGCTTTCGTGCTCGCAGTGTTCGTTGTTGCGGGCATTCGGCGGCGTATGATTCGGCGTGGTGGCTTTCGGGATGACGTATTGCACTCGTAGTTTAGTTTTATGAATTGTTCTTCTGACATTCAAAAGTACCTAGTAATGGTTTAATTGAAATAAATGCTTTGACTTTGACTTTGGTTTTTAGTCAGTAGAAGTCTTTTTTTTTTTTTTGGGGATGGGAAATCATCAAATAACCCCTCCCGCTCTTGGGCAGAGCGAAAGGGAGTGTCAGACTTCTACTGACTAAAAACCACCCATGTTCCTTCTTCGCCCTTCATGTCGAGGCCGCGGTATCCCTTGCGAACAACCCGCAGCCTCGGTTTTAGTCAGTAGAAGTCTGACACTCCCTTTCGCTCTGCCCAAGAGCGGAAGGGGTTATTTAATGATTTTACACCCGCCAAAAAAAAAAAAAAGGGAAGCAAATGGTGATGACGATATTTACACTGATCAGAGCTTTATGGTATTTCTTGTATCAACTTTTATTAAAGCAAATTGTTATGGCGAGTACGAGGCGAGGTATATTTATATATAATTTTAAAACAGCGGTCAAAAAAGTTAATTTTGTGAGTATTTTTTCTAATAATGTATATTTTCTTGTTTCAGGTAAATATCCTATCGAGCCTATCTTAGAATTGCAATGAAGTAAGTAGGTTATATTTAAATCTATTTTAGAATACGTCCTTAGGAGTGGAGAAAAGGCAAACAATATTAAACGACGCGCGACGTGTGAAACCGCGAGGCATACGAGGCATAGCATGTTATTAGTAAAATTAATAACAAGCTCAGGAACTATAAAACAGCTTTGTAAATTCAGTGACATTTTAACGGTGGAAAACGCGCAGTTAGGTAGAAAACGTTTGTGAAAAACCATATGGTAGTGCTTATTGTTTATAAATATCCGGACGTCATTGATTTCATATTAAAATAATGAACTTGAAATATACTTAGCCAGCACGGAGGACATGGATAATTTATAATATATAATTATCGTTTTCTTTATTTTCGTTCGTCTATCCGTGTTTCCGTTCTCCAGGACTATTTGACAGTTTTTGTAAGTCTAGGAAACTACTGGTTGGTAACACGAATATAATTTATAATTAAGGCACGTCACAAACGCTACCGTCACCAATACAGGTAAAACGTAGTTATCCGGCTCGAAGGACCACCTTTTACAAGGGGTTACGTAGGATGATTTGAAATGAAATTGCATACATACGTACAAAACATACGCCTATTTCCCAGGCGGGTAGGCAGAAACCACAGAACACCTCCTGCTACGCTCCTGCTATACACGCACACCGCCGGTTGCGAGTACTACGCACCCGTCCTTGCTGAAGAACCTCTCCAAAGGTCATTTTTTCCCGGCGTTGCCACTCAAATGAAAATAATATACCAGAATAAGGCTATTTATACTTCGTTTATGAATCATAGGCAAGTTTACTCTAATTCAAATTAAAGCGTTTCAGTAGTATTTGACAAACCGTTTCGCAGTTAATTTGCTTTTGATCTCCAGCTCTCTTTGTGAGCTCGCGAATAACTCGAAATGCCTGCTAATATTCACTTTGTACTTTTATGGAGCGGTTTTTGTGAACTGAACATTTTCAGCTAATTGGAGGAGGATTTTCTTTTGAAATTGTTCCGGCGTTTGCTCAATTAATTTACTTAGTAACATTGGTAGTTGATGTGAAAATCTTTGCTTGTTTTTTCGATTAAAGTAGGTTCTGTTATTATTGGAATAATTTAATTAGTTTACTGTATGTTCAAGAAATTGTTTGCCGTTGTCTGTACTCAATTTAAAAACTTTCAACATAAAAGCAATTCTTATAAAATATCAAAATTGTTTCTCTTTGAATAACACAAAGTCAAAAGTATAAAACAACTTGCGACTTTTTGACCCAAATTATCCATTATGTACCTACTAGGTCTCTAAAGAGACTACGGACTTTATTATCTAAAGTGAGTAAGCTTAACTTAGGGAGGGAAATTAAGTGACATTCGCTTGTACCTCTTAAATCATCCCCCTATCATCCTCCATACTGCAAAAGTAGAGAGAAGTCCTCGCGAATTTTTAACCAGAATTTTTCTTGGATGTGAACCTAATTCCGTTGCCTTGATTGCCTGTACAGAAATTGTTGGTAAAGTAGTTTTTGAATTTCGAATTTAACGTTGCATTTTGTGTCTAACTGAAATATGGTTACATCACGACGTGTTCCAATTTTAAACTACGGTTAAAAAAAAGTCTGGTCATAACCTAGGATTGTTATCGTTTTCAAAGAAGTTTTGTTGCGTCTACATAATTATGATTAAATTAATTGAATAATCCTTACTTTGTTTTTAAATCAGTCAGCATTTTAGTTTCACGCACTGGAACGTGCATTTCTTAGTTTAAAGTCACGTATTATAGACCTTTTCTTTAAATTAGATTCCGAACGCACGCACTTAAAGATAACCAAATCACACTAAAGATATTATCGAAGTGACGATTATCAAATAAAAAACTTGAGAGGTGTCAAGGAACACCCGGATGGAACGAACTTATTGTTATTATTTTTTATTATGTAAAAACAGAGGCGGTCAAGATGACTCTGTTTAGATCATTTTGTTCGTCTTTTTACACGTGCAGCCTGTGTGGACTAGTTATAGTTTGCGTGCTTACAGCGATCTACGTGTCCAGTATAATAACGCGCTCAGGATATTGTTGGGGCTGCCATGGCGATGTAGTGCGTCAGGGATGTTTGCGGAAAGGCATATTGATGGTTTTGCGGCCATCATACGTAAAAGAAGCGCTTCCCTGCTTGCTCGTCTCCGTGGCAGTACCAACACTATCTTGAGTTTATTCGCAGATAGATGGGAGTCTCCAATGCTGCGACATTGGATGAAACTCCATACTGTTTAATTTGTGTATTATGTCTACTAACACTAGCTTTTAAGATCATTGTTACTAACACTATGGGCGCTGCCCGAAATAAATGCTATTATTATTATTATTATTAAAAAAAAAAAAAAAAAGAAAAAAAAAAAAATGAAATGTACAAATGAAAATATCTGGCTTGCTTTCTATAAGAGAGAGAGAGACAGACAGAGAAACATGCGACGCCGCACAGCTTACAATAGCTTACTATAGCAAAAAGTGTCGTGACAACTTTTCGTAAGAATTTTTTCCGTCTAGGCCCCTTTCACAACGCGCGATAAGGAACTTCGTTCCAATAAATATTTTCTAGTGCCGCCTACTGTCTACATGATACCATAGAAAAATGCTGGTGTTTGTCGGGTTTGTCCCTGTAACATAAAATCCCTTAGTCCCTTCTTATGTCACCCATGGGAAGTGACGGGACGATTTATTTGTTACCGTAACCACACGACGCGGACATGTCACATGATATTTTTGGGGGAAAAACTATTTTCATTGGTAGGGCTGGTATTTTATACTACAGTCCTTTATTAGAGAGGTCGTGGCTAAATAACAACAGATCGTCGATCTTCAGGTGAATCCGCGCTTGCCTAGGTTGATACATGGATGGGTGACCTTCGCCTGCAAGTTTGGCACGTCTGCAGCTGCCTAGCCTCTCCTCAATTAGCTGGAATCGCTTCTAGTCTAACCGGACGCAGCTAAATACCAGTATTTTACATGGAGCGACTCTCTATCTGCCTCCACAACGCAGGTAGTATTGAGTGGGCCGCGGGTTGTTTGAAAGAGATCCCGTGGCCTCGACACACAAGAAGGAACATGGGTGGTTTTTAGTCAGTAGAAGTCTGACACTCCCTATCGCTCTGCCCAGAGCGGGAGAAGAATTTGAATAATTTCCCACCCTCCAAAAAATAAAGGTAGTACTGGGTAATACGATAAGACCGGTTGTCAGTTTTTCAAGCCACTGACTGTCAAAGATTAACAAATGACAGCCGGAACCAACAGCGTAACGTGCTTTCCGAGGCTCGGAGGAAACTCGGTAAGTAATGGTTGGTCACTAACGTATGCAAACGCGGCTTAACCTGAAGTTCAATCGATAACGAGGTTAATATTTTTACAATGGTGCCTTATCAAATCATTAGAGTTTTGTACATGCCAAAACTAATTTTACTAAATTAATCTAACGTATCCTCATCTGCCAAAGTCAATAAGTATCTATAATATGATAAGACGCATCCATGACGTGTTGACCTTACATATGAAGAGCAATCTTCATAGACCCGATTAGATTGCCCCTCTTATATTTGTTTAGGTAATGTTTGACCATTTTTGCTCCAAGACTATGGGTCGTGTCCGATTGGGTTATGTTCTTGTGTGTGTGTTTGTTTGTCGGATTATTTGCCGAAAATAGAGGAAGTGTTTTCTTAAGAAAATTTCAGCATTTTTGTCTGACGCGTTTTTTCTGAGGACGTAAATTCGATATGTGGAAGTCGGTATTTCTAAGGAAATACGAGTTAAAATATTTACAAATATAATAACTTCACGCCGTAATCCCCGAAGGGTTAGGCAGAGCTGTAACTAATAGTAAACCCACATTTCGGCAGTTATGTTTAAGTTTCATGTAAGACCACTAAACTAGTTAACAATAGTGGATAATAATGTGTTTTAATTTTCACTTTTTCAAAGTATTTTATAAATAGGAAATTCTCTGAAAAACTAAAGTCTTCAACGAACATTTAACAAACTTCAATAGACTGCCCGAATTAATCCGCGCTGTAAGAACCTATAATTATCACCGCGAAGCAACTCAACCCTCTTTTTCCCCGAATCGTTCACAAATAATTCGAAATATCAGCTCAAACTGTTCGCACTTTGTGTAAAACTGTTGAATTTTGTATAAGTTGGGAAGGCCACAAGCCGCGAGAAAGCCAAACGGCTTTGAAACCTGTAACTTCTGTAACAAGATGTGGTTTAGGAGTCACAGCTCACTGGTAACGTAATTATTATTGTCTCACTGTACTACAGTTACAAAATGGTGAATTAAAACTGGGTTTAGTTGGTACCTCAGATCATAGAAACAACAGTATATCTGTGGTTGGTACACTACATAGAAATTTAATCCCCGTTTCTGAACGGCTATTCGTTCATTCACAAGGATTTACCCATCTTCAGTGCTACATGGTTTTTTGGCGCTTCGATAACGTTGACAGGAGAACGCTCTAACTCTTTGTGAAATTGTATCGAAACAACAACAGTTTAGCTCCACGCTGAAAGATCGATGTACATCAATGTATTCTAGTAATTCTGTTGTCCAATCAAAAGAGCTCATTCGAAATCACCGCTCAGACTTCAAATACGAATCGAATTTTCACCAAGAGAGATTTTTCTGCCCAGTATGAGGTTTTGGGTCAGGTCGCGTTGTAGGTTTTAGGTATTCGGTTCCGGCGGTTCATTGAAATCTAATTAGTCCGTCGGATAGATTTCCAAAAAATATTGGACACGTATTTTTCTTTTTTCACGTAAACAAACAATGAAGACGATACAGTGCTATGAAAACTCGTGTGACGTCATATTCTAAGACATTAGTATGACATTTTTTACCGGTGAGTGACGTCACAACACCCCACTCAACTGTTTGACGCGTTTTATCTTCGTCAATTTTTATTGATTTGATAAAACAAAAAATATTTATCCAATATTTTTCCATAATATAATCTAACAGACGAAATTATTAGAATCATATTTTCTTTAGTCAGTAGACATCCCTAATTTAAACTCCCTGTTTTAACCTTTGGGGATTACAGATGTATGATGTTATGTCGGTACCATTGTTTCCATACCAAGTCGACCTTGCATTTTCAAGGTTTCTACTACATGGCTATTTTACTCAGGACCTCCACATTGAACCCTTGTAACACAACTAGCGGAGGCACCGCAGTTTCTCCATAAAGTAGGGTTAACATAATTACAGTATTTCCCTGAAGGTAAACCTACTGACCTTCCACGTCACATGTCTCAGCTTTATCCACGTTGATCTTTAAACTCGTAGGAATAAGGTTGTTGTTGGTGTGCTGGTCCTGATGTTTATTTTCGAGACAATAAGTTTGTCGTTGTACTGCAGCTGTGAAGTGCAAAATAATTGTGAAAAGACCGTATACAGCTTGTATCAGAAAGGCACGGTCATATATTTCGTAATGTTTTGCAGAACATCAAACAATGGGCCCATCGTAATAGCGTCAAAAATTTGCTTGCCCTCATCATCAGCCTATAATGTTCCCACTGTAGGGACTCAGGCCTCCTCTCTAGGAGAGGGATGAGCTATAATCCACCACGCAGAGCCAGTGCGGGTTGGTAGATGTCACGTGTCTTCTTGGTCGGTTCTAAGACATGCCGGTTTCCTTACGATGTTTTTCTTCACCGTTTTGAGAGATGAAATAAATTACAAAAAGTAATGCGCCTGCCTGGGTTCGAACTCACGACTTACTGTTTGTAAGTCGAGGACGCCGCCACTGGGCCACCCTGCTCTCTCTGCTTGCCCTAGTCTCATGTTATTTCGTCGGCACATCATGTTTTTTTCTTCCATTATCTCCTGTCGTCTGGATGGAAGATGACAGAAGAAGGTACTGGAGCAGAGACTACGGACGGGACGGACTAATGTAGGAGGAGAACCGAGTAGGTGGACAGACGTTTTGATTCAAGTGGCCGGAAGAAATTGGATAGCTATGACACAAAAATAACAAAAGTGGAAAGATTCGGAAGAGACCTAGCAGTGGGTGACCAGAGGTTGAAGAAGAAGAAGACCACAGTCATAATTTAAATAAATATGAAGACGCCTTTCTAATACAAGCGCTGGTATAGCCTCTCGTCGGTAACTATGGTGATCCGTCCACGTGTATTAACGTTGGCGCCATCCTTTATAATATCTGACATGTAAGACATGTCTCCCATCTCTTTATACGGAGATCATTAAATACGTTTATGTATTAGGAAAATAACAATTCTACCAGATTTTTGTCGGCTGATTTTTGCTCATTATGAAAAAGATTTTTGTGTATTCGTCTGTTTAATAGTAGATTATTAACCAAGGGGATAAAGCAGTGTCTTCTGTCGCGGGTGACGATTTAAATCGCGAGCGTAACGAAGGACTCGAGGTTTACTCCCGAGCGTAGCGAGGGTGTTAAAAACTTAAATCACGAGCGAAGCGAGGGATTTAAGACGAGTGCTGAGTGTAGCGAGGGATTTAAGTTCACCCAAGACTAAGACAGCTTTATCACCGAGGAAAATACTCTACTTTTCGTACCATTTGCGAAAAAATTAACACAATAATAATATGAGATAAGCATTTATTAAAAATAATGACAATTAAAAGTAAAAGTTAACATTCGAAACATTGGTCCAATTATTGATAGAGAGAGTTACATTTTTGTTTGGTACATTTATTGTTGATGAGTTGATTTGAGTATTTCTCTGTTCTTGCGTCTGAGGAACTTGCGTTTCATTGTAGATAGTATACGTCGGAGATAGTGGTGGTGGTGCATCGTGAGTTACGGACGAAGATAAGATGCCGGAAGTTGATGGTTGTGGCTCTGATGGATTAAGTTTTATATTTTTGTTAATTTGACTGCTTAATATGGTTTTATTCGCCATTGAGCTTTCGATATAACCCTCAGCTACTCTGTCAGAGCTCCAACCACCGTGTCTTTTTATTGACGTAATATCCGCCCCTGAATCCGCCAAGAAAGTCGCCGAAGTTCTTCTAAAGCAGTGACCGGTGTAGAGTTCAACATCTTTAAGTTTTAAATATTTAGCAATTTCCTTTGGCATATTGCTAATTTTATTTTTGCCGATGGCTTGTCGAGTACATTTCCCATTCCGATAGTTTATAAAAAATCTATTGTTTTCCATGTTGGTGGGACGTAATGCTTGGTATTTATAAATGATTTTAGTATATTGTCCTTGTACAATGAATGACCGATTTTTCTTTGTCTTAGTTTCCTTTACATTAATCAGCAGTAACTCATTGGAATGATTTTCAACGTCCTCCACTTTTAAGTTTACAAGTTCACATCCGCGGCAAGCACCATTGAGTCCAAAAATTAAGGCCACCTATAACAAAGATAAAAAACAGGTAAATATATAGAATAATTACCATTACTAAGATACGAAATATTCATAGTTAAATCATGTATACTTACTTTTGTGGCAAGAAAAATTTCGTCAGGAGCTTCATTAAGAAATTTTTCCACATTTTGAGTCGTAAATATTTTAGACTTCTTTGCGCAATGCCCTTCTGATTTTCTTTTTAAAAAAGCCAGTAATTTCGTGAATCTATTTATTTCAATGCTGTGTTTGATGCTTATTGTAGCTTTCAGTTTTGAGTATATGCACCAAAGTGTATTCGGATTCTTTGTCTTGGATAAATAATCAAAATAGACAAGAAGTACTGATTCTGAAATTGATAGGCATTTCGCACTTCTCCACGTTGAAAATTCTTCATAAGTTTTTAAATAATTTTCCTTGGATTTTGTTGGAAGCAAATTATTTATAATTGCGGTAGCATTTGCACTGATGGAATCCGACAATTCACTGTCACTGTCGCTTTGATTTAACATCGTAACGTATTTTTAGAACATTAACTTATTTATAAAAATAAATCAAAATAAACTTAACGTTTATGTATTTGAAGAAAACAAAAACGCGGCAAATTCCTAGACTAATATTTTTTGTCGGAAAAGCAAGCGGCATCAAGCTCATACGGCCTCGTCGGTTTTCGTAATTTAATTTAATAATCAACTGCATAATAAATGCGTATTCCTTATTCAAAAAGATGTATAATGCTTTACATACAAACTCAATGGTGTAAACACAGATGTAGTTCAGTATAAATTTCGGTAAGTATTCCAAATTTAAATCATATTCTCCCCCTAGAGGATGAATGAAATTCAGTACAATTTTCTTTCCCTGTTTTTAACAGATTAAAAATGACTATAGTTATGTTCGCTTTTTGTGGCATAGAATGTCACTTTTTTGAGCAAGTGGTACGAAAAGGTATTTTCCGTTTTCGATACACGTGTCAGTATTGTGTTGAGGCTTTTGAGAATTTCGTATGTGAAAGTACTTACATATTATAGCATTTATTGAAGACAGATTTTTTATGGAAAAGATTCAGGTTTGATTTGTTAGGAAACTAATCCTCGTTTTTACTTCCACCTAAATCAGGCTACGATAAATAAGATTGGGACCGTACGCCTGAAATTTGAACTCTTGAGATTGAGCCGAGCGTATAAATTCCAACAGAGACCTTATGTTACTGAAAAGCCATGAAAATTACGTCTAAAAAAACAAATGAACGTAAAACCTCCTCTTCTCAGCGTGTGCCACTCTAAACGGCACACATTTATTATTCAACCACCCTAGAAATAGCCGCGAGTACAGCCAGCCGCGCTATACATAAACTAAGTTGATGTGGCCGGGATAATCTCCGTACACAATGGGCCACTGTGGGCCACCTGACCTGGCACGCGCTCACCACTTCATTAGACACGTCACACTCAGGATTAAAGCAGCCGTGGATGCCATTACATAAACAAACCAAATTGGGACAAAGATTTAACAGGTTTTTGGTTTTTGTCTCCATGTGGTAACTCCGTTTTACTAACTGACAACTCGTACAGTGGTATTGTCTCATTTTGTACGTTCGGCTCAACGCAGAGATTTGTTTCAACAGTGCATGACAGTACTATTCACGCATAAATTTAGTTGCTGATTATGAGGTTCTGGGTTCAATACACGATTCGGACACAGTGTTATTTGGGTATTTTCCATCAGGAATTTCGCAGTAGCAGCCAGAGTCTGGATGTGTATCCGGTGGACGGACATAGGCTTGTCGCCCTTATTACATGGGGATTAAATATAACTGGCGAAGTGTGGGTATTAGGTAAACCTCTGCCTAACTCTTTGGGGATTACAGGCGTGATGTACGGATTTCGGCATAAAATCTATACAACAGAGCTTTCTCATTTATAATACTTAATCGAATTAGACTTTTCGTACCACTTGCTCAAAAAAGTGACATTCTATGCCACAAAAAGCGAACATAACTATAGTCATTTTTAATCTGTTAAAAACAGGGAAAGAAAATTGTACTGAATTTCATTCATCCTCTAGGGGGAGAATATGATTTAAATTTGGAATACTTACCGAAATTTATACTGAACTACATCTGTGTTTACACCATTGAGTTTGTATGTAAAGCATTATACATCTTTTTGAATAAGGAATACGCATTTATTATGCAGTTGATTATTAAATTAAATTACGAAAACCGACGAGGCCGTATGAGCTTGATGCCGCTTGCTTTTCCGACAAAAAATATTAGTCTAGGAATTTGCCGCGTTTTTGTTTTCTTCAAATACATAAACGTTAAGTTTATTTTGATTTATTTTTATAAATAAGTTAATGTTCTAAAAATACGTTACGATGTTAAATCAAAGCGACAGTGACAGTGAATTGTCGGATTCCATCAGTGCAAATGCTACCGCAATTATAAATAATTTGCTTCCAACAAAATCCAAGGAAAATTATTTAAAAACTTATGAAGAATTTTCAACGTGGAGAAGTGCGAAATGCCTATCAATTTCAGAATCAGTACTTCTTGTCTATTTTGATTATTTATCCAAGACAAAGAATCCGAATACACTTTGGTGCATATACTCAAAACTGAAAGCTACAATAAGCATCAAACACAGCATTGAAATAAATAGATTCACGAAATTACTGGCTTTTTTAAAAAGAAAATCAGAAGGGCATTGCGCAAAGAAGTCTAAAATATTTACGACTCAAAATGTGGAAAAATTTCTTAATGAAGCTCCTGACGAAATTTTTCTTGCCACAAAAGTAAGTATACATGATTTAACTATGAATATTTCGTATCTTAGTAATGGTAATTATTCTATATATTTACCTGTTTTTTATCTTTGTTATAGGTGGCCTTAATTTTTGGACTCAATGGTGCTTGCCGCGGATGTGAACTTGTAAACTTAAAAGTGGAGGACGTTGAAAATCATTCCAATGAGTTACTGCTGATTAATGTAAAGGAAACTAAGACAAAGAAAAATCGGTCATTCATTGTACAAGGACAATATACTAAAATCATTTATAAATACCAAGCATTACGTCCCACCAACATGGAAAACAATAGATTTTTTATAAACTATCGGAATGGGAAATGTACTCGACAAGCCATCGGCAAAAATAAAATTAGCAATATGCCAAAGGAAATTGCTAAATATTTAAAACTTAAAGATGTTGAACTCTACACCGGTCACTGCTTTAGAAGAACTTCGGCGACTTTCTTGGCGGATTCAGGGGCGGATATTACGTCAATAAAAAGACACGGTGGTTGGAGCTCTGACAGAGTAGCTGAGGGTTATATCGAAAGCTCAATGGCGAATAAAACCATATTAAGCAGTCAAATTAACAAAAATATAAAACTTAATCCATCAGAGCCACAACCATCAACTTCCGGCATCTTATCTTCGTCCGTAACTCACGATGCACCACCACCACTATCTCCGACGTATACTATCTACAATGAAACGCAAGTTCCTCAGACGCAAGAACAGAGAAATACTCAAATCAACTCATCAACAATAAATGTACCAAACAAAAATGTAACTCTCTCTATCAATAATTGGACCAATGTTTCGAATGTTAACTTTTACTTTTAATTGTCATTATTTTTAATAAATGCTTATCTCATATTATTATTGTGTTAATTTTTTCGCAAATGGTACGAAAAGTAGAGTATTTTCCTCGGTGATAAAGCTGTCTTAGTCTTGGGTGAACTTAAATCCCTCGCTACACTCAGCACTCGTCTTAAATCCCTCGCTTCGCTCGTGATTTAAGTTTTTAACACCCTCGCTACGCTCGGGAGTAAACCTCGAGTCCTTCGTTACGCTCGCGATTTAAATCGTCACCCGCGACAGAAGACACTGCTTTATCCCCTTGGTTAATAATCTACTATTACGTTCTCAAGATTTGTGTAAAAACCTTCGATAACTCGATCTTGCTCACTGAGTTACAAAATCCAATCCGATCTTTGAGTCAAAGAATGGTCTTATTATTTGGGCCCTCGAAAAAGGTCGACGAATTATCTGCAAGATGACTTGGAAGACGTAAGTCAATCAGGCGGTGGCATTAAAGTCAAACCAATAAGGTTGGTATTGCTATCAAACCTTTTTTGATCCATCTAACAATCTTGGGTAGATTTTGCCAACGTAGCGAGTTACAAATTAGACTTTATTAGACAAAGACTTTCAACACTCGAACAATGGTAATCTCAGGTATCTGATGTTTCGTCCCATTGTGTGTCCACAATAGATGTACTAATGGAAATGATTCTCGTAATTTGTTTTCTGAGCTCGTTAAAACAATGTTTGTTTTCTGAAATATTTCATTATTATGATAATTGTGTCGCTTTGGCTACGTTAGTCTTGGTTTTGAGGAAGTTGTACAAATATATAGTAGGATTCTCATTATTTCTTGAATTTTGTGTACTTACTTACTGTTGAAATATTAGGATTTGTTTCTTCTTAGGGTTTATTAGCCAAGGCACAAAACTGGCAAGAATGCAGAGATTTGGAACAGACTACACTCAGCATGGCGTGTTCAAAGTTTGGAGAAGAAGAAAGTTTACTATGTTATAGTTGTTCCATGTGGTCTGGAATGGCATACTTATGTGTAAATGTCTACTTAGTAACTTTTTTAAGTGATCGTCTTGGACAGTACCTATTGATTTAATTTTTATGTTGTTTTTTTTTTTTTTTGGGTGGGTGGAAAATCATCAAATAACCCCTCCCGCTTTTAGGCAGAGCGAAAGGGAGTGTCAGACTTTTACTAACTAAAAACCACCCATGTTCCTTCTTAGCGCTTGCGCCGAAGCCGCGGTATCTCTTTCGAACAACCCGCAGCCCTGACGGGATGTTTTGGGACCCTTATTATGAAATAGGTTTTGTCTGAAATAGAAATCGTTATTGTACATGGAAATCGCTACTCAGACTGTACCTATAAATAGTTTTTTGCTGTTACCATAGTTTCAAGATAGTAAATCCTTTTATCTTTGCACTGAAGTCATCGGCACTCGCTTACCCCAGTAAAGAAGACATATGTATTCTTAAAATACATGGTGTTTACCTGTAACAAACAAAAATATATATTTCATCATACATGTCTAGTCATAAAACTCGTCTGTCAAGAACTATAATCTATACAACACGTATGTACTCGTCATGTAAATAGCACTTCAAACTTGATCTATGAACATCTGAAGGCCACGGAGATAAATCTGTACCTAGATATAAACAGGCTGGGTGGTAAATCGAAGAACCATGGTACATAACATACAAAAACTTTTTTGTTGGAGGGTGGGAAATCATCAAATGACTCCTCCCGCTCTGGGCAGAGCGGTAGGGAGTGTCGGACTTCTACTGACTAAAAACCTCTCATGTTCTTTCTTAGCCCTTGTGCCGAGGCCGCACATCTCTTTGGTATCTCTTTCGAACAACCCGCAGCCCCGACGGGAACCACGCCTTTTTTTCGTGAAGGTAGCCAGAAACCACAGAAAGCGATTCTTACATACTCCTTTTGCCTCGTCCACGTTAATTAGACTGCTGCATTATCGCTGAGTAACATTTTATATCGGCTTCTGCTGCATTATCGCTGAGTAACATAATTATTATATCGGCTTCTGCTGCATTATCGCTGAGTAACATATTATATCGGCTTCTGCTGCATTATCGCTGAGTAACATAATTATATCGGCTTTATTTATTACATCATCATCTTCCTGCCCTTATCCCATTCTATTTGGGGTCTGCGCTACACGTTTTCTTCTTCGACTCTATCCTGTCAGTTGTTATGGCATCATTTCTTCGTTTCTCTTTCATATCATTCCTCACACAGTCCATCCGTATTTTCTTTGGCCTTCCTCTCCATCCATCAACATTAATGTCCATCCCATTTTGTAGTCAAATGCGTTTCATCCCTTCTTATTTATTACAAGTTCATAAAATAAATGTCCACCCGTGCGAAGTGTTGTATAACTTTAATTGCCAAGTCCAACTGTCCAATACTCCACGGGTATGTCCCTAGGTCAAGGGTAAGTCCCCCGCTTAACCTGTCATACTGTTGTAATAATACTTGTACATACGTCTTGTGATACCATAGACATAGTATTATAAATAGCATTTCATGTCGTTAACATTCGTGACCGGATACCCTTATTATATAGTTGTCATTGTCATGTAGTAGGAGCTGAACCGTGAAGATGCAAGACTAAGAAGTGGTTATGTAAATGACCAAGTATTACTGAATTACGTGTTTTGTTTGCATGTAAATATGGGTTTGGAGTAGCGACACTTATATTCTTCTTATCTCACTGATTGTTTCGGTTTACAAAACGTTTATCTATTCACTAGATTTGTTAGGCATACTCATATAAATATAAAGTAACAGGGCATACTCCTTATTCATAGTAAGGCCACATTTTCTCCCATGTAAATAAGAGCGAGCCTATTTTTATCAGCCAGACACGAATCTAGGCTTCACCAAAAACGCTTTTCTAGACCTGTTTCGTTTATTTGTTTGATTTTACTAATAAATAACATTTCTTGAATTGAAGTGTTAGAAGTTGTTCTAGGGGACGCAAGCAACTGCTGAGCATTAAGGTTCGATTTCCCGATAGAGCAGTGTTTTTGAGTTTTTCTATCAGGCATTTGTCAGTAGCAGCCATGGTGTCTGGATGCCCGAATGGTGGCAATAGGTTCGCCCCCTATTACATGGGACTTAACCATAAGTGGCGAAATACAGGTGTAGTTCTTAGGTACACCTCTGCGCAACCTTTCGGGGATTACAGGCGTGTTGTTATATTCTAAAATTAACTTTTTGAGTAAAACATACAAGACGTATTGTGTGGGCATTTCTCTAGAAAATGTTTCTATCTGAAGTTTTCAGCTGTCGGAAAAGTAAAGAGTAAGAAATAGTGGTTTATGTGTGTACAAACGATAAAACTGGACAGTTGATGGTCTTTAAAACAGTATATGAGCTGTTCACGGATAACAGAACTCTTTATTGTGGGTAGATAAAGTGCAAAAGAGACATAATGGCTATCGCGACTTAATCGGAATTTATAAAATTAATGGGTTTCAAATTCAAAATAATCTCATATCTGAAATAGACATTTTCAGTTCCTACATGAAGGAGTAGTAGCTACATGTATTTGTGCCTTTTCCCCATGACGGGGTAGGCAGAAATCACACAACGCCAACCTGCTTCGATCCTTTTTTGAAGTGAAAACTTCTTTAGCGGCGTTGCGCACTTTTTGGGATTATTAAAAAATGTTACACTCGCGCCAGGACACGTGATCATCAGGTCACGCGTCCTGCTGACGCAAATTCGTAAGACGGCGCAGGGCGCTTGCGCGAATGTGCGTGTGTGTCAAATGTCAAAAAAATTAAATGTAAGTAAGTACATAGTTGATTTTTCTGAGAAATAAACTTTTTAATGTAAAATAATTGATGAATTTGTAATTGTTCTGAAGTGTTTAATTTTTTATGTGATATTAATTGTCATGTTTGTGTACGCTCTCGTACACGCAATAAATGAATATTGTATTTAATTTAACCACAGAAATGATAGTACTTTTATGCTGATAAATAAAGCAATTCGTGCGAAATTATTCCCTAACCATTCCAAAATATTCAAAAATGCACAACTTTAATGTTCAAGTTTTCACTTCGGTCGGCACTCCCGGAGTGCAACCCGTTGTTTTTTTTTAAGGGTGGGAAATCATCAAATGACTCCTCCAGCTCTGGGCAGAGCGAAGGGAGTGTCAGACTTCTACTGACTAAAAACCAACCGTGTTCCTTCTTAGCCCTTTGTGTCCGGGGCCGCGGTAACTCTTTCGAACAACCCGCAGCCCACCTGCTGCCTTTTACATAACAACTGGTTATATGTAATACATCCCCTCAGTACATCCCTATCTATTCAGCAATCCCTGTTTATTAAAACAATGAGTATACGTCAGTAATAGCTGTACATATTATGTTGATACACCTACAACATTCTATATACAGGAGCTATAATTAAGGCGTGTCAATAGATTTTCTTCGGTCTTATTAATTTATTTTCTTATTTTATTCTAGCGTCTCTAAATAAACAATATTCTAGAACGTTCTCTGTGTTATGAAAATATGACGCCTGTATTTCACAAAGGGATAAGAAGTTCTTCAGTATAAACACAATATAAATATGGACAGTACGGAAACTACCTAGTTACATTCTCCGAACTCACCTTATCTATCGCTGTGGTAGAGCCATAACCTCGTACGCTGCACTTTTGTCCTTATCAGCCAGACATGGCGTATGCAGGCGCTCGCCAGCGACCACCAACTTAGCTTTAAGTTCTAAGTATGTAATAGGCTAGGTAGAATAAGCAGTCTTGCATCAAACTCTGTAAGCTCGGGTCGTTTTTAATAAACTCTTAAGTATAACGGGCCCTAACGTTTTATTTTCGTCGTCGCATCGCTCCCGAAATCTAACTGGCGCAGCCGGTAGGATTGCCGTAAACTGTTGCTTTCGCGGAAAGTAAAGTGTGAAACCCGGGAAAGTGGAAAAGAACACTAAAGAACTTATTCGCGAGTGGTAACGTAGAGTCGTCGTAACTTAAAATCAGTGAGACGTTCTTGGCAATCCTCGAACCAAATAAATAAGATAGATAAGCGTAACGATAACGTGGGTGAGCAGAGATGTTGAAAGTTTATAAAGCGGTTGGACTGTGAGTAACCTTCTACTTCCTTCCTAACTTCCCATACTAGTAATGTTAATATAAAATATATTATTGTATCGATTATTTTATCAAATCTGGAAAATCGAGTAAAAAGCTTTTATGGTAGAAATTAATAACTTAATAATTAGTGAAGTGAATATTATTTTCACGCTATTATATCGATAAGATTTTTCATAAGATTTTCTTTTCTTTTTATTTAGTTTAATAATTGTAGAATTAGAACTTTTATACTTTTAAATATTTTTTTATTTTAAGTTTTGTGTGCTTATCTTTTGTTCGTTTTACGATTTAATTTAAAATGAGTCACGGCCAGAATCCTGTAAACGCGACAACCGGTGCAGCCCCGACGGCTCGAACCGAAACACCATTTACTATGCAACTTGCTGAATCGTTGATACCTCGGGATGTTTTAAATTTAATTCCAGAATTTAGTGGTGAAACTAATTTACTTAGTTTATTTTTAAGAAAGTGTGAATATGTTATTGAAAAGTATCAGGGGACTACGGATCGAAACGAATTTTTAATGCAGAATATTACAAGTAAATTAAAAAGTAAAGCGGCAGCCTTAATTAGTGAAAGAGGTGATTTTGAGACGTATAGCGAATTAAAATCTTTATTGATCCAACATTTTGGGGATCCCAGGAGCGAGGAATGCGTTGCTATTGAACTGGAAACCCTAAAAATCAAACAAGGCGAGTCATACTTACAGTTTTGCAGCCGAATTCAAGACATTCGTGCTATATTAATTTCCAAAGTGAATCAGAACAGCTCTACAACGTTAAAAGAAGCTAAAAAAATAATTTATAACAATACTTCTCTTAATGTTTTCTTGTATAACTTACCAGAACACATGGTGCGGATTGTTCGAATTAAAAACCCTACTACATTGGAAGAAGCTTTAAAATATGTCCTTGAAGAAGTTAACTTTCAGGAACAATATAATTTACGTAGTAAAATGTTACAACACCGACCGCAAGGTCATATGTTACCATCACCTAATCTAAAGCCTTTGCAAAATAATCATTTCAGACCTTTTACAAACCAAACTCAATTCAAATTTGGCATACCTAATCAAACTTTCTTACGTCCGAATATACCGAATCAACAAATTGGTCGACCGCAAATGGCTCAATTTGGACCACCAGGCGTTGATAGGAGAAACCCCCAGCAATTAGGCTTCCGACCTCAAGTAGGATTATTTGGCTACAGACCCCCAACAGCACCACCTGGTTATAGACCCCAAGTTGGACAATTTGGCTATAGACCCGTTCAAGCTTCGGCCTATCGTCCAACTAATAATTTCCACGATAGTGACGTGACAATGAGAACTGCTCCAGCAGCGCTTAAACCACAACAAGGTTTTCCTATAAATGAACTTTATACGGATGGCGAACAATACTACTACGACGTCACTCATGACGATTATATGCAGAATATGACGACACACTGTGACTACGACTATACAAATATGAATACTGAAGATGTTTGCGTAGATGAGAGGCCTAGTGTAGAAATTACCAAAACTGCTAAAAATTTACATTCAACTGAAAATAACAGTGATCCGGAAACTGTCCAAAATTTTCAAATACATTCAATACAAACCCGCCGGAAATGATAGAACTTAATTTTAAAGCCAATCTAAAACATCCATACATATACATCCCTGAGATAAACGGTAAATTTATGTTGGACACAGGAAGCACACGGTCATTTATAAGTCCCAGAAAAGCTGATGAGTATTTTCCTAAATTAAAATTCTATGAACCATTTACAGTTACAAGCATACATGCGACTAGCGAACATCATGAAGTAGCTGAAATTCCCCTATTTTCCATTTTTAATAACGAAGGGTATCAAAAATTTTATGTTTATGATGTGGACAACAGATATGACGGGTTAATTGGAATGGATCTTATAACTCGGCTTAATGCTGATTTATCGTTTAAGGAAAAGATGTTAAAGACTAACGGTGTCAACATTCCTATAATCTACTCCACTGACCCTGAATTTAGACTAGAACCCCGGACCGAACATCGAGTTAAATTACCTGTTACTCAAAAGGATGGCTATGGCATATTAGGTTACAAAGAGTTTCATGAAGGCATTCGAATGCCCGCTGCAATTGTTAAATGTGAAAATTATTTAGCTTCTACTGTTATACAGAACGCAACTAGCCTTGAAATGACTTTAATTATAACTTCTCCGTTCAAGGTTACTTATTTTTCTAACGAGTGTATAGTAAATAACTTAACTGATTTAACTGACGTAGAGATGGACTCATTACTGACAGAAAATTTAAAAAAATTGCGACTTGACCACCTTAATCAAGAGGAATGTGACCTTATTAGTGAATTATGTCACGAGTACAAAGATATATTTTACTGTGAAGAGCTACCTTTGACCTTTACAAATCAAGTTAAACATCATATAAGAACCACTAATGAAGATCCCATTTATATCAAACCATATCGACAGGGTCCAGCGCAAGCTGAAGAAATCAAAAGACAGGTTGAAAAACTTCTCAAAGACAATGTGATCCGCGAATCACACTCACCCTGGAGTGCACCTGTGCATTTGGTTCCCAAAAAGGCAGATGCTTCCGGTCAAGTAAAATATAGAATGGTTGTAGACTATCGCCGACTCAATGACATAACAATAGATGACAAATATCCACTTCCCAATATATTCGATTTACTTGACAAACTTGGCAAAAGCAATTATTTTACAACCCTAGATTTAGCTTCCGGTTACCATCAAATAGAAATTTCCGACACCGAAAAAACAGCTTTTTCAACACAAAATGGGCACTACGAATTTCTTCGTATGCCATTTGGTCTCAAAACCGCTCCAGCGACCTTTCAAAGGACAATGGACAATGTCTTAAGAGGGTTGCAGGGTATACATTGCATGGTCTATTTAGATGATATTCTAATTTACTCAAGTGGTATTTTAGAACATATTCAAAGATTACGATCTGTCTTTGATAGATTACGTCAGACCAATCTTAAGGTTCAATTAGATAAGTCTGAATTTTTACGCAAAGAAGTACAGTACTTAGGACATACACTGACTAAAGACGGACTTCGACCAAATAACGACAAAATACAGGCAGTTCTTAACTATCCATTACCACGGACACAGACCGAAATCAAACGATTCCTAGGGTTCGTGGGATATTACAGACGGTTTATTAAAGACTTTTCCAAAATTACACAACCTTTGACAGCTTGTTTAAAAAAGGGTAAGAAAGTTCTGACGGATCAAAAATTTATTGAGGCTTTTGAAAAATGCAAGGAACTTTTAATTAATGCACCTATATTGCAATATCCTGACATGAATAAACCATTTGTATTAACCACTGACGCTTCAGAAGTCGCTATTGGTGCTGTTTTATCACAGGGCCCTATAGGCGGCGACAAACCCATAGCTTATGCTAGTCGGACGTTGTCAGACACTGAAACGAGATATAGTACTATTGAACGTGAGTTATTGGCAATTGTCTGGGCCACAAAACACTTTAGACCCTATTTGTACGGACACAAATTCGACATCTACACTGACCACAGGCCTCTTGTTTGGTTATATCAACTTAAGGAACCAAATAGCAAGTTAACACGTTGGCGTTTGCGTTTACAAGAATACGATTTTAACGTTATATATAAAAATGGTAAACAAAACGTAAACGCAGATGCGCTATCTCGCATCCGCCTAAATGCCCTAAAAGATGACGATTTAGACAACAGTTCAATGATTGTTAATATAGACGAACAAAAAGACATGATCAGACAAAGTACAGACGGTTCTACAACCATTTCCATATCTGACTCTGAAAGAACCGCTACAGCTAGTCCAATAAGTATACCAGAAACTGAGGCAGTTCTTGACGAATCGCCTCACTATCCCATACCGTCTGAGTCTTCTTCCATACAGACAGTTCATTCGGCCAAAGATCTCGAATCCAATGGAATACCGATCTTGAACGAAGCAATAGATACCAAGCCTAATCAAATACTTGTCTTTAGCTGGTTCCGTAATGAGATTCAAGTAAAAGATTTATCTAGAGACAAACAAAAGGTATTAGAAGTATTTCTGCCTCTTCACAACTATAATCTCATCACAGGATTTTTGAAAGACTACATAAAACCAAAAATTAAGTATTTCATTTATTTCGAAAATCAAGAACTTAGAAAAGATTTCAGTAATATCATAATTTCTCTGTTTAAGAAAGATGTGGTTAAGTTTTACGAATGTACCGAACGTGTCGTTTACGTCGAAGATGAGCAGGAACAAAGAGCTATAGTAATTAAATTACACGAAGGCAAGACATCTCATCGTGGGATCAGCGAAACCATGAAACGAATTCGTCGTAATTATTATTGGGCAAATTTAATTGAAACTGTTTCCGCCATTATTAACTCATGTGAGCGTTGTAAAACTTCTAAATATGATAGGAAACCCATTAAACCTTTATTGCAACTTACACAAACTCAACATGCACCTTTTCAGGAAATATTTATAGACCTGTTTAGCATAGAATCAAAATACTATTTAACTTTAATTGATGCCTTTAGTAAGTTAGGCCAAGCCATAGAAATTCCATCTCGTTCGTCACCTGAAGTGGTTAGAGCGTTGATGAAATATTTTTCATTTTACGGCATACCACAGAAAATAAGTTCTGACCCTGGAACTGAATTCAACAGTGAATTACTAAGAGAACTAACAGAATTACATAAAATTAAATTACACATAGGGACCCCAAACAATCCAAACTCTATGGGTCTCATAGAACGTTTTCATTCCACAATTATAGAAATTTACAGATTGGCAAAATATGAAAAGAAGTTTACGGACGCAGCTTCCGTAATGACTTATGCCATTATGGCCTATAATAGCACTATTCATAGCACCACAGATTTAACACCGTTTGAAGCTGCATTCGGTCATACCGAATTAAACTCTACATTTAACTCTGAATTTGATAAAGCTTACAAACAACAATTGATTAGGGATCATAAGAAGAGAACTCAGGCACTCTATAAGTATATTTCGGAGAAATTAAAAGGTCACAAAGAAAAAATTTTAACGAAACGAGGAGGGGAATTAGAACCAGTTTTAGAAATAGGTAATCCTGTTTTCGCTAAGGCCGTTAATAAGAGACAAGCAAAAGATAAGCCTAGGTACCAAAAAGCCGTTGTCACAGGCCATATAGTACGCAATGTTATACCAATTAAATTAAAAAATAGGGATACCAAAGTACCTCTAAAAAACATAAAACGTCCTCCACAGGTGGAGTTTGATCCTGGTGATATGGACAACAACCAATTGGACTCTCCCAAGCCAGGCCCTTCAAGCAGTAAAGATTAGTCAAAACCCTGGTATTCTTCCGGTGAAGATAGGCCAAGCGTTTATTCAATATGATAAGTGGTCTATTGTTAAAATAATTAATCTTCAAGGCATAAGCACAGACCTTTCCTTTAATATTCAAAAATATTCGGAATTCAGCCAAATATTACACATAAATAAATTCCATACAGATGAGTTTATGGCACTTAAAACACAAGTCGAGTATATTCAAAATCAGACCGAAGAGAAATTACAGCAATTAATTCCATCCAAAAGATTTAAACGTGGTATTGTAAATCCTTTAGGCTCTATAATTAAAATTATAACTGGTAACCTTGATCATGAAGATGCGGTTAGATATGATAACGTAATTTATAATATTCAGACTAAAGAACAGGCAATAGCCAATAAATTCTCTGTGGTTTCTGAAATGTTGGATCACTTTCTGAACACTACTGAAATAATTAATGAAAATACAGACAAAATAAACAAGCGCATTAAATTACTTGAAGGCCTTGTAGCTAATCTTAACACAAAAGATAAGCATTCAATTTATATGACCCATGTATTTGGATTACTCAATCAATTTATTGTAAACTTTAGGACTATCTATGTCAAACTTAGCGAATTAGAAACCGCTGTTGCATTTAGTAAAGTATCTGTTTTGCACAAAGCCGTATTAAACTCTGATGAATTGTTAAGTTTATTAAAACATATTAATGCACATGACAACATAATGTATCCTGTAAATGATAAAAATTTAATTAATATAGAAGAGTCATTGTCTGTAAAAGCTTACCTTAAAAATGAAGAAATAACCTTTATTATTGAAGTTCCGTTAATTTTAAATGTCACTTATAATTATTATAAATTGTATTCCCTTCCTATGGATTCCATGAACCAAACCTTTGTTGTTTTTCCCGAATTCCCTTACCTTTTAGTAGAAGGATCCAAATATCGTCCGATTGATCAACCATGCCAAGAGATAACAGTCAAGGAATACCTCTGCTCTGAAAATAACCTCATTCAATTTGTAGAAGAAACCTGTATCGAACAACTAATGAAATACCAACATAATCTGTCGCGATGTATTCCCCGTCAGATAAAGTCTGAACACCTGAAACTACAGAAGATTAGTCCAAATAGTTGGATAATGTATACCAGACACCAACAAATTATTTCGCAAATTTGTGGTAATGACGACACCAAGGAACGCATACAAGGAACATACATTATAACTATAGAACCGCAATGTGATGTTTCTATAGATAATATCCAACTCCATGGACAGCGTTCTTACTTCCTGCAGACAGAATATAAACCCGTTCCTGTGATAAACTTACCCGATCTACGAGAACTTACCTCAAACGCCGTGAAAATGGAACCTGTAAACTTGAAAGGAGTTAACCTGGATGATATACGTCAACTAAATTACCTTCTGATGAATAGTGCGAATAGTGAAACCAGTGAAATTAACGGTGATAGTGTCAGTGCCGCTCTGTACTCTCTGTACGCGATCGTCTTTTTATTGTTAATAGCTATAGTTATTTATAAGTATATTTTAAGGAAAATTTGTAAAGGGCAGGATCGTCGTTTGAATGGTGTTGAAAACAATCCTACTCAACAGGAGGAAAATAGAGTAATTCAGAGACCTGTATTATTAGTGTCTTAACTCTATGACGATTACTCCTCATAAATTAGTTTTAAATATGTGAATATTATCTTCACGTTATCCTATAATCGTTTTAACTACTTAAGTTTTGTCATTTAATAGTTTCTTATTTTTGTGAAGTTCTTGGAAAATCTCTGTTTTTCCGATAACTTCAGTCCAAGGGGGGAGGAGTTACATTCTCCGAACTCACCTTATCTATCGCTGTGGTAGAGCCATAACCTCGTACGCTGCACTTTTGTCCTTATCAGCCAGACATGGCGTATGCAGGCGCTCGCCAGCGACCACCAACTTAGCTTTAAGTTCTAAGTATGTAATAGGCTAGGTAGAATAAGCAGTCTTGCATCAAACTCTGTAAGCTCGGGTCGTTTTTAATAAACTCTTAAGTATAACGGGCCCTAACGTTTTATTTTCGTCGTCGCATCGCTCCCGAAATCTAACTACCTACAAACGCTCGAAACCGCACACTCACACAAACATGCGCATCGACGGGGCACTTGGCAAGTCTTCGCAGTGCGCTCAGTTGTGCGTGCCGCGCCGAGACGAGTGGTCAGTTGGTCACGTATAAGTTCATATCTCCCGATATTTTTTTAAATGCAACGAACGTATTGCGCGGTATACGGCTGTGTCAACTCGGCTTCATCAGCAGAAGAAAGTATTTTTAATCGACTTCCAAAAAGAGGGAGGTTCTGAATTCGTCGGTTTGGTTTTGTTTTTGTATCATATTTGTTTCCGCATAACTCCCTCATTTATGAACCGAATTGAAAAAAAAAAATTTTAATCGAAAAAGTATACTCCCGAGATGGTCCCACTGTTACCATGTCTGGATCTGATGATGGAATCTTAACGAAATCGAGGGCAACCCTCAAATTTTATAGGCACGTATTACGTGTTTCGTATTTTTTCTAATGCTATTTAAGTATTCTATTTAGATTGTATTTGTAAGCTAGCTTTTTTTAATTCGATTGATTGATCACAACAGAATAAAAATATTATGTTGAGAAGTTATCTAGGGACTTCAGCAACCGTGCATAAAAGGGACAACCCTATGGCTTCAATGGAGCGTAGGTAGTTATCGCATCAACTAGGCTTAGTTTCGCTACTGTCCATATTTATACTGTGGTATAAATCTGCATTGCATTTCCACCAATGTGTGTGATGTGTGTGTGTGTGTGTGTATTTAAACCAATGTATTAGGAGGCGAACCTATTGCCAATGAAATTGGGTACAAATGCAGTCAGTCTTACACTATCAACGAGGAAGGAAATTTGACACAAAAATAAAATCATCATTCTTACCTACCTACCCTTTTATTTTGGAGCTTGGGAAATCAAATGACTCCTGCTCTGGGTGGAGTGGTAGGAAGTGTCAGACCTCTACTGACTGACAACAACCTATGTTCCTTCTTAGCCCTTTGTGTCCGAGGCCGCGGTATCTCTTTCGGACAACCCGCAGCCCCGATATGCATCGGCACTTGCGGGCCCCTGCAATGTTGCTGACATCTCTTTGAGGCTACCTATCTACCCTTGTTTCTTGTAACTCAGGGTCAACGCAACCCGTCGGGGCTAAGGGTTCTTCGCAAGAGATACCGCGGCCTCGACATCAAGGGCTAAGAAGGAACATGGGTGGTTTTTAATCAGTAGAAGTCTGACACTCCCTTTCGCTCTGCCCAAGAGCGGGAGGGGTTATTTGATGATTTTCCACACGCCAAAAAAAAAAAAACCCGACACGCTATCATCTACTCATACAAAACAATAGGAGAGCATTAAGTTGTTTATTTATGTATATCCAATCTCATGCCACTTACAAGATAAAATTTTCAACAGGCTTCAGTAAATCACTGATATTTGTATACTCTTTGCTCACATGAACAATATCTTATAAGTTTTCATGTTCCAAACTGGATATTTTCTCGAATCTTTACAAGTTTGTCATAAAGTATGTAGTTTTATAGGCTTAGGTACGGTGGTGCTAGTTTATTACGCTTGATAGACGTTGTTGGGTGTCCCTAGAGCTCAGAAAAATAAGGCTTCATTTGATAACTTTGTACGTAGACAAAGGTCGTAAAGGATATTTGACATCTAGACCACAACTGTCTAATGAAGATATAGAGCTAATCTAGTCCGTTACGTTACGCGCTAGACGGAGTTCGTATTTTCGGTACCTCGAATTCATTAAACAGCAGCGCAGGTTAAACTGAGAATGAAGCGAAACGAAGCCAAGTTCGTTTAGCTTCGTTTATGGAGCTACCGCGTTTACACAACGCAAGCTATAGAGCTAACCCGCGCCAGCTAAGCTGGAACGATACAACCAACGAAGCAAAGTGCCGGGCGTAGAGAGGCGGTATCAACCCACACAATTTGGCTTCGCTTAGCATTCATAGTCGGGTGACGTAAGCGAAGTTAAACGACCCGAGCATTTACCAGTGGGGCCTATAATGATCCACACTAGGAGGAAACTCCTAATCCAAATCTCCTAATCGAATCCTGTGTGTCAGTTTACAAACATTTAAACTCAGATACACAAACAGCCAAACCTGGAACAACTACCTGTAGGTCATAACATATTTGTTGCGTACGTGGATCAAACCCGTGACACTCAGCGTAGCAGCCAACCGCTCAGTCACTGCGCAAAACGTGCCATCAATTTTATTTAAATTTAGTACTGCCGTCTCTAGTCTCTACCGTACTCTGTGCTACCGTATGTCTGTTTTTTTAGCCTGGTTAAGTTGCTAAGTTTCAGGATTCGTTCAGGCAATACAATAATGTCAGAGTTTGTACGTAGTTTGATCACGATTTCGACTTTCGTGAGCAAAGGAATGGAATCTCTTCGCATGTCATAACTCAGTTAAGGTAGTAACGTTTTTATGCGATTTTAAATAGATAAGTACATTTTCTCACGATAGATTTCTTTTCGCGGCTAGGACATACTGCTGATATTTTTATGCCATACTAAACTTAGATGTAAATAGATATTGGATTTATACGTAAATTAGTAGTTAATAGATGCTTTCTGGGTTGTGGACGTCAGATAGGCAATCGCTCCATATAAAATACCTACTTGTATTCATCTGGATTCGGTTAGATTGAAGCCGACCACAACATAGTTGGTAAAAGGCTAGTCAGATGATGAAGAGGTGCTTTCTTGGCCATTTCCGCTGCTACGCCACTTGATAACGTTACCTCAGTTCCGGCTATAGCTATCTGTAAAAATATGCCCTATGCCATTGTCTCGCAAGAAGTCACAGGATTATACGTAGGTTGGATGTCACATAATATATTTTCCTACAATATCAATCCGATCGTCTGATAAATAATAATTGATTTTATCATACCTGCCCACCCATATAATCCATTTCTACGTTACCGATCATAGATTTTCAAAGCAGCATCTTTATAATATTTCTTTTCATGGCTTTATATAAAATCGCGATCAAGGTCCTACGCACGCTCAGCAGGGAAATCCTCCAATCCATTTGCATATGCAGTACCCATAAGAGGACCGTAAACGCCATCCCGATGGCATTTGCATGGCGGAGGCATTCGACCCCTCGTTTGTTAGTGCCCATACGCACAGGTCCGACAGTCAACGACTAGCGATAAGCGCATATAGCAAGTAACTTTAATAAGTTGGCGGATAGTTTTACCGCTTGGCTGAGAGCGGCTAGTAACAATTATGTGTTGGTATCGAGTGAGAGATTCTCACGCTAAGCGTCACTAAGCGAGTTCTCTCTTTCGGTAGCTCTTGCCACTGCGACAAAGAAGGCAGTAAGTAATCATTAAATATCTCCTTTACAGTCACGGGACAGACAACCTTTTGTACGTTTCTTGAAGCGGAAACTACCAATAGCTAATAACTGCTAAGAAGAAATCTGTGGTGCGGAGGAATGAGGAAAATGTCATGAGGAAAGTTTAGTCATTTTCCTCATTCCTCTACTCTAATACCTCATTCCAATACTCTAAACTTTAGAGTATGAACGTGTAGGGTTATTAGAGTAGAGGAAGAGTCAAAGGAACGATGAATGAACTGTGTTAACCTGTTGAACGTCCGCTAACATTGCTTGAATGTCTTATGATCCACCGGGTGCTCATAAGGACGCTCGAGGACTTAATGATGATTTGGCAAGAAAAGAGTTGGCGGATGAGATGACAAGTATGCAGAAGTCTTAAAGAGGACATGCTGCCCCGACCCCAAATGATTTGGGATTAAGCCTTCCTCATAGCCGGTGATGTGACATATGCCTTATACAATAACAAATAAACATATACACATGGCCGTCCCATTGTTTCTTTATGACGAGCCCGGAAAATCGCTATACCACTTGCTTAGGTCAAGGTATTAGGAAACGCCGAATCATCTAAAACAACATTCTACCTCAATTATTTTCGAGTTATAGTGAGCATAATCAGTTTTTTTGTTTGTTTACGCAGTTATTGCGTGAATCTAGAAGTTGGTTTTGCTAACATTATCGAATTGACAAGCTTGTTTACTTGCCTTTCCATCACTGTTATTTACCAACTGGAACATTTTAGTTCCAGTGTTCAGAGCCAACGAAAAAAATAAATGCCTTAAAAATTATCAATATTTTTAACCAAACTGACTGTCTTGTTAGTCTAGTGTTCGCAAGTGCAACTGCTGAGCATGAGGTTCTAGGTTCGATTTCCGGGTCGGGCAAAGTGTTATTGTGTTTTTCCACCAGGAATTTTTCAGTAGCAGTCACGGAGTGTGGATTTGTGCCCGGTTTATGGCAATAGGCTCGCCCTCTATTACATGGGACTTAAACAGAACTGGTGAAATATGGATGTACATAGGATTACAGGCGTTACGTTACAATGATATAAAAAAAAACTTAAAAAAAAATCAATCAATCAAATCATAATCATGATCTTAACGTGACTTGATTTTTGCAGTGTGGAGTTAAGTGATTTTGTTGTTTTTATTTATGAAATGAAAATGATGATCTCATTGCTTCTTATTATCTCTGCGTCTCCAGAAGATTACTAATATTGCTGAAATATGTTTGAATAATAACACGAGCCATCCCAAAGGTTAAATAAAATACACGTTGTCAAATAAATCAAGAGTCTATCACGAATTTTCGACGACTGTTAATTTTATTTGACATTCTTGACTCAAAGGCCACACGAAGGCTAACAGAAATATTCCTGTTTTTGGTCTCAAGAATTTAAAAGATTTAACTCATTTTACCGACTTAAAAGTTCCTTTAGTTTGAGCTGGCGTTCAAAGAGTTTGAAGCCGAAAATTGAATGTTTATTTAATCTTATT
The DNA here is from genome assembly GCA_949774965.1 of Diarsia brunnea. Classification (NCBI taxonomy): domain Eukaryota; kingdom Metazoa; phylum Arthropoda; class Insecta; order Lepidoptera; family Noctuidae; genus Diarsia; species Diarsia brunnea. Next base: position 16,696,329 of record OX459001.1, read on the forward strand.
TTAATAAAACCTGACATAGGTCTTAGCAAGTATACAGTGATTTAATAACTGATTCCTACCTTTTCACGAGTTATTTGATCATCAAATGCTTATTTCACTCTCGCGTTTAGATTTTTAGAGCATTTCTTCGAAATCACAAAGCACTTTGCTTGCTTGCCTTTGAGAGATTTTTTGCGTGGGTTATGTTCACAGATTGGTAAATAATACATATTCTACAAGTGGGAATATCACTTAAAAGCTTTTTATTGTTTGATGGTTTGAGTGTGTTCGGTCAATTCATATTTAGAGAGAAAGGGTTTTATTTTTAGTTTTGTATTCTTATTTATGTATCTTGAGTTCACGATAAAAGAGTTGTTTGTTGGTTGTCTGTCATAGAGTTGAAAGTATTAAAGCATTTGCCACAGAGGCTTCATCATCATCTGCCTAGTCTTTTCCCGACTAATATAAGGGTCGGCTTCCAGTATAACCGGATGCAGCTGAATAACCAGTACATATATTACTTGGAGCGACCGCCTATCTGATATTTAAAACTCAATAACTGGGTTATACTATATCCCTACGGTACGGTTTTAGTACTAAATCGACACTCGAAAACATAAGTAATTAACATTAAAATTTTTAACAAAATTGAAAAAAAAATTTATGACCCAAATTCCTCTGTATTTATTTGTAGTTCTAAACTAAGAGCGTAGGTATGTTACTTCCTAAAAAAACTGGTCACCACCAGCACATACAAAACCACATTCAATAGCTGTCTTTCTATCATAGCAATGATGACATTCACGGTTCTAGAATACAGTTTAAACGTATCGATTGCCTTTTGTTTCGTTGGTAAATCCAACTATTTTTCAATAAACATTTGACATCTCAGCTCTAACAACGCAATTATTTCGCACTACGAGCGATCCCACTTCGAATAACAAAAGTCTAGACAACTTAGCTACTCGAAATGGTAAATATTTTTGTTTTCTTTCTAATGGGCTAGGATCGTCTTTCCTTCAGAAATTCACATAACAATAGCAAATCTATTTGGATCAGCTTACTCGGCCTTCTTGTTTTATTTATAAGAAAAACATTGTTACAGGTCATTGACGTCTGTAGGACTTCATTACACGTTCACATTCAGGTTGAAATTACACAATAGCTTGCCTTGTTTTTTAGAAGCATTTGAGAGACGCTTAGGTGCTTAATTAAAGCTTTTTTTTTTTTTGGGGGTGGGAAATCATCAAATAACCCCTCCCGCTCTTGGGCAGAGCGAAAGGCAGTGTCAGACTTCTACTGACTAAAAACCACCCATGTTCCTTCTTAGCCCTTCATGTCGAGGCCGCGGTATCCCTTGCGAACAACCCGCAGCCTCGACAGGTACGTAGCAACCTGGACAGCTCTTTCGTTGGCTTCGTTCACGTCCAAACGTGCAATTAGTTGGGCACGACGGGCAAGACAGGAGCTGTGGCATATCCTGTGTTGGGGCTCCACACTCACATACAGTCAGAGATGGGTCGACTATACCCCAACTAGCCAGATTGGATCGGCAGCGGCCAACTTGGGTGCGTAGTCTTTTTAAAGATTTCCATATCGTCCACTGCAGTTCGTGGCCAGGGGGTAGTTTTTCTACCGGTGCGATGAAGTGTGGAGGGGTGGGGATGATTGTTCCTCCATAGTGTGCTTCGATCATTTGCTGCACTGTTCGCTGATGAGGTGGTGTGTCTCAGGAAGCTTAGTCGGCTCTTCAAACGGCTTTGTGGTAGTTGGTGTTCATACAACGGGTTTCGGCTGTCTGTTTCTTGTTTACCCTTTTCAACACGAGTCGCTATTTCCCGGTGCACGACTGGTGGAGCTATGTCCGCTAATGAGTACAGCATTGTAAGAGGGGAGGGTTTTAAGCATCCCATAACAATACGGCAGGTGTCATTGAGGGCTATGTCGACCTCTTTTGCATGGACGTAACGATGCCACACTGGGCATGCGGATTCGCCAGCAGAAAAGGAAAAACATAGGCCAGTAAAGGCTGGTTTAAACAGTCTATATTAGCTAGCCCTTTTTACAGGTTTACTAGATTTTTTTACATACAAATACACGAGCCTGATATAATTAGGCGATGGGTTATCTTTATCCTTGTTCAGCTTTACAGGTAACTACCCTTTGTTTAATCTTTCTCAGTAAATAAACTAAACGTTGAAAGGGATCTGAAGAATTCCTGTAAGTAAAACATCGCTGAAACTTGCTTTAATTAAATTCCTTTCTAATATTATTGATGCGAAAATAACTCTGTATTTGTTTGTTACCTTTTGTATCTTAACGACTGAACAAATTTTAATGAAATACACAACACACCAAAAGACCTTGACCTAGGTAAGACTAAGTATATTTTTTATTCCGGTACCACGTTTACGACCGCCACACGAGCTACGCCCACGTGTAGAAGCTAAAAACATCTTAAATTTTACGTACCACTAGCTTTTCCCCGTAACTTCGCTCGCGTTTTGCTCGGAAATTATCCAAGAGAAACGTTTTAAATTATAGTTTGTGACACTTGAGGGTAATGATAATCCATTAGTGAAAGAAATTTCAAAATCATTTCTGTAGATCCTTCAAACTCACAAACTTTACTTCTTTATAATACTTACATATTAGTAAAGATTACATTAACCAACTAAATATTGAACAGCAGCCTTTTTACAACTTCCCAGTAATGCTCTCAAAGGATTTACTGACCAGAAACCCGTAAACCCGGAACTATTTAACTTCAATCCACTTCGTTAGATGGCAGCACTTCGCATTCTTACTAAAAGCCGTAAGCATCGGTAAAATACTTCCGATGGGTTTACGATCTCTGGAGATGTGTAGTTTTAAAGATAAAAGTAGGAAATGCAGAGAAACAGGTGGTTTTATGAAGCTTTTGAGTTTAGTGGTCTGTAGAATTGATGTGAGGATTAAAGATGAAGAATTATTGTGTGGAGTTTTTCGGAAGACCCTCGCCATCTTTGCCCGGTTACGAAAATTCGTAGAAACTTTCAACTCCTATTTCACCCCTTTTTAGGGTTCCGTAGCCGAATGGCAAAAAACTGAACCCTTATACACACACACAGTCACTGTATTCGGAAACTATTAAGACTCCACAGTTGAAATTTGGTAGCGAGATTTATATTCTGTGAACCGCTTTACGACTTTTATAAAAAAAAAAAAAAGATTATGGAGGTTCTCCCCATACATGGAACTGAAACTAAAAATAACTTTTTTCATTAAATCTATACGTAGGTTCTTAAAACCATTTTTTCTGAGTTAATCGCTTATAAGTTTCCCTTCTAACTTTTAAACTAAGAGAGTGAAAAATCTAAAAAATATATATGCTGCAGATCGCAATGTAAACGTTCAACTAAAGTTAGTTTAGAAAAAAAACTTATCACAAAATAGGTTTTTCTGTTGCCGCTTTCGAAATAGATACCGCGGCGTAAGGGCTAAGAAGGAACATGGGTGGTTTTTAGTCAGTAGAAGTCTGACACTGCCTTTCGCTCTGCCAAGGAGTGGGAGGGATTATTTGATGATTTTCCACCAGCCAAAAAAAAAACACACTAATCTGCGTGGGACTCATAGGGCTTGTCCAATGTCTGGACTTTAAAAGAGACAGTAACCTCTGAGTTTGTTTCGGCTATTTCTTCTCCGAATAGTCAGGGTACGAAACACCCACCGGCCCCATCTACTTCTAAAACATAACACGACGTGACTATGAATATATGGATATATTTATATTACAAACGATTTTATGAGTAAAGAAGATCAAGGCAATATTTTGTTAGTATTTTTCTAACCATGTGGGCTTATAAACCCATTTGGCTTTTTCCGCGGCTCTGCGTCGAAAGCCTAAAGTAAGGATCAAACGTGGTTTCAGAACTACTATCGGTCCTATTTCATGAAACTTGGTTTAGTAGTTTAGCTATTAAACTGGCAATAAGATACAGACTTACTTTCCATTTATGAGGATAATCCTCAGCGATTTCAAAGATTAGGCCTTTTTGGGAAATATTATTTTCCTATATCGTATAATTTTCTCATTCCATTTTCCTTGTAACTAAGACTTTATATCTGACTGACTGGAAACCTAAATCTAGTTCGGTCTAACTTACATAAGGATTTAAACTTACGTGGTCGAACTCAATAAACCTTTTCGAATAAAACCTTGTCTTGAAGAAAAACGGACTCTAAAATGCTAACTTTAAAATTGCTTTTCTGTTTTTGTCTTCGTCTTTTAAAGTAAGTTAACGAATCCTTTAGTCCTAACTTAGTGGCAGTCGGATTGAAACTTCGTGAAACGTAAACACGATTTCGAACTAACTTTGGGTTAATTGGAAAAATTGATTGTGACTACTTCTTTGTGTTGGAGTGTCTGTTTGTTTTCAGGAGGTATAATTTTCATTGAACCGTTGTTATTAGTACCTATAGTTTACGAAAACAACACTTTTCTGGAGTGTTCTGAATTGTTACGCAATACAAGTTTGGTGAGGGTAGCTCTAAATAAGTATCATAATTATGAATCGTATGTTTGGTTGGAATTACGTAAAACCCAAGTGTGTTTTAGCATTATTCCATCATGATTATCTATGGTGTCCTAGGCCCAAGACTTTGTTTCCTGTTGATCGCAATAGGCTCGGCTCTTTTAATTGAGACATGGAAAATAACGGACCAAATGTAGGTTTACTCTAGAAACATCCCTGCCTAAACTTTCAGGCGTGATATCACTATCACTACTTAGTATAACACAAAGTCGTTGTCGCTGTTTGTCCGTCCCTATGTATGCTTAAATCTTTAAAACTACGCAACGAATTTTGAAGCGATTTTTTTTAATAGATAGAGTGATTCAAGAGGAAGGTTTTAGTATGTAATTTGACCGAAATGCGCGGGTGAAGCTGCGGGCATCAGCTAGTTATGTTATAAAAGACTAAGTTACGTTGTTGCAAATCCCCCATATTCGTGCAAACTGTGCAAACAGATAAAGAAAGTTATTTCTTTCTTTCAAATGCACGATAGGATCCTTATCAAAAAGTTGAATAACTTCTGTTCCTTTTGTAATGTCGCCAAACGTAACAAATATAACTTATTGGGAAAGTTTGTTCCAATTTTGTTGTACTGAACCAAAAATATGTAGGTACATATCTTCAACAATATTTGAGGTTTGTGTGTATTTCTTTCAAATTATGTACCATTTATGGACGTTTTGTTCCTTGTTTTGAATGAAGTAAGTAAGTAATTTTATACAAATAATGAATTTTGTACCTTATTTCATAAAAATGGATTTATGAAATATGCGTAAAGATTAATTTTGAATCTTATGTGTCCAATCATTTCTATTATTTTTGTACAATAATCGTTTTGTAAAAAGTTCCTACATCTTTGTAAAAAACTTGTCTTTGTCATATAAACGCTAGGTGCAGTACCTATACGATATTTGGTAGTCCTAAGTTTCCGTTACATCATATCGAGGGAATCAAAATAAACCACAGTACCATTATACCTAATAATTAATGCCAATCAAATGTCACTAATTATTCATGTGTCAATAATTAATATCAATCGTGTGTTTCGTGGCAAATTACAAATAGGTTTACACTAATATGGGGTTACTTTACATGGCAATGGAAACACGTGATGTTAGATGGGGTGAGGTGAAATATGACGACACTAATCTTATTAAAATTACATCGGTTGTCATGAATAGTAAATGAGAATTTACATTCAAGAATACTTTCAAGATTTCTGAAACAACTGATCGAAGTTGAATGAGAATCTGCATCTTAAGATCATTTGAGAATTTCTAACACTCTGGTAGGTGTAATAATAATCTAAAAGGCTACAAATGATCCCGACATCATGATAGAACCAAAAACACTGTCTTCATTCCTATTAGATAGGTAGAGCTTTGCTTTTCACCTTTCCTGTAACTCCTATTCCATCAAATCAGCCTATTGCAGTTCATCCACTCGCAAGATGCACTTCAACACCCTATTTTCCATTTTCCGCGTCAGGCCTATTCCAGCCGCCTTTCCAGGGTCATCGGTCTATTTAGCTAGGAGGCCTCCATACGCCACGCTTGGTGCTATACGTAAGAATCTACGCTTTGTAGAATGGTATAATAACTTAAATAAATAAATAATATTATTATATTTCTATACGTGATGATTTGTAATTGGCTTTCTGGTGACTTTTTTGTTTGTTTCTATGTACTGAAAGCCTTCCATGTACTAAATAAAATAAATTCCAAATCCAATACCAAATAAATAGTTACCCAGTTAAAACTATTCCTGTAATAGACTACCAACTCGCTAATATATTAATCGCCCAACGTTACTTTGTTACCTCACTAACGAATTTATTCGCATAGTTTTATCAACTCCTTAATTGAGTGAGGATAACCAATTAGTTCTAGAAAGTTTTATATGAACATGTGGCGGGAACTGTTTGGGGAACTAGAGCTATTAGGCGCTGTTGATGTCTTCGGGTGATGCGAAACGCTTGCGGCTTTTGTTTCCTACAGAGAATGAGAGAAACTGCCTTGTTGGCCTAAAAAAAAGGGGTTACAAGCGTGACTACTGTGCATGAGTTTCCATTTCCACATCGGGCCAAGTGTTATTGGGTTTTTTCCATCAGGAATTTCTCAGTAGCAGCCACAGAGTCTGAATTTGTGTACGGTTGATGGCAACAGGCTATCCCCCTTTTACATGGGACTTAAACATAACTGGCGAAATGTGGGTGAACCTTTGGGGATTACAGGCGTGATGTACAGTCGAACAAGCTAATATAAGTATACAGCTAACTTATATTTACTTGTAAGATTATACAGATACATTTAGAGACTGTTGTCAAACGATACTGCGTTTGGCTTCAGTTGCTTAGTACGAAACACTTTATAAAACAAAATTGCAACCAATATTTTCAGTGTACTAGAATTATAAAGATACCTTTTTTTTTTGGCTGGTGGAAAATCTACAAATAACCCCTCCCGCTCTTGGGCAGAGCGAAAAGGAGTGTCAGACTTCTACAGACTAAAAACCAGCCAGGTTCCTTCTTAGCCCTTCATGTCGAGGCCGCGGTATCTCTTGCGAACAACCCGCAGCCCCGACGGGATTATAAAGATACCTGTATACTTGTATACTTATTAGCTTGTTCGACTGTGCCGGGGCCGAGAGTGGACTAAACGCTCGTGTCAGGAGGACCTTCTTTAATTTGTTTTCACAGTAGCTATTGTAACACACGTGTGGAGGTTGTGGTTAAGAGGTCAAGGGTGTCAGTATGAAAATACAGGTATGGGGGAAACTCCTGGCGGATTAGTGCTGTTTTTTGTGTAAGGCAGTAATTGCTTGGACCTTTTTGTAAGGCTGAACCAGTTTGGTAGGCTTTTTTCAGTGAGATGGTGTTGGCTAGTTTCGTTTATTTTTTTTGTTTTCATGGAGTTTACGCAAAAACGCCGAAACAAAGTCAGAGGTCTCTTTTAAGGTCCAGACATAATCTTGGTCTACTTAATTAATAAGAACTATGAAGATTGGTGTCTGAGATTGTCTTTTGAAAAATAACCACACAGATTTGAATGGACCTGTTCAGTCAGTGCAACCATTTGTCAATTATTTTATTTATTTATTAAAACTTTATGAACAAAATTCGTACAAAGGTCGATTATCGTGTAGCTCGACTCAAGGAGTTCAACGACACGACGCACAATACCAAAGAATGGAGATTTAGGTAGGTTGTTTATAGTATTCAAACTCCCATACAATACTTAAAACTAAAGAGGAAAAAATAAAGAACAACAAAATAATCCCTTACAAAATATTTATATAACAATACATCTCAAGCAAGTAGGTAAGTAACGAGTTACAATACATGTAGCGCCTTAGGTATTGAAGGTCGCAACTCCTTGAAATCCTAGACTAACATACGGGTACGTAGTCTCGAGTATAATAAACCATAGTACTCGTACGTAAGACATTGTGGCTCAGAGTTAATTGAAACAATAAGACATGAACTTACAGTGAACACGTTGTTAGATACCGCAATCAGGCTTCGGTCGACGTTACGTTGCTAAAAGGAAGAAAACAGGCACTACGTACACTGTTATAAGGATTTTTTTGGTGCTTGTATTTTATTCTGTTAATGGGTTTCATGAAATAATAAATTAAGCTTCTTTGTAAAATACTAGAGAGCAGTTGTGGCCCAGTGGCGGCGGCCCCGACTTACTAGGTTCAAACACAGACAGACGCATTACTTTGTGTAATTTATTTCATCGCCACTGCTCTCAAAAATGGTGAAGGTACACATCGTGAGGAAACCGGCATGTCACTGTGGCACCCGCACCGGCCCGCCTTGTGGTGGATTATAGCCTATTAGACCTCTCATTGTGAGAAGGCCTGTGTTGGAACGCAGTGGAAACATTTATAGGCTGATGATGATGTAAAATACTAGTATTCAGCTGAATGCGGTTAGACTGGAAGCCGACCACAACATAGTTGGGAAAAGGCCAGGCAGATGATGTTAGACGTGATCATTTCAAAAGACACCCAAATCTATTTGTTCTTGGTCCTCTTTATATCCGTAAAATAAAACGGTGTTTTGCATTGAACTGTATCCACGAAAACAAATATGTAGATAAGTATTTGCAAAGACATTTCTCGTTTCATAAGTAAATATTGCTAACGCTCCTCTATTGATAGAAGATCTCATCTGAGTATCGCAATAACGAATGATTGGATGCTAGTCGTAACGAGTTACGTAGTATAGTATACTGATCAGTGATCATACTTAAATATGTTTGTGAATATTTGCTTTTTAGAAACTCAACAAGTCGAAACTTTCTTATAGTTTGTTGCGTATCGCTTTCAGTTTAAGATGTTTGTTCTGTCCCAAGATGGGACAATATTGTGCCACAGTTTTGACATAAGACATTCTTGACATAACATCACACCTTTTATCCCCGGAGGGTTAGGAGGAGATGTACCAGCTGTAAACCACCGACATACATACATAAGTCAGGCGTATTTCCCCTTGAGGGTAAGCTGAAACCCGTCGGGGCTGCGGGTTGTTCGCAAGAGATACCGCGGACTCGGTATAAAGAGCTAAGAAGGAACATGGGTGGTTTTTAGTCAGTAGAAGTCTGACACTCCCTTTTGCTCTGCCCAAGAGCGGGAGAGGTTATTCAATGATTTTCCACCCGCCAAGAAAAAAAAATGGTAAGCTGAAAGTACAGAACACCACCTGTTCGCCAGTTATATTGAATCTTTATGAAATAAGGGTTTTATTATAAATTGCTATCAACTTGGCACATAGCAAGACTTCTACGGACTGACACAAAATGCCAATACACATTCAGAGAGACAATTTATAAGTTTTTGGTAAATGTAACAACAATACCAAAAACTATAGAAAAATATCCGTTTCCAAAGTATCCGTTAATATCAAAACTAAATAAATAATACAACGACCTGATACAAAACCACTGTAACTGAAAGACAAAGTTGACCGAACATTTGATGAAAAAACTTTTTCTATGTTATGATTAGCGAACGATAAAGTTGTAACTAGATCTCGCGTTTATTAAAAAGAAGAGGGTAGCTAGAGAATTGTTGCTAAAGTACCCTTTGACATCTGCAGTGCAGACCTTTTTATATATTTTTGTTGTGGGTGGGAGTTATAGTGAGCCTGAGGACCCACTGGAAACTTTTTGAGTACTGTCTGGTTCTTTGTATTAGAGGCCTGATTTTACAGTAAAGTCCATTTCACGAAAGAAGTCCCGCAGACGCAGCGCTGTATGTCGCGCGACATAATGTTGTTTCACAACTTTTGGCATCGTAAATAAACCTTATAACGCACTAATCCAATAATAAAGTCACAAAATATCTACCACAACAAACGCACCTTGATAACATCGACAAACGACAACATGGCCGATCTGTTTAATTTAGTTCCACAATTGTCCGCGGGATTCTTTCGTGAAATGGACTTTATATTATTTGTACTGTAAAATGAGGTCTCTGTAAAAATCCTTTTTTTGTGACAACTTGTCATAAAAAAGGGTTTTTGACTGAGGAATAAAAGATTTGCCTCGCCGTCAAACGCCATGGAAACGACAGCGTTATACAGGGTGAATTTTTCAAGTGGGTGAAATCCGAAACTGAGGAATAGCGAAAAGTTCTCAAAGGAGTTTCGAGCCTGATTTTTAAATTAATTAATTAACACGTTAATTTTGAATAGACAAACTCCCAGCCTGATTTTTTAATTAATTAATTAACACGTTAATTTTGAATAGACAAACACCCAGCCTGATTTTTTAATTAATTAATTAACACGTTAATTTTGAATAGGCATACACCCACTCGTTTTAGTACTCGGTGTAATAAAACGAGTGTGTGTATAAGGATCAAATTATGCTAACTAATGACATACGGCAAACTATCCAATCATGTAGTTTTATTACTTTTCATCGAAATCGGGCTCGCAAAAATTCCTCAAAGACGGAGAGGGAGACTTCTTTGAGGATTTTTCGCCATTCCTCTTCGTTTCGGCTTTGACGACGCCCACTTGAAAAATTCGCTATTTAGATTTAGTTATTTAATATCTTGTGCTTTTGAATATACTTATAAGGCAGGATCTTGAAGAATAATACTTCCGATCTTATTAATACAAGTCCATGATTTATTGGTTTGAAGAGTAAAACCACATGTAAAACATAACTGGCGAAATGTTATATACTATTAGGTGCACTTCTGCCTCAACCTCCAGGGATTACAAGCGTGATGTTATGATGATGATGCATAGCAAAAACGATGATTTTAAGTTTCAAACATAAACCAATTAGTTCAAATAAACCAAAATCAATTGTTTCCTATCAAATATAAGTGTTGAAATTAAATAACGAACGTAAACATCATCCAATTTGAAACAGCCGTTACAGCATTATCTGGCAATATAGTTGGGCTATAAAACCCTCTCCTAATAGTTTTTTCACAAACACAAACATTCCGCAGGTTACAGCCGAAAGTTCTTGGGACGTGCCAGAGAATATATTTGTTCAGTAGGTTAACTTTATTCTCCATCTCTATTAGTGTCAGATTTCGTAGATTTTAGCTAGGTAGTACTGCTTAATATCGTCATTTCAGACCAGAAAAAATCTCTAAATTTTGCCACGTTTTTTTCCGTAAACCGTAAACGGCTTATTCAGGGCCTAATAGATTTTGTTTAGTATACAAATATGATCCCCTTTCTAATCTAGTATAGTAGAATATCACTTGTAGTGTATAATACATGTAGATCACAAATGACTTCGTATGAACAGGTTTTACCTTTATTAAATAGTCCTTCTGGCTTGTCTTATTACATAGTCACATTAAACACACGTCCCGTAACGATCGTCGGGCCGCGATCCTCGTTTATAGCATAGAAAGAGGGGCCGTTAACGTGAATGAATGGTACCACTGTTTATTGCAACACTATACAAAACACCGTGGTTACCCTTTATGAGTCGTTCACGAATATTTTGTGGCGTTTTTATTAATTAGTTTTGGTTATACAAAACTATTAGGGTTTTAATTTGAAGGTGTTTTTGTTCTCGCTCTCTCGGTATTTGCTTTTATGTATGTGAAAGGGTTAACCTTTTGCTTAGGTCGGGACAAAATAGCTATTCTGGACCGCTGCCTTTATTTACGTATACAGGGTGTAAACGAACCGTTCACGCATCCGTCAACCAAGCATTCTGTACATCAAACTAAGCACCCCTACGCAAAAATGTTTGCTGGGAAATGACTTTTTTTTTTGGGGTCAAAAATCACATTTTACGGTAAAACTCAAAGTACCACTCTTAAAACATTGTGCTAGTGGATGCTTTGAATAGTAAACGGGTCATGGAGGTAATTTAAGTAAAGTTAAAACCTGAAATACTAGTATTTACAAAAACAACTGTGAAAAATTTGGAACTTTGACCCCCAATATCTCCGTAACTAGGAGGCCAGGTATGGTCTAGAACAAAAAAATTATCGCAGTGGTGGGGAGAACAAATGCATTTCGTTTGCGTTAAGGGTACTTTTACGCCCTGTATAGAGTAAAAGTCCCATCATGTACCTACGTGTACTTTCACAAGTGAAATGATTACAAAAGTCTGAAAGTGGCGCCGGTTGTCGTTTTATGGGCATGTGATGCGAAGGAATGAGGAAAATGTCGTGAGGAAAGTTTTGAGTGTGCAAGTTGATGGTTATAAGAGTAGAGGAAAACCAAAGAAACGATGAATGGGCTTGTGTGAAGGATGATATGACAGAAAGGAGGTGTCTGATGAGATGACGAATAATATAGAAGTATGGAAGGAGAAGAGACCTTGCGCCGACCCCAAATTAATTGGGTTTTAACAAGCAAGATGAAGAGGTTCGTTCATACAAAGAAGTTTTCCGTTTGTTTCTGTAATTGCTGCAAAATCTTTAATTTGGGTACAAAAGGAACCAAAAGGCCAAAAGGTATTTACAAGTATAAGATGTGAGTGGCAACGCGACGCCCTAGAATGACATACACTGATCTTATTGGTGCCGTTCTTCAGAAAGGACAGGTGCGTAGTACTCGTAACCGGCGTGCGTGTATGACCAGATGTATGAATGTGGACGAGGCAAAAGGAGTATGTATGGATTGTAGCAAGTGGCGTTCTGTGGTTTCTGCCTACCCCCATGGAAAAAGGGCGTAAGTTTATGTATGTATATGTATGTAGAAACCAAAATGCTCAACGTAGTTATCAAACCAGACGAAGATTGTTAGCACCACTAAAATCTAGATTAATCCAACAGTTAATAAGTAAAATATAGAAGTGGTTAACCCATATTTTTATGTGAGTTCGTAAACCCCACATTTTAATATGCCGTGCCAAGTGACAATAAAATAACTTGATTACGAGCGAACCCTTTTACATGTTATTAGAAGATTTCCTCGTCAAGCTTACTCTTGAGTACAATTCCATGTTATTCTTCATATAAGGAGTCATATAAAGTGGAGTGTGGCAGTTACATATCTCTGCGTCATACAGAAGAAGGTTTTACCACCAGTTGCTTTGAAAATTTAGGAATAAGTTTGTTGACTTTTTATTTAAGTTTGTTTGTTGTGGTTTTGTTTTGCGTTATTTTCATTGATTTTAAATCGGAACATGATGGATGAGATCAATGATAAATGATGATGATATGTGTCAACGTAAAAAATAAATAACAATGTCAGATTTAAAAGTCTATTGATATCCAAAAAGCTGTATTTTTATGATAGACAGTAAACACAAGGAAGTTCTCCTGACCAATCAATTTTGAGTTCTATTATCTTCGTATTTACGATCATACAAACAATGTCATCATACTCCTGACCCCAAATAAATTGGGATGGGGTCAGGAAAATGATGTCAAACACACATAAACACTGTTTATGCTCATAAGTATGTATATCCTCTTCTGCAAATGTTGCAATCAAAATTAGGTTTGCTGTAAGAAAACTCAATTCTGGGTTGAGCTTGCCACTGTACATTAATTTGCTATGTTATTATTATTTTTTTTGTAAAAAAAAAAACCTTGCCCCACACTAAAAATTGTATGTATATTTTGTATTTAAGCACGTTAAGCTGTTGGCTGCCATATATAGATCTTTGGCAGTCGTTATAGGTAGTCAGTGACCTGAAACTCTGACAACCAGTCTTACCAAAGGGTATCGTATTACCCAGTATTAACTGGGTTGTGGAGGTCAGATAAGCAGTCACTCCATGTAAAATACTGGTATTTGGATCCGGTAAGACTGGAAGCCGACCCCAACATAGTTGGGAAGTGGTTAAGCAGATAATGATGTGCAATAAAGAATAAGAACATGCAGTAATATCACTTCTTATTTTCATGAACCGTACGCAGAAACTACAGACCACAACTATTTCATCTCAATCAAGTACAAAGCATATTATACTTGGCTGCGACCGACACGAGACCCGCCACAGACGCGCCAATACCACGCCGCGACGCAACATGAATATTTATGGTACAAGCAGTCAGGCACCGCTTAACAACGTTTACATCTCACACAAATAATTATTATGGAGTGCTTTTAAAGCTTTAGTGAGTGACGATTTTAAAGTAAGTCTTGGGCAGCCCGGAGCTGACACAGATTTTGTTCATTGACTGTTCATTTTTGTCACGGTATGCATTTATTGTGGGAACCGCTAGTCTGTGGAATTAACTGCTGGCTTCTATGTTTTCTGATCATTATAATTTGAATCTCTTTAAAGCTCAAGTGAATAGTTTATAAAAACGGTGAAGGAAAACATCGTGAGGAAACATGTCTTAAAACCAAAAAAATCGAAGACTTGTGACATCTACCAACACGCACTGGGTGCGTGTGGATCCGCGTGCTGGATTATAGCCCATCCCTCTCCGAGAGAGGAGGCCTGGGTCCCTGCAGTGGGAACATTATAGGCTGATAATGAAGCTGGTTTCGTTACAATGTTTTCCTTCACCGAAGCAAGTTATTATTATAAAATATGCTACCCTGCTTAACCTTTCGGTGATTATAGGCGTCATGTTATGTTTTCTTGTTAAATTTCGTTTCACATTTTTACAGTCGTCGTTGCTAGTTAGTTATATTGCCGAATTTGATATGTTTGCCCTCTGAATGATGTATCTATTCCAACCTATGTTTTAAACCACTACTGAAACATTATATCTCAATTCAATGAGAATGAAATATTAGCTATGTAAATATTTCGCTCCGGTTACGACAACGCGGCGCTAGTTTACTTTCTCTATGAATATTTATACTCATACTACATTACACACAAACAATTCTTTAAATAATTGTAATGACGTGAAGTTACTGAAAATTTCGTCAGTCTAATCGAGCTAAAAGGTTTCAGTGAAGATTGTGGGCGGCTGCTTTCATTATCGTTTGACTTAAGCATTGATAATGGATATGATTTTGCTTATTCATAATTTATGAGAATCGAAAGGTTAGACCGTTGTTGAAGAGGAACAAAAAATAAACCAAGGACCGGACGGTGCGTCAACATCTGACTAAACATGGAGATGGCCGATGGTGCAAGGCTTTGGCCGAGCGGGGCCAATGTTCAGCCAAATAAACCAAGACTATCGTAAAGCTCGCTGGGTCGACTATACCGAAGTCAAAATCGCGGGAAACACCCGGCAAAGGAGGGGGAGGCCTACAGTAAAATTAATGTATTGTTATGTATTGCTTACCTTTTATTGTCAATGTTGTGCATGCCTGTAAGTGATGTGTACACACAGCACAGAAGACCTATGATTAATTGTGACAATCTTTGTAAATATTTCGTTGGTGTGGCTCAATAAATAAATAAATACAGTAATGATTGTTTCGGAGCTGACATGATGATTGTGATGATGACGAATATGCTAAGAATAATACTGTATGCAATCAGCACTACAGTATATCCATCAGTACAGTCTTGGGAGCTCATCTATACCTACTTAATATTATAAAGCTGAAGACTTTGTTTGTTTGAACGCGATAAACTCAGGAACTACTGGTTGGAAATGAAAAACTCTTTTTGTGTTGGATAGTCTATTTATCGACGAAGGTTTTAGGCTATACAACATCACGCTACGACCAATAAGAGCGGAGCATAAATTAAAAATGTTAAGAGATGTCTGCAACATGGAAGGGGCCCGCAAGGGCCGACGCCCGATGGGCTGCGGGTTGCTTGCTTTTTTTTTTTTGGGGGTTTGGAAATCATCAAATAACCCCTCTTGCTCTTGGAAAGAGCGGAAGGGTGTGTCAGACTTCTACTGACTAAAAACCACCCATGTTCCTTCTTAGCCCTTGCGCCGAGGCCGCGGTATCTCTTTCGAACAACCCGTAGCCCCCAGCGCGTCTTGTGGTCGCCACTGTTGATTCTGGCTTACAGAAGTTACAGTGGTTTGGGAATAGTGTGGCGGGCTTGTCCCAAAAAAAAAAAAAGAAAACCCGTAGCCCCCATCGTTCCCCAACCCTTACTGCGTTATCATCCACAAAAGCATACCGCGATACATTTCGGCAGTACCTCGCCGAATGATAACTGCTGCGTGAGCACTAGTGTAAAGTTTCACTCCGACTTGTTAATTGAGTGGGTAGGTACTAGTTAACTAGCACTTCGTTATCTGGCGTTTGGATACCGCTCGGATGCTGTCAATCGATTATACAGTTGTTAGTGTGAATCTACTGGGTTATTTTCAATCGTATTGTAGAGGATGAGGAATGTATTTGCAAATTGGGAAAAACAATCTTTGAATAATCTTTTTCTATAGAATTCAGGATCACGACTGTATCTCCGAAGGGTTAGGCAGAGGTGCACTTACCTCATAGTACTTACAACCACATTTCGCCAGACAACGTGACTCCGTGACAACTACTGATAAATTCCCGATGGAAAAACTCAATAATTAAACAAAAAAATAAATAGTTTGCTGTTTGTATGAACCTAGGCGGCTATTATATTATTGGCTAATATTAAACGCATAAATATATATACGCATATTTTATTGCTATTAAACGTATTTTTTACAAGTCGTGTTTTTATAATTATCTGTTCGTTTATGGGGCACTTTATCTAACATTATCATTAACACTGAAAATGGGATATTAACCATGTTTACTGTTTATTTAGAGCTCCCGAAAAACATGATTATTATCAAACAGCCGAAAGACGTCCACTTAGGCCTACTCCAAGTATTAATCGGTCCTTAGTGTCGCGCATCCAGTGGATCCCCGCAACTGAAAAACTGGTCACTTTAAATAAGTTAATAATTAATAGAGAGCCTATACAAAAACCTGTCTATGCAAGCATTGCATTCATACGACACCTACTGCAATTATAAAACCGCTACATTACGAGTACCGCAGCCACTGGTGTTAACCGCTCCGCAAACAGTGCACAGACTGCAGAGAGCAGTTTAATTAAATTAATAAACTTGCAGGCGCTCCCGGCTTCAATATTACAGTAGTATCGGAGTATCGGCCACCAAAGGACGGGAGCTAGAAAACAAGTGAATTTGGCTACATAACAGTCGTGTTTGTGATTATTTAAGGTTGATGTCATACGTTTATATGGTCGATCTCGTAACTGCACTATGTAATCGACACTTAAGGTGGCCACAGGGTAGCACACGAAAACTTGCTTACGGTTTTTGCAATTTGCAGGTCAGTAACGGATTGTATGATTTGCAAATTTTGCAACCGTAACAAATTTGAATTTACACACACATTGTAAAAATCATCGATTCAACGCTCTGTTTTATCGTTTGGTCCACTTTCGGCCCCTCGGCCCCTAAAAAAAGTTTTGTTTATTGGTGTCCACTCGGCCCCCAGGGGGACGAAAGTGGACTAAACGATAAAACAGAGCGTTGTTGGGCTGCGGGTTGTTTGAAAGAGATACCGCGGCCTCGGCGCAAGGGCTAAGAAGGCACATGGTTGGTTTTTAGTCAGTAGAAGTATCTCTTCCGCTCTGCCCAAGAGCGGGAGGGGTTATTTGATGATTATGACCGATGACCGCCAAAAAAAAAGGGGGATAGACGATTTCAGTGATTATAATTAGGTAACAACATACAGTCTGACACTGACCTGCATCCTGAGTCTGAATACGTCGCGCGTCGGTCGATAGCAATAGGCTCGCCCCCTATTATATGGGACTTTTGAGAACATAACAGGCAAAATGTGGGCGTACTTTTAGGTATCTACTGCCTAAACATTCGGGGATTACAGACGTGATATTTTGTTATGCTATCTCATTGCAGTTTGTTAATATGTTAGCTACATGAAAGCTAGATTTAATCAAACACTAGTTCCTGATATCGAGCTCATTATTTTATCTAGAGAGGCAGCTCATATAAAACATCTAGGCGCGTGACATTACCCACATGCTTGAGATACTGGGCATCGATCCATATCACCAGATGTGCAATGAGACGTGTCGAGATCCAAGTCTCGCGTCGTCTTGTCTCGTCTCGTCTATGTCTGGTATGCGGGTGATTAATAGTCGCTTCTAACCCTTCAAAGACTTTGAAGACGGGTATTTGTATGTCAGTGGACAATAGATCCTGTTTCGTAGCAACTTTGTAATGTAACCTTTGGTTTTTTTTTTCCTAATACCTGAGCAATGCTTGTAGATGTTTGATAGTTGTTGTGATCTTGCTAAGGACGTTCCATAGATTGGCGACCATCCAAACCGAACAGGTATTCAGTCTCCCGAAAGTCCGATAACCAGTCTTTCCAAGAGGTTGGTGTATTACCAAGTACTAACCAGGTTGTAGATGTCTGATTGGCAGACGCTTCATATAAAATCTTAGTATTCAGCTGCATCAGTTAAACAGGTAACTGACCCCAAAATAGGCAGTTATGTAGTTGGGAAAAGGCTAGGGAGGTGACGATGATGAAACAATGATGTCCCAAAAAATATAGCGTTTACTGCCAAGGTGTGTCTGTGTAAAATATCGACCTTTTCCTATAATTCGATTGAAATGCAGAATTCGGCATGTCTACATTCAATGACTATACTATGTATATTGATATCAATTGCGCAATTTGCGTGTCGATCTACAAACGCTTTCTAGCTTTCTTGACAGTTCAAAGTCAAACTTAATACCTTAATTATAGAAACAGATGTTCCTTCCAATATAGTGAACCACTAACACTAATTAAGGTTTATTAAGAATGATACGAGCACTTAGGGCTGGAATGGATACCTATTTGCAAGTAAAAGGTCATTAGAAGTAACTGTTTGGAGGGAACCTCGTTAGGACAGAGTTTTTGTTATAGGGCATCTTAACTTTGTGCGTAGTATTAGGCAGTTCAGTTAGTACGCACAAAAAAAACATCGGCTACTATGCGATTGCTAAAGTTACATTAAAAGACCTCAGAGCACCATGCTTGGCAACAACGGGGTGCTTAGCAGCAGATTAGTAACAATTTGACTTGCCTTAGAAACCCACAGACATCATCGTTCATCATTAATTTGGGGTCGGCGCAATAGAGCATCTTCCATACTTCTCCATAAATCATTGTTTCAGCACAGCGTCACCTCCTATTTAACCATTATTATACTTCATACAGCCCACCCATTGTTTCTTTGGTCTTGCCCTACTCTTAAAGTCAAGTTTCAAAAAGAGAAGATATAATCGAAGATTACGACTTGCGTGCGGAGAATCAAATGGTAAAAATCGATAAAAAATTTACGTATTTACTTTACGTTTACGCCGCGTGCTCGAGCTAGGGCCTCAAGATTGGTTACCCAGGAATCCGTTACTCTTTCGTGAAAAGGTCTTAAAAAACATTTTAGTCCTTAAATCCGTATTTACATAATAGTATGTCTTTGTAGCTATTTACGTTTTTATAAAGTAGGTTATGAAAGTAGATGGTTTGGTAATATTACTGAAGCGGCTGGTCGCAGCCTCGTTTGCCAAAAAACCTCCCGGGAATGTTCCATTATGTAGCATGAAATATGGTTACAGGCTTTTAAAATTGAATGAGAATTGTTAAGTCTTGTTTTTGGGTTATTAAACAGCGATCTTGAGTGAAAATTAATTATTTTCTTCTTGTTAATGTTGGTCGGCACTTCAAATAAGATTTCGATAAGACTATCTGTGTTTTTTTACAAGATCATCATTCATGATAGAGTCATGATTTCACCTTGCCTTAGATCAATTTGATAACAACAAGATAAGTTTATTTAAATCCAACATCTCATGTGTTGTCAAGAGACTTCAATTTTAAGATAAAGTAAAAATGTTTTATACGCGGTCTACAACAAAGTCGCTTTTCATGTTTCTATTTGATCGCAGGTTTCAGCATTTATTTGAGTATTCAGCCATTTATTTGCAGAAAAATCTATTTGTTTTACAGTTTCTTGTTAGTTTATTTATTAGTTTTTAATTAATGTAGGTACATAGCTAGTTTACTCTCATAATCAATAAAAATATTTGTTTTAACATAACAACATTGCACAATAACGTATTCATTTATTTCTGAAGATAACTAAATAATCCACTGCCTGACTGCCTCGTTGGTCTAGTGGTTGCAAGCGCGACTGCTGAGCACGAGGTCCTGGGTTCGATTCCCGGGTCGGGCAAAGTGCTATTGGCTTTTTCCATCAGGAATTTATCAGTAACAGCTACGGAGTCTGGATTTGTGCCCGGTTGATGGCAATAGTCTCGCCCCCTATTACATGGGACTTAAACATAACTGGCGAAATGTGGGTGTACTATTAGGTACACCTCTGCCTAACCCTGCGGGGATTACAGGCGTGATGTTATATTATGTTATGTTAACTAAATAAACCAATTCCTTTCCACTCCATTATTATTTTTCAAACAATCTTTTCGTCCAATTATCACCCAGGGAATTGTTCGTGATCGATTGCTTTCTATAGGCAAACGAAAACTTAAGGTTCGAGAGTTATTGTCAGATCCCTTTGGGGCTTCGGTAATCATCGGAAAGATTGGTGGACAGCTACCGACTGGGGTTTATAAATGGAATTGATGCGCATTTGTTTTTTGCGCGTGTGGAGTAACAGAGACAGGGCAAATGTAATCTATGGATTGATAGCGAGTTATTAGTGAAGAGAAACCGAATCATGATTGGTCCATAGACCATTTCCCATACAGTCAGTCTCCTATTCCATAGAATTTTCAAACAGGCTTTTTGTGACTCCAATTGGGCGAATTAATTAGGATTTAGTAACATAACATCATAAACATAACCTAACATCACGCTTTGTCATTCCCGAAGGGTTAGGCAGAGGTTTTACAAGTACCTACTTACACCCACATTTCGTAAGTTATGTTTAAGTCCCATGTATTATGGGGCGAGCCTATTGAAACCACAATAACACTTTACCCGACCCGGAAATTGAACCAATGACCTCACGCTCAGCAGTCGCGCTTGCGACCACTAGACCAACGAGGTAATAGACTTATTTAGCACTGAAATACTATTCAAAACTTGTAGTAAACATCTATAAACTGGACTTTAGGGACATAAGCACCGACTTGTAGACTTAACTAACTTTACCAACTTGTGGTTTCGCGATGGCTCAACACGGCTTATTTGTTTAATACTTCGTTGTTACAGTCTCCTTTATAAACTTTACCATTTTCACCAAAGGAACCGTACTTAAAATAAAATATTTTGTTTCTCTTTTATTCTTTTCTTCATCTTTCTGTTCCATACTCTCGACGCATTCTGGACACCTTGCATTTAGTAACACAGATTCTAGCTGATTAATAATTTTATCACGATAGTTAAACTTACTGGTCGTATAAGGAACTCGAGACTGCGATCAAAAACTTATATTGACGATGTAGGTCGCAAGGCTGCCAAGTTCAAATGGAACTGCTGGCCACATCTGCCGCATGCTGGAGGAGCTATGGGCTAAAGTAACCACACAATGGGTCCAGTAATCAAACGGCAACACGGCAGGCCCAGAAGGAGATAGCGGGCCGTATTCGACTCTTTGCAGTTCCTCTGCCTTCTCTCCTTGTTCTCGGCCTTTGCCTTGCCGTGGAACACAAGTGGCTGATAATAATAAGAAAAAGTCAATGCGAAAACACGTTGTCTCACTGAGGCCAAGCCGAACCGCGCAGACGAGCGGCGTCGTGTGAGAATCACCTAAGTTATTTTGTAAACACGATTTTGTTAGTCAATAATTCAATCGCATTGACACTAAATAATGACCACAACAATAAATAAACATCCAAAGCATCTTAACTTGAACAGTATGAAGGAACGCGTGAAGAGACATTAATACTTAAGACAGACGCCTGTAAGTTCTCGCGCGCAATGTTGCGTGATGGCCGCCACAAGTCGGATTAAATAGGCAGGAATTAGCTACATTCCGTATAAATGAGATCGGACACGCGATGCAGTGAGAAAGGAAGTTTCTTTGCATATTCTTGAAAACATTTTTGTGAGAATACTGTTTGATTTCTTACAGAGTCATTATCATTCTCTTGCCCTTATCCCAATTCATTTGGGGTTGGCGCAGCACGTTTTCTTCTTCAATTCTTCTCTATTACTCGTCATCTCAGCAGTTACCTTCTTCCTAGCCATATCATACTTCACAAAGTCCATCTATTGTTTCTAGTGTCTTCGTCTACTTATGTACCCATACACATTCATACTGAAAATTTTCTTCCCGACATTTTCCTCATTCCTCCGCATCACATGTCCATACCAAGATAACCGAACAATACGGTAGTTAACTAAAAAAATCTAATTAGTCCGTCAGATAGATTTCCAAAAAATATTGGACATGTATTTTTTCTTTTTTCACGTAAACAAACAATGAAGACTACAATGAAGAAGAATACAGTGCTTTGAAAACTCGTGTGACGTCATATTCTAAGACATTAGTATGACATTTTTTTACCGGTGAGTGACGTCACAACCCCCCACTCAAATCTTTGACGCGTTTTATCTTCGTCAATTTTTATTGATTTGATAAAACAAAAAATACGTATCCAATACTTTTCGATAATCTAACTTACGGACTAATTAGAATCATATTTTTTTAGTCAGTAAACATTCTTATTGTAAAGAGTCAAAACTGTCTTGATAAAGCAAAACCTTGGGAGACTCATTAATTAAGTTAGTAAATGGGTCAAGGTTAAGAGAATTTTCCTGGGTGCAATGAGGGAAGAAACTGTGTCGATATGTGCCCCGCATATTAACACAGATACGAACGGATGAGGCTCTTAACTAAATTAGTTGATCAAGTTGATAGCACACAACTATTCACTAGATGATTTATTCGCTTAAACCTTTAAGACCACTTTAAGATTACTATTAAGATTACTGATTGATTAACTTAAGATTACTGATTGATTAATTTAAATAATTTTAGATAGATTCCAAAAAAGTGATTTGGTTTGTCATGTTGTGGCTTTTAAAAAAACATTATGCCTAAATATATAAATCTAATGAAGTATTTTGATATGAAGCGCTGGTCTTTCCTGGGATGGGAAGAATCGAAAGGTACCAACTAATTATGGGTACATAAGGAAAATAAATGTTTTGCTGATTAGCTTTCCATCCGTGTGGTTAGTGTCTAATCTGATGGCAGAATTTTTATGCCTTGACTTTACATGTCGAGAAATATCTCAGCAAAACAGAGATAAAACAAAAGAATTCCTACATGAACGATGACCCTACTTCCAAGAGCTACTCACTTATGAACCCTACAAAAATATCATATTCATGCTTTGCGTAACAACCACTCTGCTATCTACAGCAAAAATCTATGCGTGCAGCTTATAAATATCCAAACGGGTCCCCTTAATATAAAGATCTGATAATATTTTGGACGTAGGAACATTAACTGCATGAAAAAGAAAGTGAAGTTATTTTGGGTTATAAAGTAACTGTGTCACGCAAGTTTTGTGAAATGGGTCACTAAGCCCGTGAACATTAAGTTAATAACATGTTCCAAATTAAGTGAGAACTGTAATCAGAAAATTAAATTCACTGGCAACACATTTTTCTTTTTTTTCGGCGAGAAAATGACACTAGCCCAGTACTTGGGCATACACACGGCGACACACCAATTTATACATTTCTAGGATAACATGGCCTCGCTTTGTAATAATGTAATAGATTACTCGTACAATGAGAGATCCGCCTTAACTGGTTTTGTATAGTTTGATTGGTGCGTACTAATGTAACAAAATTGTTCAGCCCAATTGGAATTATAACAATTTTTTTTCCAAAAGAGAGGAATTCCCTGCCAGCGTCAATGTTCCCGAGTTTATATGACCCCAATGTGTTTTAATTCGATAGCAAATAATCTTCTTCTGGATTAGCCCGTTCCATTGTCGACCTCATCTCTGTTCTCAGGACAATTTGAGGTCAAGAGTAGGCCCATTTGATATAATATACAAAAAAAATTATGTGCTGAACAAGTTTCGTTGCCAATCGTGTTAAGACTCGATAAATCTAAAACAAAGTGGTAGGTACTACCCCAAGTTTGATGGCAGGTCGTTGACACCGTTGTACAGTCAAGAGCAAGAATGTTGTGAATGTTGTTGTTGTTTGTGTTGTGTTGTTGTTTGTGTTGTGTTGTGTTGTTGTTTGTTGATGTTGTTGTTGTGTTGTGTGTTGTTGTTGTATTCTATTCTATTCTATTCTAACACGGCAATGTAAAGTTGGGATCATACATACCATTGTTCAAACAACAACAACTTACTTAATAGAATAGATTAGAATTTATTTATTTTCAGGTAACAAAGACCCATAGATAAATACCATAACCTAAATAAACATACTAATAATACAGTTTGTGTTAGTAAATAGAACCTTGAAACTATGTTAATCACTTCACTTATGTCACTGAGCGTTCATGTGGCACTTGCCCGCGGTCAAAAGTCCTCTTCCAAGACGAGGTGCAGATAGCATGTCGGTACTCGCACCACAAACGCCTTAAAGTTGACGTTGCGGCGCGACTCAAGCAACTGCACTCCCCCACGTACTTGGTCTTCTGGCGCACGTACTCCACGATGTCCTCCGCCGTAGTGGTGTAGTGTAGACGGGAGTAAATCATCGTCATGTGAACATTGACGTACGCAAACCTCAAAATTGTACGAGAAAACCTTTGATGAATTTCACTAGTTGCATCCATTTTGTTGTCCATGACTGTACTTGAATGAACTAAAGTGAACAACTTCTTGGCGTTAGGCCGTGACATGTGACTGACAAGCACGCGATCCGAATTCTTTTGGGGACAGATTTGTTGAGCTGTTTGCCTTTGGAAGTGTCGCTTAGATTCAAATGGTGGTTAGCAGATTGATTACTTTTTTAACCGACTTCAAAAATGGGGTGTGAGGAGTGTTATGTTTTTTTTATGTATGTTCATCAATGATGTACGTAGTAACCGTTTGTGTAAACTTACATGATTGCCGGAAAACCGGAAGTTACGACGTCGCCGCGTCGTATAAGTTAAAGGCAGGCCTATCAGCACTAGATTGCGCTTGCTAATTTAATGAATATAATAAATATTGTAATACACATACATACATAAACTCACGCCCTTTCTCGCCATGGGGGTAGGCAGAAACCACAGAACGCCACTTGCTACGATCCTTACATACAACCCCTCCTCGATCCTTACTTAATATTGTAGTGTCTGTAGTAAATCTAGTTTTTCACTAAGTTTATGGTGCTGTTCAGGGACTAACGCTATAAGTTATTTTAGTTTCTTTTACCGACTCTTTCCACAAAATAGTCGTCTTGAATTAAACCCCTGAGTTGGCACTTGCCACGTTTTCAAGAAACCAATTAAAGCAAATAAAACATTTCACATCCCTAGCTACCATCTTTTTAAATTGTGCATTAAAGTTCTTCAATAAACTCTGATCTACAGTAAACAACACATCCATGATGGCAATTTAACTTAGACAGGGCCTTTATTTCGTATCGAGTATGGTTCTAGCAGTTCAAGTGTCGACCGTACTTACTAAATCCGTACTCCACGTTTCGACCTCGAGTAAGGTCGTTGATACTCACTAATTCCTAGTCGAGGAGTCCATTAGTACTATTGTTTATGTTTCCTAATCGCTTACTAAGCGTGTAAATGAGCTCCCCGCCTATCTAGCGTAAAATCGCGTGACATTAGAACGACACATTGCGTGACAACTGACAACAGGTGGGGATAATGCGTGAAGAGTTAAAAATGTTGATTTTATTGCGATTTTTTCCCGGAAATGTCGCTTAGTATGTTTTTGGTCATAATGACATGCAGGAGTTAATGGTCTCATTTGCGGGTCGTCATCACAGTCAATTTATTTGACTTAATGTGGTCCTAAAATTGATTTGTGGGCAATATGAATCATTATACGAATTGCAGATAGGCGGTCCTAAGAAAAATGGATGGCCAGGATAGCCCGTGTGAAAAATAGTATTAGGTGAGGAAGGAACAGAAACAGATGATTGGATAAAAAAACACCTAATGCTGTTTCATAACATAACAAGATATCATGTCAGTAATCCCCAAAGGTTTGGGCAGAGGCCTACCTATTCGTACATTCCCAATTCGATATGGACTAATTCCATGTCATTGGGAGCGGGCCTATTGCCATTAACCGGGCACAAATCCAGACTCCGTGGCAGCAGTAACGCTTGCTACCACTCAACCAAAAAGAAAGTTTAATTTTATTGATAAAAACGATTAGCAGATGAATTTGTTGTAGAGCTAAGATGATAATGCAATTAGCACAGAGCCTGGAACACCGACCAACCAAGACACACATTTCCGACTCACATAGTTCTAACAAATTAAGTATTAATGTAATTTAATTAAGTTAAACAAATTAATTTGCTCCAGAGCAGCGCTAAAACTCGCCTCTAGCAGTCGCAATTTTAAACTTCTTTTATTTTTTTTATTTTACTTTTTTATTCTCAAAAGGCATCACATCTCAATTTAAATAAATAATTAATTATTTCAAATTAAAACACTACAAAGCTACATAACAAATCATATCATAAGTCATCAGTTATCAGTTCAATAAAATGTATCAATAGGATTAAATATTATAAAAAATGCATTCAGTTAATTTACGTAGAAATTCCGTTTCATACCAGCAGATGTGTGTACCGATTTATTTCAACTAAACTCCAGGTAGTTTTTCATTATAAAGTGATAAAAGAATTCAAAGAAACTCCCATTGTTCAGCGGTTTATCTCTTTGAACGACAGTGCTTGTTCAAGAAACTATCGCACTTTTTGTTCCCCTCTACTCCGCTTAGGGTAAAGGTACGACTCGATTGCGGCGTGGGTGATGCTTCGCGAGTGTGCTTAGACTAGCTAATATGAAAATATAGGTGGATTTATCAACCGCAAAGGCTGTTAGAGATGATATTGTCAACACTTTCCATACAAATCGAGTATGTATGTGTGCGTCATGTTTTACTTATAAATATCGAACATTCCGTGACTTTTTTTGACAAGCACAACTTTAAAGTCTCGTAACATTTTCGTTTGAAGAGACATATTTTTGTTGTCTCTTTATTAAAGAATAAAGCAATACAAAAATAAAATGGAAACTTCCCTATTAAACCGCTCCATATTCTACGCAGCAGCGGGATAGCGTCCTAACGCCTTAAAGCGACGAGCTGTGAACGCCTTAAAAGATTTATTCTCTAAGATTCAAACAGTTGAATCAGTAGCCATTTCGAATGCAAATACGACGCCACTGAATGATTTGATCAAAGTAAAGTAACATTTGATGAAGAACTTGATTTGATTGAATAAGTGTAAATTAGATTGGACGCTTTCTTTCCAATTGATTTATTTGAAAGAAAGTTTATTGGCAATTCACAAGTAAAATTGGAAAAAGGAGTTCGGGATATAAAGCAATCTTTTCATTGAATTTGAAATTACGTCAGTGACTTAATAATAAATAAAAAGTTCAAAAGATTTTTTGTTCCAAAATAAGGTGGTACCTACCGTAGTAATAGTTTTTCTTTTTATTTTTGTTCATAAGCTACTGTAAACATTTCGGTAAATGTCGTTCGGTCGAAGACTTTTTTGGGTGATTCCTAGCGTGAAAAGTGAATATTAAACAAAAGAGCGTCGGCTAAGAAATGAACTTTATCCCTTGATGTCAAGAAAAACATGAGCAGCGAGTATTTTGGCAATTTCATTCTTGAAACAACGAAGAAAGGATTTTTTGTTTCAAGTAAGCTCTGAACCGGTTTGTTAATGATTTTAGTAATTCTCAAAAGACTAGTTTGTTTTTAGGTAGTTTAGACTTAACTACGTCCGTACCTTTGTACTAGACTACAATGAGGATAACATTACCACTCGGTTGCTTAGCGGATATATTATCTCATCCATTTGAGTATCATACGTATACTTGTAAAATAATTTTCGGCAATCCGGCTCAAATGAAACTCCTTGTCCGAGTCTGTGTTTTCAGATAAATATAGCGGGAGGTTTCGCGTCCAGGTAACCGTACACATTTGTTGATCGCTTTCCATTAGGTGAGAGATACTGATATATATTTATTATAATGGTTAAATAACGTTTAACCATTATGAGTCCCTCCAAAAATCCAGTGGTAAAGATCCCGCCTTGATCATGGAGTCGAACCGTAATAGGTCTCTTGTCTTGATATTGTTTAATTTATGTCATCACCACTACTCTAAAAACGGTGAACGAAAACTTTGGAGACAGTACCCTGGGCCCACATGATGGATAGCCCACTCCCTCTTCCCGAAAAAGGCATGTGACCCAGCGCTGGGACCGTAATAAGCTGAGTATGTTATTATGCTAGACAAAACTCGCCCCTAATTCACCACTCAGTCAGTCACGGAGCAACGGTTAGTTTTCACTGATAGTTATTTTGTTCACAGTTATCTATTGTCACGCTAGATTATCATATTGAGTGAATAATTACAGTTTTTATCGCTTTTTGTGACGATCTACGATGAATTAGAGGCAGTTTAGATTCTTGCGTGTTTTTGGTAGTTTTTCGCGGGCGAAGTTGGTGTTTGTCATATTTATTGGCGATAGGAAGGGTGATTAATTGAATATGCGTGAGATTCGGTGAGATTATAAAGTTGATGACTTTTTCATCATCTTGTCTTCTGTTTTCAATAAAATTATCAAAAGACATTTAGTAGGAAAATCCTACAATAAAAAAAAAACAATCAACTAAGCGGTTTTATTATGGTTGGTTTACATTTGAATATATGCATTCTAGTCAGTATCAGATCTTATAGGTAGCTCTGTTCTCAGAGTGTATGCCGTTGGTTACATAGAACTCATAAATCTTCTGTACGTCGTCTCAAACACAGCGTTCAAACAAGTATCAGTACACCACGCAAATGTTTGTCTCCATGCGGAAATCCACGTCAAACAACACAAAATGCGACGGTACACGTGTATAGTATGATGATGTAACTGAAACGTAGGTATTTGTCTTAGATAGGTCTTGCTCAGTAGGAGTCATGAGTAAATACTGAGGAGTTCCAAAAACTACGGAGAAGTAGTACGTAGTAGTGCGGAGTATTTCTAATTAGTCCGTTGTCAGATTGATTACCAAAAAATATTTTTCTTTTTTTACGTAAGCAAAAAATGCAGACGATACAGATCGAGACGATCGTGTGACGGCCATATTTCAGTATATTTTTTACCGGTGACGTCACAAGCCCCCGTTAAAGCACGCGTTTTTATTTTCGTTTATTTTTAATTACTTGATAAAACAAAAAACACGTATCCAATATTTTACGATAATCTAACTGACGGACTATAAAGAATCTTATTTTTTTACAGAGTTAAAGCTTAGTATAGCCATACAAATAATCTAAGGCGATATAAGCCCGCCAAAAAAGTTAAATATACGTAATTTTGATCAGATTCAAATCTGTATTTGACCGCAACAACTACAAACAATAAACTTTTCCTTTTTTGCATAATTAGACTGCAAAACATCTTAGTTTAGTAAGTAAAAACTCTTAAACTGAATGGTTTTATTAGCCTCAATTTAACTAGAAGGCGCCTTTGTCGTTTCGATTTTCTAACAAGCAAACGACAAATACATGCGCATATTAAGTTTTCAGTAGCAGCTGAACTAAGGTACATACAATCTTGTACCGTCTAAAAATAAAAGGAGCATTTGTTTTTCTTCGTACCTCTGAAGGTACTTAGGTAAAAGTTTGGCATACTCATACAAATACCTTGTGGACCAGCTAATGAACATATTTCAGACAGTATCTGTCAGAGTCCGGTGTCATTTGCCATTTGTTCGTATCGATTTAAGTGAAAACTTTTTTTTAATTAGCCAAAATAATTTTCCAAATCTCCCGGTGTTTTGCCTACTCCGGTCAATCAGTTACGAACGAGTCAAAATCGTCACGCCAGTGTTAATATTCGTTTTCTTTAGGCTAAACTCAATATTTAAATAGGAATAAATAACATAAAAACAAAATATACTCGTATTAGAACCAAGCGATATTCTTAACAAAATAAAAATTAATATGGTAATAACATAACAGATTCCCAATACGTACGAAATCCATATATTAAAGATAATTCAGTCAGATTAAGCTCAATTCGACCCCTCATAATTTAAGCAGCCGTGTCCCTTCATATCTAAAATCACATATCGATTGCACGTAATTCCTTTACTAAATGTATTAAGACCTCTTCTGACAGTACAGCCGCAAATCTTGAGAGCGGAAATAATAGACAACTCATCATCTCCTTTGTGATTTCAAGTTACTGCTATTGTGTATAACCCTAACCCCCATTGCACGTGTAAGTGGCACGCCCTATGTGTCTGGAGGCTTTATTTATGCTTGGGTATATAATCCGGTGAAGGAAAACATCGTAAGGAAACCGGCATGTCTTAGAACCAAAAAATTCGAAGACATGACGTGACATCTACCAACCCGCACTGACCACGCGTGGTGAATTATAGCCCATCCCTTCCCATCCCTTTCTTTAGAGAGGAGGTCTGAGTCCCTGCAGTGGGAACATTATAGGCTGATGATGATTAAGATGTATATTCATATAAAATGAATTTTCATATTATCATACACACTGTAGTATAGAATCTGGTTTTTCTAACTTAGGTGATTGTTCCGCCACTTCTTCTTCCCAGTTAAAACACTAAGAAGTGTCGAAGGGTGGGCCGTTTTGGGGGACTGTGTCTTATAAACTTTGACGACGTCCAAAAAGTGCTTTTCCACGAAGAAAACAGACATCTTGATACTACAGATTCTTTTGGACATTTTCTACTTTCTTACAAGATAAAGCTCATATTGTAAACCATTAATATTAAAGCATGCTTCACAGTTTACTCTATAAAACTTTGTGTGGAGTTTAGTATGTTATCCGACAAATTGATCCTCTGTGTTTGAGTGTCACTCCAGAACTCGAGCTTGACTTTGATCGTATTTTTTTATTTTGTGATACTTTTACAGGACGAAAATATAGTGTTACTTTGTACAATAATATCACTTGAAGTGCGCAGATCAAAGTGGCGCTGTTTGTCAAGAACGCATCGATACTTGGTACATTTATTTTAATTCTGTGTTTTCCCGCCTGTCCAAATAACTTGGCTGGAGTGTACAGATATTTCAAGGTTATTTTATCTCTGAAAACAACAACAGCAACACAAATACAACCGTATTAAAACAAATATAACGATAAGTACCCAAAAATAAGACCGTTGTATAACAGCTGCTTAATAATTCAGGTGTACAATAAAGTATGTTCTAATTATTTATCTATCACTATAAGTTTGACAGTGATACAAAGTGATACAAAAAGAAAACAACAGTGAAATGACTAGGTGTAAACACCGTTAGCACCCGCAACGCAACCTCATCGTGATTATCGGCGACGACACAGGCGACAAGGCGTCTAATTTGGTTTTGACACAGTATAACCACACATGTTGTGACCACAAACGACAGTGTAATGTGACTGTAACTAGCCAGTCTCGAGAATAGCGTTTAGGGACTTTAATGTTTATTTATTTATTTACTTTCTACTAACAACTAACATTACAGGTCTTATCCTAATTCGTTAATCAATTTTCCTAAAAATACACGTTTCTTACAAATTAATCTACACCTAAAAGCACATTTAAAAACATAAAAAGAAAAACAGGAATAACAACATAATTATCTATTCTACTACCTATCAACTAGTTCCTTAAATTAAATAACAAATCACGTTCAACAGAACTATTGCGAATTCACTTAAATTACACGAAAAAATGTCAATCCTTCCGTGAACCTCATTCACTATGCGGATTGGTCGGGTGAGAGGGGTCTTAGCCAGGAGATTGGTTCTGGCCACAGGCACGGTTAGCAGTGGTGGGCGCCGTCGCCTCCACACGTAGGACCGGTACACACAGATTCAGGTGCCGCAGCACTCCGGGGTTATGAGCTACACCACGCAGTAGTTTTACTACATACGCAGCTAGAGTAAAAACCAACAAGTATTACTGACAGCAGTGCTTACTTAGTTACCGACTGCTACGTTATGTCTCGAACGGGGTAAAACTATAACTTTATTAAGACAGTTTATAATCGCACTGTTATTGTAACGTCATAGGAGCAAGACTTCAGTTTGTTTTGGACAGTTTCTTATGTGTACGAGTATATTGATCAAATAGAAACGTAATTATTATGTATGTGTTCAGCCCGACCACGGAAAAAGTCCTTAATTGTGCTTAATACGACACGGGTCACGAGTCAGGTCTCGAGGAACACCCAACCTCATTTATCAAAAAAATATTATGATAAAATATCTTTGATGTTCACTAAAATCTGTTCAATCTTTTCTTAATTTTCTACGAGTGTTTAACACTTCTTACTTTCTCTTGCATGTCTACTGTTTGTTGTTCTACCCTTATAATGTGAAAACTTTTAATTGGCCTTCTTTCACTAACTGTCGATTATCTGTATCCCAGCCGTAAGTTTGCTTAAGAAATAAAATAAAAAAACAATTAAGTATATACCCAAGGGGGGGGGAGCTCAAGGGTATGAAGCTGATATTCGATTCGTATAAAAAATATACCTCCACAAATTGACACCCTGTATTTGACGGTAGTGAGTGTGTGAGTGCTTCCGTATTTGATCTGAGTTCCGATCTATCAGACGACATGAACTTTTTTTCACTTTAGTCCGATTCATCGGACAAAAGCTGTGTTCGTCTAAATGGGTCCTATTCTAAGCCCTACCCGCAAACTGTCGTCACCAGGATTCGCTAGACGAGTGGGAGTGCTCGTACGAGAACGATAGCTGTTTGTGTATGCACGACTTTGCGTCCATCCGAAGATATGGAGTGCAATAGAGATAGACGGTCCGCTTGTGTGTACTGGCTGTATTTGTTGAATTTAGAGTCTGCGCTCGTAATTACTGACACGAAAGAGGTTTGTTTTTGTCTAAAACAATGTCTCATTTTATTGCCAGATTCTTTAAACAAAGATTTACATTACTAGATGTATTTTGCAATAGACAAAGGGTTTACACTGATTGACCTCCAACAGTGTGAAAGAGCTAGACGATGCAATTCAAATATCATTGATTGACAACGAAACATAAACAATGTTTCTTTGACGTGATCGGGCGAATCTAATTATTCAAGTCTATGTGTTTTACCATGGAATTGTTATTTAATTTACATTACATCCGAGGAAATCTGAAAGGCGCCGGTGATGGTGGGTGCTACCCGGTTATCGTGCTATGGACATCATTACTGTGATGCGCAGGAATGAGGAAAATGTTGAACTGTGCGACGTAAATTGGGATAAGGGCAGGAGAACGAATGGATTTTATCACTTCTTGTTAATATAAACATTTTACTTTAGCAACTTTATTGCGGAATTCTCAAGTTCATATTATCTGCTGTACTGGAAAGAAGTAAAGCTTCTTATACTTAATAATTAAATTTGAAAACTTAATTTAAATAAATTTTCCTGAGATACAGACTATGATGGTGTGAATAGGTTCTAAGATCCCAGTATTCTCTCTGAAAACTTTTCGGTAATTCCTATCAGCTACAAGGAATTTAATAAGAACCATCTTGTTTTAACCCTTAGGCTCAAAGCTTTTGTTTTAAACTTTAATCCACCATTGAATTTGTTTCAATTTCATTAATTTCCTAATTGGATTAAAAGTTTCTGTTTTCGTATTGTTGTTTGTGATAAGTACGGGACAAAAGTAACGATGGTTGGACTGTGTGAAGGATGATATGGCTAGAAAAGAGGTGACTGCTGAGATGATGAGTAATAGAGAAATATGGAGGAAGAAGGCATGCTCCGCCAACCCCAAATATATCGATATAAGGGCAGGACTATATATAGTCTTTGGGGCAGGAGATTGATAATGACAGGGGCAGGAGATTGATAATGACAGGAGCAGCATTGCCTAATTCAAGCATTCTAGAATTATTTTAATGAAGTACCATATTGAAAAAAGTCTCCGACGAATTGAGAACGTCCTTTTTGAAGTCGGGTAAAAACATTTAAATGGCCTTGCCTTTTTTTTTTGGGAGTTGGGGAATCATCAAATAACCCCTCCCGCTCTTGGGCAGAGCGGAAGGGAGTGTCAGACTTCTGAGGACTAAAAACCACCCATGTTCCTTCTTAGCTCTCGC
Source organism: Diarsia brunnea (assembly GCA_949774965.1). Taxonomy (NCBI): domain Eukaryota; kingdom Metazoa; phylum Arthropoda; class Insecta; order Lepidoptera; family Noctuidae; genus Diarsia; species Diarsia brunnea. Next base: position 16,730,475 of record OX459001.1, read on the forward strand.
GCCGAGGCCGCGGTATCTCTTTCGAACGACCCGCAGCCCCGACGGGCAAATGGCTTTGCCTCGGATCGTGATTGGCTAGTAATAATTTGGGTGTTTCCGACTGTTTCATTTTTCATTTTGTTTCACTATACACAGTGAAACAAAATGAAAAATGAGTTATTATTTTAACAAGTCATCCTTAACCACAGTGCTTTTAAGCTTTAACAAACAGTTTTAAAGTGGAGTCGCATTTCCATTTGTGGAATCGAAACGTACTCAAATAATTTATGCGTGTTTTTGTATGTGGTTTGTTGTTGGTTTTTGTGGTAAACAAATATTTCAGTGACACGATCGGCAGTTGTACTTGTTATTAAATGTTCCATTCATATAAGTATCGTGCTTTTAAATTCTCAGAGGTTGTAGATAGCAGGGTTTGCCGCTAAGAATTGTACATTCAAAAATCTTCAAACAAAGAGTTTAAATACAAGAAACTGCACAGGAATTTCTAAATCAAACACTATTTAAATGTCTGCATTTAATTCCAGAAATCCGTATAAAGATTCTATCTCTGAATTTCAAAGCTATGCAAAGAAATACATTACGCTGATATTTAAAATATTCTCCTAGACATAGCGGGTAGTTTCACATTTCAGCCACTTAATGTAAACTAAAGTATCCTTTTGTGCTGCAAATACAAAATGGTGGCCATTGTCGGATGTACAGAGCTTTTAAAATAATTAAGTTTTGACACAAGTTAATGTTCGCAACGGGTGCTGGTTCTGTGTAGAGGGGAAAGGGATCTAGCGGTTTTTGATACTAATACACAATATCAATATAAATGGGTAGGTTAATACCTCTAGAGTCTAGGTTATAGCAGAGTAGGGTAATGTTTTTTTTTGTGAAAAAAGTAAAAAATAATTAAATTTTAAACAGTTTTTTCCCTAGAATGTTTTGACAGAGGCGTACCTACTTGTAAAGTACACCTACATATTTTTCCTCTAAATAGTTTGTTTTTGTTGATATATTTATTTAAATAGCATACGAGTTTCATATTAAGAGGTATACAAGGATATAAAGGTCTACATTATCATACTTTATGGGGGTTATTTTCATTTAACCAAAGTTCTCCTTTCGTTAGATACCATGACATTTTTTCACGTACGTTCGCACGTTCTTTAACCTTTTTCTATTCTTGTATTCAGATTATGTGTATTCTAATAAAGATTTTGTATTTTTACAGGTAATGTATGCTGTTTTTACATGGAATAAGTGGTCTATTTTGTGAGGTAAACAAAAATATACATCACGAACAACCCCAAGGTTTGTTTTGATGCGTATTATTCTTAAAAGATTTTGATTAACATCGAAATAGAATCATTAATTTACGAACAGTTTTAATCAACAAAATATTTTGTTACAAACTCAGCATTTTTAATTTATTATCAAAAAGTTTGTCTCCAAAAACCGAATGTTGAAGCTGAAATTGGATTCCTTTCAGGCCCTTTCAAAGTACACTGAGCTTTTTCACGTGAATTTTGCGGGCAATTCATCTTTTTGCGTCGGCTTTACGGTCACCATAAAACAAGGTTATGAACCGCTATGTAACCATTGTCCTTCACAAATATATTGAATGTTTACTGTCCTGTCATGTGGTGACGTTTCGCCCGCATTTTTAATCAAGTGTCCTCGTAACTTTTTATTTGAGTAGGTAGCTGGTTTTCAAAGAATGGCTGTTTTGAGTACATCGCAGAATGTGTTCAAGCAAAAATATATTTTTTAATTGCCAATTCAATTTTTTTTTAAATAAAAAGAAATAAATGTAATTAAATTATAAACTACAATTTACAGAACTAAAATTATAATAAAATATATACAAGTATCAAAAAGAGAAGAATTACATGGCGTCAAAAAACTCGTCCACACCGCTTCTTTTTTACACACGTAATAGTTACATTTGAAAGTTATCCAATTCTAACTTTTCAAATATGCATATACTTATCTAAGTAATTTATGGTTATGGCTTGACATTTAAAATATATTAAACAATTTATTCTAAACGGTAAACCACCATTAAACATTATATTCAAGGGTAATATTTTGCGTTAAAGTGAACGACTAGCGCCAAAACTTGATTTACGTAGCTCCTTGCTACAACTGGTATCGTCGAATTCGTAGCGGTGTCTACGAGGTGAGCTACGAGTGTAGCAGATTTTGCGTCCTTTTGCTACTTTTCACACTTTAGTGTCAATGGAAGCTGGTATGTCAGCGAAATAGTCGTGCTAACATTTATTTAGAAAATTTGTGAAATGTTCGTATAAAATGGCTAAAGCTGTATTTATGAAACATTACCTCTATATTTTTTAGTTGATAACAAGTAGAGAGTAGGTTTTGCAATGCCTTATACTAATGTAATTATTATAAATCATACTATATACCGATATATATATTTCTATAGTATATTATTATAGCTTATGCCCGGCGGCACCGCTCGCGTGGAATTTGGTAAATGTCCCACAGGATCATACTACCGGGATTAAAAAAAATATATAAGAAAGAACCTGTTTTCCAGGTTATAAACTATCTGTGTACCGAATTTCATCCAAATTAGTTTAGGAGCTTTTGCGTGAGTAACAAACATTCATTTTCACAAACTAGCGCATTTATAACAGACGCTTATACTGCTGATAGACGCTACTGAAAGTGCCAAACTCGTCGCCAAACTTTGGGCTGACGCAATTTAAATTGTCATCGACACGCTAAGAAGAAGACAGCACCGGTTTGTGGTAAAATTTTCTTGGACGTAGTGATTTCGCTAGTAATATCTACTGTTTTCAACTACTGCTCAACTTATTCATATTAACAAGACATTAGATGTACAGTGGGGTACTTGACAAAAAATAAAATATGGCCGTCAGATAGATTTCCGATAAATATTGGAGACATATTTTTTCTTTTTTCACGTAAACAAAAAAAAGACGATACAGTGTTTCGAAAACTCGTGTGACGCGTTTTATCTTCGTCTAGATATATCAATTTGATAAAAAAAAACACGCATCCAACATTTTTCGATAATCTAACTGACGGACTAAACAGAATCATATTTGTTTTAGTCAGGAAAGTAGCCAACTGTACCTACAGTTTACGCCCAATACTGAATTTGTCAGTATTTGGCATTAACTTTAGGTATAATTTAACTCGAACCAGATTTATTACCCGCGTCTAAAGGTGGACACACGATTTGCATTCAAAGCGAAAATCACTAACTCTTACGGCATCTGATGTGCGATGTACGGCTAGGTATGCAGGCAGATAACTTGAACTATTTTTAATTAACCAATATTGTTTAAGTACTATTAATTCCATAATCAATTTATTGTTGGTCAGTTAAAAATTGTTGGATTGAGATTTTATTTGATTGATTTAAGATTCAAAACTAATATTATAAAGAGGAAAGATTTGTTTATTTGTTTGCTTTTATTTAACTCAAAAACTCGACCGATTTTAAAAATTCTTACACTGTTATAAAGCTACATCTTCACCGAGTAACATAGGCTATATTATATTTTCAAGATACACGCGGACGAAGTCGTGGGCGAAATGCTAGTTCATAATAAGTACAGTGCGGCACAGTGCACAGACCCTTAATGTCAGTGCATGTTCTTCTTTCTCCGCTGCCTGTAAATGCTTTTTTCAGTCGCTTTTCACTCATCTTCAAAACATGATCAAACCATTTAATCATACTCTTTTTAATTTATGTCTCAGCAAAAACTTGATAATCATTTCAGTAAAATAACTTAAATATTATGACATGGACATAGTATAAGATATGGTGAATTAAAGTTAAGATTGATTATTATTTTAAAGTTTCGGATAATAGTAAGTGAAAGATCCTTACTTTGTCCTCGAACACATAAAACTTTTATCGATAGTACACCCCGAAATCCTATTTGCTATGATAGGGAAAACTTCAATATGTTTGTGAACGAAGTTCGGTACTGATCGAGAACTCTTTACATCTATCATAACCAGAAGTAGAAAGATATGGAAATGTAGTTCCTGGAAATTTTATGAAGTTTTTAAATAAATTGAATCTTTAAGGTAATACAAGGAAGGAACAGAATTCGAATGCATCGAATTTCGTGGCTCCTCTTTATGAGAAAGAAACGATTATTGGTGATATTTTTAGACATACTATCACGCCTGTGATTCCCGAAAGGTTAGGCAGAGGTGTACCTAATAGTACACCCACATTTCGCCAGCTATGTTTAAGACCCATGTAATAGGGGCTGAGGCTATTGCCATCAACCGAGCACCGAGCAGCAAATCCAGACTCCGTGGCTGCTACTGAGAAATTCGTGATGGAAAAACCTAGTAACAATTTGCCCGTCTCGGGAATTGAACTCAGAACCTTATGCTCAGCAGTCGCGCTTGCGACCACTAGGCCAACGAGGTAGCCCGCCGACCAACCAGACCATTGAGGATGTTACGTAGTTGATGACATTAAATATTTGTTTATTCCCCACGCCTCACCAATTGTATTTTTAAAGGAGGTTCTACTCTTAACCACTTTTAAAATGCACCGTAATCGCTTTTGCGAAGCGCACAACTCTTTTGTTCCGTACATATTTGATTGTTTCGGCCGCCATTATTTACCGAGACCACTCATAGCAACCGGTTCTGTATTCACGGTTTGGAAGGAACGCAAACTTGCGTTGTAATGTGATTACATTTGGTTTGATAGACTGCACCTGAATTTATTAAAGTTACGTATTTGGTAAGAATATAACCAGGTAACGTTTCTTACAAAAGTGATATAATAGTACAATAAATACATAAATAAATAATAATAATCATTTGTTATTCATAATTATATATAAGGTATAACGTTTAATACAATTTTTCTTAAATCTATATAAAGTTCACCCATAATTTGTGCCTAGGTTAATAGAGAAGCTGATTTTTATTTTTTAATAATGACAAATAGTTTCTATACTGCTTAAGTGCTTACTATAAAATTATGTGCCGATTATGCTAAAGTCTTCACGGTAACAGTTTGCGTTTCGATATCCGTCACCCCCTGTATAATTTTATGACGAATCAGGGATTCAAAATAACTCCAAGGCTTCAAGAAAATGTAAATGAGAAAATGAATGCATTTGCAGAGGTTAACGACAGCTGCGAGTAATACAATTAAATAAACACTTATCTAGATTAATTAGAACCAGCGTTATTACAGTATTAAATACCTTTCAATTATAATAGGAAAGCATTTCACTACGCGGCGTAAGTCGGCCACGGTCGAAGCAAATAGTCACGCAACATACTCAACCGCACTTGATCGTATGCGTACACACTACACGTGTTGAAAGTCCTTAACTCGCACCTGACTTCGCTCCCGCTTTATATAAACTTAACACGAGATCCGACGTCTTAACTAGTGTTGTGGCTTTCGAAAACTAGTTGAAAAGGGTGAAGAATTTAGTTGGGAAAAGTTGTTTTGAAAGAACCTTCATGTGTTCTTTAGAGTAATGATCGGGTTTAGTTGCGCTAATATGCTAGGCCAGTATTTAACATCTAAGTGCAGTTATGTTTGCTACTTGGATAGATACTTTAAAATGGATGATAATAAAAATAAGACTACAAAAGAACGTAGATAAAAATAATATCTAAAGAAGAACGGTGACCTAACCGAACGTTTTCTTATTTGTCGAATAATTTAATACAAGACTAGCTGATGCCCGCGGCTTCACCCGCGTGGATGTCGGTCAAATTATATACTAAAACCGTCCTCTTGAATAACTCTATCTATTAAAAAAAACCGCATCAAAATCCGTTGCGTAGTTTTAAAGATTTAAGCATACATAGGGATATAGGGACAGAGAAAGCGACTTTGTTTTATACTATGTAGTGATGATACATATACAAGATATGAAAAACATATTACAGTGTTTAATTTCAATTTAAATGACGCAACAAAATAGCTCTCCTCCCCAAAAAATAATTTTTATTTAGTTCACCTGGATTCGCTGTAGCTGCGGTGATCTTAACTGCCCAACACTATTCCAAACCCTTTTCACAAGTGAAGCGTTTCATTTCAGACAACACTTGCGTTTTCAACGGCTTTTAACTTATAAGCTTTCTTTAATATTCGAGATACGCTTAGCTAATGAGAAAATAAAGGTTATTTGAGGTTAATTATATTTGAGTTAGTTGCTATACGACTGTATTAGAGTTTAAGTCGGAGTTTGCCAATTAACTCAAACGATTATTATTATTTGGGGTAGTAAATACGAGTTAGTATATTAATTGTTATAATTTGAGCGCAATGAACACTGCTAATGGAATACATTTTTGCCTATTTTACTTGTATTGAATATTTAACAATTATAGTTTCTAAAAGGATTTTGATAAATATAAAATTAGGTGGCTGTACTTAACTGTGTACCTAAATGAGATATTAACCTCCTCCTTTTTGGAAGTCGGTTAAAAAGCAATGAAATGAGTGATGACAATTTTTCATCAACCTGTATTAAAATGATGATAATGTTATACTTTAGACTAAATCAAACAAAAACTTTAAGTTATGGATAAACATAAGGTTGGTATTGCTAATTAATAGGAAACAAAGGGTATTGAAAACAAACAAAAGATATTAATTTCGCCACAATAACTCTCAAACAAATACCTTTTAACACAATCATATTTGTGTTATTTGAAGCAGAAATTATATTAATTCAATTAGCCTCAGAACTTATTGAAAATATTATAGTATCGTGTTAAAAATACGATATCGCATATCATTTGGTATTTTAACAGATATTTTGGTATTTTATAATTAAACGGGATAAAAATATTACTGTTGTACATGTTTTCCCGGAAAATTTAATAAGAACTGCAACAATAAATTAATTTTGGACCAGTTGTAATTGCCAATGTCAGTGTCGGTTCCATATTAAAAACTGTTTGATATATTTTCATCTTTTCAGTTATTTCAATTTGACCTCTTTTTTTTGGAGGTTGGGCAATCATCAAATTACTCCTCCCGCTCTGGGCGGAGCGGTATATAGGTAACATAACATTACTGTCAGAGTGTCAGACTTCTACTGACTGAAACATGTTCCTTCCCCTTTGTGTCCGAGGCTGCGGTATCTCTTTCGAACAACCCGCAGCCCCGCAGCCCCGACAGGAGTCGGCCCACTGACGTATAGTCCACACGTTCTTAATAGCAATTTTACATTAATATTCTCACATCACAATGGCTCCATCGCGAAATATACTCTTCGCAAAATATGCACTGGATAAAAAACGGGCACTTCACAAGTAGTTGCGTCTCGTAAAGGTCACTTCTCATAACGGGGACTTCTCAAAATGAGTATTTTGCAAATTAAGCTCATCTGGAAATGGGCAGTTTACAAAATATGCCCTTTAAAAAATGGTTTTAAAATTAAGATCGATCTATTCATTAATTGATTTCTTTGTATCATAAAGTTTATGTCCTTCAAAGGATTTTAGTTTCTTATTGGGGACTTACTGATACCGTTTTGTACAAAATTAAAAAGCGATCGATATTTACTTTAAAACTATTCAATAAATTGTGCAGATTTCGCGAAATGCTCATTTTGAGAAGTGCTTATTTTGTGAAATGCTTTTTTTGAGAAGTGCCCGATTTTGGTCCAGTGCATAATTAGCGAAGTGCACATTCCACGATTGAGCCATCACATTGCCTTTATTTCATAGCAGTAGCGGCGGTTTTCGTTAAAGTCTTGTTATAACAAAACTAGACAAGTATAGTACCAGAAAGTTTTGTTGTATTTAGGTACCAAACGTTTTATTTAGTTACTGAACTAACAATGTATGAATAAAGTTTTGTTTCACCGGCAGTTGAAATGCGGGTTGTTTGCTTGGACGAAACGTGTAAAGAACATCAAATAAAAAAAAATATAAAATCACAGTTGTTTACATTCTTCAGTTTTCACAAAATGATTTAATAGAATTCGTTACTATACTGCGAAATAGAGCAAAATAACACCGATTCGAAGTCACCGAATTGGAATTGATTGATTGACTCGGCGAATTTTTACATGACGGCGAATACAAGGTTGTATTTGGCTTGTATACTCAGTCATAGTTAAACAGTTTAGCCTTAAATACTTTTTAGATAAAAGATGGTAAATCTATGTAAAGACAATGTGCTGACTGCAGAGTTTGTTCCGCCACGTCTCTTCAGCTGCTAGCTTACCAGGTAGTGGCAAAGGAATGTCTTGAGGGTCCTGTCTTTAAACTATGTCTTTTGCCAAACTGAATAGTCTGGTGAGATACTGCCCAAATTAAGTCATTAATATATAACTTTTATAAAAATAACTTTTGAAAATATCCTAACATAATAACTCTGCTATCCGCAATACAGGATATTTTGCGATCAGGTATGCTTTGTAGGTCGTTATGTGACCTTCAAGATGCCGATGAATTACAAGAATACTTAAAATTGTGATCCTGTAAGGCAGCGCTTAGTTGTGCAAACATCAAGTGAACGATAAAAATATAAAGTTTAATACGACGTTTTATACTACAAAGTAAAAAAGTCTTTTCTAAGCCTCATCTAAGTAGCTTTGTACTAAAAATAGGTTCATTATTAGGATCAATTTAGATTTTTATGCGTAAAGATAACGAAATGGTTCATTGTAAGCATTCCCCAAGAGAAAAGCTTACTCAAGATAAAAGGCGTACCTTTCAAAGGTATTCTTTCCGTAAAATTGATTGCTTATGAATTATGAGCCTTCGCTAAGATATCATTGAATAGGCTTTTGAATAATACTTCGTTATTGCGAAATAGCATTGTTGAAATTGGTTGGCGTTTTAACCCAATTATTTCAGAGTACATTGTTTTTTGTAATTCTGATATTTTCCAGTTCGTTTCGTAATTAAGTTTACAATATGTTTTCATTTGTTTTTTAAAGGATCACCTCTGAAATAAAATACTCGTAATCAGACTATCTTCCACTTGCTGGAGTGTCTCAAATGTCCGTTCACCTGTAGCCTTAACGATCTGAACATCACCTCTGACACTGCAAGAAAAGTGACCAAGTATGTACCAAAATATATATAGCATATAGCTCGTGTACAGTAGACAATAATATAAAGAAATAATGCAAATGTTATCTAACCCCACACCCTCCTTCGTTACAGGTTATATATATAATTCAGTGCTCTGACATTACCATACCATGCTATTAGATAAAGGAGGGACTACTTATTTTTCGAGTTTTCAAAAATAATCTCCCGCTGGTTTTAGACATGAACCAGTGATAGATGAGAGTTATTCTTGCTTCCCATGGTCCCCCGTTGGGACAACATTATGCACGAATGTATACGTTTTTAAATTGAATCAGGCACACCCGCAGCCCTTATATTTTGTTCGTACACAAGAGACGAGATGTAATTTACTCACCCCGAGTGATGCGATTAAAAACATAAGTAACTTGCATTCTGTGTACAGACGCTACGAATACCGCCCTTATTGCAACGACTTAAAGGCTTCTACTAAGAAATTATTACCACTGATTTATAGTTGACTTTAAACTGTACGCGTTGTCGTCTTTGAATTGTCGTTTTATGTGACGTAAATGATTTTAAATTTTTCCTTGTATGAAACCATTATTATATGATTATGTTATGCTTGAATTTGCATAAGTATATTTAATCATATTCTATAAAATAAATCAAAAAAAAAATCAAAAAAATCAAAAATATTTATTACATAACAACACATTGTACATTACACAGTTGGTGGCGTCTCCTTTTAAGCATATAGATGCCTGTGCCAGGAGGCGATAAATGATAGGGTTATTTTCTTTGTCCTAATTGCCAAATATTAGAACAAGATTCTGAAAAGCAATAAAACAAGTATTTCTAGTCATCATTTTGAACATAATAGTTTTTGTGTGATTACTTTATGTGTGTTCCTAAATCAAAAAATAAAATCGAACAAAAACCCTACAAAGGTTTCTAAGACATCATTTACTAAATGATAAATAAATACGTCAATAGTTTTCACTTGATGAACAAAAACAACAATTTTATGGTCTGCTAATAATAGCCCCAGACACGACCAGATATGGATTCCTTCAGTATTCAGTGGAACGAGAAAATTGGACGTAAGTGCCTATCGTCTCGCTCGAATTGTGAGCACGAAGTAAATATACAGCTTTGGAGAGTCAAGTGACGATCATTCCATTACTTACGGCAAGTAATATAAATTAATAAATTTATTCAAAAGTTAAAATTGGTAAAAAACAGAAAAAAAAAAAAAAAAAATATAAATATATATACAAATCTTAGATTACTCTCTCTTATTCTCTCTCGACTCTTATTGGACAACAGATTTCTAATCAATATTTAACATTTTATACCAAAATAATTTGTTACTAAAACGATAATAATAACAAGTATATCTAAATTACTTAAACTCTATTATTTATTACATTAGAACAGACACAAAAAATGTCTTTTAACATGTAGTCAAATGCTATTTCAATTCACTTATTAATTACGCAATATCATTAGTATCAGCGGTATTTATACTCGTAAACATGATTTACTTGATCAAACAAAAATTACTAAATATTTTATTGTCATGGCAGTTTTGTAACGGTCGATCATTTGCGTAGATAGTCAAAACGATAATATAATAAGTAGGGCCGCGTGGTGGTCTCGCACAGGTATCAGGTATAAATTAAATATAAAAATTATAGAAGTTCTGCCTGTCAGATGAATTAGTATAAAACAAAAATAGTAATCGATACAGTATAGTAATATCAGTTATTCGAATGATAAGACGATCTCAGTCATTAGTCTGATAGTCCTCATGTGTTATACCAAGATTATGTCTAGACCTTAAAAGAGACTGTGATCTCTGAATTTGTTTGGGCTGTATCTTCTCAGAGTAGTCAGGGATGAAAAGTCAGAATTGTCAAATGTAAAAAATCTAATTCGATTGGCGGTTCTTACTTCGTAAGTAATTAGTTGAACTCATTGTTTATACTTTAACTTGCCTATAAATACAAGTGTAAGACATATGACATCAACCTTCACTGTTCCCGGGAACTGGTTTGACTGGCCCACGCCCTCTTACAAAGAACAGGCATATGATGCCCAGCATTGTGGAAGGAACGTTAATGTAGGTTATGAGTACACAAAAAAAAAACGTCGGCCAGCTAAGTTGGATTAACGCTTGGTTTCTTTGGATATTGTCCACGAGACAGAAATCTAGGTCCCTCATTTGACATAAAAGCCTTTGGGGACGTTGTCATTGTCGCTTCAAGAAATCTCCCCCGTCGACATCAGTAAAACAATCGTATGCTTCTCTCAAAAGTAAAATGTCATTTCTGTTTTGGTCGCTAGAGATTTTCTGAGAAACTTTTTACAGCCTTGAAGTATAAAATGGTTTTAAAAATTTATGTGTGATGTAAAGACTTTTGTTTGTAGAATTGTTAAACTTTACCATCGAGTTTTGATTATTCGGGCCGCGTAGCACCGCTACGCCGAAGCAGTGTTCGTAGCAATGTCCGCCTAACCGTAGCATTTTCCGCTACGTGACAAATATTTGTATGGTCAACGGATAGGCCCTTTATGGTTTATGATTTCAATAGCGTTCACATATACAGAGATAATCCTTGTTTAGGGCTGTTGATATGGTTTGTTTATTTATATACTGAGCCTCGAAATAATAATGAAACAAAATATACAGCGGGTTTCTTTTAAATAAATTAGATTCATTTTTTTTAAGGCGTCTAAATCAAACAGTTTTACGGCAAATTAGTGTCAAACTTTGATTGGATAAAACAACCAAAATAAATAATAAAAATGTTTATAACTTTTTAAGTACTGAATTTAAAATCTGGCCCGCATTTTTATGTTTGGTGCTTAAACTCGTATCATGTCTGATTATTCAGTTTCATTTGTTTGACAATGTTTTGTAAAATGTGTATTTTTCCTGTTCCGAGGTAATGTGATCATTGTTCTTGATAGAAATGACAACGATGCAGGTGATGCAGACATGCAGATGTGGGACAGAAAGAGTAAAATAATAAAAAAAACACTCTTATAACAGCTTAACTTAAAAACTATTCAAAAAAACACTTTCTCTCTCAAGTATTCGCCTTAAAAAATACGATTAACTTATTGTAAATTTACAGTCAGACAGTCTAAGGAACTTAGCAAATGGTTAATAACTTGCAAGTTAAATTGAGCCTAACCAATGGTTAACTCGGGTCAGGCGATCATAGACTATGAATATTAAATGAACTCGGCTATCTATAAATAAGAGGACCGTCCTCCTTCCCTCCAATAACAATGAAGGTACTATCTCCAATTTAGCAATTTCCTCACCAACGCTCATTGTGGTAGAATATGGCTTCGTGGACTGCAAAGGATTTCTTTGATCACTTTGAATAGTAAACTTTATCACCAGCGTCATAAAGCACAAAAGACCTTGTGGTCCAGGCTGCCCGAGGACACCCCAAGACCGTTTGATGTCAGTGACAATGTCCCTACGAACAAGTTTGCACTTTATGTGGCTGATAAAATAGGTTATTATTTAACTTCCTCAGAAAATTGAAGCTTTCCTTTCGTCTTGGCCTGGTGAGCGTTAAAAGAACTATGTTTGCTTCAATATAATTTTGTTTGAATACATTAAAAGCTTGCCGCAAAGGCTGTTTTTGATTGCGATTCTAAAAGTATTTTCACAAAATATTAAGTTCTACATGCTCACACATACACTTACTCAAACACAAATGGGGGTCACCACTCCACTTTGCTATATTTTACTGGCTTCTAGATGGTGCAAAACCTTTTTTTTTTTATGGTGTGTGGAAAATCATCAAATGACCCCTCCCGCTCTTGGGCAGAGCGAAAGGGAGTGTCAGACTTCTACTGACTAAAAACCACCCATGTTCCTTCTTAGCCCTTCATGTCGAGGCCACGGTATCTGCGAACAACCCGCAGCCCCGACGGGCATGATGCAAAACCTAACGTAATATAATTATAATAAAAGCCAAATTGAAATTGAAGCTTTTAAATGTATATTTTTAAGGAAGAGCGCTGTTCTCTGAGATACAGGTATTTATAATTCTAGTTCAGACACAGATTTCTTGTCGAGTTCCTGTTTGTATGAGCTCATTTAAGATTCTATCTTACCTGAATTGGACAAGTTACTGTTAAAACAGCTGAGCAGGTTGGTTCTGACCGATGAAAACAAACATAATTCATATAATATTGTTTCAAAGCACAAACTAATGTTAAGGGCCTATGCACACCACGTTTTTTAAACGCGCCGTCGACGCGCGTTTGTAGCGATACAGACGCGATACGCACGCAAGTCAGACGCAGCCTGTAGACCTTTGCACACCTGTATAAATACAGACGCGCGTGTGTAGCGATACAGACGCGATGCAAACGCGCGTGTGTAGCGATACAAACGCGCTGGCATTTTGCGTTTTTAAGCAGAACCTCGTCAACAGTAGCAAGATGGCGTCGGTCGAGACAGCATTGATTACATGCGCTTTGTTATTAATTTAAAAAAAAAAGAAGAAGAAAAATTACCGACGTTTTTGGGTACACCCATTTACAAGCGAGAGAAGATACAGACGATACAGACGCGCCGGTGCCGCGCGTTTGTATCGATACAGACGCGCCGGTGCTGCGCGTTTGTATCGACTGCTCTGCAAGATAAAAACGCGCCGGCGACGCGCGTTCCCAAAACGCGCGTCGACGGCGCGTTTAAAAAACGTGTTGTGCGCAGGCTCTAAAAGGTAATACGACGGGCTCTAATGATACATGAAATTCGAATTGATTTCAAAATACTGATAAAACTGAAGCTTATGACGTCGATTGTTCTCAAAATAGATATCTATTCATCGAATGGTCTAGGAATACGTATTTTAAGAACAATCGGCTTAAAGGTTTTGTTTCCAATAATAGTATCTAATATTCCTATTGTTAGAAACACAATTGTAGAGAGAGTTATTTTAATCTGCTGAATGATATATTTCAGTTTATTTTCCATTCGATGTTTATCATAATGTTGTGTATAAATGTTTATCGTAAGAAGTAAATCGTTATTCATTATATTATGATGGAGTTTAGACAGATCAGACAATAACTGCTGAAAAGTTTAAAGACAGTGGGTCAATATTTACTTCTAGTTGCAGTATTTTTTTTTTTTTTAAACTTTGCCCCACACTAGGAATTTCTCCAGTATCATGGGTGCGTTCACAAACATTTAAACTCACATACACAAATACCCAGACCCGAAACAACTATCTATAGGCCATACAAATATTTGTTCCGTGCGGGGATCGAACCCGCGACACGTAGCGCAGGAGTCAACTGCTTGAGCCACTGCGCCAACCGTGCAGTAAAATATTTGTATATTTTGTTTTAATAATATTTAGGTGTGGAAAAAAAATAACGCTAGACGACCTGTATCGCTCCATCTCTTTCTCGCACTGAACTTAGATTATAGTTATAGGTGGTAGAACAGACCCTCAATATATATGTTTGTACAGATATTGAAAAACACAACTAAAATGTGATACTTGAAACTTAACGGTAACTTAACTATTTCATATCGCGAATAACTTGTTAATACAATTCAGTTGTTTGTGCAAGCTTGATGACGTTATTTTATGCATCTGTGTATTCTCTGTGTTTAATTTGTTGCTAACTGCCGCACTCAGAGTGCTCTAATGCCAACTTAAGCCGTCCATTAGTGACGATTTAAAAATATTCACACTCAGAGTGAGCTAATGATTCATTAGTAGGCCTAATGAACCACTAAATTTAACTGGCGCTCTACCCTTACTTAGCTTCCTAATGAACGATTAGTTTGACGTTTGATGAATTTTGACAGATCAATTCGAAGGGTTTGGAGGTTATTTGTGTAGTTATTTACAAGGATTTCAAATTCTTCTTCTTCTTATCGTGTGGGCAGTAAGGTCTAACGACCCCACACACCCTAGTGTCCAAGTTCTAAACCGCCTCAAGGACCTCTGTCATGGTTTGACCACCGCCATTTGTCGGGCGGACCACCGACTCCTCGTGCCTTCCGAAGCACGGAATCATCTTTTTTATCAGAGAATCAGGTGATTCAAGCCAGCAATGTCCTAGCCAAACTTTAAGCAGCTTTACAAAGTAAACCAGCAACGTTCTAGCCAAACTGGAAGCAACTTTACGAAGTATGAAATTTTGAGAAAATGTACTGATTATGAAGAGTTTGTTGATTTTGTGTACTTTCAATTTAACATTACAAGTGTTAGGTGCCTATGTCAATAGCAAATATGTCTGATCTCGTAGAATTTATCTTTTAGATTTTCTGGTAGATTTTGTTTATTATCCCCAAAGGTATAGGAGAAGTGGGGCCAAGAAAAGTAAAGCAGAAGCCAAATTAAAACCAGCAAGACTGTGGAAACATGTTTTGGTATTTGGAATTGATGATTTCCTTGTCTTCAAGTGGGAATGGGTATCAAACTGGATACAGTTGTGGCTGTCATAAAATATGTGCATGTGCAATACTGCATAACATGGCGTTATTGGTAGAAGATTTGGTGCCAATGAACTGGGATAGCATTGATATTCAAAATGATGATGTTGTATCAAATGGTGAAAACTCCAACAGCAATGGTTTTATGGTGCAACAATCTTTGGTGGATAGGTTTCTCTCTTAATATTAATTCTTGAATGAATAAAATCCATAAAATAATCAAATAATAATCCTTTTATTTCAATACATAAAAAGAGTTAATCAGTAAGAAGGACTTGTTTTGTAATAAATTTCTTCAGTTTCTCTAATTCTATTTTAGTTTTTTTCTAATAAACATTTGTTCCTCTATTCCTCTAACAATGCTGCTTTTTTTCTTATCTGTTCGATTTACTGTAAAGAAAAAGTATAATATAAGTTACATACATAAACTCACGCCCTTTTCCCATGGGGATAGGCAGAAACCACAAAACACCACTTGCTATGATCCTTACATACTCCTTTTGCCTTGTCCACATTCATACATCTGGTCATACACGCACGCCGGTAAAGAGCCGATTAATATAAGTGAATCTGGCTATAAACGGTTCTTAACCATTACATTACATTTGACGGCACGGTTGGCGCAGTGGCTCAAGCGATTGACTGCCGCTCTGCGTGTCGCAGGTTCAATCCCAGCACGGAACAAATATCTTGTATGGCCTACAGCTACCTGTACAAATATTTGTACTGTGCGTTTTCTGGTCTGGGTATTTGTGTGTTTGACTTAATATGTTTGTGAACGCACCCACGATACAGGAAAAATTCCTAGTACGATCTACTTTTTTTTTTTTTTAAAGAAAAAAGATTGATAGTTGAAAGCCATAGTTATGTACCTGTGTTTTCAGTATTTGCATTTCCATCTTTTTCTTATTTTCTAAATTCCTTATTCTCATCACAGCCTCCCGACGAATAATCAGTACTCGGTAGGTCTACACACTTCTTGATCTGTGGTTTTGATCACTGCTGCATTTTTCTTATCACTGTTATCTAAAATGTAAATAAAGATATTTAGTATGAAGATAAGATGGATAGAGTGTGTGAGGAATGATATAAAGGAAAAAGGAATAAATGATGTGACGACTGGCAGGGCAGTATGGAAAAAAAGACGTGTTGCGCCGACAACAAATAACATGGCATAAGGGCAGGAAGATGATGATGATGAGTGTAAAGCGAATTAAACAATGTTGTATTGTAAGACAAATTTTATGTTGCGTTTTTGGGTACTTACATTAAAGAGAGAGCTTGCAGGCTTCTTATTTGTACAGCGTGCAGCGCGGGCTCCATCTTCCTTACGAACTAATACACGACCATCACGGACCCAGACATAATTGTAGTTCTTCTCACGAGCCATTTTCCTAGCATCTGCATGTATGGCTTTATTCAGAGGTAAAAGATGCTCTGAGACGAAGACAGGTTATTTGGCGCCTCCGAAGCCCAAGTGGCTTGAAATAAGTTTATCGGACACATGAGCACGTTATGTTATAGCTGTAATTAAACTTTAAAACACGAAAGATTATTTCTTGTCGGGTGAAACACAAATAATCAAACCAAACAAAATTTACATTGAAATGACACTTCTTGGACATTTTTTATTAGTGACAGTTAGCAATAAGTGATACCAAAGAAAAAAGAGTCCGGTTGCTTTATTTTATTTATATGAAAATGGCTGTTTGGCTTTGTCTTTTGTTGAAAACGATCGGTAAAAGAACTTATTTTAATTTATGTTGCTTATTTATATGCTTTCAATGTGTTTAAATAAACATTTTTTTATTTGATAATAACACATTTTCAAGTGTGGTTACACCAACTGTGTATCGATGTGCTTTTCGATAGAATGATTTGACGATACTCCGCCCTACGGATACTAACAGTTGTCATTAGCTGGTGAACCACTAATTTTTCTTTCTGGGTAGTATCGTTCATTAACGAATCTAGTGAGAATTAGATAAGGACTCATTAGAACTAATTTAATGAAGCTCTCTGAGTGCGGCAGTAAGTGTTGCAATTTAAGTAAAGAAGTTAATTCACGTACAAGTTTCTAATACATTTTCAGATATAAGTGTTGATAGAATTCTATAGCATGAAAATCTTTACTATATTTTAAAAAAGATAAGCTAAACATTATTTTTTTCATATTATTTGGTAAAACGTAAGAGGAAGTTTGTAAACAAACAATTTTAATGCCTCATATCTTTCGCATCAACATAATATATTAACAAGGTTCCTTGCACACCGCAGCTTGCAATAATTTAATATTTCAACAGCTAAGGAGAATTAATGGACCATTACCGTGAATACCGACAGAGTGTTAAAAGTTTGTGTCGCTCACAAATTAATGAGGGCCACAGGAACAAAATATGCAGTGTGACAAGCGTTATTTTATTAATTAATTTATTTATTAAGGAAAAACAAACAGTAACATATTACAGGTTAAAACAAGGCTTAAATACTAAAATATAATAAATATGTTACCCACTACGTTTTCCACAGATTACTTTAAATGATTAATAACTAGAGAGACATTTATGTATATGATATAAACTAAAATAACAGTTACAATAAGTGATGCATAATATACGAAAAGTTACACATTAATAAACAGTATAACATAACATCACGCCTGTAATTCCCGAAGGGTTGTGTAGAGTTGTGTTTATGTAGTAGATCAACATTTCGCCAGTTATGTTTAAGTCTCATGAAGCAGAGAGCGAGGCTATCATCCACCACATATCTTGGCTCTGTGCATTGAAGTTTAACCTTAAAAGATATATATGAAAACTGGTAACGATAATATATAATTAAGTAATGAAAGTACAAGAGGCTAAAAACTCAAATATATCTTATTCTTTATATACTCTACTGACTCAATGAAATAACAAGAAACTTAATATGCAGTCCCGTTTTCGCTATGGTGTATATTTTAGAAATACGCCTACTCGTATGCGCGTCCTTACACACTTGGCGACCACAGCCTCGCGTGATGAGCTGTGTCACGACTCGACTTAACTTTATCACACAGTTGAGACAAAAATGGATAAAGTTTCAGTTTAAATTGCTTTTATTCGAGTCAGTACATGTATTGCCGGCAGGCACCGCTTACATGCTATAAATTTTGTAAGAATACGAAAATGTAAACGTTATCTGGTTTTATTTGTGAGGAAATAAGTTTTATGCCAACGAAAATCACGAGTAACTGAGGCAATTATAATTTTTGACAATATATTAACCGTCACTCACTGGACGCAAGGAAATCGCCGTCAGGTAGACCGCTGCGGAGGTGGTGTGACGTTCTGGTTCTGTTTGTGGGGCAAACATGGTCAGATATTTCACAATACAGAGGTTTTGAAGGAGAAAGGGTAGGCCACAGCAGCGGGATACACAAATAGGCTAACAAAAAACAAACAAACGTATGTATTAGTAACAGTCGTATGAAAATGTAATGTGAATGAAACCTGCATTACTATAGAATTCAATTGTTTGCAACAATACCTACAATAATATATAGTATACTGTAGTCGAACTTTGCAGTGAGATTTATAGTGGGAGCAACCGAAGCCTGGCATAACTTGCGTAATAGTGAAATCTAAGTTCAGTGCAATTATTTTAATAGCGCTCCGATGCAGCTGTGCTTTATTGACTTTGGGTAACTTTGACACCGATGTTATTAGAATACAATATAATGTTTTCAGGTAACAAAGACCCATAGATTAATTATTTGCTCCCAATGGTTAGATTTTTTTATTTGATATAATATGACTATTCTAAACATAACAACATATATAAACTAAACTAAATAGATAAATAAATAAATAAATATAGAGAAATACCTTAACCTAAATATACATACATACTAATAATACAGATAATTGTTACATAATTATGTTATTGGTAATCAAAATTACTGTTCGGATTTCGATGTGTATATTTTGTGTATGCCTTGGAATAACCAAACAAAGAGATCACATTTTCGACAGGAATCCTAAAGTCCAAACGAATGTAGTTTTGACCTAAAGCGAGAGAGAGAGAACGAGAGCAGAGATCAGCATATTCCTCATATTAAACAACTTTCCCAAAGAACCTCAATTTCAATTCTTGAAAGAAATAATATTTTCTGTACGGCATGTATGTAAAGCATTTTTGTCCCGCATCTGATATGCGTTTATCGCCATCCCGTATAAAGCAAACCCGTATATTTTGTTTATTTGAATAACTGTACTATTTACTATTTCTCAACCACCATTGTTCAATTACGTATCTTTCAGCAACCGTCATATAAAAAACAAAATCCCACACAAAGGACAGTCGAGTCCCGCAATCATTTTTATTTCCCTTCGGAAGCAAGGCGAAGGCTCGATGAAAGGACATGTAGTTTTTACTCATGGTCCCATAGTTTCAAAACCCCGGAGAATTTATGGTATGGTCAACTAACGAAAAAGATTTATGTATTTGGGAGCTGGTTGCTATTTGTCTCTGTCCTTTTCAACCCCATTGCATGTATATGGTGTGACATGAAGATTTAGAACGTTATTTTAAATATTCATTTAAAACTACGAGTATGAAACTGAATAGTGGTTTGTAAAAGATAAAAGATGGGCAATGGACTGGGTGAGTTTTTAAAAGCAAAACAAAGAAGCTTGTAATAATGTTTTTA
This sequence comes from Diarsia brunnea, assembly GCA_949774965.1. NCBI lineage: Eukaryota > Metazoa > Arthropoda > Insecta > Lepidoptera > Noctuidae > Diarsia > Diarsia brunnea. The sequence continues at coordinate 16,750,682 of OX459001.1, forward strand.
AGATTTTTTTGTTGATATTGTAGGAAAAGATCTCATTCCGCAAAATAATACAAGTAGAAGTAAATGTTTGGAAAAATCTTGTGTTGTACATTCCTAAACAAAATCTTGCCTCATACATATTCCTCGAAAACTCTCTTTCTAAGAACAGTAAACTTCATCGTGTGAATTAAACGAAATCAGCATGCGAGTGTGAGTCCTCAATAAAAAATGTACAGAGCCTCAAAAAAAATGTACGGAGGTTCTAAAAAAAATGTACAGAGGTTCTAAAAAAAGTACGCAATGCTGAACGTTCGCAGCTTCGCTGAATATTTTATTTATCTCGTTCGAGTTCGATTGCTGGTTGTGTGGGCTCGTATATCATATACTTGGCAGATTTGTATTTTTTCTTTGTACTGTTTGATGAGGGTGTGTGTTTGTTAACTAAAAATAAAATGTGTTTGAATTTGAGCACTGATTTCGTGGAATATTCGTTTGGTTGAACATGTAAAAGGCCTACGTTTCTGGTGTTCGGATGAGAGGAGAGAAGTTATTGCAAGAATCATGTCAAACGATAAAAATATTTTCGTACCCGCTGGTATGAATATGGCTTTAACTACCAAACTCTTCCAATTGATTTATGATCTCAGTTTTTCACAGCTATCGCCAAGTTACTGCTAACAATTAAAATATAAAGTGCGATGCAGAGAAACGCACTTAACCAAATCGAAAAATAAAAAAAAACGTTCATCGTACTACTAACCCACAAAACTTCTTTGACGTTATGCCAAAGGCATTCTTCACGGAAATATGTCCGTCCCAATTTACATTGTATACAGTGTGGAACGAATTTTCTAAACTATTACTTTGCCCTCGGCTTTGACAACGTGGAGGACGAAAAAAGATAAAATATTTTTTACATTTTTTTTTGCAAAATCATGAATTTCGTTTCGGCATTTCCCCTGCAGTGATATGTCAGTAACCATGTATACATTTGTTTGTTTGTGTCACTGAATACAATGTTGGTTCATAGTATATTTGTTATATGAGTTATATATATTGCGTTGAATGCATCGAGGTCGTGTATCCTGCAATGCGTAAACCATATTCTGTTCGCCAAACTTTTGACCGAGAAACAACGTCCTATATTAATACCTCTCTTTGGCAGATTTAAGTTCCGTTTTGGGCAAACTACGGGATAAGTTCTGTTCTATATTAAATTGGTTGACATATACTCACAATAAAATCCTAGTTCAGAGAAGCATTTTGTAAGATATGATGAAATATGTAGATTTTCCTTCCAAGAACGTGATATTCCCCTGATTTTTTTTAAACTTTTCTGGTAAATGCCATCAATGAGGGAACGAATAATTTAATAGCGTAGCAGATGATATTAAATTTCATCTTAATTTACAAACTTCAGAAATTAAACCAACGGGCACAGATGCAGTGAAAATATTACTTCTGAAAACTTTTTTCAAAAATAGTTGTCATAATTAGTGCTTCTTAGTGCATATTTTTCTTTCTTTATTTTCTTTTCTTTCTTTCTTCTTCTTGTATCGTATCGGGATGCAGCTGAATATCAGTTCTTGGTACTTAAAGTGACTGCCTATCTGAGCTCCATAACCCGGTTAGTACTGGATTACCCATTGGTAAGACTGGTTGTCGGACTTTCGGGCTGCTGATTGCTTGTAATGACTATATTTAAATGATAGCCGGTTTCAACGGCTTAATGTGCTTTTCGAGGCACTCAGGAAACTCGGTTTGTTATGAAACACAGCCATAGAGCTCGTGTTAAGCGTTGCCTCTTAATAGTCTAATTCTCTTCATTTTTAAATCGTATTTGTATTCATCAGTATAAACACAACGTTGTCATTGGTTTATATGCGTAAATCTATTTAAACAGTTCGTATATATAATGACTTTGTACATATAAACATGAGAACTATTTGACTTTGTACTAAGTTTGTGGTTCGTCTCGCGCCACATCTTAGTTTACAGTCACGGATGCGGAGTTATGCGGATGAAGTCAACTTGTCTACTGAAACTAGTTTGTCTAAAGCAAATTATTTTATTTTGGCACCAGAGGCTGAGAATTAAATCTGTGAACGGAAGTGCTGGGTTGGAGTTAGGTTGATATTTTGGGAGTTGCGGTTCAGTTTTAATTAAATAGGCATAGTTAGCGGTACATGTTCCGCTAACCATGCTTTTTTATTACTTTTAATACTAGTTGTTCCGTATGGTGTCGGACGTAAAGAATAGCACCATCCCATATCTTTCCGTGAGAGGCGACTAAGGGACTTACCAGAGAATGGGCAGTAGCGTTATCTGTGCCTTCGCAACAACCATACTGCGATCGCCAACCCGCCTGCCAAACGTGGCGATTATGGCAAATCCCTTATGGAGGCTTATGTCCAGCAGTGGACGTCTTTTGGCTGAAGGGATGATGATGATGACAGTTGTTCAGGCCGTTAAGCGTCTGATAAAGTGCTATTTTACATACATGCATGACACGATTTTTTCCTATGGGTGTAGGCAGAAACTACAGAACGCGACCTGCTACGATCCTTACATACCCCTTTTGCCTTGTCCACGTTCATACATGCGGTTGTGCGTAATACCCACCACCTGACCTTTTTGTAGAACATCACCAATAAGGTTGGTGTATGTCCTTCTAGGGCGTCCCTTCCCGGTGTTCCTACATCTGCATTGTTTATATCGTTTGTTAGTCGCCTTTCACTCATCCTCTCCACATGACCAAACCATCTAAGGATACTCTTTTGAATTTTTGTCACGATAAGACTCGTGACAAAAATTCAAAAGAGTATCCTTAGATGGTTTGGTCATGTGGAACCGCAACGTTCTCGTATAACCTCATTCCTCAGTTTAGATATCATTCAGAGTTACACCACACATGCTATTTTCATCCTACATTATTTTGTAGTGTCAAGTATCAAGGAGGTGTTTTCAGAGCCTCGTAGTTTTAAAATAAACTAGCTGGTACCTGCGGCTTCGTCCGCGTCAAATTAATGTACTTAAACCTTCCTCGAGAACCCTTCTATCTATTGGTGATAACCGCATAAAAATCGGTGCAGTAGTTTTTGAGTTTATCGCGAACAGACAGACAGACGCGGCAGAGGACTTTGTTTTATAATATGTAGTGATAACCGCTTTTTAGTAGTTCAGTCCTAAATCGGAATACAACTACAATTTAATCCCAGTCCCATATTTTCAAAGAAAACAGAATTGGTTCTGCGTTTGCTACAAAAGATATTGGAACTGCCGCGAGCATAGAATTGGGATATTACTTTGTCAAAATCAGAAACTTTCGTGTTCGTGGAAAAGAAAAGAACGATTTGTTCATATTGTTTCTTTTTTGAGGAAACTAAATAATATATAAACTTAGCAATGTGCCTTCTTCATAAGTTGTTACATAAAGTTTCAGGTTTAGAAAGAATTTGGGACAGGCCTCGGCACGGAAGTGAGATGTGTAGGTTATTAAAACATTGTTTATAGTTTGACTGCCTCGTTGGTCTAGTAGTTGCGACTTCTGTGCATGAGGTCCTGTGTTCAATTCCCAGGTACAGAAAAGTCCCGTCGGGACTGCGGGTTGTTCCAAAGAGATACCGCGGCCTCGGCACAAGGGCTAAGAAGGAACATGGGTGGTTTTAGTCAGTAGAAGTCTGACACTCCCTTCCGCTCTCCACAAGAGCGGGAGGGGGTTATTTGATGATTTGACCCCCCAAAAAAAAGGTATAGAAAAGTGCTATTGAGTTTTTCATCAGGATTTGTTCAGTAGTAGCCGCGGAGCCTCGATTTGTGCCCAGTTGATGGCAAAAGACTTGCCCTCTATAACATGGGACTTAAACATAACTGGCGAAATGTGGGTGTACCTGTTTTTTTTTTATTTCCATGAGGTGTACTAATGGGAACCTCTCTGCCTTACCCTTCGGGGATTACAGGCGTGACATAAAAAATGAAATGTGTAGTGGAATTGTGTGGTCGTACCCACAGGTTGATCAAGTTGATTTGGCTTATAAATAAAAGTACAAATTGTGAATTGATAGAATAAACGCATGTACCCTTATAACAGTGACGCTCTTACCCTTTGAACAAATATACGCGTATATACGTGGGTATATAGTTTTCCGTAATATAATAAAACCCAAAAAACGTGTTAATATTTAGCTCCTAAATCCAACGTACGTAAATCCCTAGAACACATTACAATGGATCCCTATACAAAGGTAAATTACATAACTTTGAATGTAATATTCTATTATTACTATAATATTATAATAATATGAGATCATGATACGAATAGTAAAACCACAGGGCTTTTTATGTGTACAGGAAAGTTTCATGTAAATTGAAGCATAACTTTTTATGATAACTTATGTGAGACATCATACGCATTTGAAAGCATCTTGAGTGCCTACCTCCATATTATATAAAAATACATACCTACAGTTAAGAACATCCGATAAAATGAACTATCAAACTATGAAGTTATGAAGTCACTACGTGTGGTCAATGTGCCGTTGATGCTCAGTTGTTTGCAAATAGTTCATAGCCCTACTAAAAACCACCCATGTTCCTTCTCAGCCTTTTGTGTCGAGATCGCGGTATCTCTTTCGAACAACCCAAAGCCCTGACAGGATGACACCATACTCATGTGTAAACAGTACTCCTGTGCTGTTCTTCAATAAATCAGAAAACGATTTCTAATGAGCTCTATACACGTATAGAATAACGGGACTTACAAACCTCGCGCACTATACAGGCACGACCACGACTTGTCGCATGCATTATAAGCCTATAATGTTCCCACGGCTGGGATATAGGCCTCTTCTCTAAAAAAGGAGCCCATAACGCTGCCCCAGTACGGGTTGGTAGATGGTTGTTGGTTACGTGCCGATGTTTTCCTTCACCGTTTTGAGACCATTGGTAATGAAATGAGTTACGCAAAGTAATGCGCCTGCTTGGGTTCGAATCCACGACTTACTGCTCATTAGTCGGGGCCGCTACCACTGTGCGACCACTGCTCTCCGACTGGTCGGTTGATCGGGTGTTAATTTAAACTGGTCGGTTACCTGGTTGTGCGACTAAACTAAACCTTCCTGGTCGAACATCAAATGGCCAAAAGTCGTGTCGTGGCCGCGTATATCGCGAGATTCCCAACCTTTTTATTTTTCTTTGGGGGCTGGGAAATCATCAAATAACCCCTAGTAACCCCGCTCTGGGCAGAGCGAAAGGGAGTGTCAGACTGACACTCCCTTGACGGCACGGTTGGCGCAGTGGCTGAGCGTTTGGACTGCTGCGCTGAATGTCGCGGGTTCGATTCCCGCACGGAACAAATATTTGTATGACCTACAGATAGTTGTTTCGGGTCTGGGTATTTGTGTATGTGAGTTTAAATGTTTGTAAACGCACCCACGATACAGGAGAAATTCCTAGTGTGGGGTAACGTTTTTAAAAATAAAAAAAACTGACTAAAAACCACCCATGTTCCTTCTTAGCCCTTCATGTCGAGGCCGCGGTATCTCTTGCGAACAACCCGCAGCCCCAGATTCCCAACCCTTCTGTCAAAATACCGAAAGGGTGTTTGCGTTTCAGTTCAGTGGGCAGTGAAAATTGTTTTACAGCTTGTTGAATCAACTTCGCACTATGGTAATAGTTTTTTGGAGACTACAGTTGTCGGTTTTGACCTAAATTGAACAACGATAGTTTTTTTATGCGATTTCGGATACGGTGTGTTTATACTGCCTGTTTATATTATTATTTCTAGGATCGAAGAAGCATTGCGGTCTTAAGTCAAACAAAATATATTTCCACGTATTTTCTGCACAGTTACTGTAGTCTTACTACCATACGACGGACGGTTTTGACGGCACGGTTGGCGCAGTGGCTCAGCGACTGGACTGCTGCGCTGCGTGTCGCGGGTTCGATCCCCGCACAGAACAAATATTTGTATAGCCTGCGGATACTTGTTTCGGGTCTGGGTATTTGTGTATGTGATTTTATATGTTTGTGAACGCACCCACGATACAGGAGAAATTCCTAGTGTGGGGCAACGTTTTTAAAAAAAAAAAAAATACGCTTAAATAAAAACCTTCAAATTAGATTTAAAAAAAAAACATCTGGTCACCATAAACGTAAGTTTTCATTCGTGTCCCTGCCAAGTTTCCTTGTTACTGTATCTGAAACCTTCAAAGTTTCAACGGCAATTAAGCCTTACAATATTGATGGGGACTTGAATGATGTATGCCCACGGGCCTGTGGGGAAGATATGTCCTTCACTCTTTGTTTAGACTGCTGTGGTATTTATATGAAGGAGTTTATAAAAGGAGGTTGGGAGTGGTAGTGGTATTTTTATATCAGTGAATTTGTTCTGTATTTAATTACTTTTAACATTAGGTATTTAAAATGAGGCTGCAACGTTGGTTTAGTGGTCGCAAGGGCTGAGCACGAAGTCCTGGGTTTGATTCCCAGGGCGGGCAAAGTGTTATTGGGTTTTTCCTGATGGAATTTCTCAGAAACAGCCACGGAGTCAGAATTTGTACCCGATTGATGGACATAGGCTCGTCCCCTATTACGTGGGACTTACGTAACTGTCGAAATGTGGGTGTACTATCAGGTTCAGGGCACACCCCTACCTAACCTGTCTGGGATATACAGGGTGTAAATCAACCCATAACACAGCCGTCAACCAAGCATTCTGTACATCAAACTAAGTATCCCTACTCAATTTTTTTTGCTGGGAAACGATTTTTTTTTTTGGGGTCAAAAATCACATTTTACAATAAAACTCCATGTAGCACTCTTAAAACATTGTGATAGTGGATGCTTTGAATAATAAATGGGTCATGGAGGTATTTTAAGTAAAGTTATAACCTGAAAAACTAGTATTTACAAAAACAGCTGTGAAAAATTTGGAACTTTGACCCCCAATATCTCCGTAACTAGGAGGTTCCCAGGTATGGTCTAGAACAAAAAAATGATCGTAGTGGTGGGGAGAACAAATGCCCTTCGTTTGCGTTAAGGGTACTTTTACACCCTATATATTGAGTTTTGGTAGTAGCAGTTCTTTTTAACCGATTTCAAAAAAGGAGGAGGTTATATGTTCGTGTGTATGTATTTTTTTTTTTTTTTTTTTATGTATGTTACCTGATTTCTCCTCCATTTGTGAACCGATTCTCAAAATTCTTTTTTTATTTGAAAGAGTATACTTCTGAGGTGGTCCCATTTAAATTTGGTGAAGATCTGATCCTGATCTTCGGAGATATACAATAGAACTCTTCAAAAATAGACGGCAAATCTGTCGTGATTGCTGCAATCGCTTGGATGTTTATTGTTTATACAACATCATGACGTAACATCACGCCTGTATGATCTGAGGGGGTACGCAGATGTGTACACCCAGATTTGGACAGTAAGATATTATGTAATGTTCCATTTTTGGGGATAAATAAAACCTATTATTTGTTTGGGAACAACTAAAAATGGAAAAATAAAAAACTTTTTGGCAAAAAATAAAACCGACTTCAAAAACACCAAAAAGTGAAAAATAAACTTCTGAAGAAAAATCACCTTCTGAAGTCGGTGGCAAAAAAACGAAATCAAACAAACAAATGTCACCGACTTCAGAAGCTGATTTTTCTTCAGAAGTTTATTTTTCACTTTTTGGTGTTTTTGAAGTCGGTTTTATTTTTTGCCAAAAAGTTTTTCTTATATCAGTGGATATGTTGTTGGAAATGCAACTAGAAACAGAACTTATCCACTGGGATAATGTTCTGTTTTTAGTTGCATTTTTACTTAGTTATTCATGAATTTCGTTAGCTAAAACCATTTGAAACAAATTGATTGCCGTTTCAATGTTTGTTTGGATGTTGTTTTTGTGGCTATGACGGCTAAACGAATTTGAATATTTTATGTAAAAGTTCAATGACCGGGTTGCGGTTAAACTAGTTTCCAGTCATAGGTCGTTTTTTAAAAGTCTGAAAATGGGAATTCCAATAAATTTCATTCGAACTACAACCTCAACCAACATTTTCTAACACAATTATCAGCTCTCCTCATCTAATTTACTACAAAACCGTACACTTCAGATATCTAACATTATGTTAAAACGAGACGCAATGCGGAAACCGAAACGTGAGGGGGGAGGGGGAGGGGAGGACTTCGTACGCACTTCCTGCCTCGTACTTTCAACCTTCTACTTCCGCGTTGAACCTTAAATTATGTTTATCGCAGGACTTTTTGTTAAAATGTCTCCTTTTGGCTAATAGAATAATATATTCTGTTTAATTTAGGGATCGATTTTGGAGTCCTTTTGACACAGTGCAAATGGCTGAGGCGTTTGTCCGCGTTATTTTTTTTGTAATAAGTTGTAAAATTCTGTAAGTCCGGACTTACCCATGGGTATCGCATTACCTAGTACTAACTGGGTTGTGGAGTGTTGTTAGATATTGTATTTATGGCATTCGCCCGATGTAAAACACTGGTATTCAACTGCATTCCGTTTTACTGGAAACCGACCCGTATAAAGATTGGTAAAGGCTAGGCAGATGATGATGAATTTGTAAAATGTGCGCATAAAGGAAGACTGCAGTAACTTTAGATTTATTTATACAGTTACTTCATCTTCACTTCCTGATCTTAGAGTAAAAGAAAAACAGAATATTTTATCCTACTTGTTATTCCACACACATTTCTAAACCATGAGGAAAAGAGCGTTGAAACAGTCAAGCCATGACAGGTTGGGAACCCTCTCTAAATCACTGTACAGTCCAATTGTATTATCTTTAACCTTGCTAAAGGAATTTTCAATTTGAAGTAGTTCTTTGGGACTAAAATTCAAGGACTGGACAGTAACATTGAAGTGTTGGTTGTCCAGCGGTGAGATGGGCAGATGACATTCTCCCCATCCTGCGAATATCCTATAGCCTTTACCCAGCAGTGGGTGAAGTCTGGCTGTGAATGATGATGATGATGATGATGAAGCTTTTTCGCAAAATAATTCCTTCTGACGTTAAGTACTTGGTTTACTTAACGTAACTTGGTTTTTCAAATAACGATGTTTACCTTTACCATTTTGAAACCAGTTTTGATGAATAATCTACAAATATTATAGTGCCGGAGTGGGTTTTGAACCTGCAACACGTTAACCCTAAAATACCTGCTTTATCCCCCTTATTTTCTGAATATGTTAATTAGGTTATCCTTAACTTGAATTGGTAAGTATAAAACTTTTGCTTTAAGTAGGCACCAGTACCAACTATGTTGATAATTATAAATTCATCAAGTTGGTACTAATCCTAGCGTCTTACTGATCAAGGGAATTAGTAAGCTTCTTTGAAATTGTAGGGAAATCGACAAGTTTACCCTTTTCAATTAATTCATGGCGTAGCTTTCGGTATTCCAATAATCCCGCAGCTTTTTGGGGGTTAAAATTTAATTAGATATTGAGTTTGGCGTTGCTAATTAAAATTTATTTTTAGAAATATGAAATTGGTGAATTTTAAAGTTTAAGATTTATTTACATTTTGATGTTTTAGTAATTTAGAAATAAAATAAATAATGTTCCATTCTAATAAATTTCAAAATAAGAAAGTAACTTTGCCTTTTCTCTTATCAGCTAAACAGATTTCGATAAAATTAAGCACATAGGTTAACCATAACGTGGATTAGGCCATAACAATATGTCATAATTATATTGCTTTCATCATTTTCTTTATAATATTATTAGGAAATATAGGTGTTTAAAAGTTAAATAAGATATTCTTCTGCTCCAATAAACTTTAATAGTTACACCACAAACAATTTTACTACCGTTATAAACTTTATTAGATTAATTTTATTACGACCAGATACTCCAAGTATTTTAACAACCAAAGAAATTAAAATTAATTAATTAAGTGCATTTAAAATTTCATAAGCTGTGTGAAATATTTATTTAATTATTCAGTATGCGTAGTCTCGTTATAAGTACGCGTGATGAATATTCATAGTGCTGTCGTAAGTGAAGATTTTATTATCAAAATGAGCTGGGTTTGGCAAATCTTTAATTAGCTCTTGATTTAGTATTGGGAAGTTTATGTAAGCGAAACTTCGTACGTTTTGTTGTATTTTATGTATTTGATTATTCAGTTAATGAATATTAAAATAATAAATAATGTTAGAAGTCATAATTTATTGCAATGTACACAATTTTAGTTTTAAATTATACAATGTACTAGTCTGCACAACTGTTACGGTAGGATATGGTTTTGAGAAAATAAATTATTTAATTTCTATGTATGCTAGAGCTTAACTCACGTGGTACGAAAATCAAAGAAAATATGTATTTTATATTTCACCTTTCGCATAACAGTTAGTTAGGGCAGAAACACTGGGATATAAACTTCTTTACCTACGGTTTTTTTTAACCTAGAAAATGTTAACGAAGTTATGTAGGAAACATAACTTCGTTAGAATGATCTAAGTTAAGACGTATACTGAAAATTATTTCAGTGTGAAAACACTAAAAATATTACAGTATCAATTTAAACTTAACTTCAGCTCTTCATCTGCATAATTTTATTACGACGATATGAATACCAAACCGTACATAACTGAATTATGTAAAGTACAGTTTGACTTACAAGAGTGACACTAAAACTTCACACATTTACACACAAGTAGGTATAACTTTACCTCAACCTTAACATGTTATAACATAACATAACATTACGCCTGTAATCCCCGAAGGGTTAGCCAGAGGTGTACCTAATGGTACACCCACATTCGCCAGTTATGTTAGTCTCATGTTATAGAGGGTGTGCCTATTGCCATCAACCGGGTACAAATCCAGACTCCGTGACTGCTACATTACTGATTACATTTTTGATGGAAAAACCCAATAACAATTAGCCCGACCCGAGAATCGAACCCGTGACCTTATGCCCAGCAGTCACTAGCTACACCAACGAAGCAGTACAACCTTTTTTTTTTTTGGTGGGTGGAAAATCATCAAATAACCCCACCCGCTCTTGGGCAAAGCGAAAGGGAGTATCAGACTTCTACTGACTAGAAACCACCCATGTTCCTTCTTGGCCCTTTATGTCGAGGCCGCGCTATCTCTTGCGAACAACCCGCAGCCTCGACGGGAAGCAGTACAACCTCACGTCAACCTTAAAATATTATAATGTGGGTAATATTATTCGTGAACTTAGCACATATTCCGACACTTTTCAGCGGGTTTCATTTCGGTGACGTGCTTGAGCGATCTGTAATCTTGCGAAACCCCGGCTTAGTATGTCAAGCTTTGTATATTTTTTTATACAAAATACCGAAAGTGTATTTTTTTCGTGGAAAAATAAATTGACGTGTAGTGGCACAAATTTAACTGTGGTTTCAAAATATCAAAGAACCAGAAAAAAATTAACTACTTAAATAATAAATAAATAAATTATTTTCTCAAAACAGAAATGGCATTGTGGACGAAAGAATGTATAACTATACATTCTTTCGCCTCTGCCTAACCATCAAATACTTTTGTTTTTTTTTGGGGGTGGGAAATTATCAAATAACCCCTCCCGCTCTTGGGCAGAGCGAAAGGGAGTGTTCTGACACTCCCTTTCGCTCTGCCCAAGAGCGGCCTCGACATGAAGGGCAAAGAAGGAACATACCCATGTTCCTTCGGTTTTTAGTCAGTAGAAGTATGCTTCTACTGACTAAAAACCACCCATGTTCCTTCTTTGCCCTTCATGTCGAGGCCGCGGTATCTCTTGCGAACAACCCGCAGCCACGACGGGACCATCAAATACCTTATACATTAATTATTATGGTAATACTTTTTGTATAATTGATCTCTATTCCTTTCAGATGCATCAGCTCCGCTTATCTATCAGTATTATTAGTTAATATACCTACTTATCACACTATATCACACTAATCACACTATCACGCTAATCCTACTATCCTACTAATATTATAAATGTGAAAGTTTGTGAGAATGGATGTGTGGATGTTTGTTACTCTTTCACGCATAAACGGCTGGACCGATTTGGTTGAAATTTGGTAAGTAGATAGGTTATACCCTGGATTAACACATAGGATAGTTTTTATCCCGATTGTATCTTCCCTTGGGATAATTTTCGAGTTGTAGCGGGCGAAGCCGCTGGCAACAGCTAGTTTAACATACAATCAAAACAAAAAAAAAATGCAAATCAATGTGACGTAACCAAAAAAGCAACACCATTTCATTTTATTAGAGAAAACGTAACACGAAAGTCATTTTACTACAGTGGCCCTCATCACTGTACACAACAACTTAAACTGTACCTTCTCACATTCAAATACGGTTGGTTTTAGGAAGTCGGAGGTTTTCAGGAATTGTCCCTTTACATTCGCCGTACAGTGTACACTGCCGTTCAGATTAACGACCCGCTGTGTGTCGACGTTTCAACAGACACACGTCAGGTACAGAATTTGAGCAGTGTATGTGTATTTGGATTGTATGAAGTTGCTCATACTGCCAACATTGACGTAGTTTCGGAGAATGGTAAAGTTGGTGGAAGTTCATTGGGTGGGATCGTTGACACATACTGCAATTATTTATGCTGCAAAATGACTTCGCCTTCAATTCCAGAAGTGTTAGGCCGAGGAGTAGGTACCTAATAGTACACCCACATTTCGCCAGTTATGTTTAAGTCTCTTGTAATTGGGGGCGAGCCTATCACCATCAACATATCAGTCTATTGCACAAACTTAGAATCCGTAACTGCTACTAAAAAATTCCAGATGGAAAAAAAATTTTCGAATGGTGAACCGAACCCTGGACCTGATGCTCAGTAGTGGCGCTTGCGACCGCTAGACCAATGAGGCAGTCAAATGCAAAGTATTTTCATTTGCCAATACTGACTAACACTGAAGTTCCATGTTTGACATGCTATGGTATGAGATAAAATATTTATCTCCTGTAGTTATATCACCTCCAATTTCTTAGGAGAGGGATGGGCTATAATCTACCACGCAAGCCCAGTGTGGGTTGGTAGATGTCACATGTCTTCGATTTTTTTGGTTTGATGTTTTCCTTCATCGTTTTGAGAGCAATTTCAAGTAAGTAAATAAAATGTCAGCAATATTTTATTAAGCTATAAAATAGTTATTTTTCAAGAAATGTGAGCTTTTCTATAGTTATTTGTGAATGGAAGAACCCATTAAGCCATCACCAGTGCGCATTAGCTCAATTTCTATGCAAAGGAGTGATTTATTGTTCTCGCCTGAATTGTGAAGGCTTGCGATAAAACTATATTTAATAACTCCCATTTTAACGGGGGTAAGAAATTGTGCATGGAAAATAGGATTATATCTGTGACAAGTCGATTTTTTTGAATGGATTTTATATGAGTGGAAACCGTGGTGGAAATACAATTTTGAACCGACGAAAAATGTATAATATACATTTTTCACAAAATCAAAATCAAAAGTCATTTATTCAAACTAGGCTGATAATCAGCACTTTTCGAACGTCAAAATTTACTTTACTTTACTCATTTACAAGTGACAGTCCCCCAAAACGCCCACCCTTCGACACTTCCTAGTGTTTTTTGCTGGAAAGAAGAAGTGGCGGAACAAACTCCCCAGCAACACATCTGTCTGTTTGGTTAGAAGAACCAGACTCGATACAATAGAAAGGTGTAACTTAATATTACGATTGATTACAGACACAAGTCAAAAATAAAAATGTATATAATAATAAAAACATAAAAAAGACATAACATGTCAGTAAACTAATTTTGGAGAAAGAACATAAATAACAAACAAACATTGTCTTGTGTTCAACTCAGCGACCAACTATTCCTATCATTTAAGTAGTCGTTAATGGAATAGTAAGCTTTTAAACAAAGATTAGATTTTACTTTGGCTTTAAATGCATTAAATGGCAAGTCTAGACACACATATTATGTGAAAGCCCAAATACATTTTTCGCTGGTTATTAAATAAAAAACGACGAGATATTAAAAATAGCAGGAATTGACTGGTTAGAAACGACAAACACCAGCAAAAAAGGATGAAGCCTATACCCGTAAGAGGTCATGACATTACATAAACTTTTCATTTAATTTTCTTTTGTTACTGTCTTAGAAATAAAAAGGTTTATTATTTAAAAAATAACATCTGTTTCCTACAAAGCAATATCTACAGTCCTACACGGTCAAAATGTACGAAAGATCACCTTTTTTTAATTTGGCCGTTAAAAACATTCTATACACTAAATACGTGTAACCGTTTTAGCGTCGGGCGGTGTCCTTTTCACCTTTTATAGGGAGTAAAACTCTGCAGTTGGGAAAATAAATAAAAAAGGTATTCGCGCAACCCTGGGATTAAGCTGGCCTACCAATTAATGTTTTACTACCATTAGCCCGAATGTAAAAATATAAATTATGTAGGTACTTTAGCATCAAAGCTCAGACCAAAAACCTAGAATTAATTTACTCTCAACAAATTATACAGAGCAAAGCCCAAAATAACCGAGATCGTATATTTTTACTCCCCAAAGTGTGTTTTTATGCAAACACTTGTGCTATAATGAGATCGTTTAAATTACCGATAACATCTAAACTACCCTCCGACCACAAGTAAGATTAAAATTTGATTATACCTCCAGCCTGTATAGAGAAAATCTTGGGATATTTTTTAAGATTTACTTTCCCAATATCGCTATATAAATGTTCGCAAATGATTCCCTAAGGCGATTTCCTTTAGCTGCTCGGGAAAATATTAGAAAGGGCTCTCTCTCGGTTTTGCATTATTGTAGCAACTGATTACGGCTTTGAAATTCGTATTCGACGATGTCCAAAATTTCGAAGAATTCCGAGTAATCGTATCAGAATTCCGGAAGAAATAAACCTATTAGAAATGGATCAAGTAGATCTTAGTATATCAAATCTTCGAGTAAATGATTAAATATTAATTTTGGATAGAAATCTTGGTTGGAATTTAATTACAGTGAACTCCCTAGAGATGCGCTTCCAGAATTGCACAATTTCCCTCGCCGTGCACTCATGCGATTAAACCGTTACCGGCGTAGTCTGAACGATGTATCTTCATCAGACATTGTATGATCTTTCTTTACGTACACCTGTGTAGTTACGTTATAGTTATGATTCGCTCTAAGAACAGCGGGCTCAAGGTCTTGTTATCAACGATCTTATAAATTTCCTGCAGTTTCTTCATCGTCATTTATCGGTTAGTTAGATTAATAGGCAATCAAAATAAAATAACTTTGAAATAGACTCGATATTTCGACACAAATTCTCTAGAATTCTTTCTGATTCACAATATCTTAGTCTGTACCAGGCAAAAAGTATTCATAACTTAACCCATATTAACTTGAAACCTTGCATATTATTCTTATGTTTAAAACTTAAAAGCTTTCATTTTAGTCTTATATTAGTGCGAGAATAGTACATTTTGATACATGTGCGGAAAGTTTTTTATTGCATTCGAGGCGGATTGAACATCCGAGCCGTACGGCGAGGGTGTTCATGGGGTCGAGAAATGCAATAACAAATTCCCACGTGTATCAAACGACGTTTTTCAATACACTTTCGAAGAAATTAACTAATAACGATACATAAGTATTTTTGTCATCAATTTTTGAGACTATGATTTCATTTGCTTTTTTTCCGCGGTTTGATTTCGCCAGATTGAAGAAGAAGCAAAGGTATGAAGCCGCTAAACGGCCTCATAGGAAAAATATAAAATTCAATTTTTTTCAAAATTAAGAACACTAATAAATGTTTCCTTTTCATAAAAGTAAATAATTGTTTAAAATAATCATGTTTATTTATAGTATTCTTTTTACAAACATAATTTAATATTTAAAAAAAATTATACTGTAAAGACGCAAATCAAATTGACGTAATTAATATAAAACACTGCCGACTCTATAGTCGGTGATGATTTTTTTTTAATTTCCTAGTTTTAATCGATTTGGACATAATATAAGGTAGAGTTATCTGTGGTAATTTTCTTTCCCGCCCTTGGTTGCGGAAAAATAAGATTACCGCACGTGTGCGAAATTTGTTGCATTTCGAAAATAATCGTAGTGCAATAAGAACTAGTTTTCAAGGAAATGTATTGAAAAAAATATAGTTTTGCACTTTATCGAAGGTGAATAAGGAGGTGAAAACATACATACGTTGATACGGGTTTGTGTTGTGGAATAAACATGAAGCATCCTTCCTTCTTACGGATAAGAGGCCTGTACCTGTACTGTACCTATGCGTTTTATTTATTTTTCACATCTTTTGACTGACATTTCATATAGAGACATAAAGAGCGTACGGCAATTCAGACGAACCTCATACAGACTTTTATCACCAAGAAGTACCTATTCCGGCAATAGGAGCTTTTGAGAAATAAAGAGGTACACTCTTGTAATTTAGAAATAAGTTCTATGAGACTGCAGAATTTTACAACCGTTATTGATAACTAAGAGAACTTTCCGATTCAATATCCATTGTCAAACAAAGCGAGTATCAATTAATTGGCTGTTAGCACTGGAATATTAACAAATGCGGAGCTGTGAGTGTTCAGGACAGACGGACTAAACTAATTAGTCTTCTGTAAATAGGAGTTTCTCGTTAGTTCCTTTTAGTAAATGTTTGTTGATACAAAGAAATATGTCTATATTTGGAGCTGAGAGTTATTTATGGATCGGTTAATTAGGATTGAAGGAATCGTTTACTTGAGTATTGGTCCTTCGACCCGGATACTTTTATGTCATTGTTAAGATGTGTGTGTGTAAATGAGACTTTTATTTACTAAGTTGTATTTCTGTTTTTGTTACAGGTAAGATTATTTTGAAATAAAGAGCGGATGTAGCGAATAGCTGCAGGAGCTGTAAGTGTAAGTTTTCATCAACGAAATATTCATTCATTGCACTTCAAGGGCAGTGATATCCTAGCGGTGTGACCGTCGAACTGCACACATGTACGCATGTACGCATGCGTATTGTATAATTATCACTTGCTTCGGTGAAGGAAAACATTGTGAGGAAACCAGCATGCCTGAGAGATATTTTCTCGGCGGCATCTTAAATCAAGACCCACCCATACCCACCCATTGGCGGCGTACAAACTCTGATACCAGGTTAGGCACTAACCACACGGTGAAAACGATTGCACTTCAGCTAGTTTAAAATAAAAAGTCATTAAATTGCTGACCCGCTCATTTGAACAAAAAGTGATCATTTTGAAGTGCAATGGACAAAGTGGAAAAATCCACTTTGTCCATTGCCATAAGTTACTCCCGTAATATTAAAAAGTTAAAAAAGAAAGTTAAAATTGGTTCCTCTCATTTCCGAACAGCGATATAACGTAGTGGAGACTAGTTAATTGAACTACGGATCCCGTTGCAGTTTTTAACAGTCCAATTTAAAAGTTCTTTTTTGAGCTACGTTTTTATTTTGTTCCGTTTATTTTGGTAGGTAGTCTTTTTTAAGTGTCATCCGTATGAATCTGATCCTATGGCACATGGAGTTCGTTATTTATATAGATTTGGACTGAAATACACGATATCGTAACTGATTTAGACAAAATACTTGTATGCAATGTTAAAGGGTTTTCTACATTTAAACATGAATATACACCTTTTAGCGATGGTGGTAGGGGGACACAACAGAACGCAGCTACGATCCTAACATACTTTTCAATACACTTCCTCGAACACTGGCTCTTATTGCACTATGATTAGGTGTGACATGCAATGTATTTCGCACGCGTGCGTTTTTTTATTTTTCCACAACCAAGGGCGGGAAAGAAAATTACCAGAGATAACTATACCTTATACTAAGTCCAAATCGTAGGTCGTGGTCAAAAACATAGGAAATTAAAAAAAAAAATCACCACCAACTATAGAGTCAGCGGTGTTTTTTTTAATGTTGTCAATTTGATTTTTATCAGCGTAAATATTTTTTGAATAATTAAATTGTGTTTATAAAAAGAACACTTTAGATAAACATGGTTATTTTAAACAAATTTTTATTTTTATAAACAAGTTAACATTTATTTGTGTTCTTAATTAAAAAATATTTGCATTTTATATTTTTCCTGTGAGGCTGTTTAGCGGCTTCATACCTTTGCTTCTCCTTCAACTTCGCCTTACGGCTCGGGTGTTCAATCTGCCTCTAATGCAGAGAATAACAAACTTTCCGCACTTGTATCAAAATGTACTATTACGCGAAATACACGTAAAGTAACATACTTTACTAGGATTGACTTTAAATTTCAAATTCTGAAAGGACCTAAAACGTGTTTATTGTTAAACAGTCAATTTAGTTACAATTATTAGCCTTACAGTCAAACTCAGTTCATGAATTTTACAAATGTCTCGTCGACAAGCCCTGAAAGAACAATTCGTCCCATCCACATAATTATATTCAGTGAGTTTCACTGTTTGTCTTACACTTCAAGAAGCTTCAGAAGTTTTTGTAAAAAGTGTGTAAATGAGACGAATTAGAATAAAGACCTCGTGAATTCGTAATAATTGGCACCAAAAGTGGAATCTGCTTGAGATTTTTCCTTCATCTTATTTTACCATACAAAATAATATTGATATTCAAGAAGGAAGAGTAAGTAGAGCGGAAGGTTTTATAAAATTTGTTTGTTTTTGCTTTTTTTTCTTTGATCATTCAGGTGTAAAAATAATTATGTGTAAGTAGATGTTTTTTAAATGTTTTATTTTTTTGGTTCATGTTTACTCACGTAGTCTTGTTACGATAATGATGAGAGTGTTTTTAGATTTGTATTACGGATTTGTTTCTTTCCTTTGATCGGCGAAATGATACTTAGATACTTTTATTTTAATTTCGTGGTGATAAATTTTAAGTCACCGCTGTTGTTCGTTTTGCATATTTGTCTTAGTTAATTTACGTTATCAGAAACTTATGGTAGTTATTTAAGAAAACGAACTCAGCCACATTCATACTATAAGGGTATAAAGAAGCCAGGGTTGCGGGTTGTTCGAAAGAGTTACCGTGACCCCGGACACAAAGGGCTAAGAAGGAACACGGGTTTTTAGTGAATAGAAGTCTGACACTCCCTCCGCTCCGCCCAGCGCGGGAGGAATTATTTGATGTTTTCAAACCCTTCACAAAAAGGGGTATAAAGAACAGGGTGTAAAGTTCTTCATCCCTCATATAAAAGGGAGGATCATCCAGTGTTACGTCTGGTGTTACGACTGTGGCTGTCGGGTTCTTCTATATGCTCTCAAGTTATGCGGATAACTTGCGCGATTCATGATTTTCATGTTAGTTCTTAATTTTTCTCATAGATGGCGCTGTACTACTTTTTGTACTATGTGTCTGTAGTACACTTTTTGTAGTGACACTACAATACCTTATAATTTTGAATACTTAAACCAAACGACTGTAGTTCTGGTATTTTAAGCTCTCATACGTCACAAACAACAAGATAATATCTGTTATCAGTTCATGGATCTATGTGTAAAACCATACATTACCCGACAGATGTAATTAGTAAGCTCGTGATACGAGAGCCGGCCGATCGAATGACAAACGATGCCACAGTGCCATAATAACACACTTTCCCCACTAGGTTACTACCCTATCTATTTTAACCCTGTCTAATACAACCGCGTTTTGGGGTTGTGAATATGTGGTGTGCTCCTAGTGAGAGACTTCATTCGTTGATTTTATAATAAATTGTCTTAGGTTTATGGGTTTTTGTAAATCTAGCAAGGGTTTAAGATATACTTTTATTTGAACAGCTCGATTTATCGGTAAACTCTATTTAAGTGAATCTTGTTGTGAGTTCTTAAATTATTTACGTTTTTATCAGATACTAGCTGACCCACGCAACTTCGTCTGCAACACATAATATAGCTTATAACCTTTCTAGATAAATCGACTATCCAACTTATTAAATTGAGCTATATCGTACTCGTAACAAACAAAAAATCTTACCTTTCCTCTATAAAATACCTATTAGTTTAGATTGACTTCGATTATATTATTAAAGTAACAATTACTATAGGTACCTCTTACTGTTTAATATACAGTAACACCTTGTATTTGTAAACATTATGGTGCAGTAAATATTTTGAATTTGAATTTCACCGGAGCCCCCAGAGGCCAGAATCCCCACGTACCTACTGCATCGGACCTAATGACTGCCACGCGCTAATTATTTTGTCGCCCGTATATTTTTACATTGCGATATCTTCTAATATATTTGTTTAAACTGTATAGAGTAAAGGGCACAAATATTCTATATTAAATTTCCGTGCTAGTAAACACATTTATTTAGATATAGATTAATACCATATGGGTTAAATAAGCTTCGCAAAATATAATTCGTTTTAACCTAACATTTTAATATAAAAAAATGGTTACAGTGAGTCAATCGTAAAAGATAAACATATGCTGTCGCGGACTTTTTTTTAGAACTTTTAAAGAGGAACAATTCCTTGATACATGATATTTACGTAACTTAAACCGTTTTCGCAGCGCACGCAACGGAAACTCTCAAAAAGGAAAATCTTTTCCCGTTTTTGCAACATTTTTCATGTATGCTCCGCTCCTATTGACTGTGGCGTGATGTTATATAGCCTAAAGCCTTCCTCAATAAATGGACTAACCAACACTAAAAGATTTTTTCAATTCCAACCAGTAGTCCCTGAGTTTACCCCGTTCAAACAAACAATCAAACAAACAAACAAACTCTTCAGCTTTATAATATTAGTATAGATAAGGTTTGATTACCTATTCTTTCATAGTTTTGACGTACTATTCGATCTTGCAATCCACATATGCATAATTTGAGCAATGTTTATGTCTGTAAAATGATTTTAACGTTGTTTTTTTCATAGATATAATAAACTAGCTGACCCACGCAACTTCGTCCGCGTCACATAATATATAACCTTTCTCGATAAATCGACTATCCAACATTATTAAATTGTGTTAAATCGTACTCGTAACAAACAAAAAATCTTACCTTTCCTCTTTAGAATACCTATTAGTTTAGATTGGCTTCGATTATATTAAGTAACATTTACTATAGGTATCTCTTACTGTTTAATATACAGTAACACCTTGTACTTGTAAACATTATGATGCAGTAAATATTTTGAATTTGAATTTCTCTGGAGCCCCCAGAGGCCAGAATCCCCATGTACCTACCGCACCGGACCAAATGACTGCCACGCGCTTAATTATTTTGTCGCCCGTATATTTTTACATTGCGATATCTTCTAAGATATTTGTTTAAACTGTATAGAGTAAAAGGCACAAATATTCTGTATTAAATTTCCGTGCTAACAAACACGTTTATATAGATATAGATTAATACCATATGGGTTAAATATGATTCGCAAAATATCATTATTTTTAACCTAACATTTAATTATTAAAAAATGATTACAGTGAGTCAATCTTAAAAGATAAACATATGCTATTGTGGACTTTTTTTTAGAACTTTTAAAGGGGAACAATTTCTTCATACATAGTATTTACGTAACTTAAACCGTTTTCGCAGCGCACGCAACGGAAGCTCGTAAAAAGGAATATCTTTTCCCGTTTTTGCAACATTTTTTATTTATGCTCCGCTCCTATTGATCATAGCGTAATGTTATATAGCCTAAAGCCTTCCTCGATAAATGAACTATCCAACACTAAAAGAATTTTTCAATTCCAACCAGTAGTTCCAGAGTTTACCCCGTTCAAACAAACAAACAATCAAACAAACAAACAAACAAACAAACAAACTCTTCAGCTTTATAATATTAGTATAGATAAGGTATTTTGAATGATAAAAGTAAAAAAAAAAACATAATATTGACATGCTTACCATCATCTACCTAGCCTTGTCTCAACTATGTTGGGGTCGGTTTCCAGTCTAACCGGATGCAGCTGCATACCAGTTTTTACATAAAGCGACTGCCTATCTGACCTCCACAACCTAGCTAATACTAGGTAATACGATACTCTTTGGTAAGACTTCCAGGTCACTGACTACCGGGAACGATTGCCAAAGATCTATATAATGGCAACCGGGACCAACAGCTTAACGTGATTTCCGAGGCACGGAGGAAACTCGGTATGTAATGGGTGGTTACCCATCCACCGACCAACCTAGGCAAGCGCGGCTTAACTTATAGATCGACCCGAGTGGCAGTTATTATTACATGCTTACCATTATCTTCTTTCTGCTATCCAAGATCGATCCCATAGACAACCTTCTAATCACAAGGTTTTTTCTTGTGTTCATTACATAACGGCTATATTAGTTCAGCCGCAATAATGGATTATGGTTTTCTGATATTCATTTATACATACTCGTAGGTAATATACCTACGTGATGGGTTGTTGTTCTTTAATTTATGGATGTTTTTAAAAATAGATTGAATTTTTTACGGTTTGTTGCATGCACCAGGCTGTTTCGAACGATTTTTAAATAAACATATTGATAATCTATATTTGGTTTTGCTTAACATTATTAGAACATTATAGGAACATTATTTCTATTTTTTAATCAATATAATTTTAAAAACTACTGAATTTCAATAGAACATATTGTTTTATTTTAACCCTACTATATGACGTCCTGCAAGGAATATGTCGATATACCAGTAACCCTGTATAGTGTAGGTAGAGTATACTAGTTTTAATGTAGTGCCATTTCTTTGTTTGTTTTATTTTTTACATTTACTTTGTTATTTATTTATTTACTTGTTTAAGTTTATTTCTTAAAGTTCAATGTTTACATAAACTTCCTAAACCTTTCCCAAAAGAACACGTGTGTAAACCTTACTGAATTACTTGGCAACTACTGCAAAACTTAAGAACATTTAAAGTTTCTAGCGCTCCCTTAGTTAGCAACTCCAATTAATTAATGACTGTTGAAACTTTAGTTACGTGACAAAGGGTTCATTCCTCTAGTCTGTACCCAAATTAAGTTGGATTATCCTCTTTAGAACTACAAGGAAACAACCTTTTCCTTCTAAACTTTTGTTTTTACGTAAAGACGGGTAGGTTTAAGTTTCTTTTCCAACGGCGCGGCGGCGGCAACAGGCGGCAATCATCAACATCTGCTTAGCCTTCCAGTCTAATCGGAAGTATTTTCTCACTTTTCATTTAGGTGTATATTCTTAGCTCTGACCAGATGTATGAACAATATTAACATGGTCGAGACAAACAACGTATTTAAGGGTCGTAGAAGGTGGTATTCCGTAATTTCTGCCTATCCCCATCGGAAAAATGGATGAGTTTATGCATATATGTAAATAACTCTGTTCATTCGCTGTACTAGAAGCAGCCCTGCAGTGGACAGTTCTAGTCTGATATTATCTTCTTTTATTGTTAACTTAAGACCGAAAGGTATGAAATTCGACAATACACTGTAGTCCTACAAAAATGATCTATAGAAACCCTTATCAAAACCACTATATTACTTTTCCTTTCACAAAGGCGAGGATATGGATCCTCCACATTATTCGAACCATTTGCAAACCCTGTTAAATCAACCTCTGAAATTCCTATGATTTATGGAAAATATTACTTTCATATCTACCTGTACGAATAATGGATGTTATCGTAAAGGTTTTGAGTTAGAATACCATAAATAACCCAAAGATAGGGCAGCCATTTTGATCGTTCGGTATTTTTCGCGCCAATCCATCATGTATCGGGCGCCATCCTAAGATCTAGAACGTTTTACGGTCGTTAACCTTTCCATGTTTTCCGATAATGGGAAACGAGTAAACGATGGGACATAAGTGAACAAGATTGCTAATGATATTAATGTACTTGTGGCTAGATTTCCCTTTTGTAGCGGATTTTCCTTACGTCGTAAGGAGAAAAACGATACTCAGCAGAATGTTTGCTGGATTGCAAATATCTGGGAAATGGTTATTGGACCTGTGTGCGGAATATTTGCTTAATAGTACTTCTAATTGACAGATGCGTTGTGGTTGTGGAACCACGGAAACATTAACTAGATTCTAAATTGCTGGAAAGGAAAAGTTGCTAGATTACATCTCTTAAGCCGGTCGTCTAGTATGCAACGCGAAAGTAACTAGGTACTTTTGAGTAGCATCGTGAACGAAGGAAATATATTGTAGAAACCAGCAATTGCCATGTCCTAGTACCTAACATTTTAAGACGTGTTATAACCACCAAATTCATACTGGCCCCGCGGGGTGTATTATGACCCAATCCCTTTAACAGAGAGAAGGCTTGTGTCTAAACTGCGCAGGCATCATAGGGTGATTATACGACGGACCCCAATCAAATAGGTTTTGACCAATTTCATTTGCAATTCAAAATCTCGAAGCTGCTGTAAATATTTTTTCTTTCTGTCTTTCTTGCTAATTTTCAAGTTAGCATACAAAACGCCCTTTTCAATATCGCTACCCAAATTTCGACCACATGTTGCATCCTCTCCTCGGTTATGACTACGTCAGGTATAAAATTACGAACTACGTATGATATTCGCCACAGCCGCACATAACGTTAATTTGTTAAGGTCACTGTGAGCTGTTTCAACAAATCGGTTACTTACTTGATATTAAAATGGGCAGAAGGTCGAATGCCTTTTTTTTATGGTGGGTGGAAAATCATCAAATTACCCCTCCCGCTCTTGGGCAGAGCGAAAGGGAGTGTCAGACTTCTACTGACTAAAAACCACCCATGTTCCTTCTTAGCCCTTTATGTCGAGGCCGCGGTATCTCTTGCGAACAACCCGCAGCCCCGACGGGCGTCGGCCCTTGCGGGCCTCTTCCATGTTGCTGACATCTCTTTGATGCGCGCGTGGAACACGAACGCGCCGTCGACACGGCCTGTCGTCGTCATGAGACGGACGGACGGCGAGCTACCCCATCACTCACCGTCCACAGGCCCGCGTATACGGTGCCCGGCAGCCATCACGTGGCCCTCGACGCCCGGAGCGCCTCCCGTGGCGGCTGGCGACGAGAGGTTCTCTCCCAAGGTCGAATGCCTTAGTTATACTCGCATAGATAGCATACAGAATTCGGAGAGTAATCGTAGCTAATCCACTATTATTATGTTTGGCACATGCTGCGCCAATTCCAATTAAATTGGGATAAAGCCGGACGAGATTGATTATGATCAAGTAGATGATAGTAGTGTAACTTCTCCAACGAGAACATTTTAGGGGCATTATATGGGGAAACCGAAAGTTTTATAAGCGACTAAAATACTCGTTGCAAAGCTTATTGGTCCCTTCAAGCAATATTGCACATCATACGACCAACCCGCAACGACTCTTGGAGAAAGAAAGAATATTTATCATTTACATAGTTTTTTACTCTGTGCCGAAATTTGAAATCTCCCACTAGATCCGTAATTATCTGTAGCTAGATATGGGACCTATAAAAAACATACCAATCGAATTGAGAACTTCCTCTTTTTTGGGAAATCGGTTAAAAAACATCAAGCTACTTAAGTAAGAAGAACAGCACAATCCTTCTGCATTGCATTCCTTTGTGGCGGCTAAGTGTCGACCGACATTGTACGACCGCGACCCGCGACCCCACTTGTGATCGCGACCTTACGCTAATTTAATCGCACGATTTGTTATAGGACCGTTTCCTATGTTTCTTTTGTGACATAGCTTAGTGCGAATCAATATTTCTGTATTGGCATAGGTACAGCGACTTTGTTAAATGTTATCGGTTTGTGATGTGAACTTATTGCAACATTATTCTAAGATAATGAGATAAATCAAGTTCACCATTATAACATAACATAACATAACATCACGCCTGTAATCCCCGAAGGTTAAGGCAGAGGTGTACCTAATAGTACACCCACATTTCGCCAGTTAACCAAGTTAAAAAAGTTTCACCATTATAATATGTTGTAATTTGCTGCTGAAGGTTTAAAATAAAATGTAACTGTGCTCAATCCTCGGCCACAGTCTTTCATGATTTACAAGTATTTTTGTGAAGTTTTGTCTGAGTAACATTTTATTAATTTCAATATAGACATTCGGTTCATTCAATGATGCATAACTTTGTTGATTAATTGTTTAATTACGTACCACTCACAGTGCGTAATTAATCATACTCATTTTAGAAGTATATTCAACTGTATTCATCAAGACTTTGTACTATTTAATTTAACATTTAGGCGTTCCCTAAGCGTTCTGGAAGCATTCGGCTGCAATGTAATTGTTCAGATTCACTTGTTAATGTACAAAATCGCGTCTTGGATTGTTATATTACAGGTAAACTCGCGGCGTGGGAACACTGTCATATACAAAAAACCATAGTAGTCCCGCCAAAGTATTACCACATAATAAATAATTAAGAAAAAATCCATTAGCAAGTACCTAAACATCCACTACATTAACCAACTTCTTTTCATCTAACAATAATTCAAACAGAAATACGACCCTGTTTTTCTGGACCATTTAATAAATTGCCTTACTATTTCATTTGTCCGTATTTTTCATTACGTTAATCCGCTGAATCATATTCGTGAAAGGGTATTATGTGTCAAGGTAATATGACCAGGTTGGGAGGTGTGAAAGGGGTCGGAAACGGCGAATACGAGTACATTTAAATGTCATTTGATGTCGGACGATTGACTCAACAAGTGATTACACGGAGCTTGGGAGGTTTGTCGAGAAGCTGGTAGATTATTGGAGTAAATTA
This sequence comes from Diarsia brunnea, assembly GCA_949774965.1. Lineage (NCBI taxonomy): Eukaryota > Metazoa > Arthropoda > Insecta > Lepidoptera > Noctuidae > Diarsia > Diarsia brunnea. The sequence continues at coordinate 16,777,346 of OX459001.1, forward strand.
GCGTATAAAATAATTTTCGACCCTGAGAACCACATACAACTCAAATCTATCGGTCCCATCATTCCATTTCTGTCACTTTATTGAAGTTGACAGTAACAGAATGATGTTTCAAAAACGGTTGTGTTTAATGGGGCAAGAAGAGCTTAATTGACTGAACAAATGCGACTTTTAGTCGCAATCCATTGTTGATAGTCAATTTTCAACGCTGAGAGACCTATGAATCATATATGCCTTTGTCATAATTATGCAATGTAACCGAAACGCGTACCTATGATTTTTCCGGATTCATGTGCGTATTCTTTAATTATTATCATTTGCTTCGGTGAGGAAAAACATCGTGAGGAAAACAGCGTACCTGAGATATTACTCGACGGTATGTAAAGACAAGCCAGAGGCCCTAAGCGGCATAAAAACTGTGACAGCAGTTTATAGGCACTAACCACACGATATAGAAGAAGAAGAATGCTGGGAGTTAAGATCCAACAGTGAAATAATATTCAGGCATTCACATAAATGTACGTGAAAACGTTTTTAGTGTTATTGAGGTGAGTTAACGTACCCCACGTTAACATGAATTGCAAAAAAAGTAAACCCTAATCATTTTAGAGCTTCAGCATTTTAGATAATGTCGGGAGATTCCAGTTTCAGCCGTTTAGGTACTCTAGACTCAGGGACTCTATATTTAAACCTACCGTCTCGGAAAATGGTTCGGCTATAATCGGGCGATTTCGCGGCTTCGCGATTCGTATAAATGTTTATTTAAATGCTTTAGTTTTCAGGGAACAAATTCTTAGGATGTTGAACAGAATTATCTTTATTTTTTAAAAGAAATAAGGTTTATATTCTAACGAAGTAAATTAAATTCTTTTCATTTTCTCTCGCTTACAATATTTATTTTTAGAAGCATTTTTCTTGTGCAGGTGTTGTAAAATATGCATGTTCAGCTTTATACCTAGCTTGGGTCTCGTTTATTATTAATTAATTAATTTTGATCATGAAATCATTTTAAAACTGAACTTAGTTTTGTTGTTTATCTAGAGGTTTTAATAGAAGTCACTGACTGTGATGTTGTTTACTTTTAACTAACATGAATTAAGCCGCGGACATCAGCTAGTAATAAATAAGTTCTTATTTATTACTAGCTGATGTCCGCGGCTTCCCCGCGTCAAATTATATACTAAAACCTTCCTCGAGAACCACTCTATCTATTGGTGAAAACAGCATGAAAATCATTGCAGCAGTTTTTGAGTTTGTCGCGAACAGACAGACGCGGCGGAGCACTTTGTTTTATAATATGTAGTTATTTTCCATCAGTTTATTCTATAGCTGTCTCTCTGTGTGTAATTAGCAGAGACCGGAATAGATGCAGTCCATGATGTTTATCAAGGAAGTATCTCATCATCTGCTAAGTTGACAATGATTCAATGGTCCAAACTCAAGGTCTGCCAACGTGCAATGCAGCGCAGCATTGTAAAGCGTCGCGGCAGACCTCGTAGATGATGGCGACACGATCTGGACAAGACCAGCGACCAGTGGTCCTCATTAGACTTAGATTGAATCAACTGGAAGTCATGAGGAGAGGCCTTTGACCAGCAGTGGGATGATACAGGCTAACATTATCAGTATCAATAAGGAATAAACCCAATAGGGATGTTTACTGACTTAAATAAATAGGATTCTAATTAGCCCGTTTTTTAGATTATCGAAAAATATTGGATACGTATTTTTTGTTTTATCAAATCAATAAAAATTGACGAAGAAAAAACGCGTCAAAGATTTGAGTAGGGGTTGTGATGTCACTCACCGGTAAAAAATGTCATACTAATGTCTTAGAATATGACGTCACATGAGTTTTCAAAGCACTGGGTACTTAGTTTGATGTACAGAATGCTTGGTTGACGGCTGTGTGATGGGTTCATTTACACCCTGTAAATAAGTTGCGGGCAGAAGCTAGTCTGAATAAAAGTTTTGCGCCTGGTGTTGAAACTCCAGCAATACAATAATGCTTAGTGTTTGTGAAAACGAGCAAATGAAGTTTTAAGTCGTTTGGAAAACAGTGCATTTTAGATATTTGTAGCGCCTGATGTCGAGGAAACTTAACAACCCGAACTTTCCTTAATGGCCACAACGAATAAAACTAAATGAACGCTGCAAGATCTACAGATATACACACGTCTGTTCACCTAACGGCAGTCACATAACCGATATAATCATTTTATCACCTCTTACGAAACGGCACCAAGAAAGGGTGTTGCCTAATCTACACAGAGACCATACGGAAACACACCATACCTTTACTTGCGGATGTGTATGTTTTTAAATAAGGGTTAGGTTTGTGTCTTATCTAATGTGATCTAAACGTGGAAATAACACCACGGTTTTGTTTGAATAAGGCTTACGCTTCAGGGCGAGCTAATTTCGCCAAAAAGAAACTGATCGTGATCAGCACATTTGAACTGTGTTTAAGACTGTTAATGCCATAATTAATGTGTCTTACCTTAAACAAAAATCACATTGAGACGTGTCCATACTAATATTTTTAATATAAACTTTATTTGTGTTACCGTTTCACGGCTGAACGGATTTAAATTTGGCCAGAGAATATGACCTAGGTTAACACTTTTTATTCTGGTAGATTATACGTTTTCGTGGGTCATATTCTGACCACCATTGGACTGAAGCCAGTTTAACATAAAGATTTATTTTCACAAAAAATTATACCAAACCAAAGTTGCTTAAAAACTTAATATAGAAGAAATGCTAGTTTATAATATAAAAAAACTTATTTTCACAAAACCTTATCCCAAGATAAGAAGAAATAAGTGCAAAATAGTCAACGATCAAAGGTGCAAAACACGCAGTGGGTAACCTAATCTACGCTTAAACTACGGAAGTACCACACCACCTCCACTCACCTATTTACATAGCTACAACCTTATCTTTACATAACATAAGGGTTAGTTTCGATCTTATGTGATCAAAAGCATTACGTTTTGAAAGTGAAACCATCAGGCTGTTTATGGAAACAATTAGAATGGAGTATTAGCATAAATGTAACTGTAATAGTGTACCGTGATGGATGCGTGTGGTACCATTTACACGATAGGTAGGCTAATGTAATATACATTGAGGATTTTTATGTATTTGTTTGAAGTCGAACTTGGGAAAAATTTAGGTTAGAACTGGTGGTATTGTACTGTTTCTTATTTAATAAAACAGTTTGCTAAATTATTTTGTGATTTATTAAATCAATTTTTAAATTAAGCCCAGCTTGCCTACGTTGTTTTGTGGAAAGCACGTTTAGCTGTTAGTCCCAGCTTCTGTATAAAGTCGTAAAAGGTAGTCAGTGGCCAGAAAATCTGATAACCAGTCTTAACCAACATATTGGGAAAGGTTAGACAGATACAGGAACATTTTTAATTCTAAAGATTAATCCTGTAGCCTTACAATGAGCAAAGAGAGCTTCTCAGTATTGCCGTTACACTATTCGGTCCTTTATGTCAGCTGTCAAAGTCACAAAGATATTTAAAACTTGAAATAATTACAGTACCCGTCCCCTGTCTTACGTGTCTTCTTTTTTCTACTTTGTAAATAAAGAAAACGCAATAAAAAGTTTCATATAGTGAATGAATACTAAATATTTCATTTATAAGTAGACAACAAATAAATCGTGCATACCGAGAAGTACCGACTACTGCGCTCTGAGAAATTGCTCTATCTACCTGTATTCATGGACGGAGCTTAAAATTGCATTAAATATTGATACTTTCTTGTACTTCAGAAGATGAAAATGCAACACGCCAATAGGTTTTCAGAATTTCTAATTTCAGAGAAGCTATTTCGTAAGTGATTCATGAAAACGTCGATTTCAATGTATGAACGCTATATCATATACCTAACTTTAATCACCAGAGGAATACAAAAGAAACGATGGATGGACTGTGTAAAGGATGATATAGCGAGAAAGGAGGTGTTTGATGAGAGACGAGTAATAAAGAAGCATGGAAAAAGATGACATGCTGCGCCGATCCCAAATGAATAGGGAAAGGGCAAGGGAATGATGATACTCAGGTTATGGTCATTATGGCATGGCAAGGTAACAGAGAGACAGAATTATTTTTGTGTTTATAATACTTCTAGCGATCCACCCCTTATATGCATGGCACTACATTTCAGATACAAAACTATACTATCGTTCAAGCTGGAACCATTCATACATGTTCCCAAAAATGTCATTGATATTAGTTCGGTGGTTTCGGAGATTAGCGTGTACGCATGTAGTGATTTTTACAAGCTTTTATTATAAGCTTAGTAAGCTGTTAGTTAGTTTGTTTGTTAGTATGTATTGGTCAAAATAATATTGCAACTGGATGTCAAACCAGTTCCCCGCAAGTGATTGAGAGCAAAATATTGCACACACCTTTGGTTCTGGTAACAAAACATTTTTTATAGGAGACAGCATCGCTTCCACACGAGAGAATTCAATGGTTTATAGCACGGACACAAAATTTTGTATACTCGAATAATTAAAAATAGTTTAACTTATTATTCATCAAGATATAGTGTCGATTTCACAAACGTCGCAGACTGAAAATTTACAATTCCATATCATCAACACCCTGATACGACCAGTGCAAGTGAAATCACAACAACATATCTAAGTCTCGATAAAGATCCGATATAGCCAGCCTCAACCGCCTAGCGTGAAGCGATTCAACGTTACATGTATGTCATCGAGAAATATGTGGTGTAGAGAAACGCGAGAGAGGCGACCACGCTCCGCTGCACGCCTTTTTACACATAATATTAAGTGAGCAGCGGTCATAGTGATAGCGGGGAGCGTTTTGTGAGTAGTTATGTCATGCTTTGTTTTTGATGACTGTTGTGTCATGTTGTGTTTTGTTTAGGCTGTGTTATTGTTTACTGTTCGATGGCTATGGTGCATGTGTTATGTAAATATTTGGATTTTAATGTTGTTTTAGTTATTTAGGAATTATTTTTTGTAAAGTTCGATTGTTATTCTGAACAAAGAGAACTTAAATAACATACTGAGGATCTAAATAACTTAGAAAATAAGAAGACGAAGGAAAGGTTAAATAAAACCGGTCCGAAAAAATTGCAAACGCGGCTGCGGATACCGGACTCAATCAAATCAGATATTGTACTAAGTATCTTTATGTGTTCGCTGTAAGTCTGCAATCTAGATACCCCGTGCCAGTTAACGTAATTTTAACAAAAACAACAACAAAATATACGCTTGTCAAAATCAAGGACTCAAACTTATCATCCCCTCTTACATAGGGACCGCGGCCCATGTAGTGTTAGCAGCAGAGTCAGCGCACTTGGCGCGTACCGTACGCAAAAACACTTAATTAAACACTTCTGTTCGACCGCCATTTTAATTAATTTTGTTTGTTCTAGAACTGAAAGTTAGGGCTTCGAGGACTATTATATGGGTATAGATTGGTTCTGAAATTAAACATAATTATTTTCAGACTAGAATAGTAATGAGCTGGTAGGAACACATGTGTAGTAAAGATAATTAAATTAACCTTATTTTTTATTTATCTATACGCTGTTTTTCATATTTTAAAAGTATTCCAATACCTTTAGCATTCATATTAGTGTCTTAAAGTATTAATATAACAAATATACAACACTACACGTGCCGTATTTCTATGAATCCAGAAAATCGTTTGCTTACTATCTGCACACTGCAGTATGAATGCTGAATTTTGCAGGCACCTCGTGTCACGGCAGAAGCTAGCTTTATCCCACCTAGATTGGAAGAAACCCGGGGATCTAGGATGAAATATTTCTTCATAAATGCTCTTATCTTTTTACAAATAGATTTATTTGGCCAGTATAAAATTAATAAAAAATCTCCGTTTATTCTTTGAAAACTCGAAAGAATAAAAACGATGTTACATTTGAAATGGTTTTACTTTTCGTGTATTATTCCACACAACGCGTTTGAATGGTTTTATGACATTAATTTTATATAACAGGATTATGCAAAATCTCCCTAAAATCAGTCTCAGAAGAGAGTAATACATATTTTTCAACAGTGAAATATTCCTGAAAGAAATATCAGGTCATTGGCATTGTGACTGGCTTGTTTAAAAGCTACTAGTTTAACTATACTCTACATTTAAAAATGATTTCTATTTTTACATAACATCATGCCTGGAATCTCTGAAGGTATGGGCAGAGATGCTGTCAGTATTTACAAACACATGTCGACATGCCGAGCCGACCCTATAGAATAGGTTAGTTAACAAAAATAATCTAATTAGTCCGTCAGATAGATTTCCAAAAAATATTGGACACGTATTTTTTCGTTTTTCACGTAAACAAACAATGAAGACGATACAGTGATTTGAAAACTCGTGTGACGTCATATTCTAAGACATTAGTATGACATTTTTTACCGGTGAGTGTCGTCACAACCCCCCACTCAAATCTTTGACGCGTTTTATCTTCGTCAATTTTTATTGATTTGATAAAACTAAAAATACGTATCCAAAATTTTTGACAATCTAACAGACGGACTAATTAGAACCATATTTTTTTAGTCAGTAAACATCCCTATTGTAAACCCATAAAACAACAATAAATATCAGCTTAAAACAACAAAATCCCTGAAGAAGAACAATAAAATATAACTAGTTATTCATGAAATCATTTGTCACAATGATCTATACAATTTTTACGACGTTATAGTTTAGTTTTATAGCAATTTATCTGTTCCGTAAAAGAAAATTTCATAGCTCACTGATTGCTGGCGTAAGGGCTGTTAAATTACGATGTATTTGCCATGTTCCCGCCCTTACCAAATACGCGGTAATGCGGCAAAAATGGGGATTTTTCTCGCTTTATCGCAATTTCCTTTCCTTATTATTTTCGTGGTTGAGATTTGGCAGCTATTTGTTATTAAAGATGGGCGTATACCATGTCATTGTGTAGTCTAAAGTAATGGTCTGCAATTTATGTCAAGGTCATCAATGGGGCACTTTCAGTCATGACCTTGGCATAAATTCTAACAACTTCTACTACTATAAATTCTTCTAAAATCTTTACCTTTTTAAACAGATAATTTGTTAAAACTACTAAAGCAAAGGATTTGGTACTTATTTCTTCTAGAATCATTAGAGTTCATAAGGTGTGATACAAAACGTTGTCATATCGAAGTTCGATCCCAAGATCTGCATCATTTTAAGCTAAAATCAATCAGTCATTAATTCAAGAAAAACATCACTCCCCTTTGTATCTATATTTCTGTTTTTTTTCTTTGTTCTGTATTTAGTGTGAACTGTTTCATAAAAATTACAGTGAATTAACTTATGAGAGATTTAAGGCTTGTATTCACGCCAATGACCTTGTGCATACAAACTACCTCTCTCGGTCGTAGATACGGACTCTAAACGGACGCGTTTTTCATTTATTATAATTAAAATAATACATGTTTTTAAAAAGTAACAAAACCAAATTATTTTCCTTTGTATTTCAAAGCAGTAGATATTTTTTTTATATTATTTTGTTAAAAAATGAAGGAGTAAAATGGTTCCATTCAACGATTTGGAGGTGGTTTTGTGGATTTTTTTTCTTATTATGTGATACCGATACAAAAATTGTGGCTAAACCAAATTACGTGTCATATCATGTAGATTACTAAAAAAATTTCTCAGATGTAATTTCTCTGTAAGTGCCGGTGAAAAACCGCTTCATCTGCACGCTGTTTTTAAGCTTTTTCGAGAGAGGACCCTTAAAGACTTTGAGATTCAAAGTCTTTCAATCTCACTTAAGTCAATTACTTCTTATGTTATAAATGTTAGTTGGTGAGTCTTCAAGCGTTATCAGCCTCACTTATTATGTATGTGCGATTCGTCACGCTCTCTTCACGTCATGTCCAAACAGTAAGTCACGTGGGTAGGTGGCGCCACCTAGCGTGTGTCCATCTTCGATGTAAGGTTATCGGTTTTGTATGGATTTTGTTTCATCGTTACTAAAGGGGAGGCTTTTGCCCAGCACCTGAGACACGGTCATTTAGCTTCTCTGAATAATCAAATCCGAAACGAAGTGAATGATCTGGCAGAGAACCAAAGTTTCAATATAGTTCACAGAACAATGAAGCTCGAGTGGCAATGGGCCGGCCATATTATCCGCAGAACCGATGACTTGTGGAGATGTGTTCTTGTGTGGAGACCGCAAATCAGCCAGCGTAATCTGGGCAGACCTCAGGTTAGGTGACGAATTAAGCAAGGCGGCTGTTAACAGCTGGATTAGAGTGGCGGAGAATCGAACTGTTCTGTGCAATTGGAAATGCCTGTCAGTTTAGAGGATATCCCGCAGTAGACTGCTGTAGGCTGATGATGATGAACTCAGACGAGAGATGTAATGTAGGTACTTGTTTTAGAGAAATATGTCGTGATCAGTTCTAAATTAATAAAGTTATGATGTATTAAGTATATGAAACGTCAGCTTGAAAGCCGTGAAAAGTTATTAATTATCTTGTTGGTTTTCTAGCAGTCCATTAGTTGTACAGTTTTATTAAACACGGTGACGTTAGGTTTACGTATGAGATATGAGTTTAGCTGATAACCCAACCTTACATTTACAGCAAAGTAGATTCTGTTTCAAAACAATTTGAAGAAAATACAAAAAATAGAAACAATATGACAAAATGCCTTGTGACATTAAATCCGCCTATGTACCTACCTATACACATGAAGTTTTAATAAATACACAGGTCACAAGTGCGTCTGCTGATGATGAGGTCCTGGGTCCGATTGCCAGGCCGGGTAAAATATTATTGGGTTTTTTCATCACGCATTTCCTAGAAGTATCCACTGACTGAGTCTGAATTTTCAATTTGTGCCTGTTTGATGACCTCACCTCCCACTACATGATACTCAGTGAGCAATATGTGCAAGAATTTAGCTTAAACAGGATTTTTAAAGTTTTATCTGAAACTTTTAGAAACAGAGTAGGTACGTAACCTTTACCGCTCCGACACGATAAGTGAAAACTACGCCTGTGAGCAGACGTAAATGCGACTATTGCTGGCAATGAAAACACAGACACTAATCAAACATTCATCCATAATTAATATCGGATATAATGCTAAGCAGATACGATTTATGTTCAGATGAAAACGCTCGCGGAATGTGAATTAGGTTTAATTGCCACTACCGTTCTACTGGATAGTATTTACGATAGTTTCTGTAATATACTGCCAAGATTTTCTAGTATTTACAACTGTAGATTATTGCGTCTTCCTAAATACTAATGAGATTAATTAGCGTGGCACCTAGGCGCTCATTAAGCATTATGCTGAGATCTAAATACGATATTTTACATAGCATAACAACTATTTATTTTCAGGAAAGTTTAGGTCACATCGACTTTACAGACTAACATACTAGGTACCTATGTCTTTATCATAATATATTTGTTATGTTATGGTGTTATAGTGCTATAAATGCCAAATTGATGGCTTTTATGTGTAAATGTTTTTTATGTGTAAATTTCCCTTTAAAACACTTACTTTTACGTTTCTGTAAAAAGAAAACCCGATTAAAAAAGTTTTGTCTAATTTATTACAAAATATCTTTTTCCTAGCTCCATTACAATGAACACAAGAAATTACAAGACATTTACACGTATTTAATCACTAGTATACGGTAGCATTTTTCCATATTGATAACTAAAAAACGTTGATAACGGAGCTCGCCTCACGTTCAGTTAGGCCATGCTCCAATTGTTGCTATACCGGTGCGCGGGCGCAGACTGGACGTTCGTTAAGATCGCTCGGATCTATAGACTACGGCCGATGATAATTGTTGCCATTATTTTTATCAGGAAGCGTTTATGAAGCGAAATTGCTGAGTTATGATTTAGTTTCTATGTAGTTAAACGATGAGTTGACAGTTGAACTGTTTTTGGTGACTTTTTCGAGTTTGATAAGTTATGTGGTTCCTCCCGCCCGTTCTCTCTCGATCGTTTTACTCCAAAAAACATGTACATTTTATGTACATGTTTTATTTTTCTTTTCAATGAATTTTAAAGGAAAAGTATAATTTAATTATTAATAAATAAAGGGTAATTAGCCTTTTTACCTCTATCATACCCTGTTACTTCATTCATGGGTACAGAACCTTCTGCGTTTTTGGAATCTCGGGACCTGAGGCTTGTAAAAAGGGATCTTGGTGCATAATCCTCCTCTTTATAAGAAGGAGTGAGATGTATTCCACCACGCGGGCAAACTGCAAGATGGTAACTGTATAAAACGTGAATGGCTGCTAGCGTTAATCATCTATGAGTCATTGAACACCACGGTACAATCCATTCGTTCGTTGCAATATGCTAAAACAACTTAACTTATAGAATGTTAATCACACTTCATCTAAACACACGATATTTGCCTGAAAAAGTGCGAAGTGTTGTGAAAATATCTCGTAACACGCAAACATCTCATGTAGGCAAGACAGGTGTTATTAATATACATATGTAAGAGCATTTCTTTCAAGACAATCGATGACTTGATCGATGATCACACGAGATTATAAATAATAATTAATCATGTATAGCAAAAGAGCGATGGCTGGTGAATAATCGTTTTGCAGCAAATTATGGTGTATTTTGAATAACAAACAAAATAAATAAATTACTGTCGATAGATTGACATTGAGATGCTAATGTATACAGGTTGGTGCCGACCATACGACAATAAATGAAACCACTGGTAGTTCTAGTTCATAGGAACATTATTAAACTATCGAATAAATCTTAACAGCAAAATAAAAAAAATGAAAAAAAAAAAACAATAAAACTAAGTAGCACAAAACTGTAAACGAAATACATTACAATTTATAAACAAATATTGGTTTACTAACCTTAGGAATAATACTACTTAATAATACTACTACATAATAATACTACATACATACGTATGGAAATACTATGTAACAAACGAATTTGGCAAAGACATTTAGGTAGTTTATTGTCGTATCGTCGTCACCACGACGGTGTTAGCATTTATTTGATAGTTTAAAAATGTTCCTATGAACTAGAACTACCAGCGGTTTCATTTATTGTCGTATTGTCGGCACCACCCTGTATAAGAGAAAGATCAATCTTAATATCTTGTTTGGGATAAAGCACCTTCATCTATGGCATCTTCATGATTTTTAAAAGCCACTACCACTTGCAATAATACATAGTTTTTCAAAAATAATAAAATATCCCTTTTATTCAAGATTTGGGACAACTCCTCAACAAAATGTTTTGTGAATACCGGGCGTTTTTTAAAGTCACTGAACGATTCTAAATTATTTTTTTTATTGGACACAGTATCAAACTACAAGATTGTTGAAATATGATTGTTATGTTTGCTATATAAAGTGACCCGAAAGTCTGACAACCAGTCCTACCAAGGGTCTTATTTTTAATTTATTTTTTATAACCCAGTTCTAACTGGGCGGTGGAGTTCAGAAAGGCAGTCGCTCCGTGTAAAGACCTGGTTTTCAGCTGCATCCTGTTAGACTGGAAGCCGACGTCAACATATTATTATGATGATAATCTTCGCTAGATAAATGACATTAAACAGTTTCATGGTGCAACAATACTTTGTCCAGTAAAATAACGGAAATACTAGACAGAATCTAGTAACTATTCCATTCGCTCTAAATGACGAAACTTTAAGTTAGCAGCTTGGAACATGTGCATGTAAGTGCCATAGTTACAGCATTCCTAGGAACATATTTCACAATTTATTATCTGAGAAAGATGGTTGAATTCGTGTCGTTTGTCGCATTAAAAATATATCATATTTTGAGCATCGTTCGGCGTTCCGAAGCTCCGTAATTGGAGCTTTACACCCAACTTCGGCGGGCCTTCGGTTTGACTGCAAAATTTTTCGGCTATAATGCGGTACTTTTTTTTTTAAATTATTTCACACAAACGTATTTTTCTTCTGTTAATATCTTTATTAGTTGGAACAGAAAAGTAGTTACCGTTATAAAATGGCTGTAAATTAACTTTTTAATTGTTATGAATGCATTTAAGACCAAGGACGAAGTTGTTTCCGTTCCTTGGGGCAAAATTCACGAAATCTGGTGCTTGCATACTTTTTCCTTATTAATGAAAATGCTCGAGGGGAAACTGGGAGGAACTTGGCTTCCTATTAAGACACGAATTGTTTTTATAATGAACTAGCGGACGTCACGCGGTTACACCCGCGTAGTTCCCGTTCCCGTGGGAATACAGGGATAAAAAGTAGCCTATGTCACTCGGGGATAGTGTAGCTTCCCAACGGTGAAAGTATTTTTGAAATCGGTCTAGTTGTTTCGGAGCCTATTCGTTACAAACAAACAAATCTTTCCTCTTTAAAATATTAGTGTAGATTTTATTTGAGCTATACGGTTTGAGTACTTCTTATTTTTGTGGTGTGGTAATTTGAGTATGCATGTGGATGGGTGTAAAAATAGAGGAAGATCAAAGGAACGATGGATGGACTGTTTAAAGGATGATATGGCAGGAGTGGTGTGATGAGATGACGAGTAATAGAGAAGTATGGAACAAAAAATAAATACTGCTAAGATCCCAAAAAAATTGGGATAAAGGCAAGAGAATGATGGTGATGAGTTTTGGTACTTCTTCTTTGGACCATATTTGGGTCTGGTGCCAGAATTTCACTTTTGACTTTGTTTCGCAGTCTTCTTGCGGGTATGTGGTTATATTTACATCGTTATATCATTTAGTTTTAATACATATTTACTCGTAATTCTTCCGGCCGTCTTTTGATCTAGTTTCACTTATTATGATATAATTTATTACCGGAAAATAAATACAATTAGATTTTATGAATCAGGTTGGTAAATAAGATACTTTTTTTAGACAAATTACAAACACTTTTGGGCTCGTAATTAAATTCGCTGGGGTCTTCAGTAAATATGGAAGCTAAAGGGTTTAGGCCTTTGGGAAGAGTCCGTGATGGCTTATTCAAATAAATTAGTAAGCTGGTAAGTATTTGAATAGGCTACAAACCTTTTTGGAATCACTAAATCAGTGGGATTAAAGTAATCTCCGAATTACAGGAGCTCTTACTACCTCGTTCATGAACATATTTATTTAATGATCTTTATCGTAATTCATCGATCAATAGTTTCATACAAAAACATAACAAATATATCGCCTGTAATCCCCAAATGCTTAGGCAGAGGTGTATCTAATAGTACACCCACATTTCGCTATAATGTCTAAGTACCATGTAGGTGGTGAGCTTATTGTCATCAACCGGGCATAAAACCAGACTGCTACTGAGAAATTTCTGGTGGAAAAACCCAATAACACTTTTTCCCACCCGGGAATCGAATCCAGAACCTCATGCTTAGCAGTGCCACTAGTCCAATGGGGTATTCAGCCAAGTCTGGTTTCAGTTTTGGTTATAAACGATGTTTTCAAATGTTCTTCTTCATGAAAAAACATTTTCTCACAAACGATTTCCTTCCCAAGAGTGGAATCCAAGAATATATTCATTAATTTCAAATCTATTATGTATGAAACCATTTCAACTATATAATGTTTATCACCAGCAACTTTACAATCCAGTCAAACAATTTTGAACTCTAACTTTCTCACTTAGAGGTTTCTTTTTAAATGGCAGTACCTAACCTAACACACTTATCAAACAATTTTGATCTCTGGGTTAGACACTTTTGGGTTCAATTTTATGCGGTGTATTTGTAGCACAATGCCCTGGCTAGATGCCAAGACTAATGAAAGTCTAGACCGAGTCCAGACTCAATCCTTGACCCATCGTAATCGGTTATATTGATGATTTATCTCCCTGCTTATGTAATGCTGGGAAGATGTTGATGGGTTCAAGTTCTTTGACTTGTTAAGACAAACGTTATTGTGTACAGTTTGGCTAGGACATTGCAGGCTTTAATCACCTGATTGTATGACCAATACATGATTCCGTGCTTCGGAAGGCACGTATAAGCCGGTGGTCCCGGCCGCCAAATGGCGGTCGTCAAACCATGTTAGAGGCCCTTTTTTTTATGGTGGGTGGAAAATCATCAAATAACCCCTCCCGCTCTTGGGTAGTGCGAAAGGGAGTGTCAGACTTCTACTGACTAAAAACCACCCGTGTTCCTTCTTAGCCCTTTATGTCGAGGCTGCTGTATCTCTTGCAAACATCCCGCAGCCCCGACGGGGTGTCAGAGGCCCTTGAGGCGGTTTAGCAACTCTGACACTAGGGTGTATGGAGTCATTAGACCCTACTGCCCATACGATAAGAAGAAGAATTGTGTATCTAACTATTGGAGAATAGTTTCGATCTTCGATTACAATGGGTGTAAAAGGCCCTTTGACCAAGCGGAAGGGCACTTTGTTCTCCCTTGCAATTATTTTTTGTTTTCCGATATTGAAGGGCCAAGTTCTCTGTTTCACAAGTTTTTTTCTTAAAATTTAAGTTGTAATGTTATAACCTCTATGTCCCCTGTTCTATTCTATGCATTCATCAACATAATGATGTTTTACCGAAACTTACTGCCGCACTCAGAGAGCTTTAATGATTACTTAGGCCATCACTTAGTAAATGTTTTGACAGTTTTGTCATACAAAATTATGTCAAATCTTTACTAAGTGACGGCTTAAGTAATCATTAAATATCTCTGAGTACCGCAGTTAGAACCTTAATTGTGTCCATAGTTTCATACCCTAGTAAGGTCCTTAATTGTTTTTTCTGTACGAATTTGGCAAAGCTTTTAAAGTTAACGAAAGATTAAAATCGACTCTTCTAAAAACATGCCGCCGTCGTCACCAGTTGGTATGTGGTGTTGGTATCCCAGCTCATCTAGATCACCAGACGTACCAGATTTACATCACTGTTTCTAACCAAATCATTTGTTTACGTTTTCTGGTCGCATTGTTTACAAGTTTACATGTTACGGTTGACAGTTTTACACCGTTTCACATTCCGCCGATATTTACGAAAGCATGATTAAAGACGAAACCACTCAGCCCACCCCAGTAATTAATAGTCCAAAGCATTGTAGACCGCATTCTAAGTGCGCAAACTTTGCTTTTCAATACTGAACCTTTTGAATAAGTGGGTGAGGTGTATAATCAAATGAAGATAATCCTACTTGTTATCTTAAATCTAGTCGACTAAAGCGACTTAGGCAGTATGAATGCGTAAAATTTTTTCACGCTCATATGTGTTCGTGATAGACATTTTACGACACTTGAGAACGCAAAATGTGCCGTTATTAAGCGCTTCAATGATATTTGCATGTTTTTTGAATATTTATGTGTTTATAGTACGCGTTGTTATGAAGATATTTTTATGAGAAACTGCCGAGATGGATTTAAAAATGCAACTGAAATAGCTTTCTTGGTAATCTCTAGTTTGCCCTAGTTTGGTGGCTCGTAATTATGAACGGCTTCAATTAAAACTACTTTGTGCAATCTTTACGGATTAACAGTAATATTATGATGTGTATGAGACTGTTTTTAGAAATTGTCTGTGTTTTTGATCACGTAGGTTAGTTTCGAGAACTAAGTCAAAATGACTTCAACATTAAATTCAATTTTAACACATCAAACATATACTAAATCAAATATGTGCAAAAAAACACAAAAACATTTTTATGAAACATGAATGTAGAATATTCAAAAAGATTTTTTTTCTTATCTTTTTGACACACCTTTTATACATAAACAAACATGTTTTGCCTCCCCAATTTAAAAAAAAAAACTTATATCTAAACTCACCTCCGCCTCCTACTATGTGTCTTGCGCCGATCGTGGGCGGGCGGGTCACTTGCGTAGGCGCCGCCCTCGCACTCAGCGCTGTGTCCAGCCCCCATCTCTACCCCATTCCACAACACACACCGTCACTGAAGACACACGCCACCAACGACACCCCACACTGATACAGTGACGATGACTTTTCCGACTATTCCGAATATTTGGACTATTCCAAATTTTCCGAGGTATTACAAATCTTCTAACTATTCCAACTTAGGCTAAAAGCGCGCGTGATTGGTTATGAGGTATAGGAAGGTTTCAGGGTGCCGAGGTGCTGACGATAGCCCGCTACGTATGGCCCGGGCGGCTCGCGGCGCGAATGTGAAGCGTAGCGTCGCATGCGCAGCGCACGCGCAACATCTTCGTTATTGTTAATTAGTTTGTGTTAGAAGCTGATGGCGGGTTTGTGGGTGTGGGTGATGAGCGGTTGTGTTTTTTTCGTGTTGGTTTGTTTTTTGTTAAATCTTGAATGGAAGAAGAGGCTGTTAATGAAAAATTTAGCTTTTTGCGTGTACCTTTCCTCGTGAGCTTTTTCTCGGAATTAAATATTATTCAACATAACCCTATAGGATTTAATAATTGAGAGATAAAATGAGAGGTGCCGAGAATCGAGATAAGTGACGCGTTATTCAAGAGGTCTATATCCAGCAGTGGACTGTTGTAGGCTGATGATGATGATACAATAGTAACGCACTCATGTAAGCTGCAATCGTCCCAAGATGCTGTTATAGCTGTATATTTTAATAGACAAACATTACTTTCAACCTGTAACACCCAACGTATGTATGAACGTGAACGAGGTAAAAGGAGTATTTAATGATCGTGGCTGGTGGCGCTCTTTGGTGTCTGCCCACTCCTATAGAAAAGTACGTGAGTTTATTTATTGGAGAAAAACATGTTAAATTTTACACAAAAATGCAAGATATTGTACAGAAAAAAAAAATAAAAAAAAACAAATTAAATGGAAATGAGTACATAAAAATAACAAAAAAAAAATTACCTTTCGTGCATCATCTCTCAAAACAAGCACAAGCAAAAAATCATCTTTCGTTCATCCTCTCACAGAAACTCAAACATTCACAACATACTTTATGTATGTTGTAAACTAATATTTAGGGAACTGCTCGGCCGAACACTGTCTCTTAAAATACAGGTTACTCTAGTTTAAGAGGCAGGGTTGTATAAATTATTGTACAGAAATTGCAACATTGTTTTGTTAATTGTTTTTGTGATGATGATCTGTAACTTTGGTTGGTGAATAAATATATTGGAACGAAGTTCCTTATCGCGCGTTGTGAAAGGGGGCTAGACGGAAAAAATTCTTACGAAAAGTTGTCACGACACTTTTTGCTATAGTAAGCTATTAAGTAAGCTGTGCGGCGTCGCATGTTTCTCTGTCTGTTTTTCTCTCTCTTATAGAAAGCAAGCCAGATATTTTCATTTCTACATTTTTTTTTTTTTTTTTTACATAATAAAAAATAATAACAATAACTTCGTTTCATCCGGGTGTTCCTTGACACCTCTCAAGTTTTATTTATTATTATTATGTCTGTCCACCCGCTCGCCACTCACACCTCACACCCACACTCCACGGGCTACTAATTGTTGCGCGATCCGCCTCGGAAATCGCTTCGCTCTCGTTTCTTCTAATTACACGAGCGGGTGCTTTCCCGATGGAAACGTCGCGAGTACCGGAAGGAACCGAGAGCTGACTGTCCACATGGCCATTTACGTTGCCACGGTGACTGATTAACCTTATAGCTTTACTGGCGGTTAATGAATGGTCACTTTGTTTGTGTTCCGGAATTTATAATTTATTGTTGCGAATTGTAAGTTTTGGATTGATAGTGAAAATGGTTTCTGAAATTATTGTTAAGTAGCTGCTGCGATCTTCATCCGCCTGAAATTATCATAAAATGTTAGGTACTTCCCTATTTGAATCGGATTTTGTTAACGATTTCCTTCCTTTTCCCATCTATTTTCTAAAATGAAGAGCCTTATAACTAGGGATGCATCCGATTCCGATACCGATATATCGGCGATACTTCGGGTTTGCCGATATATCGGCATCGGCGATATTTTTATGGCCGATTCAATGATACTTTACAAACGAGAAGCGGGCTTTGGAGCGTTTTGTGAAAATATTATTAGAGGAAGATGAGCCCCTGTCTACTCTGAGCTGTAATTCTCTCAAAGCAGAAGTCGAGAGATACCTAAGGTCTCCTAATATATCGAGAGATGCAGATCCGTTCGTTTTCTGGCGCAGTGACGTCTTATACCCAAACTTGAAAAAAATTACGCAGAAGTACTTTAGTTTCCAAATGAGCTCTGTCGCATCGGAGAGACCATTTTCCACCGCAGCAGGTCTTATTCAAACAGACTTACAAAATCGCCTTTCTCCGCAAAACTTAAGAATACTTTGTTTTTTAAACAAAAACCTTATCAATGTTAATTTTAATTACTAAAACTATTACCTAATATCAACCTGTCTGTATTTTTATAATAATTTTAAAAATAACCTGACTTGTGTTTTATTATTTTACCTTTATTATTTACTAGCTGATACCCGCGGCTTCACCCGCGTGGATGTCGGTCAAATTATATTCTAAAACCTTCCTCTTGGATCACTCTATCTATTAAAAAAAACCGCTTCAAAATCCGTTGCGTCGTTCTAAAGATTTAAGCATACATAGGGATATAGGGACAGAGAAAGCGACTTTGTTTTATACTATGTAGTGATTTCAATAAGCGTATCGGTATCGGCATCGGTATCGCCGATATTTTTATAAAAGTATCGGTGTCGGTATCGTATCGGCAAAAAGGCGTATCGAGGCATCTCTACTTATAACATCTGCTATTTGCCAGTAAAAGTGCTGCAACGAACAGACAGACTGACAGACATAAAAGCCAAGTCAATTGTCCGCTTCACTCTCGTATCTTTTAATTACACGAGCGGGTGCTTTCCCGGTGGGAACGTCGCGAGTACCGGAAGGAACCAAAAGCTGACTGTCCACATGGCTATTTACTATGCCACGGTGACTGATTAACCTCATGACTGTACTGGCGGCGAAGCGGGGAGGTTGCTAATGAATGGCCACTTTGTTTTGTTCTGGAATGAGTGGTTGGTACTGTTATGATTTATTGTTACGAATAATAAGTTGTGCAATGATAAGGAACCTTAATTGTTCTTTAAGAAATTAGGAGCTATATACAATTATTAATACTGAAAACGGGATATTATACATGGCAAATATCCCGTTTTTAGTATTAATAATAGTGTTAGTGACCATGTCAGTTTAAAAACTTATATAGCCATATACAAGTCTTATAACGATAATTTATATTTTTTTAAATGTGGTTGATACTTATCAATTCGTACAGTTATGAAATTGGGTTTTTTTGGTAAGCTTGACTGTCTTTTTAACCGACTTCAAAAAAGGAGGAGGTTATATGTTCGTGTGTATGTATTATTATTATTTTTTTTTTTTTATGTATGTTACCTGATTTCTCCTCCATTTGTGAACCGATTCTCAAAATTCTTTTTTTATTTGAAAGAGTATACTCCTGAGGTGGTCCCATTTAAATTTGGTGAAGATCTGATCCTGATTTTCGGAGATATACAATAGAACTCTTCAAAAATAGACGGCAAATCTGTCGTGATTGCTGCAATCGCTTGGATGTTTATTGTTTATACAACATCATGACGTAACATCACGCCTGTATGATCTGAGGGGGTACGCAGATGTGTACACCCAGATTTGGACAGTAAGATATTATGTAATGTTCCATTTATTGGGGATAAATAAAACCTATTATTTGTTTGGGAACAACTAAAAATGGAAAAATAAAAAACTTTTTTGCAAAAAATAAAACCGACTTCAAAAACACAAAAAAGTGAAAAATAAACTTCACAAGAAAAAGCAGCTTCTGAAGTCGGTGGCAAAGAAAACGAAATCAAACAAACAACATGTCACCGACTTCAGAAGCTGCTTTTTCTTGTGAAGTTTATTTTTCACTTTTTGTGTTTTTCACTTTTTTGTGTTTTTGAAGTCGGTTTTTCATGTTCAGTTTACTGAGTGTTCTTTGAAATCGAATACCAAATACCATGAGCATTTAAATGTTAATCTTTCTGTTAATCAATAAGCAGAAAGGAAGAAAAATGTGTTGCGCCGACCCCAAGTTTCTTGGCACAAGAGCAGGAAGATGACGATTTTCTGTCAATCAAAAACAGCAATAAAATCATGATAAGCCAATAGGGCCGTGCATTTTAAAGAGAGCCCAGTACTAAGGCGAAACTGATGGTAAAACTAGGATCACCCAGTATATCTCGCAATAAAAAATCTTTATTTGTATTTTGATGGCCGACTTTCAAACGAGCCATCAGAAGAACAGCTCCACAATGCAATCTACTTAATCACACGTTAACTGAAGTATGATTGATCTATCGAAGCGATGATTAAGTGCATCTCTTGTACGCTGCGATTGGAAAACTGCAGTTAACATACATCTTTATTTACTGGGACAGTTGTGGGAACATTCACATCGTAAATGTCAGTGCCAAATACATAAACATTATTGACAATACTGACATCTGTAAGAAATATGAGTAGTTAATGTACCTACCTATATTTTTTATACTGAATAATAAACAGGCTTGCGTTTGGCCACAACTCGCCTATTGTGAAACGTTGAAGCGGTCTAGGGTGGAACATGCTTGCCTGAGAGAAACCGATTTACTCGTACTTTGAAGAGATCTAGATTATAATGATCGAGAAACAGATAAGCTACTACTAAAAGTAAATATAATGAACTTGCGTTAAGGATAATAAAACTTCCCGTCGGGGCTGCGGGCTGTTCGCAAGAGATACCGCGGCCTGGACATGAAGAGCTAAGAAGGAACATGGGTGGTTTTTAGTCAGTAGAAGTCTGACACTTCCTTTCGCTCTGCCCAAGAGCGGGAAGGATTTGATGATTTCACACACCCCAAAAAAAAAGTATAATAAAACTGATCGGAAGCCCGCTTGTGCGACCAAACTTTCTGTTTTGAAGCTTCTTAACTTCTTGGTCGAAGCTTCTGCGACTAACAGCCAAAAAGCTCCTGAAAGCCAAGTCCTGTAGACATAATTTAACTGTCTTGCATCCCGTCACAAAATTAATCAGAAAATAATAGTAGGAAAAACATAATTTCCACTTACCTCCATATCAGCTGGAGACAGAATAGAACAAGGCAACACGTGTTCCTATGAAGCAGCTGATTTCTTCACCAGTTTTCATTCATTTCAGTAGCACCTTGCATGAATATTACCGAGAAAAGGTGAGGCTGATTAGCCAACCTTTCCAAGTTATTTTTTCCTTGTAAAATAAAAGTCATACGTAAAAACGGCTAAAGATTTACGGGTTTGTTCAACAAAGCACATAAAAGGAACGGTAAAAAAATGATGTTCCGTGAACGAACCGGGATTGGCTTTATTTCACTAGAACCACCCTTTAAATTATACCTTCGTGTTAATAGGGTTGGCTCAGGTTATATCAATGAGCATTATAAAGTATCTACTTATTTGTTCAGGAAAACTGAAAAGGTTGCTCACGTTCGAAAAAAATATCTTCAAATGAAAAACTATTTTGCTAGTGTCAGTGAACTGTTTATCTCAATTGAAACGGGGTTTTATTGTAAACAATTTCAGGCCTTTATTTATTTCTCCTTATTTTTTATGCGATTATTTGGCCCATAGGTTGCGGGGATCCGCTGGAAACGAGACGCACAGGATCGGTCAATGTGGCGGCACTTGGGGGAGGCCTATGTCCAGCAACGGAGGTGTTTCGGCTGAAGTGATGATGATGATGATGCTTTGGTCTATACAAATATAGGAACAAATTAACATACTTGTTACTAAAACAACTGGTATCCGGCGGTATCCCTAACTGTAAATGCAAATCCTCACAAAATTTAAAATAATGAGTTTGTCGGCAACAAATCATTTTTACCTCAGCATGCACGAAATCTGATTTACATGTATGATTAATATATATCATAGTATATAAATCCTAATGTAGAGGGTACATATTTTAATTTGAGCACATTCCGGGCAAGGGCCCTTTACGTGACGGAATGCCGGACATTTTTCATTCCCGTGAAACGAGGAACTGAATTCCCGTGGTCGTGTCCGGGAATGAAGTTGTACGTCCCTCGCTCAGTGAATGAATGAACGAACATTCATTGGTCCTTTGGTATGACAAGGTACTTTTGGAGTAGTGATAACGGCGCAATAAAATGCCCGTAAACATACGTAGTTATTTATGGGTTACTTGTTTATTAAATTATAAAATCAAAATGAAGGTGTCAGAGTCTTAAATGCCGTCCATGGAACTCTGACTTGACTTGTTTTAGTTTTGTAACTCTCCCTTCCGCTCCGCCCAGAGCTGGAGGAGTCATTTGATGATTTCCCACCAAGACATACTGGTTTCTTCACGATGTTTTCGATCAACGAAGTAAGTGATCATTTTTACAATACGCACATGTATATTAAGAGTCAGAGGTGCTAGTCTCCCGTCGAGGCTGCGGGTTGTTCGAAAGAGATACCGCGGCCTCGGCACAAGGGCTAAGAAGGAACATGGGTGGTTTTTAGTCGGTAAAAGTCTCACTTTCCCTTCCGCTCTGCCCAGAGCGGGGCTATTTGATGATTTCTCACCCCCCCCCCAAAAATATGATGCTTGTCTCAAGGACTAACTTGAGACTTATGACTTGGCAGTCCCACGGTCACACTACTGGGCTATTGATAGCCCAGTAGTGTGACCTATGCTTGCTGAAAAACCCTCCGGGCGTTTACATCTGTACCTATTATATTTATTGATCGTAACTTACACAGTTTCATATTTTCCTGCAACTTATAGTAAGGTATCATCATCTGCCTAGCCTTTTCCCAACTATGTTAGGGTCGGCTTCCAGTCCAATCGGATTTTACCGGATGCGGCTGAATACCAGTATTTTACATGGAGCGACTGCCTATCTGACCTCCACAACCCAGTTAATACTAGGTAATACGATACTCTTTGGTACGACTGGATGTCAGCATTTCAGGTCACTGACTACCTGTAACGACTGCCAAAGATCTATATATGGCAGCCGGGACCAACAGCTTAACGTGCTTTCCGAGGCACGGAGGAAACTCGGTATGTCAGGCGGTCACCCATCCACAGACTGACATAGGCAAGCACAGCTTTACCTAAAGATCGACCCGAGTGGCAGTTCTTATTAAGCCACGAGCTCCTCTTTTAAGCCACGAACTTATAGTAAGGTATCAAGTTCACTAATTACATTCTACAACTCATTAGATAACACGACACATTTAATTTTCCTAACTCACATTTCATTCCTTTCCAAGAAGTGACTACTGAAGAAGTGGATGTTCATTGATGTCATAAACAGAGGGACAGTGACGAAGGTTCGTTTGTTAAAGAGAACAGATCCGGATCACTTACCGGTCTTCATCCGGATAAGGTAGGCTTTGTGCCCACTGTAAATAGGGCTTAGGCTTTTGTAAAGAATTTGAACCAGTAATTTAGTAGTAACATCTTCCTAGCCTTTTCCCGACTATACAAGTTAGACTGGAAGCCTACCTCAAGGCTTCCAGTTTAACTGGATGCAGCTGACTACCAGCCGTTGGTCCCAGCTGTTATTTGTAGATCTTTGACAGCCAAAACAGGTAGTCAGTGGCCTGAAAGTCTGACAACCAGCCTTACCAAGGATTATCATATTCATCATCTTCAGCCTATAATGTTACCACTGCTAGGACACAGGCCTCCTCTCTATAAACGGGAATAGGCTATAATCCACCACGCGGGCCCAGTGCGGGTTGGTATCATATTACCCAGTACTAACAGGGTTGTGGAGTTCAGATAGGCCTCGCTTCATAACAACCTCCGCCGACTCAGCCACAGCTGGTTGTGTAAAACATGCACTCTAAATGTCTTGAGGAAAGTTATCTGCAGGAAAAATCCAACCGTTGGTTTTTCAGAAAATAGGACTTTAGGGTAGGTAAAGTTCTTGTGTAGGTATAGTCCCCCGATTATTAATACTTATTATAATGCTCCCTACTGTAAGAAGAACGGCACGACATGGTCATTAAATGAGTAAGTAAATAATAACATTAAGAAAATGAAAATAACATGCCCTTATTAAACCCACACGAAAGCGATAACAGCCCCAATTAATTCCAGAAATCAGATTTTATTTCCAAACCCCCATTGCGTTATACTATTGCCTTTTCCCAACCAATACACGCATTGGTGTGGCCTGTCCTTTATTGTCGTATTATCACGTTCATGAATAATGGATACCAGCAGTATTGTGAAGCAATAATCCCCACACAATACCGATCAACGCTTTTGTTCTTAACACTGATTGTGTATTGGAAAATTAATAAATAATTAATTTATTGTGTCTCGTTACCGAGGAAATTAATTGAACATAAATACGGTGTATATGAAGCTTTTATATTTTTGCTAAAAATAAGCAAGTAGTTATAGAATTTAATTATAGTCTTTGATATTTATGATCAAAAGAGGCCTGTAGCGGCTCTCATAGAGCCTTCAGTAACAGCAATTGATTATTTGACTATAACGATTTTATTCTAAAGAAAAATAATGTAGTAAAGCTAGTTAAGCCTACTAGCTTTTGAGTTAAATCACAAATTATCTAACATAGCCTCATACTTGTATCCCTGAAGAGTAATAGGCAAGGTGTGCTTAATAGTAAATGTGTTTTCATTTGTGAAAAAAATGGGCTTTTATAACTCGCTGGTTACCTACTTGTATTCTTTCAGCTTGCAATTGCTTCATATTTATAATTTTCTGTAGAAGTTCTGCACCAAAAGTGAAGATACTACATTACTCTAGTTTCCCTGCGAAAGGCGTGATGCTATGCTAAGTTTTGTAATCCTCCATAATAACATATTTTAGGCTGCTTCAAACTTTCACAACATATTGTATTGCGTTATTGGTTCTCATTTCCCAATTACACTGGCTTCGTGGCCAAACTTTCAGTCTTCACAAATTCTCATTACACGTTCCCGATTTCGTTACATTACACAGAAACCTCATTAAAATACGGAGTACATATAAATAATAACACACAAAATACATCCCATTTTGTAAGCTGAGAACTAAGGGTGTGTTTACATTTGGTAGAGTAAGATGTTAGGAACTGCAAACCGTATATTTGAGGTTTCGTACCTAAAGGCGGGTCAGAGGTCCGTCCGTCCGTCTGTCTGTCAATCAGTGGACTTATCTCTTGATCCGTCATCAGTAAGGATTTTCTCAACATATGTATTTGTACAACGGTAACCCTTTTTTTTTTTTTTTTTTTTTTTTTTTTTGGGGGGTGGGAAATCATCAAATAACCCCTCCCGCTCTTGGGCAGAGCGAAAGGGAGTGTCAGACTTCTACTGACTAAAAACCACCCATGTTCCTTCTTCGCCCTTCATGTCGAGGCCTCGGTATCCCTTGCGGACAACCCGCAGCCTCGACAGGCGTCGGCCCTTGCGGGCCCCTTCCATGTTGCTGACATCTCTTTGAGGCGCGCGTGGAACACGAACGCGCCGTCGACACGGCATAGTACGTAACCCTTCACGCGTAAGTCCGACACACCCCCCTTTTTTTGGCGGGTGGAAAATCATCAAATAACCCCTCCCGCTCTTGGGCAGAGCGAAAGGGAGTGTCAGACGTCTACTGACTAAAAACCACCCATGTTCCTTTTTAGCCCTTGCACCGAGGCCGCGGTATCTCTTTCGAACAACCGGCAGCCCCGACGGGGTCCGACTCACCCTTGGGGCCGGATTTTTTGTTTTTCAATAGTAGGTTAGGCAAACGATCTGACTTGTGTATGAAATTAGTATTTAGACTAGTACTACAGTCATTGATATAAAAACTAAAGATACGGTCGTCCGAACATTTTCTCGACGCGTTCGCCATACAGAGAATTGGTGTAGTCTGCGTGTTAACGTAACCTTGTATAAGCGGCGTGGCATTTTCGAGGTATAAAGAACATAAATAAAGCTTTTAATAAAATTTACGACCGCACCCGAAGAGAGCCGATCGTGGACTAGTTCACTTCGGCTTAGGAAAGACCTTATTGGGACCACGTTTGTGGCGTCATTTTAACATGCCGTCCGCCCAGTCCTTACGCAGTAATATATAAGTCAATGACTACAGTATATAACTCCTAGTGTATCTTCTTTTTAGCGTATCGACGGCAATCTAAATTGTTTCGGCTTAACATGTGTATGGTGCTTTAAGTATTTCTTAAAGCGTGCAGGAAACAGGACACGCCGGACACGACACGACGGACTGCCTCGTTGGTTTAGTGGTCGCAAGCGTGACTGCTGAGCATGAGGTCCTGGGTTCGATTCCTGGGTCGGGCAAAGTGATATTGGCTTTTTCCATCAGGAATTTATCAGTAACCGCCACGGAGTCTGGATTTGGGCCCGGTTGATGGCAATAGGCTCGCCCCCTATTACGTGGGACTTAAACATAACTGGCGAATTGTGGGTGTACTATTAGGTACACCTCTGCCTAACCCTTCGGGGATTACAGGCGTGATGTTATGTTATGTAACATGTGTATGGTGCTTTTATTATTTCTTAAAGCGTGCAGGAAACAGGACACGCCGGACACGATATTAAGTGTCCCATCTGTCAAATGTCCACCCAAAATAAATCTTGAGGCGTTCTCTATTCAACTATAATCGAAATTAATTACTGCGGCAAGTAAAGTGATGCACAGTGTGTGTCACACAGTTTTCCTAGGAAATATTTTGGGTGTTAAAATATAGTATGTTAGGTTAAACGAGGGACATATTGAGGGAAGTTATTAAGTATTCGATTCTCGTCCGAAATATATAAAAAACTATTACCTTAATTTGTGACGTAATTGTTGCCATGCCATGCATGAAGGGAAAATGAATTATACCTAAAAGTCCATGACCCGCGCACATTTTCTGTGATAAGTGCAAGGGTTGCGAGAGTTTTGCGAAATGTTTATTATGGTTCGTCTGTTATTTATCAGTCTTTTTTTGTCCATATTTTTATTAGTATTAGTTTAATAATAACTGCCATTCCAGTCCATCTTTAGGTTAAGCAGCGCTTGCCTAGTTTGTGTGTGGATGGGTGACCGCCCTTTACATACCGAGTTTCCTCCGTGCGTCGGAAAGCACGTTAAGCTGTTGGTCCCGTTGGCAGTCGTTACAGGTAGTCAGTGACCTAAAAGTCTGACAACCAGTCTTACCAAAGGGTATCGTATTACCCAGTATTAACTGGGTTGTGGAGGTCAGATAGGCAGTCGCTCCATGTAAAATACTGGTACTCAGCTGCATCTGGTTAGACTGGAAGCTGACCCCAACACAGTTGGGAAAAGGCTAGGCAGATGATGATGTTACGAGTAGCATGGCCCTACTGCGGCTTTCAATATGTCCCTCGTTCGAACTCTACAGCACTCTATTAATGTGGCTACTTGCTCAATATAAACGCGACCTAAAGGAGTTGTGGCTTGATTTCCGCCGGGATATTTAATATAAGCCTGTTGTTACTGTACTCGACGTCGTTTGCCATTTCTATATATAGTTTGCTACTTCTGGTATTTAGTATGTAGCGGGGTAATAACGAATAACCGTTTTATTTTACTGGTTAGGAATGTAATAGTTTGTAGAATTAAGCTGAGGATTTTCATTAGTCATCATCATGATTGGGAACTTGATTCCACCCTCAGCGAGCATAATGTTGAAATCACTTTTGCATCCAATGATCACCGTTTATAGTGGAGCGAGAAGTCCGTCGCAAGCAACCGCAATTAGTGAGTTGCAACCCTAAATGACAGAAAGACAAGAAAATGCTGATGTGTGGACCTTAATGTGATTTCACCTAAAGCCTCCTCTTGTTTGTGTAATGCTTTCCGAGGTTTTACCTCAAAGACTCAACCAGGTCTTCCCCACGATCTTTTGTAGGTCTACGCTGCGGTCTGGCATAGCAATTGTGCGGCGTATCCGCTGCGGTGCGGTTTCGCCTTCGGAATCGTATCTTTTTCTTTGCATTGTGATTCTATGTGATTTGATTAGGTGATCACAGCACACTATCGCCGAGATACTCCGAGGCAGGGCGAGTACGAGAGTGGATATGGTAGCGCTCGGCGTTCCTCGTTTGGTTTTGATCCTGTACGGTACTTTGCTAGACGTCTCGGGAGAGACATAGAAAGACCGTTTGTTGTAAATGGGCGCCCACAGTTTGGAACTCGAAAAGACTCGGATTAAATGATAAATATCACTAAATAAGTATCAAATATTTAATGCTACTTTAAAACAAGTCCAAAGTTATTTCACGCTAAAGTAATGTTCTTCCGAACTGCTAACTGAAAAAGTTTTAGTTAAACTACGGTTAAATTCGTGGCTGAATTTAAATGTTTTGATACAATCTGATCGGAAATACTCGAGTTAATATGTTTGTTACCGTTCATCCGACAGATTTGCTCTGATAACTTTAGTTTGATTTTAGTTATTAGCTTTAAGTAGTTAAGCACCATTGAGCACTACTTAAATTTATAATAAGCAACTTAATTGTAAAAAGTGATAAAACTGATCCACATGTGGCTCTTTGGAGGCAATGACACATTAAAAGGTTCTAATATCATTTATAAACCTTTTTAAAGCGTCACTTAACGTGACATTATCTAATAGCAATTAACTAACGTCAGTTGTCAACTCTGTAACTGAAAAATAAACCACTCAAACTTTGTAAGATAACATTTTTTTCGACTGAAACAACCTTTCTCGTACTTTCTACAGCAGTGCGTAAAAAGGAACATTTGTACAAATGACTTGTTCCTTTAGACGCAGAGTCACAAAGTCGAGAGTGACAAATAATGACAGATTGCTGCAATCAGCATCACCACACGCCAATATGGCGGCAATCAGGAAAGTGGGAGAAACCGAAAACCGATATAGAAAGATATAAGGGTCCATTATTCTTGCTGTACGGGGATTTCGCTGATGTTAGGGTCATAAAAATATCCTTAGTTTACTTTATTTTCTTATGTAGCCATTATGTCAACTGTGTAACTAAATATAGTTGTACCATATTATAATCATTCTATCTTAATTATAGCGTTGGTCTAGTGGTTGCAAGTGCGACTGCTGAGCATGAGGTTCTTGGGTTTGATTCCCGCGTCGGGCAAGGTGTTAACGGGATTTTCCATCAGGAATTTCTCAGCCACAGAGCCTGGATTTGAGCCCGGTTCAGGGCAATAGACTCGCTCCCTATTACATGTATGGGTTTTAAACATAACTGGTAAAAACTGGATGTATACGTACTATTAGGCACACCTCTGTCCAAGTCTTCGTAGATTACAGGCGTGTTATTATATTATGTTAGGTATAACTTGTAAGACATTGTAAAGGCTTCTTTATCTACTTTTATCATTCCACAAACATGTCATATTCAAATGTCAACATAAAAATATGCAAATATGTTGGAAAGAGGCATAATCCCCGTTTGTTCAGGATATTGAGACTGTCGATTTAGGCATGTTTCGAAATAAGATATTCAGGATAGGTCTCTCTCGAAATATATACGATATTACGTTGTAAGACTTATCCGCTTTTCAAACATTGCCTTGCCTTATTACAAGTATGTATAATAATATTAATAATAATTTATTTGACACAAAAAAGCACACATAAATGGAAAATACAAAATCAATGTTCACATAAAACCAAATAAATGATCAATGACCCCCATGCTAGGTTAAACCTGTGTTATAGGGGTCATCCATCCGTCCATTATGGATCACAATAAAGGACGCTTTCAAATTAATAATGTGCACTTGTGTAAAAATAAAACTAGACTAGTACAATTTATAAAGGGAAAAAAAAAACAATTTAAACGTAGAAAAAAATGGAAATGGAGTATAATTAATTAATAATAAGGAAAACTGAGTATCTTTATAGGTGCGGGGTGTGAGTGTTTGTGTGAGTGTAGCTGTGTATGTGTGAGTGTATAAATGTATAGGTGAGTGTAGGTATGAAGGGAGAGTTATGGTTTGAGTAATTCTTCTGAGTCGTCATAATTTAGGGTGAGCAGAAATTCTTCTAGTTTTTGCTTGCATTGGTGTTTGTTTAAACAATGAAAGTTGGTAGTATGGTTTATCTTATATGCAGATAACACATCCATTTAAAATTCTGGAATTATTTTTAAGTCCCATAATAAAAATATTAAATTAGGAGCTATAATAAAAATATTAAACAGGACTGAGTGGCGTCCAAGAAATGGAAAAAGAAGTATTGCTTGTCCGTCGTCGAGATGCGCAGACGTCTTTGTTGCCATTGTGGGAATATCCTGGTGGAGACTGACACAAAAGTGTGGAGCTTCACACAAGCAAAAATATGGAGGCCTCTATCCATAAGTGGCTGAAGTCGCACTGTGGATCATGATTGATGATTATCCACATGTTCCTTGAAGTTTAGACAAATAAACTGTATCTATTCCGATCTCTGATGATGATGTATTCTGTAAATCAGAAAGCCAGGTAAGAATGGTCTTCGTAAGAAAATGCTGTACTAATATTCGTGTGGTTTTGAAATGAAAACTTCTTTAGTGGCGTTATTCACTTTTTTGGGATGAGTAAAAAATGTTAAACTCGCGTCAGGAGTCACGTGATCATGATAGACACGTGATCTGATCGAAAATTCGTAAGACGGCGCAGGGTGCAAGCGCGAATGTGCGTGTGTCAAATGTCAATAAAATTAAATGTCAAAAAGTTAAAATTAACCACATAAATGATATTACTTTTATGCTGACAAATAAAGCAATTCGTGCGAAATTATTAATGTACGCGCAACGTTAATGTTCATGTTTCACTTCTGCCGACACTCCCGGAGTGCAACCCGTTTTTTTTAACGAGGTCATACACAACAATAAACCGTTGTTCGAAATCCAATAAAATAATCATGAGTTTATATTTTTGTTCAGGTTTCATTCGAACAAAGGTTAACAATAGGCACTGGCGACAACAAAGGATGAACACATCGAAATGTGTCGATATTATGTCACCGTGGATATGAATGAAATGCAAATCGCTTTGCTGATTGGCTCAATGGTTAGGGACGGGAATTTTTATCGATAAAACCCTACTCGATAAATGGTGTCGGTAATTTTACGGGGATGGGTGAGGTACGCATGTGATTGACTGGTGAATATAATTGGATGTTGAAGGAGTGGAAGATCAAAGAGATGAAATTATTGTGTTGGGAGTAATGTGAAAGAGAAAGGAGTAAATGATACCGTGGCAGGTGACAGGGAGAACAGAAAAACAAACCGGCCAAGTGTAAGTCTGACTCGCGTATGAAGAGCTCCGTACCATCGTAGTAGGAACCCCACTTTTATTATGAATATTTTACCATTTGTTGTTACAACGGCAACAGAAACAAAACAAATTTGAACTGTCTACTTACTTACTTTGTCTCTGTGTGTGAGATACAGCCCTCTGACAGACAGACGGACGGACGACTGAGGCTTAGTAATAGGGGTTCCTAGCTTTTATTACCATTTGGGTACGGAACTCTGAAGTCGTGTTGCGCCAACCTCTAGTAACATGAGACAAGAGCAATAAGATAATAAAGTGAAGTCCTTTTTTCACAAAATGAACCCATTAATTTTATGAAAAAAGGACTACACTTCATTATATACACTATATTATAAACACATTATATAAAACGATGCTTAATTTTATAGCGTGACTGACCAAACCAAACAAACGCGATAATTAAAATATTCGTAATAGTGCAATTAATATCTGTAGGCGAAACGCAAATAAGGTTATCAAACTAACACAATACATTGATCTTTATTGAATTGCATGCTATAAACATAATTTACATTTATTTTGGTGTTTAAGAACTTTTATTTGTATGGTGTCCCAATTCTGAGTGTAGTCCGCTTTCCATTCTTATCACTTCTCTGGACCAGTCTTTCCTAAAAATGATCTCTGGCCGACTAGATTGCGCGATCGTTAACCGGTGCTGCAAAATTTCTGCTGGACCTGTAGCATAGATGTGCTCCATTGTTTTGCTAATTTATTGTTTTGTTTTGTGTTTAATTTAGTTTACTAACATAGATATAAGTTAAATTGTTACTAATACTATGAGTTATTATTACTTGAATAAATAATTGAATAATAATAAAGCGATCTAAATCGTCTCACCATCTAAAGCCTTATATTACGTCGTGTTCTCTCATTTGGCACTCATTTAATAATAATCATCATTTTAGCCAAAAAACGTCCATTGCTGGACATAGGCCTCCCCCAAGTGTCGCTATATTGACCGGTCCCGTGCGTCTTCTCACATCCAGTGGATTCCCGCAACCTTCACTAGGTGATCGGTGAACCTAGTAGGAGGCCTTCCAACACGATGTCTTCCGGTTCGCCGTCGCCAATCCAGAACTTTTGCTTTATCAGCCATCAATTCTTCGGGCTACGTCGCTATGTCTTCATTTCTGATTCGATCACGCAAGGAAACTCCGAGCCATCTTCATTGCTCATTGGGTGACTAAGCCTTCTGATGAGGCCTGTTGTGAGCGACCACGTTTTAGTCCCGTATATGATCACTGGCAACACACTCTGGTAGACTTTCGTCTTGATACACTGAACTGCACTTCAATTTATATACATTACATAAATTGTATCAAATTTAAAAATTACAATCTCATCAAAAGTTTATTAGAACAATTAAACGAAGATAAGAAAAAGTGTAATTTGTACCGTCGCATGCAAAAGTGATATCTATAAATCAAACATTGGAGAGAAACGCTGGACAACGTGATGATAATTAGGAAAGTGACAGGGCAATTACAACGTCTGCCCACTGTGCGGGCGTCGCTTTATGCTGCGTACGCGCATACTAAATATGGCGGCGCAATGCATAGAAGGTTGCGGGAGTGGGTAGACTAGAAGGAATTCTAATTCAAACACTGATATAATGTTTAACCGACTTCCAAAAAGGAGATGGTTCTCTGTTCGATTTTATGTTTTTTTTTTTCTATGTATGTTCACCGATATCACAGTCAATTGTAGACCGATTTACAAAATTATTTTTGTAAATGAAAAAATTGTTGTTAGTCCGGTTTACCGAACTACTGAAACAAAGTGGCTCTCTTTATGTGTTCATTTTAAAATATCAAATAAAGTAAGAGAGTGTATTGTACAATTGTATTCTTAATATTACAAACCGAACTATTGCTACTAAAGAGTATCGGTAGTTCGGTGCTATATTTCAATCGAACTACTGCTACTGAAAAGTTGCACTAGTTCGGTCAACCGGGCTAACAACCGGACCACTGCCACGAGACCGTTTGATATCAATTCATATTTTGCGGCGTTATATATAGGGCATAATTATGTGTTTAATTAAACTAATTGTCAGCTGCCACTGATCCATTATAGTTTAAAAATTTCGACCAACTGTCCCTATGTACATCGCACGGTCGTACCCTATATACATCTGCAACGACCTAGCATGTATTATCTTAATTACAATCTGGATGGCAGGAGGTAATTAGCTAAATCCTGCGCTAATGTCGTGATGGGATTAACGTGTTTAATGCAATAACAAAATCTTGTTATAATCTTCTGTTGTTAGAATAAAATATAGCAGTAAACAGTAAAAATCAGGATCAGGATGCCTTGAAGTCTGACAACCAGTTTTACCAAGGGGTATCATCGTAGAAATATAAAAAAACAGCATCATACACAGTACATCATACCCAGTATTAGCTGGGTTGTGGAGGTCAGGCAGATAGTTGCTTCATGTAAAATACTGGCATGCACTGCATTCGGTAAAACAGGAAATAGCTAAGGAAAAGGTGATAGTGTTCCTTAAAAAAAGATGGCCGTAAGCGATCCCAAAATAATTTAATGTTATATTGACTGAGATATTAAATGAATACACCGCAAAGTAGAAGTTAAGGGTCTTCGTATACCGACCACCTGTGGATGGCTTATAATTTATTAAGTTATTTAGAGGCTTGTCACTGCTTTATGGCTTACTAAGGCCGTATTTATGGGGTCTCAGTATCATGGCGTTTATTATGATACGCATGAAAGATTGTGATAACAAGGGAAGCGAGTGAAAAATATTTAGCTGTGCCATGGTGGAAAAAAATGGCCTCTGGTATTATTTATTTTACAAGTTGTATTTCATGGCATGCACATAGCTAAAAATTACGAAATTTCATCCCCTCTTCAAAAGAAATTTCAAATGAATTTTGATATTTCTTTCTTATGTCATACCTAAATATATCATAAATAAATATAATCTCTCCTTCGTCATTAAAGCTTTTTTTTGTATGTTTATAACCAAACAGTAATGTAAGAATAATTTCAGTTGTTTTTTTACTTGATCTTAAAAAACTGAAATTACCTATAAGATAAAAGAAAAAATCTATTATACGACCTACTTAACTTTATCTACCTGCTCCTATAAATATTCCGATTTACCAAATTAATAAGTATTCACGTGCGCCAAAGTTCATTTAGTTAGAAGAAGATATTATTCCCGCATTCCAAAGTTACATTAGCAGATGAATTACTTCAGAATTTAATTCCACTAATTATGCGCTTACGTGAATGTTCTTCGCAGTTAGTAGGAATAATTAGCGGAAACTTTAGGAGCGAGCAAATTAACATTCCTCGCTGTCGCTTGTGACATTTACCACAAATAATTATCGTACGTCTCTTTCTAACGATTAATCTGCTTGAAAGTTTAACAAAGTATTTTGTACAGTTGCGTGCGGAATCGTTCAAATTAATTCTACATTCGTTTTGACGGAACGTCGGAATATAGACTTTTTTTGTCATTTTCGTTTGCTACTTACGTAAACGTTCCGTTGTTGTTTTGTTTTCCTCTTCCCTTCGCCGTAAATTGACGGAACAGAAAACAAATTTTTGTCATAAGTTGAAAACAATTTTTGTTCTCAACTTAAGACGAGGTTTGACAAGGATTTTGTCTACTTTGCTTAGGACTTCCTGTTTAAACTCCGTACCCTGCCATTGGGGACAAACATTTAAATATTAATGTATCATAAATATTAAACTCGTCAATCACGCAACAGTTGGTTCCGTAGCTTAGGGTTAGAAATCCCTATTGTGCGGTGTAAGAGAAATAATTAATTGTTGTTCCTGTAGCTTATCTACTTATGAGTCTCGGACATTCATCGCATTGTTATTTATAAGCTCTAGATTACCGCTTGTAATGAAACAATGTTTGTTGAAAAACTGTTGAGTTTCCTTTGCCTTTGCAATTCATGTCGCATTTTTGGTTGCTTTAGCTTCATGATGTTATTTGTAAAATCGAACACAATTGTATGTAATTACACCTGTAGGTATGTACGAGTATAATAATATATTTTCAAACTACTATTTACAAAAAAAAAAATTCTTGTTCATCATTTTCAAAGTGAAACTAACTTTTGGAGAGCTAAATTCAACCGTATTTTTGTGTTGTTACACATTAACGTTCAAAAGACAGTCTTATAACGGTCTAATTGAAATTAACAGTGTGATTTTGACTTTACAATAAAAAGAGAAAAGAAGGAGGTATAGAATGTTTTCTTTCTTTTTTTCTAAGGATAGCAGCATGTGGCATTCTGTGGTATTTGGCCTACTCTCATAAATACATGCTTCAGGTTATGAAGGTATGTTAATGGAAAAATACATTGCGGAGTCTAAAAAATAACAAAAAACGACACCGATAATTGTTAATTAATAAATTCATACAACGTTTACCACTTTCGCGGGTAAGTGTACACGGTAAGTGGAGCGTGCCGACAATCAGGTTGTGTCCGTTCGCGTATAATGAAACAATTTACTTTAGACACCATTATCAATGGAACCATATGTATGACTATTTATAGAAAAAAATGTAAGTCATTTCTTTTAATTTTAGAATACGAGGTTGTTATTTTTAATAGATTTCCATGGTAAAACAGTGTGCACACCAGAGTCAATTGTATAACAAATAAGTAATAAGTATTTTTTGTTCTAATAGTAATAAATCTAACTTGAGACAGTCTTGACTCAAGTCTAACCCCGCATTTCAATTCAAATACAAGCTGGGACACTAGTTTTTGACAAGAGACGCAAAACACGAGGGTTTACCCTTTTTTTTGGAGTTTGGGAAATCATCAAATGACTCCTCCTGTTCTGGGCAGAGCGTTAGGGAGTGTCAGACTTCTACTGACTAAAAACCACCCATGTTCCTTCTTAGACTTTTGTGTCCGAGGCCGCGGTATCTCTTTCGAACAACCCGTAGCCCACGACCCTTGTGTTTAAAACAGGAACATTATGTATATTAACATGGTTTCTCATATACTGACAACTATTTAGTTTGGGTTTTGTTTTCGGTCAGCTTTAACTAGTCTTAACATTTATTTTAGATTTAAATGATAAACAAAACTATTAGGCGAAACATTTTTGATACCTCGAAAACACAGGACTATAAGAGGAACTATTTTAAATACGAGCCAAATCCGACCATAAAAAACCATTAACCAGTCTCCGCTCAAAATTCCCAATAATTCCCGAACGGTGTCCCGAAAACCAGATAAGAGTTCTGAAAATTCCCGAACGACGAATACCAAGGTTTTACAGGAAACCGCCTCGGAAAGTGGTTCCGTATAAAAGTTCCGCTTTCAATCCACTCAAGTGTAAATGAGATTCTGTTCGTTCCCTTTTAATCCGTTAAAACCTTGTATTTTGTAATAATAGTCTGTATTTAGTTTAGAAATTACTGTGACTATTATGGATTAGGTAGCTATTAAACTGTTGGGCATGTTTACCTACTGTATATCAACTGAAATCCGTTTGGCCTACTAAATTAGATACTTAATGTGTTTACATTTCATTACATGTAAGGCTACTAAAACAAGCAAAACACATTAAAAGTTACACAATACCACATTTATTTGAAGAGTCGTAAAATGGCGCCGTAATTTGGCAAAACCTATTTATGGTTTTTGCTACATTTTTATAGTAAACCTTTTAACTGTGGGTATTAGGCTCATCCCCTTTTTTATGGGGCTTAAGTGTCGAAATTGGGTGTTATTTTACACTTGTATTTTTAAATAATATTAAAACTCTCAAGCGTGATAGAAACCAGGAAGTGGGTCAAATTTAACTTCAAAGTTTTTTTTAATATTGTTTTCTACTAGCCTGTACTGTCCCACTGCTGGGCAAAGGCCTCTCCAACTTCTTCCAAGAGCTCATCCTGTGCCTCCTCTATAGTGATGTTAATAATATAGTCTTACAATAAATAAAACCAATCTTATCGTCAAAATCGACTGTTATTTTTCAAGCCCATGAAGATTAATTAATATTTGCATAAATAAAAAACATTTTAATCAACTCTTCAACCTCATAACACCTCAGTCACGATATTCCCATCACCACTTCAACACAGTGTTTGAGCGCAGCGTACAAACGCAGCAATAAGCCCGAGGGTGCTTCTCACAAGATGCTGTAGAATCGAGGATGTTTGAACAGCAGGCAATGGATGTGTCGGCAGGATATGAAAGACGTGATGAAAACGTTTTGTGGGAGAGCTGTACGTGTATAAAGAGACATGAAAGTGGAAAGGCGATTCTTAGTCTAACTAAATATTTATTTATTTATAACTGGGAAAATTGTAGAGAGAAGTCTTAAATTGTGGGCAGGGTAAATCTATTCAATTAATAAAATGGATGTGTCTGTTTGTAATATCAAAGTAATACGTACTGTTAGTATAGCACAATAAAAACTTTAGTCTGTCTATTTGTTGCGTTCTAATCTCCAAAACGGGTGAACCTATTTTTCCTGGCAGATAGCTGATGTTCTAAGGAGTAACTAAGGCTACTTTTATTTAAAAAACGGGATTAGGGTTCCGTGCAAAAGAATTAAAACCCTTGATATTGTTAACAAAATCCGATTCAAATAGGGAAGTTTTTTAAAAATATTTTCACGTGAACGAAGGTCGCGGGGCACAGGGCATAGATTTTTTTTTGTTCCTCCCGTTAACTGTTTAATTATTTTGTTTCAGAGGTGACGGTAACATACCGGCGCGGTTTGCCAGTAATCACCGTACCGTTGCCGTCCCGGCGCGAGAAATGTCGCTTCACACTCCGTCCCGTCTCGCAGACCGTCGGCGATCTGCTAGAACAGGTGAGAGTTCTCTTTATTTTCCCTATTTTCTTTTCTTTCTTTTCTTTCTTTTCTTTCTTTTCTTTCTTTTCTTTCTTTTCTTTCTTTTGTTTCTTTTGTTTCTTTTGTTTCTTTTCTTTCTTTTCTTTCTTTTCTTTCTTTTCTTTCTTTTCTTTCTTTTCTTTCTTTTCTTTCTTTTCTTTCTTTTCTTTCTTTTCTTTCTTTTCTTTCTTTTCTTTCTTTTCTTTCTTTTCTTTCTTTTCTTTCTTTTCTTTCTTAAAAATCATAGACAACCAGGACCTATAAAAAGACTAAATGTTTTTTTATAGGTTGTCTATGATTTTTGTTAACCTGTAGAATAAATCTTAGGTATTATTTTCGGAAATTAAAAATTAAATAATTAATAAATAATTTACACAAATTAATGTCTAAAACAAACAAATATAACAGTACCTGAACTTTCGAGACATTTTACAAAAAATAAATTTCTGAACGCACACATGAATAGTTGAGTATTTGACAGGATTGGACAACAAATGTTTGATATGTAATAAACAAATCAGCATTTATTGAAATGATTAAGTATTCATTACACATATCGAGTTTTCATTGTTTTTAAGATGTATTATGCTATTCGGGGCGGAGACAAATCCAACGAATCAATAACCATGAAAATTGGTTCAGCAGATCTCCAGTTATAAGTGTTGTAACAAATGTCTTTGTTTTATATATATATAGATAAGGTATGAATTCCCTTTCAAATGATTCTCGGGGCCTTTGTTTCAACAGGTGTATCGCAGTAGTTACCGTTCACCTTTGTATTATTAGTAATATTCATTAATGAAAGACTCGCAGGCAAGAGTCCAACCGTATTAAACCAATCATTTAAAATTGTAACCCTCGGCTTCACGATAATTTCCGCTAAATGTCTTTCAGTGCAACGCTTTTCCTAAAAATCGCTCAACTGGTCTTGGCATTGTTGTCTTGAAATTAGAAACTGGAATGGAAATGGATCACGAAAATTGGAAACTGGAATCTACCCATCCCATCTATAGTCTCGACATAATGCTCGCGTCGAACGTAGACATCCTTGTATGCAAATAAGGTCCACTCAACAACGAACACAGTGCACAATTGTGTCGTGAGTGGCAGCTCAGAGCCTATTATGTCAGTTTGATGGGCACTTGTAGCTATCGCGTGTCTATAGGGACCCATCGTGTTTTGGGAGTCAATAGTAACTGACTATAACGAAACAATCGTAGTTTTAGTGAACTGTCACGTTCGAAGTCAAAGCGCGACTGCCGAGCTTGGGGTCTTGATTTCGATTCTCGGGTTGGGCAGTGTTATTGGTTTTTTCACTCAGGAATTTCTCAATAGTAGCCATGGACTGTGTTTTCGTGTCCGGTTCATCGCAATAGGCTCGCCCCTTTTTACATTGGACTTCAACATACCTGTTCTGCCGAAATATGGGTGTATTATTATTAGCCTACACCTCTGCCTAATTTAACTTTACGTTACGTACTATATCAATCTTAATTTCGTCCAATTCACATTTATTACGTACGCGTCATTGACCTACGTCAACGGAATAAGTAACTTACTAGGATTGGTGAACTAAGATTGATTACCAATTAAAGACCCCCCGATGACCCCCAAAACCCTAACTACTAATCAATAGACTACTATCAGTAACTAATAGTAACTTGTAAGTCACCGGCTTGCCGATACTATCGATAATAACGTTTACTATTTAGTCCAAGTTCGACCGTCTGGAGTAATGAGCGAACTTGTGATGTTGGTCGAGATTTATATGTGATTTAATGGAGTTTAGCGGATTATGTGCTCGTAAGGGTTGATTAGTGTCCCGTCGGGGCTGCGGGTTGTTCGCAAGAGATACCGCGGCCTCGACATGAAGGGCTAAGAAGGTACATGGGTGGTTTTTAGTCAGTAGAAGTCTGACACTCCCTTTCGCTCTGCCCAAGAGCGGGAGGGGTTATTTGATGATTTTCCACCCGCCAAAAAAAAAAAAAAGAAGGGTAGATTAGTGTATAGGAGATCAATTAATCTATATTTTTTTATGCATGGCATGTCACAAACACTCTGCACAATACCACAGATCTGTGATTTGTACCAAACACCTACTGGTGTTTTTGATGTGCTCATCAAGTTACCCTAAGTTGTCAACTTTTCTCAATCAACCCTGAAGCTAATGCTTTAGCGATAAAGTTGAAAATATATTAAACAAAGACAGATTGTAATAGCTTAATGTGCAGACGTTTGAACCTAAAAACTGGTCTGCGCGAGTCGTACCCGTAAGAAGAAGACCGCGGTCGTCTGAATGTCGTCGACCTATCTGCCTGTAGGTCCACCACAACCATTCCGGGTGTTGCTAGGTGAACCTAATATCTATCTAAAAAAACTCCTAATTAGATTCTCACATAGGTACTAAAAGTTGGATGTTTTCATGCACTTATTCTTTTATTTTTTCATCTTCAGTTGGTGCAGGGGAAAATAAAAATATCGAGCATTTTCCCAGTGCGACCAGAGCTTTAACATAAATTATGTGCACTGCACCTGCTGCATTTTTGTGGCTAGTGGTTTATTTATTAATTAATTTTCACAAAGGCAGACTTAATGCCATAGAAAGTCTCTACCTATTCTATCTTTCTGGGCGTGCCTGCAGGCGGCAACGACGGTTTTTTTTTTTGTGTTTAGCAAATCTCGTTTTTTTTTATGAGGTTTGCTCGGTATAGATTTATTTAAGATGTTGAACTGAAGTCGACCCAAAGCACATTTTTTGACATTTAAAATCATTGAATCATTTACAGATCAGCTCCGTACAAGACAAGGCAGCTTTTTCCCGAACTTTATACGAACCGTTTTTTTAAGTGGTATCTATTATATTCTATTTTTCCGCCTGGCTATGCCGATCATGACTTGAACATACGATCGAACAAGCTACCAAATAGCTTGTTATATACACTTAGATATATTTATAATTCAAGTACACTGCCAATACTGATTGCAATTTTTTTTTATAAAGCGTGATGTGAAATGATAAAGCATTTGACATCAGTCTCTTAATTTATATGGTCTAATCTTAAAAGGTAATGCAAGTTTAGCACCCGATGTCTTTTTGATACCACATAAAGATAGTCAGCTGCGTTGTTCCCCAACATAATTACGCTGTTTCCTCATGATTATACTAGTCCGTTAGTGTTTGTTTGCATATCATTAATATTCTATCAATCTCCAGGTGAAGGCCGAAGACCGCGGCGTGGAACGCGCGGCTGCGCTGGCGGCTGACGAGCGCGTGCGCATCGCCGCGAGCGACACCATCGAGGCGCTGCTCGAGACTGACTTCCGCCTCATCATCAACGACACAGAATATTATGTGAAGACTCCTGCTCAGGTTAGTACTTACCTTAAGATCTGGCAAGAGGTATGATGAACATACATACATTCACGCCTATTTCCCTTTGGGATTGGCAGAAGCTACAGAACGCCACCGTCTTTCATTCCTACATCAGACAAGAGTTGTCAAGTTTCTAAATGTTTATTGTTAATCGTGAGGATATCTCTGCTTGGAAAAAGCAGGATTTTGCGTGAAGTCAGGTTTGAAGCCTGCAACGCATAAGGGAACCCCCTTTCCTTCACCGGAACATGGAACTACACTAACTGCGGTACTCAGAGATATTTAATGATTACTTAAACCGTCACTGAGTAAAGATTTGACACACTTTTGTATGACAAAACTGTCAAAACCTTTACTAAGTGATGGCCTAAGTAGTCATTAAAGCTCTCTGAGTGCGGCAGTAAGTCATATTAGTATTCCCCAATATTGATATGACTGAAATAGAGGAGCCAAAGGGTCCACGACCACGAAGCTATCAGACTGGACGAGCTGACTAGGTTCGCCTTCGATCCACTTTCGACTTATATTAAGGTATCGTTGGGGCGTATCCTAAATACGCCACCTGAACTGATAGCGACCTGTAGATAAAGGTGGCGTCACTACAGATAGAGACTCTTAAATTGTGTCAGAAGCCGCTTCTATAGCAGTGCAAACATTTATCCTCAACCTCACCATTCTATCACGGCTGCCACTCAATCAATCTCAACCAAGGCAAATTTGACTGGAAAGTCCGGCTTTTGAGCTACCGATTAAAAATACACACTAGTTCCCGTATGTATGAATCTTCTGACAAGAAATTTAAATAAAACAGATTATTTACTTTTTATTTAAAGATACTTACCTTCATCATTCTCATAATTCAATTGCCCTTATCCCAATTCAGTTGGGGTCATCGCAGGTCGTCTTATTTTTCCATTCTTCTCAAGAGGAATAATTTCCTCATCTCATCAGATACCTCCTCTCTTGCCATATTATCCTGTCCACAGTCCATCCATCGTAGAATGTCTTTAACTAAAATTACTTACCAAAAAATCATAGTATACACTATTGTGTGTCAGTCTCAACTGAAAATTTGTCAAGCGCCGAACAAGCGGTCAGCTTTACATAATAAACAGTTCTTCGGGAATCGTGCTAAGTTGTGGTAAGCCAGACTTTAGCACTGCGGTCACACAGGAAACTTTGTTGTAAAGTCCATTTCACGAAAGAAGTCCCGCGGACAATTGTGGAACTAAATTTAACAGATCGGCCATGTTGTCGTTTGTCGATGTTATCAAGGTGCGTTTGTTGTGGTACGAGTAGATATTTTGTGAGTTTATTATTGGATTAGTGCGTTATAAGGTTTATTTACGATGCCAAAAGTTGTGAAACAACGTTATGTCGCGCGACATACAGCGCTGCGTCTGCGGGACTTCTTTCGTGAAATGGACTTTATATACTTTTGGACAGTCTGCAGCTTTGGGTGGCAAAGCTAAAGTTAATATAACCTGTTGTGTTAATAAATCAACGAGATGTTTCTACAGCTGTTTAGCTAATTTATGCATCTTTAGAATAGTCGATAATGTTCCCACTGTTGGGACACAGACACGCTCTCTATGAGAGGGAGTAGGCTGTAATCGACCCTATTCGTGTATGTACGTTTTGAAGTGATAAAATAAATTAAAACTGATCGTTAGTTTTCGATCGTAAGGAATAAATAAATAAGGTTTTTTTTAAAAAAAAACTCACTTGTAACTCGTTTAGGTTACACCTAGATGCAAGTAAATCACTGGTATTCAGTTATATTTACACTGGAAGCCGACTCCAATATTGTTGTTAGAATGCTAGGCAGATGTTACGAAAGGCTTAGTATAAACACTTCTGGATAGACGAAACTCGACTCAGCGGTGACAACGGTTGAAATTCATAATCGCAATGATATGTAGGCGTTTATTTAAATGCTGCTTCGTAATTTAGAGAAAACGGGCACTTTTTCCAACCATACTAATTTAGCAGCGTATTTTGAACCATAATTTGTAACTTAACTAAGTAAGTGTCACTACGTACTACATCTACCCACATCAGTGGAAATTATGTTTTTTCTACTCCTCCGCTATTTTTTTCTGATTAATTTCGTTGCGGGATCCAAGACAGTTAAATTGATTCTCTGAGACTTCGTCGAGCTTCATAGTCTCGGCGCTTTTCTGGTCGCCACTGTTGATTCTGGCTTTCAAGTGTTGCAGTAGTTTGAGAATAATGTGACGGGCTTGTCCCAAATCTACCCACAACAAAGCAGCCACAGCTATATCTATTCAGCTATACATACTATATATTTTACCCAATACATACACAAGCTTATACACCTAATTTAATTGATATTCGGTGAGGCTAACGTTTGTGTTTGTCATACGGTCTAATTGGCAACTGGCGGCGAGCCAACTTCGCTCGTGTTAACGATACTTTAGATGTCATTATTGAATATCAGTTCGATTAGTTCTGATTTAGTCGGGTGTGCGAGGTTTAAGGGATATAGTGGACATCTAAGGCGTGGTCAGATTAGTTAAAGATGTAATCTAGTGTAAACAGATGTATGTGAATCCTGACTTTGTATCATGGATTTGTTACCTAAGTGGAATGAGTAATTGTGTAAGGTTTTTACGAGTATATGGAAAACTGGGTGTAAGGTTCCTCAATACTCCACAGTGTCCGCTTCTGAGAAATTCCTGACGAAAAAATACAATATCACTTTGCCCGACCCAGGAAACGAACTCAGGACCTCATGCTCAGCAATTGCGGTTGCGAACACTATACCAACGACGACGGAGTCCCAAAAAAAAATTTCCAAGTTTTCGTAACCACTACCTACAGCTGTTCATCGAAGGTATCAGCAAAAAAAAAATAGGTTACCATTCAAATAGCGTAAAAAACATAAACATACGAAATAAAATATTTCAGCATACAATATAAAAGGCAAAGAAAAAGTTATTTACCTAATAAAAATAGTAACAGGTGAAAATATAGGTCAAAGTAATTTTACGTAGGCAGCCATCTTGATAAGCCAATATAAGAAGAATAATAGAGTTCGCTTTTCCTCGAGAACTTAACGAATAATTTGTTCTTGACAAAAAACAATCTTGAATAATGACGGAGGATCCAATTTGGCAATCATTCTTGTCGTTAATCACTTTTTTGATTAATTATTTAAAGTGAAGTTTGTTACGAAGTCATAAAACTTTTAATTATGATGTTATTTTGCGAGCATATTTTTGTGTTGACCGAAGGGTTTACTCACTAATTAATTTGTTAGACTTTTCTTCAGCAACCCAAAAGTCTGACGACCGCTCTAAACCAGGGGTATCGCGTTCTCCTGAAACTTGATTTTAAAGATCAGATAAAAACAGTCATTGTTATATTAAATAACGGTTTGCATACTTGGTATAATTTGGTTAGACTCGAAACCGATCCCAACAAAAATGATCTAATATTTTTTTATAGTGTTGTTAGTACCTAACCTAGTGACAGAGGTTTTATGCCGCCCT
This sequence comes from Diarsia brunnea, assembly GCA_949774965.1. Taxonomy (NCBI): domain Eukaryota; kingdom Metazoa; phylum Arthropoda; class Insecta; order Lepidoptera; family Noctuidae; genus Diarsia; species Diarsia brunnea. Next base: position 16,822,301 of record OX459001.1, read on the forward strand.
TATGGCTCTTACTTGGCTGCACAAGCCGTTGAGAAATATATTTCGGGCTTGCTAGTTTCCTCACGATATTTTCCTTCCCCGAAGCAAGTCATAATTTTACCGTACGCACATGAATCGGAATTATTCGAGGTGCGTGTCTTGAGTCTCAACTGCTTTTAAATAATCCACAAACAGTATGGTTTCATAGGGTCTATTTATTACATGTTCAAAGATAACATGGCTTTTAATATAATTCGATAATATGTTTACAATTTGACAAAACAAGATCATGTTAAGGGAATTTTATTAAGCTTAAACAGTTTTTAAGGTTAATCAGTTATTAAGCTTAAACAGTTATTAAGCTTAAACAGTTATTAAGCTTAAATAGTTATTAAGCTTAAACAGTTATTAAGCTTAAACAGTTATTAAGCTTAAACAGTTATTAAGCTTAAACAGTTATACTAGCTTCAAGCTTACTCTAGACCTCCAAATCACTAGACTGTAACTGCTAGGCAGATGATGTTGGTGTATAATGAAACCTTCTTGCTAAGCAACCATTGTATTTACAAAGATCGTTCATTGTCTTTAGAGCTCAAAGAGAAGAGGGCTTCGTACTCAAAATTAACAGTGACAGACAGATGACCCCATTGAGTTCGCATACAGTACGGATTGTTGACCTTTTTTAATCCACGACGATTTTTTTCATCCGACACATACCAAAAAGGACGAGGATCAAATAAATCTGGCCTAACAAAGCCACAGTCGGTCTCACGTCGCAAAGTAAGCACATAAAACCTTTGTAGTACCCATAATAAATAAGTCTTATGTAATTGGAACTACTTGAGAAGATAAAGTAGATAGTACCTATGTTACATTTAAAACTACCTGAGGGTCTTTCTACATGAAGACAGACCATCAGGTCTCTCCTCTTAGAGAAAGAAAGAGATTCGATGATTTCTTCTTCTCTGATGACTGATTTTGTCCTACCATTATAATATAGCAACCTAGACAGCTCTGTCGTTCATTTACTTTCACTACAATTCATATTGTAATTTATGATAAATTGGTCAAAACCGTTGTGACCTAAATTAAAAGATGACCACTGCTGGACAAAGTTTGCCTCGACCACAAAGTTTGCCAATAATAACGGTCCAGTACTACCCGCATCCAGAACTCTTGCTACCTTCCCTATATTGCTGGTCTACCTTCCCAACTGAACGTTTCAGTTCAGTCCTATCGGTCATCCATTCTTTTTGTAATCTTCCAATTAACATAACATAATATCATCACGCCTGTAATCCCCAGTAGGTATACCCATATTTCGCCACTTAAGCCACGTGTAATAGGAGGCGAGCCTATTGCCTTCAACCGGGCCCAAATCCAAACTTCGTGGCTGCTACTGAGAAATTCCTAGTGGAAACGCCCAATGACAGTTTTCCCGACTTAGGAATAGAACTCGGGACCTCATGCTCAGCAGTTGGGCTTACGACCACTAGACCAACGAGGCAGTCGAGCTCCCAATTAACTACTCCCAAAACAAAATACTTAAAACAGTTTTGGCTAACAGCCAATACCTTGTCCGTATTCAAAAAATAATGTACAACCCCGCGATACCCCTCGTACTACGTAACGAAAGGCATTTCATCCACGTCACCTGCATTCCATGCTACGTGCACACCAATTAGTTAATAGTTAATTACCGTATCACGGGCCCAATGGTGCAATTAATTTGCTTAAGTACCTCCCTGTAATTGCGCCTGGTCACTTTTGTGCCCCGGTTTGCCCCGCTTTTCTATTTGTTTGGGACACAGGGTGGGAGGGCAATTTAGTGCGTCGCTGCAGAATTTTTAAATAGTTTTTGTTAATTAAGGTAAAGTAATATGGGTGTGTTTCATTGCTTATTTACTTTTTAATTCGACTGGGTAGTTGAGTCTACAGTTATATTGGCGGAGAGCAGCGTTAGAGCTGTTGAAGCGAAAAGCTTCATCGCTTCATCTTTTCAATTTTTATCACAACTTGTTCTGCTATTTAAGCTCGTACGGACACACCCATAGACAAACTAAGTTTACTAAACGTATTCCAAATAAACAGATTTTCCTTGGGAGTACCCAACCAAAAGTCCATTACCAAAATTCGCTCATATTCCAACGATATTTCATAAACTCACTCCCGCTCATGGAAGATCGTCTAATCCTTGCATACACGTCTCGATGAGCGGGTTAAGCCGTCACTAAGCCGGCCGTCAGTTGGATGGGGTTTGAGTGGCTTGGGGCATGCTCTTGACTGGAGAGAACATTATGCTCCGGACAGCTTTTGAAGACTTAGAAAACATGTTTATGGGGAATTATGAGATGCGTAAATATAAATTGTCTATTGGCGTACTTGCGTTTGTAACCATATATAGGTCGGGTATTATCCTACGGGAATTTACTGCCGGGATAGAATGTATGTCTTTACCTAGTTCATGGTTTACCTGTGTGGTGAATTTCATGATAACCCATACGGCTGGTAATTAATGCGTCAAAAACTAAACGACACAATCATAGACTCTTTCGCTTTCAGAATTCTCACTATAAGTTATGGAAATATATACGTTATGGTTATATACAAAACGGATGATTAATGTTTTCTTCAATTGTAGCAAAATCCATAAGGTTCTATTAATTCAAGCCAACAATGGTTAATGTCAAGGACTTATGAAAGACATGCGTTAAAAGACTTTCAGGAAAGTTATTGTACCATATAATCGTACACGTGGTACACACCGATACATCTAGCTATAGATTTCCAGTATAAGATAGCCTCGCTTTGTATAAATTTGCAATACAGTTAAAGGTCCGCATAAACCGGTTTATGTATAGCTTGATTGGTCCTCGTGTTTACTAGTATCTCTATTGATTGAATATACTAGGAACCTCAGGTTTTTAATGACAGGAACAGTTCCGAGTACTTACCCGATATTTCAAGGTCCGTTTCGATAATCTATTTCAGATTAACTTGTTAAGTATAAATAATGAACTATGGTTTTGTTCCGAGGATAATTCGCTAAACCTTTTATGTCGTTTCAAACAATTTCCGTAAAACAATTGGTTACGATTAAGTGTTATTTTCTAATCGTATGCAGTACCTAGTTTCTAAATGAAAATGCCATTCCCTTTTTTTGGAGGGTGGGAAATCATCAAATGACTCCTCCCGCTCTGGGCAGAGCGGTAGGGAGTGTTGATGATTTTCCACCTACCAAAAAAAAAACGGGACTCAGACCGCTTCTAGGAGAGGGATGGACTATAAACTACCACGCGGGCCCAGTGTGGGTTGGTAGATGTCGCATGTCTTCGAAATTTTACTTTAATTTAGTATACCAGGTACCACTAAGTAACTTATAAAGTTCTCAGCCTCAGATTTGTAGACCATATGGTTCATCTCCCTTTTTTTTATGGTGGGTGGAAAATCATCAAATAACCCCTACCGGTCTTGGGCAGAGCGAAAGGGAGTGCCAGACTTCTTCTGACTAGAAACCACCCATGTTCCTTCTTAGCCCTTCATGTCGAGGCCGCGGTATCTCTTGCGAACAACCCGCAGCCCCGACGGGGGGTTCATCTCCCTTGGAAGTTAATTCAGGCTTATTTACTAACAGTGCATTGATTAGACACATCATTTTCTACCAACCGCAGAGCAAATATTTGGACTGGCCCAAAGCTCGTTAAGTCGCCTCTCCCTAATGTCCTTAGTTATCTTTAGTTATATCCGGGGTGTAGGCCTTGATGCCCAAACGTATTAGGAGCACGCAGTTTAGGGTATCTGGTAGTATTGATATAGAAAATGCATCCGGTAAGATTCTAAGCCTAGCCCTTCCAACTAGATTAGTGTCGGCTTTCTATCTTCACCATCATCATCATCAGGCTATAAATGTTCCCACTGCTGGGCAAAAGCCTCCTCCATCATTTTCCAGCTCTCCCGCTTTTACCTTCTTTGGCCAATCAGTCAGGCACGAATTCAAATCGTCACGCCACTGTTTCTTCGGCCAGCCACGGTGACGACGAGTTTTTGCAACTTTATTGTATCGTTAACTAGCTGATGCCCGCAGCTTCACCCGCGTGGATGTCGGTCAAATTATATACTAAAACCTTCCTCTTGAATCACTATATCTATTAAAAAAACCGCATCAAAATCTGTTGCCTAGTTTTAAAGATTTAAGCATACATATAGGGATATAGGGACAGAGAAAGGGACTTTGTTTTATACTATGTAGTGATTTGAACGTTTTGTTATGAATATTTCATCATTCTTTCAATTAAGAAAAGATTGATATGTGCCAATTAACTCACTATCAATCTTTCAAAGTCGTATTATCTCTTAAACTGAACATATAACGTATACAAGATACTCGTATGTTGCTCTGGCTATCATACATGCTTCCCTTGGGGTACATAGGATCGTATTATATCGCTCCTTAGTATGTTACTCTACTTTTGAGGTCACATAAAACTATAAGTATGCTTTCAAACTTGACGTCTACAAATATTCAGTAAGTTCCACACAAGTATGTATATGTTTCAGTTACATGTACATACTATAAACTTTTAGAGCGTTTTAGTTAGAGTGGTTTTAGGACGATTTACGAATTGGAATGGTATTTTTGAGAACTGTGTCCTAGTTGTGGAAAACTTAAATACTGATTATGTTGTTGTCTCCATAATCTACTAAATAAGAATCTTAAATTCATTCATTCGTACCCTAACAGACAAACAAAGCTCAGTTTGAGATAGAAGCTTAAAAAAATACAAGAGAGCTCCTTATTATTCTGATAGTACGAAGTTTTGTAAATCCTTCCCCAAAATTGGTTAATCGTACATCAACCAAACATCAAATGGTTGGTTAATGTAAGCTTGTAGTTTTTTGTCCATGTTATTGAGTATATGGCTCATGTGACCAGGTTCGTATAAGTATATCCCATTATAAACCTGCAGTTAAACGATAATTTTTAGAAACCAATTTTAATCAAAGCTAACTTCCTCCACAAATCATTCCTTTATAATGAATAGCGCAACCTGGCGTGCACGGAATGTTCTCAAGAAACTTGCTTCCCAATAAACCAGCACTTGGCGAAGCCTCAATATTAATTAGTTCGGTTGCTTACCTCACGCCTTGTATTCCCAGATGTTGCTGAATACGTTGCCTGATTTACTACCTAATTACCTTCGACAGTAATAAATCGGTTCACTGGTTCACCCACAAACCTACAGTGAGCGCGGTGGATACAATCAGCTCTCAGAAAGAGGAGGTTTGTGTCCCAACTGTGGGAACAGCATAGGCTGATTTTGTAGACTGGTTTTGGGCAGCTTCCTCTAGTTTTTAATTTAGACTACGTTTTATCTGGCCATATCATTCGTGACTTTATGTAGCTAGACTACAATCAATAAACTACATTGTTATGGGTTGAAACATCTACTAAAGCCCACATAGGACACTTGCAGTCAACCATTAACTTGCCTTAACATATAGGCTATGTATGATAGTTGTGTAGTGTAGAAGTTTAACATACCTCTACACTGAATAGTTTGGCATATCTCTCTACAGTACACACACTATTGACGTATTGAGAAACAACATTCTGTATCCTGAATTTCAATGCAGTGTAGTTTCCAGATTAACTACCTACAGTCCCTTTGACGTTTATTTAATTGATTATTAACTTTTCTCTGCAGCTTCGTTCGGAAAACAACATCAATAAAAAATAATCTGTTCCTAAAACGGCTTTAAATCCTTGTGAAAGAACAATGTAAAGAAAATAATGAAGTATAATTTACAAAAAGTATAAGAAAATATTTCTGAAAAGAAAAATTCTAAATTAAGAAGTCTTTAATGGTCAAGATTTTTCTGTTTCCTAGCGGGAAAACGTAGGTTTTTATATATTTCTTTACATTATTACATTACTCTTTATGTACCCACAACATCTACGTCATATTATTTACATTATAGTCATCAGCACCAATACAGGGTTAGGCCTTCAATGACTGGACAAATTTTTTCGAGATAGTTGAGAATCGACAATATTTTCCATATAAGTAATAATAAAAAAAACACATGTATTTAAAAAAATATTGTATTCCAATCCACCACTAAAAAGCGAACGTGTTAACAACCAGCAACGTTTTTATGAATATACCATTTTGGAAGCCATACTATTACCAAATAGGTCTTATCTCACAGTAGAAACCGTTACTTCCCAAGAAAATAGCTTTTGAATATTGCTGCATATTTTTGCTCCTAACTGTACATAAGCTGCAGTTAATATGGTATCTTAACTGAAGTCCCAGTTGAGTACCTTGTCGTTCCAATGAACAGCCCCGACCGCCTTGCTAACTCCGATATATGGCATCTCGCAGTTTGATACAAGTTACAGGTGTCGGGGTAAACGAGGCATTGCAAGTTATTGGCTTGTAGTTGGTCCCTATAGTGAAGTAATATTAGAGTGGGACGTTTCTGTTAGAAATTAATGTTATGCGAATACTAATAATATAGGTACTAAAAGAAAATCTTTGATTCTTTAGCCTTTTATCCTTCTAGAGTGCCTACTAATTAAAACCCATCCGTGTTCCTTGTAAAGCCTTTGGTGTTCCAGGACCGCGATAATTCTTTTCAAACAAAAACCGCCTCCTACTATGAAAGTAAAATAAAAGAAATGTTAACGTCAAAAACCTGTTTAATATTAGTGACGACTTAGAAAAGTAAAGAAAGAAAATTTGAAACCTTAGACAACGATCATTCATGATTGTTTTGTGTCTCGAAGATTTCCTGACATTTTTCTTTAGGTACTAACATCCAGTGAGCAATCAGCTTGTCCGTCCAGCTGTCTTGTGACTTAGTTTAATACCAACCTTAACTTTTATATACTAAAATAAACTGGAATTAGGTAAAAGAACAAGACAAAAGTATGGTTGAAACCCAAGTAGATTGGACAAAGAACAAAGTTCCTAACAAAGGTCACATAACTGACATAGTTTTCTTAAAAGATCATATTCATAAGCTCCAAACTTCCATAATTAGAAGTGTGAAGGAACTAAGTACGGTATGAAATCTCATTAGTGAGACTACCTTGAAATTAGCTGAAATTTTAAGTGTTCCTGGCCTGTATCTACGTGTCTTGTGAACTTATAAGTTTCTATTTTCGTTACAAAACATGTTGTGTGTAGATGCCGTAAATATTTTCAGTAGCAGCTATAGAGTCTAGATTTTTGCTCGGTTAGTAGCAATAGGCTCGCTCCTAATGACATGGGACTAAAGCACCTCTGCCGAAACCTTCGGGGACGACAGGCGTGATGTTATATTAGATTACTTGTCAAAGATTTTTATGAAACATTCTAAATTCGTATGAAAGATATTTTTACATAAATTCTGCCTATTACATTCAAATAACGATTATTACCAAACCTTTCGGGAATCTAATTGATTTAGAATTGAACTTAATAAAATATTCACACAAACCATTTTTTATTGGTTAATAAAATAATACAGGTTGTTTATATCAGATTCCCATTAGTAAATCGGCCATTTTATTTATTTCTGGGCAAACCAAAGTACTGAATAAATTAACAGCGGTAATGACCACAAACCGACTAATAAGGTTTGTCGGTTACTGGTAAATGTACTCGCAGGTATTATAATTTTATTTGCAAGTGATTTGTTATTTGTTTAGTTGGTTATTATCCATTTTAAAGACCTAAAGAATGGACGCACTGGAAGTAAATGTGAAACTACTTTACTTCAGTAATTTTAAAGTACAAACAATGTCGATGGATACAGAAATGCAAGAATTAAGAATTTGTCAATTCATCATCATTCTCTTGTCTTGTCTTTACCGTTCCTAATGGTAGATCCACAATTAAACAGAATTTGTCAACTGACAAAAAAAATTTGCTTTACCTGTACTTTTTCTCTAAACACTACCAAGATATCTATCTACGGACTAAAATATGGGAAATCTTACAATTTGTATAAGCGAAATAGCTATAAAATAATCTTCATTAAACGTTTAGTTGCAATACGCGCTATCAAAATTTTGCCGCAAGCAATTTTGGTGCATTCAAATTTTACTGCGACCATCAATATACCTGTCCTAGTAGGACAAGACACCGCATTGCAGCGGTATTTGATCTACGACTGAAACTTGATGATCCAACATAAACAACAAGTCGTTACTAGAATTACAGTGCAACTTGCAAAGTACAATTTACAGAACTAAAATTATAATAAAATATATACAAGTATCAAAAAGAGAAGAATTACAGTGCGTCAAAAAACTCGTCCACACCGCTGTCAACAGGAAAAGTGCCCAGAAGGCTGGCAGCATTCCCACGTTGGATGGCAATGCTGATTCTTTGGCCAAAGAACAGGCCATCCCTCTGGTCACGTGAAGAGTCGACCAACCGCTTGGCAATTTCCTTAAATATTAGGTGAGCACTCGGACCCCAAGGCCCTAGTGTTTCAACCCCAAACGGCTCAAACACATAACTGCCAATTAAGTTGTTGTATTTGCGCCGTTTGAGGTTTTCAGCACCTGGAGCAGCCGCCCCGGCACAGGACACCGTGCTAGGAAGATGGGATGGCGCAAGGGTGTCGACGCAAGTTGCGTCCCATACCAAAGGCCTACCCAACTTCCATGGCATTATGGTCATACCATCTGGTCTCTTCACTTGCAAACTGATGGCACATCAACCAGCCAGCATTTGGGGCTCCACTAGCTTTGGCCCGCGACTTCACCCGCGTGAGAACACCATAACAATTATTAATAGTGTCGGTTTCCATGAGTGTAAGATTTTTTTCGGTTTAAATCGGTTGAGCATAACGTAACATCACGTCTGTATCACAGAGGTGTACCTGCTAAATGCATGAAATATAAAATAATGCTTTGTTGACTCTTGATAATACTTATGTTAAATATGTCAGCTCTTCATGACAAACTTAAGTAAAAATACAATCACAATTCATCGGTTATTCTCAAGTCCCATGTAATAAAGGCGAGCCTGTTGCAATCAACCAGGGCCAAATCCAGATTCGTGGCTGCCACTGACAAATTCCCGTGAGCCCGACCCGGGGACCCGGGGACCAGGACCGCATGCTCAGCAGCCGCGATTAGTACCATTACACCAACGAGCCAGGCAGTTACTTATCCTAGGCGTTCCAATTTTCTGCCTGTAAACTAAAATACAGGACAAATCCCTACTTATCCCTAATATTATAAATGTGAATGTAAGTTTGTTTGTTACGCATTTACGCGAAAACTACTAAGCCGATCATCATGAAACTATGTACACATATTCTTGGAGGTATTAAAAGTAACATAGGATATTTATTATGAAAAAAAAAAGATAAAAATAGTCGCGGGCAACAGTTGGTAGTAAATAAAACAAAAATAATAAGTAAGGAAGTTCTCAAATTAAAAAGTCACAGGACTCACAGGATAAACTCCACAACAACAGCGCGAAAGTTTAATAGTTCCCTTCATTCTCACCTGGTCCTCGGTTAATGAGTGTCTGGATTTAACGAGGTTCCCTGAAAAGGACCTTTTGCAGCAGGATCATTTACACGGAGGCATTTTTGGCCTGAGGATTATTGAGAAGAGAATAGGGGATCGGATAAAAAAAATCTAATTAGTCCGTCAGATATATTTCCAAAAAATATTGAACACAGGTTTTTTCTTTTTCATAAGAATCATATTTTTTTGAGTCAGTCCGATCCCCTAATCTGTTAAGGTAGTCAATGTCTTAAAATCTGACATCCAGTCTTACCCAGGTATCGTGCTCCCCGGTTCTAAGTGGGTTGTGGTGGTTAGATAGGCAGTCACTCCATGTAAAATACTGGTATTCAGCTGCATCCGGTTAGACTGGTAGCTGACTCCAACATTGTTGGGAAAGGGCAGATGATGACTCTTCTAAATAATTCGTGTAATTCTCGCATGACATACGTCGTGAATCACTTCACAACTCAAAAATAGAACTGTCGAGTCCGTGTAAAGAAAAAAATATTCAAGTTGCTTGATTTCGAGTCACAGTTCGAAAAAATCACGTAGCGAGTCTCGGTGTTCGAGTTTTTCTTTGTCGTTTTACCTTTTTAGTTTTTTACCTCGTTTATCGATAATTTAACTCAATTCCTCACTCATAGGAGTGCAATAATCGCTTGGCGAGTCTCGCCTACGAGATTTTCAGGAATATTCTCGCCTTTCGACGGGCAATACTCCCCTAGTGTAAATGAGCCTAAAGGGATCTTTTTATCGCATAAAGTGAAACTATACGGTATGGCAGCTGAGAATAAAGCCTTTTTTTACGGGGCTGCTTACTGTTGCTCGTTATTTCGGTAGCTTGGCTTCTTTAACCCTGACTGTGTAAGGTTTTATTTTCGGTGATTCGTTGTGTTTATAGCGTGATTTGAACGGGATGTTGTTGAAGAATCGTCTTGATCCGTACAGAAATGTAGTTGTTGTTAGTTATTTCTAGAAATCATTGAAATTGATCTTTACGATAGAGTAGGTATAAGAATTTCTTTAGAAAGGAGTCCATTTAACATACCCACCACGACTGTTATCCCCGAAACGGCCAGATTTCGTAAGATATAATTCACCTTTAACTTCAAAGTCGTTACTCGGATCGATCTTTAGGTTAAGCTGCGCTTGCCTAGGCTGGTCTGTGGATGGGTGACCGCCCATTACATACCGAGTTTCCTCCGTGCCTCGGAAAGTACGTTAAGCTGTTGGTCCCGGCTGTCATATATGTATAGATCTTTGGCAGTCGTTACAGTAGTCAGTGACCTGAAAGTCTGACATCCAGTCTTACCAAAGGGTATCGTATTACCTAGTATTAACTGGGTTGTGGAGGTCAGATAGGCAGTCGCTCCATGTAAAATACTGGTATTCAGCTGAATCCGGTTAGACTGGAAGCTGACCCCAACATAGTTGGGAAAAGGCTAGGCAGATGATGAACTTCAAAGTCGTTATCAATCATCGTTGGAATAAATCACAAACATCACGTCTCTAATCCCCGGAGGGTTAGGCAGAGGTGTACCCATTAGTATACTCACATGTTGCCAGTTATGTTTTAGTTTCGTATAATAGGGGGCGAGCCTTTTGACATCATCAGGGCACAAATACAGTCTCTGAACAACCGACTCTGCGGTCCGACTTCAGGCATGAATCACTTACCTAAACATATAAGCATGTAAAACTGTTACATAAATCTCTAATATACAACAAATCGACACGATTTTTGCGTGCCACAACGCTTTCATCATAATTTTCTCTTTATGCGATCAATCTTGTAAACGATGTCTATCCATCATCATCTGGGCATAAATTAAGTACGTCAGTGTAATAATGTTCTACATATTTCCATTAGTTTTTATATTTTTAGGAAAGTATGGTAATTCTTTAACCAAGTATTTAATATGGCCTACCCCGCGAGGCATGATAACTAAGAGTAATGTTAATTGTGATAAAGTAAGGATGTTAAACACAAAATATGTGCGTAGGGATATTTGTTTGTTGTAGAATTTCCTATAAAGGTATGAGAAAATACACGAAACTTCTGCTAAAAATGCCAGATTCGTTCTTGTCGGAGTTTGAATATTATTCCATCCTTGTTGATGATATTGCAACTACCAAAGACTTTAAATGTAACTGTTCGCAAGGCAGTAGCTTTAGTAATGTCCTAGGGCTTCCAATGCACGTGTCACGGTGTCATACACACTTTCCGGCTTAATTCATTATCATCTAGCCTAGCCCTTTTCTTAACTATGTTGGGGTCGGCCCCAGTCAAATCGAATGGAACTCAATATTTTACATGGAGCGACTGCCTATCTGACTTCCACAATCCAGAAGATACACAATAAAGAGTAGCACACTCCTTTGTTTTTTGGGGGTGGGAAGTCATCAAATAACCCCTCCCGCTCTTGGGCAGAGCGAAAGGGAGTGTCAGATTTCTACTGACTTAAAACCACCCATGTTCCTTCTTAGCCCTTTATGTCGAGGGCGCGGTATTTCTTGCGATCAACCCGCAGCCCCGACGGAAGAGTAGCACCCCTGATCCCATAAAACCACGACGTAACATGATCCTGAAACCATGGTTGACAATCAAACCATATGAAAGATTTTATCAGTGTGGCAATGTCAAGGTATTGTATAAAAGTTATGTTTACGTTTTTCCAATAATATTTTTTTCCCTTTCATGCTTTATACGATATAATAACGTGAATTCATGTGCGATTGTGGCGTACATGTCAACACGTAGGTACACCGGAACAAGATAGTTGGTATACAGGAGTCAAACTTGCAACTCCTTTTAAAGTTTCTTGCTGGTTCTTCTCCATAGGAAACGACCAACCCGAACCGTGCACGTTGTGGATGTTTTACAAGTGCCCAGCCCTATCTACACTATATTATAAAGAGGAAAGTTTTGTTTGTTTGTTTGTAACGAATAGGATCCGAAACTACTGGACCGATTTCAATTTTCAAAACAAATTCTTTCACCGTTGGGAAGCTACACTATCTGCGGGTGACATAGGCTACTTTTTATCCCTGTGTTCCCACGGGAACGGGAACTATGCGGGTGAAACCGCGTAACGTCCGCTAGTGTGAAATAAAATATTTTGATTTTAATTTCTAAACAATGTTCTGAACCAGAGCTTAGTGTAAAAACAAATTGACTTTTGTCAACACTGCCTAGCTAGAGTATTCCAAAGGCTTGAATAGTTATGACGTAGTGTAAAGATAAACCATGTTTACGGTTTAGTCAAATTGATACGAACGCGGCTCTTAATACTGGTCCCTGAAATAATATACTGAAGTGCCTGTGTACCGGCTGTCTTAAACCTGTCCACAATATATCCTTAGCTTTAGCCGTTTGTCCCGGCTATCATTTATAAATCTTTGACTGACGTAGGTTAGTCGGAAACCCCAAAGGCTGACAACCAGTCTTATCAAGGAGTATCGTATTACTCAGTACTAACTGGGTTATGGAGTTCAGATAGGCTGTAACTTTTTTTTTTTTGGCGGGTGGAAAATGATCGAATAACCCCTCCCGCTCTTGGGCAGAGCGAAAGGGAGTGTCAGCCTTCTACTGACTAAAAACCACCCATGTTCCTTCTTAGCCCTTTATGTCGAGGCCGCGGTATCTCTTGCGAACAACCCGCAGCCCCGACGGGCGTCGGCGCTTGCGGGCCCCTTCCATGTTGCTGACATCTTTTTGAAGCGCGCGTGGAACACGAACGCGCCGTCGACACGGCCTGTCGTCGTCATAAGACAAACGGACGGCGAGCTAGCCCATTACTCACCGTCCACAGGCCCGCGTCTACGGTGGCCGGAAGCCGTCACGTGGCCCCCGACGCCCGGAGCGTCTCCCGCGGTGGCTGGGACGAGAGGTTCTCTCCCTCTCACATTCCGCCACCTCCTTCGCTAGCATCTTATGCTTCGCAGAAGGAGGCGACGGCGTCCCATAGGCATAACTTCATGTCAAATACAGGTATTCAGTTGCACCCATTTGGACTGGAAGCCAACCCTAACATAGTTGAGAAACGGCAAGACAGATGAACATGTAGCGGAAAGATACATATCTTTGCCTGTATACCAAATAGCTTATTCGAATGTACAATAAATGTTGACATGCAATAATTGCGTTAAAAATTATACCCTGAACGTTAACATCGTTCTGTCACGCGAAGTGTATTGTTTGCTTGGAGTAGCTACGTTGAAGTGATCATTAGTATTCTTTATAGGGGTTATTATAATTGCAGGGGTAGTTCAATAGTATTGAATTCTTGGTATCAGGTACTGATGTACGGAAAGTTTATTTTCCATTCTATTATAGGGTACTTATATCATCTTTCCGTTCGTTACGTATTTGTTATGTGACGTTTAATAGTTATTTGTGCAACAAGAGAGCAAAGTGGGTTTTTGCTGCGAGTGTTGATTTTGAATCCCGAGTAAGCGAAGGATTCTATAGTTGAATCACGAGCGTAGCGAGTGATTCTAAAGTTGAATCCTGAGTGTGGCGAGGGATTCAAAGGCTCGAGATGCAAAAAAACTTTGCTCTCGTGTAACACACATTACTTTTCACTTCAGCAGCGAGAACACTTTAGGAGATAAAATAATAAACAGGAATAGATTGAAATAACTATTTATTGTGAATCAAAATAATTAACATTGTAGGTAGAGGTACCAATTCAATAAAATTAGCCTTATGCCCAACTGACATTATTTTTAGAAAAGATACGAGTTTTGCGTATGTTTCAATATGCACGTTATGTTTTGTTTTTAAAGTAGCTTTTCAACATTGAGTAAATACTCCACATTGTAGATGATCGCCTCGTCTGTGATAAATCTAAAAAATATGACAGCAAGACTGTCTTCGAAAAACTGCTTGCTCCCTTTGTAAGTCTCCATTCATTGAAGACATGGGTATGCTTTCAGATATTTTTCGCGAGATTTTTCAGGCAGGAAACTTAATTCTGCATTTTTTACATTATTCTTCAATTCTTCGGGTGTTAAATAGCAGACATCGTCACTGGACTCACTCACATTTATTTATTATTAATAATTTATTTTCCAAATTTTGTTGTACTTTGTAGCTAGCTTCAGAGAATAAAACAATAAAAATTTGAATCCCATTGTTTTTTTTTTAATTCGTTCTGAAACTACACTCGCGGTATTCTGTCTCAATATTAAAAATTGTTAAAACTATAAATAAATAAGTATCCTACATGATAAACTTCGTATTTTTTTCTTCAACATTCTTCATCTTGATTTAAATATAAAAAATATAATTCGATTATTCGAAATATAACAATTTTTCATTTCATCGTGATTTACAATAATTTTTACGGTTATCGATTTACAATATCGGTATACGAACGTTTTATTGTTTGTTTCTTTTTTAGGCTTATAATAAATATGGAATTTGAAAATCTAATTTCGAATCGACTTGTTTCTATCTCTCGCTTTTTTCTTAAGGAAGTGAAAGTGACAGAACAAAACGAAGTTGAAATCTTTCGAATTTTGTGAGTAGACCTGCACAGTTCTCGGTATTAAAAAAAATAATTAAAAAGTTACTTTGTCTCACGCTCGCAGCAAAATCGAATTTTGCTCACTGTCTGTAAACAGCAAATAGTATATTATGCAACTAGTGAATAAAGGACGGATTTAAAGCGAGGGCCGTAGATGAGTCACGAGCAAGTGAAGGATTCTAATGATTGAATCACGAACGCAGCGAGTGATTCAACTGTTAGAATCCTGAACGACGGGAGTGATTCATGGCCCTCGATATAAATTCTTACTTTATTCAGGAGTTGCATACTATACTTTATATCATGACTACGAGAAAAGACATAATTTAAGCGAAAATAGAAATTTAATCAAGAAATAAGAATTGTTACATTAATTGAAATGGACATTAAATTTAGAGCAATGACTGAAATTAAGCGTAATTTTCTTATTAATATCATTAGGGTGGTCAACTTGTGAAACAATATTTATTTTTCTATAAAGGCAGCAAAGAACACAAAACAGTTTTTAATCTAATGCCAAACTCCTTGTCGCAAATATCGACCAATCAAATCTCGAGAATTTATTTGCACCAAAGAGTTTTGAATTTCGAATCTTAGCGCAAGGAGTTTGTGTAAGCATTGAAATAGAGACCGGATAGTATTTTTGTGTTCCAAATTCAAACACCAAAATAGTGAATAAAAACAAAACAGTGAATAAAAGGCCTTTTTATTCACTGTTTTGCGTGAATAAAATAAGCTTTTTAGAGTAGGTATGGTATAAACCTACTTGTTTGAGGTGCTGAGGTGAAAAAGAGTTTTTGTTTAGTGTCTAGGCTGTTATTCTCAAAGAAATAGTATTATATTTTGAACGGTGATAAAAATAACAAACAGAAAAGATAAATAAAACAAAACGCTCTATGATATTGAAAAAAAAAATTCGTTGTTGTTATTGGTCTGCAAAATATACAATGATACCCAATATTTTTAAATGGTTTTATTTATCACACTCCAAAATACCTTTTAATATTTAAACCTTTTATAAACATAATACAGAATAACTCGATGGAAAACTTCATAAAGCCGTCGCTTGCCTGCTTATTACGCTTATATTTGACGTGCACCATACGTCGACACCGTATATTGTGACGTCGCTCAAGCTGTAGAGACTTAGTGATGAAATGCCAGCAGAAGTTCCAATAAGCTCTATGAGATTTAGGTAAGTTCACCCATCAACTATGATGGGTGAACTTTCATGATATGATGGGTATTATGGCTAGGGAGGAAAAAATATGATGGGTCTGATGGGATGTCTGATTGATTGATAGAATTGTACGGAAAAGAAAGGTTTTTTATCGATCTGCCCCTACTGGTGTTAGTTGCAACTATTGGTCGCATCTGCCGCCAGTGGTAGTTGCATCTTATTCGTTCGCATTGACAAAGCCTGAAAACAGTCTAGTAAAATTGAAAAGCGGTCAGTAATGTTCATAAAAAAATATAATTTTAGAACTTGAGTATCGTTAGACAAATTCTAAATATGACCTAAAACCAAAGACTATCAGTGTTTTAAATTAACTACAGTTTTAAGTCCTACTCAAAAAGTCAAAATACTTCTCATACGACCGTCCCAAAGTCTACTGAAATAAAACCTGCTTACTACGAAAAAGTAATATGTATTCTGAATCTCGTCCTACCTACTCGTAGCAAAAGTGCCCGACTCCCTTATCGCAAGTGAACACGTGTAGAACTTCTGTTATCACGTGATTACACGTGCACTGCACCTGCGACTAAATATTTGATCCTAACTAAGTAGCTCCGTCTCCTTGTTAGTTTACTACTCTTCGTGTGGAGCAGTTTGGCGGTTATATATAGTCAAGAGTCGGAACTCGTAAAACGTATACAGTGTAGTTTTGTTTAGAGGTTACGTGGTTTGTTTACTTTGTTCGTCGAGTCGGTTTTTCGTTTGTTTTCTTACATTTTATGCTTAACAATGTATGGTTTCTGATAAGTATTAAAGGTTTACTTTTCCGCACTCGAAGGGTAACCAAGGGCCCGTCAGGGTTGCGGGTCCCGTCGGGGCTGCGGGTTGTTCGCAAGAGAAACCGCGGCCTCGACATGAAGGGCTAAGAAGGAACATGGGTGGTTTTTAGTCAGTAGAAGTCTGACACTCCCTTTCGCTCTGCCCAAGAGCGGGAAGAGTTATTTGATGATTTTCCAACCACCCAAAAAAAAAAGGTAACCAAGGGGACGGGATCTGTCCGCGAGCAGTATCTGTAATCCAATATTCATGATTAAAACCTACACAATGTCCATTTTTGTTGCCGAATTACAATTAATGAAAATGATTAGGTGGTACCATTTCAGGGGAGTCCACACTACGATGGCCGTCTTTATACTATACTTGGTCGATTTTTTATATGATGCAGTTAATATAAAAGAAATTCACCACTAATTTAATATGAAGACCCACATAAAACTAGAGAGCGTTCTGGTTTAATGACTATGTGTCTTTATTTTAAACAATCACGAAAAGCCATATCATAAAAGCTGAACGTAATTTATTAGCCCTTAAATTGAACGTACTTAAGGTTTTAAAATAAAAACCAACCCCATACAGACTTACTGTAGTCACCCCTAAAAACGACCAACTCTCGTAAAAATTCATCACAATTTCAAAACACGCAGAAATTATAAATAGCAATGGGTCTACTTAGAACCCCAAACCGCTATTTAGAACCCCCATGAATACTTGATCGTGGCTCGATAGCCTCTTTACATTCCATTGCTCGCAAGCAGGGTTGAATTTGACCAGACTCTGTAATCATTAAGATCACTTTAAGCAGTCGTAGAATATGCATTGAGTTTCACTGAGTTAGTCGAAGTGGCAGGGGTCGGTTATCAATATCGTTTGAGGTTTTCGTTGCATAGTAAAAGCTGGGGTTGATTATTCAAAAGATAACTTGCTGTAGCAAGTTATCTTATGCTTTTTATCATAAGGGGGGATGTTTTACCCGACAAGGCAAAACCTATAGAAAGGGTTATGTTTTTATCAGTGTATAATATGTCTGTAATATTTCTACATCATTATGATGATGGCAACTGTTGGATTTTCTGTGTTTTATACAATACTAGCGGACGTCACGCGGTTTCACCCGCGTAGTTCCCGTTCCCGTGGGAATACAGGGATAAAACGTAGCCTATGTCACTCGGGGATAGTGTAGCTTCCCAACGATGAAAGAATTTTTGAAATCGGTCCAGTAGTTTCGGAGCCTATTCGTTATAAACAAATCTTTCCTCTTTATAATATTAGTGTAGATGTGAAACTTATCGATCGTTTGGCAACTTTTTGTTTTTTGGTGATCAGAATAACACATAAAATGCTCTTCAAACTGTATTCATCTATACTCAATCATCCGTAGAATACCTCAAATAATAAATACAATAAAACACGCATACAACGGCGAAATACCTTTTCCCGTACAGGACCTGTCCAAATAAACAAACATCCCATCGAAAATCGAGCAACAACACATTTTGCCCCCTTTTCAACCCCAATTTTGGGCCCGTTCACAAACTTCTAAACATCTCGCATTTAATCAAAACTCTAGAGATTTAATAACGTTTGACATGTAAACAATCCGCAAGCCTTTGTATGAAACATGTGGAAACATGTCGAGTTGTCGCAATATGAAATAATCTGGTATTTCCATATTCTGGCGATGAGATTTTTCCTTGTGACGCCAAGGAGTTCACCCCGTAAACCAGTTTAATTCACATGTAGCAGGTGTTCGTATTTTTTGAGATGTTACGTACCGACTGAATGAAACTAGTATAGAAAACATATTGGTCAACAGAACTTTGAGCTCAATTTTGAAGTAAAATATAACTGTTTTTTTTAAGTCCATTAAGCTTGTAACCGTCTTCTGCACAATCTTTTCTCAACAATGTTAGGGTCGACTTCTAATCTAACTGGATACGATTGAATACCATTAACTTTATAAGGAGCGATCTATCTGACCTCTAAATCCACCGGTCGTATGACATACACATTCTAGCTTCTGATAACCCGTAACGGCTGCCAAAAACCTGACTGTTAAGCCAGTAACCCAACCAGAATTTCCTTTTAAAAATCAACCTGTATTTTTAGGGATATTCCGTGTAAAAAATGTTAAGAATTAGTAATCCAAGAGCGTGATTACAGGAAGTAATATGCATCCACCTGATTATCTTTCCCACGAAATTGTAATGTGAGGTCTTAAGGAAAATGGCGGTGTCCCTGGCTTAAATGTGTATATTACTAGCGTCCTTGACATAATTATTAGGAGGGAATTTCGTAACCTCAGAACGCCTTTTGAATGGTATTGTTTTGCTGCACACTAAGGGCTTGTGAATACCTTTTGGTGAGCAATTAATGTAGTAAGAAAAAGGGTGTGTTTATCGAGTGATAACTGGCGAAAAATGTCTACTTTAGAGGATTTATAATCATGTGCCGCATTCATGTTTCTTTATGGGATTATAGAAACGATGGATGGGCTGTGTAAAGGATGATAATGGCCAAAATGGAAGTGACTGATAAGATAACGAGTAATAGAGAAGTATGAAGAAAAAGACATGCTGCGCCGACCCCAAATTTATTGGGATAAGGGCAAGAGAATGATGAGTCCTTTTTTTTTTGGGGTGTGTTGGTAATCATCAAATAACTTCTCCCGCTCTGGGCAGAGCGAAAGGGAGTGTCAGACTTCTACTGACTAAAAACCACACATGTTCCTTCTTAGCCCTTTATGTCGTGGCTGCGGTATCTTTTGCGAACAACCTGCAGCCCCGACGGGAGAATGAAAACCCTTTTTTTATGGTGGGTGGAAAATCATCAAATAACCTCTCCCGCTCTTGGGCAGAGCGAAAGGGAGTGTCAGACTTCTACTGACTAAAAACCACCCATGTTCCTTCTTAGCCCTTCATGTCAAGGCCGCGGTATCTCTTGCGAACAACCCGCAGCCAGAATGAAAACCCTTAGGTAGGGTTATATAAAAATACTAGCTGACCCATGCAACTTCGTCTGCCTGATAATTAGTAGTTATTACCTATAGTCATTCACTTTAATATAATCTAAACATATGTGCATAATAAAGCTTATAACAAATCATGTCAACATAAACTGAGTTAAATCGTAACAAACAAAAAATGTTATCTGTACTCTTTATAATATTAGTTTAGATTATATTAAAGTGAATGACTATAGGTAATAACTACTAATTACTACAGGTATCTCTTACTGTTAACCATACAGTAACACCTTGTACCTAGTAAACATTATGGTGCAGTAAATATTTTGAATTTGAATTTCTCCGGAGCCCCCGCAGGCCAGAATCCCCACTAACCTACCGCACTGGACCGAATGACTGCCGCGCGTGTAATTATTTTGTCGCGCGGATATTTTTACATTGCGATATCTTCTAAGATATTTGTTTAAACTTTATAGAGTAAAGAGCACAAATATTCTATATTAAATTTCTGTGCTAACTAACACATTTATTTAGATATAGATTAATACCATATGGGTTAAATAAGCTTCGCAAAATATCATTCTTTTTAACCTAACATTTTAATAGTAAAAAATGGTTACAGTGAGTCAATCTTAAAAGATAGACATATGCTGTCGCGGACTTTTTTTAGAACATTTAAAGAGGAACAATTCCTTGATACATGATATTTGCGTAACTTAAACCGTTTTCGCAGCGCACGCAACGGAAGCTCTCAAAAAGGAATATCTTTTCCCGTTTTTGCAACATTTTTCATTTATGCTTCGCTCCTATTGGTCGTAGCGTGATGTTATATACCCTAAAGCCTTCCTCGATAAACGGACTATCCAACACAAAAAGAGTTTTTCTATTCCAACCAGTAGTCCCTGAGTTTACCGCGTTCAAACAAACAAACAAACAAACAAACAAACAAACAAACAAACTCTTCAGCTTTATAATATTAGTATAGATACATGATATTTGCGTAACTTAAACCGTTTTCGCAGCGCACGCAACGGAAGCTCTCAAAAAGGAATATCTTTTCCCGTTTTTGCAACATTTTTCATTTATGCTTCGCTCCTATTGGTCGTAGCGTGATGTTATATACCCTAAAGCCTTCCTCGATAAACGGACTATCCAACACAAAAAGAGTTTTTATATTCCAACCAGTAGTCCCTGAGTTTACCGCGTTCAAACAAACAAACAAACAAACAAACAAACAAACAAACAAACAAACAAACAAACTCTTCAGCTTTATAATATTAGTATAGATTAAAAATATTTTTTTAGACATGCTGAGCTGACCTCAAATAATTTGGGACAAGGTCAAGGGAACGATAAATCCTAAATAGACCTTCATTCTACATTCTCGTTCTCAAACCCTTGAAACAAATAAAGATAGTATCAGCCCGCAAGTTCTCGGCAATTTGTCCAAATAGGAAAGTAAATTAAAAGCCGATCGAACTTGCCGGGCCTTTCGACCCTCTTAGCAACTTACAAGAAAACTTTGGTAGGCACGAGTGCTTATAGGAAAACTTCTGCGTCTTCCGGTTAGCTAATGATGCATGAAGGTAAAATATAAGTAGTTACTTAAGCCCATAAAGATACAAAGCTAACGAGATCTACCGAGATTAGTCTCAAAAACAAGAAAAGAAATTGCTTCTTAAAATATTATATTTTGCTGATCAACTTCGTTATTCTTGCTGGCCACTATTTGCTTCGCAATGGAATAGTCCATTTTGGAAAATATTTAAAAGCTTACTAGATATAACTGAGCATTTAAATTTTAAATTATAGCCCTTTACAATGATGAATGATGACACAGTTGGCGCAGTGGCGGAGCGATTCAACTGCTGCGTTGCGTCTCGCGGGTTCGAACCCCGCACGGAACAAATGTTTGTATGGCCTACAGATAGTTGTTTCGGGTCTGGGTGTTTGTGAGTTTAAATGTTTGTAAACGCACCCACGATACAGGAGAAATTCCTAGTGCGGGGCAACGTTTTTATATATAAAAAATAAAACATCAAGATTCTTTTAAAAGAACGTCATTAAAGAAAACTTTTTATAATTTAGAACACGAATAAACGTAGGTTTGTTATTCTGTTTATTATAAGTTAAATAGCAATGCCTAAATTAGAATATAAGTTTTAGTTTGCAGTTACTTCAAGCGTGAACGCCGTGAAAATATTTATAATTCGAATCTTTCAGGCGACTATTACAGATAACTGTGAACTGTAACTAAAATAATCTTACGTACTTTCAAGTCTCAAATGCGAGCTTATCCCATCTTCTAAAATGTCTTGAAAGATGTTAAAATTCTAGTGTGTCTTTACTACATATTGGAAATCGAGTTTAGTTCACGTTTATTTTAAAACCGTCTGTATAGATCGTTTAGGGATTATTTGATGAAAAGGAGATGAAATGGCTGTCATGAAACGAAATGAAATTCTTTCAGAAGATGCATGTCACGGAGCTTTTAATGTTTTTAGTTTAGACTGAAAAATATCAGTGTAGAGATAGAACCCTTTTTACAAATAGCTTCATGTATACAAATAAATAAAATTGAAGCCTCTGCTTGTATTATCAAAATAACAGCTTTTTACTGAATGCGTAAATAATAGCAATATATATTATAATAGTAATATATTATACGGCAAACACACTTTTACACAAACAGCTTAACTGTTTTTGACGGGCTTATCTCTAACGTAGGCTAACTTTAATTGAGAAAAATAATTAGGGTACCGTGCAAAAAGATTAAAACCCTTGAAATTTGGTACAAAATTCGATTCAAAAATGGAAGTAATATTTGTTTATATTTCACACGAACGAATTTCGCGGGCAATTGCCCGCGAAATTCGTTCGTGAAGTTGAAAATACGAACATGCAGTTTCAGATATTTTCTGTAAACCAAGTAAGGGGTTTACTTGTGACCAGGTGTTTCTTGACCCAATATTGTATT
The DNA here is from genome assembly GCA_949774965.1 of Diarsia brunnea. NCBI lineage: Eukaryota > Metazoa > Arthropoda > Insecta > Lepidoptera > Noctuidae > Diarsia > Diarsia brunnea. The sequence continues at coordinate 16,845,284 of OX459001.1, forward strand.
CAGCCAAGCTTAGTCGGCGATTTCAAGATGGGCAAGCACCATGCAATATATAAAAATGCAAGAAAATCTTTTTAAAGCAGTATGTTTGGCGCAGTGACAAAAGTAGTTTCATTGGACTTTTTTTTAATAAAGCATGAAATGGTTTTGAGTGTAAATTATTTTTGCCTATTTTAATATGCAGACATTTTAATATAAATATTATATAGCGTCTATCTTTTGCTGATTTTTTACTGAATACTTATTGAATAAAAAACCGATTTTACCATATACACCGCTAAACTACCACACATTTCTTAGACCATGAATAAATATTTAAATTTTATCGTCTCAAAGGGTTTAATGGTGCGTGTAACACCTATAAATTTTCACGGAGCGAAGGTCGAAGTATTTTCTTCTGGAACCCATAAAATTCTATGCCTCGTGATTTTTTAATCTCACCTTACCTTGTCTTGCCATAAATACCAAAGCCCTACCGTAGAATATAAGAGTATCCATCAAGTATTACTTTTGTATAAACGGGATAGTTCATGAATAATTGCAATATTACTGGGGTTTCTGTAATACCACTAATGCCATCACGAGGCGGATCCTACTCGAGATCTAAGTGCTAAGTGCAAGCACTAAACGTATTAGTACATAATACGTTTAGTGCTTGCATAGCATTAATTTTTACTTACGCGTCGTGAACAGGTGATTTTGGCGGGCGTGTGGATACTTCACAATTTCTAAATGCTGACTGTACATAAGTGTTCCTTCCTTGTCTCAGTTACATGGATTTAATTTTACCTTATGTTTGCTAATTCCACTTATGTGCCACTCTTGTACATGAAGTTTAATTTTCATGTCGATTCTACTAGGTAGTATTTTTTTGTGTATTTATATCTTAACTAGCAACACGACCTAGCTTCACACGGGTTCAATGTAAATATAAACCTTCCTCTTGAATCACTATCTATTGCTGAAAACTGCATTACAATCCGTTGGGTAGTTTAATAGATCTAAGCGTACAAACAGCTGGAGTTACTTTGATTTATATTATGATATAATAAGTATAAAGATTGTGCTTGTTGATCTACTTTCATACAATCACTAGTCATCAAATTAAAGGGATGGTTCAACTGTTGAACTCAGACTTCATTCATAAGCATTATCAACATTTGCCCTTGTCATGGAATAATTACTTAGGGTCGGAAACTCCTATCTTCCTGCCAATTAATTATTTATGCGTTGGTCTTTGGTCGCAAGCGCGACTACTAGTAAGGTCTTGGGTTCGGTTTCCAGGTCGAGTAAACTGTTAGATTTGTACCCGGCTGCTAGCAATAGGCTCGCCCTCTATTATGTGGGACTTACACGTTATTGGCGAATGTGGCTGAACTAACACATCGGGAAAATACAGGCATGATATAAGGTTTATTTTTGTGGAAACGTGTCCGCGGCCAGACTCCTCTTTCAGAAGCTGCTGTTTCTGTTTGAGTCCTCAGACTTACGGTGAAATAAAACTTCAGAAGAAATCCTGGACTTTTAGGTGACAGCCCAATATTTAAACGTCATGATCAAAGCCCTTTTCCCTGTTTCGTTTCGCACTGCAATAGGACAATTTATTAGACATTCGCCGAAATACCATTTCAACGTATGCCATGTTAAAATGTACTATACTCTCCTCTGAATTCAGATTTCATTGAGATCAAACGGACTGGGTGTATTTGTCAGCCTTTCAATGCAATCTGTGGGAAAACATAGTGCTTCCACATTGATTCCGGTTCAAATCGGTTTTAATCCACTTTGTTTGAAAAAAGGTACTAAAAATATAAAATTGAAACAAAAAAAATATGAGAGTAATCTTTGTTATTTGACAGGGTATTTTAAGCTATTGGATGATGAATATTTTTCATCAATCCGATGGAAAACTATTTGATCTGTTATCGTGAAAATGACAATGTAAAAGTTAATCTTTCGTTCCGTAACAAAGTACAAGCTATTATTTTTCCTACGCAGCTTTTCATGGAACAGTTAGTTATCATAGTTATAGCTACTGGACCACATTTTAGATACAATCCATTTAAACACGATACAACCTAGAAGGCACACACACACATTATGCCGAACGACAAAATCGACAAAATATATTTTGCCGTACGTCTATGCGACATTAGAACACACTTTACCCAGATCACGAGGAAATAAGACCAACACCATGACAACAGAAATACCTCCATAGGACAACAGAATCTCGTTTAAACCCATCCTCCAACGCATGTTCCTGTTAATCCCTCGTCATCTCTTCATAATACATGAGACGTTCCGTGTTAACAAACAACATTGTAGGTACAGTCACGTGCAAAAATATATATACACTTGGCATAGTTCAATTTTGTCGTGAAATAACGATTGCAATTTTGGGATACGACCTACTTTATAATTTTTTTTTTATTACTAGCCTACTTGGTGTCCCACTGCTGAGCGAAGGCCTCCCCATTCTCCTTCCAAACCTTTCTATGCTGTGCGATCTCTGGCCATGTTAGCCCCGCAAACATGATCAGATCGTCACGCCACCTTCGCGGCGGTTCACCTCGACGGCGCCGTTCTTCCTCAGGCGTCCAGTGTGTGACGATCCTTGCCCATCTCTCCGGGTGCATCCATGCTACGTGGCCTGCCCACTAGTGCCCACTCCCACTTCAGCCTGGCTAGTTTTTTCTCCAACATCAGCTATTAGAGTTATGGAGCGCAGGGTGGTGTTTGGTGTCAACGCGATCTGTTCGCCTGACACACAGGCCTGACACCCATTATGATAATATCATCATCATCATTCTCCTGCCCTTATCCCAATTTATTTGGGGTCGGCGCAACATGTCTTCTTCTTCCATACTTCTCTATTTCTCGTCATGTCAGCAGTCACCTCCTTTCTAGCCATATCATCCTTCACACAGTCCATCCATCGTTTCTTTAGTCTTCTTCTACTCTTATAGCCATCTACATTCATACTCAACATTTACCTATTATGATAATATGTGTTTCAAAATATTAGTTTCGTTACGTAACATCAAAGTGAAATCAATAGAGTAGGCGAAAATTGCTTCTTAACGTTGTTGTATAGATGTTGATGCTGCTGGCTGTACCTTCTGACTCCTCCTTACAAATAAGTACTTACTTACCTATAAACAAAGGTTCCCTTTGAAGCGCAATAGATTTTCCTTATAGTAAGCTCGTAACCGTCAGATGCATTAAATTATTTACTTTTTTTGTTGTGTTTGTGGTGTTTTGGAGGGTTTACGTGAACTCAAGTGATACATTTTGGTTTTTATATTTGTTCATTATTTGTCCCTATGGGAGGATGTAACGAGAGTGAGAGGTTGCGATTAATGAGTAAAACCTTTTTTTTTTGGATGATGGGCAATCATCAAATGACTCCTCCCGCTCTGGGCGGAGCGGAAGGGAATGTCAGACTTCTATTGACTAAAACCACCCATGTTCCTTCTTAGCCGTTTGTGTCTGGAACCGCGGTATCTCTTTCGAACAACCCGCAGCAATGAGTAAAGCCTGTATGAGAAAGATGTGTGGACAAAGGTCTCTTGCATACTCGTACAGGTGTATTTTACGTTAAGTAGGTAATCGTGTCATCAAAATTTCTCAATTCCATATTTTTATTCAACATTTACTTTTTGCCACCAGGAGCGCCTGAGTCAAGAGGAGGTGACACGACTCAGCGACGTACGGAACTTAGTGAACCAGCTGTATGAAGCGCTGAACGTGCGTGAACATCAGATCAAGAAGGAGAGGGAACTTAAAGCGCAGCTAGAGAAGCTCTCCACTGAGCTGCAGCCGATGGAAGAGGTAAGCTCCTTTAGTAGACTGACTACGTTTATGGGTACGGTTTCTTCCAAGGGTGTACTTTTCCTACCTTAGCAAACTCCTGAAGTTATTATTATTGTTCTGCTTGTTAGCTTATCCATGATACTAGGGATATATGTCAGCATATCATAGCTACTAAGTGAATAGATTATACATAGTTACTATATATCTATCTACGTATAATTTAATGATCTGCCTCGTTGGTCTAGTGGTCACAAGCGCAGCTGCGAAGCATGTGGTCCCCGGTTCAATTCCCGGGTCGGGCAAAATGTTATTGGGTTTTTCCATCAGAAGTTTCTTAGAAGCAGCAGTACGATTTGTGCCCGGTTGATGGCAATAGGCTCGCTCCCTATTACAACGGACTTAAACATAACTGGCAAAATGTGAATGTGCATCCTCCACAAACAATCCTTTTCTTGCTAAATTAATTTGTAAAAAATCTCACCCACACTTTCACCACATTCCAGAAACGCCTGAGTCTCGAAATGGAGACCAGCCGCCGAACCTCGGCTCTCACATGGGTGGGGCTAGGTCTGATGGGCGTGCAGTTTGGTGTACTTGCCCGCCTGACCTGGTGGGAGTATTCCTGGGACATCATGGAGCCTGTCACCTACTTCGTGACCTACGGCACCGCGATGGCCACCTATGCTTACTTCGTTTTGACTAAACAGGTGAGGTTGCCAAAAAAGGCAATATTGTTTACGTAATATTTCTGCCGTACTCAGAAATATTTAATGATTACTTAAACCATTACTTAGTAAAGATTTGACATACAGAACCTTCACTAAAGTGTCAAAATCTTAACTAACCCATTGCTTAAGTAATCATTAAACGTCTCTGAGTGCGGCAGTTAGACTTGTTTTAATGCTAAGAAACAAAGTTCTTGTATATTAGAGAAAGTAGACCGAAATCCATCACTCGAATGACGCGGGCCCAGTGCGTGTTGGTGGGTAACAGTATAAAGTATGTCTGCACTTGAATTGCAAGCGATTTTAAGAAATAAATACTTCACGCGAAATGGAAGAATGGAGGGGAGGCAGGAGTGGGGCAGAACAGGCTAGGAACAAAATATTGTGACAGTAATTTTTATTTTTTTAATTCTAATAACATCTTATTTAATTAAATCTTGTAATAAAGTTTCGTTAAAAAGAGGCTCCAATCACCAGTAGTTAAGACTTATGTTTTTAAATAATAAACCATTTTTCATTAAACTTTTCAGGAGTACGTGTTACCAGATGTGAAGGATAGACAGCACCTGTTGACTCTGCACAAAAAGGCGAAAAAGATTGGACTTGACATCAACCAATATAATACTCTGAAGGATGAGGTGAGCTCGACCCTAATTAGCTTTTTATCTTAATTAGGTACTTCCCGTTAGTCTTAACGTTGTATTTAAAGATTATTTTATGTAAGGAACTTTGATAAATTTTCTTCTATCATTGCCGTTTAAAAAAATTTTTGTTGGCGTTTTTTACGCGATTTATAAATTACTAGCTGATGCCCGCGGCTTCACCCGCGTGGATGTCAATCGAGTTATATACTAAAACCTTCCTCTTCAATCACTCTATCTATTAAAAAAAACCGCATCAAAATCCGTTGCGTAGTTTTAAAGATTTAAGCATACATAGGGATATAGGGACTGAGAAAGCGACTTTGTTCTACGCCTACTCTTGATCATGATAGCATCACTTAAAGCACTTTTTTCAAAAGTATTAGCTGTGGAAGACAAGGCGTTAATTTAATAAACCAAATACTCTTGAACACTGTCCTCATTTAAGGTTGTCCTCGGTCGAGGCTGTCCTCATCTGAGGAGAATGAGCATTTCGATTTCATACGCTCATTTAAGGCTATGCTCAATCGAGGCTGTCCTCGTCTGAAAATACTGTGCATATCGATTTCATATCCTCATTTTAAGACTGTCTTCATTCACAGCTGTCCTCATCTGAGGAGATCGTGCATTTCGATTTCAAATAGAATATTTTGTATACCACTAAACGAAAACTCTTTTCCATTACAGATGGCAAAATTAGAAAAAGATCTGGGTCGTCTTCGGGACCCACTTCACATCCATCTCCCGCCTCCCATCGGAAAGGGAGGAGATAGCAAGCGTTCTCCTCTAACCAAAATCAAGGATATGCTGGAGGAAACCAGCAAGAAGATGAAAATCACGTAATATTGGCTCAACCTCCTGCGTTTTGGAACCAAACGGTAAAACGCAGTATATAACGGTTGTATAGGGATAATAATATAAGGCTTGTTGATAATATTATAACTTGCTTGCTCGTGTATGATGGGGTACGTTGTCTTTAAAATAAGTTTATTTTTGTACTTTCTGCCATAATGATATAAGCGACAATCTTTTATTAATCCAGTTGAATATGTCAGACTATTCAAAAATTAAATCGTGATCAGTTGTAATTTTTCCAGTCCCATAAACATCTGAACTAATCAGCGTTTTTACTGTCCTAAATCATCACAATTACTTCGGAAAATAAGTGCAATTTTGATGTGAGTTGGTACATTATGGCAGAACTACGCTCGTTTGAAGGTCGTTTTATTTAAGTTATGCCAATAATTTTGTCCTTCGAGTACATACATGTTTTGTTGTGATTTTTTAAGAGTGTGTATCTTAAAGTAACAATGATGTTGTAAATAAACTTCAGATACGTATAAATCATACCTTATTCTACAATTATTTGTTTTTCCACTAATTATTTAAATGTAAGTGATCAACGCGCTGACATTCACACACGAGCATTTAGTTATTTGTATGTAAAGTTGTAAAGTCGTACTGAAATAGTTGTTGATTAATTTTCACGGACTCACAAGTATGTAATTTAGTATATTTAAAAGTCCATAAAAGCAGTTGTTCGTCCCTTAAAAACCAAAGTGAAAATATTTTCTCTTGCCTTAATTTCGACTTTAGTAAAATATACAAAAATAATAAAGATGATTGTATTTTTCTTTCTTGAAGGTATTTTAAATAGTTAATTATATACTTACGTTTTACTAGTTTATAATATGCTCAGAAAATGGTTTCCTAATTTAATTAATATTTATTTTTTAAGTATATATTTTAGCGTTTCTGTTTGAGAATGTGCAATAACTAACACAATATTATAAGTGCCAATAAATTAGATATTCAAATTTCTAACTTTGATGGTGTTTATTTTGTAAAATAGTTTTACGGAATCTAGTCTTTTAACAAATGTTCTTTTAGCAAAAAGCACTTTATTTAAAGCAACGAGAACATATTTGGTTGACGTTGATTGCCCAGTAAACACCCAAGTATGAGTGAAATATGTTACAAAAGCAATAGTCGCAACTCAAACATTTTAGTATTTGTTTTCTTTGCAGTATTTAACAGCCTGTAATTTAATAATACTTAAGTTACAACCAGATAAAATTAGGTGGGGAAGAATTTAATAAAACCATTATTAATTTCTTCTTATGTATCGTTTTTCGTATTTTTTAAATATGTTTTTTGGCATTTATGCTAGTATTAAACTTTGCAGGTGTTACAATTTTCATTTAAATAACCCTTTGTACATTATTATTGAATGTATAAAATCCGTTTATTTAATTGTGTTTTAAATATTTTTCTCTTGGTTAATAAGCTTACAAAAATAGCACAAATGGTTTATTTAGTAGTGATCAGAGGCTTGTTAGTTTGATTACATATTGTTGCCAATTGTTTTAATTAAAATGTATTGAATATGTCGTGTATTTAGTGGCTAACATGTCCATGAAGTACTAATTTTCCCTCGTATGTCTGAAAATACGTTTTTTTTGCGAAACACACAGCGACAGAAATCAAAATTCTATTCGTTTTATAAATTGAGCTTCAACATCTTTGTGTTCTTGTTACTAATGAAAAAAGCACTCAAGCCCTTATGATTCTTGTCCTCATTTAAGTGTATACTCAAATGAGGACAAGATGAATCTTACTATTACATCGCGTATATGGGTTAGAACTTAGACCTTATGCAATTGATTCGTATGTTCTTCCAAGTTGTCCGCTTAATTTATATTACTTCATTAAACAGAAAATTGGGTACGTTATGCATTTTGTATCAAGCAAAATCTGTTTGTTGTATTCCCAATCTACTTATTTAAGCTGTATAAAAACAATTCAACCTTGTCTACCCTAGCTTAATTGTTACAAATATAATTATAATATACGAGTAGCTTGAGCTTCATAATTTGCAACATATTTGTCTAATTAAATAAAAATAGTAAATGCGGTAGGTTAAATATTGGCTGTGAATTTAATGTGTAACAAGCATTATTCAGTCCATAGTAACGTTTAGTACCATTTAATATATTGAATACATTAGACGAGTAAATAAAATAATCGTTAACATACGTAATAGAACATCGAAGTAAAAAATGAAAATACATTAGATTTGTGTATCGCACAATTTAATTGAGAGGTATTTAGACCGAATCGTATCAGTTGTGAAATCGGGCACTACTTTGACTAAATCCATGACTTTAAATGTAAAGCAAAATATTTAGATTCAATTCTTAAATTGATCCAGGCAATTGAATTGATTCAGGAGGTAACACCGCTCTAACCCGCAAAATAATTACTTTTTTTGCGGATGGGAAATCATAAAATGACTCCTCCCGCTCTGGACGGAGCGGAAGGGAGTGTCAGACTTGTACTGACTAAAACCCACCCATGTACCTTCTTAACCCTTTGTGTTCCTGGGCCGCATGTATCGCTAATAATTTTATTAAAATGAGAAGCTTAAAAGCGCATGTATTCGATTAAATTGTGTCGATGACCCTTTCATAAACAATAAAAAAATACCAGATCTGAAATTACAAGTTAGTATAAGCAATGTAAAAAGTGTTATAATAACGACAACTTTGATCACTCAAGCTGTGAGATGAAAGTTTCTTCGTCTGTCTCTTCTTACACTAGAATCAAGTGATAAACATAGAAATAGCACAATATATCGTAAGTCTAGCGTTGTGTGTACTTCTACGGATGAAAATATTTGACCAAGTTTAGCCAATAGAATACATTTTAAAGCCTTGGGCCCAATTATGTATTAGAGACTAGGAAAAGTCTCAAATACATGAACATCATAAAGGTAGGTTTTCTGATTCAGTAGCTTTGCACCGTATGGTCTAATGTTTCATCTGTAGAGTGTCTGTCATCTAACTCATCATAAATAACTATAATATAAATATATTAGGAGAGGAAAAAATTACTTGAAGGAGTAACATTGTCTGCGGTTGTCTGATCAACAATGTACTAAAAAGTGCTTTTTCCAGTTGTCGGGTATGGTAAGGAATGCATTGAAAGATATTGTGACTTTTAAGGCCTTGAGAGTTCGGTCTAAAATTCTTTGTATATAGCCCTTGTATCTAATCTTAAGCACGCACATACAATTATTCGCTCAATAACGGCTTCTTCTCGTGATTTGCTAATTTGCCTTTTATAGTCTTTTTCTATATAATGTTTTTCTATCTATATAAATAGATTTTTATATACATACCTAGAAATAAGGTTAAGGAGCAAAGCTTCTGTTAATTGAAGTTTATTTACTGTAGTATCAAAAATAACCTTTACTTACATGTGTATCAATGTCTAAGTTTCGAGTCTGTATTGTTCGAATACTTAAGTGAAATGATGTATTAAGTTCACAAAGTTCTAAAAGTCTTCTAGTTCTAATAAAGAAAAATAGTTAGAAATCGTCTGTTGTAGAGTCATAGTTAGTTATTATAAAATTCTGATGGTGAAGTGGGGTGTAAGAAAGGACTCGTACATTGTCTTTTAGTCCATTCACTTGTCGTACTCATGTGAGGAATCTCTCCTCATATGAGTACAGTAAGCAGGTAAGGGTTAATAAAAGTGTTGGCCGTTTATAATATCGCACACATTTAATTTAGTTAATAGACACAAATTATGTTTAAAATAGTTTATTTAAATTATACGTACGTCTATAACTATAGTAATTTATTTATTAAAGAAGTCTTACAATATTTACACATTAATATAAAATTTATTTGAATATCCTAGCGAACTGTAACCAATATTAAACATTTTTGAAATTATTAAGGAAAAATATATTAGACATTGTTTGATCAATTTCACAATCGAGTAGTTAGGTACTTAATTATAAAAAAATAAATATATCTATTAAGTCTAAATTAATTTTAACACCAAACTTTCCTGTTACTATTTCACTACTTGAGATTGCCAAATTTAACCCTTCCAATGATATTCTATTCTTGTTATCTTTGTTACACCTTTTTGCATAATATTTCCTATATCGTTATGACTTATAACATTAGGGGTGGCTACGGGAGTAGGGCATGGAATGATGAGGTCACGCACACACACACATACAACCCGACTCCTTGTAACAGTTACTATTTTGCATTTTGTTATTACAGTCGTGTTGTTCGAATAAATTTTTTAAAAATTATTTTGGATGTGTTTTATTTATATGCAGTAAAGTTTATGTGTAAAAATCCTGATGTATTGTGTAACAGTTCTGTTGTATTCATTTTATTCCAAACTATTTGATTCCTAAGTATTAATCTTGATTAGAATTAAGGGATTAAATGTCTTTAAAATTGGTATCACGTTCACTAGAATTGAAGTCCTGATATTTTCACATATGGTCAGGTTTTGGATAGCACTTATCGCCCTAAAGCACCAAGATGTTTGAAATCAAACACGACACAATTATTAGAATTCTTTATTTCTTAAATTACAATCCTTACAGTTTTAAATAATACTTCGATGTAGAGAAACCGTTTAAAGTTGAAAACATTACGTTTGATCGTGTTCTAGCGCTTCAGCAGGAGTTATGGGCTTGGAACCAAACGGGTACAAGTCAATGCTTTGAACATGGGCCCTTACTGACACCCCTGGAGGAACCCCAAAGTAATCTCTTCCTAAATTCCTAATGATCGTAGTACCGGGCTTATTATGGTTTATATTGAATCCTATAGCAAACTCTGGTGTGTTTTGATTATCATGTATAACTTCATCTACAACTTCGTCGCTTATGTAAATTGGTGTCTCGAAAGGTTTTGGTGTCTCGAAAGGTTTTGGTGTCTCGAAAGGCTTTGGTGTCTCGTAAGGTTTTGGTGTCTGGAAAGGTTTTAGTGGCACATACGGTTTCTTCGCCGGCCTATACGGTTTGCTCGACGGTCGGCCCGGTTTGCCTGCAATTGTTTAATGAGTTCAAATTCCCTTGTTTAGTATAACGAGATGTGCTGTATGTGCTGCGTGCCGTAAGGTGTTGGTGTAATAAAAACCAAATTGGTTGTGAATAATATTTATTGCGTTCAAGCAAATATAATAAATAATATTCGAGTGCATCTTCAGGCGGCGCAAGCGGATTGAATCGTGATCTTGTGACACCTGATTATGATCGACTTTTTGAATTTAAGTTAACTTCTTTTGAGAAATCATGTCTTGTACTTTCTTTAGAAAATCGCAATTCAGATTGTTGGTAACCAAGAATCAAAAGTTCGATACAACCACTCGAACTACTAACTTCTCTAACTACCCAGTTCCGAAGGACCGACTTCAAACATTATGTTGGTCCTTCGAGCCGGATAATTTTAGAAGGCCGTGTTTCAAGCGGTAAATTTACAATTATAAACAAGATCACTAACATCAATCATTGCCGGTGCTATTCATCACCTGGTCCTTTCGTCGACTGTGGAGGGGGTCCGAATGGTCCGGTTGGTGATTGGTCTTCGTCGATGAAGGTCGTGTCATCTGAGCCTGCGTTTTGAGGGAAGCTTGGGGGCGGGTTATACTGAGGTTCGCTACCGTCGGCAGGGCTTGCGTCTGGGGGTTCTGGTCCTGAAGCTGGAACAGTGTTGCTAGGTCTGTCAGATTCGCTGGGTGAGAATGGAGGCGGTTTTACGTGACCTGATGCTGCGGTACCATCTGGTCCTGCAATAGAGGATTTTTATTAAATTGAATCTTCTTCCATCGATGTTGGCAACAGCATAATCAGACAAGACACAGTGCGGTGCTATAAAATAGTGTTTTTGAGTAAGAATTATCTTAACGCTTATATTCTGCAAGTCTTTGCCATGACCCAGCGAATTGGAACAGACCAGATTTACGAGTAGTTGACGTAAAATTAAATCGTCTTATAAATTATGCTGTACGACTATGTAGAGTAACACACGTAACTCCCAATCTTTCCACATCTGCGTTATTTTCTGTTCGACCACTTAAAAAGAATAAAATAAATTAATAAAGCACTGTACCTTTGAACACATCATCTGCTGCAGCCCCAGCGGGTGGGCTTCCTGCGCCATATTTAGAGCCAGCGTTGACAAACTCAGGGTCGTACTGACTAGGGATCGTGGGGAAGAAGGGTGGAATGTAGGGGTCGTTGCTGTTCTTCACTATGCGGTAACCGATGCCGGGACCTGCTATGTAGTTTACTGTCCTATTGGGGATAGAGAGTAGAAAATTAATTATGAAAAGTTTCTAACCAATGGACTTTTCCCAAAACCATTATGGTTTCAGCCGATACGTCCACTGCTGCCTGCCCCACGCTGGTGGTGTGGCAGATTTCAGAACCACAGGTTATTTGATGTGTCAAATTACCTGTAAATGGGTGTGTGTGTTCTGAAATCTAACGGATGCCTCCCGGTTTCACAAGGCCATCGGTACAAATTGAAAGGTGTTAAAATAATTTCTGTTTCCTATAGTCCTCTGAAGATGACGCCGACATCGCAATATTGTTTTTTGCAATCTCAATCAATATGCAACACAGTCATAAGTTCCGTCACTTGTCCTCCACTCTAGTTAATCCTAATCTTCTAAAGCTGTTTGCGATACTACATACCTCTGAACACCCTTGTCATCTAAGAAAGTGTATGATCCCCTGACGTTGCCATGCGAGTCACTGCTCTCCGTCCTCCTCTGGTCGGGACCCGCTGATATAAACCTGTGCAAGAAATTTTGTGAACAGTAGAAAATGTATGTATAGGAATGTCCATTTCGTGACTGTAAGTATTGCAGTCAGATCAGATTAACTTATATTTTCCAAAAACATTATAATATGCTCTCGCATCATATTTCATATTGATCCCCTAATCCCAATTTTAAGACACTTACAGTATGAAAGAAAAAGCTGCTACAATTTTTTTGAATAACCTCATGGTCTTTTTTTTTATTCCACTTACCCAACCTAGTAGCTAATTTAGAAGAAAAAACACCATACCTATAAGACCCATCCCTCCCCCTCTGTACAGCAGTCCTCCCCCTGGCCTTAGTCTCCCCCCTGACAAGGGGCACCCTGTGGAATGGCGAACCGATGATGCTGGGGTTGTCAGGAACTGCTGAGGACACGTGGAAGCCGGTGTCCCTACCAGCTATGTAGGAGACCTCGTGACGCTCACCCACGTCATCGACAAAGGAGTAGTGACCTGGTGAGTAGATTTTCGTTTAGCAGCTTATCGTATAGTGGTCTATATTGCCCTTTTTTTTTGGTGTCTGGGAAATCATCAAAAATATGACTCCTTCCGCTCTGGGCAGAGCGATAGGGAGTGTCATACTTCTACTGACTAAAAACCACCCATGTTCCTTCTTAACCGTTTCTGCCGAGGCCGCGGTACCTCTTTCGAACAACCTGCAGCCCCGACGGGGTTTATACTGCCTTCGTAGTTGCAAATGCAGTTTGGAGTAAGAGGGCAGTATGGCTAAATTATATCATTATGTAGTCGACTTCTTTTCTAGAAGAACTTGAATCCACTGTATGTATACTAGTAGTGAATTGCAGGATAGAAACTTTTTATTTATAAGGTGTTGCAGACCTTGAAGGAAATTTATGAAAACCCCAAGGTTTAGATCAGACGAAACATATTTTTAAAATCTTTTACAGTACATCATTGTTAAAAAAATAGTTAGAGTCCTTAACATGTGTTTGCTTTCTAAATTAGATACTGTAAAGGTTTTCTGCCGAATGGAACCTTACATCTTTCAACCTGACTGAAACGTGGTTGTAGTTGGATGCGAGTTTTGAACACGAATTTAGAATCGGTAAATTCCAGGTGTAATCAAAATATCTTAAACGAAGGCGAAAGCACTAGTTGTCCCCGCCATTGCGAGTTAATTTTTTGCATTGGACCATATCTGGGAACCTTTTAGTTACGATGATAATGGAGGTCAAAGTTCAAAAGTTTTTACAAGTTTTTTTTTCTGAAATTCAACGTTAAAACTTTACTTTAAATACCTCCATAAACATTTATAGTCGAACAAGCTATTTGGTATTACACACAGAAATCTTTATAGTACACTGGCAATATTGATTGCAATAAAGCGTTAGGCATTAAGCGACTGATGTCAATTGCTTTATCGTTTGACATCAGTCTCTAAATGTATCACTGTAATCTTAAATGTATCACTGTAATCTTAAAAGTATCTTCTTGTTCGACCGTACCTACTGTTCAATGCATACATTAGCACAATCTTTTTAGTGTATTACTTTCTGATGCGGTAGGACTAAATGTTGTTACTAAACCATGCGGTTTAGTATTGCCTATAATGCGCTTTTTACCACAAAAGAATCGTTTCCCAGCAATATTTCAGCGAAGACCTACATAGTTTTATGTACAAAATGCTTGCTTCACAGCTTCGTGAAGGCTCCATCTACTCGTAGTTAAAAGCTGCCCCGGTACTGCACGGTTTATAAAGTTCTACAGGCCACATTTTAATTGAGTCGGTACAATCACGAGCACCAATATGAACACAGGAAGATTCAGTAGTGCTTTTTCGCGGAACTACTTATTCCACTTCGATTAAAGATCTATTCCATAATGTTATCGGTCGCATAATAGTATTTAGGAACTACCTAAAACTACAATCGAAAGACAACAAGAAAAAGTGGCTTTTAAAAGTCGCTACGCGTATAATTATTCATGTTAGTGTTCGTGGCTGTCCATGATTTACTAACCTGTGACATCCCCTCTGCTGTCGGCATTCTCATTCTTCGTGTAAGTCCGTGTGTCTATCTTGAACGAGTAGCTGGGGTCTTCACTGGGGTCAAAGTAGGGGTCATCTTTATTACCGATGTTCCCCCGGGGTCTTTGGTCTAAGTCCATGTTTCTGTGCACATTTGGTCCTTTCGCGCGGAATCTGTGTATGACAAAGTATTACGGCGGAGAAAAAGATGGTATTATTGATGGATGGCTTTATGGTATAAAATTAAATTATTAGGTATTATAGTATTAGATTTTAATTGCAATAATTTTGTTATTTAAAGTTAGAATAAATTTCACTCATTTGTGAAAGATTACTTCGGATCTATTTATGAAGATTTATTTTACTGTATTAATATACCTACAGTAAAATAAATCTTAATCATTATAATAAAACCTCTTCAGCATAAAATTTTCATCTAATCTTAATTTAGCTGAATTATTTTGATCCTTTTATTCTATTTTTCCATTACAACTAAAGCAGAATTCACAGAATAGATAACGTTTTTTCTCAATTCCCTACTTGAACTAGATTGGGTAAAGGTCGAAAGTCATACTACTCTTACTCTTTAAATATTCTACAAAAATTTTTGCTTTCAGTTACTTACACTACTTTTTTGCAATATATATTTATTACTCATTCCAAATATTTCGAAAAAAGGGGACTAAATTCAAGTAAAATAAACAAACTAACTACATATCTACGCTTAGGCGTCTAAGTACAGCACCACATCGGTGTCATCCGGAAATGTGCCCAGACGACTGGCAGTTTTGCCAAGTTGAATGGCAATGCTAATTCTTTGGCCAAAGAAATATTCATCATCATCATCATTGCAGCCCGGAATCACCCTCTGTTGGGTATAAGCCTCCCCTTTCTTCTGCCACTCTTCTCTGTTCTGTGCATACGGGTATCTCATTCATTCTTATTAACCTTATGATCCATGATGTCGGGAGCACGTCCCGACGATATTCTCAACCGACGAAATATTATATTCCAAATATTTAAATAATAAACTCACCCTCTAGGACCAGCAGTATAGACAGTCTCCTTCACAGTATCTGTAGCCGGGTCCTTAGCTCCGAACCGTCCTCCGACAACGCCATTAGTGTTAGCATGTGCCAAATGATAGCTGGCTCCTCGGTCCTTGTTGGCGTACCTAAGATCAGATATCATTGAATTGCAACGGCCTTTAAACACACCTTTTGTATGCGGTATGGCGATAAAGTAATGTCTCTAAAAAAACTACCTAAATGCTGGCTGACAATAGACCGTTTGGGAATCCTTGGATGTGAATTAGTAGATAATTTCGTTTTGTTTTTTAGATTTTTTGTGCTTTAAGTTGTTAGTAATCCTAGTATACCTGTACATATTAAGAAAATAAAGAGAATCGTGAGTTTATCTCTACTTTGATCAAGCATTAGTCGGATTCATAAAAGCTTAATTAAGTTTGAGTTAACTCAAACTACCAACTGTTAATTATGTTAAGCTGCTTACAAGCAGCCAGTAGTTTGCAGTCAACTGAAATTTTATTATTGAAATGACTTCATATTTGGTAGGCTTAAACAAAAAAATGGACCTCAACTTTTTAATTTAAAATATTTTAATTGAAAATATTTTTATTACCTTACAGTAATAATCCCTGAAATGTTTCATTGTGAAAACTATTTTTTTAAGTTTTAACTGAGTAAATTAAAGTAAAAATAATAAAACCTTAACCAACACTTTTTAAACTAACTTGACGTGAATTGAAACTGGATTGCAACTCAAATTCAAACTAAACTATTTTTCGGATTCCCACAAAAATTGAGCAAGAACCAATCAATAAACGCGAATAATTACCCGAAATCAAAAGATCCATCAGGATTCACATTGTTGTAATCTCCATCACTAGCCCTCGCCTTTCCAGGAATTACTTGAGTCCTTACTCCAGCACAAAAACACACTAGAAACACACTTTTATAAGTCCAATACATTTTCACTGATTACTAAGACTTTACTATTGCATCACACACTATATGTTGTTTCGTTCAAATTCGGGGTAACTGTGGAGGTAAAAAACATGGCTTCTCTTTTATATGGCGGTTAAAATGAGCGTCCAGTGGAGGCACACCGCGTGAAAACGGCCGGACGTCATTGTTATTAATATTAGGCAAGTGTTGTAGTGGAAGCTGAAAAACATAGCTTAACGCTTTGGTGAAATATCTTCAAAAGTCTTCTGTGGGGTCTAGGAGGATAAGTTCCCTTTAATATCGCGAAAAGCATTTAGCTTTTCGCTGTTAGAGAATGCTGACTTCAACAGGAAATTTTTAGAGGTAGGTATTTGGTCGGTGTGACAAAAAGGTTCAAAGAGAGAGAGTGCTTTGCCCCAAAAGTATAATAGGCTGATTGATTATGGCTGCTCTATAAAGCTAATAATATGGAAATGGAAATAAATTAATTTCCATGTTCCTTATTTCTTAACATATCTAGTTATACTAATTACAAAACTTTCAGGCTGCTTACTTTTCTCAATAACGATTCAAGGTAAAAAAACCACTGCAAGCTGTGTATTGCAGTTTTTATTTTATTACTTGTAAATTGTAATCCAAAACAACAGTTTATCATCATTCATTTAAAGCTATTAAATGAAAACATACGTCGTGTGGATAAAACGACCACTCTGTATATTTCCTCCACAGCATATCTTTCACTACGACACAGCCTAACCAAGATGCAACGCCGAGAGATACATTGGCCATATCCTCTAACGCAGAAACCAGGAACAAATCGTTTACGATCATTATAACGCTCTGCCCAAATGGTAGTAATTATGTGCTCAGAAATTAATAACGCGTCTTTAGAGCCCACAAGATAAGCAACACAGGCAGATTGTGTGAACTTTAAATTATATGGTGCTTATACGCCATTTCCTACTGCAGTATTGTAAATCATGTTTAATTATCACTTCCTTGCAGAGGCCCATGGGCGGCAAACAGACACCAGGTTAGCCACTAAACACACAATGAAGAAGAAGAAGTTGTACTCTTTCAAATAGTTAAGTCCAGGTGAGAATGAGGTGAATACTCTGATCCAAAAGTATGGATATATGTTTGGTTTCGCTTGAATATTTTATTTCTTTGAGCGATCTTTCATCATCATCATCATTATCATAAGCCTATAATGTTCCCACTGCAGGGACTGAGGCCTCCTCTCTAGGAGAGGGGATGAGCTATAATCCACCACGCCGGTCCAGTGTGGGTTGGTAGATGTCACATGTCTACGATTTTTTGGTTCTAAGACATGCTGGTTTCCTGTACGATGTTTTCCTTCACCGGTTTGAGAGCAGCGATGATGAAATAAATTACACAAAGTAATGCACCTGCCTGGTTTCAAACCCACGACCTACTGTTCGCAAGTCGGGGCCGACACCACTGGGCCACCGCTACTCTCGCGAGCAGCGCAGTGCTGAAAAATAATCCAGATGTTTGAATATTCAGGATCACAAACAAAAATATTACAGGGATCTGACTTTTAAAGATCTTTCAAAATTGAGATATCATATTGTAAAATCAGATTCTAAGAAAGAAAACTTGACTACAGAGAACAAACCAAATTATTTTTAGTTGACCCTACAAAAATACGACTATGAGAAATATATTACATATCATTATTTATTGGGAGGCTCATTGTATAAATTTTTACCATTAAGTTCCCAACTGAATCCAGTATCGCTAGTCAAAGTCATTCAAACCATTAAACTATACAAACCAGACAATGCACTAATGATTTGATAATTCGTGTAATATGAATTCATATAATAGGCTATTAAATTCTGTAACTAGCACCAATGCAGCTGAAACAAAAACTTAATACAGACTTATCTTTTGTCTAGACTAGATTGAGGTCGGCACTAGATAACTTGAAACAGAATAGGTACATGAGCTTGTTTATTTTAGGAAAAAAATTTTTACTGAATTCGTAATTATGTACTGTCGACCTCTTTTAACCCGTATGTCCTTAGTAATAAGTTTGATAGTTGGTCGTTCGTCAGTAAGCCTGGTAGATTTGATACTACGACATTTTTATTGGAACCGTACCCAACAGTAAAATGTCCTTCCTGCTGTCCAAAGTCCAACTGTAGAACGATGCATTTTAACCGATAATTACATAAAACTATATTCAGGTTTCCAGTAAGCAATCAATAAAAAATAATTAACCAACAACTTATTTTTTTAAAGAAGTGGGAAAGGGAATATGCATTAGAAGAAAACTTCAACCAAATTATAAAAATCTATTACTTAATTATCAAGTTCTAGCTAAAATACTACTACTTGAATACATTGTCAGGCTTACAATTGATTACTAATTAATTATTTAAAATAGTAAATAATTAATTACTAATTTACTTGTCGATGAGATCATATACTATTCATAATTGGCAGATGACAAATACCTAATGCACCAACATATGCGTAACCAGAATAACAGCTAGAATTACTAAAGTTCTCAAGTTTTAAATGCTCTTACAGACTGGCATTCATTCAGACAATAACTCTACGTATGCTAACAATGAGCATTATTAACATTTTAGTTAATTAAAGACGCCTACAGAAACAATATAGTCACCTATGTATGCATTTGTTTTAATAAGATACTGTTAGCGAGATTCACATACAAATTGCCTGTCAGATATTTTTAGCTTATGATTTTGTTTGGTCTAAACTATTGCAAAGCTTTTGATGTTGTCAACACGCAATCATTTGGTGAGAAACGAATTATTTCTAGATAAAATGAATTCTTAATTCATCTTTAACCTTAAGGATAACCAATTAATAACTTAAAGTCATACTTCCTCCAATTCTTCTTTCCCTGAAGCGTCAATTTTAGCGCGTGCCTCAAGGACGCACACTGGGACCATCGCCAATGGACTCTATTCATTATCGACTTAATTAATATTAGCGTCCGGCGTTTGTTTCACTTCCCTGTCCGACGAGCCTTGTGGATGTAGCACAATGCTGTAATAAATGTCTAATTCTGATGAGAGACCTTTGTTAGGAGTGGTTGCATGGTACCACGGGATGCCGGATGAGATGCATTTCTTAATAAGTACCTAAGCTGATGAAGCTATTACGATAAAATTACGGAAACTATAAAAAAATATGTGATGTTTCGTAATAACTCGAATTTATCTAGTATGGATGTACGTTTTCAAAAAGAAAAAAAAAAGTTTTGTAAATCTACTGTACTGTATTAGAAGGGCGACATCTTCAAATTGAAAAAACCCTTGTTAATAAAGAGAAAAATGAAACATTTAATTATTAATCTGTGAAAAAGATGGTATTAGAAATAACTGAATTGAATTACGATTTCCTCGACTTAGTAATTCTGGGAACTAAAAAAACTGAAAAAAATTATAATAGAAAACTTATTGTATTTTTGTTATTTTCAAATCTCAGAGATAAACTTCAGAATTTAACGCACAACCATCGTATAACAATGAAAACAGTCTCTCCGATGCTCGTTCCGGTGCGATCATCTCGGATTATAGTGTCGAATTGTACTCGCTGACTTGTGAAGCGAACATCTAACTTGACCTCACAAGCTACACCTAATTGTTCCAGCTACTTTTAATAACACAGCTCAGGTTAAACTGGTCCATTGTGGCGCATTTGCATGTGTCCTTCCACCCGTAGTATTGTTTTGTGCGATATATAAGTTTGGCTTGCTCCGAAGATTTATAATGATAGGTAGCAGCACAATAGCTATTTGCTGGTCAGTTGCGATAATTAAGGTGGAAGCTTTGATGGTTGGTTAGCCAGCTGGATTAGAGTTACAAACTCTACCAGTATATACAATACTAAGGCATAATATTTTAATCGTAAATGCAATCAAATAAAATGTGTAGAGTTTGCTCCTTTTTTTCGGTTCTGTCTCACTCCGGTGCAAACGCCATCCTCGATTTCTGCCATCTTTAGTGAAACTAGTTTATAATAATATACCCTATGACAATAAGAAAAACTTTTCTGAAAACAAACCTACATGTTTCATTATTACGAGTATTAGTTGTTAGGTCATTTAGTACATCATCTTCGACAGGCGTTACAGGTCCCAAAAGTCTGACATATCAAAGGGTATCGTATTACCTAGTACCAACTGGATTGTTAAGGTCTGACAGGCAGTCGCTCCATGTAAAATTCTGATATTCAGCAGCATCCGGTTAAACTGGAAGGCAATACCAACATACTTAGGAAAAGGCTGGGCAGAATATGATGATACTTATTTCATTATCATCTAGCCTGGAAAAACCAGCAAGATTAATAGATAGCCATTCAGCTTCTCACCTAACCGGACACAATCTCTAGCAGAGATAAATTAATTATACGTATATTTAGCTCAATTATAATATTCAACTTTTTGTACCTAAGGGAAACAATGCGTGGCTTCGCACAATGGTAGCAGTGCGGTAGAAGTTATCACTAATGTATCAGCATCATATTCGGAGAGGTTTGGCAACATCCTACGGTTCCTACCTACCCCCCATTCAATGTTAAACCAACTGCTGAACGCTTCGGTGGTTCTGCGTTGTACCTGATATTGAAATTCGTTGGTATAACCTTTTGACCTGGATTTTCTTCGTAGTTGATCTTTTTCGTAAGAAAATTATAAACTTTGAGGACCTGTCGAGTCCCTTATTAATTGTTTAACGCTATCAGATTTCCATTCATTTCCATACTCTAATTTCTTGTGCCAAATATTTGTTCTGTGAGAACTACCTAATTATAAGTTGGAATTTGATCGGAATGCATTTGTGTGCATGTCTAATTTTTTTATTAGCTTGGTTACTTAATGAAATATAAGTTTAATTACTTAAGTAAGCCTTTTATAGTAACTTGTATAGTTAAAATTCTGGTTCCCTGGATTTCCTAAGTTACCTTGTTACCATTTTCCGTTCATCAATTCAGAGTTGATTAGGTATTTCAATGTAAGTAGGTAAACTGTGATATAAATGTAATGTAATAAGTCCTAATTGCAAATTTACTCTGGTCTATTTCAATCTTCCTCAAGTGTGTCGATGGCAATCTTAATTGATTCCCATTTGACAATGAGTTGGCCACTAATCCGTCACCTATTTCAATAACTTACGTCTTAAACTGTTCACGTATGCTATTGATCTTAATATAAGATTGTACATAAGTACCTTAACCACATAGTCTAAGTACCCGCCTCATTTAAGAATTCGTTTTGACGACTGCGCGGGCGCCGGTGCCCGCCCACCGTGAAGATGCGAGATGCCCTTCGAACGCGGCCATTGTGCCCTACGACCTCCGTCCTCCTCAGCCGATATTCAATCATGTTGGGAAATTTTGTTGAAGACCTTGAGGTTTTGTTGAAAGCGGGTTAGTGTTTAAATTGATGCTCTGTTTGAAATAGTTGTTTTTGTGTAGTACTCGTTAGGTTGTTACTGTACTTTTGTAACCACTTCATTATCATCGATATAATGCTCAAAACAGTACATCACTATCTTATTATATTTCAGCCGGGGTCGGTTTATTAAAGCTTTCCTTTCTCCTTTCTAATTTCTTCTCTCGCTACTTTGAGCTAGTGCCAATACACTAGATATCATCAGCAGTACCAGAAAAGCTATAATTTGATTGGCAGACTATAATAAGATCTTTGTGTTCATACCACTAATATCGCAATGGGTAGTTTCTTTATTATGATGAAAAATGATTCTTATGATTTTATTGTTCTGAAATGAACACCTCAGCAGGTTGCAGGCTGTATTATTGTACAATTGTATATGCTTGTAATAGGCACTAAACTGAACATCGACTTCCTTTGCGTGATAAACACGAACAAAATGTTCTTTAACATAACTTCCGCAAAAGATAGCACTGATATACAGGATCCTGTTCACATAGTTGTAAAAAATTAAGTGTTTCTGTAATGAGATTGTATATTTCCACGTGATTTTTAAACATTGTATACGTTAGTAAGAGATTAATTCGATTGAGGTGCATCATTCACTTAAATTCGAAATGTTAAGAACATTAACTTTTCGTACTTTCCCAAAAACGGTGTCCAGGTCCTGGTTTCCATACCTTGGGACCATCAGGTCACACCGAAAACCTTGAAAACTTTTCAATGACAACATAATCAGAAAGTGGCACCAGTGACTGAAAAGTTGTGCGGTTATCGGTCGTTGTACCATGTGATGCGGCGGAATGAGGGAAATGTCGTGAGGAAAGTTTTGAGTATGAATGTAGATTGGTATAAGAGTAGAGGAAGACCAAAGAAACGATGGATGGTGAGAGAGGTGGTGCCTGATGAGATGACAAGTAATAGTGAAGTATGGAAGAAAAAGACCCCAAATTAATTGGAATAAGGGCAAGAGAATGATCCCGTCGGGGCTGCTGGTTGTTCGCAAGAGATATCGCGGCCTCGACATAAAGGGCTAAGAAGGAACATGGGTGGTTATTAGTCAGTAGAAGTCTGACACTCCCTTATTTCGATCTGCCCAAGAGCGGGAGGGGTTATTTGATGATTTACCATCCGCCAAAAAAAAAAAATGTCAAGACAATGATGACTCTATTTTTAACTGCACAGAATTCGTGGGGACCTCGGTACTATTGGAAGCAGCCATAAGTATAATGTGTTGCGTGCGTTTTATAGCATTTTTCATACCAAAAAATTAAAGCAGTTTCCCAGAATGCAAAGATGACTCCTACAATATTATTTCATTCAGCATTTGAGGCTGAAGGAACATCTTATCAACAAAAGTTATTTATGGGGTTTAGTTTAGCGAAAAAGCTGATGCTGGCCTTACAGCTGCTAGGTTGAAACGGACCTGGGCTGGTCACATTTGTCGCATGTCAGAAGTCAATGGGCAGAAATAAACACTCAGTGGATACCAAATAGCAGGACACGATAACATGACAGGCCCAGAAGGAGATGGCGGGATTTTTTTCAAAGTATTGGTATTCTAGGCACAAGATTGCGAAAAGTGGAAGAGAGGCATTTGCCCTGCAGTGGGAAAATATAGAGTTATATTATAAAGAGCTCAACCAGTCACTATTTTTTGCTAGAAGCTTCGTCTCCGTTAATTAGCCAACCTCCAAAATAATCATCAAGACATATTCTTCCCTCAAACTCATAAATAAAACAAATTCCTGTTTGAAGTGTTACGTACTCAATCAGCATACATAATAGTATACGTTTCCTAGTCATAATGCCTCGTGAAACACAAAGCTTGAGTAAAATTGATGATCACTATCAGTCATTGTGTCTGTCCGTATGTCCCACGACCTTAACTACTAAATACGAATCTGCTTAAATACAAAATTCAATTGTACAAGCGTGATAAGGTTCACCTTTTGCGTTTGTTTAATTATCATAAATGTAGGTTTTTCCTATGTATATTGTATAAAGTGTTGGTGTTTGCGTGGTTTGAAAGGAGTTGCATGTTGTCTGGGATTTGAGGAACATTGTAGCCGGTTATCAGCGGTTAAAATATTCTATGAGCTAATCTAGAATCGGTAAAGTATGCGTAAGTTTTGATTGAAAGTTGACCAGGGCCCCGAGTCTGCTATTCAATAGTGTCAGAATGGTCTATCATTGATCTCATAATTGTTGATTTTGACAAGTTTGGTGTTGTCAAAATCAACAATTATGAGATCAATGATAGACCATTCTGACACTATTGAATAGCAGACTCGGGGCCCTGTACCAGTAATCCAGTATCAGTAATCGGTTATCGTGGTATGGACATGTGATGTAGGGAAATGAGGAAAATGAAGTAAGGAAAACGTTGAGTATGAATGTGGGTTGCTATAAGAGTAGAGGAAGACCAAAGAAACGATGGATGGACTGTGTGAATGCTCAATGTGATGTGACTGCTGAGATGATGAGTAAAGAGAAGTATGGAAGAAGAAGACACAATATGCTGCGTCGACCACAAATAATTGGGATAAGGGTAGAAGAATGACGATGGTTGAAAGTTGACCAGTAGGTAAAGTTAATTAGTCAGATTGCCAAAATAACAAAACCAATAATTAAGAAATTATTAATTATTACTACAATTCTGAAGAATACTTTATGAAAACGCTTTCGAAGATGACGTTGTATTACCGGAGACTATCTAGATAGATATCAAGATGGTGAACTGGTTCCTTTATGAAAACCTTTCCGGATCTCCGGAAGGTTTTTCATAAAGGAACCAGTCGGGTCGTTGAGATCTGTCAGACAGTTTGTAATCTGCAAACTGTAAAATTTTCTTACGCTAGAACTAGATAATTATTTAGTTACCTACAGATAAAATGCCACCGTGCATTTTATTTTGTTTTTAGTACTTCAGACGTTTGATATAAGTAGGACCCTCGACATGGATTCAATGATCAGGGGGTCTACTCTCTAAACACGAAACCCGTAGTGTCGGCCAAAGATACGGGCGTTTCCTAATCTGTATCACTTACGAACATAGATTTAGTTAGGTACCCGAACTAAAAAAAGAACGTCAACACGATTGGACAGTTGTCCATACTCCGGGAGTATTTTCAAAACTCATGAATCCGAATATTATAGGGAGTAGGGTTCATTTCAAAGTTACTTAGTTCTTTCGAATGGGCCCGTATTTTTGTTGACGGACTCAGAGAGTAGCCCCCCAGGAACTTAGTAATGATAACTGGGCCAGATAGTTCTGTGTATCGTTCTATGTTGATGATTTAACTGAAAGCCGATTCCAACAATATCAAGAAAGGTAAGGCACATCATTCGAGGGGCTGACAATGTATTATCCCTTTGAACAGCAATAAACTCTTGCGCAAGCACTCCTTTCAGGAGTATTAGCAATCGGCTGTCATTGTCTGAGACTAGCCATAAGCCTCACAAGCTAATTGGCCACAGTTTCTTAGATCTCTCACGATCTGAACAGTCGTAGCCTAACAATAATTTATATTTTAGCACGCAATAGATATTTCTTAGCTGATAAAGTCAAATTTTATTGAATCAGGAAACAAAAAGTCGTGGGAGTCAAATTATGGTTATTAGTGGCTTGTTTTGAAATATTATCTTAATTCGAATTAAAGGTGATATACTAGTTACGTGAGACTTGATGCTTTACCTTCAGTAAGTACTTACATCCTCATCATATTATCTGATTTACATCTACTGAACAGATTGCCTTTTTGATGATCATTGCTACAACTATTACTCAATCTCAAACTCAAAGCATTTATTTCAATTAGATCATTCAAGGCACTTTTGAATGTCAAAAAAAACAAGGATGTTCAAAGTCACAAGGTATAATAAGTTTTGAAAGTATTGTAGTTACGCATTCCAAAATGTAGATCTCTATAGAGACATTTTAAATCAAAATAACATAACACATAACATAACATCACGCCTGTAATCCCCGAAGGGTTAGGCAGAGGTGTACCTAATTGTACACTCACATTTCGCCAGTTATGTTTAAGTCCCATGTAATAGGGGGCGAGCCCATTGCCATCAACCGGGCACACACCCAGACTCCGTGGCTGTTACTGATAAATTCCTGATGGAAAAAGCTTTAATGCTTGGACACTTTGCCCGACCCGGGAATCGAACCCAGGACCTCATGCTCAGCAGTCGCGCTTGCGATCACTAGCAACAGCCTAATTAAAATGTTTTTTTCTTCCTGAAATAACAACATACTGTGGAGTGTTGAATAATGTTTTCCTGAAAATAAATTATTCCGTTTCTTTTTATTAGATACTACTTATTCTATGTCTAAATTGTCTTAGATGTCACATTTTGTTTTGCCATTTCTTTATTTTGTAATTGTTAAGTGTTTTTATAGAACAATGGGCCTTCTCTCAAGGTACATCGACGACGCCTTTTTTTAGAGGGTTGGAAATCAATCATCAAACGACTCCTCCCGCTCTGAGCCGAGCGGAAAAGAGTGTCAGACTTTTACTGACTAAAAACCACCCATGTTCCTTCTTGTGTCCGGGTCTTCTTCTTGCCCTTTGTGCCCGGGTCCGCGGTATCTCTTTCAAACATTTCGATGACACCTGATTAAAAGTGATGGATGAGGTCTATGATGGAATAAGCGTGCCCAGAAGATGCCTGTTCACTATTACTTTGGGAGACGGGGTAAATGTGGAAGGAACACAAATGCCGTTAATAGGGTAGTTAACAAAAAAAAAACTAATTAGTCCGTCAGATAGATTTTCAAAAAATATTGTACACATATTTTTTCTTTTTTCAGAGACGATACAGTGCTTTGAAAACTCGTGTGACGTCATATTCTAAGACATTAATATGATTTTTTTACCAGTGAGTGACGTGACAACCCCCCACTCAAATCTTTGACGCGTTTTATCTTCGTCAATTTTTATTAATTTGATAAAACAAAAAATAGGCATCAAATATTTTTCGAAAATCTAACAGACGGACTAATTAGAATCATATTTTTTATTGTTTTTATCGTTATAATTTTGGTATTATTTATTTTAGAGTGTAAGCAGTAAATATTTTTTTTTTTAAACTTTGCCCCACACTAGGAATTTCTCCTGTATCGTGGGTGTTTTCACAAAAACTTAAACTCGCATACACAAATACCCAGACCCGAAACAACTATCTGTAGGCCATACAAATATTTGTTCCGTGCGTGGAACGAACCCGCGACACGTAGTGTAGCAGTCAACTACTTGAGCCACTGCGGCAACCGTGCCGTCAATAAAATATTATGGGGACGTAACTAATTATAGTTGTATTCTTTATTTGCCTGCCAACATTTACTAGCAAAACCACGATTGGTTAATGATCGCTGCTGCTGCATTCTGCTAACAGTTTTTAAACAGGCGAATAACAACGAAATAGACCAGGTAGTTCTAAAGGGTTTAGAAAACACATGAAATGGATAGACATTAGTAATTACAACGTCATCAATTGAACATCAAGTCTCATCCTTGTTGACAGAGAAATTTTACTTTCTATGCGCTAACTAACTAATTGGGAAAGGAACTCTTTACAATATTTTTTATTCTATTGTATTTTTTTTCTCATTAAGCTTTCTGAAAACCCCTCCATTCCAAATAGGTAATGTACAGTCAGCAGCACCAATATGTATACACTTAACAAGGTCTATGCAATTTTAGGCTACTGTATTGATTTCATTTTCATGTTTCGTAGCGAATCTAATATTGTGGAACCCATACTATCACAAACCAGGTCATATGTCAAAGTTGCAATCATTATTTGACGAGATATAATTCGCGTTGGAACTCTTTTTTTTTTTTGCCCCACACTAAGAATTTGTCCTGTATCGTGGGTGCGTTCACAAACATGTTATTATAAAGTCACATACACAAATACCCAGACCCGAAACAACTATCTGCAGGTCATACAAATATTTGTTCCGTGCGGGGATCGAACCCGCGATACGCAGCGCAGCAGTCCAATCGCTTAGCCACTGCGCCAACCGTGCCTTGCCAAGTGTTTACATATTATTGCTCGTGACTGTATCTAAACCATCTATAATGTAACTAAAAAGATTTATAGAGCGGGCTCTAGCCCGCTCTATAAATCCTCTATAGAAAAACTTGTAAGGTTACTGTCTACAGTAACCTTACAAGTTTTTCTGTGAGCCTAGTTATCATGTTTGCAAGTGGGTAAAATAAGGCGCCTTTGAGATAAAACATAGCATTTAGTTTATCGAGAGTGTTTAATTTCCCATCATTTATAACTTGTTTTCATTTTCAAAAGTAGATTGGGAGTGTTACATTGGGATGAATTGTAGCCATATTTTAAATCCTCCTATGTTTTCTTTTGATATCTTTGTTTTATTATTTGGATGTCCTCCACGCTGTCTGTATCTTCCAACTTGCATTTGACATTTTGGTATTTCAGTATGTGGAAGAGAAAAATATTGTTCGGTTTTTGTACTTTCGACTTTTACAGACACATGATTTTCCATAATGATGATTATAGATGATCAGAAAATGCTATGAATAAATAGTATTAGACTATAGGATTGTACAAATTGTTTAGGCATCACACCACCCTTTTTTTTTTTTTTTTTTTGGGGGGTGGGAAATCATCAAATAACCCCTCCCGCTCTTGGGCAGAGCGAAAGGGAGTGTCAGACTTCTACTGACTAAAAACCACCCATGTTCCTTCTTCGCCCTTCATGTCGAGGCCTCGGTATCCCTTGCGGACAACCCGCAGCCTCGACAGGATCACACCACCCTTGTATTTTAATAAGTTAGGCAGAGGTATACCCACATTTGCTATTATTACTATTGACATCAACCGGACACCAATCTAAGCTCTTTGGCTGCTACTGAGGAATTCCTGATGAAAACCCTAATAATACTTTGTCTGACCTAGACATCGAACCCAGGACTCATGCTCAGCAGTCGCACTTGCATCCAGTAGAAAAGTGTAGGTAAGTTTATACCTCAGAGAAAATAAATAAAACAGGCAATAGATATATACAGAACTTTATTACATAAACCTTAAAGCTATGTTAAATCTATCAGTTCGTTAAGGATCAGCTAATTTCAGGAGTAACAGTAGACATGTGTGTTGGCATAATTATTGAAATATACATTTTGACTAATGTTTTAAACGTGAAATATAGTTGGCAAGCTTATGATTGCCGAAACTCCAGCCTATTCCAATACTTCTGTATAAAAGCCTACTTCAACTACTCACGCAAAGTATGGAGTGGGCTTTTTTCTGACAGATAGTGTAACATAGGCCACAAAAACTCGTAGAGCGGCGTCTTTTTACAATTTTTCACGGGAAATCTGTGGAGCTACCTTACAACTAAAATTATTGAGCATCACATTTTAGTTTAGTTAATTACAATCTATGTACATGTATCTTAATTCTAGTGGTTTGTTTTGTGTTGGTAACTTAGATATGTAGAATGTTAAGTAGGAAAAGACGAAATGGTAAAAATTGTTAGAAAAACAACGTTAGCATGATTATTGCTAGTTATTCTTTTGTTTCAAGTTTTAAGATTCATGGAGCTTAATTCTGCCAAAATCTACCAATCCACATCATCTTTTGTTCCATTTTCCGAAGTGTCTACTCAAATGTTTTGAATAGTCCACACTATTTGAATTGAAATCACTATTTTAGCTCAAAAGAAACAGCATAAAAAAGTACTATTTAGTTAACTATAAATTCAGTTTAATATTCAAAATAGACTACGTTTTTGTAGGTTAAATGTCTCGAATTATGTTCTTAAGTTGTATCGTTGTTGTTTTAAACAAATAAGCTTGCTACGACAATCGCCACGTTAAGCATAAAATGCGTAACCCAGTCAAGCGAAGTGGTGCTCTTGCGTTATCTAGATCTAAATCTGGCGGTATTAAACTTATACCCTAAAAGAGCAGGATTGCTCATTTGGCAAAACCATGACCAATGGATACAAAAATCTTAGAAACATTAATTGTTACAATCCGGGTGGTTGCACGGTAGTGCACGGCCAAGTCTCTATAGCTAAAAAACTTCTAACATGTCACAAATAAAAGAATTTTGATTAGTATTTTCGAATAGTTAATTTGAATAGTTAGACCTACATCGACAGTTTTATTAGGACGTTATAAAGAAGGCAGTGTGTGTTGGTGCATCAGTGTACGGCGTTAAGGTTACAAGCCCGAGGTTCCACAGTATTCGCCGATGCGGTCCGAAATACACTCGAATATGTCGAACGATATGTCGCAGTTGCGGCCATTGTCTGGAAACAATAATAAAATATATTATGAATTTTATTTTATGGTGCTATACAAAAATAACAACGACAAGCCATTTAAAAACCTCCACAGATGGCAGTAAACTAATAACTAAGAATAATATCAACAACTAATCATAATAATATCCAATGTTTTCGGATTGCTACAAAAATTTACTCTTCTTTCTCTTCCGAGCATCTTCGGAATCATCAAAAGATTTTTGTATTCTTCTATTTACCGAAACTATCATGGTTTGACTTGTAAAATGCCTTGAGGATCGCCAAGCAATGACAGTGTTCCTTGCAAAGTAATACTCTCAGTTATGGTGTACTAAGGTGTATCAGAACTAATTCGTGAGTGACGATACGTCCCGAGTCAACCAAGCCTCTCCATTTTTCTGATCGAATTACAAATTCTTTCATTATGCACGACGTATATATATATTTTTTTTAAACTACTGCGAGACAGAAGAAGGCACACACCCATAGGCACAGTTCTGGAGAACAGGTCGTGGTTCTTCATGAGACACTCGCGCGAGGCTTCCAGTACTGCCATGAAGTAGCCACGCTCGTTCACGCCATCAGAGTACAGCCCCACCAGACCTTCCAGCGTTGGGAATCCGTAGCCGTCAACCTGGAAATTAAAAAGGTCGAAATTAAGTAGGAATTCTCATAATACCACCAACTTTTAGCCAGTCATAGTTCCTAGAAATAGTGCAAGGTCTGTCTATTGCCATCATCATCATTTCAGACGAAAGACGTCCTGCTGGATATGGGCCTCCCTAGAGTGTCACGCATCCAGCGGATCCCCGCAACCCTGACCAGGTCATCGTTTCAACTAGTGAGTAGCCTACCAACGCAATATTGCCATCAATTAGGCACAATTCAAATTTCTACTTCTTGAAGCACAATTCAAGACTAGATAGTATTACTTCTGTAAGTCCAACCCTTTTCAAGTTTTAATTCAAGTATAAAGCTTTTTTTTAATATTTGCTTTCTGCGAGGTTACAGGTGGCAGTACAATAAAATACTAAACATTCAACGAGTAGCTCAGTTCAAATAACACTTTACAATAAAACTAACTAAAATTGATATATTCTCCGCAGCTGCACAAATACTGTCTCATTCGAAGAAGGATTTACAGATTTATTTCTTTTTCAGAGTTTATCTCATAAAGCCGAATTCGAAAACCATCTCAGAAAAAACCTAGCTCACTTAAGTAATAAAATTACGATTATGACTGCGAGGATAAAAATAACATTTATTGAAACCAATTCTTTGCAAGTCGTTCCAAGATTTTATCGTACGATCCTAACTAGTGTAATACTTGCAATAAAATATTTCATACAAAAGAAATTTATTTGGAAAAAGAGTATGACAAGCACAAACGGATAGCACGACCCCCGACTATTAAATTCAATACGGCTTTTTTAATATAACACAAATAAAATACAAATTACAGCGTATGCCGAAGATCTTTTATGACCGTAATATTCCTGCTCAAAGGATTTCAAGTATAATAAATAAACAACGAATTTTTCTTTTTCAGATTTACGACTTTACCCTCATGTTTTATAGTTAACAAATTGGAGCAATCAGTTCGTGACAGAACTATAAAGCATTAAAACTCGATTTAAAGTTATTTTATTTTTAGTTTCGAGTAGGGTTGACCTCGATATACGTTGTGTGGAGTACCCGCCTAACATTATGCGGAGATTTTCATAATATTTTTTAATTTATTCTTCTTGATTTTGTTGTGTTTCACATACGGCCATACGGGTAATTGCTCTGATGAGGTCGGAATGGGCATGCTCGTGCGTTTTACAATGTTGTTTGATTTTTAAATGACTTACTGGCCCAAAGTTCACTTGAACATAAACGCCAGTAATTTAAAGAGTATGTAACGACCAATAATCATTTTAAATGAAGCAATTATGTTTAATTTTTAAAGCTTTTCGTCAATTTTGCATTTAGTATGAATAAGTAGAATGCAAAATATTGAGAAATTAAAGCTTCATAATAAAAGTTTCTGTCATAGTCTCAAACAAATTCTCTATCATAATTATTAACGCCGCCGCCGTAACATAATTTTCATGGAGATAAAAAAGTGTGAAGCCTCTAATACCTCATGAGGCACGACGAACAATAACTATTCTCTCGATATTGATGTAAAGAAAAACTGCTTCTTACTCGGTGTGACAGAAAGTTCGTTTGAGCATTCTTTGCTCCACAAAAACTGAATTGCGTCGATGACAATCAGGGATGGCAATTGCAATGTTTATTAAATTTTGTTTGAAAATATGAATTTGGTCATTATAATAAATTGGTAAACGTTGTCCAAAATTTTTCATCCATATTTGTCGGCAAACTTGGCTTGAAACATAAATGTATGGAGTAAGTAGCTGTTTTTTGTCTGCGAATTCAGGTTTGGTTCAATAGTAAAAGTTGTTTATGATATGGTACGTAAAGATCAGCACCAAGATTTTTTCAGTTTTTTTAGTTACGCCTTGTTGGTCGAGGGAAAGCAGGAAGATAAAAAACTAGTCGAGTACGAATCGGATTCGCGTATGTAGGGTTCCGTCCATTGTTATTAATTAAAGGAAACCCTACGGTCTCCTTTCATTAATCATTTATTTTTATAAATTGTTGTTATAGTGGCAATAGACCTATTACGTATAATGAGATACAGTCCACTGATAGATAGACAGACAGGCATACGGACGTACGGCGGAGGCTTAGTAATAGGATCCCGTCGGTTAATCCTTCGGGTATCTACAGAATCCTAAAAAGTAGCTTCTAATTCAACTCTTTCAACCTTTCCTGAGTTTTCGTTTCCTTTCTGACAGCCCTAAGTTTATCAGTTTAATCGGTGCAAACGAGTTAGCAGTTACTTAGATAAAAATATGGATGGAGTGGCGCACTGGGTTAATACTTACGGCTTTCACTTTCCGGTATACGCACTGCAGCAGGCACTGGAATCAAGACAAGTAAAGTTTCATTAGTTATGGAGTAAGATAAAGTCGGATAGGGCCAAGATAAGGAAAGTAAAAAAAAGGTAAAAAGAAAGGTTTAAAAGATTGTGTTTTGGGCACAGACAAATACAGGTTTTAAGACTTGTACTCGTAAGTAAGAGAAAAATAATCGATAATCTAAATACGTGCACTTGATCTTTGTTTGTGTTTTAAGTGCAATTTTTGTGTGCATTTTGAGTGCTATAACTGTAAAGGACTTTCGGTATTGTCGATGGATTACTTCCCAAATCAGTTCGATAAGATCAGTAAAAGGCAGCTTAAATGTGTGCTAAATGTAAAAATCACAATTCGGTTTTCTGAGTATTTTTTCTGTAAAGGTCTTTTAAGTATTTCCAGGGAATATCTTGTTACCCTGTTACTGTAAGTCGCTCCACTTAACACGCTGCCACCCTGTGGAACTGGAAGCCGGGCCGAACACACATAAACATAACATGACGCTTGTAATCCCCGAAAGGTTAGGCAGAGGTGTACCTAATAGTAACAACAACAACATGGCCCAACATAGTCGTGAGAAGACACGGTAGACGGACCGTTTCACTGCAGTACTAGGTTATAAAAGGGGTAGATTAAACTTACCCCAGCGATCCTCTTCTCATCATGTGTGAAGGGTACTTCTCTCTTGTCACGCCGCCTCTGTGCCGGCATCGTGTGTTCTTCTTTGATCACGTCCAGCGCCTCTGAAAATAGAGATAGAGAAACTATGAGCCAGGAAAGAAGTACATGATAATGGATGATAACATAACATCTCGCCTGTAACCCCCGAATGGTTAACCATACACATACACCAAGCAGAGGGGTACCTAATAGTACATCCACTTTTCGCCAATAGGGTAGTTAATAAAAATAATCTAATTAGTCCGTCAGATAGATTTCCAAAAAATATTGGCCACGTATTTTTTCCTTTTTTCACGTAAACAAACAATGAAGACGATACAGTGCTTTGAAAACTCGTGTGACGTCATATTCTAAGACATTAGTATGACATGTTTTACCGGTGAGTGACGTCACAGCTCCCACTCAAATCTTTGACGCGTTTTATGTTCGTCAATTTTTATTGATTTGATAAAAAAAAAAATACGTATCCAATATTTTTCGATAATCTAACAGCCGGACTAATTAGAATCTTATTTTTTTTAGTCAGTAAACATCCCTATTATGTTTAAGTTCAATGTAATGCCTATTGCCGTCAACCGGGCACAAATCCAAACTCCGTGGCTGCTACTGAGAAATTCTTGATGGAAAGACCCAATAGCGAAAAATGTCACTGGGGACGTCACAGATACAAGCAACTATAGGCCTATCTCTCTAGCGACTACTGTTGCAAGGGTCTTCGATAAGTTACTTGACGCGCAACTCAGCAAGTACATTGACCTCCACGACGCGCAGTTTGGCTTTCGTGAGACACTTTCGACTGAAAGTGCTATCTTGACACTGAAACATACTGTTAACTATTATGTCAACAGAAAAACACCTGTCTATGCTTGCTTCCTGGACTTATCGAGGGCCTTTGATTTGGTGAACTACAGCAGGCTCTGGGCCAAACTTGGAGAGGTAGGGGCTCCCGCTGAACTCGTTAGCATCCTGTCTTACTGGTGCAGACATCAGAAAAACTGCGTGAAGTGGGGTACCGTACTTTCGGATGAGTATGCACTGGAGTGTGGTGTGAGGCAGGGAGGCCTGTCCTCTCCAAGACTCTTTAACTTATATGTTAATCAGCTGATCGGTGAGCTCAGCAACTGCCATGTTGGCTGTCGTATAGATAACGTCTG
The DNA here is from genome assembly GCA_949774965.1 of Diarsia brunnea. Lineage (NCBI taxonomy): Eukaryota > Metazoa > Arthropoda > Insecta > Lepidoptera > Noctuidae > Diarsia > Diarsia brunnea. Next base: position 16,880,612 of record OX459001.1, read on the forward strand.
CGTTAATAACATCAGTTACGCTGATGACATGGTATTACTGAGCCCATCGATCAGTGGGTTAAGAAAACTGCTTGATATCTGTAGGTCTTATGCTGAGGGTCACGGTCTGAGGTACAACGAGCAGAAGAGTAAATGTATGGTCATTAGGGGTAAGAACAAACAACCGGAACATATACCACCAGTCTATTTAAATGGGGTGCCTTTAGGGCGTGTCTCTCAGTTTAAGCACCTGGGGCACGTTGTGACGGAGACTCTGAATGACGATGCGGATATCGAGCGGGAGCGAAGGGCGCTGTCGGTGAGTGCTAATATGTTGGTACACAGATTCGCAAAGTGTACTACGGGTGTAAAAGTAACACTATTCAGAGCTTACTGCCAAAACTTTTACGGCAGCTCTCTGTGGACCAACTACACCCAGCGGGCCTACAGCGCTCTTCGTATCCAATACAACAATGCGTTTAGGATTCTGGTGAGGCTCCCTCGATTCTGCAGCGCGTCGGGTATGTTTGCTGATGCAAGGGTAGACGACTTTTATGCAATAATGCGTAAAAAAACAGCTTCTCTGATGCGCCGGATTCGAGGGAGCACCAACAAAATCCTAAAAATGATAGCTGAGAGGCCAGACTCCGCAGTGCTGGGGAGATTTACACAGCTTCATGTGACGTAGTGTAGTGACACTCTGATTCTTGTATGAGATTTGATGTATACTAACGTAGTTTTAAGACCTTTGTAACTAACAGCTGTTTTGGTTAATTATTGTATATTTTGATTATTTGAATGTTAGTGAATGATGCATACTAACATAGTTTTAAGACCTTTGTTACTAACAGTGTAAGTGTATGTTGTATTATTATTGAATTTTAATTGTTATAATAAGTTCCTACTAACGTAGTTTTAAGAAATTTGTTACTAACAATTATGGACAAACTTGGTCTGAAATAAAAGTATATTATTATTATTATTAATAATACTTTTTGCGACCTTGGAATCGAGCCCAGGACCTAATGCACAATAGTCGCACTTGCAACCACTAGACCAATAAGGCAGTCAACCTCAGGTTTCTCTATACATAACGCACTTGTGCGCACTCCAAGATGAATGTGGTTATGCACTCGTTTAAATCAAATTAGCGAGTTGCCATAGCGACCGTAATTGCTTTAATCCCAAGCCGGTTTGGTATATAAGTGGTGTACGATAATTTTATGCAATACTTGATCGTTTCGCAGAATTTAAAGTGCTTATATGTGTTTGTTTATACCTAGAATTCAAATCAAAAAACAATAATAAATAATATTGGTAATAATAGATTGGTGAAGAGAAATGAGAAAGACAAGAAAAACCGTCTCAATAACCACACAAGGGATTTTTTTTTGTGAAGGTCATCATCATATGCCTAGCCTTTTACAAGTATGTTGGGGTCGGCCTTCAGTCTAACCGGATGCAACTTTACTAGTACCTATTTTACATGAAGCGACTGCCTATCTGACCTCCACAACCCAGTTAATTCCGGGTAAAAAGATACCTTTTGGGTAAGACTGGTTGGCAGACTTTCGGGTCACTGACTACGTGTAACGACTGCCAAAGATCTATAAAATTATGGCAGCCGAGACCAACAGCTTAAGGTGCTTTCCGAGGCATGGAGGAAACACGGTATGCAATGGGTGGTCACCAATCCACAAACCAACCTAAGCAAGTGCGGCTTAACCTAAAGATCGACACGAGTGGCAGTTTATTAGGCCACGAGGTACGGTGATAAAATTATTTAGTTAATTTCTTTGAAAGTGTACATATGTTACTGCAGATTTCGGCACCATAACAACCTTGCCTGCGGCTCGGGTTTGAATGTCGCCTCGACTTCAGTAAGTACATACACATACATACATAATGCAGAAAGAAAGAAGAATAATCCAGAAAGTTTTGCCACAAAAACTTTCTGCATTATGTCCAGTTATAAAATATCAAAAGTTTAAAGCGCATCTTGCTTCATAAGGAAGAGACGCGTCACTAACACCGTAGAAACTCGTAAATAGTGTTGCGTTAGTATTTATTTAGTAGTACTGCAGTATGTAGGCCAGCCGGGTCACGATCCAGCCGCAAGTTAACCAACGTTCACTTTCGATAGGCATGCCAGTAGGTACTGACATGGTTCTGGATTTGGTGATATGACGGGGTTTTTTTGGTGGATTTATTGTAAGTTTATGGAAGAGTAGGCTATTCCAACTGACGAAGCATTTTTTTATTATTTGAAATGCGGTTACTGTTGACCTCAATCTTGCCCTAGGGGCAGAGATGAGGTCGGCGATGGAACGAGCTTACCCAGAAGAAGCCTATTTACTCGCGTTTTGATGACTTACATGGTCCTTAACTGCTGGTCACGCAACGAGCCATGGAGAGAGCTATGCTCGGAGTTTCTTTGAGCGTCAAAATTCGAAATGAGAAAATTCGCCGAAGAACCACCAGGGTCACCGACATAGCTCTCAGAATATGCAAGTTGAAGTGGCAATGGGCAGGCCACATCGCTCGAAGAGCCGACAACCAATGGGGAAGAAAGGTTCTCGAGTGGTGACCACGAACCGGAAGATGCAGCGTTGGTAGGCCTCGCACCAGGTGGACCGACGATATCGTGAGAGTCGCGGGCAACCGGTGGATGCAAACGACAGGTTGCCGTTCGTTATGGCATTCTATGGGGGAGGCCTTTATCCAGCAGTGGACGTCTTACGGCTGATGACGATGATGATGATGATGACAATTTATAAAATAAGCAGTAGCAAATTAGTTTATGACAAGGCTGCGAAGGTTATTGCCTGTAACCCCCGAAGGATGTCCCAAGTAATAGAGGATGAGGCTATTATCATCAACCGGGCACAAATCCAGACTCCATGACTACTACTGAGAAATTCATGAAGAAAAAATCCAGTAAGACTTTGCCCGACCTGGGTATCGAACCCAAAAACTCATACTCAGCAGTTGTGCTTGAGACTACTCGACGAACTAGGTAGTTCATCCTAGTAGATATCTACAGAACAGATTAGTATTTGTAGGCATGTGCGTACAATAAATTGTTTTAGGTTTGACTGCAAAATTGTCTTACACAGCAACAATACATACTAGGTATACGATACGAGATCATTCACCAGAAAAAATAAAAGCACGTATAAGAATAATGTTTCACATCAAGCAAAGCGCGTAAAGTAATCGACCAGCAATCTATCACAAAGTCGCTTTTGCAATCGTTAACTTGAATACCTAATTAAAACCTCGTAAGGGAAACTGGGTTTTACACGCTGTTCTAAAGTATGTTAGTGAAAAGTACTTAGATTGAGTACCTAATCTTGCATAGTTATCAAGTCAGTGATCTCTGAGGTGCACGGTGGTCTGTTTTCTGTTATCCTTGAGTACCTGTAGCTTGTTACTTTGGATAACATACATACAGGGTGTAAATCAACCCGTCACACACCCGTCAACCAAGCATTCTGTACATCAATCTAAGTACCCCTACGCAAAAATTTTTGCTGGGAAATGCCTTTTTTGTTTGGGGTCAAAAATCACATTTTACGGTAAAACTCAAAGTAGCACTCTTAAAACATTGTGCTAGTGGATGCTTTGAATAATAAACGGGTCATGGAGGTAATTTAAGTAAAAAACAGCTGTGAAAAATTTGGAACCTTGACCCCCAATATCTCCGTAACTAGGAGGTTCCCAGGTATGGTCTAGAACAAAAAAATGATCGCAGTGGTGGGGAGAACAAGTTTGCGTTAAGGGTACTTTTACACCCTTACATAGAAAACCTAAAAAAGAGTTGTACCTTTAGTGTGCTCGCGTTTTGCCAGGTATGTTAAAGTCGATGTAGTAGGAGGCCTATTGTCCTCAACCGAGCATCTAGACTCCGTAGCTACAGAGAAGTTCCAGATGAAAAGAAACTAAAACCTTATCTTCTAGTATTATAATTATTATATCGGACTATGGGTCTAAAATGACCCCTTTAGTAGATTATAATATGAATTGCGTTAAAAAGAGTAAAATGGACCTTCCATAATAGTAACTACGTCTGTGACAATATAGGAAATAACATGAATTGCGTTAAAATTTGTAAAATGGTCACAGACGCAGTTACTATTATGAAACATTACAAATATCCCACCTTGCTAATGGCAACTAGCAGCTGATTTATCAATGAGAACGCCATGAAGGAGCATCAGGTATCGGCTACGGCTGTCTTCTATAATAATTTTACATAAATGATAGAAAAGAATATCCGACAAGAATTATTTTTTTGTTTTCTACTTTTAAGACCGCGGTTTTATTAGTCTACGATTTTAAACGTAGTCGGGTTTTAGTTTTAAACTTATTTTTTATTGACAATGTGCTAGATGGAGAAAGGTGCAGTTTACAGCTTGTGACGTTTAAATGGAATCATTCAGTGAGGAGCACTGGAGTTTGCCATTTTAATAGTTTTAACCGGTCAAAAGTAGTTTTGACTGAATAACAGTCTTAACTGTGACAAACACACATGCATCAATGTTGACGGTATTTTGGAAAAGGCAAAAAAAAAAAATGAGGGAGCTATCGATGCCTCATTTTTTTTGGCGGATGGAAAATCATCAAAGAACCTCTCCGGCTCTTGGGCAGAGCGAAAGGGAGTGTCAGACTTCTACTGACTAAAAACCACCCATGTTCCTTCTTAGCCCTTCATGTCAAGGCCGCAGTATCTCTTGCGAAGAACCCGCAGCCCCGACGGGAGCTCGATGCCCCATGACGCGATGACTGCGGCTTGGTAGGGATCGAACTTAAGACCTCACTTGACAGTTCGAAGGTCACATAACTAGGCTATCACTGCTTAGTTCGTCATTTATACCCACGGGAAAAACAATCGAGCACACCATATCCGATCTCAGAGCAGGCAATCAGATACAAGATTTCCGCAGAACCGGACAAATAAAATTATAAGATTGTGTAACCATACGGATCAGACCAAGCAGACAGTAATTGGCCTCCATATGAAACTGTAGTAAACCAATAATGATTGGACAATTATGTGTGTTACAATATCCTGTAAATTGAAGGAAACTCAATTACTGTGAGCTTCCTTCATAACAACTTGTTTTTTATTTCTTTGGTGTTTTTGCTGCTGCTCGCTCAAGATTTTGAATTTGATTCTCAGGTCATGTCATAGCGTCCGTCGGGGCTGCGGGTTGTTCGCAAGAGATACCACGGCCTCGACATGAAGGGTTAAGAAGGAACATGGGTGGTTTTTAGTCAGTAGAAGTCTGACACTCCCTCTCGCTCTGCCCAAGAGCGGGAGGGGCGGGGGGGGTATTTGATGAATTTCCACCCGCCAAAAAAAAAAAAGTCATGTCATAACCTTTGGGTGATGTAGACACAAAATAGTACAAGGTAAAGGTAAGGTGGTATTACTACATTTTTAATGAATATGGATTAATATTCTCAAATGTAAGTACATTATTAATTTGCAGGTTGAGTACGAGTTTGTAGTACCTAGTTTGGCTCGGGCATGTTTATTATTATTTATTTTTTGTAGCTATGTGGACACAATTATTTTTCTATCAAAACAAATTAAGTGGTTGGTCTTGAGATACTTAAATATTACGAAACACATGGACTAATATAATAACATAAAACAAGGCTACATTAACTTCATAACTTTAGTTTATTATAAAAATACGATGGGAACTTTTTCCCTTAACTGCATCCTACGTAAACTAAAAACAGGGTATTGAATACCATATTGCTACCTAATAGCTAGTGTTTTGTGTAATTACAGTGCGCAATCCTAGAATCTAACCACATAATGCAATTTAACGCGTACAAAACCAGTTATTGAAGCACATCATAATATATTATACCTATCGTAAATCTTTAGGGTCAACTGCTAATTAAAAATATGTAGAACGAAGTTAGTAAAACGGGCGATTACAGCAAATGAATCTGTTCAGTCCAGTTTTAATACCATTTTATGTGGTCGGTGGTCATAAAATATAGATAAACCGCGAGAAATTATTTGTTGGAAATAAGGTTAAAAGAACAACTCAGTAAAACATAATGTGTGGAGTCGTGGTTCATGGTTTGATTTACAATGACCCATTTCAATGACTCATTTTATGCGCATTATTATGTATTTATGTTATTTTATTGTTAATTCAGTGCAGTTTTAATTGTAATATAGTTAGTTTTGAACATACTAAACAACATTTCAAGTTGTGATGAAGTTTTTGCATTAGAATTTTTTTAGTACCAGCCACGGACTTTGGATTTGTGACGGGTCATCAAACTGGCAATAGGCTCGCCCCCTATTACATATGACTTAACAATAAAACCTCTGCTTTATCCTTAACCGATTACAGGTGTGATGTTATGTATACGAAACACAATTTTTTCCTTATGTGAAATCTGACGGATTTATCGTTGGCACATTTTGCTTGTTTGGATTGCTCTAGATCTTCTAGTGATTACTACCCAAGGTCTAAATGCCACCACTTTATAGCATTACAAAGTAGTGGCATTAAGACCACGTAAAGTTTAAAGGTCGTAAATGCAATGGAGCATCAGGCCATGTAGTAACAGACTTATGCATTAAGACCTACAAAATGATATGCATTTCTTACATAATGCCACATAAGATTTACTATCACTATACCTGTTGTTGGTAAATATACCACCTATGTAGATTGTGTAAGTCTTGTGGAGTTGCGGCATTCACAAGTGAAATACAGGTTTTTATACACCATCATCTGTCTAGCATTTTCACAACATTATTGGGGTCGGTTTTCAGTCTTGCCAAATGCTGCAGTATTTTTTTCGACTGTCTATTCGACCCACGGCAATTAAGTCGACTGTCCATCTTGCTGGAAGACCCACATTTCTTTCCCCTGTTCTTGGACGCCAGCAGGTGTCAGCCTTAGTCTAACTGTTGTCATTGCGCCTTGCTATACCTGACCTGCCTACTATGTAATAAAAGAGAGCCTAGTGTCACCGATCCGGCTCAAATCCATAAACCGTGGCTGTTATTGAGAATATCTCGATGAAAAAACCCAATTACATCTTGCCCAGCTTGGTAAACGAATTTCATTCATTTATCGGAGTGACACTAAAAGAAGAAAAGACTCATGCAAGTTTTATAAAAAACTAAGTCTATTTCAATCCATGATTGACAAGTATGCCATTTCTAATCCATACTTATGCGATAGTTACTTCGTCTGCTGCCAGTTCGTGGGAATTTGTCAATCAATGTTGATTGTTTCAATTACTAACTCAGCAGTTATGCTATAGGATAATTTTCATCTCGGTAGGATTAATCAGTTAGTTTTACAATGTTCTCCTTAGCGTGTCCATGACAAATCAAATTGAGTCGGCCCAAAACTTGGAGACATTTGTAACTCGTTGTTGTGTCTTGTGACTCGTTTGGCACTTTTAATAGCCTCCATCATCGCTCTTGTGATGTGTAAATAACAGGACAGGAAGGATATCAAATGTCCTATAGTTTGTGGGGCAACACTGAATTACACTCGTTTAGTTTTAGAGAAAGTTGAGTAGATATGTTATCACAAAATATTGCAATAAACTAAGTACGCGACACCCAGATACGATTGCACTATCAACTCACTAATACGTGAGGAGTAACACCCAATTAACACAGCCGTCTCTACCCAACAATAATTGCACAGTTTCGCAAATGCACAATTCGGGTACAGTCGAGTGCACATCGCATGTCCTGCGGTGCAGCAACCTGCAACTGCAAGTCTGTTGCTTATGCAACGTGACGCAAGGAGTATATGGGTCAGTTGCTCACGCATTGCAACGGTTTAGAATGTTGTTTGTTTATGGGTCGGTACTCAGGTGAGTTATCACAGGATCTTTGCGTTTGGAAGTAAATGGAGAGGGTATTAAACTTTTGAAATGAAAAGTAAAGTTACCAAACCAAAGAAATTATTACATTTTTATGCAACCTGACGCAATGGGTATATGGGTCTCTTGCTCACGCATAGCGACGGCTTAGAAAGTGGTTTTGTATAAGGGTTCAATACTCAGTTGAGGATCAAAGGAACTTTGCGTTTCGAAATTGTTTTGTGTGTGTAATTGAAGAGGGTATTCAACTTTTAAAATAACGAAAGTCAGCAAAACAAGGAAGATAATGTTTACTTTTTTATGCAACGTGACGCAATGAGCATATGGGTCAGTTGCTCACGCATAGCGACGGTTTAGAATGTTGTTTGTTTATGGGTCACTAAGCTGAGTTCTCAAAGGATCTTTGCGTTTGTAAATTGTTGTGGATGTTGGTAATTGAAGAGGATACTAAACTTTTGAAACCAGTAAAGTCAGCAATACAAGTATGAAATGTTTCTTTTTTGACATTTTAAAATGAAGAACGCTAAGAATATTTATACGTTTCAATACATATAATATTTCAACTCAACACAATGGGTTTCTGAGAGAGGACGGAACCCGCCGAGGCAGGCCTAGAAAAAGAAAGTCTTCGTGGTTGTGCAGGAGAAGAGTACCTGGAAGAATTTGGTCCCGGCGTTTGCTCAGTAGTGGGGTATACAAGACTACTAAATATTTTAAGTGGTTAAGCGGACGTTTGGTCAGGCAGATAATAATCGTGATTGACATTTTGGCTGTTGAAAAACTGTAAGGCTGAACAGACTATTCGCTCTCCCAAAAACGTGAGCAAATACAGAATACATGGACGAATGCAATATTAAAATTAATCATATGTAAGTAGACGAAGGTCAAGCATAATATATTATTATGTAAATATTCGCTTGTATTTAAATATTAGTGTTTTTTTCCGTGTTAAGCAAAATGCTTTTAGAGAATCGTGGTGAAGATTACGAACGAATTCATCATCATTCTCTTGCACTTTTTCCAATTCATTTGAGGTCGACGCAGCATGTCTTTTTCTTCCATACTTCTCTATTACCCATCATCTCATTAGTCGCTTCCTTTCTTGCCATTTATTATCTTTACGAGCGCATTAACGAGCAGGAAAAGAAATGACGTTATAATAACCGTTTTTCCTCTTACTAAAATTAAACGTTATATAAGCTACTTGATGACAAAATTAAGAATAAGAAAAAAACTGTTTAAATTCTGTTACGGCATGCAGCATTCTTTTTTTCACAAACTGACCGGGACTTTTGGGAAATGTTAATAACACAATATTAAGGGTGTATTACACAAGCTAATTATACGCTAATAACGCAAAATTATGCGAAAATGTCTCTTGTGAGTGCCGTAACTCTGTAATGGGCTCTACACATCAAAGCTGACGACCCGCCAATACGTGTCGGTGAAAACTTTGTCGGTGGCACGACAATGTGTAACTTTGTTTTACCGTTGCCGGTACCGGGCAACAAACGGATCCCGGGATCCGTGAAAACAAATCGCCGGGATCTATGACTAATCCAATCGGAACCCGAGATTCATGGAGACAACCCAGACTTAACGCTTACGCAAGTATCCGATATGTCAGCGGGTAAAATCGCAGAACCAAATCATTTGACAGAATAAACGCTATACCTTTAAGATAAAAACATAATAAAGTTTCGACTAAATTTTGACCGAAACAGAAACCGTGAACGAAACGAGATTTTTGACCAATATTGACAGAAACCGAAATCGTACCATCCATCAGTCGGTCACTAATATGTTTTTACATAATAAGACCCCGGTTGTGTTAGCGAATCTTCGGCTTTGGTGTGTAGAGCCCTTTAGAAGTGACCGGACGGCCATCGCACCATATTTGGTGGTCAATGTTTAAGCGTGTGATGTTGTACTTGTATTTGACCTCAGATTCAGTTCACGAAAACTTGCGACATTACAGTTTCGTATGTATTCTGTATTGAATATTCATATGATTTCGAAACTAATATTTATAGCATCCGCTGATAAATAAATAATACGTTTATTGAGCAATTGATCTAAAAATTTAAATGTCAACACTTTAAACACTGATTTCCTGCTGAGATTAGGATATAATTATTTGAATACTCTTATCCAAACTGATATTTGGATAGCCGAGATATTACGTAAACACAGGAAATGTCTGGCTGTCACGTTGTGTATCAGTTCTTATTCTTCTTTATATAGGGTGTAAAAGTACTCTTAACGCAAACGAAGGGCATTTGTTCTCCCCACCACTGCGATCATTTTTTTGTTCTAGACCATACCTGGGAACCTCCTAGTTACGGAGATATTAGGGGTCAAAGTTTCAAATTATTTCACAGCTGTTTTTGTAAATACTAGTTTGTCAGGTTATAACTTTACTTAAATTACCTCCATGACCCGTTTACTATTCAAAGCGTCCACTAGCACAATGTTTTAACAGTGGCACATTGAATTTTACTGTATAATGTGATTTTTGACCAAAAAAAAAAATGTCGTTTCCCAGCAAAAAATTTTGCGTAGGGGTACTTAGTTTGATGTACAGAATGCTTGGTTGACGGCTGTGTGATGGGTTGATTTACACCCTGTATTGTATGGAGAACCACACAATTCACACCAGGGTAGGCACTAATGCCAGAGTTTTTATGCCGTCCAAGGACCTCTGACTTGGCTTTACATGCCGTCGAGAAATAGCTGCCAGGCAGGCTGGTTTCCCGTCGGGGCGTTCGCAAGAGATACCGCGGCCTCGACATGAAGGGCTAAGAAGGATTATGGGTGGTTTTTAGTTTTCCTTCCACAAAGCTAGTGATTGTTATAATACAATACGTTAAAATAGACATTGTTTGCTTGCAAAAAAAAAATGTAAATATTATTGAGATATGTTAATCAGAAGAAATATCGTATAAAAAGTGTGATCTTATGTTTTAGCTAATAAAGTAACTTAGGCCAAGATTATGTTTGCATGCCAACTTTATGGCGAAATGTGTCATTGCACTACATATTACTTAAATAATATTTTGTACCACATTTGCTGCAAATAAATAATTTTGACTTTTGAATTAATTATTAGAGCTGTGAGGCTTTATTTATTGACAAATTCCATGCTAGTAGTTCAGCGGAAAGTTTTTTCTACTATAAGTTTTTTTAAAATAAGATAATCATCAACGCAAGACCTTGAGAACTTGTATTTCTTCTCTTGAAGTCAACTTGCACCTAATAATTATTTAATTAGGCCAAGACCTACATTTACACCAAGTTAGCTATGTTCCGTTCACTCTTATACCGACAGCTACCAGTTGCTTGCAACTAGATTACGATTTTGTTCGCGATGTCCCGTCTATCATTAGTAAATAGGTCATTATCTGCCTAGCCTTTTCCTAACTATGTTGGGGTTGGCTTCCAGTCTAACCGGATGGAGCTGAATATCAGTATTTTACATGGAGCGACTGCGTATCTGACCTCCACAACCTCCAGTTAACACTGGGTTATACGAAACCCTCTGGTAAGACTGGTTGTCAGACGTTCAGGTCACTGACTATCTGTAACGACAGCCAACGATCTATACAGGGTGTATAGGAACCCTTCACGCATACGACAACCAAGCATTCTATACATCAAACCAAGTACCCCTACGCAAAAATTTTTGCTGGGAAATGACTTTTTTTTTTGGGGTCAAAAATCACATTTTACGGTAAAACTCAAAGTAGCACTCTTAAAACATTGTGCTAGTGGATGCTTTGAATAGTAAATGGGTCATGGAGATAATTTAAGTAAAGTTAAAACCTGAAATACTAGTATTTACAAAAACAGCTGTGAAAAATTTGGAACTTTGACCCCCAATATCTCCGTAACTAGGAGGTTCCCAGGTATGGTATAGAACAAAAAAATTATCGCAGTGGTGGGGAGAACAAATGCCCTTCGTTTGCGTTAAGGGTACTTTTACACCCTATATATGGCAGCCGGGACCAACATCTTCACGTGCTTTCCGAGTCAGGGAGGAGACTCGGTATGTAATGGGTCACCTATCCACAGACCAACCTAGGCAAGCGCGGCTTAACCTAAAGACCGACCCGAGTGGCAGGTATTATTAAGCCACGAGCTCCTCATACACCACGATATTTACGAGTAAATATCTCAGTTCGCTAATGTCTCAATTACCTCAACCTGAACAATTGATGTTCTTGAAAACCATTCATCTCAAAACCACTCAATATTAGTTCAGCTGTTTTCAAAGACACGTCGCATGCAGACAATATGTCATAAAACTAGCGTTTATTTGCAAAGTATGGCTATTTTTCGCTCTGAACGAAGATGTGAGTCAGAAAATGATCTCAGGTAATACGGTTACGGGATTCAACCTTCCTTATTAGTGACTGATGACGTACCTACGCAGTATACGTAAATGGTAGAAGCAGAATGGATATTGGATAAAATTAGTATCTGAAATACGTATTTTGAAGTGTTTTGACGTAGATATGTAAGGTTTTTTTCCTTAAGATGCTCCGTGCCTCGTAAATCACGTTAAGTATATTTTATCCATCTATAGGTATTATTCAAAAAGCAAGATTAAAATTTTTGAAATTTTTCTATGAAAATGCCCCGACTCAAAGTGTAGTTATCGAAACCATAGTTTTTATTGCAGTCGGGGTACAATTCGGTGGGTCATATATTTGCAGGTCCCCCGACTTCAAAGATAATAATAATATGATCACAAAACAGAACATTGCATGTCGGTTTTACACCACAGTACCATGGCAACCATTTCTATTGTTATAATGATGTCGGTCGGAACACGGTATTTGTATTGTGATGCTAATATCATTATTAACATCAGTGGTCAAGCACACCAACCTTTATATGTAGCGAAATACATAATTATGCTGAGTAAAGCTAGTTTTTAAGTTAGTTTAAAAGTTAGATTAGATTTAATATTATAAGTAATTACCTAAAGGAGTTAATTAATATATAATAAATAGCCATGTAAAATTGTATATGCTACTGCTGGGCTGGTCTACCCCATATGCCTCCAGGTACCTTTCTCCTGCGCCATCTTGTACCAGCTTTCATGATGCGAGTCTAGATCATAAGACCGCCTCTTTCTGGGATGGCCTCCATCCTCAGGAACCCTTTTTAATCGATAACAAGTAGATGTTTCTTATATTTTGGGTCTAGAATCATGTGCTGAATCTATGATAAAGTTTATGTCACTATATCCGCCTACCACCGCATGACTTAAGTTCCATGAATTCTGCATAATTGAAAAATGTTTTACTAACATTTAACTACACACTTAACACATAATTTGCAATGCTAACCTCAAGAAGAGAAGGTTCTTTCTTCATAGCACTATTTACCTACTAAATTTTCAGTTTTTCCACATCGCTGTACCAACTTACTACCTTGTCAATATGCACCGAGGACACTTCATGTGTGTGGGTCTTGCAGATTTCAACCGTATATCGGCGGTTGTCGCAAGTCTACCTCATGTTTATAGGTTATACGCCCTGATTTACTTAGTTTGTATAAAACAATGGCTTGGCGTTTAGTATTGGTGATGTTCAGGCTTCATTGGTTCAAGCAGGAATAAAGGTCGTGTGGCTTAAGAAGTTGAAGTGTAGGTAATTATAAGCGTCAGGTTTTCGGATTTTTCAGGTCCGTGAGCAAGACAAGTCTTAGTGATCAATTCAATAAACCGTAAAACTTTAGGTGGACTGAAGTATAGTGCAATATTTTCCTAGATCAGTATATCATCCAAAAGGAAATGTAGCAAGTTAGAAACTACCAAGTATTTCTGAAACAAAATGGTCCATGACGATGATAATGTGGAGATGGTGTTAATTACAGCTATTTAACAATGCCATTTTTTTGCCTAAAATTCCATTCGATGAATTATTTAGGTACGGATATGGATACTAAATATTTTTTTCTAAGTTTGGTCCTTCAAAATAGTTGAAAGGTTCCGTGGATAAAAATAAACTACAAAATTTTGAATACTAGCTAAAAACTACAGTTGCTGTATCCGTAAATACAGGAAGCTGCGTACGTATAATTTTAGGTAGGTAGATACCTAAAATAATAGACTTTATGATAAATCTACGTGCCTAAGCATCTTCATAATAATATTGTACACAGATAAATATCAAGGCTTTCAGTAAAACAGTTCCTTGTACACCTGCATTATAATTCGATCTTGAAAATGTAGCCTTTAGAACGTATCCGATAATTTATGATAAGGTCACTTGTGAACGAATTTAATTCGATCTATTTTGTGGCAAATCTTAATGGTAATTTTATGTATTAGTTCATCAAAATGTAGATCAAAAGCGAAGAATCGTTTTATTAATTTGATCAACAAATGAATTTTAGTTCCGCAGTCATTATAATCTTAATTATCTTAAAATAATTGTTCTTTAAATTAATGCCAAACATTTAGCATTAGTATAGAATAACAATTCTCATCATCCTCATCTTCCTGACTCTTGACCTAAGTTAAATGGGACAAAATAATAAAATCTAATCTTCGAATTGCAGCAGACAAAAAAATGCAGACACACCAAAAAAAAGATTGAAAAATCTGAAAATGTAAAATGTGATGTGTGCATTTTGGAGCAGCCTTCAATCAGTCTTTCTAACTCACGAAATACAACACATTAAATTAACAAAAAACTTAAGTGCAGACACTGAAACTTTAAAACCGAGGTCACGTAACAATAGAATGCACGACTAGCATATCACCTGTAAAAGCTAATTGAAACGAATCATTAGCAGTCCACTAGCGTAACAACTTGCACAAAAGAGCATTCAAATAGCTACTGAATACAGCATGCAACTAGAAAGTTCTTTTTTAAATTGTCTTTCTGTCTTGTTGCATATCTGAATATGTACGTGATCTATATCTTATTCAGGTAGGAATGTAGAACAGCAGCCATCAAATATTTAAAAGGCTGGATAGAATTTCATCTTATGTGATTCATAAGTTTACTGTTTAGACTTTAAATTTATTGATGCGTCTTTTTAGTATTACAATTAATAACAACGACCATTTTACTTTTGAAACATATTAAGTTAAACCTTATACATCGTGGGTATTACAATGATCGTGAGCGTTGCATCCTTCTTATCCGGATAGCAACACCAAACATTTTATCCAAGGAGTATAACAACTCTTTGTTTACGCATTTATGAGATAAGATCTGATAAACACTAGTATACATTTTATACGTAACCAGTTGTATAAAGTCGAGTAGGTACCAACGCCTCGTTACGTATGGTGAGCGTTTACTTTCACTGCGCCATGCGCTGACCTTGACAACGCGTGACCGCGACTGATCGAGTTTTGATACTAGTGTACTAGTGCGATAGAACGGGGCTTGGAAGTGAAGGAAGCATTAATGATTGATAATTTGATTATTGTAAATGTCAATAACTACTGATTGACGTAACTTATACATGACACAACTTTCGATGATATTTTATAGGGTTCAGTACCAAAGGGTAAAAAAACATTACTCTTCCCTTGCCGTCGGGTAAAAACGGGACCCTATTACTAAGACTTCGCTGTCCGTCTGTCTGTCCGTCCGTCTGTCTGTGACCAGGGCTGTATCTCAAGAACCGCGATAGCTAGTCACTTGAAATTTTCACAAATTATGTATTTCTGTTGTATAGAATATACGTATACTTCATTATACACCAAAATTTAAACTAATACCGCTAATTTTATTGTTTCAATTGCAGTTTTTTCGCTACTAGTCGCGTGTTGCGCTGACCCGAAATAGAATAAGATAGGGGCAGGAAGATGATGATGATTCTGAACCACTTGTATGTACGACGAAACTTAGATGCCTTTGAAACTATTAGGCCCGGTTCCCACCAAAGCGGAGGCGAGCAGAGCGGAGAGGAGATGTGCCAAATTCGACCAGAATTTTGCACATCTCCTCTCCGCTCCGCTCTGCTCGTTCTTGGTGGAACCAACGTTATATCGGTATTATGGCATGTATAATAAGCCGAATATACTACGTCAGTCTTTTATAAGTAAAAATAAAAGCTCTAGAATATGTGGTCCAAAAGTGCATAGTCAGGCCCGGTTCCCACCAAAGCGGAGACGAGCAGAGCGGAGAGGAGATGTGCCAAATTCGACCAGAATTTGGCACACATATTCTAGAGCTTTTATTTTTACTTATAAAAGACTGACATTGTATATTCGGCTTATTATACATGCCATAATACCGATATAACGTTGGTTCCAACAAGAAATAAAAGATCAAAGGCGAAATCTTATACATTATGTACCTATAGAGCCATTCAGACATTGGTATTACAATCACCGATCTTCCCCTTCACTCGAATTACGTTAAGGCTTTAAATATGTTGTTACGATTGCAATGTGCATGCACAAGGTTCCTTTAAATTGTGAGAAAAAATCTTTTGATTCTAAAAGAGTATTAAACATGATTGCCCCATTGTAAAGTGTAGTACTCGTTTGAACAAATACCTCAATTTATTAATCGTGCGTGTAAATATCGTCTTTCGTGAATTGAATGCACTTGAATTGATGGTTGTTTTTCTAGCCATCATTTGTGTTTTGGTCTAGCTGGTCATCGCTTGTGAATGTTTTTTATAGACATTACGACGGACCTACATCACATACACTACATTTTCTCAATTTTGTTAGAGACTGTAACAGTCGAATGATCCCGTTATTTAATTGACCCATCCAACGACCAGCCACGGTAAGCGCTGCTTAACCATGAAGATTTTACCGTGCTATGCTATATTGCTACGAAATATTATACCACATTGATTAAACAATGGAAAATCTGGATTTAAATGAACTCGACTGAGTTAGATTTTATTTTTTTACGGCGTGAAGAAACAAAACGTTGTTTAAGTTTCGTCTTATTAGTGTTAGCTAGAGAGATTTGCGATAAAACTAGTAATAACACAGTTTCTAGTCCAATTTCCCAGATATTTTCTTAACCTACTCAGCAAGCTGAACTGGTCCTATTTGGCTCAGCCGTGAGATGCACACACTGTTTCAGTTTAGATTGTTAGTTTCTTTTTATATTTTTTATTGTCTGTTGTGTGCACTTGTGGAATGTGCTAAATAAATATGTTTTCTTTCTTTCAAATCTGTGTCTACACGTTTTGTGTGATTTTTTTATCGAAGTTTATACTTTAAATGCTAGAATAAGGCAATGCTGCGTAGGTAGTATAAATCTACATAATTTAGCAATTAATAATATTGTCTTACCTCTTAGTATGGAGAGTTTAATTTCATCCTGGCACAGGGTTATGACTCGTTCAATCTTCTGCGGCGCGGTGGGCGGGTTCCGGCATCTTGATTCCTAGAAATAAAAAGAAGAAAGAATTAGTACACAGAACACACATAAGATCACAGAAATAATTGATACCAATGAAGTTTTTCAGTCGGCAATCGAAAAGAGAGACAGGAGCCTGAAGTTCTGTGTTCAATTCTCGGGTCGGACAAATTGTTATTGCGTTTTTCCATCAGGAATTTCTCAGTAGCAACCACGGAGTTCGGATTTGTGCCCGGTAACGGCAATAAGCTCGCCCCCTATTACATGAGACTTAAAAATAACTAGCGAAATGTAGGTGTTACTATATGGTATCACCTCTGCCTTATGCTTCGGGGAGAACAGGCGTGAAGTTATGTTAATGTTATGAACACGAGTATGCGTATTTACTCGTCCGTTTTCTTTGTTTAAAGTTTTATAAATAAAGTTTTGGTGAACTATAAAAAAAAACACTCTGAATAATATACTTCAAAGGATCACAATTTATCAAATCTTTCTCCAACAAAACTAAAAGTTTAAAAGAACCTCTTCCTTTTTGGGGAGTCGGTTAATAACTTGACATGATACAATTTTTAAAAACGTGCCCGGTCTGTAACTTTCTGCTACGCGGTGTTTTATTTATTTTTTCACGCTTAGATACAATAACTAAAACATGTTCCCAATTAGAGATATCCAAAAAGTAGAGGTCAGATTCATTTAATTAAATACAACTCGTTATATCTGTAAATGTCACGTCTTCGTTATAAAGTTATTAAAAAGATAATTAAAAACTTGCATTATTAAACTCGATTTCTATTGTCTATTTGGGTACAAAATAATAATTAAATTTATTTATTTAATTTTAAGGAAAGCTTGTAACAGACTAGTAACAATTTTAAATATATTATCATGCATAAATAGGGTACATTTGCTAATTACAAGCTTCCACATTATAATAACATAAAGTACACATAACATCACGCCTGTAATTCCCAAAGGGTTAAAGACCTACTATGTTGTAGGGGGCGAGTCTTTTACTCTCATTCGGGCACAAATCTAGATTTAGTGGCCGTTACTAAGATATTCCTGATAGCGAACCCTAACCCTAAGCGAACCCTTTTTTTTTTTGGCTTTCGCTCTTGGGCAGAGCGAAAGGGAGTGTCAGACTTCTACTGACTAAAAACCACCCATGTTCCTTCTTAGCCCTCCATGTCGAGGCCGCGGTATCTCTTGCGAACAACCCGCAGCCCCGACGGGAACCCTAAGCGAACCCTTAGATTACTTTTACTCAACTTGTTAATATCTAGGAAGGAAGTACCATGGGAGCGACTAAGTTACAAGGTAATGAAGGTATATTGCATTGCAGACGACAAAATTTAACACAACAATGTACACGGATGCTACAAAACGTCATACGTAACACGTGGAAACCAACTAAGGTTGTCAGTAAGACGACTCAACTTTACGACATGTTACGTTAGTTCATGAATAGACAACCAGATAATATTGTTAACTGTTGCAGTTAACTTTAGTACTATAGTATCTATGGTGTTTCTATACCTAGTGTGGCCTGTGTTGCCACTGCGTAAAATGCGTAGGCATGGGAACTCTCCACTTTCACTTGCTACCTACAACAATTGTGGCAGAAAATCTTCGTTCCTCTATTGTTTATATGCACGCTCAAGTGGTACAATTTTATGTGGAAAACGTGTAGGTATAGATTAATTTATTTTTCGGGAATAATGCAATGTCCTCTTTGATCTGTTTTTAAGTTTTGCGATTATATGCTTTATTAAATTTTCTAAATTATGGTGTAAATGATCAGTTTGAGAAACAGACATTAAAAATAAATGGGGATACTTTGGAGCAAAATTTTGTCTTTAGGACAGAGATGAGATTGACAAAGGAGCTTGCTAATTAACTAGCGACTTAAATAGATTGGGGTCATAATTATGTATGATCTTTTTACGAAAAAATACCTAGTAGTAAAAAAAGATAATTTACAAGGCATATGTGAGTGGTAAGGCAGAGAGGGGACGCCCTAGAAAGACATACACTGATCTTATTGGTGCCGTACTTTAGATAGGACAGGTGCGTAGTACTCGTAACCGGTGTGCGTGTATGACCAGATGTATGAATGTGGACGAGGCAAAAGGAGTATGTAAGGATCGTAGCAAGTGGCGTTCTGTGGTTTCTGCCTACCCCCATGGGAAAAGGGCGTGAGTTTATGTATGTATGTACCTAGTACTAATCAAAGAATTTGAAACCAAAAAGAATGACCATCATAACTAACAGTAATTACAGTTAATTGCATTAAGGCCGTTGCGTTGCTAAAATCCCAAAAACGACGTATGTTTAAAGAAATTTGTTGAGGAATCCTTCCGTACGATTTCCATATAAAAAATATATGTTATACTTAAAGTCATCACAAATAATTCTTATTGTTTAAAATTTTAATAAACCTTCACATTATTTAATAAAAAATCGTAGTATGTCTTAACCTAAATCGAATTTTGTCTCTGTAACGGCTGAATAGTTCGGTATGAATTTTATACCCAAAAATACGTAGTGATGTATTTATCAATCCGTATTGTTTATTTTCTCTGATTTGTAATAAAATTTTAAAATAATAAATTAATTCCCGACATTTTGAGGCAAATGTGGCGCGAGACCCGTCGCGCACACTCAGAACGCGCTGCGCCAGTGTCTCGATGACTGTTGTCACGGGTGGACTGCACGCATGTCATTACTTCACAAATAAAATTCAAAAGTTCACGTTTTTAATGTTTTCTGAATTAAAACATATTGTAAATTGTATAGTTATCAATATTTCGTAAAATAAGAACAGAAAATAAGTTTGTAAATATATTTAAAGTAGTTTGTAATTTCGTTTTGTTGTTTGCATCTATCATAGACTAACTGCGGTACTCAGAGATATTTAATGATTACTTAAGCCGTCACTTAGTAAAGGTTTGACATACTTTTGTATGACAAAACTGTCAAAACCTTTACTAAGTGATAACCTAAGTAATCATTAAAGCTCTCTGAGTGCGGCAGTAAGCTGACTATGCCTAATAAACGTTAAGTGGCGCGTGGCCGAGCTCTCCAAAACTATTGGTAAATTCCCTACGTTTCTTAGTAGATATTTTGGTATATAGATATTATCTATGATATTATTTTAATTTTGGACTGCCTCGTTGGTCTAGTGGTCGTAAGCACGATGCTGAGCATGAGGTCCTGGGTTCGATTCCCGGGTCGGGCAAAGTGTTATTGGGTTTTTCCATCAGGAAATTATAAGTAACAGTCACGGAGTCTGGATTTGTGCCCGGTTGATGGCAATAGGCTCGCCCCTATTATATGGGACTTAAACATAACTGGCGAAATGTGGGTGTACTATTAGGTACACCTCTGCCTAACCCTTCGGGGATTACAGGCGTGATGTTATGTTATCTAACTATTTTGTCTTGAGATTTTCGTTTGATGGAAGATGGAGATCTGGATGACTGATGATGTCTCGTACCTAATGATGGTCTCTCATACTACATGATACATTTTAAAGGTCTGATGAAGACCAGGTAACTGCTTATCGGTTCTCAGTCACGGAAATAGTCAGAATGCTCCAACTTTCAGCTTTTATCTCATTGAGCACGGATGCTACTACATGATACATTTTGAAGGTCTGATGATGATCAGCTAAGTGCTTATCGGTTCTCAGTGACGGATGTAGTTAGAATGACCTAGCTTTCAGATTTTATCTTATTGAGCACGGATGCTACTACATGATACATTTTGAAGGTCTGATGATGACCAGCTAAGTGCTAATTGGTTCTCAGTGACGGATATAGCTAGAATGACCTAGCTTTCAAATTTTATCGATCTGAGCACGGATGCTACTACATGATACATTTTGAAGGTCTGATGATGATCACCTAAGTGCTTATCGGTTTTCAGTGACGGATGTAGTTAGAATGACCTAGCTTTCAAATTTTATTTTATTGAGCACGGATGCTACTACATAATATATTTTGAAAGTCTGATGATGACCAGCTAAGTGCTTATCGGTTCTCAGTGACGGATATAGTTAGAATGACCACCATCAGGTAAATGGCACCATCAGTCTCCAAGGCCTCTTCGAGCTCTTTCGAATGAGTCGTGTGTGGACACGACGGTTCTACGTGGTGCCGTCAATGAGATCCTATACCAACCTTCGGAGTCCACCATCAGGTACGAGACATCATCAGTCATCCAGATCTTCATCTTCCATCAAACGAAATTCTCAAGACAAAATAATTAAAACGATAAAACAATTAACACCATTAAAACAATAACATACATTACATAACATCGCGCCTGTAATCCTCAAAGGGTTAGGCAGAGGTGTACCTAATAGTAGGCGTGATGTTATGTTATGTATGTTATTATTTTAATGATTTTAATTATCGCTATTAGCGATAAAACAATTGTAGCAAAGAACAATTGTAGTCGTTCTTGTAGCACGGATGCTACTACATTTTGAAGGTCTGATGATAACCAGCTAAGTGCTTATCGGTTCTCAGTGACGAACGTAGTTAGCATGACCTAGCTTTCAAATTTTATCGATCTGAGCACGGATGCTACTATATAATACATTCTGAAGGTCTGATGATGACCAGCTAAGTGCTAATTGGTTCTCAGTGACGGATACAGTTATGATGCCACAGCTTTCTGCTTTTATCTTATTGAGC
The DNA here is from genome assembly GCA_949774965.1 of Diarsia brunnea. Classification (NCBI taxonomy): domain Eukaryota; kingdom Metazoa; phylum Arthropoda; class Insecta; order Lepidoptera; family Noctuidae; genus Diarsia; species Diarsia brunnea. The sequence continues at coordinate 16,902,531 of OX459001.1, forward strand.
ACGGATGCTACTACATGATACATTTTGAAGGTCTGATGATGATCAGCTAAGTGCTAATTGATTCTCAGTGATGGATATAGCTAGAATGACCTAGCTTTCAAATTTTATCGATCTGAGCACGGATGCTACTACATGATACATTTTGAAGGTCTGATGATGATCAGCTAAGTGCTTATCGGTTCTCAGTGACGGATATAGTTAGAATGCTCCAGCTGTCAGCTTTTATCTTATTGAGCACGGATGCTACTACATAATACATTTTGAAGGTCTGATGATGACCAGCTAAGTGCTTATCGGTTCTCAGTGACTGATGTAGTTAGAATAACCTAGCTTTCAAATTTTATCTGTCTGAGCACGGATGCTACTACATGATACATTTTGAAGGTCTGATGATGACCAACTAAGTGCTAATTGGTTCTCAGTGACGGATATAGCTAGAATGACCTAGCTTTAAATTTTTTTCGATCTGAGCACGGATGCTACTACATGATACATTTTGAAGGTCTGATGATGATCAGCTAAGTGCTTATCGGTTCTCAGTGACGGATGTAGTTAGAATGACTTAGCTTTCAGATTTTATCTTATTGAGCACGGATGCTACTACATGATACATTTTGAAGGTATGATGATGATCAGCTAAGTGCTTATCGGTTCTCAGTGACGGATGTAGTTAGAATGACTTAGCTTTCAGATTTTATCTTATTGAGCACGGATGCTACTATATGATACATTTTGAAGGTCCGTGCTCAGATCGATAAAATTTTAAAGTTAGGTCATGCTAACTACGTTCCGTCACTGAGAACCGATAAGCACTTAGCTGGTTATCATCAGACGTTCAAAATGTATAATGTAGTAGCATCCGTGCTCAATAAGATAAAATCTGAAAGCTAAGTCATTCTAACTACATCCGTCACTGAGAACCGATAAGCACTTAGCTGATCATCATCATACCTTCAAAATGTATCATGTAGTAGCATCCGTGCTCAATAAGATAAAATCTGAAAGCTAGGTCATTCTAACTACATCCGTCACTGAGAACCAATTATCACTTAGCTGGTCATCATCAGACCTTTAGAATGTATTATGTAGTAGCATCCGTGCTCAAATCGATAAAATATTAAAGCTAGGTCATGCTAACTACGTTCGTCACTGAGAACCGATAAGCACTTAGCTGGTTATCATCAGACCTTCAAAATGTAGTAGCATCCGTGCTACAAGAACGACTACAATTGTTTTATCGCTAAAAGCGATAAAACAATTAAAATCATTAAAATAATAACATAACATCACGCCTACTATTAGGTACACCTCTGCCTAACCCTTTGGGGATTACAGGCGCGATGTTATGTAATGTATGTTATTGTTTTAATGGTGTTAATTGTTTTATCGTTTTAATTATTTTGTCTTGAGAATTTCGTTTGATGGAAGATGGAGATCTGGATTACTGATGATGTCTCGTACCTAATGGTGGACTCCGAAGGTGGGTATAGGATCTCATTGACGGCACTGAGTAGAACCATCGTGTTTGGACTCATTTGAAAGAGCTCGAGGAGGCCTTGGAGACTGATGATACTAGCTACCTGATGGTAGACTCCGAGGGTAATTATAGGATCTCATTGATGGCACCACGTAGAACCGTCGTGTGTGGACTCATTTGAAAGAGCTCGAAGAGGCCTTGGAGACTGATGGTGCCATTTACCTGATGGTGGTCATTCTAGCTATATCCGTCACTGTGAACCGATAAGCACTTAGCTGGTCATCATCAGACCTTCAAAATGTATCATGTAGTAGCATCCGTGCTCAATAAGATAAAATCTGAAAGCTAGGTCATTCTAGCTATATCCGTCACTGAGAACCAATTAGCACTTAGCTGGTCATCATCAGACCTTCAAAATGTATCATGTAGTAGCATCCGTGCTCAGACAGATAAAATTTGAAAGCTAGGTTATTCTAACTACATCAGTCACTGAGAACCGATAAGCACTTAGCTGGTCATCATCAGACCTTCAAAATGTATTATGTAGTAGCATCCGTGCTCAATAAGATAAAATCTGAAAGCTAAGTCATTCTAACTACATCCGTCACTGAGAACCGATAAGCACTTAGCTGATCATCATCAGACCTTCAAAATGTATCATGTAGTAGCATCCGTGCTCAGATCGAAAAAAATTTAAAGCTAGGTCATTCTAGCTATATCCGTCACTGAGAACCAATTAGCACTTAGTTGGTCATCATCAGACCTTCAAAATGTATCATGTAGTAGCATCCGTGCTCAGACAGATAAAATTTGAAAGCTAGGTTATTCTAACTACATCCGTCACTGAGAACCGATAAGCACTTAGCTGGTCATCATCAGACCTTCAAAATGTATTAAGTAGTAGCATCCGTGCTCAGACAGATAAAATTTGAAAGCTAGGTCATTCTAACTACATCAGTCACTGAGAACCGATAAGCACTTAGGTGGTCATCGTCAGACCTTCAAAATGTATCAAGTAGTAGCATTCGTGCTTAGTTAACTGAAAGCTGGAGTATTCTGACTATTTCCGTGACTGAGAAGCGATAAGCAGTTACCTGGTCTTTATCAGACCTTAAGAATGTATCGTAGGAGTACCTGTGCTCAGTGAAATAACTAATGAAAGCTAGGTTATTACTTCATTAGTCAAAGTGTATAATTTATTATTAAATATTTTATTCATACATTATGATGTCTAGGTACTCCAAGAGAAACAAAATATGTTAGGCAAATACGATGACCACTCTGCGACACATTTCTGTTCTTTGGTACGTTTTTCTGTAGTACAGTCGTTTGCCGGTAGGGGCCGAAAAATAAACAAAAGCCAGTACAGAGGTCAAATCGTCAAAGTCATCCACTGCTGTGATCCCCTTAAAACGAGCAAACGGACTCAAATGCGTAAAGATCATCTACGTATAAAGTTGAAACAAAGAAATTCTTGAAATGGTTTTGGTGCACTTTCACATTTTCTTCAGTAGAAAGCATGATGAAGCCCTGTGGCTTGAGCATTCTAATAAATTAATGTGGAAAATGTCTGTCAGTCTTCGTATAGTTTAAACTCCTGTAACAATCGAAGTTATTGTAGAACAAAATTCTGCTAGTTGAAATTTTGCCACTGATACGGAAGATTCGACTTGGTCATTGCTTGTGCCAAAAACTAACGAAACAATCGTGAGCTTTATCCATTGTTAAACAATCGAAAGACAATAGATTTTATTAATCGGATATCGAATGACCGTTTGTTTAGCGGTGGTGTGTCAAGGACTTTTATGTGGGTGCACAAGTTTTTCAGACGTGGGAGACTGAGGCAAATGTTTCTAACCTTTTCTAACTTCAACAGTTCAGAGATTAGTCAGCAGTCGCCGAGTTTTCATCAAAAAATAATGCCGAAACGAGTGATGTATTGGTACGAAAAGCATTCAAATATTTACAATCGATAGACGGGACAAGACAAAGAGAATCGTAATCCAATACTTGTTACCACTTAGTAACAAGTCTGTCTGCCTAGATGACGAGGCGTGCCTATAAGTGTGTGTGCCTATAAGTGCCTTGTCAGGCAGCCAAAGACCTGTAAATATCAGGCAGCACAGGTGAGTCAAAATCAAAAATATTTGAGATTAAAAAAAAATATGGATAATTCCTAAATCTTTTTGATTGATGTGGTACATGATGATGGTTGTGTGTGCTAAACGAGAAAGGGCGTGAATGTTAAGATAACAGCTGACAGGCCTAAGTCGAAAAAGCAGAGAGATAAATATGGTATCCATTTTAAAAACTCAACCCTAATTAACAACGGTCCAGAGCAGGCATGAAAAAAAACAGTTCGATCTTTACGTAACCCATTGTGACGGTAAAGTTCATTAGCACTAAAAGGCAATATGCAAACCGGAATGCGAAGACCCCAATCAACGCAAAAATATCCTAATTCTACGTATTGATTCGGAATTCATTTGTTATCGTAGGTATTTATCAGTTGCAGTTACGAGAAATCTGGTATCATTTAAGAGTAATGTAAAAAAATATAATGAGTAGCATTTGGTTTGACATTCAGAAATTATCAGAGTGGAATCTTCAGTGTCGAGTTGGTGAGTATACAATATAATACCTTCGTCACACTGTGGAAGGTATCAATGTCACTTAGTAACTATTGGTGCGTATAGTTTGCTACTTATTGAACAAACAGCTATTGGTGATGATATAATTTGTGATCACCTTAATAATACGACCAATATTCGGTTTAATCGATAGACAGTTAATCGAGCAATAAGTAGTTTACTTTCTGCCAATTAAGTCGTCAAGTGTTTAGCCAATATAATAAAACCAAACCAAATAGTCCATTAAAATGAAGCTAGCACATCACTGAGACCCATAAAGAAAAAAAATCTGAACCGGGAAAAGTTAAATAACGAACAGACTGATATAATGCAATTAAATCTATATTTAGAAATAACAGTCAGTGTAATCAAAGTATAGTTTAATAGTCAGAGGAAGAAGCGTTAGACATGAGGAAATTGTGGTAAAAATAGAATGGTTGCAAACTTTTGAATGTGTCTACTTCGATTTGAAAGCTCGAGTCCGAGTTCCTGTCAGCCCCCAAATAATATGAACACAGTTGACCTTGACCGAAGTATTAGCAGATATGGAAGTATTGCCAAAGCATGTCGAAAAATCCATAACTGCTTACAGTAATTTCGAAAGAAATGTCGCTGGTATTGCAAAAATCTTTTCGTAAACTTACGCTCTGAAGAAGTTACTCCATAAAGTAAGAGTATAGTTAAAATTAGATTAGTATACAAATGAGATATTTTGAAATTGTTAGAAATATTGCTGTTAGGTACTGAAGGTTTTAATACAGTCTAGGACGTTGTCTGTTTCATAAACATTTACATCATAGGTCATAATTTGTTGCAAACACATAGTGAACATTAGGACATTGTGCCAAGCGTGAGAATGCGGTTATGAATGGATACAGATCTTAGTTAAAACTTTAATGGATTTTGTGAGAAATGTGACTATGGTTTGTAAAGAATTTGATTAACATCTCAGATGTAGATATGTATACAGTGTCCTCTAAAAATTCAATCAAAATTAGACAAAGCTTTATTAGCTAATTCAGCCTTAAATGTTCCCAGTGTTGGGACACAGGCCTCGTTTCTATGAGGGATTGGACTGTAATCTGTGACATGGCCACGTTGCAGGTTTGTAAATGTCACATGTCTTCGAATTTTTGAATCTGAGACAGTTTTGAGAGCAATGGCATTTAAAAAGATACACAAATTCCCTGCCTGCTTGTCTGGGTGCTAACTCGCGACCTAAGATTTGAAAATTTGTAAAACCCAATATCATACAAGATAAAAAAAAATCTCGTACATACTCATATACCATTTAATTTTAAGCTGGACAAAGTAACAGAAATCATTATTAGGTACGAGTATATGGCCATCAGTACAACCAACATACAACGCGTCAGACACATGTAGACGAAAATGACGACGTGAAATCATAAGACACTGACGACTAGGTACTGGTTTAATCTAACTCTGCCCTTATAAGACAGGCAGTAGAAAGTTGTCATTTCACGAGATTTATGAGGTTTTATGCTCACAAATAACGGGTGTATTTAGCTAAATTGCTATAATGTGCAACCGGTGGAAAGTTTTAATAGGAATCCGGGAATCGAGGGAAAACTTAATTAATGTGTAATTATCTTTTCACGCGAGCTGGAAACATGAACTTGTGATTTGCATGATTGATCATTTACAGCTATACTTTCATACTTGGTTTATGAGCATGTCGACCAATCAAGCTAATAAAACTAGTTTATTCGGATCTCTCATTGTTTGGAAATCTATAACAGCGTGGTCATGTTATACTGTAAATCTAAAAGCTTGATGTATCGTCGTGTGAATACACCTACGTATATTTAATCTACCCTACTTAATATTATAAAGAAGGAGCCCGTCGCTTAATAAGAACTGCCACTCGGGTCGATCTTTAGGTAAAGCTGTGCTTGTCTAGGTCGGTCTGTGGATGGGTGACCGCCCGACATACCGAGTTTCCTCCGTGCCACGGAAAGCACGTTAAGCTGTTGGTCCCGGCTGCCATATCGCACACCTAGATCTAAAGGGAGCTAAGTCAAAAATCTAACATTTTGAGTTATGCACACCATCAAATTCATTATCTGAATACCTATCCACCAATAAAACAGATTTAAAAATAAGTCTACTATTCGACGCGAGATGGCGCCGAGTGTCCCTTTTGTTAAACGAGTGACCCGCGCTTTCCTCCCACCTAAACAGGGACATTGCTAGTTGCAATCAGAATTACAAGTGGAGTGCACGTACCCGTCGTCAACAAATTGGAGTTATTTTAAGTTGTACCCGTATTGGTGAAATTTTAAGCAGTATTATTTTGAGTTGTTGACTTTTAGATGGTTTTTGTTGAGGGAATCAATACAACATTTTGAGTTGAACTCTTATTGCTGGCAGGGTGAGTAAAGTTTTTATTTTTATTTTGAGTTGTTACCATATTGTTAAAACATTTTTGAATTTGTAGTTGAGTCTGTTTTGTTGAGTCATATTTTAAACTCTTATATTTCTTTAAAAACCAATTTAAATTGAACTCTTTTGCTATTGGCCATTGGAATCATTTCATCTTAATATAATTTTATTTTAATACTTAATTTATGGAGTTTGTTTCCTTTTAAATGTTAAGTTTTTGAGTTGGATCTCTTTAGATGGATTCCGCCAAATTTAATTTTACAAAATCGCTAATGAGATCAAATGTTAAATTGATGGCCTTTTAAATCGATTTGGTGCACATGGCCCTATAAATAAGTAATATAAACATTATCTATTTCAGCTAAACAATGAAACGTGGACGGTTTTTAGTAAATATGGTTGAAGAAAGGGATAAAGAAAACATCTGTCACTCCTCCTATCATTTTTCCACAACATGCAGCCCTGGAAGATGTGTTTAAGAAGCCATCAAGTGACGAAGTCTCATCTAAGGAAACTCGTGCCGCCTTATCGCTTTATCACTGGTTGATACATCTATGCCCAGTACGTCTATACAACAAAATTCTGGTGCTTTGAACTATGTAGTATCTTTTGCCAATTCAGAGCGATGAAAGTGATATTGACCAAGTAAAAGCCCACCTATTATCTCCATCCCGTCGGGACTGCGGGTTGTTCGAAAGAGATACCGCGACCTCGGCACAAGGGCTAAGAAGGAACATAGGTGATTTTAGTCAGTAGAAGTCTGGCACTCCCTACGGATCTGCCCAGAGCGGGAGGAGTCATTTGTTGATTTCCCCAAAAAAAAAAATAGGTCGTATCTCCCTCCTCATCGTCAACTTCATCCAGCACCAGCAGTAGTAGTTCGAGTTCGTCGAAATCTAGTAGTTCATTGGAAATTGAAGATGATAGTGAGAAATTAAACCCTCAAAATGCGACGGTTCCTGAAACTAATACCGAAAATCCCGAGATCGATAAAAAGAGAGTACGCAAACCAGCAAAGTGGCAGTCGAAAGTCGCAAAACAGCTGAGGAATTCTGGCAAAGCCTACCAGCCTTTGTCAAAATCGAAGAAACAAGTACCAGGGTGAAACGTTGAACTACCCTGTAGAGAAAAATGTCGACTGAAATGCAAGGACAAGATGGACGAAATGTCAAGGCAACAGGTCTTTGATGCATATTGGGGACTTGGCAATCTTGAAAGGCTAATATAATTTGTAGTACGACATTCGCAACAAATAAACCCAAAAAATCGGTACTTAAGCACACAAGATTTGAAAGCCCTTAACACCGCCTTTTATTTTGAAGTTAATGGATCCAAATAAAAGTCAAGCCATTTTTCAAATTCACTCATGACTTGAGCTATAAAGGGACAAAAACAGGTCTGTCTAAGAAAACAGAATCAGGGGTTTTTCAAGCCGATTTAAGAAGAAAATACAACTATTGACCCAAAAATTAAACAGAACCTTAAAGATTTTATAAATTCTGTTCCTAGGATTACTATTATAGAATTTATTTCGGTTTTGTTAAAAAAAAATTGTATATGTTTTATAATTAAAAGGGACATAAGAGACTGTAATTAGTTATTTTTGTAGTATTACTAATAAATAATATTGATTGATTTCAGTACCATTTCAGTACTACTAGTGTTTTCTTGCTAAATCATCATCCAATAAACTCCTACTGCTGATCATAGCTCACTCGACCAATTGAACTAATTAAAATAACACAAAATGTTTTGCGTTTTAAATGTATGGTGCTTGTTCAAAAGAGAGTCAACTAAAAACTAAGTTCACCAACACAGGCTCAACTCAAAATAATAAAACAAATATACATACATTGATAAGCAATAGGGAAATAACGCCAAAAATCCAATTTTTAGCCCCAAAACAGGATTGAAATACGAAAATCCTACAATATATCTATTCTACTTGCGTATAAAAAGCATAACTCCATACAAAACACTCCTGTAGTGCACAGGGACAGAGTAATCAGTTTTTTGTCTTTTCTGAAAAAAGTGTTTTTTTGAGTTAATACCTCTTTAGATCTAGGTGTGCGATATATAGATCTTTGGCAGTCGTTACAGGTAGTGACCTGAAATTCTGACATCCAGTCTTACCAAAGACGTATCGTATTACCTAGTATTAACTGGGTTGTGGAGGTAAGATAGGCAGTCGCTCCATGTAAAATGCTGGTATTCAGCTGCATCCGGTTCGACTGTAAGCCGACCCTAACATAGTTGGGAAAAGGCTAGGTAGATGATGATGACTTAATATTATAAAGAAGTAAAGTTTGTGAGGTTGTAAGGGGTTATTTTACCAATAGAAAGTCACATTATTTGTGTCATAGGCACGAAAACCAGACCACGCGAGCGTAGTCGCGGGTAGAAGCTAGTGTGATGTAAGACTAAACGGCTTATTCAGACCCCGTGTTTTGCCAATTGTCAAAAAATTGGGGACAGAGGTTACGCATTGTCTGACACGAGCCATTGAGCACCACTAACAGCATTCTTACACCATGTAACCTCATTGTTCGAAGATAGCATTACTTCATTATAATGTAATAACATTAAAATTTTCATCATAAATGTTGTCAAATAAAGCAAATTATCATAATCATTCTCATGTCCTTATCTCAAAATTATTTGACATCATCAAAACATGTTTTCTTTCATACTATTCTATTGTTCGTTATTTCAATAGCCACCCCTTTTCTAGCAAAATAATAAAAATAAACGAAGAAAATCTGTTTGTATTCAATAACTGAACCTCTCACCATTTGCATCTGCGTTAGGTTACACACACACTCAGCCTTCATATCATTAAGTATCATGTCAAAGAAACTGTCTACCACCTACACAATTAACACATTGACACCTGAATTAATTAACCATCTAGTATACCCATACCAGTCCTGTGTCCTCATTACCCAACTCCGTACAGCTATGCAGGCTGCTGTTGCAAGAGACTAGACTCTTAGGTCTTAGCCAATAGGTTCAGCTCCGCGGTTCAACTTGAGACCAATTGGCGGCGCCAGCGCAACTCCAATCTGAACGACTACTTATGTAACTGGCGGAACATTGATACTAATGGTATTATCAAACTGACTTTTTTATTGATTTGAGAATAGAATATGAATATTTATGTTAGTGTTGATTTTATTATTGTTTTGTGAAAGTACTAAGTTTTATAACACAGAGGTAAAATTAAAATGATCGTATACTAATGGGTACACCTCTGCCTAACACGATGATTACAGGCGTTATGTTATCTCTATATATAAAATCTCTATATATAAAAATGAATCCATATTTCCTTGGTCATCGCATCACGCCTGAACGGCTGGACCGATTTCGCTAATTCTTTTTTTGTTGTGTTAGTAATTGTGTCAGAAGGTTCTAATGAAAGAAAAAAAAAGAAGAAAGTTGGCAGCAGTAGGTAGGCAGGTAGTTTTAACTTTCAGTCATGACGAGCATTAGAACGGTTATTTAGAACCAGTGTCAACGGGGGAAACAGCTTGGCGGTTGTGCAACCGCTCTTCATTCAGTTAGTCGCAGGTTCGATCCCCACTACGGGATATACTTTTTGTGATTTGTTTGAATATTTTTTTAATGCTCTTTACATTTATTTTTTTCATTTTTTTTATATATTTAATCTGTTCCACAATAAAGATACAATATAAATAGATAGAAGATATGCTGATATTGAAAGTGTTATAGAAGAAATTATCATCATTACAGAAAAAAAATGCAGCGACATCTATTGAAAAAAAATGTTACTAATAAATAAATGTGCTCACAAGTAACTTTTAAAACGAGATTTTCGAAATGTTGATATAGCTTAGTGTACACTGGATTCGTCATAGATTCATTAGTCGATGATCTCAAATCATGTTAGAGCAGTATATAGCCACCTGCACAGCTCTATCATTTGCTTGGAGTAAATTCTAAAAGGTGCAAGTGGTTGTGCAGGATGGACAGAATAGGAGATGGCGCATATCCTGCAGAAGGGCTCCACACTGACAATTTGTTTGGGATGGATCGACGATACCAGAAAAGGATACTCACTGATTTATCACATATCTTCATTTTTAAGGTAGGTAGGTAGTTAGGTAGTAGGTTAGTAGGTAGGTAGTAGGTAGGAAAAAGGGCATTGCAACGCATGCCGGGTACAGCTAGTGTAAAATAATAAGACATTATCATTATTAAGTGCTTAACGTTCCTCCATCGCATTCCATGTTTGTCGTAGTTGTCTTAAGACTGCAATAATGATGATAAAGTTATTACCTTATACTAAGTTGTAAATAAGTGTTCACTAAGTTAATTTGTTCCTGGATATTCTTGAATATTTTTCATGAGAATAGGATATGCACGACACCTAAGTACTAACACCTACCTATGTAGGTACTAAGCACCCCTGACTCTCTGAATGATTATTCTTAGACTAGCTTTTGTCCGCGACTTCCCCATCCCTGGAAATATCGCGTTCAACCAAGCAAACAAACTCTTCAGCTTTATAATATTATAAAGTATAGTATAGACGTACCGCTCGTGGTCCGAAACGAAGAAAAACTCAGTTTTCCATTACCCATAACATTTAATTACCCATTATTAACTGTATTAACTGGGCTGTGGAGGTCAGATAGGCAGGCAGTCACTCCATCCTATCCTTCCTACTAATATTATAAATGCGAAAGTTTGTGAGGATGTATGGATGGATGGATGTTTGTTACTCTTCCACGCAAAAGCTACTGAATAGATGTGTATGAAATTCAGAATACAGATAGTTAATAACCTGGATTAACACATAGGATACTTTTATCCCGGTATTATGATCCCGTGGGTCAATTATCGGACACCACGCGGGCGAAGCCGAGGTACCTTATTTGTCTTGATTAGTTTGTAGTGGATCGATAAGTGAAACCAAGGGCGGATCCACGGGGGCACGTGCCCCCCACCCCCCCAGGAGGTTATGGAGTTTCCATCACAGTACATACTTATTAGCCAAATCGAATTATCACAGCAATATAACAGAAAAATAGGATTTTTTCTGGGGGGTGGGGGAGCACATGACTGTAGTGCAACAAGTGCTTTTTGGAAAAAAAATCTCTGCATCCGAAACATATGAATATCAAAAAATTTACTAAAAAGCTCTTGTTGACTAGACTATATGTGCCCCCCCCCCCCCCCCGAAAAGAAACCCTGGATCCGCCCCTGAGTGAAACTACTGATGCCTATAAGCTCACGCTATTACAACGGATTTGTTAACATTTGCACTTAAAAAACTAAGATATACCTCATTACTGGATAACAGTTTTGTTGTGTCAAAAATCAGGACCAACAGCAAAGAAACGATGGAAATACTGTGTAAACGATATGCCAAGAAAGAAGGTATCTGATGAGATGATGACTGCCGACCTCAAGTGAATTGGAATAAGGGCAAGAGAGAATGATGATGATGAATCAAGATCATCAGTGTCTAGCTCAATTTTATATCAATTTTAAACTAATCCATTTCACACGAAGGATCACCTTAGATCTGGCTTCTTTTCAAAATCACCTAAGAAATGGGCCATCTAGAAATACCATTTGTATAATTTAATCATTTCTGCAATCACCATGAAACATCAAATTTATTTAACTGACGTAAAGGCGATGTTTTATCGATTAACGGTGTCTTAACCAATTTGTTATTATTGTTTTGTAAATGATTCCAATCCTTTTAATTTATTGAACGATTTGCTGATTATTTATTGGAAGTAGGTAGGAACCGATATTCAATTCGGATCTATAAAATGTAACAGCATCATAATAAAGGTACCTATCTTAAAATCTATAAATTCACAAACTATTTGACCATGAGAGGCACACTAAGAGTATGTACACTATGACAAACACAGAGTAAAAGCACGTTTCCGAGTTATAAGCCATACTTAAGTACAACTTTCATAGCGTATACCTCCAAAACGTGACGCTTTGGAACATTTTCCTCCCCGAAAACTTGTTTATGTTGATGTACTGATTAAACGCAGCCGCTATTTTTAAAATTATATGAAATGGCGGAAATAAGGCCGGCCACGCTTCATAAAAAAAATTCCATCTCCGTATTATGTGTATATAAATTAACACTTTAATTTGTCCACTGTTTACTTGGCGGTATAGGACAGAAAGTTTTAGGCTGAAGTGAGTAAAAATCAATAAAGAACGTTAACAATCATCGAAAATGATCAATCCCAAGCCAACTCATACGTATTTACACTAAGCACCATAATCATACAAATATTTCCTTTAATAAAATACTTTATTAATAATAACCTGGAAATTATTGACAATAGAAGGTAAACGACATTACATTCTCGACAATCGTCTTGTTTTATCAGAGGTGTTAAACCTTCGGGTTTTGTCAAAAAAATGATAATTATCATTGTTGAAAATTATGAAGATTATTAAATAATGTAAAGGGAATGATAAACTTATGTATGCAGAAATGCTAATTAATTTTTCTCTAGCAAATATAAAGTACCTTTTACATTGTATTTTTAAGTATTAGAATAGAGCTCCATTATTAAGTTCCTAGGCTGAAGATGTTGAATTTACGTAACGTAATAGGTATAGATTTCCTGCAGAAATTGCCACACATTTGTCAAGATATTTATTTAAGAAACTCCAAATTACACAGTCTGCACAAAGAGTAATAGATTCGTTTTGATTGACGCTTAAGTGCTCGGGGTAAAGCTCAGATTGAATTGATGACTCAAATCCTAGGAGGAAAGAATATTTTTAACTGATTTGGTACATCTTCATGTAGTAATATTTGTAACAAGTTACTTAGGTTGTAGTGTAAAGTAATTGATTATTAGCTCGGTTAGCGTGGACTACCATTTACCACGGCAATAAGGAGGCCACAGCCGGCTTTGAAGCAACATCGTTATGTAATCGTACGTCGAACTGTTTAAAGGGAAATCTCTCAATCCGTTTAAATAGAGTTATCTCGGAGTAATGTGTGCTAGAATCTTTGACACATAAGTTAAGGTATTTATAGCGATTCAGGCCTTTAACAAATTATGTCATTTTGCTTTAATTATTAATTTATGGCCACACAAACATGCAATCACATAATATGTTCTGATTACCTGCCTATGGTAAATAATATATATAAAACCTTATGGAAATGATTTATTGGACTTTGTAAATCAAATTATAATTGGTCCATCGTATTAATTATAAAAAAATCTTTCGTTCTTGTAACACTAACGGGAAGTGAACGCTCTTATTGGAATTCGAAATCACTTGCCAATATAACTTTATTGAGTCTAAATGTAACGTTTATTAGTTTACGAAATGCAGTGAAGTTTATCTTAGTTATCAAGAACCAGTCTGCACAATTTCGTAAACTTCATAAATAATGTTGCCATTTTTCAACGATTAAAACTTACCATATGAAATAGCAGATATTGTAATACCTCATTTTGCTTGGAATGTCTAGTATGAGCTTGATAAGATCAGTTAATTACAAAACTAAACACATAATGTTACTGTTTTCAATAACATTGAATTTTATATTTCGTTTCGTAAATTACTGAAGCGTGTTTTTACTAACCGACCGTAACCAAGAAAGTCAAAATGTAACCATTGCCGAAATTATCGTAACCGGTTAATCCGTTTCTTTGTGAAAGCATATCAAACTCCATTACTTTCTTACAATGGTATCTACAACGATATCTATTGTTTCTTTAGAATATTACCTTTCTCGAGGTGCATCCACACAACCAAGTTACTTTAATGTGGAAAATCATTTTGCAAAATGATATTCCTATGTAACTTTAAATAACTTTTGCGGCTTCTGCTCTCCATTTTGGCTTACTGTGACTTTTCAAACATCCTCCAACTGATTCATTATCATCAGCCTATCAGGCCTCCTCTCTAGGAGAGGGATGGGCTATAATCCACCACGCGGGCCCAGTGGGGATTGGTTGGATATATGTCTTCCAAATTGTTGGTTCTAAAACATGCCGGTTTCCTCATGATGTTTTTCTTCACCGTTTTGAGAGCAGTGGTGATGAAATAAATTACACAAAGAAATGCGCCTGACTGGGTTCAAACCCAGACTCACTGTTCGTAAGTCGGGACAGCCACCACTGGGCCACCACTGCTCTCCAGCTCCAGCTCCAGCTCCAGCTGCTGTCCAGCTGATTATATTAAAGCCACTGTAAAGCTCTTAGTAGGCTATCAACTACCATGATCCACCTGTAAATCTCTGAACTGAATACGTAGTCAGTTGTGCCACTTGAGGTAGCCGTGTAAATTCAGAAACAATGTCACACCTACTGTGCAGTTCTTTGTGCAAATCCACCTGCACCTGAATCAGTCTATCTCTGAATCTGTCCTGAAGCCACTAGTAACGGCTTTAAAGGGGCAGAGTCTGATCGAAGCCAATCTAAAAGAAACATCGACATAACGAAGTACGAGAACTATTTCAAACGCTTCACCACAAAAAGTATCTTCGGCATAGATGCACCTTAACTCATTACCTACATTTCTAATTGCGTTGCTTTCGGAATGGCAGCCATAATTAGCATATGCCATAACGCGAGTGCGTTGACTGAGCACTTTCACCTTGCTTCATTCGCACGCACCAATTGTTGACGACACCTGCTATTGGTAACGTTTGCACACAAGTTGCTTTACGCGTGTTTCCTTTAGTTTCATTGTTAATTAAACGGGTCTTTGAATTTATGAATAATATGAATATATGATTCAATGCTCAGTAGGTAATAGGTATATTTGTTTGAATATATTTCTCGTCTCAAAGATAAACACCTATGTCACGACCTGTAAACTTTTTTGTTTTTTGAACTGCTTTTCTAGCATGTAACTAGGAAGGTATACAATGTATGTCATTGTATAAATCGCATGTATGTGTGGTTATGTATTTAAAGCTGGTTACTTACTCTTTCATGTAGAGTCTTTTTTATTCATTAAGTACCTAAAATGAAGTTCCCATTACCTTATTTGACAGATAATTTCATATAAACTCTGATTCAATATTGAATGGCATGGGTAAGTAATGGGTACTCGTACATCGTGAAATAGACCATAAGCCTTTTATTTTATCTGTTTATAATGTTGTAGAATCCCTTTAATGGAGTTTAATTGTAAAACTAATTAGGTCTAGCCCATTCAAGGTTTATGCTAGGCATGTTTTGAATCACTGTGTCTTTGCAATTACCGTGTTGAACGCCCTTCAATCTATATTACAATATTGGATGACCAGCTCTATTTATTCCAATGACAATCTATTTCACGAGTAACCATATGACACTTTTTTATCTCCACATAATGTATTTAACAGTAATTTCTGAATTAAAATGAAAAAAAATCTTTGACAGTCATTATAGTTAGTCAGTGATCCAAAACTCTGAAAACCAGTCTTACCAAAAGATATCCTGTTACCTGGTACTAACTGGGTTGTGGAGGTTAGATGGGCAATCGTTCCCTGTAAAATACTAGTCGTCTGCTGTATCTGGTTAGGCTGGAAGCCAAGCTCAACATAGTTGGGAAAAGGATATGTAAGTGATAATGATATGAATTTGAAATGAGCAATAATTCAGTTTTTATTTTTATTATGCATAGGCGCCATATTATAATTCTCTGACTATATTAATCAAACTTAAACTTATATCACATAGACAGTAAAAAAAAGACCAGACAGTCACTAAAAGTGGATCCATAATCAACAAGGAAAAAAACTATGTAGGAATGAAATTAAAAAATCCTGTAGATAATATCATAACGTGCCTTGTAATAATACCGTCAACCTGAATGACAAGTTACATTCAATACTCAAGGCCGCCCTAGTAACTAGAGCAGCTTTATAATAATATATGTGTCGAGCTAAGGTCATAATTTTATTGTAATGTTGTCATAGAAAGAATATTATTTTATTTGGAGACAGAAATTAGGAATTTAAATAAAATTCTATTGTTTTTAATAAAAAAAAATTAAATAAAAAATTCAAAATAACTGGCTTGCTTTCTATGAGAGAGAGAGACAGGCTTACAACTATTAGCAAATAGTGTCGTTACAACTTTTGGTCTTAATTTTTTCCGTCTAGCTCCCTTTCGCAACGCGCGATAAGGAACTTCGTTCCAATAAACAACAGGTCGTTTCAGTAAAGATCTAAAAGGTAGATAATATTATATCAAAAATTGCTCCAGGTAAGCCCTATAAAAACCTCTTAAAAAACCTAACAAGTATTAACTTGTTAGGTTTTTTCTCTTTACTGAAAAATTGTCGCTTGGACTATTGGGTGTCAATAATGGGAAACACACTTATCCCATCCAGTTTAAGGTTGACTTTAAAGTGATCGAATCGTTTTTCAGTAAAAACAAACTCACACTAGGCCCACACATAGAACAAGATGACTTGTTTTGTTAAATTAGAGTGGGATGTTACACCAGTTTGATTAAAGACCTTTAAATTTTATTGCGAATGCATTTGATCTACCAAACCACCAACTTAATACAAAATGCATCAAATCAATCGAAAGTAAACACATTATTCAGTCTATACGTAAATCCAATTTTAATGCAATTATTAAGCTAATTTCCTGCATTTGTTTCCTATTATTAAATTAATTACAGGCAATCAATAATAACAGTAAAGTCTTGTACATACACAATTAACGATTTAATTTACGTAGTTACATTTAACTTCTCATTGATTATACATTGAAATAACATCGACTGCAGTCTTTACTAAACTGTCAATGGACTTCCAACATACTCGAATATTCGCCATTGAGTGCAAGGATCTTACAACTTTTGTAAATTATTATTGAGAAAGTACTTACAGAATCTGCTGATATAGCGCTATCACTCAATGAAATACCGAAAACGCAGAGGCAACACAGGAGTCCACCGATTTTGCGAACCATTTTTGCACAAACACTTATTTCTTTTATAAAACAAAAATATTTAAAAGCGGCCAAAAATGTCGCTTTGAAAAAAAAAGGATTTAAAATGCGAGCTTGTGTCTTCGTTCGAAATTTAAAATGTTTTTTTTTTATCAGTGTTTACAGCGTGCGGCGAAAGGTGCGCGGCCGGTCGCGGTATGGAACGTAACTCGCGAATGTGACGATTTTTGAAAGGCCCGCGTAGGAGGGTTTCGCGCCGATTCTGCTTGCGTTCCGTTTCATTCAAGCTGGTAATATGATGTAAGGGCATGGGCAGCTTCTTAAAGCAATCATCATCATCATCAGCTTCTTAAAGCAATGCTCAACTTAAAATTGCTTTTGTAAATATTTTGGTATGATGGTGTGGAAGTAATTAACGACTGATTTAAAAATTCCCTACTTGATAAGTAATTAGGTACCTCTCCTCCGGAATTGAAAATAAAGTCCATTTCACGAAAGAAGTCCCGCAGACGCAGCGCTGTATGTCGCGCGACATAATGTTGTTTCACAACTTTTGGGATCGTAAATAAACCTTATAACGCACTAATCCAATAATAAACTCACAAAATATCTACCACAACAAACGCACCTTGATAACATCGACAAACGACAACATGGCCGATCTGTTAAATTTAGTTCCACAATTGTCCGCGTGACTTCTTTCGTGAAATGGACTTTTAGTTAAATAAGACTATTTGACAAAAAGTCTATTACCCCCATTAAAAAAAAAATTATCAATGAAAGTATTACGGTTTGTAATACCCAACGACCAGGGCCCTAAGTCTGCTATTCAATAGTGTCAGAACGGTCTATCATTGATCTCATAATTGTTGATTTTGACAAGTTTGGTGTTGTCAAAATCGCAAATGAAAAAATGAAAAGAACAAAAAAAAAAAGATAAAGAGGAGGTGGAGGAGGTTAGATAAAGTCAACGTAACGTATCTGTCAACAAATCTTCACTTGTCAGTGTCATTCTCATTTCTACTGGTAGAATATCGGAAACGAGTGGGTCGGACCACTCGTTGCAAAATTCACGGGTATGAATATTCAAAAATAGCGATTTTAGGTATTCTCATACGAATTCTGCGATTTCGTACACGACTTGGAATTCAATTGATTCAAAAATACGGCCCCTGGTCGTTGGCCGTTTCATAGGGTCAATAATGTACTTAATCATTAGACTAGATAATTATTATCAAGCAACAAACGTTTGTTAAAATTAACTAAACATTACCGTAATCATTGTAAGTCTTATTATTAGTTTACAGTAATCTCAATAAGAGAGGAAAAATGATTAAGGTGAATGCTCCAACTAGCCCGCGAAATGCAATTTTTTTTACGTTTTTTGCAATTTGCAGGTCAGTGTTAGTTTGTATGTTGATTAGAATATTAAATCATCAAAATCATCAATACAAGCCTCCAAGTTCATAAAGGTGCAGGAACTTGAAAAAGTCATTTTTGCACCTTTATGAACTTGGAAGCTTGTATTGATGATTTTGATGATTATAATTCTGTAAGTACATACGTCTTACAGCCGCAATTAATATTCTAATCAACATACAAACTAACACTGACCTGCAAATTACAAAAAACGTAAGAAAATTTGAATTTCGCGGGGTGGTTGGAGCATTCACCTTAAGTGAGATTATTTGCGTAACATAATGTATGTTATTTAACAAGCCTGTAATTTACCGCTTCTTGAGAAAAACCTGTTTTGTTTTTTATGCCTGGCAGGTAGGTACGCATTGCGTGTGTTCGGTACCGTTTTATTTTTTTAATTTATGTTTCGGCAATTTTGATCATAGACCTAAGGTGACCGAAAGTATTTTTGAATTAAGTAAAAATATCTTTACTGCAAATTAATGAAAACAACTTCAAAACCTTGATTCCAGCGCCTTGAGTTATTTGGACTGCACTATTTCACGTGAGCATAAATTATTAATAACTTTTGTCTAGGCGTCTGTAATTTGCTGTATCTTATTTATTGCCATATTCTTATATGTATCATCCAAGTTTTTATATACCTACATAAGAATGTTTACTGCGACAAATCAAGCCTTATATTTCCAGTAGTGGCCTTGCTTTGGATAACTTGCCATTACAATGAGAGATTCATATAAACTGAAAATGTATAAGTAGGTAACTACCTAACTTCATTGATGGTCGTGTCCGGGAAACTTGAAAAAATGGGTGTTTTAGAAACCACACTTTGTTATATATTTTCCTTTTTCGGCATGAAATATCAAAAAACTGCTAAATGGCCAGTCACAAAGTAAAGTAACTTTTAACTTTATGACACGTGGAGTCTGTTTAAGCAACTTTTCAATAATAATCAACGTTATTCCCTCTTTCCCAGGCTCGTCACTTTCCTCGAATCGTAATAAATGTTGCCAACTTATTTATATTGGCACAACCTGCCTGGCTTTCTGCCCATACTGTTAAACTCGCGATCACCGTCATTCACATCGTCGTTATCGGCTTTAGGATATTTATCTCACGTGGTGGTATTATCATGATAATCATAACGATTGTGATACGAGTCTTTATTGATTGAATCGCGCTGCAATGCTTTTAGTGTCCGATAGCTCAAAAAAATTTAATCAAGGCGGATAAACTAACACAATTTATAAATTCTTATCATTTTCCTGCCCTTGTTCCATTGCGTAGGCAGACCTACTTGACTAAAAAAAAACTAATTAGTCTGTCAGATAGATTTCCGCAAAATGTTGGACATGTGTTTTAACTTTTTGTACGTAAACAAAAAATGAAGACGATACAGTGCTTCGAAAACTTGTGTGAAATCACATTTCAGTGGGTACATTTTTACTGTAATGTGACGTCACAAGCCCCCACCACTCAAAAATTTAAGAAAATAAAACGCGTCAAAGATCATTTTCAAATTTTTATTATTTTAATAAAACAAAAAACTCGACTATATTTTTCGAGAATCTAACTGACGGACTAAACTGAATCATATTTTTTTAGTCAGGAAAGTAAGTAGTCAATTAT
Source organism: Diarsia brunnea (assembly GCA_949774965.1). Taxonomy (NCBI): domain Eukaryota; kingdom Metazoa; phylum Arthropoda; class Insecta; order Lepidoptera; family Noctuidae; genus Diarsia; species Diarsia brunnea. Next base: position 16,923,019 of record OX459001.1, read on the forward strand.
GCTTGGGGTCGGTGCAACACTTTTTTTCCATTCTCCTCTGCAAAGAATACTTTCATATTTTTCCGGTATTATGCTCTGTACATCAATATTTTTCATGGAGCGTCTGCCTATCCGACCTCCACTACCCAATTAGTGCTGACCTGCTAAGTACTATGTTTTCCTTGGTAAGACTGTTTGTCAAACTTTTGGGCCACTGACAACCTGTGAAGAGTGTCAAAGATCTACAAATACCAGCCCGACCAACGGCTTAACGTGGTTTCCGAGGCACGGAGGAAACTCGGTATGGATAATCACTCATAACAGACCAACCTAGGCTAGTGTGGCTGAACTTAAACATCCACCCGAGCGACTGTTATTATTTAGCCACGAGCAACTCTCAAATAGGCTAAGTGCTTAAATCCAGCAAATTATATTAATTATTAACTTTGATTTGTAGGTAATCAATGAGTCCGACGCCCGTTGGGGCTGCGGGTTGTTTCACAAAATTTCATATCAATGAAAATATTTGTTCATTTAATAAGTTTATTAGTTCAACTTCAGCTCTAAGGTGCAATAAATCAACATGATATACTTCTGCATACATTCCGCAGACGATCTACAAGATACCATAAGCAAACTACCTACATAGAATTGTAAATGATTTACTATTCATAATCATACATAGGTGATATAAAGTAGAGCACCAGCACAGAATACATAATAGTACTGCACCAGTCTAGTTCAGACTGCTTCTAGAATACCTACTAGAATGTTCTTTTAGGTACCTACTTATAAGACCAACTGGGGGTTAACGAACTTGACATGTTTGCTAATAATTAATGTTAATAAACATTTTCCATGTTGACGCTTACCTACTGTTGCAATGGTTAGACATTCATGTCCTGACTATGTTAGGTACAGGCTATGTAGTTTAGTTTAGTAGGGAGCACCGATAACTAACAAATTACCTCAAAAATCACGCTGAAAACCTTATGTTGAAAACAACTTCCATACTCTACTACAACAAAAATACCAATACTAAAATATTATAAATGCAATATACGTATACAGTACCTACCTAACCTTACCAATAAGAACTAAAATATTAAATAAATGTAATAAACAGTAACCTATCTCATTTAGTATACCTATCTGTTCAATTATGTAGGACCGAACGGATTTGGACACATGTTGATTGTCCCGGTTATCTCTTGGGATATTTTTAACCTAACGGGCAAAGTTCTGCTCTCTAAGTGCCTAGCTTCTGCACGTGGAGCAGAAGCTAGGCACTACCACAATTAAATTATTAATTAACTTATAATGTAGACACCGCGCCTATAATGAATAGCGACTAATTTTTAACATTGTACAGTAGCTTAGTAGTATTTGAATTATACTTGTTTAAATACTTATCTCGACTTGTTACTCCCTATTAATTATAGTCGAGATAAATACAGCCAATTAAAAGTGTAAACAAACATTACGGGAGACAAACATTATCGTAGATAAGACACAATTTGCGAACTCGATTACATACTCGATCACTCGTTCACTCGTTCACTTAGTATCACTTTATAAACGGGAAGAATAACACGCGTTCTGAGTCTCATTTAAAAAGTGCTTTTAAACGTAGAACGCGCGCGATGAATTCAAAATGGGAGAACGATGAAGCCGTACAAAGGTTTCGGGAGTACTTGAGAATCCCAAGCGTCCATCCTGATGTTGATTATGGTGAGTTTTACAGGAGAAACTTGTATGAAATAATGTAATCAGTGACAAAACTATACAAACTGATAATTTTCCTTAAATCAGTGACTTCGGTTGTTTTTAACCGACTTCCAAAAAGGAGTAGGTTCTCAATTCGTCTGTATGTTTTTTTTTGTATGTTTTGTTTGACGCATTCCTTCATTTATTTATTTATTCATTAACAATCTACATTGTGTTGAACATAACATATAACAAAAGAAATAACACATGCAGAAACAAATACATTATTAAAATTGGAGTGACATGTTTAGTTAAAGACTCATTTTTTTTTCTTTTTCCATTTTTGTGCCTCCGCTCCGACGCCTGAAACTAAGTATTAGATTTTTTGAAGTCGTGTTACTACTCCCATAATGCATAAACGGATGCGAACCAAGACTCCAAAACACTGTCTTATCTGGAAAACTAATCCAAACCCCATTCTCAGTCAAGTCAAGTCAGTCTAGTCTCAATGTTCTCAGTAGATTTCGTAGTAGTCATTTCTTAATTCGATAATTCTTGGAAATTAATTACCATGTTAAACGTGAGTAAAATACTCTATAAGTCCCCAATATGTAGGTATGTTATATTCTGTAACTAATTTCCTCTTAAAATTGTTATCTAAGTTTAGGTACCCGCTGTTAACATTTACGTCAGAAATCACAATTAATGGGGAAAATGGTGATGAAACTCCTGAACATCCTGTTGTTCCGACACTTCAACTTAAACTAGCTAATATTACAAATAAATGCGAAAGCAATTCTGCCCATCTGTCTTTCTTCATCATTCATTGTTCAGGTCAAATCTTGTAACTAAATTTTAAACCAGTTATTCCCAACAGATTGAGCTGAAATGTAGCATACACGTTTAGATAAATAACGGCATTCTAAATCCAATATGCGGTCTCCCAAAGATGGCGGATATTATGCTTATCAATAAAAGGGATTTGCTGGGGAAAATACGGAACCTTCACGACACATATTTTAAATCTTCTTTGGAAAAAATGTTTTTCACTATAAACTTGTTTCAAACAAAATCACTGAATCGATCGATATGAAGTTTAACAGACCGATAGTCTGGGACCTGAGAAGAACATGGCTACTTTTCATTGATGATCGCAAATGAATGAACAACACGAGCAACAATATTTCTATCCATATTCCTTTAACTGAAGAGAAGCTTGTGGCTTAACAATATCACACGCTTGGGTCGATCTTCAGGTTAAGCCAAGCTTATCTAGGTCGGTCCGTGGTTGGGTGACCATCCATTACATTCCGAGTTACCTCCTTGCCTCGGAAAGCACATTAAGCCGTTGGTCCCGGCTGACATTATTTTGTAGATCTTTGTCTGCAGTCGTTACATGTAGTCAGCGGCCAGAAATTCTAACAACCAATCTAACCAAGGGATAATGTATTACCCAGTACTAACCGTCACTCCATGTCAAATACAGGTATTCAGCTGCATTCGGTTAGACTGAAAGCCGACGGATAGAACCTTTAACTGATGAATATATTTTTTGTGCAGGGGACTGTGTGAATTTTTTGAAGAACCAAGCAAGCCTACTCGATCTCCCTATTTTCGTCAAAGAGTTTGTGCCCAAGAAACCAGTGGTGGTGATAACATGGGAGGGTCTGCAGCCAGAACTGCCCTCTATTCTTTTAAACTCACATATGGACGTTGTTCCTGTAAATGAGGTAAGGGATTTTAAGTTCAATATATTATTATGTTTAGCGATGAAATTTTCAGCTGTTGTTAGTCCAGACTTCGGGGGAATGGAGTAAGATACAGCTTCCCAGTAGGTACTACCATATTGGAATAGAACGGTGGCGATCAGTGCGAGTAATATAGACCCACTAGGTGTTGCCAGTGGCTTCGCCCGCTACAACTCGAAAATTATTCCACGGGGAGATAAAATCGGGATAAAAACTATCTTACGTGTTAATTCAGGTTATAAACTACCTGTGTACCAAATTTTATCCAAATCCGTTCAGTAGTTTTTGCGTGAAAGAGTAACAAACATTCATCCATACTTACAAAATGTCGCGTTTATAATATTAGTAGGAAAGTAGGATATTGCCTGAATGTGCATGCACTAAAGAAATTGTATTGTCATTCGTTGAGCAATTCGTTCATTCACCTCTTGGTTACCATGAGAATCAGGTAGTCACTACGACACAGATAACTCGAAGGGGTTTTTACATTCCGCGATATATATGGTTACTGCTAAAAGAGATCTAAAAGACTTATAGAGCGGAGATTGGGAATTTTCTAATACAAAAAAGTTGATCTCGAACAATTTCAATGTTGACGCATGTAGGTACCTATGCTACCTGCTGACAAGCGGGCGTATGATACCGCCGACTTGTTACTAAGTAGTAACAAGTGTGGGATTACGATTTTCTTCGCCTTGCCTCGTCTATCGCTATAAACATTTAAATATCTTTGTTACTGCTTTATCACGACAAAGTAATTCTTATGTCATTAGCTTGTAAACAATTCTGTTATCAGGACAGATATACTATCAAGGTGGAGACGAATCATATCAGTAAATAAATACTATGTTTACAATCCCTTTAAATGGCACTCTCAAGATAAGTTATAATTTTTTTGTTCGTATTTACTCGTAACTAAAACAACTTCATCGGATATTCAGTAGTTTAGTAACACCTGTTTACCCCTTACAGTTTTACACTTAATTGTGAATCATAATTATAAGCATGTTTTGTCATATCGTCATAATTATGTAGGCATGTTGAAACATCGAGATATCGTATCGATACGTTTAATATTACTGCATTACATACAAATCTTTCGGAACTTCCCAAATAACAGTAAAAACCGCATTCAAGTCAGTATTTTAGAACAACAATGCATTCACACTGACGTGCACAAAAATTACTTTGCCTCTTACTATTTAAAAACATAGGTGTGAAAAAACAAAAAAAATAAGCAAAGAAAATAACAAAAAAAACAATCAAAGAAAATGTATACCTAATAGATTGTATCCTCCCAATTCCAGGAAAAATGGACCTACCCTCCGTTCGACGCAGTCTTGACAGACGATGGATACATCTATGCGAGAGGCACACAGGACATGAAGAGCATAGGAATGATGCACCTAGAAGCTATCAGACGATTGAAAGAAGCTGGAGTCAGGCTTAAGAGGACCGTTCATATATCTTTCGTCCCTGGTGAGTATTTAGCTTATTGCCTGGACATAGGCCTCCGTTCTATGAAAGGGAATGGGCTATACCTAATCCAATACGCCCAGTACATGTTGGTAGATGACACAATCATGTCCTCCAAAGTCCAAGTCACAATCTCACGATGTTTTAATTCACTGTTTTGAGAGTACCTAGTTAATTTTTGATAAGGAAAAAACGATCGTCTTTATTGAGTTAATTTATTTATATCACTGTTTTGTTGCTTTTACTTACTTTAGTAGGTACTGACATTGTGTAAGTAGTTATAAGTAGGTATAGGTAGTATCTTGACGTATCGTATAACAATGTTTGGCAAGCATAATAACACATTAACTCTATAATTTCCTCCTCGTTATTGTAATCAGCGCAAACTCACACTTGTGTCACTTTTTGCTCTTATTATTTTTATGTGACTGGGTTGGGGCTTACTTTTGACCTCAAACTTGCCTTAGGGTCAGAGCTCACCCAGAAGAAGCTTATTTACTCGCGAAGTCGCGAATTAAATAGATTTTAAGCTTAGGATGTATTCTTTGCAACCAGCGATGGTTTAAAATTTATTCCCGTTAAATAATGATCATGTTTTAAGACTGCAGACCTATTATTAACATAATTATGAATATGTTTTATCTTTTCAGACGAAGAAATCGGTGGCATGGACGGTATGGGTGCATTTTCAGAGTCACCTGAGTTTAAGCAGCTGAACCTTGGTTTTGCGTTAGACGAGAGTGCGCCCAACCCGCATCCTACAGAGATCATAGCGTTTTACGGAGAAAGAACATCGAGACGTGAGTATTTCTTTGACGCGTTAAGTTTACAAATACGTCCCACCTAACTTAGGTATTATTTTTTTGCACCAGGGGCGGTTTTGGTAAACATGGCTTGGTTAGATGTGAAAATGTTTGTGGAAGTTTAAAAAACAAGGAAGTGCCGTTAGTTCCGTTTATTTGAGATTATATGGAATGACGAAGTAACTTTTATATTAAGCCATTTTCTCATCATCCTCTGCCTAGACTTTTGCGCGACTGCCTATCCGACCTCCACAACCAACGTGTAAAGGCCCGACCGCGCGGACACTACATACTTAAATACCACCACCCACCACTGTCACCAGTAGTGACTCCCAGGATATTCGCAGTCAATTAGTGAGTCACGGGCATAAGAAGCAGCTTGTGGAACTTTACCTACCACAGTAAATCGAAAGAAACCTCTCTTTTGAAATAACATCAAAAGGAGAATGTTGCCCCATTCGTCGCGTTAGCTTTTTCCTAGATTAAAATCAGTATTTTAATGTGAATGTGTCCATTTTAATGGCTGTAGTGTGTGAAATAAACATATTTAATTATATGAGATAATGTCTGTGTAGTAACGGTTAAATACTGTCACATGAGCTAGACAAAGTTCCTGATGATGCAACTCATTTAAGTGTTGTTTGTTATTTGGTAGGTAACTTTTATCAACTTGTAGTGTGAAAAATACGTAACGAATTTCCGAATAATGTCATACTAGCTGATGCCCGCGGTTTCACACGCGTGGATGTTGATCAAATTATATACTAAAACCTTCCTCGAGAACCAGTCTATCCATTAGTGAAAACAGGATGAAAATCGGTGCAGTAGCGTTTGAGTTAATCGCGAACAGAGGCGGAGGCGGCGGAGGACTTTAATTTATACTATGTATCTAGTGATAAGTGGAACGGGTTTTACATAATGGCTAGGTTTTTGCACTAGTAAGGGGCACGTTGTGTCGGATATTGTATTATAAAGTCCTCCTGACCGTTTTCGGTCCCACGGCGGCCAGTCATAGTGGACATTACCATCGGCGCAGGCGATATTTTAGTGGAAAAGTGTATGCAAGCACTGCAGGTGCACTCTCTGTTTCTTTTCTGTCATACGATGCGACGGTAATCCGATACGACCGAAGAGAGATCAGGCGCAAGACCAATGGATTTACGTGCTTTCATACCGCCAACTTCCAAATTCCAGGCTACTCCTGAGAAATTTCTAATGGAAAAAACCCAATAGCACTATTTGCCCGACCCAGGAATCAATACCTGTATATCGAACATTTTATTACCCAGTAATTTGGGTTGTGGAGTTCCGAAAGGCAGTCACGTCACGCCATGTTTAATTATTTGCTCAAATGCGTCCAGTTGGACTGGAAGCCGATCCTCAACATAGTTGTTAAGAAAGGACCATCAGTACCTACCTGATAATTATTAGAACTTTGTTTTGTACTCCAGAAATCATTGTAACGTGTAGAGGTGAACCAGGACATGGCTCCCTGATCCAGCAGAAAAGTACTGCTGGTGAAAAGGTCAGTAATAAATAATAATTAATAAATCTTGCATACATCCAACTAACTTGTACTCAATGCTGCAAAAATTGAAGGCCAGATTTACTATTTTATGCTCAGAGTTTCATTAGGTGATCGAATCAGAAATGAAAACATTCCCAAGAGAATCAAGGTAACCGAAGCAGCCCGAAGAATTGCCATGCTTAGATAAGTGGCAGTTCTGCGAGCATTACAATACTCTCAGAACGGATGGCCGCTAGTGCTGAAAAGTTCTGGAGTGACGACCGCGAACCGAAAGATGTTGCGTTGCGCCGCCTCCCATTAGGTGCACTGTGCACCTGGTGAACGTTGCGGGGATCTGCTAGATGCGGGACGCATGGGACTGGTCAAGGTGGCGACACTTGGGAAGGCCTATGTCCAGCAATGGACGTCTTTCGGCTGAAATGATGACGCGCAGTTATTAGTTGAAAATTGTTTTTTACTTCTTGTTTTTTATGTAGTTGTATGTTTGATTCCCTATTGTTACAATGTTCACAGTTACATTACATTATCGATAAGTTTATGGCCCTTCGTGCTGAGGAGAAAAAGAAGGCCGCAGGGGATCGCTGGTGCGGGCATGTTACAAGCATCAACTTAACACAAATATCGGTAAGTTCTTACTCCAACGATCACAATATCACTTCACAATCTAGACGCTATTTACTAGATTGCCAAATGGCACGGAATTCGTATGAAATTGTATGCGTGTAATAAATGTAATATTATGAGATGAAGTGAAAGTTTGCAACCCTTTCATATCCAGTTATATTCATCTCTGCAAATACTCACATTTTTGGGATTATTATTATGCCTATGACAGTCCCACCATAATTTTTTTGGAGGGTTGGTATTTTGGAAATTATCAAATGACTCCTCCCGCTCTGGGCGGAGCCGAAGGGAGTGTCAGACTTCTACTGACTAAAAACCACCCATGTTCCTTCTTAGCCCTTTGCGTCCGGGGTCTCGGTATGTTTTTCGAACAACCCGCAGCCTCGGCAGGCGTTCGGCCATTATAGGCCCCTGCAATGTTGCTGACATCTCTTTGAGGCGCGCGTGGAACACGAACGCGCCGTCGACACGGCCTGTCGTCGTCATAAGACGGACGGACGGCGAGCTAGCCCATTACTCACCGTCGTGCCGCGTATACGGTGGCGGAGCGTCTCACGCGGCGGCTGGGACGAGAGGTTCTCTCCCTCTCACGTTCCGCCACCTCCGTCGCTAGCATAGTCCCATCCCACCATAAATACATATTGCTGATAATTATCTGGGCCACGAACCCGAAAAGCCTCTTCGCACCATAAACACAATGGATACAATTAATCGTAAAATCGATCTTATCTTGTCTAGGGTGGAGTTCAAATTAATGTGTTGCCTGAGACGCTGTCAATGTCATTTGACATAAGAATCTGCCCCGATGTGGACCACGATGAGTTTGAGAAAATGGTAAGTAAGCAAACTAATTTGTCCTTATAAATTGTATCTTAATGTTATTCTAATGTATGTAAAAGTATCAAAAGTATAGGAATTATTACGGTTGTGTTAAAAATTTTGTCCACATAACTGCCAATAGGAAACGTACCTAGAAGGATAACAACAGCTTTGCCACGTTCGATAGCTGCTATGTTTTCTTGACTACAAAAAATTGGTCAGCAAAGTCGAATGTTAATGTTTGAATATCTGTAGATTTTAAGATGGTGCGAGGAAGCGGGTGAAGGAGTAACTTTCGAGTATTTTGTCAAGAATCCACCAGCTAGGAACACCAAAATAGACGGCAGCGTACCTTTCTGGACCGTCATGAAGAAAGTTGTCGATGACATGTAAGTTGAATTTCAAGATATTCATTGATTTAATTAAAAAGCACCTAAACACCACGCCTGTATCCCCAAAGAGTTAAGCAGGAGTGTACCTACCAATAGGGGCGAGCCTATTGCCATCAACTGGGCACAAATCCAGCTTTGGTAGAATTTCTGATGGAATAACCTATAAACACTTTGAACTACCTAGGAATCGAACCAAAAACCTCAGGCTCAGCAGTCGCGCTTGCAACCACTAGACCAACGAGGCAGTACTCAGTAGAAATAACTACCTACAAGTATTAGGTGTTCGTAATACTTCACTTATATAGGGTGTAAAAGTACCCTTAACGTAAATGAAGGGCACTTGTTCTCCTCACCATTGCACCACTGCGATTATTTTTTTGTTCTAGACCATACCTGGGAACCTCCTAGTTATGGAGATATTGGGGGTCAAAGTTCCAAATTTTTCACAGCTGTTTTTGTAAATACTAGTTTTTCAGGTTATAACTTTACTTAAATTACCTCCATGGCCCGTTTACTATTCAAAGCATCCACTAGCACAATGTTTTAAGACTGCTACTTTGAGTTTTACCGTAAAATGTGATTTTTGACCCCAAAATTCCCAGCAAAAATTTTTGCGTAGGGGTACTTAGATTGATGTAGAGAATGCTTGGTTGACGGGTGTGTGATGGGTTGATTTACACCCTGTATACCTAATAGTACAGTCCCATGTAATAGAGGGCACGCCGAGTCATCAACCGGACACAAATCCGGACTCCTTGACAGCTTTGGTGGAATTTCTGATGGAATAACCTATTAACACTTTGAACTACCAAAGACCTCAGGCTCAGCAGTCGCGCTTGCGACCACTAAACCAACGAGGCAGTACTCAGTAGAAATAACAACCTACAAGTATTAGGTATTCGTAATCCTTCACTTATATATTTACGTCAAAGTTATTTTCCTCAGGGGCTTCTCAATACGCTGTGTGATCTGCCCAGGCGCAACTGACATACGTTACGTTCGTCTCCAAGGTGTACCTGGGATCAGCTTCTCTCCACTCATGGACTCACCGATGCTACTGCACGCCCACGACGAGAAAATACATATAGATATCTTTATGAGAGGAATTAATATTTTCGAGAAAGTTGTTGAAGCTGTGGCCAATGTGTAACTAAGTCCATGTGCAGTTACGTGCATTTTTTTACAGTTATTTACCATTATAGCAGTAATATAAATAAATCAATACATGTATATTTTATTTCAGACAAAGTCCATTTGGTTAGTAAACACACAACTTAGAGACTAGTTTTAGTACTTACTACTGATAAACGAATAAAAATATTATGTGTATACCCTATTCAGTATTCGATTCTCGTCCCAAATATTTAAAAAACTACAACCTTAAATTGTGACGAAATTGTGACATGACGCACGCTCTCCAAAATCTCACTTTATTAGAGGTTTCTTTTTCGCCATTGTCCTACCCCAGTTTTAAAATATAAAGGGAAAAATGGATTATAGCTAAAAGTCATTGACCCGCGCACATTTTGGTGTGATAGGCGCAAGAGTTGCGAGACTTTTCCGATATATTATATTTCGTATAGTTTTTTTCTTTTGGTCATATTTTTGAGTCATGTAAGCATGTTCTATTGCGAGTTTCAATATGTCCCTCATTTATACTAACATACGCTGAAATAGCTGTGATTTTTAAGAACAATGTTTAGTATTGTGCCACAGTGTATCAACAACAAATACATGTCATATACATCTCGGAAGAGACGGATATTCTTCATTTTCAAGATGATCGGCATGATGGATTACCCTCAATGTGGATACCTCGAAATAAGACTCGGTGGTTGTTCAGTACAATGGTTCACATTGGTAATCACACATCGGTTACAAATTAGTAAGGGATGCTCAAGACAAACGATTAAATCAATGACATAGAATGCAGTTCGAGGTTAGCTACAACGCGATCACGACCAACCGCAACGCCGCGCGCCGTCCGCCATAGAAGCCCGTGATGGCCCCGTCATCTTTCACACTCAAGCTATTAGTTCTTCTTTTAATCGTGTGGGCAGTAATATCTAACGACCCAACAAACCCTAGTGTCAGAGTTTCTAAGCCGACTCAAGCGCCTCTGACATGGTTTGACGACCGCCATTTGAAGGCCGGGACCAAAGGCTTATACGTGCCTTCCGAAGCACGTAATCATCTTTTTACCATACAATCAGGTGATTCGAGCCTGCAATATCCTAGCCAAACTGGAAATAACTTTACAAAGCATGCATCCCATGGGAATCGAACCCACAACCAACGGGACACACGGCAAACGCCTAAACCACTCGACCATGGAGGCTACTAAAGGTACTAAAGAGGTTGAACTAAACGACAATAATTGCTTGTCATTCCAGTAGTTCTAATTCTATCCACCTTCAGAGACTACAGTCTCCGACATACGTGTTTTCAGCATAAAGACAATCAACGTTATTAAAAAAAAAAAAAAAAAAAAAAAAAAATCAAACACGTAACTCGCATCCCCAAATACTGAAGAATCTGACACATTTTCAGAGACGATGGAAAGAGCTGCTCTGCACATGTCTGATAGTACTGCTGAATTTTTTACAGATTTATGAATGTATAGATAGTTTACTCTACTTAAAAAAAGACATTAGGTAGCAAAATATATTTTCAGTATGGAATATTATCCCTATCTTAAACATAATAAAGGAAGAGTTTTGTCAATCCGTAAATAAACTCAGAATTCGACATTTTACCTTTCATCCCGTTGCTATCTAAACCATAGACAATCCACTATATTCGTTTGGATCTTGTGTTGAGTAGGTGGCATTGAGTCCTTGCTCGGCAAAATACTCACAGGATATTCTACTGACATGTTCCTATTGAGTATTTTTCTTACTCGTACTTGGTTGATCTTCATCTATAAGAGTGTAATCGTCATTTTTTTTATCTTTAATGGTCTCCTCGTCACTCTTTTCATCTTTAGAAGAAAAGGAAGTGTTCTTATCTTTTTCGATATTTACTCCGAGGGTTGCGTTTTTAGATTCCGTTGATTTTACACTATCTCGATGTGTTCCCTTTTTATCTTTAGGAGTCTCCTCGTCACTTTTTTCATCTTTAGAAGAAAAAAAAGATGAAAAAAAGGAAGTGTTCTTATCAATCTTTTTTTCATCTTTTTCGTAAATTACTCCGAGGGTTGATTTTTTAGATTCCTTTGATTTAACACTTCCTCGATTTGTTCGCTTTTCTCTTTCTTGAGTACTTCTAACATCTGTACCACTTGTTGATAATTTTAGTTGTTCTTCTATCTCTTTTCCTATAAGCTCTGCCAACTTTTTCTGCGCCTCTAATTGAGCATGCTTGAGTTTGGATGTACTTTGGCGATTAACCCTTTCTAATTTCACATTGGTTAAAGATTGCCTGCCGCCCCTACTAAGTTCTGCTAACAGTGACATTGACTGCTTAATACGTCTTTGGGACGCTAGTGTAGGTCGTATGTCTTTGTAGTACTCTTCTATTTCTTGCAATGTCAAGTCTTTTGTTTCTGGCAACCAGAAAAATATGAATACGCAACCTGTAAATTAGTGAACAGAAGTTACACGACGCTTGCTAATCTTATCTTACTATACTATTCTAATGCGAACGTTTGTGAGAATGGATGTATGTTACTAAGACTACAGAGCGAATTTTGACTAAACGTTGTTTATATATCTGAATAACACCTTTATTATTATCATGGATGCAGACCATTATAAGCCTTTTGGGTATATGTGAACTACAGGGCTTCCAAGTAAAGCGATGTGCAGTATGTCTTAAAAAGGACTATTTTAATTGCGGCGGCACGTCGAGAATACCTGCGGGCCTCTAACTGATTGCGCCCCCTCTCTAGATCCAGATAATACTTTATATACTTTACACCCCGTTGACTGGGTTTGACAGTTTTATCATTTTAATAATATTCAGTCACGGACATTACCCAGGTAATTATAACTATGTTTTTCAAGAAACAAACTCACTTATTATGCATGCTTACCTATGAATGAAAATAAACCAAATGCTAAAAACGTATTGGAAACGCCTAAACTATCCAGCATAAATGGTTCCATCTTAGTACTGACAAACATCATGAGGGAAGTTATGGAAATTGTTGCTCCGCCGAGTATCCCTCGAACCTGAAATTTTCATTCAATCATTTGAAATTAAAAAATAAAATACATTAAAACCAGGTATTTTGTTCCTGTTGCATAATTACGTCTACAATTTCACTTCTAACTTGTCAAGTGAACGCCCTCTTATTTTTTTAGTCGCATTACATCGAGAGTTGTTTACTTGCCTCGAATCGAGTCTTATCGATAGATTAGTACTGAGTCGAGTGAGATTGTAAACTAAAACAAGTGTGTGTTTTATTAAGGAATTATTTTTTTGAGCTGTTATTTAAATATTCGAGATGTTATTATGGAATGAGCGGTTCGATAAATAGTTCAGCAGATCATAGCGAGGGGTGCGCCAAATTGTGGAAGGGATCCATAGGTTAGGTTAGGTTAGAACAGTTACCAACTACGCGCGAGCCGAGCGACCGTAGCGAGCGGTGCCGCGGCAGCGGCCGGCAAGTGCTACCTCAAAATTGGTCTTTTTTTCATAGTGCCCCCAAGACGACACTCTGACCTGAATTTCATTAATTTAAGACAAAAATTATTATACCCTTATTACTGCCCACACATAGCCGCTCGTTCAATATTTTTTACCGCCCATTTAATTATTATCCTGCTCAATTATATATTCACTGATCCATTTCATTATTTTTATTACTCATTTTTGTTTACTTTACTGCTTAGTTTTAACTGCTGAACTAGTTATTAAACGTGCCATGTATAATTTTTAACTTACCAAAACCGCTATTTACAACTGCCTCTTTAAATCAGTGCCGTTTTAATATAACAGTGTTGTTCAGCCGTTCTTATGTCAAATCAGCAAGACACATCTAGGCTGACCCCACCGACCTTGGTTAGTGAACGAGACCTTATTTTGATCCCGATAACTTGGGGTTGAAACTGGGTTGGTTTTGAGAAATTTAACTCTGTTTCTTTGGATCGAAATTTTACCTTGACCCCAGTCGATCCTGCAGATATCGACAATATTATCCTGTCCATTAAATCCAAAGCCATGGATTTAATGGATGTGATAACACCAGTCGCCACATGAATATGACGGCTCTCGAACAATTTGCCATGTCATTAACTTCTGCCTTAACTCCTGTGTTTTCCCTTCATTGTGGCAGGAAGCCCATGTTTGACCACTACCTAAAATTTCTAATTCTACTCTTAATAGTTCCTTTTGACGAATTTGTATTCTTCCTTTTTTGTCTTAAGTCCATAAATGTTCTAAAGGCCTGTGTCCATTAATAATCCTCCCTGGATAGCACAGTCAGTATGTTTAGCTCTGACGTGGAGGTATTATTTATAAGCAATTTGCCAATAAAAATATCACCACTTTCAACGGGGCTTTTTCCCCAACAGCTAAAAACCAATACTATTTTGCACTAAAATAAACTGTACTGTAAAATAAACTGTTTGAAGCCAAACATACACGGCTGGTTCCATAAAGGGCCTTGCCATGGTTTGCCTGGCCTTGCTTTTCCATTTTTATTCTCAATATCAAAGTGCATTTTTGCTAAATGTAGTATGGGAATGATGCGCACTGTATATTAACCAAAAGCTATGACTTACTTGTAACGGATATAATTCAAAAGCCATTAGGAATGGTAAGGTGTAGTACCCTAAACTAGCAAAAACCACGTACGTCATTAAAAATATTTGAGGTGACATACTTGGTTTTATCTTAGCCATTAAGGTCAATCCAAATGTGCAACAGACGATAGTCACTCCGATGGCTGAAAAATCACATGAAAGAGTTAAATAATATGAATAGTTTCAATTCGTTCTTCTTTTTAAATTCGGTCTGTTTGCAGCCGATCCCATCATTGTAACAAGTTAGTCTTCATATAATACTACACTACTAACACTGAATTAATGCTTGGCTACAAAAACTAGAATACCTTAAAATAATTAAAATTATAACCTGAAATCAAAGCCAAAGGCCTTCGGCCAAATCTGTAGAGGAGTATTGAAGTGGTTATGCCCGAAAAAATTCTAGCCACGCCGATCAGAATATTACCAGTTTCCACATCAAATGATAATTTTGTTTTCTTAAAAGCAAAAAATGGTTAATTAATGCAGTTTTTAATTTAGGTTAACAGATACCATCACATTCTTAGGACTATGGATTGACAAAAATATGTCATGGAAAACGCAAATTGACACGGTGTGTAAAAAACTAAATAAATTTTCCTACGCTTTATATAGACTATCTAAGATTGTAAATCAAGCAGCAGTACTATTCGCCTATCATGCTTATGTGACGTCTATATACGCTTAGATATGGACTAATTTATTGGGGTAATGCTACAGACAGGGAACTCGCTTTTAGGGCTCAAAAGAAATGTCTTAGAGCTATTTGTGGCATACGTGCCCCAGATAGCTGTATGCCATATTTTAAAAAGCTCAAGATTTTAACCCTTCCTGCCCTTTATATATCTATAAGGTCGCTGCATTCGTAAAATCCAATAGGGAAAAGTTTGGTAACCTGCACTCCCGTCGACATGCCGTACTTTGTCGGCATGTCGACGGGAGTGTAAATAACATGCCCTCAAAAACAGCCCTACTATCTAAAAGTTTTTTCGGAATGTCATCACGAATTTATAATAAGCTTCCTAAGCAATTAAGAGAAATTGAAAACATTAATTCTTTTAAGAAAAAATTAAATGACTTCTTGGTAAATAGACCATATTATACAATAAATGAATTTTTGTCCGACAGACTCGAGTTGAGTTGATGTAAAATTATGTTTATAATTTTTATGTTTTGATGTAAAATATTTTTTTATTACTATTTCAATTAAAATGTTTATTTGAATTAATATATAAATAAAACAAATTGTTTAAAACTATTGTATGCCTAACATGGTGGAGCAGTGCAACCACACATCAAAATTAACACAGTAACAACCTTGTAACCACTGTCTCACAATAAAGATCTTTGACTTTGACTTTGACTTTGACTTTAAGGTATGTGTTGTGTGTTGTAAAATATGAACAGATTCGAAGCCACATTTTATTGATTCATAGATTTAAAGTCATAACTGCTGATATCAAAGAAACTCGCAAGTACAATTCCAAAAGTGACCGAAAGAGTTTTCATCAAGTTACATGCTGTTTAAAAAATGATGGTGTGTATACATGGACTTGCGTAAGGCTTTTGACAAGGTTTATGCAAGAATTACAATTACAAAAAAAGGGTTGTAATAGTATTCTCGGAAATCTGCTGTGTTAGTTAAAATCTTAGATAACAAACTGTGCTGACAGAGTTGTAATGATAGGTTATCATCAATCTACAATTTATGTCACGTCCAGGGTTCTACAGGGATCAATTTTGGGTCTCTTATTATTTACTTTATATACAAATTACATAATTTCTCTACTTTACATGACTTATAAAAATAATATAAAAGTATAAAAAGTGTTGAAGTGGTGTTTACTATTTTAAAGATACTAAGTTCGATGTTCTATTAATACTTAGTAAGTCTACCTAAATTTTACTCAATAACTTAAACAAAACGTAATCAGTTACAGTTAGCTGATTTAAGATGCATTCGCATGCGAAAGAGTTCGATTTCAAGCATACGCTTGAATAAGTATATTTTCTGCTACGTTGACGATCCAAAGCACCCTTTAACATGTAAAATCGAGTGTTAGTACTACCAATATTTAATTTAATTTAATATACAAAAATAAAAATCCGAATATTTTATGCGGAAACGAGAAAAAAATAATAAATTGGAATCAATGTTTACTGGTGTGATTGAACCTTTTCGTGGCACTGCGGTATGTCATAGGGAGCACGATTTTGTAGTTTCGATGAGTGATTTCAGTCACCTTCGGAATTATACTTAAATGTTTTTTTTTGTTTAAAAAAAAACTCGCATACACATGAAACCCAGACCCGAGACAACTGCCGGACATACTAATATTTATTCCGTGCAGGGATTAAACCAGCAACACGCAGCGCAGCAGCCAAGCGCTCAGCCACTACGCCATCCGTGATTCAAAATACGGTAAAATCGTATATTTGTCACAAAAATAAAAGTAAGTTATTTACCTGCAACAGATCAATAGTCCAGAACAAAAGGATAGAAACGCCGGCAGCTTGTGTGATTAACTGGTAAATCATTATCAATGTGAACGGTTTACACGACGCTTTGCTTAATAACAGTCCCAAACAGTCCCTCAACGATAAACTGTGCAAGAAAATAATATTTCATGGAATGAGTCGACGCCTCCCATCGAATAAAATGGCAAAGACACATCACTTTAAGTTGTTTATATTGCATATTTCTAAGCTTCAAACTTCGTTAAGGCTGCGTTCCCACCAGAAACTGGATGTCGAAACAATACAAATTGAAACTAAAACCCAATTACGACAAAAACGGCAACTAAAATAGTTAAACAAGACTTTGATGTTATTTTCTTTCATTTTGATATAGCCGGATTGTCACGTGTCTCTATATATAAGAATTATGAGTCATAATAGCGTAAACGGTGCGCGGCGTCTTGTTTGAACATTTCGGTTTCTAGACTTTGAAAGGCAAGGTAACGAATATATTTTAACCCTGTTCGAGATTCTATGCCTACAAGCAAACAAGAAAAATTAAAAAAAATGGTACATGAAAATAATGGCTTAGCACTGTTATGTATAACAGATACCAGACTTTTTGTCCTTCTGCATACGTCGTGTTACAGAAACCTCCCCTTAACCCAGTGACTGAGCAGTTAAGAAAATAATAAAAAATCATCATTCTCTTGCCCGTATCCCAATTCATTTGGGGTCGGCGCAGCATGTCTTCTTCTTCCATACTTCTCAGTTTCTCGTCATGTCACGAGACACCTCCTTTTTTGCCATATCATTCTTAACACAGTCCATTATAAAAATATTAAATAAGTGATCACAAAATACAACCTACTCACTAAGGTTGTTTTCCTCTTTAAAATCTTTAAGTTGGGCCATTTCTTTTTTAGTGTTATAATTCTTTGCTCTGAACAGCGCTAGGTTCGCCTGTGCTTCCAACTCAGTTCCAGTTTGCAAAATGAAGTAAGGTGTTTCAGGTAACACAATAAATGAACAGAAGTTTAGAAATGTAAACCCGCAGCAGAAGTAGCACAAGTGCTGCCATGATAAGAATTTGCCGAGAGCAGCCTGAAAGACGTAAAACAGAATGTAACTTAACATCTTAAACCAGGCAAAAACGATTGAAGGTAAGGTAAGAGGTGATATATTATTGAACGCAGCGTAAGCTTTAAGGTTCCGTTTGGTGGTTTTATTCTAAACCCTAAGGGTGGGTTGCACCATATTACTATAACGATAACCAAACCGTAACAAGCCATAAAAGCACTAAAAAAGTATAATTTGATGGCTTGTTACGGTTTGGTTATCGTTAAAGTAATATGGTGCAACCCACCCTAACTTGTGTTTTTAGTGAACATGTTCGTGTTGGGCTCCTGTAATAATGATAAAAGCTGTGTCCACATCGAGGTAAGTCCTGCGCTGGACGCGGGGCCAAATTCGTCTAAGGAGTCATTAGAGTTGAGTAGTATGGAGGAATTGCGTTTGTATCAAATAAACACCGTCCACATTTTTATGGTTACGATAAAAATAAATTTAACAATACCGTAATAGTTATTCCTAAGGATATAGCCAGGCTGGGAAGCGCCCCAATCACTCCGCGCATGTTTGGCAGCGCTATCTCAGTACCATAAGCTCTCGAAGGTGCCATGGCCATGCCACATCCAACCCCTGTTAAGGCTCTCGCTATAAATAAAATTTAAACTGCTATTTATAGGACGCTTAAATTACCTAACTAATTCACACAATCCAAGGAAAAAACCCAAGAACCTCGACAACTACCTGAAGAGGCTTTCATTAGGCAACTAGATCAAGGACTTCCATTTGAAAGCGGTACTCCTGGACACGGCTCGTATTATTGAGAATATCCTTTCTCTGGAGCCCTGGTCGCTGGTAGCTTGTATAGTGACACGTACTATACCCAATACCAGTGGGCTACAATCTTTTTACATTTTTGATTGTTAGTTTAAAGACGATTTATAATTAAAATGTATGAAAATTATAACGAAATAAATCAAAGGAAAAATATTACAAAAAAATCGACAACTTGACAACAATCATGTCAAGTTCTTGACATCAGAAATCTGGTTACTCAGTCAAAACGCGTCGGAGGACTCGGTCCGGCACGGCGCAGTTCCGGGCCCCAGTTTAAGCTAGTACACAAATCCGGTTTCTACCCGGAAAGATTATGATGACATACGCCGTGAATACGTCTCTCCCAGTCAACACACACTTCTAGTAACCTTACCTGGCACGGTACGAGAATAAACCGGCTTTAGCGCCGGCGTCGACTGCAAGCTTCCAGAGTACTTCAACACAATTTTCGATGGCATAAATAATTGTGAACAAAAGGCCAAAAAATTAAAAGTGTTACAAACCTATAATAATATCAGTTGCAGTTTCAGCTAGAGCAGTGTAAAGCCATCCAACGAACATGGGTACCTGACAGCAGATCAACGTGTGGCGACGCCCAGCTGAGTCCATCATGAAGCCACTGATCACACAACCAACAGGGATCATTAATGCTACCGAACTGACTGGAACATTAAATAAAAATAAGATAATAAAGTTTTAAAACACATTATCAATCTTTACAAGTGCCTGTTTATAATTTAAAAATTACAGCTTTTTACTGAATGCAATCATGAAATACTTAGAATAAAATAAATATTGTATTTAACTCTGTCGGTCTGTTTGTTCCGGTTAATCAGCTCCTAAACAGCTGGACTGATTATGACGGGAATTTTAGTAGCAGATAGCTGATGTTATAAGGTGCTCTAGGAGTGGTGGATCGACTGTGTTTGCATTCGTATGCAGCTATAAGAAGCTGGACAGCTCCAGATGTACCCGAATCGTCTCCAAAAAGTAAAATTATAGTTTATTTATATAAACACGACGTGTTTCTATAGTCCAACTAAATGCTGGATAAATTATTATTTTCCACAATTGTCACATAATCCAAGGAAGGTTTTCCATGCTTAAATACATATGACCAAGAAGTACAAGCTACGACCCATCAAGTGTTTCTACTTAAGCAGTCCTACCTACCGATCCAAGAGGAGTCAACCACTGTGATTTTTATTTCAGAGTCGGGTCTCGATAGCTTCGGTATCGCAACCGAAGCGAAACCAAAGGCCAATCCAATAGCGAACTGTACCATGTTCACCCAAATGCCATAAAACAGCTGAATCTGGGATGTTTTCGTTAAAAAGCCAGGGTCAAGTTGCGGTTCTTGGTCACAAAAGACTTTACTAAGATTATTCATCTTCAAGTCTTGTCGAATCAATTTGTGGTAGTGTCAACACTATTTTGCTGAATCCCGTTTGACCTGGTTTGACCATCAATTGCACTTTATCGCATAAGCATTGCATCGAAATGTTACCTACAGATAAACAGAGAGAAGAATATTTATATGCAACGGAACAGATAGCTAAGTATATTATGTTATCATTTATCAAACAACTTGGAATACTAATAAATTGTGTGAATACCAACACTATATTTTGTCATTTTTGACAGAACGCATATCACGTGTGCTCGTGTTGATCTTGAGTGCAGAATCTGTAAAGAAGGAGCGAAGAATTGTCTATTATTAAGGTGAAATATGGTTTTATAGTGCCGTCAAGTCAGCTGTTCAGATGGTCAAAATTTGAACTATAGCCACCATTTTCTAAAACATCTATCAGTGTCTGTTTAGTGTGAGAGCAGCCATTTATTTTTCATCGTGAAAAATGCAAATAAAATGAAAAATTTTTTTTTTTTGGTGTGTTTATTTATAATTTCCCCAATTTATTAATTAACTAAGCTGAAGATGATGGTGTATGTCAACCAAATCGTATACTAAAACCTTCCTCAAGAACCACTTTTACAACCACAGTAGTTTTTAAGTTTATCGCGAGCAAACAAACAGACAGACGTGGCGGAGGACTTTGTTTTATAATATGTAGTGATTTAATTTATCTTGACTTGATCTCAATCATTCGAAATGCGAAATTTATTTAGTGCACCCTACCAACAGACAGTTCCTAAAACTAACGCAACAGCCCTATTATGCTACACAAATTATTGTCTTGAATGAATTTTACATTGTAACTCGAAGTAATCCCATCATGTCATCAACATAGGTATTTTTCCTATAGGAAAATTGTGAGGCAGGCATAATCTACCTGCTTTGTTTGTTCGTTGATCTTTTGAAATTGTTCGAATTTTTCGGACTTTTGAAACGGTAACCGTAGTTTCTCTCTATTATAAACACGGTACTTCCTATCAAGTGCCCTCAAGGTGTGTAGGTAACGCCTGCCGGGGCTGCGGGTTGTCGAAAGAGATACCGTGGCCTCGGACACAAAGAGCTAAGAAGGAACATGGGTGGTTTTTAGTCAGTAGAAGTCTGACACTCCCATACCCCTCTGCCCAGAGCGGGAGGAGCCATTTGATGATTTACCACCCTCTAAATAAAAAAAAAGCATATGTAGGTAACCTCCTTATTAACTGTGCTCATAATCATCATCAGCCTGAAGAAGTCCACTGCAGAACAAAGTCTTCTCCAATTTCATATTTAGGTAGATCTTGAGCCAATCTCGGGCATCATTACTGCGTGTAAAAGAAAAGGGTATCGTCATACTTTAGAGTGAAATACAGACCATCATACTGAACCATTTTTTTTGGAGGGTGGGAAATCCTCAAATAACCCCTCCCGCTCTTGGGCAGAGCGGAAGGATGTGTCAGACTTCTACTGACTAACAACTACCCATGTTCCTTCTTAGCCCTTGCGCCGAGGCCGCGGTATCTCTTTCAAACAGCCCGCAGCCCCGACGGGACGATGTTACCCCTAATATACACACTACACCCTTACTGTTGCACGCTGTATATTACGCCTCTATAATGTGTAGCCTCTTCGGGGTTAAAATAAAACTACTCCTTTGTCAACACTTATTACATTTTTATTTCATAAGAAAAGTTATTAGCGAGAACCTCACAATTTAAATGACCAAATGCACGATTTGACTGACTTTCTAATGTAAGGTATTCGATTTCCTCCAAGGTTAGATTCCCACCATGTCGGGTGGTGTTATTGCCCGGAACCGCGGTTTGTGCCGGGTGGCTCGCCCTCTGGGACAAGGAACTTAAACTAGGTAATACTATAGTAACAGAGCGGAGGCGAATGCCGAAAAGCGGGCGCAACGCCAGGCTGTCGCGGCTGACGAAGTCGGCGAGTTGGCCCGACAGGCCCGAGAGCGTCGCTCCGCCAGGACGGCAGATGCGTCGGCGGTGGCGCTCAGTCGGCAGGTGTCGGACGGGCTGGACGTCGTCCTGAAGGTTGCCACTAAGTCGGGCAACCTGAAGGGCACGTTTACGCGTGCCCTAAAGGATGCAGTGGCATCCATCCAGGAGGCGGTTGAGGTCCTCAGCGGCCGCACAACTACGGAGGAGACGGCGAAGTTGTGGGAGGAGAATAGCCGTCTCCGATCCGAGCTGGAGGACCTCAAGCGGCAGTTTGCCGCCCAGGCACCGTCCGTCACGGCCACATCGCCGACCCCGTCGTCGGCACAATCTCCGGCCCCATCGTCGGCCCCTGCACTTGCGGATGCGGAGATCGAAAAGATCGTACGCATCTGCATGGTGCAGTGTGGAACGATGATGGGTGCCAGGCTCGAGGCCATAGAGGCCAGGCTGCTGCCTGCCGAAAACCTCCGTCCACCGCTCGCTGCGGACAGGCGGAGGAAGGAGGCGACAGCGGCCGTGCCAAGAAAAGGCGGCAAGGGGCCCAATAAACCCGCGGAGGGAAGGTCCGCGCCCACTTCCCAGGCGACGGCTCCGAACCCGGCCACCGTTCCTGGACCTCTCACGGAGGCCTGGTCTACGGTGGTCAAAAGGGGCCGCCGCCGCAACAAAAAGAAGACGGCGCCGCCGCCGGCACCTACTGGAGGAGCACCCGCGGCACCGAAAAAGGCCGCAGGACCGCCTAGGGTCAGAGCCCCACGCTCCGCGGCTGTAGTGATCACGCTGCAGCCCGGAGCCATCGAAAGGGGCGTCTCTTATAAGGCGGTCCTCACAGAGGCGAGAGCCAAAGTCGCGTTCCCCGACCTTGGAACACCGTCCGGCTTCAAGCTGAGGCCGGCGATCACGGGGGCGCGGCTGCTCGAAGTGTCGGGTGCCTCCAGCGCCGAAAAGGCGGACATGCTGGCGGCCAAGCTGCGGGAGGTCCTCAACCCGGAGGACGTCCGGGTGTCCAGACCGACGAAGACCGCGGAGCTGCGGATCGACGGTCTGGATGACTCGACCACTCCGGCTGAGGTCGCAGCGGCCATCGCCCGAGCCGGCGGATGTCCGTCTGAGGACGTGCGGACGGGCGAGATCCGCGCCGACCCTGCCGGGCTTGGCGCGATTTGGGTGCGGTGCCCGGTGGCGGCGGCGAACAAAGTCGCCGACAGCGGCAGACTGCTGGTGGGATGGGTTGCAGCGAGGGTCAAACTGCTGCAACCCAGGGCATTGCGGTGCTATAGGTGCCTGGACATTGGGCATGTCCGGGCACGGTGCACCGCCGAAACAGATCGCAGCGAGTTGTGTTATCGCTGCGGTCAGCCCGGCCACAAGGCGGCCCAGTGCTCCGCGGCGCCAAACTGCAGCCTCTGTACAGCTGCAGGGAGGCCCGATGGGCACAGAGTGGGCAGCAAGGCCTGTGGTTCGCCCACGCAGCAGAGAAGGAAGAGGAGGGCTAGGGTTGCAAGGGGCCCTTTACCCCCCTCTCAACCTGCACCCTCTTCGGCCGACTCCCGGCCTAGGATTGGTGCCGTGGAGGAAATGGAGTGTTTATAGAGAAACTATTCCATTTCCTCCAGGGCAATATCAACCACTCTGCCAGAGCTCAGGACCTCTTGCTCCAGAGCATGGCAGAGTGGTCGATTCACGTGGCTGTGGTCGCCGAACCGTATTTCGTCCCACCCAGGGACAACTGGGTTGGAGACCTTGACGGTTTGGTGGCCATCATTGGCGGGGCTCTTGCCAACCCGTCCCGAGGTCACGGCTGGGTAGCCGCCCTCGCGGACGGCATTGGCGTAGTTGGCGCGTATTTTTCGCCCAACAAGAGTCTCGCCGACTTCGAGAATTTCCTTGTCGAGCTGGGCGCCGTCGTTGCCCAACTCCACCCTCGCCCTGTGCTGTTGCTAGGGGATCTCAACGCCAAATCTGTGGCGTGGGGATCTCCGGTAACCGATGGTAGGGGTGAGGTGCTGGAGGAGTGGGCAGTCACCACTGGCCTGGTCGTCCTAAACCGGGGCTCAGTCCACACGTGCGTGCGACAGCGGGGTGGTTCGATAGTGGACGTATCGTTCGCTAGCCCTGCTGTCGCTAGCCGTGTTCGTGACTGGCGTGTCGCCGTGGAGGTGGAGACGTTATCGGATCACCGATACATTCGTTTCGACGTCTCCACCCAGACCGCCGGCGGCCGCAGATCGCGAGCCCCGCGAGCGGACGGCCCGCGCTGGGCGCGCAAGCGCATCGACAGGGAACTTCTCGAGGAGGCCACCATTGTCCAGGCCTGGATCCGGGAGTCGGCAACAGCCGGACCCGTCGACGTCGAACAGGAGGCGCTGTGGTTCCACGGGGCGATGACGCAGATCAGCGACGCGTCCATGCCCCGGGTCCACGCACAGTCAGCGAGGCGCCAGGTGTACTGGTGGTCTACCGAGATCGCACAGCTGCGCGTCGCGTGCGTAGCGGTGTGGCGCCAGTACACCCGATACCGGAGGAGACGTCGTCGGGTCCCTGACGAAGAAGCCGCGCGGTATGAGGTGTACCGTGCGGCGAAGAAGACTCTGCGGCTGGCCATCGGCGAGGCAAAGAAGCGCGCCAGGGAAGAGATGTTGGAGACTCTGGACGGAGATCCGTGGGGGCGCCCCTATCGAGCGGTTCGAGGGAAACTTAGAGCCGCCGCGCCTCCACTTACGGAGAGTCTCCAACCCGAGCTGTTGGAGGAGGTAGTAGCAGCCCTCTTCCCGGCGAGAGCGGAACATATCCCGCCGCCGATGGCTTTGCCCACGGCCGCAGAGTCTACAGAGGACGACGCCATCAGCGTCCCAGAGGTGACACAGGCAGAGATGGGGGCGGCCGTGATGCGGCTCCGGGCCAAGAACGTGGCTCCGGGGCCCGACGGAATTCACGGCCAAGTGCTAGCCCTCGCTCTGAAGGAGCTAGAGCCCTGGCTGAGAGGACTCTTCACAGCGTGTCTTGAGCGGGGCCAGTTTCCCACTTTGTGGAAATCTGGTCGTCTGGTCCTGCTCAAGAAGGCGGGGCGCCCTGCGGACTCGCCGTCCGCGTACCGGCCCTTAGTGCTGCTAGTGGAGGTGGGTAAGCTATTCGAAAGGATAATCGCTGCCCGCCTCCTCGGCCACTTGTGCAGAGAGGGGCCGGATCTGGACGAAAGCCAGTTTGGCTTTCGGCACGGGCGCTCCACCATCCACGCGATATCGCAGGTGAGAGTTCTGGCGGAGGAAGCGGTATCCCGGGGTGGGGTGATGTTGGCGGTGTCCTTGGACATCTCCAACGCCTTCAACACCCTGCCCTGGAGTTGTATCCGGGAGGCACTGCGGTACCATCGAGTGCCTCCTTACCTCCGCCGCATTGTCGGGGCTTATTTCTCGGAGAGGTGTGTCACCTACGTGGGACGTGATGGCGTCGTAAACCAGCACCGCATGTCGTGCGGTGTTCCACAGGGCTCGGTCCTGGGCCCGCCCCTGTGGAACATCGGGTATAACTGGGTGCTGAGGGGCGAACTCCCACCGGGCGTAGACCTGACGTGTTACGCGGACGATACGCTGGTCACCGCCCGGGGGAGTTCGTACAGGGAGGCAGCGTTGCTGGCGACGGCTGCGGTCTCACAGGTGGTGAGCCGCATCCGAAGCCTAGGCCTGGAGGTGGCCCTCAACAAGTCGGAGGCCATGGTCTTTCATGGCCCCCGGCGGGCGCCGCCGCCTGATGCCCACATCGTGGTCGGGGGGGCTCGAATTGCTGTCGAGTCTACCATGAAGTACCTGGGATTGGTGCTCGACAGCAGGTGGGATTTCGGCCCCCACTTCCGGCGGCTGGCGCCCAAGTTGTTGGGCGCGGCTGGGGCGCTAGCAACGCTGCTTCCCAATCTGGGGGGCCCGAGCGCCGCCTGTAGGCGGCTCTACGTGGGGATCGTGCGATCGATGGCCCTGTATGGGGCCCCGATCTGGGCGGCTGACCTGACGGCCGGTAGCATAGCTGTTCTGCGGAAACCGCAGAGAGCTATGGCCGTCAGAGTCATCAGGGGATATCGCACGATCTCCTACGAGGCGGCTTGCGTACTGGCCGGATCCCCGCCCTGGGACCTGGAGGCAAAAGTCCACGCGTCACTGCATCAGTGGCGCGAGGAACTGCGGGCGCGGGGCGAAGGGCTGATCCTGGTGGCGGAATGGCGGGACAGGCTCTCACGCCCTACCGCCGGCCTCGATACCATCGAGGCGGTCCGGCCAGTACTCGAGCCCTGGCTCGGGAGAAGGCACGGCTCCCTGTCGTTTCGTGTGACGCAGGTGCTCTCGGGGCATGGTTGCTTCGGGAAGTACCTGTGTCGCATAAACAGGGAGCCGGACGCCCGGTGTCACCACTGCGTCGACTGCCGGGAGGACACGGTGCGGCATACGCTGGCAGAGTGTGCCGCTTGGGAGGAGCCGCGCCGTGCCCTCATCTCAGAAGTAGGCAGTGACCTGTCGCTGCCGGCCGTAGTCGAGTCTATGGTCGGCAGCGAGGAGGCCTGGGACGCGGTGGTAACCTTCTGCGAAACAGTCGTGTCGCAGAAGGAGGCTGCGGAGAGGGAGAGGGAGATTTCTTCCCCACACCCGATCCGCAGCAGACGCACCGGGCGTCGGCGGAGGGCGGATAACGCCCTCTTCCGGCCCCCCTAATTGGGTCCAGGGGCGACGGACTTGGGGACGTCCGTCGCCCCCCACACATCTGGACCCGAGGTGGCGGCGCGAAGTGTTCCACGCGCGCCCCTCTTAGACGTCGCGCGGGGGGAGTCTAACACCTCACTCCTCCCGCCGACCCGAGATTGAGGCCCGCAGAGGCGGGCCGGCACTAGCCGGGGGTCGCGGTAGTATCTTAAGTTCCCGCTTCCCCCGGCGTAGGTGAGAGATGGAACACCGGGGTGGTTTTTAGTCAGTAAACCTGACAGACCCCTCCGCCCCCCCCAGGGCGGGGGACATCCATGAGGATTTTCCACCCCGGAACAAAAAAAAAAAAAAAAAAAAAAAAAAGGTAATACTATAGTAAGGTTAAAACAAAAAAGTTTCAACTTTTATAAAATGAGATAGGTAAGTCCGGTCAGGTTCATGGGATCTTGGTCCAGTAGTGCTGCGTTAATTACAGGTGTCATGGTAATGTTAAAAGGTGCAAGGGACATCGCTTTTGTTCTATGACTTTTGGAAGTTCATAACTTGTAGTCAGCAGTTGATCAATTCCTAAGGAATTTCAAAAATAATTTTTGCGAATTTCACAAACTCGTAGAACAAAAGTTGCTTAGTTAAGTATTCCGAGGCACCACACGAGAGGTTGTGCGTTTATTATGTTACAGCTTGCATATCATTCTACACCTTGTATTTTATTGTGAAGTAGCTACTGTTTCTTTCTATGGAATATATTTGGATAGATTAACGGTCTAATGAGAGGGTTGTTCCCGAACTTTGCAGTAAAAACTGGCATCATTTTCTTCCGCTTCGCCACCTTGTAAATATTCTCTTGACAAGCTGTGAGGACTTTAAGAAGGGTTGACCGGGAAAGTTTGTCGAACTCCACGCCGTCAGCGAATCTCGTTTTATGTATACCTGTTGGGTATAAAGTCAGATTTACAAAGGATCAATAACAAAACAAATCAGTAACTGATTACTGGTAACTGGTTCCTGGCTGTTTACATAATAACGCAGTCAGTAGTCGTGGTTATTTCTTCACGGCGGTGTACACAATATGTGCCATTGTAGTAAGTAGGGAAAAATGGATCGCTAAAATGGCACAATACAAACGAAACAGTCTCCTGTTTCAGCAGTCCTCCTCCAGTCTTAAAACGCCTACCCTTCGACACTCTTCCTAGTTTTTTAGCTGGAAGAAGAAGAAGTGGCGAAAGTAAGTACTAACACACTTTTTTAATAATAATAATTATAATCAAAGTTTTTTCGTCTAAATTTCCGCAGTGTCTTAAGACGAGGGTCTATAACCAGTGTGTGTTGCCAGTGATGACTTATGTCTCAGAGACATGGTCCTTAACTGCTGGCCTCTTAGAGAAGCTCAGAGTCACACCACGAGCCATAGAGAGAGCTATGCTCGGAGTTTCTTTGTGCGATAAGGTCCGAAATGAGGAAATCCGCCGAAGAACCAGGGTCACCGACATAGCTTTCAGAATATGCAAGTTGAAGTGGCAATGGGCAGGCCACATCGTTCGAAGAACCGACAACCGATGGGGAAGGAAGATTCTCGAGTAACGACCACGAACCGGAAGACGCAGCGTTGGTAGACCTCCGACCAGGTGGACCGACGACATCGTGAGAGTCGCGGGCAACCGGTGGATGCAAACGGCAGGCTGCCGTTCTTTATGGCGTTCTACGGGGTTGGCCTTTGTCCAGCAGTGGACGTCTTATGGCTGATGATGATGATAAATCAACGTTTTAATGAACTAATAACATTAAATTACTCACTAACAATCTATAATTCTAGGTAAATAGTAAATCCGTGATAACGATAATAAACATAGTAATATCTCTCTTAATATTAATGATCATATTTTATTTAGTTTTTAACAAACCTTTGACCACCTCGCACAGTACTGTGAGAAAACACAGCAACAGGACCAATTTCATGACTTTGTTGAAGGCACACACATTGCAGACTGAAGTCTTTAATGACTGTTATTAGTTCCGGTAACGATGTAGCTTGTACTATTGGAAACTCGATTAGTTTTCACCATAACGGTTACATTGGATCTTTGGTCAACTGGACCCACTCGAAATGGACCCACGGGATCAGTCGAACAAGTAACACTTTGACGCGGGTCCAGTAGCAAACGGGTCCACCAGTAGCAAGCGGGTCCAGTTGACCAAACACTCGTTACATTAAAGCTAGTCAACCTACCATTAATTCAAAACATTAACCTTTCCATTCGTACGTCTAGTGGTCGCAAGTGTGACTGCTGTGCGTGAGTTCTTTGGTCGATTCCCAGGTCGTGCAAAGTGTTATTGGGTTTTCCATCAGGATTTTCTCAGTAGCGACCATGGTGATTGAATTGGTGCCCCGTTGATGGTAATAGGATCACCCTCTGTTACATGGGAGTTAACCTTGCAGGCGAAATGTGGGTATATTTTTAGACCTACTTCCGACTCACATTTCGGGGATAACAGGCGTGTTGCTATGTTATGTTCAGGTGAGATTTTTATCGCTTTTGCACGTCTTGAATTGAACCACAATTGTGAGTTGTGACTCACAGTCTTGAGTAGGGGTTTAATTCATTCACTTATTGCAACTGTTGTTAAAAAATCAAGCAAATGATTTGGGCTACAGCATAGCTATTCACAAACAATCGAATCGAAACCAAACGAATGTCGTATGTCTATCTTTTTTTGGCATGACTGGAGATTGTTTGTGATTATAAATAGCTATGCTGATAAACAAAACGACACTTGCATGAAATATTTTCTTTATTTTCAATAAATCAGATATGTTCAACATTTACGTTACAGGTAAACTATTACTATTCTAAAACACTATCACAAAATGCTTCACTATTTCATTATATAATAAATTAAACAATAAATAAAATGCATTGTATGCTGAAGACAGTGAAAAATTATAACTTTATTTTACGTTTTATTTAATTATTCAATTGTAAAATACAACAACACGTTTTGGATTTTTTGTAGACTTGCAAAATATTAAAACCACCTCCAGTATATTTGAGGCAAGAATTCTTGTCTTTTTTTAATTACCAAAAAGTGTTGCGTCTTTTCCATAACATAATTTAATTGTGACCACATTTTTGTGACTCAAACATTTATAAAATGGCACATTTATCCGTAGGTATAATATCTACAACAATAGAATTATTCAGACTAATCTTAACACAAACTACAGTATAATACTTTCACAAAATATACAACAATATCTCATCACATCATACAGTTAATCACAACATTTGTTAAAACCCTTTTACAGTATAAGTTTTTAAACTGACATGGTCACTAACATAAACACTGAAAACTGACTTTCTGAATTATATCGGGAACAAAAGGGCAAGATTCAAATGATGAAAAATGATCTATGAAGATGATCCAGCTTCCACATTAATCAAAAAGTAAAGATGATTACTAAAAATATACATTGGAGTAATTTGGGCACGGGCAGGCCATATTTCAAAGTCTGAGCTAATCGCAAATGTAAAGGTACAGCCCCAGCACATCAACCTATCCGAAACTGGCAGATTTTCCCAATTAACCTTGAACCTACTGCTTTAGCGATAAAGTTGAAAATCTATGAAAGAAATTTGACGGATTGTAGTAGCTTGATCTACTGGCGACTGTACTTCGACTGTTCAAGACGATTACAGATACGTTTGCTACCTGTAGTTTATGAAACAGTCAAGGAAATCAGAAAATATGAGTCAGTATTGCAACGGTAACCTTGCCAGATAAATAGGGCATGTAAAAATGAGTCTTAACCATTACAAAATAGGAACCACCCACACGCTCAGCGTTCATACAATATTAAGTAAATAAAATGCCTTACAATCAAAGGCACTCAGTTTCTCAGTATCTTTAAGTTTACATAATTAGACAATCGTAGATATTTGATATTCCTTTCTTACATTATAATTACAAAAATATTTGGTTCAAGGTATTATGAAAAGTTTTTTACATTGTAGTAATTTCAATCAATTTATTTATTTATTTACAAGTTCAATGAGTTAATACTGTATTTACAGAGAAAATATATGTTAAAAACCACTTACTGATTTAGTTTATTATTGTTACATAATATCAAATATTTAGCAGCTTTGCTGAACTATACGGTAATAGGTAACTCCGAAGAGTATTTATGTACAATTTAACGATTATCTTAAAACATGACACTTACAAAAAACGTACCATTTCGTTAAAATTGAAGAGCTCCCTCTAAAAATGATGTTTAAATTAACAAAACTTTAAACTGCTGATTGCAACTAAAATAATAATATCAGAAAAGGTCCCGTTATCGTACTTGTTCCAATATCCAAAGGTCAGGTTAGTGTTATCAAAGACAGTGCATTAGTCCCACTGTGAAATTCTTCTCCTGTGTTGACAAGAGCGGTTTTCAAAGATTAGTAGGGTACACATGGCTATACAACAAGCCATACATACATTTCTAATATATTATGGCCTCCGGAATTTGGATCTTCCAAATATTTTTTTTTTTTTGGTTTTGTACAGCTCGATTGGTCGTCGTGCCTACAATAATTTTAAGACGGAGCTCGCCAATTCCTACGAAATAGGTACAGCATTCACACATCACATATATCATATCAATCACAACTACTTTGTTACCATCACATCACTTCACGCTGGAGTCAATGTGTTGCGTCTAGTCAAAGATTTTGTTCTGCCGCTGAAGTAATCTTCTATCTCTTGTAGAGACTTTCCTTTCGTTTCAGGGAGGAAGAAGTAGAAGAATGCTATTGCTGTAACAAAAAAAAAATACTTTAACATTTTTACTTAGGTACAAAAGATATCGTTGACATCGGTCTACACTTTTGAGACTAGGGGATTGGACAAAAAAAAACTAATTAGTCCGTCAGATAGAATTCCAAAAATATTTAACACATATTTTTTCTTTTTCACATAAACAAAAAATTAAGACGATACAGTGCTTCGAATACTCGTGAACTCCTCGAAAACGTCACATGTCAGTACATTTTTTACCTACAAATGACGTCACAACCCCCCACTCATTCATCTTTGACGCGTTTTATCTTCGTCAATTTTTATTAATTTGATAAAACAAAAAACACGTATCCAATATTTTTCGATGATCTAACTGATCCGTCAGAGTAATTAGAATCATATTTTTTTGACCCAGTCCGATCCCCGATTACCGACGATGCCACATACTGTCAAAAATCTCGCTTTATTGCCGAGTACATTATTTAATCAAACTTCCATATAACGTTTTGTACTCATAACTTGGTATCGGGGGATTGTCTCCACCGAACCCGGTATCAGATTAAATTAGCCACAGAATAAAGAAAAGAATGAAGAGATT
Organism: Diarsia brunnea; assembly: GCA_949774965.1. Lineage (NCBI taxonomy): Eukaryota > Metazoa > Arthropoda > Insecta > Lepidoptera > Noctuidae > Diarsia > Diarsia brunnea. The sequence goes on from OX459001.1 coordinate 16,955,623, forward strand.
TATAAGAAATAAAATATATTAGAATCCAATGGGGATTGAACTCATTGGACATAATTATATCAAGTAACATAAATACAATAATCATCGGTTGGAAAAGAAGAAGTACACCACACAGTTGTACGAAGCGCAAAAGATACTTACCACAAATAGACATAGTGCCGTACATCCCGAACACACCGTAGTCGTTGAGTTGTGTCTTCAGGAAAGGGAAGGTCTTCACCACGGAGAAGACGGACATGTGCGCCACACACGTGGTCATACCACCCACGATACCACGCACCTGCACGAAAAATAATATTACCATAATATCCCATGCGGGAGTTATTGGGTTTTTCCATCAGAAATTTCTCAGAAGCAGCCACAGCCACTGGGCCTGGATTTGTACCCAATTGATGGCAATAAGCTCGCCCTATTATATAGCACTTAAACATATATCTGGCGAAATGTGAGTGTACCATTAAGTACGCCTCTGTCTGCGTAATAGTACTATTTGATATAAGTGGGGATTTTTTTTTATTGCTTTTGAGGCAGAATTAGAATAATAATCTAAGGGTGAATTTCACCCCGTCGGGGCTGCGGGTTGTTCGCAAGAGATACCGCGGCCTCGACATAAAAGGCTAAGAAGGAACATGGGTGGTTTTTAGTCAGTAGAAGTCTGACCCTCCCTTTCGCTCTGGTCAAGAGCGGGAGGGGTTATTTGTTGATTTTCCACCCGCCAAAAAAAAAAAGGTGAATTTCACCAATGAAGACAGCAGGATAAACCGCGATCAGGAACAGCCCGCATCTTCATTCTTTTATAACATTGGCACTGGCCGGTCTTGAACGTAGTCTAGACGTTCTGAACGCGTTCAGTTTCGTCGGTAAACTCTATCCTAAGTAGGTAATACTAACCTGTGTCGGATAAACTTCTCCAATCATGACCCAGGGTACGATGAGATAGCCCAGCGTGCAGGCGATGACGAAGATGAAGATGCTGACAATCGGGATCCAGGAGTGCTGTACAGGAAGATCGTTGTCCTTCCAGAACTTCACGAAGTACATATACACCGCCAGGATTATCATTGTGATGCCGCAGCCGAGAGCTGAGAACAAAAACACAAGGGTTATATAAAGGTTAATATATAAAAATACTAGCTTATGCACGCGGCTTCGCCCGCGTAGAGTTCTTTGTCCCACGGGATCATAGATCAGCCCGATATAAAAATAATCCTATGTAATATTCCAGGTATGAATTTTCATAATTTCATCCAAATCCGTTCAGTAGTATTTGCTGTTACGGCTCTTTCGCTTTTTCTCTCTCGATTTTCTTCTTTCCTGTCGCGTTTACGACTGGTTTTCAATCGACACAGCGCTGGGTTGACTTTTAATGCTTGTACGTGTAGCTTGCCGAAAAGAGTAGGATTTTGAATGACATGCACATGCGCAGTTTTGGCGTCAACAACCCATTTAGTACTGAGTAATAAGATATAACGCCAATCGGTCACGACTGCCAAAGATCCGCAAATGGTAGCTGGGACCATTGGTTTAACTTGCTTTCCGAGGCAGGGAGGAAACTTGGTAAGTAATACTTCATTACATACCAAGTACATCCAAGGACCAACCTGCACAAGAACTGTCTTACTTCTTCACAGAGACGTCGTTTGGTAAGTACTTACCAGATATGAAGGTGAGTATTCTTCTGCCACATCTCCGGCATAGGACACAGCCGATTACGGTGAATATAACTCGTACAATACCCATAGTTATTGCCAAGAAGTTCTTGTCAAGAGCCGCGCCAGATGCCTGGAACCAAGTGACATTAAATAAGGGATTTGATAGATGTCAGGTACATGCTTTGGTTGACTGTATTACGTTACTCCGAAGTTCGAAATGCCGATGTACGGTATACAGAAAGTTTGTGAGTCCGAATTACGTGAGTCAGAATGTACGCTATGACAAAGTACGATACGATACGATACGAGTACGATATTCAGAATGTTCGTTACTCCGATGTACGTTGGAAACCTAAGGCGGCCTAGATGCTCTGCCGGGGCTGTGAGTTGTTTGAAAGAGATACCGCGGCGCCGGAACACAAAGGGTTAAGAAGGAACATGGGTGGTTTTTAGTCAGTAGAAGTCTGACTGTCTCTTTCGCTCCGCCCAGAGCGGGAGAAGTCATTTGATGATTTCCCACCCTTGAAAAAAAAAAGGTATATTTATATCGGTGCATACGTACTTCAAAAACTTCAATGGCGTAGAAGGTGATGGTGTTGACACCACACCATTGGTAGACGAAGAAGTACACAGCCAGGATGGTGAACGGTTTCAGAGTGGATGGTGACAGCAGAGCCTTGATCGTTTCACGGAAACCATGCAACCTGAAATTATTTGATAACTGTGATTAGTAATGAAGTTTTATTAACATTGTCTGTAGTTATGGTTTAGTCAATATTTGCCAGTTGTGTTTAAGTCCCATGTAATAGGGGCGAGATTATTACTATCAATCAGACATAAATCCAGACGCATTACTGAGAAGTCATCATCTGCCTAGCCTTATCCCAACTATGTTGGGGTCGGTTTCCAGTCTAACCGGATGCAGCTGAATACCAGTATTTTACATGAAGCGACTGCCTATCTGAGCTCCACAACCCAGTTAATACTAGGTAATACGATACTCTTTGGTAAGACTGGATGTCAGAATTTCAGGTCACTGACTACCTGTAACGACTGCCAAGGATCTATATATGGCAGCCGGAGGAAACTCGGTATGTCGGGCGGTCACCCATCCACAGACCGACCTAGGCAAGCACAGCTTTACCTAAAGATCGACCCGAGTGGCAGTTTTTATTTAGCCACGAGCTTCTCAGCATTACTGAGAAGTACCGGATGAAAAGCCCCAATCACACTTTCCTAGGCTTTGAAATCTAACCTAGGACCTGCTGTTCAATAGCCGCGCTTGCGACCAATAACCAGCGAAGCAGTCTGACACGCAGTTTATACCAGTTAGTTAAGGCTATTCATTACAAAAATCAATCGTACTTTATCATAAACACTGGTATTTTACAAGGAGTGACTGTCTATCCGACCTCCACAAACCAGTTAGTACTAGGTATACGATACCCGAAGGGGGGTTACCAAGGTAAGACTTGCTGTCAGACTTTCGGACCACTGACTTCCTGTGACGATTTTCTAAAATGTACAAGTCACTGAAGAACCAACGGGTTAACTTGGTTTCTGAGGCACGGACGAAATTACATTTTTAGGGGGTATGAGGAACAGGGTGTAAAGTTCGTCATCCCCAATAGAAAAGGGAGGATCCTCCGACCAGACGGGTGTTGTGTCTGGCGGGCTAACTGCCCGACATTTCAAGCATTTCTGTCATACCTATTATTGGAATCAAATAAAACAGCTCACAACTTAGGACCCAGTAATATTAATGACAATAATATCCGTGGTGCTAGGCAACTGGGCCTGTCCCAGTTGTATACGTCCCTGTATGCCTATTGGCCTTGTTCTGTTCTGTCTCCTGCTGATATGGAGGGAAGTGGAAATTATGTTTTTCCTACTCCTCCGCTATTCTTTTCTGATTAATTTCGTTGCGGGATCCAAGACAGTTAAATCGTTTCCCTGGGACTTCGTCGAGCTTCATTGTCTCGGCGCTTTTCTTGTGGTCGCCACTGTTGATTCTGACTAACAGGAGTTACAGTGGTTTGGGAATAGTGTGGCGGGCTTGTCCCAATAAAAAAAAAAATAACTGCCCGACATATGAAAGTCGGGATTTTCTAAATACGCTATATGTCGCGGATAAAGTTGATAGCGCGATGTAGAATTTGCCAAATTAGTTCGCATGTGTTGCGATAGATGTCGCTGTCGCCACACATTCACAGATAAACCTAGGCAAGTGGGGCTTAACCTAAAGATTGATCCAAGTGTCTGTTATTATTTAGCCATGTGCTCACACGGGTTTATCATAATTTAAACAACAAGGAAGTTATTGCACAATGACACGCAAACATATATGCATATCTATACTAATATTATAAAGCTGAAGAGTTTGTTTGTTTGTTTGTTTGTTTGTTTGTTTGTTTGTTTGTTTGAACGCGGTAAACTCTGGGACTACTGGTTGGAATAGAAAAACTCTTTTTGTGTCGGATAGTCCATTTATCGAGGAAGGCTTTAGGCTATATAACATCACGCTACGACCAATAGGAGCGGAGCATAAATGAAAAATGTTGCAAAAACGGGAAAAGATATTCCTTTTTGAGAGCTTCCGTTGCGTGCGCTGCGAAAACGGTTTAAGTTACGCAAATACCATGTATAAAAGAATTGTTCCTCTTTAAAAGTTCTAAAAAAAAGTCCGCGACAGCATATGTCTATCTTTTAAGATTGACTCACTGTAACCATTTTTTACTATTAAAATGTTAGGTTAAAAAGAATGATATTTTGCGAAGCTTATTTAACCCATATGGTATTAATCTATATCTAAATAAATGTGTTTGTTAGCACAGAAATTTAATATAGAATATTTGTGCCCTTTACTCTATACAGTTTAAACAAATATCTTAGAAGATATCGCAATGTAAAAATATCCGCGTGACAAAATAATTAAGCGCGCGGCAGTCATTCGGTCCGGTGCGGTAGGTTAGTGGGGATTCTGGCCTCCGGGGACTCCGGAGAAATTCATATTCAAAATATTTACTGCACCATAATGTTTACAATGTGTTACTGTATATTTAATAGTAAGAGATACCAATAGTAATTCACACTTTAATAAAATCTAAACTAATATTATAAAGAGGGAAGATACGATTTTTTGTTTGTTACGATTTAACTCAATTTATGTTGACATTTTGTTATAAGCTATATTATGTGACGCAGACGAAGTTGCATGGGTCAGCTAGTTTATTATATAGTCGTATTCACTATTCATATTCACTTTGTATAATAATATCATGAATATTGTTGCGTTTACAGTATTTATCTATACCAGACAAATAAGTTTAGATCGTGACTCTCTATTTATTAACATAACATAATTGTTATTTATTCACTTTGTGAGTAAAATGTTACATATTAATAGTGTAATGGGCAATACAAAGTATTGAATAAGCATTTTTCTTCGTTGAGTTCCGTATAATTGAAATCTTCGATAGAGGGTGTTAGCAATGTCGATGAGAAGAAGCTAATTTAGAATTTCAGGCGTTTTGACTACCGTTGCAATGTTTCTTACTAGTGTGTTTTTCTTTAAACTTTCCCTTCAGTAGGAATTTCTCCTGAATCACTTGAATTGCATAAAAACTTATTTCTTGACTGATACAGGGGTAATTGCACTGATTAATCCTATTTATAAATATTTAACAGTTCCGTATACTTGTTTGTAAACACTACGTAGATATTGTGCTAATACTATAAGCAATCTACTACGTACATGCTTATAATGAAAAACAAAGTTTAATAAGTGCAAATTGTTTGACTTAATATAGCTTTGTTTACCCTAGATTATTTTGTTGTTTTTGTAGTAAATAATTTAATTAGCATTTACCGTTACACGCTGTTTAAATATTAACACAGAATTTAATTAATTATAATATGTAAAATATCGTTCTAAAGTGTGGTTATTGTTATCTCATTTTAGAATATTATTTATTTGAAGTTCGAAATTAGCACCGGGTTATTAGAGGTTTAGGGTTTACCTATAATATGTAGACATTCCCATTTTACCACTTGTAACAGGGGGGCAGGTCTATTGCCATCAATAAACCCGACTACCCTGACTGCTACTGAGAAATGTCTGATAGAATAACCCAATAACAATTTTGCATGACCCGGGAATCGAACCCAGGACCTCAGCACAGCAGTCACAATTGCGACAATCAGACCATCGAAAAAAGAATCCTCAAGCTTGGCAAAAATTAAAAACATCTACTCACGGTTCAACATGATTCTTCTCTTTAAACGCAATCATCTTCTGAATCTCATCATTTAAGTCGCACGTGGGCCCTCTCAGCTTCGCCAGCGAAGTCTCGGCCCTGACCCTCTGATCCTGCTGCAGGAGATAGTTGGGAGTCTCCGGGAGGAACAGCATCCCCAGGAATGAGAGGATCGGTATCGTTGCGCTGATGCCTGCCAGGATGTTCCATGATGTAACACTGCCTATCACGTACTGGAAGAAAGGAAACAGGTATTTAATAATGTGTAAATAGAGAAGGTTACTATTTTTTATACATGTGCTCCTCCAAATAATTATGTATAGTAAGTGCACGGTAGTGGTAACTAAACCAGTATAAGCTAGCCTCTTATTCTATTGCAATTCTGAACCACGCTAGGCTAGCTCAAGCTGAAAGTGTACTAACATGCGGCCTACTGTCCACATCTCACAGAATTGTGTCACTTTTAAGTACAATAAATAAAACAAAATGTATCCTTGGAACGGATAAGCGTACACATGCTCGGGTTGCCCTCATACGGCGCGGCCGGATGGCAAAATCTAATGTACTTTTTGCCCCCCGACTATCCGATCTGCCAAACATGTGTGTAGCAACAATGAATCGACCACTTCAAAAAAACCCTGGTCAACCAATCAATAAACAAACAAAAAATCAACAATCAATCCTCAACCAATCAATCAACTAAAAAAAAAATCATTTCAACACACAATCATTTTTTTTTCTACATTTTCAATCTCCTAAACTATCATTTCTTTATCTCGTTGGTTCCTCAAAATAACCTTTTGATTGGAAAATGAATAGCACAGACACGCCCCCATCCATGTAGGCAATAGAATAGATTATAACCTCATCAATCATGATAATTAATGACGTATCCACTATCAATCAATAGTGTTCCTTACGTATACGTAGGAACCACGTGAAGTTTACACATGTTTACCCCAAAGTGACAAGGTCTAATTTTAAAGAACCAACACTTCAATTATGACACTTAGTAACCCAGGTGACAAGCGTGACTGACTTACCTACGTGAGACGTACAATGATTGATAGTACCAATATGAACTTGCAATTTTGCCCCAAGAATACTAGATTGAATTGGCAAAATTTTATCACATTGTTAATAGTAATACCAGTTTATTGGACATTATTAATAGTTAGTTGTGAAATTCGTGGTTGACAGATTAGGAAAAGTAATTTTCGAGCTGAAAAATTCCATTACGCGGTTAGCATTTTATAAGGTTGGATCTAATGTGTTTATAAGTGTGGTTCTAAGTGTATAAAATATTCTAAATAAGTAAAATAACACTCAAAATTGCAAGTATCTAATAGTAAAGTGGCTCCATGTAAAATACTGGTATTGAGCTGCATTCCGTTAAACGGAAAGCAGACCCCTGTAGTTTTAAGGGTGTAGTATTAGGTACTGCTCAGCCTAACCCTTTTGGGGATTACAGACGTGATGTTATGTTACATACATACATAAACTCACGCCCTTTTCCCATGGGGGTAGGCAGAAACCACAGAACGCCACTTGCTACGATCCTTACATACTCCTTTTGCCTCGTCCACATTCATACATCTGGTCATACACGCACGCCGGTTACGACTACTACGCACCTGTCCTTTCAGAAGAACGGCACCAATAAGATCAGTGTATGTCTTTCTAGGGCGTCCCCTCATCCCCGATCTTTTGTTAATCGACTTTCATTTATCCTCTCCACATGACCGAACCACCTTAGCATACTCTTTTCAATTTTTGTCACTACATCTTCTTTTAAACCGCAACGTTTTCGTATAACCTCATTTCTCAATTTATCATTCAGAGTTACACCACACATGCTTCGCAAAGAACGCATTTCCACAGCATTAATCCTACTTTCATGCTTCGTTTGCCACACCCAACATTCACTGCCATACATAAGAGTAGGCACCAGCACATGTTATGTTACGTATGCACTAATTGTGTGAAAATCCCATTTTGCCAAATGAAATAACATTTTAAAACCAGTCTGCTTACCCCCATGTCGAAAATAGTGTAATATTAAACGCATATGTCAACAATAGGACTTGACAAGCAATTTGGATCTGCGTGACTGCAAGTGCCCATTCTATGCCTAATGAGTTATTGTTGTTTAAAACGCATGCAATTATTTAAAATTCATAAGCACACCGAAGTGGCTTGCATTTTGGCGCCTAACTATCTTATTTATATTTAAAATTATGTTTTGGTGTCTTTACATTAAATTATTAAGTACTAGCGGACGTTACGCGGTTTCACCCGCGTAGTTCCCGTTCCCGTGGGAATACAGGGATGAAAATTTGCCTATGTCACTCGGGGATAGTGTAGCGTAGAATTTTTGAAATCGGTCCAGTAGTTTCGGAGCCTATTCGTTACAAACAAACAAATCTTTCCTCTTTATAATATTATTAGTGAAGATTCATGATCAATTATGGTGATGTTACCAAGTTATTCCCAATTATTACGATAATTATGATTCATGTAAAGTTGGCAAATAATATGCAAGAATTGGCATAAAAGATGATTAGGCATAAAGTTGATAGGGCAGATAAATGACGGTGAATGTCACAACGGCCTTCAACATCAATGTTAACAGAAATTGATACATACGGCCAATTTTCAATTTTGCTTTAGCTTTTTAATAGAAATAATAAAAAAACTTTTTTGCAAAAAAGAAAACCGACTTCAAAAAAAGTGAAAAATAAACTTCAGAAGATAAATCAGCTTCGGATTTTTTAGCCAAAATATAAATAAAAAGGCCCGCGATAGAAGCTATGCAATAGCTTAAAAAGAAAAACATACAGACGAATCGAGAACCTCCTCCTTTTTGGAAGTCGGTTGAAAAAGACAAGTAGTGTGGATATAAATCTATTATGATAAGACCCGTAGGACAAAAAGCTCGCGCTCATCAAGAAGATGCTGGAGGACTTTTCCATGGACAAGTCATGTGATTCTCTCCATCAACTCATGCGCTAATCATGAAGGCTTGCACTCTAATTGGCTACTCATGAACTTTACTAATAGCAGCCGTCACATGTTCGGAAACATCCGCGTAAATTCGCCTATTTCTTGACCATGGTTTTATAATGACCGCATCGTGAGAATATTATGTTAGCTTCGTTTAAAAAGTGCTTGAGTCTAGTAACCTTCGCGTCGCATGTATCAGGCCTATCAGGGGCACACCTGTTCACACTTATATCTAGATAGGTATGTATCAGACCCCAGCGTGTAACACATCATACTCACTCGATTAGACGACAGCTTTTTCGTACTCGACCAATTTATATACACTGATTCATAATTCTCCTGCCCTTATCCCAATTTATTAGGGATTGGTACAGCATGTCTTCTCCTTCCATACTTCTTTATTACTCATCATCCCAGCAGTCACGGTCTCCTTTTGAGCCATATCATCTTACACACAGTCCATCATTCGTTTCGTTGGTCATGCTCTACTCTCATAGCCATCTACATTCATTCTCAGTTTTTTTTAATCTTCTAAATAGTGTAAAATATTAACTGTGTACGCAAAATACCCTGTATGTAAGTTGTTAGTGCCATCTATACCAATAATTTTCTTCAGTACCAGCATACCTGTATCAAGACACCAGTAGATACTCCAACAGACGCGAGAGCACCCAGCATTCCTCTGAGATGTGGCTGTGAGACCTCGCAAGTGTAGACCCTGGCAGGAGCTCCCACCATGCCCGAACCGAAACCGATCATCAGTCTACCTGTAATAATTATTAACAGCATTTCTATCAAGTATTTTTTTATATCCCATAATTCAAGAGGATTTTTTTTTTGCGTTTTTCATACAAAATAATTACGACAACGTGAACGATGACAACGTCGCATTTTCTTAGCTGTAAGAATGTTTGGTTTGAAGAATGAAAAGTTGTTTCCCAGCAACAATTTTCACGTAGGGTTACTTAGTTTGATGTACGGTCAGCAGCAGAAGTAGCTTAACATTTCGGATTTTTAAATCTTTGATGTACAGAACTCCAGTTATTATTTCTAATGCTTCAGAAGATTATTCTTTAAAATATGCCTTACTCTTTAATAACTTGTTAGTAACGAGTAATATCTAAAAAGATTTTATTAAAACACCTGCTTTGAAACTGTGTGTAGTGTCTGTATCCACTTCTGATGCTGACTGTACACGTACAGTCGAACAAGCTAATAAGTATACAGCCAGCTAACTTGCATTTCCTGTTAAGATTATACAGATACATTTAGAGACTGATGCCAAAAGATACAGCGTTTGACATCGGTCGCTTAATGCGCAACACTATAAAAAACAAAATTGTAATCAATATTTTTAGTGTTTTTGAATTATAAAGAACTCGACCTGTATACTTATTAGCTTGTTCGACGTTTACACCCTTTTTTTTTTGGGGGTGGGAAATCATCAAAAAACCCCTCCCGCTCTTGGGCAGAGCGAAAGGGAGTGTCAGACTTCTACTGACTAAAAACCACCCATGTTCCTTCTTAGCCCTTCATGTAGAGGCCGCGGCATCTCTTGAGAACAACCCGCAGCCCCGACGGGGACGTTTACACCCTGTATTATACTATTTTATGTAAGTTTTTCTCAAGTGCTTTCTTCGGCAGTTGTACTGCAACTATTTTACTTACCAACATAAAGCATAGGAACATTCTCCGCAAAAGCGACTATAAGCCATCCGAGTATGAGAGGTATTTCTGTGACGATGAGCGTCTTTCGGCGTCCGATGTGGTCCATCAGGTACCCGCTGACGATGCATCCTATTGGCGTACCGGCCGCGCTAAGACTGGCTGGAACAATCGAATAGAACATGTAAGGTTTCTGTTTAGTGGGCAAAGGTGCTGTACAGCATGGAAGGGGACACTTATGCTAAACGGTTACCTCGTATTAACAAAATACGTGGTAAACGTTTTAGCGTCATCATTTTTCATCGTATTAAAAAAAGAACAGCTGTTTTCTACAAAACTGCAATCAAAATGTATAACACTGATTTTATAAAATTTCTATGAGGTTGTTCGAAATGATGTACAGAATATGTGGGAACGTATACGTTTGGTTTTAGTGTCGGTGTCCTTTAACGTACAGAAACAGAGCATAAATAAAACATATGGCATTTCTTAGCGATTACAGTATGACCGCTTTAAGTGTGCAGTTCCTGGTGGCGCAGCTAGTCAAGAAAATATACATCGATATGTCAAAATTGGTACATTTATTACAAGATAACGATAAGTTGGTTGAAGTGTATTTTTTTTTTTTTTTTTGATGGCAGAAGTCTAACATGTTGATATAGGATTGCCGGAAGCTGCTCAAACACTTACTTATTGTTCAAAGCTATTGAAAATGGATAAAGAAAACTTTGAATGAGTTTAATGATAATTATATTGGCCCTTAAATCAATATTTAGGAAGTATTTAAGGATATTTTTTTTTTCATTCGGTAAATAAAATTGACCCTTGGGCGGCAACAGATATTGATAGTCGTGAAAATAAAAATAAACACACACTTTTTCGTCACAGGAAAACTGTTATCAAAATACCGGCTCATTTCATATATAAAAATACACATTCTTCGAATGTGTATTTTTAGGGATTAGTCACAAATCTCTTTGCAAACTCAAGGCTTAGTTGTTTAAGCTATGTTGAATAATAGGAAGACAATTTTCCCTTCCAGTAATAATCACACTAATATTATAAAGGCGAAAGTTTGTGAGAGTGTATGTTTGTTACTCTTTCACGCAAAAAATACTGAACGAATTTGGATAAAATTTGGTACACAGATAGTTTATAACCTGGATTAACTCACAGGGTAGGTTTTTATACCGATTCTATCATCCCGTGGGATAATTTACGAGTTATAGCGGGCCAACCCGCTGGCGCAAGCTAGTACATAGGTACATAAAGCCTAATACTTCAGAAATACTCACTCAGCTCCACATTATTATGCAAAACATAACACGCTAGCCTATGTACAATCTGTGCCCAGCATTATCTGACCCCTTTTCTCACACTACTTTGTCCTCTTCTTCTTTATACGAGGGGTCAGGTAATGCTGGGTACTGACTGACTCGTCTATGGTAATTTATCTTGTAGTGTTTACTAAGTATAATCTCTAGATTACAGTCGATGTACATGTATAGAGATAAGAATAACTAAAGTAACCAATTATCTAATATCTAAGTGCGTAATAACGCTTCCTGATTACTGATTTAGCTTAGTTTTCCCAATCAGTCATCTTCAGGCTTTTTTTCCGACGTTTTTGCTAAAATTGGCCCGAATGTGGAAAGTTATTGCGTGAAGTGTCTTATCGAAGGTCGTTGTAGTTGTGTACTCATTTAGAGACTAGAAAAGTGTATACCAAAGGTCTAGACAATTTAGAATCGTATTCAAACCGTTTCTTATTTCAAAATTCTCCGACGACGAAGAGTGAACGATCCATTTTGTAATTTAAGTTCCACGCACAATTCGTTTTATTTGATTTCCGTATGCTCTAGATATTTTAATCCTAATTTCCTAATTTTAATTTCTGTTAAATTATGTATTTGTTAGAGCATTTACTTTACCTACTCGATAATATGTAAGCTTCGAGTAACTGTAATTAAGTGTGTATTACAGGACCATGTATTCTGTTGTTATTTAATTTTGTATAACACTAGCGACCCGCCCCGGCTTCGCACGGGTGCGAAATGGATGTTATTATACATGTAAACCTTCCTCTTTAATCACTCTATCTATTAAAAGAAACCGCATCAAAATCCGTTGCGTAGTTTTAAAGATTTAAGCATACATAGGGATATAGGGACAGAGAAAGCGACTTTGTTTTATACTATGTAGTGATTAATATTGAGATGTAACTCCTGGGGTCAATTTTGTGAAAACGGGGTTTTAGAGATGACTTGACTTAACTCTCGTATCCATTACCAATCAAAACAGTAAAAACCAAATACTTACCAATCCAACTAGCTTGATTATCCGTGATAGGAATTTTAGAAGTGGCAGCCTTCAGCTGAGGCAGCGACGTGGCAGAGAAGCCGAAAGCCATGCCCGTATTGATGGTACCAAGGTTGGCAATGAAGGATGCCATCACCTGCCTAAAGGCTGTGCCTCTCCCTTCTTTACTCGCCTTCTTGTTGGGGAAAGGGGTCTTCGTGATGGTGGCTGATACTCCATTCTTGATGAAGGGTATGGAGTCTTTTCTGGAACAAAGATGGTGGATTATTAATATGGTGTGAGATTTTTTACAGAGGATAGCATTTTTTTCCTTTGGGCTGGTGGTATTTTTGTGCTAGTCAGAAGAAAATTTAATGTCTAGATTCAGACAACATGGTACCTATATTTTAATATTTTGATCAATACATTAGAAAAAAAATTCTACATCCAAAAAGCAGTTTTCAGTCAATCATTATTTTCCTGACCACGGGGTCATTTTATATGGATGGGGTCTGCGCTATATATTTTTTTTTTTTTAAACGTGGCCCCGTGGTAAGTATATATATGTTTCTTCTGTATTTACTACAGTTACTCCATATAATGCATTAATTTCATCATTCTAATGGTCATTTCTTTCCTCATAAAATAAAGTAATTACGAAGATAATTCACAAATTATCACCTAAAATACACGTTCATTATAAAAAGCTTATTGTTCAAAAGAACTCTGCGATCGGTGTAAGGGTTATCTTCCCGAGATAAGGAGGCCTCTTCGACCTCATACTTGCGTTAACCCTCACGAGCCAATGATACTCAATATTTCACTATCACCGTAAATATGGTCAACTTCAATACATTATCATGTTAACAAGAACATGATAATTGCCAATATTTTATGATATAAAATAAATAAAATTGTATTTTTAGTAAGTTGTAATAAGTTGTTAACGGGCAGCAATCTGACAGGGTATACACCCTGTCAGATTGCTTAACAAAGAACGAATTTAGGGTGCTTTTCCACCAGAGATGTGCTACGTTGCTATGGATGCGTTTCATATCCATTGGTGCACATAGCTTAGTACTGGTGGAAACGGATTCAACTAAGATATGTTTTTTATATGGAAGGATTCGTGCTATGGATGTGTGCTATGGATGCGTGCTATGGATGCATGCTATGGATGCCTGCTATGGGTCGTCGCGAGTGGTGTAGCTATGTGCAGAGCAGAGTACCCGGAGTAGGCCCGCCTTGCCACTTCCCTACTATCGATACATCGCATAGCTCGAGCTGAGCATTTTCCTCGCACAACTACATTGTGGCGGCGCATATTCATAGCACATCATACACGCACCGCTACATAGGCAGCTTAGTATCAGTGGAAACGGTCACATTGTTTCACAGCTTAGCTATTCTCATTCTCATTCATCCTCGCAGCATAGCTGCTTATCACATCTCTGGTGGAAAAACAGCCTTACCGCGGACATCAGCTAGTAATTGCCATATTACGAATACCTATTATGCATCACGTGTATTAAAACTGCAGTTTTATTTTTATGATAATTTTAATCGTTTGTTGAGAGGAAATTCTTGAGTTAATATACAATGTAAAGGTTTAATTTATTTTAATCGACACGGCGTTAGTTTTTCTTAGATTATAATTTTATTCAGGTTAATGTGTTTTTATCGTCGGATAACCAGTTATACAGTCACGAGCTTAACTAAGTTAACACTTGGCAACATTCAATCGCGAGTTTCTCGCGAAATAACGATTGCAATTTTGAGATAAGTAATACTTAAAGATAATATGGATTTCAAAATATTAATTTTGTTACATTGAAATCAATACAGGTGGCAAAAATTGCTTCTGAACGTTGCTAAGTGTATATTATATTGGTCCTACTGACTGTACTTCTTCATACCAATCTATCCTTTGTAACTACTAACCGCAGATTTTCACGAATCACAAACGTATTTGAACAAGACACCTAATCTTCTGTGACTAACAACTTCTGTGACGAATTTTATCATTCAAAAAACCTATGATTGAGAAATTAAAAAACCATTCATACCAGATGAATGTAAACGAGGCAAAAGGAGTATGTAAGGATCGTAGCAAGTGGCGTTCTGTGGTTTCTGCCTACCCCCATGGGAAAAGGGCTTGAGTTTATGTATGTAATAAAACTAAGATTGAGAATAACTGAAAACTTGCGTGCTAGATAACACGCAAGAAGACATAGATAAGACTAACAATGTTTGTTAAGACATTATTATATCATCTTCGTTTCGTTAACTGTCGCACAAATATCAATTAACGTTACCTAAGATCACTGGGTTATCTAAAATAATGTCCTAATGTTTCGGGTTACTTTGTTTCTAACCAAATTAATTATGGCCGCTGGAAGCGTTAAACTAACGGCCTTGAACTTATTTTTTGCAAGAAAAGTTAGGACGTTTTAGATTGATAAGTACCTAGGTTGAAGAAGGTAGGTTGGTACCTATACATACAAAATGAAGTAATTGTTCCATTGGTACATTGATTATTTTAGCCACACTAACCACGCGATACAGAAAGATTGTCTATTTATTTAAATATTGCTATTTATGGAAAAAACTTAACAAGTACCTAATATATTTTTTCTTATAAGAAATAATCTTAGGTACTATTATGTTTTTTCCGTGATCTGATGGACAAAAGATATATATCTCACCGTTATCTTATTAGCTTGACTAAAATGATACCTGTTTTAATTCCATGAGTTCGTAAAACGTATTATTATTTGACTTATACCATAACTGGCGAAACGTTAGTGTATTATTAAGTACACCTCTGCCTAACCCTCTAACACAAGCGTGAAGTTATGTTATTCTCTCATTTCGCAATCTTCTTTACATTCTAGATACAGCATAATTCCAACCAGCTTTTTTCTACTAATTCAAAGTTTTATTGGTAAATAAAAAGAATACTGGTTCTTAAATTGGGTTATGAGTCCTCCCGAATAAACGCTTCAATGAGGCCATATTGACCCCCTAGAGGGCATAGTAAGCACAGCAGGGGTTAATAATGACGTCAGAGCGAATACGATACTTACTGCCGGTTTCTGAATTGAGTATTTGAAGTTGAATACGTCTCAATCTATACTTAAGTACTACTTAAACATTTTTCCGTTTCTGAATTGAGTTTTTTTAAACTCTGATCAAGATTTGAGTAATCTATCATCATTTATTCAAATTTGACAGAAAGCATGCTTAACTCATGCTTAAGACCAACACTTGCGTTTCTGAAATGAGAAAAACGTGTTTGACTATACTCAAAGCATTATCAACGTCAAGTTATGTAGTTGAACGTTGACACACCAATTTCGGCTACTCAAACTGTGCTCAGTATTATTATCTAGTGATTTTGTAAGTGATTTTGATCGAAATGAGTTACGACGATACTTCCCTGTCATCTCTGGAGATGCCTCAACGCAGACAACCGCGCCTAAGAAGAATAGCAAGACATCGGCCTTTTTTTTTGTTTTTTTTGGGGGTGGGAAATCATCAAATAACCCCTCCCGCTCTTGGGCAGAGCGAAAGGGAGTGTCAGACTTCTACTGACTAAAAACCACCCATGTTCCTTCTTAGCCCTTCATGTCGAGGCCGCGGTATCCCTTGCGAACAACGCGCAGCCTCGACAGGCGTTGGCCCTTGCGGGCCCCTTCCATGTTGCTGACATCTCTTTGAGGCGCGCGTGGAACACGAACGCGCCGTCGACACGGCCTGTCGTCGTCATAAGACAGACGGACGGTGAGCTTGAACACTTTCGAAGCCTTGGATTTCCAAGCAGGGTTTCCAAATTAGCTCCAAGGAGGGTTTCCAAATTAGCTCCAAGCAGGGTTTCCAAAATAGCAGGATCCCTAAGACTACTTAATCTAATAATTTTATATCGTGTTCTTCCACACATGTCTCTCATTATCAACCGTGTACTTCAAATCCTTGACAAGGTCTTCTACTCCAACCAGAAGACCTCATTAGCTGCAATGCACATGCACAAACACGCAAACCCACTGGTTTGTGACTCAGTCGGTCACCATGAATGACAACACTAATACTCTGATGACTTTCCTCCGGCGACGCAGAATAATAAATACTAGATTTTATGGCGATTTTCGTGGCCTACCGTTACTTTTGGCCTTACTTAGGTAATGGCTCAGGCTTGCCCTGAATGCTTATGTAATTTGTTATATGCTTGGACAGTTTTCCCCATAGAAATATAAAAAAATAACAGGTTTTCCCTTAGGTCGTTGTCACTGATAAACAATATTTCAGATCTTTAACCGACTTCTAAAAAGGAGGATATTTTTTATTCGGCGCATGTTTTTTTTTGGTAAAAGTTTTTCTTTTTTTGTTTGTTTTCAATCTAGCCAGTTAGCAATATGATAGCAAGACCAACTGGCTAGACAGCTGATC
Source organism: Diarsia brunnea (assembly GCA_949774965.1). Classification (NCBI taxonomy): domain Eukaryota; kingdom Metazoa; phylum Arthropoda; class Insecta; order Lepidoptera; family Noctuidae; genus Diarsia; species Diarsia brunnea. The sequence goes on from OX459001.1 coordinate 16,972,943, forward strand.
GCCATGTCTGGATTTTGTTGATTTTTGATACTAGTTACCAACCCAAGTTATTCAATATCCCCGCAGGCATCGCCCGGATTATCGTTTAAAGACAAAAGAGGGTGGGATATATCTTAAGACATTTATACAATAACTGCCGGTTTCTGATTTGAGAAAAGTAGCAAATCTCAACTGAGTATTCTCAAATAGATAAGTATATGCTTAAGTTTTTTACGTTTCACAAGTTAAAATCGATTGTCGTCGGGGCTGCGGGTTGTTCGCAAGAGATACCGCGGCCTCGACATGAAGGGCTAAGAAGGAACATGGGTGGTTTTTAGTCAGTAGAAGTCTGACACTCCCTTTCGCTCTGCCCAAGAGCGGGAGGGGTTATTTGATGATTTCCCAATACCCACCCACCAAAAAAAAAAGTCATCGAAAGTGTTTTTCTTTCTTCTTCTTCTTTATCGTGTGGTTCGTGCCTAACCTGGTGTCACAGTTTCTATGCCGCTGACCAAGTAAAGCCGTGTGCTGGATTATAGCCCAATTCCTCTCACAGAAAGATTGAGCGGAGGTCAGTGTTCCAGCAATAGGAACATTATAGGCTGATTATCTATACGATTAAGTACGGATTAGGGAAAGAAATCCAATTAAAGCGTAGATTAGACCTCTAGACTATTTAAGTACCAATGAGTCTCAAAGGTGTGAGGTCAATTGCCACAACAGAGACAATGCCAATGTCGTAGACTCGTAGCTAATAAGATGCTAGACACGATATTTGGAAGTATTCGTACAAATGCGTGTAAACGACTGTTTTACTTACATAACATAATGTCACGCCGTATCCCTAAGGAGTTAGGCCGAGATGTACCTTCATATCGCCAGTTATGATTTAGTGCCATGTAACAGGGGCAAGACAATAAAAAAAAAAGAATTCAGCAACCAGACACTTAACCAGACTCCGTGGCTACTGCTGTGCATGACGTTTTCATCAAATAACCCCTCCCGCTCTTGGGCAGAGCGAAAGGGAGTGTCAGACTTCTACTGACTAAAAACCACCCATGTTCCTTCTTAGCCCTTTATGTCGACGCCGCGGTATCTCTTGCGAACTTTACTATTTAAAGCATCCACTAGCACAATGTGTTAAGAGGGCTACATTGAGTTTTACCGTAATATATGATTTGTGACCACAAAAAAAAAAGTACGTTTCCCAGCAAAAACTTTTACGTAAGGGTACTTAGTTTGATGTACAGAATGCTTGGTTGACAGCTGTGTGATGGGTTTATTTACACCCTGTATACTTATGTATAGCAATCCGCATGAGACATTTTTATCATAAGAACTGGTTTGCTTTCAAGATCACGCCCAAACTAAGATTTTAACAAAACTAAAACAGTGATAACGCTTCAAGAATTAAACCAAGAACTCTGGTTGATAACTGTGTGCATTTTTCATTTGTTTACGACTTTAACTATAATGTTTGCCCTGCTTGTGGCCGTGGCACACTATACTCTTTACTTTATTTACCACCTCATCATATCGCTCTAGTTCCGAAGTTGATGTAAATAAAACAATAATTAGTTTTGTATGATGAGATTATTTTTATTACAAGACTTATTCTTCTGTGTCATCATCATTCTCTTGCCCTTATCCCAATTTATTTAAGTACCGTGGAGCTTTTCTTCTACTTCCATACTTCTCTATTACTTGTCATATCAGCAGTCACCTATACCGGCCATTACATTCTTCACACAGTCCATCTATCATTGCTTTGGTATTCCTCTATTATTTAATAGCCAATTAGCCATTTTTATACATGATCAACATTTTACTCATTCCTCCGCATCTCATCTCCGTACCACGATAACAGATCACCACATACCTTTTCAGTCACTGGTGCCCTTTGTAAACTTCTTACTTATTGTTGTGTGCCTTCAAATTAATTTTACTAGTCAGTTTTTAATTTTACCAATAGTAGTTAAAGTATCTATAAGACAAACAAAAAAGTCATATAGTATCTATCCTGTATCTACCTATGTGTCGTCATCATCAAAGAGAGGAAGCGACACGACTGTCGAAACTGCTTCCAATTGTCCTAATTAATACGTAATTATGCTAACCGGGGAATCGAAGGAGTGGCTTGAATGTCCGATATTACTAGACAACAGTAGGTCAGTTTAGTAACAGTAATTTGAAAGAAGAAAGATCAAGAAAAAAAATCATTGACTAAATAAGTAAACGAAATATAGTAACCGTAGTTTAAGTAGTACTTTAACCAATATGTCATGACAAATAAAATAGGCACTTCATAGTTGTCATGTTTATGATCTCACACAACAACATAAACCGACCATCACCAAAAAACCAATAAACTCGCAAACACAGAAACTTAAATTCTAAAAATTTCGCCCTTACAAACGTTCGAAATCTATTCCCAAAATGATACAGTGAAAAAACTTAAAACAAAACCATATAAATATAAAACCGCGTCATCAAAAACTGAAACAGCACACCCTTAATGAAATGAAAACTGGGCCTTCAGAAAGGTTTTTGCCCAAAACGAAGACAACACAGGCTAAAACCCATGAAGACAAAAGCGAATCCCAAGAAGAAATTCAAGAACTTACATAGTTCCATAATCAGTCACCTGGTAAGGAGGGTCTTTCGCCAGATAAGTGCTCGTCAAGCTGCTCCTAAGTAAGAGACATATATGAATATACAAGCTCTAATACAAAAAAAAAAAGATCACATTCCATATTTGCAGAGGACCTTCTTCTATCGCAAGATTTGTAGGATTACCTGCAGAATTTCTTCTGCATACTTAATGATGATTTTTAGCTGTTAAAAAGTGTTCAAATCTCGATCATCTTCTAGTCCAAATTATATGGGGTTTGCGAAACACGTTTTAATCTTTCATTCTCCCGTCTACAATAATTTAGTTATTTTTCTTTTAAATATTGCACGAAGAATCCGATTTAAATTTAGAGGAAAAATGTTGTTGCATTACCGTAAATCCATCAAGATTTATTAAAATCAAAACTGATTTATATCCATCAAAAATAAAAGCCAAACGAAAGCATATTTAAAATTTTGCAGTTTGTAATGTTTGACGTCAGGAGTTATAAATGGACCAATGTTGGCGCCAATACCAGCCAATGCTATATTGGTGCAAATAATTATAATGATACGTAATTGGCCGTGTTTGTTTGTTTACAATGTGTTAATGTGTTGCGGCGCTGCACGAAACGGCATCACACGACTTTATTATGGAACCCCCACGTGATAATACGTTTATTTGCATAAGATATTGTGTTCTATATTGACTTGAAGTACTGTTAATTTGAAACCTAGCTGCAATAACAACTTCTGTTGTTGAGTAGCGATTTAATAGATGGGATGTATGAATGCAACTAGGAAAGTGAAAGAATAGATTTTGCGAAAGAGAATAGTAGTCAGGCAGTTGACAAGCAGAATAATAAAAGAAAAAGCGGTGCTTAGACCCAAGTAACATGAGACAAGTGCATGAAGATGATGATGATGATGTTCCATAGCTGTAATAAACTATACATTTATTTTGTAACAAAGATTTAAGAAATAATTAAACTTGACCAAACTTAAGGGCTAAGCATATAGGTAAATATAACCAGTCAATTTAAATTATAAATAAGGGTACCGATAGCTGTACTGGTAATTTATATCTTCTCATAAGAAAATAAGAGCAAGAAAATGACTAAAATTACATTATTTAATAATATAATTTAAATCCGACACAGATTTTTCTTTGTGATCGAAATCTACAAACGAATTTGCCGCCTTATTTAAAGGATAGAAAACCTGAATAAATTCTGTTTTTTTCAACACTTTCTTAAACTCACACAGCAAGGACACAGAATGGCAAGTTCATTACAAGATAATGTCCCACTATTTGCCCAACAATACAAGTTTATAAGAGCAGTCAGAAATACGTCACCCTTATCAGTCATACGACACTTATCTAGCTCAAACAAATGAAAATACTCGAATGACTACAACTATTTAATTAGTGTAATTACTTTCGTGTTGATTGAACTTGTTTTGGGTGAAATCATCACATGATTTTTGATCAGATAGCAGTTTACAAATAATCATATATTAAGTAAGTCATTAATTAAGTATGGTGGTTTAGTATTTGACTTTCATCATTATTATCAACTTGGTTTGTAACCCATTGCAGTGATATTTGCCTCGTTTCTAGGCTAATACTTTTTTGCAGTGTTTTCTAGTTTCTTTATGAAAAAATTATGATTTTATACGAAAAAATACTCTAAAATGGTCCGGTTGTTCAACGTCCAACAACTTTTCTAAGAAATGAAAAAGTAGTTTGACTGGTTTTGTACAAAAAATATATAAAACATCGTTCGTATTATCATTCTTCTGAATTCAGTACATCTTTCCCTACATAGTGGTATTTCATTGGTAATTCTAATTAAACAAGAAACATCTGTTCCATACAATCTGACAGTGCAGTACTTTTCTAGGAAAATGTACATAATATACAGAATACGTGTAGGTACCATGAAAAATCATCATTGTAAATGGTATTAAGCAGATTCTTTAACAAAATATATTAATTTTATCTATCTTATTTTTATTTTGCATCACGTAAGAATACTAACGACATCTATGCCCTGAGCAAAAGAAATAATCTCATTATAAAACTAACCACAGTAGCCATTTCTACCACGGTGTTAGTAAAAATACTCCGAATGTCACATTTAAAAGGTCATGTTTTCTAAACCTTGTTAATGTCATGTGGCTACACAAACATGTCACACTATGTTGACCACGATTTGTCGCTCAAAAGCCTTTATAAATTGTTCCTATAGTCTTTTCAAATTTAATTTACCTGTGACTTAAACCGTATGTCGACGAGCATAAAGTTCAATGTCCTGCAAAATTAAAGGTAAAATAACAACGAATGGACTGTAGCTTGCGGTTAAAAAATAAAAGCTATCGAATGACGTCACGGTGACTGAATACGAAGAAAGGTAAATGTGACTTTTATGAACGTTACAACAAAGTAAATAACTTTATTGTAAACAGGGGAAATTCAATATTTAGGGTGTGAAGAACTTTTATCTAATGTTTGTTCACGTATGTTTGGTAGGTAGGTAAAGTTGTATAATTGTATGAAGTAATTACAAACACTGTATGATGAATACTTTATCAAGATATATCTCCACCATTTGTCTTTGCAAAAAGTGAAGATTGCACTAGGTTTACACTGCACGTTGCACTTAGGTATTGCACTTTCGTAGGAAAATGTATTAAATACTGTATTAACAGCGACCGTGACTTTTGAATTAACGGCTCTGCAAACCAACCAAGATCAATTCTCCGCCACATCGATCTTGGATCATCTCCTAAAGATCTAGCTAGGGAACACGTGCGTCGTTCTTTAAATAGCACGAATACGTCGGCTCCTTATGTATTCACGTGCACTACCACTAATATTATTTACAATCGCATGCCAACTTTTAGGTCATTAACGGGTTCTAAATTCCTTTAGAAGATGGAGTGGAGGAAATTGGAGAAGACGAATATGGGGCTAGCACTAAACGCGTGAGGCTACAATCTGTCTTTCTTTAATAGATTTTCAACTTTATCGCTTAAGTTTTAGGTTCAAGATTATTTGGGAAAAAATTACAGTGTTAGGTAGCTTAACCAATAACTTCCACCAGAGGCTTCGGCCCCGTTTTAATTTTTCTGCCCTTTTGTTATTGTGTTGTATAAGCAATAGATTTTACTAAAAACTTTCATCAAAATCAGTTCTATGGTTTTAGCGTGAAAGAATAACAAACATTCATCCATCCATCGTCACAAACATTGCATATATTTTCAATAGTACTTAGTATATATTGGAGAATAGACCATGCGTTGGTAAGGGTCATAAATCAGACTCGATATTTTGAGCAGCTAATTTTCTTCTTCGAACTTTTAGAGTTGATTCAATAGTAAAAGTTGTTTCTATTGATGAGTATATTTTATCTTTTTTATGCACCTATCACGCGGGAAGGCTATTTAGTTGAATTGTAATGCTTGAAAAGTTAAGAATTCTGTGCAAATAATAATTTGGTGTCATGTTTACAGTGATGAATGAACAAACAAAGAGCGGTAAGAAAGAATAAGATCAGATGAAATGACGATGAAACGCACTTGCGTCACATTTTTTATTCGCGAGAGACATTTGTTTTCCTACGCATTGCATCACGCGATGGTCAAATGTTTTTTCTAAATCGAAATAGCTACTGGTTTGTTCGCTGACGTCGAACGAAACAAATGCGATACGTTATTTCGAAGCATGGTGTCTACTTTCACACACACTTTTGAGTACTTTCAAGTATATAATCAATGGGTAATTTATTTATTTGCCGATATGACGATGATGATATCGCACAAATCAGGAGGGATGGCATTCGAGACATCAAATTTATTTAAAATACCGGCCAAGTGCGAGTCGTACCTACTTGCCCATGAAGGGTTCCGTATCATCATTAATATCGACCAAGAAACAACAAACAAAATCACGTTGTTGTATGTAATAAATTTTGTGTTGACTGTACCTACATTATTGTAGACATCCCAAAAGTACTCCAGCGTAATTTAAAGTTATAAAAGGCTACCAAATGTTGGCGTTGTGCTACCGATTACCTGGAAATACTGAAATGTAGCCATAGTCCGAAACTACTTTTGGACTATGGATACATTTGCGGCTCTTAGAGATTTAAATCTTTAAAGGTATGTATTGCCAGAGCCACTGAGCCAGAAAGTAAATAAAAAATATGCACCTTCCTAACCACTACATTTTGCCGTAAGTGCAAGCTAAAAATAACTGGAGTCGCATTACTTTGGGTACGGCGTGAGTCGCAAAGCGGATACTAGAGACGGCTGCCAAGCCGAAAACTAAGACGTAAAGACTAGGAAATTGTAGTGATTTTGTACGAAATAAATTAAAGTTAAGTGATGACAAAATACGATTCTGAGCGATGGGTTTCTCCCGGTTCGATAAAATTGGGTGACCTTGTTGGTCTGAAAGATTTTCTCATCTTTAGCTGTCCCAACTCTAAATCTATGCCTGGCATCTAAAAGCCGAGACGCTTTTGTCATTATACCACAATCTTATTTTACGGACCATACACTAACAGCAGTCTGCAAAGGCTGGAGAAGATGAAGAAGAGAAAAGTGCAAAAGAAAATACATTTTCGCTAGCTAGCTATCACTTATTAGCTTTCTACGAGAGTAAATTTTAAACTATCAAATTATCAATCAAGCATTGATTATATTTTCGGCAATGCTTGAGTAAATAAGAGTTGACGTATTCTCAAAATAAATTCAATTTTCAAGTTTGTGTTAATTTGAATTATGAAAATCATCATAATTTGTTACCTCATTAACTCACTAATTCCAATAACATTTATCACATTAAAAGCGAAAGAAAACTATATAATCACGTCTATTTATTTGATACATACATACAATCATACGATTTTCCAGTTATTTAATTAATCACGATAAATAAGACCATAAAATCATCGATTATGTGCATTCAGAATTGTGTGGAAATCACAAGGTTAGTATGTATATTAAAATAATCTTTAATAAATAGTAGATAAATAAACTTTAGTCTTAAAAACCAGTCTAAAGTAAATAGATACAAGAGTATAGTAAACGACCAGTACGGAATTGTTGCTCACTCATTTACATTATAAAAAAAACAGAATCAAACACAATTCAATAAACAAATGCAGTTTCAATATGAATGAAGATATTTTATAAGTTAAATTAATGTTCAGTCTACTACAGAAAAAGTATACCTACATCTACTGCTAATTCCAGTTATTTGTGTACCTATGTTTGTGAACCAAAATATTTCTAAACCGCATTCTTTCGTTTTGTAGAGAACCGCTAGAATTTATATGAACATCAAATTGACATCAATGATCGTTGTGAATGCGAGTAGTATTTCGGGATGACTGTATGTTTCAGCTTCAGGTGCCTCTGCCATTACCAACCTAACTTTTGGCAAAGTTCCATAAAATCATTGGGGAATTGTTTACTATTTTTTCTTTCTCGCTAATAGACTAGGAGGAGGTGTAATGTAGGTGTTTTGGGGGCTGTCTTTGTTATTTGGCGAACGAGAACAAATCATTTTAAGATAGTATTGTAATTGCAAAAGATTATCCACGTCTCGGCCAAGAAAACGTACACCCAATCACATACTTTAGCCTTTTTATTTTTTGGAGGTTGGGAAATCATCAAATCACTCCTCCTGCTCTGGGCAGAGCGGTAGTGAGTGTCAGACTTCTACTGACTAAAAACCATCCATGTTCCTTCTTAGCCCTTTGTGCCGAGGCCACAGTATATCTTTCGAACAACCCGCAGCCCCGACGGGAACATGTTTTAGCCTTGAATGAATCAATATTTAATTTATTATATCTACAACTAGCACTTAACCCTTGACTTCTTTTGCAAAAATTTTGATAACTCGGCTAATTTGCAATTTTAGCGTTCTATTGGTGAAAAAAAAAATGAATTGGATTATTCGTTCCGGAGGTAAACCGCGTTTTTTTGATGACTCCTCTCGCTCTAGGTAGAACAGAAGTTAGTGTCAGACTTTTACTGACTAAGACCCATCCGTGTTCCTTCTAATGCCCTTTGCGTTTCAGGGCCACGATGGCTCTTCCGAACAACTGCAGCAACCGGAGATTGCACACTACATACAAACTAACAAACAACCTCTTTATAATATGAATACAGATATAGATAATATTCCCTATTTACCTAATATAAATACACATCCATCTAAGCGTATCGAAAACACAATATTCTGTCAAAATCCGCAAAGATTTGCAGTAAACATGATACAAATCATTCTTGAAACATTTTATTAACACGCTTTTTGATAACATAGATAAGCGTGATTGACAATAGATTATGTACAGTCAATGCCCAGCTTTACCTGACCCCTCGTATAAAGAAGAAGAGGGTAAGTGGTATGAGAAAAGGGGTCAGGTTATGGTGGTCACTGACTGTAAATTATAGTTGTATTTGCCACCCGGTGCCCACATGAATGGCATGGCTGAAACGGATGATGAGCATATCTGCTCATCTGATATCAGTAACAATGAGTTTATGATAGCACGATAGTGGAGTATGGAGTTGTCCATCGGTTTGTTGATAATTAATTTATTTATTAATTCGTGTGAAATTTGACCTAATTGTTAATCTACAGTTATTATTAACTAGCTGTTGCCAGCGCCTTCGCCCGCTACAACTCGAAAATTATCCCACGGGAAGATAAAATCGGGACAAAAACTACCCTATGTGTCAATCCAGGTTATAAACTATCTGTGTACCAAATTTTATCCAAATCCGTTCAGTAGTTTTTGCGTGAAAGAGTAACAAACCATCCAACCATCAGTGAGTCCATCTATCCATTCATCCACAGTTACAAACTTTCGCGTTTATAATATTAGTAGGAGCAGGAAGAAGGATCTGAAGTCGCTGATTAAGGGTGACCACCAACCTGTCGAGGCTGCGGGTTGTTCGCAAGGGATACCGCGGCCTCGACATGAAGGGCTAAGAAGAACGTGGGTGGTTTTTAGTCAGTAGAAGTCTGACACTCCCTTTCGCTCTGCCCAAGAGCGGGAGGGGTTATTTGATGATTTCCCACCCCCCCAAAAAAAAAAAAAAAAAGGGTGACCACCAAATTCTGAATCGCAAACTCATCGACATGCGCATTATTGCTCATTCTGCCCATCGTAATCTATAAGTAGTGCTCAAATTTGGTCTCTAACTATGAGGCTGTGTTGAAGTGGAATTAGGTGGATCATGTCTATTTGCATTACATCGGGACCGATGGGCCAGAGCCGTCACGAATACACCATTCTTCTTCTTCCTCGTGTTGCCCAAAACTTCGCCAATTTCACGACGTCGTCAGTGGCAGCGCAGAGGTCACTACTGCATATTTATAACAGACTTCTAAAAATAAGGAGGTTCTCTATTCGTGTGTATTTAAGATAAGAAAGCAGGATAGCAGGTGGATCATTGTTTGCGCCTCTCTTACTGTCGCATCTAACTCTCAGTGGGTGACGTTTATGAAAGAACTGCAGTAGATGTCTAGTCCACAAAACCTCTCGTAATTGCCAAGTCTTCAAAGAAAAAAATTAATACCGTCTATATGAAAAGCTCTTATGTATCATCACAACAAAGTTCAAAGATGATGATAATCCATCAGACCTTTTAAGCGCTTTTACGTGGGCAGTCTTGTTCATACCTATGGAAACAATTTAACTATGTATCTATATAATGAATTGTTATGGCTTGTGGCCAAAATGAATGGCATTTACATCGAAATCGGTTTTTGAAATATAGTATAACCGCTTTGGTTGCAGTCCTTCGAAATAGATGAACACTGGCCACCACGCCCAAAAAAGATTGGATGCCATTAAAGTTTTCTTTTTATTTTGTTTTTTTTCCTATCTAGTCAATGGTTTAGCTGGTGGAGTATGCCAGTATCTTTAATATTATCAAAGTGCAACCTCTTTGATTCAAAACTAATTGTTTTTAATTCATGGGTTAAAATTTACGATCAAACCTGAATAGCCTTATCGATGTTTACATCGGTACTTACGTAAAAAATTACGAATCTAATATTATGTCGAAAAGTTGTATGAAACCGTGTTCTCATAAGACATAAATATTCATGTGCTTAGTCAAATGCAGTAAATACAGTTACATAAACGTTTACCAGACTGAAATACAGTATTTTTTTTCAATGTCGAAAATTTTGTCGACTCTCTAATTATGTTTAACGTCTGGCACTGAATTTCATTTCTCATTACCGGTACCATACGTCATACGCAAACCAGTATTTTCGTTGGCTTCGTTTTCGAAACTAAAATAACTTTGCCACACCCACTTTGGTTATGTAAAGCGAGTTTCGTGTTTCCTTGGCTTCATGTTGGCTCCCAAATCGTGACCAACTTTCGTACAAACAAACATGCTATGGTTGAACTGATGTTTGTGCCAATATTGGTCCAGGTTGTTGGAACCAACATCTTGAGCAATGCTTGCCCAATGTTTTTTTTATTATAATCTTTGTGTCTGAAGTACTGAAAAAAGAAATGGGGGTGTGCTTCTGGCTCCGGTTCATATCCGCGTTATATTTAATTTCAATGTCAACTTTTTTCATTTTGACAAAATTAAGCGCCATTTGTTTTTCTGACAGGAAAAATGCAGCGTGGTTTTCTTGTTACAAAAATAATCTAGTCTTGATATTTTTTTTATGTTTGTGTAGTAGAAAACGCGAGCAATCGACGAAGCAATTCTATTGTGACAAAATCAGAACCATTATCGTTAAGAAAACATAGTTATGTTCAATTATGACGTTCTACTAAAATAGTTGGCGTTAGATACACCTTTAAAACATACGATGCATGCCTGCTTCGCGGAAGATTTGATACATTCTTCTTCCTCCATTACTTCCCGATGATTCCTCAACACATTAGTAACCTAGCTATATCTTTGATACACTACGACTACGGTGTAAAATTACAATGTTACAATAGCAAATGAATGTTATAACAAAAAAAAAGTACTTATATATAGCCATTGACTTATATATTACTGCGTAAGGACTGGGCAGACGGCATGTTAAAATGACGCTACAAACGTGGTCCCAATAAGGTCTTTCCTAAGCCGAAGTGAACTAGTCCACGATCGGCTCTCTTCGGGTGCGGTCGTAAATTTTATTAAAAGCTTTATTTATGTTCTATAAACCTCGAAAATGCCACGCCGCTTATACAAGGTTACGTTAACGAGCAGACTACACCAATTCTCTGTATGGCGAACGCGTCGAGCAAATGTTCGGACGACCGTATCTTTAGTTTTTACCTATATCAATGTAATTAGCCCAAAAATTTTAAAACGGTGGAGGAAAACATCGCGAGGAAACCGGTATGTCCTAGAACCAAACATTCGAAGACATGTGACATCTACCAACCCGCACTGGCCCCGCGTGATTCCATTCCCTCTCATAGAGAAACGGCCTGTGTCCCAGCAGTGGGAGCATTATAGGTTTATATGCATAGGTAGGTATGCTAAAAAAATTCCAAAAAATCGTAAGTAATTTCCCAGGCTCGCGATTCCAAATACTAGTCTGATTAATCACTACAAAACGTTGCCAGAAAACCGCTGGACACGACACGAACACGTGATAAAAACATAAATAAACATCTCATTTTGGCGTTTGGCAACCCCAACGGGAACCGACTTTATACAAAGATATAGAATTTGGCGCGAATTTACGCAAGCTCGCGTGATTCTTGAGAACTGAAATATATGTATTTCTATTTTGTTATAAAGGATTACGGAAATATAGGGGCAGTACCTATGAAAATAGACTGAAAAACGGTATGTAGGTATAGTTTCCGAATTTAGGTCATAGGGAAATCTCAAGGTTTATGATGGCAGAAAAAGCTAAGTCCGACCAAATTGACTAAGGAGCTACCTAAGAATTCAAGAAGATTCTTCTCAAAAACCCTTGAGAAAATCTCACATGTGGCTTAAAGTTTGTAAGTGAGTATGCTGTTATTATTTTAAACTCGTACATCAGGGCTCCAGGAATCCAAATGTAAGAAGCGTTTACCACTCTGTGTTTGCCGCTGATGTATGACGCAGAACACAGAGAATGAAACTTCTTAAACCCAGTCCAATCATAGGAAAATACTATGCAATCTTATCCAATGTATATGTGCTCATGCAAATGAATCATCGTTATTGAACCCTGAAGCCCTATTTGCCATAACGTATCTAATTAATACCAATACCGGTACAAGTCATCACTGTCCTATTAGAGAATATATTACTCAATTATTTCCAAGAATTTAATTAATTTAAATCATGTGACAGAAAGGTTAAGTAAATAAATTAAGTAGATTGTCTATAGGTACGGTTTAATCGCTTACATGTGTACGTTTGAATAGAGAAACGCTATTAATATAATGCCATAAAATAAACATAACATCACGCCTGCAATTCATATTTATATCTTTATTTGCATTCCATAATGTAAATTAAAATATCTCCGAAGGTTTAGGGATAGGTGTACCTAATTTGGAACACCCACATTCCGCCAGAGTCCAATATAATAAGAGGCGAGCGTATTACTATCAACCGGACACCAGTGGCGAGGCGTGAAGTATAAGAAAGGGTAAGCCGATGAAATGATGAAACAAAAGAAAAGGGTTTTTTTTTTTTATTTTATTTCTTTTTTCTGTTTGTATAAATTTTTTTTAATGATAAATGATGTTTATTTTTCATTTTTCATTTATCTATTATATATTCTCTTTTGTTTTATATATATTTACTATGCATTTAACATTAGCCGGTGGGAATGGGCTTATAGGCACGCCTCGGTACTGCCGGGCACAAATCCAGGCCACATGGATGCTAAAATGCCAATAACAATTTTCCCGACCTGGGAATTCACCCCAGGACCTTATGCTCAACAGTCACGCTTGCGGCCACTAGACCAGAAGGCAGACTGAATTGTAATATCTTTCACATTGAATCCCACATTAAAAGAAAGAAAAATAAAGGAGACAATCCACCCTCCATACATTTTAGGGTTATTTTCCAAAGTGTATTTTTGTTGGCTTTTGAAAATAACCCAATTTATGGGCGATCTCCTTGATAACCCCGACTCGATGGAAATTCCTTATCTATTGCTTCATAAGTTTAAAGAAGTCGTCTGTTCGTCAACATAAACAACGAAACGAATATTTCTAATTGCCAGAACGAAAGCTGGTGAATGAGTCAGGATACCTACAGAACATGTCTAGGCATAACTCAGTATTCCAATTTTGTGTTTTGACGTCATTGCCAAACCTTTCCTATCAGATAGAGCACTTGAACGTGTTCATTATAACCAGTCATTAATCAATCTACGACTAGGGTTCCCACACGTCTGGGTTTGCCAGACTACACATTAACATAGGCTTTTACCCAGGGGGTAGGCAGCAAACGCCACCTTACTGCAACGATCTTAAAAATGCTCCTTTTGTATCGTCCACGTTCATACATCCGATAATACACTCATTCCAGTTGCTAATTGAGTTAATTACAAACATTTGACCATGTTTGAATATATCTAGCCGTTTAAAAAGAACGATCATCATCATTCTCCTGCCCTCGGGGTTGGTGCAGCATGTTTTCTTCTTCTTCCATGTATTCTTCTGTTGCGATGACCAGTTATGGAGAAGTCTATTACTGGTCATCGCAGCAGTCACCTTCCTCCTAGCCATATTGTTCTACGCACAGTCCAGCCATCTTTTTATTGGTCTTCCTCTACTCCATATCTCTTTATAGCCATCTACATTCTTTCATCATTTTCTTCATTCCTCCGCATCACATAAAGAAAAAAGTAAATATTCGAACTTTTTTGCAAACACCCGGTTTTTTGTCAGCACTTTGTAAAATTTTCAATGGTAACCCTAGCTACAGTTGTCCATCGATTAGATAATCAGTTACCAGTGTACCGCACTTGTGTATTACATACTGTGTGTCTATTGTGATTAATAATGTTTACTTACAGTAGGCGTTAGTAAGATAGCGAAAATGGATCGGAGGTGTGGTGTAAGGTGAAATTGGGTTCGGGGTAGTACGAGTGTTCCATAGTAACGGTTTATGGGAGTGTGAGAATCATTTGTTTTGATTTTTTCCAACAATGTCAGAGTCGGCTTCGAGTCTTACGCAGCAGAATATCATGCACAACCACTCGACTGCCTATCTGACCTCCACAACCCGCTAGGTTAGTACTGGGTAATACGATACCCCTTGGTAAGACTGGTTGAATCGGAATGTAGGGTCTACAGCGAGGAAAGTATGTATGTATATGCGAATGCATATACATTGTAAAATAATGGACTAGATAAATCTTGGTGTAGGTATTTCTGTTTGATCATGACGTATATCAACATTTTTCAGTGAATGAATGAGAATCTAGTGAGTCAGATAACTGTTATGCAACCGAAATACTAATAAAACCAACCGAACTTCCAATCTGCGTGGGTATCAAAAATACTATTTTATTAAGAGTATGTACATTACGTACATTCTTCCAACTAGCAACTACAGTATTTTGAGAATATT
Organism: Diarsia brunnea; assembly: GCA_949774965.1. Taxonomy (NCBI): domain Eukaryota; kingdom Metazoa; phylum Arthropoda; class Insecta; order Lepidoptera; family Noctuidae; genus Diarsia; species Diarsia brunnea. The sequence continues at coordinate 16,988,111 of OX459001.1, forward strand.
TATTTCCAATAATTATTTACTTATTATTTCATGCACTTTTCCAAAATACATTAAGACCAAATCCCCCATAAATTCCAAAGAATCTGACAAACACATTCATCTGCATTTCCACACAATATTAATATATCTGGGATGTGGGTATTTTCTGACTACCCACATTTCAGTTTTTTGCGAACACGTGACTGAAATGTTACCGGCATTGCGCGCCAAAGAACAGGCAAGGTGAAGGGCGGTGGCAGGGAGCCAGCTCTCATTCACCGGCGAATGAACACGTGAACGGTCGACAACCCGACTGGCATTTTGGATTCTGAGAAAACTTTGCGAGTACCCCATTTGTCATCGTAATAGACTTGTTTGGCAACAGTTGGGGTAGATGAAAGGTTTCGTTGACGAACATTTTTTTGTGGGCTCTTTACAAACTTTCACTTCCAAAAGCAGAAACTTTTAGAATCAGACTTTTACTTACTGAATTAAATTCGTTAATGTAGAATAATTTGTGATGAAGATTGAGTAAGGTATCTTGTGGATAAGTCTTTAAAGACTAATATTTGAATTGATATCTAGCGCTATGATAAAAACAAGTGAGGAAAAGCTAGGAAAGCATCGGTAATTCAAAGTCGGCTTTCTTAAATGTAAGAAATAACTGTTAAACGATCAGAGTTTTTGTTTACCCAACTTGATATTTGTGCGCAATAAAACATTCAGTTTAAAATAGCTGGCCCTTGATTCGCTCATAATTATTTATCAGTAAGCAAAGGTCTACGACACTTTATCACACCCTTCACCCCGCCTGCCCTAGACTTGGTACAGACAGTACTTAATAATTCTATAGCACGAGAGTAAAAACAAACCTATTTATGACTAAAAAAGATTCTGACTGACTGACTGATGTGTACTTAAAAGATTCTGACTGACGGACTGATGTGTACTTATAGAAATATTAAAGACCCTTCGAATGTTGAAAATACAAATTTTATATTATTATATTCAAAATTATTTGTTTATAAAAAAAATACATGTCGAATTCAGAATCAGACGACACAGTTGACTCACCGGGTCCAAGTGTATCAGTATTTCACATAGTGCCATTTGGGCAATGATAACTTATCAAAGCCGAGTCCTAGGCACCCGAAATCTTCTTCAGCCGACCCTAAAATAGTTGGGAAAAGGCTAGGCAGATGATAATAATCGGTACATAGATATACTTTTCCTTTCAGCTCAATAAAATCTGACTGCAATAATAAATGATACTATAGTGACCGGTGATCGAATACCAAGTTCTATATTAAATGCATTATCTAATTGACACGTAACATTAATTATTCATAGCAAATAGTAATCTTAATCAAGCGTTGAGAATCAGTCAACAATTCGTGATCGTACCTAATAGCATTTCACTGTGATGATGTCACACACTTTAGATTGTGTCTGTGATAAAAATATCACCAGTCTGGTGATATTTTCGTCACTGTTTTGATCGTACCTATATATAATTTCTATTTTTTTTTTATGCTACACTTTGATATAGTTCAGTACTTATTAAGGTATGTAGTTAATATAAGTCTAACTACGTACATATCTATCGTTACATAAATTAAAGTTTGAATTCGTTTAGCAAGTCAGTCAGTATGACCGCATTTTTCAGCGAACATTATACAGGGTGACAGGGAAATTCGACCTATTTCCTCGAAAAGGGTTTACTTGGGTTTAGTATAGGCCATTAACAAATATTGAAGTCCATTTATCTACAGGTTAGAACTTTATGTTTACCGACCTGTTTAAAAAAACAATCATGAAGGTTCTTGCCGGATTTTCTCCATAGTCGTGCGTTTTCTTGACGTTTTATAAGTGATTTTGAAAATATTTTGATTGTTTGACTGGTAGAGATTATCGTGGAGCATATTAATAAGTTCACCTATGAACAACATATATTTTTTTAAATATGTAATGCAGTTTAGGTAAATAAATCAAAGCCGTGCGAAGCAGAGACGGGTCGCTAGTGTAACTTTAATGAAGCCATTGCGACATTTATCACTCCACAAACAGGTGTAAATTATTTTTAAACAATAAAATCTTTTACAGCATAAGATATCAAGAAATCACAAGTAAACACCTTAGATAATTCGAACACGGTACCTATAGTAGATGCATGAGTACCTACGTAAACTTATTTACTTTAAGCATTTTTATCACGACGCGACGTCAACTTTTATAATTATTTACTCACACTGAAATCTTTAGGATAGTTATTAAATGTGTACAATGTACGTACGCGAAATACTTAAGAACGTCCATGTTTCAAAAGAATTTCAGGTTCTTTGCAGTAAGTACCTACCTATTACTTGGTTTACTAATAGATCTTACATGCTGCTAATAAAATATGAAAGATAGACAAAAAGTCAATTAAAAATACATAAACTAAATATATAAACTCACGCCTTTTTCCCATGGGGGTAGGTACAAACACCACAGAACGCCACCTGCTACGATCCTTACATCAGTTTAAAATATAGCTTCATTTGACTATTGCAATACATACATAAACTAAGCTATTAAGCTGTTGGTCCCGGCTGCTATATATAGATCTTTGGCAGTCGTTACAGGTAGTCAGTGACCTGAAATTCTGACATCCAGTCTTACCAAAGAGTATCGTATTACCTAGTATTAACTGGGTTGTGGAGGTCAGATAGGCAGTCGCTCTATGTAAAATACTGGAATTCAGCTGCATCCGGTTAGACTGGAAGCCGACCCCAACATAGTTGGGAAAAGGCTAGGCAGATGATGATGATGACATAAACTCATACCTTTTTTTAAGGGGTTAGGCACGTTTCTTACATACCTACTACATTTTACTGAATCCATTTCAATACACTATACCTACTTCATTTCATTCATGAACAATACGATCTTTATATATCGATACTAGCGCAGACAATGCAGTCGAAACTGTTTTATTTAGCTATAATATGATAATTTCTGATAATAGAATAATGTTCCTCTGTTGCACTTTATCTATGACACATGCTGCACACACAATAGTGTAACTCTTGTCTCTAACATAAATAAATAATGATGAATTATAATTTTATTATGCAATTGAAACGGGACTTTTTTAGCATTCTTTTTAGGGTTCCGTACCTCAAAAGGAAAATACGGAACCCTTATAGAATCATTCGTGTGTCTGTCTGTCTGTCCGACCATTACCCCCCTCCCCCCGCACCTTATCTACGAAACTACTGAGCCTAAAATTCTAAAAAAAATACAGAAATTAGTTCGACACTTATAGATTACAGGAAAACCTATAAGAAGTCTATGGTGCTAAAATAACATGGAAAATCTCTCAATATCTATTACAATGGTACGGAACCCTTCATGCGCAAGTCCGACTTGCACTTGGCCAGATTTTTATGGTTATTGCCAATATTATTCCTTTGTTGTGTGGATGTCAGAATTTACAACTAGTTAATTAATGTAAGAAAATAATCCCCGAAGCGTTAAACGTGCTATGTTTTGTTTCGATAGTAACGTTTTTAAGTCCTATAATAATAGGGAGCGAGCTTTTTGCCAACAATTGGGTACAAATCCAGACTCCGTGGCTGCTACTGAGTAATTTCTGCCCCTACCTGCTTGTTCCTGCTGCACTGCCCAACCCTTCGGGGATTACAGGCGTGATGTGATGTTTAGTGGCTATTCGGACATCGTGAAATTGGTCCTAAGTATGTTTTTATGTACGTGGCGAGAACTTAAATAAAATTGTATATCTTTAACCACTTTATTCGCTATGATCTACACATCAATGCACATTTTTGTAATATTTTTTCGTTCCACCATAATTCGAATACTTCGGATGAATCTAGAGTGTATCGATTTGTACCTATATGCATACTTACGTACCTAAGATTATAATTATCTATTTGGACAGTCCTCGTGCTCGCTTACCTACTTAGATAACTGGGCTATGATGGATGTAAATAGATTCTAATAGTTCAAGTTACTTAATTTTTACGTTTTGTCAGTAAATTTTTGCAATTTCAGTTAGGACAATATACGACTTTTCCTACAATTCCAATTTTTTTTCGTTAATTATTATTGACGAAAAAAACAGTTACAATAAACTAATAGACTAATAGAAACGAAAAAATAATATTTTATCAATTACATACAATCAATTAATTTGTGTTTATGGGTTTAAATGTTTCTAAACGCAAATACCTACGCACTAACAAAAGAAATAGTCTACAATTTCGAAAAACTTTAAAAATAAATAAAATCTGGTCTAATAGCTTCTGTAACGATGTCACGTACCTACACCGCATTTTCTTTTTCAACCGGCCCAGAAATACGTATGTCATTCGCAATATTATATATTTCTGAACCTCGCTATTTCCGTACGTCTATACTTACTTAACTATGCGATATCGTCAACAATAGTCACTAGTACAGTCACCAGACTAATATTATATATACATATTCATATCAACGTTTTGAACCGAATTTCGCATAGTATCAATACAGTAGACGAAAGTTGCTTCATTTTCAAACGTATATTTTGGAACCCATATTATTATACAGTAGGTAATTATTATAATAATATCAAAGTTGCAATCGTTATTTCACGAAAAATTCGCGTTTAAACTTTGCCAAGTTTATCCATAATTATGCTCGTGACTGTACTTCTGGTATGTTAATTACCAGCATAATCAATCCTAACTAATTAAAATAAATAGTTATTCAGTAGGTACCTTACCTTTAAAAATTACGACATAATTTAATTTTATCACACAACTATCTATTAAAAGGGCATAAAATATACCTAGAAGATATGTTTATTTACATGTCGGTGTTTGCAACATATATTATATATCTATAAATAGGTATGTAAAGAAGTTATCGTCGCGAAAGATACGCGAGTTTACGTAGACTACCCACATTTAGATAATATGTGCGAATCAAAACACAATAACTACAGAAATATTATGTTCCACGATGTCCATTATTTAAATTTAGTATCGCTAATGTTTTGACGTATTTGTATTTTAAACTCTATTCATAGATTGGTATTTCGATCGGTTCAATAGTTCAACCGAAGACACGCATCTCTGATATTATTATCACTTGCTTCGATGAAGGAAAACATCGTGAAGAAACCAGAATGTCTGAGATATTTTTCGACGGCATATAAAGTCAACCCAAAGGCCCATAGGTGCATAAAAACTCTGACACTAGGTTAGGAACTAACCACACGAAAAAGAAAGTAGAAAAGTTCAATTTTAACAAGCACTCAATTAAAATACTCACTTTTCGTCCCCCATTGTGCTAAAATTTCACTTTAGACTAAAAAATAAAAAGTGTATGTACACAATATCACAGGGAATAATTTCACTTATTAATTACTATCACATTATTTATTTAAATAAACTTAAAGGCACTTTATTCGAGTGTTTTCCCGCGCATTTTATTGAGAAGGACGCGTGCGAGCTCCCCCGCTTTCGAGCGCGAACTGACAAGAAATGCGATTTTCCTGCGATTTATCGTTATTTTCTTCTCGCGACAAAGCTCGTCAGTTGAGACGCGATCTTTAATTAACCCAGCAGCTGCGGACAGAAGCCTTTGTCGTGTACTTTCAAGAACGCACTGTAATGGTAAATATCAAATCATTTGACCCTCTGAAATAATTCATTTTGTTATGAAAGCAAATTAAAACACTGAAGATTACAAAATTACAGCATTGTTTCAAAACACTTTTTAACTTTTTACGAGAAAATTGTTAACTCATAATGACAATGTCAACAAAAAAATCGTGACCAATGAGATCTACAATTTTAGTGCCGAACTAAATAATTACTACAACATGCCATTACTAATTCCTCGAGCTTCTCAAGTATCCATCATTTCCAAGTACCCAAAAATAGGTAATAAAAATGTATTAAAAAAAAAGTCAATAACAATCGACACACAACTATCAGGCTCTGTCAATTTTTGGTCGTAGCTCTTAGCGTGCTACGCCGTAGCACAAGCATCCTTGACCGTAGACCCTCTACGAATAATGAGGTTGACGATTACCTAATGACACATGCCTACCGTAGCCAATATTTCATTAACTAAAGTATCGAAACTTCTGGATATTATCAAATCATAGTTCAATATAATTTACCCGTAGACACAACAGGCACGTACAGACGCCAGTACATGAGGCTACCCGAAACTGTAACAAAGCCCAATCAATCTTAAACGTAATACTTTAGCGATAAAGTTGAAAATGGAATAACGGAATAAGACAGATTGCATTTATCATACTTTACATTCAATTAATTTTGTTCGCAAACCAAGGTGGGCTTGAAACTATCGTTTAATAGTTTTGTTTACCTCGTAATGATGGCCAATGGGTAATAAACTGCAGTGAAGTGCAACTGCATTAATTCACGAGAGGAATCGTTAAAGTTATAGCCTAACGGTACGCGTACACTAAAACCGATTCGTCCGTTTTCGGGCGTCATCGGACGGCGTCGGTAGTAGATTCGGTGTACGCGTACCGTAACGGTACGCGTACACCGAATCCGTCATCGGCCGAAGTATGCTCGGGCGTCATCGGCCGATCAAATAAAACGTAAGTAAATGGAAGAGAGCGCATACACTGCTACTACCGACGCCGTCCGATGACGCCCGAAAACGGACGAATCGGTTTTAGTGTACGCGTACCGTAACGGTACGCGTACACCAAATCCGTCATCGGCCGAAGTATGCTCGGGCGTCATCGGCCGAACTCGGCCGATCAAATCAAACGTAAGTAAATGGAAGAGAGTGCATACACTGCTACTACCGACGTCGTCCGACCGATTTTGTTCATTTACTTCATTTACTTACGTTTGATTTGATCGGCCGAGTTCGGCCGATGACGCCCGAGCATACTTCGGCCGATGACGGATTCGGAGTACGCGTACCGTACGTGTACGATTTCCCCGATGCCCATAAGGATACGTAATATGTTTTCTGTTATTAGTCTTATTATTAGGTAAACTTTCAAATTGATAGAACAACAAAGTTATGGAATATCCATTACTTCGATTTTTACACCGTCCAGCTTAGTGGCCTCTCGAGAAGAATAAGTTTTATTTAGACATTCTTCTAACTAAATCCGACAGTCAGCCAGTGACGTAGAGACCACGGAGTGAACGATATTAAAAAAAACGGACTGCCACCTTAATTAACCTAAGGATTATATCCAACTAATTAAGATATTACCAGCAATAGAATCAATCAAAATGTTTTTTGTTATTGCTAATTGGGCCTGCTCTTGACCCGATCATGCCTGATAGATAGCGATAGGTGAAGGTTATGATGGAACGAGCGTGCCCAGAAGATGCCTGTTCACTCTTGTTTTGAAGCCACAGGGGTTATACATAGGAGGGAATACAGGTGCCAGCAGAGAAAATGAACTGAGACCTGGGTTACAGTAAGTGCACTTACAGACAACAACTTGCATATATTAATTAAACTATTATATCGTATGTAAATTACCTTCGATAATACTAAAAAAACATGTTTCAGGAACCTCGGCAATCATAAAGTATTTACTTGTGTTGTTAATTCACAAGTCTTGGTCAACAATGGACACCGTGCAAACACACCAGTGCTAGTTAGAGGCTGGCGACAGTATCTCTACCCAATCATGTGAGGACGGACAATATTTGTTCAGTTGCCACGTGAGGACAGCTGAAATCTCGACGTTACTACGAACAACTTGTTGTTGCAACAAATAAAATCGACTTCAAAGCAGCAAAAAAAGTGAAATGTTACTTTAGATTCCGAACTCAATGAGTTTTGTTTGTTTGATTAAAATAAGTAGTTAATGAAGTGTTCCATTGTAGATCTCCGAAGATCAGTATCAGATCATCATCAAAATTAACGGGACCATCGCGGAATAATATTCTTTAAAAAAAATATGAATCGTCAAAATCGGTTCAAAATTGGCGAAGATATAGCTGAACTTACGTACGTATTATGGCCCATCCTCTGTCAAAGCGGGGCAGCCTGATTCCCAGCTTTGGGCACAGTATAGGCTTATTACGATTTGCCACCGAGTTCCAAGCCGTCAAAACAAGAAAATATATTTATCATTTAATCCTTGTTCACGACCGCTGAACTGAACAAAATTTCCAATCAAAAATCAAATCTGTAACCTCTTACATTAGGTTCCATAAACTCGGGCCTGTGGACCGTCCGTTCGTCTTATGACGACGACAGGCCGTGTCGACGGCGCGTTCGTGTTCCACGCGCGCCTCAAAGAGATGTCAGCAACATGGAAGGGGCAAGAGCAGACGCCCGTCGGGGCTGCGGGTTATTCGAAAGAGATACCGCGGCCTTGACACAAAGGGCTGAGAACGAACATGGGAGGTTTTTAGTCAGTAGAAGTCTGACACTCCCTTTCGCTCTGCCCAGATCGGGAGGGGTTATTTGATGACTTTCCACACCCAAAAAAAAAACGTTTCATAAACTTACCTATGTTTTATTTAAATAATCAGCAGATTAGAAACACCCTACCTATTACTCCCAAATACCTAATCTAGACAAGTAGCCTTAGCCATAACCTATTTCAGTTTACCTTAGGTACTTACCTACTCACCGATAAAAAATACTTTTACTCGCATCCATAACAATAAAATGCACATTCCGGCAATAAAAAAACACTATCTCTTTAAACGAGGCATAACTGACGATCAATGGAATACCATAGACCATGGCCGTCTATTCATAGAGTTTGATAAACCATGAGTTTATGATGCTTGTTTCATGTTGTACCAAACACATAGACGTTCGATTCTTAATCATTTTTGGAGAATTGCCAGCAGCATGATGATGAAATATTGGTGTTTATTTGTCTTTTCAGTTCATCAGTTGAATTATCTGCAGTTCGAAGATGATTTTGAATTTTTTGGCAATGTTTCAAGGGGTGACGCTACTAATGAAAAATAATATTTGCTATTTAATACAAATATGCAGTAATTTTTAATAACAGTATACTTTTTTGTTTTTTCACCTGTTGCTAGTCTTTTAGTAAAACTTTCCACTATTGAAATAAATATGATGCATTATGTTGCCCTCAGTCTGCAAGGTACACTGGCAGGCCGATTCTGAGCTGTATCCCCAAGGAACCGTTTTTTTCTGTTCCTTTGGATATAACTGGCAGCCGACCACAACATAGTTGGGAAAAGGTGAAGTATGTGTGATAGGCAATGATATCCTCGCAGAACAGATCATGTCATCATCAAACTGAGACTAACATTAAACCGCAAATAATACGTGCACACAGTTTTACATACATACATAAACCCACGCCCATTTCCCATGGGGGTAGACAGAAACCACAGGACGCCACCTGCTACGATCCTTACATACTCTTTTTGCCTCGTCCACATTCATACAACATCTGGTTAGACGCACGCCGGTTACGAGTACTACGCACCTGTCACACAATTTTAGTTCCTGATAATTTATCTAGGCAAAGTCTGCCATGAGAGAAGACATCATCTCGATTCATTCACGCACGACACGACGTTTCAATATCGAAGAAAATAGGTCGCGATATATTTTTAATTTGAGACTGTTTTAAATATATAATTATACTTGGAGCTCATGCTTCTTTCTACCTATACAGAAAGTCTCCAAAGTAGCATCGTTGTTGGTTGTTGGTATTTACACAAGAAAACGTTTTGCAATAAACAAAACTGACCTCAATCCTAACTGAAAATATTTAAAAATAACTTCAGCTTCTGAAGTGAATGACTTTTGTTTGTTAAAAGTAGAAGTGAAGTTTTGAAGTCGGTTTTTTATTTTATTTTTCCGCTTTTTGTTCAGAACTTCATCGGAAAACGGCCCACCGTCGAATTCTATCCTTCCAAGTAAAAAATCAGTTCACAATTGTGAAGATATTGTAAACACATACAAAATAGACAAATTGAACCTCCTCCTTTTTTCCTAGAGGGTGAACGACTTTCTCTAACAAAAGTGTGTCCTTTAAGTACATTGTGTCTGTTGAACCCGCGTTTTGGTAAATAATGTTATTACTTATTATATTATCATTATGCTACTGTTTACTGATCTCTGTGTTTAGCCAACTATAATAATAATATTGTCTGCCTACTCATCATAATTTGGTTACACTTGTTTCTTGTAGTGTCAAGAACCTATGATGTTTCAAATATGTATTTACCTTTAATGGACACTATTTTTTTTTTATTTTGTTTGTCTTTCATTGGGTTGTGGAGCTCAAATAGGCAACCGACCCATGTAAAATACTGGAATTCAGATGGCATTTTGTAAGACACAGAAAATTTTCTGTAGCAGCACAGTACGGAGTCAGAATTTGTGCCCGGTTGATGACAATATGCTCGCCCCCTTTTACATGACACTTAGACATAAATGGCGAAACGTGGGTGTACTATTTATTGGATACACGTCTGCTTAACCCTATGGGAATTACAGGCGCTATGTTATGTTATATTACTAAGTCTTCGAACCAACCCCAATCTACTTGGCAAAAGGCCAGCTAGGAAGGCGATGATGATCTTGCAGAGTAAGCAATACCAGTACGAGTTCTTTTGTACAGTCAGACGTTCAAGTAGATTATACAGGGTGTAAATCAACCCATCACACAGCCGTCAACCATGCATTCTGTACATCAAACTAAGCCCCCCCACGCAAAAATTTTTGCTGGGAAACGACTTTTTTTTTTGGTTCAAAAATCAAATTTTACGGTAAAACTCAATGTAGTTAAAACATTGTGCTAGTGGATGCTTTGAATAGTAAACGGGTCATGGAGGTAATTTACGTAAAGTTAAAACCTGAAAAACTAGTATTTACAAAAACAGCTGTGAAAAATTTGGAACTTTGACCCCCAATATCTCCGTAACTAGAGGGTTCCCAGGTATGGTCTAGAACAAAAAAATGATCGCAGTGGTGAGGAGAACAAGTGCCTTTCGTTTGCGTTAAGGGTACTTTTACACCCTATATAGGTAGGTACCTAAGTTATTTCTGAAATAAAAATGTACGTGTAGGTACGTGACGTGTTACATATGGGTATATGTAAAATTATACTACGTCAGTAACTCTGATTTAGGTAATGCTCATTTTACCAGAATTGATAATGCACCTTAACTGCGGTGACAATACCTAGGTTCAAACTGCGTCAAATCAATGATTCACGGTGGGCGTCTTATAAAGGTACACTAATATGTCAACTGTACCTATTTATTTTGCGATCATAAATTCCATTGAATTTAACATAACATAACATCGCGACTTGTAATCCACGAAGCGTTCGGCAGAGGTGTAGGTACCTAACAAGAACACCCACATTTGTAATAGGGGGCGAGCCTATTGCTATCATCCAGAAATCCAGATTGCATGGCTGATACTGAATAATTCCTAGTGGACGAATACAAGAACACTTTGCCCAACTCAGGAATCAAACCCACGCCCTCATGCTCAGCAGTCACTGTTGCGACCACTAGACCAACGTTACAGTCTATTGAATATAAGAAGATAAAATACTAAAATTATTTCCTAAAGAAGATAAGATATAGGTTTCTCATCTTCTTTCTACCACAACTGGGATAAGTCTATCTATAAACAAATAAAAGTAAACCGACACAATTAATAATGCGCGGTGACACATCTGCATCTCTCGTCACGCGCGAAGTCCACAGTGTCAATGGCTGCCAGACGGCTCTTTACGACAGTGTAAGGCATTTGTCACACTGAGGCGAGGAAGCGCCAGCAATAACCAAATAGAAATTTTATCTTGATAGAAATAGAGACCATTCTGACTTTTACAAACTTGTAAATTGTAAGTGGCAGCAACACAACAGCAATCTTGATATTCTAACGGAATAAAGATTAGTGTAATTTTTGTGACAGTGACGCAAAATCAGAGGTAAAATAATAAATAATAATAATAAAAAGTTTATTAGTACATAAAAATACCAGCACAGTACATAGCATAAATATTACATATTTTGTGATTTCGTAAGGGAATCAAAACCTATTATATATTGTACTTCTCGTTAACATAGAATCATGACTTTATGTGAATACTGTAGAAATCAAGAATCAATGTCTTACAGCCCATGTAAAGGAAAAAGCTCTGAAAACCGTAAATATGTAGTTTTCTCTTCGCTTCTCGCTAATCGCCCGCAGCGGGGCAGGAGCCCTACAATAGCATAAATTACGCCAACTATCGCTTCCTGTAGATAGGCCGTCACATGACTGAGCTTTGTGGGCCGTGAGATGAAGAGCCTTATCTTCAGTCTGAGTAAACATAGGGGCTACCTCGTGATGTGATTTGTGTCATTGCAGACCTGTATTTGTTTTATGACCAACTGTGAACCTAGGATTTGATAAGTAGCCAAGTAGTTGAGGCCCGTGGCTTTTACGTCTTGTGAGTAACGAAGATTAAATGGTTCGATGTGCCCCCTCACCGTATTCAGGTAACTGCCTCCGTAGTAGAGTGGTTTAGGTGATGCTTTGTGACCCGGTCGGTGGTCGTGGGTTCGATTCCCACAGGAAGCATACTTTGTAAAGTTGTTTCAGTTTGTCTAGGACATTGCAGGCTTGAATCACCTAATTGATAAAAAGATGATTCCGTGCTTCGGAAGGCACGTGTAAGGAGTCGTTAGACCTCACGTCGGGGCTGCGGGTTGTTCGAAAGAGATAAAGCAGCCTCGACACAAAGGGCTAACTAAGAAGGAACATGGGTGGTTTTTAGTCAGTAGAAGTCTGACACTCCCTACCGCTCTACCCAGAGCGGGAGGAGTCATTTAATAACTATCCAACTTAAAAGAAAGAAAATACTTTCCTATTATGATCTATTTCCCTAAATGGTCACAGACGCTGTTACTATTATGAAAGGTCAATTTTACGCTTTTTAATGCAATTCATATTATGATCTGAATTTATTTTAGACCCCCAGGCCTTTTCCTGCATGTTGGACTATGTTGGCCTTTCTTTGGTGTAGGATAATGCAGGTATCTCGTGGTTTTTTTTTAGTTCTTGTTAATTGCTTCAGTGAAGTAAAACATCGTGAGGAAACCAGCTTGCCTGCATTTTCTAACTGTGAGCTTCATTTCATTCAAATGCTTTTAGCTGTTTATGCCTGAATGAGTAACAAATAAGGTCGCAAAAAAAAGTCAAAATAAAACACATCATTTACAAACATTCGATTATATTTCCCTTTTTCTTCGTAACTATAATAAACATACAAATAATTGATTGCTTGTTAGTATTGTTAGTCATCGCTGTGGTTAAACATTTTAGTATAAAATCTAAGTCTTATAATAAGTTAATGTGTTAGGCCTATAACGGAATGTTAAAAAAATACATTTAGATATTGTCGACTGAAAATGGTAAAGTAATTATACTTTACATTTTTTTACAAAATATCCCAACTTATTGAAGAGTTCCTTAGGGCGACTGTCACCAATGTCACTAGTTCAATCAGCACATATAAACCAAGTTCAAGAACTGTAGTTTTAATATTTCATTAGACCATCACATACATAAGCTTATTTCACATGCGGGTAGAGATAGAAACCACAGAACGACACCTGCTGCGATCCGTACATATTCCTTTTGCGTAACAATAATTAATGATTTTCTCAGCAGTTTTTGAACGCGGTTAAAATGAGCTTATTGCTTTTATTTCAATGGTGACGGTCCTTAGGTTGAAACTACTCGTATAGATATGGCAGCCTCATTGCTACTGTTTAGCTTACTTTGTAGTGTACTTTGTCATTTTAAGACACGTAACATTGAACTTTATGGTGTTACAGCAAGGTCGACTATGCAAAATAATGTTATAAGATAAAATACATTTCTTTAAATATTTGTCTACTTACTAAATAAACAGTATAAGATTACTTTTTCATTGCTTAAAAAATACCCGAATGACATGAGTTTTATATGAAAACGTAACACAAGTCAACATTGTCCTAAAAATAACGAGAAATGCATTAAACAAACATGGAATATTGTAGTTGAAAATGCAATGAATTGTATCCTGCAATTACGTGGAATGCGTAGTTTAATTAAATGTTATGTAACTGAAACATGAACTATATCTGAATGACAGAAGTCGGGATAAACACGCCTGTAATGAGAGTGTAAAAATATCCTAACGAAGCCGAAAGGCACTTGCTCTCCATGTCGTTACGATAATTTTGGTGTTCTGAAACTGTTCTGGTCTCCTGGGAACCTTCTAGTTACGGAGATACGGGAAGTCAAAGTTCCAGTTTTTTTTTAATTCTTGGGGAGCGTTCAAGTACACATGTAATGCACCGTAACGTTTTTCTGTACCCCCTCCCTTCAAGTAAAACGTTACGTAACCATCCAGTGACCGTTATTCCTAAAATAAGAAATTTTGAGTTTTTTTTTAATAATGGGCGAGAAAATCTACGCGACCGTTTTGAAAGGTTAATATAACAATGTTACGTAACGCGTAGTTCAAACCCCTCCCGACCCTGTAACGCATCGTAACGTTTTACAATACCCCCCCCCCCCCCCTAACAGGTTCTAAATGATTTATAACTTTACTTTATAATATCTCTCTTACCTCCCACTAATCAATGCGTCAGCACAACGTTTTAAGTGCGTTACATTTAGTTCTACCGTTTATCCTGATCTATGCCATTCATTCACTCACTACCAGTACTTTAGTCTCATTTTAATGTCAAGGACGATTTTTAGTGGAGTATAAACTACATACTTACTTCTATTTATTTTATTTATCATTTATGTACACACCCAAGATCAAAGAGCATTGGGTAACATTGCATCGTACCAAAACGTAGAGTACAAAGGCACAGCTTATTTTAAAAGAAATCTGCCAGTAGGTCTGCAAAAGCAAAGATCATAAAAGAAAGGTAGACAGTAGTGTGTGAGAACAGGAAGATAACATGTCCATGTACTTTTTTTAGTAACGGTTTCATCGTTCATTTCAGTCAGTAGTTATTTATATACATTTATGAATTAAATGACCAAACACTACACTTTTAGGTAACTTGTCGTACTCTGTTAAGTCGCTGTCGATTTATTTTCAGTCCCGTTTTCTTTTTATTTTCCCTAAATTAAAAAAAAAAAATATTTAAAACGACTTGAGGTGGACTCTTTGGTTCTCGAATGTAGAACTCATGTCATTCACGGCTAACACCAACACCCTTAAAAATTATGAAACATTATAAAATTAAATCATAAAAAATATAAAATAATGTCCACACATTTATTGCCCCTTCTTCACTTCGCACTAAAGTTTATTATATTTTGTATTCAAATCGTTTATTACACGTTTATTGTCCGTTATCACATCACAAGTCACGCATTTATAATGAAATGTATTAAATTGTTTGTATATTTAACACGTTTTATAACGATTATAAAGAGGTTTTAGTTCGTATGACATAGTTTAAGAGATAAGCTGTTCTGTAAGCATTGTTGCATAATAACCACTATTGTATTCAAGCCTCTCATTTAATATCGCGATAAAGTCTAAAGATAATGGGCGATTTGTTCTCAGTGCTGTATCAACAAGACAGCCCATACAAAAATACCCATTCTCCTTTTCCTCGAAAAGCATTTTGTTAGTAAGTATACTTATTATCATATAGTTAGGTACTGGTTTCACCTCAAAGAACGTTTATTTCGATTTCGGTACTGTATCAACTTCCGCGTTTTCTGTTTACGAGTCTTTATTTAGAATCCCATCACCTTCACTGTCGCGGTACCGTTTGAAATAACAGTTCGTCATTCCATTGCGTCTTTGGAATATATTTGAATCGTTTATCTTTCATCAAAGGTAGCTCTTTAGTTATATTTCAATAACTTTCCATGATCGAAAAGTACTCTCGCGTATATCATCGTCTATCATAAGGTATTATTTCCAATAATTTTATTTCTGCTTTTCAGCATCATCATCTTCTTACTCACTCGCACCTAAACGTGTATGTTTTGAGTGAAAGAGACAGAGAATAATCGTGACAATTATACTCTTTTCGTTTCATTTTTGGTGTCGTGTTAGGCCGGTGCTCCTTGGTAAGGTTCCTCAGGATCTGGTTTGTTTTCTTCTTCATTAGAAGTCAGGTTTTCAGTAGATGTGTTGGTACCACGTAGTTGGACGTACCGCGCCTCTCTGTTGATAGATAAAGTCTATATGAGAAATTTGCAAGTACAGCATTTTCATTTTGTAAACAGAAGTCATACTTGTAGGTAGGTTATAATACAATCAGCCGGGGCTGCAGGTTGTTTGAAAGAAATACCGCGGCCTCGGAATACAAAGGGCGGTTTTTAGTAAGTCTGACACTCCATTCCGCTCCGCCCAGAGCGGGAGGAGTCATTTGATGATTTCCTACCCAACAAAAATAAATAGACAAGAATAAGAATGTGCCGCATCCGTTAAAATATATGGACAGCGTTATCCAATATGCTTCTGTTCTGTATCACAAAGCACCGTAGCTACAGTCGGCCTGTAGACTGCACGCCAGTGGTAATTGAAGCAGTAGGTACCTACTAGCAGAACCCTTAATATATAGCTAGGGTGTAAAAGTACCCTTAATGCGAACGAAGGGCACTTGTTCTCCCCACCACTGCGATAATTTTTTTGTTCTAGGCCATACCTGGGAACCTCTTAGTTACGGAGATATTGGGGTCAAAGTTACATATTTTTCACAGCTGTTTTTGTAAATACTAGTTTTTCAGGTTATAACTTTACTTAAATTACCTTAATGACCCGTTTACTATTCAAAGCATCCACTAAAGTCCATTACACGAAAGAAGTCCCGCAGACGCAGCGCTGTATGTCGCGCGACATAATGTTGTTTCACAACTTTTGGCATCGTAAATAAACCTTATAACGCACTAATCCAATAATAAACTCATAAAATATCTACCACAACAAACGCACCTTGATAACATCGACAAACGACAACATGGCCGATCTTTTAAATTTAGTTCCACAATTGTCCGCGGGACTTCTTTCGTGAAATGGACTTTAGCACAATGTTAAATTTTAACAGTGCTACATTGAGTTTTACCGTAATATGTGATTTTTGACCCAAAAAAGGCGTTTCCCAGCAAACATTTTTGCGTAGGGGTACTTAGTTTGATGTACAGAATGCTTGGTTGACGGATGTGTGATGGGTTGATTTACACCCTGTATTCAAACTTTATAATATGTTTGAGGTGTTTTTTTAATAAGAATAATAAACGTTGAATTTCCTACAGTGTTACAGAATTCTCAATAGTACACAGAACACTTTACAGTACACACAAGTAACAGTGCACCAACAATAGGCGTTCGTATAGGTGTCGTCAGAGAAATTGTAATATTTTAGTCAACCTAAATTGATCTGAACTTAAACATAACTGGTAAAATGTGGGTGTACTATTAGATACACCTCTGGCTTATCTTTCAGAGAATACAGGCGTGATTTTAAGCTTATGTTAAAATGATTATTGAGTACTGAACTATTTTGTGCTTACTAATAATTATACTAAATAATTTTAACGGTTTTATAAAAGAGACGTGATACAAAATCAGACCCTTATGTCATGTCAAAAACAAAATGATCAAAAACTCATTTAATTATATTAGCATAGTGTAGTGTTATGTGTCGCTAACACTAACTAAAATACTCCAACTGAACGTGCTGGTCAGCGATGGCGAAAGGGATAACTGTTAGAAGCTGCCAGGTTTGGGCAATGCTGACTACATACTGGACTATAATAATGAAAGAGAGAAAAACACTCGCTACATTTTCAGTGCCAAGCACCCAGCATATGAGTCGAACAAAAAATCATCTGTGTGCCCCCAACCCGCCTCCGTGTCGTTGCTATACGTAGCTGTCGATGACTTGCGCTCACGCAGCATACTTACAAAGAAAATGGATAATTAGAACTTGGCAGTCAAAAGGACACTTTCGGTGCCAAGCACCCAGCATATGGGTCGAACAATAATTCGTTTGTGTGCCCACAATCCGCCTCCTAGTCGTTGCTATGCTTGTGCTCATGCCTACGACCCGACTAGCGGGACCAAATCTAAGTAAAGTCCATTTCACGAAAGAAGTCCCGCGGACGATTGTGGAACAAAATTTAACAGATCGGCCATGTTGTCGTTTGTCGATGTTATCAAGGTGCGTTTGTTGTGGTAGATATTTTGTGAGTTTATTATTGGACTAGCTGTGCCCGCGACTTCGTTCGCGTGCTTGTCGGAAACTAAAATGCGTCGCTTAGATAAAAGTATATTTAATCATTGCCCTGCGTTAACTTACTGACGCTGTAGAAAATAAGAAGAGAGTAATGCAAAGTACTGACTATGTCTCATACTAAAGTTTAGATGGATGGGTGTTTGTTAATCAACCACATCAGAACGGCCGAACGGATCTTGAAGAAATTTGAAACAGGTACATTATAGTCGACAGGCAGACAGATTGTCGTTGGCGCGTTCGTGTTCCACGCGCGCCTCAAAGATATGTCAGCAACAATTAAGGGGCCCCAAAGGGACGTCTGCCGGGGCTGAGGGTTGTCCGCAAGAGATACCATGGCCCCGAAACACAAAGGGCTAAGAAGGAACGTGGGTGGTTTTTAGTCAGTAGAAGTCTGACACTTTCTTCCGCTCCACCCAGAGCGGGATGAGTCATTTGATAATTCGAACCACAAAAAAAAGGGGGGATTAGAGGGTGTTTCGAGAGGGTACCTGTACCGAATCTGGGACATCGAATCAGAAATGGCCGCCACCTCCTTCTGCGAAGCAGTAATGCTAGCGAAAGAGGTGGCGGAACGTGAGAGGGAGACAACCTCTCGTCCCAGCCGCCGCGGGAGACGCTCCGGGCATCGGGGGCCACGTGATGGCTTCCGGCCACCGTAGGCGCGGGCCTGTGAACGGTGAGTAACGGGCTAGTTAATCGTTCGTCCGTCCTATGACGATGGAGGCGCGTTCGTGTTCCACGCGCATCTCAAAGAGATGTCAGCAACATTGAAGGGGCCTCCAAGGACCGACGCCCGTTGAGGCTGCGGGTTGTTCGAAAAAGATACTTACCGCGGCCTCGACACATAGGGCTAACAACACACCACATCTATATGACGACATGGTTGGCGCAATGGCTGGACGATTAACAGTAGCACTGCGTGTCGCAGGTTCGATTCCTACACGGTACAAAAAAAAATTATGTCTTGGGTTTTATCTAATTTTAATTTAGTTTAAAAAAAATAGTATTTTAATACTGTGTAATTGGTAAATTTTTATTTGTTGACTATTCACGAAACATAATGTGTGTTTACTATCACCGCGGTTCAGAAAATGACATCAAATGAATAACGCCATCTGTCGAAGACGAAGAGAAACTGCTAAAAAAGAGCGATCAAACACTATAAGGTTTAGGCTATGTAGATTTTGAAAGCAGCGTCATTTAGACTTATATCTACGTACCTTTTGCTATCATAACCTTTTTTAAAGTTATCTTGTAAAGGCATTTAGTAATAAGTACCATATTCGTTCAATAGATGTCGTTGCTTGTCTCATTCTTGACCATAAAGATAAGTTCTTCTTTGAAAACTATAAATTCATACATATATCTTTTGATAGAGAGCACCGATTACGATGAAACAAAGACTAAGTAATAGCCCAAGTTACGCACAATATTTATGTATAAAAGTTACCTACATTCGTTTCGTAAATTTGACGTGATGCTTAGTCATCGAAACAGACAAAAATTCCAAAAATGCTGGAAATGTGTTCTGTTGGTTATACTTTAATACCCTGACAATTTTTTTTTTTAATATTTTCGATGTACAAAAACGATTTCTCTACAGATTTATTATATGTATATACATATATATAGATTAGTGCGTTATAAGGTTTATTTACGATGCCAAAAGTTGTAAACCAACATTATGTCGCGCGACATACAGCGCTGCGTCTGCGGGACTTCTTTCGTGAAATGGACTTTTTTTAACTTTAGCTTTAAGGTGTCGCCTATTGTTTGTTGTAACGGGCATTATATTCTAAAGAACCGTCTACCGTGGTTCTTTACTATATAATGCCGGACTACTATTGGTATACTTACAGTGGTAACAACTACAGTAGTGGTGTAGGAGCCTGGGGGTTTAAAATGGCCACTTTAGGACTCATTTACGGACACGCGGGGCGTCGCCGCGTCGCGTTTTTAATTCAAACACATGGCGATGTATTTAAACGTTAACGATTTCAAACGTCGATTTTACGAGAAGCGATTTTTCGCTCGTTAGTTTAAAATGCAGTTATAAAAAACGCTAGAGACGAGCTTTCTGCACGAGCCGCGCGATGCCCCGCGTCTCCGTAAACGAGTCCTTAGACAGACTCAGTTACACTAATATGAATGGTTCATTTTACGAATTTTAACGCAATTCATATCAGGATCCTATTATGGTCTGCTAAAGAGGCCATTTTAGACCCTGATCTTCTTTATACAGCTTTAGGTACTCATTAACTGTATGTGTGACTAGTTACGTTTGAAATCCACTGTAAAGGAATTTTTGCACCAAAACGTTTGAGAAGCATATAGCATAAAGCATTTTTTAGCCCAATATCCTTTCTTCAAGGGTCACCCATATTTTTTATATCTCCTTCCTCACAGTCTAAATAGTTGAAGATTTTTATGTGTATGTTATATCGTATATAGTATATATATTATATACTTGTCACCTATGTTATCTTCTTTCAATATTGATATAATATACAACACGCTTTATAAATAAGGTTACGTGATTAGGTTTTGTAGAATCACTGCCTCTGCAATCTCTCTGCAATGTCTGCTTCGTTGGTCGAGCAAGTACGACTGCGCGGTCCTGGGATCGATTCCTAGGTCTGACAAAGAATTATTCGCATCAGACACTTCTCAGTAGCAGCCACGGAGATTGTATTCGTGCCTGGTTGATGGCAATAGGCTCGCCTCCTATTCCTATTAGATGGGACATACATAAGTCGCGAAATGTGAGTTTACTAGCGAGTACCTACACCTCTGCCTACATCTTAAAGGATTACAGGCGTGATGTTTTGTAAATTAGAAGCATAGCGAAGACTCCCACTTATTTCCCCAGAGTTCGGTAGATATACGTACCCACTTAGCCGATATCTGTCCAATGTAATACGACCGTATTTACAACCAAACTCAAATTCCAACTCCAGATTACTAAGAAATTCTAGAGGTTTTCGAGGTATTGTAGTGTTCCTTGCAGAAATCGTTCGTATTTGCATAACGACATTTCGTATGTTAGTCGGATAGGAAGTTGATCAATATAAAATACTGGTATTCAGCTGCATCCGGTTAGACTGGAAGCCGACCCAAAAGGCTAAGCAGATGATGGTGATGATGATTCATGTTTTGTACAAGGTTTTCTTATTATCTCGCTGAAATAGTACCTAAAGTCCATTTCACGAAAGAAGTCCCGCAGACGCAGCGCTGTATGTCGCGCGACATAATGTTGTTTCACAACTTTTGGCATCGTAAATAAACCTTATAACGCACTAATCCAATAATAAACTCACAAAATATCTACCACAACAAACGCACCTTGATAACATCGACAAACGACAACATGGCCGATCTGTTAAATTTAGTTCCACAATTGTCCGCGGGACTTCTTTCGTGAAATGGACTTTACATGGTACTTACTGAGATGTGAAGTTCCCTAATAATAATAGCTTTTAGCGACATCTGGTGGCAGAGTGAACTTCACATTTTTTTAAGCTGCGTTTCAAAGATCATCTGTAAATTCCCTAGCGATGCGTAGTGACGTCTTTTTAGGACAAGTACTTATATTGTTACAAGAAACGGTTGGCAAAAAATCCTTGCCTAGGGCGTCGAATCTTCCCTATCCTCGTGGGGGTGTATCGGGCGGCCGAGACCACGAGCCCAAGGAAATATCAACCTTGCCCTTATTTAATAAAGTGGAAAATAATGTTAACTCAACCACGCCAGAGCATCAATGGCATGTGATTGATGATCTATTTGCGACTTTATAAAAAGCTAAACAAGGTTGATATTTTTTCTGCACAACCATTTCTTAACCCAATCTTCCAGTATTTAGTGTGTGTTTATACGATGAGTATAATGTGTGTAGATTGTGTGTGCGTCGATTTCTAATCTCAATATAGTAGTTATACTACTATTATGGAGTATATATTTTATACCATTTATATTTAAGTTAGAAAATGTTATGTGGAAAGGGAGAGAAAA
The DNA here is from genome assembly GCA_949774965.1 of Diarsia brunnea. NCBI lineage: Eukaryota > Metazoa > Arthropoda > Insecta > Lepidoptera > Noctuidae > Diarsia > Diarsia brunnea. The sequence goes on from OX459001.1 coordinate 17,010,370, forward strand.
GAGAAACACAGCCAAACCAATATTAATTTATTGAATACCATAAACAAAAACCTTATATACTATACAACATATAATGGAAAGGGTATATGAAACCTTCTTGTTTGTTTAAGACACCAGCAAGAAGCTAAAAAAAGAAAAATTAAATTAAAAAACATTTGTGCTATGCTTTTTAAAATACGAATAAAAAAAGTAACAAATTTTCATAAAAAGAACTCAGTATTAAAACCTTTCCGATACACATTGTAAATTCTCTAACAATAAAAACTAATTTGACAATAGTACGTAACATAAAACTGAGATTTTAAACAGTAACTTATTGCATTTAAAACTAAAACTAAAATAATATATTTAATAGTGAAGTTTTTTGTCGGATTCAAAGGATAGGGGTAGGAAAAGGCCGAAGCTTGTTTTTAACCGACTTTCAAAAAAGGGAGGTTCTTAAGGATGGCAATCAAAACAGCAAGTGATATTATCATTTCACATTTTAATATAAAATGTGTTATAATCACAGATCCTTGAAACGAATGACTTTGTCATTTAACAAACATTAATATATAAAATTGTAAATATAATATAATTCAGTTTTTAACTGTTTTTTACCAATTTATCATTTTTTTTTTATTTCGCCTTAAGAATATTAAAAGTTTTTGAGCTCTTGAAGTCTTTAAATGTTTTTTTTTTTACTTTTATATGCTAATGCGCATATTATAACTGAAGTAGATAGTGTGGCTAAGCTGCAGTTTATTTAATTGAACTGTTTTAATCTTTAATTGTTACAACTTTTAATGTTCATACAAAAAGCGAAGGGATTTGTTCTAATTGATTATTTGGACACTTACATATTTATACCTTGGTGTCAGAAAAAAACGTATTTATCCGTAGTTTAACCCGGATACTTGATCACAATTTTGTAGTAGTAAGGAATTTCAAATAATCTAATAGAAAATCCCATAAAAATTATAAATGCGCAAAATACAAAGAAAATCAGTCTGTTTACCATGTTTTAAACAGAAAATAATAAAAATAACTTATCGGACAGTATCCTAACTAAATAATAACTGTATACGCGTCTTAATTATAATAAAAATAAATATACTTACTGCATATAATTACAGTTATTGCATTGCGACGTGTCTCTGTAGGTATCCCAAGTTTAAATACGGTATATGGCAGTGACAGATTATAATCAGATGTTAGAGATGATAATACCCCCAAAAATACTTAAATAAAATTATAAATTACCCAATGAATACTGTTTGCAAGTTTATAATTTTTATAAACCTGCTCTAATCTGTCAAATATATTCGTTTAGAACTTAAAGCATTGCAATCCTTAATTATATATCTTTTATAAACGTCATTACAAACAAAAAATATCTTAATAAAGCTAAAATCAGACATCAGCAACCATCTGAAAGTTGTAGTTCAAAAGTAAACCTTACTGGATTAAAGATAAGTTCTTAATTACTATGGAAAACTGGCACAAGGCTGGGTAGTGGTGTGCATCACGCTTTGACGTCCAGGTCATACTTTTTTTCTCCGGCATGCCTAAAATATATTTAAAAGGTGAAAAGCTGGACGGGGTTCTAAATATAGGACAGAGGTGGCGAATGTTCATTTTCTTGCAAGTTTTTTTTTCTTTTTCATAATTAATGCAAGTTTTTTTTTTATCAAATGCATATTTAATACTTAATGAAATTTAAAAATGTAATATCTGTAGTTATAATAAAATTGTTCGCCAAAAAAAAGCATTTTGGTTTCTTATAAATTATACAAAATACATATAAAATAGCTTAATAAAATTAAAACAATCACCAAAATCCTCGCCACTTCAATTCTCAAACCAAAGCTATTCTAAATCTACTAGAAGTTAAAGAAAAGAGAAAAATAAAAAATATATTACAGCAGGTGTTAAAGAAGGCTTTATACATACCAATCTTGTACCATAACAAAATACTCTCGCCCCTCACTACTGCTTGACAACTCCGACCCCTCGTCACTACTGTTAACCCTCACAAATTCTTTGCCCTCTCTGAAATTATATACCACAAAAAATTGTTCCTTCAATTGCGTAAAAATCCGCCATTTTGTATATCCCCAAAGTGCGTGAAGCTTAAGCGAATGGTCCCTGATGATGGTTGTGCGAATATTTTTTGTATTATGATTTTTTTTTTGGTTACAAAAAATATTCTGGTGGTGGTTGGTGCTCGTTGATCGAATTTGTTTCTGTCACATTGTTTTATTGATTATTCTTAATCATCTTATCATAACAACTGTATTCCACGATAGAATAGGCAATCATCTTGATATGTGCTTGATTTTTCGTCTATATTTCCTTTTTGTTCATCTTGCTGTCATCTTTCGTCTCTGTGTCCCTTCGGATTGCATTAAGTTGCTATTGACTCCTTCATCGACCAGTGTTCTGCGATTGTCAGCCAAAATAGTGTAAAAACTACTTTTCAATAGTATATTTTTCCACAATAAATAGAACACTTCTGGTATCGTGTTTGCGTTTTCTGTTACGTGCTCAATACAGCAATTGATCCACAGTATTCACATGTATACACAGTAATCTCATTGTCAAGTTCTGGTCAGACATTTTGTAGATTGTACGGAGATTGGTAGATTTTTCTGTTTACGCTGGTAGAGCGTAAAATCATCAATAGACGTTTCTGTTTCTTATATTATTATATCCATCACGAAACACATTTTATCCATATTATATCACTTACTTTCGTTATCAATGTGACATTTCTCGATTCAACTTTTTATCGTATTTTGTGTCGTCTCATATATCTTTAATTTCTTCAGTCTTGAAGTTTATATAAAGTACAGAAGACAGACATTTTGTTACGAAGTGAGTTAATGTGTAAGCGTTAGTGAAAACAGGACGATTAAGGCTATGTTAGTGAACCAACACCGCTCAGGATGATATCAGATAATTATTCGTTTATGAGATATTTATTCATTTATCAGATATTTATTCATTTATTACAATTTATTCATTTATCAGATATTTATTCATTTATTATTTCTTAACCCTTGATTTTACTTTTTTTTATTTTATGTCAGATTATGTAGGATGAAACGTATGATAATAAGATTAATGAAAATTGAACATAAAAATAACTGTCTAATATCACCTATAGATGTAAGAGGAATAAGAAAAAATAGAAAAGTTCCATTCCACGTAACATCTTGTTAGTAAGCACCGGAAAAATGTATAAGTAAAGGAGTTGTCGTGTCAAAAATAGTTTTATTTTTTAAATGATCAATGAACTTTGTTGTTGATAAGAATGAATATCCCCAATGTTGTCTAGAATTTGAACGAAAAATTTTACTTTATTATTTTTCATAATTTTTTAAAATATGCGTGACACAATAAAACAATGTTTCGTTCAAACTCTAAACCCGAAAATATGTAAAACAGAAAATATATTTTTTTTATAAAATATTCAATAATAAAAATAATCTCATGCCAAGAAAAAACTCACTCAAATAAGAATAAATAAAAACACACACTTTTAACCAGAAAGAAAAAAACACTCGAAATTCAAAATCTACACGACAACTCCTATTTCAAAACTTAAAAAAAAGAACTTCAACATACCTATAGAACACATAGTGTTGTAGAATGAAGAATATGTCGAAGACGAGACTGAACAGGCCGAGGCCGAATTTGGTCGCGTCGCCGAAGAACGAGATCCAGTCGTTGTAGTTGTATGCGTTGAGCGCCATCTGTAGGATGGACAGGAAACCTCCGACGAAGTCTAGGAAGATGTTGCCGATGCTCCAGCCGACGGTGGACTTGCGTTTGTAGTTCATGTAGGCCTGGAAAGTGCAGGAGAAATTAGACTATACTAGTATTCTTCATAAAGAAGTATGAATGTCGAAAGAGCTGCATTCCAAAAGTAGTATCTATGGCACTTGAATGATTAAATTGATGGGACGCAGTTTTTGGAACTTCATCCAAAAATTGAGTTAAGTGCAATGTTTTTGCTATGCAAAGCATATTTTTCACTGTACCAGTTATAACCGTATGACGTTGATGATAAAGTTGAAACCGAAACCGTTTCAGAATATTTTCTGTAAGCCGGCCGGATCAAGCTAAAGTCTGGACCTTAGCTAGATCCGGCCAGCTTACAACTTGAAGTCGTCCAACTCAAGTGACATATTTTCGCTTATATTGTTCGGAAAAGTAGAATGAATACTTTCGATTTTCATGCTATCTATTAGCAGCGTGTCCAATAAAAATGCATTGCCTACAACTAGCGCAAGGCGAAATCATCGTAGCGGTGTGCTTGAAAACTTTGTAATGACACTTCCTAACCGCGCGAGCGGTCGGTATATTTTAACTGTCCTGTGTAATTAAAAGTAATTTCAAAAAGTACGTAGTAATCATTGAATAAACCAAATTCCCAATCATAAATTCTTATGTCTTAATAGACAGATACTTCTAGGATACCCGAGAAGATAATGTTTTTTACTCCAATACAGTGTCAAAACTACAAACCTGAGGTACATATTTAATGAGCGTGATGCACAATTTGATGTAGCTGCAGTAGTACAGGAAGTCGAGCCACTCCAGCTTGCCGGCGAAGGTCACGGCGGCGGTGACCACGGCGATGGCTGAGAACACGCCCATGATGCTGCGACCGGTCGTTGATACTCGTTGGTCTTCGCGCTGGAATGAGGGAAAAGATATGTTAGAAATGTCGATGGTATAATAAATCTTGGTATTTACCAGATTAAATAACAACTGTCGTTTAATTGTTTTCTCGAAAGCACGGATAAAAGCAAACTAAAACATAGAACCCTAATAAATTACAAAAACACTTAGATTTTGTATTTTATTTTTCGAAATTACACATAACATAACATCACGCCTGTAATCCCCGAAGGGTTAGGCAGAGGTGTACCTAATAGTACACCCACATTTCGCCAGTTATGTTTAAGTCCCATGTAATAGGGGGCGAGCCAATTGCCATCAACCGGGCACAAATCCAGAGTCCGTAGCTGTTACTGATAAATTCCTGATGGAAAAAGCCAAATTGGAGCCAATCGGAATTGTATTGAAAAATGTCGTGTGATACCCGTGGGCATTTGTTACTGCAGTTGTCGGTTCTAAAACAATGTCGCCTGCGGCTCGGTTGTGAATTCCGCCTTGAATACAATAACAAACTTTCCCCACTTTCATGAAAATGTACCGTCTATTGTTCTTTACTTTTTTTGTAATTATTGGAACTTCTGGAATCAAAAAATCTGACCACAGTCAGCCCATTTTGCGATAAAAAAAGTAAAGGTAACCCTTACCTCATACAAGAAGCACTGTGTGATGGTGATCAGCGTAGCGAAGGCGGCGTGTAGGGAGAAGAACACATCGTTCAGTTGAACCGGGTTCAGACCTCGGGGGTGACGGCTAAAGTATTCGCTCTGAAAAAAATGACAAAATACGATTAATTTTGACCTGGTTTGTCGGTGAACAGTCCTTCAAAGGGTCAGACATTATAGGTTAGTCAGTGGCCCGAAAGTCTGACAACCAGTATTTTTACTAACTTAGTCTTACCAAGGGGTATCGTATTACCCAGTACTAACTGGATTGTGAAAGTCAGATTAGGCAGTTGCTCCATGTCAAATACTGGTATTCAGCTGGATCCGGTTGGACTAAAAGCCGACCCCAAAATTTGAAGTTGGACAAACGCTAGGCAGATGATGGTATCAAAGACCGGACCACTTCTATAATTTTTACCTAGTCATATACTCCATAGTTTAATAACATTCTTATTTATCACACATTTTAAAGATATCATCAAGCCCTTGAAACAAACAGCACGTGTTTCCCTAAGCGAGTTTACCGATGAATACAATTAACATACGTTTAACTCCGGCTTATCATGATTGTCGTGAATGGGTAGTTAAACTGTAGGTGATATTATTGTTATCTGACACGCTGCTTATGTTATAATGGTCGGTAGTCGAGTGGGATCCCCTTGACCGGGCTAAGTAGGTATATTGGATGCAATACAATATTATTTCTCGCAACTGGCGTGCGTGTATGACCAGATGTATGAACGTGGACGTAGCAAAAGGAGTATGTTACAATCGTAGCAGGTGTCGATCTGTTACTGCCTAGCCCCATAGAAAAAGGCATGAGTTTATATACGTAGGTATGTATGTACAATAGTATTCGTCTCCAAAGGCTTGCAATGTTGGCAGCTTTAATATTCTTAATTGGAAAATTTACACGTTTCTCCTTGAGGCAAAAAATCACATAGTATAGCGCCATTTTTTTAAAGGGTGACAATTTTATTATGAATTTGGAAGTTCCGGGGTCTAACATATTTAGCTTTGATGCCATCAATACACACCGAAAATAAAAGCACAAGCATACCTGAATATCCCTCGAGAAGTAAAGCCCGCAGTTAAACAAGGAATACATAGTGAAGCCCATGATATTCAGTGCTAAGAAGTCAAAGTTGAGTCCAACGACGCTCTTCCTCTTGAAGTTGATATAGATCTGAGGGTAGAAGGAGACGGACCAGGCCGCGAAGTAGATCCAGCCCATGATGTACGAGATCACGTTGATGGCATGGGAGTGCATCACTGTGATACGGAGGAATACCTCGTCCATGCTGGAAGGAGTAAAGGAATCTAAGTTATAGGCAAACGATTCAAGTATGCAGGAAGTCATGAATGTATGTTATTATGCACTATCATTAATGTAGTAATAGTTTGACACATCTTTCAATAAAATGAAATGGATTTTTGTAAATTAACGAAAAAGAAAATGAAGATCACAAATGAAGTACAATTTTTTTCTTTTGGGTTAATTCTGAAATATGATAAATAGATCGTGTGTTTAAGTTTTCACGGTTTATAGCTTACAAATTACATTGTCACCTACGGGATAGCTTCCGTGATTATCAATTCTTGTGAGCTCCCGATATTTCAACGCGATCATGGTGCTATCACATAAGTGTCAATGTAAGTTTAACAAACCGGAACGGCATAGAACAGTCTATGATGCAGCCTACAGCCGCACAAAACGTCTACAGCGATATCAGGCTCTATGGAGAAGGTATACTAGTCCATGAAAGTCTACGAAATATGTTCAGTTTGAATTAGTAACTGAAGAAAAATACATTCTTATACTTACTTGACATAACCAGCAGGTGTAACATTAAATGTGACTTCAGAATGTCCAGGGCTCTTTGCGTAGGCGCAGATATCGTGCGTGATCTTGACTGTGGTGTTCGGTTCTTTAGATCCTGGGATCTCGATGGTTTGCGGGACGAGCTGCACGATGTCTGGGTGTTGGATGTTCGCTGTCACTTGCAGGCTCTCGTTGTATTGGCCGCTGGAAAGGGTTAAGGCATTTTAAAGATAATTTGCATAAGTACCTTAGGTTTATATGACGGGGTGGGACCTTATACGACACTTTAGTTCCTATGATTTTGGGTTAGAAGACTTTTTAGTCTAAACCTAAACTATGTTATGTATGTAACCTAGTCTATAAGGATTTTGTCAAAATTTTTAAACTATCAGATTTTAAGTACTCAGGAATTTGCGTTTTATATGGTAATGGTATACATATAAGAATTCAGTCTTTTGGTTTTGATTTATGAGATTTTAATCTGTAAAATTTTTAGTCCGCAAGACTGACTCAACGATTTTAACCTATAGATTGTATTCTGACCGATTTCAGTGCAAGGAGTGAAATTAAACTGAAAATAATTGAATTGAAAACAAAACAGAAAAAAGGGACATGCCCAATCCTATTCCCTGCACAGAGGGGACCACACTGGCAAAGTCTTTAGGAATAAATGAATGGTAACATTAATCGTATACTTACATTTGTATCAGTTGCATGAGATGCGTGTCATCCACTAGGATGTTGAGATCCGTTTCGCTTAAATACAGCATATCTAATTGGGAATGTGCACTTGGGATGCCTAGAAATAAAGAAACAATAAATAAGAAATTGCCTTTTTAAGAATATCGAAGGTACATACAGTTACTTACATTACTAAAATGTTTTACCATTCATAGTGCCTCGCCTACCTCTTGAAGGCTTAGAGAAATCAACGGATAGAACTCAATGTTGTCTAGGCCCTCTCTATAAGCAATAAAATCAAAGTCTTCATGCACAAAGCGGCACATTATTGTTGGAAGGTTCCTCTTTCAGAAGCCTTGACCACTTGGCAATATGGACCTTGTTCCCTACACCGATGATCCACTATTTAAATATTCATTATATTCACTTCTATTTTTAACCAAATGAATTCAATTGTTGTTGACACTTACCTAATAATAGAAAGATAACAAAACACAGGCTTAAACTATGACTAGAGGGAGCGTGCGCGCCTCCGCGTGGCTTCAATACTGAAAATAGAGCAGCCATCTTCTTTTTCTGTCTATGCTTCTCGAGTCTGTGGACAAAGAAACAAGCGATTATTAGTCAAAGGAAAAAAAATATAAATACTGGAACACGTGAGTATGTTTTTGCACATAAAGGTAAATTATGATTGCATTGTTGATTTGAATTTCGGAGATTCCGTTTTTATGATAAAATACGTGATAACCTTATCTAGATAACAACGTACATAAACAACGGTTTTTACTTCTGGTACACTTATTTATTTTGATTAAACTTGCATTTGCTATCTAGGGAGTTTATTAATGTTTATGCATGTATTAGTAAGTCCGAAAGTTGCAAATTTTTATTTAGGATTTTAGCCTAAGCGTCGCCTAAGGGATGTACCGCGACAGACGTGGCTCCGTACAGGTCAGAGAGGAGAAGTTGCCTCCTCCCGTATGGGGATCACCACCATAGGGGTGGTTTTAGTGAGGTCGAAATCCGACACTCCCTAGTCTTACCCCCAAAGACCTTTGAAGCCTTTTGAAGGTTTCCCCAAATGAACAAACAAAAAAGTATGTGTTTGAAAAAGTGCATTAGTCTAACTAAGTCAACAAAAACCAGTGCCTTACAGTAGGTAAATTTAGGTGCATAATACCTGTGATACGAGAAGAAATTGATGATTTTCCAAGTTAATACCTAAATAACTTTGTTACCATCTGGTTCAAATATATAATTATATACCCTTTTATGTAGATTGTCAGCCCATACAAATAAATACCACTTTATAATTGAAACTAACCTCACGACACTAACGTACCTCTCCTCTTGCTGTGTTGAAGGCTAACTAGTAACTGTGAGGTATATACAGTTGTACGTCGGCCTGCTACTTATAATTTAATCACGAATTGTATTAATGAAGTAGGCAATACCGTAATGAAGGTCTCTATCGACTTCAAGCTATCATAATTTATTTATTATTATTTACTAGCTGTTCCCGGCATGCGTTGCAATGCCCTTTTTCCTACCTACTACCTGCCTGTGTACCAACTACCTACCTACCGACTACCTCCTACCCTACCTACCTACTACCCTACCTACCTACTACCCTACGTACCTACTACCCTACCTACCTAATACCCTACCTACCTACTACCCTACCTACCTACCTACTACCCTACCTACCTACTACCCTACTTACCTACCTACTACCCTACCTACCTACTACCCGACCTACCTACTACCCTACCTACTTACTACCCTACCCACAACTCTACCGACTACCCTACCTACTCTACTATCCTACTTACTACCCTACCTACTACTCTACCTACTACCCTGCCTACCTACTACCCTGCCTACCTACCTACCACTTTCTCACCTTTTAAACCTTCCCTGGACTTCCACGAATAATTCAACACTATAATTAGCCAAATCGGTCCAGGCGTTCTCGAGTTTTAGCGAGACTAACGAACAGCTATTCATTTTTATATAATATAGCTGTACCCCGCGTGCGTTGCAATGCCCTTTTACCTGCCTACGTACCAACTACCTACCACCTACCTATTACCTACCTACCTACATACTACTAATTTCTCACCTTCTCTGGACTGCCACAAATGTTTCAAAACCAAAATTAGACAAATCGGTCTAGCCGTTCTCTAGTTTTAGCGCGACTAACTAACAGCAATTAATTTTTATATTATACGCAAACACCATTTGAAAAATCTTTTTTCTATTGGGAAAGAAACAGTAATTATTTGTGATTATTGTGATAATGTCGTATGGTCTGTTTGAAGTTGTCATTCGTTGACTGAACAACTGAACGTCACTCAATTGTTTTGCCTTCCCGGAACCTATCCACTAACACTTGAACTTTATAGTACGGTATTAAAGCTCAAATTAATTTTACGTTTTAGTTAGATAACGTTTGTATGGGAAAAAGAAAATGGCTGTTTTTAGGGCTTTTCCGGCCATTATTCGAATTTTTCTCGCCGTAAAAACCATCCTTGAACTTCAACGAACATTTAAAAAAAAAATCAGCCAAATCGGTCAAGCCGTTTTCATGCCAAGTCGTGACAACGGAAAACGGGTTTCATTTTTATATATATAGATTTATTACAGCATGAGCCATTAACACTAATTTAAGTAATCCTTTTACTCGGTCTTCTCACGGAACCCCAAACAATCATTTCCCAAAATGTTCCTACCCTTTTTTATTATTTGGGGGGGTGGGAAATCATCAAATAACCCCTCCCGCTCAGCAGGGCTATTGCGTATCTTTTTAAATGTTAGTGGCTATCATAGTGTCCATCGATTAACTGTCAAATGGTTCCATTTTGTACCAAACCATAACCATTTGAAAGTTAATCGATGGACACTATGTTTTTTTCTAAACACATTGGTAATATTCCGCGCTTGTTATTTTGTAGTTTCCAACTTTACAGTTATCAAAATTCATTATTCATACAAATAATTTCCTTCGAATAAATTAACATCTTGTCGATTAATAATGTAACGGCAAACGATGTTTCGATGATTAATGTCTGTCAGTTTGTTGGTCTATACGGTCGCTTAGCAATAGAGGCTGTTAGTAAAATTAAAAACAAACAAAAACAGGTACTATGCAATCATAACAAGAATTAGCACTGGCCTTGACTGGGGTTGTACTAATTTCACCTTGATATGCCAGCATATTCTATGGAAATTTTCTCAGCAAATACCTAATAGATAATACACGACATGGCTGAACTTGAACTTCTAATTCGAAATTCAACTTGTTTTTCTCGAAATAAATGTAGGGAAGTAAGCTATGACGCACGACGACAATAAAAAATGGTTTTTAATGTCAACACCATAACCTCCTCCTTTTTTGAAGTCGGTTAAAAATGCCCAATCAATCGGTTCGGTCATGCTTTATCCACACTATTGCCAAACATTGCAATTTCTATCAACCAGAAACTGCAGTGGCGGCCAACCCTAAATGCTCACACGGATCTAAGTTCCAGAAAAATAATTATGATCTGTCAAATTGTCTTAGAACCGAAATGAGTTTGAGTCCAAATTGGCTAGATGGGGTATAATCGACATAATAATATCTTGGACACAATGCAAGTCTGGAGCCCCGACAGTGCCCAACACAAGATATGCCACACCTCCTCTCTTGCCCGCCGTGCACAGCTAACTGCACGCTCCAGGATTTGAATGAAGCCAGAGCGAGATCGGCCTAAATCTGAGTCATCGATTCGAGAAGAAGAATAATCGAAATTAATCAGGAGAAAAATTTCAGAAGCAGTAGCTACTTCAGTCTTTTATTTATTATACTGCCATTATATCATCAGCCGTTTATGCAACCATTACACGGTACCAATGCATCATGGTTCCAATTAGCAATAAAACAATTATTGAGCGATAACTAAACTAACCGCGCGCTTGTTTTACTCGTAAGCCTTGACTCTGCACCACCTGCCTAACGAACTTGATGATGTAACCACAAACTGTTAAATTACTGCAAAAAATAACTAAGCTGGTATGAAAGGAAACGGCAAAAAAACAGTCGACCAAAACAAATCTTGGCAAGTAAGGACACATAATACTATGCATTTCCAGTATAAGATGGCCTCGCTTTATATAGATTTTCCATACAACGAGAGATTCGTATAATCTGGTTTTGTATACCTTGTTTTGTCGTAGTGAGTACTACCTTCACTGACGGTCGACGAATTTTAAACCCTATTACTTCGTGCATAAGGGCAGAGAAAGAAAAGTGGCAGACCGTCAGTGAACTTGGTAGTACTAGAGATGTTACTGACGAACAACTGTCAAACTTCAAGTGTAAAATAGAAATAGAAACATGTCTAAGCCGTGTGTCGCGATGAATGAACACTAATTTTAACCATCTTAACTACTGGAGACAAACAACAACAATACTCAATAAACTTGGACTTAAAACGAACGTTAGAACTGTTGCCTAACTAGAACCTAACAATAAGTTGATAAAAAAAGAAGAAATGGTGAAACAATATGACATAGAACATTAAGTAAATCCATATTCATAATAATCTATTGCTACATGTGTCACGGAGTACTCGCTTAACGACGAATTAAAAAAAAACATATTTCCTTCAAAGCTGCAAACACACGACCTACACGGTCAAAATGTATGGAACGGCAGAGTTTTTCTTTAAACTACCCATGAACATTTCCCATGTGGTTCAGTATGATATACTGAATACTTGGTAACCGTTTTAACGTCTCGGCGTCCCTTCCACCTTGTATAAAAACTGCTGGAAAGGCCAAATCAAATCGAAGATTATCTCCAAATGATCGCTTGGTGGGTAAGGGCTGGATAACACTAGCACAAACCCAGAGAAGCATGAAACAAGTGATGGTGACCCCTAATATACACAGCAGTGCGTTAAACAACACAAATCATGGTGATGATGATGATTGGCGTTGTTCAACAGCCTGCTGAGTGAACAACGCCTATGATGTAGATAAAAAAGCCGACAAAATTCTCACAAACAAAAACAGATTAAGCAATAAAATATCAATAATAAAGACGTGAAAACTATAACAATTACTTAAAATATAGCTACATACCACCACAACGAAGTCTGAACCATCGATTGTTACAATAAATAGGAACAACTATGTACGGCCAATAAGGCTCGGTGCAAACGGGCCACTGACCACTGCCACCGGTGGTTGACGCGCGCCACTTCCTTTGGCCGCGCAAACGTATGTGGTCGGTCGGTGTCCGCTACGAGTGGGTAGGCGGACGGTTAGGGTAGTAGCGAGTGGCTGCCATCGATGGCGTAACACTGACGGGGTGCCCTTCGTGAACGACGCGACCCTACTATGTAGTATGGCTATATCGTTGTTCGCGTTCGTCGCGTTTTCGTAGGTAGGTAGACGGTGTTCATCATCAAAAATCATATAAAAAGCTTATCGGCTGTGAATAGTGGTTCATTTGTGCGGAGCCTTATAGTTTCAGCGATAAAACATCTAATTATTGCGGAGAAAATTGAATTTATCGAATCGTGTTTTTATGTTACTTATGCTTGAAACATGTGATCGCATTCCTTTTATTTTGTATTGAGTCTGGTTTTTCTAACCTAACAGACAGATGTGTTGCTAGGGAGTTTGTTCCGCCACTTCTTCTTTCCAGCTAAAACACTAGGAAGTGTCGAAAGGTGGGCGTTTTGGGGGACTATCTTTTGTAAATAAATTTTGACGTTCGAAAAGTGCTGATTATTTATCAGCCTAGTTTGAATAAATGACTTTTGATTTTTATAATACTAAGAGTCAATCATCTCTGTTTTGAATACATTGCGATAAGTTTGTATACATATAAATGATTAAACAATAGCACGACATTTATGTGATTTATTACGCCGAACATTTTATCTTACTTTTTACAACTAGGCATCTACTTGCAGGATTACCAAATGATAACTAAACTGATATCATTTTCAACCGACTTCCACAAAGGAGGAGGTTCTCAATTCGCCTGTTTTTTTTGTATGTTTGTTATCGCATATCTCCGTCATTAATGAGACGATTTTCAAAATTATTTTTTGATACTATTACTTTGAAACCGGCCTCGTTGGTTGAGTGGTCGCAATACTCGCAATGCGTCCCTGCTGCATGCGATTCCCAGGTCGGACTCTGGATTTGTGTCCGGTTGATGGCAATAAGCTCGCCCTTATATTACATGGAACTTAAACAGAACTGACGAAATGTGTTTGTTCTATAAGGGACACCCCCGCCTAACCAGTCGATGTTTACAGGCGTGATGTTGATATCAACGTTTCTCTAGGGAATTTATTATCACCCTGTACTACCTACCTATCTCATTTGTGTATTTTTTTAAATTTATTTTATTATTATTATACTCAAGTTTTTACAGTCACGGTTTATGATCTGCATTATTTTCCATAAAATATTCATAATCACGAAGTCATACTCGACTTATTCCAAAATGGTGTCGATTTATCCACACATTTTAACGATTTTAATGTTTAGAATGCGTGATATAGACGCCAATACATCAAGCTTGTATATAATCTGTATCTCTGTATCTCTAATTGATTTTCAAATTTATCGCTTCACTAGCTTTTGCCGTTGAAATGACGATTTTCCATACAAACTTTGCCTGTTTCACCCCCTTGGGGGTTGAATTTTGAGGAATCCTCGTGAATGCCTACGTCATAAGAGGAATACGTGTGCGAAATTTTAAGTTCCTAGCTCAGGGTTTGGCCTGTGCGATGATCCTCAGTCAGTCAGCTTTGCCTTTTATTTATACAGATTAATTAATCATTATAAGATTCAAGGTCGATTGGGAAAATTTTACAGTTTCGGGTAAACTTGTGTGTGTGTGTCTTTACATTAACAAACATGTAGGGTGACCTTGTTTCATTGTGTCAAGCAGTTGTTGGGGTATGGTCGGAATACTAAGCAACATGTTTTGAAAGGAAAGGACACTGACTTATAATTATAATACCCATGTTTGAACAAAAGCAATGTTTTGAGCATTTGGGTAAACCGAAGGTTCTCGATTCAACCTGTTGAACATCCTGTTAAATGCGTTTCAGCTTATGCACATATTCTCACAGGTGGGAATCACGCCTCTGGTCTGTGAATGAGAATGTTACAGCAATTCACCACGATAGTCCAGTTTCTAGTTATGGTTACGTATTATAACAGGTGACATCACGCCTGGTAGTCGCCGAAGGATTCAGCAGAGGTGTACCTAATATTACACCCACATTTTGAGTTATGTTTAAGTACCATATAATAGGAGGCGGTAGCCTATATACTGCCATCAACCGAGCACAAATCCAGACCCCGAGAGGCGAACGCAGTTCTGGTTAATGAACGTCTAACTGTTTCTAAGATCCATCGTTTGTTCGTAAGCACGGCAATGTTAAATTGCTACTTCATAGTTTTATAAATTGATTAAAGAACTCTATTATCACACACTTTTTTTTTATGGTGGGTGGAAAATCATCAAATGATCCCGCTCTTGGTTAGAGTGAAAGGGAGTGTCAGACTTCTAACTGACTAAAAACCACCCATGTTCCTTCTTAGCCCTTCATGTCGAGGCCACGGTATCTGCGAACAACCCGCAGCCCCGACGGGACCCGCAGCCCCGACGGGAGAACAAGTGCCCTTCATTTGCATTAAGGGTACTTTTACACCCTTTACAACACTTTATCGTCTGACAAACTGAGTAGGCGTTGGTTATTGCCTTTTAATCATTGCCATTATTTCGAGGGATTCCCTAAACGAATCGAGGCGTGAAGGTTATAAGTTTGCGTGTTTCTAATTGAGTTTTTATGACAGTAATGTACAATTGTACAATGAGTGACAAATCAATTGTTACTACACAATAGCTCTTCGCAAATTATTATGTTTTTGAATACTTTAGTCGTCTGATGTATTTTTTCATTGACTAAATGAGAACATTCCTAAGCGCCAGATAGAACATCAACATTATCATCTGCCTAGTCTTTTCCCAACTGCGTTCCAGTCTAACCAGATGCAGCTAAATATCTGTATTTTACATTTAACGACTGCCTACCTGACTTAATGTGACCTCCACAACTCTGTTAGTATTGAGTAATACGATAAGTAATACGAGTAAGACTTGGTAAGTCTATGGTTAACGTAGACCAGATATAAAGATAGAATAGGAAATATAGAACATGAACCAGTCTAGACTGCCTCGTTGGTCTAGTGGTCGCAAGCGCGACTGCTGAGCATGAGGTCCTGGGTTCGATTCCCGGGTCGGGCAAAGTGTTATTGGCTTTTTCCATCAGGAATTTATCAGTAACAGCCACGGAGTCTGGATTTGTGCCCGGTTGATGGCAATAGGCTCGCCCCCTGTTACATGAGACTTAAACATAACTGGCGAAATGTGGGTGTACTATTAGGTACACCTCTGCCTAACCCTTCGGGGATTACAGGCGTGATGTTATGTAATGTTATGTTATGAACCAGTCTATGAAATACCCTCTTAGCTTACATTATATTATTATGAAGATCTGTATTGACAAACGTTGAAGGCAATAATGTGTAAATAAACATTTAAATTATTTGAGAGTGTCTATCTACGTAACGGCCACGTAATTATGCTAGAACCATAATATCGTATAGTCATTATTTATAATGTAATTCACTCATGCTTAGAACACCATCGCCGAGAAATAAAACCAGATAATCTAGACATCGCTTCATAGGTTATAAACATAAAATAACTGCATTACTTCAATATCAATGCGTTTCCTCAATAATAAAATTTATATGTTTTGCTGTTGGCAGTTTACGGAAGTTATGTCGACAGCTTTTATTAGCCATACGATATCTATATGTTTATGTACATAAGAGGAAGTTTGAAAGTGGCGCCGGTGACTGAAAAGTTGTGTTGAAATCGGTTGTCGTGGTATGGGGCATGTGATGCGGAGGAATGAGGAAAATGTTGTGAGGAAGGTTTTAAATATGAATGTGGAAGGATATACGAGTAGAGGAAGACCAAAGAAACGATGGATGGACTGTGTTAAAAATGATATGGTAAAAAAGGAGGTGTCTCATGAGATGACGAGAAACAGAGAAGTATGGAAGAGGAAGACATGCTGCGCCGACCCCAAATTAATTGGGATAAGGGCAAGAGAATGGTGATGATCTATATGTTTATGGCATAATCTAAAGTAATCTAAACTAATATAATAATTGCGAAAATAAGTTTGTTTGCTACCTTTTCACGCCTAAACCACTGTACCTATCATACTAAAATTTCGCATATAAGTTTTCAGGTGTACAGCAACGGACATAGGGTACTTTCCATCCCGAAAAAAGTACAGTTCCCGAGGAAAATAACAATAACGTTCTTATAATAATAGATGGCGCCACGTGTCTTTCGAATTATTATGATTGCTGGGGAGTTAGTTCCGCCATTTCTTCTTCCCAGCTGAAACACTAGGAAGTTTCGAAGGGTGGGCGTTTTGGGGGAGTGTCTCTTGCAGAATTTGACGTTCGAAAAGTGCTGATTATCAGCCTAATTGGATAAATGGCTTTTGGTTTTGTTTGTATAATATTATTTAATAAATATTTTTATAATAATTTCACGCGAACAAAGGTAACAAGGCTCAGCTAGTTAAACAATAACTTAGGAGTAAAATTCTTTATAAAATAGTCTATTATTATGCCCTCAAGGCTAAATAACAGTAGGTAATCTAACCCAGAACTTAACAGTTAAGATTATAACTATCTTAGAACACGTTCATTAGCCCAGATTAGATTTATATCTTGAAGATATTAAAACCATTAAAATAAAAGATAAAATTGCATTCGCCGTAATTGATGTAACAAAGTCATCTAGGGTAATTAGGCTTGGTCTTAAATCGTGAAATTGTTAAAATAATACAATTTCTACGTGAAAGGTTCTAGCGCAATATATATATTTTTTATCATGATCACAGCTTTAATCCCCGAATGGATAGGTAAAGATGTACCTAAGAGTACATCCATATTTCACCCAGCTATGTTTTTGAAGCCCATGTAATTAAATCACTACATATTATAAAATAAAGTCCTCCACCGGGTCTGTCTGTCTGTTCGCGATAAACTCAAAAACTACTGCACCAATTTTCATGCTGTTTCCACCAATGAATAGAGTGGTTCTCGAGGAAGGTTTTAGTATATAATTTGACCGGCATCCACGCGGCGCCATCAACCGGGCACAAATCTAGATTTCATGTTGGAAATGAATATCCAAAATAATGGTGAGATAAACATAGCATTGAATACATAAGAAGAGACCATAGTCCATCATGAATTGAAAATTGAATGATATTATTAAGAGCCATCTATTGAAATCCCATACAATAGATAGTAACTAAGTATGATTTATTCTATATTGTTGGAAACTGTGAAAGATAAAAAAATTACCACCTCGGTAATTTACCGTGTGGTCTGTAAGCAGGTCAGCACACAACACTTTTTACTCCAACTCACGGTAAAATGCGAGTCGCCGGCCTACTAAGTGGCATAGAATCTCCTTTATCACAAAAGGAAAACGGCACAACAACCTCGATAACCATAAACAGACGCAATCTGAATTAGGTAGATATTGGGAGTGACAATTCCATAAATGGACGACTTTCCTTAAGGAATAGAGGTCGAAAATTGGATGTTTCATACTAATTGCGTCAGCCGATGCGAAATACCGTAGGGGAAGTTCAATTTTTCCTTTTCGACCCATGCTCTTTAGGGAAAGTTTTCCAGTTTGATGGTCTCAATCACCACCTAACAGGTTATTTTCTAATTATTTTACACCTTGTGTATAGAATACTCTTCTTTATCATGTACTAGCTGATGCCCGCGGCTTCGCCCGCGTGGATGTCGGTCAAATTATATACTAAAACCTTCCTCTTGAATCACTCTATCTAATAAAAAAAACCGCTTTAAAATCCGTTTCGTAGTTTTAAAGATTTAAGCATACATAGGGACGGACATACAGCGACAGCCACTTTGTTTTATACTATGTAGTGATGATACACAGGACAGAAAGTAAACAGACTTTCTACATAAGGCAATGGTCTGCTTGAATGGCATTAAATCTTTCCTCTTAAACTTTCGAGTAATACAAATATCAAGAAATGCACGCTTCATCAGCAACAATTGCCGATTCATTATCAACAATTGAAACCAACCTTGAAGATAAAGCCGGCTAAGCAAACAAATCAATAGCCAACTAATCTGAACTAGTTTGTTAACCACCATTCGTTACACTCGACTGATGGATGGACAGCAAAAAGCGTCCATCCGTTTATAACCTGTTGTTCCAGTGTGGCTTGAAGTTGGCCACAAAAACAATGCCAATATTGGGCCAAAGTTTCTCACAAGGACAGTCACTTGCACGGACATGTACCGTTGCAACTTAATCGATTTGTTTTTGTAACTTACAACCAGTTGAACGTACTTTAGAGTCGCATCGTACTAAGCGACAGCTTCAAAAAATTCTTACTGCCGCACTCAGAGAGCTTTATTGATTACTTAGGCCATCACTAAGTAAAGGTTTTGACAGTTTTGTCATACAAAAATATGTCAAGTCTTTACTAAGTGACAGCTTAAGTAATCATTAAATATCTCTGAGTACCGCAGTTTGAATCTGTAAGCTGTTTTATCAAGCGCCATGTTTGTTTGCTAATTAACCTTTTCAATATCAGATAATTAAAATATTAGTGTGCTCATTTACATGCAATAATTTGTAGATGATTAACTATATCATGGCCGAACATGCAATTTTATCGGTTCTCCTGTAATTAGTGTTAACATCATGTTTTCAACTGATACGATCACACTATAAAGACCCAAACATATCACGCTACCCGAAACTGTCAAATTTTACCAATCAATCTTGAACCTAATACTTTAGCGATAAAGTTGAAAATCTATTTAAGAAATTTGACAGGTTGTTGTAGTTTGATGTGATGGCGTCTGTACATATATTGTCGAATCAGAACACAAAGTTTGACTCTTATGAATGCAAAAGAGAAGGTTGTTGGTGATCATTACCGTTACATTGTAACCTATTTACAATACTAAAATGTTTGTGCTTTGGTTTACACTTAACAAGTTCATCATACGGTATTGAAAGTGTTATTGATCTTCCTACGACGAGATTGTGCAAATTTGCTTGCGAAAGTCTGACATCAAGTCTTACCCCGGGGGTACCATAATACCCAGTACTAACTGGGGTGTGAGGGTACGGGGTCGTTCCATTAAAAAAATATATATAATACATAGACTGGAAAACAAAACCAATAAATTTGGGGAAAAGGCTAGGTTAATGATGGTCTATGAAGATTAAAGAAAAGAAGCAATAAAGAAGCGTATATCTAATAAGGAACAGAAATGACATCGTTATAATTATTTTGACGACAATCCGATTGCACTGATAAAAGTAGAATTACAGCCCTAGGGATTAAAGTAGACTACCGCATACAGAGGCTTATTAAAGCAAGAAGCATCAGTTGCGTTATCTAAATTAGTCTATTAGATGTTAATGAAGCAAATAAAGTTGTGTTCATAGATTTTACAGGATTTGCAGTTGTATCTGCTGCTAAGGAATGTTAGACTTAGAAGACACTGCGTTTTTTCATGGAGTTAATCAAATTATCTACACTAGTATTATGAAGAGGTAAAGTTTGTAAGTTGAAAAGGTAGGATGAAATAATTATGTAATCTTTGAAACTAGTCATCCCATTCAATAAGTATTTCACTGATGTTGACTGTTTTTCAAATGCGCGGGAGTCGCGGTTAGAAGAGTTGATGCATCATCATCATCGTTCTCCTGCCCTTGCCTCGTTGAACTTGGGGTATTGATTCCCTTCCATTCTTCCCTGTCAGACGCCACGGCATTATTTACTCCTTTCATATCATTACACACACAATCCATCCATTTTTTCTTTGCCCTTTCTCTTCTTCTCCATCCATCTACATTAGTATCAGAAGCTAGTTAATTGATACATAAAGTCATAATGTTTATATTACCTGCATATTTTGTTCCTTTCGCTATTGCTTTAATTATCGTAAGTAAAGACCACAGACATTCTCAAATTATACGAAATGTCAGAACATATATGTTACGTTCAGTCTGCCATTAAGCAACACAAATTTTATAATGCCAGTCATTCATCAAAAAATCCTTTATGAATCGCAATCAAAATTAATGTTCTGTATCATAAATTCAAAGCAGAAACGCGGATTGGATGCAACGATTTTAAGAAATATAACAAGGATGAAAGAGGAGGTTGTATATTAATTTGTGTTGTAATTTATAATGAAACAAACGTAAAGATATGATCTGTGAGTATGCAAAATAATGCAGTTGCATTGCAGTACATGGTACACTTAAAACAGGAAAACTTACACAAACTAACATCAACACTGCCTTTTCCGAACTTTGCTGGGGTCGGCTTCCAGTCTAACTGGATACATCTAAATACCAGTATTTTACACGGAGCGAATGCCTATCTGACCTCCACAACCCAGTTACTGGGTACTGGGTTGGTAGGTACGATATCCCTTGGTAACACTAACAGATATACAATGAATTTACTAAACGGATTACTTACCATTGAAGTAAATGAACGAACTGTTATTTAAAATCGCAAACACTACAGGAATTGTCGCAAAATAGGAATCAATTCCCAACTTTCTATTTAAATGCTTGACACAACAAAGCAAAAAGACCAATTTTTCACTATTTAAGTATATGTCGATTGTCGATACAGTAACGAACTGACTTATTCTAAATCCCGATCAAACAAACAATAATATTATGGCTGTGATTTTTATCACGTATCAGAGAAGCTTACGCGTAGTTTATCATTATCTTGGCTTTATATCGCGGAACTGAAGATTGATTATAAATAATTAGAAAGGTAATGAAGTCATTGAGTTGCCCTAATTATAGTAATGACGGAAAGAAGTTAATAGATAACGTATCATATCAATAGTTTATCTTAATCCAGTAGATTGCAATCAAGGTAGATTGATCATTAGAGCTAGTCCTTTGATCCATACACAAACAAATCTGTCTGGCTTTTTCCTAACTATGTTAGGGTCGGCTTCCAGTCTAGCTGAATACAGTTAAATACTGATATTCACCATAGAGCTTCTGCACATAAGAGTGAATGTAACTGACCTAAGCTTGTAAAAAGATGGTGATGCAAGATCATTCGTATCATTTGTTGTTTTTCTTATGAATTCACTATGACTAGAGAAAAACATACGATTGCGTCTAGTGTTTGCTTTAAATGTCGTCGAACCTCATTCAATAATATTTTCAATATCTAGCTTAGTGTTATTGATATTCTTTATGAAGAAAACGTGTTATTCAATTGAGTCAGCCGTTTTGATTACAGAACGTTTGATTATCCTCGGTTTCTTATCAGTAGTTCTAACGTGTGTGAATCATGTTCAAAATAAACATAATGTAGTTGGAAAAACGTTTGGTATGATGATTTAAGTATTCGA
This sequence comes from Diarsia brunnea, assembly GCA_949774965.1. Lineage (NCBI taxonomy): Eukaryota > Metazoa > Arthropoda > Insecta > Lepidoptera > Noctuidae > Diarsia > Diarsia brunnea. The sequence continues at coordinate 17,032,771 of OX459001.1, forward strand.
AACTATGTACTTTTACCAGACTTATGCAAGAGGCAACCACAACCGACTATAATATTATATTATTATCCAATAACATATTGTTGCGTCTGCGCACGTAACAACTTGTACAAAAGATAAAACTTACGACAATACCTCATTGACACATTTCTCTTGATTGCTTATTAATTTCCACCTGCTATCGTTATCCTACGTTTATGTGTAACAAGGTCTATACTGAATTTTTATTTTTAGCATTTCTGCATTAATAATTTTATGCATTATTAATGTTAATGAATAAACACGAATGAAGTCGTCATCTCATCTGCCTGCCTTTGTCCTATTCTACTTGTGGTCGGGCCATTGACTTATATATTACTGCGTAAGTTTATTAGTTTTTTTATTAGTTTTTATATCAATGGGTCGGGCACAACACGTTTTCTTCTTCTATTCTCCCTGTCAGACGCCACGGCATCTATTATTCCTTTGTCTTTCATGAAAGTATTTCCCTTTTTTTTTGGGGGTGGTAAATCATCAAATAACCCCTCCCGCTCTTGGGCAGAGCGGAAGGGAGTGTCAGACTTCTACTGACTAAAAACCACCCAAGTTCCTTCTTAGCCCTTGTGCCGAGGCCGCGGTATCTCTTTCGAACAACCCGCAGCCCCGACGGGAAGAAGTATTTCCCTCAAATGAGGGCCCTACTCACTTACACATTTTACTGACGTTTTATTTTCTTAGTAAAGCGAGAAACCCTCTTCAATGAATCAATATTGACAAGACAACTATCCCCAAATATTAGTTATGCCCATTCTTATTTATTTATTCGTAGATACATAATTATGCGAAACCGGAACGATTTAGCAAAATAAATAGCTAAGCTTGACATTCTTACATAAGGTCACATCATCACATAAGTCACTCAGCTAACCACATGTTGATGACCCCACCAAGATTTTTATTTGCCGACACTTGTATCAACAAGACTATATCATTATGTTTAAGAGGTAAAAATTAAGCCTTTTTGAAAAGCCGCTCAATCACGTACCTATAATATTTAATAAGTTCGTTAGTTAGTAAAACAGAAACCAAAGATCTTAAAAGTGCGATTAGGACAGTCAAACCCTGTTTTAAATTTCTACCATGCAAACGTTAAAAGTATGAAAAGCTTTAAAATTTAAAACTACCATAAAATCCTCTATGACATAAAATCACGCCTATAATCTACGAAAGTTATGGCAGAGGTGTAACTAATAAGTAGGTACACCCACATTTCACCAGTTATGTTTTAGTCTCATGTAATAGGGGGCGAGCCTATTGCCATCAACCGGGCACAAATCCAGACTCCGTGGCTGCTACCGAAAATGTTTTGATGGAAAAACCCAATATAACACTTTTTGCCTCGACGATCCTTTATATTCATTAAAATATTTACCTATATCTTTTCGGCAAATTTTTAATCAACTTTCAATGCACAGTACATAATTATACAGTTTGCATGAAGACGGATCCAACTTCAAGTGCTAATATGGCTACGAGAATGCAGTTATATGATAAAAACGTTGCTAAAAACTTGTACAGGTGAAAGCAACGGTTTTAAATCAATTTATATTTCATTAAAAATTGCAAAATCTTGGCCAATATTTCCTATCATGCTTACTTAGTAACTTGGCGACGATTTTGTCATGTAACCTAACGAAATTAATCTTTGCAACATGTCCTAGGTAATTATATTTTTTTTTGAAAGTATTTTAAATTAATCAAACGCTCTGTCGACGAGAATATGCAACCTCATCCATGCATGCCACAACTTCAGTCTAGTTTAAAACGCATTTGTCAACACCAAAATGGATAAGCGTGGACGAAGCAAAAGGAGTATGGCAGAAAAAAGGGCCTGAGTTTATTTACGTATGTATGCTAAAAGCTAATAACAATCAACCGCATGTCAATATTAAGTTTGAAAAGCTCGTCGTCAAAGCGCATAAAATATAAACTAGTACTATTAAACGCACGCACGTAACCTATTTTCATCGTTTTCTGAGAATAAATATGTAGGTATAAAGTTGTTCTGAGTAACGTTAACAGCGCTGTCGGCGCCTGTACTAAAGGGAAAGAGTGACACGGTCATGAATGAAAGCCGCTTTCGCGACATTTCGAAGTGTGTTGCTGATTGTACTTGCGAGTTTTCTTCGGAGATGAAAAGTTCAATGACCACGATTTATCAAAAGCCTAACAACAATGGATGATTAATTGATTATGTAAGCAAAACTTGCAGAGACATTCAGTACGATAATACCAATTAGTGGAAACACACAACTGATGAGATATTAAACTCAGACGCCCCAGATACTCGAAGGACCGGACTCCCGAAGGACCAGATCTTGCCTGCAAGGCCTGGATCGGCCTTTGGGGATCTGGTACTTCGGGTGGCATCAAAGGCCATGTTAATTATAATTGTAAATTATAAGGATAGAGTTAGACCCTTAAAATACGTGGTCTAAAAATATGAATAAAATTATTAATTATTACTTACATGGTTTTTAAGAAAAACTTTAGAATTTAGTGCTAAACTAAAATGCTAAACAAGTAAATTAATACGCAAATTACCTTGTACTCGTACCTTTGTTAAATTATGTGCACTTTTACGGGACATCTTTTTTTTAAACTAGAAGAGGCCGGTGATTCTTACCTCATGATTACTCTACAGCCGAAATAAACGCATATGTATGATAAATAGATCGATTAATCATTACAACAAAACCAACTAGCACACACTGGTACCTATTGAAGTTCAACTATACCGAATCACCAAATTGTACCTACAGTTACACCAAGTGAATTGGTGGTTGACCCTTGTTTGAAACACAATACAATGTAACCCAAAACGTTGACCTAAAACCTACATTATGTAGATCAGTCTTAATTTAAGATATGTTGAAATTGCTGGCAAGTACCAATGTCCAACGTAGTTTCTAAATAATTATTAGTTGTAAATATCATCTAGACTTCGATTCACTTGCGGGAGGGCCCTCTCCTTACACTAGTACCATAGAGTACGCTGCTGTTATATTGGGATAAAGCCAGGAGAATGATGAGTATGATGACTCATCATAAATTCATATTAAGAAACGATAGGGTATTTCACCATAAATATTGGATACGTGTTTTTTGTTTTATCAAAATAGTAAAAATTTACGAAAATAATACGTGTCAAAGATCATGAGTGGGGGCTTGTGACGTCACTTTGTGGGTAATAAAGTACTAAACTTGTGACGTCACACGACTTGACACGACTTTTCGAAGCACTGTATCGTCTTAATTTTTTGTTTACGTGCAAAAAGAAAAAATAAATGTCCATTATTTTTGGAAATCTATCCGACGGACTAATTAGATTTTTTTGGTGAAATACCCTATTGACTTAACAATAACACTTAAATACTTAATTAAGTGACAAAATTTCTGACATCTTGATAATAATGAATATTTATGAGTAATTGATGTGAAAAACGTTTTCTTTCAACCTTACTATGAGAACATTAGTCATAATAATTCATAACTTACAGATGCCGAATAGGTACAATTGTTTTTCAACTTTATACATAAGAAGATAACTTTGCAAGGTTTTCATGCAACAGATGTTTTTCTCTTGTTATTTATCCAGTCATTTCTGTGACTTACGTACGTTAGCTATTGTTGAACAAAATGTTTGACGTACATTGTGATTTGTGGTTACTAGACTATTATTTTGACACCTGTGCGTCAGCACAGATACATTAAGTTGTTATAAAATGTGACATGTGTCAATACTTTTTCTTACACGTGTGTTTTATGATTGATTGTATGATTTTTCATGAAGTCAGTAAATATCTCTTCTAGTTGTCTATCCCATCTTGTATTGAATTGTATTGAAGATTTGCTGAAGTGTATTTTATGTTTGGATAACAAGTTTCTCTTCATTTATTCACAAGTACCTAATGATATTTTTTACATTATATTTGTGGGAAAAAATGGGCATAACCTATATGCTTAATATTCTGATGAGAGAATTAAAAAATACAGTAAAATTAATCATAGTGGTCAGAAAAATGACATTCAACAGAATGAATGTACGCGTCATCAATTGTGGTAGTTTTATCTTTACTTACTTACATATTTTCTTACCTAAATTTTCACATCATGCGTTACTAATTGTATAATACCCATGTATTTATAATACATATTGTGTGTCACCACATTCTTGCTACAATATCATTATGAAGAAAAGCAGTTGACAATTTTTCGACAAATAAAAGAGTCAAGGTAAAATTCAATCTTTAATGCAATAAATGAATATTTCATTAAACATGTCACATTAAACACTAAATCATCACTACATAGTATAAAACAAAGTCGCCTTTTCTGTCCCTATATCCCTATGTGCGCTTAAATCTTTAAAACTACGCAACGGATTTTGATGCGGTTTTTTCCAATAGATAGAGTGATTCAAGAGGAAGGTTTATATGTATAATACATGCATCATATACTAAGGCAACATTGCTAATTTTAGAGGTTTCTAACGTGATGTCGTAAATTAACCTATTTTTTTGGGCTTATTTAGCAATTTAGCAAAAACGCTGCCTAAACCCTACGAGTTAGATCAAATTAATGTACTACAGTATTGTACACCATAAAAAGGTCTACAAAAAAGTCCGCGATGGTATATGTTTATATTTTAGGGATAACCCACATTAACCATTTTTATTGTTTACTTTTTACGTGAAAAAATGGCTTATTTACGAAGCTATTTTAAGCAATACGACATTAATCCTTATCGAATTAAGTACCTTAAATACAGTGTGCAATTAATATAGATCAATATGGTTCCTTACAGCATGTAAATTAAACAAATATTTTCGGAGATATTACAAATTTAAAATTTGCGTTTGCGGCGGGCGGTACCGGTCGGTGTATTGATTCCCCGAATCCCTCTGATACCATCGGATTTACCCTTCCAATTTAAACGTTTACAGTTTCCGGTAAAGACATCTTTTGCAATGACCATTAATAAATCGCAAGGTCAAACCTTCAACGTTGCAGGCTTAGATTTGAGCGTTGACTGTTTTTCACATGGCCAACTGTATGTCGCTCTTTCAAGAGTAACCTCAAGAGAAAACATGTTTGTATTGTCTAATGACAAGAAAGCTGTGAACGTTGTGTATAAAGACATCCTGTAATATATTAATTGTTGTAAAAAAAAAAGATTACCTAAAAATGTAAAAAGTAAATAAGTAAAAATGTGTAATGTAATAAAAATTGTATGAATTTAGATATTCCAAAGATAGCAGGAAATCTTCATAGTAAGTATAGGGAAAGAGGAATTGTTTTACTCCAAATTTAATGCGTGCAGGCCAAGGGCAGTAATGAATGAAACAAAAATACTGGATCGATTTTAATCATGTTTTCATTGAGTGACATAGGCATATATATTTTATGCCCGTGCAAAGTCGGAGCGGGCCGCTATGTTTTTATATACAACGTTCATAGTTTTTCTGTAGTGTATTTAATTTACTATCAGCATTGCACCCGTGCGAAGCCGGGGCGGGTCGCTAGTTATAAATATAACTATGTACTAATTAAACGGTACAGCTTAGTCCCAATCTATCACTAGTCATTTGGAATTTTCATACAATTATTATTAGTATATATTTAGAAAAGTACAGTCAGCAACAACAATATGTATGCATGAAAATAGGCATAATAATATATTAACTTTCATAATAACATTTTTTACATCATCATTCTCCTGCCCTTATCCCAATTTAGGGGTAACATGTCTTCTTCTTCCATTGTTATTTATTTTTTTTAAATAATGCCCTGTGTCAAAAACATCTAAATAAGGAAACTCTGTAGAGTAAACCTCTTCGAAAACCGGTTGTATTGTAATTTGTAACATCTTAGCCGGACATAGCCTTGTGTAAACAAACTTAACCAACCGTCTGTCAGTATTGAAAGGAACAATGACGTGGTACTAGAGCTTTTGTCCAAGCAGATTCTTCGGGATTTCTTCCTCTTGTCTATGCTTTGGGAAAACTTTAATTTCAAGCAACCGTTCTGAATGGTAATATTGATGTCTCAATAGAGAGAAAACATATAAGGATAGTATCATTTCCAATTTCTGGAGCCCTGACACAGCCAGACCGCGTCGAGGCAGACCTCGTAGAAGATGGCGGGACGAGTTGGACAAAATCAACGACCAGTGGTCCATATTAGCTTGAATCGAAACAACTCAAAATCAACGACCAGTGGTCCATATTAGCTTGGATCGAAACAACTCGAAGTCGTGGGGAAAGGCATTTGTCCAGCAGTTGGATGACACGGACGAACAGTAATCAATACTTCTGGCGCCCAGTAAATATGATTGTCATGCAATGCAAGACTTAATAAAAATAACCTGCAATGAAGCAAATGACCAGCAAATTGATATTACATCGTTATTTAGGTATTAGAATTCGCCATGTCACTTTTATGACGTAAATGTTACATCTTTTTGTAACGTCAGACTCCAATTTAAATCATAATGCAGATGGCACAAAAACTGTATGGCGAATTTAAACTTATAAGTCCGTTACATAAGAAAAAAAATACTTTTATCAAACATATCAATAGCCAGTTTTTGTTCAATCTATTTCAAGTCTTATGACGTAACAAAAAACTACGGCGTAGAAGATAGTAATCTACATGTTAATCCGTTTCCGTCCCTATTACGAAGACAGTGAGTTCATAACCTTTCCCACAAGTGAAATAGTATAGAAAAAATATTCATGCATGATAATTTGATGTTAATCAGTTGGAAATGTTCAAGGCGATAGACTAATTCATTGATTTTTCGCAGTTAGTGATAAGGGCAAAAGTACAGGCGGTAGCCTATTAGATCTACATACATACATAAAATTACGCCTTTTTTCCATGGCAGACACCACAGAACGCCTCCTACGATCCTTACATACTCCTTTGGCCTCGTCCACGTTCATACATCAGCAGGGCTATTGCGTATCTTTTAAATGTCAGTGGATATCATATTGTCCATCGATTAACTGTCAAATGGTTATGGTTCGGTATACTAAACTAACCATTTGACAGTTCATTGATGGACATTACGATAGCCACTGACATTTCACCCTGCTGGTCATACAAGCACGCCAGTTGCGAGTGGTACACACCTGTCCTTTCTAAAGAACCTTACCAATAAAATCCTATCCTATCCTATTTAGATCTAGACTTATGTAAAGAAGCTGAAGAGTTTGTTTGTATGGACGCGTAAGTCTTTAGAACTACTACGTCAGATTTGAAAAATCTGGCTTCCACAACGAAGTGAGTACTGGGTAATACAATACTCTTTGGTAAGACTTCTTGTCAGTCTTTCAGGCCACTGACGTCCTGGTACGACTGCCAAAGACCTACAAATGATGTGATTTACTAACGTAAGTAATATAATAAATCATAAAGGTCATCGGAAGCTGACGAGGACGTTGCCTCTAAACATTTGTGACAATAATCTCATTGTAGTAGATTGGACCAAGATGTCAGATAACCAGTGATTGTGATCTGCCCCAAAACATTTCCATATTTAACACTGATAATGTTCTTGCATGATAGTACAGCGGTAATATTGTATCTACGTTTTCTGATAGATAAAGACTTGGTTATCTGGTTGGAATATTAAATTATGCAAAATTATGTATTGTATCAAACAAAACAAAATAACTTGGATGCGAGACTAATCTATGGTATTTTTTGGCCATAAGTGTCGCATGCCTGACTGCCTCGTTGGTTGAGCGGTTGCAATCGCGACTGCTGAGCATGAGGTTCTGGGTGCGATTCCCGGATCGGGCAGTGTTGGAGTCTGGGATTCGTGTCCGGTTGATGGCAATAGGCTCGCCCCTTATTACATGGGACTTAAAATAACTAGCGAAATGTGGGTGTAGGTATCTACTATTAAGTACACCTCTGCCTAAAACTTCGGGTATTACAGGCGCGATGTTATGTTTAAGTATGCAAGACACCTTTTTCATCTCTTGCATTCATAAAATGCATGGTGAATGACGTCACCAAGAATTCTTTATAAATAATGCTATTACAAATACAAGTGTCCCACCAAAACTCATAAAGTCACTTTATGTAGGTACCTATACAAAATATGGAGTATGGAAACCACAGGCAGATTTTGCAACAAAGAAAGTAAATGTCAAATGTTGTTCAAAATTCCGATGATGTCATTGTAACTCAAATTAAAGCCTCAACCCGTTATTATCAACCATTACTGTGTGAAGTTGAAGCCAAATTGCATTTTTTGTCCTATCGCCTGTCAAAAAGTACAGTCGGGCAAAATTACATCATTATTTTTTCTTTTTTCGTCATTAATTTTATATATTTTATATCAGCACATTTTTGAACGTGAATCCCAAGACAGTGTCCCAAACCGTACTTTTGCTACATAAATATATACTGGTTTTTGTTCTGCAGAAGTGGCACAATCTCCAATATATATAGAAAAATTAAATGAGTTCTTAAATTGGATTCAGTCATAAGTAGGCTAATAGGTAATGTGAGTGACACAGACGTATTTTGTAACACTGATGTTCACGATTCGCCTCTTATCATCCAATTTACTAATGTACCGAGGTGTATGGTCGGCCTACTACAGCTTTAGACATTATTATTTGTGAAGGTAAACGTAATTTAAATTGTCTGGTTAAAACCAACCAGAACGTGTTAACTTCCATGCTTCTTCAATAAATATAAGGAATTGCAAAAAAAAAGTTTTTTTTAACTTATTGTTGAAGCAAGAAAAATTAATTGACAAAAGTAGTTTCTTCTATCTTACTGCGCCACTCACAAAGTACGTACGCAAGTACATTTTAACAATAGTACAATGTGCCACATTAAACTAACATTAAACAAATTTATTATAATCACCTTCATTTTAAGGTTAGTACCCCACTTTTTTCTTTCACGTGAAAGGTTCATGCATGGAGTATAAGCAACAAGGCTATACATTAAAATAATTCGTTCATTGGTTTTCAAACAATACACACATTCATTATCGCAAATACGTATGATGTTATTAGAAACACCGCTGCAATGTAATTATAAAACACTAGATTTGTAAACTGCGAGGTGTTGCAATGGAATTTGTTTTATGTTTTCGCTTGTTCCATTTGTTTTTGCTATTATTAATTTACTGTTTCGGATTTGTTTCGCGATATTTTTTGTAATAAGTCTCAAAATCGATAAAGGTTTGAAAACTTCTAAATTCTAGTTTTATTCTAAAGCGCAGATACATAAGTAATGACCGAAATTGACATAGGTATCTACGTACTATGTAAATTAAACTTTAATCACGTACGATGCACATGTCATGCATTAAAATTCATCTACCGTAAATAAATAAAACCTAGACGGCACAGAAATGTTAGCAGACAGTACAAAATAAAACAGTTTCTCTTTAAATAAGTAATTGAATAATTTTACTGGTTTTATAATTTTGTTTACGGAAATAAAAAATCTTTCTTTCGTTCCTGAATGTGCAAATTCCGCCACTGACTGTACTTGCCAGACGGGGCAGCTTTCGAACAGTTTCCGAGTAAATTGGTGAAGTCAAACGGGTCCAACCTTGGACTGGTCATTATATCCATATTGCATAGCGATACATGTACGGAGAATTATATAATGAACCATTATTACATCCATATCATACCATAATCGATTTACATGAAGAAAATTTTGCAATTTGTTTTGTGTGGATGTCATAATTGGTTCCTATTAACAGATTTTTTTAAAAGGGGGTTATTTCTGGTATTTTTCTTAGTTTCTGTTTAATACGAATATAGCAAATAGCAATAAGTTATCCTTGTTTAATCGTGGAGCAAAATACTTAGTTCTAAGATAAAATAAACTAAATTCAAGATTAAAATAAAAGAAGTATTGATTTTGTATTTCGCTACGTGCACGCTCTAAACACATATTATTATTATTTTTTAAATACTTTATTTTCCAACCATAGATCCATAATTTACGAGTAAAAGAAATTGGCACACCAACTATCCATCCATTGAACATCCATCCATCCAACAGCCATCCATCCATCGGCTTTGGTAGGTAATGTACTGTACAGGTACACAATAAGATTTTCCTTCTACATGCAAATTAATAATGAAGGAAAGCTGATTCATGAGCACAAAAACAGTTAATTAATAATGTCACTGACATGAAGTCGACAAGAAAATTGTAAATTATTATTTATTTTATGTTTGCCGCCTCGGTGAGTGATCTATCAACTAAGATCACTAAGATTTACTTAACTAGTCGAGCTAGTTTTCACTAAGTAACTGTTTTGCTGCAATTACTGCGTATAAGTTTTCACAGGAATATTAGATTTGCGCTTTCCAAAGGAAATAGTTACTTACATTAAAATATTTTATTTCCAATTAGTAGCAATGTGATGCGGTAGTGTGGAAAAGCTTAAATAAGCCCTTTAGTAAAGAAATAGCGTTTATTTTTAACCGACTTCAAAGGAAGGATGATTTCTGATTCGGTTGTATTTTATTATCGAGTAAATTATGTGTTGCTTAAAACATGGTTTAAAATTATACTTACACACAACTTCTACCAAACCCTTCGGGGATTACAGGCGTGATGTTTATGTGGTAGCTGTAAACACTTTAAAATCACAAAGGTTCAAACACTAAAGTAAACACTTTAAAATCACAAAGGTTCAAACACTAAACTATCAAAAAGTTCTCATAACCACTGAACGGACGAATCAACTCCTGCGCACGACCTACAATGTAGGCTTGCATAAAACTAAATAAGAAATAATCAGTCTAGTGACGGCTTTATTTCAGGTTTGTTTTCAAACACAATCGGCATGTAACCACATATTGCAAAACAATCACAGAGCAATGTGTTTAACAAACTGAAAAATACATGTGAGTAACTCTTGGGTTTCAAACAAGTTCCTATTTCTTAGGGCTCGTTTACGGCGACGCGGGGCGTCGCGCGGCGCGTGCAGAAGGCTCGCCTCGAGCTTTTTTATTAATTTACTGAGAGGCGCGTCCGCCGCAACGATTTTAAACTAACGAGCGAGAAAACGCTTCTCGTAAAATCGACGTTTGAAATCGTTAACGTTTTCATACATCGCCATGTGTTTGAATTAAAAACGCACAACGCGCTGAGCGACGCCCCGCGTGTCCGTAAATAAGGCCTTAGGCCTATGCTATGCGCGTTGTTGGAACTCGACCCAAAGTCACGGCAAAACACACTCATAGTATCACTCTTCATCATCATCGTCTTCTTACCCTTATTTTTCTTTCATTCTCCCCTTTCAATTGTCACGCTATCATTTTAGTAATCCTTTTTCTTCCATATTCACACACTTCATCTTTGGTTTTTCTCTCCCTCTCCACCCATAGAGTATCAGAAGTGCAGAGAAAAAAATAGAGCAGACAGATTAATCTACACCTTGTAATTTATTTGCCATCCACATTTTTTTTGGAGTGTGGGAAATCATCAAATGACTCCTCCCGCTCTGGACAGAGCGGTAGGGTAAAACCACCCATGTTGCTTCTTAGCCATTTGTGCCGAGGCCGCGGTATATCTTTCGAACAACCCGCAGCCCCGGCAAATTTTACCATCCACCTATATTATCCTTCTAGCTTCAACATTCTAGGTTAAAAAACTTTGCAAGAGACGGAATAACCTATTTTGATCGAGGGGTCGTGTTCAATACGTGATAATGATTATCTGCAATATTAAAACAATGACATTCATTTTGTTTAATATTTTTGAACTTCTTGATAAGTAAATAAAAACACACAAACTGGTTAATGTTTATGTAGGTAATTTTAGATAAAAACTTATCGTATAGGTATTAATATGTCTGCAAAATGATTTTGATTATGGTTTGACATTCCTCAGACTCAATTGAAATAGAAAGTAGGACAATGTGGTTAAAAAGACCAGATAGATACTTTTGAAATGGATTGTGATGAGAAATTCCTGATAAAAACCCAACTTTGGCTGACCCGGGAATTCAACCAAAACCTCATGTCAGTAGTCCTGCTCGTAACCAGTTGACCAACGGTGCAGTTACGGATTTCTTTTGCGAATTGACTGCGGAAGCTTAAGGTGAATGCTCCAACTAGCCCGCGAAATTCAATTTTTTTTACGTTTTTTGCAATTTGCAGGTCAGTGTTAGTTTGTATGTTGATTAGAATATTAATTGCGGCTGTAAGACGTATGTAGTTACAGAAATATAATCATCAAAATCATCAATACAAGCCTTCAAGTTCATAAAGGTGCAGGAACTTGAAAAAGTCATTTTTGCACCTTTATGAACTTGGAAGCTTGTATTGATGATTTTGATGATTATAATTCTGTAAGTACATACGTCTTACAGCCGCAATTAATATTTTATTCAACATACAAACTAACACTGACCTGCAAATTACAAAAAACGTAAGAAAATTTGAATTTTGCGGGGTGGTTGGAGCATTCACCTTAATATGTTTATAATATCTTATTAAAGTTACATCTAATAGAGGAATGTCAATGTTTTTCAGATCGTATAAACCGTGCGATGCAGAGACGGGTCGCCATTTCAGTCACGCAAAGAAGTCATTAAAACATTTTACGACTTAGCTAGACCAAACCTAAGCCATCCAAAAGTTTATAACCAAATCAACATCTCCACAATAATAGAAAAGTAAACACACTTTCGAACAACACAGTAAAACTTTCTTGCACTAAACAGTTCCGTAATAACATACCTAGTCGTTGCTACACTTGGTACGTGTTCAAGATCGGTTAGGTTATAAATAAAAGGTTTTCTGATGCAAGGCACGTGGGTGTTACAGTCAGCATTGTGTCGATAGAAATGTGCAGACGAGTCGGCGCGAGCGATGTCAATAAGAAGTGGTACAATCTTTAGTATAGGGTCAAATAAAATTCGGGTCGGGTCGACACAGCATGTCTACTTCTTCCATGCCTCTATATTACTCGTCATCTCATTAAATACCTCCTTTCTTGTCATATAATCCTTTACATAGTCCATCCATCGTTTTCTGATGTCTTCCTCTGATGATAGACATAGATAGCATAAAAAAACAAGACTCTTTTTTTCCTGTCTCATTAATCGAAATATCTTACAACACTATCCGTGGCCATTGACTTTACTGTCGTATGAAATTAAGGAATTAGATTTTCTATTTTCCTATGTCCATTACCATTGATTGCCTCAATGACTTACTTAAACCTAATTGGCAAAATATGGGTGTACCTATACACCTCTGCCTTGCGTTCGAGTGTTACTGGTGGGATTTTATGCTTCAATGTCTGTGAAGTTTCACTAAATAATTTAATGTGTGAAGTGGAAATTATGTTTTCTTATTTCGTTTAAGGGATCCAAGACAGTCCAATTGTTCCTCTGGGACTTAGTCGCGCTTCATCGTCTCGACGCTTTTCTGATGGTCTGGTCTTCCACTGTTGATTCTGGCTTTCAGGAGTTGCCTGGGACCACTGCACAGTGGTGTGGGAATACTGTGTTCTATGTGAACTTAGGATGTTGCAACTACTTTTTTTTTTTTTGAAGGTTGGGAAATCATCAAACTGGGCAGAGCGAAATGGAGTGACAGACTTCTACTGACTAAAAACCACCCATGTTCCTTCTTAGCCCTTGCGCCGAGGTCGCGGTATCTCTTTCGAACAACCCGCAGCCCCGACGGGCATGTTGCAACTACTCACGTGGACATTGTTTTGAACGCACGACAACTAGTAGCTATTATATTTCTCATATTTACAAATTCGTTGAATCCGGTCTTTGTTGAATATCCGATTAGTAGGTATACAAAATTACTCCCATAGTACTATGAATCCTGGGAATGTAGTTTGTTGTCAACAGTTTGGTAAATAGACCAGAAATTCCAAAACAACAGACTTCAACACAGACCAACCTAAGTAAGTGCGGCTTAACCTGAAGATCGACTAGAGCGGCTGTTATTATTTAGTCAAAAGCTCTCGAGCTATCACGGAAATGAAACTATCATTGCAAAAGGACCTGCCCGCCTAGCATGCCACCGTAGAAACGGGTTTTGTCGACGGAAGAATCGACAAAATGACAGATTGTAGCAAAATTTAATGTCAAATTGTATGGAAAAAGCTTTGTCTATTTTTGGTAGAATAGAGATAGAATCGCCATACTACGCGTGCAGGAGAATATCTTATGGAGTGCTACGATCTTTGCAATGAATTTTGTGGCGAAACGTAAATCGTAGGTAATACCTACCTAACGGAACAGTAGTAAGGAAGTATGCCTGAATGACTTATCCTAGGCCAAGCAATATTTTATGACCATGTACCCAGTATTTACCAAGGATTTGGCAGCAAAGGTGCACTTACCGTAATCGAGTGGCGACATAAACATCGCGTATAAACTCTGAACGCATATTCAGGTTTTAGTAGAGACTATAAATAAGGCATTTTATAAGATGTAGTAAATGTTTGTGACTAGCTGTGTTCCGCGGTTTTTTTCAGCCGTTTCTATTTTAACTCAACTCCTATCGATCGAAGCTCCTATATTTGCTCAAGAAGAGTTTGTTTCTTTGTTTGGTTGAACGCGCTTATCTATGGAACTTCTGGTTCGAATTGAAAAATCTTTTAGAGTTGGATACCACCTTTATCGAGGAAGGCTATAGGCTATATAACATCACACTACGACCTATAGGAGCAGAGCACTGATGAAAAATGTTGCAAAAAGGGGGAAATGTATTCCTTTAGTAATGTTATGTAAAAAAAAGTCCGCGAGAGCATCTTTTTATGTTTGAAGGTTGACTCGTTCTCCCTTATGTGAGAAATGAGCGCGTGTGCACTATCCCCAATCCTCATGAATTGGGCTATCAAAAATAAACCCTTTTTTCAAATTCCGACTAGTAGTTCCAAAGATAAACCCGTTCAAACAAATTAATTAAACACAACACAATTACAATTTATTTATGTTTGTGAATAATGCCAAATAAACACAATTTCCTTTCTTTCTAAAATCCTCAGCATTATTATATGAAGTAAACATTGCTAATAATATTTAGGCTATTTGTAAACGCGGATGAGTACCTGGACTTGGCCTACCACATAGTGAAACAGTGTAACCGAGTGTTTATGACTTAGGTCAGGAATGATGCAGACTAATTATAGCTGTGACGTAGGAATTCTGGTACAAACGATTGTGTACTGGACAAACGCGTTGAACTTATTGATGGGAGAAATAATGGGTACTGTTTCTTAAGGCTTTTAGATTGAAGTACCAGAGACCAGAGACTGGAAGTTCTTGTGTAGACCTAGATGATGTTGGGGCAATAGCCCAATTTGAAAGGTTCGGGGGTTTTGTGTAAAACTGAAACTACAAATGGGAGAAATTCTGCATAGAGGCACAGTGGCACAATATTGCACAAGGGCAGTCTAATTGCTAAAAGTAATATTTCAAAGTCGACTTTTTCCTATAGATGGATAAAAAGGGAAGAAGAGAGAATACTGCAGCAGAAGCATTGATAAGAAAATGCTAAAAGCACAATCTTTCATCTTTATCCCTATCCGTGCTATGAAGCTTTGATGTACTGCATTCCGATCATCAATGTAGGAATTCGTCAGTTTAACTCAGAACGCCATTAAACTTAGCAGAACGGCTAACTACCGGTCTAGACAGCCTTGGAGTGCGTATTAATAGTTAGATGCATTGCATGTTAACGTATAGATTGTTTTAGATCGGGTCTATGAATTCCATCTGGTCGTTAATGCGAGAACTAAATAAGTTTAGAAAAAACTATAATAATAAAGGTCTTTGCTGTCATTGTAATAAACAAATTTTACCATGGGGTCAAATCTGATTCATACAAAAGTACATAAGTCACAAACAATGAAAATATGCAGAAGCAAATTTTTTTTTCGTATTACAGAGTTAGTCCCACAGGTAAAGCTGTTATTTTTTTAAAGTATGTAACCTAATTTCTAGTGGTTCTACTTTCATACAAACCTAAAATATTGGCTAACTTATACCTACCTAACCTACTAGGGGCTACTAGGGACTTGCCGTTTTGTTGGCCCCTAGGTACGCCACTTTCCTTTATCTGCCATACTATACTGCGGTTTTCAATGATTCTATCTACTCAAACAACGATCATGGATGGCTTAGGACACGCATTAAAGTCATAAGACACAATCGGCAAACCACTTTCCATAATCCTTTAGGGATTCTACAATATTCCTAGTGATAAAGTCTCCTGCCATGCATCCATGATGTCCTAATACAATAATCTGTCGCAGTCAAGTGCATGATAGCTCAAGTGGTGCTCAAACACGACATTATCAGCTCTAATCCCTCCTATCAAGCATTCAAATACTATGGCTACATGTATTGTGTTGTAATACATATACGGCAGGACGTTACTTTTGCGTAATTTTGTATTTACATGAATGTTTTAATAGATAGGTATGTGGATTTTCAGAAAGAGAATTGGTTAAATTGTAATTTCATCTTTTAAAAGACTTAAGTATATTCATCACGTCGTGCATGTTTTCGTCCACGAGTATTTTCATAAAAATAAGTATTTCTAGACATTTTTCTAGAGAAAATGAAATAATTACTCAATGAGAAAGAAGAAATTGCAAGCAATAAATCCAATTATTAAGATTTAACGAACCGAAGCAACTACTAAAGAACTAAACGGTATTTAGTAGCTCTAAGTAGAAATTGTTTTATTCTATTTCCACAAGTTATTTTATATATTTTTTTTATAATTTATATATATTACGGTAAATGTAATTAATTGAAAATTATTAATAATTTTCGATCATTATTAATAATTACCAGTGGAACTGAAACCCCGACATACCTACCCTGCGAACCCGCTACTAGGAAAACTTGGATCCAAGAGCGAGCGAAGTGAGCTCGGAACTTGGGGTTGAGTGAGCAAGCGAAGCAAGTGAATAGACCCCACCATCCCCTTCGTGGTTATTTTAAACTACCTACAAATAGGAGCCCCACGAAGCGTTAAAAAAAAGTATGAACATTAAACATTAACACGGCTTATCAGGTTTCGAAGTGATAATTATCACTGATAATAACAAAACAATCATTCATAATCTTCACGTGTATCCGAACGCGATTATCCGGTTCCGTGCCTATCCAAAACTTAAAAACAAACGAAAACAAGAATCGTGTTTATTATTGATTAATCGACAAACAGATTAATTGTTTGGTTCATTATACTTTTTTATCCAACAGAAATTTCTCAGTAGCAGCTATGAAGCCTGGGTTTGTGCCCGTTTGATGTCAATAGGCCCTTCCCTCTGTTCCATGGGACTTAAATACAATAACTGGCGGAATGTGGATGTACTCCTGGGTATGGGTACACAGCTGCCTAATCCTTCGATGATTACAGGCATGATGTTATAATTAATTTCCAATATCATTATCCGGTATGAGACTAAAAGGATGATTAGTGTTACTAAACATTTTCCTTGTATATGATCTTTATGCATAATTTCATTGATGAATGGGTATTTGTTACAGGGAAAACCAGAAAAAGTGGATCCTTGAGGTTTTCTCGATTGTTACCGTTTCATTCATTAAAAAGGTTTCCCTTTGTGTCATATTAAATGTATTGTTTCAGGCGGAAGCTATATAGTAAACCTGGATGACAAATAGGGTATGGGTTATTGTGGTATTTAGTTTTCTTTGACGTATTTTGTACGTAAATGACGTACAAAATGCATGAATGATGAAAACCAATTTTCCTGTGTGATGCAAATAAGGAAGTATTCGCAACTTAAAGTCGTGAAGGCCCAGGGGTTAAGGCCTCGCCTCGAGCATGCAAACTGTTCAGAAACCGTCAGAACACCATACCTAAAGAGTAGTAGGTTATAAGGACCAGTGGAAACCCAAGTAGAAATTATGTTTTTCCTACTTCACCGCTATTCCTTTCTGATTAATAGGGTAGCTAACAAAAAAATATCTTATTAGTCCGTCAGATAGATTTCCAAAAAATATTGGACACATATTTTTATCTTTTTTCACGTAAACAAACAATGAAGTCATATTCTAAGACATTAGTATGACATTTTTTACCGGTGAGTGACGTCACAACCCCCCACTCAAATATTTGATGCTTTTTATCTTCGTTAATTTTTATTGATTTGATAAAACAAAAAATACGTAACCAAAATTTTTCGATAGTCTAACAGACGGGCTAATTAGAATCATATTTGTTTTAGACAGGAAACATTGATATTTCGTTGCGGGATCCAAGACAGTTAAATTGTCCTCTGGTCTATTTGGTGGTCGCCACTGTTGATTCTGGCTTTCAGGAGATACAGTGGTTTGGAAATAGTGTAGCGGGCTTATCCCGAAGAAAAAAGGGCAAGCCAAGGTTGGAAGAAAGTTCCGCCACTATGCGTAGTACAAAAGTGACATGACACTTCCGATCCAAGACCTCAAGTTCTAGAACATCTAAGGCTACTCCGATTCTCAGAAAGTGGTGGTTGTAAATATAATACGCACTGACCCTATCGAGTTACACGTGAGGTGACACGCAAGTGTACGCGCGTGAAATTGATACAGTGGCGCCGTTTCACAACGGCCCCAAGTGTAATCTTTCTTCAATGTTACGCTATACTGCAACTATACGGTTAAATTTATTAATGTATTGGTTGTTATTATGAAAGTGTTGCTAGTAATTAAAAAATGGCGTATTTTTTTTGTTAAAGTGAGGTAGGTTGATGTTTATAAACAATTTAATCTCATTATCATTAACACTGAAAACGGGATATGTGACCATTTCAGTTATAAAACTTATATAAATTTGATCTCCTTGTAAAATCGCATGATAATATTCTTCACCTACCTAGTAGTAGGTACCTACCCACATTTCGCCAGTTATGTTTAAGTACCATGTAAAGTCCATTTCACGAAAGAAGTCCCGCGGACAATTGTGGAACTAAATTTAACAGATCGGCCATGTTGTCGTTTGTCGATGTTATCAAGGTGCGTTTGTTGTGGTAGATATTTTGTGAGTTTATTATTGGATTAGTGCGTTATAAGGTTTATTTACGATGCCAAAAGTTGTGAAACAACATTATGTCGCGCGACATACAGCGCTGCGTCTGCGGGACTTCTTTCGTGAAATGGACTTTAATGGGGGGCAAGCCTATTGCCATCAACCGCGCACAAACACAAAACTCCAACTCCGGATGCTACTGAGAAATCCCCGATGAAAACAACCCAAAAACACAGCCCGACCTGGGAATCGAACCCAGGATCTGATCTGATGCGATCGGATCTGATGCGTATCAGTCGTGTTTTCTACCACTAGACCAACAAGGCAGTCAATATCTACACAGTCAAAATGTATTATTGATAAGATAATATAATTTATTTATTTGCGTAAAACATGGCATACATAGGTGCACTTAATATGCACTTTTTCTAAAATTATATTTTTTAGGTCTTTGACAGTCGTTAGAGGTAGTGACCCGAAATACAGACAACCAGTCTTACCAAGGGGTATCGTATTACCCAGTACTAAACTACTAACTGGGTTGTGGAGGTCAGATAGACAGTTGTTCCATGTAAAATACGGGTATTCAGCTGCATCCGGTTAGACTGGACGCAGGACCCCCAACATAGTTGGAAAACGCTAGGGAGATGATGATGATTTTCTCTAAAATTGGAAACAAACCCATTCGACCGAACATAGCAACCGCAAAAGAAAAATAAACTGAACGATAATTCTCGTACACTTTCTCACAACACACGTGCATGACGCATTATCGCAAACATGCTTTACTTATAAATATTTAACATAATTGTTACCAACGCAGAATACTGTAATCAGTTCATTAAAATATTACTAAACTACGCAAATCTGTCGTGCGATGTTTTAATAAATCTATAAGCCATAGTTTAATTTATGTAAATGCGAATGTATGTAGGTACTAGGTATGTCAATAAATACTAACATATAACATCTGTCGTGTAACCAAATTTATTTTCTTGTTTCGGATAAAATGTTTATTTTTATGTAGCCTGTACAGTTTTTCAGTACATATGAAGAAGATGAAGATAAAAGAAAAAAATGCATAAAGAAAATTGATAACAACATTAGTCGATAAAACTAAAAAAACATGCCATTATTCTTCCTTTTGCGAAGTCTTAATAAACTACCAAATACTGTCGTCGAATTTTAAAACAAACCCGCTACGCATACCCAAGAATTTTAAGCACACAAGTCACCGCACTAGTTAAGATAAGGTTAGAGCTTTAATTCTGTTCTCTCTGGTATGAACATCATTGCAATAAATCCCATCAATAACTATAATTTCCAGATGAAGATACATTTACTTATCTTTAATATCTAAAACACAGAGAGGTTGTTATATGGCTGTAATAGAAATTATCTATATTTTTTTTTAGCTACGTTAATCTCATTCTCTATCTGTGGTATAGATACTTACTATTCTTTTTGCGCATTTCTCCTTCCAAACCTCTTTATTCTGTGTGATCTGTGATCAGATCACCATGTCCCTTTTTTAAATAAAACTAGAACGATTAGTAAACATGACGCCATGTCAAAATATTTGCTATTTCAAGTATTTTTGCTTAAAGAATTTAGGATATAATGGAATAGAATTTGAATTCGAACGGCATTGTGATTTATTCAAAGTCGATTACTTGCACAAAAAATCTATTATGTAAATTAATTATAATTTCATACATAGACGTTTCATGGAGTGTCAAGGATGAAGGTAATTAAAGTAAAGCCAGATAATGAAGGTTTATTATTTTATAGATCACTTGATTACCCCGAATAAGATATAATGTACCAAGGTATAATATTAAACTTGTTGTTTCAAGTGTTTAAATTACAGGTAGTTGACTGTTACCATAGATAAACTCTTATTTACACGATGATTATACATTATCTACTTTGTTTTATATTTATTTACTAAGCTTTATTATCTTTTTATTTTACTTTAAAGTAAATATCCGCATAACAAAACTATAAATCAAATACATTATACGGAGATCGACACAAAAATTTCGTAAAACCATAATTTCATTCACGTTTTAAATTACAAAATTTTAACTTATGTTTTTGATTATTTTGGAAAGAAAGTTTTGTACAATGTTGCGACATTTTGCAAAATATTCCTGAATGCATCCGCTTAAATAAAATGTTTACCTACAATTTATAAACGTCAAAAAAATTCTGTAGTTCCCTGAAATGGTTAAAAATATATAAATAATAATAACTTACCGCTAAAAAAACAATAAAACCGTCCGTACTCACTGGCACTAAACACTTCACTAAAGCAAATAAAAAAAAAAGAACAAACTTCAAAATGAAATGGGCGCTAAAACTTTTAAAAATCGAACGAAATATTCAAGATGGCGAAGCGCGCGTTCAAGGCGGCGGTTCAACGCTGAATGATAACAGGTTGTGTTGGCGGCACCGTAATTATATCAATGAGAGCCGGGCAGTTTTCTGAACGAGTCAGGTGGAGTCAGTCACACTTGATATGTAATGAATAGCTGTGTGAGTAATATCATAGCGTTACACTATTTTGCTACATCATACGCGGTTGCAGTTCGGCAGTAAACTACATAAGGAAAACTTGACGACTACCCGTTGATCCGGTTTGGTTGCTTTGAAAAACTGTCCGCTTTTTTGTAGGTAATGCTGCGAAACCTTTCGTTTATTCCAAAGTTAAGGTTTCCAGTTTTTAAGGTTATCCCATGACTTTTAATGATTCGATAAATAAATAAACGATAGAATACGAGCCGAGCATTTTCAAAAAGTTTGAATCTTTATTTTCCCATGTGTGGGAAATTAACCATCTACCGCCATCGGCCTATAAAATATTTTTTAGTTATATAGATACCGAGAAAACCCTATTACAGATAAAAAATGAGATTCCAGAATGGAAATACAAAATAATTGCTATCGATTGCTACCTCGACCTATTAATTTAATATGACCATACGAGGACAACGCGGAAAGTCAATATTTTCCTTGAAAAGCTCTATTTAAATGCTGCGTGAATCATTCCTATTCATTCACGATGTAAATGAGTGCTAAAATAAAATTAAATAAGTACTTAAACAATAACCAAAAAAAAGTAAAGACAAATTAATTGAAACTTATAAAGAGGAGCAGTTTCTAAGTTCTAATGTAGAAGATAATCTCCGAAACGATTCATCCGATTTTAAAAAGCTTTCCCAATTCGAAAGCTACACCGCACAGAGAGAAGAGTAGAAGGCCCAGCAGTAGGACAACATAGGCAAAGAAAAAACCGTTTCCTTTTTTGCAAAAAAAAGATTTTTTTTCCATTTTTAGTTGTAATATCCTATACAAATATTTAATATTCATTTAACATTCAACCAAGAAACCTAACCCTAACCTTCAAGACTCCCATATTATTGCTTTCAACTCCTTACCCTTGAGGAGTAATACCTTCCATAATCAGCTCACCTAGATATCTTGAAAGAATACATACCGTATACGTCCCCTTAATATTTTATTAAAGAATTATTCTCCAGCTCCTAACCGTTAGGGTCATCATCAGCTCATCAACATGAAGTGACGACTGCTAGGTGCGAATACTTGAATAGCTTTAGAAAAAGCACGAAACACTTAATACGAGCCTATATAATTTGAAGGTTGCCCTCGATTTCTCTGGGATGCCATCATCATCAGGCTAAAGAATTTTCTTTCAACTCCTGACCGTTGAGGAGTTGTACCTTCTATCATGACATTATCAATGCATCCATATGAGATTATGATTATCAGACGCAAATACATGAACAGGTTTAGAAAATACTAGCTGACCCACGCAACTTCGTCTGCGTCACTATTTAGGGTGTAAATGTACCCTTAACGCAAACGAAGGGCACTTATTCTCCCCGGCACTGCGATCATTTTTTTGTTCTAGACCGTACCTGGGAACCTCCTAGTTACGGAGATAATGGGGGTCAAAGTTCCAAATTTTTCACAGCTGTTTTTGTAAATACTAGTTTTTCAAGTTATAACTTTACTTAAATTACCTCCATGACCCGTTTACTATTCAAAGCATCCACTAGCACAATGTTTTAATAGTGCTACATTGAGTTTTACCGTAAAATGTGATTTTTGACCCAAAAAAAAAAGTCGTTTCCCAGCAAAAAATTTTGCGTAGGGGTACTTAGTTTGATGTTACACAGAATGCTTGGTTGACGGCTGTATGATGGGTTGATTTACACCTTGTATAGTCGATTTATTAAAGTAGTCGAGGAAGGTTATAAGATATAGCTCAAAACCTTCCTCGATAAATCAACTATCGAACATAAAATTATTTTATCAATTCCAACCAGTACGTAGTTTCTGAGATTAGCGCGTTCAACCAAACATACAAACTCCAAAACCGTGTGTTTTTGAAAATATGTATAATAAAGTCTATGTTACTCGGTAAAGGTTCTCATGTTGAAAAAATTTTCAAAAGTGTAAAGTCAGCAGAGTCGTTTTTGAGTTAAATCGTAACAAACAAAAAAATCGAATGTTTCCTCTCTATAATATTAGTTTAGATTATATTATTAAAGTATGAATTACTATAGGGAACTCTTACTCTTAAATATATAATAATACCTTGTAAACATTATGGAATTTCCCGGAGGCTAGATAGAATATCCAATTATCCACGACCGAATGACTGCTGCGCACGTAATTATTTTGTCACGCGAATTTTTTATATTGCAATCTTCTAAGATATTTGTTTTAACTATGCAGCCTCGTGAAGGGCACAAATATTCTATATTAAATTTCCGTTCTAACAAACAAATTTATTTAGATATAGACTAATACCATATGTGTTAAATAAGCTTCGCAAAAATTTATTCTTTTTAACCTAACATTTTAATAGTAAAAAAATGGTTACAGTGAGTCAATCTTAAAAGATGAACATAATAATTATGCTGTTGCGGACTTTTTTTTAGAACTTTTAAAGAGGAACAATTCTTTCATACGTGATTTTTGTGTAACTTAAACCGTTTTCGCAGCGCACGCAACGAAAGCTCTCAAAAAGGAATTTCTTTTCCCGTTTTTGCAACATTTTTCATGTGTGCTCCGCTTCTATTGGTTGTAGATGTTATACAGGGTGTAAATCAACCCATCACACACCCGTTAACCAAGAATTCTGTACATCAATCTAAGTACCCCTACGCAAATTTTTTTGTTGGGAAATGACTTTTTTTTGGGGTCAAAAATCACATTTAACGGTAAAACTCAAAATAGCACTCTTAAAACATTGTGCTAGTGGATGCTTTGAATAGTAAACGGGTCATGGAGGTAATTTAAGTAAAGTTAAAACCAAAAAAACTAGTATTTACAAAAACAGCTGTAAAAAATTTGGAACTTTGACCCCCAATATCTCCGTAACTAGGAGGTTCCCAGGTATGGTCTAGAACAAAAAAATTATCGCAGTGGTGGGGAGAACAAGTGCCCTTCGTTTGCGTTAAGGGTACTTTTACACCCTATATAGTCTATAACCTTCTGCGATTTATAAATGAACTATCCAACACAAAAATATTTTTTCAATTCCAACCAGTACTTCCTGAGCTTAGCGCGTTCAAACAAACAAACTCTTGAGCTTTATAATATTAGTATAGATATGGAAAACGTACGTAAGTGCCTATAAATTTGAGAGTTGCCCTTGATTTCGATCAGATCCTGATTTGGTGACAATGGGAACATTTCGGGAGTATGTATACTCTTTCGAATACTTTTGTATTATATATAATTTTGAAAATCGGTTCATTAATGACGGAGATATGCGATAACAAACATACAAAAAGAAAACAAAATACAGACGAATTGAGAACCTCCTCCTTTTTGAAAGACGGTTGAAAATAAACGAAAGCTACACCTATTACTGAGTGCGCGTACAAAGCCACGGGCAGAAACTAGTGAACAATAAGGTCGCCAATCTTCAAAAGGATACTCTGTTAAACTGGGAAAACGGGGAAGCAAGAAATAAACACTTAGTCCAAAAAGTTAAGGAAAAAGTCTTGAGGAAAGAAGAACAATACCTATGTTAAAACAAATACAAAGCATGTGCCGCATAATTACAATTGCAGGATAAACGTTTCACAAGAAAACGTTAGGAAAATGCAGATTATTTTAAAACCTACCTATAAACTCGAGGTATCATACGCTTAGCATTTTCCTGATTATAGGTTAAGGTCACCTTCTAATCTAACCAAATGCGGCTAACTATCTATCAATATTTTACATGAAATTACTCCCCAGGGTTGGTCCAGTGGTAATGGCCCCGAATTACCGGGGGCCTAAAAACGCCGCTTCAACAGAATCATAACAGGGTAATAATAGGAATAACGTTAGAATCCAAAAAAAATGTAATAGCATAATCAGTCTATAATGTTCCCACTGCTGGGCTGCGGCCTTTTGTTTTCAGACTTGTTCTGACGAAAACCCACCCATGATCCTTCTTACCCCTTTGTGATCCGGGGCCGCGGTATCTCTTTCAAACAACCCGCAGGCCTGCAGTTAATATTTTATATTGTCACTTTGTAACCATTTCAGGAATTGCAATGGATCAACACTAGTGAGTCGATAAAAGGTGCAGCTAACTTATAATTGTAATCCTCAATAAAGTGATAACATAAACTAAAGATTATGATTCAGCAAATATATTAAAGTCTATTCCATGGTTGTTTTGGAAAATCATAGAACAAAATACTGACGTCATATTTCATGACATGGCGATTATTAATTTCAAAACTTGTGCAATCTTGTTGTGAAGTTTCCAGTTCAATGTTTTCATAGTAAGAAGTTAGATAAGGTTAGTTAGGTACTTAATCGAGTGATCGTGTGCCAAAAGACAACTAATAACTAATTTACTATTTGACTCGTGTGCAGACATCTTTATGTTGTGTATTTTTGTCTCTTATCATTTTCAGTAAAAATAATTACTTGGTTCTCGTTTACTTGTTTTTAGGAGTCCGTTTTACAAGCTGTTTTGTGGTCGTATGTAATGCATGTGTACGTGACGTAAGATGGGAGAAAGTTGGAAAATTCCTGAAAAAGAAGTAATACTTTAACTCTGCCTGAGTTAAAGTATTACGTTACGGAATTTTGGATATTTTTGACCCCCTCCTCCAATGTAACGCGCCGTAATATTTTTTGTACCCCCCTTAGTAAAACGTTACGTAACCACCAAGTGACCATTTTTACCTAAAATTTGAATTTCTCTAAAAAAAAAACATTTATAAAAATGCGTGAGAATTTCTATAAAAAAAAAATTACGTAACGCGTAGTTCAAACCCCCCACCTACCTCTGTAATGCATCGTAACGTTATACAAGCCCCCCTGCTTCCCTACAAATTCGTTACGTAGTACCTACTTGGACGCTCCCTAAGCTGCAAATGCTCATTAAGTTCTATCAAAATTCAAAAACTTAGAATAAAGAATCTATCAGGAATTATTATTAACAGGGATTTTTCAGAGCTTCCAGATATTAAAATACCAATATAAAAACATTTTTCATTACTCATACTCTGAAAGTAGGTCATAACATGCCTGATGAGAGGGTTTAAAGTTATACTTTGCAGCTCTAGGGAGAATCGCTTTCAACTGACAGCTGCCAAATTAAAAAAAAAAACTAGTTCTATATTGATATTTCTATTGAGCCAATTTCTAACTTTTTATACAGCCACCAAATTACAGCGCGATATAAAATTAAAATAACATAAAGTTAACATAAGAATTTATAATGGGTATAATTTAGACGGCCACCAAAAATATTTTTAAGACTCTAAGCCTAGGCACCAAATAAAATTTTTGGTTCCTAAAATGGATCAACGGTCACCAAATTCTATCCAACTCAAAGATTAATATTACTACCAATTTTTAGGGGCGGCATGGGCACCGGGCCGTAGGCCGACGAAGGAGGCCGGCTGAGGCCCGGCACTTCGGGGACAGAAGATATTAGTGTTATTTAATATGCGAGCGAAGCGAGCGCGCGTTGAAAAAGCTTTTGCTCTAGGCGACGTACGTTCGACGTATTTGGTGACCATTAATCCATTTTGGTAACCGTTTAGAATTTTTTTGGTTGCGAAATAGGTACTTTTTTGGGCGGTGTTTAAACACAAGCCATTTATAATTGTTGAATTATAAATTCTTATGTTAACTTTATGTTAACATAGATTTCAGCAAAATCTTTGCCATTTTTTTTAATAATATCACGCCTGTAATCCCCAAAGGGTTAGGCAGAGGTGTACCTAATACACCCACATTTCGCCAGTTATGTTTAAGTCCCATGTAATAGGGGGCGAGCCTATTGCCATCAACCGGGCACAAATTCAGACTCCGTGGCTGTTACTGATAAATTTCTGATGGAAAAAGCCAATAACACTTTGCCCGACCCGGGAATCGAACCCGGGACCTCATGCTCTACAGTCGCGCTTACGACCACTAGACAAACATAAATAATAGGTACTGTCTGTAGCCTATAGCTGGACGACCCGAGGACAATTTTTTTTTTGTCAATTCGATCAACACTCATTTTTTCTTTAGCTAATAATGTATGTTCTTATTTTTACTTTCCTCGTATTCGTTATGAAAAGCACAGTCATTTACCTCGGGTAAATTACTTATTTAGTCCCTCGAACTACTAGCGCCCTCACTACGTTACGGGCGCCAAACCCCGTCTCGGGACTAAATAAGTAAGTTTCACCCCTTTTTTTTTTGGGGGGGGTGGGAAATCATCAAATAACCCCTCCTGCTCTTGGGCAGAGCGAAAGGGAGTGTCAGACTTCTACTGACTAAAAACCACCCATGTTCCTTCTTAGCCCTTCATGTCGAGGCCGCGGTATCTCTTGCGAACAACCCGCAGCCCCGACGGGCTAACTTTCACCCCTTGGATAACAATGTACTAGTGTTGATTTCTTCTAAATTGCACTACATTATATCCTACGGAACCGCTACACTTTTGCCGCAAGTTTAATTTCCTACGGGATCCTTATCAGCCAAGCATGGTCCCCGCGAAATACGTGTGATAAGCACAAGGTCTGATGCAATAAAGTGGGTCTTTATTATTTACTCGTCATTCAAGTTAATTAGGAACATCATCATTGTTGGTAAACTATTTCGCACAAAAAGTTTATACAACATTTGGCCATCGACATAATGACTTTTGACTGGTCAATAGCATGAAAAAAAATTAACTGAAAATACACTAGGTATTTTTGATCGCACTTTTTTAAGTCACAGATTTTGGTATTTTGGGGTCCCAGACTGACGATTATCCCTGATGTACTATGCAAAAAGACTACGTAAGCAGTTTGCCGATTGGTTTAAGTAGTTTTGAGTTTAAATAAGTAACACCTTTTTTCAAATGATTTTGACGCTAGTGCAGGCGATGAAAACAAATATATTACGAGAACAAAGATTTAGACTACGAGTTGAGATGACGTTTTTCTTTTTTTTATAAAATATCGGAAATAATTCCTCGAAGCATTTTGCTGCTCCATCAGAAAAACGCAAGAAAAATCTGCAGAACAAGGAAAAACCCACATATTCAAGGTCCATATTAATCCAATCAACTTTCTCCGCATACGCACATCATAAAATATCACGGTGCAATGCGTGTTTAATAAGAAAAGTGAAACGGAGCGTACGATGCACTTTTATATCGCACCGGCCAATCGGCCATGGCTAATGACGTCATAGGCGCACGCGCACCGAAAACAAACATTGCTGTTACATCAGTTTTGTGCATCATCGTCACGGCTTTAAGTGCTGAAAGGGTGGCAAAGAAATACAAGATCCAAGTTATCACCTAGCGGTGATGGCAGGTGAGGTAAAGCTCTGACAACCAAAAACTCAAACAACTTTTACAGCTCGCGTCAAATAACTGTGCCCCTCTGAAGTTTGCTACGAGTGGCTGCGCAGCAATCAAAATTACGAACAAAACTGCAACTGCGCATGCGCGTGTCATGGGGCGGGCATTATGGCGGCGCGATTTTATGTCTCTGTCGCTCGTTTACGTTCGATGCATGCTTGCATCCCGCTTGCTCCGTACGATAGACATTCGATGCCACAAGTGTTGCATTATTGTAACATGTTGTTATTTGTTTTTTGTTATTAGTCGTTTTTGTTTTGTTATCTTATTTCTTGTTGACATTCACATTGTTTTCTTTCTTCTTTCTTTCAATTCACCTGAGTTCAAATCTATGTTTTCTTTTAAAAATATGTATTTATTTTGTTCAAATAATTTTCTACGTGACTGCACTTGCGCGATCTTTGCAAATGGCTAACTTCAGAGGGGCAAAGTTATTTGACGTGAACTATAACCATCATCATTTATCATTCTCCTGCGCAGCATGTCTTCCATACTTCTCTTACGTACACGTCATCTCAGCAGTCACCTCCTTTCTAGCAATATCATCGTTCACACTGTCCTTCCATCGTTTCTTTGGTAATTCTCTACTCTTATAATAGCCATCTACAAAATCTACATTCTACATTCATACTCAACATTTTCCTCACTGCATTTTCCAGAGGAATATTTTAACCATCCGGTAAAATTTCGCTCAATCGGGCACTCGAAGTTTTGCTTATGACCTTTAGACTAATAAAGACATTGCATAAGTTAAAATTATGAAGACTTTCTAAGTCAGCATATTAGCCAGACTCAGGCGAGTACGTCTGTTACTGAAGAATGACGACAGATTTTCTTTAATTGTTTCTGAAACTGCTCTGTCACGCTTGTTATATTTCTACGAATAGACTACTGTTTAACTCTGCTTTGAGAGCAGGCAAATTGGAACAAATGATTAAGTACCAATAATAATTGTTATTATATGTAATGTTATAACAATATTATAAGTCATTGGAAAAAAAATAAGTTGGGGGCATATTTATAAACCAACATCAGTGACACGTGAAAGTTAATGCAGGAGTCATGATGGTTAGCCGGGTATTGTGGAAGGTGCACTAGTTCCCATAATCCTCGATGCAAGTGGGAAGGGAACACCGGGATGGTTTTTCGTCAGTTAGAGTCTGTCAGACCCCTCCACTCGCCCCAGGGTGGAGGGCATCCATGAGTAAAAAAAAGGTGTCATGATGGTGGAGTATAAATGAGTTGCAGTTGCTGTTAGACTGGAAGCTGAACAAGCTGGAAGCGGCACGGTTGGCGCAGTGGCCGAGAGATTGGACTGCTGCGCTGCGTGTCGCGGGTTCGATTCGATTCGTGTGGGGCAACGTTTTTTTTAAAGAAAAAAAATATATATCGTTGAGAAAGATTAGGCAAACGATGATCTGTGCCAAATGCAGCATCTTCCTAAAGATAATAAAAATAACCAGATTTAAACTAAAAGTTCATCAGTCATCAGACTATCACATGGCGCTTATCAAATTAAGAGAACTAATACAATTACCCCCACATGACGATGTCAAGAACGTATTGATTAATAAATGTCAAGTCATTTCAAAACGAATCTTGTTCGGTCCAGATTGTGGCACGTACCTACATACACAAGACTATGTATGTGTGTACATGTGTAGCTTTGTTCATTGATGAGCGCAATTAACGAAAGATTTGCATTGATATGGGAACTAAGGGAACACAATATGTTATTATGATCAATCACTTAAGATTATCGCAAAATGTTGTAACATTGATCTACATAATTATTTTGATATAACATCGTCACATAATTTTATAGTTATGACTACAGCAAGGATCTTTCAAGGTAACATAATTTTGTAGTTAAGACTACAGCAAGGATCTTTCAACGTAACATAATTTTGTAGTTAAGACTACAGCAAGGATCTTTCAACGTAACATAATTTTGTAGTTAAGACTACAGCAAGGATCTTTCATCGTCACATAGACAGCAAGGATCTTTTTTCATATCGCTCGTTAACTATTTCAGTGTTCGCCGCTTAGGGCCAAAAATAAACAGCGAACTGGACGGCTGAAAATTATCGATGAGAGCATATTAAGAAAATAAAATAACTAAAATTTCATTCTACCTATGATTATAACCAGGATCTAGCATTACTATCAGACAAAATTAAATAGACAAAATATAGCAACTCACTACACAAATCAATCTGCTAATCATAAAATAATAGTAAGACATTACTTGCAATTGTCTTAGTTCAAAAACTGCCTTGTAATGCTGTTATCTATCGAGTTAGGTATGTGATTGACTCATGCGCACATGGTTTGTTCGTGAAAATATAGAGTATCAGTAGTCATTACGCAATTTATTACTGTGATACGAGGAGACCTCATAAACAAAACATTTGGATTTTTTATTTCCAAAATAAAATTCAGTTCAATATTATCATGCAATAAAATAGCAAACCTATCCTGATATGGTTTAGGTCTGATCCTAGACATAATATAACGCCTGTTTTGCCAGAATGAGTAGGCAGAAAGTACCATTCGCGAATTATGTTTTAATAGGGAGCCCTATCTCTAAATCTTGATCTACTAGAGATTTAAAAAGTATTTTAGATGCAAAAGGGTTGAAGAACCAATGTAATCGACAGGTTTTCGCTAGGCGTACCAAAATACCAATAATATCCTCTACGGTTTTAATATGTACTGCCGTCAAAGTAGGGAAAGTCACTTACCATAAAGTTTCAGTCACCCATTCTGTAGATCTAAGTCGCTGGTAGCAGCATTGGTGTTATGTTCAGGGCTGTGGTGAACCCTCATCATCTGTCAAAATAAAATGGGTCGTATTGTTATACTATTTGTGCCACAATAATGTAAACGAAACGAAGGAGCCTGGAACTCACGACACAGGGAATCCTAGTGTGAGTTTCAGGACTCAACACAACGACTGTAATTTTTTAAACAATAAATTATTCTTTATTCTTTATTGTACCTATTATAGACTCGCATCACCATTCGCGTTCCTGTGGAGCTTTCAAGTTTTTGCTGACAAAAAGTAAGTGTCAGGTAGATATTCATCCCGTCGGGGCTGCGGGTTGTTCGCAAGAGATACAGCGGCCTCGACATGAAGGGCTAAGAAGGAACATGGGTGGTTTTTAGTCAGTAGAAGTCTGACACTCCCTTTCGCTCTGCCCAAGAGTGGGAGGGGTTATTTAATAATTTTCCACCCGCCAAAAAAAAACAAAAAAAGTAGATATTCAGCTTCAGGAAATATAATATGATCTAATCTTAGGTTTTTTCTTAATCCAGTACCTCCTTTTGTTCTATTGTTTACTTCGCTAATTCTGAGTAAATGAGAACACTCAAATACAACCTAAGTCAATATTGATTTAAGTTTTTAAACTGACATGAGCACATTAACACTGAATACGGGATATTTACCATAAACACAAATGGTAAATATTCCTGATATTTCAGTGCTGTTGTAACTATCTCGATCATCCGTATCCACGTGTTTGTTTGAAGCACCATGAATTGTTCACAGACAAAAGGTTGTCTGTATTCAATTCATAGTGCTTGCAACAAGCACCGAAATATCGGGATCTCAAAATAAATAGTAAACATGCTCATAACTAATTGATCGCTTTTCTTGAACACTATTCTCTAGGTACAGCGATGACTTAATTCTAAAGGAATTGGTGCTAAAATCTCACGGAAAGGGAAGGAAAATCTACATTTAAACGCCTATATTTAAATTAAAACTGCGCATAAGAAAAACAATGAATAACCACACGAGCTTACATTGTCTTACCTAACCACCTACAACCCACATGACTTAAAGTATTGTTATAGGTAGAAAGCTTAATCAGGGCTTCGCAGTCATAGTGGAAAGGCCCAAAGAAGTAACAGGAAAAGTACCAAGAAACAACAGGAAAATTCCCATTACAGAGTCTAGACAAAAAAAACATAATATGTACCCACTAAACTAGTACAGTTTAAAAGACGCAAGCGCAGAGTCTATGCAATGGCCAATCTCTCCTTGTTACGCTGTCTATCCATCTATCAATCTAACATTCCTACTACCACAGTGTAGCCAGTTGCAGTGGTTCTTTGTTTTTTATTTTATTTTAAATACGGTAGGTACATCTCTACATATTCTACTTATTACTCAGTATGTTGGCCACGTTTAATACGACATCGCCAAGGGTGCGGCCCGTGCCGCGGTGCGGGTAACAGATATTTGGTTCACCCCAGGAAATGGGCCACAGAATATGGTTTTTTATTCATCGCCCATAGATTTGACAGGACCTGAAAAATGTCAGCCCTTCTAACTATGTCACTCGAGCAGCAAAAGAAGCATGTTGGCCATTACTTTTGGCCCAAACTGACGCTCGTGCTGCAGACTGGGACATAGACTCCACAACCTGTGCACGATTACTGTTGGTGTGGAAATATTTGTGGTTAATGCCTAACCTGGTGTCATGAGTTTTCTGCCACCCATGGGCCTCTGACTTGGCTTTACATGCCGTCGAGAAATATCTCTCATGTATGCTGGTTTCCTTCACCATAGCAAGGAATAGATGACGCACATAAATCCGAAAAATCAGAGGTGCGTGTCTAGAGTTCGAATTTGAGACCGAGTTTTCGTACTGTAAGTAGTTAGACTGTGCCACAACCAAAGAGGAGGTAATTTGCAATACAGGCTGTTATCCTATCATCCGATAGATTAGAGAGTTCGGGTGTGCGCACAATTGGACAATTGTCCGGTCGTTAAAGGCACTTCTTCCTATTCGTCACCGATAGCCGGTCGGGTCAGACGGTCATTCTAATGTCGCATGAATGATGTACTCGCAGGTCAATGCAATTTGAGTACTATGCACTTTCAGAGACACGAATTTCGTCATTTTATGTAGATAGGTAGTTCATCATAGTTTGACTTGTTATTTTTTATGCTTAATTAAGTTGACAGCTGTGAAAATATATTACTGGAGTCATTTGGAATGAATTCGGTCGACAAACAACGTTACGTGCTTCAAAGTCTTTATTGGCATGACAATTTAGCACTTGCGGAAAACGCTGAAAATCACAATGTAAGGTGAGGTAGCACGGGGTTAAGTTAGACTTCCAGAACATTGACCTAGCAATCGATAGCATAACTGCCACCGAATCTGCAGAGGGACCGAAGAAATAACATCAATAGATACAAACATTATAGGGAAAATCTGTTGTTTTTCCTGCTTGAAAAACAGTTTATAACGAGTTGAGTAACAGCGTGCATTACGAAACTAAAACATGTATATTTTAGTCAGCCCTACAAACAAATATTCAATATTTTGTTCGAGAACTGTTGTTGACGACTCATGAAGCTCTTAAGATTAGTAATCCAGTTAATACACACGGGTAAGAAGTATTAGTATCGTAGTCAGTTAGCGTAGTCAGTGGACCGTAAGTCTGACAACCAGACTTACCGAGGGGGTATCGTATTACCCAGTACTAAGTGGGTCGTGTTGGTCAGATAGGCAGACGCTCCGTGTAAAATACTGGTATTCAGCTGCATCTAGTAAGACTGGAAGCCGACCCCAATAAAGTTGAGAAAAGGCTAAGCAGATGATCATTATCTTAGGATCGTAGCAGATTTCATTTAGTAGTTTTGAGAAAAACAGAGATTGGGATTAAGGTGTGAGTTTATGTCGTGAGAGGGAGAGAACCTCTCGTCCCAGCCGCCGCGGGAGGCGCTCCGGCCGTCGGGGGCCAAGTGATGGCTTCCGGCCACCGTAGACGCGGGCCTGTGGACGGTGAGTGATGGGTAAGCTCGCCGTCCGTCCGTGTTATGACGACGACAGGCCGTGTCGACGGCGCGTTCGTGTTCCACGCGCGCCTCAAAGAGATGTCAGCAACGGGCCCGCAAGGGTCGACGCACGTCGGGGCTGCGGGTTGTTCGCAAGAGATACCGCGGCCTCGACATGAAGGGCTAATAAGGAACATGGGTGGTTTTAGTCAGTAGAAGTCTGACACTCCCTTTCGCTCTGCCCAAGAGCGGGAGGGGTAATTTGATGATTTCCCACACCCCAAAAAAAAAAAAAAAAGTTGTGAGTATGTATGGTAAGTAATGATAGCGTGACCGCTGACAGGGAAGAACGAAACAAAAAACTTATGTTCCGCCGACCTCAAGTTACAGGACAGGGGCGGGAAGATGATGATGTTGGGTTGTCTGTAATCCCCGAAGGGTTATGCAGAGGTACCTAATAGTACACCCACATTTCGCCAGTCCCATGTAATAGGAGGGGAGTTTAATATATAACATATTTTAATATTTAATAGGATTTAATGTCACCGTGTCGTCTAACAGTGAAGAATGGAAAAAGAAAATGTGTTGCGCCGACCCCAAATAGAATGGGATATGGTCAGGAAGATGATGATGATGAATAGGAGGCGAGCTTTTTGCCATGAACCGGGTACAGATCCAGAATCCGTGCCTGCTACTGAGTAATTCCTGATGAAAAACTCAATAACACTTCGCCCGACCCGGGCTAGATTATATCCTAATCCATTAAGCCACATCTGCGTGTATTAGTATCAAACATCTTCACGAACTTTCGGTTTGGCAGATATACAAAAATTATATTCATGTTTTGAACGATTGCGAAATGGTCGTGCTTTGACCAGCATTGAACTAAAGATACCATAACAACTAACTATGATAATTATGATTATGCTATCAATATAGATGATTCAATAGTTGTCTTGCTGTGAACTGCGACGTCTTATCTTAATTCTAATTTTAACCTATAAACTGCTATCTTGCCCTTTTCGCTTTAATCTATTCGATGCATCTTATCGGGCTATCTCATCATCTGCTTAGCCTTTTCTTAACTATGTTGGGGTTTCAGCTGAATACCAGTATTTTACATGAGGCAACTCCCTGTCTGACCTCCCCACACAACCCAGTTTGGCCTGGGTAATACGATACCCCTTGAACCGCTCGAGGTCGATCTTAAGGTTAAGCCACGCTTGTCCAGCAGGGCATACCAAGGCAAGGAGGAATCTCGGTATGAAATGGGTGGTCACACATCCTCGGATCAACCTGCAGGGCTATTGCGTATCTTTTTAAATGTCAGTGGTTATCATTGTGTCCATCGATTAACTGTCAGTTTAGTACAAAATGGAACCATTTAACCGTTAATCGATAGACAGTATGATAGCCACTGACATTTAAAAAGATACGCAATAGCCCTGCAGGTTGATCCGAGGATGTGTGACCACCCATTACATACCGAGATTCCTCCTTGCCTTGGAACTGTCATTTGTAGATCATTGACAGTCGTTACAAGTTGTCAGTGGACCGTAAGTCTGACAACCAAACTTATACAGGGGGTAGCGTATTATCCAGTACTAACCGGGTTGTGGAGGTCAGATGGGCAGTCGGTCCATGTTAAATACGGGTATTCAGCTGCATCCGGTTAGACTGGAAACCGACCCCAACATAGTTGAGAAAAGGCACGCAGATGATGAAAGAATGTTTTATTTACCCAATGCTACTAAACTTCAGTACCTACACATTATTATTTATTAGTCAAGTTCTCAGCCATATTTAGATCGCTGGCCACGATGGAAAGCTACGTCCACGTAGTGACAGGTGAACTGCACTACGCTTGTCACAACTGTCAAGCACGGTCATTATCAAGACTGCACGTCAAAACATGCCGCCAAAATATTTACGTCCAAGAGAAGTGTGAATGACATAATGCTACGATTATTTCAATAATAAATGACCGTCAACAATGTTTGATTGATAAATAATAACATTATCTTGCAAAAAATATTGTTTGTCAGTGTTTTTGTCAGCTCATTTTTAAGGTTTTCATAAGAATATAAGAAATCCATAAGATTAAATAAAATTGTGGTTGTCAGAAGTGGTTTTAACTAGTGTTACAACACTATTACCTGGTGGTATCGTTTAACTTTAAAACACCCACCGTACCACCAGTGGAGTGGTACGGCCAGGGGTACGGTGTGTCTGCAGTGCTTTTCTTCTATGTGCTCTTTCCTACACTGGGAGGTTCAGGTGCAAACACACTGAACTCCGTCTCATTCCAAGCCTTAGTACCTACGTCCTAGACACACTATTCGGGTACTTTACAGATGCACATAAATTCGTTTCTTTGCGGGATCCAAGACAGTTAAATTGTTTTTCTGGGTCTTCGTCGAGCTTCATTGTCTCGGCGCTTTTCTGGTGGTCGCCACTGTTGATTCTGGCTTTCAGGAGTTGCAGTGGTTTGGGAATAGTATGGCGGGCTTGTCCCAAATGACATG
Source organism: Diarsia brunnea (assembly GCA_949774965.1). Taxonomy (NCBI): domain Eukaryota; kingdom Metazoa; phylum Arthropoda; class Insecta; order Lepidoptera; family Noctuidae; genus Diarsia; species Diarsia brunnea. Next base: position 17,070,043 of record OX459001.1, read on the forward strand.
AGCATAGTCATACCCAGTGTAAAGCCCGGACTCCACCAGCGGGGGACGAGCGGAGCGGAGAGCAGACGCGTAGAAACCAACCAATGCCGTTGGTTGCAATCTACACCACGTCTCTCGTCTTTCCTGTGATTATTCGAACCTTGCATATCTTCTCAACGCTCCACTCGTTTTTGCTTTAGAGATCTCTACTGTGTTGAGTGGATCCCGACTTTGTTCCCCGTGGATTCTAGCTGTAGTTTTATCCCACAAACACACAAAAACTCACGCCATTTTTATAAGGGGCAAGTAGAAGCTGTACAATAATGCTACCCGCTCGATCCTTTCAGTATGAAAGGATCATGTTGATCTCACAACTACCCAGCTTTGTTCGTCGCAAACTACACGTCTACAGACATAATATTAAATTACTCCCGTGCACCTACATAGTAACAATACTGTTCATTCATTCGCAACAAAGACCGAACAAGACGCGGGTTCAAAAATAATGATCGTCTTTAGTCGACCTAGCTTTGCGTAAATGAAGCAGTCCATTGACTCAATAAGTAGGTATATTCAGTAACTCAGTAATTGTTTATCAAATTGACATAAAGACATACACTGACCTTATTGGTGAGGTTCTTCAGAAAGGACAGGTGCGTAGTACTCGTAACCGACGTGGATGTATCAATGTGGTCGAGGCAAAAGGAGTTTTTAAAGATCATAGCAGGTGAAGTTCTGCGGTTTCTGCCTGTTCCCATGCGAAATGCAATTACAGACATCTATCCAAGGAGGACAGTTCATAATCTGCCTAACTTTTTCCTAACATAGTTGATAGGGTCAGTTTCCAGTTGAACCAGATGCAACTCGAACGCGTGAATAAACTGGTTGTAGGGTTTGCGGGTCTCTGACTAACCGTAACAACTATCAAAGATCTTCAAATGACAGCTGGGAGCAATGGCTTTACGAGCTTTCTGAGACATCCAGGCTAGGGGGCTCAGTATGCAATGTATGGCCACGAATCCTCGGGGCGAACAGTTTAACCGGATACTGTTATTATTTAGCGATGAGCCTCAAATCAATAAACAAAAGTAAGTTGTGGTTTGATTATCTAGAATGAGCAATATTTATTTATAGAATCACATTCTCAAAAACGGCTGTAACGATTTCAATAAAACTTGCAATGGTTTAAGGAGGCAAAAAATCGGTTTACCTAGGTCTCGTACCTGGGAAAATTCGTTTTCTCTTTTTTCAACCAAACAGAGCGTAGACGCCCAGGTATTATGGGATAATTATAGTTGGTATTTGTTCGCTAAACAATTACTTCATATCACATTACATTATTACTTGATAAATATTAGTCATTCCATTAGTTAAATGCAGAAGTACACACAACAAAACAAGTTTATGTAGATCTCTCATTGTATCGGAAATCAATACAAAGCAAGGCCATGTTATACTGGAAATGTATAGCTTAATGTGTCGCCGTGTATACTCTATAGATAGACACGACATGCAGGTATTAGTTCTGTTGTCAGTTGGTAAATAATAATGGCATGGTTATCTTTTAGTCATGTTTTTAAACACAGAATGTTGTTCCCTGTACCCTGTTGTCTGTTGAACCCTGTTCCATATCGTAACCCCCGAAAAACAGATATAACAAGGTATACCAAATTAACTACCGATGCACTCAGTGATGCACGAACATCTGATGTATTACTTAGTACAGACAACATAGAACGCGGCGTACAGTTCCTAACCGACACTCTTTTGAGCGGTTACGAACTGGCATGTCCGATTGTAATTCCTAAAAGCCCTGACAAGACCTCATGGTGGGGGCCAGAACTAGAGAGATTGCGCAAGAGCCTTAGGAAACTCTTCAACCAAGCGAAAAATTCCAGGACCACCGAGGACTGGGACAAGTATAAAACAGCGCAGAAACACTACAAAAAACGGATCAGGTACCGAAGGACAGAGTCCTGGCGTAACTTCTGTAGTAGTATAAACTCAACAAACCAAGCCGGAAGAATTAAGAAAGTCCTTACTAAAGGCGACCTCAACCTTTTGGGGTCTCTTAAAAAGGACGACGGTACCTACACAACCTCGGACGAGGAAACCAGAATAGTACTGCTGGAGACCCATTTTCCCGGATGCCAAATCACATCCGACTCAGAGTGGCCTACTGAACACCACAACACACCAACAACCAGCGAATGGGATGTGGCCAACAAGCTAGTAACTGCGGAGAGAATAGAATGGGCTGTAACGAGCTTCAAGCCTTTCAAATCCGCAGGGCTGGACGGGATATTCCCGGCCCTATTACAATGGCAACTAAAACAGGTAACCAAGCACCTAATACCAATCTACCGGGCCTGTATAGCTTTCAACTATATCCCCGTACTTTGGAGAGAGGCAAAAGTAGTCTTCCTACCTAAACCAGGAAAAGAGGACTACACACACGCCAAATCTTTCAGGCCTATCAGTCTAACATCTTTTCTTCTGAAAACACTAGAAAGATTGGTAGATCGACACTTAAGGGATGGAGCTCTAAAAAGCAAACCACTGCATCCCCAACAACATGCGTACAGGAAAGGCAGATCAACAGAGTCGGCACTACACATGGTAGTGCACAAAATAGAAACGGCTATAACCAATAAAAACTCAACACTTGCGGCCTTCATAGACATTGAAGGGGCTTTTGATAAAACCATACACAACAGCATTAACCACGCCCTGCAAAAATTTTGTGTAAAACCGGTTATAAAAAACTGGATCACTAAATTAGTTAGCAAAAGGGCGGTTCGGATAGTGGGGAATACTACCACAAGAGCCAAGGTAGTAAGAGGATGTCCCCAAGGAGGCGTTCTATCTCCACTTCTCTGGAACATAGTAGTGGACAGCCTCATAAAGAAACTGAATGACAGAGGATACACTACTATTGGTTATGCAGACGACCTTGCTATACTGATAAACGGGAATGCTGAAGATATGCTGTGCAAAGTGATGCGCTCTGCACTGCAGATAGTAGAAGATTGGTGTGAAGAACACGAACTTTCAGTAAATCCCAAGAAAACAGAACTTATCCTTTTTACCAACAAAAGGAAGTTACCAGAATTAGAACTACCAAAGCTTTTCAACACCAGACTCTCCCTATCAACGCAAGTGAAATATCTGGGCATAATTCTTGATAACAAATTGAACTGGGCGAGTCACTTAGAGGCTAAAACAAAGAAGGCCTGTATAGCTTTTAATCAGTGTAGAAGACTAGTTGGTAAGAGATGGGGTCTTAACCCAAAGATTACACTCTGGCTATACACGTCAGTCATTAGACCTTCTATTACCTACGGATCAGTTGTATGGTGGCCCAGAACTCAGCTGATCACTGTGAAAACGAAACTCCAGAGTCTGCAACGCTTAGCTAGTGTAGCAGCTACTGGATGCATGAGAACAACTCCATCAGCAGCGTTAGAGTATCTTTTGAATTTAAGACCTCTGGATCTGGTCATAAAGGAGGACGCTCAGGCAACCGCCTTAAGACTAAGATCAAACGGACTATGGAAAGTAAATACAGAAACAACACACTCAAAAGTTTTGCAGGGGATTCTGAAGGAAATACCACTCCTTGAGGCGCCCATGGATAAAGCTTTATGTCAACATGTGTTCGATAGAAGTTACGACATCCAACTCACTGCGGAAGCAGAAGATAGCTCTGGCATCAATGAAGTTAGGATATATACGGACGGGTCCAAGACCTCATATGGTACAGGAGCCGGCGTCTTCTCGAATGATCTCAACATCTCTATATCAAATACCCTAGATAAATTAAACACAATATTCCAAGCCGAATGTATCGGTATCACCAGAGCGGCACAAGCAGTTGCAGCCAGAGACGTCAGAGATTTTAAAATAAAGATCATCTCCGACAGTGCATCGGTGCTTCAAGCCCTAAAAAACAACACAATTACTTCTGTCCTAATACTGGAATGCCACAATGCACTCCAATCCATTGCAACCACGAACAGTGTAACCCTGCAATGGATTAAAGGACACAGCAACTCGCTGGGTAACGACGCAGCGGATGAGCTGGCCAAGAGAGGCTCAGGGGATACAGTATTTGGACCGGAACCACTACTGCCCATACCTCAGGCCCAAATAAAATCATGGCTGCGTTTAAGAACCACAGAAAAACACCTCACCGAATGGAGAAACAGTGAAGGATGCAGGCAAACAAAAGATGCAGTTCCGGCGGCATCAATGAAGTTTACTCGCAATCTCATCAAACTTAAAAGGGACAAAATCCGTAAAATCATAGGAATTTTAACGGGTCACTGTTCCTTAAACAAACATCTACATAACATAGGTGTAACAGACAGCCCACTGTGCAGAGGATGCATGGAGGCGGAAGAAACGCCAAGGCACGTACTCCTAGAGTGCAGGAGCGTGGCAGATCACCGGGCACAAACTCTACGATCCCCATTAACTCTCCCAGAAGCCTGCAGCAGTCTGGGAAGGCTGCTAAAATTCTGGGACGACCTATGTTGGTTGGAGTAGGTATTCTTTGAACGACACGCACAATGGCCCAATCAAGAGGCTAAGTGCGGACAAAAGCCCAGTTAAACTAAACTAAACTAAACTAAACACAGAATTCAGTGTTTTATACATGGATGCCTGTAACGAGTCTTTTAAGCCTGTTACATACTATTGAATTCTTTGCTTTGATTTGTAGGCTCTGGTTGGTGTTGCCTTATGAAAATTCATTTTTGGTTGACTTGGATTCGTGAAGTGGTCACACTGATTTTTATTTTCGATGCTGTCAAATTGACTTTGACATTTCTTGCTTTTCGACCTACAGCCTGGAATCAATGGAGTGATTTTTGAGCGCTCCAATAAAATCTCAAAATATAACTTGAGATGGGCGGCATCTAGTCCCTAATTATGTGGTAGCCGATTGCCCTGGTCATGATCCTAATTGGATAGCCTTTATTTTTTAAGGTAAGCGAATTCTTTGTGATTTCGGTCCGTTTCGCGTTGTCATGGCTATTTTTGATAGCAGACGCTAATAGTTTCCGATATTTAATTGTTTCAGGATCTCTTATCTTCATTTGATAATTATTTGCTTGGATTAATTCATCTACTGATGACCACATTTTGATTTTTGGAAGAAACGGTGAGTTTAATTGCATATTGCTCGTAAAGATTTCTGCATCGATTTCTGAATCGATCGCCATTTTTTATCCGCTAACGATTATTCATGTTTGTTTTCAGCCACAAGGCGTTTTTTTTCCATATTACTTAAATTTTTGAACGCACGCCCCTACCAAAATGCAAAATCTTGGACCGCCGTTGGCAATCTCGGCGAATATCACCAAGATGCTCTTGGATAATCCATCAGGTTCCTAATTTAGTCGACGGAGTTTGGTATGGTTTATAAACATAACTTCAATTTATTTTAAAAAGTGCAATAATGACAGGTCTTATAATAACAACAATTTTCTCTTAATTTTACACATTAGAGCTGTTAGCTTTAGAATTAGAAAGGAATTTTCAAACCAGCAGCCTTCGGGTAATAAAGTCGTTCTTACTTTTCATGATTGATTTTTATTGATGCCTTCCCGCTTGAAGATTAAAAGTCTCAAGCTCCCGCAGGTAAGTCTATCCTTGGCATAGTTTTGTGTGTACTCCAGGCGCCCGAATTTTCACTTTTACTTATTTTTATTTGGAGCACACCACACAGTTTAATTTCATTCATCTCACTCTCTTCTCAACACACACCCTTTTTTTTTATTATTACAATTGTCGCTCAGCGAACAGGGACTTGAAGTAGGTTTGTCTGGTACCTATATACTGTCATTATTGCACAATTATTAATTAACTTATGAGTCTATTGTTTGCATTAGTTTGTTCTACATTGTTACTTCAATAACTTTGTGTTTATTTTAATTTTTGACTCATAAGTAGTACTTAATTTGGTGAATCTTTGTAAACAATATTTGGTGTTTACTTATTGATAATTTTGTTTATTGACCTGTTTGTTTTAATAACATGTTTTTTTCTTAGCAAAACCAACAGAAATGTATAGCATTGACCGTGTTTTGTTGTTCTCAACAGTAAAGTTATTTTAAAAACTAAGTTTAACTTTTAAAGAAAATAATTTAATCTAATTGTAAGTACAATATTGTACATTTAATTTATCTAGATTTAAGCTGCTTGTAAGTGATTATTGCACTTTTAAAACGATAAAATTAACTTAGTAATTTTTCATGGGAATACCACATTGACTTCAATACTTAACCTCAAACGTGAGAATTTATTTTCAAACTTTTAACTTTTTGAAATTTAGTTTTTGCTTTTCGTTTGCTATTCGCCTTGCTGTTTGTTAGTCATGGACAAGGGAGTTCAGTTTCCGCCGCTTCAGGATTCGGGTGATGTCGATACCTGTACTGCTGTTGATGCTTATGCTCTCAGTTGATATCATAGGAATTCTACCTAAAACTTATTCTGGTCATAGATACATACTTTCGGTTGTAGACGTTTTTACTAAATATTGCTGGTTCTTTCCAATGACCAATGCTACCACTAGAGTAATTTGTAAACATTTTGAAAAAGAAATATTTCTCAAATTTGGTTGTCCAAAAATAGTAGTTTGTGACAATGGAACTCAATTTACTTCAAAACATTTTGTAGATTTTTTGAAAGGTTTTAATATAACCAAAATATTTTATAATACTTTGTATACACCTCAAAATAACCCTGTTGAGAGATATAATAAAACGGTCGAAACCTGCATATCGTGTTTTGTTAAAGATGATCATAGAACTTGGTCAAGTTTTTTGCCCAATGTTCAATTAGCTTTAAATAATAGTGTGAACCTTGCTACTGAGTTTACTCCTAACTTTCTGATGTTTGGTAGGGAGCTTATTCTTGATGCGTCATTACATCACTTTAGTAGTTCTGTTGATAACTTATCTCAACTAGAAATTTCAAATAGGAATGCTTATGCAGTTTCTCTTAATTCACTTAGTGATATTTTTGTTAAAGTTCAAGCTTACTTGTTAAAGGGGTATAAGCGAAATGCCGCTTATTATAATAAAGGTCGGAAAGTCATTTCTTTTGGTGTGGGTGATATGGTGTGGAGAAGAAGTTTTGTTCAATCTCATGCTCCTGCATATTTTTCAGCTAAGCTTGCACCTAAGTTTGTAAAGTGTAAAATAACTGAAAAGGTTTCGGATAACGTTTATGTTTTGAAAGATTTAAATAAAGGTTCAGTGGGACGTTATCATGTTAAAGATATTATTAAATTTTAATTTGGTTTCCAAGTGTTAGTCTTGATTTTGATAAATTCTGTTTGAAGGTCGTTTTTGACAGTGTGATGTACGAGGGGATGGATGATAGGTTATCAACGATTTGAAAGATGTATGTTAGGTAACTTCTTATAAATTTATTGAATTTGAATTCTTAACATTCTAAAAATAAAACTTAGGCCATTCTTGTTAATTAAATACTATTTTTTTCCACACTAAATGTTTTTCACATCAGAGGATCTTATTTTATGTTTTGTTCGTTTTTGTTGGATTGTATAAGATCTTATTTTTTTTAAGGGTAACCTTTTATAGGGTCATTCTGTAACCTTTGTTACAAAATGCCTTATTATTTTTTGAATCTTGGTGTAACTTTTGACCTTGATTTCGACTCTTTTTTTCCATTGTGCTCGGAAAGTCGGTGGTGTTGTGCCGATCACGATGTGGGATTTCGGCCCCGGCCATATTTTTTCCTTTTTCCATTGTGTTGGACATTGTTGTTCCAATCACAATGCGGGATTTTTTTTTGACTCTCGTCATTCTTTTTTCTTTGCGTTCGGAAGTTCGGTGGTGATGTGCCGATCGCATTGTGAAACTTTGGCTTTCGCCTTTTCGTTATTGAGATTTCTCATTGGAGATCTCAATGATTTTTTGTGTTTGTCTGTGTTTGGGAGATTGGTAGTGTTGAGCCAGTCACAGCAACATTCTTTTACAGCTATTGTGCTCGGGAATTCGGTGGTGATGAGCCGATCACAGTACGCTTTCCTTTGTTTCGTTGCAGGTTGTGCCTGTAACAATACTTTAAATAAGGTCTTTCAGCTTTATTTAAAAACTTTTGTTTGGAGTTTCAAATTTTTTTGGATTGTTGGATACGGAGTTAGTCAGTGGCAATAGAGCCTAACTGCACTCATAGAGATGGTAGAGTTGGAAGCAGTTGACATAGTAGTCAGTGGCGATGGTGCCTAACTGCACTAAAAATTGTAGTTTGTATTGGTAAATTGTTCGAATTCGTTTGAAATTTATAGTCAGTGGCTATAGTGCCTAACTGCACTGTTTTGGAGTTTAGAAGCGCTAAGAGATTTCTCTCTTCGTTTCATTTAACTAGTTTTTATAACTTATATTTTTTTCTGTTTTTCACAGATTTCATTTTTGACTTTTTGTCATTTGCATGTTTTTACTTTTATTAAATTCTTGAGACCTTGTCGTTTGACATGTTCAGAATTCATTTACACTTCGAATCTTTTATGATTCTTTTCTTTTTTTTGGGAATTAGAAAGTTGTTAAGACTGGTCTATTGTGTTGAAGATTTCTTTCTAATAAAAGAAAGTTCCTTTCTTTTATTTTCGGGGAGGGATGTAATGTAACGAGTCTTTTAAGCCTGTTACATACTATTGAATTCTTTGCTTTGATTTGTAGGCTCTGGTTGGTGTTGCCTTATGAAAATTCATTTTTGGTTGACTTGGATTCGTGAAGTGGTCACACTGATTTTTATTTTCGATGCTGTCAAATTGACTTTGACATTTCTTGCTTTTCGACCTACAGCCTGGAATCAATGGAGTGATTTTTGAGCGCTCCAATAAAATCTCAAAATATAACTTGAGATGGGCGGCATCTAGTCCCTAATTATGTGGTAGCCGATTGCCCTGGTCATGATCCTAATTGGATAGCCTTTATTTTTTAAGGTAAGCGAATTCTTTGTGATTTCGGTCCGTTTCGCGTTGTCATGGCTATTTTTGATAGCAGACGCTAATAGTTTCCGATATTTAATTGTTTCAGGATCTCTTATCTTCATTTGATAATTATTTGCTTGGATTAATTCATCTACTGATGACCACATTTTGATTTTTGGAAGAAACGGTGAGTTTAATTGCATATTGCTCGTAAAGATTTCTGCATCGATTTCTGAATCGATCGCCATTTTTTATCCGCTAACGATTATTCATGTTTGTTTTCAGCCACAAGGCGTTTTTTTTCCATATTACTTAAATTTTTGAACGCACGCCCCTACCAAAATGCAAAATCTTGGACCGCCGTTGGCAATCTCGGCGAATATCACCAAGATGCTCTTGGATAATCCATCAGGTTCCTAATTTAGTCGACGGAGTTTGGTATGGTTTATAAACATAACTTCAATTTATTTTAAAAAGTGCAATAATGACAGGTCTTATAATAACAACAATTTTCTCTTAATTTTACACATTAGAGCTGTTAGCTTTAGAATTAGAAAGGAATTTTCAAACCAGCAGCCTTCGGGTAATAAAGTCGTTCTTACTTTTCATGATTGATTTTTATTGATGCCTTCCCGCTTGAAGATTAAAAGTCTCAAGCTCCCGCAGGTAAGTCTATCCTTGGCATAGTTTTGTGTGTACTCCAGGCGCCCGAATTTTCACTTTTACTTATTTTTATTTGGAGCACACCACACAGTTTAATTTCATTCATCTCACTCTCTTCTCAACACACACCCTTTTTTTTTATTATTACATGCCATTAAGTACTAATACTACATACTTTACTCCGAACATTAAATAAATTGTTTATCAATTTTTGTGGGCAACCAGCGGTATCTCAATTTACTGGGAAAATCACCAAATTAGTATGTAATAGCAATGTGACTCATATACCTAATAATATCCCAAAAAATAACTTGTACAGTTTGATACGAACTAACATGTCTATGAATAGTTAGTATTGTAACATAGAAATTACCTATAGAAACATACTAAAACAAAACAGTTGAATGACCCAGGGAACAATAGCCTTGTTTGTTAATTAGATACCTACTGAGATTAACTGTGCAATTATGCTACCTGACCGTTATCACATGTAACAGAATTTTAATGAAGTACCGTTGAAAACTAGCCTGAACCAAACATATTATTTATTTATTTATTCAGCAATATTTATTGAGCCAAGTGTTGTAGACAGATGTGTGATGCATTTCATCATCATCATAATCCATTCTCCCTTCATCCACTGCTGGGTATGGGGTCTTTTTGCTTTTAAAAATAAAATGAAAATTCAATTTACCTATTTTTTTATTGAATGAGGTAATTAAAAATTAATTTTAATTTGAAGTATTGTAATTACAGGTACACACAATGACCAATCTAGCCATAAATAAGCAGATTTGTCACTATACTGAAATTCTATACAAAGGTGGCCAAGTTGAATGTAACATTCAAGTCAATGAGTTGCTGTGTATACCTACTTTCGTTTTGTCAGGTGGGTCGTGATAATATTAGCAAGGAGCATACTTTTAAATTATAAATGATCAGAAACCTTAATAACTATCCTATTCTGATAAGTACCACAGTACCGAAGTACCTAAAAGTTTTAGGGTAAAGAGTACTTATACAACTGTTATGAAAATTTGTGACTCATAAAGGTGTTAGTTCGGTTTCCTGATAAATCTGGTAATAAATGAAGTACCTACCTAATTATTAACGGTAATTTCAGCATGTCATGCTGAATTTTATAGTGGGCGTTGCTGTTCGAAACTTTTGACGTCCCGCCCCTAAGACGACCCACTGACCACGTCGTCATTCTAGACGTCGAAATTCGATCTACTATATTAAAATTACAGCCCAAAGCTCCAAACCGTTTTAATCCCGCAATAAACTCTTATTACTTTGGCTTTAATTGTCATTAAAGCCGCAAATAGAGCAAAACTCAAGTTCTAAGGAGGATCATGAAACTTACCTATAAACTGTGTCCCAGAACCACCTTCAGGCATACTCTTGGCACCCGCTCTGTGCGTACTATTCATTGTTCTACATTGTAAGTTTAACCTATGGATGAATTACATTTTACTTCCAAAAAACTATGAAATCAAATCAAAACAAAACCTTACATGCATGCACGACGAATGACTTTGACACTTGACAGTTGCCAGCTGGTAAGCTGTCAGTTGACATTAAAATTCATGCTTGCAAGGGTGTTAGTGCATACAGCCTTTTTTATCTTTGTCAATTATTTTCTTTTAGAGTTCCCTAATCAGCATAAAAAACAGTAAGACTCCCAGCGTCAAGTGAGCTCGAATTAATTTTATTTGCTTCGGATTAGTTAACGTTCCTACGTTTCTTTTCAACATTCATGAAATGACTTTTTTTTTTTTCGAGTTTGGGAAATCATCAAATGACTCCTTCCGTTCTGGGCAGAGCGGTAGGGAGTGTCAGACTTCTACTGAATAAAAGCCACCCACGTTCCTTCTTAGCCGTTTTTGTGTCGAGGCCGCGGTATCTCTTTCGAACGACCTTAAATATCTCGCGAGATTCTAAGTTTAAGCAGCCCATATTCTGCCTCTGAATTTTGCTTTTCTTGCTATTATGATTAAACAAGACGTTAATAATTTAAAAACTAAACTATTTGACGTGTACAATTATGGGAGGGGAGATTATGACCCCTGTGACAACCCCTCTAGAATTGTGCCTAAAACCTTTGCCTAAACGTGGGATAAGCAAGGCTACCAAAAAAAAATAGAGCTTTTTGTGAATAAAATATATTGTAAAACTGTAATGATTGCTTAAAATTATTGAGGTAGCTTTTTTAAAACATCACTTTTTCCTAACATTTAAAAACTGTGTATGAGAACTAAACAAAACAGATCTTGATAAAAATACTTAACAGATACATTAGGTACACAAAACTATGACAAGGGGCGCTTTAATGCTTTCCTCTCTTTGTTTAGTTTATAAGCAGCAGACATCTTCTGCAAATTATCCTTGTGCACTTTATCATGATCAACTATTCTTTTTGGGTAATGCTCCCCAATGATGCATCCTGCTGTTGTCTGAACACTTTTGGGAGCTTTCCAAGGCTCATAAATAAAAGCAGTAGGATATTTCTTCAATTCTGGCACATACTTTCTTATGTATAAACCTTCTTTGTCCGTTTTCTTGCCAAAAGCTACAGGACTGTAGACTCTAAAGAATTTATAAAAGAAGGCTGATGCTGAGAGCCACATCCAATTGCCAGCATTTAGAGACCAGTCAAAGTCCAGCAAGTAGTCTTCGAAAACTTTGGCTCCTTGTTCCCAGGATATCCATAAGTCTCCTCTTGTGAGGAAGCAAGCAACCATGTGCCGAGCCAGGTGATGTATCCAACCTTCTTGTTTAAGCTGGCGCATGATGGCATCAACAAATGGATATCCAGTCCTTCCTTCTGCCCAGGCTTTCAAATGTTCTTCATTTGTACCCCAAGGAATTTGAGTACAGACAACATTGCCAACCATCTTGTCAAAGTTTTCGGTTCCTGCTCCTGCTGTGTAATAGAATTCCCTCCACATCAATTGTCCTAGCAGAGAGACAGGTGGCTCTGAATGATTCTTGCCACTTAAAGCTTCCTTCAGCTTGTGGTAAAAAAGTTTTGCTGATAAACATCCATGACTAATGTAAGGACTCAAAACAGTAGTGCTAGGTTCCAAACTGTTTGGTGATGAGTTTGGCTTCTCAAATTTGCAAACCCATTCCCTTCGAGCCATATACATATTCAACCTCTTTAGACCCTCAGTTTCACCTCCAGGGTATTTCAAGGGTTCCAATGCTGATTCATCAAACTCCAATTCATCAAGACTTGGAACATCATACTTTTTTGAATCTGAATCTGATGGGTTACAGTGATCAGAAATCTCTTTAGTAATCTCAATACAGTCTTTTACTTGTACATCTTGTACTAGTGAAAGAAACTTCTGGTAGGTCATGGGGACACTGTTGTTGTTCTTTTTTAAGACACTGTGAACATCATAAACAGTGTGTTGGACTCTGCGGACAATGAAGACATCCTTCTTCTCAGCTATGTCATCAATGACTTCATCTTGTTTGGCATAGATGGGATCAATATCAACCTGGCAGGTCAAGTACTTCACTTGCCATTTATCAAATAGTTTAGGCAACTCTTCAATAGCATTTCCTTTTATAATGTACAGGCGGGTATTCAGCTTTTTCAGATTTACATGTAAATCTTGAAGGCTTTGTACTAAAAACCTTAGTCTGTTGACTCCAACCTTATTTTTGATATCAGGTTCTAGGAAGTACACTGGCCTTAAATGGTGTTTACGGTTTTCAGCCTAAAAATAAAACAGAATGGTTAATTTACATGTAATAACTACTAGAGTGGTCTTGAAAACTAGCAAAATAGCAAGTAAGCTCAGAAACTAAATATGTTATCCAGAAGGTGCATGTGGTGCTAAATACCTGTAGGTACATTTATATACTTACTTCATTTACAGCATTGCGAAGAGCAAGGTTGTCGTGAATTCGTAGATCTAACCGGAACCAATGAATAACAGAAGGTACTTTTGTCATAATGGTTAAGGATTCATTTTATTATGAGAAAAAAATACAATATAACTAACCACACACAGTACAGCGAGCTAAAAGCGCGCAAAATTTTGTTTCTGACAAACTCAAAAAAGACATTGACATTTTCGTTCTGGTTTTATTTGTGCGTGTTGGTGTTTTGTTGATGCGCATAAATCCAAAAATAGTCTATCAATCCAGATTTAAGCCACTTTTTACATAAAAAATATCGTAATACTACCCTTAAGTTAAAAAAAACAAATAAAAATTAATAAATTAGCAAATTATTTTTTTAATTTCTGAGCGGAATCAGTTGACAGTTCGGCTCTGCTTTACATTTGACGTAAAGTTGTCATGGCAACTAGAAACCCAAACATGGTTGGTTGGATTTTTTGCTACATTCCGTAAACGTTGGTATTTCTGCATACCATTGGATGTACAGCATCATATAATTTTTATGTATGAACCAATCACGATGCTTTAGGATTTTTGGTGTCAGTGGATAATGACAACATAATGTCTATTTGTTGTAAACATTACATTATTTCAATTGGAATGAGAAATTAGACCATTATGATAGACTTTATTCGAAAATTACGTGCTTAGTCATGATTGTGTAGTGAAAGCTAATCTTATCGGCAAAGTGATGCTGCAATATGCCAAAAACCATCGAATTGACAGTGGAAATAGCTGTTCAGAGGGTAAAATACTAACTTGCTTTCTTCATAACTTCGTTTAATTAAATCGTCTACTACCACACATTCTTTCCAGAAGTACGAATGGTTACCACTTATTCAGTACATTTTTTTATAGCTTTTTACTATAAAAGTGCAAACCTACATAATATCCCAAATGTATGGAATAGCAGATTTGTTTACTACTAAAATAATACCCTATTATTTGATGTGAGACTAATACATGGTAACCATTTGTGCATCGTCATCGACCTTGAATAGGCTGATTATGCTATAACCATCTTATATTATTATGTTCCAGGTATCATGTCCAGGAGTGTGGTTGTGTCAAGATGGGTGTGTCTCCCTCACAATGTTCGCACTGGGCACTAGCTACCAAACTTGCATTTTGCCACCAACATTCCCTCTCATGTTCAAAGATGTGTTCTACTTCCGCAAAAGATTTCAAGAGTCTTGTGCATTGAATAATATTTGTTGCTTGTTGAGTAAGAGTTTAAACATTATTTTTAACTTTTTAGGGCATTACCTGCACTTTTTTTTTGTTGCATGGAATAAGTTCAGTACCTAATTAATTTGCCTTAGGAGGGTAGATAGATTTGTCTGCTAAATAATCATCAAATTCAGATTACCTAAAATACTCGTCATTAAGGTACTGAAATGAAATAGATATATAAACACCAAACATGCATACATTTTTGTATATTTATAATTTATAAAAAGTTCACAAGCCTTACCTAATGTGTCTTTTATTGTCCCTATTTTATAGTTTTTTAGCTGTGATTCAGTTAGTGTCATTCTTGTTTGCTGAGTTTACCCAAATTGCTCTCCACCAACAAAATATAGCCACACCCATGTCGTGTTTTTATAATTAAAATTAGTTAATTAAGTTTTGGTTGGTGACAGTTCATATCAAACTTTTTTGAAAATAAATTGTGAACAGCATACAAGTCTATTGTACTGCGTACACAACTAATAACCAGAAAACATTTTAATTGCAGAAGGAGAATCAATATACTGTGAACTGTTGCAATGGTGTGAAAGCAATGGGTCGGGTGAATGTGAGGTCCTTGCCCAATACCTTGGCGCACTCAATGATGTACTGTTTCCACCCAACATGTGCTCACACGATGGACTAGATCTGCTCATGAGGAGGTCTAAAGATTTCCCTGTAATAATTTTTTAGTACATTTTTTTTTTCATTTAGACACCAGTCTCTCACAAACTTTACTGTGTAATGCAATTTTAAACTCTATTAATATACATAGTAAGATTAGTTATGTTTGTAAAGAAAAAATAAATAAATTTGAATTTGATTTAGTTTTGTACTGGATGTCAGTGTTGACTTTGTAAACGTTTAAATCTCTTGCGTATGTCATGTCCTGTCGATAGGCCCGAAAAGACGTTTTTTGTAAAGGCTAGAACCTGTTTTGTTAAATGATATCCAATTAATCAACATTATATAACGATCGGTATCTCAATATACATTAAGTATTAAGCTTTCCACCTTCAAGTTATCTAATACTATGAGCCAAATATCGCAGTACTATCGTGGACACTCCCGCCTGACCACCACTAAGCTCATATTTGCTTGCACTTACAACATGAAGCGCTCTCTAGCTCCGCCCCGCCTTTGTATAGAAATAATGAATGAAATACAATACCGTTCCACCGCACTGACGAGTCCGACGCACGCCGCACGAGAGTTATTGTTATTTTCAAACTGCCATTATTAGAAAAAAAACTTAAACTGAATTTGACTTTCGTTACTAATGGTGCGTGTGTGTTGGTTTGGTAATTGTAAATTAAAAACTCAATGATTTCTGTGAGTAATTTTAAATTTATTATAAGAATCTTATGAAATCCCATGCTATTTAACAGGCAATTGTAAGCGTGTTCTCTAAATCGGCTTTAACGATTTCGATAAAATTTGAAATAATGGTGCTTTAGGGGGGTGAAACGTTGATCTAGCCAGCGGGCCTAAAATAGCTGCTTTTGCAGAACATAATATGAATCACGTTAAAAATTTAAAATTCTTAAAATGGACTTTATGTTTATGACTATAAAGTCCATTTTAAGAATTTAAACATTTTAACGTGATTCATATTGTTTTTTTTTTATTTTGGGACTCAGCTCAGCGATTTGACTGATGTTAAATCCTTGTCCATGCAAAATTATAATTTCATTTTGTTCTTCGTGTATGAGATTTCTGGAAGACATTATGCACAAAATAATCTAGCACAGGTTCTCAGGAGTCCAATATTATTGCACAGGTTAACGTTTAGTCAATCAAAGGTCAGGTAAGCAGAGCAATGGTCAATGTTCAAAAGGTCCGGTAAGCGCGCCAAAGTTCGTCCGTAAAATTCGCAAAAGGTGTACAGAGGATACGTCACTAAGCTGCGCAGTGCAGATTGCAACTAATTACGTTGACGCTTCTCTAATAGGCCTAAACTTTGAGGGGGCGGGGTTTGGCGCCTACGCATGATTTATGCGAAAAAAAAATTAACTGGGCAGGCGGAAAAGACCGCGACTGTACCTACCTTGCTCAAATAGGACATGATTCTAAGAAATCTAACTGCAACAGAAATATACCTATGCAGAAATAAATATATATAAAATCCGTATAAAATTCATACAGTAAAAAATGGTCATGCTAATCATTTTCATGCACAATAATAATTCGTTCTAAATGGCTTTTCAGGGTATTCTGTCCCCAAAAATCGAGATAGCAACAAAAGTACGTATTGATGAGGTGTGGAATGAGTCAGCCCTCAAAGTAAGCCCCTGTTATCCAGAGCCACGCGGGGAAGACTGTCAGCAGCAATTGCCGCAGCCAGCCTGCCATTCTGCCAGGTACCATAGGTGAGCTATCAACGATAGTATTAGAAGCTAAACTAGATGAACGGGGGGTTACCTTTTTTTACATCTCGGCGCTTATATCACAAAACCGTATCATCAATATATGCGTTACCCACTGTACCCAACCGAATCACCGTTAATCCGGTGAACCTCGACCTTAATGCAGGTTCGGCAATACAGCAAAAAAAAAGTGCAAAATGGTAAAGTGCTACAGTTGGCCAATCAATAGCTAATAGCAATAGATTTTTATTTTCAAACCATTATCATGTCCCAAATTTTCGAACGCAACATTTTTACGAAAAGTACCAATAATAAGTATGCGAAAATGTAGATAGTAAACCTAGGCTAGGATAAAAGAGCGAGTAAAGTGCACCCTATGATTATAGTATCCCGCATAGGATAAATTAAGTGCCTCTTAAAAATGTCTTGTAAAGACTTATGAGCGAGCGAAGCGAGCTCTAAGATTTGAGATCCCCACCTCATATAGGTTACATTTCATACAGATATACAAGCTACTGTGCGGAAGTCCGGAAGAGTGTTCGTATTAAGAAAATACGGGGTGGCATCGTCACGCTATTATGTGGTTATAACAAGACAATGAGGTAAGCTGCAAAGAGCGGCTTGTGCCTCGTCCTTAGCGGTATTAAAAGTCCATTGTTTCGCGCTGTAATGTTGAATTTTCCTAAATCAACAGTTTTATTATTTGGCAAGGGGCCACCTAGTCCAAACGGGCGTACGCCCATGGTGTTGTTGACCCACAACACAGATGAGTTCATGAGTCCTGAATATCTGACTTCCGCATTCAGTGTGCCCCACCCACCTTTTTGAGGTCATCGAACCATCTATGTACATCCAGCCTTCCAGCCACTGCTGAGTACTGGACTTCTCGGTCATCCCCTTTGTGCCATGCTTTCTTGGTCTGTGTGAGTCTTATCCAGGTCTTCTTGGGTGATCTTAACTGTCTGAGTCCGTCTGTATCATATCTTCCTAGACTTTTCCCAACTACGTTGGGGTCGGCTTCCAGTCTAACCTGACGCAGCTGTTTACTAGTATTTTATATAGAGCGACTGCCCCTTTGACTTCCACAGCCCACTTTGTACTGAGTAATACGACACCCCTTGGTAAGACTAGTTGTCAGACTTTCGGGCCACCGTCTAACTGTAACCATTGTCACGATCTACAAATGACATCCGAGACCAATGGCTTGACGAGCTTTCTGAGGCATGGACCGCATGGAGGAAACTCGGTCGGTTCGCGATCTTATCGAAATTATAATTTCCAGAATGAAGTGCACTAAACGTAGGACACCATCAGCGTCGAGGTCAAGATCACGGCCAGAATCAACCAGTTCGAAAACAAGTTGCAGCATGACGCCGAAAAATGTTGAACGGCATTCCAACTGTATTTTACCCAAGTATGTTATGTATAATAGTTTAATTTATATTTGAATAACAAAATCACTATTTCCTTTGTGTGTATGACCTACAATCTACTAGACCAGAGATTATGAAATAAAAAAATATTTCGGCAAGTCAGAACTTTATGTCCATTGGAAGACATCCAAGTAGGTCCAAAAGATATGCCCTTTTTTTTTTTTTTTTGGGGGTGGGAAATCATCAAATAACCCCTCCCGCTCTTGGGCAGAGCGAAAGGGAGTGTCAGACTTCTACTGACTAAAAACCACCCATGTTCCTTCTTCGCCCTTCATGTCGAGGCCGCGGTTTCCCTTGCGGACAGCCCGCAGCCTCGACAGGCGTCGGCCCTAGCGGGCCTCTTCCATGTTGCTGACATCTCTTTGAGGCGCGCGTGGAACACGAACGCGCCGTCGACACGGCCTGTCGTCGTCATAAGACGGACGGACGGCGAGCTTACCCATCACTCACCGTCCACAGGCCCGCGTCTACGGTGGCCGGAAGCCATCACGTGGCCCCCGACGCCCGGAGCGCCTCCCGCGGCGGCTGGGACGAGAGGTTCTCTCCCTCTCACGTTCCGCCACCTCCTTCGCAGAAGGAGGCGACGGCGTCCCATTCCTCCTCGCCCCGGACCATGGCTTGCACCAGGGCCGGACGCGAGAGGTCGCCGCCGCCGATCGCCGCTACGAGAACACGGCGGGGCTCCGCCCAAGCGGGGCACACCTCCACAGTGTGCTCCACCGTGTCCTCCGGCCGATCCTCGCAATGGTGGCATCCGGGCGTTTCCTCCCGCCTGATTCGGTGCAGGTACCTCCCGAAACAACCGTGTCCGGTGAGTACCTGCGTCAGACGGAAGGTGAGGGCGCCGTGGCGCCTCTCCAGCCACTCCTCAAAGAGGGGACTTACCGCCACTATCGTGGCGTGCCCTGCACGGGGTTGCGACAGTCGCTCTCTCCATGCCGCCATGAGATCGCACCGGAGGTCTGTCCGCTGCGCAGCAATTAGCCGCGGCAACGGAGTGACCCCCCGGTGCAGCGCCTCCGCGCGCCATTCATGCAGGCGCGCGAGGACTATCGCCTCTAGATCCCACGGCGGCAATCCGGCAAGGAGGTTCGCCGCCTCGCGGGAGATCGTGCGGTACCCACGGACTAGCCTTACGGCCATTACCTTTTGGGGCGCGTTCAGGTAGTGGGCGGCCCGCTTCCTCAAAGCACTCGCCCACACCGGGGCCCCGTAAAGGGCCATGGACCGCACGATCCCCGCATAGAGCCTCCGGCAGGAGGCGTTTGGCCCCCCCAGATTGGGCAGGAGCCACCTGAAGGCAGCCGCCGCCCGCTCCAGTCTGGGAGCCAAACGTCGGAAGTGCTCCACGAAGTTCCACCGGCTGTCGAGGACTAGTCCGAGGTACTTCAAAGTACACTCGACGCCGATGGGAACCCCTCCCACCGTTAGCTGGGATCCCGACGGTAGCACATTCCCACGTCCATGGAAGCCCATGGCCTCCGACTTGTGAAGTGCCACCTCGAGACCCAGCTGCCGGATCCTCTCTACGACTACCGCAACCCCGCGTGTCATGTTGTCGGCCGCCGCCTCGTGCGAACCCCCCTGTGCCAGCACAAGCGTGTCATCAGCGTAGCACACTACGCTGACACCGCTAGGGAGGTCGGCACGCAGCACCCAGTCGTAACCAATGTTCCACAGGGGCGGCCCCAGAACCGATCCCTGTGGAACACCGCACGACATCTCTCGCCGGTTCCATTCTCCGTCTTGACCGGGGTAGATGACAGCCCTGTCTGTCAAGTAGTCCCCGACTACACGACGAAGGTAGGCCGGCACCCGGTGATACCGGAGTGCCTCCCTAATGCAGCTCCAGGGCATAGTGTTGAAGGCGTTGGCGATGTCGAGAGACACCGCCAAGACCACACCGCCCCGAGAGACCGCAACCCCCGTCGTGAGGGCTCTCACGCGCATGATGGCGTCCACCGTCGAGCGCCTCTTGCGGAAACCAAACTGGTGTTCCGCAAGATCCGGACCCATCCCCTCAAGGTGCTCGGCGAGGCGGTTTGCAATTACTCTTTCAAAGAGCTTGCCCACCTCGTCGAGCAGCACAATGGGCCGGTATGCGGACGGCGAGTCCGCAGGGCGCCCCGGCTTCTGGATGAGGACCAGCTTCCCCGTCTTCCAACGAAGCGGGAACTGGCCTCTTTCCATGCACGCGCTTAAGAACCCCTCCAGTCGGGGCCCAAGAGCCTCTGAGGCCAGGACCCAGGCTTTGCCAGGCAAGCCGTCGGGTCCCGGGGCGGTATTTTTGGCCTTGAGCCTTCGTACCGCCACTCTCAGGTCTACCCCAGTCACCTCCGGAATGTCGTCATCGGCTCCTGTTTGGTCCGCTTCCGGCACCGCAGGTGGCGGAGCCATTGGCGGGGGAGGATGCTCCCCTCTCGAAGGGAACAGAGCGCTCACCACGTCCTCCACGAGCTCAGGCCGGAGACTCTGCGTCAGCGGGGGGGCCCGGGTGCGGAGTTGATTCCGCACCGCCTTGTAAGGGCGCCCCCACGGATCTCTGTTGAGAGTCTCCAGCATCTCCTCGCGGGCCTGATCTTTGGCCCGCTTACGAGCCTCGAGGAGGGCGGTCTTCGCCGCTCTGTACCCTTCATACAGCTCCGCCTCAATGGCTTCCGCATTCGGAGGTCGAATGCGGAGCCTGCGATGCCTGGCGTACCGGCGCCGCGCCGCAACACACTGCTCGCGCAGGTGCGACAGCTCTTGCGACCACCAGTACACCTGACGCCGGGCGCTTCCTGGCCGGATTCGGGGCATTGCCATGTCGCATATCTCGGACATGGCCTCCTGGAACCAACCCGCCTCGTTGTTGACGTCGGCGGGCCTGACCGGTGATGACACCCAGGCCCGCACGATCGAGGCTTCCAGGAGGAGCTCCCGGTCCAGCTGCTTCAGCGCCCAACGCGGACCACTCGGGGTCTGTGGGACCGGCGCGCTCGAGGACTGGGCAGAGACCTCAAACCGGATATACCGGTGGTCGGAATAGGTCTCCACCCCCTCCATGACGCGCCAGTCGATGACACGCTGTGACAGAGCAGGGCTGGCGAACGAAATGTCCACCACCGACTCGCCCCGCATCCGCACACACGTGGGTACAGAACCCCGATTCAGGATGTCCAGGCCTGTTTCCAGAGCCCAGCACTCGACCATCCCACCCCGCACATCCGTGTAACGAGAACCCCAAGCCAAGCTCTTGGCATTGAAGTCCCCGAGCACAAGTACGGGGAGGGAATAGCCTCCGATGACGACACCTAACTCCCTGAGGGAGTTTTGGAACTCGGCGAGAGTTCGGCTCGGAGAGAAGTAGACTCCCGCTACTACGATCTCCCCGAACCGTGCTGCTACGCACCCCTGACCCTTCCTGACCATCTCAAGGGCCGGGGTGCCGGCGGCGGCCGACGCAATAATGGCCACTGAGCCGCTTAGGTCCTCCACCCAGTCTGCCCTGGGTGGGACAAAATACGGCTCAGAGACCACGGCGATGTTGATCAACCACTGCGCCATACTCTGGAGCAACAGATCCTGAGCGCAGGCGCAGTGGTTGATGTTTGCCTGGAGGAGGCTTAATGGAGCCATTACTGGCACTCCATTTCAGCCCCCCCCGGGACCTCCTGTGGGCTCACCGCAGCGGGAGTTGCGGTGGTGGCGGTGGCGGCAGCAGCGGCGGCGGCGGTGGCTGCGGCGTTGGCGACGGTGGGGGTGGTGGCGGAGGGCCTACCCTTACCCCTGGCCTTGGCGGGTGGAGCGCAGGCCTTGCTCCCTGCCCGGTGCTCGGCCGGCTTCCCAGCCGTCGCACATGCGTCGCAGTGCGGCGTGGCCAGGCAAGCCGCGGCCTGGTGACCGGGCTGACCGCAGCGAAAACAGAGTTCACTGCGGTCCACCTCCGAGGTGCATCGGCACCCTACGTGCTGCCCCACATGGCAGCGGAAACACCTCAGAGGTCTGGGCTCGAGCAGTTTGACCTGCGCCCTCGACCAGCCCACCTTCAGGGTGTGGCCTTCCGCAATCGCTTTCGCCGCCGTCACAGGGCAGCTTACCGTTATGGTTTGCATGCCCTCGCGATCCGGGCGTAGGGCGCCCGCCTTGATCTGTTCGGCAGTGCACCCCCCGGCCGCGGTGACGGCGGCTACCACCTCCTCCTCGGAGACCGAGTCGTCCAGACCCAGGATGCGCAGGCTTGCGCACTTGACGGGCCTGGAGACTCGGACCTCGTCCGCATCTAAAGACGCTCTGAGCTTTTCAGCCAGAGCATCTGCGGACGCGGCGCTGGTTTTCCCGGGAACCTCCAGCATTCGAGCCCCTGTCGCGGTGACTCGAAGCCGGAGGCCCCCGGTGATCCCGAGCTCCTCGAGGTCCACCGACGCCTTCGCCTTCGCGAGCACGTCGCGGTACACCAGGCCCTTCTTTACCGCATCCGGCTGCAGCGTTATGACTACAGCCGCGGTCTTCGGGGCACGGAGTTTCGCCGCGACGCTCCGCTTCTTTTGCCGGCGCTTACGCTCGGCCCGCCTGGCCTTTTGGGCCGCCTTACGCCCCTTCCGCTTTTCCCCCGCCACCAGCCAACCATCTTCGGCCGCGGGAGGCTTTGGGGGCGGAGGAAGTGTGGGTGGCGGGTCCGCCGCTGGCACCGGCTGCTTGGCCGCTGCTGCCTTGCCCTTTTTCTGGGCTGGCGCCTTGCCCTTTTTCTGGGTGGGCGCCTTGCCCTTTTTAGGAGGGGCCGCCGTCTTATTAGCCGGCGCTGGCGTCGCCTGAGCCGGCTTTCCGGGGGGCTTTGCAGCCCCGCCGTCGGGCTGGCTGGACGGCCCCGCCTTGGGGTCGCCAACGGACCGACTGGACGGCCCACTGGGCCCTGCATTGGGGACGCCGGCCGTAGCACCTGCATACGACCGCGCACCCAGGCCTGAGGTCGCCTTGTCCGCCCCCAGAGAGGGGCGCAGGACGATGGCTTCCACGAAGGCACACCTTGCGTGGAAGGCAGCCAGCTCCTGCCGAACCAGGTTCAGGACCCGGTCATCGGCAGCTGGGGGCTGGCTTTGCCCGCGCTCGCACCTCTCCGGAGGCACCTCCTTCGGGCCGGCTCCTCGGAGCTCGGCCAGGTCTGCATGGAGCGTCCTGTTCTCTTTCTGGAGACGCTCCATGGCGGCCGCCAAGCGGGTGACCTCCGCCCGCAGTTTGGACATTTCGTCCGTCGGAGGTCTACGGCAGATTGCCTCCGCTGCCGCCAAAATGGAGGTCGAGGCCTCGCTAATGGCTTTGTTCTTGGACGCATACGTCCTCTTCAAAGCCACGTCGCGGATTGCTGTCCTCACGACCTCCGCAAACCCGGCCATGCGCTCACAGTCGGAGACACTCCCGGTCTCCGGCTCACCACCGGTGTTGGAATCAACACCGGTCTCTGGCTCGCCGCCAGAAGACGACGAGGAGAGCACCCTCCGATCAAGGTGGCGTCTCTCCTCTGCGCGTTTCGCGGCTCGCCTGGCAGCCTCCTGGGACGAGAGCTCCTCTCCTCCACCTCGGTTCCCACTTTTTTTAGGGACTTTTCGAGCGGAGACCAGCCGCTCGCCGCCGGATGACGACGCCCTGCCGTCCTCCGCTCTGGGCTGCTTGCGGAAACGCTCCGCGTTACCTGCAGCTGCAGCTGCCCCCGAACCCTCGCGTCCGGAGCCCGCCGAGCAGGCGCCAGACATGGAGTCCGAGTCTGACCCCGCATCTTCCTGCCGCTCAAGCGAGCTCCTCCGCCAGAGTTTACTGGGAGCCTTCGCCCCGCACTCGCCCGATGCCTTGTCAGGCCTATTTATGTTACCGATCGCAACATCTTCGGATCGGGAGCCTCCTCGGCTCTTGTTGCCACTGGCAAGCGGTATGAGACAGTTGTTGCCCCCCCCAGAATACGTGGGGCATGACGTCTCCGAAGGAGACGTGGCGGATTCTCCAGCTGCTAAGCAGCTGGTACCGCCCTGGGGTAAACTATTTACAATTGTCTTGTCCATGGTTGTTGTTCCTTTTAGAGGGTATGGTCCCTGTCTCTCCCTCCGCCTACTCACTGCTCTCACAGTCACGTCTGATGAGCAGACGCGAACCAGAGAGCAGCAAGTAGGGTTTCTTCCTCCGACAAGCACACCGCCCGAGGACACGAACACTGTGTGTGAGGCACGTCTCCGGGCGGTGTGCCCCTCGCGTGTTCCTCTTTGTCTGGTCTCTCCCCTTGGACCTTTCCGGCATGAGTATATCTACCGGCAGAGCTCCAAGGATCATTGAGACACACGAGCCCCACCACGACGGCAACGTGGGAACACTCCGGTGGGGAAAAGATATGCCCTTGAGTAAAAGTGACTAACTAGTTGGTAAGGAGTATACTTTTTTTTACGTTTATACATCTTGCCCGGGATACACAGGCCAGTTTTTCAAGCCAGGTATATGCTAGAAATGAAGCTAGTTTTGTCTACTCGAAGCAAGAAGTACTAGCTTACTGACACTAGCTTGCTATCCTGGCTTGAAAAAACCTCCTGGTCTCCTGGCCTCGTGGATCCCGGGCTCTTAACCTTGATCAGAGTTTATAAATAATCCCTGACATACCGTAGTACAGTTCCATCAACCAATCTTTGTACTCCGTAGACCACAATTATGCGCACTTGCGCCACGCTGCAAGCCACGCGGTCGTCTGTGTCGAGATTTCTGTGTTTATAATGTCCACAAAGCACCCTGGAAAGCCACCCAAACTACCCAGATCGATGACAGGTGGTGAAGGGTAGGATCGTGGTAGAATTGTCGGATTGTAGGAGTAAAGTTGAGCTGTAGTACAACTGTTATATTGTAGTGCACAAAAGTAGGACGACTATAGTTTAGTGCAAAGTGGTTAGTACGATGGTAGCAAGTAGTAGTGTAACGGTTGAGTTTTAAACTTTGAGTGCGACTATAGTAACGTAAGCAATTGTAATTAAAGTTGTCTATTGAATGCAACGTTCTAAGTACTATAGTAGGAGTATTATTTCTGTTTAATAGTAATACTATAACATAACTCAAGACGAAGATTTATAAGACCATAGTTAGACCTGCTGTCGTGTATGGATCAGAATGTTGGGCCACAAAAGGGATAAATGAAAGGCAATTGCATGTGGCTGAGATGAGAATGCTAAGGGGGATGTATGGTGTGACGCGAATGTATAAAATAAGGAATGAGTACATAAGAGGAAGTCTGAAAGTGGCGCCGGTGAATGAAAAGTTGTGTGGTAATTGATTGTCGTGGTATGGACATGTGATGCAAAGGAATGAAGGAAATGTGAGGAAAATGTTGAGAATGAATGTAGAGTAGGCTATAAGAGTAGAGGAAGATCAAAGAAACGATGGATTGACTGTGTGAAGGATGATATGGCTAGAAAGAAGGTGACTGCTGAGATGACGAGAAATAGGGAAATATGGAAGAAGAAGACATGTTGTGCCGACCCCAAATAAATTGGGATAAGCGCAGGAGAATGATGATGATGAGTAATACTATAACATAATTATTGTCGAGTGTTAGGTACTTTAACTTCGTTCGGGTGGAAATTTTGATACTATGTGTGAGAAAAAGTAAAAAGCCTATGTGCTATTCCAGACTAATAACTATGTCTGTACCAAATTCCAATCAGCTCTGTTCAGGCGTTGTAGCGTGATTCAGTAACACACATCCATCCATTCAAACTTTCGCTCCTATAGGAAGTAGTGAGGCGAAGATTTAGAAGGTACAACTAAAACAAATTGAAGTACAATACTCAGAATTACCTGACCCATCTTTTCCCATTCTTCTTTGTTTGTAAAAAGAGTCAAGTACCCACTGCCACCCAGTGGCAGTGGGTACTTGACTCTTACCTACTGCAGAACTACCTAATATGAATATTACATTGTAGATCACTGGACAACTCAGAGGAATTGTATGCCTGCCATCTTGACGATGGTTCTACGCCTAAGACTGTCATAGAAAGCCGTTATATAGAACATGACCAAGACTCAAAGTACAGGCCGAGAAGAACACGAAAACATTTCTTACCTAAAATTTCACCCTGCATCTGCGAGATTTGTAAGAGGTACCACGAGTTGTTCCAAATGGACAATAAAATTGGTTAACATTATGTTTACTTATGAGTTTTGGACCAATGTACGTATACCTACCTCATAATTATTTAAATTAAGTATTTTACAGATCAGATTTTTTAAATCAATCTAAGTGCATATCTAAAGTTTTATTCCATTTTTTGGCCAATGCGAAAATTAAAGTAGGTACCTATAAGTTTTTTAAAGACCCTAAGTAGCACACTTAATCGTCGATATATGTATTTATAAAAGTAGAATCACTAAGGCTTCATATTTATTCAATCATGTTCTGTCTAATTCTTTCATAGTTTTCTAAAGTAAATGATTATCGTTGTTCGAAATTGCGTTACGTTAAATATGAATTGTACAGAAAAATCTAGTATTATGTATGTTTTGTTACAAAATACGTTGTGTTTAATTATAATATTTTATCATTTAAAAAAATGCTGTAAATCATTGTTATATATTTTTTGTAATAGGTAACTTGTGTTGATGCAATAGAGGATCATGAAATAAAACTAATACTTACAATCATTAAGTTACTATTATTTATTATGTATAGTTTTGACACTAAGGTAACTTAAGATTAATGCTTAAAATTAAGTGATATGGCTTCACTTTAAAACTAGTTTGACATAAAGGACTTAGAGAGCGTCATGGCTCTTTTGGTGCGTTTTCCATAGTCTGAACTAGCGACGCCATGTTGTTTATTCAAAACAATTTCCACTGACAATTTTAATTTACAGCGCCCTCCTTTCATCGAAGCGCCAAAAGAACCATGTCGCTCTCTTTTAAGACCTCAATGGACAAAACCTTTACTATCCCTTACAAGTAATCATTCAAAAAATCTACATTTTCTCGAACACTTTCCAAGAACACAAAAACTTATTTTTTTGCTTTTTGAGTGAACCGGGGTAACATGTATCAGTGGGTTTGGCTAAAATTAGCAGTAACTAATATTTTTTAATTTTTCGTCATTTTTGTGTACGAGAAAAAACCTACATCTTTGCAGTAACTCTCGCTGCAATGTGTTTAAGTCTGTATCGTATCCTTCTTATAGAAAGATACACAGAGATTTAAAAAAAAAACGATATATATGCACTTTATCGTTCCTTGATGTTGAAATTAATCAAAATTAAACTAAGTATGTATTTATTATGGTTAAGTTTCTATAGCAACTATATGTACAGAGATGTATAGCAACATTGCCAAATTAGAAAATGAATTAGTAAAAAGTAGTATTGCCAGTAATTGTTGCTTATTTTACTTTTCTACTAATAAAGAGGTAGAGAAGAGAAAGCGATTAAGAATCAGATATTGATAGATATCCACATTTCAACAATGAAATGTAGGTGAATGCAAAATTCATAAACAGTGCTAGGGTAATGGGATGAACAGAAGCTTATTATATAATAGCTTATATTTCTAAGACTAAATCACGAACCCAGTCTTATATCTCATAAAGTCTGCTGTTATTGAATTGCAATCAGTACCTTTCTAGTCATGAGATATAACAGGAAATTCAATTGATTAAACTTTTTAATGAATACAACACCGAGTAGGTAATTATTAAGTCAGTAGTGTCCACTTAGGTCCTGTTCACCCCATAATAAAAAATTAAATTATAAATCCTTAAAATAGTAGATATACTTATATGGACGGAAGACTTACAGTCAGCCTTTTTTCAACCAAACAGTCGAAATTATTCCTAATTTATATAATTTTATTATGACAATTCATACTTTTGTACATTGTTCGACTTTTATATTCCTTATTACAATTTATGCAAATATATTTACTTAGCTAAAATCGCCCTAAGATTGAGCAATTACCGTTAAACATTACAATAGTATTACATATTGAATTTTCTTTATTAAAACTAATAATTCGACATAATTTTTCAACTGCTAAATACTCATACTTCACCAGAAAATCATTAAATCTGCTCCAATCCTACGTCAACTTATTTACTAGACCAACCATGGATTTATCAGCAGATTTCTTCATAAAACTTTCAGAACTTATGAGATGGTCTCAAAAAATCAAACACCAGTCTCATTTAAATTTCAAGGAGTATTTACACTTATTTTATGTCCTCTCCTAGACGCACGGTCTTTTCTCTTCGTATACTTGGTACAATCGGCGACAAAAGCCACTAGACCTATGAACGCGAACACAGCGTAGAATATAGCGAGAGAAATGAGGAAGGTTTCTTCACTCCACTCCCATAGGTGGTTTGATCGGAGGTACTCATAGTTTGAGAGTACTTGTGTCCCGTTCGGAGGGGGGCACGGCGATTGTACTATTATGTCTTGGTAGGGTATCTGAAAGAAAGAAAAAGTTTTTAATAGAGGGCTTCAATATTTCTGGGAGACCCTGTCCATATCAACTCAGTGTGCGGAATTGGCAGCACCAGGGTTGGACTTCATCCACTCATTGTGCTTCCGGACGCATCGTCGACGCTTCCCCGCACAAATGACAGTTGTGACAGTTCGGGACACAGCGGTATAAACAAACTATGCACTCTTGGGGAAACCCCAAGTTATAATGTGATTCCTTTTCTCATGCAAAAAAAATAATGCTTTTAAATCTCAAAATCGTTTCCAACCCATTA
This sequence comes from Diarsia brunnea, assembly GCA_949774965.1. NCBI lineage: Eukaryota > Metazoa > Arthropoda > Insecta > Lepidoptera > Noctuidae > Diarsia > Diarsia brunnea. Next base: position 17,099,323 of record OX459001.1, read on the forward strand.
TAACATTGTCTTCTTTCGGGCCAGCAGCACGACTGTTTTAGTCACTAGCCGCAGCTCTACCGTGAGTTCTGAGTCTGACCCCTCTTTCCATATCCTTTTTTGGAAAAGTCACACTGACTGTAGATTTAGTATTCGAATTATTTAATATTCGAAATTACTTTAAATTAATTTTAAACCCTCACCTGTTTATTAGGACACCGAACATCCTTACTAATGCTACTTCTCAAAGCAACTTCACTGAGTTCCCTCCCCAATAGTTCCGGCAAGGTCCACCTAGATGGCGACACATACTGCAGCCACGTGACGTAACTTGGCAGGTCTCGTTCGTGTATCGTCACGCCATTGACGAGAGTGCTCAGCAAGAGGCAGAACCCTGCTATGACTGCCGCAGTCTTTTCCATTGGCACCAGGAATATCGTCGCTCGACATAACATTTGAATACTTATTAGATAGAGCACCATGTAACCTGAAAAAGAGGATTTATTTGATGAGATTGAAAAGGTGATAAGGATTGAAAATTCTGAACATCTAATGGGCAGGTTGATTTTGACATCCGGAATATCAAAAACAGAAATGAAGAAGAATGATCGCATGTGAACTGGGAACAAAGTCAGGTGCATAGTCCACCCACATTTTGAAATCGATGCCGGGATAGATTCCTGATGTTTACTCCTTGCAGTACCTACTTTAATCATAATCGACGTAAGAAATCGACTGATGGACATGTCTGATCCCTAGGAATCACCACAACGATCGGTCTTATACAATGAAACGGATGGTAGGTGACTTCAACATACCTAAGTATAAATAAAATCCGTCGAAGGACGCGGGCGACTGCGCGTACAGTCCGCTCATGGCGTAGCTCGGTACTAAGTACGCCAGCCACGTCACTCCCGCTGACCATAGCTCCAAAAATTGCTGAAACACAAAAACATATTTTATACATAAAATGCCTTTGTTTATTTCTTCTACCGGTTGCTAGCAGAAACAAACACTTAGGCTCCTAGCACACGGCGTAAACGCGCCGATGACGCTTGTATACGCGCTTCAAAGAAGATTTGAACGCAATCATGTAACCTAAGCACACCGGGCGATCGTGAATCGTGCGTCTAAGCGCTTGCAACTGCCACCTACATATTTGCAACCTTTTTTACGCGCAAAAATCGGCATCTGCGCCATTTGCTAGGAGCCTTAATCAGCGGTTTTCTAGTGCGGTACAAAATGTTAAACCATTGACTATTTGCCTGCAGGGTAAACGCAAAACCTGCACAGGCGAATTTTCTCCCACCGGGATCTTTACTTAGCTGCTTCTCTGATATATTTTGCGCGATGGACCATGGGAATGCACCATTCCTCAAAGTGACGACTGACGATAAGACTGGCTGCGTATCTACTTTTAAAAATGATGATCAGCAGAACATGAATAAAACCTAAATAGTATGATCTATGATACCGGTTTGAGACCTCATAAGATTGCTTTATGAAGGCTGACCTACTTCTTTAGGATAGGGAAGAGAAGTTTCCTTTCATCCAGCACAATACTGTCGGGTAAAAAATCACTTACATCAAACAATATGAAGACAGTTCTGGAGTACAGCCCCACAGCGATGTCCCTCTCCACGTGGTGTCGCATCGAGCTCGCTTCTCTCGCACTCAGCCACAACAGTATCGGCCACACGGTGAGGCACATTACTGTGTAGTGAAAGCCTATCCTGTCGTTTTGTGTTAGCTGCAAAGAAAGACAACGGATGAGTAAATGAAGCCAATCGCATAATTATGGAAAATGCTGGAGCAGTCAAGCGGCTAGTAGCTAGCAGATTCAGTAGGGTGTCTGTTGAAGTCCCAAAGAAGCGATTTCAATGGAATAAACTAGTATTTTGTGCGAAGGTCACAAACTAATACCATACAACGAAAGAATGTCCCGTTCATATTCAGCCTTGTCAGATCAAACTGACTTTCTAGCCTTTCCATAATATTTTGACAGCCTTTCCACCACAGAAAAAAATCTCATCTTCCATATTAACAAAAAACAGCTGCATGTTATAATTACCTTAGGATCCGTAGCCGGTAGGTCCCAGAACACGGCGCCGGTGATCATCGACATCACAGCTGCGAGGAGAACTCGCGTTATCACGTTCGACAAAGTTGTCGATTGTGTGAACAACAGGCTCTTTCTGGAGATTTAAGAAAATAATTTGCTTTACAATATTGTGTGTTACACTCTACCATCATCATAAACGCAGCAGTCCTGAAATCTATTTTGTGTTTTCTGTGCATGTTAACGAAAATATCAGGAGTTAAGACTGATTTTGGACGCTGGAACTGTTAAACATTGATAACACTGACTATGAAAACCGCCACTTTATACTGCTACAAAATAAAAGCATTATCAGTGTCAAATGTTGGGGTCGGATTCCAGTATTACCGGATACAGGTGAAAATTACCATTAGGTAGTTAATTCTGTTTCCTTTTTACTGGGTTGTGGAGTCTATCTCACCTCCACAACTCAATGCAGTACTGGGCTACTGGGTAATACGATACCCATTGGTAAGGCTGGATGTCAGTTTTTCGGGAACAAGTCCGTATACTTACTCTATAAGCGCCCCCGCCTGCGCGAAGACATTGGGCCTTGTGAGCGGCGCGGGAAGCGGCACCGGTGGTGGCGGGTCCGGTGCTGCGTGCGCACCCGCGAACACGTTGGCGAGCGCCGAGATACGACCTGATGACTCCAGCATCGCTGCTGCTGATAGGTCGTCTAGGGTGACCAGGTCCACTGCAGGTAAGAAAGGAGGATTTTATTGTAGGGTCGATCCAGGCATTCAGTCATCATGACCATTAGCATTGTGACAAATTGGCCGGGGAAAACCGCACAGAAAAAAAATTGGAAGGCTATGTCCTGCTGGGCAAAAGGAGGAGGAGGAGGGAAAACAGGCTAATAAAATATATAGTTATTAGCATGCCTGGCATGCTAGCTAGGTGCAAACGAAACAGAAACGTTGTGCGGAGACTCATACACACGTTACGAACACTCCATGGTCTAGAGAAGAACTGATCTTCTCCCATTCCATCTATAGATTTACCAGCAATCGCAAGTCTGAGCGACGTAAATGTTACAAGTTTAATGGAAATAAAGAAAAAGTTGGTAAGATCTAATTGATAAAAATGAGGGAATTTACTACTTACGATAGTAATCCGAAGGGTTCTTGAAAGCTGGGCAGGGATAATCGATGGAGGCAAAATATGGCAACATATCCCTTCTGTACCCGCTAAACATTGTTCTACCGGCTGATATTAACACCACCTAAAACATTAATGAAGTCATTAAATAGAAGAAAGAATCAAATATAAGTGTTTGTCGAAAAATCAGGACTTCGCAACCTTATTGCCTCATTTACCTACCTTAGTAAGCATAGCAAAAATCTCATAAGTTGGTGGATGCAGCGACATGATGACAACTCTGCCTGTACTGGCCCAGTTCCTCAAATATTCCACTAAGAAGAAGGTGTCAAAAATGTCCATCTCCTTCGTAGGCTGGTCCAGGATTAATATCGCCATGTCTAGAAGGAGCTGACAAGCTACGTTCAGGCGACGGATCTCGGAGCGAGTGAGGCGGCCCACGTTGGTGTCCCGAACTTGTTCTAGGCCTAGTTCTTCTATTAGTAGGTTTATCTGGAATAATTAAAGTTTTGTTAGAACTGCGATTTTTTTCTTTGAAATCCATTGTTGCGAGTTGTTCCTATGTTTTTTTTCCTAGGTCGCACCCGACCGAATACTTATTGATCGATGATTGTTGTGCGTAGGTACGGTTATCGTTATGTAATTCTGGAATTTGTGATAATTTTGTTATTTGGAGACGCGGGGGTATCAGCGTAAAAACTGAAGTACCAAATGATTAGTAACATTTTAACGAATCTTTTTTGATGTTTCGACTCGTGGTTTCATGAAGCAAAGCAGGCGACATTAAATGTATCAAAATCATTTCAATGGAATCAAATGATTCGGAGGCCTATTAAAAAAAATAAAGCTACTCACCCGATCTCTATCATCCATCTTGACCTGTCCGTTGTTTCTTGGTCTTCTCAAAGCGGCGTGGAACTTCAGAGTATGCTCAACTGTCATGGCGGCACATAATGATGTGTCCTTACGAACGTAAGCAGCTATCTTTCGAAGAGTTGAGGAGGCGACCGGTTGCCCGTTCAGGACTATGTCACCTGTCAATTTCTGAATCAAAAAAGTTAGAATGTGTGTTCGTAGTGTGAAGACGAAGAGGGGAATACGGCAATTAATGCAGAGCACTGACTGTATGAAGTGTTGAAGCCGTAATTTTTTCGTTACAAAACGGGAGGTGTAATACAGATATTTTCATCCGGAATGATATATATGGCTAGGAAGGACGAGACCACTGAGATGCAGGAGAATGATAATGATATTTTTATGTGAACGAAGTTCATACCTTTCGTACTCCTGCTAAAACATCCAGTAGTCCAGTGGCCTCGTGATGTGAAGTTGCTAAAACAGCTAAGATTTCTCCCGACTTCACTTCGAAGCTCAGCCCAGATACCAGCAATGTTGACTTGTTCTCAGGTGCCGTTATTTCTAAACTGTTTACCTGGAAACCAAAGTGGTTGAATTAGCTCTAACAAGCCGAACTCCAAAAAATTTTAGCAAAACAAAACACCCAATGAAACGTTTGACGGACGGTTTGAAAGTACATATTGTTTTAATGAGGATCTCTTAAAATAGATATATGAAATAGCTACAAAGATTTCTGTGTGACTGCATTGAGATAAGGGCAGGAGGATGATGACACTAGCACAGAAATCTGATGTTTACTGATTGTTCAAAGGAGAGTACTTACATAATAATTAGGGTAGATATACGCTGAATGCGTGTATCCATCGAGATGGTCTCCCGGTCGTAGTGTAGAATGCTTTCTGGACTGTGCAACGGACATGTGGCTGCCTGCCTTCGACATGCGACCACCAAGATGCGAAGGTGACATTAGGTAGCTGAAACAAAGTTAAGAAAATAGTTATCCACCATTTTGGCACCATAATCCAAAAAGATGATAGTTTTCGCTCAAACGGATATGCAGCGACTATTCTGTGGTTTTAGCGACTATCTCTTATCGGCTTACACACAAACTCTGAGGAACGTACCTTTGGTGGTCTCCATCAGGAACATAGTCAGCGACGCTGTTTCTTCTATTGCTATAATGACTGCGATGTTGTGGTCGTGCATCTATCCCCAAAAGATTAGCCTCACTGACTGATTTGTTTCGAGAGTTCGTCCATTGACCATCACCGCGGATTCCGGCTTGCTGCATCGCGACGACTGGTACTCCAGTATTCGGCTGGAAGACAAATCAAGATTAGAGAGTTGAGAAAATATCGAAAATATGTATTTGAAAAGTATTGTAATAAGTTTTGACCCACCTTTGCATATCTAATAGTCGGTAAACCAATATAGGGCAAAAGGGACATAGTAGCTTAATAAATTACTACTGCGCTACAAGTGCGTGTTCGGAGTAACGAATGATATCAACAAACAAATGAAAATGAGACCATTTCTACTCAGACGAACGTTCGACCAGAGAAAGGAATCATGTTCTTGACTCATCAAACGTGTTTTAGTAGAAAGTATTTACCTGAAGAGAAGGATGTACGTTCTGCATCCTAAAATCCGGGTCAGAGCGATATTTCCGACTGTATTTGTAGTTTGTGGTCGTCTCGTTGTCTGAACTGTCGTAACCTGAGGAGGTCTCGCGCATTCCTCGACTTTGCCTTTGGATCCTGTGAGAAATTGCAAAGAATGTGTTAATTCAATATAATCTGCATAAACCTTTTTTTCTTTGAGGGGTGGGAAATCATCAAAAAACCCCTCCCGCTCTTGGGCAGAGCGGAAGGGAGTGTCAGACTTCTACTGACTAAAAACCACCCATGTCCTTTCTTAGCCCTTGCGCCGAGGTCCCGGTATCTCTTTCGAACAACCCGCAGCCCCGACGGGATCTGCATAAACCTAAGTTGTTCACCTCGTTGGTCTGCTACATAGGGTTCAATTTTTTTCTTACCAGCCGATTTTTTTTTGGTTTTAACATTTAAAATAACAGCCTGGATTCTGTATTTGTGTCTTAAGCAATAGGGCTGACCCTTATCTGTGTTTACAACACCTCTCCTTATCCCTTCGTTAGTGATGTCGAGACAATTACTCATGTAAAAAGTCATACAGTACAAGAACCTGGCTTGTTTGCGCCTATTGTATTCGTAGATGTTAAATGCGATAAGCTGACAATATGTCACAAACAACATGCTTACACACTATGCTATTATCCGTTTACTTACGAAAGGTTCACTCCACCCCAGTGTTCACACTTAAATATACTTATTCCTACACGCATACATGAAGAACATTGGACGGTAACTTTACCGTCCTCAATATTTACCTGGGCACAGGTTTCATGCCACTCCCAATAGAAGTCTTCGGTTTAGGCGTGCCCGAGCGCTGGGATCCGTTATGATTCGGCGGAAACACCCGAGGAAGCCCGAACTTCAGGTACGTGTACATATTGGAGCCGAGAGCCGATCTGGTAACAAATTATAAGGTTTGCTGTAGGACAAGGTAAGGCAAACTCCGTGACATAAATTTCATTAACGGCGAGGCCGATTCTGTAATAAAGTTGGCTAGTAGTAGGTAGGTACCTACTGTATGTTACAATCAGTTTTTATGTGGTTTTTTTAATAGAAATTTTAATGGTTAAACAATGCTGGTAGGTGCGTGTTCTAGAATTCTAAATAACTTCGATTCAGTACAATAGAACTTATTAAGTTGAACAAATTGCTTGACTGCCGTCTTTTCTTCCCAAAGAAAATGATCCACATAGAAGAGGATAGCTACGACGAAATCACCAATCCTTGTACTAGATAAGCACTTGTTAGCTTACAACGTATCAGAAAAATATTCAATAATTCGCCAAAAAACACAGTAAGTACACTTACTTGGGTCCATATCGAGGGTGGGACAATATAGATTGCACGGTGGTATCCCTCAGCTGAAAGTTCCCGTACGGCAGTGGACTCTTGTCCGTACTCCCCAACGCACTGTCGGTGAAGTCCGAATTCAGGTTTTGCCTAAAACATGACAATAATAATGTTAATGTTACGCTCTTTTATTAACAATGTGTTATCTGCCTCGTGATCTGTGTTACTGTCATGATTCTCACGCCAGACGGTCAGATTGTGTTTAGATTTATGATGCATTGAGTTGTGCTCGTATATGGGTCGAAAATGACGACAAATACCAAATTGAAGTTATTGTCATCACAACTATCTCAGAACTCCATCTTTACTTGGATGTACGAACGTCAGCTGCTGTTTAAACTTTAAAGATGGCTTAAATCAGCCAGACCTCAAACGCATTGTGACGATTTCAGGACGACAGGGATGAAAGCAAAGTCACAAAGACAAGAGCAAATGCTAGTAAGTTCCAATTTAACAAAGGCCAGGTTTATTAAGAACTCCTGCTATATTATGGGAGGACCACTAATAAATCAAATGGTGCTATATAGTGGTGTATGATATGTAAGTTTTCATGGTGCAAGACTTTTTAGAAAATGATGCACTATTACAAAAGAAGTTGTTGTTCTCTTTTGTCTGTCCTTATTTTGAAGACTTTTTCGCTAGGTAGGTATAAGTAAGTACAGTTGCTGGATTAGGGAGCTGCACTCTTGTCTGTCTTTTTTTGGAAGACCGCTTTTCTGTCTAAAGGTACAGCTGATAGAGTAAAGTACTAATAGGTACAATATTTACCTGTAAATAGACCACGCGTGCAAATCCTCCGAGTGCATGCCGCGATGGTCGTGCATCAGCGGGTTCGATGGCACGGAGTACCGCCGCTCCCCGCCGAGGCCCAGCGCCGACTGCGACATTGTAGGCCTCTAGTGTGTCTGTGTAGGAATTGTGGGTTTTGAGTTTTTTTGTAAATTAATTCAAATAGTTAGTATTAAATTAATTTGGCACTCGTTAATAGTTACCGAGATAGTACTCCCTTCATAGAAGAGTAGTTAGAGAGAGAACGGAGAGATTTGAAAAGGTGGCGAATGATACAGAAGTAAGCGTTTAATTTATTTCGTGAGACTGTGCCGCCCTTAAGCAAAAACCACAACATCTAGCCTCACGACAGACCACAGGAGTTAAATCAAATATACGCGAGGGTAGTTTCGTCGCTAAATTCGGAAAAAAAAACAAGATAATTTGAATGAATGACTCAGACTCAACACTATTTATTATTTCAAAATTCCAATCATGCGTGCAATGTCAAGAGATGTTGATATTCTGTGCGTGGGAGGTTGATAGCACTTACGAATGTCATTCCAATGTTATGTCGTGTTCTGCTTTCTTGAGCTTACACATGGTCAGTCAGTGTTCAAGCTTCATGATGATCTGAAACAAAATATAGTCCTGTTAGATATTGACTTACAGTACCCGGCGATAAATATTGCACATCGACCTTTGGAAAGAGACAATCGGCTAATTTCGGCTTCGTAGAGCGTTATCTCTGACGAACGAAATACAAACAGCCCGGTATCTACTAAGAGCTGTTAAAACAATTATGATTTGCTTCTTTTGATAATTATTTTTATTCTTTGTATAAAATACACCAATTTCCAAAGGTCGATGTGCATTATTTATCGCCGGGTACTGTACAATGGTTACACAAACAAATACAAACGCTAGATTTTTTGTTAAATTTAAGAGATTAGACTAGCCCAAAAAAATGCAAAATGGATTTTGCCGTTCGCCCTGTACTGATCATGACAAATCAGGACGAACCGATAACTACGCGTGTAGCATGCCAGATAATTCCTCTGATGACTGTTTAAGAGATGGTCAAGGAACCATCTCAACAGATAGGAACAGGGCAAGAATAATCCTGCCCATAAATGCTCTAAAAAATCCAATGTCTGCAGACAATGAGCTCTTTTGTAGTTTTCGAAAGCCTAGCACACAACACCATTATTGGTATGTTCACATGTCATTTCCCAACAGCGATCGACATTGGCCATATCCCGTACAAAACCGTCTGGCGGCTAGCATGCCGAATGCCAAAGGCCGCACCAAGTTGCGTCATAAACCACAGTGGACATATTATTATTACACAGTCCTGATAAAAGAAATGTCGTCCGGTGAAAAGATGGGCAGATGCCATATTTGCCATCGGGGGAAAAACCTGGATGAGGCTGCTCAGGACCGTGGAGAATGGCACAAGAAAGCAGAGAACTATACCCAGCAGGCTGTGGATGATGATGATTTTACTTGGATAAAGTGGTAAGAATCGAGTCACACACACATGCAAAGTGTTTAGACGAATTGCTAGCATGCTTCAGGCAACAGATTACTGGCGAATAATTCGGGACTGTCGCGTCGAGACAAGTGGATAAGTTTTATGTGTAACAAAGTTAAGACGACAATCTTAACACCAACATTTGCTTTCACAAAAACGACCTAGTTGATTTACTGGTTACCTTTATTTATACTGTGTCACAAACGAACCAACAGTTGACTAGTTACCGGACGTATGCGCGACAACCAATCTCAACATCTCATTGTCGACGTTGCGAAACAAATGAGTATGTCAACGAGCATTTGTTTTTAATTTCCATTTTGTTAATGTGATGTAATTTGGACGTGGTTCGTCACTTTCCGTGAGGAAGGTCATTGGTACTATTATTTTGCACTTCCGTGTATGAAGGAGCATATACTAGGTACATGGCTGTACCAATAAAATAGTAAGCGTCTGAACGTATGGTGCAAAAAAGGCCCTTGACCCGCCTGACCTAGCACTACTGTAGTTCAGTTTCCTGTATCTTAATAGCTCGACCAATTACAACTTTTTTTGAGGCGTTAAAGAAGCGATCTGTCACGAATCACGATGTAGCTTCAAAAATCAACCGTTCCTTCCGGAAGTGAACATCTCACGGGAACGGCACACATCAAATATCACAGAAACAACACATACCTTGAACTAGACATCGATTATATGGCAGTAAATAGAACCATTAACTAACCGTGGGATCCCATACACATTGTTTAACAATTACGAAGATATAGTTAATTGAATTGAAAAAGTTAAGTTAGTCAACTTGCATGATTTATATTAGAGTCTATTTTTAATTGGATGAATGACAACTTCATAGACAGACAAGAAGTTGAAGCGGTCGGGGTTTCCGACCGCTTCAACTTGATGATGGATGATTGATGTGGTTGAAGTATTTCGAACCATTAGGACTAATAATGGAAGTGCTGGCTGTATCTAGTACTAACATTTTGTTTAGTAAGAAGTACCTTTTTTTTTTTTGGGGGTGGGAAATCATCAAATAACCCCTCCCGCTCTTGGGCAGAGCGAAAGGGAGTGTCAGACTTCTACTGACTAAAAACCACCCATGTTCCTTCTTCGCCCTTCATGTCGAGGCCGCGGTATCTGCGAACAACCCGCAGCCCCGACAGGCAGTAAGAAGTACCTACTTCTTCAAATTCACTCTTACAATAAAAATGAGAACTGCTCTTTAAACAGGAGCGCGAAATAAAACTCGACAGTTACCTAACTGTCGAGTATTATTTCGCGCTCCTGTAAACCTCCAAAAAGCATTTCTCATTTTTATTGTAAGAGTGAATTTCACCATGAAATTGGACGTGATCAACACATTCAAACTGCGTTCAAGAGCTGTCAGTGTCATCAATCCATAATTAATAATGAATAATTATATAGAATGTAAACGGACCCTTCACGAAGTGGTCAATCGTCAAGCATTATGAACATCAAACTAAGTACTCTTACGGAAGAATTATTGTTGGGATCTACTTTTTTTTGTCTTCACGTTTTACGGTAATACTCATCATCACACTCAAAACATTGTGCTGATGGATGCTTTGAATAGTAAACGGGTCATGGAGATAATTCAAGTAGGTATCATCATCTGCCTAACCTTTTCCTAACTATGTTGGGGTCGGCTTCTAGTCTTATCGGATGCAGCTGAAAATACCAGTATTTTACATGGAGCGACTGTCTATCTGACCTGCACAAGCTGTGTACACAACCCAGTTAATAATGGGTAATACGATACCCTTTGGTATAACGTTAGAACTTTGCCCTCCAATATCTTTGTGACTAGGAGGTTCCCAGGTAAAGCCAGTACAAAAAAATAATGCAATGACTGGGAGAAAAAGTACTTTTCGTCTTCATTAAGGATATTTTTACACCCTTTATTAACAATTCACTTATTTACAAAGATAATAATTAATTATCTGCATAATGAGAATCATCATTTCTTAATCATTACAGCACTCACTGATGATCAGTGTCCATCACCTCCTATCACTAGCCTCAATCAGCTTAAACTGTCAACTTTATATGCTGATTAGTCCAAGCCAGTTCAACCGGTAACGTAACAATCACTTCTCGATTACCATACATTATTGTCACTTCGGAAGTCACTGGAGGACCCTCACCTACTTGGATAACGTGATGCTGCACTACCGGTTCTAAGACATTGCGTGTCTTTATGATAATTGCTGTAAGCTTTATTGATGAAGGCATTGAGTAATTTACCGAGTCTTCTCGCACATTGTATGGGATAAATAATGATGGAAGATAATGAAAGAGAACAATTGCTGCTTATTTTATTAATGGCTTGATGGATTTCTAGTCAGTTCAGCGATTCGTCTTCATTTATTATGTCCAGAACCGTTTGGGTTTGTGAATTATGGTAGTATTGATCTCAATAAATAATCATTTGCCCACCCAAGTTTTAATGAGAGATGTTTTCTTGGAATCAGACATCTGGAAATCTAATAGTTCTGTTAAAAATAAGCTTATAAAGGTGGTTAAATAACAGTAATTTTCACAGAGCTGAAAAATTGGTGGAGGTTTTCAATACATCACCATGCTTTTACAAGGGATTGGTGAGGATTTTTGACATTTTATTTATAAGGGCGTATTCAAAACCTTTACCAATTTTCAGCTCTATGAGAATGATTGTTATTTAAAATGTCTATTTTGACTGGCAAAAGAAAAGACGGTAAAAGGGTATTGTATTGCATTCCTATCGTGGGCTAAATTCGCACTAGTACAAGTTTTTTACCGTCCTAATGTTGGTAAACCGGTGTAGGCTTACCTGTTATTGGTTTATCTGTTATTGTATCTAGTTCTTCAACATCCGTTCCAAACATACCATTTAGCTTCATCATAGCAATGACTGATTGCTACTTCACGAGGTTCGCCTCAACTGCGTAGGTTGTATTGTGTACCCAGACATAATCATCTAATCCCATATTTGATTTTTATCTTTCTTGCAAGATACAGTCATAATTTATATCATCGGTATGTGTTTAGTGTTCGCGATAATATCTTCTTGGTACGCACGACCACCAATCATCATCATCAACCACAGCCTGAATTCACCCACTGCTGGCTAAAGGTCTCCCTTTTCTTGTGCCATTCTCCACGGCCCTGTGCCAGCCTCATCCAGGTTTTTCCCCCGATGGTAACTATGTCGTCTGCCCATCTCGTAGCTGGACGACACACACTTCTTTTTCCAGTTCTTGGACTCCATTCGGCGACAGCCTTAGTTCACCTGTCATCACTGCGCCTTGCTAGGTGTCCTGCCCAACTCCATTTGAGTTCCGTAACGCGCTTTCCAATATCGAAAACCTTTGTACGTTTTCAAATTTCGACGTTAGGAACTATAAGTTTTATGCCTAACATGGAACGCTCCATGGCTCTCTGTGCATGACCTATCACGCTATGCAAATCGAAATTAATCTGATGTCTCATGATAAGAGACGCTCTTACAAAGCGAGGTCAGGTTATACTGGATTTGTATAGCTTGGTGTCGCCGTGTGTACTAACACATTTTATAAGTTTACTATAATAGCGACCCGCCCCGACTTCGTACGAGTGTAATGTAGTTACTGAATTTCTCGGCTTTTCTCTCCTGTAAAATGCACGTATACTACACATAAACGTTCCTCTGGAATCACTCCCTCTGTTGCTGAAAACAGCTAGCTAAAATCCGTTACATAGTTTATAAGATCTAAGCCTGTGTCTGAGCGTACACACAGAGGGAGCAACTTTGTTTGATACTATGTAAAGATGACTATGTACGTACATAATGATCTTATCTGCAGCGTTAGCCACTGACTCATGAAGTCGTGTGTAATTGTGTACCTGCATTTAATAAAGGTGATCTTACTCCGGTAAAATGTTAAGTAGCCATAAGCTTACTGCATACAATTTTATTATGACCGTATTTAGGTGTTTTATCTTCGTTAATATCTCTAGGTAATTTTACAAATTGGCTTGGTGTTCTTACTAAAATAGTCTTTAAACGATACAATATTATTTACAAAAGTGGGCAAAGCGTTATGCGTTTTTCTATAAGGAATTTCTCAGTAGCAGCCACGAAGTCTGGATTTGTGCCAAAGGCTCACGTCCTGTTACATGGAATTTAAACATAGCTAGCGAAATGTGGGTGTAAATACTAATGAACCCCTGCGCCTAACGCTTCGGGATTATAGGCATGCTGCTATGTTAAGATCTTATGTAAAATGACTAACCATGCAATTAATTAACCCTGTAACAATTTGGCAATTATAGGCATCGATATTAAAGTAATTATCTACAATTCTTTGAACGTTACCGTGTGGGTAAGTGGCAGGTTCCATGATGAACCTCAATCAACGGATGATTAAGCCTGAAGGTTCGTGCCAGTGGGCGCGGATCATGATAAGCTCTTTGTATGTTAATTACAAGTAATTTCGTATTACACACACGGCCTTCCCTCCTCTGTAGTTACCGATGAGGAAGCTTTGAAATGTCACGCTGTAACTTACCCGGCGAGTATTTTTTGTCGTCGAAGTCGTGTTGAAAATATCAATCAATATTTTATAGGTGAAGAAGGCTATTTTGGTGCGTAGTCGAAATCGAAATTAGGTACAGAAGCTAGCACATAAAGCTACTACAGTCAGTCCTTTAATTGATTTACGACTTAATCGCTAAAGCAATAGGTTTAAGCTTCATTGGGAAAATTTGGAGGTTTCGAGTAGATTGATGTGCGACAGTTCTGAAATGTTCACCAATAACGCCAGAAGCACCGTGCAACACTGTTCACTGAATTAATTTCCAATTGATGAGTCACATCAAGCAAGGATTTATTTTTATATTCATCATCATCATCATTTCAGTCAAAAGACGCCCACTGCTGGATATAGGCCTCCCCCAAGTATCGGCACATTGATCCTCGCAACCTTAACCAGGTCATCGGTCCACTTAGTGGTAGGCCTTCCAATGCAGCTTCTTTCGGTTCGCGATCGCCACTCCAGAACTTTTCGGCCCCATCGGTTATCCGTTCTGCGAGCAATGTGGCTGCCCACTAAATTTTTTTTTAAATCTTTTATTAGCAAAATGGGGTTTTTATCCGTACGGATATAACAACCACATTGGTTTTACTTTTTAAATGTCACAAACCAAAATATTGTCTTTTCCAACACATAAATTAAATGCAAAGTTAATGCACTCACCACAATCTGTTCGAGTCAATTAACTTGAGATAGATTAATAAAAGACAGCATTGTTTACAAATTAAATAAGTCAAGGTTGTGTGAAATTAAAATTCTGTACGAAGTTTACGAAGTCGTAAAGATAATACTTGTCTGTATGCGCGGGCGCCACCCACGTTACATAACATGTCCTCCAAATTCCTAAAGATTTTAGTTAGCACTTACAACATTTGCGCGACCAATTAGTACCTTGTCGTTTTGTTGCGAAATGTAACAAATTGAATAGATTTACGATAGCATACGTGGTCTAGAAAAATAGGAATTGAAAGAATAACAACGTACAAGGGTACTTTCGGGCCTGTCGGGGCTGCGGGTTGTTCGCAAGAGATACCGCCGCCTCGACATAATGGGCTAAGAAGGAACATGGATGGTTTTTAGTCAGTAGAAGTCTGACACTCCCTTCCCCACATTCTTCTTCCTTCCTTATTTCTTCAGGAGTCATTTGATAATGTCCCAACCGCAAGGATTAATCAATCCCCTTTGAGTGGACACGAGTTGCCATGGCTAACCTGGAGGCCTTTGATAGACTCCGGACACAGGTTCGCCGAAGCAAAGAAAAATATGTTCAGGTGGAGATTCATAGATGAGTTTGCCCGGATCTGGAGTGTAAATGTGGTGTTACCCTATAAACGATGGGGAGCTAATGGACGCTACTGAAAGTGCCAAACTCGTAGTCAAATTTTAGGCTGATTTAATTTAAATTGACATCGAAACGCCAAGAGGAAAAAGGGGATAGATAGAAAGAAAGAAAAAGTATTTATTGGTCTCACACAGGACAAGGAATTAATAATAAAAAAATTCCAAAAAAGAAAACAAGAGAAACACTTAAAAAATAAAACAGAATTAAAAATAAGTCCTGTACGAGGCCAAAAGGCCACTATCTCAGCAGATAGGGACTCTCTTGAGGCGCCACCGCAGAGTAATGCTTTAAACATTATTTTGCCATACAGTTTCGGAACCCGAACAAAAGGGATATAAGGATTCCTGAGTCAGCATTGTGGATGCAAAGTAATAAATCGTGTTAGACCTCTGAGCCGGTATTGTTACTTGATTGCATAAAGAGAGGCTCTTGACTTTGAACATTGATATATTGCCCGGGGATTCAAAGCGTAGGCGCCATGCGAATACCTGTTTAACATTACTTGAACAAATTCGTCTTCTATTAGCGGAACAAAACGCAAATACCATTCGCTTTATGATAAACATAATGAGATCGAGAATATGGAAATAGAAACATCAATATTCCACGCGTGTGGCTATGATTATTCTTTTTACTTGCTAAGTCAGCTTAGTATAAACAGTTTATATAATGATTCCATTCCACTGTTGGGACATCAGGTCTGAGAGAGGACGTGTGCCGTAACCACGTGAACCCGTGTGGATATCACACATCTTCGAATTTTGAGTACCAGTGGTTTGAGAGCTGGTAAATAGGATGAAAATACTTTATTCAATTTTGGTTTAAGTTTTACGTACGAGTAATATATGGCGATCCTATTGCCATGCCACCGGACACAAATTCAGACTCTCCGGCTGCTATTGAAAATTCCTGATAGAAAAACCCAATATCAATTTGCCCGACCCGGGAATCGTACCCAGGACCTCATGCTCAGCAGTCGCGCTTGCAACCACTAGACCAACAAGGCAGTTTTGTGCACTATAGGTACTCATAAAATTGAGAAACATAAGAGTAAGGTAGCTCGGTCTCTGACGCCATCATAATCTACATCTGACATACATTGTCAAGCAAATAATCCGTCGCACACAAAACGCCAGTGCGTGACTCTTGCGCACGCATTCTCTATTACGCCTCCATTCCTTCAGTATCTACGCAAATTTCTCTGTTCTCCAGTAAATGGGCAATGCGTGTACGAAGGCTATATTGCCCGGGCTATTTTTACCCGGGATGGCATGCAAGCCAGGCGCTCCGGGGTCGCCGACCCGTGGCCCGCCATATTCTATTGCACGTGAGCACTCTCGGTCGCAATTGTTAGAACAAAAGGTATTGAGACAAATTGGCTTCGTGGGCTATTTGATTATTGTTATTGTTGCTTTATGTTGCAGAGATGGAATGTTAGTAGTTAAGTTGTGTTAGTTACGCTATAATTTGGCGGACGTTGAACTTCTTTTGTTATAAATCCAAATTAATGCTGGAATCGAAGTTGGTAGGTAAATGTCACGGTAAGACCTCCAGGGGAGCATAAATGGAGGAGGCAACCTATAACCTACTTAGCAGTGGGTGAACCTAGTACGAAACTAGACGTAATACATCTGTTGTCCATATTAAGATAGTGGCTTAAATGAGTTACATATCAGGTGCATTTCATCGATTTTTGCAGATATTCTGGAACAATTTCTGACTTCTTGCAGTCTGGTCTATTCTTAAGTATTGGCAGTCGTTGCCATTTTAAACTTTATCTGGGAATGTTAAGGTACAAAATTTCTGACTAATAACATTGGAACACGAGCAATTTATCATGGAATATAATTGTAAGATCCGCATTCCGTTATTCCATAATTATTTACAATTTTATAGTGTCATATGTCACGACAAAGCGCTAAGTTGTCATGACATAGTTCGCTACACAGTCACGAGACATGTATTGGTGATAAATATATTTCCATTAATGTATAAATAGTTGCATTGCGCCCACGCATGTGAAATAAACTTGAACTTTACATGGGAACCGCGTTCAACTTATGGTCGTTACTTATAAGCTGTCATTTTCGCAATTTCTTTGTCCCTCCAACACGCTTACTTCTCCAACCGTACTATAAAGTAGATACCTTACAATGTATGAGTAGATCATAATATGCCTTACGGTATTTTTATACGGTTTATACTTAAGGGATATCATAACCTAAAATTTTACCAAGAATTTAGTACACTAGGTAGTCATTTAATACAGTAGTCATCGGGACGCTGTGGGCGTTCAAATTATATTAGTCAGTTAGCTATTTATTTATTTATACATGTAATGGGCCAACATTTTTTTAAATAAAATTATCCCCTCTTCGTTGTATAATGTGTTACAGGCAGAGTGCAAACTATGATTCATTTTCCAAGAAAACGGAGACCTGATTGTAAAAAACATGTGTTAACTCATAAACATAAGGAAAATCAGTCCACATGTGACTGTCGGACCGAAGTAATAGGTCTTAAGTTCGAACCCAAAACGCGCGCTTCTGATTTTTCTGATTCATGTGCGTCCCGTATGATTATCACTTGCTTCGTTGAAGGAAAACATCGATGGAAACCAAGCACGCCTTTGGGGGGGGGAATCATTAAATGACTCCTCCCGTTGGGCAGAGCGGTAGGGACTGTTAGACTTCTACTGACTAAAAACCAACCATATTACTTTGTATCGAGGCCGCGATATCTCTTTCGAACAACCCGCAGCCCCGACGACGGGGAGTCTGAAGCCCTTGGGCGGCATACAAACTCTGACACCAGGTTAGGCACTAACCCCACGATAAAAAAGAAGAAGAAAGAATCCCATAGTAATTAAAAGACAGATAAACAAGACCGACAAAGGAGATAACTACCATTATGAAGACAAGAAACTTACTATTAAAGTAACATGCAATAATTCACCACAATTAGAGATTGTAAACCGCGTTACGTTACGCGTTACCGGCGCAAGCGCAACTCTATTGAATAAATTAGAACATAACATTCGATACTATTCGTAACTGTTCCGGTTTTTTAACTTCATAGGTGGATCGTTACTTGCGATGCTCATCAAGAATTCGTGAGTCTTATTGCAAAACAAAGGCATTATAGAATTCAGAATCATTTCAGTCTTTCCTGACGGTCTAGAAAAATTATACAAGCTTTTAAAGCTTTTACAATAGGATTGACACAATTATAAAGCTTTTCTCTTTCTTTCTCATAAACCATTAACGAAGCAGAGAGGTGCTTGTTTTCTTCGACACTGGGATCATTTGTTGTTTTGGACCATACCTGGGAACCATCTAATTACGGAGATATTGAATTATTCCAACTTTTTCACAAGTTTTTTTAAATTATAAGTTTGTAATGTTGTAACTTTAGTTTAAATATCTGCATGATTCCCAAACTATCTATTAGCACATCACAATCAGCAAAGACCATTTTCTTTTCAAGATCATTTTAAACTAAGAGGTATTGTTTAACTGTTTTTACAAATTAAGCAATTACAGTAAATGTTGAAGTAAATCGTGGTCTTCTTTGACGTTATTTTCAAACCTATCTTGAAAATCATGCGGTCAGCTCAAAGTCACCAGTCCGCTGTGTCATACGCGCAGAGATATTTCAACGCGCATGCCAGCCTGGCAGTTGGCTCCAGCTGACTCACGCAACATACCGGCTAAAGGTTGTACGGTTGTACCGTTACCATTCCAACAAATATTATCACATAATACAGAATATAATGTAGTGTGGTTGAAGGTTTTGAAGTGTGAAAAGGATAATATTGAAGCAAAAGCAACATTTTCAGTTTTATACTTTTTGCTGTGCCCCAAAGTCCGTAATTGTACTTTTTTTTTTGGGCGTGGGAAATCATCAAATAACCCCTCCCGCTCATGGGCAGAGCGAACGGGAGTGTCAGACTTCTACTGACTAAAAACCACCCATGTTCCTTCTTGGCCCTTCATGTCGAGGCCGCGGTATCTCTTGCGAACAACCCGCAGCCCCGACGGGCTTAAAGCCTATTGTATGATTTTCACACATTATGAAATGCAAATAAAAATATGAAATATGAGTGGTGATAAGTCATTAGGGTCATACTCAGAAAAAGTGTACATTTTAAATTTGTAACTAAACTGATAGGTAACGATACTGAGAATCTCCGTCACGAAACTGATGTCATAAGGTATAGTACACATGGATTGGGCAAATATCGGTAGTTAAATTAACAAATTAAATATTATTTTATTATTATTTATTTATAAAATTAAGTAGCCATTTCAAAATATCAAAACGACTTTTCAATATTTACTAAGAGTCATCAATCACAGCCACCATACCATATTCTTTCTCAACCCAAATTTTTCAAAATAATGAACAAATTTTATTGAAACTTACGTGAGTAAGCTAAATAGACACATAATAATCAGCACAATGTAAGTATTATTAAGGAACTATAATTTACTAAACATAGTCAACATAGGCCAAAACGAAAAAAAACAAAACTGTTGAATCGATATTGATAATATTTCTCTGAGACCAATCGGAAAATATAAATCCTTTCACATTAAAAAATAATTTTTCAAATCCTAACTTCGTAACCTGAAGTAAGTTTGTTACCTTTTCACGCCTAAACTACTGAAACGATCATCCTGAAATTTCGCATATACGTTGTCAGGTGTGCAAAAACGGACATAGGGTACTTTTGATCCCGAAAGAAAGTACTGTTCCTAAGGAAAACAACAATAATGAGAATAGATGGCGCCACATGTCTTTCGAATCATGATTTACTTATATTATTATAAAAACTTGAGTAGTCTGTTAAGTGCTTTTTTAACCCGGATTGATTGCAAAATTCTAAAATAACGCGAGCGAAGCCGCGGCCATAAGCTAGTCGGTTCATAAATGACGAAGTTATGAGGTAACAATCACAAAAAAAACTTATTTTTTTTAAGTAGGTTAAAAGTGTATGAAGTTGTATGTGCGCGAACTTCCCTCACTTCAAAATCTTTATCCAAAGTACGTGACGGTAATTACAATTTAAGTACTTTTTGTCTTTGTGAACTAAGCTTAACAATTTCTCAGTTTCGTAACGTAACGCAGAATAACGAAAATGAGAATAAAATCTGAGAAATTATAAGCTCTAAAAATATTTTAACGTAAACCACGTGTAAACTATGCCATCACTGAGTGTATTCGTTAAGATAATACAAAAAAAAATAAAAGAACATAGTAAGTAAACAAAAAATATAATAAACTTACCACAATAATAGTCGTTTATCACCCTGAGGTATTTTTTTGTATATATTCACTTGATAGATCTAAACTTCACGACTACCGAGAAAACGTAAGTGTTGCCGCGACAGTGACTTTGACGTAAGTGCATAGTGTTGCCAGAATAGAAAAAAGTATTTATATTATAGTAAAGTATTTTTTCCAATATTTCATTACGTGTTACTAACCCTGAGTTACGAAACTTCATAATTTTGGGACAAAATTAGTTAAATAAAAATAAATTCTTCTCTAGATGATTGATGATTTATACTTGGTCCTATTTAGTTACTTGACTCACCAAGAATAATATAGCCACAGTTTATGTTAAGTAAAGCTATGAATATTCGTAACAATTCATGTCTGAAAATGTGTAATCGTCATTGGGACACTAAAAAAATGTATGATGAAATTTATAACAATGTTTTGACACTCAAAAAATTTACTCTTTTAATGACAATTAAAGTTAAAATAGCAGAAAAATCTTATCTTTAATAGAGTAACATAAAAATTAGGGGGTGAAAAAGAAAACATTGTCATAATTTGGATATTTACTTTAATATGAAGTAGCGGGACAAGAAAAGATACGAAATGTACACTTTTTCTGAGTATGACCCATTAGGCATTCTTTACCAAATTCTCCTCAGAACGGGGCTCAAAATTCTACTTCAACCTTCTTATAGGTAGACCGTTTCCACAAAGTGTTTATAAACGCAATGTGTGAAGCACATCGCTCTAAAGAAACGATTGCTGATAAGTGGAACGAAGTAAGATTGATTGTTTGCTTGAGAGATTTCATCAAGATTGAGTTTTCTAACACTTATTGTTTCATATGTTGTTATAGCGTTGAACAGTCGTAAAATAATCAATTCTAGCTACAGCTGCAAGCTAGCAGACCTCATTTTATGACCACATCGTAATAAACAGCACTCTATTTGACGTTTTCACAAATACTAGACGATAATTAAATTGATGCGAAAATAAATCTCTTTTTATATTTATTTTACTTTTATATTTCTATCTATGATGCACTTGCGCCACAGCCCACAATGCACCGTAAATATCTCAACGCAGCAGAAACTAGCAATATATTTATAAACGATTTTACTTTCTTGTAGCAATAAAAGATACACTTATTCTTGTTTATTTCAGCGTTTTCTTCAACCTCTATCTTGTTCAGTTTCAGTTGACTGGTGTTTTGACTTTACAAGTGGTTTTCACAACATACTGCCTCGACCGGCCTTCTTGCCTTTCTTGCCCTTGCCAGACTGCCACGTTGGTCTAGTGGTCGCAAGCGCGACTGCTGTGGACGAGTTGCTGGATTCAATTCAGTATGCGAATACACATAATGCCATTGCTTGTCTTACATACTTAAGTTTAAAGATTAGGTAAGTTCCGTGGATCCGTCGTAACATCTTTTACGATAGAAAACGGCTTCACAGATGACTACGTCCGTTTTATAGTTTTTAATAAAATCCCAATGTTACAGCTTAGATAGTGCTAATCCGACATTTACTATAAGTTGTCTCATGTGTTGCGCAAACTTATAACGTCATAAACATCTCATGAAGATTTTGAAATAAAGATAAGTGTAACTAGTGCAGATGAACTAGGTGTACTAATAATTTTTTAGGTTATCTTGGGTGTCAAATACTTATAAAGTACTGTGGTGTACACTGTATATCCCATAGAAACATAAAAAAAACAGTATATCTACGGTATATTCTTTGAAGCAGTCAAACTTTTTGTGATAGTAAGATACCTAACAATGACGTGGTCAAAGACGAGAGCATCGCAGCTCCCGAAGAAAAGAACGTTTCACATGAGTATTGCTGTACTGCCAATGAACTCCACGAATTTATGGCAAAAACCCAAAATGTTGATATTTATTAAAATTGTATTCAGCTGCATCCGGTTAGCCTGAACGCCGACCCCAACGGCCAACATCTTCGTTGGAAAAACGCTAAGCTAGCCTCGCAACATCTTTCACAGAAAATTATCTCCTCGTTTTTTAAAGAAACAACGGTGTTTCTCTAATAGCTCTACCTACTTCCTATAATTTCTCAATCTCACCCTCGCAAACTTACAACACTTACTTAGTAAGGAAATATTGAAAGACACACTTATCCGTAACGACATAATAAACACCAAATGCGAAAAAGATGACGGTTACTGTAAAATGGAATGTAAAATTGCCCACAAAAGCATCCCGTTAGAAATCCATGGTATTACTACCATTGTCAACAATTCACACGATAGGAAATCGTAAATTAAAATAACATTATAGAAACGTCTAATTTATACGGTGATATACGAAAATGACATGGTGTAACTGGTCATCACTGCGGTCGTACTAATATTATTCCTTGATTAAATCGACCCTGATGGCAAAATGGAAGGAAATTGGTAGTTAGTAAATGGCTGACTAGGCAGAAACATCTGTACTTTATTTCTTACCATTTTCATTAATGCTGTAAATTCAGCTTAAGTTACAGGATCTAGGGAGATTTCAACGGATCAAGTCACATTGAACTATTTGAAGCTTGACAGTGTAACATGGTCTCGCTTTGCATACATTTCCCGGAAAATAAGGGATAATTAAGTAATCTGTTGATAGGTCCCCGTGCGTACAAAATCAACATAAAATATAGAGGAGAAAATATTTTGAGCTACGTTTACTAACTGGATTAGTTACCAAGAACCAATTATTAACACTTTGGGCAATCAATCAAGTTTGAATATCAATTAATTATGTTTCGTCTCCACAATTAAAACACTCCATTTCAAACTTTCAAATAAATTACAACATTTTAGCCTCATGTCTATAATTAATAATTATTTCAATGATCAATACAATCTATGGGTGATTTGTATTTATTGATTTTCTCTAGATTGCTAACTGGCTGATTTGCATATGATTTCACTTTCTTATGCACGAGGTATATGAATATTTGCATATGCAAAGAAGCGTCTAAGCATCACTAAATGGCATTCCATTACGAATGTCCAATAAATAAGCTCAGAGCGGAACTTGGCACAGATATTATGTAGATTTTTATAAAATATTTATTAATGTATGCATATAATTTACGATAAAAACAAGTATGATGCTTTCAAACTGCCACTCAAAGTCAAAGCATTTATTTCAATTAAACCATTACAGGCACTTTTGAATGTCAGAAAATCTACTTAAAACAAAGCTACAGTCAGAGTCATAAGGCATAATAACTGGTGAAAGTACTGTAGTTCTAGCACTAACAGAGGAATCTTCGATCGAAGATTGAAAGTGGGAGGAATTATCTTTTCAGTCACACCAATGTCGTTGATTCATCTGTCTAGCCCTTTCCCAGTGGACTTCCATCCAGTGACTACCTTTGACCTTAACATCCCTATAGGTAACAAGAGACCCTCTTGGTAACAAATCCGCCACACTATACCCAAAGCAACAACTCCTGAAAGCCAGAATCAACAGTGGGAACCGCCAGAATCAACAGTGGGAACCGCCAGAATCAACAGTGGGAACCGCCAGAAAAGCGCAGAGACAATGAAGCTCTACTAACTGCCGCACTCAGAGAGCTTTAATGATTACTTAGGCCATCACTTAGTAAAGGTTTTGACAGTTCTGTCATACAAAAGTATGTCAAATCTTTACTAAGTGACGGCTTAAGTAATCATTAAATATCTCTGAGTACCGCAGTTAGTCCTAGAGAAACTACGTTCAGCCTCGGTCAGTTACAGTCTGAAGCTCGAGATTTTCAAATTACTGTCAAAGATCAGTGACACCGAGGACCAAGCGGCTTCATGTGTAGTCCGCCCAGTGTCTAAAGAAAATTGAGGAGGAATAAATAAAGCAATTCAATCATCATTGTCCGCTATATTTTACAACGTAGACCTTCATTACTCAGAGGTATTGCGCAAGCGAAAATATTATTCAGTTTGAAGGAATGTCGCCGCCATTGCAACCGGACGCTATTGAATGAAAGGAAACGTATCTAAAGTTTAGTACGGACCTTAATTTGTTACTTCCGTTAAATATAACACTAATAGTACCTTTAATAACTGGAGATTTTAATTATATCCTACACGTAAGATATAAATCTGATCTTTGGCTTAACTGGAAACCTAAAATCGGTAAATAAACAGATTAGCAATTTCCGTCCGAATTTTCATCAGTACTGGTTTTCCTTTCATTTTCCTTGAAAACTTGAGTATTAGTGTATTAGTCATGGTTTACAAGTTAAACCAGCGATCTGTTTCATTGCCTAGTTGCTCTAGTTGTGTGTAGATTCAACTGAGTAAAATTAGTCACGAATTTGTAGGTTGTTGGATTATATATTTACATGGCTATGTACTAGATTAGGATTAGATACGGTCGTAAAACTCAGGGCTGCTCTATTCAATTCTTAAATAGATTTGCCTTTGATTTAGATTTAGCACTGTAAATGAGGAAAAGTCGGGTTAAGTCAGTCGAAAGACGTCCACTGCTGGACATAAGCCCCCCCCCCCCCCCAATGTTGCCACGTTGACTGGTCCCGTGTGTCTCGCATCTAACGGATCCCAAAAGCCAGGAGTTTTCGGCCCCATCGGACATCCATTCTAGAAGCAATGTACCCTGCCCACTGTCAATTAAGTTTGGCAAAATAATTAAATTAATTAATAAAAGAAGTATCTGTTGATGTTGGCAGACCCTAATCAGCCAGAACTTTGACCGATAACTTTTAATTTATGAAATTAAAAGGCATTCCGTATGTGCGTTAAGGTGTTCCTACTTAATTAGGCGTGCATGTTTATAACGAACCTTGTATTTTATAACTGTAAGTAAATGTGAAGTGAGAGGTAATATTTTAAGTTTGAATACTTTAACCCCATATATCTTAAATCCTACACCATTATCAACGGGTTATAGTCACGCGATCTCCTAACGGCTTAATCAACGGTTAGGTAACTAACTTGTTAGGTACTACCATTGATTTCACGGCTTCTATAAAATACAAGGTGGATTTTATCAAGGAATAGAAAGGTTTAGCAGCTTCACCTGCAAATGTGAAATGACAGTCGAAAGGATGGAGTAACAATTTCTACTCATACTATTCATTATAAACATAGGGTTATGGGCAGAAAGGTGATGATAAACATATGTCAAAGAATGAATGTTGTTAATTCAGTGATTAGGTTTAAGGACTATTAATGGTCGACTTAAATGACTTCCCGTGGCTCTACATTTGAATATTGCCTTACTTTTTGACGTATGTAGGTGCTTAATAAAGAATAACCGACTAAAACTGATTACTTAACGGTGTTCCACCGTGAGCCGAAGGAATGTATTTACACAAGTCGGCCGATACGCAGGCTTTCTATCAAGTAGGCTATATTGTCATTACAATGTTGCCAATTCTCGTAGACGAGTAGGAAATCGGTTAGACAGAGATAATTTCATTTGTTATGCGGAAACCATTACCAGAAATAGCTATATCTTTTAATTTTGGAAACAAAACACGATTGATACTTTTCTACTATTTAATCTTATCTTCTACTAGGAGCTATTTTTAAACAGTCTTCACATCAGCTAAAGTCAAAAAATATCTTATGAATAACGAATATTTATACATCTTATATAAGTATATCTTATGACTACGAATGGGCTATAAAAGTAAGAAAAGACAAAAGAAACGATTGACGGACGGCGCCGCCGTGAAAGATGATATGGCTGGAATTAGGAAGAAAAAAATTAGACATGCTGCATTGACTCCAAATAAATGGAGATAAGGGCACGAAGTAGGCGATTCACAGGAACTCACATCTTGAAATCACAAAAACAAGTCACAACACCCGCCAATCTGAATCCCTTAACAAGAAATATAATTTACAATATCATCATAACTATTGTAAAACCACAGTAAAATAAATTAACTTATTCACTTTTTACGACATTTCTAGATGACAATTGGAAAATAATCGTAAAGAATTGCAGTTACGTTGTGGCCAGTAATCAAATCAAATCAAATCAAATCATAATTTATTTGTTAACATAGGTAAAAAAGTACAGGTCTTATGTTTGATGAACAGAGCGCTATGTTATGCCAGGAAGCGTACAAATATAGTGTGCAAGTCCAGCTAAGGATTACAATTAATTATTAGGTCCTACAAAAATATTTGAAAATCATGCAATATGGTATTAAATTAGAAAATAAATTGCAAAATTAAATATTATTTAGTGCTCCAATGATGTCAGACCTAAATGAAGAATTATTAAAATGTCAAAAAGAAAAAATCTATGTCAGAATAATTAAAATGTCAAAGTTATTTAATGTCATTAATAATATTTGTCTCAATTTATGTCAACCTCAATATTTGTAATTTTAAATTAATTCGTCATTTAAGTATTCGTCAATAGTATAATAACATTTACTAATTAGGAACAGTTTCATTTTCTTCTTAAATTGTATAAAATTTAATTATTTTATGGCATCTGGAATCTTATTATAGATGCGTGGAGCCATACCAAAGACACTTTTTGTAACTAAAGCAGTTTTACATTTGCAAGTAGTCAAAGCATTTCTGTACTGTCTACGAATTGGAACATTTCGTGCCATTGACATTTTTTCAAAAAGGTTGGGATTTGTTCTGACGAAGATACAAATTTCTAATATGTATAACGCCGGTAGCGTAAGTATATTCAACGATTTAAAGTACGGTGCACAGCTGTCATCTGCTTTCAGACCACACATGGCTCTAATGCACCTTTTTTGTGCTTTGAATAATAATCCCTTATCCGGGGAATTACCCCAAAAAATAATTCCGTATCGTAGGAGTGAGGCTACTAGCCCATGATAGGCAACAAGTAACGCGTCCATATTTACTTTTCTAGCCAATTGAAAAAGTGCATAGGCAGATTTATTTATTTTTTTACATAGCTGTTCTATATGAGCTTTCCAGTTAAGGTTATTGTCGATATGAATTCCTAAAAATACACTTACTTTTACTTCTTCTATTTCGTTGCCATTATAATTGACAGACATTTTTGGAGCTTCAATTCTTTGGTGAAAATGCATAACTTTGGTTTTCTTGAGGTTGATTATTAAATTATTTATATTAAGCCAATTAATTATGTCAGTAAGAGTATTATTAATGTCAAATTGATAAGTAATTAAGTCCTTACATTTTACTATGGCAGTGCTATCGTCTGCAAACAAAATCATTTGTTGTTGCGTGACTTTTGGCAAATCATTTATGTAAATGAGAAATAAAGGTGGCCCCAGTACGCTACCTTGAGGCACTCCATATTTTGTACGCCTGAAATTCGACACATACGTTCGTTCCGTTTTGGTTTTCGCGCACACTCTTGTTATTTCAGTACATTGTGATCTATTACTTAGATACGATTCAAGTAATTTTAGAATGTTCCCTCTGATGCCATAGCTATGCAATTTGTCTAGAAGGATTTTATGATCAACATAATCAAAGGCTTTAGTCATGTCTGTGTAAATAGCACAGATGGGAGTCTTTTATCAACAGCAGACATAACATTATTTAATAGGTCGAAAATAGCCATGTTAATTGTTTTATTTCGCCAGAATCCATTTTGTTCCTTGCACAAGATATTATATTTATGAAGATATTGGTACAATGAGTTATAAATAACTTTAATGATTCTCTGATTCGCTTTCATTTGTATTAAACTGCGCGATCATCGAGTTATAATCGAAAAGGAATGAAATTGAATGTTGCTCAATCGAGTTTCATTCACAAAAGTTTTTTTCTTAAAGTTGGTAGTTCCTTTCTGGGACTGCAGTGGGTCAACGACTTTTTCTTGACTGTATGTATTAGGTATTATCTGTTGAAGGTTGTTATTTTAAAATGTTTTACTTAGTTAAGTATATTAAGCGTGTGTTATAAAGGATCATCTTTTGAGCTTCATGAAGTAGGTAACTGATGACTGTGTGTAGTACTTATGTGATCACTGATTAGTATTTAGTCGGTTCGGGTGATTTAATTTCCAAGACGCTTTTGCAATATCAGACTTTAAAGAAATTACTGAAGGAAAAATAATGCTATGCCCGACCCGGGAATTGAATCCAAAACGTCATGCTCGGCAGTCGTGCTTGCGAACATTAGACCAACGAGGCAGGATCTTATTTTTAAGCGATAAAAGCTCTGATTCAGCTATTTATTTATTTATTATTCGCAACCTACATACTCATAAGTTCATAACATTACACAGAGGAGTAAAGCGTGGTAAAAAAGCTAAATTGTACGAAATGAGAGAACTGTGTGCATAAAATACGGTTCTTAAGATTATACACTGATAAAAATCCGGGGAAATACGGACAACGACCCTGACCTCCACAAAATACATTAAGTATGCACATAACATTCAACAAGAACTTTCGCTTTATTGGCATTGCAACTTTATTTATAAGATTTTATCTCAAAATAACTCTGCTTTTATCGAAACAAGAAACTTTCTTCGCAAAGCAAATGCCACGTGAAAGTAAAAGCTAAAAGTTGTGATCGATCGTAATTATAAAATGCTTCGTTATCGTTTAATGTGTCAGTTAACTTGAAGAAACTAAATAAAATATGTATAGAATATTTAATTTAAACATCATCATTTTCCTGGTCTTATACCAAATATAATATTTGGTGTCAACGCAGCAGCATGTTTTCTTCTTCCATACTTCTCTATTACTCATCTCCGCAGGCACTCTTTGGTCTCTTTAATCATCTCCTACTTGTCGTTTTTATCGCCTGGTTAGTGTTTGACCTGCAGGGCTATTGCGTTTCTTTTTAAATGTCAGTGGCTATCATAGTCTCTTGCGTAATCTTCACTAAATCAAGGGTTTTTAAAATAATTTAGGGTTTTCCACAACGACCCTCTGTTACACATTCATACTAATAACAGGAAAAAGCTGATGTAAGGTGGATGTAATTTTTTCATTTGTGTACCTACTATCACACAAATGAAAAAATTACATTTGTTACCCTTCACAGAGGTCAGTAGGAGCGGCAAAATCTGTATAGCCTTCGGGCGGCAAATGTTTAAATACGCCACCGACCACAACTATGGCAATTTTCCAAACAAAGCTCCCCATCATCGATTGAATAAATTCCTCTCGTAACACACCGTTCTATTTCCTTCCTGAAACGTGTAGCATACGATCTATCGCTACTATAGACTATCACTCACTTCCTACAAAACGTAACGTTACATGCGCGGGCGCACCGCTCGATTGACCGATTAGTTGATAATTCGATATAATAATCGCACTTCTCGCCAGATTGGTTCAGTTCTCAATAGTGGGTTAGTAATTTGCTAATAGGTTAAGAAAGTAGGTAGGTGATTAGATTCTATTCTTTTTTTTTAATTCTTTTTTATTTGCAATGGGCTTGCTCGTGACCTCAATCTTGCCCTAAGGGCAGAAATGAGGTCGACGATGGAACGAGCTTACCCAGATAAAGGCTATTTACTCGCGACTTAAATAGATTGGGGCTATAGGAACTCGGGAAAACCGACGCATTCGTGTTTATGTTGGATTTATGATCACCGGCTGATTTTGGAGCTCTTGCTGTTAATTCGACCTACATTACATTCTGAACCTGAGTGTCGTTGGTTATTCTACTGGGTTCATATATGCCCATTGTTAGCACTTTCACTTTCTTAGTTGGTCTACCTATCCTAGTCTGCAGCCAATTCTGGAAGAGATGCCTATGTTCATCTCGCCTATGTTATATTCTTTGGGGCCAAAACGATCTTCTATATTGTTAAACAGCAGTAGACTGTTCGCTACAACATTATACTGGTAAGTAATCAGCTCTCATTTCTTACGAGTTAATAAAACTAGTAATATAATGGACGCTGCGTAATAGCGTATATAATCATGTCATTTTATTGCGAGTAAAAGTAAGTAAGCCTGCGTTTATTAATTTTTAAGTATTGTATAAAAGTTATTCGTGATTCAATTAGTCATCTACCACTATATCACCATCGCTTATCCTCGTCATTATTTTTTTCAGTTGGTAACCGTTCAGTTGGAAGTGAAATCCCGCTGATGCGATGGGGGTCGATATCAAAACCAATCCGCGGAATTTCTGTCGTAAATTTTATTCGATCCAGTATAATTTTATTGGTATGAGTAAACCATACTGTTGGTATTATGAGTCACCGCAGTAACTACCTACTGGTGAAAATCGATAAAGAACTTGATCACTTACCATTCAAACAGCGGTTTTCGTATCCAACACGAATTCTGCAACAATATAACATACAGGTAACTATCTAAGTATATGAAAAAGGGAAAACTACTAATTTTCGTGAAAGCAGTTACATATAATCTATAGATTCGTAACGGTCACGCATATGAACCTGTAATTCGCCGGTACCTCGCGAGGCAATCGTACGCATCCCAATGTGGAACTAATTCCTTTACCGAGCGTAGTGTTACGGCGGAAGGTTTCTGCTTACGCCACACACACGTAAGGTATGAAGTACTATGTAAGTAAGTAGAAACAATTGTGCACGTTAGAAAGAAAGTAGATTCTTTGTGTCGCCAAGGAAAGCGACGGGCAGGCTGGAAATTCCAGATGTAATTACGTACAAGTCTACGGTGCTAGTTTACCTACATATAGTTTTATTTAGTGCCTTGATTTCATAGTATATAGTGAGAAGGTTTTCGTATAATTTCAGTGGTGTGTTAGACCGTTTTGTTTTCAACTAGTTTCTGGCCGCGACTTCTTTTGCCAAGTCAGTGAAAAAATTTTGAAATCGGATGAATAGTTTCGGAGATAACCTCCTATGTATAATATTAGAGTAGATTGCAACAAACACGAAACGATGCGATATATAAACTGTGTGAAGAAAGAAGGTGTCTGATGAGACGACGAGTAATAGAGAAGTATGGAAGAAGTTGATATGGTGCACCGACCCCAAATAACTCAGGATAAGGTTAGGTGAATTTTGTGGTAGAACCAGAACAATTAAAAAAAAGCCGCCATAAGTTCCGTAATTTAATAAGTTCGATTCCACTATTTACCTATTGATATTCCACGACTGTACATTCATTTTCCTCACCAAATCGGCTAAAAAAACACAGCCTCTTAACCAATGATCTCGTAAGATTAAAGAGGCTAAATTATCAACGCGGGCAGAGCAAATTACAGTTTAGTACCGTGGTTTCTGATTTCATGCCCTAACAGAATGAACTAGTCTACTTTGTTCTGGAATGTTGGCCATTTGAGCTAGATTCCGAAGCAATTGACCAGGTATGAAGTATTGTGTCTGTTGGTAATAAAGATTGTGAGTCAGTGGTTGGATATCTGAGAAAAAGTAAGTGGAAGATTTTTATTGAAGAGCCTGCTGATAGGATTTTCCGTCAGTAAAAGTGACAATATTTTCGACGAGTTTCTTTATACAGGGTGTAAGGGACAGCCCTTTGCAGACCGAGGGGTTGAATTCAGTATATCATACTAAGATGGTCGGAATAAATTGTTTCAGGAATTGAATGGGAGTCTAATTTTGATTAGTTTTATTTCTTGATACGTGATGTATCGTTACCGCGGCAAAACACAGGTTGCGAACGGCAAGCGCGACGAAAAGTTCAATAAACTCTGTAGCCAGCCAATATGTAGATTTACCTACTGATAGAATGTGCATAACATTTTGCAATGTTGCCTTTTCCTAACGACAGCAACAATTTTATTCGATAGATCAACAAAACCGTTAGCAATATCAATCAGCACTAAAACCGGTCTTTCATCGGATATAGATTAATAGTATGTCAGGATTTAGTTGATTGATTGTCATTGAATGTACCGAAGCAATCATCGACAAACCATTGCAACATTTAAACACTATGTCTACCTACGACTCCATTATCTGGTTTTTTATTACGGAATTGCAAAACAATGAGTTGCCAGTGATGTTGCAATCTTCATAAATATTCAATCAGCCCTTCTCGAGAATAATCATCTGTCCAGTCGATATCGAGTCGACTAGATATCCGTATCTGACAGCTGTAAATCGATGAATTTATTCGATCTGCGAGTATCGAGTGATTATTTCAAAATTCGAGTTCTCGATTCGAATATTGACTCGACAAGATACTCATAATTATTATATTTGGATATAAGTATAGGTACTGATATCTTTAAGCCACCAAGATATAGACTGCACCCTGTTTACTTTTCAATTCTTGTAACTTTCCTCATAACTTAAGTTTCCTTATAACTTTCCTATCACTGTGTTTTGCTTTTCTATGTTGCATGTATTACATGTGTGTGTCAAAAATGTATTTATTATTTATGTCTGTTTTTGCAATCACTTACAATTAAATACTAATGTATTTAATTGTAAGTATTATAAAGTTTATGAGATCACTAACAATACTTATTAAAATTGATTATGTTTTGCAATCAAAACAAATTCTTACTAAATTATGTTTAATTATTCTTCGATAAAACTTAAGTGTGCACTTTATGTTTGGTAAAGATTATAATTATTATCTAGTTTCGAAACACAGAATCGGATACGTTTTATGTGACATTCATATTTTTATGAGGAACTTAGCTTAGTGATGATTAAAACGATGAAGGTTTTATCATCTCATAGGTACTTCATCTTCTAATTGCTATTCAATAACGACCCACATGTGCTTATTACTTTATTTGTGTTTCACAATGTAGACATATGTTGTGAATACTCATGGATACTGTCAAGACACAACAGTATCCCACTAAGTCTGCGAAGTTGCACCAATTGATTGAATCCACCCGCAACTCTATAAATTTTAAGACTTTCAAAAAAACTGTACCTATTACAATAAACTTTTAAGCAAAACAAGAAATCCCGGAGAAACTACGAAACATCAAATCCAGCGATCCAATCAACGAGAGAGTATTAATTTATAGAGAGAGTACCTAAGTAAGTAAGAGATTTATATTCAAAACACAGCCTAGTTTTAATTACAACGTTTAGTGTTACTTAGTTTATCTCACTTCGGTGATAAGTGTTTACAATTCAACGATAACTTAGCAAGCTAGTGCCGTAGATCACAATAATGGCACAGCTGGGAATCAAACGGCCACTAGTCACGATACGAAACGCGACAGATTCGCATTAATTCGCGTGAAAAACTAGTCGGTATAAGTCGCAAAAGAGGTATCACGTCAATTTCAATTAATAAATTGAAACTT
This sequence comes from Diarsia brunnea, assembly GCA_949774965.1. NCBI lineage: Eukaryota > Metazoa > Arthropoda > Insecta > Lepidoptera > Noctuidae > Diarsia > Diarsia brunnea. Next base: position 17,133,062 of record OX459001.1, read on the forward strand.
TTTGTTACATTGTAAATATATCATCTGCCTAGCTTTTTCCCAACTATGCTGGTTGGGGCCAGTTTCCAGTCTAACCGGATGCAGCTGAATACCAGTATATTACATGGAGCGACTGCCTATCTGGCGTTCAGAACCCGATTAACATTGGGTAATACGATACCTATTTTTTAAGACTGGTTGTCAACAAGGGACATTAATATTTTTGGCTGACTGAATTAATTTTCATGTGGAAATTTTGGTAAGGGCTTATTTCCTAACAATCATTTACCTGACTTTTCTTTATTAACCTACAAGTTCGTAGGAAAGAGCGAAACAAACAGTATGCTGCCTTCTGGACACGTTCCCGGATGACAGCGATGCGGAGGAGTACTTTAACGTCTGTCTTATTGTCGTCGTTGTATACCTATGTATGAGGTACTTATTCTTAGTTCTAATTTCTAATTATTCATTTATTTTTAGGTAATTAGTTTAGTTATTTACATAATAACCTTATCTCATTAAATAAAATGTACATAGATTTAAGTAGACGTGGTGATATTTAAAATAGAATTTCGTCTAAAATAATTAACAAACTTTAACAACGCTATAATTTAATCACTGCCTCAAACTACATTATTCAGACATAATCTTTTACTACAAAACTACTCAAATTTAGCAAGACATCGTTTATTAAATTAGTACTCTTTAACTATTAATAAAATAAAAATGCTGCGAAAAGCTAAGCAACAATAAAACTATTTGCGTTACACAGGCACGTGGAGTTCGGGTGAGTAAAATTTGCACGTCGTTTATAATTAAAATTATATTATAACTTAATGTGGGTCAAGATTACAATGATAGTCGTTTTGTGCAACGTTAGTGCGAATTGCAGGGTGCAATGTTCACATCATATCGCGATTCTTGTATCTGCGATTTTTTGGAAAGTGACACCTTGTATTTGTAGATTGGTAATTGGAATATTTTGCCATAAAACTATACTTATGTTGAAATAATAGTCACAATATTATGTTTATACCAAGTGGATCGAACTTAATGGTTTCAGAATAATTAATAGGCAGATGCTAAACTAACACCGTACGTTTTTCCGGGGTCGGAATTTTCCGGAATCTACGAAAATATTTCAAGAACACAACCTTCTAATTTCCTATTATTTCCGCGAGCCAGTTATAAAATATGGTATGATATTAATTATGCTGTAGTGCACTATTGAATAATATCATTTTACATGTTAATATTAATTATGTTAATTTTACACACGCAGAATCAGCGTCGTTCTCTGAATTCTTCAACCCACATTTGTTTCTCCACTTCCCCGATAATCAAGCCATCTAAAAGCTAATCATGCTATATCAATCAAACACCTTTTCTTTCTTTCTTTCCGTCGTCGGTTCGAGTTAGTTTTCTCTCACAATTCATGAGCAGCTCGCCATGGCCGTGATTTAACTAGACACTGTTCTTGGATACGAAATGAATGTTTAATAGTAACGCATGTGCGATTAGGGTTGCCAGAGGAGGAAATTGTCAAAGAAGTGAAAAATGGTGTCTTCGGGTTCGGATGACTTCATTGACTCAGCAGGTTGTGGACCTATAGGCCGTGTCGAATCGGTCTTCTTCGTCATAATATCGATTTTACCTCTCTCTTTTACCTCAAATGACAAGAATCAGTTAAATCAGTAACATCATGGAATTGATCAACGAATGCTTAAAAAAATTGAAAAATAAGGGCTAAAATTAGGAAAGGAAAAAAGGAATTCCTCCGAATCGGGTGACATAGTATTAGCTAGTTTCTGCCAACCACTATGAAAAAAAGAGTCAGTCTATGTAGGTATGAAGATTATGTGCTGAAAGAATCTCATGCAGCCTCAATATATTTTTGGGCTAAATCTGAATGTGAGACAATCCTAGCTAACTCTAACGGCTTGTAAATAGGAGCGCACGCGACACGGCGCTTACGCAGCAGCGATTAGCAACGGATGAACACACAACACGATTGCTGCTTTAACGTAATTGGATTATTAGTGGCAGACGGCAATCGTGAAATAATACGTTTCATAGCAAAGAAAAATGTCTTCCATTTGAAAAGTAAATATACACGCATGCATATGCATGTGCCACTTACGCTTTTATTTGGCTGATTCTATGAATGTAGACGAGGTTTTTCTGAAGAAATAAGTTGGATAATTTAAATGAGTTTACACCGCACAAACGCATATGTGGTCTTGTTGTTTTGTGCACAAAATAACATCGTTTACAATACGTTCTGTAGTAAAACGTCAGTGAGTTCCGAGAGCCTCACATCATCATCATCTTCCTGTCCTTATCCCATTCTATTTGGGGTCGTAGGTCGGGTACGTTTTCTTATTCCATTCTTCCCTGTTAGACGTCACGGTGGCATTTACTCCTTTCTCTTTCATTTCATTCCTCACATAATCCATCCATCTTTTCTTTGGCCTTCCTCTCCCTCTCCATCCATTAACATTTATATCCATCACCTTTTTGGTCACATGCGATTCGTCCCTCCTCGTAACATGTCCATACCACGACATTCGATTCCCTTTTAACTTAAAGGGCCTATAATAGACAATGAGTATTTTTTCAGTTATATCGAAAAAACTCAACAATATTATGGAGTGGATCGTCGACGAACAAACGAATTCAAACGATTACCACGTTTTCAGTTCATCATCACAAACCTCCATAAATAGCCATATCTAACATCGAAAATACATATTTTTATATAATTTAACAAAAACCTATGTGGGGTGTTCGGAATTATGTACTGATTACGTGGCCGATTGCGCTTAGATGTCCGGAAGTATAACAGTAGTTGTAAGCAGGTTCTTTGATGATATCATATCGATAATCTACTTGTTAGTAATTAAGTCATAATTTGTTAAATCGCAGCGTTATCGTAACCATTTAAATTTACATGAGTACAAAATGGGGGCATTTACGAGTAAAAGGTAGTTTAATACGAAGTTAAGTAACCATTGCGAGTTATTGATTTGGCAGACAGTGCTAATTACTTAAAACCACGCGTTTCATAAACCGATACATTACATGAATTTCATTGTACACTGCTTTTTAATAAGCTGATTCGTTTCTCTTACGCATTTAATCAGATAAACTTTTTAAATAACGTAATAAGTTTTACGACAGCGTCAGTGACCCCATATTTTCTGCATTAATTCGTTTTGCCACATCAGGGCAAAGTCCTCTTACCGTAATAAAGGAAGGAACGAGCATAAATTACCAGGCTTGCTCATAAGTTCTGAGAAATTGCCAATAAGTTATATACAGTTTCTCTCTCTCTCTCTCTCATTCATTGCTTTCCTTAACCGATGGGTAAGCCATAATAGACATTTACCGGTTAATTCTCTTGCTCAAGAAACATGTACCTACCTCAACTTTCCCGTCCATCTTTTCCATAACATCCAAAGGGTTTCAACAGACCCTATAAAACTCCGCTATCTGTTCATCTGTCATTAGGCTGTATCTTCTGAACATATTGGGTGCACACAAAAACATAATAAATAAGGAGGACAACAAGAAATGCCTTTTTTTTTTAAACGTTGCATGGTGTTACAGAACTCTGCATATGCGAGTCTGGCTGATGGCATTTGTCCATTTTTTTTCAATCACGTTTATGAATGCCATAAAAACAATTAATTAATTAAGAAAACATTAGAAATATGCTTGCATTGATGACACAGTTACCTTGACCGGGCGTAACCTCGTGCGAATGTCATTAGCATAAGAATCGACCCCCGATACGAATCTTTCACACGTCTTCTGTCTCTTTATATGTGCTATATGTGCTTATATGTAACGCACGTATGTACTGCAGGCAGATACGCTACAAATTATGATGATTCATTATATGAAATTATCTTGTTAGCTTGGGAATACATGGTAAAAATGTTGCAAAATACTTATCTTGCTGTACTTTGAAAGCTATGCGTGTATTGGTTTTTAGTCAGGGCTTTATTGTGGCATTAACTGCAATACTTATAAATGTTCTATTGCCTATTAGTTTTTCTTTCATATTGTTTGTCAACTCGTTGCTAATTGTTTAAAAAGACGACCATATTAAATGTGGCATAGCATAATCAGCCTATAATGCTTTCAATGCTTGGAGCTATTGGAGACCCAGGCTTGGATTCTGCACGAGTAACAACCTGAACCGTAATCCAGCACACGGTCCTCAAACGGGTTGATAAACGAAATACTGGCATACAAGCTGCTCAAAAGAATTCTTGAGGGCTTATAAGTTTAGACAAGAACACAAGTGCCATAATGTGAACCCAAGGATGCTTAAAACCGCTCAAAATTTTTAAACGTGCCTGATACAGTAGTGAAACTAAGTAGGTCTTCTAAAGCGACACGTGCGACTGATCAGTGTCACGACAATGGAGATGTTACGTTGAACGTGCAGCGCTACTCGATTAGATCGGAGACGAAACGAGGTCATCTGCCGAGTACGAGCTACGTGACATTGCCGAGGAGTTCAACGAAAGTCTCGAGAGATCGGTTGTTGTTAGACGTGGATGCCTTGAGCATTGTAAGATCCCGAGGGACAAGTGATACAGAAGATTTGCCTAAGATGAAAATTGCTTAATTCTGCATTAAGCTGATCGAAAGCCTTGACCAGGCCTGTATTGACCCACTGCAGGGTAAAGGCCTCCCTTCCCCTTCTTTCTTTGTAGGCCAATCCTTTGAGAAAGAGTCCAAGTCATTCATCATCGCCACGTTGTCGTTCCCTGTTATTTGGACTGTTGATAGACAGAAAATATTGCTGAACTTTGGCCGTTTTCCAGAGTAAAATATCGAAGGACGAATGAAACAAGATTTGTAAAGCCCGGGTACGATACAAAGACCACAAAATAGCGGATATAGCCGGATAGGAAGGAAAGCTAACAGATTCATTAGCAAAGAGTGCTTCCTTAGTTGAATTTAAGTATGTTTAATTTATTGAATATTGAAGTCTAACAAAAATAAAATACAAGTTTCACTTTAAAATTAAAGGCGGATATAAAAGTACTCATATATTAGAGAAAGAAAGTAATCTAGTTTTATTCGACTTAGTGAAATAGACAGAAATATCTTTGCGGAATTAGAAATCTAGTACTCGTGACGAACTTTTACAACAAAACAGTAATCGGTAGCCTCTAACCTGTACTATTTCTAGGTACAATTAAAAACTACAATCAGTAGTTTATTGGCTTGACATCCGGTTGTTTGGTCATAAAAACAGTTCCGATAATGTAATTAGCTCCAGTGTTGCCTCGCAAAATCGCCATTGTGTGTAGACCTCGTGGGATAGCTGCTTATTGATCTCTGTGATAGTCGCGCTTTAGTAGACGGATTAGAGAAATTATCGCAGTAACATCGTTGGCCCAGTTGTATTTCGAAAGAGAATTAATTGGAGAATTCGGTAATGTTATGTTTTTAGATGTTTCGAGTTCTATAGGTTTTAGAACATAACGTAACGATTGATGGACTGTGTAATGAGATGACGAATGATACAGAAGTATGGAAGAAGAAGACATGCTGCACCGACTCCAAATGAATTGGGCTAAGAGTAAGAGAATGATGATGACGTAGGATACGTTTTTAAGCTATTGCATAGCTTCTATCGCGGGCCTTGAGCGTGGGGACCGAATCCAGAAATTCCGTAACGAAAATAAAAACCTAACAAATTGACACTTGACAATGACTTTTTGAAATATCACGCTTGTCTCTTTAGTTCAGCAACCCGCCTTTAGGTGGCATTGGTTGTATTGGAAAACTACCGTAATCAGCTGTTTGTGAGAAAGTATATAGGTGTATAGGTATTATTTGATCTGAGGTATTTATCATCTATGTACAACAGTGAATATCTGTACTCGTATAATTTGTGTACAAAGTGTTTTAAATATGAATAAACAAAATGCATTTATTAATGAAGAAAGTCACGAAAAAATAGTGAAAGGAAATGAGTTAGTACTCTATATACAAATGCAGTATTATTTTTTGTTTTGTTAATTTATATATAATACTGCTATAAAGATAACCAAAAGGTTGGGGAAATATAGTATTTATACTTACACTTTTACTAATCATCCTCATCTTTTATAAAATATTAAATCTTATAATTTTTCAATGTTTAATTTTCATCTGACATTACGTCAGTTGTCAAGATGTCATTTACTTTTTCTTTTAATTTGTGTCATAGTTTTTCTTAGTGGTTAGAACTACGAAGGTTACATTTGATTTATATAATTTAATTCATTTTTATTAATATGTTAGCTCAAATAATGTAATTTATTGATAATTTCTATTAATAGTATCTTATCTTACACTTATAAAATTAACTAACAAAAAAATGCTATGCAATAGCTTTACCGCGGCAGTCTCCAGTGCCACACGTCTTTTTTTTTTTTTGTTTTATACTTGTTTCTGTAATTTGACATGGTTTGACGTCTTCTATAAGACTTTTAACCTTATAACATAGAATCTATCATAATTTTATCATTCTAGGATCAAAACGAACCTGTGCTGATGCTGTTTTAGGAACACATCAGTTAAAAAATAAATTGAGATGTACACGTTGTACTTAAAAAGCATTATTTTATTTGTATTAAAAACCCTACGCAAAAAAGAATGCACATACAATAAAGAATAATAATACTTACAGAAAGATATAACAATACTGAACTGTCAGTCTGTCAAAGTTCCTAATAAACGACATAATTGCCCTGTTTTGCTGCAATAATTAGATACGTCAATAATAAGGTTTTGTAATCACAGCAGAATTTAATTTGTATGACCATTGTAATGTTGACTATGCATGCAAAAACGTCTGTGCGTGGATAGTGACAATGTTTTTGTGTACACTACAGCCGTAAGTGTGATAATTGAAAAGTTTGCTTTTCATCTAGTTACTTAATATTGTAAGGGGGTAACATTTAGGGCACGCCACGATAGTGGCGATAAGTCCCCTCTTTGAGGAGTGGCTGGAGAGGCGCCACGGCGCCCTCACCTTCCGTTTGACGCAGGTACTCACCAGACACGGTTGTTTCGGGAGGTACCTGCACCGAATCAGGCGGGAGGAAACGCCCGGATGCCACCATTGTGAGGACCGGCCGGAGGACACGGTGGAGCACACCATGGAGGCGTGTCCCGCTTGGGCGGAGCCCCGCCGTGTTCTCGTAGCGGCGGTCGGCGGCGGCGACCTCTCGCGTCCGGCCCTGGTGCAAGCCATGGTCCGGGGCGAGGAGGAATGGGACGCCGTCGCCTCCTTCTACGAAGCAGTGATGCTAGCGAAGGAGGTGGCGGAACGTGAGAGGGAGAGAACCTCTCGTCCCAGCCGCCGCGGGAGGCGATCCGGGCGTCGGGGGCCACGTGATGGCTTCCGGCCACCGTAGACGCGGGCCTGTGGACGGTGAGTGATTGGTAAGCTCGCCGTCCGTCCGTCTTATGACGACGACAGGCCGTGTCGACGGCGCGTTCGTGTTCAAAAGAGATGTCAGCAACATGCAAGGGCCGACGCCTGTCGAGGCTGCGGGTTGTTCGCAAGGGATACCGCGGCTTCGACATGAAGGGCGAAGAAGGAACATGGGTGGTTTTTAGTCAGTAGAAGTCTGACACTCCCTTTCGCTCTTCCCAAGAGCGGGAGGGGTTATTTGACGATTTCCCACACCCCCAAAAAAAAAAAAAAAAAAGGGGGTAACATTTCCCGTCGGGCCTGCGGGTTGTTTGAAAGAGATACCGGGAGGGGTTATTTGATGATTTCCACCACCGAAAAAAAAAGGGGTAACATTTGTTATTAAGTTTGTATGTTGTTCCAAAAACTCTTTAACTAACGCAAAGATACATTATCCCCGATTGTAGGTACATGGCTAGGTTTAAAACGTTTCCGTTGGTTAATTTCCAAACATAACGGGAGCAAAAGCTAGATAATTCAAAAATTACGCCTTTTTCCCACAGGGTAGCCAGCAACTGAAAAAAACGCCACAAGCTACGTGCTTATAGGTAGGTACTCCTTTTGCTTCGTCATTTCAAACCTACATTATTTACAGTCATAATAACTGTGCTATATTAATGGTTTTTCTGAAAAAAAAGTAGCAGTAAAAAGGTAGAACTTGTACCTTTAATACTTGGCTTAGAAAAAACCGATGAAATGATCGTAAAAACCTTTAAAATTTTCATCTCCAGCTGTTATTACCATCAGTGTTAATCCCAAAGTTTCTTACACCTAATAAAAACCTATATCATGCTCCAGATTTTAATGTTCTGACAAGACATGGATTGGTCTCGCAGTGGGAAAAACGGAAAGGTTAAGATACCACCCGTTAACTTACGGTAAGTTTTGAATGTTTAGGCTGACGATGCCGTCATTTCACTGTCCACATTGTTTTGATTAGCCCCATTTTCGTGTACTTTAGTCTTAAGCCGAGTTAGCTGTAAAATGTAATTACTTACGAGGCCAACTTGTTATGATTTTATTGTTCACGCAACGGGAGATGAATTTTAGATGGTAATTTTTTTAAATTGTATGTGCTGTTGAATTATTTTGATATTTGAGTTCACGGTCCTCTGCTTTAGGTTTTTTCTTAGCCCTTTTAACATTCATAACATAAAATACCACGCCTGTAACACCCGTAGGGTTAGGCATAGATGTATCTAATTTAGCATTAATGCTATCTTCAAATCTAACTTTAAAATGAATTTCACCAGTGAAACCGAATGTGAACAGCACGTAAACGTCGTTCAAGAACTGTCGGTGTCGACATTCCATAGCAATGATGACAGCTCGCAGGTTAACCTATGAGCCTGGCTTCTGGTTAACAAGACTATCCTGTAGATGCCTTGTGTGCATGGCCTCCAGCCAGGGCGTACACATTTCTAGACTAAGTGACAGCGCGCTAATGGCACCCCCTGTGGGTCACGAGCCTCGGCTGTCATTGCGAAAGACAGCAAAGAGACAGGCTGAAACTGAGTGAGATCATTATTTAAGGAGTAGTTTAAACTATTTAAAAAAAAAAAAATCTCGAGCAATCGTCGGCGGGAAGATCCTGACAGGGGACAGCGTATCTTAAAGAGTCTTCGACCTGTAAAAGAAGCCATGCAGGTGCATTTTGTCTCTGGTAAACCGCTCTATAACCATTACAACGAACATTTTAGTAGCCATGCATAAAGATGTGAAATTACACCTTGCATTAACGATTATCATAGTAATCGGCCCGTATACATGCTGAACAGTCCTTCGGATAACGTTCCTGACATTTTGCTTACTATAATGATTTTTAAAAATATAGCTGCATCAACATGTTTATCAACAACTAGTTTCTCTGCTCGTGACTACGTCCGCTTCGAAAAAGTAAATGAGCTAAATATTATGGCACACAGTAGAAGGTAATGTACTTAGTTTTTCATCAATCACCGAAAGAATTTTTGAAATTGGATGAGCAGTTTCGGAAACTACCTTCTACATTCAAACTTACACCTCTTTTTAAATAAGTCTAGTCGTGGTAAAATATAACAGCCTTTTTTTATGGTGGGTGGAAAATCATCAAATAACCCCTCCGGCTCTTGGGCAGAGCAGAAGGGAGTGTCAGACTACTACTGACTAAAAACCACCCATGTTCCTTCTTAGCCCTTCATGTCGAGGCCGCGGTATCTCTTGCGAACAACCCGCAGACCCAACGGGCGTCGGCCCTTGCGGGCCCCTTCCATGTTGCTGACATATCTTTAAGGCGCGCGTGGAACACGAATACGCCTTCGACACGGCCTGTCGTCGTCATAAGACGGACGGACGGCGAGCTTACCCATCACTCACCGTCCACAGGCCCGCGTCTACGGTGGCCGGAAGCCATCACGTGGCCCCCGACGCCCGGAGCGCCTCCCGCGGCGGCTGGGACGAGAGCTTCTTCGCAGAAGGAGGCGACGGCGTCGCATTCCTCCTCGCCCCGGACCATGGCTTGCACCAGGGCCGGACGCGAGAGGTCGCCGCCGATCGCCGCTACGAGAACACGGCGGGGCTCCGCCCAAGAGGTACACACCTACACGGTGTGCTCCACCGTGTCCTCCGGCCGATCCACACAATGGTGGAATCCGGGCGTTTTCTCCCGCCTGATTCGGTGCAGGTAACTCCCGAAAATATAACAGCCACTCTTCAGGATTAATCTTCAGGTTACCTAAGCAACGCTTTCCTAGGTTGGTCTGTGGATAAGGCTTCATAAGGGAAATCGGGGTACTAGGTTATTCTAGAACTAAACGGGTTGTGGAGATCAGATCATATACTGGTATAACGTACTGGTATCCAGCTGCGTTCGATTACACTGGAAACTGACTCCAACATAGTTGGAAAAACGCAGATGATGATAAATTAAGTATTGAAAAAGTTGCTTTCATCATTACGTTGGGTTGAACATCCTATTGCAATCGTAAATCTCGCAAAATTCTTCAATGTTTTCCTGTTTTTTTTTCTCATAATACCAATGAGTAAGACTAAGAACTAATTCGACAATAGACATCGTCACTTATCTGACCCTTGATTTAGTCAAGCGTAAAGGTCATTTACACGAACGATTAGACACAGAGGTTCTAACGTAAGCGGCCATTTAACTAAGAAGTACCTAGTCGATGACTTCGAAACAAGTAATGAAATTCATCAGTTAACTGATCCGGAAACCTGATAAACACACACATACACCAAAGCAGACTGTCGTTGAACTCAAAAGGAAAGGATACAGGATTAACGATGATCTTCTTTGGGTTTCTTAAATATTATGTTCGATGGAATTTGTATGTAAATGGCGGTAAGAGTAGAGGAAGACCAAAGAAACGTTGTGTAGGATGATATGGCTGGAGCTTAAAGAAGAAGACATGCTGCGCCCATCGGAAATAAATTGGGATAAAGGCAGGATGATGATGTTCGATGGAATTTACATCGGCAAAAATGACGGACATCCCCAAACGGAGGGTTATTTTGTGCCACGTTTTCAGTAACCCCCTCTAGATGAGTCACAAACTAATCAAGTAACAAACGACACCGAACGTTATTATAAAGACAAGAAAGAATCTATAGAACAAAAATAAACTAAAATTCATGCAATCAACAGAGGACAGTTTCGTCCAACCGTTTCTTTTTCAGTAAAACTTGGACAGTTCCTTAGTCAACGCTCCGTTGTCTACGGGACATTAAAACTGTAATAGAGAAGCCGAGGCTATAAGCTATATAATTGCTCAAGTCCGGTGAGCAATAACACGTTATTTGCGTCATATGGACTGCGACAGTAACTGATCCGCTTACAACAGTTATGCCGCGAAGTGACAATTGACCAACCACTGTTAGGCACTATTACTTGCATTAAATATTACGTTGTTGTTTACAATTTCATGCTAAATCTAACATCGATAGCTTGGGAACCTCCCCCGGTAATGATCGGGCGGAATACGTAAGCTGTTATAGTTACTTCGCTATAAGTACAAGCTCTTTTACTACTACATTTTTAACTCTCCATAAGTTGAAAAGTGTAGGCAAATAGAAAAGCCAGACAGGATCCAGACGAGGACCAATAAGACGGGTAATATCTAGTAAATTTTTTGGATTTGTGATGTCCGTTGTCATCTCGGAGAGCAACCTTTTTAATATCTTGCAAAATTATTAGTAGGACTGAATAGGACATTCATCTTTTACTACTGAACAAACTCTGAAATTACGAATTTGTTTTAAAACGATTTTGAATTATGAAAATGAGACAAAAACTATAATGTATTACAGCGCTAATACCATAGTAAAAGTTGTTCGGTATACCTCCTTACATGGCAAAGTAATTGATGCTATCGGCAAACAGATTGATCGTACTATAATAAAGTATATGCTCAAGTTTTTCTTGTGTCCCATTACCTTTGGTACACCTATACTTAGTGTAATAGCAATATATTCTATAACTGACCAGTGCAAGTCATTGGCACCATGTTTAGCATTACAAATTTAGACGATCCTTTAATAATGTTGGGTCATGTTGCTTCATTACATTTTATGACTGCTCATATTATTCCGATATCACAAGCTTTTGCCTCAACTTTTGACAACTGATTATCAGCTATTCTAGCATTCTGGGGCTCTGTTTTTATTTATTTGGGATCTTCTTGTCCCTACTTCTCTGTTCCTCGGCACCTCAGTAGACACACAGTCCATTTATCGTTTTGGTATTCAAAACTTTCTTCACAATCTTTTCTTATCCATGTTTCTCGACGGCATGTAAATCCAAGTCATACGCCATAACATAAAACAATCTGGCACTAACTACACAAAAAAGAAGGAGACCATGACAGTCGAATTACACAACTTTTTAGTCTCCAGTGGTATTGACTACTACATGCACACTTTTACAGGTATTTATTTTATTTCTGGCGTGTACCTACATCAAAAGACCTGGGTAAATCCCTCCAACAACATTCCAGTTCATTAAATACCAAAGTCTTTGACCTTAAGTTTTTGTTGCTTTGGCAGCTGCTGCACAAAAATTGACGAATTATAAATTACGAAGTATAGTTTTTGCGTAACCTCCTAATAGACGCCAATTATTATCAACGTTGGCATTCAAATTGACCATGTGTTTTATTAAGGTAGTTAGTTATCATCAAAATCTCGCCGAAATCTGCAAACGAGTTTTTAGAATTCAGGATTTCTCGTTTTTTTTTATGTCAATGACGTTTGGTACGGACATGAAGAATGTGAGCTTTCTCTTTTAAAATTTAAATCCAAAATTCGTCAAAATTTGTCAGCTTCAAGTTCTAAATGTCAACTGCTCAAGCTATTTGTGCTAGGAAGGATAATTAAGGCCAAAAATATAAAATTGACACAAAAGAAAACCATCCGCAATTTTTTTTTCACTAGGCAAATTCAACCAAAGATCGTAAATCAAACAGCCATACTAGCACTACCCCAGGTTCATGTCACGGTGTTCGAAAGTTAAAACTGTTAAAAGGGGGACGTGCGACGCTCTCCGCGCTCCATCAGGCATACAAAACACAAGAACAGCTGAGCTCAGCGAGTGAGAGCCAAGTAACCTTGATGCGACCGAAGAAAGCGTCCGGAACGATCGGCGAGATGCCAATTAAACGGAATACGAATAGGCGTTCAGGTGAAATCACAGAGTGCAACCTCTTTACAGCTGAGCAGAGACAACGTGATCGGCGGTCGGTATAACGCTATAGAGCTGCAAAGATGTTTTGGCACTCGAATGGCGTTTCCATGAAGTATTCGTTATGTACTTTTTCGCGAAAACGACATTTAATGGGATTTAATTAACTTTGATTGATGCTTTTAATTATTATAATTCTGCAAAAAAAATAACGTGTTACAGTCGCAAATCATATTTTTATCAACATACAACCTGACACTGACCTGCAAATTGCAAGAAGTAAGAAAATTTGGCGGGTTACCTTAGCGCATCCTCCATCAGCACTAAGCATTTCTGTGTGACAGTTTGGTAAACTGTCTTGAAAAACTATAGGTCAATGATTATGGTCACGCGCCAAAAGATTTTTTCAAGTAATAAAACAGTAATTAAACTTTTTTTCTGATTAAACTTTTACGAAATAGCGTCGATTACGTTTATTACGATTTCTCATGGTATCAAAGTTATTAAATTAAATAACGAATGCCGTTTTATCGCTTCGAGCCTTCGTCGCGGTCATTATTGCATCGAAGTATTGGCTAAATTGGAACCTTGACATTAACTTCCTAAAATGTTGGTGAACTAAATAAATCATCGTGTTTTTAATTTCGTTAAATGACAGAGTGTTGATAGTAGGCGAATATTCTGTCTCGCAAATTAATCTATTTTTTATGTCTATATGTTTGAACCTTTGGTAAAGGTTGAAATAAATATTTGATTGGCATACATTTTAAATCATTTATAAGTGCAAGGTCGTACCAATAACATTAACATTCCATTGTGTAGAAGCAGTATTTTTGGCAATTCTTGACTGGTAAATAGAACTACTTAGAACTTCATTGGTCCAAAAATAGTCTCATAAAAGTTTTTTCAAGAAGCTACAATAAAATGTAATTAGTTACAGCACTAACCCAAATAACTATGTAATTTTTTCATGTTATTCGTTACTAAACAATTAACATCAGGATAAAAATAAAGAGAAACACTTAAATAGTCACACACGTACCGATGCTTATGGTATGGAATTCGATGCCATAATATTGACACGGCCGCACAATAATTGGGTAACATGACCTTACTCAATGTCAATGCAAGAGTCAAGTGCCTAATTATGGTCCATCACCTGTTTATTTAATATTCTAGCCACGTACAATGTCAGCTGGACATGGAAAGGCAGGTAAAGGTCGAACTATAAATACGCCAAAGGCAAAAGTAGACGTAATTGAAAAGAGAAATAAAAAAAATCACGTTATGGAATTTAGAGGTGATCATCACTGATCAGAACACAAATACATAAATATTTAATAAGTATGTAAGAGTAAGCAGTCCATAAATTCAATGTCTTGGAACTTGGATCTCTCTCGCGATTGCATTCGGAACGAGGTGATCCGACAGAGAAACAGAGTTGTCGACATAGCTCACATATAGTACCTAAGTAAGCCGATGTGGCAATGAGTCGTAGAACCGATGACCGTTGGGATAGACGTGTTCTTGAGTGGAGACTGATTCGGCAAACGTAAGGTGGGTCGGACGCCCTCAGGCTTGGTGGAGCAACGATCATCGCAGGGTGGCTAGCCGCATGAGAGTTGCTGAGAATCGGGTTGGGTGGCGTGCGATTGAGGAGGTTCATGTCCAGCAGTGGACTGGTAGACTACTGTAGGCTGATGATAATGATTATCATCGCAAATATTTTGTCATGACAAACGTAATAACAAAAAGAAGACATGCTGCGCCGACTCCCAATGAATTGGGATAAGGGCAAGCCAATGATGATGAAACGTAATAAGAAAACGAATATATCAGTCTGAAAACTCTGAAAAGACTGCTGATAAAAGGTAGTTAAACTGATAAATGAACATAAAAGTAAACTAGTAAAAACTAGTAAATGAACTTAAACCGAAGATGAATGGTATTAGTAGTCATAATAAAGTCTGTTTCCGGCTTGCTCCACAAATTAACATAGAAATTAAAGCAATAATTAAAATATCTCAGAACCGATCGTTTCTATCATCAAAGCCATAAAAATAATTATGAATTTACTCCGCTAGAAAACTATGATTTATAATGTTTCACATAATTTCTAATGAACATGAAAAGTGATTAATACTTTTAAGGTATTTGTAACACGTAGACTACATATTCAGTTTCATGTCTGACTTTCTGTTGACTTGATTGTTTATTTATTTATGTACACACAAAATACAAAAAAAGGATAAAACATAAAATAGAATAGAATGCATTTATTTGTCAGAATATTGTACAAACCTGGAAGGTGTTTAGTATATTAATGATCCGAATATTCTGCCGTTTCCGGCGTACAAAGGTACTGCTTATTTCATAAGAAATTGCTTCCAGCGGACCTGCGATAGGAAAGTTGGATTAGAAATGTTGTTATCACCGATCACAAGTAAACATGGGACAAAAACGGAAGAAAAGATCTGAGCGGATTTGGTGAGAGTTATGCCCACATAATGGCTATTTGAAAATTGTTCAACGTTTATTTATTTATTTATTTATTTTACTATTTATGTACACACAGTAAATAGCACAGGAAAAATACAATAATAAAACCTGTGAGTACAAAGGTACTGCTTATTTCTAAAGAAATTTCTGCCAGCAGACCTGCAAAAGGAGAAATGAAAAAGAAATGTAGACGATTGTGTGTGTAAAAATAAATAATAAAAAAGTAATGAACAATGAGTTGAACGTTGAATGGGGTGAACATTTGTGCATTTAGATAATTTCAGAGAATTACAACATCACTATCACTACATAGTATAAAACAAAGTCGCTTTCTCTGTCCCTATATCCCTATGTATGCTTAAATCTTTAAAACTACGCAACGGATTTTGATGCGGATTTTTTTAATAGATAGAGTGATTCAAGAGGAAGGTTTTAGTATATAATTTGACCGACATCCACGCGGGTGAAGCCGCGGGCATCAGCTAGTTATTTATAAATAGCAACTGAAACTTAAAACAGTGTTAATGTTTATGTTAAGTGCTAAGTTTCTGTTTCTAAAGCTACAGCTTTCACAAGTGTTCGATAATTATTGGTCGTCTAAGTTTATGATTATTGTGGTGTGCATATTGTGAAATTAACCTCTTGATCTTGTAGTAATATAAATCGTATTGGATACGTCTTTAGATTTAGTAATGATAAACTAATTTTTGCGCAATCACAATAATAATAATCAAGAAGACCTAAAACACACACACACAATACACACACACACATACACACACACACATTGGAAACACTTAACACACACACACACACACACACACTCACACACACACACACACACGCACACACACACACATGCCCACACTTTTTTTCGCTTTGGAAACATTTATAATAGTCAGAATTCTGATCGCTACTTTGTTAATCACGCTTACTCATTCTATGTGACTATTTGTACCCATGTTTTATACGTTTTTAGGGTTCCGTACCTTAAGAGGAAAAAATGAAACCCTTATATGATAGAATCACTAGTGTGTATGTCTGTCTGTCCGACAATTCCCCCCCCCCTTATCTCCGGAACACGAACTTTGAAAAAATGCAGAAATAGGGTAGATTTTCAATTAATATTGGACATATATTTTTTTATTTTTTCACGTAAAAAATAAATTAAGACGATGCAGTGCTTTGAAAAGTTGCGCGACGTCACAGTTTGGTACATTTTTTACCAGAAAGTGACGTCACCAGCAACCAACTCACGATCTTTGACATGTTTTGTTCTCGTCAATTTTTATTAATTTGATAAAACAAAAAACACGTATCCAATATTTTTCGATGGTCTAACAGACGGACTAAACAGAATCATATTTTAGTTCAACACTTATAGATAACAGGAAAACCTATAGGAAGTCTATGGTGCTAAAATAACATGGAAAATCTCTCAATATCTAGTACAATAGTACGGAACCCTTCATGTACAAGTCCGACTTGCACTTGGCCAGTTCTTTTCTGTAAACAGAGCTTTCTTGTACACAAAGCAGAAGACTATAATTCACGAACGAAGCTTCAGGAAAGCTTCTTCAGCTCTAGTTACCATAACATACAGAGTTCCTTTTCTCCACATGTTCTAGTCTAAAGAGTATACAAGTCCCCGTCGAGGGTGCGGGTTGTTCGAAAGAGATACCGCGGCCTCAATACAAAAGGCTAAGAAGGAAGGTTTTTATTCAGCAGAAGTCTGACACTCCCTTCCGCTCTGCCCAGAGCGGGAGAGGTTATTTGATGATTTCCTAAACCCCAAAATAAAAAAAAAATACCATAATGTATTGTTTTATTTCCATTTTATTAATTGTCCTTGCGTGTGGAGCAAACAGTTTAGCTTTTAGTAAAGTGCTTGTTAAAAATAACCAAAAACGTGTTACAATAAAAAGATTTATATAAAGTACTTATAATAATTTCCTGCCCAAACTATCTCCGAAGTAGATCAGATGCGAGTGGGTAACGGTAGCTCGTGCATTCCTTGTTCATAACGCGATAACGGAAGCCTTCGCCTCGATGATGAGATTGCATTTATCAATATGAAGGTGGATTTACCGTTTTTGTTTGCGATACAATTATTTTATTGATAACCTTTGAGATTGTAGGCAATTAAAATGGAGTCGCAAGCGCTACTGTTGAGCGTAAGGTTTAGACTTTAATTCCAAGGTAGGATGCCTACGTGTTTTTCAGTAAGATCCCGGAGTATGGACTTGTACCAGACTGATAGTCATAGTTACCTTATCTGGTGAAACGAACCCGTTTACTCTAGACATACCTAGCTCTACCTAATCCCTAACGGAAGAAACATGTTGAATTCCATTTCGGTCCTCACATATTTTTGGTCCTTCAGCTTACAAGAAACTTTTACTTATTTTGTTCTGCTAGTAATCGTTAGGTTTCAAACTCTGTCAAATACCTTAGTTCCTCTTTCTTGATTTAGTATAAGATTTGATAGGATTGGTTTTGTATTTCTTATATTTTACTATCGGTCTCACAGTCAGATACATATTTACATTTCCGTACACCAACAAGTAGCAGCAATGCAATAGTTCATGAGATACTAACACAATGGGTAAATTACTGTGATCTGTTTTAACTTTATTTGTATACTTACAATAAGTGTAATCACACGTATCGTGAGGCACAAAGGAGAAACAAAGTAAGTTCTATACATTAAAAACGTTGTACACCTTTACTGGAAGGCTGAATTTTATGGTGCAAGACCATTTAAATTGTTGTCCCTAAGGTACAACAGGCCGTTGTAATTAAACGCCATAGACTATAGAGTAGCCAAGAGAACCATTTTCATATTTTAGTATGTACCTACTGGCAAAAACTCGTTGTCTCACATGTGTAAGTAAGTTCAGTAACATTTGTTTGAATGTAAACTAGTAACCTACTAAACGAAAACACACATTCCGTGCTAAGATCCCTAAGATGATAAGAAAAACTTGGTTCCATGATGACCTGCGGATCCGAGGACTTTAAAACTTTTTATAACATTCATCTGGGTCACCGTGGTGGAATATATTTTTTTCCCTCCCTCTCATATAGAGGAGGCTTGTGTATCAGCAGTGGGAACATAATAGGCTAATTAAGCTATGCTCATGATAAAAATGCCATAACTTTAAAAAAATTGGGTGCTCAACATCGTAAATAACCTCATTAATATTCTTAAATTTGTAACATTCCGCATTTATGTTGGACTAAAATGGTTTTTCTTATTGTGGACCTGAATGAAAGGTTGGTTTTTCCATCTTGCACAAACAAATTAGCACTAATTACACCACGGTGTACCTCATCGAATTAAAGTTAATACAAATCGACACCGATTCAGAATCACGTTAATTGCGTGAAGTGTCACTTTGGTTAGATAAACACTAAGTAAATACCGTTTTATTTACTGTTATACTTTTGTAGTAACGGCCGGAATTACTTCCAGAGATAATAATGCAGTTATTTACTGTTCAATGTTTCATGTTGTACGACAACAGTTGCATTTAAACAAATGTTTTAAATTGTTGTCCTAGTTTTTTTTTTACTTTTACTTCGATGTTGGTACTTGCATGTCACTTTTAACTCAACCAAATGCTTCCCTTTCTCCTTACAAGGCTCTCTATCGTGTGCGATATATGTTCATAGTTTCTATTGCATGGACATTATCTTTCTGAACGATTCAAGCCGATTTTGCGCCTATAAGCGTGTTTACTCTCAAAGTGAGGTTTTGTGGACGGTTTTCACTAATGTTTCCATATAAACGATGTTAAATATCATCTTCATATTGTTCTCCTTATTAGGAAGCGAATCATAGTCAGCAACACAACACAGAAATCTTCTCATCTCTTCCAATCTCTCAAATGTTTCTCTAAGATCCGCAAGCTTTATTGAGAGAAACTCTACACTTCAACAATCATTCCGCATATCATTGGAACACATCAAAAGTTAATGTAAAGCGAAAGCCGACGTGGATCGGTTCAGCATCGACACTAATCCACATTGGATCGTTATTCTGATAAAAATGTAAAACAATGGCGTCCGTTCCATTCGCCGCCATTCTTGCGCAGGTATCGTTGCGCGTACGCTAGGAAACTATCCTGCATTGCGAAACAAGTGCTGTAAATTATATTAATTGTACCTTTTTAAAAACAAAAATAGATGATAGGGATCTTCAGTAAGCCTTGGATCTTAGTTGCGTAAATTCTACAATCTACAATAGTGTTAACGAACAATTAAAACTGAATGCAGTAAACGTTTAGTTTAATGCATCAGTTAGGTGTTCAGGTCTGATGAACAGTTAAGAATGTTGGAAATAGCTATGTCGTACAAGGTGAAATAGTATTCACTAGGAATAGCGGCATCCATACGGTGTCATGATACACTTTTGCATATTGCTGATAACATCGTGTCATATGAAACTATAATTTATAACAGCTATTTCTTAATATTTCTGTATGTGATTTACTACCATATGATAAGAAATAGCCTTACTACAACGCAAGCTTGACTAAACCGAAAAAAATGATGCAGAAAATGAAGAGGGAGGATTTGACCAGCTTTGTTAGACAGGCTAGCTACTGGAACTATAAGCGATAATAACTTTTAGATTTATTATTACAGTAGATGATAAAAACACATAGTTTAATAATGAAAATGTTACGAGAACCGAAACTACAGTATGACATTCAAACATGCGCGTATCAATGAGTGAACGAAACAATGTGTGAACCCAATGAGTGAATGAAAGAAAAGTTGCTTCACTCGTCCATAACCTCACTTCAATATTGGCGGTCATTGTACAAAACTAAAGTGGAGTAACGCTAACGTTAATAAATGATATTGAATTACTTAACCGGCGTTATGGTCCATTGTTAGTAATTCAGTTACAAACGTGCGAAAATTTGTTTCTACTGAGGTAAAGCTACATCGGAAACTAAACAAGAATTGGGCGAGAGATATATTTTTCTAGTTTTGGTGTTACAGGGTTTTCATCAGGAATTTCTCATTAGCAGCCACGGAGTCTGGATTTATGCCCGGTTGATGGCAATAGGCTCGCCCACTATTACATGGGGCTTAAATATAACCGGCGAAATGTGGGTGTACTATTAGGTACACCTCTGCCTAACCCTTCGGGGATTACAGGCGTGATGTTATGCTCTTAGAAAAGTTGGTATAAATTTAAATGAACAGAGTTTTATTTTACTAGTAATGGGGAATATCCATAACGTCTGGCTGGGGAAAATCTGTAACTGAGTCTGCCGGCGGTGGATGATTTTCTTGTGTTATCTGGGGGCACGGCACTGACCCCGCCAAATCGAGCAATATGTATTGTACAAAAAAAGCCATGAAAAACATGTAATAGTTCTTCAAACAGTTTCCCGTATATCTCATATGGATTCCAATTTCCTCATTATGGTAGAAAAAAACACTAGTTCTCCGGCATTTCCACATCACAAGAACAAAAGGTTCGTCTAACTAAATTTCTATTACTCAAAATTTAGGTTTCCGTACCTCAGGAATTAAAACACTGCTCAGAAAATTAATCTGTCCCTTAGCTCGTGGCTTAATAATAACTGCCACTCGGGTTGATCTTTAAGTTTAGCCATGTTTGCCTAGGTTGGTCCGTGGATGGGTGACCACCCATTACATACCGAGTTTCCTCCTTACCTCGGAAAGCACGTTAAACCGTTGGTCCCAGCTGTCATAATAGATCTTTAGCAGTCGTTACAGTAGACAGTGGCTTGAAAGTCTGACAACCAGTATTACTCAGTACTAACTGGATTCTACCTCCATATTTCCAGAAAAAAAAATCTAAAACAGTTACAAACTAACCGTTGTACACTAGCCTTAAGCTCGGAGACAAACTGCGATCGTTCAGCGATGTACATTATATACTGTGAGAACCATCTTATTATTAGGCGCTATTTGGCCCTCCCCGCTATAAATCCCGTTCGCTTATATGTAAATTACGGGTATTGTGGAAGAAAATGTGATAGCAATTTAGACAATCATTTTCGTATATCGGTTTCCTTAAATCTTCTTAGTGGTGTGATATAGACCGGCTTTAGTTACTAGATGTTAATCTTTTTGTACTGTTATCTTTTTGGGGAAATATATGGATATTGATTTTAGTAAAAAGACACGTCCATTAGAAGCTGAATGTACGATAGTAGATACATTCACTCACGATTCCAAGATGTGGGTTCGATACATAACATAACATCACGCCTGCAATCTCCGAAGGGTTAGGTTAGGTTGTAAGTAGCAACTAATAGTACACCCACATTTTGCCAGTTTTATTTAAGTAACATGTTATTACATAGGACTTTAACATAACTGGTTAATAACTGGCTTAGGGCGAGCATATCGGTGGCAATAGGTTCTTCTATATTACATGGGTTGGGACTATTCAATGACAACCGATCAGATCCAGACTCCGTGGCTGAGAAATTGCTGTTGGATACACTGAATCAAAAATTTTCTGGCCCCGGAATGAAACCCCGGATCTCTTGCTCAGCAGTCGCGCTCCAACCAATGAGGCAGTTCGACACAATAAACAGAAATACTATATTAAAGACCTTCCAGTCTACTGAGAAACTACAACATATCTTTAAAAAAAAAACATACAGACGAATTGAGAACCTCCTCCTTTTTGGAAGTCGGTTAAAAATATTCTTATAAAAACCACAAGACCACACGTTGCAATAATCCATTACTAGAAAATAACATCCATTTTTAAAATCCGCTTTAGTTGAAACAAGAAAACTTCCAATGTAGAAAGTGAACCTCAACATTGATCAGCTTTTATTAAAAACATTTTAGCTACCAAAACACCGGTTTCTACCGCCAGAATAAACCGGTCAACGAATTAAAATTCTGTATTCTTTGTTTACGTATTTTTTATAATTGTGTAATGAACCGTAAAACTGGTTCCGTTTTCACAAAACGTTTGAATTTTGTACTATTACCAACAAATTAGAGAGTACCGGATGTGAGTGACGTGTTTATATCGGTCCCTCTTTCCGTTTTGGACATTATATGATGTTGAATATCAATTTGATACCTGTCATTTTAAATTTATGATATAGGTCTGACTCTGTTTGATGATTCATGATGATATTTATATATGTACCTTTTCGTAATGTGAATAAAAATGATGTGAATAAACCTTTTGATGTCAAATTGTGGGCGCTTCTTACCGCTAGTGCCAATTTAAATACTTCTTGCCAGAAAACATATCTGAATTAAAAGTGATATGAACTTGCATATACTCAGATAAATGATAGTCAGGACCAAGTTCCCATTAAAATCGTACTATATAGACCTACTCGCGGAGATTAACCATCGGCACGAGAGATTATAAAGGTACATAGTGCACAAGTGTCTGCGCAGGCACAGGTGCACTCTCTGTTCTATTACTGTCATAGTCCAATGGGACGGCAAACCGATACAACTGGAGAGACATCAGGCGCAGGATCAACGGTTTAACGTGCTTTCAGAGACGGCTAAAATCGTACGATATAGTAGCAAAGAGCCAACTGGATGCTGTCAGATACTACAAAGGTAACATGTCAAACTTTTAGGCGTCACTGAGAAGAAATAACATCGAACACCTTTGTCATTATTGATTGACTGATGACGTTTCGTTAATATCTGCACATCAATCTGCCGAGTCTTCAAGGTCAGTAGTCCAAGATTATAGTAGCTTGGTCCATGACGCAATGATGCCATCATCCCACGTCGCAAGATGTCAATGCCACCGCTAATGAACGCATGCGCATCTCGGCTTAATGATTACTACAGCACACTTGGATAAATCTGTAATCCAAGTTTTTTTGGTGTCGTGCGAATGGAATGGACGATTACACAATAATAAGTGCCAGGAAATGTATGATAGTTTTTTTTTTTGGACCTGTTAGTCCTTATTGGTGGGTTTCTGCAGAAAGAACAGGTGCGTGGTAGGTACTCGTAACCGGTGTGCGTGTATGACCAGATATAAACGTGGAGGATGCAAAAGTAGTAGAAGGATCATAGCAGGTGGCCTTCTGTGGCTTCTGCCTACTCCCATGAGAAAAAGCATGAGTTCACTTCATATAGGTATGTATGTTAATGTTAGTCCTTTTTTACGCGTCGTCTTTATGTTTGAGTATTAAAGTAGTCATTTTTAGTAAGTGATTTTTTCGTGATCTTTGACGAAAGCTGATATCCTGGAATTCATGAGGTTATTAGTTTTCTCCGAAGCATTCCACTGGATGCAAGAAACACAAACCGGGCGAAGTGGCGAAGCATGTGGGGTATATACAGTATTGTGTTATATGTACATACAGTACTTATTGAACGTCTATCAGCTGCCTATGATGTACCCCGGGACATAGTAAAGGTCCAGAGTACTGTCTCATCCTCACATCATTCTTTTATCCAACTTATGTGCAATATTTCAGTCTAACCAGATGCTGTACAAATTCTGCATGTTCCTCGACTACAATTTTAAATTATGAATTATTTATTAACAGCCAGATACGATCATCGATTGCAGTCACCTACATGCGCGACCTCGGATGCGCAAAATAATAAATTGCTCTCAAACAATGGTGTTGCGCAAGAGTACGCACCATTGGACTGCATGCGCCGATGTGGTCGCCTTCACGGCTATTGATGATTTGTAGGACATGGCTGATAATTATTATGGCGACATTTCTATGTAAAACTGAAAAGGTACAGTCAACACAAGGCATATCAAGCTACCCGAAACTATTAAAGTTTCTCAATCAACCTTTTAGTTAATGCTATAACAAAAATCTATTAAAGAACATACATACATACATACATAAACTCACGCCCTTTTCCCATGGAGGCAGAAACCACAGAACGCCACTTGCTACGATCCTTACATACTCCTTTTGCCTCGTCCACATTCATACATCTGGTCATACACGCACACCGGTTACGAGTACTACGCACCTGTCCTTTCAGAAGAACTGCACCAATAAGATCAGTGTATGTCCTTCTAGGGCGTCCCCTCCCGGCATTACCTCTCACATCTGCCTTGTAAATACCTTTTGTTAATCGACTTTCTATTAAAGAAATTGGACAAATTGTAGTTGCTTGATTTTCTGGGTGTCTGTACTTTTTAAAGGGAGATATTTGTGAGACCCCAATGACACTTGAATTCATTTCAGATCTTTGTAAAGCCAGTTACTGAAATCGAGATTAACAAGCTCAAAAATTCATAATAGTGAAACGGTTCAAATAGAGATGGAATCTGAAAAATGATGACAGGACCTGAGTTAATCAAGGTGGCGAAAAGAGCTTTCTTTAAAGTTAGAAGAGAAAAAATGCCTTCACAGCTAAGTTTTCACAAGATAAAGATGTTTCTAAAGTCTAGAATGGACACTTCAATAGGCAGTCACAAAAAATCTTTCAAGGCCGAATACTGCCGATTATTTCCATTATTCAATATGTGGGTTACCTTGTCTGACTTAATTCGGAATGGTATGCGATACACTTTAATAATGAATGGTAGGTCGAGCTTTAACTGAACAATACCCGTCATTGGTGACTCATTAGGTTTTCTCAGATCTGAATCTTCAAAAACGGAAACCTGCGGTTATTTCGTTATTCATAATACCTAATGATGTTCATACCTAAATATATTATCTTTCGAACAACCTGCAGCCTCGAAGGGCATAGGTCCTTGCCCCTTCAATGTTGCTGACATCTCTTTGAGGCGCGCGTGGAACTCGAACGCGCTGTCGAACAGCCTGTCGTCATCATAAGACGGACGGGCGATGAGCTAGACATGACTCTGCCCTGCGGTGTAAATGTGGTGTTGCCCGACAAACGATGGGACACTTGATATCGTGTCCTTCCTGTCCTGTTGCCCGCACATCAAACGAGTTGATGGACGGTACGGAAACGCATTGCCAAATGGGCGACTCAATTTTAATTGTCATCAACGCGCTAAGAAGAAGATGGTCCTTTATTTCGAGAATTTATTCCTGAAGGTCTTTATGTAATATATTAATATTAAACCTAGAAAAGAAATCGCGATGTTTCGTCAAATCGTAAAACCATGAGAAGCAGGGGCGAGTCGCTAGCAATAATGTAAGAATATCCTTTTGAAAAATGAAGTACCTATATCTATAATAATATATCTGCCTACATAGGCTACATTCCGCAACATACACACTTATACACAATGTAGGTTACCGCCTGTATGTATACCTACTTAACCATAGTTACACTAACGCATAAGATACGACGGCACAATAGGAAACATGCTTTGCTAAGCAGGCCAATGACTCGCTTTATCATGTCAACGTGAAGATCAGGCGCCAACAGTAAGGGAATACTCATACTTGTCAAGAATTATTCGCAACTTAGTAATTATGGGACGGTTTTCTAACTTTCTTTGAGAAAGCCGATTCTGAGGAATTAATCTTTGCATGGGGCTTCTTTACATGTAATTGATTTTACAACATATCTTACTACAATGGTGAGTTGATGACATTAGACAAGCTTATCGGCTGTTATTACAATCCCGTCACAATATTCCTAAGCCACTGCAACTCCTTAAAGCCTGAATTAACAGTGGCGACCACCGGATAAGCACCAAGACAATGATGCTCGAAGGAGTCCCAGAGAAACTATTTGACTATCTTAGATCGAGTAACGAAATTAATCAGAAAAGAATAGCGAAGGAATAGGAAACATATCGGCTGTTTTTATGGCTGTCTGATCGCCCCAAGATAAAGAAAAGAAAGTGTAAGGACTAAACTGGTACAAACATAGATCTATAGATAAACTGAAGCCTTTTCCCATGAGCTTAGTTAGACAGAAGTGATCAGTGACATATCCAGCTACACATTTCCAGTATAACAAGGCCTCGCTTTGTTTACATTTATGAAAGATCCGCATAAACTAGTTTTGTATAACATGTATTTTGCTTGAACTAAACAACCAATGTTGTGCGTACTACGCACCTGACGAAAACTTTTTATCAAGATGATAATGTATTGTGTAATGTATAAAATGTATTACATGACAAACGGTTAAAGACACTTAAAGACTTCAATCATGCCTTCTAACTTCTTAATTATTGCTGAATTGCTGCCAAGTGTGGGTTAGCCTTAAGTCAATAAACACGACAGCTCGTCACGACATTCGCATAATTATAACGACGGTAATTGTAAACCCTTCGTGCTCACGATCAACGAGTTGAGTCAAACACTTTCCTTATTTGAAAGAAAAGCATCCGTTTTAGCTGTTTAAATTCGTTACTGAATAATAGATTAAATGTGCTTTGTGGTATTTACAAACTTAAAAATAGAAGCATTTATTGCAAG
This sequence comes from Diarsia brunnea, assembly GCA_949774965.1. Taxonomy (NCBI): domain Eukaryota; kingdom Metazoa; phylum Arthropoda; class Insecta; order Lepidoptera; family Noctuidae; genus Diarsia; species Diarsia brunnea. Next base: position 17,160,072 of record OX459001.1, read on the forward strand.
AAGACCATTTACAGGCATTTGTGAGTATAAAATCAAAAGGTGAAAAAAAAACTTTTGGCTCTTTGTCTCCACCATGTTAAAATACAGACAGGGAAGTAGACTTGTGTTGTTGTAGGTACTTGTAGTGTACCTACTATTTTAAATAGTACTGCCATTGCCGCCAAAAAATATTACCACTACCGGGAGCAGCTTTAGTTCCTTCAGTAACGAACGACAGTTTTCGATAGACAACTTCTATCAAAAACAGCAGCATAAACGAATTTATAAACATAATAATATTTATACTTCTGTTAAACTACAAATAGCTGAGCTCAATACCATAAAGGACGCTTTCTTCTCTACCTTGGAAAGCTGGTTAATCCGGTCCGTCCCAGTCAAGTTTATGTTATTATAATTTATTATACTATCCGTATATATTATATACGGATCTGACCCGAGCTAAGCTTGTTGGCCATAGAAAATGTATAACTTTAAAAATAGTGAAAGATATCTGATATTTAATTTTAACCATTTTAGGAAAGGGTATAATAAGGGTAAATATACCTTTAACTTGTTTTTCTTGTCATTTTGATCAATCAATTTTGCTTTGAGTTATTTGGTTTGATATACAGAATGCTGAATCAAAAACGTTTTCTCTAGATGCGCTCATTGAAATTTCTAAAACTTCAGCTAGTTTAATACATTTTAATTAACGAACTGCGTATCTCGATAATGGACATCCAAACATGTTTAGAGGCGACAAAGTAAGCCTATTTCTTGCAAAATCGATTAAACTAGCACCAAAAATGCTAACATGCTGTCACAAATAAAAACCATTTAAGTCCGACAAAGGACATAGTTAATAGGATTATAACCTTTTTGAGGAGTCTAAAAAAAGGACCAATATTTTGGCTTAATCTTCAAACTTGAAGGACCAAGGACCGCCTACGTGCTATTAGCCACATACCACACTAAACTCTAACGAAAGGAAATACCAATCAGCAGTAACGTTTGGAAATTTTCAAAACAAATCGCTGTTTGTTTCCTAACACTGCAATCGCGGAGATGCTTAACAAATCTCAAAGTGCAGTGTATCGTAGTTTACGTAACGCGACGCGGACGGTAATGGTAGGTTGGTAATGGTTACCGGGACTGTAACCATGATTGCAGGTGTCTTTATGGACAACCACACATCACGCTGACGGGTTGCGCATGCGCATGGACAGGCTATCGGTAAAGAAAGTATGGACTGTTATGTGTGTGATAGATGTGTGACAAGGATGTGGTATGGATTTGTTTGGAGTAAACTTGAATTGACAAATAATGGAGGCCTTTGCCCAAGTGGGGCAGAATATACTAATAAAAAGAAATTAAATCTTGGAATTGATTTTGACGGTTGTGTAGGCAGAAACTTAAAAGATACAACAAGAGCAACCACTAAAAAGTAAATTGTTCAATAAGATTAGAGACAGGAAAGAAAGATTCATCTTTTTTGTAGCGGTATTCCTGCAATTCTGATAAAGCCTAACATAGAGTAGGTTAAGTGTCTTTAGAAACATGGAAATGCACTCAAGCCTACACGAATCTGAACCAGAATCTTATCTTTAAAGAGACACAATTCCTGTTTGATAAATTATTCTTAAAGGGCCCTATTGGCATTTTAAAACCCGATACTAAAACTAGTCATTATCTGCTTTTTCCTAAAAATGTTGGGGCAGCCGGCCCCAAAATTTTTGGGAACAAGCAGTCTAACCGGATGCAGTTGAATACCCAGTATTTTACATGGAGCGACTGCCTATCTGCCCTCCATAACCCAGTTAGTACTGGGTAATACGATACCCCTTGGTAAGACTAGTTGTCAGACTGTCCGGCCAGTGACCTGTGACCTGTCAATAAAAGATGTAGACATTATGACATTACAGCCGGGACTAACGGTTATACTTCTCAAACTAGTACATTCATATTAGCCATTTAAAGTCAGTTAAAGTAAACCTCGTTGGTGTAGTGGTCGCAGGTGCTGCGTATAATCCTGGGTCCTGGGTTCAATTATTTTTTTTTTCGATTCCGAATTTCTCATTTGCAGGTTGGTGTCTGAATTTATGCCCGGTGGTGGCAATAGGCTCAAATCAAATCAAATCAAATCAAATAATTTATTCGCATAATATGGGTAAATAGATGATACATAATGCATTACATAATACAACAAAAAAGATCCTCATATTAACCATTTCTGGTATGCAAAATTTAAAACTTAAAATAAAAGTTTAAAAAATAATGAATTGGGTACCTATCAAATACATAGGTACACATTTACATTTTGAACTACATACTAAATTAACTAGTTATTATTGCACTGATAGGAACATTGTAAGGCGCTACACTAATTTTCTATTCTTATAACTAAGGTATTCCTGGGTCGTGTAGAAACATTTATTGACTAACCAGGCGTACAGTTTTTTCCGGAATAAAGGTATAGATCTAAGGTCTTTTAGTTCACTAGGTAATTTGTTAAATAATTTAATTGACATAGGGTAACAATTTCTTCTAAACAGATCAGTTTTTATGTTCGGCAAGGGAAAACTATTAGGATATCGGGTATTAAAATTACAATAATCACCAAAGGATTTGTATAGATACTGGTGTGTTTTGACGAAATTACAAGATTCAAATATATACATGGACGGTGCTGTTAGTAAATTTAGCTTTTGGAACAATGGTTTGCATGAAGCCTCCTCGCCCCCTGTTCTCTGGCACTGGCAAAATGTGGGTGTACTATTACGTATACTTCTGCGTAACCCTTCGGGAATTACAGGCATGATGTTATGTTAAAGTAAGCCACAGTTAACGTAAACGAGACGTGCAATATGGGCATAGTTTTAGTAATAAATAATAGCTGCGCACACTGTGCTAGTTAACTCATTAGATAATAGACGTGGAGCGAGCGACCTCATTGCTCAAGAAAACGAGCATCCATACTAATATTGTAAATGTGCAAGTTATTCTGTGTGCCTGTTTATCTGTTACGTTTTAGTCGTAACAGCTGAACGAATTGCGATGAAATTGGCTCTCAGGTAGAGCATGACCTAGGTTTTTGACAAAGGATATGACAGTGTTGTTCAGTTTTTCCATTCAGAATTTCTCAGTAGCAGTCACGGAGTCTAGATATGCGCTCAGTTGGTGGCAATAGGCTGGTCCTCTATTAGATGGGACTTAATCATAGCTGGCGAAATGTGGGTGTACTATTAGGTACACCTCTGCGTTAGGCCTTTGGGGATTATAACTATTTCTATCGGTGTTTTAGTTTGCCTGTCTGTGATCTTACACTTTACTTACTTTCAACTCGATAGTAGGTGTCCGTGATTCAAATTGTTCTATACAAGCATAACCACGCACAAAAGCCAGTATCACTATAATTAACTGAACGCAAATTATACGAAGGTAAGCATATAAATGCATGAAGTTTTGCCCTAGGTAATTATGTTGTCAAATGCAAATAATGTCAGTGAACTTAGTATTACTGTTTTATTCGCTGAATGTACGAGTATGTTTGGTATGTTGTTCGTAGCGCCCATTCTTTTTATTCGTGATAATAGAGTGTTGGATTTGATTATTTTTTCAGAGTGTTTCCCTTCGTATTGTTTTAAGAAAGAACTTGGTGATTTATTTATTATTATATTTACAATTTTTATATGCATGAACTCAGGTTTTTTCTCAACGGGGCAAGAAACTACAGAATACCATCTGCTGCGATCCATACACACGTAGGTTGTCCTTTTACATCATACATCTGAGGGACTAAAATAGCCGCTTTAGCGAGTAGAATCATAATAGAATAATATTATGAATGACCTACCTCATAATTCGTAAAATGGTTACAACTCATAATTTAACTGCATCCGTGCTAGAGCGGCCATTTGAGCCCCCCTCGTCATACACCTTCGCCTGCGTTTGCGGCTACTACGTGATACCAAATTTTTACACTGGTAATATAAACCTATCGTACATCGTGAAAAATCGGTTCAACAATTCTAACGCGTGGCAAACCTGACCAAATACTTCCAATCTTTACGTCCAACAGTTGAAAATTATAAGAAATATTAACACACAGTCATGGTCTGTTGCGGGGGCAACTACATTTAATTAGCTTTGGCTTACGCTGTTCTAAACAGACCGAAGAATAAGATCTAAATATTAATTTTACGAATTAACTAATTTTATGAGGCCAGCCTCTGTTAATAGTGTGGTAACATGCAGACGGTCCAAATACCTCCGTTATTTAATTTTCTTTGGTAGTTCGAATACCACGTTATAATCCTACTTGTTACGTAAACTATTCTTTCAGTTTTACGCCATCACCAGCATCACCTATTTCCAAATTCAAAGCATCGCATATTATTATGGACCATAATAACCGGGAATTGGGAAACCACCAGTTTTAAAATATTTTACACGATTCGTTTTACTCATACGCTCTTTTAATCTTCATAAGATTGAGGTTACTCTGCAGAAGTAGGGCGTCGAAAAAGATTAAAGCAATAATCTAGGTCTACACTAGGTATTATTAAAATTGATAAACACCTTCTAATCGTTTTCAAATGGCTCATAAAAAGGCCAAATTTTTCCTCAATTATTTTGCATCAAAATCGACCGTCAAATTACGTACGCAGCGATTCTTAAAAATGTTAAACACTACAAAAAGAGGAACTGAACGCAATTCTCTGAATGAATCATCAAATACCTTTTGTAGCTGGTCAAACTTTGCATCCGTAACACTAACCTCCAACCTCGGTAGATTTAAGATTAACTTTTAGGCTTCCATTTAACTTTTCAAGGCCTTCAAAGAGTTTTTGTTACTGTTAACTATTTGTGGTTATAAATGGGTGCACTTTAACACTTTCTTCTTCGGCTAGGGCCAAATCAAAATATAGCCAACAAATTGCGAGGTCCACCTTTTTGAAATTCTGATAGTGATTAGGTTTCTCTTAATCTCATATTCTATAGTCAACATGTCAGGTCATTGTATTTTATCATATTTATGTTAGTCTGTAAGGTATTTATCTATGGGCCTTGTTGCCTGAAAATAAATGGACTATTATTATTATTATTATTATTATTGATATAGTTGATATTCTTTCATGAAGTTAGCTTAGTATTAATCATCGACAGTAATATCAAGTGAAGTCGACCAGCTGGGCAAAATTTTTAGCTAACTTTCAAAACTAACTTACTTTTTTTACCCCAAGGGTAAGACCCGTCGGGGCTGCGGGTTGTTCGAATATATAGATGCCGCGACCTCGACACAAAGGCTAAGAAGGAACATGGGTGGTTTTTAGTCAGTAGAAGTCTGACACTCCCTACCGCTCTGCCCGCGAGTGGGAGGAGTCATTTTATGATTTGCCCCTATCCAAAAAAAAAAATTTGGTGAACACAGGGATGTACTAGGACCTAGTACATCCCTGTGTTCACCAAATTTTTTTTTTGGGTGGGTGTGCTATCCACCTATCACCACCTACCAACCTAGTTACTAGGTCACATTTCACAATGAGGGCGAGCCTGTTGCCATTAACACGGTACTCACAACTCCAAACACCTGTAACAGCTGTTACTAGCAAATTTCTGGTGGATAAACCCAATATGTCTTCCTTGTCGTTGGACCTCGTAGGTACCAACTCAGCACAACCAACGCAGCAGATCAAAAAACTAGTAAGTTTTATGCAATGGAAGATTAATATCGATGATGAGGTCAGTGATTTGTCTCTGACATGACAGCTACGATACGCCAGTCTGCAACACATTGACTCACCTCGGACTGGCTCCGGCTAAAGTTCGTTAACACCGACCATTGTTTCACGAACATTTTCGACGAATCATGAGAAAAGTTTAGAATAAATTAAGTTATGATAGGAGGTAATTTTGGTGTGATTGAAGGTTAGATTTTCCGAGAGGAGTGCTTATTTGTATCAGAATAATTTAAATGCTTTTTCGGAAGGTTTTGAATGTGGAAGTTTACTTAAACGTTAGAACACATGCACAACAGTGTCTACATCCGTCACCATCCTTTGTTTTGGGAAATTCGCGCTCTGGAAGCGGAAGGGAGTGCCAGTCTTGTATTGACTAAAAGCCACCCATGTTCCTTCTTAGCCCTTTGTATTCCGGGACCGCGGAATCTCTTTCGAACAGTCCCGTAGCCCCGGCAGGTCTGGCTGAAGTACTACTTGCCGCAATCATGGTTGATTCAATAAACGGAAGACCCCATAGACTCAAAAACTGCTGAATAAATATTTGAATGCCACTAGGACAATAGAAAAAGAATTTTCACTTCTAAATAATCCAGAATAGTAGGACAGGCATTTTTTCTCTTGGAACAAAGCAATTTTGTAAATATCTAGCAGCAATTAATGCTCGTGTAGAATCGATTTGAGAGAAATAATCCGCGACTTTAACGCCTCATTGAGGACTCAGAGTGGCCTCGTTGGAAACTGTGGTCGGATCTTTTTGTTAAGAAAATTATGGCTAGTATATTAATTCACTGAAGTCGAAACAAAATGATAACAGTAACTATTTTGTCGAGGGTCTTGGAACAGGTCAGTTGGAACAAAAAACACGTGAGATTTTTTATGAGTACAATGAGATAGTCTGCAAAAAATACTGATTGATTATTACTTAGTTATCGAACAAGAAAATAATGTTGCAAAAAATGAATATTTCGATATGGTGGCCTGTAGCTGATTCGAACCTTTAACCAACAACGACAGTGCTAGATCTTTTGCACTGAGCAGCAAAATAACGCCTACGATGTCACCTATTTCTCGATCAACAATTAATTTCGATTAATAATCTTAACAGAAACAAAGTTCCAAACGACGGACCACACAACAAAAAACGTCTATAAAGTCTAAAAAGTTTAATAGTTTCATCATTTTCATTGAACTTACCGGTATCACGTTCCAACGGGACTCCGGTGGAACACACTTCAAACCCAACACTGAATCACTAAACACTAAACCCAAACCCGACAACACTAAACTCACAAAAACATAAATAACATTTAATTTTCATATGTTATTTCAGTTGCTATATCGTTTTATTTTCGTTCGTTTCGATAACAGACCTCGTTTGAATATTAGTTTGTTATTTTAGCGAGTAAAACCAACTCCAGCGGCTATACGACTGTACGGAGTCGTACTGAGTCAGTGACACTGCGCAAGTCGCCCCTTCTCTGTCTAACCCCGCCTAACTTAGGTAAAAAGAACGAGACGACTAATCATTGGAATGCATCAACATAAAGAAGGTAGTACTGCGTGGGTGTCTCGCCTTCAAATCAGGTTTTGCGGCAAGAGCGAAAGGGACGGAGATGGCGTTTAGCCTTTCTGAGGTTCACGGTGAGTATGGATGGCAACCATGCGTAGAAATTATGTGGAAAAATGAGGCTTTCATCGTTAAGGCGATGCAGTTTCTGAAGCAGCACATCACTGCTGCAAAAATACTATTGAATTGTAACTGCAAAAAATGGAAAGAGAAGAGGGGACGATAGTAGGTGAAATACAGTTTCGACAGACTGGTGGCAATGACAAGGGATCCGAAATGTCCAAGATGGGATGAGATGAGATAAGACAAGTCGCGATCCACAAGATATGGGTCCCTAGCCCTACCATGACGTTTTAAAGCAGTCTTGTTGTTTTCTTATTCCAGTGCGGAAAAGAGATGGCGCTAGAGACCCTGTATAGCTATGGCATTGGACATCCTGTATAGCTATGGCACTAGACATCCTGTATAACTCGCTTTTCCATACTGAAATAAGAATAAGACAAGACTGCTTTAAGATCATGGTACCAAGACATGGTTCGAAGACAGTTTTATGTCTTATGTACAAATCCAATGAGTTCAGTCTTGTTTATCAGGGTTCATAGCATTACTTATAAGCGATGAATGTAGACATGCTCAAATTATTATGTTGTTTCAAATTAGGTGTCCTCTTCACCATACTAGCAAAGTAAAGAAAAGTGGAAACCACAACAGCCCAGCTTTGTTCAATCTCTTCGCCTTAAAAGCAAAGTTATACAGAAGTAAAGCCTATGATGATATCTACAAGGTTCATTTTCCATGTAACAGCAACTCGTTCTAAAAATCAAGTGCATCCATAGCAATGAAGTAAGCTACAGGTAAGTCTGGCAACGTTGCTAACTGTCACGTTCAGTTTGAAGTTAACCGCAGTTGGTTTAGTGTGCTGCATCTTGTTGACGCGGAGGCTGTGTCGCTCTGAGATGCATTTGTTGTGTTTTTTTTACAATATTTAATGTTTTGATTGAATTTTTTTGGAAGAAATAAGTTTTAAATATGATTGGAAGTGACTACACGTTGGAGCTGTGTAATGTTTTTCATTCGGGACAGGTTTGTTGAGCGTTTGTTTGTGTGTGTTTAAAACAGTTGCAACACTGTGTAAAGTTGACCTAGAATTACTGAGTTATCATTGTTAGAACTTTGTATTTGTTGGTACCTTTTATTGGGGTGTTTAAAAGGAGAAATAAATAACAAACTTTGGTTTCCCGTAGTTTATAACTTCCAAAGAAAGACCTTTCTAAAAACATCTATGAGTTTTCATTTAACTTGTTTTTGAAACATCTGAGATCTGCCTTGCCCCTAACATACAACTAGCTGTAACGTGCGAATTCGTTGATGTCTTTTATACGGCCAGATTGAGCCGACTCAACAAAATGTTGTCTTGTCTTGATCCGATTATTGTAATGACCTGCAATGTACCTAATGTTTTCTATACTTAAAAAGGATTATATAATTGTTAGACTAACAATATTTTTATTTAATAAACGCACCGGATTTTTTATGATTCAAAAAATATTTTATATTTTGATTCCATAAGTTTTCTAATTTAAATCGGGGTCAGTAGCGGTGTACCTTATATTCCTATTGTTTTTATTCGCATTAATTATTGTTTTGAAACTTCCGGCCGAATCCGGATGTCAGCTGGTATAATAGAAGGGAAAGAAACGTTCGATCGCAAACGCATTTTTAACCGACTTCCAAAAAGGAAGAGGTTCTCAATTCGTCTGTATGTTTTTACAAATATATAACTCACTCATTTCGAGTTTGTCAACTTGTTTTGGCTTTCACTCGGCTCAATTCCAATGGAGACTTTTCTGCATGATGAGAAGAGCATGACCAATGCCCAACTTCACTAAGCGACACCTAAACAAAGCCTAAATATTATTGCACTAGAACTTCAACAGCAATTATTATTATTTAATATTTTAGATTTCAATAAAGGTATACAAAACCAGTTTATGTGGATCTCTCATTTTACGGGAATCCTAAACAAAACACTGCCATGTTATACTGTTAGCAATGTACCCATAGCTAGATTGGTCAGTTTGGTCACCATGTGGACCACGTCTTAAAGTCATACTGCTGTACTCACAGATATTTAATGATTACTTAAGCGGTCATTAAGAAAAGATTTGACATACTTTTGTACGACAAAACTGTCAAAACCTTTACTAAGTGATGGCCTAAGTAATCATTAAAGCTCTCTGAGTGCGGCAATTAGATTGTTATTTCATATACCTAGGTGGAGCCAGGAAGCTTCTTCCAGCGACTGACAGGTGGAGTGAAGACGGGGGTCATCCTCAAAGATGTGTCCTTCACCACCCACAGCGGGGAGGTCACCGCTATCCTGGGATCGAAAGGTATGGCGTTTTGAAAGATCTGGCTGTTGTGTAGGTACCTTTGTGTCGCGGGTTTGATTCTGAGCAAAATAAATCTTTGTTAACCAAGTAATTTGTGGCAGTTAAAATAGGTACTTTGTGTCCAGAATTAGTATCAATTTGCACTTTTCTAATTAATTAAAGAACTCACTTGCGAAGAATACTTAAAAAAAACATGGTCACGTGACTTTATTTCTCTTTGTTCGACATGCTGAATCAACACGATGTCTACCTAACATATTGATTTCACGTCTTACAAAGTTTTAAACCTGCTTAAAAGCTACCACTAATACAAATCAACCACAAATAGGCTGCCTCAGATGGATCATCATCACCCACAGTACGACTTCACCCACTGCTGGGTATAGGCCTCTCTTTGTTTGTGCCAAGCTCCACGTTCTTGTGGCAGCCTCATTCAGGGTATTCCCGCAATGGTAACAATGTGGCCCATCATACTTTTCCCATTTTTGACCATTTCCCAATCCCACAGGAAGCGGTAAGAGGGCCCTGCTGGACGTGATAGCCCGCCGCGTGCCAGCCAAGGGACACATCCTGCTAGAGGGGGTCCCTCTCGAAGCCGATCAGTTCAACAGCACCTGTGCACTGGTGCGACACAACACACGACTCCTGCCTGGCCTGAGTGTGCAGCAGACACTTGGCTTATCTCTCACTAAGGTAAGGATCTTTTCGGTTTTTGTGAAGAGTGGGAAAATTAACAATCCAGAATTCAGGGGTCATAGGGAACCCGTCGGGGCTGCGGGTTGTTCGCAAGAGATACCGCGGACTCGACATAAAGGGCTAAGAAGGAACATAGGTGGTTTTTAGTCAGTAGAAGTCTGACACTCCCCTTCGCTCTACCCAAGAGCGGGTTATTCGATGATTTAACACCCGCCAAAAAAAAACTGGCGTCATAGGGAGAGCCAGGGCTGCGATACTGCCCGAAAGAGATACCGCGGCCCCGGAACACAAATGGATAAAAAAGAACATGGGTTTTAGTCAGTACAAGTCAGTCACTAATTCCCTTCCGCCAAAAAAGGGGTCATAGGGGGACATGTGGGAGAATTTGGGTCGTAACGAGATATTTTGAAGTCATCATGGCACTTGTAGGCCTACATAACATCATCTCTCTCTAACACAGAAACAATGAGGATATCACGGTTTTCTAGTTATGTCGTCGTGGGGTCAGCCAATCGTGTAACCTGTATGTTCATTCATAATGTCTATTCGGGTCAAACATATGATTTATTATAGATACAACACGTCACCAGCCCATTCATAAAAGTAGCGCTGGTGATTTGAAGAATTGCATAAAATAATGGATACGCGATTGGTCAATGTGGCGACACTTAGCGGAGGCCTTTGTCCTGCAGTGGACGTCTTTCGGCTGAAACGATGATGATGATGATATAATAATGATAAACTTATTGATTTTAGATTTCTGGATATTTGAAATCGTCGAAAGTGAAACAAGTAATGGCTGATCTAGCATTATCAAATGTAAGTGACTTTTCAACCTGTACTGTATACGTACATGAGACGACCTATCAAGCTATACAAATCCAGTTTATGCGGATCTCTCATTGGACGGGAAACCTATACAATAAGAATCCATGTTATACTGGAAATGTAAAGTTTGGTGTGTCGCTAATCAAGTTATTCATTCAAGTTTTTCCAGAGTTTTCTCTCACTCTATGAACTTATTTAATTTTCTTAATAAGTTTTTTTGTGCAGGTTGCTAATAAATGCGTGACGAACCTTACAAAAAGCGAATACAGAAGATTAATAATAGGTGTGCAACTTATACGAGACCCAAGTAAGAACCATAAAATTTTGTACAATTCTATTCAGTGGGATACAAAAAATACTGGATACTTACTGAAATGCAACTTTTTTTTCCAGTAATTTTACTCCTTGACGAACCGACATGGGACTTAGATCCTCTGAACACATACTTGGTGATTTCAATACTGTCTAACGCAGCGAAGAAATATGGCACCGCAATCATACTGACTATGGAGAAACCTAGATCAGGTGTGTATAGATTATTTTAAACGAGTAACTACTCAATATAACAATGTTCACTTAGGTAGATATTGAAGAAGAAGAAGCCATACTGCGCCGACCCCAAATGAATTAGGAAGAGAATGATGATGACTTAGGTACGTATTGAAGAAGATAGCCTAGCAGGATGTTGACTTACGTTTTAAGTGTCAAACCTATTTTTACTTTAGCGGGATATAAAGCAAGCAAAGTAATGATAGTCAAGTGGTGTGACCGTTGGACAAACAATAGTCGTAAGTTCGAACCCAATACACGCACCATATTTTTCGGGTTTATGTGCGTATTGTCACTTGCTTCGGAGGAGGAAAACATCGTGAGGAAACCAACATGAGGTCATGAGACATATTTCTCGGTATGTAAATCCCATGGGCGGGATGAAGAAGACCGGGGTGTATAGAGAGAAAAAACGGTATGTGCCGAAACATTCATAACCAGGCCAATCTGAATAGATTCTTGTGTGTAGCATCCTGGTATTACGAAATCACAATACAAGCCTGTAATTGCAAGGCATATTTCTTATACAACACTAAGCCTAAACTATTTACCGAAGCTTTAAAAACTGACACGTTCGTACATCGACATTTCACCTACATAGCCTCCATTATGATGCTAATCATGGCATTTTGTCAAACAATCCAGCCACTGTGGCTTACTTTTTGCCTATGTGCTGAAAACCTTTGTTTGCGTGTTGTCACAGCTGTAGGTACGTATATTATTATGTTGAAATAGGAAGGTATGTCTGTTTTCACTTGCGTATTTCATAATTTTGTTTACTAGGTCATTGTACTGTGGAACGTTTTGTGGTTTTAATGAGTACCTATTTATGAAAAGAATTGTTTACTTGTTTTACGTTTATCTCGCTACTGTACTTTTGGCTCTAGTAAACACCGATCTCAAACAAAAAGCGAACTAAAACTATGAAAACAAGTTTATGTAGAAAATAAAAAGATATCAAAAGATGTAAACTATAGGCACTTCTAATAAAATCATGATCTTGAATAACTTAAATCATGCCATGCAGTCAAAGGCACCAATTCGTAAACTGACTGTCCAAAAACATAAGTTACCTCCGATGGCATCACGAAAGATGGTCTATAAAATCTGGCGATTTAGGTCTTTCAACCATACAATATGTTGCAGATGTGTTCCCATTCCTGGACCGCGTGGTATACTTATGTCTGGGTGACGTGGTCTACGCTGGACCCACGAGGAACCTCCTGGATTACTTCGGCAGCATCGGCTTCCCTTGCCCACAGCTGGAGAACCCGTTAATGTATTATTGTAAGTTGCCATTCACTTTGTTAAGACGTTTATTGACTTGACTGCTTGGAAATACTTCCACATTATATTCTATCCCGTCTTTTAATAAAAGCCCCATGGGCTTAAATTATAACTTGCGAAATATTGGTGAACAACCTTTTCCTACACTTCCGATTAGGAAATGTGCGCGAAATGTGATATTATGCTCTCTTTCTTTGACAGCCTCGTTGGTCTAGTTCTCACAAGCGCGGAGCATGAGGTCCTGCGTTCGATTCCCGGGTCGGGCAGTGTTACTGGGTTTTTTTCCATCAGGAATTTCTCAGTAGCAGCAGTTTGGATTTGTGTCCGGTTGATGGCAATAGGCTCACACTCTGTTACATGGGACTTAAACATAACTGGCTGAAATGTGCGTTTAAACTATTAGGTTAGGTTACACACTTGCCTAACCCTTCGGGGATTACAGGTGATGTATTGTTATGTTATGTGTTACTTCAACATCTTCAAAAGAACTTTTCATTATTACCTATATCTACATACTTAAATATTTCATTGCTGGAGAGAGATGGATGCTTTTCAGGAATAGCGACATATATTTTTCTTAATAGAACAGTAATCGTTTTGACATTTCATAAAACGGTACATGGTATATTGGTAATCAAACGTCTTATATCCACAGTATGCCTATCAACGGTAGACCGAAGATCGCGGGAACGATTCATAGAATCCAACCACCAGATAGCAGCACTGGTTGAGAAGTTCAAGCTGGAAGGTCAAGGTATAATGCAGGGAAACCTGCATGAGAACAACCGCATTGTGAACCCGAACAAGATACAGCTCAACTATGGGAAGCCGGGAGGGATGCAAGTTATATGGATGCTGTATTTGTAAGTTGCGATTTTTCGAAAGACTCTCCTCGCATCATGATCCTAACCTTTGCCTAGCCTATTCTGAACTATGTTGGGGTCGGGTACCAGTCTAACCGGATGCAGCAGAATAATGTTTTACATAGAGACCCAATATTTCATAATGTTACCTCAATAACGACGACATTTAAAGTGCCGAAAAAGAATGTATGGAATACTTTGGGAGGTCTTTGTCCAGCGGTGGGACAGTAAAAACTAGCAATAATAAACAAGAAGACTAACCAAAGCAAAGAATATTTGTTCCTTACGTTATCCTCCTTATGTGCTGTTGTAAGCCACGAAATACAAATAAAATATAACAGCCATCTTGTTTTCGCAGGCGGTTACTAGCTTCGATATTCAACCTAAAGAAGAACGGAATGAAACAAATGTTCATGCGACTGTTCAGCTTACCATTGTACTTCTTTATTATGTGGTTATTCTACAACGAAGCTAAGGTAAGATTTAACGTTCAACAAAAATATTTTTTGTCAACTACCCACTCAGAAAATTATGCACTCCGCATCCACAATAAATAATATTCCTTTTAGCGTATTCCATTCACTCAATCCAAGGTGTACTATTACACATATCTCTACACCCTACAGACAAACTGGGGACATGTACATAATTATATATGTTGCCTTTGTTGCCAGAATCCAAGTAATTTTCACCACTCGTAAAGTTAGAGACAATCTAAAAAGAGAAGCATCCTTATGGTATCCGTGTTTTACAAATGTTTGCAACAACAGAAACCTCTTTTTTTTGGCGGGTGGAAAATCATCGAATAACCCCTCCCGCTTTTGAGCAGAGCGAAAGGGAGTGTCAGACTTCTACTGACTAAACCACCCATGTTCCTTAAATAGCCCTTCATGTCGAGGCCGCGGCATCTCTTGCGAACAACCCGCAGCCCCGACGGGAACAGAAACCCCTTAAAATGTTTTGCCAAGCAAGTATATTTACCTAAGTTGGATGAAGAAGGAATTCTTAATGTTTTCAGGATTATCAAAGAGCTTTCATAACTAAGAGCGGCCTGATATTCAACGCGATGGTGGGAACCTACTTCATCAGCATTATGAACACTATTTGTTTATGTAAGTTTCAGTTTCCAGTTCCTATAAAAACATGAGCGTTTCTGGTCCTTGTCTCGTCTGTCTTCTTCGAAATGGGTACTTATTTTCTCTCTAATTAATCTTCTTGTACTTTGAAAAAATAGAAATGCAATCCAGAATACGTTGCGTTGGAAGGCCTCCCACTAAACCGATGACTTTGTTAAGATTGCGGGGATTCGCTAGATGCGAGAAGCACGGGACGTCAATGTGGCGAGGGGTACACTTGGAGGAGGCCTATGTCCAGCAGCGGACGTATTTTGGCTAAAACGATGATGATAATGTTTGATCCAAATGTTTTTATTTATTCCCCATTTGCGTTTAGCATCATGTTTTATCAATGAGATCGTTCTAATCTGTTTGCAGACAGTCCGTATCGAACGCGATACTATCAGGAGTCCCAGGAAGGCTTATACAGCGGTGCCAGTCTTCTGCTGTCGTGGAACCTTGTGTCGTTGCCATTCTCGTTCCTGAGCACGCTGGCTTCCGCGGTTGTTATTTATCCGTAAGTGTTTTTTGGTCGAAAATAATACAAGGCCAAGGCTAAATTATTATTATTTTACAATACCTAATAATTATTGAAAAGTGTCTTGGAATTTCCTTTTTTAAATTGTTTCGCCTAAGACAGTCTAAGTGAGTTCCGTTGTTTTGCTGGCATAGTTCTAAAAGTGAGACAAAATTTCTTAGAACAGCTTGACACGTATTTATTGCGATCGCTCGCGCCGCACTGGCCTGCGACGCATAGCGTCTTCATAAATAAGTCCACATATCAGTATTTCCGATTTCAAGATGAGATTAGATACGCCACACTCGCGCTGTCTTTTTGAAGATCTGAATTCCACCACTTCTTAACTACCCTCTTTCCACAGGATCCTATCCGATATCTCGGAGAACTTGGACTTCTTATACTTCGCTCTAGCTCTGTGGTCGTGCTACGTATACGCGGAGCAGCAAGCCATATCCGTGATGATGTTCGTGAAGAATGGCCTGATCGCCGGCATCGTCAACATCTATATCACTTGCATCTACGTTATGTTGGCTAGTGGAGTACTCAGGTAAAGTATTTAACTTATTTTATAACTTTTGAGAGAAGCTTTTGTACTGCATTGGAAACCTTTAAACTGATAGGAGCTGATGTACCCATAATTGTCAATTTTTGTCTCGCTAAGTTCCAAACTTCCAGTTCTGGTGTGTTGTTTATGATAAAGAACCCAAATATTTCATAGCCCCCGTTAACATCCTTCTAAACATTCAACTAAATAAAATCTTCTTCGACAATTTAATTGCAGATCCTACAAAGGCTTCGAAGAATGGCTTTACTACATTACCTACATAACCCACACACGCTACGCCTCAATATTTATGCATCGAAACGTCTTCAAGCAGCCGACCTTCAACATCCTTCCTTACAGCGACCAAGAGAACTGCACATCAACCATACCTAGTCTTATACAAACCTCTTCAACCTTGAACACTAATTCTAATGCTAACTGCAGATATGCTAGCGGTAAGGCTTTCCTCACTGAACGATTTTCTTCAAAGAATTTCAATGGGGACCTCTATGCGGCAGGGGACTTTAATCCGGAGTTCAATTTAGGCGTGTCCTTCGCTTTTTCTGTTGGTATCATGATTTTTAATAAGTTTCTGTATCTCATGCCTTTGCCTGGTTATATTACTGATAAGTTTAGGGAGTAGTTGATTGGAATAAATGAATTATTGTGCAAATTCCGTCCCATTATTGATATTTTGGAAATTATGTTTAAGCCGAAGTTATTTTAAGGATTATTAAAATTGGATATAATTATTTATCGAGACTTTTATTACTATCAGTGATTTTTCGGTTTCCCATAGGTGCAATATTCGAATGAAGTCAATGAGAAGTAATTTCTTTTTTTTTTTAAACGTGCTTTTTTTCTGTCCACGTCAAGCACATTTCAGGACGATACCAGGAGTGTGTATTGAAGAAACAAATAAGAAAATACAAATAAGTTACATGGTTTATTTCTAATAACAATACTTACAAATATCACTGCATTTTTAGAGTAACCACACAGAAAAGACGGTTCATTATCATTTCCAAGCCCAGAGTAGTCCATGTTCTGTCGTTACATAATAGTTATTTTGTCACATTGTATGGAAGATTAATTGAAATGTAATGCATAATGTACATGAACTGGCGTGAAATGTATTGAGAAGACGTAACTTGACTTACAACTAAATGAATGCTTATGCCTAAATCATTCCGAGCACCTGACATTTTATTTGGGCAGTATTTTAGCAGTTACGTTGTCTTACAGAATAGGGCATTTATATCGTTGGGCCTCTTGTCTACGCGTGTTTTTGTTCGTGAAAATCTACGGTTTATTCGCAGTGTCTAAGGCACGGTTGTCACTATTATAAAAATAGATCCGGATCAGTGGCTTGCGTTGGCATTCTGATTGGGTTGATCACGAATTATTACTACAAAAAAATGCAGAGGTTGTTTGAGTATGCGAGAATTTAATAGGTAGTCTTGCGCAAACTGTGCCGAGGACAAGAGGCATCTGTGGTCAATGTTTTCAACGAATATTTTTATCAGTAAAGTGCACTTTTTCTAAACCAGTCTTTTTGATTATCTGAAACGAATGTATGAAACATGATAACCTTATACTCCTAGACTCTTAGTACTTGTGTTTCTTCACGCAATGGTGAAATCTTCGATAACTTTTAATTCTTTGTATGGATAAAGTACTGCTGACTCTGTCTGCGTTTCATTGTCATGTTCACCAGGAATACATGCGGTTCCATCTTCTGTAAAGAAAAATAGAGTATATTTTAGAAACTACATATTTCTTATACAAGCTACCCGAAACTGTCAAATCCAATCAAACTTAATCCTAACGCTTTAGCGATAATATTGTAGCAGCTTGATGTGCTCGCGACTGTATACATTATAAGTGCTATAGAAGTGACCAAACTTTTCGACGTGCAATCGGTTCAGCGAAAAAGACGTCATTGGTCTCGTTTCGGTTCATACTACAGAACTCCACACCCAATATGAATAAACATCGTAACTTTACTTACACGTTAGTACACTTATACGTACACAGTAGTAACTTTACTCACACTTTATGCCATATCGACACCCAATATGAATAAAGTTACATAAAGTTGTATAAACATGTAACTAAAGTTACAATGTTTCATATTGGGTGTCGATTTGCTTTTATCCCATGGACATAAATGAAGGGCTTGGAATTATTTAGCCTCCTTAGCTTACGTCATTTAATTTTTATAATTATTTAGCTAATAAAATCAAACTTGTACTGATTGTGCCATCACTGAATATATTCTTCCTTTGATAACTTATATCTTGGAAGCATGAAGCTTTATATGTTGTCTAATACAAAACGGTTACTGAAAAATACTAGCTATTGAAAATTTATTAATACAAGTAATATACAAACATATATTTTGAAAATAAAATAAAATGGCTGAAGCGGATGGTAGGTAAGCCTTGATACAAAAAGTCCAACTCTTTTCTGACTGGGTGTGGGTTCGACGATGAGATTGGTCATTCATTAAGTGGGTTTAATAATAAATTAGCATAACTAACCTCCATACACTATAATAGGTTTGTTTAATTTGTTCATTGTGACCTGAAAAATATAAAGGTAGGTTAATACTACTGTAGAACTACATACAGCATACTGAGATACATTTTAGTTTGCTGGTGTGGTGTCTCATAATAATTAAGGTGTGTGCAATAATGTTGCTATGTTCGCCATATTACCTAAATATTTGCAAATAAATAAATAACTGAATAAAATCATAGCTTAATTTTAGTCTGAGCTGTTCAGACACCAGCACATTAAACTGCCCAAAACTGTAAAATTTTCTCGATCAAACTTGGACCTAACACAATTTGACAGATTTAGAGCTTGATCAGATTGTAGGAGCATGATGTACTGGCATCCGTACCATGCGTTACAAGTTTATTATCTACTAAAATCATCAAAATACTGCTGGAGACTTAACATCCTGGTGTTTTTACCAGAAAGACTAATAATTGCATTTTGTACATTATAAAGAGATTAGGGGAGGCCTTTGCCCAGCAGCGGGACACTATAGATAGGCTAACAATAACAACAATAAAAAAATAATGAAGAGATTACATTTAACCATAAAAGCATAGGTAACTTACAGGGTTACTTACTGGTGATAGCACAATCTCCCTATATTTCTTAAGGTACAGTTTCAAAGGCTCCACATAGTTGTCGAAGCCTAGTGCGTTCATAGCGAAGAGAACATCTTCTCCGTTAATTGTTTTTCTCTTCTCCACTTGGCAACGATCACTGGCCTCGCTTGTGACGAAGGAGATGAACTCTGATATGCATTCTTGGACGCATTCTCGAGCATCTTTGGCTATCTATAATTTTATAATAGAAGTGTAAAACAATGTTGTGTGATGTAGAGTGGTCATTTTAGCCTACAGAATAATATTAAGTGACAGATATCACGCTTTTGCTCTAGAAATTTCAGAAAAATATTGAATTGTGTATTGTGTTATCACAAGTATTACAACTGATATGTGGTTTGAGAGTGGAAAATAATACAATGTCTACTTAACATAACTGTTTACAGTGCAAACACAACTAATAAAAAAATATGGTGATAGGTTTCTTAGGATGCAAATGGAAATTCAAAACATTAAATCGTTATAGATAGCTTGATCTTGTAGATTTAGATTCTGGTTATTTACTAAATAAATCTTACCTTTCCATTTTCAGGTATTGCTCTCTTCATTATCTTAGCAATATTTGCAATAGGCAAAAATCTGTCCTGCTCTCTTAGAGGAGCATTCTTACAACCGGAATCAGAGTTGTTTTCTTCATCTGAAAGATCACAACAAGGTAAACACCTTTAGAACATTGCAATATGCGATAAAATAAGGTTTGCCATAATTGTGGTTTCCCCTAGTTAGTCCTAATTTAGAGACAAGAATCCAGATAGGTTTAAACACAGACACCTTTTTGTAAGAAAATTTCAGGCCTGCTGCAAATACATCATAACTATAATTTTGACACAAAAATAAACCAACAAAACACTAAGTTGGGTTCATCTCCAATCGCAGTCTCCATTGAGAAGTGGAAATTTTTTGTATAACTTTGTTGGTTCTAAGGATATAATATATTGGCAAATTGTGCAATAGCAACAATTGTTACGATTGGTTTGAGATTATAACTTGAAGGCCATTGAACTAGTTTAGATTCCACTTTTGGGAAACCTAACAAATACGACCTTTAGCTGGAAATGAATATTGGTTGCGATAGAGAAGTGGATTTAATTTTTCACCCGTTCCCTATTAAAGGTACATCGAAGAATATTCAAGAAAGAGTTCAAGCAGTACAGTTTGACGTAGAAAAAGCCCTTGAGTACATACCTAAAACATCGTCAGAGTTCACGACATATTCGCAACGGATGTTATTTTCCTCGTCAACGAGATATCCGTTGTCTAAGCGCACCAAATCATTGCCAATTTCATCGCTTTCCATGGTTTATCATATATAAATCACAACACAGCTAAAAGGTTATTTCTGTAAGAATTCACAAAACAAAGTATCAAATATGATTTGAGTGAGAAAGACTACAATTAGAACCCTTTATTGTAGTTAATTATTTATTAACTATTGCGTACATAGGAATATTTTTTAATCATTTCCAAAGCCACAATATTGTTTACAACGCCACAAGACACTAGACCACAGACAGATTACTAGACAATGAATCCATAGACAAGCACAAAGTACAGATAAGTAATAAAACTAGTGAAGCGATATCTGCTCCACAAGTTATAGAGTAAATAGCCCTAGAGAAGGCATGGAGCGAATCGGCAAAGAAAGGCGCTCACACTATTGACATAATAATTATACTACACTCTACGGGAATTTAACGTTTACACATAGCTACATACATACACATTCATCATAGTGCATTACATGAGTCACAAAATAATATGGATGAAAAACGGATGTTAAACGATTTAAACCACAGTTTTAAAATGTTTTATGATAAATCAAAGAAAATTGAAATAAATAAGTTTTAAAATACCTGCTCAATCCCACTCTCCTCATACCTATGTAGCGGTTTTGGTAGCAAAGTGCAAAATAAATATGCGGCATGATTGTCTGTCTATTCCTAAAAAGTCTATACAACTTTTTAGGTTTTACGGTTTCAGGTGAAACGGTTTAAAACCGCGACCACGTGGGCTGTACTTTAATTACTAATTAGTTTAAAAATAAAGTGTAAAAGGCTAACTAAAATCATTTATCCAAATATTATGTTCTATACACTTATTATCAGAAAAATCGAAACACCTTGCAAGTTTTACGTTTTGAACTATCAGAAAAATGTGTATATTTAGAAATATATGTCAAATATCGTTTAATAGTGAATAATATGAGGTTTTCAAATCCTAATGTTAATGTTCTAAATTCAAATTAAATTTTTATAGTTTTATTATTTGGTATAACAAGTTATTTTTACCCTGTATGGAGTATGAAGGAAATTGATGTAACTAGACTAGTTATTAAATAAACGTTTCATAGCTTTTTTTTATTTACGTGTGTTGTTTTATCAATTTCCTTCATACTCCATACAGTGTAAAAATAACTTGTTAAACCAAATAATAAAACTATAAAAATTTAATTTGAATTTAGAACATTAATTAGTATTTCCTCCCCGAGCTCTTATTACTGCTTCCATACGGTTCCTCATCGATCGAATGATAGTCACGATTAAATATTGTGGCATTCCATTCCATTCCTCTTGGATTGCATTTTACAGCTGACTAACTGCCGTACTCAGAGATTTTGAATGATTACTTATAAATCCGTCACTTAGTTAAGGTTTGATATACAAAACCTTCAAAATAGTGTCAAAATCTTTACTAATTTATTTGTCTCTGAGTGCGGCAGTAAGTGTTTCTGGGGCAGGATCTCTTTCAAGAATTCGTCTCTTTAATTCATCCCATAGATGTTCAATCGGATTCATGTCCGGGCTTCTTGCTGGCCATTCCATAATGGAGATACCGAATTCGGTTACATAATCTCGTACGACGCTCGCTGTGTGAGCGAGCCCTAGCATTCTCGTGCATGAATATGAAATCGTTGCCAATAAAATGTGCATAGGGCATCACGTCAGTAGTGCAGGCAGACGTGGCCGTGACACAAAGACAACTAAACCGTCCACGAACCACCACCTTAGCTGACCTTTTCTTCAATGCAGCATTGTGCAAAGCGTTCTCCATCTATTCTGTAGACCTTGTTCCTTCCGTAATTACCATAAAGCATAATTTTATACACATCAGAAAAGAGGACTTTGTTCCACTGGAGGTATGACCAATTTAGGTGCTCACGTGAAGTCACGTGCAAAGTTAAGGCGCGCTCTTCGATGGTTTGCAGTTAATTTCTGCCCATTTGCTGGCTTGTGCGGTACCAGTCCACGTTCCTTCAAGCTTCTTCTAATTGTAGCGTCATTTACAGCCTTCCGACGTACAATATGAAGCTGCTGCTGCAATTGAAAAGCATTAAGGCGTCGATTTCGTGAAGAAGTTGTTACAATAAATCGATCATTTCGCTCAGAAGTGACCCGACTCCTGCCAGATCCTGAACGGCGCGTGAACAAACCAGTCTCCCGATAGCGTTTATAGACTCTATGAAGAGACGACAGGCTAAGATGCAATCTTTCAGACACAACACGCTAAGTCCAGAATCCAGTAATGCCACCACTTGGGCGGCTTCTGTAGGCGAAGTATTCATATGTTTTAGAAAAAAAAACTTTTTCAGACGTCCCAAAGTCACCGAAAACAACTAGAGAACAAAAAGTTTAAAGATAAGCGCTAATTTTAAGCGTTAGTTTTAAAAGGTGAAATGTACTCCCGTCGGAGCTGCGGGTTGTTCGAAAGAGATACCACGGCCTCGGCACAAGGGTCAAGAAGGAACATGGGTGGTTTTTAGTCAGTAGAAGTCTTTGGCCTTTGCCCAGCAGTGGGACACAATAGGCTAATTAAAAAAAAAAAAAAAAAAAGAGAGGGAGGGGGTTATTTGATGATTTCCCACCACCCAAAAAAAAAAGGTGAAATGTAAAGTCCATTTCACGAAAGAAGTCCCACGGACACTTGTGGAACTAAATTTAACAGATCGGCCATGTTGTCGTTTGTCGATGTTATCAAGGTGCGTTTGTTGTGGTAGATATTTTGTGAGTTTATTATTGGATTAGTGCGTTATAAGGTTTATTTACGATGCCAAAAGTTGTGAAACAACAACATTATGTCGCGCGACATACAGCGCTGCGTCTGCGGGACTTCTTTCGTGAAATGGACTTTATGACAGATCGAATACTCTAGGTCTGTTACCTCTATGATCCAACCCCAAGCTACCATAGAGTTTTTAGAGCTTCGATTTGCTTCGATTAAATCGGGCAAAGCATCTCGAATTATAAAATACGTGATGTTGTTATTTACGATTGTTGTGTATTCGTATGTATCAAACAATTAAGCTACAAAAAAATCATTAATTATGTAAATATTTAAAAAAAAGATACAAAAGATCGAGGTCGATAATATAAAAGTAATCGACTATTAAATTATTATGTTGATCGAGTGTTTTTTAGCATAGAGGAAAGGAAACCCACAAGCTTTTTAATAAGTTACCTCCGTCCAACACTAAAATTTCTCCGTTCCGCGATGTATGGTTGCTGGAAGATAATTTTTTCATAGCACAATAAATAAAATTCATGTAATCACCAAAACTACAATATCGTAAAACAGTGGGTAGCGCCATTGTATAACAGTGTGCGCCGCCGCCAAAGTTACTGGTAAAATAGGTTATTTCAGTTTGGGGTCAGTGCACAACAAACGCTTATCAAGCATTACTATCGCAAATAATTGGCATAATAATCAATCACAATGGGTGTACCGAAGTTCTTCAGGTATACCAGCGAGAGGTACCCTTGCCTCAACGAACTGGTGAAGCAGTATCAGGTAAGAAACTTGCGAGTATTCTTTTGTCAATATATACCTACTTACATACTTACCCAATTTTACACAAAAAGAAAACAATGTTTCATAACTAAATGAAACCTAATAAACTTTGAATTAATGTAAATGTTGAGTAAATTTCTAATTGAACAACTTGAAATTCATAATAAAAACTATAGTAATGTACCCCTTAGATGACCCTCTGACCAAAGTAGCCTTACTCCTAAATCATGCAATGTTACACAAGATATATTGTCATATTGTGATCAATTTATTGAAAACCAACAAGAAATTTATATTATAGCGCTTTTTAATTTTATTATTCAGTAATTTTGTTACTCTTTGCACAAATATATGAAAACATTGCACAATTATTTGCATGCCATACTGTCATCAACACAACATTCAAAGGACCATGTGCAATTTTGATATGAAATCAGGGTGTTAGACTATTGGAATTGGAATATGTATATCTCGGATTGTAGTTTATGATTAGGTCTTCCTTTGATTCTAAAACAAAAAGTACTTATGTTGACTGAGAACGTATATTTATAGAACAACTTGAGATAAATTTTATCATTAATACTGAAAATGGGATAATTAGCTCTTTTTTAACTTTTGCAGGCAAGTATTCATTTTTGTTTGTATGACACTTGAGCACAAGTCTTCTATAGCTATGTATAGCGACGGCTCAGTTGCTAGTTAAGGGCACACAAACAAATTTTTATTTAACCCATTTGCTGGGTACTTGGCACCAAAAGTGTTAACATGTTTACTACAACACCTACCCACAATAACTTCAGTTTATTTGTTGTCATAGTGCTTGTTGTTTTTTATTTTTTGGGGGGTGGGAAATCCTCCCTCTCTCGGTGAAGCGGCAGGGAGTGTCAGTTTTCTACTGACTAAAAACCACCCATGTTCCTTCTTTGCCCTTTGTGTCGCGGTTGTTCGAAAGAGAAACAAAAGGAAAAGGCTACGGTATCTATTTCGAACAACCCCCTGCCGTGCTAGTTCCTTGCTATTATGATTTGCATTCATGTCCTATCTTGTATGTATGACATGTCATGTTTATGCTATTAATATTATCTTATGAACTATTTGAGAGCTATAATTAAGGAAATATTTCTATTTTGTTGGACTTACACCCATTTGAAACTCAACCCTTTCACATGCCTAAGGAAAATCTAATCAATCTTATTTGTTGCTTTATTTTCCTAGTTATTTGCATCATAAGTGGCGGTTAAATGTTAAACAGTCTAGAGTCTAGACTGTCTGTTGAAATATACTTAAAAACCTACACTTTAAATTCTATAAAACATACATAAACTCACGCCCTTTTCCCATGGGGGTAGGCAGAAACCACAGAATGCCACTTCCAACGATTCTATAAAACGTGACTAATTAAAAAAATTTTTGTTTCAGATACCAGACTTTGATAATATGTACCTAGATATGAACGGAATCATTCACAACTGTTCCCATCCTGATGACTCCAACCCGCATTTCCGTATAACGGAAGAAAAAATATTCCAAGATATATTCCACTATCTTAGTATACTGTTTCAAATTATTAAGCCTAAGAAGTTGTTTTTCATGGCTATTGATGGAGTGGCCCCCAGGGCTAAGATGAACCAGCAGAGAGGCAGAAGGTACTTTATTAATTAAGGTTTTTTATCAGCACTGCTTGAGAATTAAAAAAAAAAAAAATGTTTATTCACCAGCCTTCACTGGCTGTGCCGTTGGCATCGCCTGTGTGGAGTACCCGAGAAGAGTCTACAGACTCCTAGTGGTAATCAAGGTTATAAACTACCTGGGTGGCCAAATTTCATCCAACTCTGTTCTGGGGTTTTGCATAAAAAAGTAACATAATGTACACTGTACATACATACATCCACAGACCCGCTGCTAGCTGTTTGAACGCCTGGTATACTTACCTATTAAGCCAATCTTGCCTCTATGCTGAGCTCCGAAACTGACTGTTGAAATGTCATTATTATGACCATTTTCGTTTCAATGTCTGTTTTCCCGCCCCTTTCAAAATGCCGCTATTGTTCGGGGCACGCCCTTCATGCTCGCACCCGGTGGGCCTGTCATCCATCCTCATAAACTTGCACATTAATAATAATAATAGTAGTAAGAAAATTTTATTACTAACAGGAAATGAACCTACGGGAACGTTTGAAATGTAGCCTATGACACTCGGGGCTAATGTAGCTTATTATTAGTGAAAGAATTATCGGAATTGGATCTTTGGATCAGTAATTCCGAAGATTACCCCCTTACATACAAACTTACAACCGAATTTGGCCTCTTGATAATATTAGTATAGATTGCCTTGCAATTGAAAGTACTGAGATGGTTTTATTCAATATTCTAGGTTCAGATCAGCAAGGGAAGCAGAAAAATTGGAAGAAGATGCTAAAGAAAAAGGTAGATAACATTATTATATTCTTTATTAGTCAGTGGAAAAAGTAAAACATTGATAAAATATTGTTTATGCTGGCAGTTGGCACACTTATTTATTAAGGTTAATAAAACATTAACACTTTTTGTTTAAATATATTGTCAATTTGCATATGTTGCAAATGAAATACAACATTGACAGCTTTGCAAATAAACATGCCAAATTATTTTCAAATGAATATGTTTGCTCTGATATATTTTGCGTCTGATATTAAATATACCATAGCATGTTGATAAATGAAATAATAACCCTTTGTTTATTGTTGTGTAAATGTAAATTGGTTTTTATACTTCTAACTGCGGCAGTTAGAAGTATAAAAACCAATTTACATTTCACTCAGAGAGCTTTAATGATTACTTAGGCCATCACTAAGTAAAGGTTTTGACAGCTTTGTCATACAAAAGTATGTCAAATCTTTACTTAGTGACGGCTTAAGTAATCATTAAATGTCTCTGAGTACCGCAGTAAGCTCTATAAGGCTAAAGCGCGCTTTAGACCGCGTTCGCGACGTATGATGCCCCGTTTCTTTGAAGTACCATCATCTTCCGGCCCTTATCCCATTCTATTTGGGGTCGGCGCAACACGTTTTCTTCTTCCATTCTTCCCTGTTACACGTCAAGGTGGCATATATTCCTTTCTCATTCATATCATTCCTCACACAATCCATCCATCTTTTCTTTGGCCTTCCTCTCCTTCTGCATCCATCAATATTTATATCCATCACTTTTTTAGTCACATGCGTTTCATCCCTCCTCATTACATGACCATACCAAGATAAACGACTTCCTTTCAATTTTTCTGTAACAGGTGCCACTTTCAAACTTCCTCTAATATGCTCATTCCTTACTTTATCCATTCTTGTCACTCCGCACATCCATCTCAACATTCTCATCTCCGCTACATGCAATCGTTTTTCATCCATCTTTTTCAAAGCCCAGCACTCTGATCCATACAGTACGACAGGTCTAATCACGGACTTGTATATTTTCCCCTTTAACTTGAGGGGCATCCGTGGGTCGCAAGTTTCTTTAAAGTACCATTTACTTTAAAAAAATGGGGCACAATCTGGCACTTTTTTTTTCATTCCGTGTACTAAATCCTTCTTTCTTCAATACAGGTGAAGTACTGCCAACGGAAAAACGTTTCGACAGCAACTGCATCACGCCTGGCACCGTGTTTATGGCACGCCTGCATGAACAGCTCAAGTTCTTCGTTAAGCACAAGATGTCTACTGACCCTCTATGGTCCAAGGTCAAGGTTATCCTGTCGGGACATGAGGTAAGGGTGATTTATTAGAAAACAAATAGCTTGAGTTCGTATTATGATGAGTCTTGCGATATAGTTTAGTTTAGTTTAGTTTAACTGGGCTTTTGTCCGCACTTAGCCTCTTGATTGGGCCATTGTGCGTGTCGTTCAAAGAATACCTACTCCAACCAACATAGGTCGTCCCAGAATTTTAGCAGCCTTCCCAGACTGCTGCAGGCTTCTGGGAGAGTTAATGGGGATCGTAGAGTTTGTGCCCGGTGATCTGCCACGCTCCTGCACTCTAGGAGTACGTGCCTTGGCGTTTCTTCCGCCTCCATGCATCCTCTGCACAGTGGGCTGTCTGTTACACCTATGTTATGTAGATGTTTGTTTAAGGAACAGTGACCCGTTAAAATTCCTATGATTTTACGGATTTTGTCCCTTTTAAGTTTGATGAGATTGCGAGTAAACTTCATTGATGCCGCCGGAACTGCATCTTTTGTTTGCCTGCATCCTTCACTGTTTCTCCATTCGGTGAGGTGTTTTTCTGTGGTTCTTAAACGCAGCCATGATTTTATTTGGGCCTGAGGTATGGGCAGTAGTGGTTCCGGTCCAAATACTGTATCCCCTGAGCCTCTCTTGGCCAGCTCATCCGCTGCGTCGTTACCCAGCGAGTTGCTGTGTCCTTTAATCCATTGCAGGGTTACACTGTTCGTGGTTGCAATGGATTGGAGTGCATTGTGGCATTCCAGTATTAGGACAGAAGTAATTGTGTTGTTTTTTAGGGCTTGAAGCACCGATGCACTGTCGGAGATGATCTTTATTTTAAAATCTCTGACGTCTCTGGCTGCAACTGCTTGTGCCGCTCTGGTGATACCGATACATTCGGCTTGGAATATTGTGTTTAATTTATCTAGGGTATTTGATATAGAGATGTTGAGATCATTCGAGAAGACGCCGGCTCCTGTACCATATGAGGTCTTGGACCCGTCCGTATATATCCTAACTTCATTGATGCCAGAGCTATCTTCTGCTTCCGCAGTGAGTTGGATGTCGTAACTTCTATCGAACACATGTTGACATAAAGCTTTATCCATGGGCGCCTCAAGGAGTGGTATTTCCTTCAGAATCCCCTGCAAAACTTTTGAGTGTGTTGTTTCTGTATTTACTTTCCATAGTCCGTTTGATCTTAGTCTTAAGGCGGTTGCCTGAGCGTCCTCCTTTATGACCAGATCCAGAGGTCTTAAATTCAAAAGATACTCTAACGCTGCTGATGGAGTTGTTCTCATGCATCCAGTAGCTGCTACACTAGCTAAGCGTTGCAGACTCTGGAGTTTCGTTTTCACAGTGATCAGCTGAGTTCTGGGCCACCATACAACTGATCCGTAGGTAATAGAAGGTCTAATGACTGACGTGTATAGCCAGAGTGTAATCTTTGGGTTAAGACCCCATCTCTTACCAACTAGTCTTCTACACTGATTAAAAGCTATACAGGCCTTCTTTGTTTTAGCCTCTAAGTGACTCGCCCAGTTCAATTTGTTATCAAGAATTATGCCCAGATATTTCACTTGCGTTGATAGGGAGAGTCTGGTGTTGAAAAGCTTTGGTAGTTCTAATTCTGGTAACTTCCTTTTGTTGGTAAAAAGGATAAGTTCTGTTTTCTTGGGATTTACTGAAAGTTCGTGTTCTTCACACCAATCTTCTACTATCTGCAGTGCAGAGCGCATCACTTTGCACAGCATATCTTCAGCATTCCCGTTTATCAGTATAGCAAGGTCGTCTGCATAACCAATAGTAGTGTATCCTCTGTCATTCAGTTTCTTTATGAGGCTGTCCACTACTATGTTCCAGAGAAGTGGAGATAGAACGCCTCCTTGGGGACATCCTCTTACTACCTTGGCTCTTGTGGTAGTATTCCCCACTATCCGAACCGCCCTTTTGCTAACTAATTTAGTGATCCAGTTTTTTATAACCGGTTTTACACAAAATTTTTGCAGGGCGTGGTTAATGCTGTTGTGTATGGTTTTATCAAAAGCCCCTTCAATGTCTATGAAGGCCGCAAGTGTTGAGTTTTTATTGGTTATAGCCGTTTCTATTTTGTGCACTACCATGTGTAGTGCCGACTCTGTTGATCTGCCTTTCCTGTACGCATGTTGTTGGGGATGCAGTGGTTTGCTTTTTAGAGCTCCATCCCTTAAGTGTCGATCTACCAATCTTTCTAGTGTTTTCAGAAGAAAAGATGTTAGACTGATAGGCCTGAAAGATTTGGCGTGTGTGTAGTCCTCTTTTCCTGGTTTAGGTAGGAAGACTACTTTTGCCTCTCTCCAAAGTACGGGGATATAGTTGAAAGCTATACAGGCCCGGTAGATTGGTATTAGGTGCTTGGTTACCTGTTTTAGTTGCCATTGTAATAGGGCCGGGAATATCCCGTCCAGCCCTGCGGATTTGAAAGGCTTGAAGCTCGTTACAGCCCATTCTATTCTCTCCGCAGTTACTAGCTTGTTGGCCACATCCCATTCGCTGGTTGTTGGTGTGTTGTGGTGTTCAGTAGGCCACTCTGAGTCGGATGTGATTTGGCATCCGGGAAAATGGGTCTCCAGCAGTACTATTCTGGTTTCCTCGTCCGAGGTTGTGTAGGTACCGTCGTCCTTTTTAAGAGACCCCAAAAGGTTGAGGTCGCCTTTAGTAAGGACTTTCTTAATTCTTCCGGCTTGGTTTGTTGAGTTTATACTACTACAGAAGTTACGCCAGGACTCTGTCCTTCGGTACCTGATCCGTTTTTTGTAGTGTTTCTGCGCTGTTTTATACTTGTCCCAGTCCTCGGTGGTCCTGGAATTTTTCGCTTGGTTGAAGAGTTTCCTAAGGCTCTTGCGCAATCTCTCTAGTTCTGGCCCCCACCATGAGGTCTTGTCAGGGCTTTTAGGAATTACAATCGGACATGCCAGTTCGTAACCGCTCAAAAGAGTGTCGGTTAGGAACTGTACGCCGCGTTCTATGTTGTCTGTACTAAGTAATACATCAGATGTTCGTGCATCACTGAGTGCATCGGTAGTTAATTTGGTATACCTTGTTATATCTGTTTTTCGGGGGTTACGATATGGAACAGGGTTTGTTATGTTATGGCGCAGGTTGAAACACACACGGCGGTGATCTGCGAAAGATGGTTCGCTCGACACGTGCCATTTCTCGATAAGATTTGCCGCCGCATGTGTAGCTAGGGTAATATCTATAATAGTTTGGTACCTAGAGCTTACAAAAGTGGGTTCCGCACCTATATTCATAATGTTTAGGTTTGTTTGGAATAAAAATTCGGTTAGTAACTCACCCCTTCTGTTTGCAACCTTACTTCCCCATAGCGGATGATGTGCATTGCAGTCAGCCGAGATGATGAGTTCCCAGTTCGCTGCCTCACAGTGTCGCACCAGTTCGACGAGTTCACTTGGTGGAACGTCACCGTCGCTCGGCATATACACTGAGGCTAGGACCAGGATGGTTTGTGTTTCTGTCACCAGTTTCACAGCAGTGAGATCTCTGGAACAGAATTGGTTAAGCAGTGTGGCTGCTATGGTTTTAGGAATATAAATACAGGTTCTCGGTTTGTCAACTACTGTGTTCAGCAGTAACTTACCACCGATGTTGTTTAGACCGCAGATTCTATTTTTTCTTATCCAGGGTTCCTGGATAAGGGCGACGGTCTTGTTGTTTGCCTCCAGCACTCTGCGTAAAGTCGCCGCCGCTATTTGTTTATGCTGGAGGTTCGTCTGTATTACATTTAAGGTAGAGCTAAGGGCTGCACAGGACATCTTCGTCGCTGGTGAGCCCGTCGCTCTGCGACGACGAGTTCAGGTCTCCCTCGCTCGTACCCTGTCGGGGAGCCGAGGTAGACGGCGTTGAGGCTGTTGCCCCACTCGTCGCTGCTGGTTCTGCTTCAGCCTTAGTCGCCTCGTCCGACGTGAAGAAGCGGATGTACCCACTTCCCGACATGTGTGCTACACGTCGGTCACGGTCGAGGATGACCTGCTTTTGGTCTTCGGGGATGCCCAGGATCAGGTGGACCACCTTCTCCTTGGATCCTGGTTCCTGGACTTTGTCATCCACCGACATGTCGTACAGCTGCCAGGAGTCAACTTTGTACCATGGGTTCTGGGCGCAAAGGACCTTGTGCAGTGTGGCAGCCTCCGTGATACGGGTGTGGATGAGGAGCCCTGCCTTGAGCTTCTTTTTCATCTCCGACTGTCTAATGACGGCCAGACTGGTATTGGGAATAGGTGATGGGATGGTTTTTACTGACCTTTCCAGCCAGCTGAGAGCGTTTGCGTCCTCACACCACATCGCTAGGACCCCGTCCATAAGGAAAGGGTGACCGCGGAAAGATGGGGCCGACATGCTCGGAGACTGCGGAGACAGAACGGCTTGCAGAATGCTATCATCAATAGCCTCCCGCAGCTGCTCCGCCTGGTTGGTCGAGAGGTCCCTTGGTGGAACGGTAATAACTGCTACCATCAGATGCGATTGTGTCGCATCCGCGTAACTTACCGTTCGCTTCGCTCCGGTTTTCGCGCGTTTGGCATCCCCTCTTGGAGTCTGGGTTTCATCAAGGCGAGGACGCTTCGAAGAAGCGCGCCCGTCCAGACTTACCCCTTCCCCAGACTGTTCCTTTTCAGGAGCAGTGGGAGCCGCCGCAGCTGTCCGCCGTCCGCGATGACCACGATGACCTCTCGGTCTGCGCCTCTTTGTCTGCTGACCAGATGGTGGTGGTGGTAGTGGGTTCTGGGACTCCGTCCCCTTGGGTGCCGTTGCCGGTTCCTTCGGGTTGGACTGTGTAGGCTCGCGCTGCGTTTCCGTAGCTGCAGTCACCGTCACAGGAGGAGCGGGTTTAGGGTGGGGTAAGGGTTGGGGTTTTGGAGCTTTCCCTCCCGCGCGCCAGTTGTGGCGACTACGTTCAGGTAGGCCCCTCTGCCCTTTGGTAGTTTCTTGTTGCACGCGCGAGCTCCTTTTGCAGGGTCGCTTATGTGCGGCAACATTGGTCCACTGCGACTTGATGTCGGTGTCACATGGTATGGCCTCTGCGAGGCCCGACAAATCTAAATTTAAATTTAGGCAAGTTTTGTCCCCCCCAGAATACTTGGGACAGACTGAGCTAGGCTCAGTGAGGGATTCTCCGCTACCTAAGGTAGTGGTACCCCCCTGGGGTAGTTTTGTTTTAAACTTTGCTTCCATTTTGTTTTGGTTTGGGCATAGGTATGTTAAACAAAACTCACACTTACCTGCCCTTGGTAGGTGTGGTACATCTTTCTGAGGGTATTTAGTGCCCCAAGGCCATGTGAGACCGAAGTGTGGTTTTACGCCGCCACGGCTCGGCTCAGCCAGATAGTTCGGTTTTAAGGCGCCGAAGGTTCGCCTGTCGCTCTTCGTATTTTGCTACTGTGGTCTCGAGGTAGGTGGAAAGTATGCGGGGACTCGTTTCAGACCGCAGCATTGCCCGGGAAGGACGACCCACACTGGTGTATGTATGGGCCCATCAATAGACCGAGGCGTCAGCCTAGAGATGGCGTGGACGTATACGAAGAACTTGTCGGTGCGCGCCTGGTAGCCTCGACTCCGCACTCTCGAGGCGTACGCTACTGGTATTCTTAGCATTTTCTAAAGAGCGTATTCCCTGGCTGAAAGAATACACCCCACTAAGACCTACACCAACCCCCCTCCCCTTCCTGGAGTCTTGCGATATATGGACGCCAGAGTAACTGTTTCTTCATAAGATGTTGTGTGTCTCATTGTTACGTTGAATTGATTGTTTTAAAAGTTTTTAAAACGGCTTTGACCGAGTGGTGGCCAAGGTTAGGCCAAAGCAACCATGGCCGTCCTAAAGCTTGTTGGAAAAGTCATAGGAAATACCTGGGTAAGGAACGCACAAAACCTGGTAGTGTGGTAGAAAATAGATGGGGTGTATACCCAGCAGTGGCTGATTCCAGGTTTTTTATGATAATAATGATGAAAAGTTGTTAAAATAAGAATTTAATAGACACTTTTCTAAAATCGAAAATAGAAGATATAATATCAACTCGAAAGTCGCCGTCGATTGAAATGAAGTAAATTGTCAATTCAGTAAAGAAAACTGCTAAAAGACCCATTCTCAACAGACCCCAGGCGAAGGCGAGCACAAGATAATGGACTACATACGCTGGTCGCGCTCGCAGCCAGACTACGACCCGAACACCAGACACTGTCTGTACGGGCTCGACGCCGACCTCATCATGCTTGGCATGTGCACGCACGAGCCGCACTTCGCGCTGCTCAGAGAAGAGGTAAGCAGTACAGTATGTAGGTGTCTATATAACGGGGTACAATACGACCCCAACACCAGAAACTATTTACGGTTACTACATTTTGTTTTTTATTCTCGCGTTTGATGTTATTAGGCTTTTTATGGCCAAGCCGGACTGCGGTTTCTATGAAGGAACTGCGACTCTTAGGCCCCTCGCTCACGGCGACTTTTCGTAGCGATGCAGTCGCGCGTTAGTTTTGTGGGTGACGGCAAACAGCTAGCGACCGCATCACGACTGTGTAAGGAACGCGCGACAGGATCTCTTCAAAAAATCGCAGTGGGCGAGGGGCTTAAGAGTCACGGTTCTTTCATACAAAGGAGACAAGTAACCATAAAATAAATGTTCTATTATTATGTCTCTTCAACAGGTAAAATTCGGCAGATCGACACAACGCGCTACCAGCCCAGAAGATACAAATTTCTACCTCCTACATTTATCGTTATTAAGAGAATATTTAGAACAAGAGTTTATAGCTGTTAAGGGCAACCTGCCTTTCCAATACGACATAGAGAAGATTGTCGATGACTGGGTGCTAATGGGCTTCCTGGTGGGCAATGACTTTATACCCAACTTGCCCAATATGCATATAAGTAACGATGCCTTGCCTGTTCTATATAAGACTTATATGACTGTGTTGCCTACTTTAGATGGTGAGTAAACTTAACATTTATCATTTAAATTCGCCCTCCCGCTTATTTTTCATTTATGCTCCGCTCCTATTGGTCGTGGCGAGTTGTTAGATAGTCTATAGCCTTCCTCGATAAATGGAAAATCCAACACAAAAATATTTTTCAAATTCCAACCAGTAGTTCCTGAGATTAGCGCGTTCCACCAAACAAACTCTTCACCTTTATAATATTGTTATGGTATGGTATAGATTTACAATTTAATTTAACTTTTTAACATTTATTTCATACATCATTATTATGTAAATAATCCTGATTCAACATATCAAATTGAATACTTATTTTGCCGCCCGACTGTGACGAATCAGGCGACCCGAACATTTGTGTACTTTTTTTTTACCAAGAGTACATGTAAAGAAATTCAAAACTGTTTGAAATATTCTACCTGAAATAAGCCAACCAAAATTGTGAACCGTTTCGATACTGCTACTTCATGTCGAAAAAATATTTCCCAGGTTATATAAACGAGGCTGGTGATTTAAACCTACGAAGGTTCGAAATCTTCATGCAGGAGCTAGCCAAGATAGACATGGACAAGTTCCAAGACACGTACACGGATCTCAAGTACTTTGAGGCGAAGACTGGCAGGCGGCCTAATGCTAATGAAAGAAGAGAGGTCTGTTATTGGTCACTTTTGTAATGTTGTTTTACCTAGAAAATACATGTCTCACAGGAATAAATATGAGAGAATTTGCGCATTTGTTTATATGGCCGTTCTATTTGCTCAGCATTTATTTGTTCCACAGTTGTAGGTTCTAGTTGCCCACATTAACTCCAGAATTATACGTATTTTTTCTCTTCTCGTTATCTTCAGTGGGGCACTTAGCATCGTGTACGCAGGACACGTTTGTTCAGTACATGAAGTGATGAACGCTATCAAAAGCGCCAAACTGTTGGCTCGGTTCTGGGCCGGCACAATTTAGATTGCCATCAACACTAAGCAGAAGAATATTATAAATTCACATTATGATTTTCATCTGGTATCAAATTTTTTTCTACATATGCTGCAAACATTCTACTACCCTTGCAGGGCACTTAAGTATCACTACATACAACTAAACCAGTTTTAAACATTTGATTTCGCAGTACAAACCAAATAATGACGAGACGTTCAACGTGAACGTGGATGATATCAAAAATAACGAGCCAGATGACGAGCTGCAAGCGCTCATCAATGCCACACATGATATGGTATGTATAAGACGAGCAGAAGATGTTGCTGTCCTTTTCTTGCAGTTGAACTAGAAAGAGATGTAGGAACTACGATAACTAGGGTTGCGGAATTTGTTCTACAGAGCCACCGCGGCCCCAAAACGCAAAGGGAAGTAAGAACACGTATGGGTTTTAGTCATTAAGTTTGTGAGAATGTTTGTATGGATGTTTGTTACTCCTTCACGCAAAAACTACTGAACGGATGTGGATGAAATTTAAAACACAGATAGTTTATAACCTGGTTTAACACAAAGGATACTTCTTATCCCCGTAGTATGATCCCGTGGGACAGATATCGAACTCCACGCGGGCGAAGCCGCTGGCTCAAGCTATTAGTTTATAAGTTTCAATTGTTACTAATCATTATGGATCATTGTTATGTGACATTAAATTGAGTTATTATAAATCTTTTGCAGTTCGTGGATGATGTCGCGGATGGTGACGATGATGACGAGTATGAGGAGACCAGTGATGGTAAATATGTTTTTTAGTAAAAAGAAATTCAGAAGAGGTAAATTCTGAACATTTTTTTTTTCATTTCATTTTGAGTTCTCAATCTATAGCAGTCACTTTTTTTTGCAGAGGAAGCAAACATGCAAATGGAGTTTATTCTGCACAAAAAGGATTATTACATGAATAAATTAGACTATTCGAAAGTCACTCCGTAAGTTTATCTATACTCGCTTTAAACGGTTACACAAAGGTATTAACAGTTTGGAACAATTGTAAAATGGTAATGCTTGGACACCAATTCCGTGTTTTGGGAACAAATTGCAAAGGACAAACAATCGACCCGAAACGGAGAGATTAATGGAAAAAACACAATTTTTGAAGTTGGACAGATTCTGATATTCTTAATTTCAAAATTTTAATATTGTGATGCGATTCCAGCACAATTATATATTTATATATCTTGTTTGTTGGACGCAAGCGGCCCAGACCCGTTCGTTAAGCAACTATACGGGGGCGGCTTATGACCGGAAATGGAAGTCTTCCGGTTAATATGATCACATATTTATATTTGTACGGGTGTTTGGTAAATACGTGCAAACTATGTGCCTACAGATTTCACAAACTTTACAACTTGATTTAGAAATATCGATACTTTTTGAGAACAACACTATTAACCGTGATATCGATTTTAAATCTGTAGGCACCAAGTCCTAATACCGTTGATGTGTATATTTAATTATATGTTTTCAATTATATGCCTAGAACTCTTGTGAACGCTTTGCATGTGATGGCCGATTGTGCCGTTTGTTCCTTGCTGAAATACTATATGTTTAGAGCGCACAGGGTGAGCGAGGTAGGTATTTCAAGAAACTGTTGCCGTCCCGTCCCTTTGCGTGAAGCCTGCCGCCAAAGAGTGCGGTAGGGACAACTACATATCAGATCGATTATAGCACAAAAAAATAATAAAAATTTTAAGAAAACTATATTTCTATTAATTTATTTTATTTTAAACACTTTGCGAATTTATCGGTATTCATTTAATCACGGCTGTAACACTGAGGCATTTTTTGTCTATTTTGGAGGGTCATTTTTTTCTTAAATTGTTAGTTGCTGAAAAATATCGAAATGATAGGGACCTCTCCACAGTATACAGTAAAAAAAAATACTCAAGTGGCATTATAGAGAACCAAAAAAGGGTAACACGTTGGGAAAGGGAAATACATTTCTATGAAGATTCGCAGCCCCTGTTCCCTCTTATCACAAATATTATGTCTACCGTGCTTTTGATGTTATATACCAAGCATACTATATTATGTATTCTATAATCTCCAAAATCTTGCAGTAATTTACCAAACACCGATAACTTCAGAAACTCAACTGTGTCCTACACAACGGCTTGTTTTTAAAGGGAAGTGTTGGCCGACCAAGCGGAAGGCTACGTCCGGGCGATCCAGTGGAACCTGTACTACTACTACAAAGGCTGCCCGTCCTGGTGTTGGTATTATCCACACCATTATGCACCTTATATCTCTGACATTAAAGGCTTCAAGGATCTGAAGATTGAATACGAGCTGGGAGAACCTTTTAAGCCTTTTGAACAGGTGATTGTTTTATGATAGAGACTTATTTTTATGCTGCATCCTCATTTAAGGTATTTCAATGGACAACAAGGTGACAGAAATGTGGACGTAGCTTTGGGTTTACTATAAAGTTTTCAAATCAATGTTACAATAAATTAGAGCCCCTCACAGTTATAAGCCCCATCTAATAAGGAGCTACATATGGCTTCAAATTCGTAACTCATGGCCATGGGCTACTAATGAAAAAACTTAATGCAAAACTACTTAGCAGTCTGCTGGTCTAGAGCTCTCAAGAGCGACTGCTGAGAACCAGGGTTTGTTTCCTGGGTCGGGGACAGTTATAATGGGCTTTTCAATCAGGAATGTCCCAGTTTCAGTCTGAGTTGGTGCCCGGTTGATGGCAATGGGCCCGCCCCCTAATACATGAAACTTAAACGTAACTAAAGAAATGTGGATGTACTATTCACCTCTGCCTTACCCTTCGAGGATTACAGGCGTGATATTATGTTATAATATTGCAGCTTCTAGCAGTATTGCCAGCTGCCAGCAAGCAGTTGCTACCGACTCCGTTCCACGACTTGATGACTGATGAAGACTCCCCGATAGTCCACTATTATCCGCTGAACTTTGAGACGGATCTCAATGGGAAGAAGAACGACTGGGAAGCGGTCGTGCTTATCCCGTTTATTGATGAGGTAAGGATGAAGAAACACTAAACGTTAATGTTTGTGTAAGAGGCTGAATTGAATGTGAGAGAGAAAATACTAAGGGCTTTGAGTTATAAAGCCTCTCTTCGCTGTTTTATTGTTAAAATAGTGACCACGGATTAATCTGGTATTAATCAATAACTGGCATCAATACAAACCAGTGTTCAATAAGATTAAATCTTCGCGAACGTCTCGTTTTCGAGATATTCAGCCATCAAAGATACAATCTTCTTTAGTACAGAAATTAATATTCACTGTCCAGAAAATAATCTATCATTTATTTCTTATATATTTATTTCTTTCATCAATATTTAGTCCAGAAATAAATATTCACCTTCCTACTTAGAAGTTTGTTTTATGTCCGCAACTACCACCCACGGTAACCTTTGATAACAATAATTGACGTGTGACGTTCCACGCTAGGAATTTCTCCTGTATCGTGGGTGACTTTACAAACATTTAAACTCACATTCACAAACCTAACACCCAGACCCGGAACAACTATCTGCAGGCCATACAAATATTTGTTTCGTGAGGGGATCGAAGTCGCAGCCCAGCAGTTTAATTCGTCAGCCTCTGCGCCAAACGGGCCGTCCATGTTTGCGTGGTACATAATGAGACAATAAACAAATGAAATAAAGTTAAAATAAGTTTTTTTTACTAGGTAAATCTACTATCAGCAATGGAGCCCTGTTATCAGAGGTTAACAGAAGAAGAGAAGAAACGTAATTCACATGGACCTATGATGGTCTACAACTGGACTCCGCAAAATCAAGGTATGTTATACTAGCTCAGTCTACCGAAGAAGGTATAAAGGAATGATTCCACTTAATCAAGTTAGCCTTTTTGGGGTACGAAGAATGGTTAAACGCGCATGTGAAGCGCGTTCGAAACTCGTTTGAAGCGCGTACAAAAAGTTTGCAAGTAGTTGGCAGTTGCAAGTGCGTAGACGCGAGTTTCACGATCGCCTCGTGGGCTTAGGTCCCAAAGTCGCGTTAAAATCTCTCGTAATCTGCGCGTCGTCTACGCGTTTAAAACACGCCGCGTGCTAGGGGCCTTAGGTAAATGGGTATAAAATGCCCAAGCCATTGAGTCCGCCCTTGTACTGTTTTCACTTGTGTATCAATTATAATAAAAAGCTTTTAATCTAAACCAGTGATCCCCTCCGTTAACAGGTGTAACGCTAGCCCCGGAGTACTTCCCGGCCATAGCGGAGTGCTACGCCACAGAGCGCCCAGTGTGGCGGCAAGAGATAGAGGTGCCCGGCAGTATGTTGCGTAGGGGGATGCTGCCCAACGCTAAGAGAGACATGCTGTTCCCGGGCTTTCCCACCATGAGGCATCTCAAGTATCAAGTAAGTAGTAGTTATATACTATAGACAAGAGATAGAGGTGCCCGGCAGTATGTTGCGTAGGGGGATGCTGCCCAACGCTAAGAGAGACATGCTGTTCCCGGGCTTTCCCACCATGAGGCATCTCAAGTATCAAGTAAGTAGTAGTTATATACTATAGACAAGAGATAGAGGTGCCCGGCAGTATGTTGCGTAGGGGGATGCTGCCCAACGCTAAGAGAGACATGCTGTTCCCGGGCTTTCCCACCATGAGGCATCTCAAGTATCAAGTAAGTAGTAGTTATATACTATAGACAAGAGATAGAGGTGCCCGGCAGTATGTTGCGTAGGGGGATGCTGCCCAACGCTAAGAGAGACATGCTGTTCCCGGGCTTTCCCACCATGAGGCATCTCAAGTATCAAGTAAGTATGTAGTAGTTATATACTATAGACAAGAGATAGAGGTGCCCGGCAGTATGTTGCGTAGGGGGATGCTGCCCAACGCTAAGAGAGACATGCTGTTCCCGGGCTTTCCCACCATGAGGCATCTCAAGTATCAAGTAAGTAGTAGTTATATACTATAGACAAGAGATAGAGGTGCCCGGCAGTATGTTGCGTAGGGGGATGCTGCCCAACGCTAAGAGAGACATGCTGTTCCCGGGCTTTCCCACCATAAGGCATCTCAAGTATCAAGTAAGTAGTAGTTATATACTATAGACAAGAGATAGAGGTGCCCGGCAGTATGTTGCGTAGGGGGATGCTGCCCAACGCTAAGAGATACATGCTGTTCCCGGGCTTTCCCACCATGAGGCATCTCAAGTATCAAGTAAGTAGTTGTTGGAAAGACGGGGCCCACTAGGGCCAGTGCCTGCCAGGATGGCGGCCCTGGAACGCAAAGGGCATAAGAAGGAACACGGATGGGTTTTAGTCAGTAGGAGTCTGACAATCCCTCCTGCTCCACTTCACCCAGAGCGGGAGGAGTCATATGATTACCATCGTTAAAAAAAAGTAATAGTTGGATGAGGCTGGCACAAGAACTTGGAGATTGGCACACACAAAGAGAAGCCTATACCCAGCAGTGGGTGAAGTCTGGCTGCAGATTATGATTTAAGTAGGTACATACCAGAGACAAGAGAATGCAGTGCCATTAGGCACCTTAAGTACTAAGTAATTGATCATTAGTTGAACAGATAAATCTGTGATCTATTTGATCAGTATATAAAGCAGTACCGCCAGATATTGTCTTGCAATCTGTTTTGCTATCATGCCTCCTTCGTATTGTTCGGTTTTTGAGTCGGGTAAACTATTATGGAGTCTTTCATTGGAGAAATTCTTAGTATCAGCCAAGATTTGTTCACGAAAGAAGGTAATAAGATTCACTTAATACTTATAACTGGTGAAGTATTTATGTAACCATTTTCACTTTCGGATTTTTCATTTCCCTGGTGGCCTGCGTGCCATTATGGTATCCCTTATTCCATCTATTCAGCCCATTCTCATGTATATCTACAACTCGTATGACCTCCACAGACTAGCCTCAAGAAAGGCAAGGTGAAAGTGTTCGACCAGCAGTCGCGCAACGACAACATGATAGTGGAGATCATACAAGACACGGAGAAGGAAGACTCCATCGAGAAGGCGGCGAACGAACTGCTGGGCAAGGTTATATGGGCTGGGTGGCCGCATCTTACGAGAGCCAAGTATGTATATTAATGTTAGTTCAGTAACAATCTGACTGCATTGGTCTAGTGATCGCAAGTGTGACTGCCGTGCTTGAGGTCCTGGGTTCGATTTTCGGGTCAGAAAGTGGTATTGTGTTTTTCCATCTGGAATTTCTCAGTATCAGCCACGAAGTCTAGATTTGTGCCCGGTTGATGGCAATAGGTTCGCCCCTTATTACACGGGACTTAAACATTACTGAAATGTAGAATTGAAATTTAATCGTTTGTGAATATTAGAACAGTATTCACCTAGATATCGCACTTCTATTATTTTGACTTCGATTCGTTTCGTTGTATCGTGTAATTTAGACTGCAAACACGACGGCTATTTATATATCCCAACCTTCGAGAAAGTTCCACAATTATCTCGAACCTTCACAGTTCCACAGTGGATTCTAGACTCGTAAAACAGCAGACGTAACAGTATACTTTAATGAAAAATGGAAGTTATGAGAACCCACAATATTTTTTGATCTAATATGGACATTGACTTCAGAATAGAACTGCTTGAGTGGTACGATTATAATGTAGATTTTGATGTGAGCTAAGCCTCACTCAAACTACGTAAAACCATCCTTACTGCTAAGAAATAAAAGCTAACTGTCAACATTTTCACAGAGTAATATCGGTGTCCGACGAGAAGATGCGACTGCACTACGTGGACAAACAAAACAACAATGTGAATGGAGAGCCCACCTACACCACAGAACTTAACTTTGGCAACCTGCACAAACAGTGGATCGGCGAGAGATCCACCATCATTGAACAGTAAGTCACTTTCATCATCATCTGCCTAGCCTTGTCCAACTATGTTGGGGTCAGTTTACAGTCCAAACGAATTGAAATACTTCTAAATACTAATATTTTACATGGACTAGCGACTACCTATCTGACATCCACAACCCAGCTAGCGCAGGGTTATACGACACCACTTGGTTAAACTGGTTGTCAGACCTTCGGGCCACTGGCTACCTGTAACTACTTTCGAAGATCCACAAATGACAACCGGAACCAATGGCTTATCGTGCTTTTCGAGGCACGGTTTTATTCACATTATTAGAGATGATTAAAAAAAACTGCTGCTGCTAG
The DNA here is from genome assembly GCA_949774965.1 of Diarsia brunnea. NCBI lineage: Eukaryota > Metazoa > Arthropoda > Insecta > Lepidoptera > Noctuidae > Diarsia > Diarsia brunnea. The sequence goes on from OX459001.1 coordinate 17,202,934, forward strand.
CTTGAGATTTCTCCGAGGTAAAGTTATTGTAGTTTATTCCTAGAAATTGCAGGGTCGATAGTTTAAAGAAACATAAACTAAATTGATTTTCCTCCAATTTTAAAGAAGAAAAAAATGTGGTTTAAATAGTGAATGTTTGCTTATTATCCAAACGTTGAACGAAGATTAGTCTGTGTTATTTTCTGTTTTAGTAATATGAACCGTCTTGGACTAGAATTGGGTGATGTCAGGATCATTATTCATGCAGTCAATTTAAAAGGTGAGTTATTAAATACAATTTTAGAATCCTTCCACTTAAATATCTGCAAAAGTGTACGTAATTTTGATTGGTACTATAAAATGTATTGTTTTCCTGCATATTTAAGTCGACCTAACGCGATTTGTAATAATTTGTGATGTTTTTGGATAAAGCAAGTTTGTGTTTGTTTGTGGTAACTGAATGGTGCTCCAAAAACCTCGTTTTTGACTGATTTACTTCAAAAATGTCAAAAATTCTACGGTAAAAGTAAATCGATACATTTTTAATGTATAAAAGTTATATAATTTGGGCGCTATAGTAGTTCTATAATAGGTCCTATAAAAAGTTTTATTTTCGGAAATTATTTGCGACCGTTACTGACTGACTGTCTTACTAACCTATTTTTAATCGACTTCCAAAATGAAGGAGGTCATAACTCCTCCGTCATTACATTCAGTCAAAAAAGTATCGGGAACGGATGATTTGTTTATGGTTCCATATTCAAATTTTTGTTTTTTTTGTTGTTGTTACGTTGTTAGATTGGCACAACCGTTTTCCATTTTGGCGCGGAGTTTGAGTTGCATCTTTTATTTATATTAAATACAGTGCTGTTTTTAGTTATATCATAATATCTAGTGTGTATAGCGAATTTCATTATGGACAAAAACATCGAACAAAGAGTTTGTCTTAAATTTTGGATCACCAATGGAATTTCGTGTTCGGAGTCACTGAAAATGTTACAGAAGGCTTACGGTGAATCGACTTTATCAAAAACACGTGCTTATGAGTGGTACAAAGCGTTCAAAAGCGATCGAGATGTGATGGAAGATTTGCCTCGCTCTGGTAAGCCATCAACGTCTGCAACTGAAGTTAACATCGAAAAAGTGTGAAACTATCGCGGTGTTGTGCACTCGGAATTCTGGCCGGAAGGTCAAACGGTAAATAATAGTAGATTATGCACCGAGGGGCTAAAGTTGTGTCTTATGTCACGGGCGTCATATTGAATCTCGAGCGCAATGAAGGATTCGGGATTTAACTCCCGACCGCAGGGAGGGAGTTAAGAGTTTAACTCACGAGCGAAGCGAGGGAGTTAATACAAGAATCCTGAATGCAGCGAGGGATTCAAGCTAGCCCAAGGCAAAGACACCTTTAGCCCAGAGGAGGATACTCTACTTTTTACACCTACTGTGAGAAAATAATAGCCATAGTACGAAAAACAAAGTATTTATTAAATCAACAAACAGTAAGAATAACATATTTAGAACTAGTTAGTTATATGCACAAACGGGTTAATGGTAACATTATCACAAACAACTTTTATCTAATGTTACAGCCAAGTACTATAACGGTATTACGGCGCGGTACGGTATTTGTTATTATTAATGCCAGTTTTAATGTTAATCCATTCCTTTTAAAAAATGGTTCGTAGTTATCTAATTATTCTTACAATATTATGTCTTCGAAAACATGGCAACGATATGAAGAAGCAGTCGTTATGATTTTGTAGGAAATCGAGAATATCATCCACGCGTAGTAAGGGTATCGAGAATAGCTTTCCTCTTTCTGGGTGTTTGTTAGTACTATACTGCCAATTTAGCTGAACATGTGAGATTCCAAATTCAAATCACATTATTGACCAGCGGGTCATAATGAAATCCAGTACAACATTATTGACCGGCTGTGCCCCCGGCCACTAATGACTCACTTTAGGTTAAGGTTGCTTGACATATAATTTGACATTTTCGAGCAGGTGGTGTGAAAAGCGTTAGCGGCGGCGTTAGCGTTATGCGGCATTTAACCTTTTGAACGCCATTGTCACATATATGTGACAAACGAAATCTTACCCTGAGCGCCAACGTCACAAATATATGACAAAATACACGTCGCACCATATTATGAAATAAACAATTTAATCATTACTTTTGTGTGTTTTTATTTATATAATTTAAAAGTTTAAGCTTCCGTCTATATTGTATTGCATGAAACTAATATAAATAAACCACCAATATCGAGAAATTTGTTGTTTTAAAAGTAGATGTTAAACGCGTATAAAAGGAGTGTCTCACACGCCGTAGTCTGCTATATGTGACAGCTAGTGTTGTGACGTATGATTGTAAAATCAATAAAAACTTAAGAAGATGAATATGAAATTTTAGTCCAGAGTATATTATTTGTGTATAAGTTAGTATCAGGAGAAATAAAATGTATTTTTAAAACAACTCAGCCTAATACAACCATGCCTCTAGCTACACAATCAAAAATAAAATATGCAAATGTCTAATATCGACACTTGTTAAACTCATCTTTTGCGCATCCCTAGCGCAAACCAATATTATCAGTCCCTTGTACGCCATAGTCATAAATCTATGACACAACGGTGACGTCGTAAGCGCAGGCGATTAACTTTAGTGAAGTGCTTTAATATTTTTTTTTGTAGTATTTATTATTAAAATATCGTGTTAGTTATATACCTACTGCGATCATGAGTCTAATGACTACCGAAGAACTTCTTCGAATAACCCGCCTTTACGGTATCTTTTCTTAGCCTTTTTGCTAATAATATTTTTTGTTGAAAGCTTGTGATATTATACTAATTATTATAATCCTTTTGTTACTTCTATTCCTGTTATTCCTCATATTTTGTTTATATTAGGTACTAAACTGATGTTCTTCCTAGTATATTATTAATAGGTACGTTTTGTTAAAGATTTGTGATATTTTAAGACTGATTTGTAATAATAATTATTAGGTATATGTAACTGTTGATTTTTAAATTATTTCTGCGTATTTTTTACATGTAAAAAAAACAATAATTAAAATACTGATTTCAATTTTTTTTTTATTACTACATTAAAATCCTTGCGTATTTTAGATATGGATAGGTATTATATTAGATACGAATACTTATTAGCATCGATAACCAACGTGTACACTGCTACATCCCTAATTCAGATGCGAGAATGTCATAAAATTGACTGGCAAGCAACGCCATTGTCACAATACCAAGACAAGTCATGTTGAATAGTGTTGTAACCATATTGTAATAAAAATATTTTTTTAGTTTTCTAATATCTGCTTTTTCATTGATAGTCTCTGTTAAATGCTGTGTAAAGATTACTATATTGGAATATAGTGGCAGGTTAAATAAAATTTCAGTGTCGTGAGTACGGTTTATTAGAAAATTAAAGACGAAAATAAAAACTCAGTTGTATATCGATATAAGTTTTGGAATCCCTATTTTTTATGAAGGTCATTTGACAGAAAAAGTGGCCTGGCGTCAGGGGTACGGCGATACGTTTTTACTCTGGCGTTCAAAAGGTTAAGAGAGCAAATTCGACGACAAAGGCCTGATTTGTGGAAGAAAATTCTTGGATTTTGCACCACGATAATGCGCCTTCGCACAAGGCCATCATTGTGAACGAATTTTTGACCAAACACTCAACAAATACCATCGAGCAACCACCATATTCATCAGATATGGCTCCAACCGACTTCTTTCTTTTCCTAAACTCAAATTACCACTTCGTGGCACCCATTTTCAATCGGTAGAAGACATAAAGTAGAATTCGCGGCGAGAACTGAACTCAATTCCCGAAACAGCGTTTAAAAAATGTTTTGATGGTTGGATTAAGTGTAATTTGGATGAATAACAAACATTTTGTGTATTATTGATCTTTTCCCGTTACTTTTTTGACAGAGCAGTATTTTAGGAACTGATTTGAAAAAAATATTTTTTTGTTTGAAAGCGTATACTTACTTCTGAGGTGGTCCCATCACCATGTCAGGATCTAATGATGGGATCCCAGGGAAATCGAGGGCAACCTTCAAATTTTATAGGCACTTGTTACGTTTCTCATGTATTTTTTAACTTGTCTTCCCTAAGGTTTCAAATACATGGTCCAAGACAACGTGCGAATGGTCCAAGAGCCGGAGTGGTGCCTGGTCCCGTGCGGCTACGCCATGCAGGCAGTGGTGCGGGACGTGCGCGCACACGTCATACAGGAGGGCGGCAAGTTCAGCACGCCGCAGGAGGCATACCCGCCCGGAGACATCGTGTTTTTGTTGACACTGGGGCCGCATTATGGCAGTCATGCTACTGTGAGTACTATTTCTCGACATCAGAAGGCTAAGGTCGGATGTACAAATAGAGAGTTTTGTACATCCGAGTTTATGCTTCAGATTTAAATGTCAAGTTTATATCTTCAATTTTTTTTGTCCCACTTCTGGGCAAAGGGGTCCCCCATTCCTTTCCAACTCTCCCGATGGTTTGCATTCTCTGACCAATCAGTAAGGAATGAGTCCAAATCGTTACGCCAGTGTTTCTTGGGCCTGCCTCGGCGACGATGAAACTAAATATGATCGAGAATAAAAAATACTACATGGTTCTATCCGCTTTGATGCATTTGCGGAGTAAAACTTTCTTGAAATGGTTTCTAAACACTATTATATCCAAATATGGAAAAGATTGGCAAACCGGAGCACTGGATAGGGATAAGTGGAAAGAGGAAAGGGAGGCCTTTGCCCTGCAGTGGGACACAAATGGCTGATATTATTATTTATGGAAAAGATGATTTTTGATTTTTCATGAATATAATTAAATGTCGTGACTGTTAATGATAAAATTTAATCATCTTATACTTCGCATCGTTCATTTTGGCGCGTTCCGCTCAAAAGGCCTCTTTCTTGTCATGTGATTTTAAGTCCGTGTAGTCTTGCTCGAAAGCGCACGCTCCGTATCGTATTGTATTTTGTACATAATTTATCTATACCTACCTAAAGCTTGTCGGTAGTCGGTACAACTACAAACCCCGCCCACGCTTGTGGCAAATATTTATGTGTTGGAATTCAAGCTTTCGGATTCTTGCTTTACAAAAAAAAGCTCTAATATCGTATTCATCCGAAGGTTGTCTTTAAAAGATTGTTAATGTAAAATTTCAACGTGTAATTCGTATGGTCGTATATTTTATCAATCTAAAGGCATTACTTACTCCCTCAGGTAGTGGACTCGGAGTGTATCCGCAGCGGACGCATCAAAGTGTCGGTACGCGAGCGCGGCGAGCCCGTGGTGAGCGTGCAAAACGGCGCCGCGCCGTACCGCGCTGCCAACCATGCCGCTGCTGCCTGCGGTATGGAATCATAATCATAATTTTTCAGCACTCGAAAACGGCAATATCACACTACTGGGATCAATCCATCATCACAGACAGGACTATTATAGCTAATAAGCCTGATATAGTGGTGGTGGATCGATCAGAGCAGCGCGCAATGATTGTTGACATAGCGACGAGAACCTTGTGAAAGCCGAGAAAGATAAGTAAATCAAGTATCCTGGCTTGGCTCGCGAGGCTGTCGACATGTGGGGTTTGAACTCAGCGATCATTGTGCCGATAGTCGTTTCAGCCAATGGCTTAATTGCCAAGAGCCTCGACCAACACCTGAGGAGGCTCTCGTTGGGCAGCTGGATCAAGGGCTTGATGCAGAAAGCGGTACTGCTGGACACGGCTCGTACTGTTAGGAGGTTCTGATCGCCGGTAGCTTGGACTCTGTTCCGATACCGGTGGGCTACATTTTTTTATATTTTTTTAAATGTTTTTTCGGTTAAGAATATTTAAAAATGTAATTAGTTTGTAATGAAGTAAATAAAGGAAATAATAATCATAATTTAAAACAAAAAAAAGTTAAACATACCTCACACTAGGAATTTCTCCCGTATCGTGAGTGCGTTTACGAACCCGGAACAAGTATCTGCAGGAGATACAAATGTTTGTTCCATACAGTCAATCGCTCAGCCACTACACCAACCGTACTGTCAAAATAGACGTGTCGTCGTAATTAAAATATTTGTGAAACTTACCATTTTCATTAATATTCGCAGGCCTATCAGCCCAACTGCTGTCCCGCATCACCGGCACAGTGCTGGTAGTGGCGGGACAACGTCACGACATGCCCACTGAGCAGCTCAAGAAAGTCAACGTGGGACTCAACCTTAAGTTTAATAAGAAGGTAACACTAACTTAGGCGTGGGAGACTTTCGTTATGTTTCGCATAAAATGTTATTTGAATTACTGCCGCACTCAGAGAGCTTTAATGATTACTTAGGCCATCACTTAGTAAAGGTTTTGACAGTTTTGTCATACAAAAGTATGTCAAATCTTTACTGAGTACCGCAGTTAGTATTCATTTGATGTTAGTGTCAAACCGGCTTGCGTCAAGATGGTTTTATGTACCACCATTTAACTTAGACAAGAGATATTGTTAACTTATTGAAACTCGTGGCTGAATACAGCCGCAACAGCCGCTCGCATCAATCTTCAGGTAAAGCCGCTCTTGTCTAGGCTTGTCTGTGGATCGGATATTCGGATGCATATTTATCTTAAGATTGATGCGACAAGGTAGCCCGCGAAATTCGAAATTTCTTACGTTTTTTGCAATTTCCCGATCAGTGTCAAGTCGTATGTTAAATAAAACAAGATTCGCGGCAGTAACAAATGTCTATTTACTGAGTAATAATGATTAAAATCACCAGTACAACCCTCTCAGTTCATAAAGGTCTCAAGAATGCCGTTTTCATCAAATAGTCATTCAAGAGATCTTTGTCTTTGACAGTCGTAACTGATAGTCTGTGGCCCGAAAGACCGACAACCAGTTTTACCAACGAGTATCTTATTACCCAGTACTAACTGGATTGTGGAGGTCAGATAGGTAGCCGCTCCATATAAAATACAGGTATACAGCTGCATCCAGTTTGACTGAAAGCCAACCTCAACATACTACGAAGATGATGATGTTAGTTTATGAGCTACTAGCTGATGCCCGCGGCTTCGTCCGCGTGAATTTCGGTTATCGCGTCCTAAAATAATCTTAACATCCCCCCATTTCAACCCCCTTACAACCCTTTTTTCGCATTAAAAAGTAGCCTATGTCCTTTCTCAGCCTCTACGACTATCTGTGTACCAAATTTCATATAAATCGGTTCAGTAGTTTTGGCGTGAAAGCGCGACAGACAGACAGAATTAAGTATAAGTACAACGGGCTGGTATCCGCAACTATACGCGTAATGCGCGTATTTTACGTACGACAGACAGAGTTACTTTTGCATTTATAATATTAGTAAGATTAATAATAAGGATTGCCGTATGTCCGATGAAATTTTTAAGACGAATGATTTTGATTTTCATTACCGGGTTTCTCCCACAGAATCAAGAGGTATCAGGGTACACTCGTCGCTGTAAGGTGACCAACTCCTGGTTATACTCAGAGCGGTGCATCGAGCTGGTGAAGTCCTACGAGCTACAGTATCCTGAACTGTTCGACACCTTGTCCGGGAACCATAAAGACATCTACTTCGAGAGCGATCTCTTTCCTGATGATATTGGGTGGGTGCGCTGCTTATAATTTCTATTTGCAATCAACGACTTCTACTTGTAATTTACGAGGTTTTGTGTAATACCCTGCCGAGGCGTGGCTGCGCGACTTTTCGAAAGAGATACGGCGGCCCCGGAACACAAAGGGCTAAGAAGGAACACGGACGTGTGGGTCAGTATAATTCTGACACTCCCTTCCGCCACGCCCTCGCTTTGATCCCGGTCGATAGAATTTTGAATAGAAAAAAAAAATAATTAGCATAAATCGTCACAACTGACAATTTTATTCCTGTTTTGAAATATATCTGACGTTATAAAAAAACAACTGTAATCATTCTTATTCATAGAAATTCCTGCAGAAAAAGATCAACTGCTTAAACAACCCCATTTCCCCTCCCAACAGTAAAAACAAGCCACAAGACATAGCCCAATGGCTAAAGAACCAGCCTCACAGCAAAGCGGCCAAACGTGAGTGTGGCTCTGAAGCACTGGAACCTGAAGAGATGAAGGCACTAGCACGGACCCTGGACGCGCAGTTGGCGGAGCTGCAGAGCAAGGAGAAGAAGGTCACGTTGCAGGTCAAGTGGAATTTACTATTTAAGGTAAGTTCATAAAAAAGTTGGTACATGACATTTGCCCCTTAAGTGGACCAGGCCCCTTATTCAATAACACTTCGATTCGATTTGACAAGTCGTATGTCTCTCTCGCTCACTTTCATAATGTCAAAAAAAGATAGACATAACCATATTCGATTCGATTGTTTGTTTGTGAATAGCTATGCTGGGCAGGACATATCCTTAGACTTGAAGATGGCCCTTGAATCAAGGTTTAACCGAGTGGTGTTCCAGCTTGGGCCAAAGAAATGAGAGTGGTCTTAAAGTTCGTTGGGTCGACGATATCGTATATAAAGTCGCAAGAAATACCTGGATAAGGAGGCAACTGTGGTGGAAAAAAGGGGAGGTTTATACCCAGCATTGGGTGATTCCGGGCTGAAATAATGATCGTGACTTGAACTTAACTATGGGTATAATATATATCTATCTATATATATATATATATCTATAATATGTATATATATATATATATCTATCTATAGTATAATATATATCTGCCTAACTGGTAAATATTTAGAACAGTACACTGTTGCCACCTTCATTTAGATTTTGTAAACTTATCTTCCTTCCGTTATGTAAGAGGCAGGCGGCTTTTGTTCAACAGTGGTCGTCTTCTGGCTGATGATGATGATGATCCTAGTTCCGTTATTGCATAACAATATTATATGGGTGCATACCTCGGCCTTTCGCCTCGAGGAATACAGCCATGGTGTAACAATAACATCCAGATCCATATTTGCTTATACGTTCCCAGGCGGAACTACACAGCGGCAACATCGCACCCGACGTACGCGCTGACTTCAAACTGTACGACCGCGTGGTGTGTGTCGCGCGACACATGACGGTACCGCCCGGCCACACCGGCACCATTGTTGCCGATATGGCGCCGCCTAACTGCAACCCTGTGCGACTCAGTGATAAGCTCAACGCGGACCGCTCATATCTCGTCATGTTTGATAAAGCCTTCCCGGGGGGCATGACTGAGGACAGCTTTGAAGAACCGAGGTTTTATAGGTAAGTCTTTTTTATTATGCTAAGCACCTTAGGTTTGGCAACTAACATTATATTATCAATTGAGTGAATGATATTACTACTAGCCCGGAAATAAATTCACGTCGTAATACTCGAGAGGTGACGCCTTAGACACTGAGCCATCATAATACAGCGAATACTTACTAAATATTCAAATTCGTTCAAACTTAGCAAAAAAGCTGAAATTACGCTCTACACGCTTGACGTGGTTTATGCTAAAATTAAAACGTTAATTATTCAAAATTGCAGATTTTTCGTCACGCTACCATCCCTCATAGGTACATTTAGAATCACTACTGTTCTATAATGTTGTTCAAGATTTGGGTATAATATCTGTTCTTGCAGAGCCACAGGTTCAAGTGATTTGGTTCTTAAGTAGCTGACTGCACAGACCCTAACAAAAAAAATGACGTTCCACCCTAATGCACACTTGATTTTCCATTTCATCGATTGATTACATGGAACATCAAATATAGTCACGAGTTTCTTTTCTGCGAAGATTTTTATCGAAAAAAAAAATTGTTTACCACTTTCGTTGCCAAGCACCCAGCATATAGGTCGCCCGCCTCCGAGTCGTCGCTATACGTAGCTTTAGATGATTTGCTCTCACGCGGCATACAAATAAAAATTTGTAATTTGAACTCGTCAGTGAAAGTGTTAATATCTTCGCCACGTTCATTTTTATTTTTTTTAAAAGAACATTGTCTCACACTAGTAATTTATCCTGTATGGTGGGTGCGTTCACAAACATATAATGTCACATACACAAATACTCAGATCCAAAACAACTATCTGCAGGCCATACAAATATTTGTTCCGTGCGGGGATCGAACCCGCGACATGCAGCGCAGCAGTCCAATCGCTTAGCCACTGCTCCAACCGTGCCGTAACTGTAGAAAACAACCCAATAGTCTAAATACCATGTGTTCCACCAGGTTATCTCCTGCCAACATGTTGAACCTATCGTACGGACGCAAACTACGCAGCCAAGTAATGGTAGCGCCGCCACTGGACGTGTTCCTGCCGACACACACACCCAACCTGCTGCGGCGGGACGGACATCACTCCGCCTTCGCTAACTACAGGTCATTGTCATCGTCATCATTCTCTTAACTTTATCTCATTTGATTTTAATGTCGGCAAAGCATATCTTCTTCTGCCATACTTGCCTGTTACTCGACATCTCGTGGTCATTGTAATTAATATTGTTTTGAACATGCGTCATTGATTGCAATTTATACCTTATTACAATGAAATAAGAGTGAATTTTAGAGTTATCTCTTTTCTTCTGGTATTCGGGGCTGCTCTCGGCGCATGCCATGACCATAGGATTGAGGAGTGTACTCGCAGTAAGGTGTATTACTGCCGAAAGACATTACATAAGTTTTACTGACTTTACGTATAACTATACGCACGACAATCAAACTATTAAAATCCAGTTTATGCTGATCTCTCATTGGTCAGGAAACCTATACAAAGCGAAGCCATATTATTATACTGGAAATGATCTTTTTATAACGCCATGTGCGATTTTTATTTTTCCAAAGTAGACATTCTATTTCAGTAACTTAATTTACCATTTTATTCGTGTAGCTAAAAACTAGTATTATAAAAATCATAATTAATTGCAGTCCCCCGGGAGACAAAGCGGTATCGCCGGACAATCGCAACCACAGCAGCCACGCCGAAGCTAGCAACGGACCAGCTGAACAGGTAACATTTCACCATCATTTTGCCCTTATCATTTCAATTCATTTGGGGTCGGCGCAGCATGTCTTCTTCTTCCATACTTCTCCGTTTCTCGTCATCTCATGAGACACCTCCTTTCTTACCATATCATTCTTAACACAGTCCATCCATCGTTTCTTTAGTCTCCCCCTACTTTATACCCATCCATCATCATCATCTACCTAGCCTTTTCCCAACTATGTTGGGGTCGGCTTCCAGTCTAACCGTATGCAGCTGAATACCAGTATTTTACATGAAGCGACTGCCTATCTGACCTCCACAACCCAGTTAATACTAGGTAATACGATACTCTTTGGTAAGAATGGATGTCAGAATTTCAGGTCACTGACTACCTGTAACGACTGCCAAAGATCTATATATGGCAGCCGGGACCAACAGCTTAACGTGCTTTCCGAGTCACGGAGGAAACTCGGTATGTCGGGCGGTCACCCATACCCATCCACAGACCGACCTAGGCAAGCACAGCTTTACCTAAAGATCGACGCGAGTGGCAGTTCTTATGAAGCCAGGAGCTCCTCCACTTTATACCCATCCTTTTTCCTATTCAAAACCTTCATCACGACATTTTCCTCATTCCTCCGCATCACATGGCCACACCACCAATATTATTTACCTAACGGAGTAAGTGGACAAAAGAACCCTATGGCAATAATCCCCGTGTACCCCATGGACAGACGACATTGTTCCCATTTTACAAATACCCTGGATGAGGCTGGCACAAGAGCGTGGAGCTGGGCACAAACATAGAGAGGCTGTACCCAGCTGTGGGTGAAGGCGGACTGGTTGATGATGATGATGACCGTGAGAGTCAAAATGGCGGGTGTACCATAGCGAATCAAATTATACTACTTACCACAAAAATGTACCTAAAATGTACTATTCTGTACCTAGCTCTAAAAAATCTGTACCTCCTTCAGAACGGAGTTATTTCAAAATTAAAATACACCAGCCATATTGATATCAAAATGGCGGGTGTTCTGTAATATTTCATTATTAAACAATTACTCACAAAGTATAATTACACCAAAAAAATGTACCTATAAAGTACCTCAAGTAAAAACAAAAATCCTCCGTCGAAATAACTCCGTTCTCCCTGGAGATGTCCCAAGTAACTACAGAAATAGTAGAAAACAAGTAAAGTAGTTTGATAATTTGATTGTTAACAGGACAATGCTACACACTTACTTCGAAGCTTGTTGAAGATCAGCGAAACGGATGCTGAAACCAAGAAAAATAAGGTAACTGACTCATTGCTTCAATTTTCATTACTGTAGAGTAATTAGAAAAGTTTTTTTGAACTGTCTTGATAATAAGAAGGAGGTCATGATATGACATAATTTCGCGCATTCATGTGTACATTAGTTGTGACATATACGTAAGTAAGTTCCAACATGAAACCCAGTTAGGGCACGGCAACATAAAATATTGGACAAAACAAGCAACCAGTAGCAGTCACTACATAGTATAAAACAAAGTCGCTATCGCTGTCTGTCCGTCCCTATGTATACTTAAATCTTAAAAACTACGCAACGGATTTTGAAGCGGTTTTTTTTATAGGTGATTTAAGAGGAAGGTTTTAGTATATAATTAGACCGACATCCGCGCGGGTGAAGCCGCAGGCATCAGCTAGTACCTTATAATCCAATACCCCTTTATTGTAATTTCCCTTAGCCTACGACGCCAGAACAGAATCGTAACTGGCGTGTGAAGAACGACAATCAGCCCACTCCGGCCCAGGGAGCTCAACAACAGAGGTATGTTTTATACCTAGGCTCTTTAACTCACTCACAGCAGACCGTCAGATGTCATGTTACAATATATAGTTGTCTGGCAAATAAAAGAGGTTAAAAATCATACCAGTCGCTGCGTCATCAAGCCAACCAACACATTTTTAGTTTGTTAATTTCTGTGCAAGCACCCCTCCTGCGTTCTGGAGTTTATTTTCTGGGTAAGATACACAATTACACATTGTATGAATTTACAAATAACTTTAGAAAATTTAAGAATGTGCTAAAGGAATAGACAACAACATTAATGAATCATTTCAAATTAAGCCTTTTTCATGAGTCATAAAACTTGTGAAGTACATAATGATATACAATGGTTAGGGCCTAAGAGCGCTCAAAGACGGTCGGTGATGATACATTATGCTATACTTATCGTTTCAAGTACTTGAAGTGTCATTTAGTTGTGAGTTGTAACACTAGATGGCGCTGACGGTACGATATTAAATGATAACACGTATATTATGATGCGTTCTAAACTTGTAAGACAGTTTTCACAACAAAAAAAAACCTTTTCCACAGACCAATAACGAAATCGTGTTGAAAAATCTTGTTATTATATGTGGCCTCTTTGCTTCATTCTTCTATATATTTCTTTTTTACATTGTCTTGTGATCTGGGCCCCGAGTCTGCTATTCAATAGTGTCAGAATGGTCTATCAGTGATCTCATAATTGTTGATTTTGACAACACCAAACTTGTCAAAATCAACAATTATGAGATCACTGATAGACCATTCTGACACTATTGAATAGCAGACTCGGGGCCCTGGTTGTCACTGTGACTGATATTGAAAAATATATTATGTCTACTATGAATTGAATTGTTTAATTAGTAAATACATAATATACTGTCCCATTTCTTTCTGTTACAAATTTCTCATATGCAGACTGAATTCAGTATTTGAGACTGGTTAATGTCTCCTTTAACTTAAAATTTACTGGTCGTTCTAGATACTACTGCTCTATCCTTCGGAAAAAATAAGGTGGTGAATGTATTATTTTGTATAACGGGCTGGTATTCAATAATAGCAACCTAACGCAAAATACGCGTGAATTTCGCGTACAAAAGGGGGATGAAATACTAATGATGGTGTGTGTCACAGGGGCCCGCCACAGCAGCAGAACTGGCGCAAGGAGGCCGCGCCTGGCAACGCCAACAACCGACCGCCGCCCGCGTACAACAACGACTGGAACAACACTTATAAGGTAACACTGGTTACCTATACAGGGTCATTCATTAGTTATTGAGAGCGTTCCTTTAAATGGGTGATCATCATCATCTGCCTAGCCTTTTCCCAACTATGCTGGGGTCTGCTCCAACCTAATGCAGCTGAATACTGGTATTTTACATGGAGCGACTGCCTATCTGATCTCCACAATCCAGTTAGTACTGGGTTGTGGAAATGGAGAGAATACCCTTTGGTGAGACTGGTTGTTATTTTCAGGACATCTGTAAGTACTGCCAAAGACCTATATGTGGCAGCTGGGATCAACGGTTTAATGTGATTTCCAAGCCACGGATGATTACAAGACCTTGAAATGAGTAATACTCAACCTAATGTGCAGCAATTTTGAACTGATGATTTAGGTTCAAACTGGATTGTTTTGAAGAAAACGATTTTTTTTAGACAATTTCCACCTCTCCACCATAAACTGCTGATTGTGTCAACGCCGTTCATAATGTGAAACCGATGCTTTGATAAAACTGATTTGTCAAGAATGTACATCTATCTGCCCTGCCATTAGGTCATGTTCTGAAATTATGATCATTTTTATATGGGTACATGAAGAAGAATCCCTAGATTGGGAATAGCTGGTAAATTGATAACAATTTTGTCTCCCACAGAACCAACCACCTCTCCCGCCATACCCGACCTTCGGGCAACCGTTCCAAGGTCCAGGACCGAGCCAGATTCCATTCCCACAGTTCCAAAACCCGCACTTCCAACAGCGCAACCAACCCTTCACGTTCCGCAACCACGACAACAACGCGCCGCGCAACCAAGCGCACCAACCGAACAGAGGATTCGAACAACCGGGCTTCCCCAAACATTTGCCGAGTGTTGGCGCTGTTGGGGCCAACGTCACCTTGGGACCAAGTTGGAACCAATCTAATAATCAGGTGAATTTTAGTTACATTTTTAAGGTATTTTTATTCGATGCCTGTCGGGGCTGCGGGTTGTTCGAAAGAGATACCGCGGCCCCGGAACACAAAGGGCTAAGAAGGAATAGGGGGTGTTTGTTTAATCAGTAAAGTCAGTCACTCCCTTTCGCTCCACCAACAGGGGAAGAAGTCATTTCATAGTTCCCACCCACCATAACAAATACTGATACTTATACTGTTAGCCTGTACAATCCCACTGCTGGGCAAAGGCCTCTCCCCATGACTTCCGGTTGTTTCAATAAAAAATAGGTTTTTATTTATATTTATATTACCTGCTATTTTGTCCTGATTGTGAAATATAGCGTAGCACATAGATTGCGTAGTATGTATGTAATCAAGAGATTATTGGAATCGGGGAACTTTCTGTTTGTGAAGTGATTGTTCACATAATAATATTGACTCAGTATAAAAGATAACAATAATTGCTATTCACAAAGCAGCGTCACAGTAAGACAAAGTTGGTAAGACAGATGGGATGTATTGAAAATGACAGGATGGAATTTAACAATTATATTGCCTTTTTTTTTGAGGGGGTGGGAAATCATTAAATTATCCCTCCCGCTCTTGGGCAGAGTGAAAGGGAGTGTCAGACTTCTACTGACTAAAAACCACCCATGTTCCTTCTTAGCCCTTGTGCCGAGGCCGCGGTATTTGTTTCGAACAACCCGCAGCTCCGACGGGATTATATAAATATATTGCCTCCAATGGCATTTTTGACGTAGTTAAAAGGAATTAGGTTACTTCTCATACAAATACGACACAATAACATCTGTTTCATGCAACAAGGACTATTCAAAAATTAGGAAGTTTTATGAAATTTCCTTTTCTAAGCAAGATAGATGGAAGTTCCTTTTTCTCGTTCGCCTGTGCGATCGCTTTGTTCTTCAAAACCACACAAATCAAAAGTGAATTTACAATTAAATTTCAGACTTCTACTTCTCCTTCATGTGTTGTAAAATTATCACATGCTTTGTTGAAGAAAAACGTCGTGAGGAATTTAAACCAGCATGCCTTTTTTTATGGTGGGTGGAAAATCATCAAATAACCCCTCCCGCTCTTGGGCAGAGCGGAAGGGAGTGTTAGACTTCTACTGACTAAAAACCACCCATGCTCCTTCATGCCGAGGCATCCTTCATGCTTACCCCTTCATGTCGAGGCCGCGGTATCTCTTGCGAACAACCCGCAGCCCCGACGGGAAACCAGCATGCCTGAGAGATATTTCTCGACAGCATGTAAAGCTAAGCAAGAGGCCCTTGGGCGATATAAAATCTCTGACACCAGTTTAGGCACTACCCACGATAAAGAATGAGAGATGCAAAATTATAGGATACTAGCTGTTCCCAGCTTCGCCCGCAACAACTCGAAAATTATCCCACGGGAAGATAAAATCGGGATAAAAGCTATCCGATGTGCTAATCCAGGTTATAAACTATCTTTGTACCAAATTATATCCAAATCCGTTCAGTAGTTTTTGCGTGAAAGAGTAACAAACATACACTCTCACAAACCATCGCCTTTATAATATTAGTGTGATTATACTAAGATTTAATAAAGAAATCTTCAAATTTTGTCAAATTTCGTAAGAACACTGTGCGTTTTTTCACGTGCTCATGTTCGGGGCATCCTCAGTCGGGGATTACAAGTTGTGTGGTCACAATGTGGAGTGTCTTATCATAAGTGTAACAACTCGTTAGCTATCGAGTGTTTTGTACTTATTAAACGTGACTAAAACATGTATTCTCATAAGAAAGCCTCTTTAAATGATTGAAATACAGAAGCTATGTAATGAAATCATCATCATCATTATCATTCCCTTGGCCTAATTCAAGTCCTCGCAATATGTCTTCTTCCATACTTGTTTTCTTAAGCCATGTAATAAAATATGGAATAGATAATTGAAATATGTTGCAGGTACCAAAACTAATTGAAAATTAAACGAAACTAGAGTTTTTTAGAGTAGGTTCTTAACCCCCGATATCATACATTTCCCATTCTCAGTAATTTTTTGAAAATATACTTTAACCTTTCTTCTTTCAATGCAAAATAGTTAGGCCGCTTTCACATTAGGGAGTTAGCAGCGCGACAGAAGCACATTCCTTCACATTATAAGAACAGTCGTAACAACCCGTTAGTACAGAGTCTTGTTTATAGCCACGCGGCTGTCGCGCTGCTAAAGTCACCTAAATTGAAAGCGGTCTTATTGTTCCAATAAGGTTGCGTTTAGGGTGATGACTCCCCAAACAACATCTGCTGAGTACAGTGTTTTGTTAAACGAGTCAAGATGCTTACTTTTGAAATGTACAGATGTCACATTGAATCACTCACTGCGTTAAAATACTCCATAAAACTCACGCATAACGATGACATCTTTGTACGTATTGCCAAATACTCTGACGAGACGGTCTGCCGCTTTTCACCCTTCATCACCTGCCTAGGCTTTTCCCAACTATATTGAAGTCGCCTTCCAGTCTAACCGGATGCAGCTGAGTACCAGTATTTGACAAGAAGCCTGTCAGATAGGCAGTCCTATCTTACCTCCACAACCCAGTTAATACTGGGTAATACCGTAATACGATACCCTTTGGTAAGACTGGTTGTCAGACTTTCATATCACTGACTACCTGTAACAACTGCCAAAGATCTATATATGGCAGCCGGGACCAACAGCTTAACGTGCTTTCCAAGGCACGGAGGAAACCCGGTATGTAATGGGTGGTCACCCATCCACAGACCAACCTAGGCAAGCGTGGTTTTACCTAAAGATCGACCCGAGTGGCAGTTTTTATTAAGCCACGAGCTCCTTCCTCCTCCAAAATCCAGTTAGAACTGGGTAATATGATAGTCTTTGACTGGTTGTCAGACTTTTCCCCCTTTGCCCTATGTAATAAGATGAAAAGTGGTCGACCGTCAGTGAACTCGGTAGTACCATAATCATGTCAAAATGACCGTTAAAGTTGCAATAGTACAGTATGAGCGTTAAACGTGTCAATGTTCAAATTTAAAATTTCTTCGGATTGTTTCAGAATGTAAAGCCGCCAGCGAACAGTAACAAGCAAGCCGCACCGCCCGCGCAGAATAACGCAGATAAGGTCAACAACCCCTTCGTGCCGCTGCAAGTACAGACTAGTCAAAGGTAACTCATATTTATTAACAGAATGTAATATTTAGGGTGACAAGTATCCTGCCGGGACTGCGGGTTGTTCGAAAGAGATAACGCGGCCCCGGAACACTAAGAGCTAAGAAGGAACATGGATGGTTTTTAGTCAGTAGAAGTCTGACACTCCCCCTTCCGCGCCGCCCAGAGCGGAAGGAGCCATTTGATGATTTTATACCACCAAAAAAAAAGATACGAGGTACAGATCAGCGTTTTTGACTATCGCTATCATAGTCTGTCACATCATCTGTTTTGGAACAGCATCATTTGTCTAGCCTTTTCCTAACTATCTTGGGAGTCGGCTTCCAGTGTAACTGGGTGCAGCTGAGTACCAGTATTTGACAAGGAGTGACTACCTACCTGACCTCCATGACCCAGTTAGTACTGGGATTGCCCAGTACCCCTACCCCTTGATAAGACTGATGCTTAGACAGGCCACTTTCTACCTGTAATGACTGCCAAAGAACTATACAGGGTGGTGCCGACAATACGACAATAAATTAAACCACTGGTAGTTCTAGTTCATAGGAACATTATTAAACTATCAAATAAATCTTAGCAAAATAAAAAAATGAAAAAAAAAAACAAAACTAAGTAGCATAAAACTGTAAACGAAATACATTACAATTTATAAACAAATATTGGTTTACTAACCTTAGGAATAATTTGCACCGATAAACGTATGGAAATACAATGTAACAAACGAATTTGGCAAAGACATTTAGGTAGTTTATTGTCGTATCGTCGGCACCACGACGGTGTTAGCATTTATTTGATAGTTTAAAAATGTTCCTATGAACTAGAACTACCAATGGTTTCATTTATTGTCGTATGGTCGGCACCACCCTGTATATAAAAGTACCCTTAACGCAAAAGAAGGGCACTTGTTCTCCCCACCACTGCTAGACCATACCTGGGAACCTCCTAGTTATGGAGATATTGGGGGTCAAAGTTCCAAATTTTTCACAGCTGTTTTTGTAAATACTAGCTTTTCAGGTTATAACTTTACCTATTATTATCTCCATGAGCCGTTTCTATTCAAAGCATCCACTAGCACAATGTTTTAACAGTGCTACATTGAGTTTTACCGTGATTTTTGACCCAAAAAAAAAAATCGTTTTCCACCAAAAATTTTTGCGTAGGGGTACTTAGTTTGATGTACAGAATGCTTGGTTGACGGCTGTGTGATGGGTTGATTTACACCCTGTATATGGCAGCCGGGACCAAAAGCTTAACGTCATTTCCGTGGCACGGCAATGACGTTAAGCTTTTAGTCCCGACTACTGTTGGGGCACAGGCTCGTGCTAGGGGCTCTGGCCTTAGGCTTATGTTTGCAACAAGAACCCAAGTCTGAATTTGTGCCTAGTTGATGCCAATTAGATGTCGCCCTATCAAGAACATGGGATTTAAACGTAAACTACGAAATTTACGTATAATAAAGGAACACCACTGCCTAAACCTGCAGAGATTACAGGGGTGATGCGAGGATGTTATGTTATAATTAACTTCCCATTCAAGATCGGTTTCACACAGTTTTGCCTACTCCTTCGGTGCTTCATTACTTAAAAATAATTGCCTTCAATTTAATACCTCTCAAGTAATAAATAAAATAAAATCTTTTTATTTCCGACATTTTCGTCTATAATATTTGTTAGTAGCGACTTAAAAACTATGTTACATTTAAAAAATTAGGATATTACATTCAAAAATTAAAACTTTACTTTAAAAAATTAAAAAATATTTTAAAACTTTACTTTAAAATAAATAGGTTCATTTAAAATTTAAAACTTTACATTTAAATAATTATATTTCAAAATTACTTTAGGATAATGTAATGAAACTGATTTATCGTTATCATATGAACGTGATTGTCTTTGAATCGTTGTAAAGTCCCACAAAGTTGCACTCCACTGTGAGAGCTTAGTCACTCGGTAAACACTTCCTCGCAGTACATAATCCACGGCTGAGTACCTGAGCGTGTGATACCTTATCAGAGTAATGAAATAATCAATAATGGCTGACAAAAGGCTGGTTTTGCAGTCGAGAAGTTTTCTGATTTACTTACATAAAACTACGCCTGTAATTCCCTAACCGGTTAGGCAGAAGTGTACACCGACATTTCGCCAGTTGTGTTAATGTCCCATGTACTGCTAGTCTATTGCTAGTAACGGGCACAGAACCAGCCTCCACCCATTTTCATCTGACGAAAAAAAAACGCAAAACTTGGAAGCCGACCCTGACATAGTTGGGAAAATGCTAGGCATATGATGAAAAAAAACGCAAAACTTAAGCATTTTTACAAGCTCTCGGTTACTTTTTTGTATAATACTGGTATTCAGCTGAATCCGGTTAAACTGGAAGCCGACCCCAACATACTTGGGAAAAGGACTAGGCATATGATGATGGGGGAGGGAGATGTGACTTACATTCAGCAATAGGTGAATATACGGGTTGAAAATACAGAAATGTCGCAACTAAACTGTAATTATTGTAATTCGGAAAACCTTGGGTTGGGTTTTATCCCTAGAAATGCGTGTAAACAGGTTTTTCTTGTAGAATCTCTCAGTACCATCCCAGATCTGTACTTATCCCCCGTTCATGGTATTAGAGGCTCTTATATCTAGCTGATTTAAGGTGAAAGCGCTTGGGTGCTTCGATAAATTCAAATTTTCTTACATTTGTTGCAATTTGCCAAGATATGATTCGCGCCCGTAACAAATATGGCTTTACCAAGTTATATTCATTAAAATCATCAATACAACCCTCTTAGTTTATTAAAGTATATGTTATATATTCATAGTACTATATCCCCACCCATTCGCAAACATGCCTTGATCACGTAATTGTCAAAACGAAACTTTCGATAAAATGCTTTGTTGCCCATACAACCCTAACCGACCACTACAGCGTTATCATAAGCCTTTCTCTCACGAGCACCTCTCACCATCTTTCAAAAACTATAAAACGTATTGATTATCCATGCCTAGACGAAAAAATTAAAACTATCGACTTTCATAGTGTTTACTGTTTACATAGAGCTAACGAAGCTGTATCTTTCTTCCTTAAGACTCTAACCACTTTGATGATTACGTGCACAAAAAAGATCACTGTTCCAAGACGTAAGCGATTAATTAAGCCATGGATCACTCCTGGTCTACTACGATGCATGCGAAATCGAGACTATCTTCACCTTAAAACCAGAAAGCATCGCAATGACGAAGTTGCAAAAATAACCTACACACGTTATCGTAATTTTTGTAATAGAATTCTAAAAAAAGTCAAGCAGGAGTATGATAAGGCTGAACTGTCGAAATGTCAAGGCAACACTAAAAAATTGTGGAAAACCATCAAAACAATCACCTACACCACTAAACAAAATAGTCCACCTATGGATTTGATTGACCCAGATCAGCCCAAACATTCAGTGAACGAGATTAATAATTTTTTCATAGGAATCGGTAAATCTTTAGCGGGATATAACACAGGGCTTGACCCTACTCTATACCAGACTTCTTCTCTGCCATCGTGTCCCTTCTCTTTTGTCCTTCTGCCCACTGATGTGGATGAGATCAAAATCATCATAGCATCTCTTAAAACCACTTATGTTGTAGGGAGTGATGATATTCCCAGTGAGTTGATAAAAAGACACGTTAACTTATTATCGTATCCTATCGCGTTTATTTGTAACCTCTGCCTTTTCACTGGTGAGTTCCCCTCAGTTCTCAAGAAATCCCTAGTTCATCCAATTCATAAGTCTGGTAGCAGGGACTGTGTCAATAACTACCGTCCAATATCCATTTTGCCTACATTATCCAAAATTCTCGAGAAAGTTATTAATAGGCAACTTATCAATTACTTAGAAGCAAACAGACTTTTATCGGACAATCAATATGGTTTTCGTAAAGGTAGATCAACAAGCGATGCTGTACACCAACTAACTGATACTATAGTTTCTAGGTTAGATGAGAAAAAAAAGGTTCTTACAATTTTCCTCGACTTGGCTAAGGCTTTCGACACAGTCTCTGCGCCACTCTTACTGAAGAAGCTTGAACACCTCGGAGTTCGTGGCGAACAGTTAAAATTGTTCGAAAGTTACCTGAATGGGAGAGCTCAACGTGTGGTGATCGATGAGTGGTTGAGTGATGACTGCGAAGTCAATA
Source organism: Diarsia brunnea (assembly GCA_949774965.1). Classification (NCBI taxonomy): domain Eukaryota; kingdom Metazoa; phylum Arthropoda; class Insecta; order Lepidoptera; family Noctuidae; genus Diarsia; species Diarsia brunnea. Next base: position 17,225,194 of record OX459001.1, read on the forward strand.
TCGGTATTCCTCAGGGAAGTATTTTGGGGCCTACCCTCTTTTTAATGTTTATTAATGACCTCTGTCAGCTGAACCTTACTAACGGAAAGATTATTACTTTTGCGGATGATACGGCTCTTCTTTTCTATGGAGATACTTGGGAGGAGGTGTATCACTTTGCTCAAATGGGTTTTTCACTCGTTATGACCTGGCTACACGACAACTTACTCTCACTAAATACAGACAAAACTAAATATATAACTTTTACACTTACAAACAGTCACCCCACTCAAGACGCTTTATTAAACATCACAGCCCACTCATGTAATAACAGCTCTTCCTGCTTATGCCCTAAACTTGAAAAAGTGGATTCTCTCAAGTACCTCGGGGTAACAATAGACAAAAACCTTAACTTTAATTCCCACATTGATCTGTTATCCAAGAGAACTAGGAAGCTAATCTTCATTTTTAAAAACCTACGACGTGTTGCAGATTCAAAAGTTCTTAAAACAGTTTACTTTGCACTCTGTCAATCTGTACTAAGTTACTGTATTTCTGTCTGGGGTGGTGCCCCAAAGTCTTTTATGATTAAAATCGAGCGAGCACAAAGAGCAGTGCTTAAGGTAGCCCATGGTTTACCGTTTTTTCACCCTACCACTGAACTCTACGATAAGTGCAAGGTTCTTACTGTTCGACAACTGTTTCCCGTACAAACAATCTTGCGCAAACATTCTTCGTTGAACTACAACTCATCCTTGCACGCTCATAAACGCATTAAGACAAACGTATGTTCAACTCAAATGTGTAGAAGTAGTCTTTCGCGCCGAAACTTTTGTTTCCTTGGCAGTTATTTATATAATAAATTAAACTCTCAATTAAAAATATACCCTCTTACCAAAGCTAAATGTAAGCTAGTACTCACCACATATCTATTGGACCTAGATTACGATTGCACTGAAAGCCTCTTACTTGTTATAAGATAAATGTGTTTTCAGCCTACCTATCACACCACACCACACCATACCACACCACAACACACCACACCACACCACATCACACCACACCACATCACACCTCACCACACTACACCACATCACTCCACACCACACCACAACACACCACAACACAACACACCACACCACACCACAACACACCACACCACACTACACCACACCACACCACACCAAACTACACTTTAAATTTCGTATTTCCCTTTTGTTTCCTGTGTTCTTCTATCAAAGGTTACAATATATTTTTTTACCATTTAAGATTGAATACTAAAACACTGTTTTTGGGGGGGGCCTGGTAATCTGTGTGACAGGGTTTTCCTAGTGCAGATACCAGTCTCCCACAAAGGATCTATCTGATGTATTATGTACGTATTTTTAAGGTGCCTTTGTGGAAGAGAAATAAATGTTTATTATTATTCCCTTTATTCATTTATAAACAAACTTAATACATTTTTAAATATTTCTTATAAAAACAATTAAAAAAACATTTAAAAATATAAAAAATTGTAGCCCACCGGTATCGGGAACAGAGTCCAAGCTACCGGCGGTCAGGGCTCCAAAGAAAGGAACCTCCTAACGATACGAGCCGTGTCCAGGAGTACCGCTCTCTGCATCAAGCCCTTGATCCAGCCGCCTAACGAGAGCCTCCTCAGGTGTTGGTCGAGGCTCTTGGCAATTAAGCCATTGGCTGTAACGACTATCGGCACAATGATCGCTGAGTCCACATTCCACATGTCGACAACCTCGCGAGCCAAGTCAAGATATTTGATTTGCTTATCTTTCTCGGCTTTCACGAGGTTCCCGTCATGTGGGACGGTTATGTCAACAATCATTGCGCGCCGCTCTGATCGATCCACCACCACTATATCAGGCTTATTAGCTATAATAGTCCTGTCAGTGATGATGGATTGATCCCAGTACAGTGTGATATTGCCATTTTCGAGAACTGGGTCGGGCACATACCTGTAGTACGGCACTTCCGATTCCACAAGGTTGTATTTTAGAGCAAGTTGCTGATGGATAATCCTGGCTACAAGGTTGTGTCTATGCAAGTATTCTCCGTTAGCCAGACGAGAACACCCGGAGATAATGTGACGGATTGATTCGCCCGGACGGTGGCATGCCCGACATATGTCAACCGTACCGTCCTTCACAATAAATCTCCGGTAGTTATTCGTCATCATAACTTCATCCATAATTGCACAGACAAAACCTTCGGTTTCTCCGAAGAGTTCCCCGGAACGTAGCCAGGCTACGGACGCCAAGAAGTCTACGTCAGGTCCGTGTAGGGCCCGGAAAAAGCGTCCGTGAAGCTCCTTACTCTGCCATACCTCCATACGGTCATTAGTGTCAAGCACTACAGGTTTGCGCCAGTTCTCTTTAGCCAAGGAGAGCGGGGTAAGGCCCTTGTCCACCGCGACAACATCTCGATGCATTATTATTATTATTATTATAGTAATTCAATAGGTTTCTGAATGGAGACCTACAAATGGCAAATAATGTGGAAAATTTGAATTTCGCGGTCCACCCTAGCGCTGTCACCTTAAACATAACTGAGATACAATTGCATTTTTAAGAACCTTCACATTCTAATATCAGTGTCTATCTGTCAAATAAACTTGATTTTAAACAATTTAACGTTTTTATTAAGTGCGAAGATAGCCTTCTGGTGGTCATCACATCTATTTACCCCTTCAAGAAAAACCAGCGTGATAGTTTGTTACTCAGCACATTAGATGGCCACAACATAACTATATGCCTAGCGCCAACGCCACTCCAGTTAAAGTGCTTGATAACTATTGAAGGCAGCAAGTCAGATCTAAGCCCCGCAAGGTCGTGTTAATTTCCATATCTTCGCGTGAACAATCTCTATTATGTACTTGTTCAGAATCACGTTTCAAATTCAAGTGTTGTGTAACATGTCACATGATGATTTCATGAAGACTAAACTTGAAACTTTTTTGCGGAGCAACCTTATTGCTTTTTTATCACCACTGGTCTCAAAATGGTGAAGGAAAATATTGTGAGGAAGCCGGCATGTCCTAGATTTATGAATATGGACGAGGCAAAAGGAGTATGTAAGGATTTTAGCAGGTGGCGTTCTATGGTTTCTGCCTACCAGCATGGGAAAAGGGCGTGAGTTTATGTATGTATGATAATTAACAGTATTAGTTTAAACTATTTCTTTTTATCAACAGACGCGTCTCCCAGCCAAGCGGATCTTCACACAGAAGAGATTCAGGACAATCGCAGGCGTCCAAGTCTGCAATACCGAAACCGCAGCCTAATAACGCACCGGTAAGTTTAATGTAGCTTTAAACATAGGCCGAGATATCAAGATTGACTATTATTCTAGTTAGTAAAGCCATTTTTTATAATTTGCGAATCCTAGCGAACTGCACTTGAGAGTTGCGCTAAACCTAAAGATGCAAAATTGCTAGTAAACGGCGCATTATAGTGAATGATAACTTTTTTGAGCAGCAGATAGATACCGACATACAGGAAAATACAATTAAGGACATGTAGGTCTGAGTTAATCCTAACACGCCCAATAATTTTAAACAACTATTACCTACCGACCGTTAAATTTGAAAATAACATCTAAATAATTATGACAGATGGCGCCCCAAAACCAGGATCCGACATCGCGGCCGATAAAGAAGAAAAAGCCGAGAATAGCAGCCAACCTGCCCTTCCAAATAGACTAAATTATTTGTAGTACTAACAGACGTCGATAATATATGATTGTGCACACAGCTCATAGCGCACGCTAAATTTACGCACAATTTTGGGCACAGAAAACGATTATCAACATTTTACTCTGTAAAGAAAAACAGATCCTTGGCTGTTCACACCGTTGGAGAAAATCAACAAATTGTTTTCAATTCCTAGCTCTCGTTTCTCGCTAATCGGCGATGGTGGGACTCGTGCCCAACTGAACATATGGTATGTTAAATTACTTGTATCAAGTATCATAAGGTACATTTTAACATATCATGTGAGGCAAATCGAAATCTCTATGAGAATAAAGTACAAGATGTAAACGTTCTTAAAAATATATTAAATTGTACTTTAATATGCGTAATGTAAAGTATCCGATTTAGATGACAAGAATATAGCGTGCATTATGAGTAGACGCAATCTTATAATAAGTGACTTTGAACTGAGCTTATGATTGACTGCAAATGAAATAAATAAAAAATGGGAAAAGCAAGTTTTCGGAGACAAAAATCAAGTTTGATGCATCTCACGATTATAGAATAAAGTCTTGTACATTTTGTAAATATTATGAAGTTATAAGAATCTGTAATGAATGAGTGTGATCAATTAATTTTATTGGAATTAAGTCGAGATTGTATACGTTCTGGTTTCGTGGCCAGTCTAAAGTATTATTATATGTCTAAATTGCTTGAAAATGAAATTAGTTCTTCTACTAGAAGCAAATTTTGTTAATTTGACGAACGAAAAACGTACATAATCTCAGTGTATGAATGGCAGCATTGATTGAAAGTTCCTATGTTTTCCATAACTTCTCATAGCTATAAACGTCATGGATGTCATTTATTTCAAGATTCTTAATGAGTTTCTTTGTCAAAATCATTATGTTTAAAACATTTTTTTCCCATTCTTCTGTTATTAGTTTCCAAGTACATTTCCCTTTTCCATCTCACGTGTGTACAAAATAGGTTTATTGCGACTTCCATTGACATGTACACTTAAATAGTACAAAGTACCTACTTAGCATTACGAATAAAACTATTTTTCTTGTATAAAAAAAAAAACATTTCTCATACTCCGTAATTGTAGTAGACATTAAACGCAATAGGTATATAATGTTTTTACGTAGTTCAGACATTTTAGTTTGCATCCAATTTTATGATTATGAGTTTATAGTCGTGAAAGCATTGATATAAAAACTAAAGATACGGTCGTCCGAACATTTGCTCGACGCGTTCGCCATACAGAGAATTGGTGTAGTCTGCTCGTTAACGTAACCTTGTATAAGCGGTGTGGGATTTTCAAGGTATAAAGAACATAAATAAAGCTTTTAATAAAATTTACGACCGCACCCGAAGAGAGCCGATCGTGGACTAGTTCACTTCCGCTTAGGAAAGACCTTATTGGGACCACGTTTGTGGCGTCATTTTAACATGCCGTCCGCCCAGTCCTTACGCAGTAATATATAAGTCAATGCGTGAAAGCATACTTTTTTAAATAAATGGAACAAGGAAAGGCAAAAAAATGGTAAAAATTTGCGATACAGTTCTTTTCCGATTTGCTTCACGTAAACGTTTAAGTCTTCAGCATAATACATTCAAAAAGCATGTACGGAGGAGACCGTCCCATGCAAGATTTTTATTTAATAAATTAACATGCAGGTTGCCTTTAGACCACTCGGTCTTGATGTGCTATGATCGTCGTTCATCCAACATTTGGCACCAAGTCGAATAGGATTGATAAACGGACTCTAAACTGTCTTGAATAGAGACGAATTTCTAAGTCACAAATAATTTACGGGATAACATCGACTATATTGACTATCGGTGTGACGAAAGAGTGTCTGCATAATTAAATTGTATTTCTATTGTACAGATTAAGGTCCGTTTTTCTATATCTACTCTAAAGTTACAGTGAGACGTTGCAAGCTTTAATACAAGCCGTTAAATTTAAATGAACGATGACCATTTTGTGAAATTGTATTTATAAAAAGTACATGTGCAAGTGTCCCTGCAATATAGTATGTATGTAATTGACAAAAAAATGTCCTTATTAGTACTTATTCAACTCCTTTGTTTTAATAATTGTCCGTGTGTGTTTTAAACTTATATTACAAGTAATAAATTCTTTATTGAATGTGACAGAACATATGTTTAATTTCGATTGACTTATTTTTATATAAAATCAAGATTATGACTCAATAAAGTGAAAATTACAACTCAGATTTTTTGTTTGTATTGACACTATTGCATTCCTTTTAAAACATTAAAGTCATAAATTGATGTTTTTTTCCCATAGGCTCCAAAAAGGAATAAGGCTAAGGCCTCATCAAATAAGTAACTCTTCCCGCTCTGGGCGGAACGGAAGGAAGTGTCAAACTTCTACTGAGTAAAACCATCCATATTCCTTCTTAGCCCATTGTACCCGGGGCCGCGGTATCTCTTTCCACAACCCGCAGCTCCGACAGGCGTCGGCCCTTGCGTCCCATCTCTTTGAGGCGCGCGTGGAACACGAACGCGCCGTTGACACGGTATGTCATCGTCATATGACGGGACGGACGGTGAGCTAGCCCATTACTCACCGTCCACAGGCCCGCGCCTACGTTGACCGGAAGCCATCACGTGGCCAGCAAAACCTAGTCTAAGAAAATGATACCAAAACAGAACCATATGTAGATGTTCATGAAGCCTGCTTCATGTTAGGGACTAAGTAGGTTTTATAATCATCATAGATATTGACGCGAAAATGCAAATAACATCGAGTGTTCAAGTGTACACTCAACTCTATATAAGGACCTGTCGTTTGTGACTATCGCGATTGGTGAAGCTGCAGTGAAAGCAGGTAGGTGTGTTTAAAGTTATTCAAATACTTAGGTAAATCTAATTGCGCAGTGCATCCCAAAACTCGGTGCTTTACCTAGACCCTTATTTACTTTTAGTCTGTTCAAATCCTTGTTTCCAATTTGTGTTAGCTTTTATACAAACGAACATCAACTTTAATGTAATGTAAGTCAAGTGGATTTCAGAATGACTAATAGAACTACTACTACTGGTACTATTGAAGATATCACAAAGTTTTACGTAACCTGAACTTAAATATTCTTTTCGTATATATTTGTTTACATGATTGCAACTGAATCGATAATGCAGTATCTATAGTTACATTTTTTGGAAGGTGGCACCTACATGAATGCTATGCTCTGGCGCACTAGCTGATGTCAGCCATGAACGTGGCACCAGGATCTGTCATTATGTCCCATTTCATGTTTAATTTCGCAATCACAGATGTAGATGTAGGTACCTAGATAACGCAAGTGCATATCACGATCCGTATAAATAGCAAACGTGCCATTTATCGACTATGACGTCATAAGCACTATTTAGTTACAAAACAAAATACGAGTAGACAACGTTTTGTGTCGAGAATTGATACCCCAAATGGATTGGGATAAGGGCAAAAGAATGATGATGAAGTGCCTAGAACTAAGTTCTTGAGTTGTAACGGTATAACGTTTTTGTTTTAAATAAATTTGCTTGCTGCGACAGTAACTTTGTTAAGTATAAAATTCTTCAGCCGGGCCCGCGAAGTAGGTGCTCTTGCGTTGTCTAGGTCTATAGGGTGTAAAAGTACCCTTAACGCAAACGAAGGGCACTTGTTCTCCCCACCACTGCGATCATTTTTTTTGTTCTAGACCATACCTGGGAACCTCCTAGTTACGGAGATATTGGGGGTCAAAGTTCCAAATTTTTCACAGCTGTTTTTGTAAATACTAGTTTTTCAGGTTTTAACTTTACTTAAATCACCTCCATGACCCGTTTATTATTCAAAGCATCCTCTAGCACAATGTTTTAAGAGTGCTACTTTGAGTTTTACCGTAAAATGTTATTTTTGACCCCAAAAAAAAGTCATTTCCCAGCAAAAATTTTTGCGTAGGGGTACTTAGTTTGATGTACAGAATGCTTGGTTGACGGGTGTGTGATTGGTTGATTGACACCCTGTATATCAGTGTTAGAACGAATAAGGTAGGTACTAGATTCAGACCGTTTACACTCAAAATAAACATTTTTTTTGCGTATTTAGCCAAAATGAGGGTGTGCACGCTGTTCCTGGTTGCCGCGACGATCGCGAGCGTCTCGTGCGTGGATATGTGGTGGAAGTCATGCGTGGTCTACCAGATATACCCGCGCTCCTTCATGGATAGCAACGCAGATGGAATTGGAGATCTAAATGGTAACCTTTTTAGAACTATTACTCTTTATGACATGGTTGATACAGAAAAAGCTCGGCTTTTTTTTAAACGTCGTCGAAGGCCTCTTTAGTTTCAAAGGCTATGCTCCTGACCAGGTCATGTCCCATATGTTGTAGTGTCGAAATCCCTTCAATTCTGAGGACCTACAAACGTCACTGGTGCCTCGACTGGTATTGGTCACCATGGGTCCAAATTATTTAATATAACAATCCTAGGAGGATATACAGTGGCCTTTCAGGTGGGTTTCTTCAGAAAAGTCAGGTGCGTAGTACAGATGTGTAAACGTGGACGAAGCGAAATGAGTATGTTAGTTGAAGGATAGTAGCAAGTGCCATTTTGTAGTTTTAGACACTTAAATTATTTTTATTTCAACAGGTATAAAAAATAAACTGACGTACCTACAAGACTTGGGCGTTGATGCAATCTGGCTGTCTCCAATCTACAAGTCACCCATGTACGACTTTGGGTATGACATAGCTGATTATAAGTCGATATCACCTGACTACGGAACAATGGCAGACTTCGACGCTCTAATGGTTGAAGCTAAGAGACTTGGTGAGTAGTACTAAAATCACTTAAACATAACTGGTGAAATGTGAGACTAGGTACGGTTAGGCTGCGGGTTGTTCGAAAGAGATACCGCGGCCTCGGCACAAGGACTACGAAGGAACATGGGTGGTTTTTAGTCAGTAGAAGTCTGACACTCCGCTTCCGCTCTGCCCAGCGGGAGGGGTTATTTGATGCTTTCCCACCCCAAAAAAAAAGGTACGGTCAGCAACAGAAGCAGCTTAACATTTCGGAATTTTACTTATTTGATTTACAAGAGTCTAGCCATTATTTGTAGTGTTTCAGAAGATTATTCTTTAAAATATGCCTTACTATTCACAAACTTGTTACTAACGAGTAATATCCAACACGTTTTTATTAAAAAAACCTGCGTTGAAACTTTAAGTAGTGTTTAGCTACTTCTGTTGCTGACTGTACTATGAGGTAGATCACTGCAGAAACCTTATGATTATGATTGACATTTTATGCGACACGATCGCGAAGTGAAGACCAGTAATTATTTCTCCTAGGACAGTTATTATAAGAATTATAATTATTCTTCCTATCCTAAACAAGTGTTTAATACTTCCACTGACGTGCAGGCATTCGCGTGGTTTTGGACTACGTGCCCAACCACACGAGTAACGAAAGCGAGTGGTTCACAAAATCAATAAACAAAGAAGGCAACTACTCCGACTATTACATCTGGGCCGACGGTATAACCAACGCAACAGGCCATAAAATTCCGCCAAGTAACTGGGTAAGGTGTACCTTCCATATATTATTGTTAAAGCAAGTAAATATGCAGTCCTAGAAGAGAATTTAATTTTAAATAATCATCTTCATGCCTTAGTTCCATGCATAAAGTAGAATTGATCCCATAGATAGACAGCCAGAAGTGCCTTTTAAAGGCCTAGTTGAAACAAATGTTTTGCTTTTGACATTTATTCCATTCGCCTCTGACAAACGATACCCTCTCCTAGAGAGGAGACCTGCGTCCCTACAGTGGGAACATTAAAGGTATGATGATAAATCGATACGCTAGCATTTACTTCCTTTTGCTGTCATACACTTTTCGCACAATCTATCTATCTTTGTTTTGGTCGTCTTTTCTTTCTCCATCCATCTGCATTTATTCATCACTTTTTTAGTCACATTATGTGTTTAACCCCTTCTTATCACATGCCCGTGACAGATCATCATTACAGTATCTAAAAAAAAAACATCCTTAAACATCTGGCTGTATAAGCATGTACTTTTGCACAAGAATCCTTTAATCTAAGCGAATATTGAAAGGATTTCTGAAAATTCATCCCTAAAGTGGTGAAATCCGGGCGCAAAGTGTGGGATTTGTCATATTTTTCCGATGAGAGAGATGCCATCGTGCGACCGACTACAATCTTATGCTAAGCATCTTCCACTTTCCGTTCAGATCAGTCAGTTCCGCTACAGCGCGTGGGAGTTCAACGAGAAGCGACAACAGTTCTACTTGCACCAGTTCGTCGTCGGACAACCCGATATCAACTACCGCAACCAGAATCTCCGTAACGAGATGAAAGTATGTAAAATAACATTATTTCACACCTAGGCTGTAACCCCCAAATATTTAGGCAGTCGTGTCCCTGTTACACTTAACGGGCAAAATGTGGGTAGGGTTTTTAGTAACCCCAAACCCGTCCATCTAAATCTCATATTATAGTAGAGGGGAACCTATAGCCATCAACAGGCACGAATCAAGCCTCAGAATAGCCCAATGTTTCTTTGTTAAACCTGGAAAATGAATGCAAGACCTCGCACATCAGTAGCGCTTGCTATCACTAGAATTACGGGGTAAAAGTAAATGAAATGTAAATGGTAGGTAGGTAGTACTTATAACCAACTGTAAGAAAAATAGTTCCGTTATGCAATTGTTTGAATTTAATCAAAAACCCTTGCTTCCAATGCGCCTTATGGAATCAACTATTTAAGTAGACGACTTGAAAATCTTGAAGTGTAAAGGTTTAGGCATTTAACTTAGGTACAGGCACCTTGCCAAAGCTTTAAAAAAGAATGACATTTTCTTCCAACAATAGTTAAAGGCTCTCAGATAAAAGTCAATGAAACATTTCAGGAAGTGCTCCGTTTCTGGTTGAACAAGGGAGTGTCCGGTTTCCGAATAGACGCGGTCAACTTTTTGTATGAAGTGGAAGCTAACGCAGACGGTACATACCGCGATGAACCACGCTCAAGTAAGTTCACAGGTCGTAAACACAAACGGTACATAAGCTGGAAAACATTTTTTAGTAAACGGGGAATAGTGTGTGTCACATTTAAAATTAATATTAGCTTTTGCCTTCGGTTTCGCCCGCTTGGACGTCGGTCGGTAACTGCCACGAAACTAACGAAATAAAATGTATTTTATTTCTGAGAATATAGGGTACTTTAGATGGGCTGCGGGTTGTTCGCAAGAGATACCGCGGCCTCGACATGAAGGGCTAAGAAGGAACATTGGTGGTTTTTAGTCAGTAGAAGTCTGACACTCCCTTTCGCTCTGCCCAAGAGCGGGAGGGGTTATTTGATGATTTCCCACCCCCAAAAAAAAAAGGCTATTCCACGTGGGCGAAGTCACGGGCAAAAGCTAGTACTATATTACGGCGCTCCCATTTCGGGATTATTCGCCTATAATGTAATAAGATTCCCTTAATTCTTTATTAAATCTAAACTGATTGTTAAAATACAAAAGTTCGATTTTATATAATCAAGTGACCGGTCCCTGTGAGGATTAAATTTTTTTTTTCATAATTTGATCAATATTGTCCCTATCTTGCGTCTTTAGATACTACAGACGACGTCAACAGTTACAACTACCTACTTCACCCCTACTCAAGAGATCAAAACGAAACATACGCTGTCGTGTACGACTGGAGGGCAGTCCTCGACGAGTTTGGACAGAACGAGTCCAAGATCATGATGACAGAAGCTTACACTGAAATGGCATTGATGATGCGTTACTACGGAGATGGAACTCGTGAGGGCTCCATCCCTTTCAACTTCGTGTTCCTTGAAGGGTTGAATGACGCGTCCACTGCGAATGATATGAAGGCTGTGGTCGACAAGTGGATGTCCAATATGCCAGCTAATAGGACCGCTAATTGGGTGGTACGTATCCTCTGGTCTAGGCTTTTGGTGTAGCTCAAGAATGAAATATAAATACAACTGAAGACAAATTCGTAATCTGTTTGCCACTGCTTAGGTAGTTAGTTTTAGTGTAACGAATCAACATTGGGTCATTGGCAATTATGTCCCTCAAGGCGTTAAGCTGGAATCCATTTTTAATACCGAGTCTCCTGATAGCCACTCACAAATCACGGGGGTTAAGCCGACGTCATAATAATTTTTCACGTGCTTTGGCAACAATTTCGAGTAAACTTAATTTTCACTCATGTTGAAACTATCTCAACTTTCACATACAGAAATAGAACTTGTCGTTTTATGACGTGCAAGAGACATTTAACCTAAGGGTAAAGTAATTAACAGGGTCCTCTATATAAGGTTCCGACATGAACAAAATTTCGTTACTTTTATAATCCCGATTTTCATTAATTTATAGTGGTCATCAATTCATGACATTATTACCTACAACACACAAAACGACGCTAACTTACGAGTACATAATAATACTTGTAAGTTAGCTCTGCCAAATTATCTAAGTTGTTATTATCTAGTTTGTGTATTACAGAACGGCAATCATGACCAAAGCCGCATGGCCACGAGACATGGCGTGAACAGAGTGGACGCGATGAACATGTTGGCTCTCATCCTCCCCGGAGTCACCATCACCTATCAGGTAAGTGAAGCTTTGTGTCATCATAATATCATCCGCTTTACCTCACTAATTTCCAACAATGTTGGGATCTATTCTAATCAGGATGCAGCTTATAACGGAAATTTACATGGATCGACTGGTTATCCGACCCAGTTAGTACTGTAAAACTGGTTATCAGACTTTCGGGCTACTGAGTATCGTTATCGTTACAGGTGTAACGAAGAGTCGTTACACCGTGGCTTATAAGTTCATAATAAACCATACCTACTTGTTACGAGACCATTTCCTTGAAAAAAAACAATAGATAAAATTCGAAGCTTTTGAAAATCTTCTAATCTTCTCTCTCATTTCAGGGAGAAGAGCTTGGTATGACAAATGGCAACATTAGCTGGTTAGACACTAAGGATCCTCAGGCTTGTAACACCAATGATCCGGTCAACTACTGGAAGAGCAGCCGCGACCCTGCGCGCACGCCGTTCCACTGGGACGCTACCGCAAACGCCGGCTTCTCCACCGCTAACAAGACCTGGTTGCCCGTCGCTAGTAACTACCAGACCGTTAACGTGGCGGCACAGAAGGCAGCTACTAAGAGTCATTATAAGGTAATTCTGAAGCCTAATTTTAATTTAATAACCCCCATCCCCTATTTCAACTGGAGGCACAGGGGTCTCCACATATTTTTTTCCTCCTTGCCTACTGTTGAACTACCTCTTACCAACCCTTGGAGATGCTGTCGTAGCGTCCCGCTATATCCAAGATTTACAGCAACTCTGTTCAACATAGTCGGTTTTGCGGTATGAGGAGCCACAGTTAAGCCGGTATACGGCAGAGATGGCTGACCTAATCTTTCAGTCTGATAATAATTATCAAACAATTATTGTTTGCGTACTGCGGTGTTTCTTTTGGGATCTGTCAGTTATTAGCAGTCCTTGACTTAGGACTACCAGATTTAAATCAACAACCAAGTTTATGAAATGTATTTTGCATAAACTTGGTCGTTGACTTTAGGATGGGAAGAAAAACTCAACCAGGCAGTTTATGTGCGTCTTGGAACTTCTTGATCCCTTCCTAATCGTTCTGGACCAGTAAAATTAATGGTTATTTTATTTATTATCTGTATACAGTTTTACAAGGATGTCGTTGCATTGAAACATACTGCGGCAGTGAGTACAGGCTCGTTGGCAACATATAACATCTCAAGTACCGTCTTAGTTGTAACAAGGTACGTACTCCAAAACACATGTTTAGAAATCAAAATATCCAGTAGTGCTTAAGACATGTTGATAGCTTGTGGCAAGACATGAACGCTCACAAAGCAGACTGGAGAAGGGTCATTGCAGACGATTTACGAGAGCGATCCCGTTACATCGAAGCTATACGACGACGAAAGTCAACATCTCGAGTGTGGTGTGATAGATAGCCATCAATATTCATTACGTACGTCCAAAAGTTTCCGCTATATCCACATCATCACGATCTGAGTACTTTTCTATTGATAAACACAGTTAAAAAGTGTATTGAAATAAAGGGAGAATATTATATAGAAAAGATGTGAATTTTTTGGATTCTTGATTTTCATAGTTCAGCCCGGAATCTTTTGAGCCATGTTCCTATGTTCACCAATATTTTAGTCACATGCGGGAGATTAATGGTTTCTTATTACTTGTTCACTATCAGGATAGCTGCTGCTACAGGTGAACGGCCAGTCATAGGGATACTGAACTTGGGGTCTAATGCAACAGTCGTGGACCTGTCTAGTACACCTGGTGTGCCCGAGAATTTGGAAGTAGTTGCCTCGGGAGTCGATTGCACACTCAACAAAGAGTAAGTCTGACATTTTAATATTGCCACTGCAAAGCAAACCCCTCTTGTCATACAGAGAAGCCACGAGCATTGATCACCTTACTAACTTAAGACGTTACACGTCTTCAAAATGATACAAAATGCGGTTTTGAATCTGCGTCAAATTTCAGGAGGTTGTCACAAAATACATGAATAATCATTTTAATATACGGTACCAGGTCAATAATATTAATATAGGTACTTACGCTGTTTTGTAGATGTTAAAATTTTAACAGTATTTTAGAATAACCCCCATACCGTGGTTTAGGGAATACAAAGTAATGAAATAAACGTTTACGTTTGTTTATGTGTGTGTGAAAGCGCGGTTATAGAGCGAAAATCAGACGGGATGCGTTTTAACACATTGGTTCACCATCCGATTACCGTTACAAAAAAAATAAAAATGACCTTCCCATTTAATAATTAATTCGGCTCATCAAATATAATATCAAATCATAAGTATAGTTACCTCTTTGAATTCGACGCATTTTGCAAAACGGCAGCTTGTACTATTAATAAGTCTAAGTTTCCTCAGGTACTCCTTTACCGATGCCAATGATGTCGAAGATAAATTTAGAAAGACCTTATTTTAAAAAGAGTCACATGGTTGTTTGCCTAGATTCTAAATCTTCAACTTTACGCATGGCACACGAAGACTCCCCACACTTGAGGAACACGTGGGACACACACAAGGGCGGATCCAGGATTTTTTTGTGGGGGGGCAGTCTAGTCAACAAATGCTTTTTGGTTCAATTTTTTTTGGCCGCTTCCGAAATTTTATTATAATTCATATATTTTAACGACTATGGTAATTTGATTTACCGTCTGTGCCCGTGCCCCCCCCCCCCTCCCTAGATCCGCCCTTGGATCCACAGACTCAGGAGCGGTTTCGTATTCCTATTCGTCGTCGTTTGACATTTTCTTTTTTTTTGAAGTGGCGTCTCGCAGCTCAGTCTAGGAGGTCTACTGAGTAACCCGTGGACAAATCCTGTGGATGACTTGAGTTTAAGGCCTCCAATCAGTAATTGGTTTAGGTATTTATCGTTATATTCCCAAAATTATTTACGGATTGCGTAGGATGGAATATTCGTGAAGTAGCGGTGTTAAAAGATTACCATACGACTAAATTTATCCGAGAATTTTTGGCTTTTTCGCCCTGTGTCTTCTGGACTTCGTCCGTCCATAGTTTTTTTTCTGGAATTTTCGACATAAAGGGTAAAATAAGCCGGGGCTGCGGGTTGTTTGATAGAGATACCGCAGCCCCGGAAGACAAAGGGCTAAGAAGTAGGATAGGTGGTTTTTAGTCAGTAGAAGCCTGACACTCCCTTCCGCAGTCCGCTCCGCCCAGAGAGAGGAGTCATAATATAAAGTTTATGGAATCGTATCACTTGTCCAGCCTTTTCTAAACTATGTTTGGATGGGCTTCCAGTCTTCTCGGTGTAACAAAATACCAGTATTTTTTATCTAGCGACTACCTATCTGACCTCCACAACCCCTTGGTAAGACTGGTTGTCGGATTATCGGACCACTGACTACCTGTAACGACTGCCAAAGATTCAATTTTATGACAACTGGGACTAACGGCTAAAGATGCTTTCTGAGACACCGAGGAAACTCGGTAGGAAATAGGTGGTTACACATCCACGGACCAACCTATGCAAGTGCGGCTTAACCAGAAGAACGACCCGAGCGTCTGGCATTAGTCACGGGGTCTTTGTTAAAAAGTAAATCATCGTGTACAGACAAAATGAAAAGATTTATTTTTGCACATGGCCTGGCTTCTTGTCCGTACATTTAAAGTTTGCAATGGTAACCCTATACAGTCGCACACTGTTGTAATTTTTGTTCCCTTTTGTTATTTGACTTAGGTATTTTTTATTTTGTGTTACAGAACGGTCGTGCAGAGAAGCAGTATTACCCTGCCTGCAAACTGTGCACTGGTATTACGAAATTCAAGTACAAGATTTTTAGTACCAGGACTTCTGTATATTTTTGTTTCATTGCTCCATGTATGGTTAAAATAATTCAGTGGTTACGAACAAATTACTATTATTTATTATTATATTGTAATAAGACAAATAAAAACATAGTATACCACTTACAAGTTATCTACAACAAAATGGCGGCTAACAAAAAGAAACACAGTTATTAGTATTGTATAATATTATCTACCTAGTTGTGTTATTATTATTTTTTATATTTATATTATGAAATTGTTTTGTAGCATATTAAGTGTAAATGTTGTGATAAACTTAATTATTAATAAAAATATTATTTACTAAACTACCATGTTTGAATTCAAAGTCCAAAGGTAAGAAGGAGGGCAATGCCACACGGAAAAATACAATATAATATCGTTCTGCGATTAAAGTGATGATTTTATTGGCGGAATAAATATTGATTTAGATAACATAAAGTTCTTAAAATGTAACTTGATTAATATGACAGCTGTCAGGATGTATATTAAGCAGAAAGACTATTTTCATTGTTTAATTTAATTGGCCCTTTAATTCCCATAACAAGTCGATGTTTCACTATTGACTGTTTAAATAAATGTTATTGTAATTATTTATTTTGGTATTATACTTTACCTTAAACAAGTTCTAGTCGGATTTGCACATAAAGGGTTCCGTACCATTGTAGAAGATATTCAGAGATTTTTCCATGTTATTTTAGCACCATAGACTTCTTATAAATTTCTTTTAACTAATTTCTGTATATTTTTTCAAAATTTTAGACTCAGTAGTTTCGGAGATAATAATAATAATAATAATATTTCTTTAATCAGATATCAAAATCCATACCAATTTAAAATCACATAAATAAAACATGTCACAATCGAAATTAAACTAAAAAAACATAAATGAAAATTAAATACCAAAAACAAAAATTAAAAATCAAAATCAGACTCAATAAGATAAATAAAATAATTGAATGTCAAAAGCAAAATTAAAAACAACAACAAGATAAGGGGAAGGATAAGGGGGGGGGGAATGGTCGGACAGACAGACAGACACACGAGTGACCTATTAAGGGTTCCGTTTTTTTCCTTTTGAGGCACGGAACCCTAAAAATACCGGTTAAACCTATCCACATAGTTCGTAAATAACATCACACCTGTAATCCCCCAAGGGTTAGGCAGAGGTTTACTTAATAGTACACCCACGCACGGTTAGCCAGTTATGTTTAAGTGTCATGTAATAGGGGGCGAACCTATTATTATCAACCGGGCACATTAATCCAGACTCCGTGCTTCTAATACGTGATGGAAAAGAACTTTTTGGCAAAAAATAAAACCGACTTCAAAAACACCAAAAAGTGAAAAATAAACTTCTGAAGAAAAAGTTTTTTATTTTTCCATTTTTAGTTGTTCCCAAACAAATAATAGGTTTTATTTATCCCCAATAAATGGAACATTACATAATATCTTACTGTCCAAATCTGGGTGTACACATCTGCGTACCCCCTCAGATCATACAGGCGTGATGTTACGTCATGATGTTGTATAAACAATAAACATCCAAGCGACGTCTATTTTTGAAGAGTTCTATTGTATATCTCCGAAGATCAGGATCAGATCTTCACCAAATTTAAATGGGACCACCTCAGGAGTATACTCTTTCAAATAAAAAAAGAATTTTGAGAATCGGTTCACAAATGGAGGAGAAATCAGGTAACATACATAAAAAAAAAAAAATACATACACACGAACATAGAACCTCCTCCTTTTTTGAAGTCGGTTAAAAACCCAATAACAATTTGCCCAACCTGCCTCTACATGGGAATTATTGGGAATCAAATATAGGACCTCATGCTCAACAGTCGCGATTGCGACCACTACACCAACCAATTAGGCAACATTGATCATTTTGAGGTCATTGTTAAATTCGCTTTTCAACCGACTTCCAAAACGAGGAGGTTCTCAATTCGTCTGTATGTTTTTTTTCCGTTCTCCATATTCCCGTTAGACAACCCTTTTTTTTTTTTTTGGGGGGGTGGGATATCATCAAATAACCCCTCCCGCTCTTGGGCAGAGCGAAAGGGAGTGTCAGACTTCTACTGACTAAAAACCACCCATGTTCCTTCTTAGCCCTTCATGTCGAGGCCGCGGTATCTCTTGCGAACAACCCGCAGCCCCGACGGGCCGTTAGACAACCCTTAGCTAATTTTATAACCTCTGTAATCTAAAGATTATAAGGAAGAAAATATACGTTTCATTAGTATATGCTACAATTTATGTGCCTATTCTCAATACAAAAACATGGTCTATTTTAGAAGTATTTAATTCCTACTTCCTATTCCCGCCACTTCGACATTCATAAAAAGGATATTTTCGGTTATGAATTCGTGTAGAGTTCTGTAGCGCCAAACAATATTTCAACGTTCATTCATACCTATATAACTACCTAGCCAGGACCAACAGCTTAACGTGCTTTCAGAAGTAAGCAGGCAACTCGGCTATATAATAGGCGGTTACCCATCCACAGACCAACCTAGGCAAGCGCGGCTTAATCTAAAGATCGAGTGGCAGATAAAATCAATCCACTAGCGCATGAATGAACTCCACGATATGGCACCCAAAATCCGCCATTTTCTTATGTTTTTAGTTCTTGCAGTGTAATAATATTATTGGGACATGCATGGCTGACTAACTCACAAAAAATTTGCTTATTTAATTGTATTTTTATTTAATATCTAGAATAAAAAACATCCTGATCTGATCTTTGTTCAACTGGATCCACTCGAAATGGACCCCGAGCTAGAGGGTGGTAAAGTATGTAAGACATATCTAAATGCGTGCACCAACCAGCACAATGATTTGTGTGTTTAGTGCGTTACATTGAATCCTACCGTAAAACGTGACCCCAAAAAAAAAGTCGTTTCCCAGCAATATTTTTTGAAAGATCAGCTATTTAATTACAGAATGCTTGCTTTGCGTTTGCACCCTCGTCCACTTTTTCGTAATGGGCGTCGCACATTAGGGATAGAGCCAACTTTTTGTTCAAAACCACCTAGAGATCGCAAAAATAAACCAAATGAGACAATTTTTGGACAGAAATGTTTGTAATTAAATTCTAAAGAGACTGACGAAGCCGGATTTCTAATATTCCTTAAATCTAAAACTTCATAACCCATTAAAACCAAGGTAAGGTAAAGCGAGTTTTACCCTGTTCTTTAACCCTTTTAGACACGCATTGCAACTAGTACTTGTATGGAAGTGCAAATATACGCTTTCGATGTATAATATAATATAAAATCAGTATATAATATAAAATCAGTCATAATATAGAAAAAAATTCAATTCAATTCATATGCATTTTTTATAAAAAAAAATACAACCTAATTTCGCAAATCGTGAGTGTCCTTGGAATTTAATTTCAAACATTTCTGTGCAAAACTGGTTTAATTTGGTTAATATTTGAGGTCTATAATTATGTGGTTTTGAACATTCTGTCCCCAATGTGCGTCGTACGTAAGAGCGTGACTGCGTTTTCTGCCTTGAAAAAAACCGCGTCGATAGTACCTACCCAAAAAGCAACCTTACATTTTACATTTCGATTTTCTTGAGAATTTCATTTGCATTACCACCTCCATTCTAATCTTCTACACGAACATAATTACAGCGTTGTTAAAGCCTGACGTCACGGAAACAAGTGGACATGCCAATGATAAAGGCAAGTGTTTTGTTTGCATCTTCACAGGCTTTTTAAATACATTTTTAAGTAGATCGGAATACCTGATGATTCATTGGGATGCATTTTTTGGGGTCCGTAGTCTTACAGTTTCGCCATGTCTGTCCGTCCGTCTGTCTGTCCGCCCTCAGTATACCTCTAAACTCTTAGTAGGTACTAGAAAGCTGTAATTTCAGCACAATGAGTTACAACAACAAAGAGGTAATATTTCTTTTATTATTTATTATAATAAAAAAATATTTCTTTTAGGGTATCTCCTGTACATACCTACACGTAAAGTGGGGATCTTTTTTTTCTGGCGAAGCACATAGTTTGGGATGTCGTTGGATAGGTGTTTAAAAAACACTCCGAGTTTTTGTCAAGTGTCCCCCCACCCCCTGCCAGCTAAACGGCTGTGTTTGGGTGTGTGATAAAATTCACGGTGGTAGAATATACAACGAAATTAAAAGGAAAACTATCACAGCTAAGTAAAAAGTTTACTTACGTATACCTAATAGTCGACCAACTTGCATAATATATTTTCCTAAACACAACGTAGCACACGATATAGGACTGCAAATGTAAGTTCGTTTTATTATCACAATAAAAGTGATCGTTCGGAGGAATGTAGGCAGGGAGGTTAATCAGTTTACTAAGTAAGTCCACATATTTTGATGGGCAATTACGGAACCCTACATTGGGCGTGGTCCGACACGCATTTGGCCGGATTTAACTACTTTCCTCTCGACACTGTACTGGTCACCACTTCTCGACCAGAACCTCCATTCAGTTCCACGCCTTGATATCTCTTTTGCGGCCAGCCGCGACCGCCCCACTGTCCTGTGACAGTGGGGCTGCTGTCAAAGAAAGATACAGAAAGATTGTATCTATTTCTATATTCAGTTGCAGAGAGTTTATGGAAAAAAAGGTTCTGTAATTATTTCCGAATCACATATTATCATTCCTCAATCTAGATAGGAATATTTTGTTTTGATTTTGTGAAATTCCTTGATTCGTACGTGTCTTTGGATACCTACCTACTACAAACATGACCAATTCAAAGTTAAGTAGAACTAGAAACATTAAGTATTCCTGAAGAATACTAATAGGTAGTATAACCATTAATCATCAACGATAACATATCACTAAGATACAAACAAAGTTGAGTACTGGCATTCAAAGCACTCGAATCCTCCTGCATATAAGGACCCGTCGATTGTAACCATCTCTATTGGTGGAGCAACAGTGAAAACAGGTCAGTGTGAATATATTTATTGAAATATTACCAAGTGATGTAGTTATATACTTACCTACATATAATTTATCTTAGTACTCAATACTTCCTCATACAATGCAAATGAATATATAAAAAGCTACTCCACTGCCATCTTAAATGGGACAAAAACGGACGCTTATTTTTTAAAATAAGCCCCTTTTTTCAATAGTAATATTCTGAAAGGTAATACCGTTGTACTTAGAATCTACGCTAATATTATAAAAAGAGAAAGTGATGATCTAGGGGTAATCTTCAGAACTTCCCATAGTTACGATTCCGAAAATTCTTTGATATTTGTGAAAAATAAGGGATCCGAAGCTACATTTTCCCCGAGTGTTTCCTGAATACCCGTGAAATAATTTCCAAACAACGCGAGCGAAGCCTAGCCTAGAAGCGAAAGCTAGTGTTATTATAAAATTTTATTTTGGTCACGTTTTGTAAATTTGCCAGGATGTTGCCGTTGGTCAAGTACTCTTTGTGACGTAGTACTAATCACTGTGACGATGATGATTGGGCACTTCATAATTAGTGTAGTTTATAGGACATAAGGAGTAACAATATTGATCCGTATCGAATACGACTGTAATTTCTCGTTGAAATGACAATTCTCAACCGTATCTTCTAAGAGTAAGAATATAATACCTACTGATCACATTTTTCGTGTGTACCTAAAGCCAAAATGTGGGCGTTTACGCTGTTCCTGGTTGCTGCGACTGTGGCAAGCGTCTCGTGCGTGGACAAGTGGTGGGAGTCGGCTGTCGTCTACCAGATATACCCGCGGTCCTTCATGGACACCAATGGTGATGGGATCGGAGATTTAACTGGTAATATTCCTGGGTCAATTGTTTTGTTGGACATGTCTGAGGTACAATTATTAAATCCCCCGTCAAAGTGCAACAAACAGACTTATGAGCATCTTGTGATCTTGCAATGAGCAGTCTCTCTTTAGCAGAAGTTCGTGTGCTAAATATATACCACAATTATTATGGAAAAATACTTATAAGATTGCTGATTTAAGGCTGATGAATCGTAAGCGTGGTTCATAGAATGATAGCTATAACTATACTGACGAGTATGTACCTAAGTAGTTCATATGAGATTGTCTACTTATAAGGAATAATAAATGTATCTTGCTATAGTAAACCTTATATCAACAGGCATCAAAAATAAACTCGGCTACCTACAAGAGTTGGGGGTAGATGCGATCTGGCTGTCTCCGATCTACAAGTCACCCATGAACGATTTTGGTTACGATATAACGGACTACAAATCTATTTCTGAAGACTACGGAACAATGGATGACTTCGACGCTCTTATGGTTGAAGCTAAGAGACTGGGTGAGTCGTACTAAGATCACTTTAAACATAACTGGTATCATACACCGTGTATGGAGTGGTGCTAAAAAAATTGAATCAATTCATCTAACTGATACTTTGGAAGAATGCGTCGTTGTTGATATAGATGCACTGACTGACACGGGCTCACATGGGGCTTGCAAGAAGGCCCAACCAACAGTGCGGCGGTGTTTAATAACGCAAAAGCTACTAGCGACTTTTAACGAAGTCATCGTGTGGTTTTTGCAAGGTGACGTCGCACACTTGTGTTTTACGAAAACCATCATAAACATCAAAAATGTAACAGTAGTCTCCTCGTTTGCATCAAATTGATTCCATTGAGTTGTAGGTTCATTTTTTAACGTGTGGAAGACCTCATAGATATGTGAATGAGGTGTTTATAATAACCTTAAAGCAGGTATGTTTTACCATAACCTTGGTAAAACTTGCCAATATCCAGTGCCAATGCTAAACCGTGGGTCCGTGGTACCTACCACTCGGTCGTCAAGTGCTTTTACTCCTGTCAAGTGTTGTAAAGTTGTAATCTTATCGGAATAACTAGAACAAGAGGTAAGCGGCTAGTTTTTGAAATAAATTGCGCTAGCAGCCTGGCATAGTAGAATTTAATAAGTCAAGGGAATCCTAATTATAAATGAGAGATGAAGATGGTGTTCTAAATTAATAGTTCCTTTATATGCAGGTATTCGCGTGGTGTTGGACTACGTGCCCAACCATACGAGCACTGAAAGTCAATGGTTCCTGAATTCAGTTAACTCAGTTGGCAAATATAAGGACTATTACATCTGGGCCGACCCCAAAATGGATACCACAACAAACACCAGACTCCCACCTAGTAACTGGGTAAGTAATGTTATTTATAAACACCGCTCTTTGGCGCTATAATAATTTCAAAAGTAACATGGTCTGATTTTGACTTTAAAAAAATCACATTTTTAATAAGGCCATTTATAACAATCATAATACTTTCGAACGCCAACACGTAACTGGAATTGTTTGTACATAATAGATTATACCTATTCGCAAATGTAGTTTCTTACAGAGTATTGTCATCTCTGGATTTATTATCATTAGTTTTTCGATAATGTAGTAGGCAAGCAGGTACAGTCACGAGCAATAATATGTATAGATACACTTGGCCAAGTTCAAACGCGAATTTCTGGTGAAATAACGATTGCAACTATGAAATATGAACTACTTTATGATGATATGGGTTCCAAAATATTAGTCTCGTTTCGTAACATGAAAATGAAATCATTACAGTAGGTAGGCGAAAATTGGTTCTATAAAGTTTGTAAAGTGTATAGGTACATATTGGTGCTGCTGACTGTACACTACCTACCTTCAGTCACGTTTCCCATGGGGGTAGGCAGAAACCACAGAACGCCCCCTGCTATGATCCTTAGGTACATACCTCAGGATACCTTTTTTATTTATTCCGCTCTGGGCGGAGCGGAAGGGAGTGCCAGACTTCTACTGACTAAAAACCACCCATGTTCCTTCTTAGCCCTTTGTCCGGGGCCGCGGTACAATCGCTTTCGAACAACCCGCAGCCCACATACCCAGCTCATTTTCATGTTCTTCTTTCTTAGATCAGCGTATTCCGAGATAGTGCGTGGGAATACAACGAAGTGCGAAACCAATATTACTTGCATCAGTTCGTCATTCAGCAGCCCGACATCAACTACCGCGACGAAAATCTTCGCAACGAAATGAAAGTACGTTTCCACATATTCTAACTAACCATCAAAATCAAAAGTCATTTATGCAAACTAAGTCTAGTTTGCATAAATGACTTTTGATTTTCATAATCAGCACTTTTCGAACGTCAAAATTTACTTTACTTTACTTATTTACAAGTGACAGTCTCCCAAAACGCCCACCCTTCGTCATTTTCATTATTAGCCTAGCCTTTTCCCAACTATGTTGCGGTCGACTTCTAGTATAACCGGATGCAGCTGAACACCAGTATTTTACATGGAGCAACGGTATATCTAACAACCCGCACTGGGCCCACGTGGTGGATTATAGCCCATCCCTCTCATAGAGAGGAGGCCTGAGTCCCTGCAGTGGGAACATTATAGGCTGATTATGATGAACGTTGTACCTGACCTCCACAACCCAGTAAGTCCTGGGTAATATGGTAGGTACCCCATGGTAATACTAGCTGTCAGACTTTCAAACCACTGACTAGCTGTTCAGATCCGAGCGGCTGTTACTATCTAGCCACGAGCTTCTCAATCTATATATCTAACCAAAAACAGTAAAATGCAAATATTAGAAATCGATCTTTAAAGCCTGTTATTTAAACTTTGAAATGTCTTGATGATCAAAAAGTATGTATGTATCATCTCTTAGTGGGATGACACAGGCTAGCAGTATCAGTAAACCGTTAGCCGTGTAGGCCCTTTGCCAGGGCTGTTCTACATGATACCTCCCTTAAAAGATGTCACAAAACGCCATTTTTTTCAGGACGTGCTTCGTTTCTGGTTAAATAAAGGTGTGTCCGGTTTCCGAGTAGACGCAGTAAACATGTTGTATGAAGTGGCTGTCGGCACTGACGGCTTATACCCCAATGAACCGGTCTCTGGTAAGTTAACTCTATTTAAGCGTTTGTTACCCCAAATCATAATACCTACCTACCCTACCACCCTATTATTGTCCCACAACTGGGCAGGCTTCGTCTAATACAGAGATGGCATGTACATCATAATTCCGGTAACAAAGCCGAGATACGTAAAAGTATAAAAACAAATAATAATAATAATAATTTATTATTATTGTGGAATCTGTGGGAACCCAGCTTACAGATTCCATAAATCTTAGATCCCTCTCAGCAACCGAAACCTATAAGTATTTGGGTATGTCGGAAGCGCTGGGCATCAACGTTACCGACATGAAGCAATCGTTGAGGGAGCGCTTCTTTGGCCGCCTGCGAAAAATATTTAATAGTCTTTTATCAGGCGGAAATAAGGTGCGTGCCTTCAACGGTTGGGTCATGCCGGTTTTGATGTACTCTTTCGGCATACTCAAATGGACTCAAACAGAGCTAGATGCCCTGGATAGGCGGGTCCGTACATTGTTGGCGACGTATCGAATGCATCACCCACGTTCTTCGGTTATGAGACTGTATATCCCGCGGAAGTGTGGAGGTCGAGGCTTTTTAAATGCTAAGACTCTCCACAATCGTGAGATATGCAGTCTCAGGGAATATTTCCTGCAAGCCGACGTGGGGATGCATCGAGACGTTGTCGCGGTGGACAGGGGCCTTACCCCACTCTCCTTGGCTAAAGAGAACTGGCGCAAACCTGTAGTTCTTGACACTAACGACCGCATGGAAGTATGGCAGAGTAAGGAGCTTCACGGACGCTTTTTCCGGGCCCTACACGGGCCTGATGTAGACTTCTTAGCGTCCGTAGCCTGGCTACGTTCCGGGGAACTCTTCGGAGAAACTGAAGGTTTTGTCTGTGCAATTATGGACGAAGTTATGATGACGAATAACTACCGGAGATTTATTGTGAAGGACGGTACGGTTGACATATGTCGGGCATGCCACCGTCCGGGCGAATCAATCCGTCACATTATCTCCGGGTGTTCTCGTCTGGGTAACGGAGAATACTTGCATAGACACAACCTTGTAGCCAGGATTATCCATCAGCAACTTGCTCTAAAATACAACCTTGTGGAATCGGAAGTGCCGTACTACAGGTATGTGCCCGACCCAGTTCTCGAAAATGGCGATATCACACTGTACTGGGATCAATCCATCATCACTGACAGGACTATTATAGCTAATAAGCCTGATATAGTGGTGGTGGATCGATCAGAGCGGCGCGCAATGATTGTTGACATAACCGTCCCGCATGACGAGAACTTCGTGAAAGCCGAGAAAGATAAGCAAATCAAGTATCTTGACTTGGCTCGCGTGGTTGTTGACATGTGGAGTGTGGACTCAGCGCTCATTGTGCCGAAGTCGTTACAGCCAATGGCTTAATTGCCAAGAGCCTCGATCAACACCTGAGGAGGCTCTCGTTGGGCAGCTGGATCAAGGGCTTGATGCAGAGAGCGGTACTACTGGACACGGCTCGCATTGTTAGGAGGTTCCTTTCTCTGAAGCCCTGACTGCTGGTAGCTTGGACCCTGTTCCCGATACCGGTGGGCTACAATTTTTTATATTTTTAAATGTTTTTTTTATATTATTTGATATAGGAATGTTTAAAAATGTACAAAATTTGACACAAAAAGATCCATAGAGTGTTAGTAACATAATATTAAATAACTTATTATCTAGTGTTAGTACCAATTGACCTCTGAACAAGAGAAATTACGATTGGAGAGCTATAGCTCTCCGCTACAGTTCTCAGGATGCTGTTGCGACTATCTCTCACTCTCCTGAGTAGCGAGGCACTTCTTTTACGAACTATCGCGTGAAATCCGTCGGTACGAGCTTGCGCAAACATCCCCGACGCACTGCAGTAGCGAGGAAGTAATAATAATCTAAAAGATAAGACTGAACAGAAAAATGAAAAAATTACCAACGAAAGAACTAAGATCCTAGAATGGACCCAGAAGTCTCTACACGGAAGACACCGCCAAGACTTATCCCACATAAATGTCGACAAAGAAGCGTCGAACGAGTGGTTAAGTCGAGGTGAACTCTTCCCAGAGACTGAAGGTTTCATGCTTGCTATTCAGGACCAGGTAATTGAAACCAAAAATTATAGAAAATACATTATAAAGAATTTAAATAATGACACATAGAAGATGCAATAGGTCCCCTGAGACAATTTAACATATCACAGGCGCGTGCAAGTCAATAGCCCAAACAGATTACAAACACAGACATGACCAAGTAGCCAACGTCATACACCAGAAATTAGCTCATCAGTATAAACTCATAGACTCCGTTGTACCATACTACAAATACAATCCAGAGATTAGATTAGAAAATGATTCAACAACACTATATTTTGATCGCGGCATCTTTACCGACAGAACAGTTCACTTCAATAGACCAGATATTACACTTATAAACAAGATAAACAAAACTGCATACTTAATTGATATTGCTGTACCAAATACCCATAATTTGCAAACCACAATAGCAGAAAAACTAACCAAATACATCGAACTAAAAGATGAAATTACCAGACTTTGGCATCTGAAAAAAGTTACAATAGTA
This sequence comes from Diarsia brunnea, assembly GCA_949774965.1. Lineage (NCBI taxonomy): Eukaryota > Metazoa > Arthropoda > Insecta > Lepidoptera > Noctuidae > Diarsia > Diarsia brunnea. The sequence goes on from OX459001.1 coordinate 17,252,825, forward strand.
CCAATAGTTTTGTCCGCAACAGGAGTAATTCACCAATCCCTTAGTTCTCTTAACTTACCCCCAAATACCTACCATCTGCTACAAAAGGCAGTGATACTAAACACATGCAGACTCGTCAGAAAGTTTTTGCAATGTGAATCAGAAAACCTTCATCAACACTCAAACACGATACCATCTTCCATGCAATTTCCTGCGTTTAACCGAACGTCACCTATTTCAACTGATAATCTCATGGCTTAGGCCCGTGTTATCAGCTCTCCCCGGCTAAAATTTTAAGCCGAGAACATTAAATGTATGCCAAAATAATAATAATTTATTTCTTCTGTAAAATTAGACACATGTTGAACAGTTTTAAATGCAGTTAGAATTAAGTACAATACATAAAATGAGCAACTGTGCCCGAGCTAGGCTGAGCCTGTATTTCAGGTCACAGTTCTCTTCCCAGTGTTTTGAGCGGTATTAACAATGGTTGGACATTTTCATTTAATCGTTTTTTTTTAATATAGACATTATTTATAATTAATTTCCAAAAAGTTAGTTGAGTTAAGTCTCAACAACATCCTGAAGGCATTATTATATTGGACGCGCAGGACATCTAGCGACCTTTTGGTGTAATTAACCCATAGATTACCCGTGTACAGACTCTGGCAGTAGGCCTTGAAAAGAGTTATTTTAACTAGGTCCGTACACTGAGCAAATCTACGGATCAACATGTTGCACCGGACTGCTAGTGCCCTGCGCTCCCTTTCAATATCTACACAGTCTTTAAGGTCGTCGGACAGAAAATGACCCAAGTATTTAAAAGTAGATACTTTTCGAATTACTGACCCGTTTATAAGAAGCTCGGGGCCCTCTTCTCGGCATTTTCTCCCGACCCCAAAGACCATGTACTCACTCTTTTTAACATTATAAATTAAACCATGTACGGCAGCGTAGGCTTCACAAAGTCCCTAACAGTTTTCTTACAGCCTCCGCAGACGGACCCAGCAGCACCATGTCGTCCGCATAGCTGATGTTGTTAATGCTAACACCACTAACACTGCATCCGACACGCGTGCTGCTGAGTCCCTCTATGAGGTCATCCACGTAGAGGTTAAAGAGCCTGGGAGACGTCAGACCTCCTTGTCTAACCCCACACTCCAACCTATACGGTTCAGAGAGCGTACCATCCCATCGCACATGATTGGTCTGATTGCCATACCAATACTGGAATAGCCCGCAAATTTCTGCCGGTATACCCCTGCTTGCCATTTTCTCCCAGAGCAAATCATACGAGACAAGATCGAAGGCTCTAGAGAGATCAAGGAAGCAGGCGTACACCGGCGTCCCGCGATCTACATAGTATTGAACTGTATGCTTGAGACTCAAAATAGCGCTTTCAGTAGAAAGTCCGGGACGAAACCCGAACTGAGCATCATGCAGATGAATATAGTCATTAAGACAAGTATCAAGCACACCGTCCAACACCTTTGCTATTATAGTCGCAAGTGAAATGGGACGATAGTTACCCTGGTCAGAAATATCGCCCGTCCTGTTCTTCACAATGGGAGTCACGATGGTCTTCATTAGATCATCAGGTAAGTACGGGTGACTAATACACATTGTGAACAACATAGACAGGACTCGCGGCAGGTGTACACCCGCGTGCTTCAAGTGCTCAATACTGAGCCCATCATGTCCTGGAGATTTGCCTCGGCTCATACCGTTTATGATTGTAGTAACTTGTTTGCTCGAGAATCGCATTAGAGGTTTACCTCCACAACTACTGGGCTCAGTATCTACCTTCACCATTGAGGGACCGAGAGGGGACTGAACTCGAAAGTGCTCCTTGAACATATTCGAGATTCCAGTAGGTTCACTTAAGCCTCCTACACTCGTAGGGAGACCCGGTTTCCCGTCCAGCTTACCAGTGGATTTCCAGAAGTCACAAAAAATTTTACTAGCCCGTTGTTCAGCCAATCTATCCATAATAATCTGCTCAGCATGGTTTTGACAGTATTTCAAACGACTTTTAAAACACTTTCGCTTCTTACGCATATAATCATAGATAGGTCCCGAAGAGGGACGTTTGTTATCTTTCCAGGCCTGAAAACTAATCCTGGCTTTGCGATGAGCATCTCTTACATGCTCATTCCAACCACACACACGCTTGCTTAGTCTCGGCCCTCCAACGCGTGTTACTTTAGATTGCCTAGCCGCCACACAAAGTATGTCAACAATCTGCCTATACAAATTGTCCAGAATAGTTTTATGAGCAGCCAAACTGCACGGCCCATTACCGCAACTCTGAAAATCGTGGGGGAAATCAACATCTCGCAATTTACTGGTACAGATACTATGGTAGTTTAGTGTTTCAAACTTAGTTCTTTCACCCCACACCACAGAATCACGACAGATGGGCCGTGACACCATTTTAGGCCGTATCACTTCTAAATCACATTCTATACAAATGGGTAGATGATCCGACACGTAAATATCCTCAATAACGTCAACATTGACAATTGTATGCCACGCTGATACAGATACCAAGCAGTGATCCAGCCACCTTCTACACCCATAAACATCACTTATAAACATATATGTGTCGCTATCAATCCCCCGTTTCTCAACATCAGCACTAATCCAGGATTGGTCTGAACAGAAGTTAATTAATTCTTTATAGAACAGCTCGTGCGGGTGAGCATTGAAATCACCCAACATAAAAACATTTTCTACATCACAGCTCGCTATGGTGGCACTAATCTCACTTAACACATCTGTAAAAACAGGTAAGTTGTCTAAACAATTTGAAGAAAAAACAAGAATATTTCGACCCTTCGACGATGCTGTGATGGCCACTAAACGAGGACTACTACAGTTAACAACAGACACCGAATCAAATATGCCTTTCCTCCAGAGAATAGCTACCCTACCATGAGGCCTTCGTTTCAATAGACCCTCGGAGGTATCCACAGCATAATGCCCTAAGTAATTAAATTGGGCGACCCTTTTAAGGGTTCGTCCATTGAGATATTATAGGCTCGTAATTTATATGCTTACCGGCTGGCTATGCGCCAAGAGTTGAAAATCCAATCCGGGATATTTAAGTTCATCCTAGATCTAGTGAAAAAGTGTATCAGGTTCTGAAAATAAACTATTCATTGATCATGGTTTCAGGTACTACTACCGACACAGGCAGCTACGACTACCTACTTCACCCCTACACTAAGGATCGTAATGAAACGTACGACGTCGTGTACGACTGGAGGAAAGTCCTTGAAGAATTCACAGCAGTAGATAACGAGTCCAAGATCATGATGACGGAAGCTTACACAGATATTGATCTGATGATGCGTTACTATGGAGACGCCACTCACGATGGTTCCATGCCTTTCAACTTCATTTTTCTTGGAGAGATTAAAGGCACGTCCACTGCGGTTGATATAAAGAATACGGTAGATAAATGGATGACCAATATGCCAGCTAATAAGACTGCTAATTGGGTGGTAAGTTCTTAACTAGTAACAGTCTCTTAACGGCCACCCATAGGTCTGCAAACACAGTATTTAGAACCCAGACTAACCTAGCTTTCTAAATAACTAGTGTAGGGTTAGTAATAGAAACCAATAGCAAATTAGTTACATTACCTGTGAAACCCTAGAAAGCATAGCATCTCATGATCTTGGTCCAACATTTTACATGTTCCTTTTAGATCAGGTTGGCACTTTTAGATCATTAAAGCATGTAGGTACCTACTGTCTCTGTCTTTTACAGAACGGAAATCATGACCAAAGCCGCATGGCCACGAGACACGGTGTGAATAGAGTGGACGCGATGAACATGTTGGCTCTCATCCTCCCTGGAGTCACCATCACCTATCAGGTAAGCGAAACACTATGTCTTAATTACAAGCATCTCTTCTTAGATCATCTTTCACAGCCTTTTTCTGATCAATTCAGACACGTTAAACAAGGTCTATACCTTGTTTAACGCCAACTCTTTCACTGCATAACCATTACGAAATTAAACTAATTTCAGGGCGAAGAGCTCGGCATGACGGACGGCTACATTAGCTGGGTCGACACTAAGGACCCCCAAGCGTGTAACACCGAAGATCCTATCAACTACTTGAAGAGCAGCCGCGACCCCGCGCGCACGCCGTTCCACTGGGACGCCACCACAAATGCCGGTTTCTCCTTAGCCAGTACTACCTGGTTGCCCGTCGCTAGTAACTACAGGACCGTGAACGTGGCCGCCGAGAAAATTGCAACTAAGAGTCATTACAAGGTATACTGAAGTATAAATTGGACATAAGAATCGCCTTTCATGATACGACCATGAATGCTAGGAGAGAGTTCTCTTTACGTAAGGCAGTTTAAAAGTTCAGAAGGTTACAGACGATTAATTATGTACCCGAATCGCAGTTGCCAGGTGACATAATTATATATATCACGAATACTGAACTTATCGTCTAAAATTTAGAACTTGACCTGGACTTAATATTTAGACTCTAAATATAAGTCCAGGTCAAGTTCGAAATTTGCTACATAAAATGACCAGGCATATTGAGGGTAATCAGTCCTCGATACTTCTTTGTAAGAGGTCGGTTCTCAATTTTGGAGTGCGTCATTATGGAGCCAGAATTAATTAGTGTTATGTTCCTTATTTCAGTTTTACAAGGATGTCGTTGCCTTGAAACATTCTGCAGCAGTGGCTACGGGCTCGCTGGGAACACATGCACTTACAAATAACGTCTTAGTTGTAACAAGGTACGTCTCTATCAATAAGATTTTAGCCGCATCTGCGGTTGCTGCAGTGGCATCAGTGGCGTAGCGTGCCTTAGACGGGCCCTGTAGTTAAATTTGTGGGGGGAGGGGGGGCAAATGAAAGATTTTTTCCTCTTTAGACTTTCGTAATTTTTGAGTGAAACTTCTTATTTTATGATAATAATACGAATTTTTCTCGGGAAGTACAGCCTAAGAATTTAAGTGACATTGTGGATAACATTTTATGAACTTTTGCTTACACACGTTCGGGGGCCCCTGTAGCCCGAGGGCCCCGTTTCATATACGGCTGATATGGCGGTAGCTACGCCCCTAAACCTATATGGAAAACCATTAATCGACGGCGGACCCAAGTAGGCTGCTGCCTTACTCTTGCCCGGTGCTCTTGATTATGTCCTATATGTTGAAGTGTTCGTAGCCCAAACACTAATGCAGATGACGCTGGGCCCAATTTATTTAATAAAGTGTTTTACCATCGCTAATCGGAATGACTCGGAGTGAGTAATGTTTGGCTTACGGATCGTTTTCTTAATAGTATGCTTTCTTGTTTCCATAAGGGTGCCTACCACAAGTGATCCTGCAGTCGTGGGAATACTAAACTTGGATTCTGCATCGACAACCGTGAATCTGACTTCTATAGCAGGTGTGACCCAAACGATGCGAGTGGTGGCCTCGGGAGTTAACTGCGTAACGGACAAAAAGTAAGTTTTTTAATATAGTTATTTTCGATAGCTCTTCTAAGGTTTCTTTCTTCATTATTTAGTTCAGTTTGAGATTTAGCCTAGGCAGTTCTGGGGGTCTAAAATGGCCACTATAGCAGATTATAATATTAATTGCGTTAAAATTCGTAAAATGGACTATTCATAATAGTAACTGCGTCTGTGACCATTATACGATATTAATTCATATTATGATCCTATTATGATCTGTCAAAGTGGCCATTTTAGACCCCCAGGTCAGGGGGCTTAAAAGGATATTAATATGAATTGCGTTAAAATTCGTCAAATGGTCACAGACGCAATTACTATTACGAATCGACGTGCGACGTGACGACGTGCTTTGACGGCACGGTTGGCGCAGTGGCTGAGCGATTGGACTGCTGCGCTGCGTGTCGCGGGTTCGATCCCCGCACGGAACAAATATTTGTATGGCCTACAGATCATAGTTGTTTCGGGTCTGGGTGTGTTTGTGTATGTGTGTTTAAATGTTTGTAAACGCACCCACGATACAGGAGAAATTCCTAGTGTGGGGCAATGTTTTTAAAAAAACAAAAGAAAGAAAAGAATTTTCACTTTGTCACCATTCTAAGAATTTTAACGCAATTCCTATCATTATCCTATTACGATTCCGCTAAAGGGGCCATTTTAGACCCCCAGGTTAACGTTGGGTCAGCAGTACCTAACAGCAATTCTATTTATCATTTGAGTTGATCACGAGGAGTTCGAGGCTAAATAATAACAGCTGCTCGGGTCGATGTTCAGATTAAATCATCAAAGATCTTTGATAGTCGTTACACGTAGTCAGCAGCCCGAAAATTTGACAACCAGTGTTACCAAGGGGTTTCATATTACTCAATACTAACTGGGTTGTGGAGGTCAGATAGGCAGTCGCTCCAGGTAAAATATGGTATTCAGCTTCATCCGATTAGACTGGAAGTCATCCCTGAAATAGTTAGAAAAAGGCTAGGCAGATGATGATTTGAGTTGATCACTATCGGTCAATTATTATTATTAATTTGTACACTTAAAACCTTTTAATAATTGTAGGTTTATTATTTCGTTCTGTGTTACTTTGGTCCTCACAGAAACTGTGTCATTGAAAATATATTATAATATTCATCATCTTTATACCCTTGTCCCATGTCACTAGGGGTCGGCGCACCACGTTTTTAGAGTTCCGTACCCAAAGGGTAAAACGGGACCCTATTACTTAGACTCCGCTGTCCGTCCGTCTGTCACCAGGGTGTATCTCATGAACCGTGATAGTTAGAAAGTTGAAATTTTCACAGATGATGTATTTCTGTTGCCACTATATCAACAAATATTAAAAAACAGAATTACATAAATATTTAATGGGGACCCTATACAACAAACGTGTTTTGGTACGGAACCCCTCATGTGTAAGTCCGACTTACACTTGGAAAGTTTTTTCTTCCATTCTCCTCAGTCACCCGTCACGCTATCATTTACTCCTTTTTCTTTCATGTCATTTTCAATTTCTAGTTGTTAATAAATAACTCTGTACAACTCTAAGAACTCATGTAGGTAAGTACTTATTTAAAAAACTTTTATTTATATATATCTTGTGTTGCAGCGCAACAGTTCAAAGGGGCAGTGTTACTGTGTCAGGAAACTGTGCGCTGGCATTACAGACTGTAGCTGACCCCACCACCGTAGCACCAAGTACCGCAGCCCCTGTTACCGCCGCACCTAGTACCGCCGCACCTAGTACCGCCGCCCCTGTTACCGCCGCACCATCTACAGGTGGCGCTACAGCTCTCGTAGCACCATCCATTCTGTACATTATTATTTCATTGATTTATGTATGGTTAAAATACTAAATCAAAAAGTTCCTAATGATGAATTTTGTCATACCTACATGTGTAAGTTATAATTTATATATTTTCATTTGGATCTATCCAATATGTCCTAATAGGCTCACAGGGTCTAAAATGGTCACTTTAGCAGATCATAATAGGAAAATAATATGAATTGCGAATTTTAAAGCAATTCATATTATGATCCTAGAATGATCTGCTAAAATGGCAATTTTAACCCTAAAGGTCCTGTATGAATAGAGTTTGTAATTGTATGATCAATTTGTTTTGCAGAATATTTGTAAATAACATATTTTATATTTGTACGATGTTTTAATTTCTTCTAATACATTTTTTATAGCAGTCAATTTGTTTCGGTCATTTCTCCCTACCACAACAATTATTATAATTTTATAACACTGAACACTAGGTCAAAGAAAAGATGTATGGATTGCCTGAGGAATGATATGAAAGAGGTAGGAGTGAATGAATGAATGGTACAGAATGGAAGAAGAAAACTTGTTGCGCCGACCCCAAATAGAATGGGATAAGGACAAGAAGATGATGATGATAACACAAAAACCTGTCATCAACACACCTAGTTACAAATGAGCTTGAACTTAACTAAGATCAGGGACAATTTATCTTATTGCCACAAGACCGACAAACAGCTTAGGCCCATAAACGATCCTGGAAAGATACCGTGGCCCCGGAACACAAAGAGGTAAGAAGGAACATGGGTGGGTTTTCTTCAGTACAAGTCTGACACTCCTTTCCGCAAAATACACAAAAAAGACTCGTATAGAATCCCTGCAAGATGATGTTGATGCAGTTTATGTATGTAATAAAGAGTAAGCATAGTATTTCTTACCCATTCTTCTCTATTGAAACTGGTAATTCTCTTTTCTCAGTAAATCTGTAAAAGGACTGATTGAATAAAAAACTTTGTGGATTCTTTAAGTATTACAATTACGAATAAAAAAAAAAGCCTATTGACCATTATTTACAGTATAAGGGTCCGTTGACACAGACCGGAGAGGAGAGACATGTCACTAGGCTCAAGAACAAAAGAACAAATTGCTCTCAAGAACAAAATATGTGACATTAAAAAATAAATCTTATTACAATGATTCAAAACTGTTTTAAACGTGATAAATACCTGCTCTCCTCTCCGAGCCCGTTGGTGTGAATGGACTCAAAGCATTATGTAATCAATTTTATAACTTATACAGTTTACATTTAACATCAGATTATAAAACACATTTTCTCATATCTAACAACTAGCTAGACATCAGCTAACAAGAGTCTCATCAACGTCACAAGAGACTGCAGGAGGCTGAGTCATTGGGCGCTGTAGTGTGATCATAAAGCATGTGGTCATAAAGTGAAGTACAGTACCACAAACCTGCAACTTCCCAGTGGCCAAAATTTTTTGTTCACCTAAAGTATGATTGCCCTGACATTATATCTTAATGAGACTGTAACTTCATTTGACAAGATATTTAGTCCCATACCCAGGCATTGTCTGGCTGTGTCATGTGTCTATACTTTACACCATAATGAGTGTTATTATAAAATAAAAGTTTAAAAAACTAAAATTTCCTGATGTTTTTAGCAAAACCCCAGTTTTTGTCAACATCACCACACTCATAATCATCCTCATTTCATTCTACAACTTCTACAAAAATATCAAAAGTCCATGGCACCTTCTAGAAAACACAAGCAGTCCACTTTATTGATCACCAAGTCCAAATCTTTCTTTGCTATTATTTTCCTCTTATTAGTAGCTGTATATGCATAAGTTTCCTTTGCTATTGTTTCCAGAAAAAGTTCCTGAAAAGAAGTGAGTACAATAAGTAACAGAGTAATTGAATGATGAATAAGGTTTTATATCTACTTCGTTGTATATGTGGCCCTCAGCCGTACAGTAGGGAGCTCTAGATCTACACTTTATTATTAGCAATGTTAACACCAAAGTTGGTTATAGTGAAAGAGTAATTTCCAGATTCCCCACAAGCAAACAGTAGTTCAGTGTCACTAGAACACAAAAAATAAGGTGTTTACTCACTGTGGCTTTAGTAACTAAGAACACAGCGTCGCCAGAAACGACGCTGACGTCAGGATCCATTTTCATAATATTCTTGATCCTAGCTATTGGTAGCCGCGTGGAACGTATCACCTCAGTCTTGTTCTGCACCAGAGGCTTCTTCTCGTCCACAGTATGCTCTTCAGAACTTAATAAGTCTGAATCCGGTATAGTGTTTATGTTTTCCGAATCCGTAGGTTCTGCTAACTCCGCATGTTGATGGTCCGCTTCCAGATAATGCTCCGACTCGTCAATTATATCCGATATGTCTACGTCGTCGTAATGTTCTTCTTCTGCCATTGCTTTTAGAAAGATTATTTATTTAATTAAAACACAACCAACACAAACTTGGCGCGATGTTTTTACCAGCTGTCAGTGTCATTTTTTTTTTTTTTTTTTTTATTTACCCCAAAGGTCGACCATATTGCTTAGTCTTACGTCTGTCAGTGTCATTTATTTTTGTTTTTTTTTTTAATTTATGGCTAAAAGTCTTTCGACCTTATTGCCTAGTCAGTGTCATTCATAATTTCATAGACATATATAGTTACTCATTGGTGTCATTTAATTCATTGTCTGTACAACTGTCAAGCCAAACGTCATTTCGTATTTCCGTTTAGAAACATCGTTCAAAGATTTTTTTAAAACAAAATCGTAACGCTAAGTTCTTGTCACTTTAGGATGGTGCTTAGGATGACAAAAACACATAACTAAATAACAACATAACATAATACATAAGCTCGAATCAAGAATTTAGAAAATGCCACGTGTCTTGGTGTTACTAGACATCTCCGTGCGCTCCACTTCAAAATGCCTCTTTCCACTGGGGTAACTTGACTCCGTGATGACGAGGATCAGAGAATCACATAATAGTTTAGTTTATAATACGGTTTATCGAGTTACTTATCTAGTTGGTTTTGACTGTTGAGCATGTGGTCCTGGGTTTGATCTCCCATGAGACAAGCCACAGTGTAGGTAGGTAACTAGGTACCTACTTTACACGTCTCGAAGGATCAACAAAACAAATCTACCTGGAGGATAACCCACTGTGCACTCATATCAGTGCAATGCAGGAACATATTCACGTATTTACAACAAAAAAAAAACATTGGAAGCAAAAAATAACTTTCGAGTGACCTGACGGTTGCCCACAGCCCGATTATATTTAAAACAATTCAAGAAATAAGTGCGATTAAAAAGTTAATCATGTCCCTTTTATATACGCAAACCCGACATATCCGGTAACGTTATAAACTACCGATTAAGAAATAATTCTGCAGCGAAAAAATATAACATTGGAGCGAACAATTTGATGTATCACAACATTCACAACACTTGGATGTTTTGACTCATTCAAATATAATATAAGGTGCCGTCGCGCGTCACCTTCGCAATTGTCCATTATTCGCGTAGCAGCAGCGAATACCGGTTGGTTGTGCGTTCGATATTATTTAAGAAACTTAAGAACACGATACTGCTTTCAAGTTTTAAGGAAGTAGTGATAATCGGAAAGGTAGGTACCTACAATGGCCAATATACTTACTGTTGTTGACTATTAGCCTCTTCTCTTTGATAGGGCCCCACAACATTCAATGACGGTTGAGAATAATTGTGATGCAAAAGCTTTAACCATCTTCAATAAAAAGAAATGGTTATGTATTTTGCGAAAATTCTTTTTTGGTTTGCAAGATAAACTGAGTAGCGGAGTCAGTCGAGAACTGTGACAATTAAAGATTTTTGAATTTGAAGTAGTTTTGCACCACAAGGTCTGAATTCGGTTCTGTAGTAATTTTAACAGCTACTGTAATAACTTTGTTTTACTTTTTCCCGCATGTACCTAGTTAGTCAAAATGCGGGTGCTAACGCAGTTCGTGATTGTTGCGACGATCGCGAGCGTCTCGTGCGTGGACATGTGGTGGAAGTCATGCGTGGTCTACCAGATATACCCACGCTCCTTCATGGATAGCAACGGAGACGGAATCGGAGATCTATATGGTGAGAATGTTTTATCTTTTTAACTCCAAGATATTTGACTTCTGCGGGTTGTTTGAAAGAAATACCGCGGCCCCGGACCCGAAGGGCCAAGAAGGAACATGGGTACTTTTTTGTCAGTAGAAGTCTGACACTCCCTTCCGCTCCGCCCAGAGCGGGAGGAGTCATTTGATAATTTCCCACCATCCAAAAAAAAGTTATTTGAATTATCTAATAATAGATAGACTCAATTTGACCAGCACCTTTCCGATGAAAACTACTAAAGACACGGAACCAATAAAATATTGAATCAAAAGATATAAAAAAAAACCCACGTTCTAAATTATCAGAAAAATCTCGGTATAAAGGCTGATGGTAAAAATTCTTTGTTTAATATTGCAACTACTTTGATATGGAATATTAATAACTTAATGTAGGAAATTACTTATCACGCTAGTGCACTATAGGTACGTCATTATTTATTGACATCACATCATGCACTTGGAAATAAATGCAGCCACTTGAACTCACGACCCGAGCGGCTTTATCACACATGTTTCTTATAATAGCACTGTCTTGGTTGTCTAGTGGCTAAGTTATTAGCACTGCCTTACAGCAGTTACAGCAATGGGGCATGCGGTCCCAGTGTCAAACCCCGGATGCTGGCAAAAAAGGTTGGAATTTTCTCTGACAAAAAGTTCCATTCGGTGGACAGTTTCAATCATGACTTAATGAGCTTCTGTGTAGTCTGAAATCTCAGTAGTATGCACTGAGGGGAAGTAATTGTTGGCAGGCGACGGCAACCGGGTTTCCGTCTCAGTGGAGACGTACGGAGCGCCTAGGATTCGGCGAGAACCTACCAGTTTTTATTGGCTGAACTCTTACACTATCTTACTCTACGTGTATCTCTGCTTTTCTGTGATTGATCGAATCTTGCAAACCAGTGGACACCGAGCCTTCATGGAAATTGTTCAGATTTGTTTTATGCGCATATCTGCGTACGCAAAATACGTGCTTTGGACGTGGAGTTGCGAATACGACCCCGTTATTTATACAAAAGAAAACAATGTGCAAATCTCCCTCGACGGACGTGTCAGAGTCCCAACAGCGTCCCTGCTGCCACAATTCGAAGACTCGGCAAATACCCCAGACAAACACTGCATATTCGACAGATCTTCCTGCTTAGCTATATCCTCTCGAATATTCCTTGTTGTTGTATCGGTCATCATCCTACGGATGTTTAGAGACGCCTCGGTGGCAGTCAGCAGTTCACAAAACACCGAAGTAGTGTTCGCCATAACATTATTCTTTCAACAAAATATTACATCTAAACATCAGGCTACATACCGAATTTCCTCCGTGAAGCTTGTGATTTCGATGGTTGAAAGTAGTAACAGGTAGTCAGTGGCCCGAAAATCTGACAACCAGTCTTACCAAGGGATATGGTATGGTATGGTATTAACCCTTACTAACTATATAGGCTGTGTGGACGTCAGACTGGAAGTCGAACCCAACACAATTAGGAAAAGGCTAGGCAGACAATGATATCGTCAAATATTAGCATCGGGTCTTCGACAATAACACAATCATCCGTAATCCCACTAATTCATCATTATAGGTTTCATTTAGTACTTCTACGAGGATCAATACACGACGTACGGTTTGTTACACATGTCTGTTTCCCCATCAGTTTTTTCCAAAAATAGATTATTTGGCTCAGGATCGAGTTCATGCAAAAAGGTAACTGCACGAGGTCTTAGCCAATATATCGTAAAATAAATCGGAAGGATGTGATCCTTTCTCCTTTTTTTTCTATATTGTTTGTTGTTGATGTCTGACGAAGTTGAGTAAAAGAGAATCTCGCCTAAATTCTATTATATCACGTCACTTTTTCAACAGGCATAACCCAGAAGCTTCCATACCTGAAAGAGACTGGTGTCGATGCGATATGGATGTCACCTATGTTCCTGTCACCCATGTATGACTTCGGATATGATATATCGGACTACAAGAAGATAGCCCCGGAGTATGGCAACATGGATGACTTCGATAAACTCATGAAAACAGCTAAGGAATTAGGTAAAATTATTTGAAATACACACACAGGAGAAAACCGCATAACACTGCTATGTTTCAGTTTTAAGGGCGATCGATGCCACCGGTCTTATTTTACTTACAGGCAAATTAGATCAGGCTTAAACCCTAAAATGCAGATTTGCTGCTCTTGCATTATAATGCAGATATCTGTTTGGTCTAACGCAGTCATGCGCTTCCACCATAGGCTGACCATCGGTATCGGTTCTTATCGGCCTTAGTTCGCAAATTAATATTTTTTATGTGACTAAATAATTAGAATTCCGGTAATAGAAGCAAGTTGTTCAAAAAGCCGTAGGTACCTATATGTAAGCACTTAAATTACTAACATTTTATGTTTTCTTTAAGAACAATACATGTTACTTAAACTACATTGTTTATCCCATCTTAAACGGTGTCGTTCGCGATAACAGTCTTGATGATGACAGACTTAATGGTGTCTTCCGGCCATTGGCGGCCAATGTCGCAGTCGTTACGACTCAACAAATTGGAAGGCCTGGCAAACAATTATTGTGAGAAAACACATTATGTAGTTCTGTACAAGCTTAGTGTTACTTTGCAAAATGGAAAATTCGAAGGTCACCAAGTAGTACGATCTCCCACGTACTGTGAAAACCGGGCTAATTAATTCTTTTAAATTGTTTATAAAGGGTTGTGGTTATCTCTTCCTTCTATTTGGTTCTGTCTTACTAACACATTGATCCATGCTGTACAGGAATACGCGTCGTGTTGGACTACGTGCCCAATCACACGAGTAACGAGAGCCAGTGGTTCGTCAAGTCGACACAGAGAGACCCCAAGTATGACAACTATTACATCTGGGCTAATGGCAGGCCCGACGTGAAGAATCCTGACTATATGGGACCTCCTAACAACTGGGTAAGTACTTATTCATCATCAAGGATCTTGGGGCTCTTGTAGCTGGTCAATATTACAAAAAGTAGATAGTGCCGTATGCGATTTTGAGCTATGTGCATTCTGTAAATGATCACCATACAGTTGCTATTGTGTACTGTTCCTGGCTCTGATTTCCTCAAAACTTCTTCTTAATTTAGCCCTTTTTTTATCAAGTGCTTCATTTAACTACACTTTTCTTTACATTATTCAGATCAGCATATTCCGCAAGAGTGCATGGGAGTACAACGCCGTGCGAGGACAGTATTACTTGCATCAGTTCGTCATTGGACAGCCCGACCTTAACTACCGCAGTGAGACAGTACGCGAGGAGATGAAGGTACCTACTTGTCATCGTTCCTCTGAATTTATTCCAGTTTATTTAGGGTTGGTGCGGCATGTTTTCTTCTTCCCTGTAGTTTTTTAGTCGTAATCGAGTTTAACCATAAATTAATTGTTGGCAGGATGAGTAACACAGTTTATCTTCTTTACTCATCCGCTTATTTTCCAACAACCAATAAAAAAATACCAAAGGGTGTAATGTTGGACACTGACTGTACGTGCTTTCGTTACGTATGGAATTCAACTCCTCAAGATTTCTTTAAATATTTTTAATGCGATGTTCGCAGGATGTCCTTCGATTCTGGTTGGAAAAAGGTGTTTCTGGATTCCGTATTGATGCAGTCAACATGTTGTATGAAGTGGATCCAGCAAAGTTTGAAGGAAGGTACCCTGACGAACCACTGTCAGGTTAGTAAGTGCATGTGACTTTGCTTTATGTTTTTGATACGAACTGCCGAAGTTTAGGTATGTGAATTTCTATTTTCTTCTGCTGTCCCACAACATAGGTACGTGGAACTGTTGATAGTTTCAACTTGGCAGTTAGAGATATAGGTCCGATAATTTACCGTATAGTTAGTTTTCGAGCAAGAGGCAACTATAGGTGAAGCTCCTTGACTTCTCACAGGTGCAGCCGGAAAGACTCCAGAAGACTATGATTATCTTACCCACATCTACTCCAGAGATCTAAATGAAACGTATGACGTCGTTTACGACTGGCGAGCAGTTCTTGACGAGTTCACGGAGAAGCACAACGAGTCAAAGATCATGATGACTGAAGCCTACGCCGAGTTACCTTTGATGATGCGTTATTACGGAGACAAGACCAGGAGTGGATCCGTTCCCTTCAACTTCATGTACCTCGGAGATTTGTCCAATAAATCCAACGCGAGGGATATGAAAACAAACATTGATACCTGGATGACGCATATGCCAACTGGGAAGGTTGCCAATTGGGTGGTTAGTATTTTGATTTCTTTTTTAAAACATAGTCGATAGTCGAAGGTATGTTTATTAACAGACTTTTAATTGAAGAATCCGAGAGAGAATGAAATCTTAGTTCAATTAAAAAAAACAATGTACCAACCTACCTTACCTTTTAAAATTAACATAGTTAACATTTAGATTGGTTTTGAGTACCTACCTACTTGCATCATGTGATACTCGTATTAAAGTGTTATTCATTTTAAAACCCTGGAGGCAAAAATCTAAAGTTTTCAAGTCCCGGGTTTCTGTAGACATGTTTAGATTTTAGCCCATATGTGTTAGATTTTAGCCCTATTCCGACCCACCAATGCTTGTTATTAACGAACGTTTACAGAACGGTAATCACGATCAAAGCCGCCTGGCCACAAGATATGGCACTGACAGAGTGGACGCTATGAACATGTTGGCACTCATCCTACCTGGAATCACCATCACCTATCAGGTAAACAAAACAACTAAGATCCACTTCTAATCAAAATCATTGATCGCATTACTTTGAATTTACTGGCTTTTGAGCTATGAACTCTTTCTTATTCATTTCAACAAGTAACTAGGAAGTAAAACTGGTTGTGAGTTGCGATAGGAGTATTATCCGATCATGCTGAATTTCTCTTCTCTCCAATTTTGGACCTCGGCATTTAGGTGTGTTATTTCTAGGGCGAAGAACTCGGCATGACCGACGGGTTCGTGAACTGGAAAGACACCAAAGACCCTCAGGCTTGCAACACCGACGATCCTATCAACTACTTGAAGAGCAGCCGCGACCCAGAACGCACACCGTTCCACTGGGATGCTACCAAGAACGCTGGCTTTTCCACTGGCGATTCTACTTGGCTTCCCGTCGCTGATAACTACAAGACTGTTAACTTAGCAGCTCAGATGGCTGCTGATAACAGTCATTATAAGGTAAATTGTACATGTTTTTCATCTAAACAGCATTGCATTATTAGTCTATTACGTTTGCACGACTGGGTCATGGACCTTCACTCGGTGCGAAGGAATGGGCCGGGTTCCACCACTTGGGGCCAGTGTCTGTTGTTTTTTATGTCCTTCTACCTTTCAATGGTCATTCAAGCAATGTCTCCTTGCTGGAAATAACTGAAGAAAGACCATAAATATCAACTTGTCCATCTAACTAAATTGCAGTGTTCAAGAGAAACTTATTTATACGCCGTATACATTATTTCAGTTCTATAAAGATGTGGTTGCGGTGAAACGTCTCCCGGCTGTAGAGTCCGGTGACCTGGATGTGCGCGCGCTCTGCGAAAACGTGTTGGTTGTTGCAAGGTAGCAATCATATTTTATACAATTTTTTTGGGATTTCCCGAGAACGTGTCGTAATCGTAAGGCTAGCTTTGCACGGAAAAAAAATGTGTGTTGACAAGACACCACAGTTGACCACAGTAACAACTTCCGGTGGCATATATATGCAAGATTTCACGGCCATACCGAATAACTTATACATTCATTTTGATATAATCTAATTCGGCCAGTCGGTTGTCAAAGAACTTCAGATCAAGCGAAGGATCACTTATGAACAGATGCGATGCCAACGTTTACGTGTGGACATTCGTGTTGGCCTGCAAACGCCTTCACTTGCGTGCGGCCATGCTCCGCCTCTTGTCGGTACTTACGGGTCAATTGACACCGAAGCGGCAGCACAGCGACTGGCAGTGTCGTTGTCAAACTATTATAAGCTCTCTCTACATTAGGAAAGAGGAAAGAGTTTCTTGCCCGTTCTTCTCCATAGAGATCTACGCTAGGGAATGGATACAGTACTTTCACAAGTTATTATGCCTTGTGACTGTGACTGTAGCTTAGGAGTGCAATACGTCGTCCCGGGGGTTGCTGCTTCGAATTGCGTGTCGCCGGATATCTGCGGCGGCGAGTGCTGTGGGTGCGGGGGCGCGCGGCGGCGCGTGCCGTGGCGGTGAAATTAAGTGTCGGGGTCAAACCCGGAGCCGCTGCACGGTCATTTCGGCCTGAATTGACTCTCAAAGGGCTTCATACGAGTGAACGTATGAGGCACGAACGCGCATGCTAATCGGCTGGGTGCCTTGCGTTCAGAAGAGGTGTCCGTCGACGGTTCCCCACTCGCTTTCATGAGTCTTTGGTCAACTGGACCCACTCCAAATGGACCCGCGGGATTAATCGAGCAAGTTACATTTTAAATTCTTTTTTTTTCTTTAAGTTTTAATGTGGGTCCAGTAGCAAGCGGGTTCAATTGACCAAACACTCTCCTTGCTGCCTATCTGGCACCTCGCGAATATTTTTCATGTGTTATCTTATTTAATATCTTAACTCTTCCATCCAGGTTATTGCCAGGCCACCCCGTTGTAGTGGCTGTCATGAATTTGTCTGACCGGGACATTCCGGTGAACCTCAGCACATTACAACTGGTGCCTCATCAGCTAGAAGTTGTAGCTTCTGGTGTCGACTGCACACTAGAGAAGGGGTGAGATCTTATTATACCAACAGTACTTATTACATCACACGCCTGTATTCCCCGATGGGTTAGACAGAGGGTTCTTTCTCGCTCGTCTAGTGGTTGCTAACGCTACTGCTGGGCATGAGGTACAGCAGGGCTATTGCGTATCTTTTTAAATGTCAGTGGCTATCATAGTGTCCTTCGATTGACTGTCAAATGGTTCCATTTTGTACCAAACCATAACCATTTGACAGTTAATCGATGCAGGTCGCAGGTCGTGGGTGTGATTACCGGGATGAGCAAACTGTTATTGAATTTCCCATTGGCAACCCGGAGTTGTATCCATCCGGTTGGTGGCAATAGGTTCACCCCCTACTAGTCCTACTACGTAAGACTTTAACATAACTGGCGAAATATGGAATGTGAAAAGGATTAGGCAGAGGTGTACTACTAGGTAGACTTCCGCCTAGCCCTTCGGGGGTTACAAGGCGTGATTATATTATGTTTATGATGTTAAACTACTTTTTATTGTTACAGGGCAAAAGTAGAGAAAGATATCGTGGCCATGGCACCTCACTGCGCTCTCGTCCTAACTTCTACAGAAAAATGTTGTTGACCAACAAATTCAGCCTGTATTAAATGCTATTCTAAAGGCATATAATTTGTATGTGCAGACAGTGCCCAGTATTATCTGACCTCTCGTATAAAGAAGAAGAGGGCAAGAGTGGTGTAAAAAGGGGGGTCAGGTAATGCTGGGTATTGACTGTACGTCGTACGAGTTTAACTAGTTTAGTATTTATTTATTTAGTGTTGTAGTTATGTAGGAGAATTATTATACATTTATTTTAATCAAAATTATACCAGTTGCAAAAATTATATTAAATTGTGTTTTTTTTGCGGATTTTGCTTAATCTTATTCAGCCTTACTACTCCTGGGATACATACCTCCTCTCCCAATGAGACGGAGTGGGCTGTAATGTACACCCACATTCGCAAGTTATGTTAGACCTCCTGGCTCCTGTATTATGGACGAGCCTATTGCCATCACTCGGGCACAAATCCAGACGCCGTGGCTGCTTCAATGAGAACAATCACTTGGGAAATGAACGCAGGACTCATTTTTATTATTCGTAGGCTGTACTCCACGCGGGCCCAGGGGGTTGGTGGATGTCGCAGAATCATAGTAGAATCATCATCATCATCATCTTCCTGCCCTTGTCCCATTGTAGTACCTGGATTCGGCGCAACATGTGTTCTGCCAGTCTCCCTAGTCTGACGTCATGGCATAATTTACTCCTTTATCTTTTACAATCCATCTCCATATCGGGGGAGTAAACAAAAATAAAACAACTTCTCGTTATAATAAAATATTATTATCAGTTCGTGTTGAGTATCAAAACAACATTAAAATAATTATCCATATATACACCTATAACACTTAACATATAATTACATCTAATTATGTTCTACTGTACATATCATTAGTAGGTACATCATACGAACATGACGTGTAGATATGCGAATAAAATTGATCACCATATTTTTTTCTTTAGAGTAGTATCTACAGCCTCCTTGCTTGCTTTTTAAGAAATTTTAACCTCGGCCTTTTAAAGCTGAGGCAAAATTCACAGACCTTACTTTGACTTCATTCAAGCTAACATAGACACAGTAGCGTTTCATACGAAAATCATAAAGTCATTTTTATATTCGTATGGAACTTGTCTCTTAATCATCATAAGGTTCATTTTCGTAAACCTCACCCTAAAGGCCTGTTTCACCACCTACGATTAAGTTCCCGTTAACTTACTTGACAGATGATTTCATACAAATTCTGTTCTATTTTTTAAATTATTCGGGAGCTATTCGGACAGACAGATCTATGCTACTTGTAGATGTAAAAATTTGACGTATTCAGAATACATATTTTACTATAAGTAATTAAATAGGTACCGTATTTCAATTTTGTGCTGTACAGTTCATTATATGAAGTCTTTGTGATTGTGGAAAAAGAGCTGAGTTTTTTGTGAATTGTGGTATCATTAACAATTAGGGTTACCATTTCGGATTTGTCCGGCTTTTTGGCCCTCCGAGCGGACTTTGTCCAGTCATCTCATAATTATGTCCTTTCAACTTAAAAGGGGTTTTTTAGAGGTAAAAAAAACCCTTAAAATATAAAATAACATGTCCAAAAGCCGGACTGATTTTGCAAATGACAGGTTCTTAAGTAAACATATTTCAGATTTTAAAATAATAACCCTATATTATTCGTTTGTATCTAAGCTATAAGCCGCTATTGAAACTACTTCAATCGATCCATTCATGTAGGCCAAGGCTTTCAAGAAGCCTTGCTGTTGTACGCAAAGAGTATTACTGCATACATAATTATTTATGTCTGCTTTATCGAACGCAAAGACTTATACATCCTGAAATAACTGAATGTCGCCGCAAAAAAATAGCGCACGCAACGTTTTTCTTTGTTCAGTTTTTTTTTATTTCTTAGAGAAATTATATTTTTTATAATACGTTTACGCCTGGAGTAAAGTATATAGCAACACACTGTGGCGTAAAGCATGCTAAGCTGCTTCTCAAGGCACTTCGAAAAAGTTAAATAAGAAAGCTAAGTTCAGAAACCCCGAAATAATTAAACGATCACGGAACGAATTTTCTTCGATGTTTTTTGTTCAAAAAGTACTAAATAAAAATAGTCGACAGAAAGTGAACATCCTGAAGCGAACAAACAAGGTAAAGCAACGCACAGACGTTTTATTTTACTACCATTCTTTCACAAACCAACATTGCATCAATATAAAGTCATTTAAGCACATTTTTTTCTATAAACTATAACAACGAAAAGAACACAGAATTGCTACATTTTCGGTACTTTTCAATATTCATATAATTCATAATTACAAGAATAACAATGTTCTAAACTGGTCCATTCCTCCGTCTTTTGATTTTTAATATATTTCTTATTCCCAAGCAACAAAGTTACACTGTACACAACAATTTTTCCAAATAGGCTTTCATAAAATAGTCCATTTCTTCTAAAATACCTAGTTTAAGTTAAACACAGTAGTTTCTTCCAAAAAGGTTTTTTCCTGTGTCTTATTGGCAACCCCGCCAAGATGGCGGCGTCGAAAGCGTCTTTCAGTTGTTTCCTTGTCTTCGCAGACGTTTCTATGTAGACTGCGTCGATCTTAGCTGCCAACGCTTTTGCCTCAATCTCTGAGACAACGTGCTCCCCACGACCCTGAAAAGCGACAGTTATTCAATGTTATTTTCAATATTATTAATTTATTGAGAAGATACCATCACTTTTAGGCAGCCTCGGAGACCAGGTCTAAAGGTCGCAATCGCGTCTGCTGAACTTTTGCTTGTCCTTGAAATGGAACCCAGGTCCTCGTTCCAAGTAGGTAGGTACGAGCAAAATCTTGTCTAGAAACCACGGAGTCTGTGACCTGTACCCGTCTGTGATGCCCATTGACATGCCTCTTTTTGCAATAAGATCTAGTCTAATCAACTCTTCGAGAATTACAGGCGTGATGTTTTACCTTTAAAGTCTGCAGTACTCGCGAATCCTGCGAAAGATCACTCTGAGTGCCGACGAGAATGAGCGGCGCGTTCACATTCGCCACGGCCTTGGTCCACCTCTCGGCGACAGACCTGAAGGTCTCCGGTCTCACCACGGAGAAGCACAGCATCAGTACATCGGTACCAGGGTAGCACAGCTCGCGAAGTTCAGACATTGAGTCCTGGAAACAGAACAAAAGTAGTTTTAGTTCGGTAATGAGTAATGAGGTCTTCGTACATGGCCTGTTAAAATTAAAGTAACCCTCCTTTAGCAGTCTAATTTAGTGCCAGTCGAATAAACATAGACAATTATTCAGTTTTAACATGAAAACGTATGATATTCATGAAGTGATGGTTGTTTTGTTTCCCCAACTTGTTCCCGTCTTCATGAATTCGTGATCCACCGTCGCGAAGGTTTATAGTAGATTTCTAAACTACATTTCGTTTGGGGCCCCTCTTGGTCCCATTTATCAGATTATTTTATTTCCATAATGTAATAAATAAGTCTATGTTTAGCACCCGTGATACACGTGCAATGCATTTTACGTCACAAGTACTGTGTGATAATAATCACGTGTCAATAAATATCAAGTGACAGTCATATTTCTGTATCTTTCTGTAAATAATTTCTGACAAAGCGGAATGAATGTCGAAACACGGCCCGACTTCACAAAAAAGGGATATCTCGACTTATCATTTTAATATAACGGTGCAACCGGCCCTTAACGCGCCTCGTTTAGGGTCAACGAACAGAACATTTGATACATAACTGTTTCTGCATCGTAATTACTCTGACCGACTAATTACAAATGATAACACAATTGTCACGCATCGATTTTATACGGTACATTCTCAAGTAGTTCGTAAGATCGTGCTGTGTATCTTTATTTTGATACTGCCTAGGTTAACAAAACATCGTTACCAAATCGACATGTCCTAGAACACACATCGAAGCCGTGTCATTTGCATTGAGCCCGCGTGGT
Organism: Diarsia brunnea; assembly: GCA_949774965.1. Taxonomy (NCBI): domain Eukaryota; kingdom Metazoa; phylum Arthropoda; class Insecta; order Lepidoptera; family Noctuidae; genus Diarsia; species Diarsia brunnea. Next base: position 17,275,473 of record OX459001.1, read on the forward strand.
GGATAGAAAGTGCTAGAAGAGGTCTGCGTCCCAGCAGTGGGAATAATAAAGACTGATATGTAAGAAAGGAGGTGTCTCATGAGAAGACGAAAAACAGAGAGGTATGGAAGAAGAAGACAATGACATGCTGCGCCGACCCAAAATGAATTAGGATAAGGGCAAGAGAATGATGACGATGCAATGTACTGATAAAATAATACACGTCGAAGTTTTCTGCACTTACTTGCATATATTTTAGAGAAACAAACCTTATCAATAATCGCAGAAAAAAGTGGTCATGAAAAGTATTTTGACCAATCCGTGGATGGAATGGTATTTTTTTTACAGCACTCGTGCCTGTTTTACGCCTATCTGGGTCTTTGAGTTGAGCTTACCTTTTGTCGTCGACAAACCGTAACATCGTCGATCTTTTCGCGTTCTTTGTAAATGAAAAAAGCCGATTTTCCCGACCATCACATCCGGTTTCATTCTAAGGGTTGAATGTAAGTTTAACAGGTTTCCCTTTCCGAAATCTCTAAGTTTAGGTGCAGTTCAAAACGAACGCTAAATAAGGCCTAACTTTGCATCTGGTGAACTGACATTTAACGCTGAATTACGAGGTCGTAGGTCTATTTGGCGCAGCCGTGAGGCACAAATTACCGTTTTTCTTTTCTTCACCCATAATGATAATTTGCAGAATATTTGGTCATTTATTCTGAGCTAAAATTGTATTTTCTTTCTTTCATCTTGCAATAGATCATCATAATTTAGTCGTAAGTAAGGAACAACCGCGTTTTGTTTAGAGTATGACCATCTACTTCTATGAGTGAAAGTATTGACAGCAACCATCAAATTGACGTACCATTTCTGGTCGGTTGCCTAGAGTTGTGCAACCTCCCTTCATCATGATGCTACCTTTTAGAGTGAGCTATGATTTTGTTTCGGTGTTTGATTGAAAAGATTGTATGTTTGCTGTCGGTGGCCTGTTTGGACGTGATTGTGTGATGAAATGGTTTTCTATAGCGCCATACGAGTTCAGAAAGCGTGGTAGTACTCTTGTTCACTCACTATCGTTTTACTCCAATACTTTACCAACAGTTTTAATTAGGTACCCATGACTGCGTCGTCGATCTAGTGGTCGCAAGGGTGACTGCTGAAAATGGGGTCCTGGTTTGGATTCCCGGGTCAGGTAAAGCGTTACTGGGTTTTTCCATTCGGAATTTCTCAGTAGCAGCAACGGAGTCTGGATTTTTGCCCGGATGATGGCAATAAGATTGTTCATTGGTTCAATGTAAATAATCTACTCCTGAATGGAAAAAAGACCAAGTTGATTAAATTCTCAACTCCTAATGTGAGGCAGTTATCTACAAATGTTCAACTTAATGGAATAGAGTTGGATCCTGTTGAGTCAACAGTTTTTCTTGGTATAACTATTGATTCAAAATTACAGTGGGGCCCACATATTGCAACATTGTCAAAAAAACTTAGTTCGGCCGCCTATGCTGTCAAGAAAATTAGACAGGTTACTGATGTTGATACGGCCAGAATTGTTTATTTCAGTTATTTTCATAGCGTCATGTCGTATGGGATTCTTCTCTGGGGTGCCTGTGCGGACATCGACGCTATCTTTGTTCTACAAAAAAGGGCTATTAGGGCCATTTACAATCTAGGTCCTAGGGATTCCCTCCGAGAGAAATTCAAAGAGTTGAATATTCTGACCGTAGCCTCTCAATACATTTTTGAAAATTTATTGTATGTTCATAAAAATATATCAAATTTTAAGAAAATGTCCGATATTCATAGATTGAATACTAGGAATAAGCACAACCTCGCTGTACATCGCACTCGCCTCCACAGAACAGGCAACTCATTCATGGGTCAATGTATACGCTTTTACAATAAACTTCCCATTGACATTAGAAATTTATCAATCAATCGATTTAAAATTTGCATTAAAACTAAACTATGTACAAAAGGGTACTATAAAATAATTGATTATTTAGATGACAAAAAGGCTTGGGATTAAATTGCTCGCTCTGCTAAGCTTTGTGTAATAACAATATTGACGTAAAAATCTGATACCTAATTATATCGTATTGTATATTTCCTTTTTTAATTTTATTAAGTAATTCTTTTACAATTTTATGACATGTAAATTTGACATTATAATTATTATCCTATTTTGTATGCTCAAATTATTATTTAATTAATTGTAACACATGAAACATATTGTACTGCTTTAAAACAGACTTTGATCCCTGAGTTTGTTTCACCATTTCTTCTCAGGGTAGTCAGATACGAAATGTCGACCCCATCTAGCTTAAGTTTAAAATGTGATGACGTGTAAAAGTGATTCCTACATCCTATTTACTGAATAAACAATTTCATTTCATTTCATTTCATTTCATTTCATTTCATTTCATTTCATTTCATTTCAATAGACTTAAATGTAACTGGCGAAATGTGCCTAACCTTTCGGGATTACAAGGCGTGATGTTTAACTAAACCTATCCATTTTATGCTCCATCAGCAGTGCAATATCCTGATCCTAATGTTCCACTGGTCTCTGATCCAAAATGTTCAAGATGTATAATATGAAAGCTTTATCTTTTTTAAATGAAATAAATCGAATCAGCACACCAAAACATGCTGCTTTGTCCCAACTTAGTACGGGAATCTATTATTGGTCCACGGAGCTCTCACGCTAAGCAAATGAAACCATTCCATGTGCTCTTACTGTTGAATATTGGCTGCAACATTATTGTTATTGTACAACGAGAAAATTGAGAAATCAAGAGGTGTCCGTTTTCACTAATACCCTAGAGGAGTTTCTCTGATTTCCCATACAGCAAAATGACGTGCGTACTTTTCACTTTCATTGTCATTCATAGTCGGAGTTTCATATCAACGGGGCTTACTACACGCAGGTTTGTGTCTATAGGTACTATGTATAGAAATAACTAAGAAAATGGCGGAAGAATATAATTCATCATTTCAAAGAACACGTTTCTGTGCTAAGTGCTACCTGCAAAGTGCGTGACATTAACAAAACTAAGACTCTGTCAAAACTTGGCCAAGGTATAATATTTGTAAAACAAAACCGCATAGATTCTTTAGACAGAAAAATAAAGCCCGCTTCTGATAGCACAATCTTTCCGCAATTTGAACGACGATAAAAGTCTTTAATGCAGTTTCAACTGTAAACAAACCGTAATTGTTTTGCAACGAATTTACTTATATATTAAAACCTTCAGTCTTGTGTAACAATAAATTGACGTTAAATGTATTTTACGAGCAAAGACTGCGAACCGGTAAAGTTGCATTCATACAATTGACAATCAAGTATTGCATGCATTCCGGCAAGTACTTTCTTCGTAAATAATGAAATAAGTGAATAACAACGTGTTCGGAGTTCACAGAATCAGGTAGTTTATCACGTTTTATTCAATATATATTTTTTTTAACAATATGGCATGCGAATACTCAATACCGATGAAGCTATCCATTGTGACGCGAGTGTGAACGATTCGGTGCCAAATTGAATGTAACACATCATGAGCACAATAGACACGTCCAATCGTTCCGACTTCCGACACTACGAAATATAAAAAAATATAGGTATGTAACATCGACAACCTTTCGTGTATGTCATACCACGGACTTAATATGGTATCGTGGGAATAGAATTTTTCACAGATATTTTCAGGAAACTCTTCCGCAATTCTTAAAAAAATATGCAAGAGTGTGATATACATTGCATGTTGAACCAAATTGTAATAAGATAAATAAATTAGGAGCTAGTTTTCGAGAGAGTGTATTAAAAAATATTGAAAGAGAGTTTCAGATAACACCGAATAAGTATAACCCACTAAAAAAAAAACTTGTAAAAAAAAGCCATCTCAGTCGCACAACTCAGTTCTTCTACCGTAAAAAGTAGTGAGATCCATGTAATACCAAGTCAGTTAATTTATTCAGGCCCTACTTAAGGGACCTAATATTTTAAGTTATTACATAATAAGCTAACCTAACTACATCTTATAGTGACCATCATCTGCCTAGCCTTTTCCTAGACCATTTCAGTATTAAAAATATTTGATGTTTTAAGCAAATAGATTGACTTGGCCATCGCATCGCATTCGCCAATGGCCAAAAACTAAGTAACTTTGATTAGTTATAATTCTTAAACTACTGGTTCAAATTGAATGAAATTTGAAATATACCGTGTTTATACAACGCCTAATTGGTTAAAATTCAGGATTCTAGTTTTATCCACAACGAAGTTATAGGAGGTCGAAAATGGCCTGAACTGTTTCGAGAAAAGGATGGTACGGCCGTGCCGCTTTATTGCTCGACTTGGCGGGGGCACTGCCGTGCCCCCAGATTATTCGTTACGTTATTCAATAGTATTAGGTTGAATACCAGCCTGTTTTTATAGACAAAATTATATACAACAGTCCCCGAAGGCCTGCTTTTTGCCATCGTTTAGTCAAAAGTTCTTGTCTCTGGCCCCACGAATGAAAACAAGCAGGTTTATATCACCCACTGGTCACCTGAACTCACCTGCATAATTTTATAGACAGACAAAATGATGTACCTACAAGAAGCAAGCTACACTGTTACAATTTCCTGCATTATACACAGGTAGAGAAACTGTGGGAATACACCAGTTGCGTATCTATTGTGAATTGAAAAAAATCGGATCGGATCCGGTGCGTAGGAGGCTATAGACTAGTGCACGTGCTGTTTTTTTTAAACATAATGATTATATTATATTATCACATTTCCTTTTTGTTAGATAAATATGACGCTAGGCCAGGTGCTGAATTGATGGTCGTGGGACCTCCGCCATAGTGCATGTGTGAAAAGCTGAACATGTGAAGTGAGATTTATAGAATATTTAATGAGTGTGCTAATCTTGCTTGATGATGATTCCATGTGGTCGATAAGTTAATGATAATTATATGTTATGATTTTACTGATAATTCGAAATTATGTCACGGCTGCCGTGTTGCTGATAAAGATGTAAGAAATCAAGGACGGCGACGTACTAAAATAGAAAATACTGGTTTCCAGTTTCCCACAATGTTTGGTGATGGACTTTGGCAAGACTGTAAACCTCAACCCCACTCACTATGGATAGTACTTACGTGAAGACCTGGCTAATGGCTATAGAAGAATAAAAATAAAAATATGTTTCGACAGGGACAACATCACTCCGCAGGAGGTCAATACTGAGATGATGCCAGATGGTGATGTATTGAAGAAATACACGCTTTAACCCAAATAACTGGGGATACAAGTGCAGGAGGATGGAATGGTTATGAATAATATAATCCCCAGGCTAAGGAAGTTCACCGGACGAGATGATTTTTACATACATATCCGTCTTCCCAGTGTGGTTCAGATTTAGTTTCAGTTGCCAGAGTGTTCCAATGCGGCAGTTTTTTTTTAATAATGGGTGCAGGGGGCAAACGAGCATGGCGACCCGCTGTTGGTGTGGTAAAACCTCCAATATACACCTGGAAAATCAAAGGAGTCTTTTATCTAAGTTCCTCCTTATTTCTTTAAATATTATAGAGTTGTGTGGTTTTTCTGGCGTGTAGCCATAATAGTTAGAACTATCGCCTTCTCTTATTCACATCTAAACCATCCTAAGGAAAAATGTCTGTTTTCGTCTTCAATGGTGCTTGTAGGTCAGCAATTAGATAGGTGCTTCAAGTCGGGGTTTTTTTTATGTAAGAATAGATACAAAGAATACAGAGATATCGCTAGCTTTCTTCGTTATAATAATAATGGTAATGCTCTCACCTGCCCAGCAGTATCACAGATTTCTACGCACAGCGGCCTGTCGTCCACGTCCACAACAACTGAAACAAACAGATGGACATTTTTAATATAATAGGCTAGTCAATATTCAACAAGTTGGAATTAATTAGCTACCTTATTTAGTATATAGATATTAATCTATCAAACTTTTATTTATAAATATGAAATTAAGTTAGGTGTTGTCTGATATAATTACTACTATTGTTTATTGAAATACAAAAATATTTACCAACAATATGGCCTTAAAAACTATAAGTTAACTATACCTACAGTTATTAAACAAACTTGGTTTAGTACCTACTTATTTTGAAATATTAATTAAACAAAACGTACATTATTATATTATGTACTAACATTGGAAAAAAACAACGGCACTCCACCCCTCCGGGAGTGCTGGCAGAAGTCAAAACTTGAACATTAACATTGTGCATTTTTGAATATTTTGGAATGGATAAGGAATAAAAATAATAGATGCACTTTGTTCAATTTCCATATTTTAACACTTTACTTACACGAATTTTAATTAGACGGTTGAGCACCACCAACAGCCTAACAGGCTGTAGTACAAACACACACGCACATTCGCAAGGGCCCTACGCCTTCTTACGGATTTTCGATCAGGTCACGTGTCCAGACACGAGTTTAACATTTTTTATTTGTCCCAAAAAAGTACACAACGCCACTAAAGACGTTTTCATTTCAAAAAACCAATTAATTCAGCATAATGTTTTGGCTGGTAGCATTTTTCACTTTGTTTTTATTACGCAACATTTTATACTTGGCAACAAAATTCAATGAACTACGTTTTCGTAGTGCTTTCAAGTTTGTTGTACACAACATTGATTGTGTAACTTAAGGTTGCACAAGCCGACGGCTCGAACTCGTTGCCGGGCGTGGCTAATATGCATTTTATTTGGTAATGTTTTTAATTTATCTAGTTTTATTCATTTAGTATTCATTTATCTAGTTTTTCTCTATTTATTTACATATTTATTTATTTATTTAGTGAACTATACGACGATTTATAACGAAAATAAGCGCATGAAATTTCATAAATTGACCTTTGGGCGTATAGATGTTATGGAAAAACTACTGGATGTATCCACTTAAAACAATTTATTTGAACTTTTGAATAAATTATCTATCCCTGTATGGTTTCACTTTTTCCATTTTCATACTACATAAGTTATTTATTTCCGCTGAAAGATGAGTTCAAATAAGTGTTAAAATATGGAAGTTTCGACGCTCATAACTTCTAAACCAATGATTTTTTTCCATTTCTGCTTCCATACAGGGCTAGATAATGACAAGACCAGTTAATATAATTTTTAGTTTTGAATCTTCACCGTGAAACAGACGAGTAATCACCATACTACGTTTGTATGGAAGAATGACCGGCTTGTTCAACCTTAAATGTAATATTTTAAATGTCAGTCCGAAACTGCGAACACGGCTTACAACCGCGAGTCACAAACTCGGCTAAGTTAGGTAACCAACTTGATTCTTGTATTTTATTCCAACAATAGAATTCTCGTCTCAGTGCATAGTGAGGTGCAAGCTTACACTTAAGTACTTAACAAATTGATTGAAAATTATAAGTTACATGGTAGACGTTGCACTTTCTAATCGTAGATAGGTATTATGTGTAGTTAAACAATGGATTCCTGGAAATAATTACAGCGGAACTAGGCAATAATTTTGAAGTAGGTAATTTTTGTTACATAATAATTTCGACGCCAAAATTACATATCTACTATGAAATGCTTTTTATAAAATTAGACTTTATATAATATTGTGTAGTGTGTACTCTAAATATATGTAGTATTCAGTTTACTATAGTGTTTACTAGACACATGCATTAAAAAACTACAAAGCATAACAAGAACAATTAAAATAAAATAAGTACAATAATGTCAAACGGTGTATGATTTCTTTTTTCACTGTGACAACACCGACTCGACACCCGATACGTCAGGTCTCCCTCGGCCCGGATACGCGCAGTAAACAGCGAATGCCCGAACATCCTGGCTTTTGTTCAGAAACCTGTATTACCGCATTTTGCCGCCATTCGCAATTACTGAGATTACTGGCCACTCTAGCCGCCATATTGTTTTGTTTTGTGTCCTAATAGTTTTGTTATTGTTTGATCATTGTTTTTTTTATTGTGCTTGTTGTGTGGCATGTAGGTACCCAATACTATGCAAGTCACAAGGCATAGGGTACCTTTGTGCTCTTCTATTTTTTTATGTTTTGTTTTTTCCTTTTTTTGTATTTTGTGTGTACATAAATAAATAAATAGGGATGCAAAGGATAATAGGGAAGTGATTATCAAATAATGATGGACGTATTTTGACCGAATTTCAATCAGAGCTGGTCTCAATCATGATTCATGAACATACTATGAAATGACCTAAGATCGATTTGTCAAAGTTCCAAATTTTTCGCAGCTGTTTTTGTAAATATGTACTAGTTTTTCAGGTTATAATTTTACTTAAATTACGTCCATGACCCGTTTATTATTCAAAGCATCCACTAGCACAATGTTTTAAGAGTGCTACTTTGAGTTTTACCGTAAAATGTGATTTTTGACCCCAAAAAAAAAGTCGTTTCCCAGCAATAAATTTTGCGTAGTGGTACTTTAGTTTGATGTACAGAATGCTTCGTTGACGGCTGTGTGATGGGTTGATTTACACCCTGTATAGATAAAACCGTTACTTCCAAACACCAAAGCGCCGCGATAGGGATTAAGTCAACCGGAGCAAAAGGGGAATATTGTACAACTGTCAACTAGTAGTTCAAAAAAGTTTCCAACAAAAAGGAGGTCACGAGACAGCCGTTAAAAATAGAGAAAAAAGGCGCTGAAATCGAGAGCGTATCAGCCAGTGAGGCAGTCAGGCTGTTGGGCCAAAGTCCAGTGCCTCGACTCGAGTGAGTCACCATTTCGCTTCGGTCGCGTAGCCGTGACCGTGTCTCACGATCCTTGTGTCCGTATTAGTTTAGTTATGTCACTACTTTTATTGGGATTGGCTTAGAGATAGAATAGGATTCCTTTTGCAGTTATTTTACCTCTGACCTAAAACTTATTACAAAGACAGTTAAGATCACTGAGATAAAAATCAAAGGTAAAACTATAAGAAAAGAACAATAAGCAGTACTATACACACAACTCATAACTACACAACATAACTCTTCCATTGAGACATTAGCACATCGAGTTTAACACCCGTACCTATTTATAAACGTGATCACTTGAGTTGAGTAAAAATCATTTATCGAACAATTGCTTGAATTTAGAATTGTATCAAGTTAGAATTCTTACTTCGTATAAATTCTTGTCTATGTCATAAAAATGTTAGCATTAGTAATTACCTACACTCAAGTAATTAGGTAGGTACCGTTTTTAAATAAGTATTGACTATACATGCATACGGGTGTTAGAATGACACTCGGACAGCTGGCTCATAGGAGTTTTTCACATAAACGATAATCTAAAAAGACTAGCCTAACACTTTCTTTATACTCGTTCTGGTTTGTGTATTGCTTACTTGTATTTTAAACCGTTATTGCAAAACGGTACTGTAATTCGAATTAATTAGAAGGAGTTCAACGCAAGAGGTCAATCAAAGCTGTTAGCACTTGATCCGTCAATTAACGTTGATTCGGACTCAAGAGCAGTAGGTCTGAAATATTGAAGTCATATCTTCCCAATGATAATGTAAACCTTTACATTATAATACTAGCCTATTAAGTTCTGTCCAACTGCAGGGCAAAGGCTTCTTCTCATTCATAAAAGGCACGAGCATTGATCACTACATCACACCTTCACAGATCTGCCTTGGAAATAGAACAACATTGTGAGAAAGAAGAACCTCAACAAAGGTTGGAAAACAAAATAAAGCAAGAAAATGGCGCGGTTGAAGATCGACAGGAACGGATGAACTCGTGTCATAGAAAACAAAATAAACTAGTCTAGACAAACAAAACATTACCTGGCCTGGCATATTACTTTCGTGACAGATAATACATCTTGCAGGCATAGAAATTGTAGTTTGTGTTTTACAACCGACTTCTTTTGTTTTGACTTCTGATTTTCCCGTACAGTAACCCCTATAATCGCAGATATAAGATCTATGTCAGAGGTTTAATAACTGTGGGTTGCATCTAAGCAATGTCTTTTGTGTGAACAAATCTAGACAAAGATAAGGATTATGATAGACAGATTAAAACTAAGAAGAAAAAGAAAAGAAATTCTGAAAAGATCGCAGACTAAAAAAATATAAATGATGATAAAAGTTTGAAAGTCGTTTCAGATAATTGCCCAAGAAGACCCAGTTTACAAAATCCAGATAAATAAATTCTGAATGAATAAGTTTACATAATAAACTAAGAGGCTTATCAAGCATGAATGGCAATTCCACTTAGTAAGAACTTGAAACTCACATAACATCTTTTGCTTATTTTTATGAGCATTTTACATAAAAGCTATGAATAAAAGATGTAAAAGGCTTAGCGTAAACATTTCTTTTTAGATCTACTTTAGACATTTTCTGAGTGCGCAGAGAGCATAGAGATATATTGATACATAGATAATCTAATTTGCGACCTTTACTTGCCATTTGGAACGGTTCAAAGACCCTGGTGACCCCGTTTAGATGGCGCCACTGTGACCTTCCCGGGGCCCTAGATCAACTTGACCTATTAACGAATAAAGATGAGTATCTACTCTACTGATTGTAAGTGAGCGATAGAGTGAATCATACAGTTGCCATTTAAGAAAATGAAAGACATTATCTGACCTTGGATGCTTGGATTATTATTTTTTGTGCATCATGTGTAGATGCCAGTGTCGAGTATCAATGTGGGTGGGCTATGACAGTAGGGGAAGAACCAAAGAAACGGTAGATTAATTGAGTAATCGTTCCTAGCGTGTCGATGGCAATCTAAATTGTGTCGGCCCAGAATCGAGCTACTAGTTAGGCGGTGTGGTAGCATTCATCACTTCCTAGTTCCTGTAGTGAACAAACAACAGGACACACAGGACAGGACACGATATTAGCAGCTGAAAGGAGCATGATGATGGAGCAGGAGAATGATGATGATGATCATGTTAAGAAGCTTAAAATACTAAAGCTTGACGGGAAAAGTGTTTTAAGCAAGCAGCCTTGACTCTTTGTATCAATTTACGACTTAGCGACTACCTAAATGATTAGGTAGTGGACGTCGGGTTAGACTGGAATCCGACCCTAACATATTATAGTTGGGAAAAGGCTAGTCTATAATTATGGTGGGCAGTAACAATACCATCTTGAACATTTGAATAGCCGGATATCTTATAATTATAGTTATTTGCTCCAAAACGGACAAACGAAACCGATACGTGCAACCGCAATCATTATCACAGCTAAATTAGACTAGATTGTGTCAATTAGGTTCCAGGCACAGTGGTCAGGTAAATGGGTAGACAGTTGCGGTTGGGATCACAACAGGATGAGTGCCAATGAGAGGTCGTTTAGTCGCTGCACTGCCAGGGAAATCTAAATGGCTTTTATCGTTAAACTATGTCGGATGTGGCTGGTCGGTGTGTGGTGCGCAATGAAAGCGTGACGTTCTGTATCGCGATCGGTATGAAATTTTCCTGCTGTGCATATGATAGCATCCGTCTGCTTTGATTGATTGTCCAGACGTGTCTAGTTTTTAGCCGTCTGCATCATCTCTTCATCAAAAACATCAGAAGTGGGATGGAATCATGAAACATTATTCAATTAAATTAAAGTTAATCAAGTGCCGATAAAAAGTCCGCCAATCTCGCTTAAATCTCATATTTATGATTTAATCTTACTCTTATTATATAACCGAGGTCAGCTCTCCGGGTCCCTAGTCCCGACAATCTGAGCTAACGTTAATACCCGGTCAATTTTAGTGTGCCATTAAATTAGGTCCGGATTTACGACGTCTCATGGTTTTTATAGTCGACTGGGTTTTACGAGTCGAGTGTGCACGTAATAACGGCGCGAACCGTTTATTTAAATGTTGCCATTTTACAAAATGTTTGACACCCGTCGTTATATAAGTGTCAACGGCACGAATTAGCTACGTGTATCTAATTAGACTGTCTGCGATTTCTGTAAATTATTTGTGAAATTATCATGTAGGTTCCGAGGTACTACATAGCTATACGTCAGAGGTCCAACCAGCCAGCAGCCAGTATAAGTTATAAACGCATGTTCTTTAGAAACATCATAATATTATTATTATCTTCTACTCTAGACAGGCTCAGGGTCACAATACTCACAATTGATATTGATTGACTGTATAGTTAGCTGTACCCGACGTTGATGAGTCGCATGTCGCCAGCAGGATGAAAAGACGCACGAAGGCTGTTCTAGATTTGGTCTTAGAGCCCTAATACGATACCTAGGTTGAAAAATAATGATTTTTGGTTTTTTCCATAGTCATTTTCTTAGCCGCTAAGAGTGTTTTTGTGTCGGTATTGCCCGGGTAACAGTAACATAATATTACTTCCCAGAAAAAGTAAATAATACTAAACCAGCCCCATTGCTTGTTGTCTTTGGAAAAAAAATCTACTTATTATGTAAGTAGGATCATACAAGTCGATCAAGTGCTCAAATTTTTTTTCAGAGACTGAAGGTGAAAACATGAAAAGATCAAGGTTAGGGTAATGACAATGAGGTATTGTTGAATTGAATGGCATTGTCTGTGGCACGTTATGATGAGATTAACTTAGCAATTAATTGGAAATATGACACACGTAACATAACACTGAACACTCTAGTACGATTTCTTTGAGATGTCGTCAGTTATCTTTTAAGTTCCATATAAGTTTGGCCCACAGTATCAATTTGAAAGAGAGAAGGAATTCAATTGCCATGAAGTACAACTAGGTAGACTAATAGTAAATGGAATAATAATGGGGATAAATAAATGGAATTACAATAGGTTGCGAACCTATTTTATCTGATAGAAATTTTTAAATAAAACCTATGCTGCTTTTGCAAATTCTCTGATAAAAAACCAATGAATGATGAATAGCCATCAATCAACAAGTAGGCATAAACATATTATTAATTAACAGAAACTTAAAAATAATGTTTGTGTATGTGAGTTTAAATGTTTGTGAACGCACCCACGATACAGGAGAAATTCTAGGAATTTCTTTTGATGACTGACTACTTCTAACATTCGCAAGCGCTGCTACTGGGCATGATGTCTTGAGTTCGATTCCCAGGCTGGGCAAATTGTAGTTTCCGATCGAAATTTCGATTACGGCCAAGGTGAGCCAGAATTTTGGCCGAATCTGGTGTACTTTAGCTATCGGTAGATACCTCTGTCACTCTGTCTAACCCTTTTTTTTTGGGAGGTGGAAAATCATCAAATAACCCCTCCCGCTCTTGGGCAGAGCGAAAGGGAGTGTCAGACTTCTACTGACTAAAAACCACCCATGTTCCTTATGTTCTTTATGTTCCCTTTATGTCGAGGCCGCGGTATCTCTTGTGCACAACCCGCAGCCCCGACGGGCTCTGTCTAACCCTTCGGGTATTAAAGATGTGATGCTATGTTTGTTATTTTATTTCAGACATTCCCGGTTGCGAGAACATGAATATTATATAAATAGATATGTCTGAATGCGGCTGATTGACATTATAGGAAGTTTCTAAAATGTTTATGCGATCTCCTGGTTTTATAACCTCGTTTTGGTCGCCATAAAAAGAAATAAGACCACCGTAGTGGATGAGTTCACGGATGTATTTACTTCCTCCTACCACTTTTGAAGTAGTTTTTAACCGACTTCTTATGGAAGGAAGATATCCACATCAACTGTCTCCATGGCAAACATGTTTTTTTAGAAATCATATTTTCGTTGATTTTAATTTACTTATTAATATTACCTTTATAAAGAACTTACTTACCTAAACAGTTGTTTATTACACGACTGCCCCAAAAAAAGAGTGTTATGTTTTTACACGACTGCCCCAAAAAAAAGAGTGTTATGTTTTTAGCGTTCATGTATGTATGTATGTTTGTTTGTGAGTTTCTTTATTCCACCATAACTTCTAAACGCCTGAACCGATTTTGATGTATGTGGTATCGTTAGATTCGTTACGTCATCCCGAGTAACATAGGCTAGAGAAAATATCAAAAAACATAATAGGGTGGCCATGGTTTAGAAATAAAAATAACTTTTAATTTGTTTTTATTGAAATTTCAATGAAAAATATAATCATCGTCTAGAACTTATTAAGTAAATTACAAAAATATACCACAGTAGTATTCAATATCTAGTGTTTTCTAGTAATACTACTTAACAAATGATATGGTGACATTTTAAACCCGGGATTCGATACGAATAAGCTACATATCAATAGATTCTCTGTAATGAAAGAAATAAAACTGGCTAGGTTACAACTCCCAAATCCATCCACGACGGCACCTAAATGGTTTTTAAGTTTGTATGAAAAGTCAGTATGTGTGAATCAATTTACTAGAAACATGGCAAAAAAATACCGATATATCACTAAAAGATATGAAATAAAAAACAAATAATTAAAAAAATTAAAAAACACACCTGCCATGACAAAAAGTAAACTAAAAAATAAAAAACAAGTCAAAGGAATTCAGCGATGAATGGGAGCAAGGTCCCGTAAATGTATTCGAAAATGGAAAACTGAAATCTAAAACTTTTATTGCAGTCGGGGGACAGTTCGGTTGAACAATTCTTTACAGGTCCCCCGACTGCAATAAAAGTTTTAGATTTCAGTTTTCCATTTTCGAATACATTTACGGGACCTTGCTCCCATTCATCGCTGAATTCCTTTGACTTGTTTTTTATTTTTTAGTTTACTTTTTTTTTATTCTTATCACTAAATGGCGATAAAAATAGAATTTAAACACAACCTTACGTGAAAATTTTAAAACTATCTCTCCACACGAAGAGTATTTACAAGAACAACATTGACTTATGTAATCAAGTCGTTATCATTAATTCATGTGACATTCACACATGATAATTAATTTACTGACATTCCAGAGTGTTAATAAAACGATCATAAAATAAGGCGCAGTACTTCTACGGTCTACCCTTGATAAAGAATGCAACAGTTTATGTAGGCCACTAGGGCATCGAGAGTTGGTATACAATAGCCCATTTCTCAGTTCTTTCACCTTTATGAAATTAAAAATAAATTATCATTGACATTATGGTTTTTGTTTCTTTTGCAAATTTTTGACTTGATTGTATGATTCTTTTTAAAGGTGGCCTGGATCTGAAATTCTGAAGTAGACATAATAATTTCTTACGACCATTGCCTACTTGAGAACAAGAAAGGAACTATGACTTTATCAGGGAGTAAATAAAGATGGTCTGCGAATTTCCCGGCTTTAAAGGTTACGATGACTGACACTCCACTTCGGGGAAACCCGTAAACCACAGCGATCATAAAAATAACACCTCTTAAAAATAACTTTTTTAAGATAAGCCATCCGTAGGAGTACCTATACAATACATAGCTGTTTAGGGTTCTTTTGCCAAAAAATCGGAGCTAATTCCGCCATCTTGTTTTTTTATACGATTTCATGACATCATTTTACAAATGTTTCCAAACTATGTCTTCCTGTCAATGTCAAACAAGCGTCAAAAGACAGCATCATACCGTTAACCGTAACCATAGATTAACAAGTTCAGTTTTTGACATAACACAACATCTTAAACAATTTTCTTTTTGTTCAAGCTTGTTATTATTCCTGCAACAATAATTTATATGAATCGTATAATAAGAGGCGATCTAGTGACCTGGATACGGGACTGTGCACTGATATCGATCGGTACGGAGAATTATAGCAGTATTCTAGCACATTCATCAATATTGCAGGCTGGAACGATCAGAACGATCGATTGGGCTGGCAAAACTGTTATTTTTTCGCAATATCTGATTATGTAGCATCTATCAAATTAATTGCCTGTTTTAACTGAAAAGCAAAAATATTCACGCCTAGTGGATCGATCCGGTTTCGAAATAGAATAATTATGTAGCTAGGTAATTACATAAAATATGTATCTTAGTTAGTTTTCTTTCATACAAAATTCAAGGCGTTCCAGAATATGCAAATAAATCTCAAAAATATAACAAAAATCTCATACGAAGGTCAACGTTAAAGAAAACCCAGAATGTGACCGTTGAAGATACAAAAACACTGACATACAAATGTACAATACAACAAAATTATTTACAGGATTGTACCAGAAAAAGTTATATAAAAAATGGGAATGGGAAAATTGACCCGTTTGTTGACAATTAAATTATAACACGATAAGATAGTAGATTGATTTCAAGGAAAGCGAAAACAAACAATTTGTTATCCTACTTCTATGCAGTTTGCACGTGTTAGTATTATTATAACTACTGTCTACCCTTAGTGCAAAAAAAAATCCAGAAGACTACAACAGGGTTGAAAGAAAGGCGGAAAACTAGGTCATCCATAAGTGTTCAACCAGAAATAGAAAAGCTTTCAGAACCTTATACTGATATTCCAAAACTATTTTTCTAGAAACGAAAGACAGGCCGAGAACAAGAGTAGTAAAACTAATACCAAAATGACTATTAACAGCTTGCCGAATTCGACATGTTATTGACAGAAATCTATCGGACTTTTAATTATGAACTGTCACACTCGATTGACAGGTCAACCTAGCATTCACGTTCAGGTTGAATGCAAAAAACGTGTTTGGCCACATGGATGTGTAGATAAAATAGAAACGTTCCGTATACAGTATAAATGAAATATTAAACATTAATACAACAACAAACAAACTTAGTTAAACAAGCGATGTATCTGCTACCTAGCTAAAGTTTGTAGGTAGGAATCGGATATTTAACAATAATGATATCCAATTACACTGAGCGCGTTAATGATGATCATTTTGTAAATTACAACAACCTTTGTGAATTAAATACTCAGTAGTTTCCGATAGTCAATAAACTTTCATGCCTATATCTAGGCTACGTGCGAATAATTTTAATATTTACAAGGTCTATTCACATCCGCCAAGCTGTTCCTGTTAGGTTTATGATACGTGTATGATATGAGGACCAGTAAGTTAACGAGAAAGTGGCTGTCTACGTTTATAATTAATATTTTTTTTCAGCTAAGAACTTATGTATGATATAGGTCAACCAACAGCCTAAACGATAAAGGCAAGGTAAAAAATAATCGGGTCGGAGACACTCGTGGTATGACTTTGGCAAAGCATAACAGACGCGGGATTTGTCTTCGAATCAGAACAAGAATCCTCATCTCTTTCCTCCTCTATCTGCTCTTAGTGCAGCAAGAGTGCACTGTACAACATAAAAAAAATCATCTCATCATTCTCATTTTTCAACCTCATTTCTAGCCGTGTAGCAGCACAATCCAATCAATAACTCTGATCGCATTCTCTAGCATAAACCATTTTTTTTAGGTTTCAAAAAAGGAACGACCATAACTTATTTGGGCCAGTGCAGTGCGAGCATGAATATATTTATGACGCGTCTATGACTCAATCCCTAATTACGTTTTAATACGTCATTCATTAATTGGTTTGAAGCCACAGATACCGGATGTGATAAGTAAGGCATCGACAACTTTTTCCTCAATTAACGTTTAAATAAACTGGTTTAGAGACATACGAGTACTGTCACTCGTTAGTACCAATGCTATTTTTAACTGCGAGCACTTATTATGTGTTAAGTACTTTTGTTTTATCTTTTTTTTGTTTGTATGTATGTGGCGTGTTTTTATGCGCTTGGATGGTCAATGATGGTTCAAGTTGTTAGGAAAATATCAAAATCTGCTATTAACCATGTCCAATTATCATCTCATCGATTATTATTATGCAGCCTCTTTGTGTCATGTTAGTCTATGTATTTCCACGATGCTGTATGTAATAAAAACAAGAAACCAACAAAGAAGAAGTTCAAATTGCATTCACCCAGAATTGCAGGACCAAGTTATTGTGAAAGAAAGTGAAAGAGTAAAGTAGAGCATACTCCGCAATAAACCCTATTCTGAAATAAAGAACACAGTCATGCAGAGTACAATTTGTGTTATTCGTGGGGTATCAAAGTGCTCGACGTGTAGCAATAAGTCAGGTAAGTACCGCCTACAATGTGTTCCATGTATGGTATAAAATAAAGCCGAGTTACTTCTATGGCGTCTCACGGGCCGTGGTGCAAGTGGTAAGAAATGAGAATTACCTACATAGGTTAAAGAATTGAAAACAAAGCGGAAAAAACTGAATTTAGAGTATTACTATGTCGGCATCCGCAGGGTAGTCATTTGTGTCCATATCTGTTCCACACATCCTAGCGAGCGAATTAAATAATCTTGTATCAGAACTAACTCGACCAAACATGGCCATAAGGTATGTAAGACTTTATTCTCTATAATTATATAAGGGTAAATAGCTTGCCTCTAAGTGCGAGCACATAGAGCGTATTTATGTTGTTTGACTTTTATAAGTTCTAGATTTTTTTCTAGTTTATTGATGACTAATTCGAGTTGATTGGTGCTCGGGCTATGATCAGATCAGTTTTATATGATTTGTGGTGTAAGAGTGTCCAAATAACAAGTTGTGGTTCCTTTCGAAAAATACAATGACTAATAGACCGTCTTCTAAAGATTGTAAACAATCTTAGAGGTAAGAGGCACTGAGGCAGTCACCATTCTAATCAAAATATTATTATATCGCCGATAAAGACAAGATATTGTTTAACTGACACTGATGACAGTTCATGTTTATTATTGGATACACTAGAATAGTACATTTCCGGATTTGTGTGTAATAATGATAAATGAATGGCAAAGACAAAGAAAGGTCTAGGAGGATGATAAAAAGGAAAGGAAGACACCAAAGCTTGTAATGACACTTGTACTTATGTTGAAATAAAGCACGTCTGTGATTGAATACGATATTAAATCAACGGCCAATACGATAAAGTTCAGACTCTCTCTGTTTTCTATGGGCACTTTCTGACATTACCAGTATATAAAACCTACTGTAATATGTGTATTCTGCTGAACACTAAAACACCTATATAAACCTTCTTGTTAATAAAACATAGCTGTAATGCTCATATAATGTTTTAACGTTTACACGCCAATTACATCCATAAAAGAGCTCGTTGAAAAGTATCACACTTGATAGCCGGGAGATGTAATAGTAGAAATTTACATAGACAAGCGACAAGTTCAAGATCGTATGGCGGAAAACTTGGCGCCAACTTATAAATAGTTTTCAATAAAGTGCCGCCATTAGGTGCAGTGAGTAATCTAACTGGAAATAATTGACTCGTCCTTGCTGACAAATTAGTGCAGTGTGTTTATCTTTATCCCTGTCTTTCTTTATCTTTTAAAGGACAGAGTGATTAGAAAGAAAATAGAAAGCTTGGTATTATCTATCTATTACGACGTCTTTGTTTCAAATCTTTAAATGAATCTAGCTTTTGCCTTTTGAAAGAGCATCGACTATAATTTGAGATTAAACAGTCAAATTGCTAGAGCTGAAGTCTTTTTGCAGTTTGTTGGTCATTTTATAATACTTGTTGTAAGTAATGCTCCAGAAAATGTTATTCTTTCCGTCTTAACAAAAGATAATGCAGGCATTCCGCCTTTAGCAGAAGTTTTAGCTCTTAATCATCAATATGACGAATGAACACGATGAATCACGACTGTACCTTGAATACTTTACCTTTTTCGCTTCTATTATCTTGTTTTTAATAACGTTGAGGATGTGTCATTCAAATAGATCGAAACAAAAACTGATAATGGTTAATTATTTCAGGTTTTTCGAGAAGATACTCGTATTATCTATAAATAGAAACTTATTCCCATGAGAGATTACACTGAATTTATAAGTAAGCATTATTGAATCGACAAGATTTGTGACTTCAGTAAAGAAATATTGCGAACTATTTACGTTCGTTTCATTTCTCGAAATACCTTCTTGACTGTAGTTTTTCAAATATCTACCATGTTTTTAGGGCTGAATGCCGTAATGCCGTTAAACGAAACGATATTTTATCATTTAAGGACAGGGCAGATCATTGAGGAGTCCTATCACGTCCCGTCGATATACGCAAACTAGCCCTATAAGGGCACTGGCAGATTCACTGCATCGGATGAATACTAATGCCTGTGACAAAAACGTTAATATGCCCTCCATCTGTTATTAGACAGAATCGTTAATTAGAAACAGAACAATAGATTCCGGCTTCTATTCCGTTTATTGATTCCACGTACAATCGCGTTGTTTGACAACGTTCATTGCGCCATTTGGTCTAGAAATCATCAAATACCAAATCAAATTGAGAAATAGATGAGATAGAGAGAATAAATGTTGAATGGCCAAAATGAAACTGATGATCTAAGAGCCGGTGAAGATCGACCTTCACCGCTCTGATAACCAGATGAGACGTATTTCTTATCAAAAATAAATTATAAACAAATATGCCTATGATAACTTGTGTACAATTATATTTGATAAGAAATTCGTATCATCTGGTTATCAGAGCGGTGAAGATCGATCTTCACCGTCTCCTCTACTATGAGGCTTGTGCTGATCCGTCGCGGCTGCGGGTTGTTCGTAAGAGATACCGCGGCCTCGACACAAAGGGCTAAGAAGGAACATGGGTGGTTTTTAGTCAGTAGAAGTCTGACACTCCCTTTCGCTCTGCCCCGAGCAGGAGGGGTTATTTAATGATTTCCGACTCCCCAAAAAAGAAAGTATGCTGATTGCATTAAGGTGCTAGTGAGTTGCAGCTTAGGGTGCTGTCAGAGGCCAAACAACTAGGGAAGGACTGCTCTGACTGTTGCCAGTTTGCCACCAAAAAGTGCAGATTATAAAATCTTCATCAGCAAAAGTCGCAAATCTTGTACAGCTCTATAAGTTCCTTACACTAGTAGCATCGCTTCATTACAAAATACTACTTGGCCTAGACTCTAGTTACGAGATGAACATACATGTTTTTCTTTGGATACTAGCCAGCTTAAAAGTGCTAAGGGCGTGAGAGTTGCTTTTTTGCCAGTTTTATAGGCTGCAATGCTCATCGCATAAGCTCATTCAATTCGTTTACACAGTAAGCATTTTGTGAGTGAACCCAGACAACTAGACATGCTAAAGTGCCAAACTACATTGGCAGAAGACCACCAGACAATTTAAAGAAGACCGTCTCGATCGGCGGACCACTGAGCGTCTTTCTGCTACCTACCAAAGCCAAAAAGTAACGTAAACCACAGGATACAAATTAAAATTGTAAATAAACTTCATAAGTTCAGACAGTTACGTTTTGACACAGAATACGGTTTTGGCCCCAATTTGTAGTGAAGTTTATTTCCTTTACAGTTCTTAAAAGTACTAACAAGACAAAAGTCAGCACACACGATTGGCCTTAAAATTTCTCTCTCATTTACGTACCAATTGGCTTACAGTCTCGTAATCCGCAAACCGGTCTCACCGGTGAAAAGTTCAGTTGTCCCCTCTTTCGTCCTGCACCCGATTCGTTCATTCGTCACGATGAGAATGTGAATTACATGTAATTACAATCTTTACGGAAATATTTTACATTGTTCTTGGATAAAAACATGATGAAGAGTAAAATGGATAACTAACAAGGCAGTAAGTTGGTGTTTTCCAAAATCTTATTAACTTTTCAAAAGCGGTTGGCCGTTACGTCAACCTCATTATTCTCCTGCCCTTATCCCCATTTATTTAGGGTCGACGCAGCATGTCTTCTACTTCCTAACTTCTTCAATAGTGGTTAGCTCAGCAGTCACCTCCATTCTAGTCTATCCATCGTGTGTTTGGTCTTACAGGTTGACCGTTATATTATTAATGCGCAATGACCTTAAAGGTAGACTCACCTACAGCTATACCCTATAATAATGTCATCAATGGTGTTCTGACATGTCCGCTTTGTGCTCGTACTTTTTCGGCAAAAGTTGGATATGCTCGCCACTTCAGAGCGCACGAAAGAGCAGCACAACAAAGCTCTTGAAAAACAGAAAGCATCATCATCATCATTCATACTAAATTAGTTTTATAATAAGGACACAGATTTAAACGTATTCTGTAAATAATAACACAAAGATTAAAATGGGCTAGGCTTAGTATTCCAAGATATCGATTGAAGACATTCTTCAAAAGTTAAGTCATCAATCAACCCAATTATGATCTTGTTTTGTTTGGTAATACGATAGCGACTCGTGCTGCCGGAGATTGGATGTTTCATACTTCGTTTCAAAAAGGATTAATATGTCAATGAGGATTAGCAGCTGTGGTTGCTTTAATTGTTTGTGTATCAACTATCAATTATATCAGTTCGTAACAATCGTTGTGGTCTTTGTCTTTCTTTAGATACTTCAGAAAGTAAAATGTCTGCATTTTTGAGAGTTTCGGAACGATTTTCGTGAAACCAAATATCATATACCTACTTAATGGTTTAGAATTCTAGATTCATTTACGTAGACACTTATACTTCATTCATCTACGTGCGAAAGTTTATCTGCGTGAGAAAGTGCCAATCTAATAAAATAACCTTCAACAAAATAGTAATTTGATGCTATTATTTTCGTTCGTTCGCGTAACTGGAATATTCTTTTAACGCTACTTTCTTATCAGATAACAGCTCATAATACAGATCATTATCAGATCAGGCGACTGAGTCGAGTGCCCGAGTGTTTATCTTGGTATATTATGTCGATAAGAAAATTCGCAGCAATTGATAAGTACGTAAAATGACGGAGTAAACATGCGATGCAGTTTGGGGGTTTGATAAGCATTCATATGAAATAAAAGAGACAAGGTCTTTTATTATGAATCAATCGATTTCTTTAGATTCGGGTAAACTAGTATGGAAAATGACAGATGCTGCTCCGGAAACTGAACAGATACTGTACTGAGTTTCTAACAAAATATGCTCATAATAATGTACAATTGCAGACTGTGGTGATTTACCACTTTTCAACCTACCCTAATCAGTAATGGTATTATGGCACTATGGGAAAACGTCATTTTCAACAGTAAGTTGTATCTATCTAAGCTAGAGACACCATGGGGCTGCGTGTTGTTCGAAAGAGATACCGCGGCCTCGGCACAAGGGCTAAGAACAAAGAGAATTAATCGCTAAGAAGGAACATGAGTGGTTTTTAGTCAGTAGAAGTCTGACACACCCTTTCGCTCTGCCCAGAGCGGGAGGGGTTATTTGATGATTTTTCACAACCCAAAAAAAAAAGCTAGAGTCACCATTGATATTCGATCGCAATCCAAATCTACGTCGTAATAATTTGAGTGAAGAACTGGAGAGAGATAACTAGATTCATGCTAGAGTATTATTTCAGAACTGGCCTTATTGCCCAGGAATTAGTATCTGACTGTTCTGGTAGACAATCGTAACATTAGAGACGATCAATATCTTATACCAACTCAATTCTGCACGCGTTTAGATCCAGTACGTGCGAAAAGGCGTTTCTCTCATTGTTAACAAAAAACGTATGATGAAAGAAAAGGAATTTCGAAATGAAATTGAGAACGAACGTACTTCATGCGCTTCAGGAGTCTTTACACAATGTCGTGTAAATGATTAAGATCTACTATCAGACTACTGTCTAGTAGATCTGTGATTATACCAAACCCATAATCACGAACAAAGAGGCCGGTTAACCGCCATGTTGGCAACAAAAAATGACAACAACCGCAAATCATACAATTTTGGAATCACCGGACTGGAACATCTACAGTCATTCATTTGTTTACTAACCAACACAAATACTAATAAACCGAACAAAAACTAACAAGCTAACGTAAAAAGAAACGCCTATTAATATAACTTCTTACGATTTTCTTTTGTTGCCGCCATTTTGGAACGAGAGTTGGCGCCAAGAAGTTTTTGTTAGGTTATTTTTATGACCAAATCAGCAACGGTTGCTTCAGGGTAATGAGTAATGAGTCAAATAAAGGAGGTGAACTTACGCGTGAGTTAATTTTGGACTTTGAATGATACTGTCTTGATACTGTACGCATTAAGATTTTATATGAAGCTACTACTACAGACTGGCTAATTTTTGTAGGGTTATGGAGGATTAGTGCGAGTTGGTTGCGCAAGCGGTCTCTCTCATCTCAAGTCTCCTTTGTTGTTCAGGCAGGGTTATATTTTATTCTGTGTGTAAATGTTCAGCCTTCGTTTCATTTGATGTTTGCATATTTTGAGCAAAGGGATCTACTTGCAATAATGAGATTCCATTTTTGAAACCAATAATACTCTTTTTTGTTACAATAGGAAGAATACAAGCTGTCTTATTTTAATTTCCCATTAATACCCATGTGTCACTTATGTTCAGCCAAAATTATTAAGAAGAATCAAATCAAATAGGTGATATGATGACACGATGTTTCGGGGATTTTCCCGTGACATCAATTTTTCCTGTCGAGTTTCTTTGCAAATAGAAACGAAGCAAAAAAAGTGGTATAATTAAGCAATAGGCTATACTTCTATAATAATAGTTGTAGTTCATAGTAGATAATAGATTGGGAGCGAACTCAGGAATGCAACGTGAATGCGCCGCGTCCATAATGAAAATGAGTGCGGTACCCCGTCACGGCCCAGGCGCTAACCGTTACCTAAAAACAAACACACCATGCCTTCAGATCAAGCCAAATACAACCTTAAATCGCGCTGTAACAAAGGAATAGAGTGCCTAGATATCTTGGTAAAATAAGCCGAGTGTAAACACCTTATACAGAGCCATACATGGAAGAGAATTATAGATCAATCGAACGATTTTTCTTCGATGATCGATGCGGAAAATTATATTCATTTATATCGTTTTATTAGCAGTCGTATCCTGCATTGGAAAATTTATGGTTTCTTGTCATTGAATGACGAATGCGTTGCTTCTTGAGCCTACAGAAACTGTAAAAGCATAAGAAGACATCAGTCATGTAGAGATCGGTTTCTGGAAAGATGGCATAGCAAGTTTATTACTAGCTCTTATTTTATTTTTATTACCTACTTAATATATGACTATACTAAACATAACAACAAAATAGATAAACTAAACAAAAAACAAACTAACTATAAAAGGGCTTCGAAAAACTCCTCCTCAACGATGTCAGCAGGTAAAGTGTTATTATAACTTCACAATAAACTAAGTAACCGAGACATTTTTCTGTATATTGACACATTAGTAGACGCACATTCATTAGGTATACAAGTCTTTCTTTGTCACCAGATCAAAAACCTTATAAATTGCAAAACGACCAACACAGTATCACACAGGACTTTTTTGTAGGTGAACTCTATGTCTAACAACAAATAATTGTTCGTAGATTCAAATCAAAACCTTAAAAAGAATCAAAAACATTGACAGTCATAGCGTCAGTCGTTTTGAAATAGCTGTATCTCATCTCGGGTAGTTTGTCAAACTCACTAACAATTACGTCCCCTGTAAATAAGACTAGTATTATATCGCATGCATTGCAGCCTGCAGGTTTATGATTGTCCCTAATGCATCCACCTGCAACCTGCATTGCATTCTATTCAGTAAATCGCTCTGAGACTGGTTCTGGGTTGTTCCTTGTAACAGCTGCTAATTCTACATTGTGATCAACATGTCCGTTTTATTCACAAACTTTAACACAACACTCGAAAATTTCATTTTAACGCAAAGGGATAAAGTTAAATATTGCACAGCAGAAGCCGTCTTGCCCAAAGATTTTTTCTCGCCATCTTGTAGATCGTAATTCAAGTTTTTGTGTAAAAACTGCATCTGAGTATGGTTGTAGGTAATACTTTGTTTTTGTTTCACTTGCAGCTGATCTCTTCCAAGTTATGTTGTGGTTTTCACTGGAATCATTACAATGTAGAAAAAGTTAACTAATAATAAAGAGTCATTAAGAAACAATTTAATGAAATTGTGGTAAGTAAATAGCTTTTATAAACTATGTCATTACAGCAATATAACTTATTTATGAACGTTAAAGCTGACTCATAAACGATATAAATATTTACAAAGGCCTGGCGCGGGCGCTTTTGACCTGTCATCGCCCATTCATAACTCTGTCCACAATCGCGCAGTTTCTTAGGCGAAATAATTTAGCAATTAATCGTTTTGCTTTCTTTGACCTGAAAAGCCTATACGAGTATCAATGATTATTGTGGAATATGATGTGTGATTCGAAGTTATAAAGGCCTAAAGAACAGTTACATTGCTCATATAATCTTAAAGAAAGATGCAAAATTACGTGATGCAGGCACGGAGAAAATGGATCTATCGACATAATCGAATCTTCAGAAACACAACAAAGCAATTAAGCAACGCAACGAATATTCAAATAACTACCTAACCGATTTTACAACTTACACTAATCAGCTCTTCGCTATCAAGCTCTACAAGAAGAAAGAACCATCACATCAACAAAGAAAACCTATTTTAGGCCAAAGCCCCAAATCCCACTAACGAATTTCTAAGAACTTTAAAAACGCTCCATAAATTATCTCCTCTTCATGCGGGCATAGCTTTGCGGTGTACGATGCTTATCAACCGGAGAATGTTGAAGCAAATATGTCTACTGATGGTTTTAAACTTGTAGGAACCTAAAGTAGTGCCTATGACCAAATAAATAGAAGAAGTCGATTTTCGGGGAACAGACACAGACATGATTGTGTTTCGAAAGAACAAGTGACCAGAAAAGTAAGAATGAATCTATCATAGATTAATTCTTATTTTTCTGCTATGGAAAAGGTATGATGGATAACAAGAGGCACACTATTGTAAAAGGACTAGTTTTAAGGATGAAATAGCTGTGAAAAAACTGAATACTGAGATGAGATTACGGCGAATAGAGGTGCTGGTAATCTGGTCTTATCTGGTATGCAAGAAGCAGAAGATGTCACCATCGCAAATCATGAAATCAAGTGGGGTAGAAGTTCGACAGCACTCATAAAACTTATATTGTAAAACGAAGCAGTCTACAATCAAAATACCGGCTGTTCTTGCCCACCTCGCCGCTTACAGTGTGTTTTAGTGCACAACGAGATTTAAAAAGAGATGGTAATGTTCATTGTATGCAAACTCCGACGATCCCGAAATCGATGCAGTCTGATTGAATCTCTCGAGAATTGCTCAATGTGTCGAAGACCGTGACTTGTAAAAAGCTTTTGAAAAGTCGTTTATAAGTAGCTGAAGGGATTTAGGACTTCTGAATAAAGGTATTGCATGTTGAGTCATGTCACTCACAATTTATGACACAAATATATAGGATCAAGGGCCAAGAAAAACAGAGAGAAAATTAGTTTGTACTGGGCTGGTGGTTACGGTGTGGTGGATTATGTTCCACTCACAAAGAGTAGACTTGCATTCTAGTAGGGGGACATTATCCTTATTATGCTTATGCAATCAACATTCTCTGCAGCATTACAAAAATAGTACTTCGAATCATCCTCAACTACAACACTAATTGTTGCTGTAGCTGCGAATTCCCTTCTTATTAGATAACGTGTGAGCCGGGACCCCGGCATTAAGCAATTGAACCCATTAAACGAAGTATGCCGTTGATTGTTGCAATCAACCGCCGTACTGATTGATTGACACAGCCTACATGGAATTAGGACTCGTTCAATACAGGCAGGTCATCAACTGTCTGTCAATGTCGACGATAGCTTGTATCACGACGAATGTAGCATACTGTATGTACCGAAGGATTCTTCGGGGATTAAAGCCACATACAGTATGCCAAATTCGTCATGATACTATTTGCAAAGATGTACTGAAAGTGCCTACTCTCACATAATAATAAAGACAAGACTTTGGTATAATGTTTTAGAGGTATTAAATGATGGATTGTTACTTTCATTGCCATTTATACTGAAATCTTTAGGGCTGCATGGCTGAAACAATAGACCATTATGTTTGAAAACCGATAAAATATACAAGTTTGTTGTCTTTGAAACTCATACAACTTTCCAACTGTTAAGAAAAGTCAAATGAAGAGAAATCTTCAGCCTTTCCTATGGAAAAATCTTCGGGTATGGCCTTTATTAGGTGGCCGTATTTATGTAAAAGTGAATCGAGATGTGTTGGACAAACATCGAACGGTTTACATTCGAAGCTGCACATAAGAAATAACGCGGCAGTCACGATTCGACGTCCAACGTGCACGTGTTTCCGAACTGGTTTGTCGAGAGTTCGAGTAACGTTCGACATCGATGCTTCCACCGAATACTGTAGTAATATTGTATCGGAGATTGTTTTTGGATGAATCTCAAAAATTCAATTCTAAATTGCAGCGGAAACAAAAAGGACCTTTCGCAATGCCTCACCAAATACTGCAGCAATATTGCAGATTTGTTTTTGGATAAGTTGCTTCGTGATTTTGAAATGGACATTGTTCACGTATATTATCAAATGCAACTAGGTACTACTAGAGGGCAATGATTGAGACTAGACCTTACAACTCGTACTCTACCATCTAGATTGAAATTGCAACCCGAAGATGAAGTGGGATATTTTTGTAATTCATTAGTTTCATGTTGATTTGAATAGTATATCTGTACCCTATTCTAAGGCACAGACAGTAACTGTTTTATACTATCGAAGTCGGAAGTCATAGACAAAGAAATGAGATTCTTTTATATGTTACCACCCATTAAAAACCTGCTACTAAACAACCAGCTTAACTAGTAACTTGAGTACAAAATGTGGGTGCCTGTGCCTGTATGAATAGTATGCATTGCATTAGAGATAACGGTACGAGCCTGCCCGCATCGGAATAGTTACGCAACGGATTATGCTACAATGATAGACTTGGTCGATCAACCGGGAAGGTCGTGAGAAATGTTGATTCATTATTCAGTGGTCTGTGTTGCAGCGCTCATTGGAACTTTGCTCATTTAAACACCGCGTGCTATCGACCTGATAGTTTTCTATTACGGTATTGGGATAGCAGTAGAGATGTACTTTTTAAATTATAGCTAGAACCTAAAGAAAACCCAGCAACTAACCAACCTATAGAACTTTCTTTTCACCATGTTTTCTTTTCCTTATTTTGATTCTTTTCTTTGGTCTTCTTCTACCAAAGCCATCCATATTCATACTGAAAACTTTTCTCAATTACCTTTACATTGAAAACAAAGATATCGGAAAGGAAAGGAGGAAATATTTTTTATATTACCAAACACAAACACACTAAAGCAATCATAAATGACATTGCTTTTGAACTTTACATCACAAATAAGCAATATCATTGTCAATTTTCGGTTTGTTCGTTTACCTACATGTGGTCAGCCATTTTCTCGAGGACATCCTGCAATTTAAAAGAGTTGGACACGAACTCGCTTTGTGTGACTGAATATTACATGAATAATACACCGATGCGTCATAATAAATATGAAAGGTGCTATTTAACGATATGCCCGCTGCGAATGTGATGAATTTTATTATAGAATACTAGTCGCTCCTCACGTACTTATTTACATTTATTTACTCCTGTACCGGAATGTCAATATACAGTTGTCGAATGAATAGGTTAGGCAGCTGTAGAGTCATTTTTAGGGGCTAAGTGCATGAAACTTTATTACTTTCTGTCGTATTGTACATAAAACACAATATAAATAAAACATAACCCTTTCCTTGTATTCGGGTAAAAAGACCCTAAAGGTAGTGCAGTTAGACGGCATGTGTCTACTACACATTCTTTAGGACATCTGGGGTAACTTGTGGTCATCGTTCGATCGCGATCACAAGTATGAAGTACCCAAACGTGTGATCAAAAATTAAACTGTTCACAGAAGCGAAGCCGCACTTTCACTCGAAGGAAAATAAATGCTTAGTAATTATAACCGAGATGCGTGAAAGTAGGTAATTTAGTTTGTGTTTGTTGTCATGATAAGATTTGCGAGGCATTATGTTTGTGTAGACTACCGATAAATAATTTATAGACGATGACGAATACGGCCGTTCGGCTATGATTAGCCACACCTCTTCAGGCATCATTTGTTTCCTTTTTATTTTGCTGTGGGCAGACGCGCTAAGCGATAATTATTCTAGGAATCACTAACGGTTACTAACTAGCATGATTTTCGGAATAATGTTACCAAAATAAATAAAAGGTTAAACATACATTTTAAAACGCTGAAATAAGAATTAATAAAAATCGATGTTAATGCAAGCATTGATGTCGATTTGTGTACCCAATCAACCTTAGCAGTTATGCAATCAAAACAAGAAAGGTTTTTAAATTCCGACTAAAACAAGAAATATAAACTTTCTCTCATTGACTTCACGTTTACCCATATGTTCCTGTACGACCAATCTACATACTACCTATTTCTAAACAAACATATTTAATAACAACTTCATCATACAGTAATAAAAGTTACCAAACAGTGTGTTATCAGTATTATCTCCATTACAACAGAATTCTTGCCCACTAAAATGTTTAATTACAATGTATGCGTGGAATGGAACGCAATGCACAGTAATAACATCATTACCGCATTCCGTTCCATTATTCGGTATTTCAACATTAGGAGCGTGATTTTTCCATTTCCATTTTCGTCGAAAATATGCTTTCTAGTAGTTAAATTACAATTTTTGTGAGATTAACATGTTTTATAATAACAATCAAAATGTAATAAACAAACACTCATTTTCCGTTTAACCTTCTCATAGGTACAGGTATTATCCGTATCAGCTGATAGGCAACAGCTGCCTACCTGTACTATTATTATGATGTGTCACCTTTATAAAAACACGTCTGTGAGGCGTAGTGTACAATATTTCCCAGGATTGTTTGATCTTGCGCTGTTCGTAAGTTACCTATCTAAAGAACTCTTGTCAATGTTTTTTATTTCGATTAGATTTATTATTGGATTTGAGAGAATTGAACACGCAGTTCCTTTTCCCGATACAATGTTTAGCGTATCCTTTTTCCGTCTCAGCCAATAATCAAGTATTTTATGTTCGAGGTCCTCTATAAAAGTTTGATGATTCTCCCAGACCCATAGTTCCCGCAGGCGGCCTGTCCAACAAAGGTGGCCTACATTTAAACGAACTCGGAAATGTATGGTTAGTTTATTTTACATTTTATAACGAGCATTCGAAACATTAATTCTGCGTTAATTAAGATGCAATAAACCCTCGAGGCATTAGGTACCTGTTATCTTTGAGACCGACGGCACAAGGACGGTTGGGACAGGATATCTATAATGTGTGAAGTATGACATGCTTCGCATTTATTCACATGGAGTAAGGAGACACCGACTTTATTGAAAAAGAAGACAGGTCGTAAACACAGGAAATCTCAGTCTACCTGCTACAGCTACAAATTATTAAAGACAGATCTCTGTCTGATTCCAAACCGGATAGTATTAAAAATAGAAGTCATAGGTACATCGTCCTTCTCATAGTTTGTCTACGAAGCCATGGAATCAGTACAGTAATTAACATTCCAAGTCTACATTACTTTTAAAATCAGTCTTACTTTTTTCAACATCAAATGTGCCGGTCATAATGGCTTTGGACGGGGCCCATCTACAAAAAATTGTAAGGTATGAAGGTACGTCCCGAAGGCACCGGGTGCCTTTTCTAAAAGGTAATCGCTCGGAGGTTTCGTTTTTTTTTGTTTTCGTAGAAGGCAAGGGCACAAAGAGTTGAGGCAGCTGCCAAGCACAGCTGGCTGGTTGATCTATCTATGTGTTTTTTAAATGTCACCTGGAGCTAGCGCCAAGTGATTAAAAAAATGCATTAAAGAGGTTTTAAATAGGTTTAATCAGTCGATATTAACATGCAGAAAAACCTTTTGCAACATGTTTTCTAGGTCGAGAACATAACCTACTAGGCGTCGTGTTCCAACTCCAGTATAAATTGTCGCAACATTAATCACAATGCCAATAAAAACCCTTGTACGGAAACTCGACACTCTGTCAATGTACCTAACGTACAGTTTCTGCAAACAATGCATAAGTTAATTTACTTCCGCGAAGCACACGCTTTGAAACGCCGAAAGAGTTCTTATTTGCATGTCTTGTATGAAAACAGTTTTTATGCGACAACAAAAAACATGGTTTAGCGTATAATAAAAGTCCCCATTACAGAATACAGATTACAGACTATAAATTCGAATACGCATTGAAAAAATGAGAATATTCTTTCCTCGTTTACTTGAAAGTAGAAACAAGATAAAATCAAAAGACAAGAGTTGGCGCCTCCCTATCTCGATTGACTATTAACTCTTTACTGCATCTCGTTGCATCTCTGTACACTTTTGCCAACATTGACAATTCTTCCTTGTTTCCTTGACCCACTATACTTGAAAACGCCTGTATTGTCCACTACCTCAACAATATGACGGATTAGTCGACAAAAGGCGGACTTCGCCTGAGAATATTACGCTCTATAGACGTACATATTTTGCTGCATTCGTCCTAAAGACGTACACTTGCGTGTTTAAAAGAATATCACTGCATTTACAGGTTAAAATTAGATTTGTAGAGTTGAATGTCTGTTTTGTTGTCTTTTTCTATTCGTACGTGACTTTTTCCTCTCTTTTATAGACGTACGATATCAACGATTAGGTACTTGTATGTATTTGTAATAATATAAATAATTTATTGGCTAGCACACCATTTTTGTACGTTCGCGGTTTCACAGCGTGAAATCAGCATACGTATGAATCGAATTGATATATTCACACCATGCCACGGAGCGGACCACGATTTGATTACCTACTGAAACTAACTGGAACTGAGACATTTGGATATCCGAAGCAAAACCGGATGTATTCTTGCGAAAAGAGGTACTAAAAATACGTCGAAAATATGATCCAACGATCACTCATCAAAATTGAACCCTATATACACATAATACATAACAAAGTTGATTGACAATGACGATCCATTATGACTTACAGTTCTTTAAAATTCAAGTAAGTGTGCCTATATGCACTCGACGTCAGCGGAGAAACGTGCCAGTATCACATTTCCTCCTAGAGAATCGTTTTATAATTATTGTTTTAATAATAACATGAAGTGTCTGTAAACAATAATTATAACATACCTAATGCCTATATTGTTTATATAAAACTTGTTTGATTGATGTAAAGCACTGCACTCAAAACTGAAAATAACCGAAATGGAGAATTTTGTATGGATACGTTCAGTATTATTTATTCTAAAACTATCCTTATATTCAATAGCATACTTCTCATTGTGGGTCTGGGAATCGCGTACTTATAGCCAATGAGTCTACCTAAATTATTTACTGGCTATCGTAGTTGTATTACCTACATAAATCGTTTTGGCTCCACCGATTTTTTACAAATTTACTGAATCTACAGTCAAGGACATAATTTATTATTGTTCTTCAGATTGGCAATTTGGCACCTTCAGACTAAACCAATTTCATACGAATACCAAAGAATGATGAACTGATGAGTGAATATGGCCCTGCAAATGCAATCATTATTCTCGTCTCCTTTACATTAAATGAAATTGTTATCATTACCTACCTATATCACACGACCCGAATCTTTCTATTAATAATTAAATGAAATTGTTATCATTACCTACCTATATCACACGACCCGAATCTTTCTATTAATAAACGCAAAGACTTCCTATTCATTTAATTTTAATTATTGAATATCTAAATAGCACACAGTAAAAAACATTTAAATGCTATCATCGTAACTGGAGTAATAGCACAAGTGTTTTAAAACTGTTAATTTGTAAGTTGCGACCTTATTCCATTGCACCACTCTCCCTGTAAGTTTATCGGACGAATATAGGGCGATCTGTCGTAATGTACTTATGTACCTACGAATAAACACTGTGAAAACTTTCGACTTTTATTACTTACTGCTTTTTGTTATACACAATGTATCGCTTGTGCAATGAGCTCGTGAATAAAAATATGTCGGACTAAAGTAACTTTGTGTTGCGTAAATTTAATTTTACTAATTACTGACAGAAACAGGTCCCAAATATTGAAATAACACTATCTAGTTTCTCCTTTGTAGAATACTACCAATAAAATAAGATTTCAAGAGACAATTAAGCGCACACGGCCTTAAACGGTCCTACTATCGACCCAGTTGAAATTACATTAGGCCAATTTGGCGGTTTGGCCTTCCAATACAATTTTTATTGAGGCTATTTCAGGACGAAGTGAAATTTTACTGTCTAGTTTACGGTGAAACAAAAATGCTAATAGGCAATGTAGGCACATAACAACAACTATAGAACTTGCAAAATAAATGATGATAAGGCAATCATCGTTTATTTTCACGTTCTATAGTTCCTATAACAAATAGTCTCATTACATTGATTCGCATGTCCAGTACAGGGTCTTCTGATGCGTGGTTAAAATAGGAACTAAATCAACCATCTTGTTTCCCCAAACACAGATTTTGGCCAACATCGCCTCTTGTCAATGTCACTCAAGTGCCAAAACCATTACACAGGGAGCACAGTTTATCATATTTTACGAGTATTTTACACTGTCATTAGTACAGACAATATTTCCCATTCACCTACATTATTACTAAACGTAACGATGTGTGTTGTAAGATTATTTTATTTTGTAACTCAATGGAAGTTATTGCGCGCGCACGTATGGACGCCAATAAAGAGTATTGCAATACTCGCGGAGTCGCGAGTTTGGTTTGCAAATTGCTGTAACGAATAAAACATACGATTGTATGTTTGTAAATGCATATGCAATGACTGCCTATCTGGCAAAGAAGGACTTTTCGGTATTCGAATAGTTTTCCTAGAAAAATAATTTGGTGTTTTGATAATCGCTGTTAGACCGTTACGGTCATGGGGAAATTTGCATCAGTTACGGTTACTTTGTAATTTGGTTATTTTAGCGCTTTTTTATAATATATTTACTTATTATAAAAAAGCGCTAACGTAATTTTTGGAAATGTTAGTATGACTGTGATCCCCCAAAAACGATAAGTCACATTGCAGCATCGAAATGAAAACGTCAAGGAACAGAGATCTTCAACCTTTCGAAGCGTTTAGTTCTCTGAAATCGCGCAGATCAAGCGTTAAAGGGTGAATCTATTCATTTACCTACGGAGCCATTAGGCTTAGCCACGCAGCCACGTTTAGCCACTTTCAATGTCCACAGTTCTTTAAACCCAAGATTATTCGCATGCTAATGTAGAAGCCGGCGAAAGTACATTGTCTTGACACTTTCACATTAACATGCAGACATAATATCTTCGTTCGGGTTCCTGGAAACTATCACGATAACTTATAACCGTGTGTTTGGCATAGGCAATGTTTTTATGAGCGTATTGTCTGTATGCGGAAGATCTTTGCAGTTTCTTCATGCGTGG
This sequence comes from Diarsia brunnea, assembly GCA_949774965.1. Taxonomy (NCBI): domain Eukaryota; kingdom Metazoa; phylum Arthropoda; class Insecta; order Lepidoptera; family Noctuidae; genus Diarsia; species Diarsia brunnea. The sequence goes on from OX459001.1 coordinate 17,310,670, forward strand.
TTCCGCTATGGTAAGTTGAAGTAAGTTCACGTCAATGGATAGTTGCAAAACAATCGCGGAGTACCGTTTCAATTTCAACTCAATAGTAACATCATACACTACAGTCTAAATCACTTAGATTTAAACAGTTAGCTATTATAGATCATTTTAATTGTACAGTACAGCTGACAGAAATTTCATCTGAAAGGTTCAAATCAAACAGAGTCACAGGCAACAACTATTTCTATACAATGCTTATGGTTTTTTTTAATTTCTGCTGTCCAATTTGCAATACCACGTCAATCCAATTATGTCATTCTCTATTACGCTTGCAAACTCAATTCGCGTTAAGTCATTAGCATCAGATAATCATCATGCCGTTACCAAACTTACGACAATGTTACCACACTTTAAAATATAAGATCAACAGAATGTTATGTAGATACGAAAGAAGTTTTAAATGGCATTCGTCGTCACAGACTACGTCTTTCAAAAGTGCGAAAAAAATGGGCAAAGTGTCACTCTGTGTGTTTTTATCCGACTGCGGCGAAGCCCAAAAGGAGAGTTAATAACTTATGTATTCCACTACTTGGTGCTGAAAGTTAGGCTTCTGCAAATTCAAATGTCATTGACATTTTTCATGTGACTATGATTAGGTTTGTTTCTTTAATCAACAAAACTAATCACGATTATGATAAGACTGATTGTTGCTTACCGAGTTATAACAGGATTTAGTTATTTGGCTTTTACATATTTAATGAAATAAAACTTATGAAGAAAACATCGAGGCCGCCAAAAACTTTCTCTGTATTGTCAATGTTGTCATTCTGCGGCTTCTGAACAAAATGCCGTTAAACTGTTAAAGGGATTGTCTTTCATGGGTTTCTCTACGGAGCAAGTTCTTTGTCAAAGACAGACACAATAAACTTCGACATAATAGTTTAAATATTTTGGAGAGAAAGGACAATAATTACAGGCGCCAACTAGGGCTTGGGTCAGTAATTATTTTTATAAGACATTATAATTTGAGTCTAGTACTATTTTTTAGCTTATTATTAGCTTACTAGCTTTTAATTGATGGGTTTTTTTTAATTTTCATAAATCTTAAAGCTTCTGATAAATCTCTACAAATTAGCAAGCATTACGTGTGTAACGTTTCTGACTAAACGCCTTATCTACATTACATTAATCATATCGAATACATTAAAAGCGGGGAATTCAGAACATAAATCAGAAAGCGGATCTCGTCAACAAGAAATTATTGTAACGAAGATCTCTACTCTACAGGAAAACTGGTACAAAATAATGTATATAAGGTCCAATTAAATTTGTAATTTGTATTTATTTAGTACTCCAAATTAAGGATGTATACGTTTCCTAATGTTATTCGCACCCGCAGTGTTATCAGCCAAGGTTTTCCTGCGACAAGTACTTCCTGAGAACTTTTCCTCTTTAAAGTGGCAACAACAAGATGGTCGGATATTTTGTAAACAGAAAAAGGAAAGGTTACGGAAAACGAATTGCAGGAGTATTTAGGTGTTGATAGATCATGGACGTTTAAAAGAAGAATAGACGTGACGAGACTTCGACACAACAGGAGGTCATTAGAATTTCGAAGTAATTTATTTAGAAGTTTTCCACGGAAATACGGAAAATCCTTGCGAAAATGTTTCGCTATCCTCGAGTTTTTTGAGGAATTCATATTTAGCTTGTCTGTGCATTGTTTTTCCGCATCTTGGTCAGGCGATGCACTGTGCTAGTACTTTTGTTATTTTTTTAAAATATTTTGTAGTGTTTTTCAAGGGCGTTAAACCCTCTTTGTTTAACACTCGAGTGACTTCGATATAAACAGCGGCTAATACTTAGCGACAGTCCTTAGACTAGGTACTTAAGTTGATTCTGAGTACAGAGGAGGTCAGTCCTCGACTATCTACGTATAAGTACAGCAGTAACCCTTCAGAGTTCCGATGTTAACGACTTGGGACTGGCGTGGGATAACATGAGGATAATGTGTTTTTTATCTTGCTCTTTTTCTCCTAGATCAACGGCAAAGAAACAGGCTACAATTTCAGTAAATACCTAGGTGTTGAAATAAATAATAAAGTCTTTTTGTAGAAATGCTGTTAAAAAAAAACACGTAGTCAGTTATTAAAGTTGAAATAAATTAATCTTGATGTGATTCTCTCATATCACATATTACAGATGACATATTATTCAAATTCAAACTCTATCGTTTTAATTAATTAGTCTTTTTTACAAAATATTCAAGCCTGATCCTTCCATACATCCTCTTGATTAATGAAACTCTTTGTTCCACTCTGTATTCAGATCCCAAAGGCGGTGTAACATTAATTGGTCTCGGTATTAGAGACTACATATTAAAAAGGTTCAACAACCCTTTCCTACGTGCAGGTATAGTAAAATCCTCTATTTTTTTTCTACTTTTTGGTAATAATATTCTATTGTCAAACGAAGTTCGCGCGTGATTTGAATTTCGAATAGATAAATTCGGCACAATGCGAGGCTGTCGATAAATTATTTTTAAATTATGCTTTGTTAGTTAGTTATCAATACATCAGTACTTAAATGTCACAATAGATGATGATGGCGCTATTATTGCATTTAAATTAATCACTAGAGCTATAGGGAACAAAATTGTTGTATGAATTAATTACTAATTTATTCTGGACATGTATAATAAAACAATAGAAAAAGGTAGCGATAATACTACTCTAGTACTTATATTTGACTGAATGATAAATGGTAACATTTGGTTTACAAGGCACATGATAGGAATAAACTTGCTTGTTGCAAATATGTAATATTTTTAACAATAACATTTCCACTGGGATTATGACATGATTTCTAAGAAATTACCGAAAGCTGAAGTGATAATCGTATTCGCATACCGCAAATAATTGATAACAATCTGCAATAACGATAAGTGGTTCCCGATCCAGCAAACATTTCGTAAACACTTGATCACTTGATTGTCTCTTTGTCAGCCTGCCGAAATCTCTTGCAAGATAATGTTGTTAATTTTGTAAGGGGAAATTAACGACTATAATTTCTGACTGTAACGTGTACAAAAACATTTGCCTGCATTCAAGGTCATACCATTAGATTCACACCAAAGACTGATTTGATCAAGTTGGAGTAGACTGGCATCAGCTAGTGACTCTATTCTTTTATAAATTTTGAGCGAGATCGTTGACAAAAATAATGAAAAGAAGAGGACCCACGTGCGAACCCTGCGGTACTCCAGACTTAGTATAATACACACTAGACTCATGACCTCCCACTGACATGTTTTCTTTCGCTCAAATAAGATTTAAACCAGGCCCATGTAAACCATATGATTCGAGTTTCTGTAGTAAAAGTTTATGGTTAACCTTATCAAAGCCAAGGCACTGGAAAAGTCTGTGTATATCGCATCAACTTGGTATCCTTCATCAATTTATTTTGTTAGATCAGAGATAAAACAAGTCAGATTAGTCTGTATAGAACGACCACTTCTAAAACCGTGTTGATGAGTTGAGAAGAGCCAAGGGCATGCATTATTTTTGGACAAGAGTTGCTCAACAATAAAATTGAGCACTACTACAAGGGTTTATGTAAATTCTTCCGGAACGAAGGTTAGTTTCGACTTTTTGCCGGTGTAAAATAAAATCGGGAACACGGTTTGTAACCATAAAGTTACGAACGTGATATTACAACTTATTTCTCCGTTATTGCATTAAATAAATGGAACACCCGTTTATTCATAATTTGTCAGTCCATTCGTTTCAAGGATGCGTTTGTTTCCAGTTCACAGAAGTGTTATGTCTCACTCGATAGTCGATATCTTATCACTTTTATAACGTGGCGGCATGACTTCACAAGACTCAAGTACAGTGGGAGACAACGATGAAACTACTGAAACTAAGCCTTTCATTAACTTCGTGACACTTCGGGACTCCATACTTTAGAACTCTTTTGTGACTGTCTGCAGTCTTCATAGAAGTCCAGAAGAAGACAGGATCTGTTTGTGTTCGTTTAGCTGTCAAATTGAACAGCTGTTGTTTTTTTATTCAGCTATTGAAATTGGGAATTCCATCCGTTATTTTATAAATGTTGGGCTGCGTAAATCTGCAGATGGAAACTTGTGGAAGTTAAGAGTTCACAGCTTCAGTGTCATTACGGAAAACTTCGAAACGCTAACCAAACTATCAACCATTCTTATCGCCATGAACTTACTCTACCTCAAATAATTCGTAAGGCGAATCACCAAAATACCCGAAAACCTTGATGTTTGTTATGTCATAGATAAAGACGATAAAAGTTAATTTAACAAGAAGAAAACGCACTATCGCAGTTTACAAAACTCAAGTGTCATTGGTGTAGCGCTGTAGTTAAACCAAAGTCAATACAGATGTAATTCTGAGATTACACGTCACTGGTGGGTACGTAACATGGTATAAAATTAGGTACCTATACCTACTTACTTAACATTTTTTTCGGAATAATTTGCTGTAGGACAGTATTGTAATTTATCGTTTTCTGTGTGACTTCGATCGATGGATTGACTACCTACCACTGGCAAACTACGGCAAAGGCAGTAAATTAAGGGGATCACAGCAGTGGATGACTTTGACGATTTGACCTCTGTACTGGCTTTTGTTTATTTTTCGGCCCCTACCGGCAAACGACTGTACTACAGAAAAACGTAACAAAGAACAGAAATGTGTCGCAGAGTGGTCATCGTATTTGCCTAACATATTTTGTTTCTCTTGGAGTACCTACATCATAATGTATGAATAAAATATTTAATAATAAATTATACACTTTGACTAATGAAGTAATAACCTAGCTTTCATTAGTTATTCCACTGAGCACAGGTACTCCTACGATACATTCTTAAGGTCTGATAAAGATTAGGTAACTGCTTATCGCTTCTCAGTCACGGAAATAGTCAGAATGCTCCAGCTTTCAGCTAACTGAGCACGAATGCTACTACTTGATACATTTGAAGGTCTGACGATGACCACCTAAGTGCTTATCGGTTCTCAGTGACTGATGTAGTTAGAATAACCTAGCTTTCAAATTGTATCTATCTGAGCACGTATTCTACTACATGATACATTATGAAGGTCTGATGATGACCAGCTAAGTGATTATCGGTTCTCAGTGACGGATATAGTTAGAATGCTCCAGCTGTCAGCTTTTATCTTATTGAGCACGGATGCTACTACATGATACATTTTGAAGGTCTGATGATGACCAGCTAAGTGCTTATCGGTTCTCAGTGACGGATGTAGTTAGAATGACTTAGCTTTCAGATTTTATCTTATTGAGCACGGATGCTACTACATGATACATTTTGAAGGTCTGATGATACCAGCTAAGTGCTTATCGGTTCACAGTGACGGATATAGCTAGAATGACCACCATCAGGTAAATGGCACCATCAGTCTCCAAGGCCTCTTCGAGCTCTTTCAAATGAGTCCACACACGACGGTTCTACGTGGTGCCATCAATGAGATCCTATAATTACCTTCGGAGTCTACCATCAGGTAGCTAGTATCATCAGTCTCCAAGGCCTCCTCGAGCTCTTTCAAATGAGTCCAACCACGATGGTTCTACTCAGTGCCGTCAATGAGATCCTATACCCACCTTCGGAGTGCACCATTAGGTACGAGACACCATCAGTAATCCAGATCTCCATCTTCCATCAAACGAAATTCTCAAGACAAAATAATTAAAACGATAAAACAATTAACACCATTAAAACAATAACATACATTACATAACATCGCGCCTGTAATCCCCAAAGGGTTAGGCAGAGGTGTACCTAATAGTAGGCGTGATGTTATGTTATGTATGTTATTATTTTAATGATTTTAATTGTTTTATCGCTTTTAGCGATAAAACAATTGTAGCAAAAAACAATTGTAGTCGTTCTTGTAGCACGGATGCTACTACATGATACATTTTGAAAGTCTGATGATAACCAGCTAAGTGCTTATCGGTTCTCAGTGACGAACGTAGTTAGCATGACCTAGCTTTAAAATTTTATCGATTTGAGCACGGATGCTACTACATAATACATTCTAAAGGTCTGATGATGACCAGCTAAGTGCTAATTGGTTCTCAGTGACGGATATAGCTAGAATAACCTAGCTTTCAAATTTTATCGATCTGAGCTCGGATACTACTACATGATACATTTTGAAAGTCTGATGATGATCAGCTAAGTGCTTATCAGTTCTCAGTGACGGATGTAGTTAGAATGACCTAGCTTTCAGATTTTATCTTATTGAGCACGGATGCTACTACATGATACATTTTGAAGGTATGATGATGATCAGCTAAGTGCTTATCGGTTCTCAGTGACGGATTTAGTTAGAATGACTTAGCTTTCAGATTTTATCTTATTGAGCACGGATGCTACTACATGATACATTTTGAAGGTCTGATGATACCAGCTAAGTGCTTATCGGTTCACAGTGACGGATATAGCTAGAATGACCACCATCAGGTAAATGGCACCATCAGTCTCCAAGGCCTCCTCGAGCTCTTTCAAATGAGTCCAAACACAATGGTTCTACGCAGCGCTGTCAATGAGATCCTGTACCCACCTTCGAAGTCCACCGTCAAGTAAATGGTATCATCAGTCTCTAAGGCCTCCTCGAGCTCTTTCAAATGAGTCCAAACACGACGATTCTACGCAGTGCCGTCAATGAGATCCTTTACTTACCTTTGGAGTCCACCATCAGGTAAATGACATTATCAGTCTCCAAGGCGTCCTCGAGGTCTCAACACCATTAAAATAATAAGATACATAACATAAAGTCACGCCTACTATTAGGTACACCTCTGCCTAACCCTTCGGGGATTACAGGCGTGATGTTATGTAATGTATGTTATTATTTTAATGGTGTTAATTAATTGTTTTATCGCTTTTAATTATTTTGTCTTGAGAATTTCGTTTGATGGAAGATGAAGATCTGGATGACTGATGATGTCTCGCACCTGATGGTAAACTCCGAAGGTGGGTATAGCATCTCATTGACGGCACTGAGTAGAACCGTCGTGTGTGGACTCATTTGAAAGAGCTCGAAGAGGCCTTGGAGACTGATGGTGCCATTTACCTGATGGTGGTCATTCTAGCTATATCCGTCACTGTGAACCGATAAGCACTTAGCTGGTCATCATCAGACCTTCAAAATGTATCATGTAGTAGCATCCGTGCTCAATAAGATAAAATCTGAAAGCTAGGTCATTCTAACTACATCCGTCACTGAGAACCGATAAGCACTTAGGTGATCATCATCAGACCTTCAAAATGTATCATGTAGTAGCATATCCGTGCTCAATAAGATAAAATCTGAAAGCTAAGTCATTCTATCTACATCCGTCATTGAGAACCAATAAGCACTTAGCTGATCATCATCAGACCTTCAAAATGTATCATGTAGTAGCATCCGTGCTCAATAAGATAAAATCTGAAAGCTAAGTCATTCTAACTACATCCGTCACTGAGAACCGATAAGCACTTAGCTGATCATCATCAGACCTTCAAAACGTATCATGTAGTAGCATCCGTGCTCAGATCGAAAAAAAATTAAAGCTAGGTCATTCTAGCTATATCCGTCACTGAGAACCAATTAGCACTTAGTTGGTCATCATCAGACCTTCAAAATGTATCGTGTAGTAGCATCCGTGCTCAGATCGATAAAATTTGAAAGCTAGGTCATTCTAGCAATATCCATCACTGAGAACCAATTAGCACTTAGCTGGTCATCATCAGACCTTCAAAATGTATCATGTAGTAGCATCCGTGCTCAATAAGATAAAATCTGAAAGCTAAGTCATTCTAACTACATCCGTCACTGAGAACCGATAAGCACTTAGCTGATCATCATCAGACCTTCAAAATGTATCATGTAGTAGCATCCGTGCTCAGATCGATAAAATTTGAAAGCTAGGTCATTCTAGCTATATCCATCACTGAGAACCAATTAGCACTTAGCTGGTCATCATCAGACCTTCAAAATGTATCATGTAGTAGCATCCGTGCTCAATAAGATAAAAGCAGAAAGCTGTGGCATCATAACTGTATCCGTCACTGAGAACCGATAAGCACTTAGCTGATCATCATCAGACCTTCAAAATGTATCATGTGGTAGCATCCGTGCTCAGATCGATAAAATTTGAAAGCTAGGTCATTCTAGCTATATCCGTCACTGAGAACTAATTGGCACTTAGCTGGTCATCATCAGACCTTCAGAATGTATTATGTAGTAGCATCCGTGCTCAGATCGATAAAATTTTAAAGCTAGGTCATGCTAACTACGTTCGACACTGAGAACCGATAAGCACTTAGCTGGTTATCGTCAGACCTTCAAAATGTAGTAGCATCCGTGCTACAAGAACGACTACAATTGTTTTTTGCTACAATTGTTTTATCGCTAAAAGCGATAAAACAATTAAAATCATTAAAATAATAACAAACATAACATAACATCACGCCTACTATTAGGTACACCTCTGCCTAACCCTTTGGGGATTACAGGCGCGATGTTATGTAATGTATGTTATTGTTTTAATGGTGTTAATTGTTTTATCGTTTTAATTATTTTGTCTTGAGAATTTCGTTTGATGGAAGATGAAGATCTGGATGACTGATGATGTCTCGTACCTGATGGTGGACTCCGAAGGTGGGTATAGGATCTCATTGACGGCACCACGTAGAACCGTCGTGTCCACACACGACTCATTCGAAAGAGCTCGAAGAGGCCTTGAAAACTGATGGTGCCATTTACCTGATGGTGGTCATTCTAGCTATATCCGTCACTGTGAACCGATAAGCACTTAGCTGGTCATCATCAGACCTTCAAAATATATCATGTAGTAGCATCCGTGCTCAATAAGATATAATCTGAAAGCTAAGTCATTCTATCTACATCCGTCATTGAGAACCGATAAGCACTTAGCTGATCATCATCAGACCTTCAAAATGTATCATGTAGTAGCATCCGTGCTCAGATCGATAAAATTTGAAAGCTAGGTCATTCTAGCTATATCCGTCACTGAGAACCAATTAGCACTTAGCTGGTCATCATCAGACCTTCAAAATGTATCATGTAGTAGCATCCGTGCTCAATAAGATAAAATCTGAAAGCTAGGTCATTCTAACTACATCCGTCACTGAGAACCGATAAGCACTTAGCTGATCATCATCAGACCTTCAAAATGTATCATGTAGTAGCATCCGTGCTCAATGAGATAAAAGCTGAAAGTTGGAGCATTCTGACTATTTCCGTGACTGAGAACCGATAAGCAGTTACCTTGTCTTCATCAGACCTTCAAAATGTATCATGTAGTATGAGAGACCATCATTAGGTACGAGACATCATCAGTCATCTAGATCTCCATCTTCCATCAAACGAAAATCTCAAGACAAAATAGTTAGATAACATAACATCACGCCTGTAATCCCCGAAGGGTTAGGCAGAGGTGTACCTAATAGTACACCCACATTATTTCGCCAGTTATGTTTAAGTCCCATATAATAGGGGCGAGCCTATTGCCATCAACCGGGCACAAATCCAGACTCCGTGGCTGTTACTTATAATTTCCTGATGGAAAAACCCAATAACACTTTGCCCGACCCGGGAATCGAACCCAGGACCTCATGCTCAGCATCGTGCTTACGACCACTAGACCAACGAGGCAGTCCCAAATTAAATTAAATTATCATAGATATATCTATATACCAAAATATCTACTAAGAAACGTAGGTAATTTACCAATAGTTTTGGAGAGCTCGGCCACGCGTCACTTTACGTTTATTAGGCATAGACCATAGTCAGCTTAGTCTATGATAGGTGCAAACAACAAAACGAAATTACAAACTACTTTAAATATATTTACAAACTTATTTTCTGTTCTTATTTTACGAAATATTGATAACTATACAATTTACAATATGTTTTAATTCAGAAAACATTAAAAACGTGAACTTTTGAATTTTATTTGTGAAGTAATGACATGCGTGCAGTCCACCCGTGACAACAGTCATCGAGACACTGGCGCAGCGCGTTCCAAGTATGCGCGACGGGTTTTGCGCCGCATTTGCCTCAAAATGTCGGGAATTAATTTATTATTTTAAAATTTTATTACAAATCAGAGAAAATAAACAATACGGATTGATAAATACATCACTACGTATTTTTGGGTATAAAATTCATACCGAACTATTCAGCCGTTACAGAGACAAAATTCGATTTAGGTTAAGACCACAGAACAGATAAAAGAGATTAGAAAGGAAATAGTTCCTGATTTGTATTAGAACGCCTGTCGCCGCTTGTCTCCCACTCTCTATATCCACTACAAGCAAGAGGCTAATACGTACGCGCATTACGCACACAAATAAACCGCACTCACTTAGATCGCGAGCTTGCTACTGGTTGTCACACTAGCGCAAACACTGCGTATGACGTACACTCACACACGCTTTAATTTCTCATACATGTTACGGCGACCAAAAGGTCGATAATTTATGTCGATAAAATTACTTTAGTTTTGTAACTTTAAGTTTTGCAATATTTTGCTTTAATTTCGGAATGGGATAGAAAGAATGAAAAGGTATTTATTTGTCTCACACAGATACAAAATTAAAGATTAAAAAAGTAAAATCAAAAGTAAACATACGAGAAACACTTAAAAATAAGACATACATTCAATTAATTACTACATTTAGTTAGTAGGTATCTATTCAATTCTACCGGTTGCCTCTAGCCATAGTGTTCTTTTATCTGGATCTGTTGGAAACCTAAAAACAAAACTTTGTTGTGTTATGTTTCCATTAAAAATGACTAACCTCAAAACAAATATTAGACGAAAACCAAAATTAATAACCCACAATAAACAATAATTGACAGTAATAAACGAAGTTATCTAATCATATTCATAATAATATCATTTGAATACATTCACACATACTAAATATCGACGTTGTTTACAACTTGGTACAACACAATCGAAACGCATAGATTTTGCAGAACTCAAGCTTTGGCTCGTCGTACGCGACGTTCGCAGTGAACGAAATACATCGCGCAATCGCCCACGCAGTACAAGATGGTACCCACGTATTGCAAGCAATGAACGTAATATTTTAACTGCTTGCGACAGTATCATTTTTTCTACCAACTACATAATACTATTGTAATAATTACAAATATTACTTGTATTTTAAGGTATTTGGACTTACCGGTGATAAGAAATCCCTTCTCGAGGCACACTACACACCCTGGCTTCTTTTCCGACACATTATAATAGCGCAAGATGGCATAATTCTTTTTTTTCGCGGAGCTTCGTACGCTGTCAGTGTGAGCGCGATTGTTGGCCGGTAAATCAAATTTTGTCGACATTTGAGCGTTTGCGACATATGAGCGGCGCGCCTGCCCCGCCCACAAGGCCCTTCTAACCTCTTTATCTGTTCTGTGGTTAAGACATACTACGATTTTTTATTAAATAATGTGAAGGTTTATTAAAATTTTAAACAATACGAATTATTTGTGATGACTTTAAGTATAACATATATTTTTTATATGGAAATCGTACGGAAGGATTCCTCAACAAATTTCTTTAAACATACGTCGTTTTTGGGATTTTAGCAACGCAACGGCCTTAAGTGCTGCAACTGCTGAAAGGATCTCTTGGCGCTATAAGGATATTATATGAAATAATAAATGATTAAGATGAATGTATGTGTTAATGAATAAATACATTATGTACCCGGATATCGCAGTTTAAAAAAATAGTTAAATTGTCTGTGAAATCGTAGATTTATTTGAGAGATTATGTGTGGTTTTGATTATAGGATTGACGACGACTAACGAAACGAATGTTTAAAAAGTGAAAATAAATTACCACTATCAGTACCTATGCTACCCAAAATTCTGTGTAATACAGTGCATTGTCATTTTTGAATACCGTTCAGCAGTGGAATTTTACAAGCTGATAAAATTGATATTGCTACTTCAAGGATGATTGAACAAATGCATGACGTTGATGATTCACTTCCAAAATGACCGATTTTCTACGAAAATCTAAACAGCGTTATTCTGTTTACATTCAATAGAATAGATGATGAATACCTATCTGAATCCAATCTTAGAACACTTATGTTTTCGAAGAACTTTTGTTTGTTTCTTATTGTTTGTTTTCACAAGGTCGGTCATAGACTACAGTAGTTCACCATCATTCATTTGTTTATATTTTGTTGATGCTTAGGTACCTACTTAGTTAATTCAAATTAGCTTGTTGGTTTTACTTAATGTTACAAAACTTTTTTCTTTTCTTTTTTTTTACTAAGTACTTTTACTTGTGTTTTTGTAGTAATTACTTGATTAATATAACCATACGAGGGTAACCTCGCTGATTTATCGGTCATGGCCACGTGGTCCGACTGCATAGTCCGATCAATCGGACTACGTGAACTTTTTTTCTTGTTGGTTCGATCAATCGAACCATGTGTTTTTGAAATTCCTGATAGTCCGATCAATCGGACTACGTGAACTGTTTTTTCTGGTTTAGACTCTTCTTCAACTTCAAATTCTCATCCAGAAAACGAGTGTCGTGTTTGTCTTTTTTTTTGCAAAGAATTGCATTTTCCTGAAAGTAGTAGGCAAGCAAGCAGATAAAACTAAATAAAAAAATAGGTAGGTAGGTAAATTTATTTAAAGACCTCACGTCATGAATGACCATTATGTACTCAAGGTAGAGTTCGCAGAAATTACACATCTGCGCTTCATTATTGAGTATATTCGATCGTCTGTAGTTGTTGAAAGAATGATTAATATGTAAACATGTACAATAATGTACATGGGTACAATGAAGAATACGAAACAGTAAACTAGATTTATTTATGAATGCAAGTTCTGGCTAAATCATACATATCTGTGCCATCATTTCTGGGATTACATTATCCAGAACACTATTATGGAACTACTGGCTGGAAAATGAGCCAGATGTTCTGTTCAGTTTACTATTAACATATAATATACATTGGAACTTATAGTCGTATCATGATTGCGAAAATCTGAAGATATTATGCTACCTCTCTACCCAAACACAATAGACGGGACGAAGCAAAGAACATCGTCATCTACTTGCAGTAACTAACTGGTTGGTGACAACTTACCAATTCATCATCATCATCATTCTCTTGCCCTTATCCCAATTCATTATGTGCATCTGGATTGAGGGCCCATTTTTTTAAACCTTGCCAAACGAAATAAGACTCATAGGGAAATTAGTTAAAACTTAAAGCATAGGGCCACGAATTTCTTAAACGTGAATTAAAACTGTTATGATTAAATAACTTGGGCCCTCAATCCAGACGCGTGCATAAAGTGGCATAGCCTAAATCTCAGTAAGTCCTATCTTTGGGTTCATAATTTTTATTTAGGAATTTAGTTAAGAATTTCTTAAAGATTTTAAGAAATTCCCAAATCTGTAGAATGTGACATTACAGATTTATGGCGGTATTTCTAGGGCCCTCAGTTCAAATGTGTCTGTACTGAGGAATCTGCAAAACATGGATTTATCTGAAGAAATACATAAATGCGACTTTAACATGTTTTACTTAGATACTTAGGTGAATTAGTTAAAAAGAAATAATGACAGAAAAGTTAATTGTTACGTAGTAAATGAAAGTCAAATTTTACTAAAACGTCTGAACTGAGAGCCCAACATTTTCGGCTTTATTGACTAGGCTCAACCTCATAGATTAACGCAAATTAGAATAAGATTTTTAACTATTTTTTAATTAAATTTTAACATATCGTCCGTTCTTCTAAATATCATACTTTAAAAGAAAATTGATTTTCTTCTTTTATGTAATAGAAAAATTTGTAGGGTGACCATAATGATCATAGTTAGTACCAGTACATTTTGTAAAGCGCAGTCGAAAAGTCGTAATATTTGCAGCTAAACGTATTATATAATTATGTACCTACAGTTTACAATTTTGTTTTCTTTATTTGTATTACCATTTTTTATAATGTGATGTTAGTCCTTATTGTCCTTAAGGTACTATTATGGGCCTAGTTGCCTAAAGCAAATAAAAAAATAACATTTATTCAGCTATAGCCAGTGTTTGCATAAAATGAAAGAAGAAAAAAAAATCTTTTATATGTATATTCACCGATTACTCGAATACCCCTGAACCGATATAGAAAAATCTTTTTTGGTTGAAAAGGAGATATCCCAAGGACCACCCTTGGGATATCTCTTTTTCAACAAAAAAAGAATTTGACCATGATAAGAAAATCAGGATCTGATGATTGCACCCCAGAGAAATCGACGGCAACCCTCAAATTGTATAGGCACTTATTACGTGTTTAGTGCTTTTTCTAAAGTTTTTCAAGTATTCGCACATAGCAGTCATTACTTCATGTTGATGAAGGTATAACTCCTCAACGGTTAGGAGTTGGAGGATAATTCTTTAACAAAATATAATGGGAACGTATAAATGGTTGTATTCTTTTAGGTTATCTAGGTGAGCTGATTATGGAAGGTACTCTCCTCAACGATTAGGAGTTGAAAGCAATAATAAGGAAATCTTGAAGGTTAAGGGTTAGGTTTCTAGTTTGAATGTTAAATGAATAGTAAATGTTTGTATAGGATATTACAACTAAAAAAGGACAAAAAAACCGACTTCAAAAACATAAAAAAGTAAAAAACACAAAATTGAAGAACATAAAAGTGAAAAACAAAGAAGTAAAAAATTAACTTCAGAAGAAAAACCAGCGTCTGAAGTCGGTGGCAAAAAAATTAAATCAAACAAACAAAATATGTCACCAACTTTAAAATCTGATTTTTCTTAAAGAAGTAAATTTTTCACTTATTTGTGTTTTTCGATTTTGTGTTTCTCATTACTTTATGTTTTTGAAGTCGGTTTTTTTTCCAAAAAAGTTTTTTAATAACTAAGATACAATTTCCGAAATCACAAAAATCATTTAATAATGCTTAGGTAAATTTAATTTTTTTTTTTTTTTTTTTTTTTTCTTAAACTGTCAGATCTTTCTAGATCAATCTTGAAAATGTACCGGTACTAACTATGATCATTATGGTCACCCTACAAATTTTTCTCTTACATAAAAGAAGAAAATCAATTTTCTTTTAAAGTATGATATTTAGAAGAACGGACGATATGTTAAAATTTAATTAAAAAATAGTTAAAAATCTTATTCTAATTTGCGTTAATCTATGAGGTTGAGCCTAGTCAATAAAGCCGAAAATGTTGGGCTCTCAGTTCAGACGTTTTAGTAAAATTTGACTTTCATTTACTACGTAACAATTAACTTTTCTGTCATTATTTCTTTTTAACTAATTCACCTAAGTATCTAAGTAAAACATGTTAAAGTCGCATTTATGTATTTCTTCAGATAAATCCATGTTTTGCAGATTCCTCAGTACAGACACATTTGAACTGAGGGCCCTAGAAATACCGCCATAAATCTGTAATGTCACATTCTACAGATTTGGGAATTTCTTAAAATCTTTAAGAAATTCTTAACTAAATTCCTGAATAAAAATTATGAACCCAAAGATAGGACTTACTGAGATTTAGGCTATGCCACTTTATGCACGCGTCTGGATTGAGGGCCCAAGTTATTTAATCATAACAGTTTTAATTCACGTTTAAGAAATTCGTGGCCCTATGCTTTAAGTTTTAACTATTTTTAACTAATTTCCCTATGAGTCTTATTTCGTTTGGCAAGGTTTAAAAAAATGGGCCCTCAATCCAGATGCACATCAATTCATTTGGGGTCGGCGCAGCATGTCTTCTTCTTCCATACTTCTCTGTTTGTCGTCATCTCATGAGACACCTCCTTTTTTGCCATATCATTCTTAACACAGTCCATCCATCGTTTCTTTGGTCTTCCCCTACTCTTATACCCATCCACATTCATATCCAAAACCTTTCTCACAATATTTTCTTCATTCCTCCGCAACACATGCCCATACCACGACAACC
Source organism: Diarsia brunnea (assembly GCA_949774965.1). NCBI lineage: Eukaryota > Metazoa > Arthropoda > Insecta > Lepidoptera > Noctuidae > Diarsia > Diarsia brunnea. The sequence continues at coordinate 17,326,679 of OX459001.1, forward strand.
GATTTCCACGCAACTTTTCAGTCACCGGCGCCACTTTCAGACTTCCTCTTATGTACTCATTTCTTTCTTTATCCATTCGCGTAACACCACACATCCCCTAAGCATTCTCATTTCAGTCACATGCAAATGCATTTCATTCATCTCTTTTGTGGCCCAACATTCCGATCCATACACGACAGCAGGTCTAACCATTGTTTATAGATCTTCCCCTTTAGTTTAAGGGGAATGCGGGAGTCGCAGATTGTTCCCGTGACCTGCCGCCATTTAATCCATCCCGTGTTAATTCTGTGCTTAACACTACGGTCTATTTCGCCAACTAATTATGGTGTTAACTCAGATTAACTTACCAATTAATATTATGGCATTTTTTCTAATTTTGTTGCTAACCTCTACGTCCACCATGACTAAGACATTTGTCTTCCATTTAATATGTCATCACAATTTTTTTCTCTATTCTTTGTTCACCAATTAGAAACCGTGTAAAATTAAAGTTTGTCATGAATGACTACAGTTGAGTATGATATTGGAAGAAGCTGACATAAAATATAATTGTCGTGTTCATTCAAATCTTTGTGTGGTTATGTATTATTGTTAATTAGTCATAATTATACTTTGTTTTCTTTTTTTTTTTTATCTTCTTTTCCCTTTTGGGAAGGCAAAGGGATCTAGCCCATGCAGCCTGTTCTTTTGTTTACTTTGTTTTCTTTTAATTAAAAATATATTAACTTATTTTATTTTTGACACATGCCAGTTGTGTCATCTTCTATGAATAGACTATAGTATTAGTTATAGCGAAACGGGCCACTTACTTTTCCAAGGTCCACAAAATAACAATGATACAATTTAAATTATGTAATATGAAAAAAAAATGATTCTGAATGCCAGTTATAAATTGAAATGAGAAAGCGTAACAAGAATTTTAAATAAGAAACCGACCACGGTGTTATTGCTACGTGTGTTTAAAACAAGTTTCTTTTGTTGATAAGCCAACAGAAAATGTCTGGACGAGTCATTGACTCCTGCTGTGTATTTTTATTTCATACATTTATGTATGAATTTTAATATTAAGTATATTGAAGTTTAAAGGTCCTATCGCCTATAATGTCATACAGTCCAAAGAGCAAAACTTGCATGCATATTTGGCAGATGTTATACAATTTTGTTTCAACTTGAATGCGAAATTAGGTAGTAGGTACTTTACAGACTTATCAGGCTGGGTTCACATTCACTGTCTCTTTAAGTATACCCATTCAAGGAAAGTTCGTCCGGTCACGGTCAAGGTCAATCCTTTCCTATTTTGATTGCGTAATAACGCCGGATCACAGCCGGATTGCCGCTAATGGGAGTTTCCTTTGTAATGTAATCAAAAGTAAACATTTGTATTTTATTTCAACTTATTTTGAAATTCACGTACCTATTTTATTTAACTAGATACTCCTTGGTCTAATTACGGCAAGGAGACGGTTTCCAGGTAACTTCTTACATTATACAACATTCTACTTTATGGCTAGAAAAAGAGAGGAGATTTACGAGTTAATCATAGACAATCAGAGCGTGGAAGTGGAAAACAAAGAAGTCTTGATTCAGTTATGATAAGTAAGTGCTGCACCACTGCTTCTGCGTAGCTCGTAATAAGTTCTGATGACCATGGAACGATGAACAAAGCGTTCAGCTTATGTGTTTAGCTGGAGATTGATCACTGATCACCAATGATGGAGGTTGCGTTTATAAGTACTGAATCTGTGAGTTCACGTGAGATAACTCACTGTTAGCTTTTTGCATTAGTTACCTACCTGACCTTGCTGTAAGTGGCAGTTTGCATTTTCGGATTACTTTACTTAAATTGTTATCGTGTCGAATTTGTTTGTGGCGCCAGTTAATAACAAAACACATTACTTAATCGCAAAATGCAGCTAACGATACGATCGCTCGCCAGACGATAATTCTAGAGGTACCTAATCACTCATTATCTCCACAAATCAGGGTCGCTTGCGATAAGTCACGCCACTGGCCGGCCCGTGGAGCGCCAACCATGTCTTTGTTTTTATCTCAGACGTAGTCTTTTGTTTCCTGGAGAAGCATTGTTTCTCAGTACCTACTTAATCTGTGGCATTTACAAGTAATCTTACCGTTGAATGTGTCGTAAGCGGTAGGCTGGTAATCCTCCCGGAACGTGTCCTGCGCGTACGCCGCTATCAACGAGCTCTTTCCCACAGCTCCGTCCCCCACCAACACACACTTTATCTTCTCCTTCTTACCACCTTTCACCTTCCTCCTATCTTTAATCTGAAACATTCGGTTCAAAGTCCGTCTGCTCTTCTTGTCCCTCACGGCCCACTCGTTCACTTTATCACAGCAGTTCAAGTCTTCAGACACATCGTCTCGTATCACAGTGCGGCCGTTCTCCTCGGCCACTTCGGAGTAGTCGTAGTCGTCGTCATCCCGCCGCGAGATCGGGAACTGGCTCGGACTGTGCACTCCGAACACGAACGGCCCGTCTCTCTCGGGCACACGGGCAGCGAACCCGTTCGCCGGAGTCGGGGGCTTAGCATAATGCACTGCCGGCGCACGGTACTGACTCGAAAGGTATTCGTCAGACGCCTGCGGTTCGAACCTGAACACCAGTTCCGCTTCCCTCCGATCCAAACTTATCTCTGGAGGCGTAACTTTATCTTGAAAGTATCCAACTTTCTCACGTGCCCTTGTCTCCTGCAGCCGCCTTTCGAGTTCGACGTTCGAAGGTTTCCAATAATCTGGTCGGTATTCGTAGGAATAATCTGTGGGCAGGTTCCTGGGCGCGGGCAAGGGCCTATGCGGGCCCGTGTCGCGGGGAGGCGCGCGTGGTGGGACCATTAGAGGTTTTTGCGGTTCCGCCAACAGCGGCCGGCGCGCCGACAGGTTCGCGTTTCTGTTGAACATGATCCCTTCTAAACTGGGAGACATTTGCACTGTCACGACTGGTTGCCGAACGTGTGATAGAGGTGTGCGTTCGCGCACATAACTTGCGCGATGTAATCGAAATATATCGCGGTTTGTGGAGCGCGCGGGCGCGAGTAGCGACGTGCCGTCACTTCGGAGAACAGAACGCGACTGTCTCGCGGCGGCCGGTGGTAGCCGCGCGCCCCTCGCCCGGAGAAATGACCTGTTGCTTCTGTTACCTGTTCAGGTACAAGCGACCGTTTCGCGAGCAAAGCGCAGCTGCTGCCCGTGAACAAAGCCATCATATGGCGTCGCCGTCGCCAACCGCCTCACATAACCCGCCAAGGAAATTCATTCACGATATCCAACGATGAATGAACCACGACGTGTTTTGTTTACCAAATGCTCAATGTTTACTTATTAGGTTCAGATAGCTTCCAACCTCGATTCGGACTATGTTATTGTGGTTATGAGTGGTTACATCAGTTTAGTGGGCATATTATTTTGATTTTAGCAAACAAGGCTCTCGTTTTCCTATTGTTTCAAGTCTTCAGGTTGCATTCCAGGGTGGGATCTAAGAATGTAGATTAGGCATCCAAAGTATAGATACCATTATAATATTCCCCTTTTATTCATAAATACCAACTAGGACAATGGGATAAAAGTAAATATAAGTCACAGTAACACTCTTCAACTAAATAATAACCGTTACATTTAAACTTTCCTGTGTTTACGTGGGTTACGTAATTATTGTTTACTCTGTACCCTTGCAGAGAATCTAGTGATAGTTTAATTATGAAAATTAACCGTTTCTTAGGTTCATGGCTTTTAAAAATAAGGTATAAAAATAAAAGACACTTATTCATGTAGTACTTACTTATATTTTTTTCAACACACAAAATCAAGTATGTAGGTACACTTCACAATCGAGACTGGACTAATATTCTACAACACAGCAGGAGTTATAACACTTGATTTCTTGACGTCTCATGTACGACTGAGGTCGCAGGATTGGCACGACAACCAACTCGGCGCTTCCCCACCATTCTACCCAACTTTCTAATCCAAGCGCTGTGATTGGTTAATCGTACCATCCACGAACTCAGCCGGTACCACAGTAGTCAAAATAATACTTTTAATTCTAAAGTCCGACATAATTTAACAACAAAATGTTTAATAATTTACTTATGATAACAGTCGGCCATCCAAGTTACAGTATACGTCCTCGTAATACAAAATAACAAAAAAAAGATACAATTATAAAGTCTTTACATACTAGGCAAAACATAACCATAATATGGTTTTACACTTGCATAATTATCATCATAGCGTTCTTGTTATAATAAGTTGAAACACAATAAATTGATTTAATAATCAGAATCACAATTTAGGGCATTATTTCATGGCCCACTATAATTAAAGGTGAGCATTATTTCATGGCTCAATGTACTACGAGCATTATTTCATGGCTCGATGTACATTTACGGGCATTATTTCATGGCCCATTTTTAAGTATCTGGCATTATTTCATGGCCAGGGATGACCTTAATAGACATTATTTCATGGTCTAATGGTCTGAAAAGATTGTTTACAGTAACGGGCATTATTTCATGGCCCGGATAAGGTAAAATTGAAATAAATGTTTATTAATCATAAATTGCATAATAATAATTATAGGAACAAGGTTATTCGCTGTCATTACCAGACGATTCGTCATGTGGTCTTTTAAAGTTCAACCAGGCTTTAATTTTGTCACTAGCAACAACTGTTGAATAAGGCCGATTAGATTTTCGTGTGAGGGGAGTATCCTCAATTTGGTAACGATCAAAATCATAAATTTTTGTGATTCTATAGGGTCCCTGAAACTTAGGAACAAGTTTCTTGCTATTTCCTGTAGCTGGGACTTGCCGTTCAACCCTTACTAGATCACCTACTTCATATTTTGGAGCTGGACAATGCTTTGCGTCATAAGCCTTCTTTTGCGACTCTTGATAGGAACTGACATGCGAGTTAATGTCATCTCTGATTTGTGACAGGTTTAGACTGTTAGAAGAACCTGCTATGTCATCTGACAGTTCGGATACAATTTTACAGTCACTAGGACCCGAGGGTCTTATGCCGAATAGGGCCTCTGACGGCGTACGATTTATGCCCTTGTTTAACGTGTTGTTCATGCCCCACTGCACGTCAGGTAGCTGCTCATCCCATTTATTTTCAGGGAAACCGATACACTTCGTGGTCAAAGCATCAACGAGTGTCCTGTTATAGCGTTCTACCTGACCATTGGCCCTTGGGGTGGAAACGGCATTCAACACGTGCTTAATGTTCTTTTCGGTCATGAACTTTTTAAAGGCCTCGCTAGTAAACGAGGTTCCACGATCCGTTATTACCCTTCTTGGAACACCGAACAAACCAAAATACTCTCGAAAGACCTTTATAGAAGTAGAGGTCTTTGTGTTTCTAACGGGTTTCAAATAAATATAACGAGTAAAGGCGTCAATCAGGACTAAAATGTGCATATTTCCTCTCGCACTACGGATAAAAGGGCCAACATGATCTGCATGGACCGTGTCAAAGGGAATATCGACTTTTGGTATAGGGTGTAAAGTACCGGGTTTCTTACCTCCTGAAGCCTTTGAATAAGCGCATTCCAGGCAAGAACCGATATACTTTTTCACAAAGTTACGCATTTTTGCAAACCAATATGTCGCTTTGATACGTTCCAGAGTTTTATCAAGTGCAAAGTGCCCTATATCATCGTGATTTTGTTTCACAATCTGCCATCTCACCCCTTTTGGCACAACCCACCTATCGCCATCACTGGTTACCCTATAGAGCCTATCACTCTTCAACGTATAATTTGATTTTATATCGACTACATCATCAAACTGAGGGTCTTTTAGAATACCAACTATCCTTTGTATCTCACTATCTGCGCCTTGGACTGTGGCTAACCAATCGCAATCACTAACGACCATAACATCATGAGCCTGCTGTATAGGGTTACGACTAAGTGCGTCAACATGAGCCATGCGCTGTCCAGCCCTATACTCAATGCTAAAGTTATATTCCTGCATCTGTTCCCACCACCTAGCGACTCGTGGAATCATATCTCTCTTCTGAAAAGTTGCACGAAGCGAGTTGCAGTCAGTTATAATTTTGAAAGGGATACCTACTAAATAAACGCGAAACTTCTGTAAGGACGAAACAACGGCAAGAGTCTCCAAGTCGTAAGATGAGTAATTTTGTTCCTCAGGCGTTGTCTGCCTACTAAAGTAAGCGATTGGCCTTAGTATGTCGTCTTTATCCTTTTGCAATAAGATACCTGCCACTCCAATCTTACAGGCGTCCGTATGAAGTTGGGTATCTGCCTTCGGATTGTAGAGAGCTAAAGTGGGACGTTGTACAAGCTCTTTTTGTAAACGACGGAATGCATTTTCCTGCTCTGTACCCCATGACCATTTAAAGTCCTTTTTGAGGAGTTGTGTAAGCGGTTTTGCAATAACCGAGAAATTTTGGACAAATCTCCGAAAGAAGCTAGACAGCCCAAGGAACTGTCTAACATTATGTTGACTTTGAGGAGTTGGGAAGAGTTTCACAGCCTCTACTTTTCTCTCACCAGGGCGAATGCCATTGGCCGAGATTTCAAATCCCAAATATTCTACCGAACTACAGAAAAAGAAGCATTTGGAGAGCTTCAACGTAAGACCAGCATCAGCGAACAAGCGCAGTACCGATTCTAACCTCGACATTCCTTCATTAATATCCTTTGAAGGAATAATCACGTCATCCAAATAGGCCAGGGCTTCCTTATGCCGTAATGATCCAAGGACTTGATGCATAATACGTTGAAATGTAGCTGGGGCATTTGCAAGGCCAAACGGCATACGATTGAATTCGTAATGGCCATCCGGCGTCACAAATCCAGTTTTATGTTTGTCGGTTTCTCGGATTGGAATCTGGTAATAACCAGAAGCAAGGTCCAAAGTCGAATAGTATTTATTACCAGAAAGAACATCTAGCTGATCGTCAATCAGCGGCATGGGATAGTTTTCGCGAACAGTCTTTTTATTGAGAGCCCGATAATCGATACACAAACGGAGTTCACCAGACTTTTTCCTAACCACTACAATAGGACTTGCGTAACACGACGTTGAGGGTCTTATGATATCGTTCTCCAATAACTCTGAAATGATTCCTCGAACCTTCTCCTTTTCGCTGATTGACAAACGGTAGGGCCTATAGACGACGGGTTCGTTGTCCTGGAGATCAATGGTCATATGACCAACCTTCGAATTCCCCAATTCTGACAAGTTGAACGCAAAACAAGTTCGAAACCTATTGAGTAGGTTGAGCAATTGAATTTTATGCTCGGGGGAGAGTCCATCTTCCAAATTTAAGTTATCCTCAGTAATTGACTGAAACTCATCGTTGCCAGTGGAGGAGACGTTTAAAACTTGCATACTGGACTCTTCCTGAGCTACGCGACCTCGAGCAATAAGAAAGTCTTTTGGGAGCACTAAAGGGGTTGACGAAGTATTACTAACAACGATTTGTCCTATTCCACCTTCTCTCATCTGGAACAATCCGGCGGCTATTGAATAGCGAACACCCTTCAGGAATCGAATACTTCCATCGACAAATATATCGCCCTGATATGGCGGATCTGTATAGACGTCCACAACAGCAAGACCCAAAAGCTCAACGGAGTCTTTACAAAACAAATTCATTTTGCTGTTAGGTACAATATGTTGGAGCTGAAGTTCAGAGAATTCTAAGGTGTCACTAGTTTTACGAATGACTATGTGTGACTGCTCTGTGAACGTTTGACCTACTAAAAGAGGCACATGCATGGTATCATCTGCAACTATCAACAATTCGAGATCAGCCTGCACGTTATCGATAATTATTTGAACTCTTTGTTTTCCTATGCAATGGACAACCGAATTACCGAAACCTCTTAGTACAGGAAGATTATTGACACTATAACTAGAACCTATATTTTGAAATGCTGACAATCGAATCATTGAGCATTCACTCCCAAAGTCTATAAATGCAGTTATGGAAGAACCGTTAATAGTCACAGTTTTGAAATACTTTTTGTTCGATTCCGACACCGAAGCGGTTATTTCAGAAGAATTAACCGCACCTGCATCACCCCTATCCTCTACTCGCATCACTTTCTTCTCTTCAGTCGATGGTAGTTTGGCATAACACTGTTCTACCTCATGTCCTACTCTATTGCATCGACTACACTTCTTTATGGGTTGGGTGCACTGAGATGTGACATGACCATCCTTTTTGCAATTTGAACAACGTGTTGGCCTGGAGTTAGAGCTATTTTGGTGCTTTTGAGGTTGTCCTTTAACTATTTTACGCTCGTTATTAAATTTGGTATTTCGAGCATTGCGTAAATATGAGAGGAGCTTGTTAGGGTCATCAAACTGAGCTGCCTCCGCACCCAATCTAACCGACCGGTCGTCGATGCCATGTAAAATGCATTCTACTGCCCTTTTCCCTGTTATACCACATCTATTAATTAGAGACAGCTTATCATAATAAAACTCTTCTAAAGAGTCCGTGAACCTAGCCCGTTTGGCCAGCATGTCGCTAAGCATTTGCCCATAGTTTTCCTCCGATGGGAAGGCAGCCAACAGTTTTTCCTGCCATTCGGCCCAAGTAAACAGAACCGACGGGAGGCCCTCATACCATCTCTGGGCTATACCCTTTAGTTTTGGTAATGCAAAATGAATAACTTGCTTCTCCGACCACCCATAGATGATTGCGCATTCATTTACTTTATGTAACCACATTGTCATTGTCTGTTCCCGTTTACTTGGGTCAAACTCTGGAATGGTGTTGTTCTGGGAACCTAATTTATCTGCATTATTATTAGACATAGATTTTAAAACATTGACAAGATCAGACAGAGTAGATAATTTCAATGAAGAAGTCTGCTCACCTACGGACTTGTCTTCAATCGCGGCTTGCACGTGCCCCAATGCGCTGCCTTGCGACTGCCCCACTGGGCTACGCGAACGGCTCAATACTCGGCGGTTTGAGCTGCGGCTCAACGCGCGGCAGTCCGGCCAGCGGCGTGATGAGCGGCGGTCCGGACGGCTCGACACTCGACGCTCGTGGCTGCGGCCCGATGCGCGGCGGTCCGGGCTGTGGCCCGAGGCGCGGTAATCCGAGCTGCGGCCCGATGCGCGGCGATCTGGGCTGCGGCCCAATGCGCGGCGGTCTGGGCTGCCGCCCGATCCGCGGCGGTCTGGGCTGCGGCCCGATGCGCGGCGGTCCGGGTTGCGGCCAGAGGCGCGGCGATCCAGGTTGCAGCCCGATGCGCGGCGATCTGGGCTGCGGCCCGATGCGCGGCGATCCAGGCTGCGTCTGCTATCCCGACTTTGAAGAGGCACTGGTTGATCTGGTGAGCAGCGACTCAGGCGCCCTTTTGATTGACGGCTCGGCCGGCTGCGTGACCGGTTTGAGTCCCGGCTGTAGACCTGACGCCTTACAGGGCTGCGTGACCGCCGGTTAGCAGGGGGTGACCTCGTCGGATCTGTCGGCGTGTAGAGAACACGTCCTCGTTCGTTCGTCTCCATGGAGCAACCCTGGAAAGTTAATTATATCCCAAAGAATTCGTTCTTTATAACATTCTAAAATAAAGAGAACAAGCGGAACGTAAAGCATAATATCAACACGTTATCTAAAATATCCTCGATAACATTTGGTTGGATTTTAAAAATCTACCGAGTATGAAACTGTGAATGAATAAGCCACATAGCAGTCTTTAGACAGCCTACATTAGGATGATTTACGGATACAACAGTAATCGTAACGATTAGGTATTTCACAAACATACGTACATAAGCTCACAACTTTTCCCTATGGGGTAAGCAAAACCCGTAGAACTTTACCTGCCACGGTCCTTACAAACACCTTTTGTTCGCAAATGTACGTTGAAATAAAATACTACAGTTACTAAGAAAGTCACATGTTAGTAAGGTACGTGGCTGTATATTATAAAACTACTTCGTATTGATGAAAAAAAATAGATAGAAGAAACTACTTGGTACATAAAACACCCAACTTTTATAAAAAATAAATTGTAGGGTCATTTGTACAACGTAAGTCAAAAGCTATATTTCAAGTGTTTACTTATAAGGTACGGTAACTTCAATGCCACTAAATAGCCAAGAACCCAACAACTGTTATCAAATTAACAAAATAACACAATTAGGTACTTCGCAAGTACACCCATGAGTACAATAAATTAAGGGTAGCATGAAAAGAAAAAAAAATGTTATTGGCCAAAATAGGGGTGTCAATCCCACTTCTGAGATGTTTACTCTGTACCCTTGCAGAGAATCTAGTGATAGTTTAATTATGAAAATTAACCGTTTCTTAGGTTCATGGCTTTTAAAAATAAGGTATAAAAATAAAAGACACTTATTCATGTAGTACTTACTTATATTTTTTTCAACACACAAAATCAAGTATGTAGGTACACTTCACAATCGAGACTGGACTAATATTCTACAACACAGCAGGAGTTATAACACTTGATTTCTTGACGTCTCATGTACGACTGAGGTCGCAGGATTGGCACGACAACCAACTCGGCGCTTCCCCACCATTCTACCCAACTTTCTAATCCAAGCGCTGTGATTGGTTAATCGTACCATCCACGAACTCAGCCGGTACCACAGTAGTCAAAATAATACTTTTAATTCTAAAGTCCGACATAATTTAACAACAAAATGTTTAATAATTTACTTATGATAACATTATGTAGTAACTAACATCAAGTATTTATAAAGTATGTAACGTAGAATATCATGCCTATACATATATAATACATACTCGTATATATAGCTCAAACGGACCACAAGTTTTTGTGCAAATACACGTTGTAAAGTTGGAGTTGGGAATCGAACCCAAGACCTCAACTCACTACTCAGTCGCGTAGTAGGAAGTGGTGAAAACGTGTGTATGTCGAGTTGATGCGGAGAATAGTTATTATGCCCAGATAGCCTAGAATAGGTAGCATGTATGTAATGTTTTTCTTCACTTAAAAATAATGCATTACAATATAGGGTGTAAAAGTACCCTTAACGCAAATGAAGGGCACTTGTTCTCCCCACCACTGCGATCATTTTTTTGTTCTAGACCATACCTGGGAACCTCCTAGTTACGGAGATATTGGGGGTCAAAGTTCCAAATTTTTCACAGCTGTTTTTGTTAATACTAGTTTTTCAGGTTATAACTTTACTTAAATTACCTCCATGACCCGTTTACTATTTAAAGCATCCACTAGCAGTCTAGCACAATGTTTTAAGAATGCTACATTGAGTTTTACCGTAAAATGTGATTTTTGACCTCAAAAAAAAAAGTAGTTTCCCAGCAAGAACTTTTGCGTAGGGGTACTTAGTTTGATGTACACAATGCTTGGTTGACGGCTGTGTGATGGGTTGATTTACACCCAGTATATTATCAACATCAAATAAGTTCAGTATGAAATCGTCATAATACCTCTACCTGCCATGTTTACATCTAATTTGATTAATTGCAAAATAAGTGATATTTGAAGTACTTACTTAGGTACTTTTTAAGGGTTCTGTATCCAAAGAGTAATAACAAGACTTTACAGGACCCTATTTAGACTCCACTGTTCGTCTGTCTGTTTGTCTGTCACCAAGCTTTATCTCATGAACCGTGCTAGGTAGTTGAAATTTTCACAGATGATTTCTGTTGCCGCTAATGCCGCTATAACAACAAATAGGTACTAAAAACAGAATAAAATAAATATTTCAGTAGGTTCCCATACAACGAGCGTAATTTATTTGTCGTTTTTTGCTCGTTATGAATAATGGCAACAGACACATACTATTGTTACGTCGGTCATCTAGAATCTTCAAGAAACTTCGCTTATAATTGTGTAGTGTCTAAAACACTCCAGTACATTCTGTAGGTATAATTCCATTATGTTTACAAGGTCAGCACGGCGGGCGTCGGCGACATAATTGCCATTGTAATTTCGACCGTATGCCGAGTGCGTAACGTAACTTCTTCCTTGTTGGTTCTTTTATCTTTAAGTTTATTTTTTAGTTATTTTTCTTTGTGAATATTGTATTCATTTTTAGTTAATCATAGGGAATTTTCTCGAACTTCTTTTGTGTGTTTGAGTATAAAAGGACCAACAGAGGTCGGAGCAGGCAGTCTACTTTTAAAGCGAGACAACGGAAGGTTCGAAGAGATATCTAGTGCGATAAAGTGTTCAGTAGTGTTTTTGTGATTGTGTATTTAGTGTTTTGTGTTAAATAAAGTTATTTCGTGTGTTTAATTGGTAGTGTTTTTATTTATCCCATACCCAGCTCGTAACAATTTGGTGTCAGAAGTGAGGGATAAATAATGCCGATTCTACCAAAGGACGACACGGATAGTATCCGTGCGAGGAGTCAGCGACAGCAGGGTATGGACCAGAGGCGATTTGGAGACTCCCCGACACAGACACCGGGCGGTGTCCAGCCTACATCAGAGCCAGTCGCTGGCCCATCTGGAGCTACTCCAGCATTAGCGACGCCTGACTTGTCCGCCTTAATGGCGCTGCTGCAGGACCAGGCTCGCCGCCAAGAGGAGCAGGCTCGCCAGTTGCAGGAACAGTTGCAACGGGACAAGGAGGAGCAGGCTCGCCGTCAAGAGGAACAGGCTCGCCAGTTGCAGGAACAGTTGCAACGGGATAAGGAGGAACAGGCTCGCCGTCAAGAGGAACAGGCTCGCCGTCAAGAGGAACAGGCTCGCCGTCAAGAGGAACAGGCTCGCCGTCAAGAGGAACAGGCTCGCCAGTTGCAGGAACAGTTGCAACGGGATAAAGACGAGCAGGCTCGCCGTCAAGAGGAACAGATGCTCCTGATTAAAGATCTTACCGCATTAGTTGGCAAAGAGCTGAGCGTGATGAAGGAGCAGGTACAGCAGCACGACAACCGTATCGCAAAGGCCGAAATTCAGATCGCCGATGTGAAGAAGGCCTTGAGTGAAATTAAGGTTGGAGACGGGGCTGTGACTTCAGTGATTGCTGCACCTTCGGTGCGTGGGTTTAAAGTGCCGCCATTCGACGGAACATTTTCGTGGTCGGCCTATAAAATTCAATTTGAGGCCGTTATGAAAGTGAACGGTTGGACCAAAGCGCAAGCCATGACCGCGCTCACTTTGGGTCTCCGAGACCAGGCTCTAACCATTCTTGAGGCCCTCGGCAAGGATGTGACCTACGAACAGCTGCTGGAGGCATTAGAGTCCAGATATGGTGACGCGCACCTGGAGCACGTCTTTCGTGCTAAATTAAGGGATCGCGTTCAACGTAGTGCCGAGAACTTACAGCAGTGGGCCCTGGAAGTTGAAAAGCTGGTTCGGAAAGCATACCAGTCCGCCCCTGCACTTATTGATGGAAATCTGGTACAGGCGTTCATAGATGGAATACGCGATTTAGAAGTCAGAGCCGCTGTGCGACTTGGGCATCATGAGACGCTGAAAGACGCCTTGGCCCATGCCTTAGAAGTAGAGGCAGTAAGGCAGGACCACCGTACGCACCGGGTCAGAGAGATTGTAGCGTCACCTGTACGCGACCGCCCGCAAGGATACAGCCCTAGGTGCTACACCTGTGGAGAAAGGGGTCATCTTCGATCAAGCTGTCCTAAGCGCAGCTCACCAAGAGAAGACCAACCCCAGCAGGGAAAGGTGGCTGAAGTGACTGCACAGCCACAGCAGGGAAACGAGTAAATGCCAGGACTGGGGGGCGGGTGCTGGCTGGTTTTGAAAGAGCCCCGAGGATCTCGATCTCACAAGCACATGACGGGAACAGCCTGACCATTAAGGGCGAAGTCAACGGAACTCCATGCAAACTGACGTTGGATACTGGAGCTTCTCACACGGTCGTCAATTCACACCTAGCAAATCGGTTTCTTGGGGACTACTTTAATAACCATGACCGTATACAATTACTGACAGCTACCGGTCAGCACATAACCGTCCGAGGGAAGAAGGAGGTGGAGTTAAAATTGGGTGATAGAATTTACCGGCACAATGTCATCGTGGCCGACATAGTGGACGATTGCATCTTGGGCTTGGACTTCATGCGGAAATATCGTTGTGAGATCGACATTGACCAAGGAGTGTTGAAATGTGGTTCCGAGGAAGTCTTCATGGAAGGTGCACCATCAGGGAAAGTGTACTGCTTGAAGGAAATTGTTCTACCTCGCAGATCAGAAACGATCGTGCCAGTCAAGTTACCACAGAACTCTGGACACAAAGATCGAAGTGTTCTGATAGAAAGGGTGAACAATGAGTTTTCATGGAAGATGGCACGAACTCTGGTAAAGGCTAACAACATCTCAGCTGTATGCATCTTGAATCCAAGTGACAAGGAGCAAGTGATTAAGAAGGGCACTTTGATCGGCACTTGCGAGGAAGTAGCTTGGATGCGTCAATTGCAAGATCTACCTACCGGAAATCAAACTCGTAGTGCAAAATTTGACGTGTCAACGCTTTTAGAAAACTGTCATTTAACTGAAGGAGAAATGGACAAGGCTAAGAAGATGTTACTTCAGTACGCCGGTATTTTCTCTACGAATGATGCTGACATAGGAAGAACTGGACTGGTTCAGCACAGAATTAATACAGGCAACGAGTTACCTATCCGTCAGCGACCAAGGAGACTGCCAGTTGCACGGGAAAAAGAAGTGGAAACCATGATTGAGGGAATGGTGAAGGACGGTGTTATAGAGCCTTCATCCAGTCCATGGTGTTCTCCTGTGGTCCTGGTAAAGAAAAAGGACGGCAGTATGCGCTTTTGTGTGGACTATCGACGACTGAACGACGTCACGAAAAAGGACAGCTACCCACTGCCTAGGATCGATGACACACTGGATACGCTGACGGGAATGAAGTGGTTTACCACATTAGACTTGAAAAGTGGTTACTGGCAGGTAGAAATAGACCCAAAGGATAAAGAAAAGACTGCATTCTCAACAGGAAAAGGGTTGTGGCAGTTTAAAGTTATGCCTTTTGGATTGTGTAATGCTCCTGCAACGTTTGAAAGGCTGATGGAGCAAGTGCTTGCCGGATTGATTGGGGATGCATGTCTTGTCTATCTAGACGACATAATCATTGTGGGCCGTACGTTTGAAGATCACCTTAAAAACCTCGACCGAGTGCTGTCGAAGATCCAAACAGCAAACCTGAAGTTGAGTCCGAAGAAGTGCTCGTTTTTCAGAAAACAAGTGAACTTTTTAGGACACATAGTTTCGGGGGAAGGTATTCAAACAGATCCAGAGAAAGTAGTCGCCGTCAAGGATTGGCCAGTGCCGAAAGACAAGACACAGGTCAGAGCATTTTTGGGTTTGTGCTCCTACTATCGCCGGTTTGTGAAGAATTTTGCCGACATTGCGAAACCTCTACACAAACTCACTGAGGAAAAGCAACCATTCTGTTGGGACGAGAACTGCGACGCCGCATTTCAAGAATTAAAGGGACGTCTGTGCAATACTCCTATTTTGGGATATCCTGACACTGAAAATGACTTTATAGTCGACACAGACGCAAGTAATACTGGAATTGGGGGCGTGTTATCTCAACGGAAAGGGAATCAGGAGGTTGTTATAGCTTACTTCAGCAAGTCTTTATCCAAACCGGAA
The DNA here is from genome assembly GCA_949774965.1 of Diarsia brunnea. NCBI lineage: Eukaryota > Metazoa > Arthropoda > Insecta > Lepidoptera > Noctuidae > Diarsia > Diarsia brunnea. The sequence goes on from OX459001.1 coordinate 17,342,287, forward strand.
AGAAATTACTGCGTAACGAGACGAGAGCTGCTCGCTGTAGTGAAGACATTGCAGCACTTCAGTAAATATTTGTTGGGACGGAAATTCCAATTACGAACTGACCATGCTGCATTGAAGTGGCTATTACAGTTCAAGAATCCAGAGGGGCAAGTGGCGAGATGGATTGAACTACTGCAAGAGTTTGACTTCGTAACTGAACATCGCAGTGGGAGAACTCACGGTAACGCAGACGCCTTGTCAAGAAGACCTTGTCCTGAAGACTGCAAGCACTGTGCCAGGCAAGAGACTAAGGAAGTAGTGCCCGTGAGGATGCTTAGAACGGATCTCAGCGATGAATGGAAGGAGACCCTACAACAGGCTCAACAAAATGACCCGGACATCAAGCCAATCTTCGACTGGATTAAAGATGGTGCTCCGAAGCCCAAGTGGAGTGATGTGGCTGCGATGAGTTCCATCACGAAAAGTTATTGGGCACAATGGAACAGTTTGGAGATCCAGGATGGAGTCTTGTGCCGTAAATGGGAAAACGCTCGAGGGGACAGCTGTCATCTACAAATGATTGTCCCTAAAGCTAAGGTACCGGATGTTTTACGGCTCTACCATGATGGATGCTCAGGAGGACATATGGGGGTAAAAAGGACTCTACTGAAGATCAGAGAGCGTTTTTACTGGATCCACTGTCGAGATGATGTGGAGGACTGGTGTCGCAAATGTACTAGCTGCGCGGCTGTGAAAGGACCTCACACACGAAGCAGAGGTGCATTAAAAGTTTACAACGTTGGAGCCCCCTGGGAGCGGATAGCACTGGACGTTGCGGGACCATTTCCAGAAAGTGACAGCGGAAACAAGTACTTCATGGTTGTCATGGACTACTTCACAAAGTGGCCAGAAGTCTTCGCCATTCCTAACCAAGAAGCTACTACAGTCGCAGATAAATTGGTTCAGGAAGTCTTCTGTCGTTTTGGAGTACCCTTAGAAATTCACAGCGATCAAGGAAGGAATTTTGAATCGCAAGTTTTTCAGGAGACTTGTCGATTGATGGGTACACACAAAACCAGAACCACCTCTTACCACCCACAATCCGATGGAATGGTAGAACGATTCAACCAAACGTTGGAGAGATATCTGGCAAAAGTTGTGGAAAGCAGGCAAAGGGATTGGGACAAACACATACAGCCGTTTCTTCTGTCCTATCGGAGTGCAGTTCACGAAAGTACGACCGTAACTCCAGCCTTCGCAAACTTTGGAAGGGAATTACGATTGCCTGCAGATTTAATCACTGGAACTCCCCCTGATGTCCCACGCAGTGTAACGGATTACGCGAATGACCTGCGTAACAAGTTAAATGATGTGTATGAGCATATCAGGCAATCCGGACAACAGATGTCTGAGAAGATGAAGACTCGTTATGACCGGAAGGCAAACAGTAGTGGTTTCGACGAAAGTTCGCTGGTGTGGTTGCATAACCCAGTGCGGAGCAAGGGAAAGTCTCCGAAATTGCAAGCAAAATGGGATGGACCATACCGAGTTGTGACCAGGATCAACGATGTCACCTACCAAATACAGAAGGGTCCGCGAGGTGCGCCTAAGATTGTGCATGTAGACCGATTGGCGCGATACTACGGGACTAATGATGCTCGGGACGAGCATGTCTAAGGAGGGGGCAGTGTTACGTCGGTCATCTAGAATCTTCAAGAAACTTCGCTTATAATTGTGTAGTGTCTAAAACACTCCAGTACATTCTGTAGGTATAATTCCATTATGTTTACAAGGTCAGCACGGCGGGCGTCGGCGACATAATTGCCATTGTAATTTCGACCGTATGCCGAGTGCGTAACGTAACTTCTTCCTTGTTGGTTCTTTTATCTTTAAGTTTATTTTTTAGTTATTTTTCTTTGTGAATATTGTATTCATTTTTAGTTAATAATAGGAAATTTTCTCGAACTTCTTTTGTGTGTTTGAGTATAAAAGGACCAACAGAGGTCGGAGCAGGCAGTCTACTTTTAAAGCGAGACAACGGAAGGTTCGAAGAGATATCTAGTGCGATAAAGTGTTCAGTAGTGTTTTTGTGATTGTGTATTTAGTGTTTTGTGTTAAATAAAGTTATTTCGTGTGTTTAATTGGTAGTGTTTTTATTTATCCCATACCCAGCTCGTAACACTATTAATATTTGAATATTTACTTAGTTGTAATATTCAATTAAAATAAAACAAATATGGGGGGGCTGCCATACACGTACGGAATCCTTCGTGCGTGTGTCTGACTAGCACTTGGCCGGTTTAAATAAAAGTTTTATTATAAGTCTAAAATTATAATTTGTAAAATAAGTTACGTATTACAAAATCAAACAAACATAATAATAAAACAGCCGCTCGGGTCGGGATCTTAAGGTTAAGCCACGTTTGCTTAGGTTGGTTCGTGGATGAGTGCCTTCGAAAACTCGCCAAGCTGTTATTCCCAGCTATCATTTGGCGATTCACCACAACAGTCGTTATAGGAAGCCAGTGTAGCCAGCCATCGTATTACCTACTTAGTATTAACTGGGTTGTGGAGGTCAGATAGGCAGGCTCCATGAAAAATACTGGTATTCCCGTATTCGGCAGCATCCGGTTAGTCTGGTAGTTCGTACCCGACCAGGGTAGTTAACAAAAAAAATCTAATTAGTCCGTCAGATAGATTTCCATAAAATATTGGACACGTATTTTTTCTTTTTTCATGTAAACAAACAATGAAGACGAAACAGTGCTTTGAAAACTCATGTGACGTCTTATTCTAAGGTATGACATTTTTTACCGGTGAGTGACGTCACAACCCCCCACTCTAATCTTTGACGCGTTTTATCTTCGCCAATGAGGGATTTTATTTTTATTTTTTTTAAACGCTTCCCTAGTCGATAGATAGATGGCGCTGAACTTAGTATGTTACTGCAATGAACGGAACGTCACGTAATTATTTGATTTTTTTCACTTCGATGAATTTTGAGATCGAGAACTCTAGGTTATATTCGGAAGCATAATACAGGGTGTAAACGAACCCTTCACGCATACGCCAACCAGCCATTCTGTACATCCCACTAAGTAGCACTGCGCAAAAATAATTGCTGGGAAACGAAATTTTTTTTTTGACTTCAAAAATATTCTGATTTTTGTCGCGCGCAATAGTGTCGGCCGCAATCGGCTATTCATGTGTGCGTGCGTCTTCACGGACACGCTACACGGCCATGGCACACAGCTGGAGGCGCGACGCCACGCCCCTCGGTCAAGCGTGTAGCGGTGTAGGTACGCTACTCAGAGTACTTACCTAGCTAAAATTATTAGGTAAATTAAATTTGATTCATCTACTTGCAAAAAAAGATACTTGTTTAAAACTAGTTATGTACCTACCTACTAGTACCTACTGTCTATCGCTTTGCTGTCATGAGTCATCTAGCTGATCTAGCATCGATGACCACTGCACGTGAAAACAGACTTAAAATTTCTCTTGTCAGCATAGGCCTCGAATGGTATTTCCATAGCCCATACCGCAACAGTAAAACATGAACTAGTATTCCCACGATGACTTCTAATAACCGGCATTGTTCAAGAATGAGACCAACCAGCTATTTAAAACACACTCTATCACAAACACAATGTACTATCGGAGCATCACTGATCTACCTATCTACCATTTCGCTAACATAACACGACTGAGTCTGATCATACGCATTGGGATCATAAATACCCCTAAATAAATAAAGCAAAAAAAGAAACACGAAGGTAAATAACGCGATGTTATTTCCAGAGGCCATACCGCTACCTACAGTTAAACATGTAGGTACTTACGTATTTCTGCGATGAGTACTGATAACAGCTGGCATCGTTCAAGAACGACACCAACCAGGCCAGCCAAAACACACTCGCTCACAACACAAACACCATGGATTGTCAGTAGCAACATTGGTCTACCTACCATTTCTCTCACATTATCACTATCACTCAACACAACACAACCGCGATAATTATTCATTAGTCTAACAACGCGTAACAATGTCTAACAATGCAATGCGTATTGCGATCACAAATGTCCCTAAACTAAAGCAAAAATAAAAAGAAACAGGAAGGTAAATAAAAAAAGTGCGTAATAAAAATGCACATGCAAACTCGATGACGCATGAAACCGAACTAAATTCTTAAAATTTATTTAGTTACAATTACAATTTTACTTCGTGGTGATCTTCAAATAATTATTATTGACATAGGTAGTAATTCCCTTACGACGTATTAACACCGCGATTTTAGATTAAAGAAAATGAATATTTTTTAAAGATTGCAACATTTGCATCGTCCTATCCCGTTTTGGCATATGAAACGTCACTTTTCTTTTTCGCGCGTTAACGACACCGCAAGAAAAAAGTTCTTTCTCGTCAAATTATTCGCTTAAAAATAAGTTTACGTTATATTCTACCGAAATAACAAAATACTGAGTGACAAGAAGTGTAATAAGTGCAGCGTTAGTGAAAATCGTAAACCTGAGACGCAGAAATCTGAGCAAATACCTACAGACAACGCTCGCGCAGCCGACCACAGCAGTGAACTTGGATGTAACCCTTGGAGCCCTACCATTAGGCGTAAGAATGCCTGGCTATAACTGACCTCCGGATAAGTGATATCTACAGTGCTTATTCAAGCGATACGATGGTCATTAACACTGTAAACCACATGTGTGCTGTAAGCTTCTTAAAGCTTTTTCCAGTGGGTGCGCGACACCCCAGTAACATATATTTCCTATGTACTAGCTGGAACTTGAACTATCAGTGCGTGACACGAGATGTCCTTGGCAAAGTCATTGGACAATGCTAACACTGAAAATAACTATACTGGGTATAGCAGGTAGGTTACATTTCCATGTAAGCATATACCCTATGTTATTAACTGCATAGCAAACTAGCAGTGTGTGGCACGAGATGTCCTTAGCAAAGTCATTGGATAATGCTAACACTGAAAATACCTATATGCTGCATAGCAGGTGAGTTACATTTCCGTGTAAATTTTAAGCATATACCCTGAGTTATTAGCTGCATGGCAAACTGTCAGTGCGTGACACGAGATGTCCTTAGCAAAGTCATTGGACAATGCAAACACTGAAAATACTTACAATCGGCATAGCCGGTGAGATCCATCTCCATGTGATGTTTGTGTGTTTTGAGTCATCATCATTCTCTTGCCCTTAACCCAATTCATTTGAGGTTGGCGCAGCATGTCATCTTCTATACTTCTCTGATTACTTGAATGATTCCAACGGAATAATTACCACCCAGAAGTATGCTTTACATGAAAACATATATCCCATGTTACTAGCTGCATAGCAAACTATCAGTGCGTGACACAAGATGCCCTTAGCAAAGTCATTGGACAATGCTAACACTAAAAATACCTAGAATAAACATCACAGGTGAACCTACTCTACTATGAACTTTGGTCAGCTAAATTTATAAATATGCTTTTTAATCTATGAACATGATGGTTGCGAGACAACCTTGCTTATCCAATGTGCATTATAGTCTTGCTAATGCATATACTCTTGCAGTGAATGGGGACCATACTTTGCCACCTGGTTTCCTATCAGCAAGTAAAAGTTACTTGGCTGCCTTATTTGTATTCTGCTGGCTGACACACATTTGTCATGATTGCACATGCTTTAGTATGAGATACTCTCAGCATGTTATGGCCACATTAAGTGAAATCTTTTCATAGCTTCTTCATCGAGTATGATATTATGGAAGCATCATTGGTTATAAATCAAAGTTACATAATCATGCACGTAACCAACCAAATGCAAAACTGGCGAAATATGGGTGTCTGATACCTCTGCCTAACCCTTCGGGGATTACAGGCGTGATGTTATGTTATGCAAACAATGTTTAATGTATAACCGTTTATTTTCTGAATAAACTAAATAAAACATGGTGGTAAATGCACTGTAATGTCCCAATACTCAAAAACTATTAGTATTGAGAGGGAAAAGGTTTATAGACTGACAAAATTTCGAGGTCTTAACAGCCTGCCAATGTACAGATGACCTTATCAACCAAACACTTTTTAGTTCCAAATAAATTATTTCCACTCCGAGACCTCAACCCCTCTTAGGAAAAGATAATAGTACCACTATATTGTAAGGCCCAATCTAAAATAACAACCCTAATAGTAACTCGTCGCTATACCTAGCAATCTATGGCTTCAATATTAAATTAATCATGTTGTAATTTAAAACGTTGATAATTTATTTATGCCTAAGAGTATTTTCAGAGAAAATCACTGAAACCATACCTAATAATAAGAGATAACTTGTTATGTCTGATCAACAAATCATAGAAACGCAAAACAATCATGTATTGTAGTAAGCATGTAACCTGCATTAAATAATATTTAATACCCGAGGAGATGGGCAGACCTAAATTACAACAAAGTAAAGAAGAATTTTAATTTATCTGGGCACGAGATGTACACACTTGATAGTACAAGTAAGTACTATAGTGATATAATTGAAAACAAGGGGGGGGGGGGTGCATGGGAGTGCTAACATGAAGGGATTGTGGGTTAGGATATCAAGACATCAGGATATAATTATATGTTTCACGTAACAAAATTTCTGGAGCTTTTATTGATAAGAATATTATGTCAGAGAACTCAAATAGACAATTTGTGGGAGAAACTTAGTAAGTTTTCCTATATTGTTTATAATTATGCTGATTAAGATTATAAATAAAACCGCACTGCTGGTGGCTTACCACGGTTTGGTTGTCTTTACTCTGCAGTATAGACTTATATTTTGGGGTAATACTTTTATAAGTATTATTAAGAGAAGTAAATCATGAGCCTGATTGGAGCTCATTCAAAATAAAATTCACAATATCATGCAAGCGGAATTTTCTTAAATACCAACAGTAGACATTGTATATTTATGAATAATGTATTTTTGCCAAAAACAATATGCATCTATATAAATCTGTCGAAAGCCTATGTTGCTCAGATAAACTTCACACATAGCTGCGTGCATCACAAAAGTGTATATTTTTGCAATCACCCAGATTGTACACTAAAATATCTACGCAAATTAAAGACAGTAAAAGCCTCAATGAATTTAAAAAACAGATTCTCACCATTATTGATAGACAAAGTGAAAACTGTTACAGTATTGACATTTAATTTGCCAAGTTGTTGGTCATCTGCCTCGTTGAGCTATGGTTTGCAAGCACCACTGAGAATGAGGTTCTGGGTTCTATTCGTGGATCATGCAAAGTGTTATTCCATCAGGAATTTCTCAGTAGCAGCCACAGAGTATGGATTTGTGCTCAGATAATGACAATAGGCTCGCCCCTGTTACATGAATGTGATGTTATGTATACTTATGTGTCTATTTACATTAACATTTTTACTTACATCGTCAAAACTTTGACATTTGATGCATGTAATTTTAATTTTTAGTGAACCAGATTCTATTGTTATGTTTTTATTTTACGTTTTTGAAGCAATTTAATTTTATGTACCTAATTATAGAAACTTTATGTGTGCTCAATAACATAGATAGTTTCTGAATTTTATATATTATACCACCTACTATTTACTTATGATCACAAAATTAATGAATTTGAATTCCGATGGTATATATCAAAAGTGTCCAATCTCATTTCAGGGTGAAGATATTTGTTGTTCTGCAAGCTCTAATTTTTACCCATTGGAGTAATAAAACAGTTCGTTAAGAATATCAACCACTAATATTAAGTTTCTTATATTTCAAGTGAAACTGGTTTTTTGAACTCCATATCTAACTTCATACAGTACAACACAAACAGCAGCTCAAATCAGAGCTGACATCAGACATATTGTTGATCTATAATTATTATTTTATTATAGTTATCAATTCAACATGCACTACATCCTTAAGGTTATAATACTAAAGCTCTATTATACCTAAAGTAAGGAAGTCATAAGTACCTAGGCGTTTTATTACCAAAGAGTGATATAGTAGGCCTATAATGGTAACCATTGTTACTGCTTGTACTATAAAGGTTTTAACAGAGAATTTTGGTTCTATAAGATTAAATAGAATTTAATTTTTATAGTTTAGCTCTTAGAACACTCACAGGACCATACGAATCATTAAAGTGTTGCATAGTAAAAAAAAAAAAAAAAAAAAATTGGAGCTACTTAGTACTAAAGACGACTTTTATTTATCTATTATGCACTAATAATGCGTCAAAATAAGTTTTGCAGCTCAAGTACTGTAACAGTATCGAAAATACTATTCAAGGATCAATCTGCACTGTACCTTACACAACCACTACGTAACCTTTTAACTTCTTAAAAGTTCTCTCAACGTCGCTATAACGAACAGAACTAGCCCCGTTCTGTAAAAGTCATAACAACTCTTCTAGAGTACTGAATAGGACTCCTGGTGCAGCTGCTACATAACTTAATAGCTCTGTACGTGAGTTTGTGTTACTGCTACGAGACAAGAGGTGATCTAATTCGTTTTCGGTGAAAACATGGCTGCTATTTTTTGCCATGATAGCACATTGGCAACACGGTAGGAGCCAATGTGTACTATAGCAGCCATAGTCGGGACAAGTACTTATTGTATTAATTTAAATTTAATTAAAACATAAAAAAACATGAAGGCGCATTGTCAAATTTAAAATCAGCGTAATGATTTATTTGATACAATTTTTTTTTTCGCAAGTGCAAGTTACGGCAGAGTAACGGTCCATGAAAGTTTCGTGTTTTATCTTTTTACCCGACTGCAAGGGAAGGGTAACGTTTTTTCAAAACAATTGTTACGTTTAGCAACAATGGAAAATGACTAAAGCATATGTTACCGATATTATTTGTTTTCTTGGGGAGCACTCACGACAAGTGTGATAAAACACATCACTGGAATTGTTTACAGTGCAAAATACAAACATGTTTTGGTTGCTTTTATAGTGCAAATTTGCCACCATGAGAGCCTTTATATAATGTTTATACAATAAATCAGGTACAAAAATTGGGGCCTATTTAGGGATTTGTAAACGTTTACATAGTAGTAGTTAGTACACTCTAATACATTATCAGGACTTTTATAGTACCAAATTTCGTTACTTGGGTAATGTTCACAAATTGACTTCCAGAATTATTTGTGTTATTATTAATTAATTATTACTTATTAAATTATTGCAGCAAACTCTAAACATCTACCTATGTCAATAATAATTATTTGAAGATCACCACGAAGTAAAATTGGGAATCAAACGAGCTTACCTGTTAAGCGAAGTCTTGATTCTAATTTTATGAGTGGTGATCTGAAAAATAATTATTACCCACCCACCACTAGCTAACAACCCCAAAGCTGCAATAATTAGTCTACCTAATTCAATGCTAACCTTTCAGGAAATCAAAATGAATGTAGGCATTTGGAACTACTCTGTATAGGAAACAGAGTTTGTTCCTAATGTTATGATCTCTAAAATAAGTGACGTTTCATATGCCAAAACGGGATAGGACGATGCAAATGTTGCAATCTTTAAAAAATATTCATTTTCTTTAATCTAAAATCGCGGTGTTAATACGTCGTAAGGGAATTACTACCTATGTCAATAATAATTATTTTTCAGATCACCACTCATAAAATTAGAATCAAGACTTCGCTTAACAGGTAAGCTCGTTTGATTCCCAATTTTCTTTGAAGACACGCCGCCGCACGTAGGGTGGCCATCTCAAAACTTTGGCAACCAGGACAAGACCCCGGCCCAGAACCCGGACATGTCAACAGATTTTTTAAAACTTAGTCAGAGTAAAAAAACTGCTGAAGATGTTATGGAAAACCTTTTTATTTATTTTCAGATATTAAAATTTAATTTAGTTATCTTATTTAATTTTGAATGTAGGTACCTAACAAAACAAGTCTTATCTTAACAGTTTGTTACAAATTGTTTTATTTTTCAATTGTAATTGTTAAATTTTTAAACCTGGACTACAAATGAAACCCCGCCCGGACACTCCCCGGATGTCCTCTAAGCTAGGACAAATCCGGGGAAACCCGGACGGATGGCATCCCTAGCCGCACGCGCCGAGTCGGTATGCGGCGGCCGCTTTGAAGTCCTCACATCTAACGATAAACGCCTGCTATTTTTTACCAATTCACAAACATGCCTGATGACCAATTTTCAACTTTATTGTAAAAGTTATAAGGGTTAAAAGTGGAATAGGATGTAGATGTCTTTAGAGTTCGATTTATCATTACAATTTTGTGAATAAAATTTTGTTATCGCTATGGCGCGTAGCGCGCGGTAGAAGCGCGTAAGCGGCGAGAAGGTAAGTAGATATTGCAGTACATGTACAATATCCCTTGCTTTGAGATGACTAAATTGCTAAAGATTTTCACTAAGGCGTTAACTGTTTGATTGAATTAATAAAGTTTAGTTTATTTCATTTAAATACCTGCTTCAAAAATTAATTTCAAGACTTCATCTTGGGATGGGTTATGATGAATTTTAATTACAATTATTAATCTTTTGGCAGAATTCAATGATAACATAACATCACCCCTGTAATCCCCGAAGCGTTAGGCAGGGGTGTACTGAATGGTACACCCACCTTTCGCAAGTAATAGTGTCAATGTGAAGTCCCAAATAATTACAAAAATAATTTGTCAAACATTTTAACTTTAACTTCTTCTTAGCGTGTCAATGGGAAATTTTCATTACATAAATTTGGCCCACAATTCAGTTATGCGAACTCCGTTTGCTAATCCAGTCATTAAAAGAAACATTTTAAATTGAATCTGCAAGAAGTTACTTATTAATTTTTTTAAACGGTTTGTTGTGTGTTCTTCGTTAATACACAAACCAACTTGCAGTAGGTATCACAAAAATCAGCAGACCAATCTCATGTGTGTATTATCGCAGAGCAAATAAACCTTTTTTTTTTCATTGTTGCAAATAAATAAATGTCCTACAACCGATCAGCTGAGTCCCACTGCTCCTACAAGGCTGCTCGCATTCGTACTGTGTTCATACGTTGAACTCGAATGACCCGAGGTTACGCGCACAGCGGGCTCAGCTGATACGGCGCGCTTGTGTGCGTGTACGACTTCGCTGCGTGTGTGCGCGCGTTTAATATCCAAGACTATTTTGTAACTTCAAACTCGTAATTTGTTAAGAAAATTAAAAAAAAATGATAATGTTTGTTTGGATGAAAAATTTGTAATATTGCTTGGTATTCGATAGTGTAAAAAAGTAGAAAAAAAAGTTGACACTTTGACCTTCAATATCTCCGGAATCTGTGGTTTCCCAGGTATAGTCTAGAAGCGAAAAAGTATCCTAATGATGGGCAGAATATGAGGTTTTCGTTTGCGTTAAGGGTACTTTTACACCCTTTATAAACAAACGAAAGTGTCAGATACTTCAATGATTGACATTTATAAAAGGCAATGTTTTTTTTTTTTGCTTTGGCACCTAGTAACGTAGTAAGTTCAACGCCATCTACAGAGTTCTTGGAAACTACTTTTTTTTTTTAATACTCAAAAAAGAAACTTCTCATTGTTATTGATTTGATAAAACAAAAAAATACGTATCCAATATTTTTCGATAATCTAACAGACGGACTTATTAGAATCATATTTTTTGTAGTCAGTAAACGTCCCTATTGGAAAAAGGTCAGGCAGTATGATATAATTGAAAAAGTTTGGTATTACTTATTATTATTACCAGCTTGCCTTGAAGGAAATTAAATACAATGGAACCTAAGTGCATGACAGTGTGTCTGTCAGTTCTGTCATTAAAAAAAAGAGTTTCCGAACGAAAGCTTTTCAATCTATTAAAAATTGACAAGCACGTGTTTTTATTTTGACATTAAATTGACAACTGCCATGCTTCTTGCGTTCCATTTAAAACTCGCAAAACTTTAGAGTTTTAGCATAACGTTTGCTTTAGAAAGAAACAACATGATGGTAATACCGTGGAAAAGTAGGGATAGCGAATACTTAAAATGTTTCAATCTATTCCCTTTCTGTTGTCAACAATGCCAATGTCATTATTGAAAGAACTTGGTTAGGTTCGGATACCGTGAACTGCGAATGTATTATTAAAGTTTTAAACATAGTGTAGAGTTAATAATAAGAAGAACCCTATATCTAGTACGATGGCCAAGTTTAAATTGAGTAAGTATTAAAATTGCCAAATACCTGTTTAATGTAAAAGCATGCTCCATGGCGATGGTGTTGATGATAGTTTGAAAACAAAGTCATGCTTTTACTTTACAACTTAATATCCAGCTTAATTGATTATATATGTAGCGTATAGTTCAGCTACCATATTTTGTCAGCAAAATTTATCAACTATAAAAAAAATCACATGAATATTGCTCAACAACAGTAACATAACTTATGATCTGTAGTACCTAATATACCAGGTAATTATTAAATATAATGAAATCTGTATTTTCCAGATGTTTGCTATCATGCCTTTACTGAAAACTGTTTAAGATTCAACTCATAACCTTTATTTTTATGTTTAACCTATCATGGTGATATCTAGCGTTACAGTTTTATTAAAAAAATGATACAATTTGTGTCCTCAGAAAAACCATCTAAGAGACAGCCGGCCCGTCTCCGCTACAAAATAGAAAAGAAAGTAAAAGATCACAACAGAAAATTAAAGAAAGAAGCAAAAAAGAATCCTAAATCAAAGAAAGCTAAGCCCATACAGATTCCTAATGGTTGTCCATTCAAAGATGACATATTAAAAGAAGTGGAAGCTGTCAAAAAGCATAAAGAAGAAGAGAGACAGAAAAAGAGAGAATTAGCTAAGCAAGAGAAACAAAAGAAAAAGGAAGAAAAGAAGAGTAGTAAAATTAGTATGGGCACATTAGTGAGTTATATCTGTAGTTTATTGCTAAGTAACCCACCCTCTCACAGTCCACATAAGGAGGCTTGAGGCTTGAGTATAAGCATTGAAGTATTATATGCTAAATAAGCTGTGTATTAGCAGGGAAAACAAATAATCTATTACTACAGCATTTATTTATCTGTATTGTTTATATTATTATTATTTATTTATATTAGCTTGGGGTCACTGCTTTGAATTTGTTTTAAGGTTGCCTACTTAAAGTTAACTGTAGAATTTATATCAGTGCCCAAAGTTTTCTCAACAGATTTAACAATGCTCCCCAAAACACTGAATTAACTAAATTTCTAATTTCACAATTTACAGGTAGAAAATGCACAAGCTAGAGGCAAAGTCCATGATGCTTTCAAAGGTGATGAACCTACAGACGATGTAGAGTTTGGCAAGGACAGGAAACAGGAGAACTCACTCAAGACTTACTACAAAGAGTTTAAGAAGGTTATATCTGAAGCTGAAGTTATCTTAGAAGTTGTGGATGCCAGAGATCCTTTAGGTATGGATTTTATTTTTGTTATTTCTAAGGAAAAATACTGTTTACCTCATGTGAAGAAAAAGCGCATTAAGTTTAAGCATTTAAACCATACTGCACTTTGTCTTCAAATGAGGTGATAGCTGATTTAAGAAACAGATTCTTAAATCAGCTATCACAGTGATCAGTTTCATGAATATGCAACTGTCGCTTTCATTATGTCACTCATTTATTTTTTAATCTCAATGTAGCACTCTTATGACATTGTGCTTTTTTTTTTTTTTTTTAAACTTTGTCCCACACTAGGAATTTCTCCTGTATATAGGTATTCCCATATACCTATTCACATTCATGCTCAAACCTTTCCTCACGACATTTCCTCTGACATTTTCACCTTTCTGACATCTAAAGCCATCATAGTGGATATTTTTACAAATTTTATGATTTTGCCTTTATTAAACAGGAACACGCTGTTCTCAAGTGGAGGAAGCAGTCCGAGAGTCAGGCAAGCGTCTAGTCCTAGTGCTCAACAAAGCTGACCTTGTACCTCGCACCAACCTGGAGGCTTGGCTCAAGTACTTGCGTCGGGCAGCCCCTGTGGTACCCTTCAAGGCTTCAACACAAGACCAGCAGCATAATCTTGGAACGAGGAAGATGAAACATATTGTAAAGGATAAGCAGATGAAAAGTTAGTATCATACTTTATTATGCGGAGTTTTTAATATGAATGTCGCTGCGGGTTGTTCGCGGGCTGCGGGTTGTTCGCAAGAGATACCGTGGCACGACATGATGGGCTAAGAAGGAACATGGGTGGTTTTTAGTCAGTACAAGTCTGACACTCCCTTTCGCTCTGCCTAAGAGCGTGAGGGGTTATTTGATGATTTTCCACCCATAATTACATAATTACATAATAATTACAATCCTGCTAGTGTCAGCTCGGCAGTTAGTCACAAATAGACATACACAATATCATCGCACACATTCACAGACACCCACACCACACAAACACCCGCTCACATACACGCACACACAATACATTTAGAGTCACTCTTGGCCACCTTACCTTGTTTAACTTTTTTGTGTACTTCGTAATTGGCGTATTGTTTTTGTAATCATTTTAAGTTATTTTACATATCTCTTGCTCTGTAAGTACACCCTTACACCCCTGAATGCCGGGGTGTATGACTATCATTACAGCATAGGTTTTGGAATTTGAAAAAAGAACTGTCATACTCATACTGCACGAAGAATATTTTTAAAAAGTTAATTTTTTTTTTCTCGGTATCGATTAATTACTCGAATCGGAATCTAGACAATTTATTTAAAGATTTTATTTTAAATATGGAACTATTTGTTTCCACATCGTATGTTAGATGGAATCGATTTAAAAATCAAACTGGCCAGCAAGATTTGACGCGCTTGCGTGCGTGAAAAAAAAAAGGCAGTCTACTAGTAGGCGCGAAAGCATCGCGAAAATAATTAATTTTCTTGTTTGAGTTCTTTTTCAAAAGTTTTAAACATGTCTAGTAGTACCAGTCAACTGCCGCCATTTACGATGCAAGAACCTCAAGTCACTCAAACTCAAGTCTTATCATCACAAACTCATATTCAAACTATAAATATACCTAAAAAGAACGTGACCATATCTCTTACAAATTGTAATAATTTTACTATTAATTTTGATTAAATACACATTTTTTTCTTCTTAATAAATGTTCATTGAAACCTGCTGTCTTGTTGTTTACTTACCTCACAATCGATATGTAAAGCAGAGTATTTATCTCGGGCGTAAGCATCAATTGCATACTCGGGTTAATTAGCGCCTTCGCTTCGCTCAGGCGCCAAAAACCTCGTATGCAATTGATGTCATACAGCCCTTGGTTAATAATCTACTATTACTGTAAGCTGTGAAGCTACCTTTCATAAATAAATAAACTCTTTGTATAATACTCATTTACCCTGATTCTCTATCCCCAGGCTCAGCATGCGTAGGCGCAGAGCTACTGATGGGCCTCCTAGCCATCTACTGCCGCAACAAGGGCATCAAGACGTCCATCACGGTGGGAGTGGTCGGGCTGCCCAACGTCGGCAAGAGCTCCATCATCAACAGCTTGAACAGGTCTAAGGCGTGCAATGTTGGGAGTACTCCTGGGGTTACTAAGTGAGTACTATTTGTTAATGCAGGAGCTAAGTTACTGTAGTTTAAGTTTTATTATTACAAAAGTTATGTAGGTATAAAGAACAGGATATAAAGTCATTCATCTATTAAGTCCCATTGAAAAGGAAAATCCTGCAACCATAATTATGAATGGGTATAATTTAGACGGCCACCAAAAATATTTTTAAGACTCTAAGCCTAGGCACCAAATAAAATTTTTGGTTCCTAAAATGGATCAACGGTCACCAAATTCTATCCAACTCAAAGATTAATATTACTACCAATTTTTAGGGGCGGCACGGGCACCGGGCCGTAGGCCGACGAAGGAGGCCGGCGGAGGCCCGCCACTTCGGGGACAGAAGATATTAGTGTTATTTAATATGCGAGCGAAGCGAGCGCGCGTTGAAAAAGCTTTTGCTTTAGGCGACGTACGTTCGACGTATTTGGTGACCATTAATCCATTTTGGTAACCGTTTAGAATTTTTTTGGTTGCGAAATAGGTACTTTTTTGGGCGGTGTTTAAACACAAGCCATTATGAATACAAGGTATTACAGAAAAAGCGCAATACCTCTTAGCTTTCATAAGTGGTTACTCATATCTTCAAATTGGGCAACATACGAAATATGTGTTGTTTCTTCTTACTTAATGCGTCAGCTGACACTATGTTGATTCTCGTTACGTCAACTCGTGATTTTTCTTGGTTTTGACGCAAAGTATCATTTTTTTAAACCGTGTTGTGTTCCTCTATGCTCCATGGTTTCTGAAAGGCCATTAAAGTCTGTCCTGAACATTTAACACAACCTAATAATCCACTAAACCATCTTCCAACAATTCCAGACAAATGCAAACAGTCCAGCTGGACTCCAAGATCAAGATCCTGGACAGTCCCGGCATAGTGTTCCACTCTGGGTCAGAGAGCGATTCCACCGTGGCGCTAAAGAACGCCGTGCGAGTGGGCAGCTTGAAGGACCCCGTCACTCCGGCGGCAGCCATATTGCAGAGAGCCAACAAACAGACGCTCACCGAGCTTTATAGTATACCGGAATTTAATACGCCACAGGTATGTTGGTCTGCGTCAGTAATCCCCAAAATGTTAAGCAGAGGTATACAGTTACTACTCACTAGCCCAAATGTATACGCAGCAAATTTACTTTAACGCAAGACCTATTTCGTAATAGTATGAGTTCGAAAATTTTAAGTCCTTAAGAACATTAGATAACAATCAATACAGTTGAAGAAAATCGCTTTTGGAAGTTCTGCGTGTAAGTATACATATTAGTGCTCGTGACTGTACCTTATAGTAACGTTTTTTTTTTTTTGGGCGGGTCGAAAATCATCAAATAACCCCTCAGAACGAAAGGGAGTGTCAGACTTCTACTGACTAAAAACCACCCATGTTCCTTCTTAGCCCTTCATGTCGAGGCCGCGGTATCTCTTGCGAACAACCCGCAGCCCCGACGGGCGTCGGCCCTTGCGGGCCCTTTCCATTGCTGACATCTCTTTGAGGCGCGCGTGGAACACGAACGCGCCGTCGACACGGCCTGTCGTCGTCATAAGACGGACTGACGGCGAGCTAGCCCATCACTCACCGTCCACAGGCCCGCGTCTACGGTGGCCGGAAGCCATCACGTGGCCCCCGACGCCCGGAGCGCCTCCTGCGGCAGCTGGGACGAGAGGTTCTCTCCCTCTCACGTTCCGCCACCTCCTTCGCTAACATCTGCACTGCTTCGCAGAAGGAGGCGACGGCGTTCCATTCCTCCTCGCCCACCTTATAGTCCCCTTACATGTCACCACTTATGTGTATGTAATAGGGGAAGAGCGTATTGCCATCAATCCGGCGAGCATTCGGGTTCCATGGACACGGCTGCCAATGAGATATTTTTAATGGAAACGCCCAATAACACTGCCCGACCTGCGAATTGAACTCAGGCCCTCATACTCAGTAGTAGCGCTTTTGACCGCTAGACCAACGAGTTTGAATGACAGACACATCACTCTGGCAGCGGGCGTCCTGCAAAGAGCCAACAGGCACACGCTCACCGAGCTCTATTTTATACCGGACTTTGACACCCCACATGTAACTTATTATTTACTAGCTGATGCCCGCGGCTTTACCCGCGTGGATGTCGGACAAATTGTATACAAATCCTTCCTCTTGAATCACTCTATCTATTAAAAAAAACCGCTTCATAATCCGTTGTGTAGTTTTAAAGATTTAAGCATACATAGGGACGGACAGACAGCGACAGCGATTTTGTTTTATACTATGTAGTGAAGACAAGTAATAAAAAAACACTTGTGAAAAAGTTGTAACTTCCAACATCTCCATAACTAGAAGGTTCTCAGGGTACAAAACAAAACAAAATCGTAATGATGAAGTGGACTAGTGACTTTCGGATTCGTGAAGAGGTTTTTTACACCTTTTATTATGTTTGACAGTGAAAACTATGCTATGCTTAGGTTTGCCAGGTTTAAGGCCTAACTAAATGACTATTACAAAAACCCTACCACTACACATAAACTAAACTGTCTTTACCTGACTGTGTTAGCCTAAAAAGTAATGTTATTTATTGAGGGATGATTATATCGATATCTTATTAAAACATTATATTTGTTTGTTTCAGGAATTCTTCGCGCACTTGGCATCTCGTATGGGTAGGTTCAAGAAAGGCGGTGTACCAGATCAGGAATCTGCTGCCAGGATACTACTCAACGATTGGAATACCGGCAAGGTATGTACGACGTACCTACCTAAGTAAAGAATTTGTGGCGACAGCGACATCTATCGCAACACATGCGAACTAATTTGGCAAATCCTACATCGCGCTATCAACTTTATCCGCGACATTAGCTCATATAGAAAATCCCGAATTACATATGTCGGGCAGTTAGCCCATCAGACACAACACCCGTCTGGTGGGAGGACCATCCCTTTTTTATGGGGGATGAGGAACTTTACACCCTGTTCCTCATACCCCCAAAACTCCATGGTGTACCAACTGTTGGTCAAATAAAATTTATGTTTTAAATTGCTTTCCCGACTATTTTCCATGTAATCAGAAGCCATTCTTTATCAGCTGACTGATTCAAAAACTAACGACTTATTGATTGCTGCAATGCAACAGGATCTATAGGTGCGTAGCCAAAATCGGAATTAGTGCTACCATCTTGTTTCTTCAAGAGTAGCTCGTGGCTAGATAATTACAGCCGCTCGGATCAATCTTCAGGTTAAGCCGCGGTTGCCTAGGTTGGTCTGTGGATGGTTGACCAGCCATTATATACCGAGCTTCCTCTGTGCCTCGGATACGCGTTAACCCGTTGATCCCGGCTACCATTTGTAGATTTTTGACAGTCGTCACAGCTAGTCAGTTACCCGAAAGTCTGACAACTGCTATTCAGCTGCATCCGGTTAGACTGGAAGCCGACGCCTACATAGGTGGGAAAGGCTAGGCAGATGATTAAATTTATGATCTTTTTTTTTCCGGGTGGAAAAGCATCACATAACCCCTCCCGCTCTTGGGCAGAGCGAAAGGGAGTGTCAGACTTCTACTGACTAAAAACCACCCATGTTCCTTCTTAGCCCTTCATGTCGAGGCTGTGGTATCTCTTGCGAACAACCCGCAGCCCCGACGGGATTAAATATGATCTTGGTTTTTCATTCCAATTAATACAAATATTTTTAACAATAGCGTCTCATCGGCATCATTCAGGCGCTTTAAGATTCTTGTAGCAATCTGCCTCGATTATTCCAGAATTACATCGACACCATTCCACGGTAGTCACAACAAATTAGCAAGTCCCTCCATCTGTCTCCTTCTAGCACTTTTCAAAATAGCTTTGTCTCTTTCTATCACCAGGTGAGATACTTCACCCTACCACCGGAAACTCCCGATTCAGAAATACACATTGACGCGAAGATTGTATCAACAATAGCAGCCGAATTCGACATCAACTCATTCGAAGCTATGGAGACCGAAGCTATCAACGAACTTGCTTCCCACGACACAGGAGTCGAAGGGATTAAGGTATAGTAGACCTTATTGTTTTGCTTTTAAAGGTGTACTTTGTATGGTGCGAACCTCACACGATAGAATAGTCGAAGGATTTAAGGCAAAGTCAATCTAATTGCTGGAGTGAATTAAATTTGTGGATAAGAAAGTGGTCCTGTTGGTTTGGAGATATCATTGCGGTTCAAAGGAGTATGCATTGCTTTTAGAGACAGGCTTAAAGATTGAGGTTGTTTAGATTAATCCCAATAGTGACCATGACGAACTTGTGAATACGACTAAAGGAAATACCAGATAAAACGATGAAATTGTCCCTGAAATTTTATTATAGATTACCTGGGTAGACCTTTGATCGCGTGAAATTATTTTAGTTAACTACATATTTCAAGGGTTTTAATTTTTGTGCATGGTACCCTAATTGTTTTTTTAAATGAAAGTAGCTTTAACTACTTCTTATTGTCCAGTTTAGCCGTTTCGGAGATTAGCCGGAACAAATTACCCAGACAGACAGGAATTAGAAAGACAAAAAAAAATTGTGGTTACAAGTAGGTACAATCCGTACATATCGTATGCATTCAGTAAAATGATCTTATTTTGATATAACAGATACTTCAATTTTATTTATTTGTAAAGATGAACCCCGATGATACCTAGAATGTCTCTATTTTTTATTATTATTAGCCTATGTTGTCCCACTGCTGAGCAAAGGCCTCCCTCTATTCCTTCCAACGGTCACGATTCTGTGCAACGTCTCTCCTAGAATGTCCTAGAATGTCTTAACCAATATAAATGTCTACAATTCAGATCTCACTTTAAAAACCCTAGGTTCTTTTTTATATGAGCCTACTCTTCTCTGAGGACAGAAATGAGGTCGACGATGAAACGAGCTAACCCAGAAGAAGTCAATTAACACACGACTAAGATTCATTCTATTATTAACTAAAGCATAACATCAAAAACTTCCGCCCACAGATATCAAGCACAGGTCCAGTAAAGGCAGCTTTAGAAAGTGACATGCAAGTAGACGAAGAAGATTCAAGTCTTCTCCCCAAATCAGTAAACATACGAGGAAACAAACCGGACAAAGGCGCCAAAGCTGCAGGAGAAAAAACTAAATCCGACCCAGAAATGCTCATCGAAGGAAACACGAAGCTAAATAAACTAAGGAAACAACAGTTTAAGAAAGACAAGAAGAAGAAGGCGAAAAATGAGAAGCAAGCCGTCAATCTAGCTGATGTGCTAGAAAATGTGACTATTACTAGTTATAAGAAGAAAGATGACTATGATTTTAAGGAGGACTTTTCGCTTTAAGTTGGTTTTGTTCGGTTGGCACGTGATATACTAGGTTCTTTTTTTAAATCGTGAATACAAACAAACTTTTACGATGATTTTGAACACGTAATAAATCACGGGTTTTTGAAAAATAATTTACTTAACTCGACTGGAGGGTATTTTCAAGGATATTTAATGGTATAAAGGTAGATAAAAGAACAATTAGCATATGATTTTCGCAAAAAACAAAAGCAATTTTATGTAACTGAAGAGAAACTTGTATTTCGCGAGCCAATCGAGACCTTACACCCGTAAAGCCACGTCATATTTTTGATATAAAATAAATTATCCAATACTGTATGTAGTACATGTGGTACTATCCTATTTGTCAAGCTGTTTTTCAAGGACTTTAGTAAAGTGCATAACTATTGTCATTGTAATAAGTCCTATATTGCCTTGAAACGGTATTTACTCAAGTATTTTCCATGGTTATCTGTAAACCTGTTGGGTAATTAAAGACGTTTACGTGTAAATTCTTGTTTTAATATATTTTTGGAGTTATCTAACTAATTTACAACTGATTAGTATGCAATTCAGGAGATAGTAATATAGAAAACAGTGGTCCTAATGATTAAAACGCAAAGCTAAAAGGAACTTTAAATTCACTATCACTCTTGCCAACAATACAGACAAAAAATACATGATAATAGGGTAGTTGACAAATACATCTAATTCAAAAACATCTAAGTAGCAGATTTCCAAAAAATATTGGACATATAATTTCCTTTTTCACGTAAACCAATGAAGACGATAAAGTGCTTTGAAAACTCGCGTGACGTCGTATTGTAAGACATTAGTATGACATTTTTTACCGGCGAGTGACATCACTAGCCCCCACTCAAATCTTTGACGCATTTTATCTTCGTCAATTTTTATTGATTTGATAAAACAAAAAAAAAACATCCCTATTGGTAAACAAATTATTTTGTGGATGAAGTTCACCTACAGTTGCAATATTGTAGCAAAAAAAGGTGGCATTCTCGTGAGGAGCTCGTGGCTAAATACCAGCTCGCCCGCTCTGGGTCGATCTTCAGGTTTGACTTGGTTGGTTCGTGGACAGATCCACGGACCAATCTAGCGCGGTTTACCACCCATTACAAACTCAGTTTCAGAGCAGATCTCTGACAGTTGTTGCACTTTGCAGGTAGTTAGTGGCTTGAAAGTCTGACAACCAGTCTTACCAAGGGGTATCGCATGACCCAATACTAACCGAGTTGTCGAGCTCACATAGGCAGTCGCTAAACGTAAATTAATATTGATATTCAGCTGCATTCTGTTCGACTGGAAGCCGACCCCAACACAGGGAAAGGCTAGGCAGATGACAGATGATTGCATGAGGCGTTTCTGTTTTTTTCGGAGGGTGGGAAATCATCAAATGACTCCTGCTCTGGGCAGAGCGGTAGGGATTGTCAGACTTCTACTGACTAAAAACCACCCATGTTCCTTCTTAGCCCTTTGTGTCGAGGCCGCGGTATCTCCTTCACACAACCCGCAGCCCCGACGGGCGAATGTTGCATGAGGTGGAGGCATTCTGTAGTTTCTGGTAGAGGTTCGACTAGCCCATTCTCTAACCAGGAAATAGGTAAAAGAAGTGTAGGTACCTAACAGTACATGTACCTACTATTACCCACTTTTCGCCAGTTGTGTTTAAGTCTCGTGTAAAAGGGGGCGTGCCTAATTGTTATCAACCTGGCACAAATCCAGACTCCGTGGGTACATACTAATCTGTGGTACTACGAAGATATTCCTGACTGAAAATCTCAATAGCACTTTGCCCGACCCGGGAATCGACACCACTAGGCCAACGAGATGTCTAATATTAAAAAATGTTCAACGAAAACAGTACAAATATTGCAGTGATAATTATAATATCTCCTCTACATGAAATTCGTGACAATACCTACCACTTACCTACTCGTGAAACTGTCTCTAACCATACAAATAAAAACTATAAATTCATTGGAACACGTCAGTCAACTACCCACTATCTCTGTCTACCATTGAAATTATCAACGGCATGCGTGACGGTAAAACTATAATAATGAACGAGTTATTTACTTTATTATCAGCACATTTTATAAACGAAATTAATATGTGCTGGCGTGGCTCTGTTCTGTTACTACCTAAACGATAGGGGAATATATTTTTCACCTCAGCACCTCAAACAAGCAGGTTTTGCTGTTTACAGACAGTGAGCAAAATTCGATTTTGCTGCGAGCGTGAGACAAAGTAACTTTTTAATTATTTTTTTTAATACCGAGAACTGTGCAGGTCTACTCACAAAATTAGAAAGATTTCAACTTTGTTTTGTTCTGTCACTTTCACTTCGATACGAAAAAAGCGAGAGATAAAAACAAGTCGATACGAAATTTGATTTTCAAATTCCATATTTAATAGGCCTAAAAAAGAAACAAACAATAAAACGTTCGGATACCGATATTGTAAATCGATAACCGTAATATTGTAAATCACGTGATGAAATGAAAAATTGTTATATTTCGAATAATCGAATTATATTTTTTATATTTAAATCAAGATGAAGAATGTTGAAGAAAAAAATACGAAGTTTATCATGTACGTATCTACTTATTTATTTATGGTTTTAACAATTTTTAATATTGAGACAGAATACCGCGAGTGTAGTTTCAGAACGAATTAAAAAAAAAAACAGCGGTATTGAAATTTTTATTGTTTTAGTCTCTGATGCTAGCTACAAAGTACAATACAATTTGGATAATAAAGTAATAATAATAAATAAATATGAGTGAGTCCAGTGACGACGTCTGCTATTTAACACCCGAAGAATTGAAGAATAATAATTGTAAAAAATGCAGAATTAAGTTTCCTGTCTGAAAAAACTCGCGAAAAATATCTGAAAGCATACCATGTCTTCAATGAATGGAGACATACAAAGGGCGCAAGCAGTTTTTCGGGGACGGAGTTGCTATCATATTATTTTTTAGATTTATCACAGACGAGGCGATCATCTACAATGTGGAGTATTTACTCAATGTTGAAAGCTACTTTAAAAACAAAACATAACGTGCATATTGAAACATACGCAAAACTCGTATCTTTTCTAAAAAGAATGTCAGTTGGGATAAGGCTAATTTTATTGAATTGGTACCTCTACCTACAATGTTAATTATTTTGATTCACAATAAATAGTTATTTCAATCTATTCCTGTTTATTATTTTATCTCCTAAAGTGTTCTCGCTGCTGAAGTGAAAAGTAATGTGTGTTACACGAGAGCAAAGTTTTTTTGCATCTCGTGCCTTTGAATCCCTCGCCACACTCAGGATTCAACTTTAGAATCACTCGCTACGCTCGTGATTCAACTATAGAATCCTTCGCTTACTCGGGATTCAAAATCAACACTCGCAGCAAAAACCCACTTTGCTCTCTTGTTGCACAAATAACTATTGCATAATATTTAGAAATAATTATCCTTTGTTTGTGGACCCTGGCACAGCCAGAAGGAGACGCGGTAGACTTTGCAGGAGATGGTGGGACGAACTGAACAGAACCAGCAATCAGTACCTAGTCCACACTCCACATTGACCCCGGATCGAAAGATTTGGAAGTGATGGGGCCTTTGCCCTGCAGTAGGATGGCATAGATAGGCTAACAGTACTATTATTTTATGTAAAGCAGAAAACAAAATAGGCCGGAAATATTAAAAACTTCCTTCTTCCTCAGATAATTCTTATTACTCCTCAACTATTACTCATCCAATCACCTAATTTTGTTTAGAAAACTAAGTAGATTATTATGTATTATGTACCATTATTACGAGGCAAAAGGAGTATGTAAGGATCGTAACAGGTGGCGTTCAGTGGTTTCTGCCTGGGCCATGGGAAAAGGGCGTGAGTTTATGTAGGTTACATACCATGTCCTCTATGTAGGTGCCATTATTACTGCCTCGTCATACTAATGGTCGTAAGAGCGACTGCCTGTACCTAGGTTCGATATAGGCGAAGCTTTCAATATTGGGTTTTGCATCAGGATTCTCGGCAGCAGCCCGGAGTAGCCAGGAACAGAGAGGCCAAACTAGCTAAAAAAATAATACTTACATCCTATTATTGCTTACTCTTCAAAGGAAAACAGGCAAGATGTTTGATTAAGACAATTCTGTGAATCACGAACAGGCTATACCTTCAACCTTCATGTTATACGCATTTTCAGGTACGAACAATAGCTTACGTCACAGCTCAGAGATATTTTCCACTTGTCCGTATAAATACCGGAAACAGCAATAATGTAGGTAAGTAAGTACAATTGTCGCGCGTTGTCTTATCAGATATAGAATGCAGTCATCCAGAAAATTCGTGGGGACTGGCTGGTAAGAAAACCATCACGGTTGTACATGGGTCGTTTATAACACAACTTCATCACGCCTGTAATCCCCGAAGACTTATATAGGCATGGGTGTACCTAATTTTACACAAGTTCTGCTAAACTGCACAGCTATGTACCTAAATATGGGGTTCATAAATAATCATAACATCCTATTTGGTAAATTTGTTGACAAAAAGACGATCTCTTTGAACTGGGATTGTCCAATGATATTGTGATGAATAATGTGGGAATATCCCAACATCCAGCATGAACGTGAAAAAATAATAAACAAATAATTCCCCTATAGTTAGGTACATAGTTCTTTCCTTATCGAGGTTATCACAAGCGAAAAGGTTATCAAAATCGTATCAGGACTATAACTGAGGCTATATCCATTTTTCTAAATTCTATTATATTTTTCTTTTCAGGAAATAAAAAAAACGTTAACATGACTGCCTATGTACCTAGTCCTTTTTTTTAATTTGGAATGGGCTTTCTCTGGTTGACGATGGAACGAGCTTATTTGTTAATAATTAAATTGAGAAAATCGCAATTTAAAAAGGGTGGTGGATGTGGAGGGGTGGCGCAGTGTTGTTACCCAATAGGGATGTTTCCTGAAAAAAAAAAATCGGTTTAGATTGTCAGATAAGTAGATCGAAAAATATTGGATACTTACGTGTTTTTGATTTTATCAAATTAATAAAAATTGACGAAGATAAAATGAGTGGGGGCTTGTGACGTCACTTCCGGGTAAAAATGTACTGAAATGTGAATGTGACGAGTTTTCGAAACAAAAAGAAAAAATAGACATCCAATATTTTTCGATTAGTCTAACTGACGGACTAAACAGAATTTTAATTTTTTTGTCAGGAAACTGGACTAGGAATAGGGAAACGTCCCTATTGCGAAAGAGCCTAAAAGCAGGGATAAGGGCTTAAAGGATCTCAAGTTGTCCCGTCGGGGCTGCGGGTTGTTCGCAAGAGATACTGCGGCCTCGGCGCAAGGGCTAAGAAGGAATAATACAGAATATGGGTGGTTTTTAGTCAGTAGTAGTCTGACACTCCCTTTCGCTCTGCCCAAGGGCGGGAGGGGTTCTTTGATGATTTTCCACCCGCCAAAAAAAAAAAAGATCTCAAGTTATTGATACAGTCTCCTATAGGTAGGTATACTTATAAAAGATCAAATAATAATAATAATAATAATTTAATTTTTTTATAATAATAATAATTTATTTTTTTCTCCCACAAAGTACAATTACAATATAAAGGTGTTATAAATATTGGAGGTACCAAGGTTTGTGGGAGTCAGGAATCCAAACTAGGATACCCTGTGCTATGGAATCCTGGCCCCCCACGCCGAGATTTTAATTTTCACAATTGTAAAACGTAGGACATGACAAAAAAACAAGTTTCAATTAAACAAAAACAAAATAAAATATGTTTGTGTTTGTTAAGTAGTGTGTGTGATATAGAAGGTGTTGTGTGTGTAGTGTGGTGTGGTGTTGTGTGTGGTGTGATGTTGTGTGTGTGGTGTGGTGTGGTGTTGTGTGGTGTTGTGTGTGTGCGTGAAGGGTTGTAAAAAACGCTAGACTACGATAAGATGGTAAGTATATTTTCCGTTTCTTCATAATCAAGTCCTAGAAGCCACTGTGTGAGCTTCTTTTTACAGTCTACCCTGGACAGATTAACAATTGAAAGAATTTTGTTAATTTTGTTATAAAGTGTGCTTGCTCTGCAATTGTAGAATTTTTGTGCAAAAGATGTTCTTACTGGAGTTGTTTCACAGACTTCATAGTGTCGTCTAGAATTAACCTTTTGTTTAACAGTAGATAAGTCTATAGTGGAATGTTTTCTTAAAACTGTTTGTAGTACATAAAGCTGTCTAATTGTCAATACATTTGCATCCCTGTAAAGGGTTTTTGTGGCGTATAAACGTGGTTTGAAGAGAGCAACTTTTAGGAGAAGTCGTTGAGCTCTTTCAACGGTGAGCATATTTGTTTTGTACGAGCCGCCCCAAGTAGAAATACCATACGATAGGATTGATTGGCAAAGGGATTCATACACAGCTTTAACCAGTTTCCAGTCCGCGACATGCCTCAGATTTTTAAAAATATGAACGAGTTTTCTTGTTCTCTGGACCAGATGAGAGATATGGTGTTTGAAGGTTAAGTTTTTATCGATTATAATGCCTAGGTATTTCATTGATTCTGCCTTTGATATCGTTGGGCATATAGTACAGTTTGTGGTTACAGAATTACATGTGTGTGCATATAGGTTGAAATCATGAGCATAGGATGCTACATTATGGATTGAAAACTCTATATATTTTGTTTTGTTGGCATTTAAGGTCAGTTTGTTGAGAGCAAGCCAACGAGTTACCATATTAAAGCCTTCTTGAGCCGCAACAAGAGTTTCGTCCCATGAGTTACCGTAAAACGTTAAGGTAGTATCGTCGGCATAAGACATGACATGACAGTTTCTGATGTTTAGCTGGCAAAGCTCATTTATATAGCAAAGAAAGAGAGGGGGGCCTAAGATACTGCCTTGTGGGATTCCAATATTTACCGGTCTTTCTTCGCTCAGCGTATTGCCTATCCGAACTGACTGATGTCGATCTTCTAAATAATTCTGGAATAGTTTTAGTTGTGAGTTCCTTATTCCCATATGTTCTAGTTTGGATATTAAAATACGTGGACACACAGTATCAAAAGCCTTCTGAAGGTCCAGAAAGATGGTCAAGCATTTTTTTTTATTATCTAGTTTATTAACAATAAGTTCAGTGAAAGTGTGAATACAGTCCGTTGTGGATTTCCCTTTTCTGAAACCATACTGGTTAGGTGATAAAATATTTTTGTCTTCTAAGAATTTTACAAACCTGCCATTAATAATTCTTTCAAATACCTTTGACAAAGAGGTGAGCAGAGAAATTGGACGATAGTTTGCCTCTTCCGTCTTGCTACCGCTCTTAAAAATAGGAATAACAATTGATTTTTTGAGGGATTCTGGAAAAATGCCTTCTGCTAAACATCTATTCAGGATATACGTAAGGGGAGGGACTATATAGTTTTTTAAGTTCTTTAGTATTGTTGACATTATATTGTCCCACCCTGCTCCACAATCCGAGCGAAGGTTGCTGATGGCTCCTTCTACTTCTTCTTCAGATGCCTCTAATAGCACAAAAGAGTTACAAGAAGGCTTTACGTTTGTCGCATTTGTTGGGAGTGGAGACAGACCAGTTGGAATTTTACTTTTCAGCTCCATGCCGATGTTTGCAAAATAAGAGTTTACTGCGTTTACTGAGTCTCGTGGGGATGTTTTAATATGCAAAAGTTCCAACGGTGGTAGGTTTGAGGTTTTCAGATTAGTAATAGTTTTAATAGCAGACCACAGCTTTTTGTTATTACTTCCCGCCGAATCAAGCAAGTTCTTGTCATATTGTCTTTTACATTTTTTTATTATGTCATTACAAAAATTTCTATATCTTTTGTAGGATATTTTTAAGACATTATTGTCCGGGTTGTGTTTTAGTTTGTAATGCATTCTGTCTCTTGTTCTTATGCACCTTAGGAGGCCAGGAGTAATCCAAGGTTTTATTGTTATTTTATTTCTAGGTATTTTAATTTTTATTGTATTATTTATTACGATTTTTTGTAAATTCTGAATTAAATTGTTCATAAGGTCATTAGGATTTATTTTATTATTGTATATATTATTAAAATCAATATTTTTGCAGTCATTGTTCAGATTGTCATAGTTAATTTTATTCAAAAATTTTTCTTTGAGTTTTTGTCCACTTAAGCGCAAACAGAAAAGGGTAGCCTCGTGGTCAGTAATAGCAGATTCAAGAATAAATGTAAATGAAGATGCTTTTGTTTTAATTATCACATGGTCCAGACAGCTAGATCCTCTTGTTTGTTCATAATGAGCAGGTATCATACCAAAGAAAGAAAGCAAGTCGAGATAGCTCGATGAAGTTACATTTGAATCTCTGATATTTATATTTATATCACCCATCAAAATTACATTTGTGAAACCGGATAGTTTTGATAACAGATCCTGTAATGTGCGTAAAAAATTATCCAATGTGTGAAAACTAGGAGGTCTGTATATTGCAACTATGGCGGTTTTTTTATTAATCTTAATAAGAAGGCAGTTCGCTTCCAAGATATCTGGTTCCTCTATATCAAAGTTAATGTCGTTATTTATATAAACGACTACACCGTCGTTTTGGTTATAGTTTTGTATAGATGAATAACTAGAGTAGCCTGGTATAAGTGGTAAGTTAGTAACGGATGAAAGCCAACATTCCGACAGAATTAAAATGTCACAGTTTAATTGTATTCGCTTTAGTAAAGTGTTTAGGCTGAGATAGTTTTTGTTAATGCTTCTAATATTTTGTTGCAAAATTTTTAAAAATGAGTTTGGGTTTGTTAAGGTGGCTTTACAAGCTTCAGGTTCACAGTTGTACAATTCCGTCAGAACTAAATTGTCTAAATTGCTTATATTGTTTAGATCAGCGAATGTTGTTTTATAAAAACATTTTGGTGTATGGGTTTGTGACTGCGGAGTGATTGTATGTTGAGCGTTTTCCTGTTTGGGTGTGTGTGACCAATGGTAATGTTGAGATTCTTACGAGTGTTAATGTATAATTGTGTTATAATTAAATGTGACTGAAAGTATTTAGGTGTGAAATGTTTATAATCGTGTGGAAATGTGTGTGAGTAGATACAAATTGTGTGCAAAAAATTAAGTACAACATGCAAAAAACAAAATGATAAAGCTATTAAATTACAACGCGGATTATATAGTCATTCTTTCTGTACCAGTTTCTCAAGATCGGCTTCAGATTTAATTATTATTGGCCTTTCTGGTTCCGTTTTTCGCAGGAAAACTCTACCAGCGGAGGTCCAACAGTACGTATAGTTTCGTTCTTTTGCGAATTTTCTAGCTAAGAAGAAGAGATGCTGGGTCTGCGGAGGCAAGAAGTCGGACACGTAGATTGATGTGGCAGGGCCGTCCATATTTAGGTGCACTGAGCTAAGCTTATTTTGCTTATGGTTTGAGTTGAAAAGTCTCGCCTTCTTGATTATGGACTCTTTAGCAGCGGTGCTAGCTAAATCGACAACAATTTTTGTTGGTTTATCCTTTTTACCAATGCTGTAGACCTCTTTTATTTCCGATCTTTGGAGAGGAGCGCCGATAGCACTGGCTGTCCTTAACACAATCAAACTTAGCTCTTCTTCACTTTCTTTTAAAGATAAAGGAATATTTTTAATTTCCAACTTTTTGGTGTATAGCATCCGCTCTAAGTTGTCAACTCTCTCCTCAAGCTGGTGAATATACTTGCGATCTGTTTTCTTTTCAGATTCTAACAGATCCAGTCTGCTCCTCATCTCCTCATATTGGTTCGATACAAAGGCGATTGAATCTTTAATTTCGGCGTTTTGTTTTAACAGCTCCGTCCGTAAAAGAACGATTCCTTAAGTAGAGGATTTAACCCAGGTACTTTTTGGCTATTGCTCGCGAATTCGCGATAGACCATTACAATTCAAACACATATCTAGTACCTACATACATAAACTCACGCTTTTATAACCATGGGGTATGCAGAAACCACAGAACGCCACCTCCTACGATCCTTAATACTCCTTCTGCCTTGTCCACGTTGTTGTTCATACGTAATTAAAATAATCTTTCGATTTTGTTGAGAAGCATCTATGCGATAAGATCTTGTATCAGAATGCGATACTATATTGACCTAAAATCGATGATGGTCTAAATAATTTAATTAAATAGGAAGTTGTATTCTCTAGAAAACAGCAGCTTTATGTGAATATTAACCAATAATGCTGTTTCTGGCTTTGTAGATAAAGGTACGGTCAGATTGCGAACCAGCTGCGGACACGGCCACCCGGACAGGGACACTGACAGATACTTCAGGACCTAGGTACCTAATCTGATATATATATGTGTGAAGCCGCATCAGTAATTTCGGTAAATTGACGGATCGGCGCAGCATGTCTTCTTTTATTACTCGGATCTTCATCTTGAAATTAACAGTCACTTCGACACTTCCTGTTTGCCACCCATATCATACTTCCATCCTTCACAAAGTCCATCAGGTATCAATCGTTTGTAGGACTTATTAGTAGGACTGATTATAAATGGGTACTTACTAATGACCGGTCCAAATCGATCTGGTGGCATGACCTTCAGATCTTGTCGCTATACGATATTCTGTTTGATAAGCCTTTCAAGGTTTCCGTCTAATTGCATAAACCGAGGTCTCGGTAGTTTGGACTGAGCCAAGTAGGCAGCAGGTAAGTACTTGGGTACCTACTTACTTACCTGCCTACTGTGGGTAGCCTACATAACTAGATACCTATAGTTCAACACATTTGTTAAAACAGCATTAAATTAACAATAACGAAGGCCATTGAAAACTTTTATTGACATACATTATGAGTAAGTACATAATAAATGTATAAAAATAATATGAACATACAACACAAATTACAACTAATGTGAAGAGACCACGACGCTGTTATTCCACGTCGTACTAGACGAGTACCTCTCTTTCCAACCAACGATGTTGCCTATTTGCATCCCTCTCTTATGCTCTGTGCGGTAGTGATTGGCGGCTACGTTTACGTTATCATCAATACTTGAATGAACTTTCTCGATTAACGCACTAACATCGTATTTACGCAAAATCTAATTGAATCACAGTTACAGTACTTGAATTAATGGGTTTGCGATTGTCGGATTAAAAAATATACACAGTGTATCATGCATGAAAAATCAGAAATGGTGAGTCCTAAAAATGTACCAACCGGTGTTCATAAATTCCCGCCGTCTGAATCACTAATTTCATGTAGTGTGTTCAATTCCTATTCGCTAACGTCCAACCAATAGCAGCTTTCCATCTGTCTGTCGTAATTTAACGTAAAACGTCATTTGCTCCGACTCTTTCACTCCCATGCAAAATCACCGAGTTCAAAATTAACTCTTTCTCACTTCCGCATTACCCAATACATTGACGTTTCATACCCATCTCGTTCACTCTTCAAATGCCTTCGTTTGTCAGAGCAGGATAAAACATTGCTGAGGCTTACAAACCGGTCGAAGTAATAATAGAGACTTCGCCAATTTATGAAGTTATTCGTGGCCAGTCCTTTGAATGCTGAGGTGCTCGTGTGAATCAAAAATGAAGTCCTTAGTGCTAGCTGTTGTCAGTTTACTGGCAATTTCGTCAATAAATTGTGAAGTGTTCCTCGAGGAGAGATTCCTTGATGGTAAGTTTAAGCATTTTATTCAAAAAACTTAATTTCAGGCGTTACCGGCTTGCCGCGTGTCTATCGATCGTCTCCAGGCTTATCGGCAGCCGGTTTATTTTGGGGAGTAGTGTGTTAAAACAGTACGTTTTTTTTATTTCAGACTCATGGGAAACCGACTGGGTTTACAGTGAACACCCTGGCAAAGAGTTCGGCAAGTTCAAGCTGACTGCTGGAAAGTTCTACAACAATGCGGAGGAAGATAAAGGTAGGTGGAGACAGGTCCCCTTCTAATGCCTCTTACAATTTTACATTCACAATTGAGTTATGAATTAATTTTGCTGTGTGCAAATCTATGCACATAACCGTGTTGTACTTATGTATGTGTAGCAAATTACCCAATAGTATGAGCGTGCAAAGGGCACTGAACTCAATTACACACTGTAAATTAACAATAGGCCGCACGACAGCGTCATATCACAACAAGTCGCTCTCACTGCTCTCCTTTACATTCCTGACATTCCTGTTCTCTTGGTACTTGTCAGGTCTGCAGACATCTGAGGATGCGCGGTTCTACGCGTTGTCGCGCAAGTTCGAACCTTTCAGCAACGAAGGCAAGCCCCTGGTTGTGCAGTTCTCAGTGAAACATGAGCAGGACATTGACTGCGGAGGTGGCTACCTCAAGGTCTTCGACTGCAAGTTGGAGCAGACCGATATGCACGGAGAGTCTCCCTATGAAATTATGTTTGGCCCTGACATCTGCGGTCCTGGTACCAAGAAGGTAAGAATAACACAACAACTAACTTTTTCATACAAATTGAATGAAGAATCTCAATCCTTCATTGTTGCATTGATACACACACATAACATAACATCACGCCTGTAATCCCCGAAGAATTAGATAGAGGTGTACCTAATAGTACACCCACATTACAATAACCAAAAATAATGATCAACAAAACTAGATGGCTAATTTCAACATTATTTATGAAAAGTTATCTTGTAACAACATACCATAAATTAAAATGTTACATAATAGTAATGGCCCACCGAACTTGATTAACGAGTTTTAATGTCCTGATCATTACAGTTTGAATAATAATGACATAATATTGAACAGTTATATTCACAATACTTGTTTAAGAATATAAATATTATAAGAGACATCCTATTGCAAAAAAAAATAGTCAGATCATTGTCAGTCACAGGAAATAACAATTTAAAGAATACAAAAAGTACAGTTAGTTGATTACTTTCTATTATCAGGTACCTACATCACTCTTACCACTAATGGATTTGTAGGTCCCTATCTCATCTGATTAATACATTGGCTTTCAGTTTCATAGCTATGTTCAAATTGGTTAAACAAGTTAGTGGGAAAAGATAAGATTCAACAATAATGTGTTTCTTCTAAATTGACTGGTCAATTTCACATGCACTTAATGGGATTTATTAGTACTTATCATTTACACTGAAAACGGGATATTTACCATGTTTACTGGAATAACGGGAACTCGAAACAAACAGTAAACATGGTGGTGAACCCATTTTCAGTGTTAATGGTAATGTTAGTGACCAATGACCATGCCTGTTTAAAAACTTATTAGAACTTATAAGACTAGGTATGGGTCTAAAAATTTTGGCATTTAACTTCAAACTTAGGCTTTTAAAAAAGTTAAAAAGAAGTATTGTGATCTCATTTATTGAAATCATATTCACTTTTGTTTAAAACTTATAAATTCATTTATCAAAACAACACAGTAAAAAAATGTTGAATGTTTGCTTAGCAGCTAATACATTCTATGTTCCAATGACTCATTCATGTGACGAAAACATAGTTTAGATTCGAAGTCCACTCAAAAAAATCACATAACATTG
Source organism: Diarsia brunnea (assembly GCA_949774965.1). NCBI lineage: Eukaryota > Metazoa > Arthropoda > Insecta > Lepidoptera > Noctuidae > Diarsia > Diarsia brunnea. The sequence goes on from OX459001.1 coordinate 17,376,663, forward strand.
ATTTACCCTAAAGATGTAAAATATTGTGTACTTGGCCTTCATACTCACGTAATTTATTTAATGTGTTTTTAGAATTTATTCAGGCACACCCATTCACTAATCACAAACTTTTTGAATATATAATAAGAAATTTCCTCTAAACGACCTTCGGAATATTAATTAGATTAGTAAATAATTAATAATGCGCCAGTTTTATATTATCGCTCTATCGTGTCAGCTTGGCAAACAGTATGGAGACATTATCAATAATTTACAGATATAATAAAAAGTTCGAGGTCAGCTAACATTCATGTTTACTCGCTTTCTATAAACAAAATAGGTATAAAAGTAATGATCTACTTCTTGATATATAAAATTAATTGATAAATAGATCGACACTTGAGATAGCGTCTTTCATAGTTTCATCATATTCTAGTTTAGTTATCATAATTATATTGATCTCGTTAAACAGTCGACATTATCTTAGATACAGTTTCTCCATAACTTCAGCGTGTTCGAGAAAGCTATTATTTCATAATTTCGTGCAAATAGCTCGTACAATAAAATATAGCATATGAATATTATTTATCAATAGGCATTAAATATTCATACGACCTCAACACGAGGCGTCGAGTTGTCAAGTGCACGCAGGCTCTAACTATATCGATTCCCCCAGGCTCTAGACTCATAAGTATCGATATATTAATGTGTAACACCGCTCCCAGCATTACGTTTTATAACAAAATGTTCAATGAAGCAATGAATAGCTGGATGTTGCATAACATTGGTTTCCAACCGGCGATTTCACACCGACAATATTGTCTGCCTGTAACAATTTGGTGGCAATACTTATTATGTGCTCATTTACTAATTTATAATGAGAGTTGTTAATTTGCTAGGTTTCTTTAATGAGATCCTAGTGTGTCTGGATTAAAGAAAAGGCATTTTAAAAAAAACTACACAAGTTTGGGGTCATTGGCCAGTTTTGAAACCAGACTTGCGCGTCTAGATCCTGTCTTTTAAAGTATGCAAATAAATAATTATCACCTAAGCACGAGTTCGATAGAACCTCGCAGTTCGTCAACCTCAAACGTGTTTCTACGTTTTATGACCTTCTATTTCTTCTCTTTCTATCCTCAATGCTAAACACATGTTTCTTCTCCCTCAGGTTCACGTAATCTTCAGCTACAAGGGCAAGAACCATCTGATCAAGAAGGACATCCGCTGCAAGGATGATGTGTACACCCACTTGTACACCCTGATTGTGAAGCCCGACAACACCTATGAGGTTCTCATCGACAATGAGAAGGTGGAGTCTGGAGAGCTTGAGGCCGACTGGGACTTCCTGCCACCCAAGAAGATCAAGGTAAGAAATATAAAGATGGTTTTTTTATGGAGTTTGTGTTAGGCTGGTCGAATTTTGCGACTTGAAGTCTAATACAAGCTAAGTATTTAATAATATTAAAAAATGAAATAATAATAAAACCATCGACTTGGTTTTCCCTATTCCTTCTGCTATCAAACTTACGATAACATTTGCAAATACCTAGCACCCTTCAATTTTTCTAAACCCTTTTTTCCCTTAGGACCCCGAAGCCAAGAAGCCTGAAGACTGGGACGAGAGGCCCACCATCGCCGACCCCGATGACAAGAAACCCGAAGACTGGGACAAGCCTGAGCACATCCCCGACCCTGATGCCACCAAGCCTGAGGATTGGGATGATGAGATGGACGGCGAATGGGAACCTCCCATGATTGACAACCCCGACTACAAGGGAGTTTGGGCACCTAAGCAGGTAATTTGAGGTTTTTGTACTAGGTTTTAGGTGATTAGGTGGACGTGCTTTGTCTAAACTAGTTCGTGATAAATGGCGTCATTGTCTGATGATGTCAAAGCAGTAGTGTCTTTGTCATATTCTTGTTATACATGAAGTATAGTTAGATGACACTGGTTGTAAGTCAAAGGTATCAAAAATTACGTTTTAGTGTTGTGCATATTTGCAATTTTCGGTAATTAAGGTCAAAAAGGCTTTGTGCTAAAAATACTTTCGACAAAAACTGAAATACTGGAGCAATGACACGGCAACATCAAAGTTCCGAGTCATCTTGGCGAACAAAAAGTCGACGCGCTCCAATTTCATCAAGAGCATTTTAATCTTTTAAGAACAGTTCCCTTTCTAAACAATTTCTCTTATCTAAAAACTGCATTACACATTTACACCCGAAACGTTTTAATTCCGCAGTAGCACCGTATACAATCTATTTAAAACTAAAGAAAGCATCATTGGTTCTGATGACGTCAGCTTCCTTAGAAGTCGCGCGTGGCTGTTTGCATAACGTTCTCAACGTATATTGACCCGCCTTACCGTTATAATGTGAAAATTGAACGTCTCATTGACTGGCCGATGTTAGCCGGTGTTACATCGGTGTTAGTTCAATAGACTCGAAATGTGTACTTAGTAATTCACACAATTTATGTATCGGGATTTTCTTGTTTTCATACGAATTACGCGACGCGATTGAAGGAATAATGCGTCTTGTTTTCTAGAAGTAAACAATGTAGGTCTTTCCCAAACAATATCACCTAATAACTTAACTAATCATAAAATTCCGTATCCACAGATCGACAACCCCGCCTACAAGGGAGCCTGGGTACACCCTGAGATCGACAACCCTGAATACGTGTCAGACCCCAACCTATACAAGCGCGACGAACTTTGCGCCGTCGGTCTCGACTTATGGCAGGTCAAGTCTGGCACCATCTTCGACAACGTGTACTTCGGTGATGATGTTGCTGAGGCCGCTGAGCGCGGTGAGGCCCTCAAAAAGAGGCTAGAAGGTGAAAAGAAGATGAAGAGTGAACAAGATGAGGTTGAGAGGGAGAAGGAGAAGGCTGAGAAGCCTGATGATGAGGATCTCGATGATGAAGATCTGGATGATGAGGCTGGTGAAGCGGCGCCTGTGGTAAGTTGATTTACTTTTTTCATTTTATTACTAAATTGTCTAACTAAGAAGATCCAATACTAGTAGATTGTGTCTGAACCAAGAATAATGTAGCTTAGCTATTTGGTTTCTCAGTGCTCAGTTCTTTGTAACCAAAGTAAAGTGATTCAAAGATTAAAATCTATAAGCGCAATTACTTTGAAATGGAAGTACCTAAAACAGAGTGGTCTTACAAAGTTACGTTGCTGACGAATTTAGATATTATATTTTTTGCGCTTAAATTCTTGGCATTATATACGCCTTTTGTTACATTTATAATTAGAACTATTCACAGACTTTGAAGACATAAGTAATTTAACTGCGTGCTAATGTTATTGTTGACCGTCTGTTCTAATTGGGGCTTGTCTTTGTTACAGGAGGACCACGATGAGCTGTAAACTGTGTCAATGTGTGTGTAAAGACAATAAGTATCGTCGGGTACATACGTGAGCGTGTGTGTTTGCGCGGGCGCAAGCCTGTGCGCACGCCCTAGTTCCAAGAACTTGAAGAACCTCTAGTTCATCATAGTGTGTTATAGTGTGTATGTTCCAGTCCCCTTCTTTACAAAACGTATGATAAATAGCTGTAAAATTTAATTCATTATCATGCGACGCGTGCGCTGACTCGAAATATTCCAAGTTGGGGTTAATATTTATTTTTGTCGACCTTACGTTACTTTGTTTATGGTTGCGATCACGCTCAGTTTTAATGTATTAATGCTAATACGGCACTGTGTGTCGTCGAGTGCAGGGGTTTATTGTACAACGTTGGTTGCTGTAGCCTAAATTTTTTGTAAGAATTTTTTGACTAATGTTGTAGAATAAATCTGTGAGTGAAAGTTTCTCATTTATGTTGTGAAACGAGTCTGATTAAAATTAATATATTAAATTTATTTTTGGTTTTATTTTGTTTTTGGTGCAGATTGGATGATTTGATTGAATATCGACTGAATCCCGTTCTCGAATTTTTTGAAGTAAAGGAGTTGTTTGTTTACCTGTGTTAGCATGGATTCCGTTATTTGTTATATTTGGCCCGAACCGGGTAATCTTTTTTTTTCCCAAATTATTTTAGAAAATAAAAGTTTGATGGATGATAAGCGCGCGTTATACCCATTGCCCCTCCCTAATATAATATTCAATAAGTTTTATTAACCTATAAGATTTTAATTGAAACATATTTGTACTCCATAGTCATGCCCAGGTTTTATTCTTATAATAAACTTAACATTTTTACAATTTTGTCTATAATTTAACATCACTAACAACAGCTCGGCACCACATAGAATATAAAAAAGTAACATTTAAAAATAAATATGAATGCACAAATAGTTACATCATTTTATTGAAACATATTGTTTAGAATATTTGCTAGGAACTTCATATAGTCTGAAATCATTCTGTCGACTCTATTCATATTTTTAGAGTGTAGCTTCTGACCCTCGTTGCTCGGCCCCCACATAACTGCGAGAGAGATGATACACAATTAATAAGCCTTATTTTACGTCTTGAGTAGCTCGACGAACATTATTCCACTTAATTTTTATCATCTTAGTTTAGCAGTATTTCACTAGATGGCGCTTTGACAAAGTCATGCAATGGGTGTTAAGCGCCATCTATTGTTAGTTGCACATAATTAAGTCCTAAGTTCAAAACTAACACTTCCATTTCAAGTTTTACTTACTCCAATCGTTGATAACTGAAATGCAAAACAAAAGCAGATTAATACATGGTTCATAAAGGAAGTAGTTAAACAATCACACAGAAAGGGATCGTCGAGGTTTTTGGTTTGTGTTCCATCCTATTACTTACTTATTTTAAGATTGAGGCCATAGTTGGTTATCTTGCCATGATCCCAACAGGAGTCCAATTGTAAAGAGAAGCTATCAACCCAACTCAATTGAGAATAAACAATAGGAACGGAACAATTGACTACAGAAAGTCCCCAACATGGGTCCCGCCTTTACAAAAGACTCGTGGCCGAGTCTTTTGTAAAGGCGGGAACCAATAGTTTTTCAGACATGAAACATTAGATATTCCCGTCAACAGCAATTTTAATATGAGAGGAAAAGTCCTCAAATATTATCGCCAGAATAAACTAATATTCAACTGAAGAATTTGCGCAAAATTTCCAATTATCGACTTTCAAAACCTATGTGGGAAGAAGGAGTATGGAGGAAACTGAAAAAATAAACGAAACGTTTTCCCCAAAATGATGATATTATCGTCATCACGTAGGTATCGGGAGGTCTTACTATTGGGTCGTAGTTTTCGAGTTTTGTTTTTCACAATGGTTAATCTGCCATTTTTGGTTTCTAATATTTTATTTGTTTATAAAACGATTGTGTTACCAAGACAAAACCATTTCGCTGCGGGAAAACAACGATTTAGAATTCACGGTGTATACTACAAGATTGAAGGATATAACATTAGGTGGTCTAGCTTTAAAGTCGAGAGGCAGAAACTCAAGTTTTAAGTAAGTATGTTTGTCGATGGTTAAGTATTATAAGAGTAGGTAGTCCTATATCATTCATAATATTTTATATAGCCCACTCAAAATTTTTCTCATTTTCTCCTTGTTCCTTGTTAACCAGGCACCACCAACTTACGTTTTCCCAACTGCTTGGTTTTTTTGTCCTTCAACCTGGCGAAGTTCTCGACTACATCAGGCTTGGCTGTGATCGTCGACGTCGTCGTGGTTGGCTCCGGGTGGTGTTTGTCATGATCCAGCATCCATAGACACGGGTGAGGTTCTGGTGCAGGCGCAGCTGTCACTGCGAACATGACAATATTAAAGATAATTTCCTAGTTTTTCCTGGCTCAAAAGAACTGCAACTATAACGACGTCTTAAAATAAGGCCATTGTCTGTTTTTAACCGACTTCCAAAAAGGAGGAAGTTCTCAATTCGTCTGTATGTTTTTTTTGTATGTATGTTATCGTATATCTCCGTCATTAATGAATCGAATTTCAAAATTGTTTTTGTATTCGAAAGAGTAGGTGGTCCCATTGTCACCAAGTCAGGATCTGATGATGGGATCCCAGGTAAATCGAGGGCAACTTTAAAATTTTATAGGCAATTGTTACGTTTTCTATATATTTTTTAAAGCTGTTTATGTATTTGCGGCTGATAATCTTAATCTCTTGTGGATGCGCTGATAATGGAAGGTACAACTCCTCAACGGCTAGGAGTTGAAAGAAAATTCTTTCAATATTATACTTACTTATGGACCGATAGTTGTATTTTTTCAGGCTATTATGTTAATCTGATGATGATGGCATCCCAGAGAAATCTAGGGCAACCTTCAAAATTTATAGGCACGTATTACGTGTTTCGTGGTTTTTCTAAAGCTTTTCGAGTATTCGCATCTAGCAGTTATCACTTAGGAAGGTAGGCAAGGCTCCTTAACGGTTAGGAGTTGGAGGATAATTATTATTTATTAAAATATTATGGGGACGTATATATGGTTGTATTCTTTCAGGTTATCTAGGTGAGACCTATTACAACTGAAAATGGAAAAATAAAAAACTTTTAGCAAAAAAAAAAACCGACTTCAAAAACACAAAAAGGTGAAAAAAATAAAATTACATAAAAAGGAAAAATAAACTTAAAAAAAAAATCAGTTTCTGAAGTCGGTGGAAAAAAAATCGAAATCAAACAAACAAAAGTCACCGACTTCAGAAGCGGATTTTTTTCTGAAGTTTATTTTTCGGTTTTCTGTGATTTCGTTTTTTTCAGTAAAACTAAACGAATGCAATAAAACAATTTTAAAAGAAATAAAATAAGTCCCCAAATAACTTTACTTTCGGAAGTCGGTGAATTTGTTATTTCTTTATTTTAATTTCCCTCGTTTATCTTAGGTGGGTATCTCATTTATTCTCTGAATATTTGGAAGCTTCTGGAACTTGCGAACTTGTTATAAATACGATCTCACCCTAAGTTCCAGTACATCATTTCAGCCGAAAGACGTCAACTACTGGACATGGCCTCCCTAAGTGTCGCCACATTGACTGGTCCCGAGTGTCTCAACATCCAGACGCATCGCATCTCGTATGGTTTTCCTACACAATTTCATTGAATTTATTGGATAGTGTGCACATGTTTGTACTCAGTTGCGATCATTGTTATGCCGTGTGTTGACGCAATACCGTTTGCAACCCCTCGCCTTTCAGAAAGTTAGCTTATAAATGAGGAAAATAATCTGTCAAGACGCCAATGCTCCCAGAATACCAATGACAGCTGTGTTTTTTAAGTTTACTGTTGTTTACAGTCTCACCTTCATTGCCCGGAGCGAAGAATAAAACCTGAAAAGTTAAATATAAATTACTTAGTCATCTTGACAATGATAGTTTAAGCATCATTATTTTTTCAATACACTTCTTCGAAAACTAGCTCTTATTGCACTACGATTAGGTTCGAAATGCAACATATTTCGCACGTGTGCGGTAATCTTATTTTTCCGCAACCAAGGGTGGCCAAAAAAAATCACCACCGACTAGAGTCGGTTTTTTTAATTTCGTCATTTTGATTTGCGTCTTTACAGCATAAATATTTTTTTAAATATTAAATTGTGTTTGTAAAAATTCGGTTTTATGCCTGGTCGGGGAGCGACGGATGCCATTTTCGCAATCCGCCAGTTGTGCCAGAAATACAAAAGTGCACATAAAAACTTGCACATGGTGTTCGTCGACCTCGAAAAGGCATACGACCGAGTACCCCGTGAGTTTCTGTGGTGGGCCCGGTGTGCCTGGAAAGTATTTGCAGTTGATCCGTGCGATGTACAGGCGATGCAGTACGCAAGTACGGTCTATAGCGGGCACTACGGCAGCTTCAATGTGGCTGTCGGCTTGCACCAAGGGTCGGCCCTCAGCCCTTACCTCTTCCTGATAATAATAGACGCTCTCACGTCAGATATCCAGGAAGAGGCACCCTAGGTGTATTCTGTTTGCCATGACATTGTGCTGGTTGCCGAGAGCGGCCCAGAGATCCAGAGCAGATTGGAGGTGTGGTGGCAAAGATTGGAGAATGTTGGCCTGAAATTGAGCAGAACCAAAACAGAATACTTGTTTTGCGATTTCGGCGGTCTCTCCAGTCCTGTGCCTATAACTTTTGCCGGAACTCCCATACCGATCTGCTCCAACTTCCGGTACCTCGGGTAGCTTGTCCAAGGGGATGGTGAAGTAGACCGGGACGTAACGCAACGGATCAACTCAGGATGGATGACATGACGACAGGTCACTGGAACAATTTGCGACCCACGGATGCCCCTCAAGTTAAAGGGGAAAATATACAAGTCCGTCATTAGACCTGTCGTACTGTATGGATCAGAGTGCTGGGCTTTGAAAAAGATGAATGAAAAACGATTGCATGTAGCGGAGATGAGAATGTTGAGATGGATGTGCGGAGTAACAAGAATGGATAAAGTAAGGAATGAGTATATTAGAGGAAGTTTGAAAGTGGCAACTGTTACAGAAAAAATGAAAGGAAGTCGTTCTAACACCACGTAAGCCATTTTAGGCGGTTTTGACCTTTTGATTTTTGATGCCGTTTGCTAGAGAAGCGGAAGATGCATTGTTTCAGCCAGTCACAAAAACAAGCAACGTGTCTAACTTTAAGTGTATACAAAATATGAAATTGTATTGTACCATTACATGGTATAATTTATGCAGTTTTTTCAATGTCCTGTACAGTTGCTATTATTGACTTACGTGCAAATGGTTTTAGAACTTTAAAGACGAATGGTTACTGAATTTAATTTCCGTAACAATGTTATTTTTCAGACTGAAGTAGTACAAGGAAAATAGATGAATATTTTGATGATTTACATCTTAAAGGAATGCTAATTCACAGACAATTGACTACCCACAAGCACTACCATTTCCATTAACAATTCACGAGCGCGAAATCTTAACTTCAATTCTTACCAGAACCGCGGCAATGAACACGAGAAACTTAAAACTGTACATGTTTATCTACTTAACGAAACACATAATAATGGCTGAAACCGTCGTGCTGTTTATATTTATATATTTGGAGACAAACGCCTTTGATACGGACTATTATACGCCTATTAAGAACATACTGTGCCAAAGCATATTTCCTTGTTTCAGTGGTATGGTGTTTTTGGCAAATAAACTGTTTAAATAGTTAGTAAATACTTAGTTATTTACTAAGTTTCAAAGTATCGATTGTTTATAGAGTATTAATTTTCCATTTTCACCTTAACATCACCTCTAATATCTTCAAAGGATTATGCATGCCCACTGTATCCGGCTGGTATTTTCAAACCAGCATTCAGTATAATGGCTCCATTATAATATGTCCTACTGCAGTACCTAAATAGTCATCTTTAATGATTATTTGAGTTACGTCTTCAAGTTAAAGAATGTAGCGAGATACTGCCGTGGTCTTTTAACTGGGATAGATATCTATAGCTTCTAAAAGTAGATCCTATCTGAAATTCAGAAAGCTTAAATAACATTTCATAGTCATACAATCTTTCAGTGTACTGTGTAGGTCTAGTTTAATCAGGCAGACTAAAATCTAGACGTCGCAACACAATTATTATCGAGAGACTTCTGAAACTGACTGAAACTAAACTCAAAACAACTTTCCTCGAGTCCCCATGTTTTTGTTTTGAGGACCTTTAAAAACAGTGCTATTTGCTACTACTATGTAGGGCGATATAACACATCATCGCTCATACTTTAATCTCTTCCGCTAGTGTGAAACATTCTCACTTTGACACCATTCTATTCCTGAAACCCTCCGAGGTTTTATCAAGAAACAATATTTTCGTTGCCCACAAGTTTATTTTGAGTTTTATAAGACCCGCCCTATAATACAGCTTTGTTTTCACAGTCACCCCTTAACATACTTTTTGTATAACTTTGACATAAGGTTGCCTTTCTTAAGATGAAGGAGAGAGGGTTGGAAATTGCTTGTGGGTTTTCAGAAGGGTGTAAAGGTAAGTTTGGTCCCTTATGCCAGGGTGATAACATAAAGTGTCAACATTTGCCCTGCATCGGGGGATATCCGGTGTCGACTGACATGACCGACTTTTGTCTATTGTAGGGAAGAATGAGGAGTAAATGATAAATGATTGTGATGGATGACCTTTTTTTGCTCAGGAAGTTGGGCGCAGATGAATTGCTTGCCAATGCTTGCTAGATAAAGCTGAACTGAAATAATTGATATATGACAGGAATTAATTTCTTTGCCTTCGTAGCGTTTGATTTAGTTGATCGTTTTTATCTTCTTACCAAGTAGAACTAGGAAGCTTTCTAGTTTCCTATTGTAATGCCCGTATTCACAATCGCACACTGTTAGATTTTCTACGTTTATCTCAGGGCCGAAAGACGATAATCCAACACGCGAATTTATTTAGGCACCCACTTGTTTAAGATGCCCCCTAGTGTAAACGAAAAACGATTGTAACCGACATAACACATTTAAAGCACACGTTAAAGTATAAACTGACTTGTATTCAATAAGTTAAAGGTGAGAATATATTGTTAATACAGCATGCGACGAAAACAGGGGCACTTGGAACATGATCATTGGAGACTTTAATGCAAAAGTGGGACGAAGGCAAGAACTGGACAGTGGAGATACGGTCGGTGGTTTTGGATTGGAGGACCGCAACGTGCGAGGCGCTCGTCTCACACAGTTTGCCTTTGGACAAAGCATGCACATAGTCAATAGCTTCTTTTCGAAGAAACCGCAACGACGATGGACCTGGGTGTCTCCTGACGGCTTCACGCGCAATGAAATCGACTACGTTTTGTCATCAGACCGAAATATAATAAAAAACATTAGTGTCATAAACAAAATCAAATACAGTTCAGACCATAGACCAATTCGTGCAAAAATTAGAGTAGACTTTAAAATCCACCGAGCCAAAACATTTATAAAACAAGTAAGAAGACTTTCTAAAGAATTACTAATTAACAGCTTCGAAAATTACAACTTGGAACTATCAAATTATTTTAAAGAACTCAAAGTTGATGAGAAAGACGCAGAAGAGCAATATAATGCAATAGTTACCGGAATCAACAATACTTGTAAATCCATCAAAAGTGAACATAGGAATAGAAACAAACTAACACGTAATAGCATTGAATTGATAGAAAAACGAGCAGATAAAGAAATAGGAACAACAGAATTTAGAAAAATAGACAGAGAAGTTAAAAGGAGCATTAGGAAAGATTTAAGAAATTTAAATACACATTTGGTCAAAACTGCTTTAGAAAAACACACATCCTTAAGAGTACTAAAACAAGGAGTCACAAAAGGACGTACTTGGATTAACAGCTTGACAGACAACGACGGCATCAAACATAACAGTAGAATAAAAATAATGGAAATAGCGACTAAATTCTATACATCACTATATTCAGACCATTCACCGCCCGATATCAACACCGAATATATCCCTTCAGATTCCATTTCCCCAATTAACGGTTACGAAGTACACAAAGCACTTACTACTATGCACTACGATAGAAGTCCTGGGGAAGATGGAATTACCACGGAAGCGCTTAAAATCGGCAGTAACACTTTGTTACCCCACCTTGCTAACCTGTTTAATACCATACTACTATCAGGAAAAATCCCAAAAGCAATGTGTAAATCAAATATAGTTCTTTTGCATAAAAAAGGCGACAAAAGCGACATTGGCAACTACCGACCAATCAGTCTAACATCTCACATCTACAAGACTTTTATTAAAGTAATACACAATCGCATAGATGGGAAACTGGATAAACATCAGCCACCAGAACAAGCCGGATTTCGTCCCGGTTTTTCAACAACCGACCACCTGCAGACCTTAAACCAAGTTTTGGAAAAATATACCGAGTTTAATAAACCACTTTACTTGGCTTTCGTAGATTATGCGAAGGCCTTCGATAGCATCAAGCACTCCGAAATATTCAAAGCTTTAACAAATCAGGAACTGGACCAACAATACATAGACATTTTAAAAACCATCTACTATAATAGCACAGCAAACATAAAATTGAATACTGCAGGACCTTCATTTCATTCAGTATACAGAAGGGTGTTAAACAGGGTGACCCGCTCTCTCCGAAGTTATTCACAAGCACTCTTGAGGAGATATTTAAAACGCTAGCAGCCTCATGGACAACCAAACTCATTAAAATGGGCAGTAAGACGTTGACCAACCTCCGATTTGCCGATGACATAGTCCTTTTTGCCCCCACAGCCCTGGAACTACAGACAATGCTCCAAGAACTGAGCACGGCTAGCTTTAAGGTGGGACTTACTATGAATCGGTCAAAAACCCAGCTTATGACCAACAGCACTAAGCGTAGGGTCGAGGTAGATGGGCAAGAAATACATTATGTCGATGAGTATATCTACTTGGGCCAGTTAGTATCTTTCGAAAACAGGCAAGAAAAAGAAATCGATCGCCGAGTCGAAAACGCCTGGAAAAGCTACTGGTCCATGAAGACGCTAATGAAGGGCGATCTTCCGGTCTCCCTGAAGCGCAAACTCATCGACATGTGCATTCTGCCCATCCTAACCTACGGTGCTCAGACATGGTCACTCACCGATACTCAGAGGTTCCGCCTTGGAGTATGCCAAAGGGCAATGGAGCGCAGCATTTTGGGTGTCAAAAGGCAAGACAGGTTTCGAAACACCACGCTGCGCTCCAAAACGGGCATAGTTGACGTTGGCAAGAAGGCTGCTAGGTTAAAGTGGGATTGGGCGGGTCACGTCAGTCGCATGCACGATGACCGTTGGGCAAAAGCCTCCACACGATGGTTGCCAGAAGACGGACGGCGTCGCCGAGGCCGACCTAGAAAAAGGCGGCGTGACGATTTAGACGCGTACCATGAGGGCTGGTTCGAGGCGGCATCGGCACAGGAAAAGAGCTCGTGGAAGGAATTGGGGGAGGCCTTTGCCCAGCAGTGGGACAGGGTAGGCTAAAAAAAAAAAAAAAAAAAAAAAAATACCTAACTTTAAATTAAATTCATTTTATCATTAATCTTTCGCATCATGTTAATAACTTCATCATGCGCAGGAAATTATGCTCATTTGGTTTGGTCTTGATAAACTGAGCGACGGAGAAACTTTGAGTATTCAATGCACAAGTTCTCATTTATGGACTGAAATGAGAACTTGTGCATTGAATACTCTTCAGTCTATTGTTGTTTATGGCGTGAAGAGTTTTTTTCCTCTACTAACTATGGAATTTATACATATGTAGACTTTGCTTAGATATATCTTACTTTTCATAAACTGCAGGAGAAAAGTTTGTTTGCAATTTAACAAAGATAACATCACTCCTGTAATCGCCGAAAGCTAAGGCAGAGGTGTACCTAATAGTACGCCAGCATTTCGCCAGTTATGTTTAAGTACACCAGGTGGCGGGCCTATTGCCATCGACCGAGCACAAATTTAGAGTCCATGGCTGCTACCGAGAATTTCCTCATAGAAAAACCCAATAAGCAATTTTTACAGCAAAAACAAACAGAAGAAGGCTAGAAGGTAACAAGTAAAAGTCTAGACTAAAATTCTCCACTGAATCTTCCAAAGCAGCAGGCCTAACAAGAATTTACTCTCACAGCGAACTCGACAGGTTTACTATCTTCGTAAATAATGCGAGTCGAGTGCAGGCAACGGCATGACATTTTTATGCCACAGCAGGGACGCTAAACCCATGAATCGATGGTAACACGATTAGGGGAATCGGACATCATTAGAACCCCTGGTGTACTGCAATAGGGGAATATTCGAAACGGGAAAAATGGAAATAGATGACCATGATCTTTCATTTGAGCCTAAGAAATATGAAGAGAGGATATTTATTTTATAAAGGTAGTTTTGAAGAAGGATTTTGTTACAGAGCGATTGGAGAGTTACGGGCCGTTCATAAAAACATACGCGATGTGACCTGCGTTTAGTAAAACGTGCTAACCTTCTCGGTGCCTTAGTGGCATGCCCAATAGGGTTAAATACAGGATAGTTGACCCCACCAATCAACAATAAATACAACTGTGAAACTATTGGGCGCCATCGTAGCTGGTTCCAAGCATCGTCACTGGTTGTAAATCTGGTAATAACATTTTACATTTTAAAATAGCTTGAGCTCGTAGGTCAGATTGAACCCTCTATGGTCGCACATTTTACCAAGCGTTTTATGAACTGTCAAAACACTTAGATTCTGAATGTTGACGTCACTAATTTGTAAACTCAATTATTTTTATTGATTTCAAAGCAACTAAAATTCTCATTTTACAGAAAATTGAAAATGACTTTGGTTTTCAGGACAAAATAAATTGATTCTTAAAGAAATTGAGTCTTGGAATAATTGGTTCAATAGTGTCAACTATTTCTTTAATTTACTTGTCTCCGCATACGCTGTTGAAACACGCGTGTCATTTGAGCATGTGGCTCCTGTGGCTCTCGACCAAATGGTAAGGGTGGGTTCTAAGTTAAGGACTTTATTTCATGGCGGTTGGAGAGTTATAGGGCGTATTATAAATATGTGAATAGGGGCTGGGGCAGTAGCCATAAGATGACAAGGGTCATCGTGTTTCACGCAGCCACTTACGAAAAAGGAAACAGTAAAGTATTTTTCTCAATGTTATTTTTTCAAGTGGGGTTGGATCTCAGACTCGGGCAGTGCTACTGATTGGGTATTTCCATTAGGCATTTCTCAGTAGCAGGAGAGATTTGTGGTTCTCTGGCACTCTCAACATAATATCATAAAATATGTGAATTGAGAAAAGTTAATGAAAAAAAATATACGAAGTATCCATATCCAAAGAATGATTTCTTTGGATATTATATGGTTGCTTCGTTTATTTTTTATTAAAGAAAACTTTCGGGGAATACAATAGAGTGAATGATGATGTTTATATTTTTGTACTATTTTTATCTAACTCTTACTTCTATTACTTATAACGCAGAAGTTTGTGAGGATGGATGTTTGACACTCTATCACGTAAAAACAGCTGTATGGGTGGATAATATTTGACACACAGATAATTTATAATATAGGATTAACTCATGAGATAATTTTCGACTTCCACGTAGACGAAGACGCGGGCAAAAGCTAGTACGATTATTTAAAAGACTGCCGCTGCTTCAGTCTTTGATCTATTAGCGATATGAAGGGCGAGGGACTAGTGGGGTGCGATCAGCGTCGCTAGTACGATTACAATTGATTATATTGAGCTCAATGAACTGGATTACAAGATGGCGTATAAAGATAATCGTTACTACTTTTATGGGTGTTGTTAATGTGATGTAAAGTAACTTTTACTAGGAGAGCTTGAGTAATTCGTCCCGAGTTACTTTTGTTTTCTGGTTTACAGGGTTAGTGTATATTTTGTTCCATGTTTCCATATGTTATTCTACCTTGTTGGTCTAGTAAACGGAGCTGGTCAGAAGGTTTTGGGTTATTCGATTGGTGAAAGTGAAAGTGTCAGCTATTGGGTTTGCTCAGTAGCAGCGACCAGGGCTCAGTAGAATCCCAGTGGTCTGGATTTGTGCCCGCTTTATGGCAACAGGATTTTGCCCCTTTTAACCAATGAAATTGTGTTCTATTAGCTTAAACTCTGCCTAACCGTTAATGCTATGTTATTTTGTGTAGGCACTGTTTCTGTAGCTATCTTTTTCTCGTGTGATTCGCAAATAGCTTATACACTTGATTTTCAATGTTATTTAATGTTATGATGACGAAACATCATCAGATCATCATCGTCATCGCTTATCGAGGTTATCCTCAACAAAAGTCAAGGAAAATCTTCAGTAATTCAATTACCAACTTCCACTTGAGCCAATATGACTCATCTCATAATAGGTTCCAAGAACTAGTTTTAAATTCATATTACCCACAAGTTGTATCCAATTGATGGCAATAGGGTCGCCCACTATTACATCGGACTCTTCCATTATTGGCGAAACGTGGTACTATTAGGTAGGTACTAGGTACACGTTTGCTACACCCTTCGGGGATTACAAGCGTGATGATAATTTAAGTTATTGCAATTATAAGGTACAACTAACGCCATCTCTCGTGATCTATGAGAACTAAGTATAATTAGTGAACAGCGCTCGGTGCAGAATCCGTAGCGAAAGCATTTGTTTCACTTTAGCATGCTTTAGTTATGGATACGATGTTTTCAAGGTCACGACGAAAAATGGTAATCAAATTGGTGATAATATTACCTAGTCCTGTTATTTTTGTTATAGAAACATGTTGTAATGACTTATCGGATTTACCAACGTCATCAGCAGACCTTTAGGTGAAAAGGTGGATGAGCTTGTCTTCATACGGGTTTTCTTGTTCTGATAAAAGAACAATAGACACATTATCACAGTTAGGGCTTTACTACTGTACTTCCGGTTCATGAATGAGTCTTCCAGTAATATTATCAAAAAATTATTTGAAGAATGTGGTTACATTTTTCTTTCATTGTTTATGCATTAGGTCATCATTCCCTTAAAGAGACTTTCAATCAGGTATCATCACATTTGATTCTTTTCGTATTTATGTTAGCCTACGTAGTGTTCCACTGCTGGGCCAAGACCCAAAACACATATATTATCAAATTGTCTCCATGGAAATGAACAAGTTATTGACATTGCAGTAAGTCTCAATAATTGCGATACACTGCGCCTGCGCCACGATGCGTTTAAGCCACCCTCTGGTGATCGGAATAATGTGCACTTTAACACAGCTTCACATGCTGCAAGCGGTGCCACCGTTCTGCTCTACCTCAAACCAAAAAGTGCATGAAGATAACAGATAACATTCATCCATCTTCATTCAAACTTGTGTTTTATGTCAAATCTGAGATAGACTGTATCACAGTCACAGGTGATGTGGCTGGAATTGCTGGAAACAGTGAAGTTCGCTATTGATCAGTTCACGACTAAAATAAAGCATGGATCAAGAAAATACTTTGACGATCCCAATAAATCGGGATAAGGGCAGGAGACTGATGATGAGTCGAAAACGCCAAATGAGAGTCCTTCCCGGTGTCCACCATCGGCTTGCCCAAGGCTCGGACGGCGGGAATAATTAAAAATATCATGTCCCTATCCACCACTGGTGGACAAGCCGGTGGTGGGCACCGATAACCATCGATATACAAGTCCGTGATTAGGCCTGTCGTACTGTATGGATCGGAATGTTGGGCTGTGAAGAAGATGGATGAAAAAAGATTGCATGTAGCGGAAATGAGAATGTTGAGGTGGATGTGTGGTGTGACAAGAATGGATAAACTAAGGAACGACTCGAGGAAGTTTAAAAGTTGTGCCAGTTACAGAAAGGTAAAAAGGGAATCGGCTGTCGCGGTATGGGCATGTGATGAGGAGAGATGAATCACGTGTGACTAAAAGAGTGATGAATATAAATGGATGGAGAGGGAGAAGAAGACCAAAGAAAAAATGAATGGAGTGTATGAGGAATGATATAAAGGAAAAAGGAGTAAACGATAGCGTGACGACTGACAGGGCAGAAAGGAAGAACAAGACGTGTTGTGCCGACCCCAAATGACATGGGATAAGGGCAGGAAGATGATGATTACCAATACTTGTATTACTGAGTTATAAATTCATAAAGGACTGCTGATAAGGTTTTTTTACAGAATATTTACTGTATAATAGTTGTGTTACAATATACATAATTATGTTCCTACGTGGTGCAGTAAATAGGTAACTTTATCGCTTCCATTTTCACGTTCCTTATTGCGCTTTAATAGCAAGCAGTAGTCTTTAGTATCATCACCCACAGCCCGACATCACCTACTGCTGGGTATAGGCCTCTACTCTTTGCTTGTGCCAAGCTCCACGCTCTTGTGCCAAGCTCCACGCTCTTGTGCCAAGCTCCACGCTCTTGTGCCAAGCTCCACGCTCTTGTGCCAAGCTCCACGCTCTTGTGCCAGCCTCATCTAGGGTATTCTCGCGATGGCAACAATATCGTCTGCCCATCTCACCGCCGGACAACGTTTCTCTTTTTTGTCCTTGAACACCACTCGGTCACAGCTTTACTACGGCTGCCATCATCGCGTCTTGCTAAGTGTCCTGTTCAACTCCACTTGAGCTCCATAACTCAATTTCCAATATCGATAAATCCGGAGATGTACTAATACATCTCCGGATTTCGACGTTTGGAACTCGGTCTAATAGTTTTATGCCGAGCATGGTGCGCTGCATGGCTCTCTTTGCTACTCCGAGTCTGTACACAGCCTCCTGTGTAAGCGTCCACGTCTCAGCACCGTACGTCATCGTGGGCAGAAAACACTGATTGTAGAGACGGGTCTTCAGGCAGTGTGAAATTTTGGATGATTTCAGGATGTCGTCCAATTTGCTGGATGCAGTTCGCCTAAGCTAGATTCTTCTTGTAAGAATATGGCCAAGACAAACATAACGGTCAACCGTCTCATTACCGACTTTGGATGAAGGATTTGAATTGATGGAGACGTATGCCATAATCTTCGTTTTGGCCATATTCATCCTCAGTCCTGCTTTGAAAGAAGCATCATGTGTATTGTAACACAGTGCTATGTTTCTTTCACAATATGTTTGATATTTATGTTCTTATCTAACCCAAAACCACCAACTAAAAGGTACTGACAGGTAAACAAGAACGAAATAAATTCTATTTACAGATTTATTTTAACTCAACTCTACTAAAACTTCGCCGTAAAATTTATGGTTTTCAAATGGACTGTTTAAGTTTCCGGGATTTAAACGACTTTCTTTAAGTTTTGGGGATTAGGGTCAGTTTAAAGTTTTAAACTTACCTACTGCTTTTACGTTCAAACAGCCAGTTGCAATTAGAAACAAGTTATAATTAGAATTAGGATTAAATCAATTTAGTTTTAGAAAGTAAGCATCTATGTATTAATATTGTAAGAAAGATGACAGCAATAAAGGCTATTTTATTTATTTATTACTGCTTTTACAATGCACATATTATACTGGTGGACTAGCCAGGTGCAATAAACGATAGGTATTATATTATACTATTTAATTGGAGTTATCTACTTCTAGTTCCCAAATAAACTCTTATGTAAATACACTCTAATTACTCCTCCAACAATGTTCTAGTAAAAAGGACGAACCTCTGGCCCACCTAACACTTTGCCCGACCAGAGCATTGAACTCGATTCAAACCATCAATCAAACTTGCGACCACTGAACCTACAAGTTAGTTCTTAGTTTATAAAAGTCTTGTTCTAGATGAGTAAATGTGAAGTTAGTATGCTAAATAAATATAAAATGAGTCCTTAATACCGAGGGCAATGCCCCACACATTCTTCATGCTAATATGAATATTTTGTATAAAGTTCCAAATAATTTCGGTGTTATCGATGGTCGTCCACCCTTGGGAGGGTGTAGGTTGTTGTATACTCAGTGAACGCCCAATATTGCCTGGAAGCCGAACAGCTCATAAACTACGAGTTTTTAATTTCAGACAGAGTGTACCCAAGAGAATTATCTAATTAACCCGCATGAAAATTGAAGAGTTTTTCCGATGTATATTTTTCGAATTTTCTCGTGTGGCTGAATTTCATTGAAAGCTTGACAAAATTGCAAAGAAGATTAGTCATTTTTTTTGTCTTTTGACACTATTTAGTATAGGATTATATTTTCATTCAGATCTTACAGACGTGTGGAAACTTCAGTAAAATGGGTAGGCGTTTTGGGGACTTAAACTTTGACGTTCATAAATTGTCAGTGCTGCAATTAGCAGTTGCTGATTATCAGTTTAATTTGAATAAGTGACTTTTGATTTTACCTTAAACTAAACTAAGTTAGCAAAGACTAGAACAGCCTAAGGAGGGTCTACGCTAACGCTGTCTGAAGGTTTAATGAACGCTTACACAGGATTGGACCAACAGTGAGTAGAGAATAATGTTAGTTTAGTTCTGGTAACACTGCTCAAATCTGGTAAACAATGTGGTATTTCCTGAACGAAATTCTGTTAGTTATGTTCTGAAGCTGCTACACGGTAGCCAGTTAATGACGATAAGCCTGCTCTAAAATACGATAATCCTGAACTGGTTGGCTGGTGGAGCACACATGTTACGTAATACATGGGGAAACTATGGGTGTGGGTGTGGTGGGCTTAGTAGAACCTATTTCTATGGGGATTCCTTGCATAACATAACGTCACGCCTATAAATCCCGAAGGGTTAGGCAGAGGTGTAAGTACTCGTTAGGACACTCACATTTCGCTAGTTATGTTTAACTCTATGGTTGCTACTGAAAAAATCCTATTGGAAAAATCCAATAACACTTTGCCCGACTTAAAAATCGAACCCAGGACCTCATGTAGAGCAGCCGTGTTTGCGACCACTAGACCAACAACGCAACCTATTTTAATCCGTTGTTGTGTAGTTACCATCTTTGATAACCATAATATGTTTTTTTTCTTGTTTCATTTATCAAAGTTGCTGTCATGTGAAAAACCTGTGCGAAAAACCTTGCCTAAAATTGGTGTCTTTTTATTTTGGTACAACTCCTAGCAAGTTCTTCAATGCACATTATTTTTCCTTCGAGCCGGATAATTAGCACTTGTCTGTTGTTAAAATTACTTACAACTTAAGTCAATACAATGTTGTTCGCTCTTTCCCCCAAACGAACGTAAACCTTTTTATTTCTCAATTTTTCTTTCTTTTATAATCGGATGTTAACCTAAATTCGTTGACAGTTGTATACTGCGGGTAATACCGACCTTTACGGATTATACCGAGTTTTATTTTACTTTTTGGATTTCCCTCCGGTGTTGTGGTTGGGTTGGTGCTCAATTTTCTCGTTTATTTAATTTCATACGGTTTATAAGGGGAATTTATTTTCATTTACTCTTTTTGCGAGGCAGGGATGAGTGGAAATTAGATGAAAGCATTGACTTTCAGGCTAGGACGAAGTGGGATTTCAAGAATTATCTTGAAATGAAACATCATCAAGAATTATTCCCCACTAGACGTAGGTATTTCTGCAATTATAATTAAAATATAAGTACGGTAAATGATCTAGTACCAAATCCAACTATCACATACCGTCGTACTTACGAATATGTGTTTCTATTTTTCTTTCTTTCTGTTTCTTTTGTTTTTTTTTTAAATATTTATATAGTTTCTGGTTTAATAAGTAACATAAATAACATCACGCCTATAATCCCCGAAGGGTTAGGCAGAGGTGTACCTATAGTACACCCACATTTCGCCAGTTATGTCTAAGTCCCATGTAATAGGGGGCGAGCCTATTGCCATCAACCGGGCACAAATCCAGACTCCGTGGCTGTTACTGATAATTTCCTGATGGAAAAAGCCAATATCAGTTTGCGCGACCCGGGAATCGAACCCAGGACCTCATGCTCAGCAGTCGCGCTTCGACCACTAGACCAACGAGGCAGTCGTTGCCGAGGTTTAATAAGTAACCTCAAATATAGTTGATTTTCCAACCTTGGCCCCGAAAAAGGAGTATCTTTATAATGAACAGTATTAATTTAAGAGTGAATGGGTTATTCGACCTGGAATTTCTTAGTAGCAAGGAGTCTGGATTTGTGCCCGGTTGATGGCAATACACTCGGCTCCTATGTGAGTGTGCCTCTGCCTAACCCGCCGGTTATTACAGGCGTGATGTTTAGTTTTAAAAGAGTGCAATATTGCAATCCATAGATACTTAATGAAGATGGCGCCAAGTTAATTTCGAACAAAAATATAAGGGTCATAGCCACCGGGTAATTGTCAATAGCTGAGCCGCGAAGATTACGTATTGTGCAATAATTACAGCCTACATTGTAGCAGTTAATGAAGATTGGAAGCGATGGACTAACCCTGTCATTATCTGGTGATCTTTACGCCTATCATTATCAGTTCATAGGCCGGTCGTACTTGTGTTGCAAGATCGCTTTTTAACGTTCATGCAATAAAAGCACGGTTTTTCAGATGCCAGACGTAAAAGTTTTAAAAAAAAAAAACGTTGCCTCACACTTGGAATTTCTCCTGTAGGTATCGTAGGTGCGTTCACAAACATTTAAACTCATATACACAAATACCCAGACCCGGAACTAGCTGTAGGTCATACAAATATTTTGTTCCGTGCGGGGATCGAACCCGCGACACGCAGCGCAGCAGTCCAATCGCTCGCCAACCGTGCCGCAGTGTATTTTTATACAATGGAGTTATTAGTATTTGTCATTACAGCCCAGGATACTTACTATCTTGTTATGGTGCCGAGAACTGCAGTCAGTGACAATGTGTGACAAACGTGCATCAAACGAAGTTTTTCATTACATTACAGTTACGAAGAAATCATTTTTCGGACAATCCCTAGAGGACTGGTCGTAATTAGCCGTACCAATGTAATGTTGAAAAATTAAATCCTGTCATAACAGGCTTTAAATTTTACTCTGTCAATATCAGACCCCACATCAACATGAGATTCATACAATTATTATGTAAATCTGAGCTAGGAGCAAAACGATAGTGAATAGCATCGCGGAAGCAGACTTCGAAATCACCTTTGGCATTTTAAATGTTATGGGTTCATTACATTGCACTCTGAGCAGTAGTCTCCTTATTACGGTAATATAATCATTTGCGATACATAAATAAAAAGATTATGACAACATTTTTTTTTCGATTTTTCTGTCTGTCAAATTTCCCGCCTCTACGAGATTTTCTTCGACAACTCTCAAGAAAAATACTTGATGAATTTTCTTTGCCAACGACATCAAGCGTAAAAAAGCCGAGCAAAAAAATAGGTCCATATCAAAGTCAGGTTTAACCCTAGAAAGATAATCATATAGCGACTAGCGTATAAGATAATCATACGTCTGTCAGACGTACCTTAGTTAATTAAGATTTTTTAGTAAGCTTATGGATTTATTATCATGCCTTAAGGGTTGAAATAATTGTTTGTATTCTATTTAAGGAAATAAAACGATAAAATAGCAATAATAAAGTTTAATTGACAAATTACAAACAAAAATCGTAAACTTCTTTACAAATTAACAAAAACTTAACTTGTCTTCTATAGGAACATTTAAAACCACTTTCAGTCTTTATATTTTCATATTTTGTACTTTTACACTTAAATTAACGTAAACAATACCTACTACAATAATCAGTATTTTACTTTCGGTAATTAAATGCACGTATGGCACACAAGTCTGCTGTGTTCTCCACACACGGGTTTTTTGCACTTCACGCATGATAATTTAGACATCCTACGGAGTTTAGACGGACAGTACGAACAATATCTCTTTTTTTTACAGGCGGCTCTTCTTGCTGAGCCTAGCTACTGTTTGCATTAGGATTAGGCAACAATCTCAACAATCTCTGCACATCGTCTTCTAAGAGGTTTTCTTCGCATTCGCTTTCAGATTCTGATGACAATTCCTCTTCATTTTGATATAAAAAGTTCTCAATTTGAGAACTATCCAACACCCTTCGGTTTGCCATTATAATATAATAATAATTAATACCTGAAAATAATAATAAATAAGTGTAAATAACAATAAACAATCAGTTCAAATGATTTCAAAAGTTGCATTAAAGATAATCATACGTCTCGCGGACGTACGACATAGGTATATCTTTTATTTGAACGTACTTACCGTGGCGCCACTGCTGCCTAGCGCGAGCTCCGGCCGCCGACTGAGTTGACTCGCGCAGCTAGCGCGCTGCGATTAATAATAAAAAAAGTACAACGAAATTTAATTTCACGATACGTCTCGCGGACGTAGATTATCTTTCTAGGGTTAATCTCGATGTATTAGCCGTGTATCAGAGTAGGATGACTGCATGGCTGCAATCACCTAGATGCAACCGTTGCGGAACTCGGTCGGCGAGTCGAGCCGAAACACGAGTCGGCGACCTTACTTCTACAAGCCTGTATTACGGACACCACACAGTAGTGATCACTACGAAACAAGCTTAATAGCTTGCGGACTTAATGATGTTTGTATGGATATAATGAGCTTGTTTTTGTAGCTTTAAAGGAATTAAGTTTGTTTTGAATTTTAATGCTGTTTGTTGTAAATCACTTGATTAATCAGCTAAGTTTTCCTAATTAGAGTTCATCAAGCAAGCAATGCACACAGAAACTAAGTAATCGTCGCTAGAGGAACGTTCATAGTACAGAGGCGCTCAGCCCCGCTTCCCTCACTCAGTGAGGGCGTCCCTCAGTCCTCTCTCAAACCTCGTGCGGAGCGCACGCCCTCTCGCGTCTTAACTGAGTGCCGGAAAAAAACAGTTGAATTTTTTTTATTAAGAAAAAACCGTGCTGTGTTTCAGAAATTTCTAAGAGAACATTGGATTTTTATATCTGTGAGTATCGTTTAGAATAATTTTTGTTGTTTGAAGTGAAAGCTCTGAGCTTTGAAGGCTTAGCTTAGGCCATTTGAAAGGTGAATGAATCAGGGCGACTTGCTTAGTTACGCTCTATATTGTTGTCAATATTAGGGACATGTTTCAATGAAAACTTTTTTGAAAACTATTAAAAGTATTTTTTTACTGTGTCTTTTGTTGTGATTATCAAATTATCTTTGGTCAAAATAGGTAGTTTTTATTCCAGTTGTTTTTTCATAGAAATTGGTGAAAGTCGGGATTGAGAATGCATTTTACAGATGTAATGCAGATATGGGATAGAAAACGTCGTAATTGAGTATTTTATGCATCAGTTTTTTTTCCTCCATTTTTGTTGAAAGTTTTTCATACGTTTTATAAAGTTGTTAACAACTTGGGAATGACATCATATTGACTGAAAAACTAAATAAGTTCTTATCTACCTATTTCTTTGAAGCCATTAAACTAGTTTTTCTGCTTTATTACAAACAAACAAGCGCAATTAAGTGTTTTCATTATAATTTGCATATTTCGTTAAATTAATTATTTCGCGTTCTTGTTTTTCTTTTAGTTTTGTAATGGTGAATATTCAACACGCTGTGGTGAGTTTCGTAAAACTTAAAATGATGGCCTGATGCTGTAATGGTGATAATAAAACATTTACCTAGATGGAGAAATGTTAATATACGTCTATTTGTTTTTATGTTCGTTGGAAATTACTTATGTGACTTTGTTTTTAAGAATTAATAATCAAGAAAACATAAGTTAAGAGTTAAGTAAGAGTTATTTTAAAGATCCTACTTAAAATAAAAGTTATGTAAAGCTGATGTATTGAAGTGTTTCTAATAAAAACATTTTAAGTTTTAAATTAACCCAATATATAACACACACAGACATAAATACGATTTAGACATGATAAGTTTAATCCGTGTCAAAATTAGACCTAACACAGTGCCGCTATTTCCTGCACTTTTTCATTCACGGATCATTTATTATCATATATAGTTCCGCTGTCGAATATTTTTTTAGTTTAAAAAGGCTTCATTATATCCTGGACCGATTATGAAAGCACAAAAATATCAACATTAGTGCTAACTTCTAATAAAAACCGATTATGACGGCAAACAATTCAGC
Source organism: Diarsia brunnea (assembly GCA_949774965.1). Classification (NCBI taxonomy): domain Eukaryota; kingdom Metazoa; phylum Arthropoda; class Insecta; order Lepidoptera; family Noctuidae; genus Diarsia; species Diarsia brunnea. The sequence goes on from OX459001.1 coordinate 17,402,094, forward strand.
ATTAGTGCTAACTTCTAACAAAAAAACTCTTAGAAGTTAGCGCATGGAAAAATACACGAAGACAGCATTAACAAACACGTTCGTATTTAGTGGAAAAACATATTAAAAAACGAAAAGCTATATTTATAGTGGCTTCAATGATTTATGAATTTCATCTGTTCAAAGTCATCATTCGCCTGACTTTATCCCAATTAATTTGGAGTCAGCACAGCATGGTCTTCTTTTCCATTACTCGTTATCGAAACAATCACCTGTTCTCTAACAATATCATTCTGTAAAACCTCCATCAAACCAAGAAAACGGCCGTTACATTCAAATATTTGCGCTGAAATCTGACGCCGATTTCTGACGCGCAATTAAAAAGAAATGCAACCGATGCACGGCACGGTGTATAGTTGTGTTGTGTCATTACCATCGCGTTCTTTGTTTGCCAATTAGTTCGTTGACACACACAGACCGACTGACACTAGTTAATGCTAATCAAACGATGAACTCTGAATGCCAATCAGTCGGAAACGCGATGGAAAACGTCACTACGTATGGCGCATCGGAGTAGAACCTTTTTTGTTGCTGGAGTTTTTTTTGAGGTTATGTTTTAGATGTTGTTAATATTTTGGTTGATGATTGATGTCTTGTCTTTTTTTTTCTAAGATTAATGTTAGTTTTTGATAAAAAAACTTTTTTTTTATAGTTTTATAAGACTACCTACATAGAAATGTTATGGTTTTAATGTAAAATAACAAGCTCTTAATCACAGAGACTCTTTAAAACATCAATAAAATTAGTTTATCAGATGATCTTGAATTTGACATATTAATTTATGTTCCTAAAAGCTTTTTAGTTCGTTGAGAAATGGTCTAATTAAAAAAACCGGCCAAGTGCGAGTCAGACTCGCGCACCGAGGGTTCCGTACAAACCTGTAGGTATATAAGTAAAAGTTATGGTATTTTTATTCGAATCTCTTTAAGAAGAGAAGTGATAGACATAATACTGAGATTATTTGAGAGAGAAAAATTATTAAAAATATTTTTATTATATGATGTAACTAAAAATTTATGCTTTTCGCAATTTTTCCTTTATCTGTGTTATAAGACGTTGCTTCGTACCAAATTTCAAGATTCTGAGTTCACGGGAAGTACCCTGTAGATTTTGATTCCCTTGCGAGTAGTGGCGAGTTTCAAAATATGCGGTTTTAATTCCTGTTTCTTTTGATTGCGTTGACATAGAAGTTTGATTTTGTTACAGCTTAAAGGTATTATAGATTTGAGTATTTGATATGAATTTCAATATAATACCACTACGCGTTCATGAGGAAAGGGGTAGTAAGTTTAAAATTATTAAAAATATTTTTATTATATGATATAACTAAAAATGTATACTTTTCGCAATTTTTCCTATATCTCTGCTATAAGACGTTGCTTCATACCAAATTTCAAGATTCTGAGTTCACGGGAAGTACCCTGTAGGTTTTGATTCCCTTGCGAGTGTCGAAAATTTGCGGCATAAACGGGAGTATCTTTTGATCGCGTTGACTTAGAAGTTTGATTTTTTCACAGCTCCAAGAGACCATAGACTTGAGTATTTGATATGAATTTCAGCTTGATACCTCCACGCGTTCCTGAGAAAAAAGGTCTTGACAGACAGACAGACAGACAGACGGACAACAAAGTGATCCTATAAGGGTTCCGTTTTTACCTTTTGAGGTACGGAACCCTAAAAACACAAAACTTGATTCTCTTGCGTCTATTAATTTCTCTTTGATGTGCACTAGTTTATGATTTTCTATAATATGTTACTTATACTGTATTCCTGCTTCTAAATTACCTACGCTACCTAAATTACAAGTTATACTGATATATGTGTAAATGGAGACAGCCTTCGATAACTTTTTGAAAACTATGTACTTAGATTGTAATTCCGTGTCTCCGATTATATTATTTTTGTTTTATAAACCATTACCACTTAAACATTTACTTTGCAAATAAAATTATGAAGTCATCATGGACTGAACATAACACTATAAGAATAGAAACATACCTACATATTTACATACAAATCTAATAATAAGTGTTTGTAGACACAATGTCTTGCTGTAGGTACTCAGGAGGTCCTCGAAGGAGTCATAATATTTATTTATTAAATGCAAAATAATCTTGATGTCAGTCCGGGAAGCATACACAATACATATAGGTATCTACAGTTAATCTTCTTTTCAAGTATATAATAATAACGATGAGTAACTACTCTAACGATAATATACATATACTTATTACGTGTATAGGCGTTAAATTGTATCCAAATTATCGTTCCCAGGGTGATAATTATTATGCGCACGAGAAAATCGCTTCGCATCGCAATGAAACGCTATTTTATGTCAATGAATTTTATGTTTTCTCGTGCTCCTAGTTGTATGTAATTGTACCTCCTCTCTTTCAATGAACAGTAAGAATAATATTCAACCCCTATAGACACGTAAAAGGTCTATTTTTTATGTGGTCATTGTACTCGTATGTCGATCTTTACCTTCAAATATCTCGATAACGTGACACTTCGGGGTACCATGTTACATGACATTTTTTGTTCGTCTAGGGCTCCCCTACCCATACAAACCAATTTCATCGTGGACCGTGATTTCTAAGAAAAATCAAATTGGCGGCGGGTCGATATGCCAGCTTCCATACAAAAACGTTCAAGCCCAAAGGGGCTTTCAGAAAGAAAGCTTTCTAGACATAATATCCCCTTTACACAATTCATCCATGGTTTCTTTGGTCGTTGTCTGTTGTTTGTTTGGTGTTTTTATTACTTTCGTGTTACATTCATACTCAAAACCTTTCTCAGAAAATTTTCCGTATCCATTTCCAAATTGACGTTAATAACGTCAATATTTTACCAATCGCGCCTCGTAATATAATATTAGGAAACAGAACAAAAAGTATTGTTCATCATTGCTCTTTTGCAACAACTTCTTTTGAGCCTTACTTTACTTTTCAAGACCTGCCAAATCCATGCCAAGTTTGAAGAGACATTAAACCGATAGAAGTATTTGATTTTGTAATAGTCCACCAGAAGACAGATTCAAAAATCTTTTATTTGTCTTCTTCATATTTGGTAGATTATTAAACACTTCGGTTAGGAATACTTCAGAGACCATGATTTAATTTCGACAGCTAACGGACTTGATATAATCAAAAAGCTATCACGTAGTTCATATTTGCCTTATCAGTCCGGAAACCGAGGTTTTTATGTTAATCTGAATCCTTTCGTTGAAGATAAGATATGAACTGTGGGTACCCCTTTATCACTCATAGGAAAAGATCATGTATATTCTTGTAACGAATACCAGTGTAACTCAAGAAATGATAAATCATCTTCATTATCTCTCTAGCCTTATGTTGCGGTCGGTTTCCATTAACTAGAATTTTACTGGACTTAAAAGAAAAAAGAAATGGTAGACAACACGCCGATTTACGATAACGATACTAAACTAATTAATAAGTAAGATTTTAAAACAACACTAGTAATAAAATTCCTTTAAATCTTACCGATATCAAAATCAAAAGTTTTTTATTCAAATTAGGCTCATAATCAGCACTTTATGAACGTCAAAGTATACAACATAGTCCCCCAAAACCCCCACCATTCGATATGAGAGTATAAGCAATATTTTGCTATAATATTTCGTTCATAAGTCTGAAAATATCGAAATAGTTTATTACCAAACTCCCAAAGCTCTCATATTTGAACAGTTTACTGCTGTTTTTCGCGGTTGTAATACACCGTAAATTGTGGCTCCTTATGGCGGGAAGGTGAAGGGTCGGCCATTTGTTTACTAAGTGGTCCTTCGGTCCTACTAACTGGGAGATTTGTGGCTTATAGGTACGCCTTCTTCTTGAGAAGATTTTGATATCAATATTAGGTATCGGTGCATATTGAAGGCGGTTTCACGCACCCTGCAGAATTATTTTTTCAGAGTTTTGTACCTACAAACTATGGTATTTGTCAAATTAAAATAACAATATTGATTAAATAAACTGACTGTTGCTTTTCCGGGTTTAATGAATATGTTTCTTCAGAATTTTCTTATCTCGTTTGCATGTAAAAAATTGTTTTCCTGGAAAATAAAGAAAAGTGAAAGAAAATCTAATAACCGAGTTTAGAACAACGAGATACCAAGCTGTCGGTATTTAATTACGAACTTCCTGCTTGCAAGCGAATACTTTTGCACTCCTTCCATACGGCACATCGCGAGTTGAGAGAAATATTTCAGCTAAAGAGACGAAGGAAAATCTTTCTCTACAATCTATCAAAATGATTACTTAAGGCTTGTATTCACGCCAATGACCTTGTGCATACAAACTACCCCTCTCGGTCGTAGATACGGACTTTAAACGGACGCATTTTTCATTTATTATAATTTAAATCTATCTATACTTATAATAAATCTGTAGAGAGGTCAATTCTGTACATGATATATATTTTCAAAATAACTATCAGGGGGTAATTAGTGATCGATAGTGATGCCAAAAATGCAATCAGTAAAATTTTTGTCTGTCTGTCTGTCTGTCTTTCTGTCTGTCTTCCTGTCTGTATGTTCCTTATAGAAACAAAAACTACTTGACGGATTTTAACGAAACTTGGTACAATTATTCTTCATACTCCTGGGGAGGTTATAGTATACTTTTCATCACGGTACAATCAATAGGAGCAGAGCAGTGAAGGGAAATGTTGGGAAAACGGGAGAAGTTGCTCCATTTTTTAAGCTTCCGTCGCGTGTGCAGCCTTAATGGTTAAAGCTACGTAGAAATCATTTATGACGGAAATGTTCTACATAAAATTATCTAAAAAATATCCCACAACAGCATATGTCTATATTTTATGGTTGACTCACTATAACACGTGTAACTCCCGATAGCTTAGCAGTTCGGAGCTTTCTGATTATATTAAAATTTACTTATAATAAATCTGTAGAGAGGTCAATTCTGTACATGATATATATTTTCAAAATAACTATCAGGGGGTAATTAGTGATCGATAGTGATGCCAAAAATGCAATCAGTAAAATTTTTGTCTGTCTGTCTGTCTGTCTTTCTGTCTGTCTTCCTGTCTGTATGTTCCTTATAGAAACAAAAACTACTTGACGGATTTTAACGAAACTTGGTACAATTATTCTTCATACTCCTGGGGAGGTTATAGTATACTTTTCATCACGGTACAATCAATAGGAGCAGAGCAGTGAAGGGAAATGTTGGGAAAACGGGAGAAGTTGCTCCATTTTTTAAGCTTCCGTCGCGTGTGCAGCCTTAATGGTTAAAGCTACGTAGAAATCATTTATGACGGAAATGTTCTACATAAAATTATCTAAAAAATATCCCACAACAGCATATGTCTATATTTTATGGTTGACTCACTATAACACGTGTAACTCCCGATAGCTTAGCAGTTCGGAGCTTTCTGATTATATTAAAATTTGTTTACTCTTACGTTTATAATACTCTCACTCATACGTAATTAAAAGAAGTTAATATTATTACCTATTCAATAAAAAAAGAATCATAGTAATCGGTATAGAAACACCAAACCTATAAATGAAATACGCTAATAAGCCATCGCGCGTGAATACTGAATCATGCCATAGGGATTATTTTTGTGTAACGGTTGCCGCGCTCGACGCGGGTCGTGGCGGTAGGGTATAAAAAGGCGGGGGTCCGAGCGCGAGCTTCATTCAATATTTGGCTGTTGATGCGTTCAGAGCGTTCGACCTTATTGACAGACAATAATTGATATTATCAAACCGTGCTTATCAGCGCGACTTTTAGTCTTTAAATAGTTTATTAGAATTTCTTTTGTTGTTATTTTATAAAATAGGTATTAGTGTAGATACTTTTATTAATTACAGTAGTTATAGGTATTTATTTTTAAGTGAAGTAGGTATAGGTAGATAGTATTTTTACTTTTTTTGCACAGGCGTTTCAGCTTTATTTTCATTTCTTTTTTGTTGTAAGTTGTACATATTTCTATTCTGTAAATTCTATTAGAATATTTTAGTTTAAATAGGCACTTAGATTTTAAGTGTAAGATAGCTATAGTTAGGACCTCTAACGTAGGTTATTTTGTTAGGTAACTGACAGCCTTTCCGTTACCGTCGATAAAAAATAAAACACACAATGCCTCCTAAAAAACGATTATCTTTATCTCGAACTTCGAGTAAAGCTAAGAGCATGAGAATAACGCGTTCTCAAGAATCGGCAGAGGAAAGAGCACATCGGTTAAACTCTATGAGACTTGGTGCCTCAACTTCTCGAGCCAATGAAAGCTCTCCAGAGAGAGGAATGCGATTAGCAGCTGACAGAGCGAGACGAGCTACATCACGGGCGTCTCAAAGCTCTTCTCAACGAGAGCTAAGGCGTACCATTGACCGAGAACAATATGCGTTATCCCGAGAAGCTGAAACTGCTGAACAACGAGAATTACGGCTTACAGCTGACCGCGAACGGCATACATTATCTCGCGAGTCCGAAACCTTCACTGAGAGGGAATTACGTCTGACAGCTGACCGCGAACGGCATACATTATCTCGCGAGTCCGAAACCTTCACTGAGAGGGAATTACGTCTCACAGCTGACCGCGAACGGCATACTTTATCTCACGAGTCTGAAACTTACACTGAGAGGGAATTACGTCTCACAGCTGACCGCGAACGACATGCATTATCTCGCGAGTCCGAAACCTTCACTGAGAGGGAATTACGTCTTACAGGTGACCGCGAACGGCATACACTATCTCGCGAGTCCGAAACCTTCACTGAGAGGGAATTACGTCTCACAGCTGACCGCGAACGGCATACATTATCTCGCGAGTCCGAAACTTACACTGAGAGGGAATTACGGCTTACAGCTGATCGCGACCGTCATATTTTATCTCGAGAATCTGAAACTTTTACTCAATATCAAGACCGTTTGACAAATGATAGGGTGCACCATAATATTATTCGATCTCTTGAAGACGAACATGAGCATGAACAACGACTAGAGTCGGGACGCGATTATTACAATTCTTTGAGACAAGAACGATTAATAACTTTGTCTAATGAAAGATTAAGAATTGAAAATATTCGGTCTCTTGAAACAGACGATCAGCGAGAGGCCCGTCTTACTGCAGACAGATTTCGACATAGTCTTAATGACTTAGATGTACACATAGAAGATCAAGCTACAAATTCGGTGGCGTGGTCCGACAAATATAAAAGTGGGTTTGCTTATAACCTCTCAATTGATTACAGATCATCTTCTGTAATAGGCGATATGAACGTAGTATGTTCTTTTTGTAATGCTTCAAAGTGGAGTAAGGAGTCTGCTGGTTTCTGTTGTTCTGGAGGTAAAATAAATTTGCCTTTGTTCGAAGACCCACCGGAACCTTTGAAATCACTACTTTTAGGGGAACATATGCAATCTAAACAGTTCTTAGACAATATTCGAACTTATAATAGTGCATTTCAAATGACATCCTTTGGTGCTCAACAAATCTCAGAAGGTCCTTTCATGCCTTATACGATCTAATCAAAGGCAGCTGCGCGCTGAAGAATACGTGCACCTTCGCGACGCCATGCAGCAAGATAATGATACTGTGAATATGGGCCGTATAGTTATTTTACCCTCTTCTTTTACTGGTGGTCCACGCTACATGCACGAACGTACTCAAGACGCTTTTTGTTACGTAAGAAAATATGGACGTCCCGACTTATTTATTACTGTAACTACCAATCCCAAGTGGGATGAAATCACTCGGGAGCTTCTTGAGGGTCAAGCACCGCATGACCGCCATGATATAATCGCAAGAGTTTTTCATTTAAAATTAAAATCAATGATAGATCTACTTACAAAAGATAACATTTTTGGAGAAGTATTGTGTTATATGTATAGTGTTGAGTGGCAAAAACGCGGCTTACCTCACGCACATATCTTGCTTTGGTTAAAAGATAAGGTTCGACCTAATGATGTAGACAGTTCAATCAGTGCTGAAATTCCAGATCCGATTGCAGATCCCCTGTTATATGACATTGTTAAAACTCATATGATACATGGTCCATGTGGTGCATTAAACAGGAATGCTCCTTGCATGAAAGACGGTCGTTGCACTAAAAGATATCCAAAAGCATTAGTAGATGAAACTGTAACAGGACATGATGGATACCCATTATATCGTCGCCGTTCAAGAGACAATGGTGGTTTTACAGTTGAAAAGCGAGTGTCTGGACAACAGGTTACTTTAGATAATAGGTGGGTCGTTCCGTATTCGCCTGTGTTGTCTAGAGCATTTCAAGCTCACATAAATGTAGAAATGTGTAATAGTGTAGAGTCAATAAAATATATTTGTAAGTATATTAATAAGGGCAGTGACCAAGCTACGTTTGCGTTGAGAAATGAACATGATGAAGTTACTAGATTTCAGTCAGGCAGATATATCAGCTCTTCAGAAGCTGTGTGGCGGATCTTAAGTTTCAATATTCACGAAAGATATCCACCTGTGACCCATCTGGATGTTCATCTCGAAGGCGGTCAACGTATATATTTCAACGCCGAAAATGTTACAGAACGATTAGAGAACCCTAGACAAACAACTTTATTAGCATTCTTTCGACTTTGCCAAACTGATAATTATGCAAAATCTCTTTTGTACGAGGAAGTTCCGTCGTATTATACCTACGATAAGCAACGAGGTGTCTTTAACCGTAGACGCCGTGGCAGGTCTGTAGATGGCGAGTCAGGTATTTTCAAAGAACATGTTCTTGGTAGAGTGTATACCGTTCATCCTAACAACGCCGAGTGTTTCTATTTGAGATTATTATTACATACAGTGCGAGGACCAACATCATTTATAGATTTGAGAAAAGTAGACGATGTTGTTTATCCAACTTACCATGCAGCTTGCCAAGCGCGTCGTTTGCTTGAAAATGATCAGCATTGGGATGACGCTTTAGCAGAATCCTGTGTTAGTGATAATCCACGACGGTTACGCCATTTATTTGTAACATTGCTCACATTTTGTAATTTGTCAGATCCTGTCCAATTATGGGAAAAATATAAAGAAAAATTTGCAGAAGACTTTCTTCGGAATATATCTCACAATGATGAAGGCGCAACTAATGATAATTTCCGTGATCTTGCCATAAATCAGTGCTTATTAGCTCTTCAGGAAGACTTAACAGCAGTAAGCGGTAAATCACTCTGTGAATATGGTTTGCCAACACCAACCTCAGTCGGAGAGGTTACCAATAGGGAATATTCCGCAGAGATTGGTTACAACTCAATGGAACTGCTGGCAACATTAGAAAACGGTGTCCCAATGATGACTGCAGAACAGCGTTCAGTCTATGATCGCGTGTGCGAGAGTGTTCAGAATAATTTGGGAACAATATGGTTTTTAGATGCACATGGAGGAACTGGCAAAACCTTTTTGACTAAATTAATATTAGCTTATGTTCGAAATCAGCGTAAAATTGCTCTTGCCGTGGCTTCATCAGGTATAGCTGCAACATTGCTACCAGGAGGTAAAACTGCTCACACTATGTTCAAAATACCAATTGATTTAGATCGCACGGAAAGTCCAACCTGTAGTATTTCAAGAAATAGCGACAAAGCTAAGGTATTACGTGAGTGTAATTTAATCATATGGGATGAATGTACGATGGCCCATCGAAAAGGAGTAGAAGCGGTAGACAGAACTTTAAGGGATATAAGACAAAATGATCGACCAATGGGCGGTATCACAGTTTTATTTTGTGGTGATTTCCGACAAACCTTACCGGTAATACCACGGGGAACCCGAGCTGATGAGGTTAGGGCTTGCCTGAAAAGCTCTTATTTGTGGCGTGATATACAATCGGTGCATTTGACTATAAACATGCGAGTGAGAACTGGAGATAACCCGGATGATCGTGAATTTTCTGATATATTATTAAAGATTGGTGAAGGTACCTATCCACAACTACACCAAGGAAAACTTATTCTGACACCTGAGTTATGTTTTATAGTGCAATCCCAACAACATCTTATATCGTCGGTTTACGGTGACGTAACAAATATATTAAATAGGCACAATTCTTGGCTATGCGAAAGGTCCATTTTAACTCCTCGCAATGACCAGGCATCTGAAATTAATAATAAAATACTGTCGAATATCCAGGGGGAAAGCAAAGTTTATAGTTCAATTAATAGAATGGTCGATGAACAAGAAACCACTAATTACCCCATAGAATTTTTAAATTCTTTAAATATGCCCGGACTTCCTTCTCATGAAATTTGTTTAAAAATTGGCATTCCGATTATTCTGCTCCGAAATTTAAGACCACCACAACTTTGCAATGGAACTCGGCTAAAAATAACCCAGTTGCAACAAAATGTAATCGAGGCTCAAATTTTAACAGGCTGCGGTGCAGGAGAGACCGTCTTTATTCCCAGAATTCCCATAATACCAAATAATTTTCCATTTCAATTTAAAAGAACGCAATTCCCAGTATCAGTGTGTTATGCAATGACAATTAATAAGGCACAAGGGCAGACTTTTCGTGTTGCTGGAGTAGATCTCGGTGTCAGTTGTTTCTCGCATGGTCAGTTATATGTCGCTCTTTCCCGGGTTAGCAGTTCTAGAAATCTATATGTTCACGTGCCGGACGGGTCAACTTTCAACATAGTTTACCCGGAAGCTTTGCGCTGAAGTATTTTCAATATTAATATAATATTATCAATACATTAACTAAATAACAAGCAAGGAGTTACACGCTGACGGAGTCGCGGGCACAGCTATTAATAATAATATTCTGCGGTTCCTTATTGCGGTATTTTTCAACAGTATTGTGGATTGACATATTATATTTCCCTACTAAAATACGAAAGTTAATCTGTCTGTTACATCAAAACCACTGAACCGTGAGGAAGGACATATGAAACGACGGAAACGCGGACGAAGTCGCGGGCAAAAGCTAGTAATACATATTTTTAAAAAGTAACAAAACCAAATTATTTTCCTTTGTATTTCAAAGCAGTAGATATTTTTTTAATATTATTTTGTTAAAAAATGAAGGAGTAAAATGGTTCCATTCAACGATTTGGAGGTGATTTTGTGGATTTTTTTCTTATTATGTGATACCGATACAAAAATTATGGCTAAACCAAATTACGTGTCATATCATGTAGATTACTAACAATTTTTCTCATATGTAATTTCTCTGTAAGTGCCGGTGAAAAACTGCTTCATCTGCACGCTGTTTTTAAGCTTTTTCGAGAGAGGAGCCTTAAGCCGTCACTTAGTAAAGATTTGACATATTTTTGTACGACAAAACTGTCAAAACCTTGACTAAGTGATGGTCTAAGTAAGCATTAAAGCTCTCTGAGTACGGCAGTAAGTAATAAAAATGTTAGGTTATTCTTCTATTATTTTTTTAGATCTTTTTAAATCCAACCTTTTTTGATTTGTCTCAAAAAGTATTGAGATGCCATTAAAGTTTTTTTGTTCTATTTTTCCTTTTTTAATGTAATGGCAGCTAAAGGTTTTTTTTTCCAAAATAAGCCAGGATTTCATTTACACATTGGATCTTTTCATAAATATCCAATATAAAAAAATATAGTCATTTATTATTTTCAAGTAAATTTTCTATTAGTGCCAACCAGCGAGTTTGAATTTGTGCCCGGTTGATGGCAATAGGCTCGCCTCCTATTACATAGGACTTAAATAAGGTACACGTCTGCCTAACTCTTCCGGGATTACAGGCATAATGTAATGTTATGGATACGACTACAGCTGCGGAAAACCGAGGGTAAAAGTACGGTATTTTTTTTAAATACTGAAAATGATTGAGTAGGTACGACGCAGTCGATATTTACTTTATTATACTTTCAATGAAATAATATCCATTCAAACCATGAACTAAAAAAACATGATAACTAGCGAGGGATTAATCAAAACACCTTTTATCTAAAAGTCTATCTATCTATGTATTGATTATGCCTAGCATTAACAGAAAATTTACAAAAACACGCAAAAACATAATTAACGTGTCTCAAAAACTGACGTGTCATCAAAAACATGAAACTTGTTTGTTCAAATGCACTCACAAAATACATGCGACTGTCGACGTCATTATTTTGTGACAACATTTTTATAGTCTGTGGTTTTACAAAGAATGATTGTTTTTTTGTAAACTTCGTGACATATTTTACGTTCGTTTCGAGGATACGGGTTTTTTAATTTGAAATGTCTGTGAAAACAGAAGGGCTGTGTGACATTTCCTTAGGGGACGGAACTATTATAAATTGATGTAGGAAAGGATTGTTTGGGGAGTTTATTCCTCATTTTTGTTTCTCTTGAAAAGCAATAAATAAATATAGCCTTATAATGTAGGTACTTCACATAACGCGTATCGTACAGTGTGTTATGTTACTTGCGTTCCTTATTTAATCGCAGGTTTTAGCGAAATAGGCAAATACGGATTGTGTAACAATTCGATGGTTCTATAAAACATGGAGCCTAATTTGACGCTACTTTGATCCAATTTACAATAAACCCTGACATTTCATACACGGTTAAAAGCAAAACTGCCTTTCAAATGTCAATATTCAGTGTAAATTACAATTTAAAGTTATTGTTGAATAAAATATTTACCTACGTCTTTTACGTTTTAAGTTTGAATAAGTGAAACTATTTTCGGGACCTCGTTTCGACATGCCCCATAACATGGACTTAAGATTTCACAAATTGATTGATTGTATTTTTGCTCTCTGCCATGCTCTTGCAGAGAGCAGGCTTTTGTTCAGGAAGTGCAACTTCAAAAACCGTTTTTTTTTGCCACCGACTTCAGAAGTTGCTTTTTCTTGTGAAGTTTATTTTTCACTTTTTTGTGTTTTTCGTTTTTGTGTTTTTGAAGTCGGTTTTTTTTGCAAAAAAGTTTTTTTATTTTACAATTTTTAGTTGTAATATCCTATAAAAATATTTACTATACATTTAACATTCAACCAAGAAACCTAACCCTTAACCTTCAAGATTCCCTTATTATTGCTTTCAACTCCTAACCGTTTAGGAGTAGTACCTTCCATAATCAGCTCACCTAGATAACCTGAAAGAATACAACCATATATACGTCCCCATAAAATTTTACTAAAGAACTATGCTCCAACTCCTAACAGTTGAGGCGTTATACCTTCCATCATCAACTCATCAACATGAAGTGATGACTGCTAGATGCAAATACTTAAAAAACTTTAGGAAAAGCAGGAAACACGTGATACATGCCTATACAATTTGAGGGTTGCCCTCGATTTCTCTGGGATGCTATCATCAGATCCTGATTTTCTTATCATGGTACCCTTGGGATATCTCCTTTTCAACAAAAAAAGAATTTTTTATATCGGTTCAGGCGCCTCCGAGTAATCGGTGAATATACATAAAAAAAGATTGAGAACCTCCTTTTGTTTAAAGTCGGTTAATGAGTTTTACCTTCTATCATCAGGTCAACCTAATACCCTGAAAGAATACAACTATCACTTTATAAGTACGTATAGTTCTGAAAGGAGTTGTACCTTCCATCATCATCAGTAAATCCACATGATATTGTGATGACCACACGCAAATACTTGAACAGGTTTGGAAAATATATGGAAAACGTCATAAGTGCCTATAAAGTTTGAGGGTTCCCTGGGATCCCATCATCAGATCCTGACTTGGTGACAATGGGACCACCTCGGGTCAACCTAATACCCTGAAAGAATACAATTATCGCTCCATAAGTAAGTAAAAATAAGAAAGAATGGCTGTGCTATTTACTGTGTGTACATAAATAGTAAAATAAATAAATAAATGAATAAATAAATAAAGAATTTTCTTTCAACTCCTAACCGTTGAGGAGTTGTACCTTCCATCATCATCAGCGAATTCACATGATATTATGATAGTCAGACGCAAATACTAAAAAAGCTTTAAAAAATAAATGAAAAACATCATAATTATGTGCCTATAAAATTTGAGGGTTGCCCTCGATTTCCCTGGGATCCCATCATCAGATCCTGATTTGGTGACAATGGGACCACCTCGGGAGTATACCTATTCGAAAACAAAAAGAATTTTGAAAATCGTTTTATTAATGACGGAGATATGCGATAACAATCATACAAAAAAAAAAACATACAGACGAATTGATAACCTCCTCCTTTTCGGAAGTCGGTTGAAAATTACGAATGAGATAGTTTAATTGACGAATTGTATTGTTAAATAAAACTGGAGTACAAAGATGGTGATGTCTAATATAATGTTGAACTTTACAGTCGTCCCACTCGTTCGCCTACGCCTTGCACTTTCCATAAGCGAACTTATGTGGACCGCGCAAGAGATTATTCTTGATACCAAGTTTTTGTTGTTGTTCCAAGATTTGCAAGGTTTTCGCCATTATTGTATTTATAGTGTCGTCTGCAAAATGTTTAATTTGAACCATAGAAATGTGTGTGTGCTTTCTGGGTATAATAACATATGGATGATAGGGTTAATATAAGCTTTGAAAAGCTTTCACAGATGTTTCTTCTCAAAAGGACCAAGCTCTTTTGTCCCAGCATCTTGTGTCATAAGTTTCCGGACGAACAAAAGCTTTCAAAGAATCATTTTAAGACCATGCTACATTTGCATATTCCAGTTTATTCAACGTATTTGAAACTTCATAAGTGCATATCTTGCAGTTATGACAACCACTGCTTAAGGGGATCACAGCAGTGGATGACTTTGACGATTTGACCTCTGTACTGGCTTTTGTTTATTTTTCGGCCCCTACCGGCAAACGACTGTACTACAGAAAAACGTAACAAAGAACAGAAATGTGTCGCAGAGTGGTCATCGTATTTGCCTAACATATTTTGTTTCTCTTGGAGTACCTACATCATAATGACGTATGAATAAAATATTTAATAATAAATTATACACTTTGACTAATGAAGTAATAACCTAGCTTTCATTAGTTATTTCACTGAGCACAGGTACTCCTACGATACATTCTTAAGGTCTGATAAAGACCAGGTAACTGCTTATCGCTTCTCAGTCACGGAAATAGTCAGAATGCTCCAGCTTTCAGCTAACTGAGCACGAATGCTACTACTTGATACATTTTGAAGGTCTGACGATGACCACCTAAGTGCTTATCGGTTCTCAGTGACTGATGTAGTTAGAATGACCTAGCTTTCAAATTTTATCTGTCTGAGCACGGATGCTACTACTTAATACATTTTGAAGGTCTGATGATGACCAGCTAAGTGCTTATCGGTTCTCAGTGACGGATGTAGTTAGAATGACCTAGCTTTCAAATTTTATCTATCTGAGCACGTATTCTACTACATGATACATTATGAAGGTCTGATGATGACCAGCGAAGTGCTAATTGGTTCTCAGTGACGGATATAGCTAGAATGACCTAGCTTTCAAATTTTATCGATCTGAGCACGGATACTACTACATGATACATTTTGAAGGTCTGATGATGATCAGCTAAGTGCTTATCGGTTCTCAGTGACGGATGTAGTTAGAATGACCTAGCTTTCAGATTTTATCTTATTGAGCACGGATGCTACGACACGATACATTTTGAAGGTCTGATGATGATCAGCTAAGTGCTTATCGGTTCTCAGTGACGGATGTAGATAGAATGACTTAGCTTTCAGATTTTATCTTATTGAGCACGGATATGCTACTACATGATACATTTTGAAGGTCTGATGATGATCAGCTAAGTGCTTATCGGTTCTCAGTGACGGATGTAGTTAGAATGACCTAGCTTTCAGATTTTATCTTATTGAGCACGGATGCTACTACATGATACATTTTGAAGGTCTGATGATGACCAGCTAAGTGCTTATCGGTTCACAGTGACGGATATAGCTAGAATGACCACCATCAGGTAAATGGCACCATCAGTCTCCAAGGCCTCTTCGAGCTCTTTCAAATGAGTCCACACACGACGGTTCTACGTGGTGCCATCAATGAGATCCTATAATTACCTTCGGAGTCTACCATCAGGTAGCTAGTATCATCAGTCTCCAAGGCCTCCTCGAGCTCTTTCAAATGAGTCCAAACACGATGGTTCTACTCAGTGCCGTCAATGATATCCTATACCCACCTTCGGAGTCCACCATTAGGTACGAGACATCGTCAGTAATCCAGATCTCCATCTCCCATCAAACGAAATTCTCAAGACAAAATAATTAAAACGAAAAAACAATTAACACCATTAAAACAATAACATACATTACATAACATCGCGCCTGAAATCCTCAAAGGGTTAGGCAGAGGTGTACCTAATAGTAGGCGTAATATTATGTTATGTATGTTATTATTTTAATGATTTTAATTGTTTTATCGCTTTTAGCGATAAAACAATTGTAGCAAAAAACAATTGTAGTCGTTCTTGTAGCACGGATGCTACTACATGATACATTTTGAAGGTCTGATGATAACCAGCTAAGTGCTTATCGGTTCTCAGTGACGAACGTAGTTAGCATGACCTAGCTTTAAAATTTTATCGATTTGAGCACGGATGCTACTACATAATACATTCTGAAGGTCTGATGATGACCAGCTAAGTGCTTATCGGTTCACAGTGACAGATATAGCTAGTATGACCACCATCAGGTAAATGGCACCATCAGTCTCCAAGGCTAAGTGCTAATTGGTTCTCAGTGACGGATATAGCTAGAATGACCTAGCTTTCAAATTTTATCGATCTGAGCACCATCAGGTAAATGACATTATCAGTCTCCAAGGTGTCCTCGAGGTCTCAACACCATTAAAATAATAAGATACATAACATAACATCACGCCTACTATTAGGTACACCTCTGCCTAACCCTTCGGGGATTACAGGCGTGATGTTATGTAATGTATGTTATTATTTTAATGGTGTTAATTGTTTTATCGCTTTTAATTATTTTGTCTTGAGAATTTCGTTTGATGGAAGATGAAGATCTGGATGACTGATGATGTCTCGCACCTGATGGTAAACTCCGAAGGTGGGTATAGGATCTCATTGACGGCACTGAGTAGAACCATCGTGTTTGGACTCATTTGAAAGAGCTCGAGGGGGCCTTGCAGACTGATGATACCAGCTACCTGATGGTAGACTCCGAAGGTGGGTATAGGATCTCATTGACGGCACTGAGTAGAACCGTCGTGTGTGGACTCATTTGAAAGAGCTCGAAGAGGCCTTGGAGACTGATGGTGCCATTTACCTGATGGTGGTCATTCTAGCTATATCCATCACTGAGAACCAATTAGCACTTAGCTGGTCATCATCAGACCTTCAAAATGTATCATGTAGTAGCATCCGTGCTCAATAAGATAAAAGCAGAAAGCTGTAGCATCATAACTGTATCCGTCACTGAGAACCGATAAGCACTTAGCTGATCATCATCAGACCTTCAAAATGTATCATGTAGTAGCATCCGTGCTCAGATCGATAAAATTTGAAAGCTAGGTCATTCTAGCTATATCCGTCACTGAGAACCGATAAGCACTTAGCTGATCATCATCAGACATTCAAAATGTATCATGTAGTAGCATCTGTGCTCAATAAGATAAAATCTGAAAGCTAAGTCATTCTAACTACATCCTTCACTGAGAACCGATAAGCACTCAGCTGATCATCATCAGACCTTCAAAATGTATCATGTAGTAGCATCCGTGCTCAGATCGAAAAAAATTTAAAGCTATGTCATTCTAGCTATATCCGTCACTGAGAACCAATTAGCACTTAGTTGGTCATCATCAGACCTTCAAAATGTATCATGTAGTAGCATCCGTGCTCAGATCGATAAAATTTGAAAGCTAGGTCATTCTAGCTATATCCATCACTGAGAACCAATTAGCACTTAGCTGGTCATCATCAGACCTCAAAATGTAGTAGCAACAAATTTCTTTAAACATACGTCGTTTTTGGGATTTTAGCAACGCAACGGCCTTAAGCGCCATTGCAATGCATGTAACTGATCATTTGAGCTTCAAAATCAAGCCAATAAGGACACAAAGTTGCACAAAACTCGAAACGTTAGCTGGCTCAACGTATTATCGATATTTATACTGCAAACTTGTATCTCAGACAGAAACCGGTCCCCAAGTCACCGGGTTACCGCTGCGGCTAACGCGCTGGTTTGCGTCCACTTCATATTGTTTCAAACACAAGGGCAGGACGGTAACGTGGTAGGGTAAGCTGGGCACTCGCTCGGCGGTGACTCGGTGACTCATAGGCTATATAGGTGTAGATAGTTGGAGGGACCGGTGAGTCAGCTGCTCGCAGTGAATCAGGATTGAATCCTGAGAATGACGGCGATTTTTCCTATTTGTTCATTATCTCTTGTCTATCCGACGCCCGACGACGACCTCTCGCTCGAGACACGTCAGTATGCAGTTACGGTCCTTACAAACTCTGAACAATGTAAATAAAAAACGCAAGTCCAATACCGTACGCTTGGTGAAGCGATTAATTGATTCTCGATTTATCGCCATCGTTATTATTAAATTGATCAAGGTGTTTAATTTTCTCGGCCATGACGTCTGGTATATTACTTTCTTCTATAACGTTTGGAACTATATATTTACAAAGGACTTAAGTAAATATTTGGAGGTGTGGATAGTTACGGGTAGTTGCTAGGAGTAACTTCTCTTTGGAATAGCCAACTTCCCAAATTGATTAAATTTTTAGTGGGCTTAGCAACATATATATGATTACATAAAGCAATACAATAGGAAACCGACGGACGCGACGGTGCTGATCAGAAAAAATCTAATTTCCTGATATTGCTCATCACAATAAATTTTAATTAATTAAAAATATTTCAATTAATTAATTTATCACCGCAATCTACCAACAGTATGACAAAAAATGATAACAAGTAAAAATACCCGCCCATTTTTCGAGCATAGATTAAATTAATTATTTTTAATGCGCTTCGGGGCCTGTAATATTGTATCGGTCACGGAAACTCACCCTATACAGCCCCGTACGGTTGACCCTATTTACATCTGACCCATTTCTCATATGATTACCCGCAGTCAGCTAAAATTGACCCACCTCGATAAATAACTCATGGGACGGCAGACAAACTAAATATTTTAATGAATAATATCGTTTCGTAAATCTGATAATGAATACAGTTAATTATATAATTAGTCAGTTATTTTCCCAAGCAGTTTGCTCACGGTGTTTAAAAATGATTTTTTGTTCGCGAACAATCGTGTAAGAAACATTTTAGCGTCCGTTCTGTTACGTTGACAATTCAACATCGAGATAATGCATAATTTATATAAAATCTCGTTAGTGTTTCCAGGATATCAAGCGCAAGAAACGAAGGAAATACGCAGTCTTGAAAGTTTTCCTGCACTTGTGCAACATGAAAATATATGTGACATGATCACGAACTAAGTATATACTAACAGGAACATGAGAAAGACTAATACAAAAAAAAATCTGCACATATGTTTAGTTACTGTTAGCCGGTGTCATCCCAATGCTGGGCAAAAGCCTTGTTTAGTACCTATCAATATTTAAGACACATAATATGGGATAAGCATGTTCAGCAGAATATCAATTCCAGTGAAGTAACCTACTTCTGTCAATAACTCTTGTTCTGCAAATTGACATTTGGTGGGTCATCGCTTCCAGCGATGCAATTTTGATGAGCACTCTGCCGTGGCTAAGTGGGCTAACGGTAGGGGGCACAAAAAATGTGATAACACTCACGAGTTCACGACAGATAATGAACAATGACAAATGGACCATAGACATACAAAGCTAGGAAGTTAGTAAATATTTGAATAACGCAAAGATATAGTTGAGTGCTTTTGGAGGAATAGTCCTGCTAAATAGATAGAGTTAAATTATCATATTAAGCTTGAAGCAAAAGTTCTTAAGAATTTGAGTCTACATGAGAGACAAGTATGGGTGATGAAATCTTGCGGATAAAATGATGCGTAAGCATATTTAAGGAGGCATCCACCAAGATCTTAAATTTTTAAATCCACATCTTTACACAGGAAGCTGTATATAATCACTGGTCCCTCAGACTACCTTGAGGTCCTACTGAGAAATCGAACGTGAAGACATAGGTACAAGTAAAAGATGCATGTGTAACCCGACCCGTCGGAACGCGGCACCCAAGCGCTCTGATTTCTGTAACTTAGGCTCGATATGAAGGAGTCTTATTACATCGAACGAAGACATTCCCTTTTCGTTTTCTAATCACTTTTATTGCACTAGTGTGGAAATGTAACTTGAGGCTTGGGACGTCATCAGTGGCTGTAATGACACCTTTACAAGTGTTTTTATTATTTTCTTGTTTATGCAGGTGCTGTCTCAGGTAGATAAGTACCGTCTCTGCTCCCTTGGCAGAAAGGTGTGAACTTTCAAAAAACTTCTCGAAAACGAGTCGCTTTTTTATTGCAGCTGTATTTGTCCATAACATGATCTTCATCATTCATTGTTCTGAGTATCCCTAAGTACCTAAGTTTGTGTTAGAGCAAAAAGTTGAAGCCAGTTTTGCAATTAATGAGAAAGTTTAACGGTGTTCTTTCCAATTTAAGACTCAAAGAAAATTATCCAGCCATTTTGCATTTGATTGATGACTAAAAAGTTTTCAAGAAAAACTTGAAAAAAAAACCGTCTACAGACTAGACTGAAAGAACGAGGCGCTTATTGAAACGGTGCTCGTTGAACTGAAACGTCTGGTAATTACAGCAGTCAGATTTTTTGTATTCAAGGCAGATTACGAAGAATAACATCTTTTGTACTTGAGATCAAAAGATTATAACAAAGATAATAGGTATAAGGTAACTAATAACCTTGGATAACACAACAAGACTAAGAAAACATTCAACACTAATAAGTGGCTCGAATTTGGATAAACCTAGATCCTTTTATAGTAACGGACCAGTTCAATAAACCATTTGATCGAAATGACACTGAGTGGCCTTGATAAGCATACACAATACATTTGGGACAAAAAATAAGAATCAAAGCTAAATGACCAAAAGGCTGTTTAGCCTCAAATTGAATTAGCTACATAAGTTCTTGACTACGTTAGAACCGGTTCTGAAAACAATAGGAGTTGCAAGGTTAGCCTTTATGACACGAGTAAGAATACATGCGAACTTAAGACGAGACGAACACTACTGCAAAATATAGCTAGTTACCTAGCTTATGACCACGGCTTCGTTCACGTAGAGGTCAAAAATGATCTCGCGGGAACTGGCTACCTGGTATAAGGAAATATTGTGTTCCACTTCATACCCAAATCATGTTCTATCTGAGAGCCGCATCTCAATCCGTTCAGTCGTTTAGGCGTGAAATGGTAACATAAAGAATTATTTTCACATTCAATAATTATGGATATCAAAACCTCGTAATACAGGAAGATTTGTAAAGGAACCTACAACTAAAGCTAGAGCAGTTTCTTTGACAAAGATAAAGGAAGGGATGCGAGTTGACCCGAACCACAAAGGAGACATTTATTCTTCTTATGTGGACTTTAAGTTGAGTTTGTGGGACAAAACAGAGGAGAATAAAAAAGCTCTTTATGGAAGTTTATGGTTAAAAAAAAACGTAGCTCTTTTGTTATAGGAGTCTGAGTTTCGAGGGCCTTGAAATGTACAAAAGTTTAACTGTTGAAGACTGCTCCCCTATACGGCCAGATTGATCATTGGTGCTTAATCCTGAATCAATTATTTTACTAAGAAATTTGTAATGGTTTATGGTACGGTTGATATTAAGTAATAAAAGGATATATCCTAAACTTATCATAACAAAAAAGCTGCTGGCAATTTACCCAAAGACACGATTCGAAGTCACTGAACCAAAAAACGATTCGCAAACTACCAGGTGTTGTCCAACAGCCAATAATTTTGCAGCTTTACTTCTAATAATAAATATAACAAGAAAAACAAAATCAGTTTGATCAATATCGCAGTTGCACGCCCGAAGGCTTTAATTAAGATAATAATTTTATCTTGACCGGTTTTCCTTGATGCCGTGACGCCGCGTGCCAAAGTTCAGACGATATCGCCTCGCGCTCTATCTTGTCTATTGTGTTGTGAGTTGTGAGCTATAGTCAAGTCGTTTGACACGATAGAGGCTACATGTGTGACGGTATTGTAAAGCTCACAAAATGAGAGCGTTCCTTTGAATCGAATTGAAAGATTAACTTGGACATTAGTTGGATCTTTAGAGATAGATACTTTTATAAAGGACTATGCTTGTTTTCTACTTGACTGGGGTCAAATTGAGGACACATATTGAGAGCCATGTTGGATACAGAGTAGGCGGTTTGTTGGTTTATAAAACAGCCCTAAGGCTATCATAACCGAATATAAGAATTCCTTTTACGTCACCAGTCGCTGAAACATGAGGGAAAATGTGTATTACGTAAATTGCGTTTAGCGGGAAAGTTGTTTTGAGTTGACAGAACCGCAATATGGCAGAATAGTTTTTTGTAACGGTTAGTCTTATAAGTAGCTGACTTATATATTACATTCCTTTTACATCGTCGAAGCTCGTAATATCTCGTAACCCAGTAGAAATTATTCATATCATTTTATATTCACTTTCATTTTACATTTCGCTTAAATGCAAATACAGAAGGATTGAAATAAAATTTAACAAGCGACTACGCTTGTTATAGATAAATTCATGTTCTCATGAATAATTGAGAAGGTGCCATTAAAATAATCTCGATCTGTATATTATTTAAGCTGATATTTACAGCATCCATGAAGAAACTAAAGAAACTTCCACATAATTATTTATTTTTATAGCTTGTAGTACACTGATCCAGACAATAAAGTGCATATTTTTAAAAGAAAATATTGCTTTATAGATAAATTAATATCTGGCTTCAGACAATTCAGATAAGGGACACATACCTAAAGCTATAGACCAAGACAGAGGATTTTTCGGAACCACGTACAAACATAATATTTTATCTGATCCTAAAGTTACGGAAAAGTGATACAATGATGTGCCACCATAACTGACAAATACATCAAGTAGGATTTTTTCTAAATTTGTTTCCAATATAAGGCGATACATAGATAGCTACGTGTATAAAATAATTATCCTTTTCCATATATCCCAGATGCGCAAAGAAACACAGGTGTAGATATTACATAGTCAGTGTCTTATAAATATTCAACTTTTACACATTTGTTTTTACCGTAATAAGGTCAAGTAAGTACCTACTTGATAATATTAACAAACTGCTTGCGAAATAGTCACACTCCGGTGGCGCACGTTGTTCAAGACATTTCAGTTTAGAAACTCACCATTCTATGCGTTGTTATTTGGAGCACTGTTGCTGCAACTTTCATCCTTACCACCTTGAATTTAGAGTAAAAAATTGTACAAGTTATCAACCTAAATTATAGAATTACTACGAATGTTCTTGATAAAAACATTGTCATGATATTCGTCAATCGCTTTATCATTGCTGTCTTTGCGATTTTTTGTATGAAGTCACACACATTTTTATAGTTCACAAATCAACCTAAAATGTCCAAACACTGCTAAGCTATTCTTAACTTTATGTGCTCTAACATTATGTGCTACAACACCGTGAATTTATAATACGACGAAAGTCGCACGTGTGCCATCTACCAGATTGGGTTGTAAATCTTGTGTACTTTTTGATATTATATCATCTTATCTAAGAATTTCTGGATATAAAATGAGACAATGCCGCCATGAGGCGTATTCTGCTTGAATAATGCGTGTGCTGTGCTTTGAATACATTATTATGTCATATTCTGACTATTAAATAGTTAATTTAATAATGTAACAAGAACGTGTTCGAAGAGAGAATCATAAAGTTGTAGAACTAATTCAGAGTTATAAATAAACTAATTCAACTCGAATAAACATACAACTCTGAGACTTTTCTAATTAGATCCCTTCTCCTCTTCACTTTCTAAACTCCAGAACCTGTTAAAGTGCGAGAAACAACTTGAATTACTTATGTAAGCCACATTACGTCGGGATCAGGTGCACAAAGCCTCCATCGACAAAATACAAACTTAAGATTGCTATTGAAAAACTCACAATGCAGTGGCCCCAGTATCGAACCCTTGGGTACTCCTTTGTAAAACAATTGTTGCATTAAAACTTCTATTCTATTCAAAGGCCTTACGATTTTAGACCATGTTTAGATTGTAATAGGGGTGAGAAACCATTGCTTTGCGAACAGAATTAAGCTAGAGCAACCGAAAAAGTAGGGCGTCGTGGTCACGAGCTTAAGTTAGAATGTTTTATTCCAAATCGTGACGGATGGTAGGGCGAAGGTAGGAGTTCACAGTAATTGTAACTATTAGATAAAATTACTGGTTTCAAGACAAATAATATGGCTCACGACAATCTGTATAAGTTAGCCGCCGTGAAAAACTCTCACTGGCTGTTTCAAGCGATGCACAAAGTGGTTATCCTTGATTTTTAAATCGTGGGAACGGTCCTCGAGCCGTGACCACATGTAATTGTTTCTGGGGATTCAAAAACCAACAAGTCAATAAGTTTTATAAACATTTCATATTATGAGACCATTGTTCAGAATATTAATTATATTTACAGGAAAGTCGTGTCCCCTGACGATACTTGTAATATTGCTAATGTAGACAAGGCGTTTACTAGAAAAGGTCAATGGTATAGGTAAATTGTTCAAATAATATCGTTATGTATAAATCCACAGAGGAATAGGAATTACGTGAAATATTACAATATTAGTTAACTAGCTCCTGTGTGTGTTTAATTGTTTATTTTGATATTGATTCCTTTAACGAGCAAAATATGGATTTTATTAAATGTCGTGATTCACAGTCACTCAGTTTTGCATAGATAAATAGATTTTTAAATAGCTAGAACAGTTTTACACTCAAAATCATTAATTGAAAATCGATCCAATAACCCACATCACCAGTATCACATGACGAGGGGGAAAGAGGGTCAAAATTAACGTTGAAAACATAAAAAACCGATACGAAGTCAATACTAAAACAACAGCTGTATGAGACGATTTAAAACTCCCATAAAAGATCTTTAACAGGCCTTTTTATTTCATGATTTACGTATGATGATATTAAGTACACACATTTTGATTGCCGGGTAGCATGAAATATAAATAAGCTCCTTCTGAAAATAATCTTTTCAAGTTATGCACAATACGAGTATGTGCAAGACAAAGGTTCATTAGCGGCAATGTTTTTGTTCCGACTCAGTGTTTTCAAACCTGATTTGCACATGAGATAAATCTTAATAAAGTTACGGAAGAGGAAGAGCTTGGGTTTCATTTTAACGATACAATTTTAAATAAAGAACAATGATTAAAAGCTTAAAAAAAACAAGCTCCCTCGTCAATTGCTGATGTAGGTGGTCACGAATATAACTAACTATAGGTACAGTTTACTTTAAAACGGTTTTGGAATGAAGTTGGGAAAATCTTTTTTTTAATCACATTATGGTTCTGCCTTATTGATTTATCTAATAATAATAATGATCAGGTCTTCGACTACATTAAAATTTGCCTGATTGACCATGAACATTTAGTTGAAATAGCTATATTTATTTCGGCGTTTATTTTTAGGGTTCCGTACCTCAAAAGGTAAAAACGGAACCCTTATAGGATCACTTTGTTGTCCGTCTGTCTGTCTGTCTGTCAAGACCTTTTTTCTCAGGAACGCGTGGAGGTATCAAGCTGAAATTCATATCAAATACTCAAGTCTATGGTCTCTTGGAGCTGTGAAAAAATCAAACTTCTAAGTCAACGCGATCAAAAGATACTCCCGTTTATGCCGCAAATTTTCGACACTCGCAAGGGAATCAAAACCTACAGGGTACTTCCCGTGAACTCAGAATCTTGAAATTTGGTATGAAGCAACGTCTTATAGCAGAGATATAGGAAAAATTGCGAAAAGTATACATTTTTAGTTATATCATATAATAAAAATATTTTTAATATTTGTACGGAACCCTCGGTGCGCGAGTCTGACTCGCACTTGGCCGGTTTTTTTTTAGTTTTGATGCACATCATTGCGCTAGACAAATTCATGCAACCGCAGACTACCTGTGGGTCAAGGGCGTAGCTGTCTAGATGATACAAGTCATTATTTTTGTTTGTAGCTATTACAGTTTGTACATAATGTGTCGATGTCTGATCTGAGAGCCTAGCAGAAGATTATGTTGTGAAATTCTCGTCTTAAAAGGGATTCATATTATTTTCTTAACCATCTTCTTCGTTATTTAAATCGACTTAAGTTTTAACGCTGTTTTCGTCTCTTCAAGTCTGATTGTACAGATTATTTGAATAGATAAATGAATCACAAAACTGTGAAATCATTCTCAATGTGTACATAATGGCCACTTAGCTACTCAATTTGATATCAACCTTGGATCTGCACACTTGATATTTATTTTTTAATACTGGTTATGGCATTGCAATTCTCTACCACATTTTTAAAAATTATCTTTTTATAAATTGAATTATGTGCGATTTTATCAAATGCACGAACAAAATCTAGATTAGCTTGCATTTCTATTGGAAGTGTGGTGAACAAAGTATTCGTTATATGAATGGAAGCCTCTTTCCGGTCTGTCTGTCTGTACTCAGTGTACTTATTTGTATCGGCTATAATTCAGTCTATTGTGTACTCGGCCTTGCTTCGCCTTTCACCGCTCCGGTTGAGAAATTACGCCTAAAATTTGAACAGATCGACTGCTGACCGCTCAAACTATATTTGTGCAAATAAAAAGGTTGGTGCACCAAACAGATCATGTTGCACAATAATACAAGATGTATTTATTACTACTCGGTACTCGTCCTTTATGGTATTATTAATTGTTTTGCTTTTAAAATAGCACAAACAATGTTTTTCGTCTATTTTTCATTCATAATTATTAGTTCTATATAATTGTTTTGCTAACTAGCTAGCAGAACAATCAAAACGCTCAACTTTGTGCAGTGTTCGGGTCACCAAGATACAGGCTGTGCCTAGTTTGGGACCCGCTGTTAATCCTGTGAGATTTTGAATTGTAGAAGTAGTCGTTTGAATTTTCTAAAATAATGCATAGATTGTTAAAGTCACAATATTTTTATTATATTATTTAATTCAAAAATGCTAAAATATCGAATGATGCGTAGTTGTGCAGGAACAATCGTATTAGTAGGGGACTAGGGGTTCATTTCTTAAAAGTCTCGTCCTTGCTGATGCTATGCGTAACGAGCGTTTAAGTCTTGTACATCATAGAGTTCCTAGATAAGAGGAATGATGGACAAACACTCTTTTAATCTAGACATGTACAGTCTATCTAAACTTTCAGTGTGCTAAAAATCATGCGCGTAAGCGCAGGTCAAAGAGAAATTACATTATACCTACGTGAGAGAAATGGCATTCATCCATGTTACTTATTTAACTGCAAGTCATCAACAACGAAAGTTGTTACTTCTTTTAAATTCAAACGAACGATTGTGTGATACATATATTATTTAGTAACATAATGTAGATTAAAAAAAACAGAATGATCATCATAATACAAATAATTAAGTATCAAACCTTTCAAGGAGTTATGACGATAACGACAACATAGCTTGGACAATAATATAACTACAGCGACTTATAATATTTTTGGACGACATTTACTGACAGATTCATACCATGATCTAATATTTCTATTACTCTTGTTAAAGAAAATGCTTGTTTTGTTCCAGGTCCATGTTCCAACACGAATAGCAGAGAAAAGAATAGTGCGGAGCATTCTTCTTCCTACTAGGTGGGTACTAATACTCTCAGGAAAAAATAAAATAGTCGTTACATCTAGCATGTTATGATCATTTTTGTGTATTGCAGTGTTAGTTGTTACCGATTTCTAAATCTAGCATCGTCTAGATATAAGTGTTGCTTCTCATTTCCTTTTAGTTTGTCTTTTTCATTGTTCCTTGGACTTATCAAAGTTTGATTGCAACTGTTTTACTGTTCTTCATTAAAGATTTTGTCTTCTTTGGGTTATTGACACTTCTGCTAGGTTTCTAAGATGAGATTCAATCTTACCTAAGCTTTTAGCAGTAATATACGAAATTGAACTAAACAGCAGATAATCACTTCAAATATACTCTTTCCGGTACCAAGTTGTGCAACGGTGGTTTTATAAATAATCGGTCATGCTGCATAGATTCGTATTTAAGTATTTACATAAAGTCTTGGTTTAATAAAACCCCGGTGTCTTTTGATTAAGTTGATTTTGATTACGAGCTACGATTATGAACCCATTTTTTCAATAAAAAATCAATTTGATCTTAGGTACCTAAGATATGTAACTAAGATCTATATATAATTAAATAGATGGTTAAACTATTTAAGCCAAAGCTTGCTGACGAAGCTTACGCCACAAACTAAGGAAACACTCAGACCAACAACCCCAGTATTTAATTTTATTGAAACTTTTAAAAGTAAAACTTGGTCGGAAAATCTATTTATTTCTTCTTTCAAAGTTGTGTTCAAACCGAATGCAATAAATACGAGTATATCTTTACGTTAAACTTAAGATAACTCCCAGATAGACGTACCTAACTATGTAACACCACGGAAGCGTATCGAACTAGTCGTGATAAAGAAACACGTTGAACGTTCAGAAATCACGACCAACGTCTAAAAGAAGGTTTTATCAATATTAATGACCTTTTTCGAAGCTTGCAGTTTTTATTCCATAATATACAACATAAAGTGCAAATTGAAAATTGATTCTCCGATTAAACGGTCAAAGATAAATTTATAGATATAAAACTTGACATCCTTACTGTCGGTGTCGATATTTCTTTGCAGTCTAGTTTTTGCTCTCTTTACAATCTAATTCGATGTCTGATCTTGAAGCCAGACTGGATTTATTTGCTAATTGTAGAGAGTAGTTTTCGCGTTGACTGGCAAATTTGTCGACTGTCATCATCTACCTTAGCTTTTTCCGAACTATGTTGGGGTCAGCTTCCAGTCTAGTTCCAGTATTCATAATTGGTACACTTTATGCAGCAAAATTGGAGTCATGTTTCATCTAATCTAGCCACTAGTAATCTGAAGTATTTCTGACAAACTTCGTCACAGTCTGTCGGCTATACCACAATGGATCAATGGCACTTACTGATTGCCATGATTTACCCGTAGGTTGTAGTGTTTACGTTTAGTTAGACTAATAAGGTACGGGCGATAAAACCTATGGATTCAAAGGACTTTTTTTATTTAAGACCTATATTTTAATAACGTTTTCTGTTTAATCTGAGAAATTATTGTTGAGGTTTGATACGTCTTGTAGGAAGGTGGTGGTTTAATACGTCGAACTGCTGCCATTTTTATTTTTCTAAATAAAAGGTTAATTAGAGTATCTGTTCTGTGTTTATTATTGTTTACAGTATAGGTTGCTCTGAGGCCAAAAATTTATCTAAATAATAAAAACTTCTTTTTCAAGGACATCAATAAGGTTACTTCATAGAGGGTGCTGATCTCAACATAATTAATCAACACTAAAATGGTTGTAGATAAATAATAACCGTTGAAGATTAATAGTGTTATCATTCAATTAATAAATAACCATTGATAATTATAGAAACTCCGCACGTGCCTACTAATACGTGACTGGGAAGCTAATCTCAAGAACAACAGATCTGCCGCGATAGACAATGTAACTTTTGTTAACATATCTAGGAAAGTTAAGGAAATGGTTGATAGTGACAGCATCGTTGGCATCATATTCAAGTTTTGCGTCTTCACAAAAGATTCAACAAGAAAAATCTATTTCTCTAACATAATCCTTCTCCATATCCTAATGTATTTGTTGCAGGTACTCGCACTAGGCGTATCTACTTATACCTACTTATTTGTCTTGTAAAGTACATTTGTATTCATCTCTTGTTCAGTTTCTTTGTTTTCGTTCTTTAGTACATTATTCCAGTGTTTATTTTCTTCGTTCTTTAGTACATTATTCCAGTGTTTATTTTCTTCGTTCTTTAGTACATTATTCCAGTGTTTATTTTCTTCGTTCTTTAGTACGTTATTCCAATGTTACTTTTCTTAGTTTTTTAGTCCGTTATTCCAGTGTTTCTTTTCTTCGTTCTTCAGTACATTATTCCAGTGTTTCTTTTCTTCATTCTTTAGTACGCTATTCCAGAGTTTATTTACTTCGTTCTTTAGTACATTATTCCAGTGTTTCTTTTCTTCGTTCTTCAGTACATTATTCCAGTGTTTCTTTTCTTCATTCTTTAGTACGCTATTCCAGTGTTTATTTTCTTCGTTCTTTAGTACATTATTCCAGTGTTTCTTTTCTTCGTTCTTTAGTACATTATTCCAGTGTTACTTTTCATTACATCCTTGTGATAAATCATTTGCAAGAACACAATAAATCCATATTTTACAACACAAAACTTTTTAATCAAATATTGTTTACACTGTGGTCGATTTCTACATTATGATGCTAAAAATAGAATCAAGATCATCTGATCATAACATAATAACAAGTTATTTTCCAAAGATCAAACGATTACACACCGTATGTACTTAATATAAGTAATGTGTGACAATACGCGTATCAGATCCTTGTCTATGGCCGTCAGACGCCATTTTAGTTACATGGCATCATAAATAAATGTCAATTACAACAATTTAAACGCCATTATAGTATTAAATACAGCATTTTATTTTATAAAGTAAATAATTGCAGATAATGACAAGTAATTAGCACCTTCTAGATAAACACAGATTATGTAATATTTTTGCAGAATTGACAATTGAGTAGGTATTGGTGAAGTATAACCGTTTTCTTAACAAAAATATGGTCGCGGTTAGAAGAAAAAGCTCCTGTACAAAAGATAAATTCAGTCTCTTGTAAAACACTAGCTCAATACTACATAATAAAATTATACACAGGACAGGTTAATTACTTCAACCCAGACAGGTAACTAGTCCATCCTTTAGCCAACTTAGTAACCCGTTTAATTATTTATCGCAGTATGAAAAACCACTTATATAACTGTTTTCTATCCATCAGCACGGAAAATCTTGGAACATGATCGTAAAAAGTAAACTATAAAATATGCATTATAAAAACTTGCGATAAGCATGGCGGTTATATAAGCAGGTAAACATTATTTCTTACGTTTTATTTTTATGCTATTTAAAAAGGAATTATACATTTTGAAAATAAGATTTTTGATAACGTTGTCATACAGTATAATATGTGGTTATGAAATTGTTATTTGTTTTACATCCGCTGTTTTAACGAAATAATTATTTATATTATTTTGCAATCCTTACGCAGCAATATTTTTTATGGCTGGCAGGTTAGCAGGTTCATGCTAAGATTCAAGGCTATACCTAGGCCTATTCCTATGGCTGTTCCCAGGCCCATTTTCCTAGGCCTATTCTTAATTAAAACACATTGTCTTTCAACACCCTTTCAAAAACATTCGTTAATTTCTAATCTTATACTCATTCGTCCGTCCTTAATATCACATTAACACTTCAAACCTTGCCTCTTTCGTACACAAGCCGTCCATCAAAGTAATTAGTAGTCTATTATTGGACGAAGGAACGCTAAACATAAGCCATTGTGTATAAGAATACCAATAGAGAATTATGTATCTACAATGATTAAAGCGATTCAATTTGGACCTACTTAAGAAAATGTTTTCCTGATCACTGAAACTAGTCTTTCGTATCGTGTTCTTTATGGTCTTTATTATATAGTCCATGAAACTCATAAAAAACTTTTATTTGTAATTTGTTTATGCTTGGGATAAATAGAGTTCTATTTATCTATCTTGGTTTTGTACGTTATCAAGTCCATTATAACTGTGTGCTTTAGGGCAGGGTTCGACACACTACCTACAACCACATGACTTAGGTACGTTAAGCCAAATCTCTCGTTTTTAAATATTCAAAAGGATTTGTTTATCCTATTCTAATTTCAAGTCTGGCTCTATATTGTTGAAAAGTAATGCCTGCCAGCTTGATCGAAGCCCGCCAGTGTCAAATTTTCCTTTCGTAGTCGGGTGGCAAAGCTGCTTTATAAAAATACACTTCATACCAAAACCTTCTTACTCAACAACATCATCAAATCCAAAAACAAGGTTTGAGAACAGCATTCAACCTCCTTTTTTTTCGAACAAACTCGATTGTAGCATCTAGTTATGGATAAAAGTGTGGCCACGACTCCACAGGCTTAGTTGCGGAGCCACAATTGGTCGAAGGCCGTATTATGTCAGACACGCGTCGTGGCGCCTTTCCACCTCGCGAACCAGTCGGGCAGCTGCCTCGTAAAGAAATATGATAATATTTATTATGAATCCTTCTTTGATGATGTTTTGGTCTCGATTTATATGGTCTTCGAGGAGATTATAGTTGTTATACAACTTTGAGTAAAAGTTAAAGATTATTGTGATACAGTCTACAGATGACTTATTTTTTTTTAAATTATAGTTTTACCTGCTGTTTTGCTCGCGTTATGCTCGGCATTTTCCCGACTGGAACGTTTGATATTTTGGGGAATTGTAGCATTTGTATATAGATTCTTGCCAGTGATTGTATTTTCATAATCGGATCTGCATTTTTAAGATATCTACTACTAGGTACTATCACTCACTACTCTGTTACTCACTGCCATTTTTATCCAAACTTACAAACGTCACTTTTTTATAATAAGTATTAGTATGAACACATGAACACCTTTTTCATATGCTTTTTGTGTAAACCGAGGCCTTAACGAAAGCATACCGAGATGTTTGTATTTCTTGAGAATAAGTTAGCCATAAGTTAAGTACAAACAAAACACAGACTAAATGCCGTCTACGTAAACCGTACCGCCTCCTTCGCTTGACCCTTCCCAGTGCGTGGGATTACTAACAAAGAAACAACATTGTTTATCAAATTCAAGAGCAACAAGAATCAAGGAAACTTCACATAATCTTCTTAAGTAAAGCAAAGTTTAATAAACAATATTTACCGGTGACTTTCCAGTTTACATCTCAAGCTGTTTTGAGTGACTCCTTGCCTCCAAGCTTGTTTAAGTCTGATGTTTCTCCGAAGTTAAATAAGGAAAGATAAGGATAAACACAGCGTTCGTACCTACCTCCTTGTTGTACAAGGATATAGTGAAGGCTACCAGTTGTAGATCAGAGAAATCTCACTTAGTTGGATTACCTACCGACAATATGATATCAGTTTTGAAACTGACATGGTCACTTACTATAACATTTTTATTAACACTGAAAACGGAATATTTATCATGTTTACTATTTGTTTGGAGTTGGAAGCACCATGATCACGGATAAACTTTTATCCGTGACTATGGTGCTTGCAACAGCGCCGAAATATCGGGAATAATAATATCCCGTTTCCAGTGTTAATGATGATCTGATATTATTTGACCTATGAAGAACCTGTGTCGATACATTTGAGTAAATGTAGAAACCATATAGGTACCTACCTACCTACAAGAGTTTATTTCTTCTTAAAGATTGGTGATCTTAATATTCTGTGACCAATTGTAGGTATATTTCTGTCAATGATGGAGAGGAGGTGTTTCAAATAGACTAACCAATAAAATCTTCATCGATAAACTAACAACACAGGCTTATATGAAGTTATAAACTCAAAGTTTATTTCTAGCGTAGGATTCGTTAGATAATATTAATTTATGACATTTGATTTATAGAACTAGACTCAACACTAGTTTTCGGCGAGTCGAGGGCCATTATAAAGAATAGCTACGAACCAATATGGCGAACAGATTTGACATTAGAACACATTAGTTTGAACGACATTATCAAATTATGGATCTGGAACTTTGTCCAACTGTTGGCACAATAACTTTTAAAACTTAATTTTAGTTTTTGTTCCTTTATCATTCATGAAATCTCTGCTGACTGACTTCTTTAATTTTAAATATGAAAACATCACGTTCGGACGGACGCTAATTAAATTCGTCATTCATTAAGAACACGTGTTTCTTCGATATCTACGGATATTTTCATAACACAACATTTGTCACACGTGACTTTTATTTTTGATATAACTAAGGATTTCTGTCGAATTGCTGATGAGTTTTGGGTACAGCAATTTCTTTTTATAACGTCAATTTTGAATTTTAAACATAGAACACGTCCTTGTGAACGAGTTCCAAACTAATGTGCCAAGAAATTCCAAAAATACTTATTGTTGCAGTTAGTATTTTACATTTTTTAATATTAAACCATTGTACGGAAATTCTCGATACCCACAAAAGTCATTCCAATGCACAGAATACAATTAAATTATTTTATAAACGGTTATTATGACGTCATCGTATTCATAACAAAACTTTATGCTGACATACAAGGCCGATT
The DNA here is from genome assembly GCA_949774965.1 of Diarsia brunnea. Lineage (NCBI taxonomy): Eukaryota > Metazoa > Arthropoda > Insecta > Lepidoptera > Noctuidae > Diarsia > Diarsia brunnea. Next base: position 17,436,503 of record OX459001.1, read on the forward strand.
CCTTTTTTAATAACAAGTAAAACGTGTGTGAGAGAGATAATTCATTGTGTGGCGCTAAGTTGGGCAACCTTCGGTGGGTGGCAGCAAGGTGAGTGTCCACAATAATTACGACCCTTGCTCAATGCTAACTCTTCTCACCGAACTTGACCGACTGGCCAGCTAACGATTTATTTTCCGAATACAGCGCAAAGAAAATTTCGACGGCTTTCCCTCGCATTCCATATTTGAAATTGCGAAGCTTGTAAGTGCTAGGTGCTAAGACCACTCACAGTGGAACTCTTGTAGGACTGGCCTAAAATGTAGACGGATCGAAAAAGCACAATGCTGATAGTTACTAGTGTAGTATATAATTTATTTACGCAAGGCTGGTTTTCAATTCTTATAGCAAATTAACTAAAACGAAATATAAACTCTAAAATGCAAATTCTAGATCTTATTTTCAATAAAAGCCAAATTAGCCACAAAAACCAGTTTCCTAAAAATAAAAAACGCCCATAAGTTAGTTGACGCGTGACTTTTTTATTAGGACTATCAAGCAGAGATTCAGTATCCAGATGTTATTAATGACGATCATTAAGAAGAGTTCAAGTCGGTTCAATAAGAGGTAGTATTTTATCAACAATAAGTGTAATTGGAGATCGAAACAGTATGATCCTGACATGAGCTACCGAAAAGGTAGTGGAAATCCCGTTGAACAGTGTAGTACAAATCGGCAATACATGCTTTGAAAGCCATTGTTACTTTAATAGGCCCGTATCTCTGATTAATTAGCCACCTCCTTACACGTCCGTAATGATTTTCGACGAATCGACACCCCGGTTCGAAGTCGTAACACTAACTAGTATTACCAATGCCTTTCTTTACAGAAATGACACTTCCGGGTTCAGGTCCAAAAGCATTAACTTCTTCAGATCTCTATGAGCAATTATTATGGGCACGCCACAATAGTGGCGGTAAGTCCCCTCTTTGAGGAGTGGCTGGAGAGGCGCCACGGCGCCCTCACCTTCCGTCTGACGCAGGTTACTCACCGGGCACGGTTGTTCGCCGAATCAGGCGGGAGGAAACGCCCGGATGCCACCATTGTGAGGATCGGCCGGAGAATACGTCGGGGGCCACGTGATGACTTCCGGCCACCGTAGACGCGGGCCTGTGGACGGTGAGTGATGGGCTAGCTCGCCCTCCGTCCGTCTTATGACGACGACAGGCCGTGCCGACGGCGCGTTCGTGTTCAGAGATGAGATGTCAGCAACATAGAAGGGGCCCGCAAGGGCCCGTCGGGGCTGCAGGTTGTTCGCAAGAGATACCGCGGCCTCGACATGAAGGGCTAAGAAGGAACATGGGTGGTGTTTAGTCAGTAGAAGTCTGACACTCCCTTTCGCTCTGCCCAAGAGCGGGAGGGGTTATTTGATGATTTTTCACCAGCCAAAAAAAAAAAGGCATATAATCTTTAAATTCGATGAATAATAAGAAAAGAAGACAGACAAGAAGAGAGGAAGTTTTTAAGTTAATAAGTAAACCAGATCACTTATTAACTGATTTGCTGACTAGCTCAACTTTCGAGGCCGATTTGGCCGACAAGAAGTCAATGCAAAAATATCGATGTTTATAACTTAACTTTTATTATTGTCGATAAAGTTTGTAAAAGTGCATCGTAAGAAGTTTTAATTGAGTCGTTTTCTCGGTTTTTATTGTGCAACAACTTTACGGATCTGACTTTGTGGAAACTTTTTGTTAGTGAACTAATAATTTACGTTGTTATTGAGGTTATAATCAAGTAGGTACTTACGTTTTACTTTAGTCATATGATCGGCCTTTTTAATTGAAACTGCCAATAAGTATAATTGTACAACTTTTAAAATTCTTTAATTAGGTAGGTACTGATAGGGGCTGATGACTTCTTTCTAATGTTTGTTTGTTGCTTATGTATTTGGCATATCCATCAATCGATAAACGTGACAGAAAAAGTTCGTTATTTAAAAACCAAACTTTTGATTCTCAACCCGGTTAGAACGCCTACTCTGATATTCAAAACCAAACCAAAGACTAATAAAAAAAAAACATCAACAAAAAATTGGCGCGAATTTTTGACACACAATTTCACTACCTACACGATAATTTAAAAAAATAGACAATAAAATAAATCGTTCGCGATCAATACAAAAGATTTCGTATTATCCTATCGTCTATTAATATTAATGGTCCGGTGTGGTTGGCCGAACCGGTCGGTATAAGGTCATGATCCGACTGATCTAGCCACACGACATTAGGTTGGCCTATAAATATCTGCGAATAGATTTCCTTACTTACTTTTATTTAATTTAATCTATAAGTTTGTTTACTAGCTTAAAGGTAAATTAGTACTTTTTCCGACAGTTTTTTTTATGTTTTTCTACGATTCAGCAGGAGTTATCGATAAGGTACCTCCTAGCTAAAGTCTAGGAAAATTGTATTACAAACTAATATTAATATTATTGACAGTAAATTCAAATCGGTATTCTTTGACTTTGACAGCTGTGTACGGTGCAACCGCACAATCTGCAATTCAGCAGTTTACGCCACGCTCATTTCAACTCATTATACTTAGTTCAGTTCGCGTTGCGCTTTCAACCAAGCTGCGCGTTCTCGTTACAGCCAACAAGGGCGTCGTCACTCATTTCATTTCCACACCATCAGTCCATTAAGCTCATTTTACTATTAACACCTTTCGGACAATACAGTAGTGTTTCAGTACTTTACTTTCTTTCATTTAATTCAACCATCATCTAAAAGTAATATATGGTCCAGCAAGGGACCATACATTCTTTTTGGTCCTTCGGCCTTCGACTGTGAACATCGCAAGCTATATAGTCCATTTCGCGCGCGTGGACCGTGTAGCTGGCAGCCAGTAACTCAAGTGTGTGTTGTGTTGAGTGACTATTCAAACTTTGAGACTAACAAGTGTCTCAGGGTCAACAAGGACCCGCAAACTATCAGGTGCTAAGTGTGGTGAATTCAAACTTTGAGACTAACAAGTGTCTCAGGGTCAACAAGGACCCGCAAACTATCAGGTGCTAAGTGTGGTGAATTCAAACTTTGAGACTAACAAGTGTCTCAGGGTCAACAAGGATCCGCAAACTATCAGGATTTGCACCATCAAGATCTGAGGCTAACAGGTGTCTCAGGGGGTCACCAAGGATCCATAAGCAGTTATCAAGAACATTCAAGTAAGATCTTTCCATATATCTCTTACTTCAATTAAGTCCTCGTTATGGAGACTATACATGCAAATCAAGACGAAATTTACACAGCCATCCTAAAGTTGGCTACAAATATCAAAAAGGACCCGGCAGATCGTAAGACTGCCGACTATTTCAAGCGACGTTTGGAAACCTTAAATCAATATTGGTCCGATTACCAGCACAATCACGACCGTCTTCTTACGGAAGAAAGCAAGTCTCATCCGTATTTTAGTAGCCGTATATACGAACGAACAAAAGAGTTATTCATCTCGACCAAGGCATTCATCAGTCAACAATATCAAGTATTGTTGATAAAGATGAAAGAAACTCAACAGGGAGGTTCTGGACAGGAGGAACAAGGTCTTGCATGGTCTGAGCAAGCAGACCCGGTGGGACGTCAATCGCCCACTGTCGAGGTATGCTCCAGAGGTTCATCTAGCAAGCTTGATGAACTGTTGAAGAAACAAGCAAGCAATATCAGGGCGCTGCAGCGCACTGTAGCAGGGATACATTTGGATTTTATGTCCGAAAAGTGGGAGTTGAAAGATGCCTTACGTACTCTACAGTCTCGATGGTCTATCATAGATTCTTTACATTGGGAATTAGACAGCGAGTTGGAGGGTACAAATCAAGAATATGAGGTGTCTTATACAAAGCAAGAAACTATTTACAATGAATTAAAAAATGCAATTAATAGAAAACTAGGGTCAGTAGTTCACAGGGAGAATTGGACACCAAAAATTGACATCCCGTTCTTCAATGGCAATTATCAAAATTGGGTGTCTTTTAAGGACTTGTTTGTTGAAGCTATCCACAGTAACGTCTCCATATCAAACGCTCACAAGATGCAGCTTTTAAAAAGTAAGGTGCGGGGAGAAGCTGAACGTTTGATACAGCATTTACAAATCAGTTCAGACAACTACACTGTTTGCTGGGAGATATTGAACAATAGGTACAACAACACATGGTTGATTTTTACATCACACATAGATCTCGTACTAAATCTTCCGGTAGTTCAACAAGCAAATGTCGCTCAGATCAAAACAATTCACGATACTACACAAGAGTGTTTAAACTCAATAAGGAACCTAGGCGTTAACATAGACAGCTGGGATCCATTTATCGTGCGAATTTTATTGCTAAAATTAGACGCGGACACGCATAATCATTATTTGGAATCTCTGAAAAAACCCAGGGAATTACCAAATTTGGCGGAGTTTCTTAGCTTTTTAGAGGGCCGATTCACCGCATTGGAATTTTCCCGCAAGAAAAACGAAAATTCCAAACCATCAACGAGCAAGCAAAATAAATATTCAGCAAGTAAGACTTCGGTGAATAATATCGAATTCACATGTCCGTTGTGTCAAGAGTCCCACGGAATATACTATTGCAATAAGTTTTTAAACATGACACCAAGTGCAAAGCGACAAGCTATAACACGATTACATTTGTGCAAAAATTGTCTTTATTCGCATGGAGATAAAGAATGTACGTCAGAAAGACGCTGCCGAGAATGTCGCGGCAAACATAATACACTTTTACATGAAGTATATAACAATAAGTCATCATGTAACACAATTACAGAGAATGGCACACCTGCAGTTCTTGCAACTGAAGCGCTAAATCAAGAATCACAGGAAAATCACGTTTCGCAACAAGGCAACAACGTGATCGAAACATTATTAGCGACTGCAATGATTAAAGTTCGAGCAAGTGACGGATCATATCACAAAATGCGTGCGCTAATCGATCAAGGCTCTCAGGCCTCCCTCATCTCAGCCAGAGCGACTCAACAGCTAGCTTTAACAAGAAAGTATTGCAGGGCCGTCATCTGCGGGATAGGAGAGAAGGAGAGCAGTAGCAAGGGCGTTACGAACATAACATGTTGTTCGCATTATAATGACTTCACATTTCAAACAGATGTGGTTATTATGGACACGCTAATTAACCAATTACCAAGATATACATTTACCAAGCCAACATGGGCACACCTGGCCGGCATACAACTAGCCGATCCAGAATACAATGTCAGCCGTCCTATCGACATCTTATTGGGAGCCGATGTGTATTCCCATATCATTTTAGAAGGCATTATCAGGGCCGATCTATCATTACCAGTTGCGCAACAGACACGACTGGGATGGATCTTATGCGGGAATTTCAAGACTTTCCACTGTAACGTAGTCCTGAATCAAGTGGACGAAGTACAAAGATTTTGGGAGATCGAAGACATTACCGAATCGTCTAATTTATCCGCAGAAGATCTACAATGCATGGAGTATTACAAGAAAACCACAACAAGACATGAAAATGGCATGTATGAAGTAAGATTGCCTTTTCAAGATAGCTTTGAGACACAATTGGGATTGTCTAAAAATAAAGCTATGGCGCAATTTCAACAGTTAGAAAAGAAATTTCACAATAATGAAGAAGTAGCAAAACAATACAAATTATTTATACAAGAATATAAAACATTAGGACATATGATACCAGCGTTCGGTAACATGCAACCGGATTATTATTTACCGCACCATTGTGTACTGCGAAACGATTCCACTACGACAGCACTTCGCGTAGTTTTCAACGCTTCTTCAAAAACAACAACAGGAACCAGCTTAAATGACCTCATGTTAAGAGGCCCAAATCTGCAACAAGACCTCCAATCTTTACTATTAAGGTGGAGACAATATCGAGTAGCTTTTACGGCAGATATTGAAAAAATGTTTCGTTTCATTTGGTTAAATAAACAGGATCAAAGATTTCAAAAAGTAATTTGGAGGGATACCATTAACATGCGCCATCAGGTATACCAGCTATGCACTGTCACGTACGGCACCAAGGCCGCACCATTTTTAGCTATGATGACGTTAAAGCAATTGGCTGAAGATGAGAGACAAAATTTTGACAGTGATGCAATCAAGGCGTTGGAGCAGTCATTCTACATGGATGATGTTCTACACGGATCTCATTCCGTTGATTTAGCAGTAAAACTAAAGCAAGATTTAATCACCTTGTTAAAAACAGGGGGGTTCAATTTAAGAAAGTGGTCTTCCAACTCATCAGTCTTACAAGATGAAACAATCGGGGCGACTATCAAACAAGAAAATTTCGATTTTAAGGAAATGGAGACATCAAAAACCTTGGGATTACGTTGGAATTCAAAAGCAGACTTATTTACATTCCAATCAAAAATTGACCCATCAAACAAAACACCAACTAAGAGAACCATGTTGTCAGACATATCAAAGTTGTTTGACCCTCTTGGTTGGCTGTCACCGATAACAACCAAGCTAAAACTGCTATTTCAGCAAGTTTGGATTTCAAGTAGTCAATGGGATGACAAGTTACCCGATCAAATTAGCAAGGAATGGCTACACATTAAAGATGACATGCATAAAATCAGTCAATTCAAGTTGGAGCGTTGGTTGGGCACGGGAGAAAACAACACGCTAGAATTACATGGATTCTGCGATTCATCTAAAAAAGCCTACGCGTGCGTGGTTTATTGCAAGACTGAAAACAGCGGCGTAACAAAGATCACGTTAGTAGCAGGAAAAGCGAGATTAGCTCCAGTAAACAACCACATTTCATTACCAAGATTAGAGCTTAGCGGTGCTCTATTACTGGCAAAATTGTTGTCTAAAATTAAACAATGCCTCATCAGCCATAATATCAAGATATTTACTTGGACTGATTCAATGGTAGTCCTAGCCTGGTTACAAGGAGAGCCAGGACGATGGAAGCCTTTTGTCGCCAACAGGGTGCGACAAATATCAAACATGATACCTGCAATCAGCTGGCGCTACGTCAAGTCAGCAGAAAATCCAGCGGACTGTGCAAGCCGCGGATTGGGTATCGATCAATTGAAAAACCATTCGCTGTGGTGGGAAGGACCGTCGTGGCTGCGGAACTACGACCCTGACCATGAAACTGGACAAGCAGTGTTTACCACAGATGAAGAAGCAAGAAAAAGCAAACAGCTTATTAATAACACATTGCAGCAAGAAAGCGATAACATTTTGGGTGAATTATTAGCAAGATATAGTTCACTCGCCAAACTAACAAGAGTTTTGGCATGGGTATTAAGATTTATCAAGCAAGCGAGACACAAGAAAAACCGCATGCAAACTTATTTTACATTACAAGAATTAATAAATGCCAAGCATAAACTAATTTTGTATGTACAGCAGAGAGACTTTGCCCTCGAAGTACATACTTTACAAGAAAATAAGCCGCTATCAGCTAAAGACAAGTTATTGCAATTTAATCCATTCCTTGACAACGAGGGACTTCTCAGAGTCAGAGGAAGACTTAGCAAGGCCAACATTAATCAAGATATGATGAATCCCATTATCATAGCTCACGAAGGACACTTAACAAACTTAATTATAGATCAAGCACATGAACTTACCTTCCATGGAGGAGCACGGGTAACATCAGCATTCATTCGCAGGAATTACTGGATCATAGGCGGTAATCGAGCGGTTAAAAAACGTATACGTACCTGCGTTACCTGTCGTAAACACAATCCAAGCAAGTTGACACAGTTGATGGGTGATTTACCTTCGCAGAGATGTAATGTTGCAAAGCCTTTTGAACATACAGGCGTCGATTTTACCGGGCACGTGCTCATAAAGGCCAACAAGGGTCGTGGGATCAAGACCACAAAGGGCTACGTGGTGGTATTTGTCTGTATGGTGACCAAACTTGTTCATATAGATTTGGTCTCAAACCTCACATCATCAGCATTCATAGCTGCGTTGCGAAGAATGGCTGGAAGAAAGGGCTCGCCGAAACACTTGTACAGCGACAACGGTACAAACTTTGTCGGCGCCAACAAAATTTTACAAGAAGAATTGGAGCAGGTACAAGAAACATTCAATCAAGACTTCATCAAGGAAATTACTAACATGAAGATCGAATGGCATTTCAATGCGCCCTCATGGCCTACAGCAGGAGGGCTGTGGGAGGCTGCGGTCAAAAGTTTAAAATACCATTTAAGACGAGTAGTTGGGGAGCAAAAGCTCACCTTTGAAGAGTTCAGCACAGTTCTGGCCCAGTTAGAAGCAGTACTTAACTCGAGGCCACTGTGCCCTCTGACCGAAGATGCCAACGACTTGGATTTTCTTTCTCCATCAAGCTTTATCAATCTAAATCAAGACATGACTATATTAGAAACAGAAACAGATATGCGGACGAGATGGCATTTAACTCAAAAAATAGTACAGGATATTTGGAAACGTTGGCATACAGAATATCTCACACAGCTGTCAGCAAGAAGCAAGTGGAGACATTCTCAACCAGACATTCAACTAAATGACATTGTTACTATTAACGATGCAAACTTACCTCCTGGGAAGTGGGCAGTTGGCCGCGTGGTCCAGCTGCATCCCGGTGCCGATGGCCACATCAGAGTGGTCACGTTAAAAACAAAGAATGGGCTTATCAAGAGGCCTATTCTCAAGCTATCTATTCTCCCTGTGAATGATAGAATCGACAAACAAGAGTCGCGTTCCAAGGAAGTGAAAGATGGCCAGACATATCAAAACAAAAAAGTAAACTACAGCTTCTCATCGCTAGTAATGTTACTTTTATTTTTCATGAGTATTTTGACCACAGCTCACTGTTCATACAACATAACACAATTAAAAGACAATCAAGGTCTTTATTTGGACAAAATTGCAAACATGCAATTAATCAGGGATGAATGGAAGATAGTCACATACTATGACATGAATTCATTTTGGCAAGGTACAAAAGCATGCAGTAAATACCTTAGCTACTTAGATCAGTTATGCAACAAGTTTAAAGAAACGTCTCATTGCGACGTCATACAAGTTCAATTGCAGCAAGAATTCTCAGAACTCGAATACTATAACCACCTGTTGCTGAGTCAGCATTCCAGCACGCGCCGCGCACGAGACCTGCGCCGACACAAGCGAGGCCTTATCAACGGTATAGGGTATCTTGCAAACAGTTTATTCGGAGTACTGGATGAGAGATTCGCAGAACAGTATAAACAAGATATACAATCTATACACGACAATGAAAATCATTTGCTCTCGCTCTTAAAACAACAAACAACAGTCATGGAATCAGAATACAACGTTTTGAAAAGGAACGGAGAAGCAATTAATAAGCAACACAAGATGCTTAATTCACTATCAATCAAGTTAGATAAGTTGGAGAACGTTTTATTGGACGAATCAGAGAGAAATCAAGTTGTGAATGATTTTGGTACAGGAGCAATCGCTACGAGCAATGTTTTAAGACAATTAAAAACAATCCAAACAAGTTTATTAGATACCATAACAGATGTTTATCACGGGAGACTCAATTATCATTTATTGTCACCAGAACAACTAAAAGACACTCTTAATACAATATCGAGTCATCTTTCAAAGGATCTTACATTACCGATCAATAACTTACAAACTAACTTTAAAAACATTTATCATTTAATGACAGTCAAAACAAGAATGACTGAAGAATTTTTAATCTTCGAATTGAAATTGCCTCTGGTGTCTAGAGATACATTTTCAATAATGAAAATTATACCAATACCTCAAGTTGTAGGTAACTCAAGCATGGCTACTTTAACTCCAATTGCTGAACATGTTGCAATTAATTTAAAGAAGGACTTGTATTTACCGATGTCAATAAACGACGTCCAGATATGTCTACATGACAATGTCGATAACTATCTATGTCATATAGAGAAGCCAATTTATCATCTCAAGAATGATGAACAATTATGTGAAGAAGAACCTGATTCCAGCAAATGCAAGATCAGCATTACGACTTGTTCCAATCAATGGACAGCCCTGAGCAAAATAAACAATTATGTATTTTTCTGCTGTAGTCAGTGTCAAATAAGAGTTTTATGCGACGATAATGTGTCGCCGGGGCAATTAGTAAAAGCAGGCATATTGGGAGTCGAACACAACTGTCTAATTAAAACCGAAAGTTTTACGGTTTACTCACGCAATGAAGGTTTTAACACTTTAGACATAAAACCATCTTTCAAGCTACCACAGATAGAACCAATCAATCATATCATAGACGTAAGCATCCCAACTCCACTGATACAAAACTATACACTCCTCTCAAGCAACACGGAGCTTGACGATATCAAGAAGCAACTCCACATTCTAAAAGCAAGTGAAAATTTGCCAAATCAACTATCTTATCATGATATCCACCACTACACAGCATTTTATGTGGTGATCGGAGTTACATTGGTGGCTGGAGCAGGCTTCATGTTACGACGGCTGCGTAACAGGCGAACCGCATCTCTCGAGGTGGCAAGGGTCGCTTTGGCGAGTCTACAAACCTCGCAACACGCGACACCGACACGGGCAGAAGCTGGGGCCTCTACATCATCGTCCACATTTCAATACAGTGTTAGTGCGCGTAATCAGTGTGAAATTCCGCATGTATCAGATTACAGTGAAACTCCAAAAGTGCATAAGTTAGACAAGTGTACAGTGCCTATGTCTCGTAAAACGGAGTTCAAATAGGGACTCTAAAAATAGAATAAGGACCAATTGGAATCACCTTGTCAATCATCTAGTTTAAGTACAAATTGGAATCACCTTGTTACTCATCTTTTCAAGTTCATCTCATATTCATCTTCCCGCTCGGGAGCATGTACGGTGCAACCGCACAATCTGCAATTCAGCAGTTTACGCCACGCTCATTTCAACTCATTATACTTAGTTCAGTTCGCGTTGCGCTTTCAACCAAGCTGCGCGTTCTCGTTACAGCCAACAAGGGCGTCGTCACTCATTTCATTTCCACACCATCAGTCCATTAAGCTCATTTTACTATTAACACCTTTCGGACAATACAGTAGTGTTTCAGTACTTTACTTTCTTTCATTTAATTCAACCATCATCTAAAAGTAATATATGGTCCAGCAAGGGACCATACAAGCTGTATGGAATAGGTATCTTTCAACAGGGCAAAATAACGATAGTTCAATTTTTGTTTTTTTTTTGTAACTATCAATTTTTCTAGTATCTACCTACCGATACCAACACGGTAACAAGAACAACTCATCTGTCAATAGACAATTTTTCTTTCCATCACGTGCCGCAGGCCACACGTGCCATTCTTTTAAATGCTCGTTGTTTATCAAGCTGTGAAGATTAGTTTAATGGCGCTTATATCACTTTTCATAATATCGGTAATTTAATTCCAGTATAGTCCTGTTCTAACGATTAGTATTCATAGCGAAAGAAGTTTTACTGCCTACTTTTATTTTAAATTTGAAAGGTTTTATACACACAAATGTATGCGCCTGTTTTAGTCCCATATATGTAATTCAGGCCAAACCTAGTTCCACCAAATAAGCCCTTTATAACAACTAAGCCCGAGTAACATGTTTTCATGGAAAATGTGAAAATCATGGCACATAATAATATATTATAGAAAATTCACATGAGCAATTAGGTACCAAAACTAATTCAGTGACTCCGTATTAAGGTCATGTCGAAAAGTATCTATTTATGACATAACAACGTAGTCTATGGGTGACCCAGTCATTACGGCTATCATCGGTCATCTCATAAGTGGTGGTATTGGTGTATACTATAACAACAAGGTTTTTCCGTGATTATCCCACACGACCCACACTACAAGGCCTAGTAATCATCATAAAACGTATTACTGGCTAGTAACAAGTAGATGAATAGAACGAAGCAAATTTTATATACAAATAGATTGTAGTATTTTTTAAGCCATAGAGTACCTTTTTGTTTTTTTAATAATAATAATAATAATAATAATAATAATCATTTTATTTCAGGCAACTAAGGCCCATAGGTAAAATACACACAATAATATAAAACAATAATAACAAACTAATACATATAAAACAGTAAACCTAATAACTAAACACGTAATGTCGGCGTCGTGTTTCGCTGCGAGGTGTCGCGTAACCGTCCCCGGAAACGACGGAAAACGACACCTTTCGGCCAAAAGTCTTCCTGCAAACAGGTCTGAAGATGTTGGGTTGGAACACGTACCACAAATGACTTAAAGTTGATGTTGTGGCGCGATTCCAACCCTTCGACCCTCAGAGTCCAGTTGGTCTTCACTTTCAGGTACTGCACCACTTCCTCAATCTTTGTGGTGTGATGCAGACGCGAAATGTACAGCTGCGTCGTTGGCACAGCAGGGCGCAGCAGCATGTTGGGTCCAGTCGGTGCGGTACCGCACAAGTTCCGGGAACAAGGCTTCTTCTTCTTCTTCTTCACCACCTTAGTGAAGCCCTCGTCATCAACTTGGCCCGTACTTGGTATGCAGTTACTGACCGCAGGCGGGGCAGGTTGAGTACCCTTTTCTTCCCCAATATTGGTTTGTCGCTTATGTTGCGACGCATCCGATTTGCCGTTAATGACAGTAGCAGCGTAGGCACGTCTTGGGGTCGACGTACCGACATGTGACGTTTCCGCAACCGGTGTTGTGGTGCGGGCGGCGGCGGCGGGCGGCGCTTGCTCAGCACTATCAGCAGCTTGTGACGCACTAGTGTTCGCCGATTCAAAACTGCCGACAGATGCATTTTGCGCCGCTCGACGTGTGTTCACCTTAGAGGCCTCAGGTGACCCAGTTGCTGACCCAACTTTGCGCAATATTTCTATTTCCGCACGTAGCTCAGCGTTGGTTTTTTCTGATACCTCCATTCTGGACTGCATCTTGGTCACCTCCACTTTCAGGGTGGTGATGTCCTTTAGCAGCCTCGTGACATCGACGTGATCGAACGTGACGGGGGGCAGTTTACTTAGCTCCTTCGCCACGAAATCTGGCACGTCGTCCGGGTCAGTCCTCTTCAACATATCAATGACATCTTGAAGGCTCTTCTCAGTTCCATCCCTGCGGCGAGACGGCATCTGGTCCAACTTTCCAAGTGACTGGAACAGTAGCAGTTTCCCACTGCTGATGTCGTCCTCCTTGAAATTGGACCGGCATATTTGCAGAATGCTCACCTCATCCATGTAGTCAATAGCATGGACTAGGAAAGCTAGCAACTCATTCACTATGAGTGGTTTAGAACTCATAGTGATTACGGGCAGCGGCTACGGCCGCGCAACTCGCGAACAAAATTCGTGCCGTGCACAGTGGAAACACGTCCGTGTTCGAGCGCGCATCGCACTGCACTGATAGATGGCTGATGTCAAGAATTAAGTTTGTAAACTGCCAGTTCTTTCTACAAGTTAATTAATTATTCAGTAAATGTAATCTGATTTTAAAAACAATGAAATCAATTGTAACAGTTTTTCTCTGCACAGAATGTCAAATCAATTTGATAAACAATGAAATTGATTGCTTACATTACCATACCACCATGAAGACATTACATAATGCAGATTACAGATTTTGTGTGTGGGTGAAAACGTACAGTTAATGCTACAACATAAACTTGCGAGAGCAATAATAAAATGAGTTATAGAATTTTATTGATTTTACTCATCGAAAATAATGATTTTAATTAGGTTGCCAAAGAAGAGGTTTTTCGATTTCCCGAGCATGTTTAACAGGGAAATATTCCATTATTGACCCAACAGCACTGGAAAAAATAAAACACAGAAAAGTTAAAAATAAACTTTAGAAGAAAAATCGTTTTCTGAAGTCGGTGACTTTTGTTTGTTTGATTTAATTTTTTTGCCACCGACTTCAGAAACTGATTTTTCTTCTTAAGTTTTTTTTTCACTTTTTTGTGTTTTATTTTTTGTTGGAGTCAGTTTTATTTTTTGTTAAAAAGTTTTTAATTTTCACTTTTTAGTGGTTCACATGTGCTTACCCCTACACAGCGTACCGGCGTGAAAATGTTATGAACTGGTGTAAACAATAGACAGACATGGGATTTTAGCAATCCCAGTCCATTTGCTATCATGAAGATCTTTATCAGATCTTCACCAAATTGAAATGGGACCACTCCGAGAAAGTATTCTTCCAAAAACTACTCAACTCACTTCAAGTGTGCCTATAAAATTTGAAGAGTTGTCTCTATTTCTCCAGGATTCCATCATCAGATCCTGACTTGATGATCATGGGACCACCTGAGAGTATACCCTTTTAAAAAAATAAAAAATCTAAATTTGTTTAGCCATCTTCGAGTAATCGGGGAAAATACATTAAAAAAAGAGAACCTCCTCCTTTTTGAAATCGGTTAAAAATATAAATAATAATAATAATAAATAATAATAATAATCAATTTATTTTCAGGCAACAAGGCCCATAGATAAATACCTTACAGACTAACATAAATATGATAAAATACAATTTGTGTTAGAAATAAGAATATATTGATGATAATATTATGTTGATTAATTCTTTGGAGAATAGATTGGAAAATTAAAGCATTAGAAACTCCTGCTTTTCAGGCTGCAAACAAAAATGACTCATGCTAAGACTTTCCAGAGTAAAACTTAAAAGCACAAGTATTAACAGAGCTATGTGACTTCATCTAACTGCGGTACTCAGAGATATTTAATGATTACTTAAGCCATCACTTAGTAAAGATTTGACATACTCTTGTATGACAAAACTGTCAAAACCTTTACTAAGTGATGGATTACTAAGTATTCATTAAAACTCTCTGAGTGCGGCAGAAAGACTTTAAGTTCATAAAAACAGATGCGTTTGGTTTAGAAAGCTCAGTTAACTATACCAAATGATTGCTCCTATAACCATATAACCGCAAACCAGTGGAAATGTGCATGAAAGCGAAAGCTCTAATGTTTTACATGTAGTATTTAAGTGAACTTTTAGCTATAAGCTTTGCACGCTATAACATAGAAAATAAGGAGAGTAGATAAAAATGGACCACTTTCACTATTTTTATTATTTTTTTTTTAATTTGAAGCTTTAATTTAGGTACATTGGTAAAACGTAAAAAGCCTTCTGAATAATTTAACATAGCTGCTCATAATTATAACGTATTTCCATTTTTGTAAATGAGAATTTGTGAAAAGTAAACTAGATCATTCGTTGACATTTTCCCTGGCTAAGACCAGTCAGTGCCTTCAATAGGTGAAAATGCAGTAAAATATGGCGCTCGAATATACACAATTGGCGTAATGTGGGTGTAATGTTAGATACACGTGTATCCGTGTTTCCGTGTGTTCCGTGTGTGCCTAACCCTTCAGGGATTACATTAGTGATGTTATGTTACGTTACATAATAGAGACACATAGTTATGAAACCATAAAGAATTGGCAAAAAAAAAAACAACTTCTTGTAAGCCTTTAGCAGGTCCGTTATTCAAAGGGCTATAAAACACTGTCATCAAAATTAAATTAGGTGAGTAACGGAAGCGTTCGCTTTAAGAAAAAGGTCAATGTTACCTTGACATTTGAGGGAAAACACCCGTTAGTACTACCTACTGATGGATTGAAAGGCAGAATGTGTCTGCCGTTGCGGTTTCTACAATCAGACTTCATACACACTATACACATGTGTTGTGTTTTACTTCTTTAAATCAATAGTCAGGTATGTATGTTGGTAAGGTACGAGTTTGACCTCAGAAGTCCCTAAATAATGTGAAACATTTTTTCTGAAAACTGTTAAACTATTTTGCAAATGGGATTTCCTCAAATGTAATTTTGAAACGTGGAACGCATGTGGTATGTTTAAGGATTTTTTTTTTAAATTCATAAGCAAATGAAATGGTTACACCTATCTATTAACATTTTAAATTTGAAGGACAACGTTAGATTTCCTTTTCGAAAAAAAAAACATTAAATAAAATGAATGCTTCCACGCAGTATTCATGTAGTTTTTTCAAATGTAATTACTTTTTTGTCAGCACATTTTTCATAGTTCTCGTTAATGTAGCCACATACTTATACATGAACATAAGTACTTAATATTCTTATTACCGAATCAAAACACAGGTATGTACTTAATAAAAATTCCTACTTACAATTTATAATCATTAATTAATTAAATTATGATTTATTGTGTTTACTAAGAAATAAGTATAAAAATAATAAAAACCATTTACTTAGGTACAAAACATACCTACACTTTGAACAATGACCTGATACGTATCTGTATTTCCCCAAACGTTGTTCAAGAGATGACCTTGTCCCGATGTCAGGTAACTTTATACACTGCGTTGGAGAACGTTCATACAAGTTGCAGGCGCGACTCAGAAAATGTAACGTAATCTCTAAAGTCCATTGCATCAAGCGCTTCCGCGATAAAAAGCTTTTTAATTTTGAACCGTGCTGGTTTGGAATAAAGCCGTGTAATTTGAGTTCAGAGGTCAAGTTAGATTGGCTGAAAGTGTCGTGTCTATTGAAGAATCGAATAAAAAGTCTGCAGTTGTAACATTTTGGTCTCGTTAAGAAATGTCTGAGGATGGCGATTACTACGTTGTGTTGTAAGTTTAAGTGATCGTGTTTGTTGCAAAGTTTTAATGAAAAACAGACTTGAAGATAATGTTGTCTTTCGTGTCTGTAAGAGCTATGTTAAACGAGAATAATAAATAGCTTAGTGAAAAGATAAACCAAGCAAGGTTGGTGTGAGTAATGACGTTTAGATTGCTGAGTTCAGCTGATATTAGCTTAGTAGTGTAATCAACCCGCACTGGTCGGACTGTTATGAAACAGGCTTCCTCTCAGTCAGAGTATTTCAGTCGAAATCTAAATAATTCATCAAAATTAAGCGCGAATGCGTACTATGTGTCTAGACTCTTTTAACCCAATATTGGATTCCAAATAAATTTTTGACGGCCTTTTCTGCTTTTGATACATTTTACGTCTGTTAAGTTACTACCTTAGTGATGTTACCGCCATGTCTTAGAACCAAAAAAATCGAAGACATGTGACATCTAGCAACCCGCACTGGGCCCGCGTGGTGGATTATAACCCATCCCTCTCCTAAAGAGGAGGCTTGAGTCCCTGCAGTGGGAACATTATAGGCTGATAATGATGAATGTTATGAGACACGAAATAAATAACGTATTTGTCATTGTCATTAAAAAGTCAATTGGATTGAGCAGATTTTTAAACAATTCTCCCAGACGACATAAAGGTAAATTTTCCTGCATTGAATATTTAAAAAACCACTTCGGTCTTGGCGCGAGGGCCCCCTTTAGCTTCTTTTATTATTACTGCTCGGCTGCTGTTTGTGCAGTAAAGAAAGCTTGCGATTTTAAGGAAGCTCAAATATTTAATTTTAAAGGCAGGACTGAGTGACTTTTTATTCCTCAGGTAGTGTTTACTCTGTATATTTTTTGAAGTTTCTTTTAGCTCTATACAAGGATCTTTTGGTCCAAAGTCGCTATAATTGGAACTAGCTCTTCTCTTGTTTTTTCAATATATTTCCTCGAATCAATTTTGACAATTTAGTTATATCTACAACGCCTCCTTACCATGTTTTAAAGTGTCAAAAGATCCATTTCGTACTCACTTACCATCAAGGACAATTTCAAAATGTTTATTCTTGAAAGTGACATTTAAACTTGTCAGCCATCTTAGTTTTCATAGACACGTCATTTGTTTTTTTATGAAAGCAGCTGTTATGACGTTGTCTCATAATTAAGTGAAAAAGCCAGGCTTCTATTATGAAATGTCAAACAAAAAGCGTGTTTCAATCATAATAAATAATCTCACGCCGTCACGATATAATTTGTTCGACGCCTGTAAGTGCTGGTTGCCGTGAAAAAATCTGAAACTGATTATTATTGTATAAAAACTATAACGCAGACGATAATGGCTGTGGCACACAGAGGAGGGACGTGAAATAATAAATTGTTCGTTTCTTTGAATTTTGTTTACTATGAGAATGTCGACGGATGGAAAAAATAGATAGATAAGGATAAAACTCATCTAGCCCTATTTCATTCTTACTGGCTGCTTCAATTGCACAAAATATACCTAAATAAGTAGGCATGTAAATTATATTAAAAGTTCAATACCAACCCGACAGTAAAACTAGAGAGCATTTTTTGTAGCAATCTATTTTCTCAGGTATCTAAATGTCACTCACATATCTCGATAATTACCTATGATGTAAGCGAGCATTACAGTACCAACTATGTAGTCATACAATCGCAACGCAGTGACTAATCAATTCCGATCGGTTCTACTGTCATAAACTGTTTCGTTTTTCATGCTAATCTCAGAAAATTAAATGTGTTTGGCCCCTTCGTAATAGAAATGAGGAAAATTCACGACAAAATAATATTAAGAAGTTTGCTGATGTTTTTTTTTTAATATTTACTGTTCATTTGAATCAACTGGAAAGGAAAAAAGAAACATGACGAGCTTAATAAAATCGTTTAAGAAATTTCTGTGAATTTTGCTTTAAATATCGCTTACTTACAATTTCTATGATGAACGATGAATTTTCATAGCGTTAAGGTTGAACATGGTATATTTAATACTTATTGCCTTATCGTTTATTACTAATTGTCATCAAACAAAATTATTGTTTATTCGTAAATATTTAGTTATTCTTCAATTCTCTACTTATAAGGAAAATACATAATTGACGGTCATATAGAAAATAATGTTTTGGTAGTTAAGTACAGCTAAAAAAGGAACTTTGTGATTCCGTAATTGATGTCACAACTGTAATTTTATATATCAGGAAACGAGCGATAATATTCGCGAATAAAATACGCAGAACAGTTATAAAAATAACGTAATAAGTTATAACATAAAATATTTACCGTTTACTACCGTACGATCAATTTCTCACTGACAAGCCAGACGATAACTTGTAATGTTTTCTTCAATTTGCTGTAAAAGTTATTTTCTGGCTCGTAATTAGTTGATTTACTTGTAGATAGACGCTAAATTTTGTTTTATTTCAACATGTAAGCCGAGAGGTAATTCAGGTTATTTGATATTTAATATAAACGCTTTAGACTAGATTGATATTGAATATCTACCTAATGTATTATGACTTTTTGAAAGTCCAATTAATAATATTTTCCAATCTAAAACTTAGTGCAAAAACTAAACTATTAAATATAAACAACGAAAACTAAAATAAAATTAACTCATAAAAGTTCATCGTCATGAAAAATATAAATTAATGAATTTCGTTCTACATAAATACGTTTTCCTCATTCAATGCATTCAGCCTTTCAATGGAACGCAGTGTGTCTCCAACCTAACGCTTATGCCTACAATAATAGCAGCGAAAATTTCTCGTCTACTCTTACACTTTCACTGTGAGATTAGCCTTTTTTCTTCCCCCGTTTAAACGTTCGTGACGTCATCTCGATCATCGAGATCTTATCGGGACGTATCTCGATGGCTTAACGTTTTTCTAGGTCTATAGATGTAGATAGCTTTTGTCTCGCCCACAGTCCTTTGTTCGATACTTAGAAAGTGCTGCAACGGTTTGATTTTAAATTGTAATTTAGTCATTGTTGATCCTTTGTGTTTTTAATCAGCGTGTAATGTATGGGAGGGTTTTATTTCGCTGTTATATTTACACCCGTATCTATAAACAAGTTGAAGTGATTACCTACTTGAGTAAAAGTCATTATTTATGTAACTATTTTTATATGTAGTTTAGTCATTGCTTGCAGTTAAAACTGTCGAAAGATAGAATTCTTTTCTTTAATCGCTTTCTTTGAGAGTTTTTACTTACGTATAATTATTCTTATATATTGCATAAACATGTTGAATATGGACAGGAACACCAGGGGTAGTGTTGAGTTTTTGATCGCATGAAGCAGGCATATTTTTGCCCATTCATCAAAGACAAAGAAACTAAGTAACTTATGTTTTTGAGCAAATCTGGGTATTATTTCTGCCTGTAACTGAAAAATCACTACCTAAAATCGACCTCGCAAATAATTTACTCTGAAATTGCCTTCTTGAAAAACTAATCCACCAAGAAATAGAAAATAACGATGCAACCATCACATCCATTAATAATATTAATAGCCTTCCGTCCGCGGAAACGTCACCTATTTTTTATACGGAACACGGCAATTCTCTAACAGAGCTACTTAGCTCCTTATAAAGACGGTTTGCACTCGACTGGCACTTTACTTAGCCCTGACTGTCACCGTGATTTGTTATGCGTGAGGGGAAATACAATATACATTGAAGACAGAAGATCTACTACAAACAACGTATTTTGAAACACTCATCAAGCCCCTGATTGGTAGACCAGCTGTCAAAAATCGGTGAGCAGTTCTGATTGATTGACTTTGATGAACAATGGACAGTCGATTACGTGACACAAGATTCGAATTTCAAATCAAAAACGAATTTATGAAAGATAAATAAAACAAAAAAAAATAACTGAAGAGTTCAAAAACTGACTGCAGAGATTCCAAACTCCTCCATGGTTCCCAATTTTAGTCTCCTATTCCATTTTTGAAAAATCTTTTCGAATGTTGCCAGTAGTGGATACTCTGTACCTCATTATTTTGTAGAGGAAGTGAGAGGTCGCGATGACACGCCAAAGTCCGCATCCGCAGCTTTTATTATGTAAAAATGACAACAGGCAACATCGCGTTGTGGGACTGCAGAACGGGTGAGCGCTTCTTGTTCGAAATGAGAGAGTTATAAGTTTTGTTGTGAATATTGCAGTTCTGAAGTATGGGCCCTTGAGGGACTGCCTTAGTCGGTATGGCAAGGTTCTTTTCCAATTTATGATATCATGTACTTAGTTTAGATTGTGTTGTTTCCATAGACACTTGTGTTCTAAATCTAATATGGTATGGTATGTAAATCACCTCTTTTAAACAGACTCGTGATCGCATGATCTTGTTAATTTTATAGTACGAAGTCAATTGAGATACTTCAATCATGTATAGATTACTTAATTCTCTAAGTACACACTTGGAAATAGAAAACCAGAATTTATGGGGCTATTTAGTAATTAAACGTTATATAGATCATGTTTTACAAGAATATTGAAGATAATTAGAATGTTTAGTAATCAGTGATTAATAATAGTACAAATTGTTCAATTGTTGTAGATAATGATTGCGTTATAAATGCAGACAATATAGGATGTGGTAGACATTGATTGATTTGTTGCAAGTGAATCTTCGTTTTTGTTTTTATTAATAATAAAACATGTAAGTAAGCAAGTTTCAGAAATGTAGCTGCACATTAATACATCATTAGTTTTATTTTAATAGTCATCTTCCGCTACTCGATGATTTTACATTTTACACCTGACGTGTAGTTGCAAAAAATATTAAGACGTGGTTTCTGCACGATTTGGCTAAAGAGGTCACGAATATAGTTTAAATTGCACACGAAAATGTAATTAATCGATTATTTAGGCTACCTAATCATCACCCATATATGTAATAATACCTAGCTAATTGAGGATTAAAATACCTAAGGTAGCTATAATTAAGTCCTGAAAAAGTTACTTTACCAAACGACAAATCTTATTTCGTTAATTAAACGATTGATGAAATTAACTTGGTAATGATATTTCGGCAATTTCTGCGAAAGCGTAAAAAGTTACTTAGTACGTCCACATATTAATAGGTACAATGAAGGAATCGTTTAGGAAAATATAGAGGAGTAAATAATATATAAAGTTACTATTAATCGCAGGAAATCGTAATAATTCTCACGTCCCTGTAACTTTATATGTGCATTTTCTCTTTCACAATACGATAAGGAAAGTCAACGGATAAACCTTACGTATAGACTTACGAAGTTACAAGTATAAGGTAGGTAATATAGGTACACACGGCGACACATCAAGCTATACATTTCCAGTATATCATGGCAAGACATGATGACCTCGCTTTGTATAGATTTCCCGTACAATGAGAGATCCGCATGAACTGGCTATGTATAGCTTGATTGCTCCCGTGCGTACTAATTTTATCGGAAAAGGTCTTCCTAGTCTTACGTATTGGATAGTTTTGAATAAAACCTTTACACCTGGACTTGACCTTAGTCTATCCACTTTTCTGGTTTTCTATAAAGTCCACTTTAGTAAAATAGTTTACAGTATACAATGATCATTCTTTCTGTTCTGTGACAGAAGGCAGCGAGATAATTCACTACTGTCTGTGAGAGATAAATAATCACAAAGGAAACAGCTTCAATGTATTCCAAATTAAATGCTTTAACGTTTTAATGTCTACAAATTGGAAACTGGTTGGTAGGTAGAAACAATTTACAGGCAGTGAACTTTGTATTTCAAATTATGAAGCACTCTTGTCATTATTATAATTGAATTAACAACCCTTTTAGCTCTTAAATAATAAATTGGAGGGTTGTTTGTTCAATTCGTTGTTTTAGGTTAATTGTCAATTAATAAAATAATCGGATAAAGTGAAAGAGAACGGCTCAAAAATCAGGAACCGACATACCAGAATTTTGATCCGGTCATGGAGCAGCGTTGGCTGTTAGTACTTGAAAATACTGGCATTCAGCTAAAATCTAACTAAAATAAAACATAATACATTTTTTGTTCTAACTTTTACAAGGAATTTCGTAGCGAATTCGTAGCGTATAAGGATATAGTTGCTACGAAAAGCGTAGCGGATTCGTAGACCCAATTGTAGACCCTATTTCTAATTTTATCTAGGATACTTAAATGAGGTAAAGGTACTTTACCATTCTGATAACCAATGATGAGTTTCAATATCTTTTATTTGCTTTACATCATAGATACGACACAGAAACATGCCTTTACTTGTTACAAATAAGTTCATTGTAATTAAATCATTATCATACACAGGACATCCTGAGATAAGTTATGTAATGGTAATGCAAGGCGAGAACACCTGGGTCTTTAATTATACTTAACATAATGGCAATTGGCACAGTATTAATAATGAACTAACTATTCATAATTAAATTTAATACCATACTTTAAAGAAACCACTTACTTATTTATGCTGTAGAATGAAGCAGTGGCTACGGTCCTGACTTACTTGTCATTTGTAACTGTTTGACAGTCGTTATTACAGGTAATCAGTGGACCGAGAGTCTGATAACCAGTCTTACCAAGCGGTATCGTATTACCCAGTACTAACTGGGTTGTGGAGGTCAGATAGGTAGTAGCACCATGTAAAATACTGGTATTCAGCTATATCCGGTTAGACTGGAAGCCGACCCCAACATAGGTGGGAAAAAGCGAGGCATATAGAAAGAAAGAAAGAAAAAATATTTATTTGTCGCAGAAACATGACGAGCATACAATAATACAATAAAAAGCAATAGGTACACATACAACACATAACAAATATTAAAAAAAATTAGAAGAAAGGAAAATAAAACGAAAGTTGCACGTCGTGACTGCGACAAGCAGGTTACCACTCAGCATGGTGCTGTGCTATGGGGACTCACAGCACAGCGCTGGTTTTCAGTGGTCACCCGTGAAAAAAAACGTACGAAAGTCGTGTCGTAAGATATGATGATCTTTCTAACAGGGATTAGGCCAGAGGCCCGAAGTGGGAGTGCCATAGGCAGATTAAACAACTAAGGAAGTTCCAATCTGATTACAAGCCAAGCCAACGCAACAAAAGCCTACAAACACAACAACAGCCCAATTAGCAGTACTTACACTAATGATATAACCTGCGTAGTGCGTATCTATGCACACATTCATATGTTTTGCAACTCGATGGCACGCGTATTGCCACACTAGTGCTCAGTGCTCCACATCCATGCCATGGTGGTCATTATGGCATAGTTCGCGTTGTTTCAAGTTATGTCAAAGATTGTTAATTGATGTGTGTTTGTTGACTCTATAATGTGGAGTCGGTATTGTAGAGCCTGCTGCGAAGACAACTAACTGCGGTACTTAGTAAAGATTTGACATCAAAACCTAACTGATGGCTTAAGTAATCATTAAACGTCTCTGAGTGCGGCAGTTAGTGTTGCTTAGCATTTTTAACCGACTTCAAAAAAGGAGGAGGTTCTATGTTCGTGTGTATGTATTTTTTTTTTTTTTATGTATGTTACCTGATTTCTCCTCCATTTGTGAACCGATTCTCAAAAATCTTTTTTTATTTGAAAGAGTATACTCCTGAGGTGGTCCCATTTAAATTTGGTGAAGATCTGATCCTGATCTTCGGAGATATACAATAGAACTCTTCAAAAATAGACGGCAAATCTGTCGTGATTGCTGCAATCGCTTGGATGTTTATTGTTTATACAACATCATGACGTAACATCACGCCTGTATGATCTGAGGGGGTACGCAGATGTGTAGGTACACCCAGATTTGGACAGTAAGATATTATGTAATGTTCCATTTATTGGGGATAAATAAAACCTATTATTTGTTTGGGAACAACTAAAAATGGAAAAATAAAAAACTTTTTGGCAAAAAATAAAACCGACTTCAAAAACACCAAAAAGTGAAAAATAAACTTCTGAAGAAAAATCAGCTTCTGAAGTCGGTGGCAAAAAAACGAAATCAAACAAACAAATGTCACCGACTTCAGAAGCTGATTTTTCTTCAGAAGTTTATTTTTCACTTTTTGGTGTTTTTGAAGTCGGTTTTATTTTTTTACTTTGATGGTTTGACTAAAGTAGTCAATTCATACCGACAAGATTTTACAACAGACTATAATTTACTTTGCAGGTCAATTCAATTCAATTCATTTATTCATTAACATTTTCTCGATCGTGTCTGAATATCTATAAATAATTAGTATAAAAGAAACATCATACATGCAATCCATATCATAATTACCACAATAAAATTATCTAAATTAAATTAAAATCATGGTTTAATGGTCATGAAACCTGCAAACCATTACAGGAATATTTGGAAATTAAAGTAATGTAAAAACTTTTCAGAAGCTTTTCCATAGCTTATTTCAATTTAATATACAGTATATACACTTAAATTTTGCAGTCTGAGTCTGTGGTGCTGCTTGTCAAGAAAAAATGCATCAATATGTCTTGGTACAGTCTGTATTATTTGACCCCTTTTACAAAGAAACATAACGAAAGGGAGGTCACGCAAAGGACCACTGACCGTACACTTATTATATTATGTAGTTCTGTGTCTTTTCAGCTTCACAGACAAGTTGACTGAAGTGTATTTCTTTGATTTACCCGTAACACAGGTATTGTATGCCTATTTCGGGCACCAGTCTCTCACAAATGTTACCCTATGTTTAGATTAATAATTACTGTTCACTGTATCGTTTGTGATGAGAAAAATAAACATATTAAACATATTATTATTACTTTTCCACCATCAATATTGCCCCAGGCCCTTTGCGCAGTAAATCCCTCTCAACCTTGCTACTGGTTTATCTTTATACCACGCGACCACGCCATCGTTTCTATAACCAACGAACTTGTTGCATGCATACACTATTGAATAACACATACATAACATATTTTTAATCACCACCGTGACAATCAATTCCCAATTAAAATCATTTACAAGCCAAAACTCACACAAAAAGCGTGTTTCCATCGAAACTATTACAAAAACATCAATCATCAGTTCTCCATTGAGCGCGTCCTAGGGCTAGGGTTACCAATTACCATACGTTCGTCCTTGTCCTAATATATCCGGATTTTTCGCCCTCCAGCCAGGCTTTTAACGGGTCATTCATTGTGTACAAAAAAGTTACCGCAAACGTGCTGTATTGTTTATTTCTAACCTATAAGGTGCACAAGGGCAGTGGTTGCAGGCTCGAAGGTTGCAGGGTCCGCTGGATACGAGACGCACGGGACCGTTCAATGTGGTGATACTTAGGCGGTCTATGTCCAGCAGTGGATGTCTTTCGGCTGAATTGATGAACAATGACATACAGGATCTCTAAAACTATAACTTAAAAAGTAAAATATTCAACTTTAAAAAAAAAATTAACCGGCAACCCTATCCGTGGGTGACTTGCGCTCGCATGGATGACGTCACTTACCGTGAGCGACCGATCGGAAACGGCAACACATTAATCAGCTGACACTAGGAAGTGATGCTGTGTATAAATGGCTTCTTATCTTCATCTTAGTAGGTTGAAGTGATGTGATAGACGTGGTTAATCTATCGCGAATTGTCCTTCTATTTGTAAAGGAGGTTGTAAGGTTGTAGATAGAAGTACTTGACTTCATAGTTGGGCATGCATATCCACGGTCAAAATGAAACGGAAGATTTTTATTAATAACATCACGCATGACTGTTATCCGCATAGGAATAGGCAGGGGTATACTCATTATACCTTTAGTGTTCGTTATTAGTGTAGTGATCATCGTCTACCTAACCTTTTCCCAAACTACGAGTATGTCGTGGTCAGCTTCCAGCCTAACCGTATTTTACATGAAACAACTGCCTTTCTGGCGACTCAGTAACTTCGTTCACGACTCAGTAACTTCGTTCACGACACAGTAACTTCTTACTACGATACCCTTTTTTTTTGGCGGGTGGAAAATCATCAAATAACCCCTCCCGCTCTTGGCAGAGCGAAAGGGAGTGTCAGACTTCTACTGACTAAAAACCACCCATGTTCCTTCTTAGCCCTTCATGCCGAGGCCGCGGTCTCTTGCGAACAACCCGCAGCCCCGACGGGCGTCGGCCCTTGCGGGCCCCTTCCATGTTGCTGACTACCACGATACCCTTGAGTAAGACTGGATGTTGTCTTTCGGCCTCTGACTACTCGCAGCGACTGTCAAAGGTCTACAAATTACAGCTGCTTTCAGTGACCAATCATACTCGGTATATTCATGACTTGCCTGCATATCTTTTAGAAATACAAACAACTTTTGCTATGAATCATCTTTAATTGTGTGACGGTCATTAGGTGACAAAAGGCTGTTAAAATAATGATAATTAAACTGTCTGAAACTGTCACAGGCCAGGTGAAATTAATGGAGGATGTAACTCACTGTCGTTGGATCATTGGATGGTCGGCAAGTTCACGGACTTGTTAGTCCGTAAACAGGTATAATTTATCTTCCAGATTTGTTTATAAAAGGTGACGGAAGAGGGAAATATTATAGTTAAGCTAATTCATGGCTACTTGAAGGTGATGTGCCAACAACGTATTTATTGATGGGCTCTGTGTGTGATATCTATTCATATACATTCATCTAAGAGGCCGTCGCCTTAAGCTATGTATGTACTATAATTTTTCGAATAAACCCCTCACAAACACTCTTGTACTGCGAAATTATAATGAGCTAATCGAGTTTAGTCTTGTCACCATTTATCGCTAAAGCCGACATTTCCCCTGAAGCGCACTCACATAACTCACGATCTGACGCCAATGACAAAGTGTATAACTGAAATGATGATATTTCTCTATTATAGCCTTATGTATTTACTTCTCAAAGCACGTAAACCCCATAAACGATACAGCAGCCATCTTGAGATAAATCATCGAAAACCAGAGATTTAAATCGTTTGATGCCACATCTGCCCAAATCGTACTGAGGTCGCGCGAAAAATGTGCTTATACGTAATGTACCTACACTGAATAAGCTCGCACTTTTAGATATTGTTTACGAGTGGTTTAGTCAATATACTATTCAAGTGTTATCAACGAAACAGAAACCGTAATAATTTTCTTGATGCGGTAGAGCAATCGAACGATTAAAATATTTTTTGAAAACCGTATCATATTAAAGTCAGCTAGCAACACTGGGAGAAACATTGTTTATGGCTTTATAAACTCCTCTTGCAGTGACAACGATGCGTGATAAGATACCACAGAGACATAGAGCGTGCCTTGAATTAATCATAGACTAAATTCATGCGGAAACTTAGACATGCATAGACAAACAGCGAGAGAACTGATTTGAATATTTGCATAGAAATTCTCCTAGTACACAATGTAGTAATTATATTAATTGGTGTTGTTTTTGTTAATAATAGACTGATATATTATATTTTGTAGATCGTGATCTGATCTCAATATTGCTAATGTCAAGGCGCCATTTAGTTAATTTTGAGGTTATTTGCCGCCGGAAATGGTCGATTAAACCGATTTCTGTAATAGAAAGTATTGTAGTTAGCAGTTATAATGGAATTTATAATTTTAGTGACGAGAAATACAAACACTCAAATTGTGTGGGGGCAAAGAAGGTTCTCTTGATGAACAACTTTTTTTGCAGCCTTTCTGTAATTTAAATCGCTATTTCATTCCAAAAATATTCAGGAAAGTGGATTAAGACATGACGAATGTAAGATGCACAAACAAGTGAGTTCCCACGGCATTAATCTCAATAGATCTCTACTGGCATTTCGGGCCAGCGATGTCACCGAGAAGTAACGTTTCCTACACATAACATCACGCATGTAATCCCCAAAAGGTTAGGTACAGGTGAAATATTAAGTACACCCCAAATTTCTTCGGTTATGTTTAAGTTTCATGTAAAAGAAGGGCCTAATGCCAGCAAGGGCACAAACCCAGACTCCGTGGCTGCTACTGAGAAATTCTTGATGTAAAAAACCCAATAACCGGCTTGGGAATCGAAGTCAGAGCCTTATGCACAGCAGTCGAGCTTGCGATCACTAGACCAACGAGGCAGTATTTAGTAATGTATATAATTATGTAGAATGTCTTTAAGAGCCTTTTTTTCGGAGTATGAGAAATCATGACTCCTCCCGCTTTGGGCGGTGCGGAAGGGAGTGTCAGACTTCAACTTACTAAAAACCACCCAAGTTCCGTCTTAGCACTTTGTTTCCGGGGCCGAGGTATCTCTATCAAACAACCCGCAGCCCCGGGTCTTTATTAGCCTAGAAAATCATTATGATACAGAAAACTGAGCTAGGTAGAAACACCTACTGAAACCACTGTCTGCTGTTAAATTAATTATCCTCGTTCTACCATCCCCGTCAAGTCAATATAAATTATCAGCCCTATTGATTTGATTAGTTACTTTCCAGCTATCACTCCGTACCCCCATAATAAAATTAATTGCTTCATCGCACAAAACAACTAGAACTAGCTTTACAAACAAGTTGAGTGCGAAAATGACTTAAACATACAAATTATAATATCGCAGCCAGTTATTAAGGCGTCTGGATATAACCGCTTATTAGAAGTAATTGCGTATTGGACGGCGCCCCGCCATCAGATTGAGACCTAACGATGTTGATTGGATGAGCTGCGATGTCGGGGTTAGGAGAGTTGTGTGAAAGTGTGAGGAGAAAGAAAGATACAATGAGAATGGAAGAATGAATGGGACATCTGAAAGAAAAAGAGAAAAACTCGGTTGGCACAGTGGATGAGCGGTTGTCTGCTATGCTGCGTGTCGCGAGTTCCCCCACCGAACAAATATAAATATTTGTATGGCCTGCAGATAGTTTTTCCAGTATTTGAATTCAGGTTCATGTGTGCACTGGACTGGCGGTTTGTGTATTTGAGTTTAAAAGTTTGTAAACAGGAGAAACACCTAACCGTTGCACAAAAACGCGCAGGTCATTTGACATCTAGTTTAGAAGGAATTAAAAAGATGAAGATAGCGGAAAAGACTATGGAATTCTTGTTTGAATCCTGTTGGAAATTGTTGAAGAAATACTTTGATATACCACAAGAGGTTTTAAGGCTGCAACTTGAGTACCACCACGACATATACGTAGAGCCAAATTATAATAAGCTTTAATTTCGTAGATAAATGTGATAATAAATTATTATAAAAAACGTACACGTTAACAAATAACAAAATGATATCTTCATTAATCATTTAGATTTATGGCATAATTAACATAATTAAGTATTAAGCTTAACTTTATCTATTTAATTAATAGAATGGTAAACGAGCCGAATTAAGAATAATTATTGCTTGGAACAGATTCGTTTTAAACGTTTTTGTTACTTCAAAAGTATTGTATCAGATTTTTTGAGACAAAATTAATAACAATGTCGTGACTCCTGAAAATCTCAGAATTTACTTAAAATTTATTCAGTCATTTGATTTACGTTATACGAAGGGTGTGTTTTGGGTGTCTGTTCTGATTCTCAGGCTTTTGATACCTAACATTTCTTCTTCATAGTGTATGGGTTCTGACTTGGCTTTACATACCGTAGATAAATATATGTCAGCCATGTACCAGTGTGAGTTTGACAGTGTTCAGAAATTCAGAAACCGAATGTCAGCCTCGCATATTAAACTCCATTTCAATCCCTATTCAATTTATCCGAAAGCTTTTTTTTTTCCTATCGAAATAATGGACCATTTATTTTATCAGTGCCACAACAAATAGTGATTTGCATACAATGCTGGTAATTACCTGTACAATACGTGTATATTGACATAACACCCACGATGTGCGGTGAGACGATTATAAAAACGACCAACATGTTCTTCAAAATACCTTTGACTTGTCTACGTTTACTGATCGTGTATTTTTAAAGCTATTTTTACTGGTGACTCTATTGAAATGGATGGCTCTGATGTAAAATATAAAGACCTAGTTGGAAATTAATTGGAGAATGATATATTATTCTATTTCAACGACCATTTCAAACCACACAACCGAAATAATGGTGCAGGGGTTTAAAAAATTTAGATGTTTAATAATTCTTTTACTTTATTTTAACTTAATTGGCGTGTACGTAAAAACTTGTGCACAATTTGTAATTTAAGGAGTGCCCATGCCTGAAAACAAACGATTTGTATACATATTAATAATCAATTCGAAAAATCGTGCTAGTAAAACTTCTGGAGAGGGAACAATTCAGGTGCTGAAATCGTGAATTTGAGTTGATGTGATGTTCGCTACTGTTCTATAAATAATAAAAAATATTCAGTCCTAAGTACTTGCTTATCTATTCTTAGCGAGATAGCAGGCATCTGCTATTGTCGGCAACATGGCAAAACTCAGGCCATTGTACTTAGTGCCTATTTTAGTCAAAAGCTAATGCGCATACGCAAGTGGGTGCTTAAGATGAGGAGTTAGGACTTTTTGGAAACGTCTGACACTTTTTGTGTTTACAGGAATAAACATTAGAATGGCTAGTTTAATGAACTACTTAAGATTTGTCATGGTGGAGTGACCTAACCAATAATAGAGTTTTTATGAGTTAAAGTTATCAATAATCGTAGAACTAAGGAAAGACCATGGTATCACTTGTTCAGAATTACTGTGGTGTATGCGCGAATTTTCCATAGCATATCATAGAGGCAATTTCCATAGAAACTGTACAGAATAATATTTCGTAACAAAACACGCAAATAATTTCCAGGTAATGTTAATATTATAAAGAATAACATAAAAGGTGTATTAAATAACATGATAAAGCATTTTCATGTTTACCCAACTTAGGCTGCCAAGTAAGTACGAACTCAGCGAAAATAAAAGTACCTAGCTAAGTCTACGAGAATAACAATGACATAAAAATTGTTAAGTCCATAGTTTTTGTACTGAGCGGATGTTTAGAAATCTGCAAATCAGATCAGAAGAACTAGGACGCACCGCAGGATGTCTGCAAGCATCTAGGGCCGGCAAACAAAAACAAACAAATATCTGGAACAAATACAACATAAACAATTTCTCAAAACAATTGTTCTCTTTGATCTATAGGTTTTGCACTAAATCAGACCATCGACTACTAGCGCAATAAATCCCAAATTTTATGAATGGATCAGTTGTTTTTTTTTCGGAACTGACGAAAATTTTGGCGTTGCACACTGGGGGACATTAATGTGCTAAATTCATGATAACCGTTTGTGCATCGATCCCTGTCATAAAGTCGATGATCAAACATAATGACTTTGCTGGTATGATAAATTTACCATTGCATTTATGCATATCTAGCCATGAGTTGCTTAACTATTAGTGCAAATGTAATCCTAAGGACTAAGACTCAACTTATGGGCATTTAGTGATTAGTGTATCATAGAAAAACTTGTTTATACTCTAATCAAAACTGCAAAAAGAAAAATACCACGGCAACTACAATTTAAAAAAGTTTAGTTAGGTATTATGTGATTGTTACAGTTTGACAACCCTAGCTAAGCTAATTGTTTGTCATAATTTTCTTTAGCAATATTGTTTTGAAACTATGTACTTATGTTTGACCACGGTAATGTCGTCAGCATTGTTACTTATTTTTTTAAACAAAACCTTTCAAAGAGCACGCGTCACATGACATAAGGTGTTATACAGTTTTTATTAACGTTACATATTTTTGTAATTCAGTCTCATGACTAGTTAGTACACATTAAATATGCGAATATTTCAATGGCATTCCCCAAATAAAAAGAGGTGTTGTTGGAATCGAAATAACAGATGCTGCTGCCGCCATGGTTATTTCTGCCATTATCAAACAAAACAGTCCAAGGGAATCAGCCAAATTGTTAATAAAACTGCTATAAACCCTTCCGTACGCCTTGACACATAGTAATAAACCCAACATTACCTGGTATCATTGGCACATAATAGCAACACCAGTAATTAAAACAGCTGACGTATAACAGTAATTTCGTTATCAGATCTCTTTTCAAATTCATTATATTTTTGTGTGGCAACACAGCAAGGTTGCGCTGATCTTCGTAGGAATTGTTTAGGCAAATTAGATTTTGATGCAAATTACTGGTTTTCCGGGCGCCATTGTTTTGGCCCGCTAAATTAGTACGCATATATGAATTATAATTGGTTTTATTGTGATTCATATTGTCCTTCTAACGGGGATATAATAAATTAACTGTTGGCTCGATGATAAAACTTAAATGGATTATGATGATGGTACATGTTACATGTTTAACTAAAAAAGCATAAAGCTTAGTTTTGTTTTGTAATAATCTAAGCGTATTAAAATAAAATCCAGTCCTTGTCCAGATATTAATCATCAAGAGCTCCCGGAGGTAAACTCGTACAACAGCAATCGTACCCAAATGGCCGGTCATCCATTCCGGCACCATCTGCCTGAACCATTAGGTCCCTACTTAATCCACCCACACAGTAATTAATGTCCAAACAAACACTCATTAATTTAAATTAACTAGTCCTATTGAACTTACTCGCTTTCACAATGCCATTACCGAAATGCAAAGTAAACTTTTCAACGGATGAATTTTTTGACAGTTGTGGCCGCCATTTGTAATTTCATTTAACTTTGCTAGACAGTTCTTTGGGTTAGTAACTTTTTTGACAATGCTTCAGTCTTGTAATTAATCACTGTTATCTTTGCAGAGAAAAGCCTTTTCAGAGAAAAGCGAGGTCTACTGGCTAAAGATAAAGTTATAAGATTTGATCATTTTAACTAAGACCAACTCTGAAAGTGATATCAGCCGCAGTTTTGAATATCATTAATCAGTGAATTTGTAGAGACCGTTACAATAGATATCAGAGAAAAAACTTCAGCTCTTTTTGACACCATTATTTGAATGTAAGTATACCATTGAGCCTTCCGTTCTTAAGTACCTTGTAGAGATGCTCATGAATTTGAAAACGTAAATCACGAGTTTAGTCAAAAGGTAAAATAAGGTGCCAACGAGTGCTTGGCTACTGTCGTACAGTACCTAATCTCTTTCACTATGAACCTTTTTTTCCCAATCTCTGAAGAAGCTTTGCGATAAAACACAACCCTATTCAACATTATCTGAAAAATATGAATTTCTACAAACTCCTCAGACATCGGCACAGAAGGTCACAGCAGCAACACTATCTCTGGTTGACAAAAGCATTGTGCTCATGATCACACGTCTCGCCTTGACTTGCGCAATTCAATGAGCATTGGTTAAGTAACGTGATTATCCAACCCGAGTCGTGGGAATCGTCACAGCTTCACAGCTTCTGTAACCGACGTCGACACACTGCTCTTTTGAGTTTTGTTTTGTTGTACTAAACCTTCGTGCAGTGGGACTTTTTGGTTTAGAGTTAATGCATTGTGCATTGGGCCTTAAAGTTGTGCCGTTGTCAATTGGGCCATCTCCTTTAGTTGATAGTTCGTGTGTCCAGTCAGCCTTATAGCTACTGAAATAAACCTACACTAAGCGTTGGGTGGCTAAACTCGAAGAAGTAAATTCAAAAGAATTAATAACGCCATGTTGCCTTTTCATTTCATTCCTCAAAACTGACAATTTCGTTGAACCTTCAAATAAGTCAGCATTATCTAAGTCTTGGCAGTGTAGTACCAATTTTAGCGATCACCATCTTTGGACTGTAGTCCAAAGACTAAGATTAATTGAAAACAGCATTTTGATGTTCGTGAAAGGTCTATGGCATTTCTTCAAAGGAAGTGTTTTTCCCAGATTATTGCACTGATATTCCCATATCGCAAACACACTATAGGTACATGGTAAACTTGACAATGTTCATGTTCCCATACTGTGTACCCATGTTGTTGTTTATTGCGCTGTTAATGGGTTATGATGCCTCTATGAGGTAAACAATTGATGTTGTTGGGCATGTCGCAACGGTACCATGTGTTTCATTAAATTGGTACTTGTGTGGAAAACGACAGAAGGATGGACACAGACAGAATTCTTTACATTACTTAAATTGTGCTACTTTCTCAGAATTTTAAAAATATCTAGATATAGTTTTATTAATTGTTTTGACGATAAAGATCAGCAGGACTAGCAATCGCAAGCGCTAGTACTGAGCAAGAGTTTTCCGTTCGTTTCAAATGTTTTATAATTTTTCGTGCAGAAAAATTTAATAATAATTATTGTTTAGGCGTGTTGTTGTGTTAGAAAGAAATGCATTTTTACCATCTTATACTCAGTTATTGAGACGAAACTACAAAGTCTTTCTAATTGTACTAGTAGGTAGATCTTGCAAACATTCTGGTCAATCAACATCACATGACCAGTTAGCTAGAGGATATGGTTATCTAGAAACCTGTAATACAGCTTCATATATAATAACCCCTACATAAGGAAAAACTAACCAACAAACATCATTAATAATTTAAATATGCATTTTTTGTACCATCAGCGCTTAATTCACGAAATTTTGTTTACACCTAAACTTGTTTCTACCAATAAACAATTTTATTATTATTCCCTTTATTCATCTATAAACAAACTTAATACATTTTTAAATATTTCTTATAAAAACAATAAAAAAAACATTTAAAAATATAAAAAATTGTAGCCCACCGGTATCGGGAACAGGGTCCAAGCTACCGGCGGTCAGGGCTCCAAAGAAAGGAACCTCCTAACGATACGAGCCGTGTCCAGGAGTACCGCTCTCTGCATCAAGCCCTTGATCCAGCCGCCTAACGAGAGCCTCCTCAGGTGTTGGTCGAGGCTCTTGGCAATTAAGCCATTGGCTGTAACGACTATCGGCACAATGATCGCTGAGTCCACATTCCACATGTCGACAACCTCGCGAGCCAAGTCAAGATATTTGATTTGCTTATCTTTCTCGGCTTTCACGAGGTTCTCGTCATGTGGGACGGTTATGTCAACAATCATTGCGCGCCGCTCTGATCGATCCACCACCACTATATCAGGCTTATTAGCTATAATAGTCCTGTCAGTGATGATGGATTGATCCCAGTACAGTGTGATATTGCCATTTTCGAGAACTGGGTCGGGCACATACCTGTAGTACGGCACTTCCGATTCCACAATTAATTATTATTATTATTATAATATTTGATTTTGGCATGGACCAAATAAAACGATAATTATGATTATGAACAACTAGTTATTGCCCGAGACTTCGCTTGCGTTGAGGTCAGAAATTGTCCCAAGCGATCCCTTGGGACTATTTCTGAGCTGAGTACAAGTGAAGGTTCGTCTCCTGTGTGCACTCTCAAAGTCGTTCAGCCGTTACCGCGGTATGAAGTAAATGACATTTATTTTGCAAATAGGTTTTGATAAATACTTTTACAAGTAATTATTTTTTTTTTAACTTGATGCGGCCAGTGTTTTGTACCTGACTATTAAGAGAAGAAACAGCCAAACAAACTCAGAGGTCAAAGTCATAGTAGGTTTAACAGATAGTTAGGCAGACAAAGAGTTACTTTCGCATTTATTTATAAACATACAGTATGGATGGACATTAGCGTTGGCGCCACGTTTTGTATGCGATTTACAAAAAAGGAAATAAAAGTGATTTGGATGCGTATACGCAACTTCCTGCGGACAGCCACTCGCTCTGACGTCATTACAATAGGGTGACAATCAACAGATTGTGTTGGTGGACTGATAAAATGGACCCCTCCACTTACACGTGACCTAAAATATGTGGCCTATTTAAAGTATTGATCTACCTGGTATCTCTACATTAAATGGAACACTTATTTTGGGTCGCCGTTTGGACACAATATTTTGGGTGAAAAACCCAGTGAAATATAAAATCAGTTTTACGTTTCTATCGTTTTTGATTAAATGTAGCTAAAACTTTTGTTTTAAATCAAGGGATAGTCCGAGCTTTGCAATTATTACACGAAAATCTACTAAAAGGTATTTTCTCGCTTTTATTTTCAGGAAAACTTAATTGAGCCTCGTTCAGATTCGACCTTAAAAAGTTAACCTCAACGTTTTTAAATTTAGAACACAATCTCATAACCCCACGCCATTAGAAAATAAAAGTAATTTTCACAATTTTCCCGCCGCGTGGTGTTGCCAGCGTGCGTGTAACAATTAGGGCGCGACGCTTCGCCATTCCTCTCTGAATACATTAATTAAACAAGATAAATAACTGTTGGCGTATGACAGACACATTTTGTTTGATAAGTGATAATACAGTCGCATAGTTTCACAAGTTTTTGCTTGAATGCGTGAGAAAGTGGCAACTTTCTGTGCGGGTGATATTGATACTTCGATGTGATTGTGAATTATTGTGAGAATGAATACATGTGCATAGTTACATACTTGATAAAGTTACGTCGGCTTATGTGCAGCAATCAAGATTTGTAAAGATAAGTGTGGCCCTAAAAGAGATTCATCATGATTGAGAATGATGTCTCGATCAGATTTTTAGGCGAATAAATACTAAAGGATCAGTGGGCTTATTATTCAGTTTGAATGCAGTCATGCTTTCTAATCAACTTTTTGTAACAAATTGTCTGAGTATTCTCGGTGCATCTTGACAAAATACCTGTACAATTTAAACTTAACGCGATGTTAGCGTTTGAGGAAGCTGAATTCAATGCCCACTTTACTTTTCGTTATGGCATCATTTATTAATTTGCGTGCATACAATTTCTTTACAAAAATTCAACAAATAAAACCTATTATCACCCACCTTCAGTCATACTTACGTCATTCTTTGTTCTCTTTATAATATTTGTAAAGAATTAAATAGGTGGTCGTCTGGGGCGATAAGCCACACTGTATTATATCCACACTTGTATAAATACAAACAACATTATAATATAGTTCTGTGAAAACCCACAAGGACGTAAAAGTTGTTCATGCAAGTGCAACGTATCTCTTTCAATACAGGTAGGTATCATATTTTATTTCAATATTGGAAATAACAAGACCAATATTATTTGGCCCACGACCAAATACCTACCTATAGTACCTACTTAGTTTAGTATGTGATGTTTTTTTGCACGTTAAATTCCTTATGTGAAATCAATGGTCTTCCTTCTTCCTTCCTTTCTTCCCCTACACTATTCCTCCTAGTATTTTCTTTGAATTTAAATGTAATATTTTATTTGCATATACGAGTAGGTTACCTACAACGACAATATTACTCTCCAAAATATACATTTGGATATTTTTTTCCTGCTACGAAACTTGGAAATGTTTCCTATTCCTATCCAAATGCTGGTTTTGCGATTATTTCGCTTGAGACGTTTTATATCCGCAGGCATTCACTTCCAGTTTGGGTCTAGACGCAAAATGCAGGCGGATTTATTCGTTTCCAAGACATATTTTATGTCCTACTTTAGCATAAAAGCTAGAATATTTTTCTGTCTGTGGATTATGTGGTTTCAAAACCTTTTAGCGGTGAAACTATTTGAATTTTATGAAACAAAAGCGCATCTTGGTTCTAGAACGTATTTCGCTTAAATATTTTATTCGGAAATTGGTAATGATATAATGGTTTTGTTCGATATTCACGGTTGTTTCAAGAATCCACAATGTCAGGAAATATGATGATTGTCTTGTAGTTGTAAAGACAAGGACTAGTAATCACATCATTACCTAGGTTTGATTACTCGATAAAACCGCGGAATTGTTTTTAATTTAATTGCGTATACCGTACCTATCTGGCTGTTACTTGGTATTTAAATGCCAACTACTACTACCAGATCCAGCATTCATTCCAAAATGTTATCCCAAAAGTTCCTCCTTTCATAATTTTAAAACAGTTAATCCAACAACTATTCCAAACTGAATTAAGAATGCGCAAATAAGCCACACACCGCCTCATGTCATAATTCAGCGTACTTACCGTATATTAGTGTAACTCAAGTAAATTCCACATGTAAGGCAAGCCAGTAATTATTGCAGACGAAGCGGCTTACGTCATTCATAAGTCAGGTGAACTGGCAAACATCCTCGAGAATGCAATTATGCAATTAGTTTTATTTGCTAATCTAAAGTTACCTACTTTAATGCTGTTTTGAACTTTCTTGTTGGCCAAGTATGTGTTACGGTTCAAATGAAATGCATAAACTGGAGAGATTTTTTTTATCATAAACTATCAGATTTTAGACAGACTTATCATCAGCCTGTATATAGCCGTCCACTGATATAAAAAAAGGCTTCTCTAAGCATGCACTTTTTAACTCGATTATGTTACTTATAAAATTACAGAGAAGAACAACAACAATAAGGATCCTATGTGAAATGTTCAGCTGCACTTTTTTCCTATTTTTACGAGACCCAATCAAAAATACTTTCAATTAAGCACCTACCTATAAATCCAATCAAATCGATTCTAAGTACCAATTCCAATTAAAAAGAAATAAACCATCGTTTAAATTCGGAACGCAGAACGAAAACAAAAGATTATTTCAAAAAAAGCGTGCTGATTCGGACAAAATGGCGTTCCCTGATGGTTGTCAAACAATCTGTGGCCCAGTTGCCTACGGGCCTACATAATATAGCGTAACAATCGTGTCAGCGATTCGTGTTTATTCGTCGCGGTTGTTGTAAATTGCTGAGCATTGTAAACCACCGATTAACGACAGATTAGCCTGCGAATACAGTCAACTCAGCTTGACGCACTGTCCACTTTTGAACGACGGCTTACGCATACTAAACGACTTGTTTTCCGGTTGGATCGATAATAAGTTTAACTTTTTATTTAAATAAATGTTTACTTTATGCATAACTTCACCTGATTCACATAGACCTTTCATTTGCTGTCCCAAATAAATAAATAAAACTAAGCAGATATAAACAACTCGTTATCTTGCGGTTACTGATTCCTGGATATGAAACAAGTATACTATCAACTAAGTGAAGCATCAAACATAATAGTACTTCTTTAAATTTTCGACAAAGCGCTGGCATGTATAA
The DNA here is from genome assembly GCA_949774965.1 of Diarsia brunnea. Taxonomy (NCBI): domain Eukaryota; kingdom Metazoa; phylum Arthropoda; class Insecta; order Lepidoptera; family Noctuidae; genus Diarsia; species Diarsia brunnea. Next base: position 17,476,032 of record OX459001.1, read on the forward strand.
AAAGACTAAAAAAGAGAATATTTTCCTTACTAACGTGGACTTTCCACGTCATAATTTGCATGAAAGGTAACCTCGCAAGGTAAAATGTGGAAGTGACCTGTCTGAGAAAAAATTTGTGGTGCTGATTTGTCGAATGTATCATTTAAAATAAAAAATAAAATAACTTTATTTCAGACCTAGATCCATATGATGTTAGTAATACACACTACTTATTTGAGAAACAAATTCTAAAAAAGTTCGGTAAGTTTTACTTCGATGATTAACATTAAGCAAAAAGGTAAAGTGCAAGTTATGCTGATCAAAACGTTCCTCAAACATTCATGAATAAGATGTTTCAAAATACCGTCAATCCTGAAAAATTACCTACCTGGACAACCGGTTAGAAATAAATAATATTCAAACAAAGAGACTTCTATAGCAACACAGCCATTAACCAATTTGAATTACAAAACGAAAATAAAAACAAAATCTCAACACAAAATATCGTAACCGGCGTGCATGACGTCACACGCACAAGATGGCTGCTACGATCATGTGTGGCTAGAGTTAGGTAAAGTGCAGTGACCCCCGGCCAACCAATGTTAATGTCAGCTGTTACGAGTGGCGTAACCGAGATGTATTGACGGAGCATGGATTTATTGAAGGGAGCTGGCAGTAAACTTGACATAGGTAGTGCTGCTATTCATTTTTTATTTTGTTGTTAAGCGGAACGAGACTGCTTTAAAACTACCCACGATTTTTACTTCAGAAACTGAAATACATCCAACTACAAAAGAAAATAAATTATCACATTCAGCGATGCTTGATTCCAAACTGGCAGCTTTGACTTGTTCCAAGATTTTCAATAACAAATCGAAAACATTTCAGCTCGCAGTGATGAACTGATGACTCTTAAAATAGTGAAACTTCGTTTGCTGACGATGATGTTAAACAGAACATCCTTTTGTAGTAGTTCTACGAAATACCTATAGATTCAAACATTCAGGCCAATGCCCTAATGTTAGTATCACAAATGGAGATTTAAAACAATCTAGTTAGGCGTTTCCCCAGGTAGCAGCTTAGGCACAATTAACTAGGAAAGTAAAGAAAGTGTTCCATTCACGAACAATCAGTGGAAGAGCAGTGCTCAGTATTTTGTTAGAAAATGTATAAAATGGTGCTAAACGTTTCGCGTTGTTCGACGACGACGGACAGGGCTACCGATTTTCTTGTTGCATCGCATTTATCATGATTTTGGATGGCAAGGGACGCTTCAAAAGCCGTTTATTATAACGAAGCTACGATAGAATTCTCTTGATTTCCCCGGAGATGATTTCGTTACTTTTCATCTTTCTGCTCAAACGATTAATTCCCAAAAAAAATCACAAATTGTTCCAAAAATGTTGCGATAAGAAACTTTTAGCTTCATGAACCGATCGTATCAGAAATGAACAAGACGATAACATTCAGTACTAGAACCACTTACAACTAACAAAGCACATTGGTACCATTTCGTGTGAATAACTCCCTCACAATGTCATAAAGAGGAGACGTTTCGAGGACAATATGACAGCCCTGTTAGAGAACGGCGGCGATGGCAGCGTTGTGGAGGAGGGTGCAGTCAAGCGCACTGTATTATATTCTGAACACAATGCAGTCTACGGATGTCTGTACACGCGAGCGCAAAACGCTTCCGTGTCGACGTTTTAGCTAACTAGCTTGTAGGAGTACTGGCGAGAAAATTTATGATTGTTTTTAGAGGGAAATAAAAGCTGTTGCTCATTTGAGAGATAGAATTTGTTAATTGGATTTAGAGTTTAAAAGAGTTTGAAGATTTTTGAAAATCCTGATGTAAATCAAATTCTAGATAACATTCAAAACAGACATATTCCTAATCAGTCTTTACCTGTATTATATAAATCTGAATTACCCAACTACCTCATCAACTTTCAATAAGTGTGAAAACCGTTGTTCTAATCCTTAAACATGAAGATCCATATTAATCAATATTCATTCAATTAGCGACTACCCAGTGCTAGTCACACAAGTTTTTCAGCTGAAGAACTTCGTGAAAGCTTGTTAGCTACCTGTTGTTCGAAGAACTTCTGTGATAACTCACCTTCTATAACAGCAAAACTATTAATAGCTCCGTACACGAGTTTTCCATTAAATCCATTATCGTTAATGAATAATTTCTACCGTTATAATTTATACCTCAGCTTTAACTTTTTCATTCGCATGTCCATTATTGTCCATACCAAGAAGGGAAGTTGTTACCCTAGTCAGCGTACATCGGTTACGGACCGCAGCCTCCTGTTCTTTATCATCGCCATTGTTCGGAACAAACACTACACAGAATTAATATCTGACGTACTCGCCGGTCGGCTTCTACAGACTTGAGAAATTCACTTTCACGAAAATGTTTGGCTAGATAGTTTCTAAAATGCAAGCGTTAAGTCATATTAATGTGGTATTTTAGAGTTGTTGGTTATTATTATTGAATGCTACAGTTTCTTGGTTCAATTCAATTATTATTTTATTTGTTTCGTTTGTATTGTCTGAATGTGGTCCTCCATCGATACATAGAATACACTTAAGAATGGGTATTGTCTATTTATTTTGGGGACGCGACGAATAAACAATCTATTTTGTATTCAAATTTAATTTCCAACCAAATTGGTTTCCTCCTATTTGTCGAAGATGTACGAGTATGAATGTTTAGGATACAATTGACAAACGTATGAGATCGTATATTATGTAGACTGTAGCTGTTGGTGTTGCCATGCTCTATATGTCTATTCACAAGTAAATGTCAATTAGCTAAGGGAAGTGGGACAACTCATTTATTTTACTAGGCGATGTGCTCGTTACTTAGGTGCTGTGTCTAGAAATCTGTTCAGCTTGTGTGACAAAAACGTGGGCGATATCGTATATTGTCCTATCATTGTACACTACTGATCGTTTGCTATGACAATTGACATGTTGGCTTTATGACTACCGAATTATTTACTGTGTTTAGCATAAGCATGATCGTTAAGTCTTACAAATAATAATAGTCTGCTTTCTCTTATTTCCAGATCTCATGATGAGGTGTCTGTGATCTCACACATCGGGTGGGTGCTACGCCTTTGATTACCACGATGACGTCAGAGCGGGCTATCCCCCACCTGCGGGACATCTTCGGTCTCAACCAGCAGTACGATGCCAAGACCTTCGACGACACAGACGACAAAACAAAGAAGTCCAAGAAAAAGAAGGAAGACTACCGCACGTACCCCAACGGCGACGTCAAGACTCTTGAGAGACACCTCAGTATGAAGAAGACTATCAGGAAAAAGATCATGCGCGACCTTCAGCAGGCGTTCGTTGAAGACCCTAACGAGTTTAAGGTCGAGAACACGAGCCCTGAGAAACTGAAGGCTGAATTGAGCGCGGAATCTGTGAAAATCGAGAAGAATCGTAAGAACGACCCGACGTTCCTAGACATCCTGCGAGGTGAGACGCGGGGCGAGGAGGCGCGCGAGGAGCAGCCTCCCGCGGAGAAGACCAGCTTCTGGCGACGTCTCACCATGAAGAACAAGAACAAGAGATAGACGCGAAGCCCGCCGGGCGCGCCTCGCTCCGTACCGACTGACAGCACGCGTCGTTATCAATAAGTATTTATTGTACACTTTTTGATCACTGTATTACCGCGTATTTGGAACATTTTTGATCATCTTTACATAACATTTATATCTGTACGCATAATAATCTATTGTTGTATTGCTTATGAATCCTTCTAGTTGTTATAATAGAGTCAAATATTATAAGCTTACGAGAGATTTTTGATAGGCGCTAAGTTACTTCTAAGTTTTGGTGGGAACGGAGCGAAGTGTTATGAGTATCCTCGGCTATTGTTACTTATTATAAAAAAGATATCTCGTTCTACATGTGATGTAACGTTAAGTCGGCTAAGTTATGTGTAAGTGAACTTAGGCTAAGTATTTCGTAAGTGGCGATTGTGTAAGGTAGGCTCGTGGCAATTCCTTGTTGTGACAGTTTTTAATTATTATAATGCAATATAAATAATTTTACACATTTATTTATTGTTTTATTAGTGTTATTAATTGACCGTATGATTGTATCCCTGCTTCAGTAGAAACTTTACGTAGTTACAAAAATACTATTTTTGATCCCGTATAATTATGAAATAGGTATCTATTTTATCGAAGTAACAATCGATATTCCACGAGAAAATTGTTCTCGAATTTTATTAGTGTTATTTATAGTGTACACATCTTGGTGTCAGTGACTGTAGTTATTAATCTCAGTTCTGCAATTTATTTTACCGGACAGAGAGCATAAGCCCATTATAGAATCCTCAGCAATTATTTCCTTAAATACTGAATTCAGCCAGTCTAGAGCATTATATTTTACCTAGTAATATAAGCACTGTTACAGACTTCTAGGTACAGTATGTTAGTTTGAACGAGGGACATATTGATACCCGCAATGGGCATGCTTACATGATACCTACTAATAAAAATATGAACTAAAAAAAACACTGATAAATAACAGACAGAACCATACCAAATGTTTTGAAAAAGTCTCGCAACCCTTGCGCTTATCACAGATAATGTGCGCGGGTCAATGACTTTTAGGTATAATCCATTTTCCCTTCATATTTTATTACTGGCGTAGAACAAGGGTAAAAAAAGCCTAAGAAAGTGAGATCTGGAGAGCGTGCGGGGCCATGGCACAATTACGTCACAAGTTATAGTTTTTAACATATTTAGGACGAGAATCGAATACTGAATACCCTCCCTCAATGTCCCTCGTTTAACCTAACACACTGTATATATGATGTAATTATCTCAAAATAGCTTGATGTAATTTAAGGTTGATGCGACAAGGTAGCCCGCGAAACGCGAATTTTCTTACGTTTTTTGCAACTTGCCGTTCAGTGTCATAAAATAGGATTCGCGGCAGTAACAAATGTCTATTTAATGAGTAAAAAATAATTAAAATCACCAATACAACCGTCTCAGTTCATAAAGGTCTCTTGAGTGACTATTTGATGAAAACGGCATTCTTGAGACCTTTATGAACTGAGACGGTTGTATGGGTGACTTAGTAAATAAGAATTTGTTATTGCCGCGAATATCATTTCATTTAACATACGACTTTACACTGACCGGGAAATTGCAAAAAAACGTAAGAAAATTCGAATTTCGAGGGCTATCTTGTCGCCTTCACCCTAAGGTGATTCCGTTCAAGGTCGTGGTGGACAAAGAGGTGAATTCTAAAAAAAAAAATACTTTAGAAAATGGAAACCGAAAAGTTGATGAGTTGGTTTTGGTACTGCTCGCAAATTACAGCAATTAAGTGGAAATAGGTTATTATTACATGCACAACTTCGTTCTGCTAGCAAACTCCCGCAAGACGGGAACGGCAGCGCCATCTATTGAGAGTACACATTAACCAATTAACCAAATGCAGGCGCTAGATGGCGTAAATAGTAAATGACGATCGCCAAATAGTATTGCATTTTTACCCTATTCAGTGCTAAGTTTACTAAACTCAAGGCAGCTACAAAATGTATTTTTACTCAACTATCTATGTTATACTGGACCACCCGTATACTTGATAGCAATACCTCTAGATGGCGGTGTATTATCTTTCTTTGCTAGAGCATTGTAGTCGAGGAGCTCAACTCATTGCCTGCCATCTACCAGAGAGTGCTTAATGTTTGAGCAACAATAATGCCTTTGTTTCCACTTCAAATTCTAGATGGCGCTTATAGCGCAGCGGCCGTGCTGAGGCAGAATACCTACTTTGAGATTCTGTAGCCAGTCACGAAGATACCTATTTACGTGTAGGTACTTAGATAATCTATACGAACCCGAGGGCATTGAACCCCAAGGACTCTCATGGTGTATTGTTAACCTTAACGCAATTAGTGCGGCAAACGAGCGCAAACAAACTTACAAACTTAATATCTACCCAACTTATTATACCTACCTACTCGTTTTGTTCGGCATAGATTTCCTATCTATTTAAGTCAGCCACATAGAGGAGGTCTGACTTAATTTTAGGAACATATTCATATTGTTACTGATTGTGACGTATTCAGTAACTAGACACAGGGCCTAGACATGACGTAGTATCATTCTAGCAATTCCAAATCGTCCTCTACCTAGACTGCCAACACGTTCGGGAGTTTATCTTATGTCATTCCCAATCACTTGTATATTTTATTAGTTTTCCCTGCAGACATCAGATTTTCTACCGGCCAATGTAAGCATATTACAACGTTTTAGTATCGGCCCAAAATCACATTTATGGTCACATCGCTGTTTGATTAAGTGACTACTTTCAAAATAATTATATTTTTGGCGAACTACTAGGACCGGAATGATGATGATGACTGGTTATGTCTGGTGAGCTTAGCCTTTTTAGCGTGGACTCGGTATGGCACTCTTATTCCGACGCCCTCTCTTGGCGAGTTTTTACCGGTCGGACGATAGTTCTTAACTCTTATTAACAAATTGTTGACCGATTGCTAGTCTGCTTTGCCCAGTCGTCACCACCAGCCCCACCGTTTAGTTGGCTTAGTATTAGCAGCCCATCTCCGACTTAATATCTCCCGATAGAAAATCTACAGTCTACGGGGACTGCTTATCTGACCTGGCCTGAAGATAGTTTGTCTAAAAAAAGCAGCTCAGATAAGCGGTAGTCACTATTCGATTACGTACTGGTGGCTATCTTGCGGACAGAATACCTAGTTCTAAACGTTTATTCCCGTTTGTGCCCTTCGAACTTGCCACCAGGGTGGTGGCTGGCACTAGGATTAGAGAATCTAGTCTACAGAGTCGTGATTGAATCCAATGAAGGCAAGGTACTACCGTGCTCTCTAACGGTCGACTATTTTTCAACTTTATAACCCAGGGCATAAGGGTGAAAAGTGCCCTACTGTCAGTAAGCAAGTTATAACGTCAATTATTTATCAGCTTTTAGTTATTAGATCCATCAATTAAATCAGTCTGTCACAGTAATTCTAGATAGATATACGCCTCTCTTATGTCTTCTATTATTTCTGTTACTATCAGTCTTGAATCATAGATACTTACACATGATATCGACTCTTATCCTCCCACCACAACCGACACCCGGCAGAACTCTTCCACAGCCAGTGTCTCCAGCGGCAGCAGCGCCCATAAGCAGAAGTATAATGAGCCTATAGCGTTTCCACTGCTGGGACACAGGTCTCTTGTCTGAATTGAACTGAATTCAGACTTAATTCCAGTCACCAAATAATATTTTGATAAATGCCAATTTTAATTTGAAGTTCAGTTTTGGCATCCATTTAATGGTACAGTGAGCAAAACTCCTTAGATGACATGATGTGTATTTTGTGTTGTGTGTATTTTTGTGTTATTGTATTTTAAGTTATTTTTGGCAAAGGCATGTCATCTCTATTTCTGAAAAGGATCATTTCCACGCAAAGAGCCAATGAAAAATCTGAAAATTGTATGACTTTATTATTTAAGTTTTTCATTGGTTCTTTGCTTGGTAAAAAAGGGAAATAAGAATTGAAACAGCAGATAGGATTATAAAATTCATTTATTTTATATTTTAATTATTTCTTTGCATATTCTTATGCTTTTATTATTCACCTTGACGAGGTGTTTTCCAAAAATTACCACCGGTTCGGAACCTACAATCGACTGAGAAGAACCAGCAAGAAACTCAGTAGATTTATTTAGATAATTTACGATTAAAAAAGCACCCCACGCTGCCGTGGTATTTACCTAAGTCAGTGGGACCTATCGGGGACTTTAATACATGTTGAAGACATGTTGTGGCAAAATTTAAATAAAATGTCATCTTAAGACATTTTATTGAAATTATTAACAAGAGAGGGATCGACTTTTGAAAAACTGTTGTCAAAGTTGTCATAATTTACCTAAGCACCCCACAAAATATATGTATCTTTAAATAAAATGTATAGTAATTTTAGAATAAGGGAAGGAATGTCCTCTAAAAGTCGAGTCAGTCAGTTAAAAAATTCCGAAAAAATCATAACCCTTTTTTTTTTGAGGGTGGGAAACCATCGAATGAATGATCCTCCCGCTCTGGGCAGATCGGTACGGAGTGTCAGACTTCTACTGACTAAGAACCACCCATGTTCCCTCTTAGCCTTTGTGTCAAGGCCGTGATATCTGTTTCGAACAACCCGCAACCCCCAAATCTACGCCGCTTAGTTCACTAATGGAAGGCACTTGTGAATGTCTATCTATAACCCTCCCCTCCCACCCTAGCTAAAAAATCTCTCTAAGTTAATAAAATGCAATTCATAGACTAGAATAATAATTACACTAAATTCAGTAACTTCTAATAAAATACTATTCTTTTCCCTTTCATAAAAAGTTCCTACAAAAGATAATCGAAAATATGTTGAAATAGGGAAGAATTTATTTCAAGTTAGTAAGATAAGGTATTCGCATTGCAAAAGAAAAAAAAACCTACCTATGAAAAACTTAATGTATAATTCTTTCAAATTTTTGGCCAAAAATTTTGCCTACCTACTTAATGAACTGATAAATTTACTAGAACGAATACCTAACTCTTTCGAGTGTCGCCTCCTAAACTATTAGTTTAGATGTTTAGTTGACGATATATTTCTTAAATTAAGAAATAATACATAGTTTATTAATATAAATAAACTAGTATATGTGATTTTTTATAGGTTTGTGTATGTTGCCGCAAACTATGCAGTCAACGTAAAATGCAATCGTACTACTAGTTAGCATTTATGTCCAATTAAATAAAAATAGCAGATTTATTGGTAATGTCAGTATCAGCATTTATTGGAGATATTTGTGATGTCATTTTGACGATGTCCGAATGTCATTAGCATTATTTCAATGTGAGGTAATTTGTTATAAAGAGTACTTAAAGGTACCTAGCATGAAATACATACTTATAGCAGTTGAAACTAAAGTTTATATTAACTTTCGAATCGATATAATAACCTCCCAATTTATATTTATTTCTGATTTATTTACTAATACATATTTCAAAAATAATTATAATTTAACAAGATGTTGTTTAGAATTTTTAATGGAATATAATTTTAATAGAATTTAAAAAAAAAATAGATGTTGCTAAAAGTAAAATACGAAAATATAATTTTGACTTAGACATCGAGTGTGTATTCTGTTGGGGTAATTGAAAAGAAATGCCTTGGGAATATTTAGTATTTACACAAAGAGAAACAAAATCAATACTTTTGATTACTAATGATTTATTAATCAAATTTACAACGATTTACAGACGCCCATTAATTTATTTTTTCAAAATAGTAAAATTATTATTTTATAAACTAACATTTAATCAATAAAAAAAGTTGAATTGAAGTTTGTTCGGGGACAGATAGGTACAATCGAGATATTAAAATAATGTTCGAAAATGACAGATCAATTTTTAGTACAAAAATATAATATTTTATCAAAATGTACACAAATTATTGATTAAGTATGTGAATTCCAGATTGTTTTATCGAGTTCCTTTAAGCTGTTATTTGGCAGAGAATTGCAATCAAGGGGCATAAAATCCGAAGCGAATGACTTGTATAAAACTAACATAGCCTAACTGCTACACTGCTGTAATTTAAAGTTACTTAAATATATATAAATTGCAAAGAAATACATTTAAATAGCAGCCATAATACGACATTTAAGTTTTAAAATTACTTCTAAATGTTATCAATACAATCCTAATTAGACCTTATTTATGTTTTAGCCTATATTCCTAAGTATAGCTAGGAAAAGCCACGCCTGAGAGTTTAGGAGTTTTAATCTAAGCCTGCCAACAAATTAGGCTTCTTCCAGATTCGTTTTATGGAGTCTAAATACGGACATCCTGAATCTACGGCCTGTTTAAACCCTAACTAGCAGGGGCTACCATCCTACCTAACCTAGGCTACGACTAACACAAGCTTATAACTATATCTAACGCCTACAACTTAATACTATCATATTTCGAAGAAACCTTAACTTTACGATGCTGTTTGCACAGCTGCAATGAGTACATTTATATCTACGCTGTAATCTAAATAACTAACCTTACTTCGATTTAAATCTAGCATATTGTAAGATGTCAAACACTGAATGTGATAAATATTATATTATATTAAACGTATCCTAATCATAAAATAACCTAAGTCATCGCCCGGTTTAATGTGCTCATTTTCATACCCATCGTAACTCTTTAGGTCTACATTACATTCTGGGAACTCCGTTTGTATCAACTTACATCTCTAATTCATGTACTACAACTTAATGATGTGAATGAAATACAAATAAACTATGAGAATAAACCATGTTTATAAATATTTTCTGACCCCTCACTAAAATAATATACACGCAATCAAGTTGATTGTTACGGTTAATTTAAACATTGAACGACTTATTTTTCCTAGTACAATAATTATCGGTTTCAGAAACATTTGAATTACAAAGATATATAGCTAGTGAATATATATAAAGTTATACCTAATTTACCTAGTCAGATAAATCTCATATTCGCCTCATGTGTTTACTGCTGCCAACTTTGTTCTTAGACTTTTGAAACTAACATCTCTGCCTAAGATCCGCTGATAATAAGCCTGCCTGACGCCGCCAACATAATAATAAAACATCTGAAAAATTAATAAAGTTTGCAATAGTTAAATCTAAGTCCGTGTTCCTTAACTTTGGTGTTAAATGAGAGTTCTAGACTGAAGGCGATACGTTAGAGTGAGTTAGTACTAGAAATTAACACTAACATTTACACTAAGCATCTCGGATTTACGACAAGTGTATCTGTCCTCTACTTGGGTTAACCAACAGATGACAGGTGATGCGAGATTTCGACCATCTTAATTATGAGAGGCATTAAAATTTTCTAACATGCTAAGTGTTTCGTAAAAATGAGTGCTAATCATAAATCTATTAGTGTGTGGATTCAATATAACTAACTGTTTCATTTGAATGAATAAAACATTAATTCTGCTAATAATTTAACTGTCGAATGTAGTCGGTCATGTACTTGTTCAGTTAGTCTAGAAACAGTGTTTCTGCTATACATACTAGGTACGAAGACTCTGACGCATACTAATTTATTTATTCGCTAAGAGACAGTTTTAATAACGCTTCGACATTGTAAAAATTAGCAGAATTGGGCACCAAATAGCAAAAACATAAGGGACTTAACAAGTGCCCAATGACGTTAGAGAAATCGCAAAAAAAAATGAAGATAAATTAAAAAAAACGATAATAGTACCTTGAATTTTAATTATTTTGTTCTAAATTACGGAGGTGTTATTAATACTGGTGAATATCTAGGGTCCATCCTGCGTCCTCCACGATAACGAGTCAAATTGATGAAACTATGTGTCTATAGTTTTGTAGATGGGACAGGCGGCCATGTTGTAAACGACGGAACCTTACGGGGTCTGCAGGAAAAGCGGTGGAATTAAATACGTGAACAGTTAAATTTAGCTCCTGAAATAATATTAAAGAAAAATATACATTACATAAGTATTTAAAACGTTAATCTCGTCGAGCAGTGTAAATATATATATATATATATAAATAAAAACTGTGTATCTAAAGCAATCCCGGTAAAATAGTGTCATGTATTCTAAATGGATGTATGTTGTATCATTTGATATTTGCATTTAAAAGCGTAGAGATACGAACATCCCAATGCATAATATGGACAATAAATATTTAAATGCATTAGACATTTTAAAAGGTAAATTAGTAACAACAAGCGTACGTTTGAGAGGAATATGTACAGCTTTACATCAACCCCATGAAGCAAAAGAAGATAAAACAGACTTCACGCCAACACTGGACAAAGACGAAATTAACCAAACCCACATTTCAGAACTGCAATTAAAATAAACAAAGATAGCTGTGGAATTTACCAGCATGCTACATTTGAACAATCTGAAGCACATACAGAAACTAATTTCCATTCAAAAGAAATAATTAATGTAGGTAACGAAATACTGTTCATGCTGTTCGGATTGGTTGGGCAAAAGAGAAATCTCTTTTCGACCTGAACACAATTAAACTGATTGAGTGCTGATAGGAAAATGATAAGGATAGTGCCGATTCTACCACGATTTTAACAAATTAAATGTTTGCGTTCGTCTAAGAAGTTTGATTGTGTGTGTGTAGTATAAAAGTGTCCTTTTACCTAGCCTACAAGCGTGAAATTTTGAAAGAAATCCCTTCCTAACAAGCTTTTAATCATCATATGGGCCTGGAAGGCTTTGAATAAATATACCTCATTAGAATATTTACGCTTAACTTATTTTTATATTTTTAAATTAATTGTTTAAAAGATTTCCTTTAATATTTGTATTGAAGTCATTGTATTGCTTATTATTCGAATTTTGTACTATCTTACTTATTAATACATTACTATAATGTTATTCTGTTTTCGTATAAATAATATTGTTAACATCTAATGAGATCCAGCCTAACCTGAATTATATTAAAAGCCCGAGAGTGGAGAATACCTTTTCGATATTTTGTTCAAAACGTTCTTATTATATATTTACTACAAAAACATAACAATAAAATAATAAATAAATGACGTCAATAGCTATACTTTTACGTAATTTGTTTTGTCAAGACGTTGGATAGTATCCTACTCGTATATACCTAGCATTAATATTATATTATGTATATCGCATTGCAGTAGATACTATGAGAACCTGTAATAATTTATCGTAATCATATTTGTTATATATCAGCAACTTAATTTGCTTTACCTACCTCTGATGTTATTCTATAATAAGATAATATTTGCTACGTACGTTAACCCCAAAAAAATCCTATTAATATTCGATACCTTTTTACAATATATTCTACGCAAACCTGAATCGGCCTGAATATAAATAAACCTTCAAATACATACGAAATAACGCACATAACTACGTATATTTTATCAATAGCCTACATATTTAAAATATGTGATATATACTAAGGAAATAAAGAAATAAGTGCTCGTTTGTTAAGGCCTATGAATTATTTCCTACCTAGCTAAGATGTGGTTGGACATTAATAACCTACCTATTAACGTGATTTCGGTGTTTTATGTGCCGTTCTTATTTGACCTTTTTTATCTTATTACTAAACATTGAATTCAATGAACATGTGAATATTGGCATATTTATGCAAATGCATAAAACGCAATTTGTATAACGTTAATACGTATTAAGTATATTTTTGTCGATAGTGCTTATTTTTATAGGAGTTACATTACGTTGTACGATTTCTGTTGAAGAGGTGAAGAGATAGTTTGGTTCTCGAAGTCGTAGTATCTATCTTCAGTCGAACGTTACAATTTTGCTCTAGATTTATAAAAAAATTTGATCACGTATTGCACAAGAATTGCAACTGCTTAATTATCAATATAAGTAATATTTTGTAAGATTCAAGATCTATTTGTAGATTTGTAAATAATGTACCTACATAGTAATGTACATAATATTTACATTATGTGAAATAAAAGTAAATACTTATAATAAGTAGCGTATCGATAACACGTATGTTGGGCATATTTCTCACTTTTCAGTGCATATTTTATCATTTGATAGTGCATTATATTACAATTCAATGATTTATTAAATTTTTGCATACCGTAGTGACTTAATAAATAAATTATTCTAATTATAATTCTAATCATTATATCTTATTAATATACGAATTAATCAAATAAAGTTATGTAACAATCTTGTCCATTTTAAATGAATAAAAGATATAGTGTATTCACGTTCAAAAATAAAACTATTTCTTAAAAATATATACGTTCATGACATAAACATCAATCAAAATTCTTAATTAGAAAAAACGATAAAATAAATTTTAGTTACTTGATATACGAATTATATGAAATTTCTCCTTTAGCTTAATAATTTAGAACCGTGATAAAAAATATAAGGATAGTAACAAAATATATAGTCGCATTTATAAACTTGAGAATTGATGTATAAAAGTATAACACGTATCTCAATATTTTATATAACATTTTAAACGAAGCAGACAACATTTTAATAAATTCAATCGTTAATTTTATTGTGATCCAAATATCAAGTTTAAATTGAAATCGGCCAAGGTGCGCTTCACGGATGAATTTTGAATTCTAAAATGTTTAGGTAATGTTATTCTACATTTAAAAAGTATCTCTTTGATACTATGTTTAATTTATTATTAGCTACATTTGGCTATAATCATCGTTATTTCTCGAAAACATTAAAATATTTATTTGAAATCAGCTGTTTCTATTTTGTGGGAAATCACCCCTCTGTCGTTAACAAGATTTTTTTTACAATATAGATAGGAATTACCATTATCTTTGTTGTTATGTTACAACTGCGCGCTAATAATAATTTAATAATTAAGCCAATATAATTTATACTTAAGTATACAACTATACAAATTGAAATAATAAAATATATGATTAAATAAGTTTATTATTTAATATAAATAAATGTTAAGTTGTCGATTATAAAGTTATAATACAAAAACCAATAAAAATTAGACATAAACGGATTTTGAATGAAGTTCAGATATTATAAATATAAAATGAATTAATTCTTTTATATTTCAGTTAAAACGAAGGCGCTTTTCATTTCGAATTTTAAAAACGTGTATTATCTTATCAATAATTAATTAACAACTGCTTTTCACGATTTTTGTAATAACTGTGCTTATGAAATGTATAAATATTTAATAACGACAAAATAAATGTACGACGTTATTGAAATTTAAAAACATAAAATTGTCGGTTTTAATGATACCCTGTTGAAATTACGTATTGAAATGGCGCACTAAAGCACCTTTTGCAAAATTCGACTGTATTATGGGGTAACGACAAATATTATATATTTTATAAATATTATACAAAGACATAAAATGGAAAATTAAAATAAACTATTGCATAATTATGTTTGTGAATAAGTTGTTAATAGATTACAAGAACAAAATAAGCTAGAACATGTTTAATTATTAAAATTATATTACAAAGACTGCCGCTGTAGCAAAAAAAAATAAAGATAATTTTGTTTGTTAATTAGGATAAAAATTACGAATAGAGTTATCCATTTTTTTAATTGTTATTATTTAGTAGGGTAGCAGTGCCTATCTTACTTCTACACCTTTGCTTACGATAAACTGCAATTCATTTACTATTTAAAATATACATACCCGACACAGATCACTGTAGCCAATTAAAACAGTTTGCTATGTTCTGTTAACTAAAATAAAAAAAAAAACCTGTAAAATATTCCTAGGTAAACTTATAGTTACCAAAATAAAATAAGTTTTTATAAATTACATGAACCTTATATTCTTTTTAATAATGACAAGCATCTTTGTATTTATTATTTTAAATCAATCTGGGTACATATTTAACACATAACGTTGATAACGTAAAATCATAACAGATACGAGCACAAGTGCTATCTGAACATAAGTTAAATATTCGGTGTAAAATAATAATTACGTCTTATTATTATAATTTTTAAATATTATTTAAAAAATATCGAAACATTCGACACACATTATTTTTAATCACTCATAAGTACAACTGCAATTTCAGTTTTTATTACAAGTACTTTTTATTTGTATCAATATTGTGCTGTATTTGATAAAAGGTTTAAATACAAGACAGTAACTAATTGTTTTAAGAATCTTATTATAATAATTTAATTTACTATATTTTCAATTTTAAGAATATAATTATTATTCTTTACAAAGAAATATAATTTTATCAGAATAGCTTCGCTGACAAAATAATCGTTTTTTTACCATCGCCTTGGTTATTAAGTTGACTTAGTTCATTATACGTGAAAAAAATACGTTTTTTTAATCGAATACCAATTAATTTGAATACTTATACCTAAATAAATATCAAAGGGATGAATTTTTCTACAGCCAGTAGTATTGCAATTCTTGGCTAAATCAATCAATTTAATTAAACCTTCAAATAATTTACTTTAAAATTAAATTTACTTGAGACACTTTTACATAAAAACGCAACGTCTTAAAATAAGGTTTCAGTTTCTGCGAAATTATAAACACCTACCTACATAATTATTTCCGTAATTCCTAAAGAATATCACATACTTACTAAATTATAACATAACCATTTCTTATTGCTTTGATTATTCAATAGCCTAGTAGTAAATAACATTAAAACATTACAAGTTTTTCTTAAGAACTAAAAACCGTATAATTAACTTATTTTTAATGTTTTTTTTTTATTACTCGTAGCACCGTCTTATTACAATCCATTCGGATTTTACGTGTACCTACTTAGTAAACTTAATATACATAAAACGTATTTTAATTTCACTTACAGTTTTTGTTACACGACGGCCCCAAAAAAAAGAGTGTTATTAGAGAAGCAACTGCATTTTTTTAAATTACATTAACCATCATCATGGTTTGTTCTTTGCTGTAATAATTCCGTATAACCACCTTATCCATATGAAAATCCTCTTTATCCACAAATCAAATCTATGATCGACACCATCTATCAAACTTGTAATCGACAAAATCTATCAACTATGTTCGACAATTTCTATTAAACATAATTATGATCGACAATTTCTATCTTTTGATTAACTTTCATCTCGGCTCAATCTATATACTATCATAATTTCGTATTTCGTTAGTAACCTTACGTACGTTTTATAAATCCGTATTACTCTACCCAACTCGGCTCGTTTTTGCTTTCACAATTCGTACGTTGTCAGTAGCAGTACTCTTTTGATTTTATAAAACCTACTTCTTGTAACCACTTTAGCTCGTTCCTTGCTATTATAATTTTGTGTCTCGTCAGTACCCACATTGGCATGCCACGATTGTATAATATCTACAAATTATAACCCGCAATAATACCAGGGAAAATCTCACCTTCTTACACACCGTTTCCATATTTCTCAGATCTGTCGAGGGCTGACCCTCGATAGATCCGCTGATACTCATTTGAATAATTATCCTATTTGTACATTTACGGTACATTTTGTAATTAAGATTATTATTGGACAACCCTCTACGCACAGTTTTCGCCATTTATCGTAATCCCGTCTGACCTATCATCCTACGACGCACATCCTATAATATTATGTTCTTATGTATTGTTATCATCGTTACTATTAATTAAACGTACTCTGACCTTCGGGCTCGTTATTAATTTAGCCGACATTACTACGTCCATCGTCAGTACCCATTTGAATTTCCTATTTTTACAACTACGTTTTATTATCATCATAAATTGTTAACGAAACCTTATGTCTCTAACCATCTCAGCTCGTTTTTGCTACTATAATTCTGTCTAACCTTAGGTAGGACTCTCTTAAAAATCATATTTTTAAATTTACGGTACTTGCTATCATCACCAGCAATAAATACAACGTCATTGTTCTGACAAACTCTGCTCATTATTTGCTAACATAATTTTGTCAATACCAACTTGAACAAGGTGTGATCTAGGCTCACTCAATCTCACCAATCCCCTATGAACATCCTATGGAACTAGGCTCGTCCAGTCTCATCAATACTAACATGATCACGCTACGATCTAGGCTCGCTCAATCTCGTCAATCCCCTATGAACATCCTGTGATACTAGGTTCGTCCAGTCTCATCAATATTAACATGAACACGTTATGATCTAAGCTCGCTCAATCTCACCAATCCCCTATGAACATCCTATGGAACTAGGCTCGTCCAGTCTCATTAATACTAACATGATCACGCTACGATCTAGGCTTGCTCAATCTCGTCAATCCCCTATGAACATCCTATTCTACTAGGCTCGTCCAGTCTCATCAACACTAACATGATCACGCTACGATCTAGGCTCGCTCAATCTCGTCAATCCCCTATGAACATCCTGTGATACTAGGCTCGTCCAGTCTCATCAATATTAACATGAACACGTTATGATCTAAGCTCGCTCAATCTCACCAATCCCCTATGAACATCCTATGGAACTAGGCTCGTCCAGTCTCATCAATACTAACATGATCACGCTACGATCTAGGCTCGCTCAATCTCACCAATCCCCTATGAACATCCTATGATACTAGGCTCGTCCAGTCTCATCAATACTAACATGATCACGCTACAATCTAGGCTTGCTCAATCTCGTCAATCCCCTATGAACATCCTATTCTACAAGGCTCGTCCAGTCTCATCAACACTAACATGATCACGCTACGATCTAGGCTCGCTCAATCTCGTCAATCCCCTATGAACATCCTGTGATACTAGGCTCGTCCAGTCTCATCAATATTATCATGAGCACACTATGATCTAGGCTCGCTCAATCTCACCAATCCCCTATGAACATCCTATTCTACTAGGCTCGTCCAGTCTTTATCAATACTAACATGAGCACGCATCTAGGCTCGATCAATCTCGTCAATCCCCTATGAACATCCTGTGATACTAGGTTCGTCCAGTCTCATCAATTTTAACATGAACACGCTATGGTCTAGACTCGCTCAATCTCACCAGTCCCCTATGAACATCCTATTCTACAAGGCACATCCAGTCTCATCAATATTAACATGATCACGCTATGATCTAGGCTCGCTCAATCTCACCAGTCCCCTATGAACATCCTATTCTACAAGGCACATCCAGTCTCATCAATATTAACATGATCACGCTATGATCTAGGCTCGCTCAATCTCGCCGATTCCGTATGAACATCCTATGCTACTAGGGCTCGCTCAGTCTCATTAATACCAACATGGTCACGCTATGATCTAGGCTCGCTCAATCTCGCCAATTCCCTATGAACATCCTATGCTACTAAGCTCGCTATGATCTAAGCTCGCTCAATGTCACCAATCCCCTATGAAAGCACCATGATTCTAGGCACTTGAGCTCGTTTCTCTTTGCCATAATTCTGTCTGTCGCCCCTTCGCCAAATCAGTACCTTCCTACATGAACATTCATTGTAACCTACATGCTATCATCATCGAAACGTGTTTATCAAACCTTAGCACTTTGATCATCTCGGCTCGTACTTTACACTATCACAATTCTACCTATCATCCGTACCCTACATTAAAATCCTATCATCAACATCAACATCTATCATGTACGTTTACAAAACCTCATGGCTTTGATCATCTGGACTCGTCTTATACTACTATTATATCGTTTTCGTCAGTTCCCTCTTGACCATCCGATTTTATTCGTATAGGTTACGTATTATTCCATCATTATTAATAACCTTATATTCTACCCAACTTAGCCCGTTTTTCGCTATTATGATTCCGTGAATCTTCAGTGCCCACATTGACATGTTATGATTGTATTTCTACAAATTATGACCAGCATTAATGGCACGCGAAATACGAACACCATCCCCTTTTCCACACAAATCTCACACTCACAATCCTACTAGTATTAGTACCAAAAAACCCCGATCTTAAATTTTTAACGGAGCATTATCATCTCACATTATTCCACATCTCTCTTAATAATTGTTGATATTATCACGTGTACGCTCTTAATAAGTCTAAGACGCTACTTACTTATTTAACTACTATTGTAAGTTCGTCTAATGCGATGTTTCATAAACTTTTCCTCTTCGCTCTTTGCCATTTAGTTGTTTTAAGTACACACTTAAATTAACTTCCAGTACAACGGCAGTACAAATAGTTAAACCTAAACCCTCAACGTTAGCGCAATCCTAATTGTAAATCTCCTCCTAAAATCAATCTCCAGTACACATCAGTACTAATTGTTAAACCTTAACCCGTAACGTAACTGCAATTCTAATTCTAAACCTTTCATCAACCTCTAGTACAACAGTAATATAAATCACTTAACCTAAATCCGCAACCCTAATAATTCTAAACGTCGCACTAAAATCGACCTCCAGTACGACAGCAGTACAAATCGTTGAGCCTAAACAAGTAAAGTCACCGCAATACTAATTCTAAACCTCGCACTAAAATCAACCTCCAGTACAACTGTAGTACAAATCGTTAAGCTTAAACCCGTAACCTTACCGCAATCCTAATTCTAAACCTCACTCTTAAATCAACCTCCAGTACAATAGCAGTACAAATCGTTAAGCCTAAACCCGTAACGTAACCGCAATCCTATTCCTAAACCTTTCACTAATATCAACCTCCAGTACAATAGCAGTACAAATCGTCAAACTTAAACCCGCGACGTAACCGCAATCCTATTTCTTAACCTTTCACTAAAATCAACCTCCACTACAACAGCAGTACAAATCGTTAAACCTAAACCCGCGCCGTAACCGCATTCCTAAAACTAAACCTCACACTAAAATCAACCTCCAGTATAATCGTCGCACAAATCGTTAAATTTAAACCCGTAACGTAACCGCAATCCTAATTCTAAACCTCGCCCAAAAAGCTACTTCCAGTACAACAGCAGTACAAATCGTTAAACCTTAATCCGCAACGTAACCGCAATCCTATTTCTAAACCTTTCACTAAAATCAACCCTACAGTACAAATCATTAAGCCTAAAACCGTAACGTAACCGCAATCCTAATTCTAAACCTCTCGCTAAAATCAACCTTCAGTCACAAATCATTAAACTTAAACCCGTAACGTAACCGTAGTCCTAATTCTAAACCTCGCCCGAAAATCAACTTCCAGTACAACACCATGTACAAATCGTTAAGCCTAAACCCGCAACGTAACCGCAATCCTATTTCTAAACCTTTCACTCAAATTCACCTCCAGTACAACAGTAATACAAATCATTAAGTCTAAACCTGCAACCCAACCGCAGTCCTAAAACTAACCCTCGCACTAAAACCAACCTCCAGTATAACAGCAGTACAATCGTTAAGCCTAAACCTGTAACGTAACCACAATTCTAATTCTAAAAGTCACACTATGACTAAATCAGTTGATTTAATTCTACGTAGCTTTATGTAAATAATGCGATAATAACACTAATATAAACCTCAGCCTCCAAAATCATTCGCTATTCAATCATCATCATATTTGTCGTTCATTGGTATGTTCGGAAAACTCCGTACCGCTACTTAATAATTAAGTTCTTATTTGTTTACAGACTACAGTCAGTCCTAATCCTAAGTACCTGACAATAACATATTTCTGGTATATTTTAAAGCTTTACTTAAATAATATTCATGTGAATAATCCACAAGTTCAATCTCAAACTAAAACATACAACCCTTAAATAAAAACAGTTACGCTAATCTTAAAAAACAGTCTCAATAATCTTCGAGCCCAAAAACATGATGGATGTAAATTAGCTGATTTTGATTCGAATAATTCCGCACCAAAAGATACGATAAAATAATGACAGTTACTTAAATAAAAAAAGCAGTTTGTTTTTATAATACCTAATAGAAGTTTCTTCATTAAAGTATACTATTTAATAAATCCGTATTTCTGTAATGAGTCCTTATTTATAATTTCTTAAAATCAAACATTTTCTAAAAACCAAACAATGGCACTTAAAGTCTCTGAACGTTACCTAGGACTTATTTTGTACCTATCAGTTTTGTGAATCTGAATCTTTTTACTGGCGAGTTCTTCTATCTACAGTTCCTCTTCCTACATCATCGACTTTGTCATTCCCTAACCCACACAAATTCACTTCCTACTTGTCACCATTAATTTCGTCAACGTGAGTCGTAAAATATCTATTGCAACATACTGCGTAACTAGGCATGTTTATTGCTCTCCGTCATTTTTGCGATATTTCTTGCACCGTATTGTGTTAAAATGATATCACAATTGCGTTTTTAAGCTTCCAATAATACTTCCTTAAAATAGGAACCTACACTATGATTAACACAATATTTATCATTAATAGTCCTTGCACAACAATTTGTAACTATTAAGTCACTGATGGTTACCGACAAACCATTGCACGAGATGTTTTCTATCTCGTGCAACCTACATATCATGTTACTATAATTAACTCATCGTCAACACATTTTACCCAACGACATCGACAACTCGGCATCATTCTCCTTTTGGGAAAAGTCCTGACAAAACGATACGTGTGTGATGGATAATCAATGATATATTTTCGCTATCTAAATTATGTCATTTTATAGAACCATTTTCACCAGCTATCACATTCCTTAGACTATAAAATCTTCCTATGTTCATTATATTTTTATGATTATATCGTGTTCCATATCCTACAATCGCATTAACTTCGTTTTGAGACAATCTCTTATAAATCGAACGTCTATTAATAAACCCTTGCAGTCAAGCCTACTTATGTTTTTAAATTATCAGCTATAACGTAAGTCTGCAGACTTTTCAACAATATTAAAATTCCCACATCTTAAGTCTTATTCGTTATTACATTTTCACTTAACTGTATTATTTGACAGTAAGTTTACTTAAATTTAAGCCGGAATAATTCGCAACGTTGACGACAGCTCTATAATATCAAGTATACGACGGAACCTTGCTTGGTATTGCAGATATTTGTGCAATATCTTTGCATTCTACTAGTTTACTGTCCACCACGTTCACGTTTGCATGATGTTATGCAAGAGACCTTGACTTTGATTACAGTGATTCATCGGAATCTTATGGTTATCGTGTACGTTTATTAAGTTTAATAATCCAGATCGTCGAATTTCCACTAATTATTATATTGAAATCAATTTCTTTTCCGTACCTCCTCTCACTTATTCGACACATAACAATACCATTATTTAAAGAAAAACACAATATGTACTATATTATACACCATAATAAATAAATCATAAAACTATAGGTACTTCCTTCTTTTCCTGAATCTTTATAGCAATTTGATCTGTTTCGATCCGTATTCCGGTTCATTCCATAAAAGTTACGATCCTTTATTTAGAAGTACGAATATCGTAATCCGTTTTTTTCAGTATTAAGCTATACAACAATAATTATAATTGCAACATATTTTGCAATGGTTTTTGTAGAACTTTTAACTTTTTCAGTGAGTGCTCTGAATCTTAATATAACATTCCGTAACACAGTTTTCCGTTGCAAGCATCAGTAAGCAGTGATTGTCTAGCATTTGTTTAGTAAGATCTGTGCAAACATTCGGCGATTGCGAAATTTTATACTTTACATTTCGATAGAATAGGGATAATATTTTTAAGCATTGCTAAGCATTTTTCTAATCTTCAGTTGTATATAGGTACTCTATTACCGATTCAGTAAATCAATACTTTATTTACGTGGCTATTGCTATAGCATTGCTAATCTATTTCATTGTTACGCCACTATAACGATCCTTTCAACATTATCTGCAATTTCAAGATCTCTAAGTACTTTCTTCTGAACGACTTCATTCTCGAGTGCAGCTTTTCAAAAGCTAAGGCATTTTATCGTCGTCAAATTATTCATTCTTTGTTAGTCTGATAAGCAGAATTACATCATGATACGATGAAATTGCATATAAAATGTAATTTCATATTATTTCATCCTTAGAGGCGTTTAATTAAACTTCAAACCATCATTAGTTAAATCAAGAAATAGTTCTTGTCTCCTACATACAGGTCATCTTGTAAACGACAAAGAATTTCTTGATTGATATAATGTCAAATCTTTATCTTCCATCAAAATGTATTTTTGTTCTATGGTAATACTAGTTTCATCCTTAGATAATAGTAATTTCATTCTATGGTAATAGGAGTTTCATCCTATGATAGTAATAGTTTCATACTGTGGTAATAGGAGTTTAGTTCTATGATAATAGTTAGTTTCAATCTAGAAATATATTATCTACATAATATGGTCTAATTATCGGCTTCAAACCGCGCAACGTGTTTATAAAATTTTGCTGGAGTAAATTTTAAATTGGTCTTGATTAATTTGCTTTAAATATTTCAAGGGTACAAAAATCCATCTAGGTCCGATTCATAATCAACAATGATTATTTCATAAAACTTTTCTAAGTGATCATCAAATCACTAAAATCTAAATCTTTGTGAGCAATACAAAAGAATTGAGTAACCTTAAAATTAGTTCCAAGAATAGAAAACGTTACAGCTTTATCTTTGCAATTCGTGCACAACGCAATATTCTTCTTTAATATTAATATTTTTGCTGGCTGTATTTAACATTTTGTTTTCCACAAAGCATGTCTTCTTATTTTTTCGTTCAAGGTTTATTGTCATTGTAATTCAAATTCATTCATTTTATGATAGATAAGTCAGTTTTTGTCGTCATGCTCATAAACTTCAAATTTTGTTTGAAAAACCAAAACCTAATGTTAATAAACAAAGCTTCTTTTGCATAATTATGTTAAGTATTTCATAAGGTTCTTTTTTAGGGCATCAAACTTAGGTATGTATCAAACGTAGGTAGGTAAACATTTTGCACAGATTTTTGAGCTCAGTCTAGGTCTATAAAAGAGTAGATGAGTTATGTCACTTATCTAAAGTGGACTCTAGCTCATGTTTTCACATATCGATAAAGGGCATTATATTATTTATTTACGTTAATCTTATTAAATGTTAAATAAATGAATTCCATCACTTATTGGAAGCAGATCCTAGCCCATATCAACTGTTCAGAGCCTTAAACTGTTTCTCAAACAGTGGCTTTCCGTTTTCAATATTTATATCTATATGACTGTTCGATTTACCGTTCTCTGTTTAACATTCTATTTTCTATAAATTCCATTTTTACTGCAAGATATAAATTCGATTGCGTTTTCTTAGCTTTCAATGTCAATATTGCAAAATCAAACCTGTCTGAGATTAAAACGTCTAGGTCTGACATAAATATTTCGTGCTTTATTCATGTATTCTACATTTTAATGCATTTTGATTTCTATACAATGCGTGCAGAATCTAATGAAAGAAGCCTGTTTTTACATGCTTAATTGATTTGTGGTAGTCATTAATTCATTATCTTTCATCATTTTATCAATCATTTCAATTAATCAACTGTTTCTAGAACATAGTTTCACTATTCAGCCATGTACAATTAATTGTGTAGTATTCTTCTCTAAAGTATTGCCTGCGATATCAGTTTTATCAGGCTTAGCTATTTCAGTTCCAATTTTGTTAATTACAGTAATTGACTGTTTTATTTTTTGTTTTTTCAGCTACTACCAGCTGCAATTTCTTATTTGATTCATTACGATCTATTCAGAATGCCTCTCTTTCTTAACATCATTGTTCTTCAAAAACAATACGATGTTAATCAAACATTTCTTTGTTGTTATTACAATAGTTGTTTGGTATCTGTTGGTCAGAATCAGGATTATTGTTTTCTTCCTCTTTGATTTTATCTACACTGGCTTATGCTTCTATAGCTTTATTAATTCTGCAATATACTGTATTCAATGCAAAAAAATCAATTGTATTCGTAGTTATTTCTTTGTTAACTGTTTTAGTAGTAATTGTATTTACATTATCAATAATCATAATACGCTTGAAATCATTCAATGCTGTAATCATTGTCGATAGTCTTTTAAATGCTCTTGACAAAAAAAGGTTAGGTTAATATTCCTAAGGTACAAACAAACTAATAGAGGGTACAAAACTTAAGCTAATATAAAATTTTGTCCAACCAATTCCCAAATCCCAATCACTTGTTAATTTCACGACACATGCAAAATTACAAATTTTAGGCACGTACGAATTGAAAATACTTCTAGCAAATGGTTACTAACCCATGCAATCAAATTGAAGCCTAAACCGTCGTAATATTCTGAAAGTGTCGATGAAAAGCAAGCTCCGTGGCAGTCTTTATTTACTTGTTGGTAAGGTACATTATAAATGACAAGACATCACTACACATCACCCACATGCACTTCACATTGAGAAACAAGAAAACATGGATAGATTGAAAATTTAGAAAAAAAACCGGCAAACTTCTATTATCTGAATTCTCACACCACATATCAACACTATGGGGAATCTCACAAACACTTGGGAGGCAAAGCAGAACTACTACACTTTGAAATATTGTATGCCTATAGGTATTGTAGTTAATAAAAATAGATTTCACATAAAACCAACCACAAAAACTAAAAGCAATCACGTAACTTCAACAAACACTGAACATTTTGATCTACATTATTTTAAATTAGGTATTTATCTTTTACTAGAAGTTTGATTTTCGTTTTTGGTATTGTTTAAATGATAGATCACTTTTAAATATTAAATCACTACTTCTTCAGTATCTTCATTTAAATAATTAATAACTATGTGCATTGCCATCACCAATTCACCATGCTAACCTATCCTTAAGTTTATAGCGTGTTATCGTGCTGACTCCTGTTTAAATCTGTTTTTGAATACCTACTTGCTTCAACATCATCACTTTACACATTACCACTCATATTAACAAACTCTTCGATAAAATTATCACCAATAGTGTAATTTATTTAAATTCAGTTAATTGTTATTAAGATTTTGAGTTAAAATCTGATTATCTAGGTAATCAGTGTGATATTTAATTAGAGGTCACAAAACCAGTTTTAGTGTCCAAACAAGTAAAAAACTCGTCTAGCTATATTTTGTTTTAAACTTTTTTTCTTAAGCTCTTAGCATTTTGTAATTTTATGATTTCTTGTAAAACTGCTTTGTTAACAGGGCCAGTAGTTATATGGCTTAAAACCTGTTCCGTTGAACACGATTGTGTCTTAAATATACCTAAGTATTATTAATGCATGAAAATATAATAAATTCAACACACGATTCGATTTGGTTAACACGAAGCGTTAAAAATACCAGCTAACAACGAGATAACTATTGTTATTATAAAAACAAACGTAAAAACAGACGAAGTCTTAAACAAATATGCAAAAGCTTTAAGTAAAGCTAAAAAAAACATAGATACCATTAAACAAAAGAAAAAGGACAACCTCAAGCTTACAATGAATGCAAGACAGGAATAAAAATGTAGTGCTCAACGAGAAACTAACATTACGACACACAACATAAACTCGTGTTCATTCACTGGAGACTGGATCCTCTCAAGGATTCCTTTGTATTAGCGTACAACGCAATTGGACCTACCTACTAATAATGGCGAGCAAAAAATAGCTACGTCGGTGCAATATGGTGCAATAGTCCCAAGCAACGCTCTAAGTACGTATATATATCTGAAATCAGATCACACAAATCCCAAATGCATTTCAAGTGAAAATGTGAGTAGTCCGAAAGCGAATGCTCAACTCAGTGTTAAAAATGATAAAGTACAGTATGTTAATTGACCAAGCAAACTTCTTTCTTAGCTTATTATTAATAAAGAACGACCAGTCCCTAATGATATGAGATTTAAAGTTGATTACTATTTTTATTAATAATAATATGCTCTTCATTTCACACCAGAATGATTCTTTATGAACAGATTATGCTATTTACAATCATGGTCAAAAGTAATTAATTTATAATCATTTCAGAGTTAACTATTTTAAAAACAAGGCTCTTGTTAATGTTGGAAATAATTAGGAGTGTAAATAATGATTGAGAACAATAAACAATGCCTCACATCGAATAAAATGAATAATTAATAGATATCAATTTATATTATCAACAAAAACAAAACGCATTTATAATTACAAACTGCCAATTAATTAATTAATAAAGTTACCATATCCTTGTATTTGTTAATAACAAACAGCATAATCAAATACTTATATATAAATAGAACATCACCTGCTATACTCAACAAAACAAACATATATATATACATAATTATTATTTAATTGCATCTACGTCCGGAAAATTCCTATAGTATTTTTTTTATTTAATTAGTTTAATATGTATTTCTTGCAAATACTTAAAATGTAAAAAATTGTTTCTGTTCCTAACACGAACTAAGATTAGACAATAGTTGTAAAATAAAATAATTACACACGTAACTTAAAAATAATGTTTAATTTTCCTAATTTTCACATTGTGAAAAACACGTATGTAAATCTAACTCCAATTATTCATCTTCATAACATAGTCAATATTAAGCTTACTAAGTTACTACGAAAACATTAACTAAAACTTTGAACCTTTGAAATAACGTTATTTTCCCTACACAAACAATTTCGAAACGTATTGGATACCCTGCCGAAACAAAATTGTTTTAATTCAAGCTTCAACTATTTGTCCTGATTTTAAGTTCAAACGTTTAACCACTTCTTGGTTAATACTCTCTCTCTTCTTTGAAATTCTAGCGTCAATTTACTACCTCTTTCGCTTGTTATGTATCACTTAAATAAATATTGGAAAAACACATGTTACAAACCAGTTCGTAGGTTAGTCATTAAAATCATAAAATGTTAGTTAGTTACTTGAAGCAACTTATCTTAGTATAATACTGGACAGGAAGCGTTTCCTTTTCTCTAAGAAACAGGACCAAAACCCATCAGGGGCCGAGTTTTGCAGAATCATAATAGGATAGTACTGTAATATTATTTACGTTATAATTCGTAAAATGGTCACAAAGTGACAATTCATATATACATATTATGTAAATATATATTAACTGCGCCTGAGCCTATATTTTAAGAATTTTAACGTAATTCATAGGTTTTATGGCTAGTTCAACAGTTTCATTTAGACTTCATATCATTTTGCCAAACCAAACATTTCTTAATTCTCCGCTCTTTTCTTTAAACATTACTAAATCATGTAATATGTAATCACGAGATTCCTAACAATCATTTTACCGAACCATTACTGCCATAGTATTCCTCCCTCTTATTTTAACATAGCTCGTGCTTCTATGGTACGTTTACCTAAGTCTTTGTTACCTAGACGCCATTTTGGTTTAATAACGGGATTCCTCTAAACACCTTTCTAATCCTAACAATACAATGACAATGGCGTTTTTACAGGTACCTTTATAGTGGAGATTTGAAGTAAAATCTGGTACAATTCCAGTTGCTCTAGTCTACCGCATAGCAGCCGATACATTGATTATAAAGAATGTTTGTAAGTCTATTCCATTGCAATAATAATATTCTATGACTGAGATTACCTTTCTCTCCGTATAAGAGTTTTCTTTTAATAATTTCAGTAGTTATGACACTTTACTATATGGGTCTGTACTTAATATATGTTACCTACTATTCATCTGTACATCATTCAAGCAGATAATCTTTAAACAATATGGGTTCAAATCTTAAGATTTGTTTTAAATTTTTCACAGTTTTGTGATCATGGCGGGATTGGCGGGTTCTATTAGAACTTCTTTCTAATCCTAAAAATCATGGTTTCTCGAAAAACTTTTACTCCCAATTCCTTTTACATCTTAATTCGAAATGGAAAACACTAGGTGCTTCTTGACTTGACTTGACTTGAAACTACTTTATTTCGTTCCTAACATTACCTATAGAATTACAGCGTTCCTAAATATGTGTATTTTAGTAAAAGAAAATTTAGCTCACGATCATCAGCAAAATATTTCTCTCACTGCCCTGAAAAATATGGACTACCTAGGACTATCTTTAAAACAATTTTGCCTATCTCGCCTAAAACGTCAAAGTCCTTCCTACTCCTCTGGTATTCGGACAAAGAGCAGGAAAATAGGTATTCAAACCTAGAGATCATTCTTCAAATCCATATTGAAAACTTTTCTCATCCTAACCGTTCCGTTCCTAACAAAAGCTTTGTCATATGTAAGTATCGATTTAAATTCTGGTTCTGATCTAGCTGTTTTACCGACCTAAGTCCATTACGCAATATCTTTCGCACTCCCCTGAAAAATATGGTCTACCTAGAACTATCTATGAAACAATTTCGCCTGTCTTCTAAAATGGTTAAATTCTCCATTCTACTCTGGTATTCCGCCAAAGAGCAAATATAATAGAAAATAGGTATATCCAAATGCCGAAAGATCATGATTCTTAAATCCATAGGTATTAAAAACTTTCTTTATTCTAACCGTTCCGTTTCTAACAAAAGCTTTGTCACAGGTAAGTATCAACTTAAATTCTGGTTCGGGTCTAGCTGTTTTACCAACCTAAGTACATAACTATATACATAATTATGTACTATATATCACTGACTGCCCCGAAAAATATGGATTACCTAAGACTATCTATGAAACAATTTGGGCTATCTCCTAAAACGTTTAAGTCCTCCCTTTCCACTTCGACGCCATTTTGAGATCACATCGGGATCTTTCTACAATTTAAATTCAAATTCCTCGAACCGTACTAAAAACCAAATCGAACTAAGTCTTTTTCCTAATTCTTAACCTTTCCTAACAAAAGCTTTGTCGCAGGTAAGTATCGACTATCGACTTAAAATAATTTCAGGCCTAGGTGTTTTACCGACCTACGCTAACACAATATCTCTCACACGTATTTTAATTCTATAATTATTTAATTTAATATTTATAATCCGTACTAAAATCCCATGAATAATAAAAGCTATAAATAGCGTAAACTTAAAATAAATTCGGGTTCGGTCCCAGCAGCTGTTTTACCGACCTACGTTAACAACGCAGAAGTCCCCTTACTACGGCTGCGTGGACACGCCCCGCCCTGCGGGTTGCGCATGATGACGTCACTATTTTGTCAAAATACGGAATAGATCCTATATACACGCAGTATGTTGGTTTACTTAAAATAACTGAATAAAATAAATACACGTACACATGTTCCACAAAGGATACAAAAATTAACGATGTTGAACTATGATGATTATTTTTTTTATAAAATATTATTAAAACCGATGTCAATCGATAATTGTATTAGTTAGGGAAAAAAAAAGCGACCAAATCTCCAAAAAAATATTCCTTTCATTTTATCTCCCAGCAATTCTATTTACGGTCTGAAGGAATTGTCTAATTGAAAACGTGATTAGAAAATTAAGTTTATTTTTAAATTAGCATAATCTTAATTTATTTGCACCGAAAATTTCCGTGGGTGCCTAACTGCGTAGTTAGTTTTCGTTCCTACTTAGATAACACTTATTTTTGCGTTTTAAGTCTCACGCTGAGATTACACCGTCGCCGTCGTCGATTTCATTCCGTTTTTCGTTAAATAATTAACCGCTTATCTTAATTAAAAATAATTTCCTGAACTTTAGCACTTTCATAATTCTGTTCATAATGTAGAGATACTTTTTTTTAAATACCTATACCTTTCCGACCAAAGGGTCGGTAGGGCTATCGAAAATATCTAGAATCAATCAAACAAGGATATTTGACTCCTATTTCAGGCAGAAACTGAAACTCGCTAAATATTTAAAAAATAATTATATTATTTAAACCGAATTATCCGAAATATATAGGTACCTAAGTACCTACCTAATATTTTGTTTAGTGATACGGAAAATTACAACGTCATACCATATGCTAAAACAAATATCAGCTGGTTTATAGTTGATAAGCGATTAAATATCATTCACAATAAACAAACGAAACGAAGGTCAAATAAGACGCCATTTTGGACACCTTTGTCGGCAAATATAAAACACCGGTTTTAACTGATACTACACCGAAATATACGTGAAAACACCTATAATAATAATCTAACGCGTAAAATATAACTTTAATAATAAGACACATCAAAAGAAATTAAAACGAAATTTATAAGAAAAAAATCTAACACAACCACATCATGGCGTTCTGTGACGCAATTTCAAAGAAAACCAATTCCTGCCAATAATATTCAAAACTTTACGTTACTAAAACCAAAATATAATAAAATAATACCTTACCTTACATCTTATCCTTAAAAAAACGTCTTCCCCTGCTTTAGACAATCAAAAATAAGAGGATCTACGCAGTACTCGTCAACCGGGCGATGACTCCGCCATTTTATGTGCTAACGGGACTTGCCACCTCTTTAGCTATACTCCGTACAATAATATACATTTTTAAAACTATGTTTTTACTCGCTATGTGCCTACATTTTAAAGGGCCTGACTGGTCCTACCACTACTCAATCCTAAAATACATAATTTAAATCGAACCTCACCACTAGGCTTGGAAAAGGTATCTCAGAGGAAACCCCCCCGCGTTTCAGTTTATATAGCCATTGCGTCAGACGCAGGCCCCTCAGCCCACTTTACTATACGGACAAGTTGGAAAGACCCGATAACGCCACGCGGGCTAGCGGACATAAACAAACCCTCTGAATAGCCGGGTAACCGTTCTAGAATGTTCTTTGCCGCATAGTAAGAGAGGGCATGACGAGAAAGAACGAGATACCGATATGTATTGATTTTATTTTCCAGAAGAATCATCCGCAGTACCGCAATAGGATGAAAGAGACAACAGACACATTCTGCGAGATGGCAATATAATTTGGAATGTTCTAGAACCAATAAACCCAGCCGGTGTGGCCAGGATTCGTAACAGAATTCCCCTAGTGGAAAGTTTTGCGATGACCACGCTTCACCAGCTTATTATGTTTATCGTAATATTTACGAGCACGATTTTCTATTACCAGTGTTTGTTCACATATTAATTTCGTTCTACTTATCCGGATCCTTTTTTTTTGGGCGTGGGAAATCATCAAATAACCCCTCCCGCTCTTAGCCAGAGCGGAAGGGAGTGTCAGACTTCTACTGACTAAAAACCACCCATGCCCATGCCTTGCCTTAGCCCTTGTGCCGAGGCCGCGGTATCTCTTTCGAACAACCCGCAGCCCCGACTTATCCGGATCCTCAAATTATAACTCGGCTGCGGCTTATACTCATGTTAATTATATTGACTTGGTCGTTGGTCGAAAGCTCTGTTGTTGAATATCAGCCTGATATTCAACAACAGAGCTTCCAAGGTCGGGTTAAGTGTTATTGGATTTCTCCATTAGGAATTTCTCAGTAGCTGCCATAGTCGAGGACACGGTTGGCGCAGTGGCTGAGCGATTGGACTGCTGAGCTGCGTGTCGCGGGTTCGATCCCCGCATGGAACAAATATTTGTATGGCCTACAGATAGTTGTTTCGGGTCTTGGTGTTTGTGTATGTGAGTTTAAATGTTTGTAAACGCACCCACGATACAGGAAAAAATCCTAGAGTGGGGCAACGTTTTATAAAAATAAAAAAAAGAATTAAAAAAAAAGTCTAGATTTTTTGTCCGGTCGGTGACAAAGACCTTACTCAATATTACATGGGCCTTACACCATCTGGCGAAATGTAGGTAGGTACCCTATACTTTATGTACAACTCTGCCTAACCCTTCGGGAAGTACAGGCGTGATGCAATGCTGTCCTTTGAAACACTAAAGATCTTCTTAAAAACTAATTCAGTCAGCTGTTTTGTTAACAAATAATAACACCTATACTGTAACATCACGCCTGTAATCCCTGAAGGGTTGAGCATAAATAAATAAGTATTAGTAAAACATGTTCATTAAAATAAAAAACACAATGTTTATTCACATAAAAAATACCAACACAATACCTAAATATAGTACTTACCTGCCTAATATTGTAGATCCTAAAGCAGGGTATTTATAAATAGAACTCAAATAAAGAAGTATGGCAATAATCACCACATGGGGTGATGATATTTTGTTAATGATTTTTTGAGTAACTGAGTAGGCCTAATATAATAATATATGAAATTATTTAGGTATAAGTAGATTTAGTTCGATATACTTACAGAAATAAAAGCTTATAAATATTTTAGTTTTACTTAGTTCTGCATTCTATTATTAATTGAAGCAAGATTTTTATTTTACAAATACAAATCATCTGCCTAGCCTTTTCCCAACTATGTTGGGGTCGGCTTCCAGTCTAACCGGATGCAGCTGAGTACCAGTATTTTACATGGAGCGACTGCCTATCTGACCTCCACAACCCAGTTAATACTAGGTAATACGATACCATTTGGTAAGACTGGTTGTCAGACTTTCAGGTCACTGACTACCTGTAACGACTGCCAAAGATCTATATATGGCAGCCGGGACCAACAGTTTAACGTGCTTTCCGAGGCACGGAGGAAACTCGGTATGTCGGGCGGTCACCCATCCACAGACCGACCTAGGCAAGCATAGCTTTACCTAAAGATCGACCCGAGTGGCAGTTCTTATTAAGCCACGAGCTATTATTATTTTACAAATACAAATATATTAATAATATATATAACATTTATTTTAATAATATAAGTAAGTCAACACCATCACATCATAAAAAGAACAACACAAAACACCATGAATTCACATTGTTATTAAGAGTCAATGACAACATTAACATGAGTTTTTTGCAACTCACCACGTTTTCAGGGAGTTTTTATCAGCTGGTATTACCATTTGTTGCTTACTCACTCATAATAAGCTCGTTCTCCCTCTGTCGCGAACGCTGATTGGTCGACACAAATAAAACTTCAAGAAAATTCTTTCATGGAACGAATCAGATTGGAGCGTTGAGCACGTTCTAGATTGTTCTCGAACGCTATTGGCTTCATATATAAACGGGGGACGAGCGCGGCAAAGCATTCAGTATTTGAAAACACAAACAAGCGAAGAGAAGTCAAGGAGCGGTAATACTACCAAACAAAGTTTAACGCAGTGAAGTGAAGAAAGTTAATAAGTGAATTATCGTTGAGATTAGTGTTCAAGTGTTTTAAGAAGAAGAATATTATTATACAAGTGAAAATGCCAGCCATCGGAATTGATCTTGGTACTACCTACTCGTGCGTCGGAGTGTGGCAGCACGGGAATGTGGAGATCATCGCCAACGACCAGGGCAACCGTACCACTCCATCATACGTCGCGTTCACAGACACCGAGCGACTCATCGGCGACGCCGCCAAGAACCAGGTGGCCCTCAACCCCAACAACACTGTGTTCGATGCCAAACGTCTCATCGGACGCAAGTTTGACGACCCGAAGATTCAGCAGGATATGCAGCACTGGCCCTTCAGAGTTGTCAGCGACTGCGGTAAGCCTAAAATTCAAGTTGATTTCAAGGGAGAAAAGAAAACGTTCGCGCCAGAGGAGATAAGCAGTATGGTGCTGACGAAAATGAAGGAGACCGCTGAAGCATACCTCGGCACCACAGTACGGGACGCCGTCATCACAGTCCCTGCTTACTTCAACGACTCACAGCGACAGGCCACAAAGGACGCCGGTGCCATCGCCGGACTAAACGTGCTGAGGATCATCAACGAGCCAACAGCCGCCGCCCTCGCCTACGGTCTCGATAAGAACCTTAAGGGCGAACGTAATGTGCTCATATTTGACTTGGGTGGTGGCACATTCGACGTTTCCATCCTGACTATCGACGAGGGCTCTCTATTTGAAGTACGAGCGACTGCCGGCGACACACACCTGGGAGGTGAGGACTTCGACAACAGACTCGTCAACTTTCTCGCCGATGAATTCAAGCGTAAATACAAGAAGGATCTGAAAAACAACTCGCGTGCCCTCCGTAGACTGCGCACAGCCGCGGAGCGCGCTAAACGCACATTGTCATCAAGCACGGAGGCGTCCATTGAGATCGACGCGCTGCACGAAGGCATCGACTTCTATACACGAGTGTCTCGTGCACGTTTCGAAGAGCTGAACGCAGACCTGTTCCGTGGAACCTTGGAACCAGTTGAGAAGGCGCTCAATGACGCGAAACTAGACAAAAGTTCAATCCACGACGTTGTACTTGTCGGCGGTTCAACTCGCATCCCCAAGATTCAGAACATGCTGCAGAACTTCTTCTGTGGCAAGCAGCTGAACCTGTCCATCAACCCTGATGAGGCAGTTGCCTACGGTGCGGCAGTGCAGGCAGCTATTCTAAGTGGTGAGCAGCACTCCAAGATCCAAGACGTGCTTTTGGTGGACGTAGCTCCTCTGTCTCTCGGGATTGAAACAGCTGGTGGGGTCATGACCAAGATAGTCGAGCGTAACGCAAAGATCCCTTGCAAGCAGTCGCAGACGTTCACCACTTACGCAGACAACCAACCAGCTGTCACCATTCAAGTATACGAGGGTGAGCGAGCTATGACGAAGGACAACAACCTGCTCGGCCGCTTCGACTTGACTGGCATCCCACCAGCGCCTCGCGGAGTGCCGAAGATCGATGTCACTTTCGACTTAGACGCCAACGGCATCTTGAACGTGTCCGCCAAAGAAAACAGCACCGGCCGCAGCAAGAACATCGTCATCAAAAACGACAAAGGTCGCCTTTCACAGGCTGAGATCGATCGAATGTTATCGGAGGCAGAGCGGTACAAAGAAGAGGACGAGCGCCAGCGGGAGAAGGTAACAGTTCGCAACCAATTCGAGTCTTACATCTTCAGCGTAAAACAAGCGCTGGATGATGCTGGTGACAAGTTGAGCGAACAAGACAAACAGCAAGCACGCAGCCAGTGCGATGAAGCGCTGAAGTGGCTTGATAACAACACGCTCGCTGAGAAGGATGAGTACGAGCATAAATTGAAGGAGATACAACGTGCTTGCTCGCCCATCATGAGCAAGATGCACGGAGCGGGCGCTACTGATGCGGGAGCAGGACAGCAATACAGACAACAAGCCAACGCTGGACCCACCGTTGAAGAGGTTGACTAAGTGCCTACAAATTTAGTGAAAGCTTTAAAAACAATGTTTTAGTGTTCCTAAATCTCAGTGGAAATTAGACCTGATCTCTAGTCCCGCCAGTCATGCATTTCCTAGATTATAAGTTAAATTATTGTATTATTAAGTTTAGAGGTAAAAGATCATGTGCTGACAAATGAATAAAAAAATATATTTTAATTATGAATTTATGACTCTGGTTTTTACTTTTTGTTTTACCTTTTACATGGCTACCAAACTGTTTTAAAGAAACAAGTACCTATCAGATATAGACATGGTAAATCAACTCTGTAATACTATGTAGGTACATTCATTCACACTAGTACATCTTAATCATTAAACCGAAATCAATCTTAACGCGAACCAGATACCCAGTTGTATAGAATACACTGGACCTTCCTACACAGTAAACGCCCACCATATTATGTATTTTTACAAAAATAGAAACTACAAAATTACACGAAGAATAACAACACAACATTGAACACACAAACAAATCATAACGTCACTATATCATGAACAACTTTCTATATGTATAATAACTGCAGACATTACTTTCGATTTAGGCTACAAGTCCGCCACACTATTCCCAAACCACTAACTCCTGTTAGCCAGAATCAACAGTGGCGACCACAAGAAAAGCGCCGAGACAATTAAGCTCGACGAAGTCCCAGACAAACGATTTAACTGTCTTGGATCCCGCAACGAAATTGAAGTTAATCAGAAAAGAATAGCGGAGGAGTAGGAAAAACATAATTTCCACTTTCCTCCATATCAGCAGGAGACAGAACAGAACAAGGCCAATAGGGACGTGTACAACTAGGATAAGCCCAGTTGCTTTTTTGTTTTTGGGGTGTGGGAAATCATCAAATAACCCCTCCCGCTCTTGGGCAGAGCGAGAGGGAGTGTCAGACTTCTACTGACTAAAAACCACCCATGTTCCTTCTTAGCCCTTCATGTCGAGGCCGCGGTATCTCTTGCGAACAACCCGTAGCCCCGACGGGCAAGCCCAGTTGCCTAGCACCACGGATAGTATTGTCATTAATATTACTGGGTCCTAAGTTCAACTCAACCAAAACCAACTCATGCCAAAAATAGGAAATTTGCTAATTCAACCAAGGAGTCTGCATTTGTACCCGGTTCCCGGCTCACCCCCTATTACATGGGACTTAAACATAACTGGCGAAACGTAAGTGTAATAATGGGTACACCTCTGCCTAAACCTTCGGGGATTACAGGCGTGATGTTATGTGTATACTGAGGCGACAACGACATCTATCGCAACACATGAGAACTATAATGACAAATCCTGCATCGCGCTGTCAAAGTTATCCGCGACATTAACTTATATAGAAAATCCCGACTTACAGTTGTCGGGCAGTTAGCCCAACAGACACAACACCCGTCTGGTCGGAGGACCCTCCCTTTTCAATGGGGGATGAGGAACTTTACACCCAAGGCCCCTTACATGAGCGTGAGACATAAACAATGTTTTCATTCGAATTTAATAATACTCGTATGTTTTGAAACGAAAATCCTACACAATATTATTATCACTCGAAGATTAATAAATGGCGAAATATTGATGTAGGTACTATTAGGCGCACCTCTGCCTAACCCAAGTTATCACTAACATCGGGAAACATCGTAAGGAAACCTAGACTTTTAATTATTAATAAATCTGAAATCGCCAACGCGTATTGGGCAAGAGTGGTCCTTAACACGTGCCTTCTCTATATGTGAAGAGGTCTTTGCCCAGTAGTAGGTCAGTAATGAGCTGGTAAACTCACTACTAAAACCAGTTAAAAACCAGAGTCAGGTACTTATTTGTATGGTATTTTGCTAAACGCGCTAGTTTAGCGAAGTACCACACCACCGACCGTGAGGCATACGAGATTATCATATTATTTTAAAGTAATTTCTTTTCTCTGCTCTCTAGTTGTGTACATTTGTCACATTACACATAATAATGTTAAATAAACATGTTACAAAACCAAGCATATCAACACACGCAGCGTTTGTAATAAAAAAGCGAACAAAGTGCGGATGAATCGTTATAGCCTTATGAGCCTGTGACAGACCCGACATATTATAGACGGCCAAACAGTGTTCCGTTTTCAACATCCCGGTACCTCATACCGGTAATTCGGTTAGCAATATTACTGTATTGTGTGGAAGTACCGTAGACGCGGCATAGACCATAACAGCGGCGTAACAGCGTGGCCGGAACACTGGATCGCGTGGCTGCGTAGACGCAGCGTAGACTCTCGTAGCACCGTAGCCGCAGTACTTGATCGCGTAGCTGCGTAGACTCTCGTAGCACCGTAACCGCAGTACTGTAACGCGTAGCTGCGTAGATGTGGCGTAGACCCTCGTAGTAGCGTAGCCGCAGCACTGGATCGCGTAGCAGCGTAGACCCTCGTAGTGGTGTAGTCGCAGCAGTGGTCGCGTAGCTGCGTAGGCACGGATTATTTATAACCAGCATAGATCTACGTGGCTGCGACGAGGCTTGGCCCACGTTTATTATTTATATATATTTTAAGACACATCAATAAATAAAATACTAACATTATAATGAAGTGCGAGCGCTATCTGACCATATCATCTTGTTCTAAAAGCGATCGTTTCATATTAATTATGTTTTCATAATAAATTATAATTTAATCATTTATTTAAATTAACTTATAGAAATGCTATCCGTAGATTCTATAATAATATTAAGATCAAGTCAAGAGCGAGAACAAAAAAAGTTTTGCAAGTCACATTGTGATTTGATTAAGAATTCTCAGATTCTTGTCTTATCTATAAATAAAAATAATGCAAACAGTGCATGCATAATCGACTATTCTTGTTAGGCTGAACTAAAATTAGAACATTCACTGCATCACTATAAAAACTATGACCATAGAGTATCCCTAACAGAAATTTGACATTGACACTGACAGTTGACATGACAAAGAAGTCTAGTCTGGTCGATATCGCTTCTCCACATTCTTGGTTACAGCTGTAATTTATTTTATCGCGATGTACTGAGAAAGTGTAATGAGTGTTTGGTGCTCGTGGTCGTGTTGAAGTTACGCGTGTGGACATTAAAAAATAAATGCTTGATTTATAATTAAATCGTTAGGTGTAAACTTCGGAAATGGCGCCGAATTTTAGTAAAATTACTTCACGGACTGATGTGAAAATTGCGTTAGCAGCAACAGCAGCGCTAAGTGCCTGGGTAATCAGGAATTCCTTAAAGTCAAGGTCAGTTGTACAATATTAATATTTTATTGATCGACATTTATAAGGAAGATAATATAAATACAGATTATGAGTAGATTATTGTAAACGTTTAAAAAACTATTAACACAAGTTCAGGTAATTCGCTGAACATAAAGAAATATGAAATTGGTAATCCTTTTTTAGAACTAGGTATTACTTGTTAGACTTTCTTATAAAATATATACATTATAACATATTATATACTACACGGACCTAAACTAACTAATAAAATGTACTAATAATGTGTGTGTAAACAAAATAGAAATATTGGTCAGTGGGTTGTCTTAGGGGCGAATTTAGTATTCTTAGGAATACTACATGTTATTGACACTTAATTTTTTTTTATAAAATTCCAATAAATCTTAAACTAAAAGCTCCTAAGATAAAAATCTGAACACAAATTTTATTAAAAAACTGCTGTAATAAGTACCTACTATTTTGAATCAAAATATTTGCACTGTAATAGTAATACTTGTAATTGAGTGAAGGTTGTTAAAATAATTTTAAATAAATAATTACCACAGTAAAATAATTTTTACAGTTTAAATAATACTGATTTCAAAATAATGTCTTTACATTTTTTTTGCAGCAAACACAAAAATGTCAAAGCTGGCAAGTTATCACCGGAAGAACAGATACAATACATGATAAAGGAGAGAAACAAAAAAGGTCCGAAGGCACAAGTCGATGCACAGTTCATAGCGCAACTGAAGGTACTATGGAAGATTATGATGCCCTCGCTGTGGTCCAAGGAGGGTGGTTTCATGGCTCTCATTGCTTTCTCCTTGATCTCACGGTCCATGTGCGATCTGTGGCTTATACAACACACTACGTTGGTAGAAGGGTGAGTTTCTATTTGTTTACTGTTTTGTTGGATGAGTATTTTCCAGATTCTATGTTTAATTTACCAATATTTGTCAGCTTTTATCTATAATGTTTCCACTGCTGGGAAAGTCTCCTCTATGGGAGAGCCATAAACCCCCAGTGCTTGTTAGAGGATCATACATGTCTACGAATTAAATGTTACAATATTGTCAGGTACTTAATAATATTAAATAAAAAGCGGTATATTAAAAAAAAACTATTCTATTAGTTAAACATACAAAATGCATTGAGAATGTAATAAATACTTACTTTGGCATACTCGTATGACTAACAAAGTAGATAAATATATGTTTGCTACTGTTAAACTTTTACCAAAGTACATTATTCAGATTACATTGCTAAATATATTCAGTATGAAAAAATGTTTGCTTGTTAAGTTATGCCGCCATATAAATGTACAAATATGTATTGTTTGTATTTAAAATAACATGCTTATTGTATGATCAATATAAAGTATTCCTCTATTTTTAGTTAAGAAATAAACTAAATTAAGTATCTCATAATAATTATCATACTTTTTATTTGCCCAAAAAGAAGATTAATAAAATATATAATTGGACTTAATTCATATTCAATATCAAATATGTAATGTACTTGTTCAATGTCTATAGATAGAAATCTAAAGTATAAAAAATAACAAGCCTCTTAAAATGCTACATAAATCAGAATACTTCAATACTATAAATATAAAGCAAATCCAGTAATAAATAAAAAAATATAAATTATAAAAAAATCATAACAAACTTATTTTACTTGAAATATTCAACAAGCTACACAACGTTTCATCTCAGCCTTAGTTCAATGATAAATGATTTCTTTAAAAAACAACAGGAAAACATAAAACATGACAGTTTCTAACAATTATGTTAGACATGTTGAAAGAATGTGTTGAAGAAGTGACAAATGTTCTCTGTAGAAACAACAAAGGATAAAGGAAGTCTATGGTTACTCATCATGAAATATGATATTGTATTTACTGTGAAGTCTATATGTGATATACAGGGTGGAAGTCCCATCAATGCACAAAACGATAACCACATACTGAGTACATCATGCTGAACCCCCCACATAGAAATTTTACATCACTATTTGTTATTCCTACAAGTGTCGCATACAGTCAAAATGTAGGAAAGAGCAGATTTTTAAAGAATTCCTATGAATAACTTCTATGTAATGAGTATGTGCTTCTCATTTGTTGATCCCTCCCACCCTATATTTTAACTTTCCATAGCATAACTTGAAAGTGTGGAGGAAGTCACAATACAAAATGTTATGTAAATACTGTGGCCTTTGCACATGTATTCCCTGTATGAATGAAAACAGGACTGTCAATATTTACAACTTCGAAAATGTTTTGATTTTCTGGAAAACGTGTTAGGTTCATTATCCATACTGGTATTATAAAAGCGAATGTAACTTTGTCTCTCTGTTGTTACCACCTCGCACCTTAACGGTTGATCGCATATCGATAAAATACACACAAGTCGAAGGACATAGGATATTTTTTATCCCGGTAGTAAGTTCTTTTGGGAGAACTTCCGCCACCACGCCCGTATACTCGCAAGCAAAAGAATTTTTTTTTATAGTCTCCTGGAAAATAATGTATATAAATAAAATGTCTCCTTTTAAATACTATTTGAGATTTATTGAGTCTACAAAGTAAAGACGACCATTGAATATAATTTATCAGTATTGTATGCAAAGCTATCGAATTAATTACACCATTGTCAGTGACATTCGGATAACCGTTCACCTTTACTGGATTTTTAAACAAATTTGAAAATCTAATTTTCTAATTATGTACCTATATATATATAGAACAATTAGTAATTTTGATACAAATCAGAAACGTACACATTGTACAAGCCAAGAATATGGCCTTCAAGTTTTTCTGCAGATTAAAAAAGTGCTTGCTTTACCGGAAAAGCTGGTTAATAAATCATTTGAATGTGAATCTGCGCGCAGACGACGATATCCGCCCTAGGGGTCTAAAATGGACAGTTTAGCAGATTATAATAGGATAAAAATAATATGAATTGTGTTAAAATTCGTTTAATGGACCATTCATAATAGTAACGCGTCTGTGACTCTATGGGAGGGAATGGGCTCCTAAACTCCACCACGCGGGCCCAGTGCCGGTTGGTAGATATTACATATCTTGTAATTTTTGGTTCTAGCATATGAAGAAGAAATGCAAAAACATAAGTTTAAAAAAAAGAATCTAGGTTTGAAGAAGAGACTTATAATTTGATCTGCGCTATAGCGTAACAATCACGTCAGGCGTCTCAAAAGTCTCCTCTAACATGATTGCAATTTGATTGGCCACGTTATATCGCACGATACTACGTGTTACATTACGTCATAGTATCTTGTCGTCTTTATATGAAACCGGATTCTAATAGTCCTATTTGAATCGAGAATAGCCAGCTTGGTTCCGAATAAAGTATCGTTGATTGATATGCCATGTAATGTGAGCAAGTTTGCAATCTTAGATGGTTGCACGGGACTGGTTGTAATTGACCATAACTCCATAATTTCATAACTCTTGGGAGTGTACTTCCAACATCACAAAAATATCAAGAACAAAATAAAAATGAAATACGTAATTTATATTTTTATTCAAAGATTCAGTGTTCTATGAGACTGCTGTCTGTAATAGGTTGAAGAGACATCACAGTAATAGCATCATATCTAAATATACCATCGACTTTCATACTAGATCCTAGAAAAGGTGGTTCTGCATTTTCAAGAACCAGTTGTATTAGATGACGTATTATATGAAAAACTAAGTAACCGAAGGGACCGAATAATTGACAATCACGGGAGATATGCCTTAAGTGACAGTATAAAACGAAACGAATATCAGTCCAAAAGAAAATGAATAGCTATAAAGAAAGATAGAAAAATGAGACAATGGCGGACATCGAATTTGATTGACACAAGAACAATAATAAACGTTACAGTCAAAGCAAACAAACCACCGATCATAATTGACGGATGGATGTAACATGACTCAATAATGTCAACAACTAACAAAGGTTTAGAGTTTCTATATTGGCTGCTAAACCAAAGTATAATCCCATCAAAGCTGATCGAGGTTAAATATTAATGTTAGTAGGTGAGCAGTAAAATAACATCACATTATGTTATGTAAAAACAGGTTTGGAAAGGTTTATCAACGCATTGGCTGACCAAATTATGTAAGAATAGTTTTTGCCTAAGGCTTGGCCTGCGTGAGAGGCAGAAATTACCCCATAAGGTCGTACTGTCGGGATAAAAGTTCCAAATGTCATCAAATTCCGTTCAGCGGTTAAGGTGTTAAAAAGTCCCGTCGGGGCTGCGAGTTGTTCGCAAGAGATACCGCGGCCTCAACATAAATTATGGGCTGAGAAGGAACATGGGTGGTTTTTAGTCAGTAGAAGTCTGATAATCCCTTTCGCTCTGCCCAAGAGCGGGAGGGGTTATCTGATGATTTCCCACACCCCAAAGAAAAAAAAAGATGTTAAAAACATTACCCTTCCCTTGCAGTTCGGGTAAAAAGTAACAGACAGACAAACAGTTTGGCTTTTATAAATGTTAGTATCGAGCTTGTGGCTTAATAAGAACTGCCACTCGGGTCGATCTTTAGGTAAAGCTGTGCTTGCCTAGGTCGGTCTGTGGATGGGTGACCGCCCGACATACCGAGTTTCCTCCGTGCCTCGGAAAGCACGTTAAGCTGTTGGTCCCGGCTGCCATATATAGAGCTTTGGCAGTCGTTACAGGTAGTCAGTGACCTGAAATTCTGACATCCAGTCTTACCAAAGAGTATCGTATTACCTAGTATTAACTGGGTTGTGGAGGTCAGATAGGCAGTCGCTCCATGTAAAATACTGGTACT
Source organism: Diarsia brunnea (assembly GCA_949774965.1). NCBI lineage: Eukaryota > Metazoa > Arthropoda > Insecta > Lepidoptera > Noctuidae > Diarsia > Diarsia brunnea. The sequence continues at coordinate 17,520,542 of OX459001.1, forward strand.
CAGCTGCATCCGGTTAGACTGGAAGCCGACCCCAACATAGTTGGGAAAAGGCTAGGCAGATGATGAAATGTTAGTATCGAACAAGGTATAATGTACACAAGTTACAAAAAATAGTATAATAATAGATGCATGGCAGACTAGTCAGCCTTTAAGTATTATGTCCGTATTGAATACCATTTACTCTAGGAACTCTATTGAAATACCTTTGCTTGTTTACCCTTTCGAGGCGGGAGGTGCGAGCGTTGGAATCTTCAACGTGATGTGCAGTATTTCACACTTTCCTATTTGCATGAATTTTTGTGCGAGTCATTAATTTCTATTCACCAGTGAATGGAACTATAAAATCTTTGAAATCGATTTGATGTAATCTTAAAATCGATCAGTCCTTTGTAACTAACCGTCAGTCGGATATTGGTCCTTTTTAGGGTTCCGCACCTCAAAAGGAAAAAACGGAACCCTTATAGGAACACTCGTGTGTCTGTCCGACCATCCCCCCCCCTTATCTCCGAAACAACTGTGCATAAAATTTAAAAAAAATACAGAAATTAGTTCATGGTGCTAAAATAACATGGAAAATCTCTCAGCGTCTACCACAATGGTACGGAACCCTTCATGTGCAAGTCCGACTTGCACTTGGCCAGTTTTTTATTATAATCTCTTATTTTTGCTCTTTAGCATAAGCACTGAATCAGTTCCTTCTGCCGGGATACAGAGCTACTCTCTGTGAGATCAGGCAAGACAAATCCATGATGCGGGCTCAGTACGGGTCGGTACAAGACACATGTCTTAGATGTGGTTCTAGGACATGCATTCCTCACGACGACGTTTTCTATCATTTTGGGAACAGTGGTGGTGAAATAGAATACACTAAGCAATGTGATCGCTGGGTTTCATCGAACCCACACTCTTTAGGGGCTGCTGCCACCACTGCTCTCACTTTTACTATTTGTTAGTTTCAACTTTTTAGTACAATGTCAGTACAGAGGTCAACGTCCTTTTTTTTTTTTTTTGGGGGGTGGGGAATCATCAAATAACCCCTCCCGCTCTTGGGCAGAGCGAAAGGGAGTGTCAGACTTCGACTGACTAAAAACCACCCATGTTCCTTCTTCGCCCTTCATGTCGAGGCCTCGGTATCCCTTGCGGACAACCCGCAGCCTCGACAGAGAGGTCAACGTCCTCATCTTAACTTTTGTGATAATATGGAGCCGTGAGTTATACTCGTAAGGCTAGTTTTCCCACAGCAATTTAGAAACAATGGTTTTAATCGAGAATTTGTTCTATTTTGCTTAGATTATGTTTGACCAAGACCTTAGTCATAAGTTCATTACTTCTGCCGTGAGAATATACTATTCAAATATGCATTAAATCTAATAAGTAGGGACCCAGATATACACAATAATGCACATTATGGTGATATCTATCTACACTAATATTATAAAGAGGAAAGATTTGTTTGTTTGTTTGTAACGAATAGGCTCCGAAACTACTGGACCGATTTCAAAATTCTTTCACCGTTGGAAAGCTACACTATCCCCGAGTGACATAGGCTACTTTTTATCCCTGTATTCCCACGGGAACGGGAACTACGCGTGTGAAACCACGTGACGTCCGCTAGTGTTGTTATATCTTGGTAACTTAACTTTTCTTGTAAGTAGATGTAATTTATGTGAAACGCTGGATCTTGGTCCTTGCTTATTAACGACGTCACTCTGGGATCGAAGTTCGTTCTATAGCAATAATTATATTATCGACTTGTCAGATAAAATATCGCTAACGCCAATATGACCTCAGAATGACCGTTGGTACGAAGTTCTCTGCCTCACCTTGGGCAAAGTCCACTGGATTTATCTTGTCTTTAAATAGATGAAAAAACTTTCTAATCAAAATAATTTATGCAAATTTAGTTAGACCAGCTTATTTTAAGTTACTTACCATATACTTTTATTCAACTTAAGAAGGTGCATATTTTACAGCTAGTTGCGACGCGACGCGTTGGCAACTTTCAGAATGTACCTTTGCACCCGCTTATTATGTAGATAATGGTGGCTGATTTTGTGTAAAGTATTACATAAATATAGTAAATAATTAAAATGTTATTTAGATGCATATAACAGTTTACTGTTTGAAGTATTTCTTTGTGGTTAGTAGCTAACCCGGTGTCAAACTTTGTATGACTTGACTTTACATGCCGTCGAGCGATGTTTTCGTTCACCGATAAAAAGTGATAATTATACACTTTGGACATGAATCCAAAAAATCAGAGGTCAAGTCAATTTGAAGTATGTTCAGAGCGTAAAACAATTATGTCACAAATATTCATTATCTATTCACAATGACGCTTAATCTTAATTCTATTTATTTTGAGATAAGTAATCTCAAATTCAGTGTCATATTGTTAATTTCGAACGTAAATATAAAATCCCGTGATATCTATATAACACGTTTGACCTAAATTCTCATTCAATTTACGAAAATTTGGGCGAATTGAAAAATTTCAATACATTTAGCATGAATGCTGTTCGCTCTCATATGGAGAAGGCATTTGTTCTGAACAGTGGAAACGTTATAAGCTGATTGTTAGTAGTTGTAGGGGCAGGTCAATTAAATCTTATGAGTCTTTTTTGATATTTTTTTTTCAGAAGGCCTTTTTTTTTTTGGGGGGAAATCGTCAAATAACCCCTCCCGCTCTTGGGCAGAGCGGAAGGGAGCGTCAGACTTCTACTGACTAAAAATCACCCATGTTCCTTCTTAGCCCTTCATGTCGAGGCTGCGGTATCTCTTGCGAACACCCGCAGCCCCGACGGGCGTCGGCCCTTGCGGGCCCCTTCCGTGTTGCTGACATCTCTTTGAGGCGCGCGTGGAACACGAACGCGCCGTCGACACGGCCTGTCGTCGTCATGAGACGGACAGACGGCGAGCTTACCTATCACTCACCGTCCACAGGCCCGCGTCTACGGTGGCCGGAAGCCATCACGTGGCCCCCCGACGCTCGGAGCGCCTCCCGCGGCGGTTGGGACGAAAGGTTCTCTCCCTCTCACGTTCCGCCACCTCCTTCGCTAGCATAACTGCTTCGCAGAAGGAGGCGACGGCGTCCCATTCCTCCTCACCCCGGACCATGGCTTGCACCAGGGCCGGGCGCGAGAGGTCGCCGCCGCCGATCGCCGCTACGAGAACACGGCGGGGCTCCGCCCAAGCGGGACACACCTCCACAGTGTGCTCCACCGTGTCCTCCGGCCGATCCTCACAATGGTGGCATCCGGGCGTTTCCTCCCGCCTGATTCGGTGCAGGTACCTCCCGAATCAACCGTGTCTGGTGAGTACCTGCGTCAGGCGGAAGGTGAGGGCGCCGTGGCGCCTCTCCAGCCACTCCTCAAAGAGGGGACTTACCGCCGCTATCGTGGCGTGCCCTAGACCAGAATCAAATTAATATTAATCGATAACAAAGTGACAATAATAAACGGCATCTGTGATCATTTTAAGAATTTTTACGTAATTCATATTGTTATCATATTATGATTCTGCTTAAGTGGTAATTTTATGCCCCCTGATGTGTTTTAGTGCTTTTCTCCTGCATTTTTACGTTATTTGTTTCAGTCGTATTGATATAATTCTTATATAACAATTTTCATTTCTGCAAATTAAATCAAAAAAGTCTTTTACATAAGTTTTTATTGTTATTATTAAAATTTGTTATGTGCGATTATAAGAGTTAATTTTTGTTTCAGATCCATAATCACAATGAACCACAAGGAGTTTAGAAGGTTATTAACACAGTTCTTCATTGCCATGCCTGTTGTTAGTATAATTTTATGATTTACATCATTGTTCATACAAACATTTGCAAAAACTTGTTTATAAAAAGTTTATACGAAATCAAAGATGAACATGTAAAACGGCCATTTAAAATCATAGAACTTGCAATATCTGTAGTAGTCATATTTCCATACTTTTTCTATGATTTCATAATTTGCTCGAAAGCCTACTTAACGCCAGGATTTGTCATTTCAAAGATATACAACCAAAAATAAAAAAACTGACTAAGTGCGAGTCGGACTCGCACGTGAAGGGTTCCGTACTACCGTAGCCCCTTTTAATTTGTATTATTTGTTGTTATAGCTGAGACTAACACTAAACATATTTGGTGATACGTTTGTTTTTCTTAGTGATTGTATGAATGACAAAGTTATATTTGCGGTTTTCTAAATGTGCTATATCCCAAAAACTGCTAACTATATCTCGTATAAACCAATTTTGGTTGAAAGTTCTCATTGCTATCTACAGCATATCTTTTTTATTTTTCACTATCTTAGTTTAAAAGTTAGAGGGATTATCTTTCAAATGATTAACTTTCAGAAAAAATGCCCTTAGGAACCTCAATAACATTTTTATTTAAAAAAAATCTATCTATAGACCCACACAAATACATAGGTTTGATGAAAAATGTGTAAGGGTTCCGTTTTTTACCATTAGGCTACGGAACCCTAAAAAGTGATTTATTTTACGGAAAAAAATAAATAAAAACATTTAAATTATTCTTAGTCATCTTATAGCATAATTTACAAACCATTGTCGTTATTATAAACTTGATCATTATCTGGCTAATAATAGTAACATCTTATTATAAAGTACAATGACTCATTGACAACTATAATGATTATTATCTTTCTGTTTCAGATATCGTTAGTAAATAATGTACTGAAATGGAGTATAGGAGAGCTGAAGCTTAGACTAAGGACCAATCTAACGCTGCACTTGTATCAACAGTACCTGAAGTGAGTATTATGGTTTAAGACATTTATTTCTCAAAAACAGAATACAATAATTCACTTGGATGAGAAACACAGGTTACAAAATTAAACGTTCATTGGAACGAGTATCGGAACGGTATTACAATATTGTTAATCATTAACTTATCACTATGTTAGTAAAATAAAGTAAAATTAACTATGCTAAAAGAGAAAGAGAACGAGATTTGAAGGTAGGTTTTTTTAATATTTTTTTCTTGATTAGGGTAATCTGAAAAAATATCGAGGCTATGAGTCCATATTACGTGTCGAAACACACTTTCTATCGTAGTTGCTATTGAATTTTAATTGTTTTATTATTATAATTATTTTTGTTTATACTAAGGTTTTATTTTGCCCTAATCGTTTTGATATTAAAGTTCATGTAAAAGTTTATGTAAATATACCGTGTTGTCCTCTATCTATAATAAACATGAGTCGCCGAAATATATGAACGCGCATAACTTCAATTGTTAACGAACTTCAGCACCAGATTGAAATATTATTTTTATTCTTCGAGGATTTTTTTTGTGTTTGTTATTGTTAGGACAAGGTTTGTATAAAAAATATATATTTTTTTAATTCACATTAGTAAATAGGTAGATAGTAGGTAAGAAAATGGGTATTACAATGGTACAGCTAGTTATGAAATATTTAAGACTAATATAGTTGAAATTTTTTCATTATGTGGAATTTTAAATTCCTTTTGAATAGGGGAAAGTTTTGTACTTTATAATAAGTTTGAATAGGAGTATTGCCAGCACCATGATTTTAATAGAGGAATATCTGAATGAGCACTTTCTCAATGGATTGGCCTACAATCGCACTAGATCGCGAAAAGTGGAAGGTGGGAAAGGAGGCCTTTGGCCTGCAGTGAGTCAATTATAGGCTTATACTGATAATAATAGAGGAATGTCTGATTTGGAAAAGAAAATAGTACCCTTTTTACGGCGAATATCACCAATGATACTGATCACGATCAACACGTTTATACAAAGTTCAGGAGCTATCAGTGTGTATTGCTGTGAAATATCGTCAGTGTCCGCGATCGAGACGTACTGGTTGCGTTATATTTAATTGGTGAAACCAATTAGTGGTCCCATAAATTGCCTATAGTTGAGTAGATGCCATATAATCTAAATCTACATTTTGTCCATATTGTCGTTTTGTTTTGTTGTTTATTGCTCTAGCAACAATATTCCACGCAAAAAAAAGAGAATACAGAGCAAAAGTCATCCGGCTCGAAGGACCAAACTTTCCTTTAAAACTCACGTTGCATGCAACTTACAGCAGTACCTAGTTTTATTTTGAGAATTAGCCTAAAAAAAGCGTTGGGTACCTATAAAAGTTATCTATAAGCCTTTTCATAACATCACCTTGTAGTGCTTATCAGTAATATCACATGTTATATTTTGTTTTCGTTTAGTAGATGTTTCAGGCTGATAAAACAGATTCATAAAACGACTATCCCGCGGTTTCAATTTAGTTTCCAAAGTTCAGGTTGCGCCAAACTTTAAATATTTTTATGATCATTTCAGTTCTACCATCTTAAAAACAACTTTATTTGCAAAAAAATATGTATTATAATAGGTTGGGCTAGGCAGATGATGATAATATGTATTTATTTATAAATAAATAAAAATGTAAAGATATTTTTTTGTGTGAAAAAATCAACAATTGAAATTTTTTTAGGCTAATGAAAGATAGTTTCGGTAACCACTTATGCTAGAATATTAGAATACTGCGTGTTAGAATATTAATAGAACCCGAACTAGCCAAACAACAGGTCGTCCACTCGGTTGACCTATAGCTTTGAACCCATTTTTCAATAAAAACAGACACCTACGTATATAATTTTAAACGGAGTCAGACTGGTCATAATAATATGCAATCTTAAATAATAGAAACCTTGACCGCGGTCGCACACCACGGCTTTGATGACTCAACATATTAAATACCAAAGCTACAAATCCTACATAATAATAATAACACTAGTCTACACTTACTGCGGTACTCAGAGATATTTAATGATTACTTAGGCCGTCACTTAGTAAAGATTTGACATACTTTTGTATGACAAAACTGTCAAAACCTTTACTAAGTGATGGCCTAAGTAATCATTAAAGCTCTCTGAGTGCGGCAGTTAGTCTAAACATGGACACTAACTATCTGGTTAGACCAGAAATTCAAGGTCGCTCAACGAACTTTGCTCAAGAGTTTCTTTGAAACATAAAACCCAGTAGGAAACAAACTGGAGCTACTGACATACCTTGCAGAGTAAAAGCTGAAGTGAAAATAGGGTGACCAATGGTCATGCTTGTCACGGATTGATCGCCGATGTCTCAAACGTATTGCGAGACTGCGCATCAGCAAATATTGCTGAAGATGCCCCTCGAATAGATGGGTAGGATGCTCTGATAGACCTTGGGAGAGGCCTATATCCAGCTTTGGGCTGTTATAGGCACCGTTGATGAATTAAAAATGTAGTCTGAGAAACATTGTACCTAGTAAGTAAACCTTTCAAAACCTGCAGATGCATGTGCTAGGTGTGTGAAGCCTACTCTAATTAATATATGCTGAGCAGCATCTAAGCCGTTGTATAATTTCCGCAAGGAGTTCTTTTTAAAACCGACATTCAATCAAACGGAGCAGGTTATCGATTCGTTTGTTTTTTTTTACGCTGTTCACCTCGTCAGTCCTGTTCTAATATTCACAAAATAAATAGTATAACCCATTTTTTATTATTATATATTATTAGTTGATGTAATATGGACATATATGTCTGTGGTAGATAAGTCTGAATGCCATTTCGAAATCTCAAATGTTGTTATTGTAATATGGCCATAATCAATACTTACGTAAGTTACACCATATTATGTGGGACACAAATGATGGATATATTATTTTTTTATTTTATTTATTTAGGTAACCAACAGCGATACATTAAAATATATTACAAAAAATTTTGTTACAGTTTCTATGGCCAATTAGAGGCTACCCTGTATAACTAGATATAATGTAAGACATGCGAACGGACTGACAAAAAAAAAAAAACAATCTAAAAATGCAATACCTAATGCAATACAAGATGAATTTTCTAAAAGACAATAGATACGATATTTAAAATATTGTATGTAATTATTTTAAATATCGTATCTATTGTCTTTTAGAACCGGTATCGCAGACAATGTTTCGTCCGGCATTTGGTCTGACATTTTCAAATGTTATAGTGACATAACCATAATGTCTATGTTTTTATTAAAATCCAATAAAATACGACCACACAATATGGTGAACATCACCTGAAAACAGTAAACTAGTTTAAAATAACAATATTATTAATGTATCTAGGTAGCGACTTACTGAAAGGACAAGGTGATACTTACCAAATTGACTCTAAAAGAGGAATGTCAAATCATCAAACTCATCATATTTACACCAAGAATTTGGGCTTCAGTTACGCCACTTATAAAACAAGTAGGTAGATACTTACTCTTGATTACTCATACATACCGGTAAACACCAGACGAGTAACAAATAGACTTTGCCCTCAAGACTTTGAACCTTAAAATCACGCAAGTCACTGCTCGCATAACGGTATGATTTTGACTGAAAATTCAATTCTGTTCCATAGTCTTACGGAATATTTTAGATAAGTTATTCCTTTGGGCCCACTTTTAACCGACTTCAAAAAAGGAGGAGTTTCTCAATTGGGTGGTACTTCTTTCATGTATTATTTATTTTTGAAAGTCGGTGGTAAAACATCAATGAAACAAACAAAGTCACCGAGTTCCGGAACTAAAATTATTTTTGACTTTTGTTTAGTGTTTTTTTGATTATATTATTTTGGGACTTAGGTAGGTACTATTTATTTATTTTACTATTTATGTACACACAGGAAAATACAATAATAAAACCTGTGAGTACAAAGGTACTGCTTATTTCTAAAGAACCTGCTACCTCCCTATAAGAAAACGGAAAGTTGAATTATAATTTAATGTTACATCGCGTTTACTACTCCGTTTTTTTATCGCAATCATTCTTATCAACGAATTCATACAAGATCGATGTTATGTACCCTTTGAAAGTTTTTTCATCCATGCTGAATTAAATTAGAAGAAATAAGCTGATAAAGTTAATGTTTTTTTTTATTTACTAGATGGTGTTCCTAGTACTTAAAATATAACCCTCTTTTTTTGGGCAGTCGTGTAATAATGAAAAAATAGAAAAAATAATTACAGTATTTTTTAATTATTTTTTCTATTTTTTCATTATTATTTAATTAAGTTAGAAACTTACAAAGTGAATAACGAAGTATCCGTAATGACATAAGTAATAGATGTCTGCATCCATCCAGCTAATTAAAAAAAAGTTATTTTTATTTATTTATGAATGAAACAATCTAGCTGTAGAAATAAAGCTACTAAATAATTGAGCATTTGTGTTCGAATCAGAGCCAGTTTACCAAAGTATTGCATTCATAAATAAGTTCGTATAATGGTTATGACCTCTGCTGACACCGCCGCTCACGCAAGGAAAACAGTATATTTTAGAAACACCAGATAATATTATAGTCAATGACTGTCAATTTTCATGTAGGTACTTAGGTAATTTCACAGCAATTTATAATTAGTATACTCTATAATTAGGAGAAAATTTGTAAGCACCTTAATAATAAAGAAAACATTGTATCCATTAAAATTGGTAGTTAAAAAAAAAAAATAAGTGTGTAAATGCGAGTAATGATTAAACACTACAGGCTTACCGTTCAACTAGGACAGTACCTAAGACAAGACACCGTCTGAGTGAAGCAGTCCAATCAAGCTATACCAAACTAGTTTATGCGGATCCCTCATTGTACCAGAAATCAATACAAAGCGAGGCCATGTTATACTGGAAATGTATAGTTTGATATGTCGCCGTGTCCTTACCGGACTACTATAACACCTTAACACCTATAGCCTACTCCTGACCGCCATTGACGCGGTTGACATTAAGACCAATCAAGCTATGCAAAACCAGTAATATACGCTGATCTCTCATTGAAGTAAAAGCTTATACAAAGCGAGGTCAAATTATACACATGTATAGCTTGTTGTGTCTCCATGTGTACTCTCTCTACTCTTATTCTCGTAATTCGAGAAGACCGGAGTGAGATCGGGCGCAGAACCAGAGGCATTTTGCGAGGACATCTAGGTTCGATCTAGTGCTTTGTCTAATTGTCTAGTGTTCAAACAAATATTTTATTGATCCTATCAACCACTCGATACAAAGATAAAGCTGTCCATTGTCAACACGGACCTTCGTCGTATTTGCTTAGCAATTATCATTGGTCACACAAAAAATGTACATCAATAGGTTTAAAAATAAGAGTGTTATTTCATTGTTCATAGGTACTTGTCATATTTGTATTTATAAGTAGGGTAATGACCAAAGAAATTACTTATGTAAACAGTGAACGCAAAATAAATGCCGTCAACGTTAATGACGCACTACTTCTAATAAATTAATTTAATGTATGAAATAAATAAAATTAATTCAAAAATAAAAATAACGTTAGATGCAGTTTTTCTTAAATCTATGTCAAGTTTATTCATTATTCGTGCCTGAACTAGGTATAATTTTATTGTGTGAAGAAAAGAATAAACTAATTTTCTAAATTAAATAAGAAGCTGCTGCAAAAAAACTTTTTTTTGCCACTCTCGCTTTCAGTAGTGAAGAGAAGTAACTCCAGATACCTACATTTGGATTATTAGCTCCAGAGATTTCCCCCTACCTACAAACGTAGTAACAAAACCTCTTTAAAGTATTAGTATAGATAAATATTTAAATACTCGCTCAAAGTCCAAAACAAATTATCACCTTGATTCATCAAGATATCAGTCAGTAGGTACAGTATTGGTAAGTACAGTCGCAAAACAAAGTGCAACAGCTTATGTAAACTTCTTAGATAACTGCTGGATTACCAGCTATCATAAATGCTCAGTATTTATTGTTATGGCTATACTCGTGTAACATAATACCTACTATGTCTGATATGATTGCAACAGTATCTAATTGAGACGGAAGTCTACTGGAAATACGATTACCTTGCAACATAGCGAGGAAATTGATTTTCCCGTTGTGCTAGTTAGTTTGAATTAAATGTCATTTTTCTTGACGGGATTAGTCATTATTCAAAGCTATTTGAGTGCCGAAGGAGCAAATTCATCCTTTTGCAAAAATAAACGCTTCGCCATACTGAACAAACTATCCTAAACTATGATAAGTGATATGATTTTTGCTACCAATTAAAATGATGATATTGATATGATGACAATACGCTGTTTAATATAATAGTCCGGTCAATTTAGACCGAAAAATGAGAGTGAAGTTACATAAAGTCCCAACAAGCTGAATTTCTGTAAAGTTGTTCAAAACATAATTATAAACAATGTCTAGAAGTTCCCCAAGATTCCCCTGTAAGGAAAAAAAAATATTCAAGATCAAAGGTCAAAAAAATGAGTTTTTCGCGATTTTCAGCAAAACGGTAAGTTTTATCATAAAAGTACCTCAGACAAAACTTGTAGATCATAAAATTATCTATAAAAATGTATCAATACTTTTTTTCTTACGAGCCACCGTTTCTGAGATATAAAGATTCAAAAAGTTATAAAAGTTGTTATCGTCATAATATGCACACGTTTCCACGCCACCTATGAGGTAGTGTACGTAGCGCGTTTTTTTTAACGTGGTTTTCCCAGTAAGCCTACTCCACGGGTCAGTTGTGATCCTGTTTAATGTAAAACTATTGCAAAATAACGGAAATTTTCAAAGATTGGGAAAGATAAAAGCGATGTAAATGAAAAAAAAGTGTTGAAGTTTATTCGTCTTATTCGTAAGTTTCAAATTCTTGTTCTTCTTCTTGATCTTCTTCTTGTTCTTCTTCTCCTGCTTCTTCTTCATCTTCATTTTGGATGCATGTAAATTGCGTCAATAGCGATGTATCGCATGATACTTCGTCTGAGTCAAACGAATCGTCCATTGTTTGTGATTCAATATTAGAGCACGACCGGCCTTGACAATTTGTGCATGCCAAAGAACAAGACAGTCCGACTTTTTTGCAACCACATTTAGCACTGCATCCCTTTTTGCAGTTGCAAAAAATAGTGTTCAGCAGTTTTTCCGGCGCAGGTGGAAGTAAAGTTTGAACTGGCTCTAATATATTGTTGACCAACTTCCAACCCCAGTCTGTAGGGTCTAGCTGATAACCAAGCCACACTTGAACTTGGTAATATACTCGAAAAAGATGTTGGTGAGCAGCAACTGAGGTTGGAGGAAGACAAGCTAATTGAACTTGTTTTTTATTTTTAGTATTTTTAACGAAACATGCATATCGATGCTTATCTAAACAGGTAGTTTTTTTAGGAGCTCCGTACATAGAAAGAAGAAAGCGGATGCCGTTGGTAATAACTTCTTGTTGAGTTGAATTACTCTTTTTAAAAACTTCAGCACATTGAATTAAATCTTGTTTTTCAAACATTTTGAAAACTGCTGTTTTACCCCTCCTGTAAAATGCAGATGTCGTATCACAGCCAGTTATTGCGTGTAAAAATAATACATGATCTTTACACTTTACTAAACTAAATAAACTTTTTGATGAAAAAAAAACAGCAGTTTTCAAAATGTTTGAAAAACAAGATTTAATTCAATGTGCTGAAGTTTTTAAAAAGAGTAATTCAACTCAACAAGAAGTTATTACCAACGGCATCCGCTTTCTTCTTTCTATGTACGGAGCTCCTAAAAAAACTACCTGTTTAGATAAGCATCGATATGCATGTTTCGTTAAAAATACTAAAAATAAAAAACAAGTTCAATTAGCTTGTCTTCCTCCAACCTCAGTTGCTGCTCACCAACATCTTTTTCGAGTATATTACCAAGTTCAAGTGTGGCTTGGTTATCAGCTAGACCCTACAGACTGGGGTTGGAAGTTGGTCAACAATATATTAGAGCCAGTTCAAACTTTACTTCCACCTGCGCCGGAAAAACTGCTGAACACTATTTTTTGCAACTGCAAAAAGGGATGCAGTGCTAAATGTGGTTGCAAAAAAGTCGGACTGTCTTGTTCTTTGGCATGCACAAATTGTCAAGGCCGGTCGTGCTCTAATATTGAATCACAAACAATGGAGGATTCGTTTGACTCCGACGAAGTATCATGCGATACATCGCTATTGACGCAATTTACTTGCATCCAAAATGAAGATGAAGAAGAAGCAGGAGAAGAAGAACAAGAAGAAGATCAAGAAGAAGAACAAGAATTTGAAACTTACGAATAAGACGAATAAACTTCAACACTTTTTTTTCATTTACATCGCTTTTATCTTTCCCAATCTTTGAAAATTTCCGTTATTTTGCAATAGTTTTACATTAAACAGGATCACAACTGACCCGTGGAGTAGGCTTACTGGGGAAACCACGTTAAAAAAAACGCGCTAAGTACACTACCTCATAGGTGGCGTGGAAACGTGTGCATATTATGACGATAACAACTTTTATAACTTTTTGAATCTTTATATCTCAGAAACGGTGGCTCGTAAGAAAAAAAGTATTGATACATTTTTATAGATAATTTTATGATCTACAAGTTTTGTCTGAGGTACTTTTATGATAAAACTTACCGTTTTGCTGAAAATCGCGAAAAACTCATTTTTTTGACCTTTGATCTTGAATAATTTTTTTTCCTTACAGGGGAATCTTGGGGAACTTCTAGGCATTGTTTATAATTATGTTTTGAACAACTTCACAGAAATTCAGCTTGTTGGGACTTTATGTAACTTCGAATGTCTAAATTGACCGGACTATAACCAAATGTTTCTGGTTCGTTAAATTAACACCACGGGTTACATTATCTTGGTTTGGCATTGGTTTTTGTTGCCATAATTAAAAAGACTCGACTGGGTTCGATTGTCAGATCGGCCAAAGTGTTATTGGGTTTTTCATCAGGAATTTTTCAGTAGCAGCCACGGAGGGTTTTTTTTAATTAAAAGGATATTTGTGACCGGTTAATGGCAATAGGCTTACCCCCTATTACATAGCACTCAACATAACTGGAGAAATGTATGTGTACTTTAAGGTACAACTCTGCCGAACCCAGTATTACAGGCGTGTTGTAATGTTATGTTATTAAAAACACCAAATCAGAAAAATTTGTCATGAAGAAATGAAGGACACTCGATCAGGCTAGCATTACACTTGAAATCACTTCAAGTGCAATAATAACTCTTTATGCCACAACTTTAAAATACATATTGCTAAATCAACTTGTCTATTCTTACAGGGGTTTCACATACTACCAAGTATCGAACTTAGACAATCGGATATCAAACGCCGATCAGCTGTTGACGACAGACATCGAGAAGTTCTGTGACACCGTCGTGGACCTATACAGTAATATTAGCAAACCTATGCTCGATATCAGCATGTACCTGTACAGACTTACTGTCAATCTGGGGGCTTCGGTAAGTTTCTTTTTTGTTTATTTTTGTGGCTAGAATTTTAATTTAATTTAAGAGAATAGAATATTATTACTTTATCCCGCCCAACGAGACTATTTTTAATTTTCTGAATATTGTTTATTTATTTATTTATTTTACTATTTATGTACACACAGTAGACAACACAGGAAAAATATCATAATATAACATATGAGTACAAAGGTACTGCTTATTTCTCAAGAAATTTCTGCCAGCAGACCTGTAAAAGGAGAAATGAAAAAAAAAATGTAGACTATAGTGTGTGAGAAGCGGAAAAGAATTCGGTGTTTATGTCTAAACTAACTTAACCTATATAATAATAAATACACATATTGTCAAAAATTATATTTTATTTTTCTTAAATGTTTGTAAAAGTGGTAATTAATTAGGTACCTAAACTAAGAGTACTTTATTAATTTAATTTATATTATACATTAAGTTTGCATGCTGAATTTAATAAGCGAAATATGTGAAACCTTTTTATTTGTAAGACCACAATCGTATTATATTTAATGCAAATAAAGAGCCTTAAATCTTGGGGATATAGGATCGTAGCAGGTGGCGTTTAGTTCCTGCCTACCGCCATTACATAAAGGCGTGAATATATGCATGTATCTTATATCATAAAATACGCAAATATCTCTATGTTCAGATACGGGTTTAAACTTAATAATACGTTTGTAAATACTTTACTATCGACATTTTTAACACCCGAAACAGGTATTCCATTTCTTGAATTCTTAATATAGAAGCCTTTTTATTATCAAGGCAGAGTTCAAATGCTTTCGAACTTTAAATTGAACTGTTTTATCAGTTCAAATACCATTATGCTAATAATAAATTACTACCAAGATACATACTAATTGTCTAGCTTTAAGCTCACTGGCCATATTATTTGTATAAATATCTGGCTAAAATTTAACTAACTGTAATTATTATATACATCCATGTGTACACTGCATATATCATTTCATTACCTGAAAATAAACATATTTATTGTTAAAACTTGCCAACCTTTGCATAGTAATTATAAATGTATAGTGCTAAGTTTTCCCCACAAATGATGGGACTGAATGGGGCACTAACTTGTATTGTGCCCGGTTGTTTGCCTCGCCAAATTGTTTGGGTCAATTTAAATTGTCACCGACACGCTAAGAAGATGAAGATAGTATGAAGTAGCCTCGTTGGTCTAGGGTTCCCGCGAATGCTGCGCACGAGGTCCTCAGTTTGATTTCTGGTGGACATATCAGAAAATAGTGTTTCCGCGAACAATATTTTCGGATATTTCCTTCAGGAATTTCTCAACAGTAACTACGCAATCAGGATTTGTCCGGTGGACAACTGGGAAATGGAGAAAACTGGTGGAGGCCTACACCGCAGAGCCGATTTCGATATTACACTTACACATATGTAAATTAATTATTATATACAAATGAATATCTTGTAATGAAAAGTATATAATGTCATTAAATGGATGTAATTAAATGAATTAATGTTATGGAATCAATGTACTGTTAATCATGTAATGTTTGTAATGTAATGCTAATAATGTAATGAAATGAACGAATGTTAATGTTGATAATGTAACAATATGAATGTAGGTACGTTAATGTTGGCAATGTAAAGTTAATATGATTTGCTACATTGATGAATCAGGTTTATTGGTTCCATGTATTTACGGTAGAATTAAGGCCTTTTTTATATTTAATTTTATTTATTTAATGGTAATAGGCTCACCTCCTTTTTACATGGAACTTAAACATAACTGACGAAATGTGGGTGTTCTATTAGACATACCTCTGCCTAACCTGTCGAGCATTACAGGTGTGATGATGTTATATACGACCAAGTATTTATTTATTTTAGGAAAGCCTACAGTGTAATAACTATAATTTTGACAATAATAAATATCTAAATTGCTAATAACAAGCTTCCACAGATTACTACAAAAACATATACTTCCTCATAGTTACTTCCAAAATTACGATATAAAACTATCAACTTTCAACACGACCACAAAAAAAACAAAAAACAAACTTGATACTGCAGCACAGAATACTTATACATATATAGTACTGACTGTAGTACAATTTTTTTTTTTGTAAACTTTATCAAAAGATTTTTTTTATAATGTATGTTTAAATCTACAGACCCCTGGTATAATGATGGTATATCTACTTTTATCTGGAGTACTGCTGACATACCTGAGAAGACCAACGGGTAACTTATTTATATTTTTTTTAATGTGTGTTAGACTAGATGCATAAGCATAGACGAAGCAAATGGGGTTGGGATCAATGCCAAACATTTAAAAAATAAGTTCGAAATTGTCTTTGCCATATTTTTTTTTCTTAACATGTCCTATGATTTTATGAGTTTATTCAAAAAATTATGCTACTGTTGATTCCATTTTGATCTAGTAATCGCAAGGGCTACAGCCGAGAATGAGGTCTGGGGTTCGATTCCCAAGTCGGGCAAGCTGTTACTGGATTTCCTTCAGACATTTCTCAGTAGCATCCAGGAGTTGCGACTTGTGCCCGGTTGATGGCAACACCTCTACCTAACCCTTCAGGTATTACAGGCGTGATGTATAATTTATATTTACATCATAACATTTGTGTTAACAGCTAAGATGACAGTACACGAACAGAAACTGGAAGGTGAATTCAGATACGTGAACTCCAGGCTGATCACGTATTCAGAAGAAATTGCTTTCTATCAGGTCAGTTACTACTACCAAACTATTATGTTTTGTATATTGGGACCCACTTGCACCACAAATAACGAAATACTTTTTAGCTCTAAACATCTATATCTTGTGTATGATATAAAAGGCAAAACTGACTGACTGAGGATCAACGCACAGGCCAATCCCTTAAAGCTAGAGAATTAAATTAAAATTTCGCACACGTATTCCTCTTATGACGTATTATGGAACTCCGAACGGATCCACTAAGGAAGGATTTTTCAAAATTCAAATGTGATGAATGTTTGTATGGAAAATATCCGACGCATAACGAACGACGCGGACGAAGCCGCGGGCAAACGCTAGTTTAAAATATAATTCTGTTTCACTCAATCGTTTGAAATTGTTTAGCGCTAAACTCATTATTTCTGGCGCTAGTGGGTAACCTAAAACAAAAGGTGACCAGTTGGTTTGCAATGCAACAAAGCAACAAACGTATAAACGTTTGTTGCATTGCAAACTGCGTGTGTAGATGTATATCTGTCCAGAAGAAAAAAACTGTTACACTTGCAAGACCCAATAGTGCACGTGATTATTGTTACTAGCATTTTCTAATCACGCGCTTGAACTTCTAAGGTTAATTACACAACAGTTGTGACTAAATATTTGATAAAACTGTTTATAATGCGGCAGATGATCAATAGGGATGTTTCCTGACAAAAAATATGATTATGTTTAGTGCGTCAGTTAGATAATCGAAAAATATTGAATGCGTGTTTTTTGTTTTGTCAAAATTGATGAAGATAAAACGCGTCAAATATCATGAGTCGGGGTTTTTGACGTCACTTTCCGGGGAAAAAAATCAGAAATGTGACGTCACTCGAGTTTTCGAAGCACTGTATCTTCTTCATTTTTTATTTACGTGAACGAAAGAAAAAAAAATGTGTCCAATATTTTTTAGAAATCTATCTGATGGACTAATTAGTTATTTTTTGTCATTTACCCTATTCATCACCTGTGGTGCAAAAAGTATTCAAACTACATAATGGGTTTAAAAGGGGTACGTGAAGGCTGGTTCTGGGTGGTACCTGAATGGATACGGGAGATGCCTTTGTCTATCAGTGGCAAATAAAGGCTAATAAAAATAAAATCAAAAAGGGGATCTAAAATCGCCATCTTATTAACTTGTCGTTACACTTAGTACAGGGATATACAGGGTGGAACACCGACGATAAAAGGGCTTTTTTTTTAACAACCACCAAAAGTTTATATGTGGGGGGGGGGGCGTCCAGAATGATGAATACGTGAATACGCGGTAACCGCCTGCACACGGCCACTACTACTTTTTCGCGCCATTGCTAATAGCGCGAAAAAGTAGTTGTGGCCAGGGCTGGGCACCTAATTTAATATACCGCAGGATGGTACATCATCATCAGCCTATTATGTTCCCACTGCAGCGACTCAGACCTCCTCTCTAGGAGAGGGATGGGCTGTAATCCACCACGCGTGCCCAGTTCGGGTTGCATTTTGACATGACGGTTTCCTCACGATGTTTTCCTTCATCGTTTTGATAGCAGTGGTGATATAATAAATTACACAAAGTAATGCGCCTGTCTGGGTACGAACCCATAACTCATTGTTCGTAAGTCGGGGCTGCCACCACTGAGCCACCACCACCACTGCTCTTTGTTGGTAAATACTGAAAATCCTACAAAAGGTTACTGGATATTTTTTGGTGTACTGTGACTATAAAACTGTGTTATTTGGTTTCCAGGGCAACCACCGGGAGCAACTGACGCTGCTGGCCAGCTTCTACAAGCTGACGAGACATCTGCGTAACTTCCTTAACTTCAGGGTTGGCATGGGCTTCATTGACAACATTATTGCTAAATGTAAGTCATTCATAAACATTCTACTGGACAAAAGCCGATACAAACAAAATCAGCCTATAATGTTCCCACTGCTAGGACTCCAGGCCTCCTGTCTATTAGAGGGATTGGGCTATAATCCACCACGCGGGCCTAGCGCGGGTTGGTAGATGTTACACATCTTAAGCCGGATCCCCACTTGAGCAGCCGCGGGGCGAGCTGCCTCAATCTGAGCATGCCGCGCGCCGCGGAAACTTTATGCATCTCCACTTGAGCCACATTAATCAGCAACTCTGCAGCGTGCCTCAAGCCGAGCAACGAATTTATCTAGTTTCTTACTTCTTATCTTCTTTTTCACTTCCGTTACAGATATTCCTATTTTCTTACTTATAATTTTCCAGGAATCTTCCTTAAAGGCCTTATTATAATGATGTGGTGACGTCGGATCCCATAGAAGCCTGTGGCTTTGATATTCTTTAATTAACTCAATGCATTTATTATTGTCCATTTTGCCGCGAAGTGAGCGTACAACGTCCGTCTCCACTGTTCGCGTGGCTCACACTGAGGCGCCTTTGAGCACCGACGTTTACCGACACAAAATGGCTCGTCACGAGGCCGCCTCGTTTGGCTCAAGACGCGGCACGCCTCGACCCGCGGCAGCGTCTCCACTGGAGCTGCCGCGAGTTGAGGCGGCCGCTCGCCCCGCGGCTGCTCAAGTGGGGATCCGGCTTTAGAATTGTTGATTCTAAGACATGCCGGTTTCCATTTTGTTTACTTAAAACTTCTAAATAATTAAGTCACCGCCTCTTCTAAATTCTTTCTCCACTTCCATGGCTTACGTGTACATAAAAATTAAACAACATTAAATATGCTATTGTTGCATTTTATGGTATCGACTTGTATTTGACTTGTATACCTTTTTGTCGACGTTTAACAAGTGTCCATGTAGGCCTATGTGAAATAAAATATTATTATTTTTGATGATTTGAATAAAATTTTTTTTTCTTTAGCCTACCCTGTCCCACTGCTGGGCAAAGGCCTCCCCCAATTCCTTCCAAGAGCTTTTCCTGTGCCGCCTCGAACATAAGTAATATAAGTATGTTTATTTATCTTACAGACATCGCCATCACAGTCGGTTTCTACGCTGTGTCAAGACCCTTCTTCGCATTAAACCACAACCTACTTACTGTAGGAACAGAAAATGACAGATTTAAGGTAAACATTATTGTAACTATTTTATTTCAAATATTGGTTCACCGATTCCCCTAGAATCGAAATTAGCAAGCTTAAAATCAATGCAGAATTGTTGATCCTAGGATCCGAGATCTGCTCAATATTATAAATAGTTAAATTCATTTCATTTACTTCTTACTTACTATTATAAATGTGAAAGTTTGTGAGAATGGATGGATGATTGTTACTCTTTCACGCAAATCTTAACGGATTTGGATGAAATTTGGGACAGACATAGTTTGAAAAAACAACGGGTCCGGGAGTGCCGACAGAAGTGAAAACGTGAACATTAACTTTGTGTACTTTTGAATATTTAGGAATGGTTAGGGAATAATTTTGCACAAATTGCTTTATTTATCAGCATAAAAGCACTATCATTTTTGTGGTTAAATACAATATTAATTTATTGCGCTATCGTACACAAACATGACAATTTATTTTTTGACATTTGACACACACGCGACATCCTGACGCGCATTTACCCATCCCAAAAAAGTGCACAACGCCGAAGTTTTCACTTCAAAAAGTACCCAATACACATACAACATAGGGAAGCTGCGGACATAAGCTAGTAAATTATATTTATTGATCAGTATAAGACAATAATTTGAATCGCGCCATCGTTCCTGAAATAATCACAAGCGCAGCCAATAATAGAAGTTGTCACTGTGTGAACATTTCAACAATTGCAACATAATATAATACATATTATTACCCTATTATGATTCTGCTAAACCGGCCCTTTTAGGCTCCCAGAGCTTGCCAAATAAAATAGCTCCTAATCATATACAGGGTGGTGCCGACAATACGACAATAAATGAAACTACTGGTAGTTCTAGTTCATTGGAACATTTTTAAATTAGGGGGTAATTACGGAGATATTGGGGGTCAAAGTTCCAAATTTTTCACAGCTGTTTTTATAAATACTAGTTTTTCAGGTTATAACCCGTTTACTACTCAAAGCATCCACTAGCACAATGTTTTAACAGTGTCACATTGAGTTTTACCGTAAAATGGTGTTTTGACCCAAAAAAAAAAATCGTTTCCCAGCAAAAAAATTTGCGTAGGGGTACTTAGTTTGATGTACAGAATGCTTGGTTGACGGCTGTATGATGGGTTGATTTACACCCTGTATATATGATTAGGAGCTAATTAGTATATTTTTACCATTTTTGTACAATAGTTTGGTTTTTTTTCTTCAATTTTTTTTTTTTTTCTGTTACAGCACTACTACACATACGGGCGCATGTTAGTGAAGATGGCGGAAGGTATAGGTCGGCTGGTGCTGTCAGGTCGCGAGCTCAGCAAGCTGGCAGGTCTGACGTCACGAGTGACGCAGCTGCGCACTGTACTGGATGATATCAACAAGGGCAACTATACCAGAACCATGGTTGAGAGGAACACGCAGAATGGAGGAGGAGGTGAGTCATTTTGTACAGTCAATTATTATTATATTCGGTATTTGGTGACTTTCCGGGTCCGTCAAAGTGTTTTTGAGTTTTTCCATCAGGAATTTCTCAGAAGTAGCGGCTTCAGGATATTTAGCCGGTTTACCGTAATAGGCTCGCCCTCTATTACATAGGACTTATACATAACTGGTGAAATATGGGTTGAAATGAAAATTAGGTTTATCTACATTAAATACAAAGTTTGGTCCGTTGAGGAGTTCTCTCGTGAGGAGGTGATCTTGGCTGCAGAATCATGTCTGTCATAAAAATGTATTGTCAACAAAACCAAAGGTTTCAATCGGATGCGGGGAACTGGTTTGAAATTCAACTACTAGATTTGATCAATACATACTCACTAACTAAAAAAAAAACTGGTACTGGTTCAGTTGCAAGATTTAACCAATACATATTAACAAATAAGCTAACAGGGCAAGTAAAATAAAAGCTTGTAAATAAAACCACTTGTTTCCCTCCACAGCGGAGCTACCAGCCCTCCTAGCGCCAGGCGCAGGCCGCATCATCTACCAGGACAAGATCATCCGGTTCGACAAGGTGCCGCTCGTGACACCCAACGGAGATGTGCTCATCAAGGAACTTACCTTCGAAGTGCGGTTAGTATTACTTAGTGAAAATTATGGTTTTTCTTACTTTTACGCTATTCTTTTCTGATTTAAATTGGTTCTCTGTGACTTCGTTGAGCTTCATTGTCTCGGCGCTTTTGTGGTGGTGACCACTGATGATTCTGGCTTTCAGGAGTAACAGTGGTTTGGGAATAGTGTGACGGGCTTGCCCAAAAAAATAAGTATTACTCATTGACTTATATATTACTGCGTAAGGACTGGGCGGACCGCATGTTAAAATGACGCCTCGAACTTGGTCCCAACACGGTCTTTCCTAAGCCGAAGTGAACTAGTCCACGATCGGCTCTCTTCGGGTGCGGTCGTAAATTTTATGTTCTTTATACCTTTATTTATGTTCTTATTTATAGCTTTATTTATGTTCTTTATACCTCGAAAATACCACGCCGCTTATACAAGGTTACGTTAACGAGCAGACTACACCGATTCTCTGTATGGCGAACGCGTCGATCAAATGTTCGGACGACCGTATCTTTAGTATTTATATCAATGGTATTACTTCAAATTAAGAAAAGAAAGAAAAATACCAAAATTTGCCTCGAAGAACCAGCATAGTGCATAAAGTAAGACTGATCAGACATCTTCTGGGCACGCTCGTTCCTATATCTCATCCATCGCTTTACATCAGGCGTGACCGAGGTCAGGAGCAGGCTCCTTTTAGAAAAAAAAAAAAACCTTTGACAATTTATTCTGCCTGAAATATTTTATTAAATTAAAAAAAAGGTATAATAAAAGGCGTAAAAATAGTCATGCGTGTACCAAAAAATATTCAATGTATAATATTTTTTTGCTTGCTTGCTTGCTTGCAGGCATATTCAACTCTCTGCTATAACTGCGTCATGAATGGTGAATGTCGCAATATCTTTGAATTTTAATAATAATATTATTTATTATGATATTATTTTACTTATTTGTGAGAAACTTACGGAGTAAATGACGCCGTGATGTCTAATACGGACGAATGGAAGAAGAAAGCGTGTTACGCCGACCCCAAATAGAATGGGTCAAGGGCAGGACGATGATGATGATGATGATGAGAAACTGACAATAAGTAAAAAAACGAGGTTTTACTGCCCTATCTGTATTAATCTATACATATTTCCTTCTAGCTCCGGTATAAACGTGCTAGTATGTGGCCCCAACGGCTGCGGCAAGTCATCCATGTTCCGGCAACTCGGTGAGCTGTGGCCCATCTTCGGAGGCACCCTCACCAAGCCACCTAAAGGGAAACTCTTCTATGTGCCTCAAAGACCTTACATGACACTGGGAACTTTGAGAGATCAGGTTTGTACTTTAGATTTATATTTGGCAATAACTATTCTCAAGAAAAGATACAACAATAATGCTTATTCAATGATGTAATAAACTGGACCATTGACTTAGTTACTCACCCTCCTTTGCGTCGCGCAGTTGGGTGAAAAAAGATACATTACTTTTTGGAGAGGTCCGTCACTTTTCAGTAATAAGGTTGAAAAGTGGTCGACCGTCAGTGAACTAAGTGGTACAATGCATTACAGTAATAGGCTACTATACTCTCGTTAATTTAACAAAAAATCAAAATGAAAGTATTGTATTCCACATAGGGCTACATAGCCACTTATAAAACGTCAAGAAAAGGCTCACGGTACGGGTTGGTCGGTTCCTATGAAGAAGAATCGTCAAGAAAGTCCATGGTAACTCGCAATAACCCTATTTTTTGTTTTAGATAATCTACCCTCAAACTCGTGACGAGATGAACAGGCGCGGTCGTAAAGACGACCAACTGCATCACTTCCTCGAGATAGTGCAGCTGTCGTACCTCACCAACCGCGACGGAGCATTGGACGCAGTGGAAGACTGGATGGACGTACTGTCCGGCGGAGAGAAGCAGAGGATAGCTGTAAGTTATCATAGTTATAGCGAGATTGTACAACTGGCGTACCTCACCAACCGAGGGGGGGAGGATAACCGTTGACTTTTTACTATACAGGGTGTAAATCTACCCATCACACACCCGTCAACCAAGCATTCTGTACATCAAACTAAGTACCCCTATGCAAAAATATTTGCTGGGAAACGACTTTTTTTTTGGGGTCAAAAATCACATTATACGGTAAAACTCAATGTAGCACTGTTAAAACATTGTGCTAGTGGATGCTTTAAATATAAAAGAGGTCATGGAGGTAATTTACAAAAAACAGCTGTGAAAGATTTGGAACTTTGACCCCCAATATCTCTGTAACTAGGAGGTTCCCAGGTATGGTCTAGAACAAAAAAAATGATCGCAGTGGTGGGGGGACAAGTGCCGTTCGTTTGCGTTAAGGGTACTTTTACACTCTATATACGAGAGTGAGACTATAAAAGCATGCATGAAACGTCCTATACATGCGGTACATGCTTATCATGTTTTTTTTATTTATGCTTGAATTGTTATTAGATGATCTGCTTAGGTTTTTTTCAACTAAGTAAGGGTTGATTTTCAGTCAAACCAGATGAAGCTGACTTTCCAACCTTCATCTAGCTATAAGATGACATAATAATAATTTCATTGTTATAAACAGATGGCGCGCCTGTTCTACCACGAACCTCAGTTCGCGATCCTGGATGAGTGTACGAGCGCTGTGTCCGTTGACGTTGAAGGACAGATGTACCAGTACTGCAGAGAGGTAAATTAATATTATTTCATTTATTAATTTATTTAAACAATATCATTGCCTCGTCCCACTTTTCGCGATCTAGCAGCTATAAGGCCACAAGAATATATATTATTTTTGCAAAATAAAACACGTATAGGTTAGTTAATCCGCAAGCCGAAACTCCAAGTAGTCGCTATGAAGATACAACATTATCTTCGTCTAAAACCTTTATCAGTGTCCCCATTATTTGAGTAAAGAATACGGCAAGGCACTAGGGCTAGGGCAAGCAGACTATTCATAAATATGAAGAGTAACCGGTTACGCGTTCACGGTGAGATGACACCGCCAGACCACTTTTGAAAACTTTAAAAATATTGACTGTTCCCGCTATGGTGATATTGCAGGCGGCAGTATATGTTAGACAAAATTTGAGTGACTACAATAAACGTGGAAAAAGGCATATCTACTGTACTCGTGGTCGAGACAAATTAGCAGGATTCCCACACTCGCTAACTAAGTCTGGAAAGCTAATTCATGTTATGGGTCCAGCGGTATATAACCGGCTACCAGATAAAATTTTAAGTGCGACATCTGAAAATGCTTTCAAAGCTAAACTGAAAGACTGGCTAACCGACCAGGCATTATAATATGACCTAAAAGAATGGTTTTAGATACTTACTTCATGAAGTTAAATGTTACTGTCTTATTTCTATTTTCATATTATTTATTTTTATATTCTGAACTATTATTATGACCTGGGTAATTTTATTATTATTATTTTTCTTTAATGTATGATTATTTTGTGTACGCTTGTTGAAATGGATAATGATTTGTGTTCTTATTTTTTATTCAAAATTATTGTTCGTATTTTTTTATAATTATTATATAATATCTAAATAAAAAATTAAATAAAATAAAAAATAAGGGCAAGCCAAGCCTTTACGCTTATATGAAAGTACCTCAACTATGATAACCCTCTTTCTAGCCCTATAATTTATATTTTTGCACAAACATTTAAAAAAAAATCTATAATCAACAACCGTTTCCCAACAGGTCGGTATATCCCTATTCACGGTGTCTCACCGCAAGTCCCTATGGAAGCATCACGACCACTACCTACAGATGGACGGCAGAGGTGGCTTCGTCTTCGAGGAGATCGACAACGAAACGCAGGAGTTCGGATCGTGATCAATTGTTAACTTAAATCTTAGTACAGCTAGCGTCTAACGCCTTGGGAGAGCTAATACATGCAAAGTTAAACTATTTAATTCACTCAGGCATATTTACAGAGAAATACAATTATTTGTAGATCCCTATTCGCAAAGGTAGTCGCTATTATTTATAATACAGAATGTTGAGAAGGAAACAAGATCATATTTTACAGGTTGCGTTTAAAAATGGTAAAAGCGGTCATTGGCCCATCGGCATTTATATCCGTTCTTTAAGCAAAAACGGATATCAAGTATTTTAGCTTCCTGAATTTATTACGAGTACATATGGGTATGAAGAACAGGGTGTTAAGTTATTCACCTCACATAGAACAGGGAGGATCCTCCGACCAGACGGTTAACTGGTGTGCTACTGCCCGACAGTTCTTCATGACACCCATTATATTTGGGGTCGGCGCAACACGTTTTTTTCATTCTTTCTTGTCACTCGTCATGGTATCATTTACTTCTTTCTCTTACCTATCATTCCAACTGCCCGACAGTTGTTGTCGGGTTAAGTCGCAGATTTAATGGCGCGATTCAGTAATTAATATGTTTCAAAGATGGCGCTGTAGTACTTTTTGTACTATGTTGCTGTAGTACTTTTTGTACTATGTTGCTGTAGTACTTGTTTCAATGCCGCTACACTATTATGTTCGTCTATATTTTTTACCAACGCAAAAACAAAAAATTATGTAGTGTTGTAGTTGGCTGAATTTTTAGAAAAAAGTCAATGACCGCTATTGCCATGCTAAAATATATTTTTTACTGAGTGTCTGTTGGTACCTCATGCATGATAATACAATAATAATACCTCTTTCATGACGTTGTAAAATTCTTGACAAAACTACGCTTTGCGTGCATTAAACCTCACAAATAATTTTACGAAAGTAAGATTACGTGTTTCATCAGTAGTAAAAATTATAATTAATGTAAGAAAACTATATTCTGAATAACAAGATTTTATAATCTATATTTAAACTATTTGGCTCAAAATTTATCGTGTGTATATGACAAAGTATTCTAATGGTCCTCTCTGTGCAACCAAATTAAGAGTAGGAATTTGTTTGTTATATTTTCTCTGAGTGCCGAATTACATCTACCATCTCTCACTTTTAACAGTGGTGAATTGTGCTTGGTGACTTATGCATAAATACATAAATACTATTATGATGATAGTCTAAATAAATAATACGACTGACGACTCTTATTCTTATAATGATTGCATAGTGTGTAAATAATGAATTTACTGAAAAAAAAAAAGTACTGGAATACTTTTTTCCTCTCAAATAATAAATATTCCAATGTCGGTAATAATCTGATAATTCGCAATATTTTTTTAAACCATATAATGTACGTAATTTAATTTATTGTGTAACAAATAAAATATCAATTTATTTTTATTATATTTGTTAAGAGTTGTGGCTCGATGTTATTGTCTTTAAATTGTATACTCTTTTGTGGCTTAATTATATTACCATGTAAAACATCTAATGTTTTTATTCATATACAACAATATAATATAATACTAAAATACGTATCTAAATTAGCATAATTTTAGCGCCAGACCAATTTTAATGTTTTACTCCACTTTTATTATTAGCCATAAATGACAATCTTTTTAAGAAAACTTTAGTATGAAATGAGGGTATAGTCGAATATTAAAAAAGAAGCTTGAAAACGTGGAGTAACCTCTTTCCTTTTATCCTACAAGTTCGCATTGGTAGATAACTAGTTGAATTGCTCGTGCACATTTAGCAAGTCAATATTTTAATGTAATAAAATTATAATTTCTAGACATAGCAATACTAGTTACCATTCTAGGGAATGTTATAAAATATTATTTTTAATAATGCAATTCTATAATTATAGAAATATATACTAGTGTTATTTATTAACAAAATGTTTTATGATAGTTTACAAAATAATGACATGATAAAGTTGTAAACAAAAGATCATAAAATTATCTTTACACTATATTCGTAGTTATTTTTTCACGATCAACCTGTTTTATAAGATTTTAGGGAATAAATGTAAGCTATAATCGTAGTAAATCTATTATAAATAAATTAAATGTGAAATGGCCAGACTTGTAAAATGTTGAGTTGTCTTTTATGTCGACGCCCATTGCCCTAGTAAGGCCAATAGCATACTTGCGTTTTACAGGCGTACGCAGCTTTTTACGCAGTCTTTGGAATCGTACAAGAAATGAACAGCAATGATTGTAGCAACTAAACGCAGCACTCACGCACTAGACGCACCCGCAAAGCGCTAGTGTAATAAAGGCCTTACTGATCACATACTTAGAACAAAAGCTGCAATGAAATGGCCTTGATACCAACTACAGTTATTTGTCTTCTATCAACACATAATCGACGACTATTGCATAAAATTAACAAGGCCGTCTCATTGCGCTTTCGTTCTGAGACATGAGGCCATGGCCCATTCTTTGTGTAATTTAAATTTCTGTGAAAATGTTGTTTGATGTGACATTGCTGTGATAGATGTTAAGTTTTGTTGTTCTTATCGTGTTGGTGGGTGCTGGGTCAATAAAGAGGGTTAAGGAATATACGCACTTAGTTTTATTATTTGTTGACAGTTTACTTCTATTCCCTCAGAGAGGTGTTTAATCAAGAATTACTGAAATTATCATCTAGTTCTTGTTCACGACTAGAATTAGGTTGTCCTTATGGTAAGTTATCCTCGCTATGATTTAGATGGCGGCCGCCGACTGTTTTCACAATCTTGAAAAAAACTAAAAAGTTCAGGTCAAGGTTGGTAGGTATCACGGACCTGTAGGCGGTGAGTAATGGAATTGCTCACCGTCCGTCCGTCCTATGACGATGACAGGCCGTTTCGACGGCGCGTTCGTGTTCCACGCGTGCCTCAAAGAGATGTAACTAGCAACATTGCAGGGGCCCGCAAGGGTCGGGGCTGCGGGTTGTTCGAAAGAGATACCGCGACCCCGGACACAAAGGGCTAAGAAGGAACATGGGTGATTTTTAGTCAGTAGAAGTCTGACACTTCCTTCCGCTCCGCCTGGAGGAGTCATCAGATTTCACACCGTCCAAAAATGTCATAGGTATCAAAATCCAGAAATGGTCAGTTCAGTTCAATTCTACGTAAGAATATTCAAATTAGGTTGATAGGACGCCAATTTAAGTTTACCGCTAAATTAATCAGCATGAGCAAGCGTTACATGACGTCATGTGACGTCTACCTTTTTTACGTTCGTATTATTTAGTGACGAGCACAGTGCGTCATCACTTTGCATCCTGATAACATTAACACTCTTTAATAAATAGGGATTACACTTTGCTTATAGGAATATGTTGCTTACCTATCTTAAGGCAATTCCCGTATCAGTTAAAGTAACATTTTATAGTGCAAAATTACTATTCTTTGTATGAACAAAGACGTGAAACAAAACGCATAATAGTAAGCGCTTCGCATCAGCTGTTGTAAAAAAAAATTAACGGGATATCGCGAATGAAAACTGGTCACAC
The DNA here is from genome assembly GCA_949774965.1 of Diarsia brunnea. Classification (NCBI taxonomy): domain Eukaryota; kingdom Metazoa; phylum Arthropoda; class Insecta; order Lepidoptera; family Noctuidae; genus Diarsia; species Diarsia brunnea. The sequence goes on from OX459001.1 coordinate 17,550,040, forward strand.
CGACGGCCACATCAAAAAACTGGGGGTCTGGCGTGACCCTGTTATTTCTATCCTGCAATAAAATAGCTGTGTAATTTAGGATAGTTCGTGTGTGCTTCGAACAGTGTTTTATAGCAAATTCTAGTGTAATTTATGAAGAAATTATGGAACGCGCGACGGGAACAGAGGTATACGGGTGTGGCTCGCCCCAAACCTCGGACATAACGCTGAATATACAAACTACTACGGGTGGTAATTTCTCCATCAGTTTGAACCCTAAACATACAGTGGAGCACCTCAAAAAGTTGGTTTCGAAGAAACTTAAGGTGTCTAAAGATAGAATATGCTTGCTGCATCGCGAAAGGTGAGCGTTTTATGTCGAGACGCCAAGCTTCTATTGTCAAACATATCACGGAAATATGTCGATACGATGACGCATCAGTGTTATTTGACTCGCGTATTGAAGTTGAGTTTTGTGTTCGCAGACAACTGAGGGATGGCACGCTGGAAGAGAACGGTCTTCTGGAGGGATCGCGGGTGATCCTCCTGCCGAGCGTGGAGACTGGCTTGCTGGTGAGTAGTGCGTCACGCCGTGCTGTGTCGAAACCCCCCAAGTACCTCCTGATAATCACGTGTTTCACAACTCTGACAAACTAATCAATACACATTTATCTCTAATACCATTGTTGTCTATTGACTAATTAATTCTTCCATTAATTTTATCATTCTGTCCTTTGCAGAGCCATAGACCCGAAAATTCTGTGATGCAAGCATTAGAATCCTTAAATGACACTCAGGTTAATGACTTTTTGAGTGGTAAATCTCCACTGAATTTAACAATGAGGTTAGGTGACCATATGATGCTGATTCAGCTCCAGCTATCCACCCTAAACTCTAGTTCCAGTAGCTGCAGGTCATTGAGAACATCCACACCAACTAAAAGCTCTTCAACATCAGTACGGACTACTAAATGTGACGCCAGGGAATCACCCAGCCCTCAGACAGCAACTCCGCCTACCTGTACACCCGTACCCATGGACCACTCCTATATAAGCAGTGAAACTCCCAAAACTGAACCAGCTGCACCACACGGTCTACAAAAGCAAGACTTTGAAATGTTACAGAACTGTTTTGACTTGTATCGTTCAATGGCTGAAGAAAAATATGCCGAGAAAGAAACTTGTGATGACAAAGAAGAGACAATGGACACAACTAATTGTACAGTGTCAGATCTCTCAGATGGATCCACAGAAAATGAGCAGTCCCCTATAAAATCTCTGTCCAATCTAGTGTCTAGTCCGATAGATGATGCTTCTGCTGAAGAAATAGAGAAGAGAGAGAAAGCGGCTCTTCTTACCAGTGCAAGGAACAACTTAAAAGAATTTTTAGCACAAAGTGATATACCTGAGGGTGTGGTCATAATACCTGAAAGAGATCTCAGCTGTGACAAGCAGTGTCCCTCTACCTCCTCCCACACAGACAGCTCACTCAGCGATGACAGTGACAACTTCACTGACCAAAGCTCATTCCTTGCTGAGAGCACTATCGATGAATACCCCATGGAAAACCTCTTCAACAGTGCAGTTGACAAAGGATTATTTGAAGACCAAGATGAATCTATGATGGATAGGGAAATATCAAATTTGGCTACAACTAGTCATGGCAGTCAGGAAGCTAACTCAGGCACACTACCTTCTTTCCAAAGTATAAATGAACCTTTGAAAAATAAAAGATTCCAATATTTACTGCATAAGACATCTAAATTTAAACATCCCATAGGTCAGAATAAGCAGAAGGCTTTCATGCAATCTGTTGTGAATAAGCATAAGAAAAGGATGCAGAGTCGACAAGACACCAATTTGTCACAGCCCTCCACCTCTAGGACTGAGCCTTATATAACTAATTCTAGAAAACTCATCCTGCAGCCCAGCAATGGTAATGGGCAGGCTGAGGACTCTGCCACTCCATCCACATCTAAACAGACTGTTATATTTAAAGCCCCAGATGCTCCAAAGAAACCTCAAAGAGCATCACCAATTCCTCCTGTGGACACCAAAGCTCTTATTGAAGCGTCAAAGAATTTGACACAAAAACTAAAGAAGTTGTCTAAAGAGGTTCTGACCAATAAGATTGAGTTGAGGGCGGCCGAGGAGACAACCTTGTGCAGGAAGATTGGTCCTGGAGCTGTGATAGAATCCATGAAGCATCATGGCAAAGGAATTTATTCTGGGACATTTTCAGGCACACTGAACCCTGCCCTACAAGACAGGTGAGAGTTTAACTCTTTTATTTATACTTTCTTTTGTAATTTCAAACAAAGAAGATATTCAGAAAGATAAAGTCTATAGAATGTGTGTCAGTATGTATTTGCACATGTGCTGACACATTTTTTTAATCAAAGATGGCAGCTATATTTAAAAGTAATTTAAAAGTAGAAATGTTTCAAAGTTTAAAGGAACTTTATTTGATGGATGTTTCATAAAGTAAACATAAAATTTCTCTTCATGGAGATTACAAATAAATTAGTAATGATAAAAAAAATATTAGTCGTGCAATGTGTACTTATGTGAAACTATGTGTTTACTGTTGTTGACTTATCTCTGTGTCCCATTACTTAGACTGTTATTAATGTTAATGTTTCAGATATGGCCGACCAAAGCGAGATATATCCACAATCATCCATATTTTGAATGATTTGTTATGCGCTTCGCCGCCAATGGCCATTGCACAGGTATGTTTATTTGCATAAAACTAGTTATTATTTAGGGTTACCGATAACAGACTGAAAGTAATAGAAAACCCATTGTTATTTCCTACTTATCTTTAACGAGTTTTTATCTTGTCTACACTAGTTATCACTAGTTACGCTTTCTACGCATTCTGAATAATAGTGTCTGATTGCAGAAGGAGGCGAGCCACTCGTGCTTGACGAGCACCGCGGAGTGCGAGTGCCAGGGCTGCAGCGCGCAGGCGTGCTCGTACGGGCTGTGCGACGGGCACGCGCCCTCCACGTCGGCCGCGCCCAGCAAGCGCTGCATCTGCGAACCTAAAGACTGCCAGTGCCGGCGCCTCGAGCCCAAGCCCTGCTCAGCGTGCGTCGGCAACGCCGCCGGAGAGATGTGCAAGAAATGTGATACCGCCAAGACTTTAGCTCTGGAGAACTCTAAAACTAAATGCAAACTGGAGCAACTAAGGCTTGTGATGCAGCAGAAGAAGCAGAGGCGTGAAGCCCGGAAACTTAAGACTTTGCCTTACACCAACTCACCCTCCAAGATGATATCGTCTCCCGAGCAAGGGGCCGGCGGCATGCAGGAGGAAATAGAAACACTTGCCTAACACTCAGTTACATACAACGCGTAAATTATTAACTCGCGCTTCTAGATTTGTAACGGTACTCCGCCATCTTGTCTTGCTTTTGTATGGAAATTACTAAATCTTTTAGTTGTCTCATTAAACAAATGATAATACAATGAAATTGATGCACGGAATGTATCCCAACTGCAGACATTGGCGACTCAATCTTTGTGTAGTCTGTGTTGACGTCGTGCATACGAAAAAGCTTTGTTAATGTGTGTTGACAATCAAGTGTTTTCAGATTTGTCTAACAAGTGTACATTTGAGGTGTGAACAATGATACAGAATGCCGATTTTGATAATAGTTGATTGTTTTACGGGTGCCTCTTGAAAGGGTTGCGAAATATACCATGTTTATACTCACAACTATGTCGTCATGAAGAATATATATTTAAGAAAATTTCATAAGTTAACAAAGCTTGAGTATGCGCGCTGACACGGGCGCAATTTAAAGGCATGAGGCGAGTGCGGATTATATTATTCTAAATTACCATTTTAACTAAGTTTGGATAATAGTATACCCAATAACTTTAAGTGCTATTATACGCATGTACAAATGATAAAGGTTTATTAGCAAAATCACTAGTTCGTAGCTAAAGTAACCAGTTTAGGACCACGACACACTTGCCTGGAGGGGCTTCAAAATTGATTTTTGTTGTTATATTTTAGATTATATTTTATTGGTTCGAAGTTTTAGACACTTGTGTACCTAGTTTAATTTTTTGAAAATCACTTTTAATTGATATTCGACATAACGGGGTTTATTAGTAACTAACGCATTTTATTAATTCATCCTCTAAGAAAATTTGATAAATTTAGGACAAGTGATCTTATATCCCACTTTTTTAGTTAATAATTGGCACTGTTATTCTTATATGTAGTTATTTTTTCTTTGTTTTTCTTTTCTCCTTTCACGGATATGTTGTTAAAGATAATAAAAATGTTTTCTGGATTACACCTGTTTCGTTTAGTTTTGTTGTATTTTTTATGTCATTTTTAGTTTACGAGAATGATTACTTTATTATGTAAAGAATTCCTATCCATGTATAATGCAATATATATGATTATGAACGATCGCAAGGTATCGATCATAGAAACACTAGAGCTAGCTTTGTACATACATATTATTATGCAAAACTTTAGTAGCAGTAAAGTGCTTTTTGAGTATAATTCATCAATTTATATAAAAAAAAACTTATCTTTAAATTGCCTAGACATAATTTAGGGGTTTATTGTGAAGTATCTCTGTGAATACTAATTAGTACGTATAACTGGTGACCCACTGAAATAAACAATGGCAGGACGGAAATTACTAGTATTTATATACGAAGATCAACATAAAATGCTATTTATTTAAGTTAACTTTGAAGAATGCCCAATACAGTTGATTCTTGCGTGTGTATAATGACGTTATACCAAGAGGTAGAGAGATGTCTGAGAAGAACGCTAAGATGTCAACTTCGCTAGTTTCACGTCTCGCAAAAAACAAGACAATTAATGTTAGGATAATTGGGTAGTGATACTGACCTGTCTTCCAAAAGAAGTCCAGACTTAAATTATAACATTTCCTCAACCCAATGATGGCAACGCATCAAGATACCGGGCCATTATTACAGTGTCTTTTAATAAACGAAAGCAATAATTGAATTCCTAACATGCCGTCGGTACTACCTTACCTAGGCCGGGTTGTGGTCATGACTGAACAGCGACTTCTCAAAACGAAGAGTTTGCGAGGGACGTAAAGGTGTGATGTGTCTTAGACTGTCCAAAATCCCTACACGTATATTTTTTATTTATTAAATTAAGGATTCTGGTCCACATTTATTCCAATGAACTGTGCACTTTACCTCATAGTATGATAGATTATAAAGCTAGTATTACTGTGACGATGACGTTGCTTGTAACTTGTGGGAAATTATAGTATGCTGTTTTCCGCTTATATGCAAGTTCATGAAGGTAAAGGCTATTTACCTCTGGTAAGGCTTCGGACGTTAGTCGGGAGATTCGCTCTTCAGTCATGACAAAATCTTTCTTTCCAAAGTGCCTCTAACTGTAAGGTACATTGTACCTATTTAGTGTTGTGCCATACATGTATACTATTTAAGTTCCATATTAAATGTTTATGGCACTATTCCAAGTTCGAATTTTCTGTTCGATCTCTTACCAATCATGTTCCTAAGATCTCAATTTTTTCGACAACTTGTAATGTTTTGGCGGCAAACTTATTCGGTCTATTGTTTTTGTAAATACATTTTGTTACCGTATAATTTAGTCGTGATGAGTTTTTGTTATAAGGTTTTGAGGGAAAAGAGTAAATTGTTTTTTTTGTCCTTGTATTTGCATGTCTAGTGAGGAGAATAAAGTTACATAACAAAAGTATTTCGTTGTTTTATAAATCTCTTTAACTAACATGACTAGGAAATAAAAATACTGTTTCCCGATTGTGAGAGTGTAGTAAATAAAAAATAATTTGATCCAAAACAATATAAATGAATTTATTCGAATAAAAACTACTGATTCTGTGGTGTTATAATGAGGAACCTATGGTAATAGTAATTTAATCACATATTATTTCTGATAAATTGGACGACAGAATCAATACGTGAATCTAATATTCGTGATCGAACAGTATAACAAAATATACATAATGTATTACAAACAATCCAACGCAAACTTAATAAACATAAGTTTTGTAAGTTACTCTTAACAAAGTTGGATACTAATTATTTATATGATAAAATACAATTACTGTCATTTCACTTATATCATTAAAAAATTGAAAATTAAAATTAACAATAATAAATGTTGAGTGAGAAAATGTCTAATTTCACATCCCTTGTTCAGTCTTCATATCTAGACAATGTTGCAGTTTAGTGTGAGTAATAACTTGCAGTTATAATCGACTTGAACTGAGTACTTGTTTTGTGAATCCTAAAATTATCGTACAATGTAAATAGTAAACTAATACAATATTGGTAGGTCGTTACTTCGTGTCGATGGGCAATGAACGAAAACAAAACATGAATCCTGCTTAGGGTCTACAAAAACAAAGTCTGTACTTGTAAATTATTTTATTATAAAGTTCATTTATATAAATTAGCACATAACCCACACACGCGTTGCCACGCACACTACACCGTCGTAGAGAGCGCTACGGACCGCGAAATAAAAACTGTGAACACAGCGCTGTCTGCGGCGACGACTATTATGATCTTAGAAGAGCAGTGTACTCATGCCGCCCATCTCGGCTTGCTCCTTTACGAAGATTTCGAAGTACTGGTAGATGATGGTGACGGCAAGCAGGATACCCGTGCCGGAGCCAATGGCGCCGAGGAAGTCGGCGAGGACTGATAGAGCGCCGATACACAGGCCTCCGAAAGCGGCCGCCGTCGGGATGTATCGGTTGAGCTCGTGGATCATCGAGTTGTCTCGGTGACCGCGCATCACCATCTGTTGTTCCTTCAGTTGCTTGGCGACCTGCGAATGGGAACATAGGTTAGTATTAGGTACATCAACAAATCAATAGTCGTTTGCATTGTGATTAATTATTCAGGTGCAGTAAATAGGGCGTGTACACAAAAGTTACGTTGACTCCATCGAAACAACTTGATCAAATAGTGAATTACTGAAATAAAATGGCCTAAACCGTTGCGCTATTTCTACGGCACAATTTAGTAATACACTTTCACTAATTGGAAAGTTAAGCGACGGCCACTACAGCCGTATAATAATGTTAAAGGTATTGATTGTGAAGTTCTAAAGTTCGTTCACCTTTACGTAGATAACTAGAGCTTTACGACAGAATACAGTTTGATGCTGAAACTTTTTTTTGTATTATGTTGGTAAGCGTAAGCAAATGCATGAGTAATTTCTAGGTCAAGTAACTTTGATTGAAATACCAAACATTTTATTCAAATAGCTGACAAATTAGTTTTCGATGTAAATGAATCAACAACTATAATGTACAGGAGTATTTTAGTTAAAGAATTCTTTGACTTGATATTTTTCATCAGTCAATAATGTATATTTTGTAGCCAATACTTTTACTTCAAGTACTAACTGGGTTGTGGAGGTCAGATAGGCAATCGCTCCTTGTAAAATACTGGTATTCAGCTGCATCCGGTTAGACTAGAAGCCGACCCCAACATAGTTGGGAAAAGGCTAGGCAGATGATGATTATGACTTTTACTTCAAACTGACTTCAGTAGATTTTGAGACAACAACCAAACTTTCCACATTTCCAACTTACATCCTTAGCCGAAGATCCGGACACATCGATCCAGGTCTTGGAGAAGAACGCGCAGGAGCCCAGCATGAAGAAGATATACAGCACCGCGTGTACTGGGTCGTGTGCTATGTGTGCGAGTGACTCCGGCGGACTGAAGTAGTAGCACAGGCCGCCCACCGGGTAGGCTCGCGCAGGCCCGCCGCCACCCACGTCGGCCCATACGCCCAGTAAGTTCACTAGGAAGTTACCGCTGAATTTTACGGCTAACATCTGTGGGGAAAGAGTTGGTTAAGTTTATTTGTAGGTTCAAGGTAATCTTCGAACGAAACCTAATATTAAATGTATATTATGCCTATAATGTTCCCACTGCGGGACACAGGCCTCCTCTCTATGAGAGGGAATGGTTTATAATCCATCACGCGAGCCTAGTACGGGTTGGTAGATGTCACATGTCTTCGAAAGGTAAAGGTACATTATTTTAAATTTACTATTTTTTTTTTGCAGTTAGGTGATTTTCTTTGATTTTCATTCCTGGTGTTATGTGTGTTTCATTCCTGGCTTTACAATTATGTGGCAACACTTCAACACAACTTGTTTTTAGTTCTGCTTTCTGATAAGCATTTCGCTAACTGCTGGCAAGTCATTATGTGGTATGCATTTAAATAACAGTAAAACATTTTTATGTCAAAGAATAGCGGAGTCACTGTCATCATAAACTGAATGATAATTGTTTACACTGACTATGCAATTCTTGACCAATCTTAAAATATGGGTACTCATAATAAAAGGTAAAAGTTAACAAACCTGTGAGATGACGTAGAGATTAGAAACAAGCGCAGATTGTAGAATGATAGGTATGTTGGAGGTGTAAAAGAGTTTGATTGGGTACGACGAATACTGGCCGCGGTAGCGAGCCGACTTGATCGGTAGGTCCACTCGGAAGCCCTGAGGAACAACACATATATTGTAGAACACTGGCGACAGGTCGTGAAAAAACGGCCTCGTAACTAATTTATTTTAAAATTATTGTTTTATTGTGTTTAGTTTATTTAAATTCAATTATTTATATTAGAATCGATGTATTAAGTGACACACGTAGTGTTTGTGACCAGTTTTATTGTGAAAACTCAAAAACAATTGATATTTCAATAATTCATGTACCGGCCTGTCAACGTTTGAACTGTGGATTTGAATTCTTCGAACCGGGGGAGTATTTTGTTTTGATTTACCTAATTGTTGTGTTATTAATATACTAAACACCACACAAACACTGCTCAGGGCTCTGAGCGACGTCCAGTACACACCGGCTACGTTTATGTCTCATTTTGCTTGACGATTTGTGGAAGCAAAATCGAGGACGAAAACACTTGCCTCATACAAAACATACACTGCAAACCATACTACACACAAAATGTGTCTGAAATTGGCTGTACTTAAATATTATAATTTGTATTATAAGTAAACCTCTTGTTACATAAATAATTCAGAAATTCCCTCTACAACGCATATTATTTGCATCCTTAGTCATTCTAGAATCAAAACAATGTTGAAATAGCTTGTCCATTAAGTAATAACTGTAGTATTTAAGTTGGAGAATATAAATTCAAATAGCTTTTCTATAATTCTCAGTTTTGTTTTTATTTTTTCTTTTCTCAACCTCCATATTTTTATAATCTTTTCTAAAACTTTTCTATTGTTTTAATTATTTTACTTCTTTCTAAATTCAAAACCCCTTTATCTTTCTCAAGTCTCAACTGACATTATTACTTATTCACTTCATATACTCAGCTGTTTCCTGTCACATTTCAGGTCTGGCTTGTAAATATCAGTCAATATGATGACGCGTGGAGCTACCATTCGTGACATGAGTGACAAACTGAAAGCAGCGCTGAGGGAGCTCGATGCTTCTAGAAATGAGTGCAGCAAACTGCTGAGGGAAAGAGAAGATAGTGAGGTGGAAATTGAGTTGATGGTGAACAAAAATACTCAACTCAAGAACGAGCTTGCAGAACTACACACACAGCATATGGACATACTTGACCAGCATAAGCACCTCCGTGAACTTGTTGCAAACTTCCAGCATTGTAGCGACACCTACGATCAGGCTTTGAGTCGCATATCTGAACTGGAACAAGAACTAAGTAGGGCCCAACACTCAATAATTCACTTAGAATCGCTTAGGGACCGTGAAGAGTCTGCCAACACCTGCAGTCTTTATGATGAGTTGGTCGGAAGCCGGTCAGGACCTGTATGTGTTGAGCCAATTGTGACCATAGACTTAACTAATGATACTATCTGTAAAAATAATATATTCACTAGTCATAATAAGATTAAAAAATACATTAAAATTAATAAGCGAATTCGAAATATTAAAAAATCCTTGAAACGCCTAAAAGTTAATAAAGAAAACACAAAACTAAGGCAAAAAAATTTAAATTTAATTCTAGATCTAAAGAAGTGTGACAGTGAATTACAATTATGTAGGTCAATGTATGAGACCAACACTCAAAACCTTCAGGATGAGCTGTTTGTTAGGGAATATGCACTAAAGGATATCTTTAGTAAATATGAGGCTTCTCAACAAGACCTGAGTAAGCGCATGCAGGAGGCCAATGAGCTGGTGGACCTGGTCACGTACAATGCGGAGAGGTATGAGTCTCTGACGAATAACCTTTCTTGTAGCTGTGCCTGCACTGTTATTCCACAGCCTCAGCACCAATCACCTACTCCCTTAGTGGCTCAGCCAGCTGGTAGTATTGATGATAGAAGTAAGAATAATAATATTTTAACAGATACTACTTACTTATTTTCTGATAAGTTTGGTCAAGGTTTTGGTACCTTATTTAATCAATGTTCACCACACTATGTAATAAATAATTGTTTACCCAGTGCCAGTATTAGCCAATTAATTAGTAAGATTAAACTGACTAAAATAAATCCCAATTCTACTGTTATTTTATTATATGGGAATAGTTTAAATGTAAGTAAAAAGGACATCATTGAATGTGTACATTTGATGTTACATCTCAACAAGACCATTAATTGTAAATTCATTTTCTGTGCTTTGCCTTATTCTCAATATTTGTCCATTGAGCAAAATAGGTACATATATGATTTAAACTTGTTAATTTATAATAGGACATGTCGTCACAGTGACGCTATTTTATATTTTGATTGTAATCAATTTATCTCTGATTACAGACTGACTAACTTTACAATGTTTTTACCACCTAGTTCTAAGCGACGTATTGCTAACCTTTTAGCATACAATATACACAGCGACACTGGTATGTGTTTACCAACGTTTTCTGTTAGTAGTGATACTAATACTGCTTTTGTAACTAACACTTATACAGATACTAACACTTTTATTGATACACCTTGTAGTTTAAACTGTTAGGTGCGACAACAGGTAGGCTGCATGTGTTGAATGTTGTTCATCAAAATATGCAGGGGTTATCTGGCAAAGAATTAGAGTTAAGTTTGTTTATGGAGAATTATGATGTTCAGGTTTTATGTCTAACTGAACATTGGTTGAAGGAACATGAAGTAGCATTTATCAATGATGATTTCTATACCGTACAGAGTGCCTTTGTGAGAAAAAATGCTATTCGCGGTGGATCTTTAATTCTTGTATCAAACAAATTAAAATGTAAACAACGTTTAGACTTAGTTAATCTTTCCATTGAGCGCACTATTGAGTTGTCTTGCGTTGAACTCGAGCGATACTTAATAATTTGTGTTTATAGACCCCCTTCTGGGGACTTTACTCGTTTTGAATCTGTAATGGAGGATTCACTTAATAAGTTAAAATCTAGTAATAAATCTATAATTTTATGTGGAGATTTTAATGTTAATATCTTAGATGTTACTCCATTAAGTATCAGATTTCTCAATCTGTTTAGATCGTTTAATTTAGTTAACCTGTTTTTTGAACCAACAAGGATCACGGCTTCTTCATCAACTTGTCTTGATAATATGTTTAGTGATTGTGTTGCCGAGGACAAATTAGTGTTAAGTGACTTATCGTCTGATCACTGTGGCTTAAAAGCTAGCTTCCCTATGCCATTAAATAAAAAGCCGCAGAAAATAGAATGCAGGCCTCATACAGCTAGTCGTTGCAATAAATTTAAAAATAATGTAGCACTTAAAGTAACACCGTCAATAGTAGAGCACGAAACTCCTAATGAAATTTATAAAGCCCTTTTTGATGTTGTGCAAAATGAATACCAATCTATTTTTAAGTCTAAAACTATTAACACTAAGGGACCTTCTGTGGGCTTCAACCAATGGGCCACACCAGGTATTTACAAAAGTCGAGCCCGATTATACGAGTTGTATGGTCTTAAACAATACAGGTTTGATACAACTTTTCTAGAGTATGTTAAAAATTATTCCAAATTATTTAAAAAAATTTGTATTATTGCAAAATCAAAATTCTTAAGCGAGACCATTAAAAATTCTAATAATAAAGTTAAAGCCACTTGGAAAATCATTAACAATGAAACGGGTAAATCTGTTACACAAGATAATCACCTTGAGATCATGGTGGGTAACAAATTAGTTAATAAAGCAGCCGACGTAGCCGAGGCTTTTAATGAGTATTTTGCCAGCATACCTATAGCGACGACTCGTTCCCTAAGTTCGTCGCCGTCTAAAGCCGAAGATCTTTTGCATAGCAGCGTGTCTAAATGTGGTAACGTATTTAGTTTCGAACATGTAACGCCTCGTGATGTGGTTAACGTTTTTAATTCAATTAAGTCTAAAAACACAGGTGATTTTTGGGGCATTTCTATTAAACTATTAAGTAACATAATCGACATTGTAGCCCCCTGTCTTGCTGTCACTTTCAATAAATGCGTTGATTTGGGGACTTTCCCTGATCTTATGAAGAGCAGTAAAGTCATCCCTCTATTTAAATCTGGTAGTAAAAATGATATTGGCAATTTTAGACCAATTTCTATTTTACCTGCATTTAGCAAAATTTTTGAAAAATTAATTCTCAAACAGTTGTTAGTACATTTTAATTTAAATAATCTCCTTCATAATGATCAATATGGCTTTACAAAGGGTCGTTCGACTACGGATGCAGGTGTTGCTTTGCTAAAACACATATTTAACGCATGGGAGAACGCGCAAAATGCAATCGGTGTTTTCTGCGATCTCTCTAAAGCTTTTGATTGCGTACATCACGATACGCTTTTACGGAAACTGCGTCATTACGGTGTTCAAAACGAGGCCCTAAATGTGATAGATTCGTATTTACAAAATAGATTCCAATGTGTAGACGTAAATGGCGCGAAATCTTCCAGACTACCGGTTCGGCTTGGTGTACCTCAAGGTTCAATACTGGGTCCATTTTTATTCTTGGTTTATATTAATGATCTACCATATTATTTAAAAGGTTTTTGTGACGTTGTACTATTTGCAGATGATACCTCTCTTATCTTTAAAGTAGATAGGAATAGACACAATTTTGACGACGTAAATAGCACGCTATCAATGGTCACGGATTGGTTCACAACAAACAACCTTGTTCTTAATGCCAAGAAAACTAAAATAATTAAGTTCGCTTTACCCAATGTCAGAAATCTAGGTCCCAATATTATCCTCGCCAATCAAGAGCTGGAAACTGCCGAATCTGCTGTATTTCTGGGCATAACAGTAGATTCAAAATTACAATGGGGATTACACATATCAAGCCTAGCGGGAAGGCTAAGTTCGGCCGCATACGCCGTCAGAAAAGTAAGACAATTCACTGACGTTGATACAGCACGGTTAGTCTACTTTAGTTATTTTCACAGCGTTATGTCCTACGGTATTCTGCTGTGGGGCAAAGCTGCTGATATTCAAAATATATTTGTTCTGCAGAAGCGAGCCGTTCGTGCAATTTATCAGCTGGGTGCCCGAGTTTCTCTTAGAGATATTTTTAAGGAGATTGGTATTCTCACGGTTGCTTCTCAGTTCATCTTTGCCAACATTTTATATATTAGACAAAATATTCACCTGTACACTAAAAACAGTGATATTCACAACTTTAACACCAGAAATAAGCATAAACTACGCGCTCCTTTTCACAGGCTTCACAAAGTTCATAATTCATTCGTAGGGCTCGGTATAACATTTTATAACAAACTGCCATCTTCTTTTTTAGACTTGCCATTTAATGCATTTAAAGCCAAAGTGAAATCTAATCTTTGTTCAAAAGCTTACTATTCCATTAACGACTACTTAAATGATAAGAATAGCTGGTCGTTGAGTTGAACACAAGACAATGTTTGTAATTTATGTTCTTTCTCCAAAATTAGTTTACTGATATAATATGTTATGTCTTTTTTTATGTTTTATTATTATATACCTTTTATTATTGATTGTAGTCAATCGTAATATTAACTTACACATAGTATTGTATCGAGTCTGGTTCTTCTAACCAAACAGACAGATGTGTTGCTGGAGAGTTTGTTCCGCCACTTCTTCTTTCCAGCAAAAACACTAGGAAGTGTCGAAGGGTGGGCGTTTTGGGGGACTGTCACTTGTAAATAAGTAAAGTAAAGTAAATTTTGACGTTCGAAAAGTGCTGATTATCAGCCTAGTTTGAATAAATGAATTTTGATTTTGATTTGATTTTGATTTGTAGGAAAAAAAAAACAAAACAAACAACTTTCATCATATCAGCCAGGAATCACCTACTGCCGAGTATAGGCCTCCCGTACTTCCCGGTTCTGTGGGTCCCTTATGCAGGTGTAACCCGCGACTTTGACGATATCGTCAACCCAACGAGTTTTAGGTCTTAGGCCTTGGTTTCTTTGGCCTAACCTTGACCACACGGTCAAAACCTTGATACAGCGATATTCATATAAAAAAAAGACGCGCGATTGTATCGTCAAAGTCGCGGGAACAATAGGTAATATCGCGATCGCGAAATCGCATTGAATTACCCTGGACAAGTTATCAGAAATACAAACAGGAATTAAACCCACATTGTATCTTTATAATATCATATTTTTCGCATTACACCATAAATGGGAAATGCACGTAATACCCGTAATTTAATAACATGTTTCATGTTGGCGATCTACAAAGGTCAGGTAATGTAGTACTGACAACAACAGAATTAACATGGTGTAGGTCGTACACGTTAAACAATCGTGTGCACTGAGATTATACATCTTCAGCAAAGCTTTTCTTTACCAAGTTGTTGTTACGGTTCCGTAAATCAAAAGGTAAAAAAGGAACACTTATTTGAACTACACGACCACGCTTGTAACTTTAACTGTGCCACTCAAAAACTTGTCTGTTGTTTATACAATACACCATAAAGTGCTAATAACACACAACATCACATTACGCCTGTAACCCTCAAAGGGTTATTCAGAGGTGTACTTATTTGTACACCCACTTTTCGACAGTTATGGCTAAGTCCTATGTAATAGGAGGCGCGCCTATTGCCATCAACCGGACACACTCCAGACCCCGTGGCTGCTACAAAAAAGTCCTGACGGCGAAAAGAACTAGTAAAAAAAACATATCTAGATATAAATAGTTTGTCTTACCTGGAAGTATATCACTATAGCAAACACGAGGACAGTGGCGAGCAGGTTCATGAGATTAGGCAGGTTCTGGCGGTAGAAGGCTTCGCGGAGGGCGCGCACCTTGTCGGGCCGCGTGGCCAGCAAGTGGAACAGGGCTATCACTGCACCTTCGAACTCGGTACCGCGACCTAAGGAAAGATGTGACGCTGAGTAAGTCTAATATGGGGTCATGTTTTCAGTTGCATCCAGTAATATTGGAAGCAGATCCAAACATTTCAAAACTTGAGTCGTAAAAAAAGTGTGAACCTTTTCAGATGATATTTAAAAAGAAAATATGAATGGAGTTCAAAGTATTTTATTCAACAGAAATATAAATAAATATTCATTGCGTAATATTTATTTTCCTTGTTGTTATGGTAATGTCAACTGAAGAAAGTGTTGAACAATGGATTACAGGTAACATAAACTGTAGGTATTTATTTTAGTAGTAGTAAGGGGTTTTTCTGAAAAAACATAAAATGTCAACTTGAGATTTTCAATTTTTTCAAGAAGCATGTATTATTCAGTTTCACAGATGTGTCCTAATTGATATTAATAATTTGATAACGATGTACTTTAATTACAAATAATACTAGATAAGTAACCTTAATGATTTATAGTAATACAGACTAAGTACCTACGTCATTAGGTATAACATTATTTGTGATGTTTGCAAACCAGTTTCACAGTGCAAAAAAATATTTTGTGTATGGAACACATACTCTGAGTCAGCTTGCAACTATAGAAGTGTAATATTCGTAATTAAACCGGTTCTTGTAATCATAATCTGCATTGGTAAGTAAATGAGTGCAATTTTTAATTGCGTGTTTAAATAATTTCGTAATACACGTTCTACCGAGAAGGATAACATGACTGTGGATGTAATATTTAACAAATATACTATTCTATGTTTAGGATACTTAACTAAGGCTTGAAAATATTCCGTCTATATTTATTTTAAATTTCTCGTTTTGCTGGTCTGCTGGCAGAAATTTCTTAAAAAATAAGCAGTACCCTATGTACAAAAATAAATGTGAGTTTTCTGTTTTGCCTACTGTGTGTACATAAATAGTAAAATAAGTATGATGTGCTACTGTGTACCCTAAATAAATTGGGTAAACACAACAAGAATGATGAAGACGATGATCTAGGGTACTCACCAGTGTTGACGGTAGCAGGAGAGAATGCCTTCCAGACAATGGTCTCACAGATGTTTGTGGCGATGAACAGTGAGATACCGGAGCCAAGACCATATCCTGTAATAAAATAACGTTATTTAATATTTGTATGGAGGACGCGTGGGTTCGCGAGAAATGGAAGGAGTAGAGGGAGACCTTTGCCAAGGAGTGGGCCATAAAAAAATATAATTGACAACATGTAGAATTTCAATTTGTACTCAAAGTTAGTTTAGTATTGACAAGCCTCTTGTAGTACAACATTTACTTGAATGGAGAAGTTTATTAATGAAAATTGAAGTTTCCTAATAACTAAATTATTAAGCAGTACTTCACGCGAACTGCGGTCGTTGACCTTATAATCAGCTTGACTTTTATTATGAAATAGGAAAACCCTAAATTATTTTCGTGATTAGATTGGTACGTCCATGAAGTTTCACCAAAACACAGCAAACCTAATCAGAATTATCATCAATTTGTTTTTTTTTTCTAAGTAGAAAACCTCATTGTCATTACTGACCTTTTTGTAGCAACTCGTCGAGCAGCAACACGATAAGACCAGCAACAAACAGTTGGATGATGATGAGCAGACAGACTCCGGCACCAATTTCACTTGGCTCACCGTACATGCCTGTCATGACGTACACGATGGCTTGACCCACCGTGATCACCATGCCGAATACTGTAGACAAAGAGGAAGGTCAGATGGGTTTTTTTTCAACCTAAGGGTGTGAAAGTGGCCCCAGCGGTGCTGCGGGTTGTTCGAAAGAGATACCGCGGCCTCGGCACAAAGGGCTAAGAAGGACCATGGGTGGTTTTTAGTCAGTAGAAGTCTGACACTCCCTAGTCATTTGATGTTTTACAACCGCCAAAAACAAAAAAAAAGGGTTTGAAGGTGGATTGTTGTTGGCCTAGATAATGTCTTTGTTTGATTGAATCTTCTTTGCATAGGTACCTATTTGTCTGAAATCCTTAGGAGAATTTCGAGGTATTGAATCCTTATATTATTTAGGTTTTTTAACAATAAATCTGTGTATAGCAATGGAAGTATGGCTTCCTCAGTGAGCATTTCGATTGTAAGTTACAATCATTTTAAATTGACCACATGAATAGTATGATACAATTATTTGTAACATAAAATAAATATTGATTTTGTTGTGGAAATGGAAATCAACATGTATCTGAATAAACATTGGCCCTCATTTATATTAAAATAAAATGATTTAAAATTAATAATATCCCATCTACAAACTAATGGGAATTACCAAATGATTAGTAATGATTACCTAAAATACTATAATATTCTTCTGTTGTGAAATAAGAGATAAGTGCTCTTATCGATGGATAAGATATCCATAATAATTTTGTTTTTGTTACATTTTTTTTTTAATTGCATTTAGTAGAGTACAAATACTTGAAATTAGAAAGTAGTTCCTTCCTTTTGTTATAAATATAAATTGGCAAACTGCCTGACACTTATATGTATGGGACAGAATTGGCATTCTGCCCCCATATACAAGGTTTAGGAGACATCTAGTAAATATAAACTCTGAAAATAATTACATTATGAAGAAAATTCTTGAGTGTTGATCTTTGACTGTGATATTTTCCAATTCAATCATTGTTGTTGCTTTCAATAACTTCATAAATAATGAGAAATATAACATAAAAAATAATTTACATGTCTAGAAATAATACTTATGTTAGCAAGGTCAAGATCAGCCATCTGATTGGAAGATAACCTAAAAGTGAAAGGCAGTATCAAGATCCACTTACATTTCTGTGCACCGTTGAACAAAGCTCTGTCTTTTGGTGTGTCACCGACTTCGATGATCTTCGCACCAGCTAACAGTTGCATGATAAGGCCAGATGTGACGATGGGAGAGATACCAAGTTCCATGAGTGTTCCTCTATTTGACGCAAGAATTACACGAATCCAATAGAAAGGATCTGCGCTGTCTGACGACATTATACCGAATAAGGGGATCTGAAAAGTAATTTTAAGGTTAGAATAGATAGTGATATTTTTACAGGATAACATCTGTGGTGGTATGTGAATTTATTTCCATATGTTAGGGTTTTGATGAAATTCTAGTCTTTTTAATAAATAAAACATGTTTTTATGTCATGGGACAATAGTGTTTGGATGGGTGTTTCCTATTATACTATGTGGGTAGTGAAATACTTTTTAAAGCAAAACATGAAATAAACTATGTAGTTACTTATAAGTTGATTGTATTGTTAAAATATTAGGATTAATTCACTTAAAATTAGGGCAGAACATGTCATTATCTTAAGTAGCATATGGCCACATCACAATAAAATATGAAAAGTGTAACTCACCTGACAACATACTAAGAAAATAAATAGAGTGATTGCAGTCCATAATACTTTCTCACGGAATTGGATCTGAAATACAAAGCATTCAGTTAGAAAAGTATCAAATCATACACTTCAAAATTTTCAACATGAAGTACAGTTAGCTATCCTACATACAACCTACATTAGGGTTAGGTATGCACTTTCACTTACGTTTTAACACGTATGTAAGCCCTAAGTCACTATAGCACGTCTACAATCACAACTAAATGCAATTACAAACATAAATAACACTAAAAGAATACACAATCATGCAAGATATGCCCATGGCTTACCTTTCTTTCAGGTTTTGCTATTTCTGGCAATATACTGCAAAACGGCTTTATAACTTCGAGGAATTTGACTGCAAGCAAAACAAATACATTAAAACATCACATCTTTAACACAGAACACACAATTTTAGGATAAAATCATATAAAAATGTGGAAATACGTGTCCGAGGTTTATCACTATTTTTAGTTAGAAATATGAACGATACTCACTTCCCATTTTGAATTATTGCGAATTAACTACCCTAACTAAAATATTAACTGATCAATCCGGCTAAAACCATTCAACTTTTGTTCATTAGTAACACTCCAATAGGACTTTTCGCGAGAAAGAGCCTGCGCAACGCCGCCAACGAGCCGTCCGCGAATGACACGTCCACAACGTCACGTCACGTGACCTGTGATGTTGGCGTGTATAATGTTGCCCTCAATAATCTCCAATGGGAATAAATCAAATGGTTAAAAGTAATTTGTACAAGAAATCCACATTGTTTATCGTGGTGTAAATACACATTTTTAAAGTTGTTTTGTACACAAAGTATGTCTACAAGTTTAACCTTAATTTTAGAAATAAAAAAAGGAACAAAAGCATTTTATATTTTTGCATCACAAAGTTAGATTCTCTATTTATTAATTACTGGCAATTTTCTACTTTTTTTTGGATTTTCATTCAAGTAGACTAAAGACTACTGCGTTATTGTTCCACGAATTGTATGTGCTGAGAACGAGAATACCAGTAACAGGCTGTCATTTGTGCATTTTTGGCTGTCATCACAGGTAGCTGTGAGCAACACAGGTTACACAGGCCACCGGGCGGACCGGGTGGCCCTTTGTGACTATAGTGAGTAGGTACTAAAAGGTACTTGTACAACGGTTCGGACTAAAGTCTTTGATACACTTTGTTATGTAAGCTTTCACGGTTTATACCTGACAAACCTACCTTTTTCTGAAACCCAGTATAACCAAAGTTAAAAACTGGGTTAGAGAGGTCAGATATCCAGTTATTCCATACACTGGAAGCTGACCCCAAAATGTTGGGAAAAGCTTAGGCCGACGATGCACTGTTGATGATTTAGCTCTCTTTACTTTTAGCGTGCACATCTTGTTACATCGTTCTCACATAATGTACGGGCTCAACCGCTTCTGAATCCGCTCTTGGTACTAAGTTACTATCAGTATAATGTAATAACAGAATGCAAAGAGCGAGAGAAGAGAGCTTTAAAATTTAAGCATCCTGATTCCAGCCTCCGACCCAATACAATAAAAGTAACTTCATCAACTTATAAAGTGACCGAGTTACTTATAATGTTGCTCAGAGAACGAGCGAAGCGAGCTTAAAAATTTTGGATTCTGCCTCTGAATAGTTTCTCTTGTGCAGGAAGTTAATAATATTTAGGAATATCAAAATATTGTTGTTTTCTAAAGGTTTTAAGACCCCCGTCAACACCTTTCGGACCGTGCCTGATTTGTTTCCATAATAATTTATAATTCAAGAGCATACTTGAAATAAATGTTGTGATTTAGATTTTTTGAACGGTCATAAAATCCCAAAAAAAAAAAAAAAATTGACAAATGTCAGGTCAACAATATGTCACTGTCACTGCCAGATCAAATGTCAATTTTTATTTGAAACCGCATGACCATGTGCGTGTATTAGTAAATAATTACGGTTTTATCCATTTCTAATCAATAAAAATGCAGCAAGCTCATCGTGCTGGTAATCTAAAACAAAGCAATAAAGCGCACAAGTCGCGCCATCGCTCTAAACGTGGAATTTCAGCCGCTGTTAAAGGTTAGTAATAGTCGTTTTTATGTATCAGGCCTTTTCTCGTTTAACAAGTATTTTGAATTAATTCAAATGTTTCAGGCAAAGTAAATGTGAAGGAATTTGTTCGTCGCAATCGCCATATACTGAAAAAAGATGAGCGTCGTCACCAGGCTCTTCAATTACGAAAGAACAAACGCGAGGAAGTTTTGGCAAAAAAACGTGCGTTAGGTGGGACTCGAAATCCGCCCTTTCTAGTTTGTGTGGTGCCATTAAATGAGCAGCTTGACGTGCAGTCTGCCCTCGTTATCCTGAAGACCTGTTCTGAAGGAGCTGTGGTTACTCAGTCTTCTAATGGCATCTTACATATCGCGTATGTATTAATCTTTTTAAAACATTCAATAACAAGTTAACACAAATAGCATATTCTAATTTAATCTAAAATGTTATAGATTACCTAACTTCAAGCAGAGATTCGCCTTCATATGCCCCGAAGTGGGCAACGACTTTGCTCTGTTGGATACACTTAAAGTGGCAGATACTGCTCTCTTTGTCACCTCTGCTCTTGATGAACCAGTGGATGAATGGGGAGAGAGAGTTCTGGCATTATCCATGGCCCAAGGCATGCCCACACCAACAGTAGCCGCAATGGACATTGAAGGAGTTCACCCTAAAAAGCGCACAACAGAAAAACAAAATGTACAAAAGCTTATCTCAAAATGGCTTCCAGAAGAAAAAGTTGTGCAGTTAGACAAAAGTTCTGATGGCCTGAATTTATTACGTAGAATTGGTAACCAGAAACGTAATATCCTTCATCACAGAGAAAAGAGACCGTATATGTTGGCTGAAGAGGTTGAATATGTGCCAGACAAAGAAGGAGATAGTGGTACTCTTAAAGTCAGTGGGTATTTACGTGGAATGCCTCTCAATGTAAATGGCCTGGTGCACATAACTGGACTTGGTGACTTTCAAATGTCAAGAATTGATGGATTAGAAGATCCTCATCCCTTGAACTTGGGAAAAGAGAATACTAAACCAGATCAAACTATGGATGCTGAGGTGACAAAGGTTTCAGTGCTGCAAGTTGCAGACTCAGCCAAGCAGGAAAGTCTGGTTTCAGAGAATATTCCAGATCCAATGGAAGCAGAGCAGACTTGGCCCACCGAGGAAGAAATAGAACAAGCTAATTTAGAGGTAAATAATAATTCATTAATGAAATAAATAAAAGATCAAAAATAGAAGGCCCCTTTTTTTTTTTTTGGGGGGTGGGAAATCATCAAATAACCCCTCCCGCTCTTGGGCAGAGCGATAGGGAGTGTCAGACTTCTACTGACTAAAAACCACCCATGTTCCTTCTTAGCCCTTCATATCGCGGCTGCGGTATCTCTTGCGAACAACCCGCAGCCCCGACGGGAAATAGAAGGCCCCTTACGGGGATATAAAAAAAGTCCTTTCATTTTCGTTAAATTTTTTTTTGTATATTATGCTTATAGACAACTAATTTATCCTGTTTATTTTTTCATTTTAATTTCTTTGTCCAACAGACTAAAACAAAGAAAGTAAAGAAGGTGCCAAAAGGTTGGTCAGACTACCAAGCTGCTTGGATTGTCGAATCTGACGCGGAAGGCGAAGGTTCCGACGACGGCAGTGAAAGCGAAGACGATGATGACGCTGACGAATTTATGTCCTGTGAGGAAGATCAGTCTGACCAGGAAGAGAATGGAGAAGATAATGACTTTGAGTCTGTCACTGAGTCTGAAGTAGGACCCACAGATGAGAAGTATGATGCTACTATAGATGCTGCTGAAGAACATGAAATACTGCAAAAGTTAGCAGCTGCAAAGGAAGACCGACAGTTCCCAGATGAAGTAGACACCCCTCAGGATGTACCTGCAAAGGAAAGGTTCATGCGTTACAGGGGACTGGAGTCATTCAGGACCTCTGTTTGGGATCCTAAAGAGAACCTACCTGAAGATTTTGCCAGGATATTCCAGTTTGAGAATTATGATAGAACAAGGAGGAGGGTCTTCAAGGAGTTGGAAGATAGCTTGATCAATATGGTGAGTAATGTTTATAATGTGTTCAAACATGTTGGGTATAAAACAATAAGTGATTTGGGTAAAGCATTTGATTCTATCTGTCACTTGGCTTAGATTAGATTATTAGAACATAAAACTTTATAACTGGCTGAACTTAGTCAATATCTATGAAGAATAATCTTGGAATTGCTTGATAACTAAGGGGTTTCACAAGGTTCAATAATTGGACCTCTGTATTTTATTTTAATGAATGCATCAAACTGGAAGAAGTCTTAAATCTATTCATCTTCCTGCTTTTTGTTGTCGAAATAAAAACCCCATTTTTGTTTTCAGTATGGTTTTTACATCACGATCCACGTCAAAGACGTTCGCCAAGATTTATGGAAGGCATTCCATTCAGCCAACGAGAAAGCTCCCCTTTCAGTCTTCGGTCTTCTACCCCATGAACAGAAGATGTCTGTCATGAATGTAGCTCTCAAACGTACTGGGGCTAGTGACGAACCTATTCAGAGTAAGGAGAGGCTGATCTTCCAAGTTGGTTATAGGAGGTTCATCGTCAACCCTATCTTCAGTCAACATACTAATGGCGGCAAACATAAGGTTAGTTGGAGTATAATTTAATGGTGGTATTGGAAAGCACGCTTCATTATCAGTACCAAAATGTGAAAAATTTTAATCAAACAAAGCCAGGCTTCAAACTGATCCTGGCTTTAGCTTACAGCTTACGCAGTTTTGCACTGTAGGACATTGGAAACAAATTTTATTATTTAGTGCTAATCTTTATGGTTTTTCTAATGAGTGTCACGTTGATATTATTTCAGTATGAGAGATTCTTCCAACCCGGATCGACGTGTGTTGCGTCTTTCTATGCACCGATACAGTTTAGTCCGTCTTCAGTACTATGCTTTAAGGTAAGACGCTTCTTTATTCAATAATAACTATCTCCATTTGTGATATTTTCGATATTATTCTTCTCGCCTTAGAATTGTTCTATTTCCACACTCGAAATTTGAATTGCTATCGAAAGGGTCCTTACATTGCCATGAAATTTTCAATTGAGCGAGTCGACAGTCACTGTCGAACGCCCGATAGAACCGCAACATTTTTGTCATGCGACGCTACATCTCAGCAGTGTGTTAGACGAACTAAATGTTTCAATATATTCAACAGTGCACTCACTTCCTTTTTTTTATATTACAGGAGAAGAGAAACACAAAACTGCAGTTATTAGCAACAGGAGTATTATTATCATGCAACCCAGACAGGTTAATTATCAAGCGAATTGTGCTGTCTGGTCATCCATACAAGGTATTCTATTCCTTAGAAACAATATTACACATTCTTTTTATATTACACACGCTTTTCTTCCCAGTTAGACACAGTTAAAATTAAAAATATGCTGATATAACATAAAATATGTATTATTTTCAAAAAACAGCTATGGAAATCGATATGCACTTGCATATTAATCCGGTGTCTACTGCTAATATTCTTTGTGATAACACTGAAATTGTTTCGTCTCCAGGTGAACAAGAAATCGGCAGTTATTAGGTTCATGTTCTTCAATAGAGACGACGTTCTATACTTCAAACCTTGCAAACTGAGGACAAAGTATGGTCGCACTGGACATATAAAGGAGGCTTTAGGTAAGTGAATCATTGCAAACTAGTACTTCACTTTCGTGTAGCTGGAATTTCTTGGCCGATGGTAAAGTTTCAGTCCAGCGCATCGACAACAGGCGGACCGCGGAAGGGCAAACTTGGAACCGCCAAATATTATAAAATAATACCAAGTTCAATATAATTAAATTATATATACAGA
The DNA here is from genome assembly GCA_949774965.1 of Diarsia brunnea. NCBI lineage: Eukaryota > Metazoa > Arthropoda > Insecta > Lepidoptera > Noctuidae > Diarsia > Diarsia brunnea. The sequence goes on from OX459001.1 coordinate 17,574,620, forward strand.
CAACTTGAGACAACTACATACAATAAATTGCAAGCTACGTAGAACCTAGCTAGTTCTTATTTCACAAGTGGCCTACAACTGATGTGATGGAAAAAAATACCCTGAATTTTGAGGCAAAATTAGTATACAGTAACAGAGCATTAACTTCTTTTGGGACCTTGATAAAAAAATTAAACAATATCCGGACCCTACTTAAATCTTGCTGACCCCAGTTCTAGTTGCATCAAATTCATAGAACTCGAAGTATAATTCGAAGAAAAGAAAAACCGTCCAAACTAATTTCTTTGATATCTGGACCCTACTTAAATCTTGCTGACCCCAGTTCTAGTTGATTGTTAGTTATCTGGCGAGCGCGTATCAATTTTTAATCCATAAAATGGATCACACGATTTACACGGCTTTTTCTAACGATGTGCAATGATTGTGCCGTTCCGAACCTAGATCTGAGGCAATAAAGTCCGATGAAATCGTGGCTCCTGTGCGAGAGACTGCTATAATACAGAACTAATACTAATCCCATTTCGCCCTAAAAGAACGTCAGTTCTTTGAGGGCTATCCTATAAGTTCCTGTCCACATAAAAGTACTTTCTTCAAATGTTGTATTTGTTTCTTGCAGGTACTCACGGTCACATGAAATGCGTGTTCGACGGTCAGCTAAAATCTCAAGACACGATACTCCTACATCTGTACAAGCGAATGTTCCCCAAGTGGACTTATGAGAACTGCATCGTCACTGACAGGGGTACTAAGGACGCTGATATGATGGATTAGTTGTTATGTAATTTATAAGTAAATAAATGATATTTTAATCATAAAACCTGTCCTTTGTTTTATTTTATTGTTATTTGTGGCACTTATAACCAAAGCATGTGGTTCTTCTCACAGCTGGAGCTGTGTATACTTGTAACGAGAACAAGAGTATGCACACGGTGCGTTGCAGCGCGGCCGGACGGTGTCGCAGCGGCGTCCTGCATATATCCATGGTATGTCACACGACGCGCCGCACTCACACACGGGTGTATGCTATGTGACGCTGGTAAGGTACTGCTCAGTTGTTTATGTGGCAACATCTGTGTCCGTGTATGACGTCGCTGCGACGCCGTAGCAACGCCGCGCCGTCCGCGGATCTCAAAATATGTCAAGAAACAGGTTCCAAATAAAATCCAGCTTACGTTTCCACATCTTTATTGACACATGAAGCGCGAAGGCCTACTCAGTGAACATCGGGGGTAGCAATCTCCTCGCCGCTAGCCTAACATTATCCGTAATCTCGTATGAGGCAGTGAAATGTGTGAAATACTGCGATTACAATTTATTGTAAGTCGACAAGAAAGATTGTTTAAAGGTGGACAATGTAGAACGGTAAATAATACTACAGAACTGGAGCTTTTGGTATAATCACATTCAAAACAATACTATTACCGTTCAGTATATGGGGCTGACTCCACGAGCAATAGAATCGTGGCCATAATATCGTCGTAGTACGTATTTCTATACATTCTCGCTCGCCGCCATTCTCACAGCGATTCATTTCAGCGATTCTTTGCACATCCAGCATTTATTTATTTATTCAACACTTCAGTACAAAGTACGTAGGTGGACTTAATCCCGTAGGCAAGGCAAGGTATCGCTTTTATTGCCATAAAGCTGTTTAGACGTGTTGGGTTTAGTATCTTTTTAGATTTTGTGGACTTACAATAACTTATAATCTAAACAATAGTTGCAGAGAACATCACAAAAAATATGACATACTTAAATAGTACAAAAAATTAGTAAGTTATCACAACAACAAAACTGAATGAACTGCATTCTCTGCAATCGTGCGCACGCAACACGAATTATTATAATACAAGTATTAATAATAACAACTATTAATAATGTATGAATGCAAACAAATTGTACTATCCGGTGTGATTAGTGATAAGTGGAAAAAAAGATGACTTAACAATGTACATTTAATTTTTAAAAGAGTATTTTTCTTGCAGTTCCCGCTGCTTTGTCAAATTGAACCTTAAATTCATAGCACTAAAACACGTAATCTAGAAAGATGTTGAATAACTAGTGTTGCAATAAAGCGTTCAGATATTGGTTTAGTGACAAATATTGCTTTGTTCGGTTGAATCTACTGTGACAAACAAACTGCGTCTTGGCTGTTGATTTTAACAGCTGAGTCTTATTTTTTATTGGAAATGTAATAGTTTTGTTAACAAATGTGATCCGTAGCCGGTTTCAGAAAAAGCAATATCTGAACGCGTTTTAAAATCACAAGGATAGTCAAAAAGTCAATTTATTTAAAAAATGGTTATGCCATGAAAGAAGACACAAAAACAGATATATTTCTAATGACTCGAATGGTTTCAATTGACATAGGTTTAATGGAAATCGGCAAGCGAAACGTTTCGCAATCACAAGTTCAACAAAATTCATTTCTCCTGCCGACTTGCATTACAACTAAGAACTCTATTTAACCGTTACTTCAAAATCTCATGTATCACAAATCAAGCAAATTAAGAACGATAGAAACTAATGTAAACTAGCAAAGACTTTTTTAATTTTTTCTCATCAAATCGTTAATTATCTAACCTAAGTAGGTACGTCAGCAACATTTCATACACATAGTTATTTAACGCTTACACAATCTACGCTCACACAATATTTTTTATTTAGAAATTATTATATATAGATCAGTATTTATTTAGGTTTACTTTCGGTTTTAATTTATATTTCTCTATTTTAAAAGGCAAGTGTTTCACAGTTGGGTACGGCAGGCTTGACCAGCTTTCGTCAAATGCGTTCGATATTTGAATTGCGCGCGAAAAGTTCACGTCCATCTATTTTGACAGCTTGGTTTTTTTGTTTGTTTGTTCAGGGAGGTTTGTTGTGTTTATGCTTTAGGTTTTTTATTGCGTCGTTTCTTGGGGTCTGTGGGGTCGGGGGGCGATTGCTTGGCGCTGGTCGTGTTGGTCGGCACCCCGGACTTGCTGTAGAGGTTGTTGAGGAACTCTTCAAGATTGGGATCGTGACTGCAACGTTGAAAATATAATATTAAACTACTAAAACATAATATCAAGAGTGTATTTCCCTGAAGGATTAGGCAGAGAATACAAAAATATCGTCAGTTATTTTAAGTCCTATGTAATAGAGAGCGAAGCCTATTGCCATCAACCAGCCAGGAATCCAGTCAAAAACTTCCTAATAACACTGTCTAACTTGGGAATCGAAGCCTTCCTCAAGCCTAGCGCTTGCGAGCACTAGGCCAAAAATGCAGTGTAGCTTACCCATATATTTTTTATTTTTAAATTGTTACCCTGTATAGTCCGTCAAGTAATCATGTTAGAGTGAGACTCACCCATTGGATGGTCTCTGGTTGAGGTCGGAGGCTGCGGCCGCTTTGTTGCCGAGCACGATCCGGTACTGCACCACGTGGCAGTCGGGCCTCAGTTGCTTCAGGTTCTTTTTCTGTATCGAAAATACACAACGTTTTTAATAGCTTATTGGCAATAACGGTCCCGGCGCGTTTCCCAACCGTAGCGTGTCAGCTGTAAAACAAATTGAACAACTTAGCGTGACGGTGGCAATCGTAAATTGCGTTGGCGCAGTGGCTTAAGCAGTTGACTGCTGCGCTACGTGTCGCGGGTTCGATCCCCGCATGGAACAAATATTTGTATGGCCTACAGATAGTTGTTTCGGGTCTGGGTATTTGTGTGTGTGAGTTTATATGTTTGTGAATGCACCCACGATACAGGAGAAATTCCTAGTGTGGGACGTTTTTTTAGAACAAAACAGAATCGTGTCAGCCCAGAATTGAGCTACCAGTTTGGCACTTTCGGTAGCGTCCAAGTCAAGTAACGTAACCTATTGTTACATGTGAAAGTGAGTTTTTTTTGTTGGTTACGTCTTCACGAATATTGACAGAAATGTTTTTTAACGGTAGGATGTTTTCTTGGGATTATTTCACACCTCCAAGAGCTAGTTAAATATAAGTTGGTACCTGGCAACTGGCCCATTGTGTGATCTGGTACACGGCGCCATCCATGCAAGCATAGTACATCACGAGCAGACCCATCATACTTGACTCTGCCCATATGTCGCCCTGGACACAACAATTTACATACATAAATAAAATGATATTAAATAAATGAGGAAACTTGTTAATCGAATGCATCGAGGCGGAATTCACACTCGAAGTGGAATTTAAACCCGAGCCGCAGGCGACGTTGTTATGGAGCCGAAAAATGCAGTAATTATTTAATTTAATTTTGTAAATTATTCAGGAATAATTTGGTGTAAAAGAATACTAGAAAACGATTTTTGCATTACGTGATGCTTAAAACCCTGATTGTTAGAGAAGGTTAGAGATTAATCGATAAATAGGTGTTGACCCAAGCTATTACCCTGTTCTATGTCATACGTTACCTCTTTAGCGGAGTGTCGTATCTTGCACTGCACGCAGTAGCGCGCGGCGTAGCACGGCCGGTCCGTCAGCACGCGCTTGTGGCGACGTCCGCAGTTCGTGCATCTGATACAAGTCACATGGTAATGGTTTATGTAGGGAACCTGGTGGGTGGTATGGAATTGAATAATAAATCATATTTCATCGTCATTCTCTTGCTCTCATCCCAATTCATTTGGGGCGGCACAGCATCTCTTTTTCTTCCATAATTAACTTCTATATTACTCGTCATCTCATCATATATCTCGTTTCTTGCTATGTCATCCTTTACACGGTTCATCCATCGTTTCATTGGCCTTTCTCTACTCTTATACCCTTCCACATTAATACTCAAAACTTAATAAATCATATTTGTTTCTGTAAATTGGTTTTACTAAACACTTTCACACACGCAACTTTATGTTACGTTTTAAAACTAGATGGGGCCGGTTTTTCGTTTTGGCTACTCTGAGAAGATACAGCCGAAACAAATTCAGAGGTCACTGTCTCTTTTTAAGTTCACACATTGAGGATTGTCATATGAGGACCATTCAGATTAGTGTCTGTGATGATCTTTTGAACAAACAACCACGCATATTTGAGTGGACCTGTCCAGTTAGTGCAAGCATTAATAATACATTATAATATTAATAAATGTAGTTCAACGAAAATAAGAATTTAAGTTTTTTTGTAGTTTTTCTTTCAAGTGTTGTGAAGTTTTGTGCATATTTAGCACTATTTAGTCTTTGTGGAAATTCATAAGTCAGTAGTAATAACAATTCCATATGATTGAAAAACGATGGCAGATTTTTATCGGCGCAATTTACTTGTTTTTCTAATACATTTACACTTTCCGGCATTTTGCTAAACGCTGAGACATACATTATTAACTTTTTTGTTTAGACTTGTTTTTTTATTTATTTATATTGTGTGCATTTCTGGCTTGTCCCCAAAAAAACATATTTTCTTTCATTCGCCACCACCACGCCATCAGACAACGTCATTCCACCGTACCTGATGGTGTTAGCCGCGAACTCCATCTTGTCGTGAAGCTGAGCGAGCAGTTGGCTCAGCTCGCTCCACGCGGCCTCCACGTGCCGCGACTCTAACGCGCGACGCTCATAGGCCTCCCGGCGTTCCTGTAGAAGTAAGAACGTTGTAGCTTCTGCCATTGTAGTAGCAATCTTATGACAATCACATAAAGTTCAAAGTGTGTTGTTAGATCCTTAATCGAGCATCTATTTTTGTTTTTTTCGGTTACTTTAGTGATTCTGCAGTATTTTAAATAACTGTGTAGCATCAAACTATAGATGTTACCTACTTTATTGAGCTTAGTCAAATGTATATGAGCCAAACGCAGATTTAATTTATTTTAACACCAGTCCTCTCAACAACGGCGAAGGAAAACATCGTGAGGAAGCCGCCATGTCCTAGAACCAAACATTCGAAGACATGTGAGATCTAATACCTACCCGCACTAGGCCCGCGTGGTGGGTAGCCCATTTTCCTCTCATATAGAGGAGGCGTGTGTCCCAGCAATGGGAAAATTATAGGCTGAGTATGCTGTGCAGGTTCAATAAGACTGATATTATCTTTAAATTAAAGTCGCACAGCTTCTTCCATTTCAATAAGTAATGTTATCCAAAGCAATAAAAACTCACCGGCTCGCCAATAAGGTCGAAGGCATGCTGCAGTATCTTGAAGGCCTCTTCGGCTCCCGGCTGCTGATTCTTGTCGGGGTGGACAAGGAACGCTTGCCGTCTGTAGTATCGCTTTATTTCATCGTCTGTACATGATACGCTTACGCCCAGTATACTGTGAAAGAATGGATTTCTAATTAAAAAAAACGGTATGAACATGTGATTGGTTTCTCGTTGATGAACAGATGTTCCGTTATCATCTGCCAAGCCCTTTTCCAACTGTTGGGACAGGCTTCCATTCTAACCGGATATAAAATCACACTTGTACCTTGTTGTCAGTGTCTCTGACTTGGCTTTACATGCGGTCGAGAAATATCTCTCAGGCATGCTGATTTACTCACTATGTTATCCTTTATGCAAGTGATAATTATACAATACACAGATGAATCCGAAAAATCAGAGGGGCGTGTCTTAGGTTCCAATTCGAGACCTAATGGGTTAGCAGTTTGGCGGTCACACCACTAGACTTATCAGCAGGTAGCCGTAGCCTGCCAATTAGCATGCTTAGCCACGTTTGGTACGAGTTTAGACTGCACGCTGATATTCAAAAAATAATCATGGTAAAACCCGAAAACACCGACAGAGGTATTTGGAATCTCGTGGCCCTTTGGACGGTGAGTAATGGGCTAGCTCACCGTCCATCCGTCTTATGACGACGACAGGACGTGTCGACGGGGCGGTCGTGTACCACGCGCGCCTCAAAGAGATGTCAGAAAAATTTCACGAACCCGCAAGGGCCGACGCCCGCCGAGGCTGCGGGTTGTTCTAAAGAGATACCGCAACTCCGGACACTTAAAAGTTAAGAAAGAACATGGGTTGTTTTTAGTCAGTAGAAGTCTGACACTCCCTTCCGCTCGGCCCAGAGCTGGAGGAGTGATTTGATGATTTCCAAAAAAAAAAAGGTACTTGGAATCTCTTGATCAATAGGCATTCAGACAATAAATAATTCCTTAAGTCTCAATAAATTAGCACATTTATTCGTTTAGTTCTATTAGATCATAACTAAAATAGTGCTAAAGGCTACGGCCCTGCCACTTCATTGACATGGAGACGATAAGGACATATTGTAGTATTTATTTACAAATCACAATATTTTATGAATAAAGAGGTTAACATCACTTATGAAGTTACCACTGTTCACTTGTGAGCGAATTAAATAGCTTTTGCTCTTTTAATTCCGAGACTGGCTGTGCAGAAAAATGTCGTGAGGAAAGTTTTGAGTATAAATGTGTAAGAGCAGAGGAAGACCAAAGAAACGATGGAGCGACTGTGTAAAGGATGATATGGCAAGAAAGGAGATGTCTGTTTAAATGACGAGTAATAGAGAAGTTTGGGGGCATGAGGAACAGGGTGTAAAGTTCCTCATCCCCCGTAGAAAAGGGAGGATCCTCCGACCAGACGGGTGTTGTGTCTGGTGGGCTAACTGCCCGACATATGTAAATCGGGATTTTCTATATGAGCTAATGTCGCGGATAACTTTGATAGCGCGATGCAGGATTTGTCATTTTAGTTCTCATGTGTTGCGATAGATGTCGTTGTCGCCACAGAAGTATGGAAGAAGAAGACATGCTGCTAGATTGGTGTGCTTAAATGGAGGTCGCATATCATGCCAAGATAAAAAGTAGTCTATATCCTATGTCAAAGCAAATTCCATCGGTATTCATTGGGCCATAAAGTTGTAAAAATAGACAGATAAAGCTAAATTCGCATTCATAATTATTATTATGGATGGATGAGACTAATATGCATTTTGTTTTGTCATGGTCTTAATACGACGAATTATTGAGACTATGCAGATCCACCTCTCGCCCTTTGGATGATCAGGTGTTTTATTATGTTTTTAACCGACTTCTAAAATGAAGCACCTAAGTTTTCAATTTGGCTGTATTTTATTTATTTTTGTTAAGTATATTATACATATGTAGCAGGTTGTAGATTATTTCCTTGAATTCTGATAAAGCTTGCGGTTGACCACAAACGCGTCTTCCAGTTTTAACTAATGGCCCACCAGGTTTGAAAAGCAATATTTCTATTTAGGTTTTGTGACAAACTGCGGTTAAAATTAGAATGCCTGGCCGCGTTATAATCTAGTAGGTTTTGCAGCTTAAATTATGCAATCTGGCGTAAGGGATACCCAAGAACCTGTCGAGGCTGCGGGTTGTTCGCAAGGGATACCGCGGCCTCGACATGAAGGGCTAAGAAGGAACATGGGTGGTTTTTAGTCAGTAGAAGTCTGACACTCCCTTTCGTTCTGCCCAAGAGCGGGAGGGGTTATTTGATGATTTCCCACCCCCCAAAAAAAAAAAAAAGGGATACCTAAGAAACGCTGGCGTGCCGATCTAAACTCATTCTTAACGGATCGGTCAAAGAAATAAATTGTATGGGGGGGGGGCTTTTGAATAGCAATGGAACAGAGTAGGCTGAGGCTTAAGTAAAAAAAACCGTTTGTGATACTTAACGATTCTTCACGAAACCATTATAAAAACAAACATCAAGTCCTATTGTAGGTGACTTACGAGTATCTATAGAATACAACCTCATTTTACTCAACACGAATAGCTGATAAAGTACAATAGCTACATTATGTTCACGCCCATGTACGCATGACTACGTATTTATAGCTTCACTATTGATATTTTCACGTCTGCCCGTAATACCACTAGGCTGAGAACACTTAAATGGATGTTGTTGCGAAAAAAAGACTTACATACCATCATTAGAGAGCAATTATTCCGGAAGATGAGCAAAACAACATTAATAACTGGCATTAGTGAAATAAATGTTGGATCAGTAGTAAGTTGGAACGGAGTAAATGCCACCACCGTGACGTCTAACAGGGAAGAATGGAAGAAGAAAACGTCTTGCGCTGAACCCAAATAGAATGGGATAAAGGCAGGGAGATGAGTGCCTAATATTGGCTTATAAATAACTGATTAAAATGACAAAATTTATAAAAAAGCAAGCGATTTTTATTTTAAAACCTTTGCATATTTTACGAAATGCTCATTTATGAGAAGATGTGCCCTTTATGAGAAGTGCACCAATACTCAATAGGGATGTTTACTGACTAAAAAAAATATGATTCTAATTAGTCCATCTGTTAGATTATCGAAAAATATTGGATACGTTTTTTAATAATAATATTTTTTGGAAATCTATCTGACGGACTGATTAGATTTTTTTAGTTAACTACCTTATCGCGTTTTTTTTCAGTGTACATTTTGCGAAGTAGTAATGTCGCTATTTCATTACAAGCCGAACATTTATCGTACGTTAATACAACATCATCAACATCATTCACGCTCTCTCTTTTCATGTGTCTTTCACCACGTTCCTATACCAGCCTCATCAAGGTTTTTCCGCCGATGGCAACTATGCCGTCTGCCAATCGCGCCGCCGGACGGCCCACAGTTCTTTTGTCAGTTCAAATGTTAATACAACATGAGGTCAGCTTATTCTGACGTGCCGATGGCGCGTTCGTGTTCCACGCGCACCTCAAAGAGCAAGGGCCGACGCCTGTCGGGGCTGTGGGTTGTTCGCAAGAGATACCGCGGCCCTGGACACAAAGGGCTAAGAAGGAACATGGGTGGTTTTTAGTCAGTAGAAGTCTGACACTCCCTTCCGCTCCGCCCGGAGCAGGAGTCATTTGATGATTTTCCACCCTCCAAAGAAAAAAGGTCAGCTTATTCTAGAAATCTATAGTTAGATATTATCGACGTTAGTACTTCAGTGAAACAAGGACAGTCGATGGTCGATAAGACGAGCGGTTCGACGCTCGAAGGTTTAACATTGACGATAGGTTAGTATGTATGTTCAGTTGTATTGACATACAATCGATACGTAGTGCAGAAAATACATTTTCAGTCAAGCTTGATACACAAAAGTGGTCAGAAGGTTAAAAGTTTGACGAGTGTAACCATTGACTTATAATATTTCTGCGTAAGGACTGGGCGGACGGCATGTTAAAATGACGCCTCGAACGTGGTCCGAATATGGTCTTTCCTAAGCCGAAGTGAACTAGTCCACGATCGGCTCTCTTCGGGTGCGGTCGTAAAGGACAATGGCGAAATCTTAGCTGAATTTATTTTGAGCGTCTAAAAATGACTTATATACGAAGGCAGTTCCATTATTTTTCTACGTTTTTTCAAAGTATCACATTAACTAGTTAGGGCCGGATAAAAAAAAATATTTTAAATGAAAAGTTAATTGATTTTTTCATTCATTTCGAGATTTTTTCATTGACTTCGAGTGTTGCCATTTTATATTTATTCTGCCTAGTGACATTAAACTCGGCATTATTGTGTTTTATTCAGTTTTAATTTCTTATTGTAATTAAACTGAGTAAATTAAGTAACAATACTGTTTATTTCTAAGTGGAAGTGTTCCTTGCAGGGAGGTAAAAACATAATACTGTAAAAATAAATGAATTACTTTTAATTAATGACTGGTAAAAAGACTAATACCCAAATCTAAAAAAATATAACTTGCGTTTGACAATTATTGTTGATTACGTTTATGTCACAGACGCCATATTATGTGCATATTAAAATCGAAAATGATATTCCTGGACGGACAGGAATTAGTGAGTACTGCTGTAATTGCTTAGTTGGTTGGCGCACAGTTGGATGTTGCGCTCATGTAATGACCCTAGTCTGGTACTTAGGATGGGCCAGACATCAACAAAATATTACCGCACCTGCAGAATTTCTGGATGAAATATATATATATATATATTTTTTAAGAGCCCCACACTAGGAATTTCTCCTGTATCGTGGGTGCGTTTACAAACATTTAAACTCACTCACATACACAAACACACCCAGACCCGAAACAACTATCTGTAGGCCATACAAATATTTGTTCCGTGCGTGGATCGAACCCGCACTTTAATACCTAAAACTATGCTGACGGTGTCTGGCAGCCTCAGACCTGTTGTACCCACGACGGCTGATCAAGCTATACAAAACCAGTTTATGGATCTCTCATTGTACAGAAAATATATACAAAGCGAGGCCACGTTATACTGGAAATGTAAAGCTTGATGTGCCGCCGTGTGTACATGATAGGTACCAATTGTATACCTATAGTAAGGCGTGCCAAAGAGTATTTATAACCACTGGGATTACCTACCTTTTTAACATTGCATGCTGTAATAACTGGGAAATAGAAATACTAATGCAATGTTGCCCTTTTACTTCCTCGAATTGGAATTACCATAGACATAACCTACAAAAGTTCATCACTGAATTTCTATTATTCTCGGCCTTCTCGAACAAAAATTCTTGCACAAACTAATTCAGAAGTTGACGGCGAGTTAAACAAGATATTTTTCATTTAAAGACGCCAGTATTTTATCTCAGCTAAATTAATGTATGGGTGGCTGCCATTGTCCTTTAATTAAAGCTTTATTTATGTCCTTTATACCTCGAAAATACCACGCCGCTTATACAAGGTTACATTAACGAGCAGACTACACCGATTCTCTGTATGGCGAACGCGTCGAGCAAATGTTCGGACGACCGTATCTTTAGTTTTTATATCAATGAGTGTAACTGAAGGGTTTCGAATGTCACGATACGTTCCAGTCAGGAAAGGTACTCACTCTAAGCTGCATCGGATTACACATCAAGCTAGTCTCACCAAAACCCGACCAACCGATTAGACCGATTTGTCTGCTCATTAACACCCGTAATAACTTCTATTTATCCATGACTAGCTGATGCCCGCCGCTTAACCCGACAATATGACAATAAATGAAACCACTGGTAGTTCTAGTTCTTAGAAACATTTTTAAACTATCAAATAAGTCCTACCACCGTCGTTGTGCCGACGACACGACACTAATCTACCTAAATATCTTTGCCAAATTCGTTTGTTACATTTTATTTCCACACGTTAATCGGTGCAAATTATTCCTAAGGTTAGTAAACCAATATTTGTTTGTAAATTGTAATGAATTTCGTTTACAGTTTTATGCTACTTAGTTTTATTGTTTTTTTTTTCAACTTTTTTATTTTGCTGTTAAGATTTATTTGATAGTTTAATAATGTTCCTATGAACTAGAACTATAAGTGGTTTCATTTATTGTCTGATTGTCGGCACCACCCTGTATACTAAAACATTCCTCGAGAACCACTCTATCCATTGGTGAAAACAGCATGAAAATCGGTCGTAGTTTTTGAGTTAATCGCGAACAGACAGGCAGACAGACGCAGCGGAGGACTTTGTTTTATAATATATGTAGTGATCCGAAATATCAGGAACACAGAAAATATGGTAAATATCCCGTTTTCAGTGTCAATGATAGTCCCACCAAAGTTAGTTGCTGATGGTGACCTGGCTATGTTAACATTCTAAAATTCTCTTAGAAGTCAACTAGAGAAGGTCGTGTATTGTATGAAGTGCGTCTTCTTCATGTTTCCTGCCTCATGTCCATGTTGATAAGAAAGAAGTGTTTCTGCCATTATACAACTTATGACACAATTAGTTTACAGGACAAGATAACAATCATAGTTTAATTGTACTGGTTTGTCACTGAGTCAAGTAAACGAAACAACGCCCATCTTCAACATCCACACCCCGACTTTACCCAATGTTGGGTATGAGCCTCTTCATCATACATACATAAATCCGCGCCTCATAGCCATGTTTGTCGGTAGAAACCACAGAACGCCACCAGTTACGATCTTTAGTTTTCCTTTCGTCTCGTCCACGTTCATACACACACGCATATCATCATCGTCCACAGCCTAAATTCACCCACTGCTAGATATAGGCCCCTCTGTCCTTGTGATAAATCTTCATAGGCCTTTTTTTTTTATTTGTTCGGCGGTGAAAATTGCCTAACTTACGTGGGGGCTGGCACCCACTAAAAAACACCGCCGTGAACCTATTGTCGCCTTGTTGGATGGGCCATGAGAACTGCTACGCATGATGTTGCCAACTGTTGGCATGGGCCTGTGCCAACCTCATCCAGGTTTTTCCACCATTCGCAACTACATGACCTCTTCATCACTCTCGATCAATTTATTTGGTAGATAATTGTTCCATTTCTGAATGAAATGAACGAAAGAATTTAAACCTTACTGGAAATGGCGAATCGGGCAATTAGTAAAACAGATAACTTGTAAAAGGTTTTGTGATTTCACGACATTATATCACATATTACCTACATGTATCATATACATAACACTATTTGAGTCAGGATATTGTAGACCTAGTATATGGCATCCCATTGTGATTATTTTTAGCTATGGTATTCCCCGTTTACGTGATTTTTATAGAGGCACGGAGTTTCCGTTATATTCAATAGCTAAGATAGGTATCATGTTGATTAATCACCAAAAAATACGGCGACACAAGATACAGGTAAAGCGACATAAAATATGTTAACTGTAGGTTACAATGAAAATATTTAAAACCTAGTTTGTTCAATTATACAGGGACATGATACTTACTTTATTATGATAACTATGTTGCCTGAAATCTCTACTACTTCTTTTTTTATCGTGTGCCTAACCTGCTATCAGATTATTGGGCTGCCCGTGACCTCTGACAAGACTTGGCTTTATATGCCGTTATGAAATATCTCTCAGGCATGTTGGTACCATTTTTTTTGGAGGGTGGGAAGTCATCAAATGACTCCTTCCGCTCTGGGCAGAGCGGTAGGGAGTGTCTGACTTCTATTGACTAAACCACCCATGTTCCGTTTGTGCCGAGGCCGCGGTATCTCTTTCGAACAACCCGCAGCTCCGACGGGATGCTGGCTGGCACCCTTTTTTTTTTTTTTGGGCGGGGTGGGATATCATCAAATAACCCCTGCGTCGATCGTGCAGTACCCCTGGACTAGCCTTACCATGCTGGTACCCTTTTTTTTTTTGTTTTCTTGGGGTGTGGGAAATCATCAAATAACCCCTCCCGCTCTTGGGCAGAGCGAAAGACTTCTACTGACTAAAAACCACCCATGTTAGCCCTTCATGTCGAGGCCGCGGTATCTCTTGCGAACAACCCGCAGCCCCGATGGGATGCTGGTACCCTCACGATGTTTTCAATGATTATGTAATGCTAAAACAAACCTGTAAGGATCTTTCCCCTTGCACGCTAGCAGTCTCTTCATGGCTTCCTCTCCAGTCGCTGGCAAAGGTATATTCGCGTTCAGCTTCGTCGAATCATTTCCATTGTCCGTTTCTATTTCAGCTGCAATACAATTACTTTGGTTAGGATCTTCGCATGGTGGATTAGGGCTCACTTCCTCTATCCTAGTGTGAATAGTATATAAGTTGTTTTTGTTGGGTATGTATGAAGGAAAACAAAGTTAATGATGCCGTGATGTCTGACGGGAGAATGGACCAGTCAGCGTCTCCCGCGGATGTACCTACTTGTATCTCCCGGCCCCCGACAAATGGTATTAGTAGGAACAGTGGGTGTAAGTGGGTTAGAGTCGGACATACACCTCCACTTACCCCAGATGGATGCTATTATTAAGGAGGATTTATCCACTCAAAAAACAAAAAAAGGTGAGAATAGAAGAAGAATACGTGTTGCGCCGACCCGAAGTAGAATGGGACAAAGGTAGGAAAAATGATAATGATGTATGATTAGGATTTAGAAAAAGTAGGAAGAATAAATAAATAAATAAAGGAAACTAACTGTGTGACACAGAACTGTCTCGCTCATCCAAACTGGTAAGATATGATTGCAAGTTCTATCTACAATAATATCTCTCCCAAAATAAATATTTGCAAACACATGCATATGAAATGGATGTTGCAAATATTTATTTTACTATCATAATCTTACTTTTCTTGGCCGGAGAAGACGAAACATAAAAACAATTTGAAAAGTATAAGGAGGGGGGGGGGGAGATTTATATCAAAGTGGGATAAATATGTTAATTTCGGGTTTAGTTCACCTTTGTGCGAATGCTGTAAAATAGCCGTGTTATATATTTGTGTACAATAGAGAATAACAATAACATAACATCACGCCTGTAATTCCCGAAGAGTTAGGCAGAGGTGTACCCCTTAGAACATCTACATTTCGCCAGTTATGTTTAAGTCCCATGTAAAAGGAAGCGAGCCTAATGCCATCAATCGGGCACAAATCCGAACTCCGTGGCTGCTACTGAGAAATTCCCGATGGAAAAACCCACTAACACTTTGCCCGACTTGGGAATCGAACCCAGGACCTCATGCTCAGTAGTCGCGATTGAGACCACTAGACCAACGAGGCACAATAGGGGAATAACATAACAATCTTCCTGCCAAATAAGATAATAACAGCTACAACAATAATAATAAAACTTTCTATGTCAGGCCTAGAAAGTTTATGATAATATTATTGTGTATGTATGCTAATTTTAACTAAGTAAGTAAATTAGTAAGTAAAACGGTTTATCTAGTCACTAGTGCATGACTATTAAATTGTACTATAACAGTATACACACACTCGGTATTTCTTACAAAAGTAATGTTTTGAATATAGAATGTATCTGTGTTCCCTCTATTATTTTTCCTGCCACGTTAAAGGGTACATTGTTGTCATAATTTAGACAATGGGCTGACATCATGGCTGTATTTTCAAAAATAAAAGGGGATGTGCCTAATGCCATCCAATCAAGGTCTTGAACCTGCTAGTGACTAAATCCCTGAAGGAAATTCCGAAAACCCCAAAAACATGACCAACCTAGGAATTGAACCCAGGTTCAATCTAGATATTAGTCATACAGGGTGGTGCCGACAATACGACAATAAATGAAACTACTGGTAGTTCTACTTCATAGAAACATTTTTGAACTATCAAATAAATCCTAACACCGTCGTGGTACCGACGATACGACAATAAACTACCTAAATATCTTTGCCAAATTCGTTTGTTACATTTTATTTCCACACGTTAATCGGTGCAAATTATTTCTAAGGTTAGTAAACCATTGTTTGTAAATTGTAATTTGTATTTCGTTTACAGTTTTATGCTACTTAGTTTTATTGTTTTTTTTTCAAATTTATTATTTTGGTGTTAAGATTTATTTGATAGTTTAATAATGTTCCTATGAACTAGAACTACCAGCGGTTTCATTTTATTGTCGTAACCACCCTGTATATCTGGAACTGGTTCTGCACCATAAATCTAATCCAACAAGTTCAGTAAATCATGGAAACCTTCTGCAACTCTAAGATAGAAAGAACATATAAACTATAATCTTACAGCAGAACCAGTTTAAAACCATGAGTGGTCATTATCACAAACACTATTAGTATAAATGCACTGCGAGAATTGTGTGCCAACCAGCCCGCCTAGCATGCCACCCGTAGAAACGGGTTTTGTCGACGGAAGAATCGACAAAATGACAGATTATAGCAAAATTGAATGTCAAATTGTATGGAAAAAGCTTTGTCTATTCTTTGTAGAATAGAGATAGAATCGCCATACTACGCGTGCAGTGTATTTAATTTAGGTGTCTTCTGGAAACTCAGATAAGAAATATTATAATCACCTTTCTTAAACCACTTAAGTCTTCTCCAGAACCCAAGCCTGGTGTGTCCAAACTTCCTATCAATGTATTGGAAGTATTTGTTGTCACCGAGTTTGGTGAGCCAGTCCTTGGTGCTGCGCCACACTGCCTGGGAGCTCACGTAGGTTTGTGTGAACACTGATGTGCATCTGTGGGGGGAAGAAGTGTTTTTTTTAGTAGGAGACAATGTCCTGCTAGATGGGTCGCTATAAATGTCCAGTGAAGTATACCAACATTACGGACAAGTTCAGCATTGGTGTGTTAAGGTTTAAAATTCTGGGAATGTTCAAATGTGTCAACAGTATGTATGGCTTATTTATGATTAAATTTGTGAATAAAACAAAAATATTTTTTATTAAATTTTTTTTTTTTTTAAAAAACGTTGATAATGATGATATAAACGCGGTATCGTGGGTGCGTTCACAAACATAAAGTAACATACACAAATACCCAGGCACGAAACAACTATCCGCAGGCCATACAAATATTTGGTCCGTGCGGGGATCGAACCCGCGACATGCAGCGCAGCAGTCCAATCGCTTAGCTACTGCGCCAACCGTGCCGTCAAAAATAAAAAAAGGAAAAAGTCTAGATAAGAGAATGGGGGGGGGGGGGGGAAATAAAATATTTCAAATGCTGTATCAGGTAAGCTATGGGTACAGAACTATTAAAACAGTATTATACATCATGTAGATATCTAAGTACTATCTAATTATTGATTGTAGTTTCCTTATAAGTGGTTGCCTTTTTTTTTTTTTGGCAGGTTGAAAATCATCGAATAACCCCTCCTGCTCTTGGGCAGAACGAAAGGGAGTGTCAGACTTCTAGACTAAAAAATACCCATGTTCTTTCTTAGCCCTTTATGTCAAGACCGCGGTATCTCTTGCGAACAACCCGCAGCCCCGACGGGAAAAGCCTTGAACCTAAAGAGGTAGCTTGACCCAGACAATAATAGTACAAAAGGACTTAGATAAGCCATATGTCAGAGGATAAGTTAGATAACTATACTGGTTTGTGCATTAGTGGCATCATTATTAAGGAAAATACTATTTAAATATTCTATAATTAATTTACATAATAAATATCAAGATTTTGTTACTGTCTGATTAAAAACAAAGGCATTTCAGAACATTGTTGTTGCTTTCCTCTCTTGTTCTTGCTATAACAAGTAGTTCTAATATTTATTGCCATAAAGTTATAAATTATTGAGTAACAATTATGAAGCACAAGCACATTCTACTGATTCATGAGTAGAATAAGCTTGCCAGCTAAGTCAATGGGAATTCATATCTGTCTTTGTGCTACATACTATGTACTTGCTTTCTCGTTATGCACAGAAATTAGCCCATCCACGGGTATGTATTAAATATAGCTTGTAACACTCGGGGATAATGTAGCTTACCCGTAATGAAATTGGAATTGTGTCAGTACTTAATTAATTAGTTAATCAGTAAATTACATCCTATTTTATATTTTTTCTATATAATATTAGTATAAACAAAAATTCCAAATTAAACTTACAAGTCAAAAGACAAATGGAAACTCATGCGGCATATATCAGAAAGTAGATACATGAACCACACAAGTGCCTTCCATGTCACTTCTCCCCAGTGCTCCAAATAGTTCTGAGCCAACCCCAGGTATCCTGGCTTGTTCCTCCTCAGCTTTGAAACATTCTTCTTCTTGTCTTGTACAGGCTTTGCCACTTTGTGATAACCACGACCATCCTTTTTCTTTTTAGCTTTTGCTTCACCCTGGCCTTCCTGAATAACAAACTGTGATTGGTCATCTTCTTCATCCAATTTAAATTCATCTTCGGTAACAGCACTCTTGTCTGAATTCTTTGATTTATTATCCAACTTCTTCTCTTTTTTTGATGGTTTCTCTGGATTTTCAATGAATACAAATTGACTCTCACTGTCATGTGTGTAGCTTGATTCTTCTTCATTAGTAATGTCATCCAGAGATGACCATTTACGGGAGATGTTGTTGCGTTTGTTCTTAGATTTTTTGTTTGGTTTCTGACGTTTTTCATTGTCATCAGTGTTGATGTCGCCAGACTCGCTGCCTGAAGATATTGTGTTTGTGTTTTGTTTCTTCTCATGCTTGTGTTTATTATCATCTTGTTTAATGTTAGTTGGTTTCTCTGGTTTTAAATTTGTTTTGTTATTCATTGGCTTAGTGTCAATGTTCTGAGGTTTTACTTTACGTGTATTTTCTGATGTGGGAGTATTTTTTGTGTTCTTGGCCAGCACATCTGAGTAAGAAGGGCGCATTGGCTTCACTTCAGCCACTATTCGCTTCTTGTTGCTTGTGTCAGCTAGAGGACTGTTTTCATTCCTTTTTGGGGAGTTTTCAACTTTAATAGGCTGGTTCTTAGGAGGTTCAATTACAGGGGTATTAGTAAGTATATTCATATTAGAAGCATCTGGATGGTTCAGTGGATAGTTCTGGCCAAATGGAGAGTATGTGCCTGTTGAATTAGGCTCCAAATTCCCCAACAAATCTTTCAGGAAATTAGATGTAGGTGACTGGTTGTTCACATTTTCAGGATAAGTTGTCTGATTGACAGTTGTTGGTGGTATATTATGAACATTGTTATTGTTCATAGCAAAATCCTGGTTTAGTGTGAACAGGTGTGAAGGCTGGGGCATTTGCAGGGGAATGTCACGCACTCCCTGGTTGTGATTGAACAGTTCATACTGACCGGACATGGGGAAGATAAGCTGTTGATTGTTCTCATCGTAGAACACACGCACTAATTGGCCATTGCTCAACTTCAACATAGCATTGCCGTAGTTCTGATTGGCGCGAGGAACGTTAGGCATGTTGTTGAAAGGTATCTTCTCCTCGTTATTAGCGGCGGTATCGCCTGTCTGCACGTTGTAAGCGTGTTTGTTCAAATAAACATCGTTGCCGAAACTCGGGGTGCCGTAAATACTATTATCGTTCATGACACTCGGGTTTGGCGAGATCTGTGTTGGTTTTCTCTCATTCAAAGTACCAGGTGCACAATTTTCAGCAGTTTCCGCATGATAGTTCCATGTATTGTGCTTCATATCGTTGTATATCGGATCATCCTTTGGCGACCTTGCCATTTTTGGTTACTTTTCAATGAACACAATTAACATGAATAATATGTCAATGCACGTAAAACTGCGGTATATAACTCAAGGATTTAACATTTTAATATTTTATAGATAAAATCGAAGAATATGTTGTTAAAACGTGGATTATAATTTTATTGACGATTTGACGCTTTTCGCATTTTTGAGCACAGATCATACATATTTAATTTGACATTTGAGATGGGTGAATGGGTGTATATTCTCGTTCTTCGACTCTATCGAAAAAGCACGGAACTATTAGTTACTGAGTAATAATGTACAACTACGACCGTTTTATGACCAATACCGAAGAGAAGGTCGTACTAAAATGTGTGAAACACAAAGAAGAGAGTAGCTCTGTTTTTGGAAAAAATCAGACTGCATCGCGTTTTTAAATAATTATTTTTATGGTACGACCACAAAATCAATAAGTTTCTTCAGTCTGCTCCGGATTTGAGACTGCTCTCAAGTGAAGATGGACTGACAAATGGCAACGCAATTAAGCTTGAAAATTAATGGAAGTAAAACTGAATACATGTTCTGCGGTCTTCTTAGTTCTGGATCTATAGCGCCAGATGGCGCGCTCTTTCCAGCCTGCTCCGGGTTCAGGTGTCTCGGTGTTCGGTACACATGTGAAAAGCGATTGCAAAATAGATCGTAGTGTTAAGCACAGACGGGATAAATTTAAGGGTATAATAACCGCCGCATTCCCCTTAAACTCTAGGGGAAGATGTTTTATCAGAATATTGGGTCACTAACAATACAGAACGGATGAATGAAAGGCAATTGCATGTATACATGATAATGATAAGGGCGATGTGTGGTGTAACGCGAATGGATTACGTACTTATGAGGAAGTCTGAAAGTGGTACGCGTGACTGAAAAGTTGTGTAGTAATCGGTTATCTTGGTATTGATAATTATGTGATGCGGAGGAATGAGGAAAATGTTGAGTATTAGATACATAGATAAATATAGAACGACGGATGATCTGTGTGAAGGGTGGTATAGCTAGAAAGGAGGTGACAGCTGAGATGACGAGTAATACAGAAGTGGTCTATTGAAGAAGAAGACGTTCTGCGGCGAACCCAAATAAATTACAATACGGGGAGGAAAACGTGGACTGTTTGTCAAACTTGGTTCATTTTTGTTTTTCTGTGTTTATTCGCCTGCATTCAATCAACTTATCTATATAAGATGATTGAATGAAGTATACAAAGTATTGCGCCTCTCTACTGTCAATTGCTCATTTTATTATCACAGGAGCTCAAAATACTAAAACTTTTCATGGATCCGTGGGTCCAGCTAACTAATTGTACTGCCACTTATAACCCCTTAATTTATTTTTTTTATTTATTTATTTTGGTTAACCAACAATTGTTTGCACAATACATTTTTACAGAACAGTGGTTATAAGTACATTTATAAGTGCAACAATTAATAATAGGCTAACACCACATGCACTATTTGTGGTTATATTATATTAATCAAACAATAATGCTTTGATGATTGCTTATACAAAACTATAAAACTAAGTTCATCAATGAATAGGAACACATTACAATATACAACAGAATTTAAAGCACAGATTGAAAGACGAAATTAATAAATTTTGACACAACAAATAATTCAATTAAATAAATCATAGCTTAAATTTAAAACGCAGACTACTAGACAAAATTAACAAAATTACATTATGACAACAAATAATTCAATTAAGTAGGTTAATCATAAAATAAAATCAAAGCACTGATTGAGTGACAAAACCATTAAATTAATTAAATTACATTACATTTAGACACAATAAATAATTCAAATCACATAAAAAACAATCATATCACACAATTAATATAATGAATAATGAATCACAGTAAGATGGAAGACAATACTAATATTGAGATAACAATTAATAAATGACTAGGTACAACAAATGACTACAACAAATTACTTAACATGTAGTACTAGAGAAATGTTCGACAATTATTTTCCGAAACTGGTACAAAGGATTGTGATGCAAATCTATAAGGTCACTGCAACTGTATATTAGTTTACACAGGCGTGGAATCGGAGAGTTCGCACCCAGAACCGTTCTGCGCAGAGGTGGATGTAACGGTGTGATGGGATTGCGTGGATATCGGGATGGGGCACGAAACTTTAGGAGACTAATTAGGTTAGGGCAATCGATTCTATGTCTTAAGAGTTTATAAAGAAACAAGGCATCAATTATGTCTCTTCGAGTTGATAGCGAATGCATCTTGAAGTATTTCAATCGCGTATTGTATGAGGGCAGTGTTTTGCTTTTTCCTTTCGAGAAAGCAAGGTGCCACAAAAACCGCTTTTGGACTCTTTCTAAGAGTAACTTATGCGTGCCGTAGTGTGGTCTCCATACTACACTGCAATACTCCAAGACGCTTCGTACAAGAATTAATCCATCTGAGAGCCACCTGGACCAACTCAAAAGTCTCTAAACCGATTTTGAACCTAAGGTGACCGTAGCCAAGATGATCTCCACGGGGTTCAGATTTCAAGTAGGTAGGTACGTACAAGGGGGTTTCTTACTCCTTATGAAAATCCAAGCGTGATGTTATATTAGGTCCTTACATAAGAAATTAGCGTTTTGTCGTACTGACCTTTTTGATCTGAAATACCTCCTTTTTGGTTAAGAATTCCAAATTCAAATTTATAAATTCATTTAGCCGGTACATTTGAGTTTTGAAAACAGTCATTCATTTGTTTCTTCTTCATTATTTTTTTCTTTGGCGTCGGTTTTATGTGTACGGCGCTAGTGTCGCAAAAGAAAGCACGGTACGTTTTTGGTTTTAACGTTTTCGATCTGGAAATTTCGACCTTCAGAACCAACCCCGTGAACGCCCGGAGACCAAAGTGGAAAATGAAGAATTAAAGGCTATTGTGGAAGCGGATCCATCACAAAGCACTTCAGAGATAGCTGCAGGCTTCGGGGTAAGTGATAAAACTGTATTAATCCACTTGAAGCAATTCGGGAAAGGAAAAAAACTTGAACGATGGGTAGGTACCTCATGAATTGAGTGAATCGAACTTGCAAACACACGTCGACTGCTGTGTCATTTTGCTCAACCGACACAATAATGAAGGGATTTTAAATCGAATCATTACTTGTGATGAAAAGTGGATACTGTACAATAATCGGAAGCGCTCGTCGCAATGGCTGAACCCTGGAGACCTAGCCAAATCCTGCCCTAAACGAAAAATACTCAGAAAAAGTTATTTGTGAGTGTTGGTGGACTAGCGCCGGTGTCGTTCACTACAGCTTTCTAAAATCTGGCCAAACGATTACGGCAGATATCTATTGTCAGCAACTGCAAACCATGAAGGAAGAGTGCTAGACTAGCTGCTAAACAACCGAGATTGGTCAATCGCTCTAGGCCACTGCTGCTTCCCGACAACGCAAGACCACACACTGCACAATAAACAACCACTAAGTTAGATGAGCTACAATTGGAATGTTTGCGACATCCACCGCGGACCTTGCTCCAACAGATTACCATTTTTTCCGGACTTTGGACAACTTCTTACAAGGAAAAAAGTTTAACTCCGATGCGGCAGTCCAAATCGCCTTCATAGAATTTTTGGGGGAAGGGGGGTATGAGGAACAGGGTGTAAAGTCCCTCATCCCCATAGAAAAGGGAGGATCCTCCGAACAGACGGGTGTTGTGTCTAGTGGGCTAACTGCCCAACATGATTATGTAAGTCGGGATTTTCAAAGTTTTCGAGTGAGTATTCGCGACCTAATGTCGCGGATAACTTTGATAGCGCGATGTAGGATTTGTCATTAGTTCTTATGTGTTGCGATAGATGTCGCTGTCGCCACAGAGTTTATTGATTCTCGTCCCATGGTTTTTTTTAGCGCATTGATACCAACGCAACGGTGCATACTTTGATTAATTAAATATATTTAACAAAAAAAAAGACGTGTGGCACTGGAGACTGCCGCGGTAAAGCTATTGCATAGCATTTTTTATCAACTTATGCAATTATAATTATTTATTTATTTTATTAATGCAGTAATTTATACTTACACTTTTACTAATCATCCTCATCTTTTATAAAATGTCCTTTTACGTCTCATGTCGCGCCTTGGCGACAACTATTTTTGTTGGCAGCCTTATAATCGATCTTATTCGATTTATTAACTTTGATTTTGCTGTTTTAAAATATTAAATCTAATAATTTTTCAATGTTTACTTTTCATCTGACATTACGTCAGTTGTCAAGATGTCATTTACTTTTTCTTTTATTTTGTGTCATAGGTTTTCTTAGTGGTTAGAGCTATGAAGGTTACATTTGATTTATATAATTTAATTTATTTTTATTAATATGTTAGCTCAAATAATGTAATTTATTGATAATTTCTATTAATAGTATCTTATCTTACGCTTATAAAATTAATTAACACGCTCACTGAAATTCTTTGAGGAAGTTTTTGACTGAATAATACAGGCCGTTTTAAATACAGGCAACTCTCAATTTTTGATTTCAAGAAATTGTCAAGTGTCAATTTGTCAAGTGTCAGTTCGTTAGGTTTTTATTTTCGTTACGGAATTTCTGGATTCGGTCCCCACGCTCAAGGCCCGCGATAGAAGCTATGCAATAGCTTAAAAATACTTTATATTCCTCCCGTACAAAACAACAATTTCATTTATGTAAGGACCGACTATTATTGGGACAGTGTGTGTTACGAGCGTCTCTTGACTATGGAATGATATACACATAGAATGAAGAGTGCATTTTTGAATATTGTACTTATTTTCAAATTTTCTCGTGACAGAGAACTTTTTATAAAATAACAATCAAAAAATTATGATAACAAGATAACAAGAAACCAGCTATTTTATTTAGAGCCAGTGGAAAGAAGTTAAGAGCTCAAAATAGATTTTATGTAGAAAAAAATCGTTTACTCCTTGGTCTAGCATCGATAAATCGAGTTAAGTGTACTTATGGTGCAGCACGTTTCCATGGCCTGTAGACCCCGTTGTGGTCGATTACCGTTTGCTCAATTACTTTAATTTACCTTGAGAGATTTGACAAATAATTATTCTTGAAATAAAAAATATAATTATATAATCGATTACGCAGTGGACTAGTTCCAGGAAAAACCACTTAATTAAAATGGCCTGCGAAGCGAGCGAGTTTCCTTTTTTTTATAATTTAGTGTTTTATTAAACTTCCTGGCGAATTTTGTATGCAAACAATACAGCAATTATTGGACTGTAGAGCCTCCAATTAATTGTTAAAATATATTATTAGTAGAGCCGGTTTTCACTAAATAATAGTGGTGCAAGATTCGATCAACACGCGAGATCATACGCGATGTGAATCTCAACCAATGATTACCAGTAAGGTTTGTTTATTCCCGTTTGTCTTAGCTTTCCGGAAACCGGTCCTTATTGTGACGGACGGGAATTCAATTCAGCTAGAGCGACCTTGTAATGCATTATTAAGTCAATGGGTATTGCTTAACCAAACTCCGTAAAAACAGTTGAACTTAACCTTGGGTACTTACCTTTGGCAGAGACACCAAAATCAGTAGGCCGAGTACCATACAACTTACCTATTATTGTTTTTTTTTTATTTTCAAGTCTCAAATGAAAGCGAAATCGATTGCCATTGAAGTTTCATAATTAACTTAGAAATTAGAATGGAATTGCATGTTCCAATGTTGCATGCTTGTAGTATTTTGCTATTTTAAGTATTTCAGTGACCTTCAATAAAATTCTTATATCATATTACCAAATAGTGTGGCTCGGTTCTTTTGGCTCCTGCCTGAACTTTATTGCCAGTAATGATAAACGTCTTATCGTCTTACTGAACGGATTCGGACGAAATTTGGCACACACAATTTAGTTTTTAACCTGGATTAACACAGATGGATACTTTTTATCTCGGTAGTATGATCCCATAGGACAATTGCCGATTTCCACGAGGGCGAAGTAGCGGGCATAAGCTTGTGCGTACATTAATTGTCTGTGGAAATTGTTTATATAAAGAAGTCGGTTGAAAACAAAATGGTGGTATAACTTTCCACTATGAGTACGCGCCAAAAGAACCATGAAATATAAGGCATAAGTTCAGATGATGTCAAGGCATTATGAAAAAAAAAGAAGTTTCAAGATAAGTAATTAGCATTGGCTTATTAATCGAAACAAATTTAAAAAAAATGTTTGAAGGCGCTGATTTAAACGCATCCGACATAACCTCTTCTTTTGGGCTTCGCCGCAGTCGGGTAAAAAGAAAAAGAAACTGATTGCTGGTTGGTCTCACAATACCACTATTAGAAAGAATCGAGCATCCATTAACGCTTTTGCAAACATTTTTTTTTTAAACATTGCCCCACACTAGGAATTTCTCCTGTATCGTGGGTGCGTTTACAAACATTTTAACTCACATACACAAACACACCCAGACCCGAAACAACATCTGTAGGCCCTACAAATATTTGTTCCGTGCGGGGATCGAACCCGCGACACGCAGCGCAGCAGTCCAATCGCTCAGCCACTGCGCCAACTGTGCCGTCTAAGAGGCTTTCGATCGAAGTAGTTCGATCGATATCTTCTACGCTATCAGAGCAATGGTAAAAACTCTGTACAAAAGTGTATTGAACCAATTTATATTACACCTGTTACATTTAGGCCAGAATATTGAATAATTGAACTGCATAGTATGAGAAAATCGCCCATTGCACCACTGTTTATTTCATAACCACTAGACTGTGACGGAGGTCGTAAGAAAAGTTCGCGTTTTGCCGCCAACACCTTCAATGTGGTTGTTAACTGTATCACTTGGAAGACGTCGACTGATTTTTGAATTTCGAAGAATTTAGTTGTCTTTTAATTTGATTGAAACGGTGAAACTAGTTAGTTAGTTGGTGTTTTTTTTTTAAATTAAGTATTTAGCTTTTGAGTGACATATTGTGTGGTTTGTGTGTTTTGTATTAGGTTCGGTTCTACGTTAAAACTATACTGTGTTCACTTCAATAATTGTAGTTCAGTATATATAAATATATGTAGCAGGCAGTGTGAATCTAAAATAGGAGCACAGTTGAATGAATAACAACTGTCCTTTTCCGCCAATATTGAGCGCGACAATTAAACAAATTCAAGCACCTTTCCTATTGAAGGAATGTCAACTCTCTGGGTTGCACCGACCGTTCATAATCATGCCAACCCGCCAATGCACTTTGATTTAGCTAATTAGGTGTCGTTTAGTATATAATTATTGTGGAAACACGCAGACGTTATCTCAAGGTACGTATGCTTCATTTCGTTATGGTTTATCAATTTGAACAGTGTTAATTAATCTCCGAAAAAAAAAAAATGGTTTTCCTGAGTTTTGATGTACAATTTGCCTTTCGAGCACTGAACAGTATAAATTATAACGGTAGGTAGATCGGGCACCAGCACTGAGGTACTGGGTGATGTATGTAAGTAGACAAAAAAATACATTGTCAAGGATCTGTAAAATAAAACTACCTCGTTATTTCGTATGCTGTTCTAGTTCTGCTAGGCTCTTTCCCTATAAGACCTTTGAGCGAAGGGTTCTGGGTTAAAATCACAGGTCAGATTTTTTCAGTCTGGATTGTGTGTGGTTGTGACATATAACGAGGACATATTGTACCTAATCAGGAGCAATAAAACGCATGTGATAAAAAAGTTAGGGATTGTTATGTTCTGTAGGCTTGTTGAATAAGACACCGGTGAGGTTGACTTGGTTTATTACATGTTATACACAATAGATACAGACAGACAGTTAGTAGTAGTATCACAGACGGGGACCGACATTAGAGTGTCTCGTCTCACTGGAGTGACACGTAACCGGATACATAGATAACATCTAGTGATGTGCATACTATTTACATACTAAATAGTGATGTTCCAACATCCCCCTTACTGAGTTCAATTTAAACCCTTGACAAACAATTCAAAAGATATACTATGTTAAGCGACTTTACATAAATGACAACCTACTTTATGATACTTATAGTTATATTAAAACTAGACAAGATTCTTAATAATACTTAATTAATCTATTTCTTCTATTAACCTTCTTGTAGGTTTTACAATTCGACCTGACCTAGTTGTTACGCTTGAGGATTCTTGAGATGAGGATTCTTGAGATCTAGACTCCTGTCTGTCACCTTCCTCTCTCCCCTGTGACGAGTTGGATCGCATAGGAGGGTTTGCTAGGTTATGTGAATACTTATGTCTTAAATGTATTCTATTCCTCCTATACTTTACACCATTGACATCCTCAACAACATATGACCTATTGTTCATCATTCTTTGTTTGACAATACCTTGTTCCCAATTACTTTTAGGATTTCTTTTAAAATAGACATGGTCATTATAATGTAGCATTGACAAAAACTTTGTATTTCTATCATAATACCTAGATTTGTTTCCATCGTTTTTCTTGACTGACTCTTTATAATCCTGAAATGTTACTACTTTTGGCCTTAATTTTTTATATGACATAGGAATGTTATCTCTTAAATTTCTAGACATTAACAATTGTGCTGGTGATGACAAGTTATTTTTTGGTGTATTTCTGTACTGTAATAAAGCTATGTATGGATCTGTTTTGTTTTCTTTACATTTCCTTAACATGTTTTTTATAATTTTCACTGAACTTTCAGCTTGACCATTGGACTGTGAATGATATGGGCTAGTAACAACATGTTCTATGTCCCATTCTTGTAAGAAATTTTTGAATTCTAATGACTGAAAAGGAGGTCCACCATCTGACACTAATGACAAAGGTATTCCATGACGAGCAAAAATTGACTTCAAATGTGTTATTACATTTTGAGATGTACTGTTTTTATTTAATAATGCAATTTCTATATATTTTGAGTAATAATCTGTGACTATTAAATAAACTAAACTATCAAAATGCATTAAATCTATACCGACTTGTTGCCATGGATATTTACATATTTCAAAATTTTGTAGTGGTTCCTTTTGATTACATGGTTTATATTTTGCACATATTAGACATTGTTCTACTATATTCTTAATATCACTTGACATATTTGGCCAATACAATGATTCTTTTGCCAACCTTAGACATTTATTTATACCTTGGTGGCCTTTGTGAATCTTTTCTAACATTTGTTTGTACATTGACTGTGGTACTATTAATTTTGATCCTTTAAACACTAAACCTTTAATTATGTGAATTTCACCTTGAATATTCCAAAATGGTTTTACCAAAGGACTGACATTGTTTTTGTTTTTTGGCCATCCTTCTTTGTAGTATTTTTTTAATAATTGTAAGGATTCATCATTTTTGGTTTCCTGTTCCAATTTTGTGCTATATTCCTTTGTTATTGCTAAATTAGCATACATTAAATTGACATGACAAGACATTTCTGATTCATTTTCAGGTGTATAATGGTCTTTTAATGCTGCTCGTGACAAAGTGTCTGATATATACATTTCCTTACCTGGAACATGTATTACTTCTAAATCATATTTTTGCAAAGTTAACATCATACGCTGTAATCTAGCAGGGACGTCATGTAATGGTTTTTTAAATAAATAGACTAATGGTTTGTGATCTGTATGAACTGTGACTCTATTACCATATACATGTTGGTGAAATTTTTCACAACCAAATTGAATTGCTAGTAGCTCTTTTTCTATTTGTGCATACCTTTCCTGGGTTTCAGTTAAAGTTTTTGAACTATATGCTATAGGTTTGCTTTTTTGTAGAATTACTGCTCCTAAAGCTGACTTTGACGAATCGACTGACAAGACTAATGGAATCTTGGGATTGTAATGAGCTAATACTGGTGAGTTTGTAATCTCTTGTTTTAATTTTTCCAAACTCTGACTATGATTCTCATCCCATGTCCAGACTGTATCTTTTTTTAAAAGATTTCTTAATATTTGTGTTTTTTCTGATGAGTTGCTAATAAAAGGTCCTAAATAATTGATCATACCTAGTATTCTCTGCAACTCTTTGACATTCTTTGGTGTGGGCATATTGACAATGGCTTTGATCTTCTCTTGATCTGCCCTAGCACCATCTTTACTGAAGACATAACCCAAAAAACATACTTCTGAGACTAAAAATTTACATTTTGATTTGTTAAATTTTAGATTGACTTGACGAGCTCTTTGCATGACTTTATGTAATCTTTCATTATGAACCGACTCATTTGGTCCATAGACTAAAATGTCGTCTATGAATATTAAAACTCCTTCTATGTCACCAAATAGATTCATCATGACCCTTTGAAAGATTTCAGACGAAGCATTTATGCCATATGGTAATCTCAAATACTTGTATCTACCAAATGGTGTTTGAAAAGTACATAATTCTGAACTATATTCATCCAGACGTAACATCCAGAAACCAGAAAATGCATCTAAATGAGAAAAACATGTTGCCCCTTCGAGCTGAGACCTAATCTCATCTATTGACTTGAGTGGATAGAATTCCCTCATGATATTTTTATTTAAAGTTCTGGGATCTAAGCATATTCTTAACTGACCTGTACTTTTAACTGTTATGACGACTGAGTTAACCCACTCTGTTGGTTTAGTAACCTTCTCGATAACTTGCATTGCCTCCATGCGATCCAATTCTTCACGTAATTTCCCTTGTAACGCAAATGGGACTTTCCTTGGTGGATCCACGCATGGTACTGCATCAGGCTTGAGTTTAAGATGACAGACTGGAGGTAGACACCCATGACCCTGAAAAACATCATTATATTGTGTTTGTATTTGTTTACAAAAATCTTGTTTTGATACTGAAAAGACACGTTTTATTATACCTAACCTTTCACAAGTTGGTAGACCAAGAACATTCGGACAATCTAAATTTGCTACTATAAACATTATTGATTCTTCGACATTACTGTTATTTATGCTCAAATTGCAATTTATGTTGACTTTACCTAAAATTGGAATGGATTTTCCACCAAATCCTGTGACGTTTATTTGACATTTCACAAGTGACAGTTGTGACAGTTGACGTTTGAGATAACTAAATGTTTGTTTTGACATGATGTTGACATCTGCACCTGAATCTATGATGCATCTTATTTGTTTATTTCTTATTGACAAATTAATTTCCCAAGACTGTTTTGAATAGTTACTTTCCAAAGTGTTGACATTATTTGTTTTACGACTGTTATCTGAGTGACTGATTAATGATCCATTGTGCGACTGTGTATACTGACTACTGTTTTTATGCTGATGATATTGTGTGTTATTTTGTAATCCCTCAGACTTGTGACTAATTTCATCTTTGAGATGTAAATATAGACTCTGACATTCATTATTTCGACTATTTGACTGGACAGTATAATATGAATGGGGACATTGATATTTGGACGTTGACTTGGATCTCTCAGATATGTGATTGCTTTCATCATTGAGGTTTTTATTATTATTAGACCTCTCAGACATATCACCCTTTTCATAATGGGGACGACGACGGACGACGGGACGTTGACTTTGACTTGTACTGCTATTGTGTCTGTGTGTCTGTTTGTGTGACTGAGTCTGACTGTGTGTAGTGTTATCCACATACTTATTTAATTTACTTTTATGACTTTGACTCGACTTAAATTGACTGTTCAACATGCCAACAAAATTTTCTTGACTACTACTATGTGAATTAAACGTGCAATCGTTTATCTGACTGACTTTTTTATTTTTGAGACAAAATTTAGCAAAATGATTATAAGATTTACATGACCTGCATTCAACGCCTTTAGCTGGACACTTGTAGCGATGAGACTGCCCACAGCGTCCGCATGTCTTCGAGTTGCTGTCTTCGCCGTTTGAAGCTGAAGCAGACTTGCGACTACTCGAAGCTGACTGGCGTCTGTTTGAAGCTGACCTGCGACTGGAAGCTCGCTGTCGACCGTCTCCTCGACCACGGTTCTTCCGACTGAGATGCATGACGTTTTCACTGGCGACACCGCTCTCTTTGACGATTTTATCTGCGTCCTGCTGCGCGACTATGAGTGTGCTCGCTAGTTCTTGCATCCTTTGGTAGGTAAGGTCATGTTCTTGTAGTAATCTTTGACGTACATGTGACAAGTCCATGTTTAAGTTTGCTATGAAAATATCTTTAATTAACGATTCTCTGAGCGTGCCAAACTCACATTCTTTGCTTTTTGTCTCCAAATCGGTGATGAAATCTTGGATGCTTTCGGATTTCTCCTGCTTACGTGTGAAAAATTTATACCTGCACATCGTCACATTTCTCCTCGGCTCGAAAAATTTGTCGAATCTGGATTTGACCTCGTCGAATGTGCTCCCTTCAATTTTTAGGTTAAACGTGTTGAATATGTTGAGACCACGTTCTCCAATTGAGTGTAACAGAATGGCAATTTTCCGTTTTTCGCTTGCTTTTTCCAGACCTGTGGCTAACAAATATAATTCCATCTGCTGTGACCATCTTTTCCATGCCTCCGCATTATTATTTGCTGGATCCGATGAGATGTGGAGTTGTTTCAAATGCGTTTTTTCATGTTCGCCAACATGGCTGCCTTCGGCACTCGTTTGTTGTGGCATTTTCACGACGATCTCGCTTAATTATTGTAGATGACTTCTGACACCATGTTATGTTCTGTAGGCTTGTTGAATAAGACACCGGTGAGGTTGACTTGGTTTATTACAGGGATATCAATGTTAATGGATGGAGAGGGAGAGGAAGGCCAAGGAAACGATGGGTGGATTATGTGAGGAATGATATGAAAGGTCGAAAAAAAAGTTGTCGAGACGTCTGAAATGGGAGAACAGAAGAAGAAATGCGCCGACCTCAAGTAGAACTTGACAAGGGCAGGAAGATGATGATTGTGCATAGCTGTGAGTGTTGTGACTAAGTTTTCTATTGCATGCGATGAAGTAGGTTTACCTTGTACCTAGTGGCTCGTGGCTTAAGCCTTCAAAAGCTGCTGTGGTAAAGAGGTGTCATGAAATGTGATTCTTATTTAATAGGGATGTTTACTGACTAAAGAAAATATGATTTTAATTAGTCCGTCTGTTAGATTATCGAAAAATATTGAATACATACATTGATATAAAAACTAAAGATACGGTCGTCCGAACATTTGCTCGTCGCGTTCGACATACAGAGAATCGGTGTAGTCTGCTCGTTAATGTAACCTTGTATAAGCGGCGTGGTATTTTCGAGGTATAAAGAACATAGGAAAGCACGTTAAGCTGTTGGTCCCGGCTGCCATATATAGAGCTTTGGCAGTCGTTACAGGTAGTCAGTGACCTGAAATTCTGACATCCAGTCTTACAAAGAGTATCGTATTACCTAGTATTAACTGGGTTGTGGAGGTCAGATAGGCAGTCGCTCCATGTAAAATACTGGTACTCAGCTGCATCCGGTTAGACTGGAAGCCGACCCCAACATAGTTGGGAAAAGGCTAGGCAGATGAAAGAACATAAATAAAGCTTTTAATAAAATTTACGACCGCACCCGAAGAGAGCCGATCGTAGACTAGTTCACTTCGGCTTAGGAAAGACCATTTTGGGACCACGTTCGAGGCGTCATTTTAACATGCCGTCCGCCCAGTCCTTACGCAGTAATATATAAGTCAATGGATACATATTTTTTATTTTATCAAATCAATAAAAATTGACGAAGATAGAACGCGTCAAAGATTTGATTGGGGGATTGTGACGTCACTCACCGGTAAAAAATGTCATACTAATGTCTTCGAATATGACGTCACACGAGTTTTCAAAGCACTGTATCGTCTTCATGGTTTGTTTACGTGAAAAAAGAAAAAATACGTGTCCAATATTTTTTGGAAATCTATCTGACGGACTAATTAGATCTTTTTAGTTAACTACCCTATTGAAGTAGTAACGGTAAAGTGTCCTTAAGAACACTTTACTTTCAGTTCAAAAATCAAGTATTTCCGATAACTTGTGTAAGAATTGCAATTTACACATATCTGATCCAAAGAGAGAAAAATTATTGATATCCAAAGAGAGAAAAATATATTGTGTACTGGAAAACACACGCCACACAAAAACACTTCAACACAACGAGAAGAGTCGGCAAATAAGACTGCATACATAATATCTCAGAGCGACAAACCGGTGCACTTCAAGTCGAAATTATGCATCATAAGTAGCAACAACACGAATAATGTGTTGTCACTAGCTGAAAACACCTTTGCAGAGACACAAATCTGTCACTATCTTCTGCCTAACAGAGGAATTAAACTTCTGATTAGTAACATCGCTACGAAATTAGCTGAATACTCAAGTGACGACTACTGCATCATTTTTATTGGAGACGAAGATTTTGGACAAACTCAGAACTATCTTGACTTGACTATTTATATTAGAGAGAAGTTAATGACTGTGCAACACACTAATGTTATAATATGTCTACCGACTTATAAAAATGACCCTTCCACTATTATGTACAATTCACGAATTGAAACTTTTAACAACTTATTATATCTTGACATTTATACTCATAACTATGCCATACTGTTTGACACTAATCTAGACTTAACATTTGATCGTTCTATGTTTAAGCATAATGGAACACTTAGTTATTACGGCATGGTGAATATTTTTAATAATTTAAAATATTACGTTATACAAACCGTTAATCAGGAACATATTGACAGTGATTCCCAATTTTTTTTTCGAGAATGAACATCGTAAACAATACTCAAATATCAATATTTTCCATCAGAATCTATGTGGGATTAACAATAAAAAAGATGACCTTGAAATATATGTTAGCGAATCATCAAATACACTTGATTTCATATGTATATCTGAACATTTTCTGAATGATACTCTCGCAAAACAGTTTAATTTTAATAATTACAAAATGGGGTCTTATAACACGAGAGCTAAAAAGAACAGGGGAGGCTCAATGATCTTAACACTCAACGATAGAAACGTGGATGAACTTCAAGTATGTAAGCAGTTATATAAAACCGATTATTTTGAAGTATGTGGAATCAAAGATATTGAGACAAATTTGTGTGTTATTTGCTGTTATAGGACTCCCACAAACAGTAATTTCGATAAGTTCATGGATAGCCTTGAAAAACTGTTACAGCATTTTCTCAATAGACTATGTCTAATTTGTGGAGATTTCAATATTAATGTCTTAAAAGATGACTTGAGACACAATTCTTTTTTATCGTTATTGACATGCTACAATTTCCGCTATTTAATTAACTCCCCAACCTTTAAAAGAAATAATTCTGAATCATGTATTGATAATATTCTGACTAACCTACCTGACAGTTTAGTTAACTACACTAACGTGGATCACAATGGGTTGTCAGACGGACACGCGGGCTTATTCTGTACACTCAGTCTGGAAAAGGCTGAGTACAAGAAGCGAACAAATTACCTTCGTCTTTGGAAAACCAAATATAATGACGAAAAAATAGGGGAGTTTAGGAACAAGGTATTAGAGGCAAACTGGAACACAGGTATTAACACATTTATAAGTAAATTCAGGGAATTACACTCTAATATTTTTAAAAAGCACAAAGTGAGAGTTAATGTCAATAAAATTAAATGTTCCAAATGGATAACCAACGGGATTAGAATAGCTAGCAAAGTAAAACGTTTCCTAAATACACTGAATAAGACGCAATGCGACAATTCGATTGTTGAATATCGAAACAAGTATATTCGAACGTATAGGAAAGTGTTAAGTTGTGCTAAAAGAAACAGTGTCAGAAAACAAATAGAAATGGCATCAGATTCTAGTAAGATGATTTGGAAAATCGTAAATCGACAGCGAAATGGCACGAAAAATCTTGACAATGACCCAATTATTCTAAAAGTTGACAACAAAATAATTACCAATGGTGTAGACGTAGCTAACATTCTTTCAAAAAGGTTCGACAACAATGTTCACCTTACAGAGTGTGATCATAAATTGGCAATTGAATATCTGACTGAAAGTGTCAGCAGAGTAGACTCTAACATGTCTTTTGAAGCAGTCACACCTCTTGAAATTTTCAACTTAGTTAAAAAGATGGCCAATAAACCGTCTACAGGCTATGACGAGATTCCCCTGACTATCATTAAAAATAATATTGACATTTTGGCAACTCCACTTGCATCACTTTATAATACCTGTATTGAGGAAGGCCTGTTCCCTGATCAGTTTAAAATTGCAAAGGTAATTCCAATTTTTAAAAAGGGTTCAAAAACGGATCCTAGTAACTATAGGCCGATTTCCCTATTGCCTGTACTATCAAAGATTTTTGAAAAGATTATGAAGGAACGACTAATGAAACACTTACGAATGCATAGTATCCTAAATGAACGACAATTTGGCTATCAAAAATCATTGGGAACCGCCGATGCTGTTGAAGCATTAGTCGATGAGGTTATTCTCAATCTCAACGATAAACATAAGGTGGCAGGTATATTTCTGGACCTTAGCTCTGCCTTCGACACGGTGGACCATGAAATTTTACTGGCCAAGTTGGAGCACTATGGTATAAGGGAGAATGTTCTGAAGCTGTTTCGATCTTATTTGCATAATAGACGTCAATTTGTAGAGATTAAGACGGTAGTTGATGAAGAACAAAAAATTTTGAAGTCCGACTTAATGACGATATTCCGAGGTGTCCCTCAGGGATCCGTTCTAGGCCCAATCTTCTTCATATTATTCCTTAATGATTTAATTGAGTACATAAAAAAACGCATCACAGTCACCAGGCTCGTTATTTTTGCGGATGACACTAACGCAATCGTATCTGCAAATAACTTAAATAATTTAGAATCTAAAATTAATAACTTATTAAGGGCTTTTGAACACTGGTTTGGTACAAACAATCTTAAGCTCAATGTTAATAAAACAAAATGTGTTCTATTTAAGTCGAACGTTCGTAACAACGCTAGTCTTGAGGTTTTGTCATGTGGCAGCAAAGTCGAAGTGGTTGACCATGTAAAATTCCTCGGGGTTCACATCGATGCATTGTTAAACTGGAAGGCTGAGACTTCGTCAGTAACGAAGTCTGTTAGCTCAGCTTGCTATGCACTCCGAAGCCTAAGAGAGGAACTGACATTGGCCCAGCTTAGGATGGTATACTTTGCCTTGGTTGAGTCTAAGCTTAGATATAGTATTGAGTTTTGGGGAAACAGTTATAAGTATAATATTCACTCGACATTTGTAATTCAAAAACGAGCCTTAAGGACAATGCTCCGCTTAAAACAGACGGATTCGTGCAGAGATCATTTTATTATACTTAATATTTTGACGGTACCATGCCTTTATATACTGGTGCTGCTAACCAGTTTTGTTAAAAACTTGCACAAATCTGAAACTGCTGACCAACGACAAGTTAGAATGAATACGCGTAGGAAGGACTTGCCTAACACAATCCAGCCGAAAATAAACGTGGTTCATCACAGTCCTAGGTACCAATCAGTATATCTATACAATAAGCTTCCCCTAGAATTTAAAAGCATAAATAGCACAAACTTATTTAAAAACAAATTGAAGACATATTTATTGGGGAAGGGGTATTACAGTGTCGATGAGTACCTAGATGATAAGCCATAGACATAATATTATTATTGGAATTAATTTTAAATTGTATGATGATTATTATTTAGTTTTCTTTTTTGTACTTAATATTGTTGTTGTTTTTATTTTTTTTTATTAAATTGACATTTTGTTTTAAATTATTGAATTACCTATAGATTTTTAAATGACATATTATTTTAGTAGGTAATTATAATTTATTATCTTTGACATCCTATTTTACAAGATGACATTTATGACTTACCTTTTTATAACAATTTGTACCTAATTTATTTTTATTTTATTTTGATTTGACATTCTAGTTTTAATTTTCAATGCAATATACGAATGTTTGATGACATAATTATTATTACATTATTCAAACCAATTGGATTTTTGTTTAGTTTTTCACTTTTCGTTTTATTTTGTTATTAATTATTTTTAATTGAATGACAATCATTATCGTTTTGAGTTAGTTAGTGTATAATTATGTGAATTAATATGGTTGTTATTTTTGTATCTTAGACATGTTTGATTGTAATATTTTAATTGTATTGTACTGTTTTTTTTTTTTTTTTTTTTTTCAAATTTCAACACAATGTATATTATTGTTCCGAAATAAATGACTTATGACTTATGACTTATGATCTTAATCTGATTGAGTAATTATAACCGGTAACATGCTCAGTTGAGGCTGGTAAAAGGAACAGTTTTCGGAAGCCTTGGTATATAAACACTCGTTTTCGTTTTGTTTTGCTTCATTGTGCCTGCCAATAATTAAATTGTATTTTTCAGGCTCCCGGGATCTCGTGTTTCTACAGACTAAAAAAAAAAATTGTAATGTCACTCGATTACAAACAAAGAAAGAATTGAACGCATCCGTTAAGAACAAGATGGTTTTAAAAATGTTACGGTTGCTGTTTTTGGTGATGTTGGCGGCAGTCACTGCAAAGGTACAAGACGATCCGGCGGGAAATCAAATCGTTTTATTCAAAGAAAAAACTAAGGTGAGCCATCTTTATATAGTATTGATAGTATACAACTGTCGGGGTAACAAAGTCGCTCTCGCTGTTTGTACGCTTGTGTAGATCTTTTAAACTACTTACGAACTATGGGCCAAATTAATTTAATTTATTTAGATTTCCCATCGACACCTAAAAAGAAGAAAGAACTGAAGTTTACAAATAAAAAAAGTATTTTCATTAATTAATTAAATAACCATCAGTTAAATGAATTGTTTGTGCTAGTTTGATAACAAAATAATGTATACAAATAACTAACATGCATTTTTTTTAAACTAAGAATTTCTTCTGTATCGTGGGTGCGTTCACAAACATTTAAACTCACATACACACATACCCTGAGCCGAAACAACTATCTGTAAGCTATACAAATGTTTTATTTGTTGTA
Organism: Diarsia brunnea; assembly: GCA_949774965.1. NCBI lineage: Eukaryota > Metazoa > Arthropoda > Insecta > Lepidoptera > Noctuidae > Diarsia > Diarsia brunnea. The sequence goes on from OX459001.1 coordinate 17,613,319, forward strand.
TTGTAGTTTAGTTGAAGATCATGTTTGACGTTATTTAAATATTGGGGAAAACATTCGGTTTTCCCAGTCAGTTGAAAGTATTTAATTTTCTGACCAGGCGGGCTATTTGCAAACCAAGATGCGAGTTACTTAATTATTTTTTATGATCTTTTCCAGGGGCCAATCGCTATCATGACGACTTCAGCGGGAGCACCCATTGAACACAAAGAAGCAACTGTGACGTTAAACGAGAGGCTAATATTCAACGAAAATTTCATGGACAGCATGACGCACTTGGTCAGGGAAAGGATACCAGAACGACTGGTTCATGCTAAGGCTGGCGGAGCATTCGGTTACTTTGAACTTACCCACGATATATCTGATATTTGTAAAGCGATAGTATTTAACAGGGTTGGAAAAAAGACTCCTATCGCAGCAAGATTCTCTCCAGTAGTCGTTGAACGAGGTGGTATTGATACATCTAGAGATGCTAGAGGTTTCGCACTCAAATTCTACACTGAAGATGGCAACTTCGATATAGTTGGTTTCAACACCCCCATGTATGTCTACAAAGACCCTCTTCTTTTCCCCACTTTCGTTCGAGCTCAAAAAAGGAACCCAGCAACGAATGTTCTTGATCCCAACATGCTTTGGGACTTCCTAACGCTGCAGCCAGAAAGTTTACACATGTTTCTTTTGGTGTTTGGTGATCGAGGCGTCCCTGATGGCTATCGACACATGCCTGGATTCGGTATCCATACTTTCCAAGTAGTGAATAAGCACGGAGAGAGTAATTTCATTCGATTCCACTTCAGACCAGATGCGGGTATAAAAAATCTACGCACCAAAGATGCTATGAAACTTGCTGCTTTCGATCCTGATTACGCAACTAGGGATTTATACAGAGCTATAGGTAATGGAGATTTCCCCAGCTGGACGGCTAGTATTCAGGTATTAAGTGAAGATGACGTTAAAACTGCAGGATTTGATGTCTTTGATGTGACAAGAGTGTTGCCTCTGGACAAGTACCCACTCAGGCCGTTGGGTCGCTTCGTTTTGAATAAGAATCCTGTAAACTATTTCGCTGAAATAGAACAACTAGCTTTTAGTCCAGCAAATTTAGTTCCGGGTATTCTTGGAGGACCAGACAAAGTGTTCGAAGCTCGAAGATTAGCTTACAGAGATGCTCAGTATTACCGTTTGGGGGCAAACTTTATCAACATACCTGTAAACTGTCCTATTCAGAACAAGGCATTTGTATACAATCGTGATGGTCAGCCTCCTGTTAAAGACAATCAGAGAGACATTCCTAATTATTACCCTAACTCTTTCAATGGCCCTGTTCCTTACAAAGAAAAAGACAGAGTTGAATTAGTAGAGATATATCAAGATCAACCAGATAATTATGAACAAGCTCGGGAACTGTATGAAAATGAAATGACACCAGAAGAGAGGAAGAGATTGGTTGAGAATATTTTGTACAGTTTGGGACCAGCGACCAAGTTTCTGCAAGATCGGGCTGTGAAAATGTTTGCCCGGATACATTCAGATCTTAGTGAGAGAATTTGGCAAGGTCTGCAGGGCAATAGAACCATTACAACACCCGGCTATTACTGGGACGATTAGTGCTTATTTATTAGAAATAGTTAAACGTTACAGTGCTATTTATAAATATTATTATGGAAATTGTTATTTTGTTTTTGTTAAGTTTTACTGCATGTGTTCTGAACAAAAATGTGACTTTGAGGTGTATTTTAATTAATTAAATCGATGTCGTAACTGTACGCATACTTTCTAGCTTACTCCTAACCTCCCAAACTTCGTTGCAATATAAAGTCTACACATTCTGTGTAACCAAAATTACTATCTGATGTCCGTGATTACCATCAGACAGCCAACGCCAATCGTTTCGATATTTGGTAAATATTAGTACTTAATTGGTACTAATTAGTAAGGGGTTAATGGATCTAAAGTGTGTCGTATGCGCCGCATATCCAAAGAGAATGACACCCGCACACTTGACGACCTTATGACTGCATCAACCATAGATACAATATATATTTCTATGGCATCAACGAAATATTTGGGCCAAATTTATTTAATGGAAATTGTCCATCGTAACGCTTAGCAGAATTAGTACTCAAACAACAAAATTGCTACTTTAGTAGTTTCATAATAGTCGGTCTATTTACTTTTAATCTTTTACGCACTGTGTCTACATATATTTTTTCAATACACTTCCTCGAAAACTGGCTCTTATTGCACTACGATTGGGTTCGACATGCAATGTAGAATAGGAATTTGTCATTTTGATTTGCGTCTTTACAGCATAAATAATTTTTAAATATTTTAATTGTGTTTATAAAAAGAATACAATAAATAAACATGATTCATTATCTGAATCATTAGATTTCAAATTTTTTTTTTGCTTTTATGAATATGTTAACATTTATTTGTGTTAAAAAATATTTGAATTTTATATTTTTTCTGTGAGGCTGTTTAGCGGCTTCAAACCGCGGAAAAAAAGCAAATTAAATCATAGTCTCTTTCAATTTATGACAAAAGTACCTATTAAATCGTTTTAAGTTCATTTCCTCGAAAGTGTATTGAAAAACGTCGTTTGATACACGTGGGAATATATTGCACATTTCAACCCCATGAACACCCGAGCCGTACGGCTCGGGTGTTCAATCCGCCTCGAATGCAATAATAAACTTTCCGCACTTGTATTAAAATGTACTATTATCTACTGGAAGAGTTATTTTAGTACCCTTGTACCTATTTTTCTGTACCGTTCATCTTTTCTGTATTTTGGGTGAATCATATAAACTGTTAAATAAATAAATATACATTTTGCGTTCAGTATAAAAATCAAGTATTTTAGTTAGCTTGAGTAAGAATGACTGCAATCTAATTATAACCTGTAACATGTTCAGTGCGGGCCTTGAAATAAAACAGTAGTTTTCGTCTTTTATTTATTGTCACGCACTAATTATCAACACGTTATAAATAATTAAATTGGTGCCTAACTAGTTTGTCCAGTATGAGGGGAATAATAGGTACATAGTTTATGTAAATCATTTTATTAAGATATGTATCAAAACGAAGTTTTCATGAATTTAAAACATAGTGTTTTTAGTTAATGGTTACCAATACTTTAAGGGCATGCTTAAACAAAGAACGGGGAACCAGCGAGTTTGTGGTTTTGGCGGTACTTTCATACATGCCTAAATGCTTGGTTTGTTCTTATTATTATATCCTAGTCCTACTACTCTTCATGATATTATGGTTTCTGAATAGTCTGCTTGCAATATGGTCTAGCCGTAATATTGGCCAAGAGGCACCCCAATGCTTTGTGGAGTCTATGTGCTGGAGCAACGCTACGTTCAAATGGCTATAACTCTTATAATTAGTGTAGGTACTGTCAATATTTCGATATTATTTTGTTGACTCAAATAAATACTTTTAGACGATTAAATATAAAACATGTGATTCAACATTAGGGGATAAATATTGGGAGGTAAATATTATATATCGAGGTGAGAGCCTGGGGATCACACAGGGTATCCTAGTATGGACGCCAGTCTCTCACAAAGGAACATAATTATGTTGCACCTTGTTAATATGTTAGTCTTGTAATTGTATTTATTATAACTATATATGTTGTGAAGAGAGATAATAAAGATATTGCACGAGAGTAGAAAATTAATTGTGCTTTTTGAACATTCAGGAACATTTATTTAGTAATTCGATTTCCACAGTATTTGCTCTTGCAATAAGATTGATATTGGCAGTTCATTGAACATACTCTAGATCAGCTGAAACCGAAAACTAGATGATTGTTGAATTAGGAGAAACCGTGTGTTTGTTAATAGAAATAAGTATAGTATAATATTACCCTTAAAGTGACTGATAACGAAATACACAGTATAAATAAGAAAAAAAAGTAAAAATTCAGTAACCAAACAAACTCTAATCAAGTTTTGTTCAATTGTGCCAGTCAATATTTTAATTGTGTTTAGGCTCCCGCCAACGCGTGTTTCTAGCAGTCTAAAACTTAACAAAAAGATTGTATTGTTAATCGAAAAAAAACAAATGAAGAATTGAACACATTCATAAAACAACAAGCTTTTTAAAAATGTTGCGGTTGCTGTTTTTGGTGATATTGGCGGCAGTCACTGCGAAGGTACAAGACGATCCAGTGGCAAATCAAATCGTTCTATTCAAAGAAAAAACTAAGGTGAGCTGTAGATTATAAAATAATTTGTAATTATTGATTTAGTGATCGCAAGTGAGATTTCTGAGGATGAAATTATGGGTTCGATTCCCGGGATGGGCAAAGTTTTAATGTGTTTCTCGATCAAATATTTCTGAGCAGCAGCCATGGCACGGACTCTGGTTTTGTGCCTGGTTGACGGCATTAGACTCACCCTTATTACATGGGCCTTAATCATAACAGGCGAAGTGTGGTACCGTACCTTATCGTAGGTGTACACCTACGATAAGGTAAACCTTTGCTATGTTGACGACCCGGTTGGTGCAGTGGCTGAGCGATTAGACTGCTGCGCTGCGTGTCGCGGGTTCGATTCCCGCACGGAACAATATTTGTATGGCTTACAGATAGTTGTTCCGGGTCTGGGTGTTAGTGTATATGAGTTTAAATGTTTGTAAACGCACCCATGATACAGCAAAGTTTTTTTTTTAATGTTTTGTTTAACTAGATGTTGCCTGCTACCTTATTTCGCGTGAATTTGTTATCAAAATATAACTACTACAATTTATCTTCCAGGGTCCAATCGGAATCATGACGACTACAGCGGGAGCACCCATCGAACATAAATCAACAGTGACGTTAAACCAGGCTAATATTTAACGAAAATTTCATGAACAGCCTGACGCACTTGGTCAGGGAAAGGATACCAGAACGACTGGTTCACGCTAAGGCTGGTGAAGCATTTGGTTACTTTGAACTAACCCACGATATATCTAATATTTGTAAAGCGAAAGTATTTAGCAGAGTTGGAAAAAGGACTCCCATCGCAGCAAGATTCTCACCAGTCCTCGTTTCACGAGGTGGTATCGACACATCAAGAGATGCTAGAGGATTCGCACTCAAATTCTACACTGAAGATGGTAACTTCGATATAGCCGGCTTCAACACCCCCATGTATGTCTACAAAGACCCTCTTCTGTTCCCCACTTTCGTACATGCGCAGAAAAATAACCCAGCAACGAATGTTCTCGACCCCAACACGCTTTGGGACTTCCTTACGCTTAAGCCAGAGAGTTTACACATGTTTCTATTGGTGTTTGGTGACCGAGGTGTTCCTGATGGCTATCGACACATGCCTGGATTCGCTATTTATACTTTCCAAGTAGTAAATAAGCACGGAGAGAGTAATTTCATTCGATTCTACTTCATACCAAATGCTGGTATAAAAAATCTACGCACCAAAGATGCTATGAAACTTGCTGCTTTCGATCCTGATTACGCAACTAGGGATTTATACAGAGCTATAGGTAATGGAGATTTCCCCAGCTGGACGGCTAGTATTCAGGTATTAAGTGAAGATGACGTTAAAACTGCAGGATTTGATGTCTTTGATGTGACAAGAGTGTTGCCTCTGGACAAGTATTCACTCAGGCAGTTTGGTCGCTTCGTTTTGAATAAGAACCCGGTGAACTATTTCGCTGAAATTGAGCAACTAGCTTTCAGTCCAGCAAATTTAGTTCCGGGTATACTTGGAGCACCAGATAAATTGTTCGAAGGTCGAAGATTAGCCTACAGAGATGCTCAGTATCACCGTTTAGGGGCGAATTTTAACAACATACCTGTAAACTGTCCCATTCGAAACAAAGCATTTGTGTACAACCGTGATGGTCAGCCTCCTGTTAAAGACAATCAGAGGGACATCCATAATTATTATCCTAACTCTTTCAATGGCTCTGTTCCTTACAAAGAAAAAAATAGAGTTGAATTAGTTGAGATATTTGAAGATCAACCAGAAAATTATGAACAAGCTCGGGAGCTGTATGAAAATGAAATGACACCGGAGGAAAGGAAGAGATTGGTAGAGAACATTTTGTACAGTTTGGAACCTGCGGCAAAGTTTCTGCAAGATCGGGCTGTCAAAATGTTTGCCCGAATTCATTCAGATCTTAGTGAAAGAATAAGGCAAGGCCTACAGAGGAACAGAACCAGTACACCGTCCGGCTATAACTGGGACGAATAGTGATAGTCATTACAGTGCTATTTATTATATTTTGTTACGTTTTGCGGTGTTTGTTCTAAATAAAATGTGACTTTATTATGTAAGTATTTCGTTAATTTAATCAATATCGAAATTGTAGTAATACTTTCAAGCTAACTCCTTACCTCTCATCCTTTGTTATAAAATCGACACATTCTGTTTAAACAAAATGACTAGTTCTGATGTCCGTGCCCATCCCCAAAGGCAATCACATCCATAAAAGGTTTATTAGTACTCAATTATGATTAGTACTCAATTGGTACTAATTACTGCTCGAACAACAAAATTGGTACTTTAGTAGTTTTCGAGGAAATCGACTTTGAAAGTGTTCCAGCGGTATTTACGCTCCCTTCAGTGGGACCACCAATGATCACCATACAGGAAATACTATTTAGCATAGCAGTGTCCAAATCATGAGTATCCATATGGGATTTCTTCATAGGACAGCCAAAATCTTCAGCCCATGATCTCATAGCGAATAATGACAATAAGCAGGACACTATAAATCAAATTAATGATTATTTCGCAAATGTTGGGCGACGCCTGGCTGATAAAATACATGGGGACCCTAGACCTTTTTCGCTACCCGACCCCCAGAAAGAGTCTTTTGTACTGCTTAAAACAAATGAGCAAGAGGTGGAACGCTTAATCCTTTCACTTAAGAGTGATTGTGCAGTTGGCTGGGACGGTGTTTCTTCTAGTTTTCTGAAACGACATAGAAACGTTATTGTACCTCCACTGACACATGTTTGCAACCTGTGTCTTGAATCTGGTGTCTTCCCTAACTGGTTCAAAAAGGCAATTCTTCACCCTATTTTTAAATCTGGAGATCGTGACCGTGTCGAAAACTACAGGCCCATATCTGTTCTGCCTGCGATGTCCAAGATACTGGAAAAGATAATAAATACAAGGCTGGTCGCATTTTTAGAGGCACGAAATCTACTGTCGATTAACCAATTTGGCTTTCGAAGAAATCTATCCACTGCTGATGCTGTTCACAAACTGGTTAATCACATAGCTCAGAAACTTGACAGCGGTAAGAAATGTGTTGCATTGTTCCTGGACCTCGCAAAAGCATTCGACACGGTCTCGATTCCCATCATAATAGCTAAGCTCGAATGCCTGGGTATACGAGGCGCCCAGCTGTCCTTGTTTCGGAGCTATCTTACAAATAGAACACAGAGTGCCAAAATTGGAACTAACTTCAGTTCCGATGTAAATGTAGTTTTTGGTGTACCACAGGGCAGTATTCTTGGTCCCAGTTTATTTTTAATTTACGTGAACGACCTGTGTAGCCTCAGCCTAGAAAGCGGTGCAATATTTTCCTATGCGGACGATACAGCACTTGTATTTGCGTCGGATAGCTGGGAGGAGGCATACCGCCTTGCCCAGAAGGGATTCGACGCAGTCAGTGAATGGCTTAAGAACAACTTGCTAACCCTAAACATATCGAAAACAAAAATAATGAACTTTTCGATTCGAAATACTAATCTGTCAGTTGCAAGCTCACTAAACGTTGCTGCCCAGACACTATCCAATGGCAGTAGTGAGGACAGTGGCGCTCATGATCCCTGTAACATTGAACGAGTCACTTCAATAAAGTATCTTGGCATAGTAATTGACTGCAAGCTTTCATTCAAAGAGTACATAATACACCTATCAAATAGAGTGCGCAAATTAATTTACATTTTTAAACAACTACACAATTCAGCAGATACTGTTGTCATGAAAATGACATACCAAGCACTGTGTCAATCAATTCTGCTCTATTGTATCTCGTCTTGGGGCGGGGCAGCCAAATCCCACTATATTCAGATTGAACGTGCGCAGAGAGCGGTTCTTAAGGTGTGCTGTTTCAAGCCAAGACTTTATCCCACCGTCAAACTTTATGAATATTGTCAGGTCCTGACGGTCAGGCAATTGTTTGTACTGACCACTGCTATTAAGCAACACTCTATTTCCAACTATTCTCAGCAAACAAATCGCCGTAACCGTATAGTTGCCTTGGCTGCTCCTCTTAGAACTTCTTTTAGTCAGAGATTCTTTGTTTTCCTCGGACCCTATCTTTACAATAAATTAAACCAAATTCTTTCCCTGCACTCATTGAACAAACATAATTTTAAAATCGCTTTACAGGCCTGGCTGCAAAACCAAACATATACTGCCACAGAAGCTCTCTTTAACGTATTGGTCTAATCACTCATTCACTAACACTCTCTCCGATTCACACACACATACACACACGCTCTACACACATACACACACACGCTCACACACACACACAAAACTTACATTCATAAAAACCTCTCAACAACTTTTTGAACATTTTTACTTTATATTACTCTAATATTTGTGTCTCTTTTTAATAAGCTCACTTTTGTTATTTTAAACTTTTGTTATTTGCTGTGATACCAGATGTATGCTATCAAATGTGTACCTTTAAACAGGTGGGGACTTGGTGACCTGTATTACAGGTGTTACTACCTACCACAGGCACCAGCGATCCACAACCAAAAATCGTTAGCTACTGTTTCTGTATATATATTGTTTGTATTTTTTGGCTTGTGGTGAGAAATAAACATATTTTATTTATTATTATTATTATTAATTTCGTAAAAAACAGAACTGAACATTTGTATTTATCGAGAAATCCACGATAGTTTTATTTTTGAAGAAATAAAATGAAGATACTTAAAGAAAACAAGATGTTATTGTAAATTATTAAGAATTCTGTGATTAACGGTGATAAAAAAGCATGATGAAGGTGATCCAGTAGCACCTGAACGCGCCCCAAAAGGTTATGGCCGTGAGGCTAGTCCGTGGGTACCGCACGATCTCCCGCGAGGCGGCGAACCTCCTTGCCGGATTGCCGCCATGGGATCTGGAGGCGATAGTCCTCGCGCGCCTGCATGAATGGCGCGCGGAGGCGCTGCACCGGGGGGTCACTCCGTTGCCGCGGCTAATTGCTGCGCAGGGACAGACCTCCGGTGCGATCTCATGGCGGCATGGAAACAGCGACTGTCGCAACCCCGTGCAGGGCACGCCACGATAGTGGCGGTAAGTCCCCTCTTTGAGGAGTGGCTGGAGAGGCGCCACGGCGCCCTCATCTTCCGTCTGACGCAGGTACTCACCGGACACGGTTGTTTCGGGAGGTACCTGCACCGAATCAGGCGGGAGGAAACGCCCGGTTGTCACCATTGTGAGGATCGGCCGGAGGACACGGTGGAGCACACCGTGGAGGTGTGTCCCGCTTGGGCGGAGCCCCGCCGTGTTCTCGTAGCGGCGATCGGCGGCGGCGACCTCTCGCGTCCGGCCCTGGTGCAAGCCATGGTCCGGGGCGAGGAGGAATGGGACGCCGTCGCCTCCTTCTGCGAAGCAGTGATGCTAGCGAAGGAGGTGGCGGAACGTGAGAGGGAGAGAACCTCTCGTCCCAGCCGCCGCGGGAGGCGCTCCGGGCGTCGGGGGCCACGTGATGGCTTCCGGCCACCGTAGACGCGGGCCTGTGGACGGTGAGTGATGGGTAAGCTCGCCGTCCGTCCGTCTTATGACGACAACAGGCCGTGTCGACGGCGCGTTCGTGTTCCACGCGCGCCTCAAAGAGATGTCAGCAACATGGAAGGGGCCCGCAAGGGCCGACGCCTGTCGAGGCTGCGGGTTGTCCGCAAGGGATACCGAGGCCTCGACATGAAGGGCGAAGAAGGAACATGGGTGGTTTTTAGTCAGTAGAAGTCTGACACTCCCTTTCGCTCTGCCCAAGAGCGGGAGGGGTTATTTGATGATTTCCCACCCCCCAAAAAAAAAAAAAAAAGGTGATCCAGTAGCACATCAACTGAGCAAAACACTGGTGATTTGTAGATTAATATTTCTTTGAATAAAAATTACTTACCCGTACTTACTCAAACCGTCGTCGCCGCGTCGCCGTCCGTCGGCGGCTCTAGTTCGTAAATAAAACCGAAATTAAATATTCACTACAAAAATATAATAGTACTTACTTTTTTTTTGTATTAATTCGTTAGACCTTTTAACTTAACTTAATTTATGGAGAACGATAAGCGATTTTCAATTGACTTTTAAATCCATTACGTTGTATGAAAACAAATCGGTATATTTAGAAACTTATCGGTTTAATGCCAATTACTGCCGGAAGGCCTATTGGAACAGGGTGGGAGGGACACCGAAGCGAAACATCATTCTGAGCCATCTCTGTAAGACGATTTTGGGGGTAGACAAGTTTAAGACTTTTTCTGGGATTTTTTCAGAGCATCATACATGATAGTTCTGTAACTTCAACCGTTTACGCAGCGCACGCAACGGAAGCTCGAATGGAATATACTATTATCTTTGGTTTTTGAAACATTTTTCATTAATGCTTCGCTCCTATTGGCTGTATATTACGTGATCTTATATAGCTATTGCCTTCCTCGATAAATGGGCTATCCAACACTAAAATAATGTTTTAATTCGAACCAGTAGTACCTAAGATTAGCGCGTTCAACCAAACATATTCTTCCTTTTGATAGACATGAATATGTGCCGTGCCGAAAGTTCAAACGATTATGAGTTCATTTCCGCTCGTTTGGCAACAAAAAGCATAAGGATTGGTGCTCGCTGTTATTTTATTAATTAGGTCAATAATCAAAGTAAAATTAAGGATTTTAATGACTGCCATTTCTCTGGCATGGAGCTCGTGGCTTAATAAGAACTGCCACTCAGGTCGATCTTTAGGTAAAGCTGTGCTTGCCTAGGTCGGTCTGTGAATGGGTGACCGCCCGACATACCGAGTTTCCTCCGTGCCTCGGAAAGCACGTTAAGCTGTTGTTCCCGGCTGCCATATATATAGATCTTTGGCAGTCGTTACAGGTAGTCAGTAAACCTGAATGTCTGACAACCATTCTTACCAAAGGGTATCGTATTACCCAGTATTAACTGGGTTCTGGAGGTCAGATAGGCAGTCGCTTCATGTAAAATACTGGTATTCAGCTGCATCTGGTTAGACTGGAAGCCGACCCTAACATAGTTGGGAAAAGGCTAGGCAGATGATGAATGACTGCCATTTCTTGCCTGCCCGTTTATCCTTGTATATGTACAGTCAGTACCTGATCCCTGAAGAGGTGTCAGGTAAAGCAATGCACGAATGCACCGAGCATAGAACGAGTGTACATGTTCATAACATCGTAGAACAGTTAGTAGTAGGTAGTTACCTACCTGTAGTATATAATTCAACTGTTTTTTTCTGGGTTTCACTTTGAGTAAATTACAACTATGAAGATACAATAGGACTTTGGCAAATAAAATCAATACGAAATATACTTTTTTATCGTATTCCACGAATTCTTTGTTTGGACTCCCGCAATTGCACTTCAGCGCCGGATAAAGTCTTCGAAGCATGTCGTCTAGTTAGAGCGATGCTCAGTATTACCGTGTAGGGGCTTTCCAAATCATTGATGCAAAAAGATTCTTCTTTTTAAAAACGTTGCCCTACCTACATTACGAATTTCTCCTGTATCGTTACAAATATTTAAACTCGCATACACAAACCAATCCAAACCAAACCAATTCATAAAATCTTCTTATTGTACACAATAAAAAAAAAACCAACTTTGATAATGGTCTTGTCTGAATATTTTTTTTGGGTTAAACGATTATTTTAGTTTTTTTATTAACTACGTTATTGTTACAGCAATGTTTGAATCATACGAGCAACAAGTTTTAAGTCAGCGTCGTAGATCAAAAATAAACACAGGCGCTTGTTAAACTTGAAAGCATTGACTACAACTAAATGAGTATGTACATTTATAAATCCATTAAAGTCTTCGATCAATAATGTATTAAAGTATCATTATGTGCGGCGTTGGTCTAGTGGTTAAGCGGGTAAGCGCGACTGCTGCATGAGGTCCTGGTTTCAATTACACACGTCGGGTCCAGTGTTAGTGTGTTTTTCCATCAGGAGCTTCTCAGTAGCATCCACGGAGTCTCAAACATATGCCTGGTTGATGGCAGTACGTTTGCCTCCTATTACAGGGGTCTTAATCTTAAGACAGATGGACAAGAGAGTGATTTTATAAGGGTTTAATTTTTTACTTTTTGAGGTACGGAACCCTAAAAAACAGTGATATGTGGGTGTACTATACACCGTTGCCTAACCCTTCGGTTATTCATCAAAAACTTTTCGAAATTCCCAAAGGAACCTTAAACAATTTGCCTTTGCAAAATCCCAAACAATTGCACCCAGTTCTCGAATTGCTCATTGTAACTTCTACATGTTTTGACGCACGCACACCATCAATCCACAACGACCATTCCACACTTCTCACACTGTACACAGACTACACAAATCACATACAAATACCCCAGTTCCCCAACAAGGTGTAACAGGCTGTCGCAGTATTATTTACACTGTGGTTCTTAATGGAAAACAGCAGTGAAATGTTGGTCGTAGTAACTTGAGTACGCTGTAAAGTGCCCTTTCAATTCATGTCGTGGGAAAGTGCTAGGTTGGTTGTGTTTAAAAGTGGTTTGAGGTGACCCCACCAGGCTGGAATGTTGGCTTATTTAACAATAGGGTTTATTTTTAAATTTCTAAACTCCTGGAGTTACGAACACCACGACAACCCTTTCTTTGATTTGATAAAACAAAAAATAAGTATCCAATATTTTTCGATAATCTAACAGACGGACTAATTAGAATCATATTTTTTTAGTCAGGAAACATCCCTACCGTCCCGCTTTCATTTACTTACTCCTTTTTCCTGCTCATCATTCCTCACACAGTCCATCCATCTTTTCTTTGGTCTTCGTCTCCCATCCATCAACATTTATGTTCATGTCATCACTCTTTCAGTCACATGTTATTCGTCCCTCCTCACACACTATTTTATTACCTACCAAGTTACTAAAACAAGTTAATGCTAAGCGGCACCACTTGGATGTATTATGCAGAACCGCATTTAAGTCAGTATTCATTAGAAGAAAGCTCTCAGTACGTTTCCTAGAAGATCGAACAATAAACACCATTAGCGGGCTCTTGGATGTCGTAGATTATGAAGCAAATTAACCGAAACACTTGTTGATAGTCCGAGCTGGTACAGCATTACATTGTCATTGAAACCTCCTTGCTTTGCTGTAGGGCTGTCGAAACTCAGCTGCATGAAGGCTGAACGTTCCGTTAGTACTACAATTTACATTACTTCTATATTATTGTACCTAATTGAAATCTTCAACTATAAACACTAAACACTTATCGCCATTTTAGAAAATTGAAAGAAAATGGCTACCTCTCCGGTCCTTCCACTATAATAACAAATGACGATCAACAATCCGACAGCGCCATGCTTCTTTTCTTGACAGTTCTTTGGATGGAATAAAGCAATGAATTCGACACATACCTAATCTGTGATAATAAGCGATCGTCAGTTTTTGACTGTGTACGCAAATAACACGAGACGAAAAATTAATTAAATTACGTGCTGTCATGATGCAAAAAACAACAGCTTTGTGAACATTTTCGCCATCCCTGCATAACTACATTAGTGATACAAATCGTAAAATCTACAAGGTATTGTTGGTTTGTGCTAACGCAGACACCACAATGTGGGCACACAGCCGGGGGCCTATTCCTGCGTCAATCAGAGCGTTGCGACGACATTCGATACCACGATACCAGCACGCATTCGATACCAACTTTCACGATTGTACATCGTCGCAGCTCTGCCTCGTTGAGCAGCAAACTTTTTAATTTGTGGAGAGCTGCTGATTTTTCCCACGATACCGTTTATTTTGAATTTTTTTGTACTGTTACATATTGGTTTGTTGGAATGGTCAGCTTTTGTTGGGCAGTTACATCACTGAAATAACGGTAGGAATATCCGAAGATGTTAAGTCTTGATTTGTTTTTTGGATCTGCTAAATCTAGTTTATCATATAGGTACTAGATTTAGCTTTAGTACATCTTATTGATACTTAACAATGTCTTGCACCGATCCTATGTAACATGAGACACGGACGGGAAGATGATGATGACGATTGGTGATGACGATTGGAACTTAGTAGATGTAAGTTTGTTGTTCTTGTGCGTTCTAACAAGGTGTTCAGATGTAGCTAAAAATATTGTCGTAATAGCAAAGTCCCATGTAGTGTTTTTGCAATGTGTTGCTGGGTCAAAGATATTGATTCGTAGATCGCTATTCAGTCAATGCTTCATACTGACTTGAAAAATAAGAGTTAATTACTTTGTGCGTTCAATTTTTGAAGCAGCTAACTCGATTTATGTTCGGTACTTCTGTCCTATCTCATTTTGTTTTTTGTTTCTCCTGCTCTTATCCCAATTAATTTAAGGTCGTTGCGCATGTACCTACTTGTCATCATCCTTCTTATAGTCCATCCATTGCATCTTTGGTCTATATTGTAGATTAACAAACCAAGGAATCTTGAAGCAATTTCATGTCAGCTATCGTGCGGCACGCCATCCATCTAATTCTAATTTTGGATAATAACTAGCCAACACAAGCCAGTTCCAAATAAAATTATGTACCTAAACAAAACTACAACAAACTGGTATACAGCAAATGTCTAAAACTGAACAGTGTATATTGGCGTGGGAAAAGCCTGGTATATATCTGGTACATATTCAAACAAGGATATAAGGAGAACTGTTAATGTGACTGCATTACCTGCCCACCTCATTAAGTGTTACGTCATGAAGTCTCGAGTATTATTATATGCTGATTTGACGAGTGATAAACAGGTCTCTTTATAATTATTTGTGTTTGATTGTTTGTCTTTGCGTACAAAGACATTCTCGTTACGTTTGTTACTGATTTTTTATATTTTTATTGTTGCAACATTCTGCATTGCAAGTCGGCTTTGGTGTTCAGGGCATGAAAGCACTATGATTGGATTTTGTTATTGGTTGAGAATTGATTATAATTTCTAGTAAACTATGAAAGTCTTCGAAAGCCGAAAAATTGTTTAAAACTTATTTTTAATTTGACATAGTACGCTTCTTTGCATAGTTACTGAAGAATCTACTCAAAACATCAGTTAGGGTAAGTTGTTCTTCTATTAGATTAGGAGCATTATCATCGAATTAAGTTAAACTTATGTAAGCCTCCAGGAGGTATAAGTCGTGCTACAAGATAACTTATAATTGCTTGCATTGACTGGACAGTTTCACTGTGTGGTTGTTTCTTAAAAATACCATTGCGAACACTAACCTGCATAGTTCTCATGTGAGATTGTGAGTTGATCAAGACTATGTACTAAGACCTTAAAAGAGACATTGACCTCCGAATTTGTTTCGGCTGTTTCTTGTCAAAGTAGTCAGGTACCCGGCCACGAATACAGTAAAAAAAGTAATATAAACATCAATTATTAAGCACGGACAGCGAAGATCATTACTCGAATCTCCGATCAAGAGAAAAATAATTAATTCTAGACCAAGATGCACCATCATTCAGGTGAAATAGATACAGACACCAACTTTAAATACCGTGCACCCCCAAACCAACAACCGAAGCAAGGAGCTAAACCAAGCTAACACAGATAGTAATCAATAATAAACGCGAGGAAGTGCACACGATGGCACTAATCTGCTAAATCGCGTAGCAGTTGACAAGGCGCTATGTTTAGCGAAGTGAGATAAATAGGCAACGACATGTCGGTAATGTATCGCTACCAATTAGAAACTATTACATGAATCTTAGGCTCATTACCACCGCTTAAATGATGGAGTAATAATCACCATAAGTTGGTTAGTTGAAAGGACTTTTGTTACTATGGTAGTTGAGTAAAGGCGTAAAGGCAAAGGAGTTAAAATTGAATTGCAGAAAGAGGTTTTCCTATAAAATATGTTTAGCAGTGTTTTTCTTTCGCGCGCATCTACGAATTGTTCCTTCTTATCATTCCTCACACATTCCATCTATCTTTTATTTGGTCTTCTTCTACCTCTTCATCCATCGACGTTTACATTCATCACTCTTTTAGTGACATGCGATTCGTCTTCTTCCAACTTTTCTGTAATTGGCGCAACTTCCAAACTTTCTCTAAAATTCCTAAACTAATGAGTTTAGTACTTCTTTACTCATTCTCCCTTAATCACAGTCACATCATACATCAATTTCAACATACTCATCTCCACTACAAGCTTTTTTCATGGATCTTCTGCACAGCCCAGGATTCCGATCCGATACAGTACGACAGGTCTAATCACGGACTTGTATATTTTCCCCTTTAACTTGAGGGGCATCCGTGGGTCGTGGTGAGTTGTTCTAGTGAGCTAATAAATGGTTACTAAACACCACCATTTATCATGGTTTTTGTGTCCGAGACCTTCTAGAATTGCATTAACATGCAATCTTTATTTCATCTAAAAACTTAAATGAGTTTTGAGATCGTTTTGGTCTCGGATGAATTTGTATTTATTTTTTTTTAACGTCCAAGGTATTAAGAAAAGTAACAAAGCGTTGGGTGGGTCATCTTCCGATTCAGTCAGTTACCCAAAATAAACAAAAGAACATCGTGGCTTCTTATGAACAGCCAAGCACCCAAAATCAATGAGAACTCATTCAATATTCATTGATATTATGACATAATTGATTTCAAAACGGCTCGTTTCAATTGCCTGTCACTAATTCAAGATCTAATCAGGAGTATGCAAATAAGCGGTGTACCTGTAACGGCTTGTATCCGTTTGTAATAGTCGCAATGATATTACATGAGTACCGATAGCCGAGCCACGTAATAATGTGGGTTATGGTTTAGATAACCTAGTTGTTGGTTCTTTAATCAATCAACGAAGCTTGTAATGTGTCTCTGAACATAAACGTTTTTGTAACCAGGGTCGAGTGTAATTAGCAAGTTTGTAGAAGAAGTAGTAATTAATGTCTTTGTGAAAGATTTCCTCCAGCAAGATTTGATTTGATTTCTGATTCATGTATTTTTTCATGGAGGAGCTCGTGACTAATAAAACCGCTCGGGTCGATCTTAAGGTTAAGCGGTGCTTGCTTAGGTTGGTCCGTAAAATCGTCGGTCGTTTATCCAGTAAAATATATATATGGGTTTCCTCCGTGCCTTTTTTTTTATGACTGGTGTAAAATCATCAAATAACCCCTCCCGTTCTTGGGCAGAGCGAAAGGGAGTGTCAGACTTCTACTGACTAAAAACCACCCATGTTCCTTCTTAGCCCTTCATGTCGAGGCCGCGGTATCTCTTACGAACAACCCGCAGCCTCGACGGGTTCCTCCGTGCCTTGGAATGCATTTTAATCCGTTGGTGTCATTTGTAGATCTTTGACAGTCGCTACCGGTAGTCAGTGGTTCAAAACCAGTTTAAATACCAGGAACCAGTCTTACCAGGGGGAACAGAATTACCCAGTACTGTACCTACTAATTGAGTTGTCATCATGTCATGAAAAATACTGGTTTTCAGCTGCGTCCGATAAGACTGAAAGCTGACCGCAATAAAGTTGGGAAATGGCTAGGCAAAATTGTTTGTCCTGTTAAAATATGCTAAGTACAACGAAAATCAGAGGCGAGAGGGCTCCCGATGTGTTAAGAGCGGTCACCGATTTAAAGTGCTTGCATGATATTATCAGGTAGATACCTTATAAGAATGAACTCACTCATGTATTTTGTAATCAATGTGTAGCTTTTATAATAACAGCATTTGTGCTTTATCGAGTGTTATAATCAGTGTTATCAAAGTTTCTTATAAATGTTTAATGTCCAAGGGCTAAATATTGGAATGCTACACATGCTTATATAACTGTCTTATTATTACACAACATATGGATTATTATATATATCATTCCATTACATAAATTCAAAACGACCATTTATATTATCAGCAATCACCCCCCTTGCGTGTTTCCAAGTGACTTTTGTCCCTATTTCGTAAAACCGTTGCGTGCTCCTAAGTGACTATTGTCCCTTTTTCGTTTTGTCATCATTACTCGTCATAATATATCTATCCCATTCTATTATATGAAGTTTTAATCCTTTTTCTCTTTTCTACTCGATTCGTTCTAAAATTCTTCATGCTAAAAATACGACAAAAGTTCATATAAATTCATTTTAAATTAAAAAAAAAAATGTCAAAAGTCAGTCGTTGAATCTCGCGCGCGATAGAAATAGCTCCAGACTATTTTCGATTAATTTATTGGTTTTAAG
Source organism: Diarsia brunnea (assembly GCA_949774965.1). Lineage (NCBI taxonomy): Eukaryota > Metazoa > Arthropoda > Insecta > Lepidoptera > Noctuidae > Diarsia > Diarsia brunnea. The sequence continues at coordinate 17,631,713 of OX459001.1, forward strand.
TGAGTATTTTTGAATAAACTACTAATTATATGGTTAATTATATATGTGATTATGTGTGTGCAACCGGATTTTAACCTGAAGGTAAGTATTTTTCAAATTCTGAGTGATTTTTACGTGTGCTTGTAACGGTTTTAGAATTTTGTCAGAATGCTTTCGTAATAAAATTGTAAGACCAGTTCTGTAACCAAAGTAATAGTTATTGCATTGAATATTTACTCGACAATAGTTTTCAGTCAAAACATATGCAAGAATAGTAAATATAATTCAAGATTACATGTTTTGTTCAAGCTAACCTTGAAAAAATTTTAAAGTAAACAAACAAAAATGGCGGTTGGCTTAGTTACTTGAAAAAATGTAAATAAATACTTTTATACTGTCAAGTATGTTTATTTTTATTTTATCGTACGTAAATAGAACCGTTCCAACTTTAGAAGCCATAAAATATATGTGTTACCGATTTACTTTATTATTTAAATATTATTTTTATTCACCACATATTGTTTTTTTCAACTACAGTCAATGTTTATCGCTAAGTATAATAAATTTGAAACGAAATACTAACAAACACTTGACACCACTTGAAAGAGTGATTCATAGGCTTGAACAAAAACATTACTCGAAGCGTCCTTTGTTTATAAAACGTAAACAAAAAAATAATTTATGAGCCCGGCCGTATGGCGCGCGGCGGGCCGCCGTTTTTTTCGAACGCTGAGCACTTGTGACGTAATCGTGACTCACTTCAAGCAACGTCAGCGGTTACGCTATTGTAATAAAAGCCATTTAAAACAAACATATTGCAGGTTATGTTTCAGCTAAGTTATATTTGCTGTCGACAACGGCGCTAGTAGCTTCTACTTCTTCTTAAATTGTTCTAAGAATTTGTAGTTCAGGATTTGGCCACCACCAAAATCATGTTGGTAAATAGTAAGGAAGTCGATTGCTGGCAGATAGTTTAGCATTATCAAAAAATAGATCTGTAATTATTCATTGTCTAGTGCCTCGGCCGATTTTATTACGAATGTAATTACTGTAATTTAGGTAATTAGATTAAGATACCGATTTGTGATTGGTAAATACTGTGATTATTGATTTATTGACTCATTTGTCTGTATGTTCGGTATTTTGGAGAGTTTAATTACATCATCTACCATATCTATTTAGCCTTAAGCAGTTTTTAAAGTAAGAGGAATGTCAATTTTGTCCAAATTACTGCTTTTGATTGCTTGATAGCCGGTAAAAGAACGTCTGATGAGGCAGCAGCTAGGTACCATTAGACTTAATTCAACGATATGCGAAGGAGGCCTTTCTAATCGGACCTCAACCAAATGTAACTCCTTAGTGTAAATCATCATTATCAGCTTTGTTCCACCCAGTACTGAATATGGGCTTGTTCCCTTTTGGTTCATGCTTCGCAGTTGGCTGTTCGTCTGTCAACGTTCCTCAAATTCACCTAGCCGAGATCACTCCTCTCTCAGCTATACAATGTTTGATAGCATCATCAGCTTTTGATACTTCTTGATGCTCATCGTCATCTGTCGAGCCTGTTCCTAATTATGTTAGGGTTGTCTAACCAGATGCATCTGAATACCAATATTTTACATGAAGCGACTGCCTATCTAACCTCCACAACCCAGTTATACTCGTAACTGGGTTGTAGAGGTTTTTAGTAATATGATACCCTTTCGTAAGACTGGATATCACACTTTCGGGCCACTGACTACCTGTTACGACTGTCGGAAATCTACTAATGACAGATTGACTTCTTATTACAAGTACAAAATAATTTTATATTCCTCTACTTTCTTACAATGATAAGATAATCGTCAAGTCCTCATTTCTCTACACATTAACAACTCCTGAACAATAGAATGTTATTCGATGCATACGATATGATTGCGAGATAATATTATATCGTCTAAGAGCAACGAGCCGTAACATTTAACCTTATTTGTCAATGAATGAGAGTACTCGTTGATAGTTTTCTTTGTATGTCTACTGTTGAAGATGTTCGACTATTCAAAAATAATGTAATAATGCGATTGAAGTTCTTATTCGTGATTGAAGTGCTCATTGAATATTTTACCAAGTACGGGACATACAAAAAGCGAGTTGGGCTGACGCTATCACCAAAGTTGTGGAAAATATCCGAATGGCGGTCACACAGATCCAGCATTCGATAGTTTCAGGCTTATAATTATGATGACAAGCTGGGGCATTAAAATTACTTTTTTATAATAAAGGTAGCCTTAGTTACTCCTTATAACATCAACTGCCTGCCAGTAAAAGTCAAAATTAGTCCGGCCGTTTCGGAGATTAGCTCAAAAAAGATAGATAAATAGGAAAACATGTTTACAGAAAAAGAAAGAAAATTTAAAAACAAAGTCTTTGTTTTGTTATTATTTTTATATTGATTCAGTAAAATGCTGTTATTTTGATTTCACAAACAGACATTTTAATTTTATTAATTTGTATAGATGATGATAATTACAACTTAATTTATTACTACTTGAGTGATTTAGCTATAATGTTATAAAATATACGTGATCAAAGTTGACGCAACACATTAAAAACACGGCAATAGAATTATCATATTAATAGAGACATCAACATAAAACAATTAGAATAATAAACCTAGAGCAAATAAATCTACAAACGGCCTAATCAAAGCAGAAATGTTTCCGTGGAACGACCATTGTATCCTCTATTCCCATGTCCGATGCTTTCCACATATTACATCACAATATAGTAGTATCACAGTATAACTATTGACAGTGGTTTAAAGTGAATATTTTTGTAGAACTTTAGGTTCGCCCCCTATTAAATAGAACTTAACATAACTGGCGAAACGTGTGTACTATTAGGTTCAACTCTACCTAACCCTTTGGGGATTGTGGTGCTATTTGTGTTTATTTTTTCAGAACAATCGTACGAGTTGGTAATTCATGACTTCATTTATGATATTATACCATTTAATTAACAACATGTTAATAAAATTTGCATTTAATTTTATGTGTTTTTCTTTTCATATACCTACCTATTTTAAAAGTAATATTTTAAAATGTTTTAAATGTGTATATATAAATAAATAAAGCAAAACATGTCAATTATCCGATTGAGGTGCGAATGATAATGTTTGTTTCCATGTGAGTTTAAAAACTTATACGATTGCAAGACCTCAAACAAAAATAGGCCACCCTTAAGCATGCCCACATCGATTGCCCTGGGCCATTCTTGTTTTTTTTTTGGGGGGTGGGAAATCATCAAATAACCCCCTCCCACTCTTGGGCAGAGCAGACGGGAGTGTCAGACCTCTACTGACTAAAAACCACCCATGTTCCTTCTTAGCCCTTGCGCCGAGGCCGCGGTATCTCTTTCGAACACCCCGCAGCCCCGACGGGCATTGCCCTGGGCCTTATAAGTATAATACATAAGGATATTTTGGCACGCATCCTAAATCGGCACTAACCCTACACCTGAGTAGGTAAATTTTTTTTCAATACCTTTAATAAAACAATGAACACAAATGTTAACTAACCAGCTCCAAAAGATCCCATTAATTATAACTGTTAAAAATAACCACATTTCTCAAGTCCCATTGTTCGTCTCAGGTCTAGACGAGTGTTTGGGCGATGAACCACTGTAAACAGTTACACTGTGGCAATACTCCCAGATCGTTGTATCACCTGCTAGATCGCAATTAGCGAGTCAATTATCATACTTCCGCTCAAATTGTTGGCTATACCAGATGGATATTGACAGTTTGGAGTGCTGCTGATTATAATTGAGGATATCGGTAACGACTGAAGAGCTATAAAATGGTGAGGAGTGTTTTTGAATGATGGACTGGTACAGGTGTGACCGTGTGACAGGAATTACTAGATCAACAGTGCATAATGTGAACATGTCATGATTCAAAAATGTATGTTTCAGGGAAACTATATATACTAACTTTACGAATTGGAAGACGAGGAAAGATGGAGAGGAAATCTTATTGCAATTAAAAGTTATTCTTGAAAGAGTCTGATTATAAATAACAATCCGAAGCGTCCGGTACCGTAGGTTTGTAAATTCAGAGGTCTCAAGTACGAGCCCAAGACACGCATCTCTGAATTATCGGATTCATGTGTTTTTTGTAGAGTAATGACTTGCTTTGGCGAAGAAAAATATTGTGAGGAAACCAGCACACTAGAGATATATTTCTGGACGGCAGGTAAAGCCAAGTCAGAGGCCCATGGGCCGCATAGAAACTCTGACACTAGGCTAGTCACTAACCACACGATAAAGAAATAAGAAGTGGGTTAACTATCACACTGAGAAACACAAGAATCCGAATCTACTCGATATAAATGTAGTTAATTGAAATGTTCGTTACCAAATTACAACGAATCAACTAAAAAAATCTAATTAGTCCGTCTGAAAGATTTCCAAAAAATATTGGACACGTATTTTTTCTTTTTTCACGTAAACAAACAATGAAGACGATACAGTGCTTTGAAAACTCGTGTGACGTCATATTCTTAGACATTAGTATGACATTTTTTACCGGTGAGTGTCGTCACAACTCAAACAACAAAAACTCAAATCTTTGACGCGTTTTAACTTCGTCAATTTTTATTGATTTGATGAAACAAAAAATACGTATCCAATATTTTTCGATAATCTAACAGACGGACTAATTAGAATCATATTATTTTTAGTCAGTAAACATCCCTATTCTGCCCAGCAAATTAATTGAAAGTACAAATACGCACATGCGTTATTAATCAAAGAATGTAAACAATTAAACTTAACACCACCAACACTTTCTTACAGTTCCATTTCAATACGCATAACTTTCATGGACAGTTACATTAATACTTAGGGTAAAAGATAATCCTATCCTCTAGTGTTACACATATTGGATGTAGCTTTCTAGTGGAAACCGATCAGTTGTGGTATGTTGTGCAACGCACCGGAAGACGCTGCTACGGTTAGCAGAAGCAGTTGAAGTGTAAGGTGGTACAAGATGTGTGATATTATGCTAATATAGCTGAAGGCCAATCTCATTTAACTGACTATCTACGTTAAACAGTTGTCAAAAATGTAGGTGAAGTAGAACTATTTTTCAGAGCATTCTCAATAATTCGCATATTATTTTAAGTTTTTTATAGAGTAAACTCAAGAAATTACTTGAACATGATCAAGATCATGATCATTTCAAGTAATTTCTTGACTTTAAGCAATAACTCATGTAATAGATATGAACTTAAACGAAGTAAGAACCGCCAAAGGAAGAAAACCTGAATAATTTAAAAGGATTCAAAATTTTGACAGTTCTAACTTCAAGCAATTGCATATAGTTGTACAAACGTAAAACTTAAGTTACTAAGTTAATGTTATTCATATTGGGTGTCAATATGGCATAAAGTTGTATTAGTAAACGTAAAACTAACGTTACAATGTTATTTTTATTGGGTGTCGAAACCGTATCTAAAGTTATTACTTTTTCTCCAGTAATCACTTCGACTTATTTACAGATACAGGTGTGAATAAATCTGAATTTTGGAAGAGCCCATAATGGGTGTCAAGTTCATTTAGTAGCCGAGTAAAGTGAAATGGCTTTATAACTCAATTTCAGTTTCTCATGTGGGATATTATTGCATTTGTATCCAAAATTTTTTGACGGTACGAATTTGAATGTGTTTTTTTAATCTGCATAGTATTATTTGTGTCTTTTTTTTAGTATTTTTTGTTCAAATTATTAGGAACTTGGATTCTGCTATCGTTATTAACAACAACAAGATCATCCATTCATCTGATATTTAGATTTGCGATCTATTCCGACGAAAGAGATTTAAGATAGGTATATTTGAATGTCTTTGGTTCCGACCAAAAAATCACCAGTCATGTTTCAAAGAAAATGTCTAGCCCGGTGCTTTTTTCTGCTTCTACAAAGTTTTCTCATTAATTATCTTCCTCGTATTGTTAACTGTTGGAGACGGTACTAGTCATTCATACTTACGTACGTTTTTTACAATAATAGCTGAGAATTGTTGCTTGATATGTTTAATGTCAATATGTTGAAGGTTTGTTTTTATCTGATATCGTTCGGAACTAGTTTTTATAGCTGTATTGTTTTTATTGATTTGAGTTATTGAACTGCTAGATGGGTTATTGTCCTACCTTTCATTGAGATGTGTTGAGTTTCGAATACTTAGTTTATCTGTTTTTAGCAATAAGATAAGTTCTAAACAAAGTTTTTATTCGTTGTTTTCAGAGCCAAACGTTTGTCCTTTTAATACATACGTACACAAACTCATGCCTTTTCCTACAGGGGTAGAAAAATATTGCCTTTTTAAAATTGTATCTGCCTGTTCTTACCCTAAATAAGACTTCAGTTCAGTATTATTTTGAAGTACATCTTTGGAATGTGGTTTTTCGATTTCATCTCCTGCTTGGATTGCAACTTCTTCTTCTTATTTCAGCAATTTTGAATTTTCTCTACAGTTGTAAGAATAGTCGTTGGATTGTTTGCTAACTTCAGCTTTAAGAAATAACCTTCTATCTCAACATAGTACACACAACCCTTTTTATTTTCCTAACCGTAGTCTTTAAGAAACAATCAAATTTGCTGACGCTACCTTCCCAAGCGTCCATGACTATTGTTACATTTTGACGACAAAGTCGATTTACGACGGAGCTTCCCGCCCTCTTACCTAAGCGATGGAGTGAGATACTGTCGTCATTGTTACACATAACAGCCTTATTTACTGTGTAATTAAAACTAAGCAATAGTTTGTTCAACTATTTAAGCCTAGACACGAGGGATCTGAATAATTCATTGTTTACATGTCCTAATCGCAATTTATTTGGAGTTGGTGCAGGTTGGTTGGTGGTCTTCTCTAATCTGACTCATTTCAGCAGTCTTTTGACCAGGTTTTTTTGAGTATCTCCTTTCGCAGATATGCTGGAAGAGATTTCTTTGTTCCTTTCCTCTTTCCTATATTTAGTGGGTACTTAAATTGTTAAATAAATAACATTTGATTTTCTACTGATAGCAAAAGGATGAACGATGACATTGTAAAAGCACACAAACATACGGTCAAAATTAAAACACAAAAGTGCAGAAAGTTACGAATAATCGTAGGTACTTTAACAGCGATCCTTCACATACATACTGCGACACATCTAGCTATACTTTTTCAGTATAACATAACCTCGCTTTGTATAAATTTTCCTTACACTGAGAGATCCATATAAAATGGTTATGTGTAGCTTGACTAGTTATCGTGTGTACTTACTACAGGGGCGTTTCAAAGGCGGAGTCTGTAACGACATGAGTAAATCTTACTATGAATAGACAAAGAAAGTGCATGCATTACCTATAGGTACTCAGGTCTATGCGTTTATTTCGTTGCACATTTTATTGTCTAAGTGAGAAACGAAAGTTCGCTGATGGCGCCAGTCCCACCGTCGGCGATTAGCGAGAAGCAAGAAGAGCTAGCAACTTGAAATGAGTTGGCGAGCAACAAGCAGGGAGTGTTTTGTTCGGGTTGTTTTGGCACTAGCAATGAGCCATTACTCGCACTTAGTCACTTGTACACACGGCACACACCAAGCTATACCTTTTTTAAAGATTTTCCGTACAATGAGAGGTCCGCATAAACTGTCTGTTCCGGCTAATCCGCGAAACGGCTGGATCAATTTTTTGATTAAGCTGATGCTACAGTGATTATAACCTAAGCTACTTTAATTTTGGAAAAATGATAAGGGTTAAAAAATAAAAACCCTTGAAATTCTTAGCAAAGTTCGATTCAAATATATTATAAGTATTATTTTTATTATAATTAACGGGAACGAAGGTCGTGGGTAACAGATAAAGCAAAATATATCTTGAATAATATCTTTGAGTGAGAAAATTGACGATTCCTCTTCGACAGTGGGACATGTTCCTATTTCATGAATATCGGCTTATCAATAGGCTTATAATAAGTACCGAAGTGCGAACAATTTAACGATTGAATAAATAATGATCTTTACGTTTTGTTTGTTATGCAGAATACGGAATAATTATTTATTTTATTGTCTCGCTTCTACTATTGTTTTAATAACTTCCTATGCGTATTTCGTTGTAATCGGTTTCTATTAATCTGTTAAGGGTGTTATTAGTGTGAATAAGGTTGTTCTGATTGGTGTGATAAAGTGGGTTCCCTACGTTACTTCAAAACACTATTCTGTGAAAATTGTTTCTCCGAAAACTATACATCGAAGCCTTAAAAAATATTTAGTCAACACATTTTTCTTTGAAATAACGGTACCTACATCTAAGATGTAATTAAATATTCCCAACTGACAAAACTCGATGTAAGGTTGTTGGTGTACCCGACGGGGCTGCGGGTCCCCCGTCGGGGCTGCGGGTCCCCCATCGGGGCTGCGGGTTGTTCGCAAGAGATACCGCGGCCTCGACATAAAGGGCTAAGAAGGAACATGGGTGGTTTTTAGTCAGTAGAAGTCTGACACTCCCTTTCGCTCTGCCCAAGAGCGGGAGGGACTAGACCAACGAGGCAGTCCTTCCTTTCATATCACTCCTCACATAATCCATCCATCCATTCTTTTCCCTCTTCATCCATCAACATTAATATCAATCTTTTTTTTAGTCACATGCGTTTCATCCCTCCATATTAGATATCCATATCAAGACTACTTCATTTAAGGTTTTCAAAAACCAAATCAGTGAACACTATCCCCATCATAAGAATCAAGCCAACCGTCACCCCACCAGGGCAACAAGAAGGGGTCAGCCATTACCACAGTTAATTTGTTCAACCAGTAAGGAAATGTTCTGGAATGGGTTCGTGAGGATCAAACTGCAGGTGCTTGGTGCTAAGGTGAGGTGAAAGGGCTAGATGTTGACCCTGCAGGCTTATTCTGGTAAGTTAAATAATTCACAGGCTGTATGGTTTCATAGGGTTAATTTATTTCATGTTCAAAGATAAAATAGCTTTTAAAATAATTCAATAATATGATTTCAATTTGACAACCGTAATCAACCCCATCATCGTGTGTAAACTTTCACTATTGTCTTACCATAGAGTACAAGAGAAAAGAGTATTGACAACTACGCAAACTCTTTGAAATACGGTAGTTTGAATCAGAAATTTATGATTCGCCACATCTTAATATTTTACTGTCTTTTTAAAGCTATCACCATAATTAATCCTCTTTTCCCCTTGTCTCCCGTCTTTATCATAGTTACTTGATGTTTCTTTTCCAGCACGAATTATCGCATTGGTAATTCCTGCTAGTACACTGATCTTTTAACCATCGCTCTTGTCCGGTACCTCAGGCCGACTTATTTGGAGAACTTTCTTCCAGGTGAAGAAAGACCTTCCAATCATGCCTCTTCCTTAATTCGTCCTCTCGATAGAAGAAACCTTATTTCACTTTCATTCAAATAATGTTTCGCATACAATTTCACATTCTCCAGAATACGGCCACATTGAATAAAAACAGTTCGTGCGTGCTTTAATGCTTTTGTCGCTTGTAAGTGATTACACGGCGAATAGCACTGCTGGTGTGGAATGTACACCATATGCACATAATAATATGTATAGCACGCATATATGCATAAAATGTGTAGGAGCTTGTAACTCTTGTAAGTGATTTTACGGCGAATGGCGAAGCTTTACGCTAGTGTGGAATGTATCATTTATACAAAATAATATGCCTATGTATCACGCCGATATTCCTGAAGCTTCAAACAAAATAATAATCAATAGTAAAACCACATTTCACCACTTATGTTTAAGTGTATGTCTTTGGAGTAAACCTTCTATTGCCATCAGCCGGGCATAAATCCAGAGTCCGTGGCTGCTACTGAGAAATTTCTGATGTAAAAACTCAAAAGCATTTTGCCCGACCCGTCAGTTCAGAATTGTATGCCCAGAAGTCGCCGCCTGCAATCTCTAGACCAACGAGGCTCTCATAACAATGTGCATAGCAAGGAAATATATTCATACGTAAATGTATAGAAGCTTGTAAGTCATTATACGGCTAGTTGCAAAGTATGTAGTGGTAAGAAATGCGTATTAGTTTAGTGCAGTAAACAATCGGCAATAAATAAGTTCGGAATAGTTGGAAACAGCCTATTATAGGATTGTTTTCTTCCTACTACTTACTTTTATATTGTGAGTGGGTTGGACTGTGTGAAATTTAAGTTAATCCACGGGCCATGACTCGCCGGCAAGGTTTCTTTTCTAAATATACTTTTTCACCGCTCCCTTGTTAGTCCAAACTTGCTATTATTATCCTTGCACTGGATGTCAGTCTTTCTACAGTGACAAGAGCTTTGCTGTATTTAGTTATAATTTTAGTTTACACAAGAGAATATATGTGAAACCGTATATGTAGAATTTTGATTACAGGTGACTGCAGAGGCAACCAAAATTGTCTGTATAATCTATGTGGCAGTTAAAGTCCAGGAACGTGGACAGTAATATTCTCCCGACCGCATTTCGGTATCCAATTTCAGCGGAGATTAGCGAAGCAAGTAAGACCAGAAGTGTAAGTGTTTATATAAGTGCAGGTGTACTCTCTGTTCCTTTACTCTCGTAGTCCGATGGTTTGGCAGTACGATGCGACCGGGAAGAGATCAGGTGCACGGTGCAGATTTTCCGGGGCACAGCCGCGGTATACGAGATATTCTTACCGTTAACTTTTGAAACCCCGGGCTGCTATTGAGAAATTATTAATGGATAAACCTATCAACACTTTTTCTACAACCCAGGGATCGAAACTAGGACCCAAAGGTCGTGCTTGCGTTCACGAGATCAACAGGCTGTCCTACACCAATATGACTATCAGTTTCGTTATCTTAATCGGAACCGCCAAAGAACTTAACCCCTAAAGGTCACGCTTTTATTTGCATATCACAACATTGTGAAAGGTAAAAGAACTCTTGTATGTACCGTTCTTTTCGAATCAAAAGATTTCATTGTTTTCATATTATCATTTGCTATTTTATTGAACTGTTTATTTTAAAAGCTATCCCATTCAACATAAAGATCGTTTCTCTTTGCTGAATGGTGAGTTGTCTTCAGATTTTCATCACCGCAGGCAATATTAGTGCATGGGATCTAAAATGAAAACTGATGCGGATTTAAAAGCGTATAGTTGCCTGTTATGCTTCACAGTGAATATATTCGTTATTTCAATTTACGGCCTAAATAATTTAGATTAAAATAATTATTTTCCTGTCCAAAAAGAGGTGGCGATCTGAACGCGTACCACGAGGGCTGAATGGATGTATCACAAGAAAAGAGCTCTTGGTAGGAATTGGGGGAGGACTGCAGTGTAACAGAAAAGGCTAATAAAAAAATACTATATTTATTTTCTTCATCTAGTCTTTGGTTTTTTTCTCAGGTACTTTCCACAGATCATTCCCACTAGTTCTACTGCACAGTCCTACGATAGAACTAGTGGGATTTTTTTTTCTTTTTTTTCCCACTAGTTCTACGATTCAAGGTGGTACGAAATCGTAGAACTAGTGGGAACGAAAATTCCCACTAGTTCTACGATATAATTTAGGGGTGTTACAAAATCGTAAAACCTGCGGGACTCAAGTCTCTCATTCGTTGCATCACACAGTTTAGGGTACAACTACGGCACAAACTACCAGGAGAATAGAAGTAGGCAGGAGGTATTGAAAACATTATTTTTTGGTGAAAATAAAAAAGGATAGGCAGTAAAGTCCCACAAACTACCAGGAGAACAGAAGTAGAAAGGAGGTATTGGAATCTTTGAATCAAATCTAAATTATTCCTTTCTAATAGTATGCACTTTTTTTTTGTTGGAGATAGGAAACCAGGATAGTAAAGTCCCACGCACTACCAGGAAAAAAGAAGTAGGCAAGAGTTATTGAACGATACTTTTTTTTTTCATCTCTAAAAATAATGTTTTCAATAACTCCTGCCTACTTCTATTCTCCTGGTAGTTTGTGGGACTTTACTGCCTATCCTTTTTTTATCTTCACCAAAAAATAATGTTTTCAATACCTCCTGTCTACTTCTATTCTCCTGGTAGCTTGTGCCGTAGATGTGCGTGTGAACTGAGGGACCAAACTGGGAATACGCTAAATGAAAATCCTAAGATTTAGTAGAAGTCTTAAAACAATTGTAGAACAAATCGGGTGAATTTGTAATCATGGATCCATATGTCAGTGGAGTGGAGGATTGAGGGACCAGTAATAATCATCGCTATCTTCAAAATGCTTCGATATTTAGGCTTCATTTTTTTTTACGAAATGTTTTAAGACTTCTACTAAAACTTTATGTAGAAAAAGAACGGTTTTATTAGTTTAATTCAGTAAAATTCACTAAAATATTTATCTTTGTTGTGTGGACTGAGGGACCACAGTTCAGTCGTTATATTTTTTTATCTTTAATGCTTTGTGGTCTGTTATTTTGTGAATATCTTCCCAAATTCTTTACTAAATGTCTGTATTCACAAAACCTTCTTTTTTAAGATACTTTCCGAGATCTGGCTAACCGTCTGTGAGAACTGAGGGACCACACTTTATGGGTCGTAGTTTTTAATATATTTGATTACAAATTCCCCCGATTTGTTCTACAACTGTTTTAAGACTTCTACTAAATCTTAGGATTTTCATTTAGCGTATTCCCAGTTTGGTCCCTCAGTTCACACGCACATGTGCCGTAGTTGTACCCTAAACTGTGTGATGCAACGAATGAGAGACTTGAGTCCCGCAGGTTTTACGATTTTGTAACATCCCTAAACTATATCGTTGAACTAGTGGGAATTTTCGTTCCCACAAGTTCTACGATTTCGTTCCACCTTGAATCGTAGAACTAGTGGGAAAAAAAGGAAAAAAAAATCCCACTAGTTCTATCGTAGGACTGTGCAGCAGAACTAGTGGAAATGATCCCTTTCCACCAGCATCTACATAGTACCTCACTAACCTTTAATCATCATAGCTATAGTTTTAATTTTTGTTTAAATGTATGTGAGCAATTTTATGGAGGTCCGCTTTTCATAACCTTTTCATTTGTCATCATCTGCCTAGCCTTTTCCCAACTATATATGTCGAAGTCGGCTTCTTGTTAAACTGGATCCAGCTGAATACCAGTAGTGTACATAGAGCGACTCTCTATCTGACCTCCACAATTTAGTTAGTACTGACCTAATGGGTAATATGATACCCCTTGGTAAGACTAACCTTACCTTTTCATTTATTCGCCCACCATTTCCATCACCTTTCTAACCCGCACCGGCTTGTAACTTGCACCAAACAACAATTGACATGCATCGAAGTTCGACAACGGAATGCTGCCCTTCGGAGGTCAAGTTGAGGGTCCCACACTAGACCACCTACCGATGGGTTCCCATTGACAATCACACACAGTATTTCATGGTTCGCACGCAAATCGATTATCGTTTCCTATTGATTGGGAGTTTCTAACATGTTTCGATCTTTTATGCACTGTGAAAAGCGTTTTATGCGGTCAATTGTATGCTTTTCATACGTGAATTTGGATTTATTGTTTTTGATTGCCTGTCTGGGGATACATGTGATTGTGGTGTCTTAAACGGTTTGTGATAATATGATTAGGTTGAAGAAGATTTAGCTTTGTTTCCTTGTTTATCTTTTGTCGTGTTTATTAGTTGACGTTGGGTGATGATCGGTCTATGGCCGTCCTATTGACTTATTTTGATTAAACTTTCAAGGATGAGGGTCGGGAATCGTAATCAAACAGTGTTTATTCCATGGCTCCTCATCACCATGATCATTCAGTTGCCCTTATCCCAGTTCATTTGGGTGACCTCAACAGCATGTCTTATCGTCCATACTTGTGCATTACTTGTCATCTCAACAGGCATATCTTTTTTTCCCATATCATCCTTTACACAGTCCATCCATCGCTTCTTTTGATCTTCCTCTTCTCTTATACTCATCCACATTCATACTCCAAATTTTCTTTACGGCATTGTCCTCATTCCTCCATATAACATGCACATTGCATACTATACCATGTCAACCGATCATATAGTTACGATTCCGTAAGTACGTGACAAAGAGCCCAAAACACCTTTTAGCCTTTAAAATAAAGCGCTAAAGTTGCTTAAACATTTTTCCCTGGAAAATTTCACATACGAAAGCAGCTATTGTCCAGTTAGATAAGGTTTTAGTATCGCTTTTACTTTACAATTCATTTCACCAAGGTCTGGGCTTGCATATGTATGAGAGATCACTCTCACGAGTTTCGTGTCGAAGCATCGAATTGTTGGAAAATATAGCTAGATTGTGTTTAATAGCTTTAAAAGAAAATGAGCACGAATGTAAGTACAACGCCTTCATTCTTTAGTAGAAAACTTGTACTGTTCCGATTACAGGTGTTTATCGCAGGACCCATGGAGCAAACCAGTCCTGGGTTCTGGAGACTGAGTTGATGGATTGGTAACGAACCTTTTCCATATTAAGAACAAAATTACCTACACAGCATCGTGCTTAACGTGACATCTTTAAAGGCTGCCTTCACGAATGCCATATTAGATGGTGGTTTATCTACCAACATTACATTTAATAAGATAATTACTAGTTCTCGCAATTATCAAAAGTGACTTTCTTTCAACTTTCTTTGCATTCGTATGCAGTCTTCGAGGCATTTAAAAGCAAATTTGGTCTAGCCAGCCATATAAAGGCACACCCTAAGAAATAGCTTGTAAGGGTCGCCGTTACCGAAATAGGTAAGGAGGAATATAAACACTTTACTTTTGCTTAATTTTCAAAAAGGAAGCCCCTGGGAATCGGCTTATAGGGACGCCTCGTCACTGATGCCTATGCCACTAATTCCTCCTCTAAACTTTGTGGTTGAAGTGTTAAATATGTGTATGTTAATGTGGTCTTTCTATCAGTTCTTTCTTAAATCCTCAATATTCCAGTCAGACACGGAACTGCTTAACGTTGTCAAGATTGCAGACATCGGCATACGGGTCCATTTCTGGACCGCACAGATTAATTACGAGATTGTGACTGACACAATGTGTGTTATATAACACACGACACGTACTCAAGTGTGTTGTACACTGAGAGCAAGTTGTTAGATTAGCGTGAGAGTGTTGGGAAAGGTCACTTTAAAAGGTTTACAGAGCGAATGAAAGGTGGTCCCTTGGTCAGTGTTATCTACCTAGCCTTTCCTTAAGTATGCTGGCATCGTCTTATGGGATGCAACTTCACAACCCAGCTGCTGGGTAATCATCAATGGATGGCATCAAATTAAAATGTCTTGCTCTGAAAGTTATAATTGTTTCATTGATGTATCGGTAGATAATACTTTAGGAACCATACAAGTGTGGTCCTTCGAGCCGGATTTGATCCAGCAACCTGTAACTCATCATCATCATCATTTTAGTCCGGAATCACCCTCTATTGGGCATAGGCCTCTCCTTTCTTCTGCCACTCTTCTCTGTTTTGTGCGTCTCTCACCCATCTATTTCCCGAGCTCCTGACTATATCATCCACCCAACGCACTTTAGGGCGGCCCTGGTTTTTCACGCCCAACCTTGGCCACCATTGGCAACCTGTAACTACTCTGATTAAACTCATTGCTAAACCATCAATATTTTAATTTGCTGTTCACTAATTCGCATTGTGACCATCAATATTTAATTAGTTGTATTATTGTTTTTAGTATATATTCACATCAAGCGTCGACCATCACTTACTTGTGCTTTTCCAGAAAAAGCTTATGTTAAGACATGACATAGGTAACACGAAATAAACCGTTCTGTGAAAGTCTTCGACCGTCGTTATTCACGTATGTAAGCTACAAAACATAATCGACGTGAAATTAAGTTCAAAACTATCACGACACAAGCTTTTATTACATTTAAATGAGCACCAAGTCATTTGCAATATCCTCTGGTCATAAATTAATAAAGCTGCATCGATGTAGGCAGATGTTTGCATCGATTTTAAATAGACAATACTCATTTGATGTAACGGGTTCATAGCCATATGATTGGATAGAATTGGACGCCCTGGTTTCTTTCATTGTTACAGTTTATGATCTGAGTACTAATAGAAATGGTAGGAACACAATGAATGTCTGGGCAACGGTAAAACAAAAGATAGGTTTTGTGATTAGAATCCATTATTTTGGTGGTAATTTTGATCTTTCTAGATTGGAGTACCTGAGTATGAATTCAGATCACTATCATCATCATCAGCCTATAATGTTCCCACTGCAGGGACTCAGGCCTCCTCTCTAGGAGAGAGATGGGCTATTAATACACCACGCGGGCCCAGTGCGGTTGGGTAGACACATGTATTCGGATTTTTTGGCTGTAAGACATGACGCCACATTTCCTCACGATGTTTTCCTTCACCGTTTTTAGAGCAGTGGTGATGAAATAAATTACGCAAAGTAATGCGCCTGCCTGGGTTCGAACCCACGACATACTATTCGTAAGTCGGGGCCGCCACCACTAGGCCGGGGCTGCTCTTAGATCACTATGTATGTGAGTAAAACTTAAATCTTATTTTTTATTAAAACACTAGCTTATGGTCCACTCCACACTTCCTGTTCTGTGGTCCATTTACAACATTAGTAGGATATTTTCTCCAATAAAATGTAAATTTTTTGTTATCTTAAACATTGTTTAAGTATCATTATCAAACCCAGTGTATACCCAACCTTTTTCCATTGTGAAAATAACCTCACGATCTTTGACACATCCAATCGTGGTTCCACTGTCATCAATACACTTCAAACTATATTTGTTCAGCTAAAAGTACATTTTAATAACTATATCGGTCGCGTTGTTCAATTTGAGCGAATGATTCATTCGTGGGAACGAACTGTTATGACACTTTCACTCATAACTGATGAGAAAATGGCTAATGATTGTTATGGACTTATGAAGCTTATTGTCAGGGGTGGTAAACGTTTTAACGGCTTGAGTGTTCAATAGACTTTACGAAATTTGCGATTGTTAACTACAGATTTATGATAATGATGTTGTTAATCATTGGAATTATTTGTAATTAAGATAAAGTAAGTGTCAATAAATCAATTATTGGGTGTTGGATTGTGGATTGTAATTCCCTATTTCATAATTAGATTCAATAGAAAGGTTAACAGAAACACTAATTATGTGCAACTCTCTGTTTCTTATTCATTCGCGGGCAAACAGAGCACAGTCTGGACCGCTTGGGCAAAAAGCATGTAATATTTCATGAAAGGTTATTCAATCGAAGAAAGGTTAACAGTGGGGGGAAAGTTTGTGTTGAATTTAATTTTACTGATGAAAAACCCGTAAATTACTTAGGTACAGCACTAAAATATAGTTTAGTAAGGCGTCTGAAAAAGGCCTGATGATAAATGTGTTTTTCTAGAAAAAAAGGTTAACTTAATCAAAATTTGTGAATACCACAGGTTTACGAACACTGCGACTGTTTGCAAATAGATGAGATTTTTTTCGCAATGGGTCAACTATGGTCACGTTTGACAAGACCTCTTGGCATGAGGTATCGCATTTCATTGTTTAAATACAAGTCGTAAATAATATGAGTACATTGTTTAATGAAAATACCAGATTTAATACTTCCTGCAAGTCGCAACGATCGAGTTCCATAATAAATCTTTTGTGGCACATTCTCAAGACGAAGTTGAATTTTTTCCATGTTAATGTAACGATAAAATTTTCCGTACATGGAAAATCGATGTTAAGGAATGCTGCAAGTTCAGAAGAAAATTGTGTTTATCGTCATTCAAAACTACTTTTATGCGCCTTTTATGAGTTAAAAGCAAACCTAGGCTATCAACTCTGCTAGCAACCATCATCATCATCTGCCCAGCCTTTTCCCAACTATGTTGGGGTCGGCTTTCAGTCTAACTGGATGCAGGTGAACAGGATATCAGTATTTTATCTATACATAGAGCGACTGCTTATCTGACTTCCACAACCCAGTTAGTACTGGGTGATAGGTACTTTTCACCTTGGTTATTCCCTTCTTGGAGACTTACCCCTTGGTAAGACTGGTTGTCAGATATCGGGCCACTGACTGATTCTAAGTCTGCTACCAACCATGTTATTACAAATTCCAGAATATAAAATCTCATTTTTTTCCAATAGATACCGTATAGACTTCCAAATATCCATTCTTATAATATGCAACCACTCTTATTTTAAGTACCAAAAGCTACACAGTACGAATGTGGTTTTTTCTATTAAGTTGTTTGGCATTAATAAAGAAATAAATGAATGAATTATGAGAAAACTGCCTTAATCGTTTTACAACACTCAATTTGAAACTATTCTCACAATGTTACATTTTGGTGGAGCTAAACTTTTAAACTCAAACACATAGCATTTATGCCAATTAGGCCATTACAGGCACTTATGAATGTCAGAAAAATCAAGAAAGCGAAGCTACTACAGTCACAAGGCATGATAACTTGTGAAGGTACTCTAGTTGCCCATTTCAAATCGTATATTATATCTATGGAGAAGAATGAGCAAGAAACTCCAATTTCTCAATACGAATCTTGTTATTGACGTTGCTCATTTGTCTCCTAAAGATTGTTCTAAAAGTAAAATCAAATCACCTAGCTCGAATTTCAAGCTTCACTACGTCTTAAATCTAAAACGAAAAAGTATAATAAATAGATAATCATAATTACTTAATCGTGTTACCAGCAAATATCGTGACATAACCTCGGTTATCTCTCTCTAAGATCATATCTCGTGTTGTCTCGTCTCGTATTAAGTTTCATTCACATTTCCTCTACGCTGCCGCGCTGATGCAATGTTCCCATACAGTGTTAATTGTTAAATGAAAAAAAAAACTTTGTCTCGTGCTGTTTTTACTTTTTATTTTTAGCTTCAAATAGTTTAGTTTTAGTTGTGATAAGTTTTTACTTTTGACGAGCATGTGTGTTATTTATGTAACTAGAATCAATTTGCTATGTCAGTAAATTTTGATATTATGGACGGATTGTAATGAATGGTGTGATTTTGTAGTTTTCTGAATTCTAAATCATATTTTACAAATAGGTATTTGTTCAATTAGTAAAGCAAACAATCACTGCTTGGCAAACCAAGCAGTGAGTAATATTAACAAGATTTGAAGGGCTGCTTCGATAGCCCTCCAAATCTTTCGATCCAGGGCCAATGTGGATCACTGGTCGTTGGTTCTATCCAGCTCATCATCCTGCTAGGTCTACCGTGTCGCCTTCTGGCTGTGTCAGAGCTCTATAACGTGGTTATTTTGGCTCACAGCTTGTTGGGCAGGCATGACCAGCTCAGTCCCACTTCAGCTCACCGGCTTTTTGAGAAATTCGCATTCCGTATTCTGAAATCTAGACCACACTTGCACTTGAAAGCTTAATATTTCATAAACGAATCCCATAATCAAAAAAGTATTCCAACAAACTAGCTGCCAACTATTTTTGTGATGGAACATGACATACAATTCTCAGGCATGATTTTTCAGATCAATGAATTGTTCTAATTATAAAAAAATAGGAAAGAGGTACTAAAAAGGCAAGGCTTAAATCTGTTTCAATAGACGTAAGTAAATGAAAGCCTGAGGATTAGGTGGCCATTCAGAATTACAAATCAAATGAAATTGTTTAATTGCTAGCATATAATTTAAATTGAGAAATAATTATTGCCTGAGTGGTTATTGGCAATCTTTACATTGAATACCCAGAGATGTCACGATGCCCATTGCGCATAAGACATGTAGGTTGAGTGTAAAGAGTTCTTAAGTTTCATAAAGCTGATCGTCTCGAATTCCGCTCTAAATATTCTAATGAGAATGTTCATGATCCTATTGTATATCAATCATGTCACTAGTAATATAATAATGGAGAGTTCATCGTGTTGTTGTCATCTGATTGGCACAATGAAGAACTAGTATTTGATGCATGTGATTAAAAAGGAAATAGATTGGCTTCGTTATCTCTTGATAAAGAAGACATCAAATAGAAGGCGAGGAAGAATCTGGCATATACAAGGTAAATAGAAAACAACCATTTCGAATCTGAAAGTGATTTACGTTTGAAACTTTTCTCTATATCATCCAAAGGCCGACTAGAAATTGCCTTTAAGTTTTTTCTTTTCATGGCATCAAGATGCATCATCATTTGGATGACATCAAGTTCACCTTTTTACATTTGTGCGAAAAACTTACTCTACAAACTAAATTTAATCGTTGATCCTAAAAATCTTTACACATTTGGCGATGACTCATTTTTAAACACGTTTACTGTTACTCTTTTACTTTAGCCGTTACAAGTATCTATCGCAACTTACAAGTAGTCCACGCAATGCCAGTCGTTGGGGTCTGGCAGAAGTGTTTAAGAGCTACTCTTAACCTGTGCCCTTACAGTCAGGTACTTACGTTCGCAATTCGCACTCAAGAGTCGAGGTGTTGCTAAAGGCTCACGCATGACGAAAATATACGACTCTGTGTACCGTTCGACGGTTGTTATAAAATGAGAAGACAGCTGTAGAATCATTACTGCAAATAGGAACATAACAGACACACTAAACAGCAAAAGTTATACGCCATGCATAGTAAACATAATATATGCTATCTTTCTGATAAAAATATATCTGCAAAACTAGTGATTCTGATATAAGTAGTTTATAGGGAGGAAAAGGATGTAAAATGCGAATGTTTACTATATAATTTTACAAAAAATAACCAATGCTGTGTGTTTATTATTGATCATTTTGACAACCCTTGTTAGTATCTACTCCTCAAAATCAACCACCATTTACTTACCAATTATCTAATCAAACTAGCATTGTAAGTCTTAGTTATTTAGCAGGGTATTATTTCTAATATTCACGATTTAGCTAACGTAGGTGTAAGAACATCGTTTGGGCGTGTTTTCCCATTACCTGGACAAGCTTTCACACATCAGTGTTAAAGTGTCAGTGAGTATTGAAAGCTGACCATCGCATCGCAATAAACAGGTGTGGCATAAGTCACGCCAATACTTTGATTGCCAATCTTCTGCAACCTTCGTCGAATCTATCACTGACATTCTTTTGACAGATAATTCAAGATGGCGCCCGCATTTGGTCTTCTTACGCATTGTGATTATAACAGCTAATATAATATCACTCATGTTCAAATGCAACATCGGAAATTGAATTCAGGAGCTGATAGATCGATTGATCCGTATTTGAACTAGACGTAATTAAAATTAACTGTTGATTGGTAGTTCACTAGAAAAAGGTTACATCCTTATCTAACACAGTATGTCATAACATAATGTTAGCGTCAATTACTCTGGAATGTAGACTTCCGATTACACTATGAAATTCTAAGTTACGAAAGTCAGTTTCATAATCGAAACTCAATAAATCACAGCAAAAATGGTCTTCAAAACCCATAAAAACACCAATTCAATTAGAACAAAATAAATTTTCACCCATTCTGGTGAATAACAACGCAATTTGCGTAAAGAAATAGTTAAAAAAGTTGGAAAGTAAAAGTGAATCACTTGCGTACGCACATACATTCGATACAGTAAATTGATCTATCGTTAGAAGTATAAATTATAATGATAGATTGATCGGATGCTCAGTATATGTAGATAGGTAATTGGGCAGTACTCGTGTAAGTGAAAACTGTAACTACTGCCGACTTGCCGACACACCCTGGTTGGGAGTGTCGTTATTGGTAGATAGGTTTATAAGAAAGTTTAAAGGCAGATCATTGTGTATAAAATTAATGCCTATTTAGTACTAGCTGTGACATGAGTCATAGATACCGATAAACGTTTGGTTGATCCAGGAATCTTGGTTTTTATCAACGTAAGGGCAGCTCTGGCTCCCGTCGGGGCTGCGGGTTGTTCGCAAGAGATACCGCGGCCTCGACATGAAGGGCTAAGAAGAAACATGGGTGGTTTTAAAAAGTCAGTAGAAGTCTGACACTCCCTTTCGCGCTGCCCAAGAGCGGGAGGGGTTATTTGATGATTTTCCACCCGCCAAGGCAGCCTTGTTAAACAGAAAAGTTTAGAAGAATGGTGAAATTGTAAAAAGTAACAATTAACCGACAGATATGAAGCTGGACAAGGGTGTTTTGACTAAAGTCTGAAATAACATATGAATTTTGTTTTTCATTATGGCATACGAGTACTAAAACTAAGGGCCCAACTGGGACTGTTAAAATGTGAAATATAGAGTGTTCATGGCAGTTTCTTGCCAATTCTTCTCCATGGAGATCAATGCTTCGGTATGAGCTACTACAGTACTTTCACAAGTTATTATGGCTTGTGACTGTGACTTCCCTTTTTTATTTGAAATTTTATTTTGATTTAATTGAAATAAATGCTTTGAGTTTAAGTTTATTGATTGCAGGATAATTTTCCACCTGTTTAGTCCACATGTCCTAATAAACCACCAGTAGGAGGTCATCTAAGCATCACATTCCACTCATAGAGACGTCTAAAACTATACTGCCGGCAATGGCCGTCCAGTTTCTACCAATTACTGACGATTATCGAATTATGTTCCTCTATGTAATAGCGGTCAGAAAAAGTTATCGATGTAGACTGAGAAATTTAATAGAGAAGGGAATGTCGATTTTAGGTGTTATTTAAAAAAAGTTAGAGACTTTTTTTATAAATCCAGTTTATAATTTTTTGATAGGTCTGTTTAAATTTGTTTCTGATTCATATTATGTATAAATTATGCCTTGTGTGTTTGGCAGATGACGCACAGAAACGCGCGAACATCTTACCTTATTTCACGAAGGTTAGCATTTAGGAAAGATATCTCCTAAAAAGGGGAAAAGAGTTGAAACTTTTTATGGAAGTTCATAATTATTGCGGGAAATCCCACGGCACGGCTCGGTGCTAGTTTTCATGTCGTTCCTTTTTTTTTGTATATTTTTTATTTGAAACTTTAATGTACTTAAACTGTTTCATATGCATCAATCAAACGGCGTTCAATACAATGTCCACTCTATTTCTATTCCTTAATCTTTGCATCAAGGTTGTCGACGGCACAGCGCGAATTGATTTCGTATTAACGAAGACAGATGACGATTGTTCATCGAATCTATTGCTGCGCGAAAGTACCACGAAAGTACCACGTACATACTTCAGAACTACCCACATATGGACAAGAAAAATAAAGTAAAAGTGTTTTTTTATATCAATCACTTGCTCCTATAATACGTTAAGCGCTCGTTGAGTAAGATTTATGTTCTTAGGAAGGAAGTTGAGTATGTCAGACGTATCGAATTGATTTTTTAGTGTACTCTAATCTATTATTGCATCAATAAAAAGTTTAGGAGCAAAAGTTGAACATTTCCTGGCGATAATTGGGTACTGTTTGTGTTACATATTACATGTGAGGCATATGGTTGTATTTATTATGTAATATTCGGAGTTCATAAATATAACTAACCATTAAACATAATAACAATTATAAAACTGCTTCATACTGAAAAATAAAAAAAGGTTTATTTATTTATTCACATTCATCATCTGCCTAGCCTTTTCCCAACTATGTTGGGGTCGGCTTCCAGTCTAACCGGATGCAGCTGAGTACCAGTATTTTACATGGAGCGACTGCCTATCTGACCTCCACAACCCAGTTAATACTAGGTAATACGATACTCTTTGGTAAGACTGGATGTCAGAATTTCAGGTCACTGACTATCTGTAACGACTGCCAAAGCTCCATATATGGCAGCCGGGACCAACAGCTTAACGTGCTTTCCGAGGCACAGAGGAAACTCGGTATGTCGGGCGGTCACCCATCCACAGACCGACCTAGGCAAGCACAGCTTTACCTAAAGATCGACCCGAGTGGCAGTTCTTATTAAACCACGAGCTCTTCACTTTCACTCATTCACATTAAGAGTTCAATATTGGTATAGGTACATACATACCTGGTTTGACAGATGATGATCCTCAGTATATTATGTGTGGTAATTTAAGCCACGTACCAACCTAGGGAAGCGTGGTCTAACCTGAAGATCGTGCTCGGCTGTAGAAAAAAGAAAATTGGTATTTCTTAGATGTGATAGAGGCTGATATTTGGGGTTTAAACGAACAGCATATGGTCGAAACTGACACCTAATGTACTTATGTCTGCTGATAAAAATTATGACTAGCTTTCAAATATTCACTGCTTGATAATAATAACTCTAAAGCATTACTTCTTTAATTACCTAAGACGATTCTTTAAGGTGGATGGTCTGACGGTCTTTTCATACAATTTTTGTTGGGGTATTTTCCAATTATCCTTTTGGTTTTAAAAAACGAATTAGTTTATCACTTTTCTACAAAGAAATGTGTGCGCATGGGATGATTTTAGGCAATGACAAACATTATTTGCTAAGAAAAACAATCGGGAAATCTACCTTAAATAATCATGAATCGGTAGTTACCCGTCGTTTGACATTATCAGACAAACTAGGAAGCCAAGTTTGCCGAGGAAATATGTCCACCATATTATTACAGCCGTAAGAACTAATTCTTAAGTGGGGTTCTCACTGTGTTATTAACTGCTGTAGTACCGCAGACTGGCTGGTGTGTCCTCGGGCTAATAAAACATATAGTTTAGTGAGCACTACGCTTGTTTGTCTACACTTTCAGTTTTGCGAACAATTACACTGATTCGTTGGTTAATCGGTCTCTTGGAAACTATAATAAACTATAACTACTCTCTTCTTTAACCTTTGTAGAAACTATATTTTCGAGCCGTTTGAGTGGGTCCGAGTGCGCATAGCTTGTTTAAGGAAATTTCAAAACGCTTAGTTGACGCTTCTCGTGACCCAAGGGTTGGCTTTTATCTTGGCCAGAGGCTAAGTGTTGCCATACAACGTGGCAATGCCGCCAGTCTTTTGGGCACATTACCGGCTGACAGCGTTGAGGAACAGTATTTTGATGCCTTTTTTATAGTTTCTTGTTAGTTTATTTAATCGTTTTTAATTAATGTACATAGTTACTTTTCTATTAAAAGAAACAAAGATCGTCTCTCTTTGGTTATCGTTTCGGGTAGTTAGAAGCCGGTAACACTGACACCTAGTCCTACCAAGGCGTATGGTGTTACCCGGGTGCTGGTTGTAGAGATCAGGTATGAAGTTGCATCGGGTAAAATAAAGTCCATTTCACGAAAGAAGTCCCGCAGACGCAGCGCTGTATGTCGCGCGACATAATGTTGTTTCACTACTTTTGGCATCGTAAATAAACCTTATAACATACTTATCCAATAATAAACTCACAAAATATCTACCACAACAAACGCACCTTGATAACATCGACAAACGACAACATGGCCGATCTGTTAAATTTAGTTCCACAATTGTCCGCGGGACTTCTTTCGTGAAATGGACTTTACTAAAGTTCAGCTTTGGGGTATGAAGAACAGGGTGTAAAGTTCCTCAATACTCTAAAGAAAAGGGCGAATCTTTCGACTAGATTGATGTTGTGGGGACTACTGCCAGGCAATATTTGTCGGCAGCTTCTATACAGTATGGTATTTTAAACGAGGGACATATTTAAGCCCGCAATGTGCTTACATGATACCAATAAAAATATGAACAAAAAAACACTGATAAGTAAGAACAGACAGAACCATACCAAATGTTTCGGAAAAATCTCGCAACCATTGCGCTTATCACAGTAAATCTGCGCGGGTCAATTGTCTTTTAGGTATAATCTATTTTCACTAAATATTTAAAAACTGGCGTAGGACAATGGCGATAAAGATACGTCCAATAAAGTGAGGTCTAGAGAGCGTGCCCCATGACACAATTACGTCACAAATTAAGGTTATAGTTTTTTACATATTTGGGACGAGAATCAAATACTATTCAGTATTTGATTCTCGTCCTAAATATGTATACCCTCCCTCAATATGTCCCTCGTTTAACCTAACACACTATATACTCTTAAGTCTCAGATAACTTAACTTGCGCGATTCAGGATTTGGCTGTTAGTTTCTCATTTTGGTCATGATAGCACTGTAGAACTTTTTTACCATGTTGCAATAGTACTTTTTGTACTGCCGCTACATGCGTTATGTTTGCGGGGGTACAACAGACTTGCTAGTGTGTCCCCAGGCTAATTAAACATACAGTTTAGTGTACACTGGGCTTGGCCATACTGTCAGTTTTGCAGACATTTACAATGACTCTGTCTTGTAGTCGGAAGCACAACTGCTGAGTGGGAATGTTGCTTCATCTGTTTGGACTTTTACACTGTTATTTTGAATGTAATTTTGTTTGTGGCACGTCAACTTAAAAGTAGATGAAGTTGGTACAAATAGAAAAGCAATAAAGCCATTGAAACTCTAACGCATATTTTAACCAACTATGTGCTTAAAAGGGAAAATACACTCAATTATGTGGTAAGGTAGGTAGTGTAGATAATCCGGCACCAATATCAATCATGTGCGTTGCTGCCCTTTTTATATTTATGTTATTAATAGATTGACTTTAACAGCATCTTAATGACTATAACAAATCGTTATGGAAGGTGAAAACCGAAGATAATCCGAATTAACAGAAATAAAGTTTTCAACGACCATGGTTTATGATTACTTGCCCTTTTAACTTTTCAAGGGCTTGAAGTTTTGAATAGGTTGATTTTTTTTTAACTGCATAATTACAAGATAAAGGTATTTAATTTTATGCAAAATTTTCAGTTCTAATTCCGCAAAAAGACCGTACCGTGTACCAGACCAGACCAGGATATTGGACCATGATGGTACGAAACAGTATTTTGAGAAAGACTGTTTCGTACCATCATGGCCCTACATATCTTTCAGTAATAGTATGAAATATGCACAACTAGCTTGTTGAAGTTTTACGATACAATAAAGTTACAATATCGAAAGCAATAGAAATATGTTTGTTTTCAGGTAGGTAATATAATTAAAAAAACATACACAGGTAAAGTATATGAAATAATGGCGACTGACTAACCTTCACACTGCTCTGTAACACTGGTGTGACGATGAGGAATTTTATTTCCTAACCATCACACCAGTGATACCGATAAGAAGTAACCTTTATAAACCTCAACACCACCGTTATGATTTATAATAAGTCGCGATTTCACGTTTACACTTCACGACGGACTAACCTTCATACTAAATAACATACATATAACTTTATTATAGTTGACAACGGTATAAAATATAGATCTAACAGTAACTAACCCATTTTAGATACATCCGTGACTGCTGCATTAAAACTGTACCAAAAGAAATCAACAAATTAAACCAGCTACCGATGTTCGCTGGTTTGTAAGGTAGCAGCTAATCATATTTCGCTGCATACCCTCGCTGTTATTTTTGTTGTGCTCCTTATCTTTTCTTATTTGATGATTTTGGTGCACGGTAAAACTCTAATGAGTTTATGTTTGCACCAACATGTTGTAATGTAAGTGTACTATTAATGGATAAATAAATAAATAATAATAATAAACAAATAAACCCAATCAAATTCTAATTTATAACTATAACAATTTGCCATCTTTCATGACACAATACACGTCATAAATTCAAACAGTATTGTTTTATGTAAGCGTCGCCGCGGGGAGAAGCTAGCGCACGATTTAATATCGTATTTACAAGCAATGTGTTCTGTTTAGATAGCCATTGAACCGGAGTAGTGAACCTTTTTGTATTTGGGTTATTTTTGAGGCCAGTCCAAATGGTTAAAAACACCAAAAGAATGTGGTTCCTTTTTAAATAAAAAAAGATTTTCACAATTGAAATTAATTCAACAACATATATTTTTTTTAAAGTAATGTTCAAGAAATATAATGAGAAATTATTTAAAGGGCGAAAAAAAATTCTTCCACATCGTACACAATAGAAAAAGTAACAAGTAGGCTGGCATCATTGCCACGTTGGATGGCAATGCTGATTCTTTGGCCAGTATAAAAGGCCAACCCTTGCCCCACAACAAGTGGGGAAAGCGAGTAGAAGAATTTCCTCAACATTACGAATCAATAATACACGGTTAAAGTTCTGGAGTCGAAATAATAACTCCAATCGAGTTACTGTGTTTCGACTCCAGAACAGTACCTACTGGCATTGTTATAATTTTTTTAGACATCTAATAAAGAAATTAGAAGTGTATTACTTTTTTCTATCATTCGACTTAAATGAGTTGTTTTTGAAAATGTGTTGAACTCATTTAAGGTGTTCAATTAACCCGTCGGGGCTGCGGGTCCCGTCGGGGCTGCGGGTCCCGTCGGGGCTGCGGGTCCCGTCGGGGCTGCGGGTTTTTCGAAAGAGATACCACGGCCTCGGCGCAAGGGCTAAGAAGGAACATGGGTGGTTTTTAGTCAGTAGAAGCCTGACACTACCTTCCGCTCTCCCACCCCCAAAAAAAAAAACGGTGTACAATTAGAGAAGGTCTTGAAAAAAACATCTAATGTGTTCTCACTGAAATCAATGTCTGTATGTCTAGAAATTATTACCACTGCACAGTGGCACGAACGCCATAGGTTGGCTATCTCTGCAATAAATAAGATTTAGTCTAGTAATCGTATTGATATTGTTATGAGGAAGGTTTATTTTGTTAGTAAAGTGTGTCAGGTGTCGACACACAATTGGCTATTCCTGTTCATTTTAATATTATATTATGTAGACAGATTACATCAAACTTGTAGTATCATCTGAAGGTGTAAACTACACGCCTGTAATCCCGGAAGGATAAGGCAGAGGTGTACCCATTCGAATTTAACACCCACATTTCGCCAGTTATGTTAAGTCCCATGTATATGGGGTATATAAGGCGAGTCTATTGCCATAAACCGGGCACAAAATCCGGACTCCGTGGCTGCTACTTAAAAAATTCCTGATGGAAAAACCTAATAACACTTTGGCCGACTTGAGAGTCGAACCCAGGACCAGTCGCGTTTATGGTCAATATACCAACGACACAGTCAACACTGAGTCAGAGTGAGAGAGAGTAAGAGTCAGTTACTTTTACAAACAAAAAGCCAGGCTTAAAAGTCCAAATCGCGTCAGTAAGCTACATTACATAACAAACAAAGAAATACTATTTAAATAAACCTGCTAATTAAATACATCATTGTAGTACACAAAGTTAATTATATTGCTGCGCTCGATAATCTCAGTTATGTCATAGCGTACAGTCATGAGCATTTGTATGTACATAATTATAATACACTTACCAAAATTTTGAAGGATTTTTTGGTGTTTTATCGCTTTCTACTCGGACATTAGCACTATTTTAAATTATTACGAGTTTGAAAATACTATATTATCTAGTAAAAATAAAATTAATTCAGTAAGAGAAAAACACTTTTAAAAGATTCTACATTTGTAAAGCGTTAACGTAGTGTAGTTATAGTTAAAAGTGACATACAGACTATTTTATTTATAATTTTTTGCGAAAAAATCATATGCATGCTCGCTTGCTTCGCCCGCGTGGAGTTCAGTAATTGTCCCCCCGAATCGTACTACAGGGTAAAAAGTATCGTTTTATGATTTTTTATGTAGTTTAATGTGTTAATCCAGGTAACAAACAACCTGTGTACCTACCAAATTTCATTCAAATCCATTCAGTAGTTTTGCGTGAAAGTGTCAAACATCCTCACAAACTTTCGCATTTATAATAGTACGATTAGTGCGTGTGACTGTACGCTAGATATCTTAATATGTTATATTAAATAGTTTTCGGCATGTATTGTTAAAGTCGGGTCACGAATTTCCGGCGCTAATCAAAATAGCGTATGCCTACTGTATTAATACGCTTGTAATCGGTTAATGAGTAATCTGAAATTAAAGCGAATAATTATCGATTAAGATTATAAAATAATTGAATAAATTCCTAAGGCGGAAATCTGTGTCAAGAGGATAGAGTACAGATGTTAGCATTTAAAGCTACTACAATCTGTTAAATTTATTTAATAGATTTTAAACTTTATCGCTAAAGTATTGGAAAAATTTGGCAATTTCAGGTAGCTTGATATACTGGCCTCTGTGCCTAGCGCTACTCATTTAAACGAGGTGAAATTCAATTATTAGTCATCTTCATCAGACACTGCTCCGGGCTGGATATAAGTCTCTTCAATTATATAATCCGTATCTTTAAATACTCAAGCCGAAGGAATTGAGACACACAGATTTTATTTTATCTCCAACAAAGAACACATATAATATAATGCGATATAAATAATGGACGACCAAGTATCACGTAGGTGTATCTACTCCTTCGCTTATGCTAACTTAATTTTAATGCAACAGACAAAAACTTAAACGAAGTAAGAACCGTCAAAGAAAGCAAAAATAATTCTAAGTTTTGACAGTTCCAACTTCAAGCAAGACTTGTTTATAGATACGGCCATTTTTACTAGAAGAACCAGATTAGAATTCTCGTGTTCACTTCTTGGCTCGTAAGTTAACGCTTAGAAATGTGCACTAAACTTTCTGTGGTTATTTGTTTCTCTGTTTTTGAACCTCAGAAGTAGCTATATTTCTTTGCAAACCGTAGTGCTGGTTTTCGATCGGACACTACGCCGGTGTATTTATCGAGTGGATCATTTTTGACAAATGCATCGATCTTATATTATTATGAAAACTTCGGTGAAATAGGAGGGACAACTCAAGGCGACATCAGGAAGAAACTTTATTTGGTTGTGATCCATATTGATATAATATGTACGAGTGTTTGGAACTTGTTTACTGCGAACGTTAAAAACAAAATAAAAGTTTATCAACTTCAACAAGAGAAGGGGAAGATGCTTAAGAGTTAAGTTTCAATCTTAAATTATTTAAGAAGCAATCTTAAAGGACTTTCCAAATGTTATCAGTACGAAATATTACTACGAAATATTACTATTTCAGGCAGTAAATTCTGTGAAAATTATGTAGTTCTCGTAGTTCTGTTGTTCATATTCCTCAAAAATAAATCAATGCTAGAAGGTTAACAAAACCACCAACATTTTCAGCTTGTATCTTACACAAAACTAATTACATTAAAACATAAAACAATCGGATCAACACTTGAAACAATTCAGGTCACTACTTTAATCCAACTGACAGAACACACACTAAAAGTACCAACGAACTAATAAAAGCTAAACTTAATTCGCAAATCCGTTGAATATCCGTTTAGTAACATGCATGACTGAAGTAACTCATAATAATTGTTATGAACTACCGTTTGACTCCTTACATAACCTATTCAGGGCATCTACTTATAACGACACAAAAAAGGCGGGACACCGTATTGAATGACTTAAACCTTTGATTGTTTCTAATATTTGGAGTAATAGGTATTTGTTATTCAGTAGTAATGGACCAATGGGTATTGTAATATGAGAGTATAAATAGGAGATGTAGAGCGCTGACTTTCTGTAAACAAGGCAAGGCAACCGGTTACCACCACCTTTTGATTGCGACAGTAGAAAGAAAGGGCACGCCAATTCTAATTTTTGAAAGAGAACAAATTAAGAGGATGATTATGATGATCTGTACTGACATTATCATTCCAAGGACGTTCTTTTATTTACATGATCACCATATAACGTTTCCACTATGAGGACCATGCAGATTAGTGTCTGAGATGGTGTTATCAAGAAAGAACCACACCAATTTGGGTGAACCTGTCCTGTCAGTGCAAACATTAGTCATTTACCGTGTAACTCGACTTCAAACTTAAGCAGCTCAACACTGCAATATACCTTGCCATATTCATACTCTAAGTATAGGAGGTAGTAACTCCTAACCGCACTAGTAAAAGCAACTCAAAGGTACATAATTGCAGGCAATTTGTTTGGAAGGCGTGTACCAATATGTTACCCAAACATTTTAATTAAATTAGAATTGGTTACTAGATTATGAAGACAACTAGAAATGCCATAAGGAAAGACAAATGCTTCAAGTGCTTTTATGTAACAAGTTTCTTGTTGACAGAGGAGTTGCGTTTCGTAAGAATTTGATCAACATCTCTAGAACTTTAGTCTACTAAGGAAATTCGTAAAAGACTATAAACTGAAGTAGGTAAGTCTTGCCTATTATGCGTTTTATGTGAGATTGACATGCGCATTACGAATAAAATTAGTCCATCTAAATAATCATTACAACAGAGTTATATATACAGAGTTATGTAGATGCTCTTCTAGTTTAAGTATTGGAAATAATATATAGATAACGAAGGTAGTTCAACCGTTTCGGGTATTTCGTTGTCAGAGTCCAAGTTCGACATGGTGGAGGTACGAAATAATAGTCTCAACACTGATTACAACTGCCTATTTATTCACTTCCGATAACAAATTAACAAAATCTTAAACAATCAAGCCGATGGAAATGGATTTAGTAAAGAAACGCGGTAAGTTCGATACAGGCGGGCAGAACGACCGTTCGCGCTCGTGTCTCGCCAAAAAGTAACGTCCCTCAAGTCAAATGCGTCTAATGTCAACGACAACTGACCACTGACAACTGACAACTGACATCTGACAGCCGTCAAACCAGACCTGCCACCCTCTGTATCGACCTCACCCAAGCACACTGCTTGACGTTTCTGACAAACGATGATAGATGGCGTTATTCTAAATTAACAATAATCAATAACAACTCTATTAATTGTGCCTCTGTGTTGATTCTGCGACACGGCCATCTTGACATTTCACACGTCCGCGTGTGAGGCATCTGCAACAAGAATTTAGGGAAAGTATATCGTCCCTTGCTCGGCCTCCCTGACCAAGACGTCGGGGAATAAACACACACGCACGCACACAATTCAGAATTAAATTTTACATTCGCATCAAATCTTTTAACGAAAATCGAACATCGAAATCAACACTCTTCAAGAATCATCAATTTTAAACCAATTCAACTTTCCGATCAAATCTAGTATGCAATGCTCTACTCGGTACCCAACTTCGCCACATACAACACACAAAGCCTCCATCAGGCAACCATGGGACCTCCCTCCGGTACCCAACCTCAACACATCTCATTGCCTCCATCAGGCAACCATGGGACCTCCCTCCGGTACCCAACCTCAACACATCTCATTGCCTCCATCCGGCAACCATGGGACCTCCCTCCGGTACCCAACCTCAACACATCTCATTGCCTCCATCAGGCAACCATGGGACCTCCCTCCGGTACCCAACCTCAACACATCTCATTGCCTCCATCCGGCAACCATGGGACCTCCATCCGGTACCCAAACTCAACTCAACACATCGCATTGCCTCCATCCGGCAATTATGGGACCTCGATCCGGTACCCAAACTCAACTCAATACAATGCCTTTATTAATCTTCTTGAGCTATTACCTACATTGCCATGCTGGACGTTGGTCACCGCCCTTAAGTAAACACTTACACGCGTGCAGCAACGGACAGCATTGCAATGCATGCAATCCGAGTCACTTGCATACTACATTTGCATCTTTCACCTCTCACTTAAGGTCTAACACCTTCATCATCAGCCGGTCTCATTTCGTCAGTCTTGCTAGTGTTAGGGTCAGAGTCGGAGTCGGAGTCAGAGTCCTTGTCGTCAAAATTGTCGCTGTCAGGCATTTTTCGAAGACGGTCGTGCGCATATTTGTAGGTTCGATTTGAATTAAGAGCTTTGAGTACGTACCGGTCACCTTCCAGTACCTCTATAACTTTGAAAGGCCCTTTATATTTAGGATCGAGCTTTGTTTGATTTCGTTCTTCGTTCTGCAGCAATACAAACTCTCCAACAGAAAATGGTTTTAGTTTAGCTTTGGTAGAATCAAAACGTACCTTATCATAAGCTGAGCCTTTCTCCATATTCTCCACTGCCTGCAACCTGACTTCCTCAATGTCAATTTCGGGGTCGTCATCAACCACTGATAAAACATCTAAAGGCCTCGCAACCTTTCCAATGAGAAGTTCCAATGGGCTAGCTTGCGTGACTCGATTCATCGTACAGTTAAGAGCGAGCTGCACGTCGGGCAGAGCATCCTGCCACGAACGACTACTCGTTTCTATGGCAGTAAGCATGTTCTTTAATGTGCTCATGACGCGTTCTACCTGGCCGTTAGCCCTTGAACTACCTGTCGCTATTAGATGGAGCTTAATGTTAACGGACTCACAATAGTCCTTAAAGTTTGTACTGGCGAAGCACCTACCTTGGTCAGCGATAACGCGGTTGGGCGCACCAAATAGTGAAACACTAGATTTTAAAGCCTTGATACTACTAGCTGTATCGATGTTAAGCGTATGGTGAAGTAATACGTACTTAGTGAAGGCATCTATGAGTACGAACACATATTCCTTCCGGTCATTCTTGCCACTTAATTTTCCCGTAGCGTCAATATGTATAGTGTGCCAGGGTATAGCTACCTTAGGGATGGGATGCATTTCTGCCTGTACTTTACCGGAGTGTGACTTAGAAATTTTGCACGTAGCACAGCTGTCTACGAACTTTCGCACAAACCTCGTCATTTTGTCGAACCAATAAAGTTCGTAAACCTTTTCTAAGGTTTTTTCCCATCCCAAATGCAGCAATCCTTCGTGTACATTATTAACAACAGACCACCGGAACGTTCTAGGAATTATGGGCAAGCACAGAGTCTTACCACGTCGCTGAATTTTCCGATGTAAAACATTTGACCGAAGCTCGTACGTCTTAGCCACATCAAGAGGAAGCTTTCCATCCTTCAAACCACACACGAGTTTTGAAAGGTCTCCATCCTTCTGCTGTTCCGCAATTAGCCAGTTGTCATTAAGTTCAGCTAGATTAATTTGTTTGAAGTTTACCTTCTCAAAAGAAGCGCTCTCTCCATCGTCTGGTAATGGATTTCTTGAAAAGAAATCTGCATGAGACATTCGCTTACCGCTACGATGAACAATGTCAAAATCAAAGGCTTGCAAGAATGCCCACCATCTGTGAACACGTGGCATTAAGTCTTTTTTCTTACGGGTAGACTGCAATGAACTGCAGTCAGTCACCACGTCAAATTTGCGACCATGCAAGTAATGTCGGAAATGTTTTACCGCGTTTACAACAGCCAGAGTTTCTAACTCGTACGAGTGATACTTGGACTCTGCAGCAGTTGTGCGCTTGCTGAAATAAGCAATAGCGTGTGACTTACCTTCTTTTAGCTGAATAAGAACTGCTCCATATCCAACCGCGCTCGCATCCGTATGCAGTTCCGTCCTTAGAGCTGGATCATAAATCGACAATACTGGCTCACTAGTTAGAATAGAGATTACCTGCTGTCTTATCATCTCATACTCGGATTTCCATTCAATTCGGCCATTACCGGAGGTTAAGGCATATAGCGGGGCCATAATCTGCGAAAATTTTGCTACGAACTGACGAAAATATGACGCTAAACCAATAAATTGGCGCAATTGTGTCACCGTCTGGGGTGGTGGTAACAAAGTCAAACAACTAACCTTACGAGGATTAGGCCATATCTGCCCTTGACTGATTTCGAACCCAAGGTACTCCACTTTCTGTTTGAGGAAGGCACACTTTTTATGATTGAGAGTAAACCCTTTCTCAGAAAGGACCCTAAGTACTACCTGAAGTCGCTCAAGTGCCTCGTCGACGTTTTCTGCAACGATGAGCACGTCATCCATATAGACTACAACGTAAGTATTTACCAAATCCCCAAGTGCGTGAATGAGAGCTCGCTGAAACACCGAAGGGGCGTTTCGTAGTCCAAATGGCATGGTCAAATACTCGAATTGCCCGTCAGGTGTCACAAAAGCTGTTCGCTCTATCGATTCAAATGAAATGCGAATTTGGTGAAATCCCGACGCCAAATCTAAAATTGTAAAGAAATGACCTCCATGCAACCTAGCTATTTGGTCAGAGATAAGCGGTAGTGGAAAACGATCAGGTACTGTATTATCATTTAGCTCGCGGTAATCCACACACATCCTATCTGTACCATCCTTCTTTTTAACGAGAAGGACAGGACTCGCAAACGGTGATGAACTACAGCGAACTATATTGGCCTTAAGCAATTCATCAATTTTACCTCGCACAACCTGTCGCTCCTCTGGGCTCAACCTATAAGGGCGTCGATTCACAGTCTTATGAGGGTCTATAAGGCGAATTTGCATGGGTTCAGTATCTGCAGGGGATGTAGGTACACCAGTAATAAAACTATGTTCGAAAGATAACAAAATATCAAGCAGTTCAGTTTTTCTTTCAGGGGGGATGTCAGTGTCTATCGTGTCAAAGTCAAATTTACAGTCAACAATTGCGTCACATGTCTGAACCAACCGTATTTTCTCAAATCGTATCTTATTTGACGACATATGAACTGCTAAGCCAATTGATAAAACTTCGCGTCCAATCATGATTTCATGTCGCAAATAATTGTCGGGTAAAACGTGAAATAGAATTTCAAAAACAATTCCATCGATCTCAACAGTAGTCAAAATTTGTACAATTGACCTTACAGAAGTCTGTCCAATACCAGTCAATGTTACATTTTCAAAAAGTCGTTTACCACTAAATTTACAGGATAAAGTTTCTTTAACAAGTGAACATTCAGCACCAGAGTCATAATAAAAATCAAATCGCTCACCAGAATGTCGTAAGGATCCAGCAGGTGCGTCCACAAGGCACACATCAACTCGCTTTTCCCTGACGGGATCAATCGCCGTGCTGCTGCTGGCCTCCTTGGCATTCCTCTTGGGGCAGTTGGATGCGTAGTGTCCTTGCTCACGACAGTTGAAGCAAGTGATCCAGTCTGTTTTTCCTGTTGCCTGGTTACTCTTGCCACTGCTAGACGCCGTCGATCTCGATTGCTCTTCGTGTGCCCTCGAGTTTCTTTTCAGGCGACATTGCATCGCTCTGTGACCTGTTTTGCCGCAGTTGAAACATTTAGGTCCAACGTAGGGCTCATTGGGGCGGTTCCTCTTCGCGTCAGGACCTTCACGTTCGTCACCAGCCGACGGGGTGCTCCTCTTCAGAAATGAAACAGCCTTCAGTTCACGTTGTAGGTCACTGCGGGTTTTGATGTCCGTAGTGAAGGATAGACGCTGGACACGTGTATCGTTCTTCGCGATATGAGCTAACACGGTCGCGATGGCAATCTGCTCTGTTGTGAGGCCGTTCCATTTCGACATAATGGATGTCATGAGGGTGGCTGCATATGCGGCCAAACACTCATTTTCCTTGGGTTTACTTCCATGCAAATTGATTAAAAAAGAAGCACTAGTCTCTGGACAATCATACCTGGCTATAAACAGCTCCTTAAAATCGCTCCATTTCATCCCAGGATAAGATATGGACGACAGCCATGATGAAGCTTCTCCCTTGAGTGCACGGCTCAAGGCAATCATCAACGATGCACCTTGACTATTCGGATCGATAACACACATGTCTGCTGTTGCCAGCCAAGCACGCGGGTCGATATTCCGTTTTTCAGGGTCGTAATCCGGTAGGCGAACATCCATACTAGCAAAAGGTGATTTCATTGCTTGCACAATGGTCATAAAGTTTTTATTTTGCTGCTCTAACAGAAAACGCCATTTTTCCGTTTCTGTGTCACTTTCAAACGCACGCGCATTGTCTTTACACTTTTCCTGGCTAGCACTGTCACTTACACCATGTAGGGCGTTTGAGTTACATCCCACTTCTGATAACGAAGGTAGTTCAACCGTTTCGGGTATTTCGTTGTCAGAGTCCAAGTTCGACATGGTGGAGGTACGAAATAATAGTCTCAACACTGATTACAACTGCCTATTTATTCACTTCCGATAACAAATTAACAAAATCTTAAACAATCAAGCCGATGGAAATGGATTTAGTAAAGAAACGCGGTAAGTTCGATACAGGCGGGCAGAACGACCGTTCGCGCTCGTGTCTCGCCAAAAAGTAACGTCCCTCAAGTCAAATGCGTCTAATGTCAACGACAACTGACCACTGACAACTGACAACTGACATCTGACAGCCGTCAAACCAGACCTGCCACCCTCTGTATCGACCTCACCCAAGCACACTGCTTGACGTTTCTGACAAACGATGATAGATGGCGTTATTCTAAATTAACAATAATCAATAACAACTCTATTAATTGTGCCTCTGTGTTGATTCTGCGACATAGATAATATTAATATTCCATCATATTTGGGTCGACAAAATCTAGACAGAACAAAGCTGCATGGGATTGAAGATGAGAGATGGAATTTTACTTTATTCAAGTGTGTATTCCTGGGTCAATTTTGGAAGAAAAGGTATCACCGCGCCCACTACTAAATTAATCAAGAATTACGTAAATTGGTCCAGTAATAAAAGGTGTATTTTAGAAGTCGATTAAAAATAAATTATCTCACTGCCGTCAATTCCATAAATCAAATTTAATATATTGCTAAATTCAAATCTTTCAACAGAACTATAAAACGTTGTACTTAGGTCCCTGAGGTTAATATCTCAAAACCTTTGACATTTCCTTAGGTAGACGTTGTAACCTATCATAAATTTCTCAGTAATCAGATTTAGCTTCATTTGATCAAGAAAATGTCAATTCAGATCCGTTCCCATTGCAGTTGATATATTAGCTAAATGTTAGATCTTTTGAGAGGAATCTTGGGTTTCTGGCATTTGTACTATCAAGGACGAAGGATGGGTTAAAAATTGTTTCATTATGTAGAACAACATTGATGACCTATGGGTAATCTGTAAGTTCGGTTTCTGCATCTGATTTGTTTTTGTAAAGGTCTGAGTTATTAGAGGAATGATCTTCGTCTTCTGATTTATTCAAACGTGGGAATCGCAAATAATTTTTCAGTTCCAAAGCAATGCATTATTACACCTAAAGCACTGCTTTATAATTATAACAGCAGCAGCCGTTTCTGATGTACTTATTTAAATAACAACTGTTATGTTAGTAAACAATAGGGTTGTTGCCTGACTAAAAAAAAAATTATTCTAATTAGTCCGTCTCTTAGATTATCGAAAAATATTGGAAACGTATTTTTTGTTATATCAAATCAATAAAAAATGACGAAGATAAAACGCGTCAAAGATTTGAGTGGGGGTTTGTGACGTCACTCACCGGTAAAAAATGCCATACTAATGTCTTAGAATATGACGTCACAAGAGTTTTCAAAGCACTGTATAGTCTTCATTGTTTGTTTACGTGTAAAAAGAAAAAATATGTGTACAATATTTTTTGGAAATCTATGTGACGGACTAATTAGATTTTTTTTGTTAACTACCCTTTTGCCCAAATACTTCTTTTCGGTAATAGGCATGTGATGTAGAGGAGTGAGGAAGACATTGAGGAAAATTTGAGTATGAATGTGGTATAAGAGTAAAAGAAGACCAAAGAAACTATGGATCGATTGCGTGATAGATGTTAAGGTAAGAAAGAAGGTGTCTGATAAGATGACTAGTAATAGAGAAGTATGGAAGAAGAAGACATGCTGTGCCGACCTCAGATGAATTGGGATAAGGGCAGGAGAATGATGACTTCTTATGAAAGCATTAATTATCTTGCAAACCTAGAGACAGTAGTATTTATGATTTGAAAAACCTTAGGTAGTTTAAACAGCCCGTCGGGCCTGCGGGTTGTTCGCAAGAGATACCGCGGCCTCGACATGAAGGGCAAAAGGAACATGGGTGGTTTTTAGTCAGTAGAAGTCTGACACTCTCTTTCGCTCTGCCCGCTCTGACAGAGCTCGACTGCTCTTTCGCTTTGATGATTTCCCACGCCCCCAAAAAAAAAGGTAGTTTTAACAAGTGATCTGAATTAGGATAATCCTATTCGTAACCATGTGTCTGTTGTTTAGTTCTAAACTGTTTTCTCACAACATTAAATAACACACTCTCTTCATTATACATACGACTATAACATAATATATAAGGATGTCAAAGGCCACAGTGTGAGAAAATGCGAAAACAAATACTTAGATAAGAAAAAAACCGGCCAAGAGCGTGTCGGGCCACGCTCAGTGTAGGGTTCCGTAGATAATAAAATATTATGTAAACGAAGTTAAAAAAAAAATACGGGCAAATGAAACTTGACCTCTGGATTGTATAGGCGCTCATACGATTCAGGGACCAAATTATATTGGTTAACTGCAGTTTCCATCTGTTGTTTCCATCCAAGTTCAAAATAATTTTCCTAGAAAGTCCTTATAAAGTTCTACTTTTCAGATTTTTTTCGTATTTTCTAAACTTATGGTTCAAAAGTTAGAGGGGGGGGGACGCTTTGTTTTTTACTTTTGGAGCGATTATTTCCGAAATTATTGACATTATCAAAAAATGATTTTAGTAAACCCCTATTCATTTTTAAATACCTTTCCAACAATATATCACACATTAGGGTTAAAATTAAAAAAAAAAACACTTCCCACTTTACATATAGGGGGGCTACCCTAATAAAACATTTTTTTCCAATTTTTATTTTAGCACTTTGTCGGCGTGATTGATACACATATTGGTCCCAAATTTCAGCTTTCTAGTGCTAACGGTCACAGAGATTAAGCGAGGACGGACAGACAGACAGACATGGCGAAACTATAAGGGTTCCTAGTTGACTACGGAACCCTAAAAATGAAAGTGCGGTCACAATGGTGTGTGCGAAGTTTTGACATAAGTCCGACACCCACGGGCTGTAACCACGGGGCGGTCGATTGTAATAACTGTAGTAATCTTATCTACTTATGACAAATACCACTATGATTGTTTAAGATGAAGTACTCTCTTGTTACAGATTTTAGAATGTTTTCAAATATGGTGCAGTTTTACACTGGACGACGTTAAAGTTCAGCACTCGACATTTATGGTGACAAGATAAGGATCGATTACTTCTCCACAGCGTTCGTACAGTCGAACAAACTAATAAGTATATAGGTAGAGTTTTTTTTATAATTCTAGTACTTTTAAACACTGTATTGTTTGGCATCAGTCTCTAAATGTATCTGTATAATCTTAAAAGTAAATAATAATAATAATAATAATAATAAAAAATGAAAAATTACAACATAAAATACAAGAGATGATAACAAGAGCAAGAGCAGCACGACGCGCACGCCTACCATCCCCGGACTCGTCGCTCAGCTCCGCCTCACCGCCGCCGGACCTCGGATCACCTACGTCACCGGCGATGGCAGTAGCGTCGAGCTCGAGCGACGAGTATTTCTCTCCGCTGACGACGTCAAGATCTTCGTCACCATCACCTGAGCGTCGGCAGGGGAGAAGCCGGCCGCCGACCAGCTTGGGACCTAGGGGCCAACCGGCCCCGAGCCGGGTCCCCGCTACCGGTGGTTGTGTGCAGCGCATGAAATGGACTCAAGTAATAAACGAGAACGTCATGCGCGCATACTACGGGTCTACAGAGGGAGGAACTAACCTCACTGCGTACCGTGTCAGGATGCTGTCTCTATTTCAGGAGCTTGAGCCAACCATCAACGTTTCAAGCCAACGACTGTCGGATCAGGTGCGCGTCATCCAGCGCAATCACATGTTGGACGACACAGCGCTTGATAGGCTGCGCTCAGAGGTACTAAACAACCGTATCATCTTGACTCCGTCACAGACCGCGGTTCCAGCATCTGTTATTGACGCGACCCCATCGCGGTCCAATACTGCTGCTGTAGAGGAAGATGATAGGGTTGCCATGGTAAGTAGCCAGTGCAACGACCGATTGAGGAGCGCACTGGAGGATGCGCTTCGTGAGTATCGTTCCACCCCTACCGAACTTAGGCCCCGTTTGCCACGGTTGCCCATGCATAGGCGAAATAGGGCGTTGGTGTGTGCCCTGGACTCGCAACTCAAGAATATATTCGAGAGTAGCGAGGACCTCGTTGATACACACTCGATCTTGTACTGTGGGGCTGTTGCGGCATGTCGATTAGCTAATGTTAAATTCCCAAATTGTGACTTAGCTAGTGGACCAAAACCAGCCGTACCAGCCTGGCAACGCAGGATCGAGCGTCGTATCGACGGGGCCAGGGTGCTCATTGGCAAACTATACTGCTTCAGGGAGGGCAATACACGACCACGTGTGATGCGTTTTGTGAGGCGGGCATTCTCGGGGACTGAAATCAGCCCTCAAGATTACATGTCCCGTGTCACGGAGCGCATCGACTTCCTGAAGCAGAAGGTTTATGCATGGGCCAGCCGTATTCGGCGGTATAGGCGGCGGGTGGATCGGTACTCACAGAATCGCATGTTCCAGAGCGATGAGAGGTGGGTATACCGAGCTTGGGAGCGACCCGAGCAAAATATGACGGACGTGTGTCGCCCGGATGATGCTGCCACGAGTTCATTCTGGCGCAGCATCTGGTCGGTACCCGTCTGTCATACTGAGGCTGACTGGTTGCGTGATGTCGAGCGAGTGTGTGAACCTATTCCAGAAATGGAAGCAATCTTAATAACACCTTTAGATATAGCCAGTGCAGTTCGTCCGTTACCGAACTGGAAGTCACCTGGTCCGGACGGACTGCACAATTTCTGGCTCAAATGGCTCAGCAGTTCACACACTTGCCTGGCATCTCAATTCCAGTCATCCTTAGAGTCTGCGTCATTACCAAAGTTCTTAACCACAGGCGTTACCCACCTGCTCCATAAGTCAGGTAGTCCCGCGGAACCCAAAAATTATAGACCGATCACGTGTTTGTCGACGGTCTATAAACTTCTTACATCCATCTTGAGAGCGAAAATTTATTCCCACATTGAAAAAAACTCTATTATGTCGGCCTCTCAAAATGGATGTAGGAATGGGTCCCGCGGTACTAAGGAGCTACTCCTCATTGACATGGCCATTAGCCAACAGGTTCGTCGAGCCCGAAAGGATCTGTCGACATGCTGGATAGACTATAAGAAGGCCTACGACTCGGTGCCACATACATGGCTCATGAGGGTGCTGGAGTTGTACAAGATAGACGCAACTCTACGCGCCTTTCTTGAGTCGTGTATGGGGCAATGGAAGACGGTCCTTCGATATCCAGGATGTCGACAGATTCAGGGGAACGATGAACCTGTATGGATTAAACGGGGAATATTCCAGGGCGACAGTCTGAGCCCGCTTTGGTTCTGTCTAGCCCTGAATCCTCTTAGCACTTTGCTGGAGGATTCAGGTCTAGGCTACCGGTTGAGGAGAGATGGTCAGGTCATATCTCACCTTCTTTACATGGATGATCTGAAACTCTTTGCCCCCAACAAATTGCGTCTGATGGAGCTACTGAAACTAACTGAATCTTTTAGTAGCG
Organism: Diarsia brunnea; assembly: GCA_949774965.1. Taxonomy (NCBI): domain Eukaryota; kingdom Metazoa; phylum Arthropoda; class Insecta; order Lepidoptera; family Noctuidae; genus Diarsia; species Diarsia brunnea. The sequence goes on from OX459001.1 coordinate 17,674,894, forward strand.
CCATCAGGATGGAATTTGGTGTGGACAAATGTGCAGTCATGTATGTAAAGAGAGGGGAGATTATGGAATCCGAAAGTATTCAGCTATCGGATTCCATACACCTCAGATCCCTTTCCTCATCCGAAAGCTATAAATATTTGGGTATGTCGGAAGCGTTAGGTATTAACGTAGCTGACATGAAGCAATCGTTGAAGGAGCGCTTCTTCGGACGCCTAAAGAAGGTTTTAAATAGCCTTCTTTCAGGTGGCAACAAGGTGCGCGCCTTCAACGGTTGGGTCATGCCGGTTTTAATTTACTCTTTCGGCATACTCAAATGGACTCAGACTGAACTCGACGCCTTGGATAGGAGAGTCCGTACATTGCTGACCGCAAATCGGATGCATCACCCACGATCATCGGTGATGAAACTGTACATCCCGCGGAAGTGCGGGGGTCGAGGCTTTTTAAACGCGAAAACCCTCCACAACCGCGAGGTGTGCAGTCTCAGAGAATATTTTTTAAAAGCCGACGTGGGTATGCACCGAGATGTGGTCGCAGTGGACAAGGGACTCACCCCGCTGTCCATGGCTAACGAGAACTGGCGCAAACCTGTGGTGCTTACTGCTGATGACCGCAGGAAAGTATGGCAAAGCAAGGAGCTTCACGGGCGCTTCTATCGGGCACTTCACGGGCCCGATGTAGATTTTCTAGCGTCCGTGTCGTGGCTACGTTTCGGCGACCTCTTTGGGGAAACTGAAGGTTTTGTCTGTGCAATTATGGACGAAGTTATGTTGACGAACAATTACCGGAAATATATTATGAAGGATGGGACGGTTGACGTGTGTCGGGCATGCCACCGTCCGGGTGAGTCCATCAGACATATTATTTCTGGTTGTTCTCGTCTGGCTAACGGCGAGTACTTGCACAGGCACAATCAAGTAGCCAGGATTATTCACCAGCAACTTGCTTTGAAATATAAACTTGTGGAATCTGAGGTACCGTACTACAAGTATGTGCCCGACCCGGTTCTCGAAAAAGGTCATGTTACGTTGTACTGGGATCAGTCTATCATCACTGATAGGACTATTGTTGCCAATAAGCCTGACATAGTGGTGATAGACCGATCAGCGCGCCGCGTAATGATAATCGATGTCACCATTCCACATGACGAGAACCTCGTGAAAGCTGAAAAAGAAAAACAAATAAAATATTTGGACTTAGCACACGAGGTTGTCGATATGTGGCATGTGGACTCGGCTATCATTGTGCCGATAGTCGTAACGGCCAATGGTCTTATAGCCAAGAGTCTGGACGACCACCTGTCGAAACTCTCGCTTGGCGGTTGGATCAAGAGCCAGATTCAGAAGGCAGTACTCCTCGATACGGCTCGCATTGTGAGGAGGTTCCTGTCTCTGGGGCCCTAACCACCGGTAGCTTGGACCCTGCTCCCGTCACCGGTGGACGACTATTTTTTATATTTTTAAATGTTTTTTTATAAGTTTTATATAAAATATTTAAAAATGTAAATTATATGAAGAAAATAAATAAAGGACATAATAATAATAATATTTATTCAAAAATTAGAGTTGGCACAGTAAATACAATTTAAATCTTAAAAATAATGTAGGTATAAGAAAGTTCGATGCCTGTACTAGGTTAAACCTGTATCACAGGCGACATATTTCTAACAATTAAGATTTGGACAATAGATTTCTTAATAATATTTAACATTATAGTGAAAAAACGAAATAGTAAAATTAGCTAGTATGAGTTAATATATAATGATATATCTACCTAAAGTACTTTATACTAATTTAAGACGCAGACAAAAAATATTAAGATCATCAAAACATGTACCGATAAAATCTAGGGAAAACAATTTGTAGCACTTAGTTGTTAATATGTACTAATATCATTGTCAGCAGTATTAAAACAAGTAAATATTGCAAAATAACACTGTTCGGGTATTTTTATTGCGGGCGACAATTTGCTTAGACAACTAGAAATATTACGCACTAAGGGAATCTATAAAACTGTCAATATTATGAGAGGGGGGCCTATAAATAGCCACGACTACTGTATCGGGAATAATTTTAATGATTAAGCAGTTACTATTTTGGAATATTGGTTCTTCTTTGATAGTTTGTAAATTATTTTTAACATAAACCACTACTCCGTCGTTTTGGTTGGTGTTTCTGTCTGTATTGCATGAATAAAAACCGTTCAGAGATGGTAAGTTGACTGTCTGTTTTGACAACCAACATTCAGTAAATACTATAATATCACAACTTATGTCAATACTTTGTAACAACACTTGAAATCCGTCTATGTTACGGTTTATGCTGCGAATATTTTGTGTAAGCAAGGTAAGCGTTTTGTCACCAGAACGAAGAATGTGTTTACAGTCCTCAACATTACAGATATCAGATTCGGACACAGTAAAACTATCTAGATCACTGATTAGCTGATTGCTCATGATAATTACAAAAAGAAAAAATACAAATAAGGGATGAGCTACCTGTTTAAGGGCCTACTAAATAGAATATTCTGTGGCGCTCTTAGGCGCCCTCATAGTCTATTGAATTAATGTAGTTCGTCTCTGCATATTTACGTGCCGGGCAACTTACATCACCAGTTGGATGGTCACATTTCCTCTTGAACCTTTTGCACGTCGCACACTGGGGGGAAGAAGATTTGCTGCTGCATTCCTTTGAGGAGTGTCCAGTCTCTGCACAGTGGTGGCACGTAGGACTGGTTTCACGGCAAAACTTAGCCGCGTGGCCAAACTGCTGGCAATTGTAGCACCTGGTGACTATCGTAAAGTCTCGCACAGGGCATGAGGTCCAATTAATAAAGATTCTGCTTTGGTTAATAAGGACTTTTCTTATGCTGGCGGGTAGTTCCAAGATGTAGTTGCAGGTAGCAAGACCTTTCTTCCCAGATTTATGGCTCAATTTAATGTTCTCCAGGAAGGCTTCACGAGTTGTGTTCAATTTGTCAGATAGGTTTTGCTCGTAAATACAATCAAATACCTCCTTATCAGTAAGGGCTACAGGAACACCAATGACAGTAACCCTCGGGCGTCGTTTTGATGGTTCTTCTATGGTAAGGCCCGAGGTGAATATTTTCTCCGATTTTTTTAATTTTTCTATGTCGCCTTTATTTTCTGTGCTTATCAATACGCCCCCATTTTTAACTTTTTTCAGGCCTCGGACATGGAGCTTGAGTTCTTCGGGAGATATGAGCTTTTGGACAAGTGATTTGGTTTCGTCACTTGTTTTGGACTTGTCGCTGGGATAAATTGCTATCGAACTCAGGTTTGCAGGACGTACGAAATTGTCGGAGCCTTTCTTCACCATGCTAGCGTATGAATTATTCGTTATTGTTGGAGTCAGTTTCGATTCGATAACCTCTTTAAACTGGTCTAGAGAGTTCACCATGTTTACTTGTTGCTGTAGGTGCTGAACGGTGCTATGGGACTGGATCATTTTCTGCTTCAGGGATTGGTAGAGAATGGCCATCTGAGAAGTCCCAGCTTGAACCTTCCGGCAAAGGGCTGAGACACGCTGTTTCTGGTCTGAGTTCATTTTTCCTTCATTGACTACATTGGTGACTTCGCCTAGAATACCATCTATAGACATTACCCATTTCTGTATTTCTGAGGTGCTGATGACTTCACTCGGTAAAATATTCGCCGCAGGTGCCAAGTTCACAGGTGCTGCATTCACCGCTGGTGCTGGTATATTTGGTACACTGGGAGGCAATTGTTCGGTAGGCGTCGGTGGAGGACTTCGTCGTAGTATTTGGCTACGGCCAAACGGGCTCGATCCTGGGTTAGACATACTACCCGTAAAACTTTAAATTATAGTTAATAAAAACAATGTAATCAGTTCATTTTGCATAAATAATTTCGTATTGCACTAGTCACAAGTGACACACTTTACTTTGTTAATATCTGACGCCGCAAAAAAATATTGATTTATTTTGTCGTAATTGTTTATAGATATTTCATTTTAGCAAGTAGGTACATTAAACACGTCCGATTAGTCTCGCGTCGCGTAAAAAATTCCAAAATGCAAGTTACCTGGCTGTATACTTATTATCTTATCTTGTTCGACTGTACCAGCAGTGGTATTCAGGAGTATATGGGAATACCAATGAATAGAAACAGACGGTACCTACATGCAGCAAGTTTATTTGGTAGCCCTAGACGAGAACTTGAAGAAGACATTGGACAGTATTGATGAAGAGTTTCTTTCAACATCATTCTCTTGCACTTATCCCAATTTTTTTGGGGTCGGCGTAACGTGCCTTCTTCTTATATAGGGTGTAAAAGTACCCTTAACGCAAACGAAGGACACTTGTTCTCCCCACCACTGCGATCATTTTTTTGTTCTAGACCATACCTGGGAACTTCCTAGTTACGGAGATATTGGAGGTCAAAGTTCCAAATTTTTCACAGCTGTTTTTGTAAATACTAGTTTTTCAGGTTTTAACTTTACTTAAATTACCTCCATGACCCGTTTACTATTCAAAGCATCCACTAGCACAATGTTTTAACAGTGCTACATTGAGTTTTACCGTAAAATGTGATTTTTGACCCAAAAAAAAAGTCGTTTCCCAGCAAAAAAATTTGCGTAGGGGTACTTAGTTTGATGTACAGAATGCTTGGTTGACGGCTGTGTGATGGGTTGATTTACACCCTGTATACTTCTCTATTACTCATCATGAGTAATTTATGCTACTAACTTCGAGTTTCTAAACACAAATTATGCTCTCTCAGAGGTCTTAATCAAACGCCAGCTCATATGTTTTGCCATCGTGGAGCGGAAAAGTGAGCATTCCATTTATGGGCATTACCTTTTATAACATAGACTGTCACTCATGGTAATATCCTTCCTATACCGTTCATTGTACCATTGATGACGGGTGGCCCGTTTACCAGCACCCCATATAAAGGCAGCACGAAGGCACGTGACATCACGTCTTAATATTAGATAATCCATAGAAAATAATATAAAACAACGGGACTAGAACATATTTGGAAGGTTTTACCGCAAACTTCAACGTTTCTTGTATGGAGTATAGAATCTAGACTGGACTATTGAATGGTGACTAGTTTAGTAGTGTTATGATTATGAATAAGTCTAACTGCCGCACTCAGAGAGCTTTAATGATTACTTAGGCCATCACTAAGTAAAGGTTTTGACAGTTTTGTCATACAAAAGTATGTCAAATCTTTACTAAGTGATGTGTTCGTTGTTGCGGGCATTCGGCGGCGTGTGGTTCGGCGTGGTGGCTTTCGGGATGACGTATTGCACTCGTAGTTTAGTTTTATGAATTGTTCTTCTGACATTCAAAAGTACCAGTAATGGTTTAATTGAAATAAATGCTTTGACTTTGACTTTGACTTTGACTTTGATGGCTTAAGTAATCATTAAATATCTATGAGTACCGCAGTAAGTTTCATATGGCAATGTATGAATGAAATAATACATGGCCTGTATTCCTTGAAGAGTTGAGCAGAGGTTTATACCTTTTCGCAAGTACTTATTGTTCTTTCGTTCTTTCTTTCTTTTTAAATCCTATGCTATCCTAACATATTGCAATCTGCCGGGTACAAATTCCGATTCCGGACTGCTACTTATAATTTCTAATGAAAAAAAGGAACCATTAACGTATTTGGTGTCCTAGGAATTCAACCCTCAAACCTTTTTCTTGTTACAAAGAGAAAAAAGAAATACGTTTTCCCTTCATTCTGTAGACACAGTAGTTTTAAGCAGTTATTCTTCAGTAGTTAAGTGTCGTAGATAGCATTTAGCAAGAACTGCCACTCGGGTCGATCTATAGGTAAAGGTGTGCTTGCCTGACATACCGAGTTTCCTCCGTGCCTCGGAAGGCACGTTAAGCTGTTGGTCCCGGCTGCCATATATAGATCTTTGGAAGTCGTTACAGGTAGTCAGTGACCTGAAATTCTGACATCCAGTCTTACCAAAGAGTATCGTATTACCTAGTATTAACTGGGTTGTGGAGGTCAGATAGGCAGTCGCTCCATGTAAAATACTGGTATTCAGCTGCATCCAGTTAGACTGGAAGCCGACCCCAACATGGTTGGGAAAAGGCTAGGCAGATGATGATGAAATCATTCGGGCAGTTCTGATCGGTACTTTCTAAGGTATATCTTTAAGAATAATTTCACTCTTTCTAACAAGCGGTCTTCGCCTTAAATAAAACAAATATCAATCACCTATGTCGGTAATATGTAGATAAATAGTAATGGCCATTTATCGGGCACTCGTCATTAATAGAGAATGCTTTCAATATGTTCTGAATGGCGGTTACGTCGCCGTATTTGTCATAGTACGGATAAGATTATATGCTTGATTGATTATAGTGAAGTTTGCATAATTAAGGGAGGGGTTGCGTAAAATTGCTTTATGTAATTTGGGTTCGCAATCAATTATCTTAAGCCTAACGTTGTTAACGAGGTATATGGGCCTCTCATGTTCTAAACGTAGCCTGCTATAGTTATCAATATTGATAGATATAGCAATAAAAATCCGCACTTACGCACTTTTCGTAACGTATCAGCGATCTTCATAATTCTAGAGAGGAGTGTAAGAAGACGCTGCACATTGAAGTGGAAGTATGGTTGATAAGTTCTTCTCATACTTTGGATATTGAAAGAGAGTCTATTGCTCTGATCAGGAGGGCCACCATTAACCAGTGTTTTGAGGCGGAAACGAGGAATTACCTCAAAGCTTAGTCGATAAATGCCTAATTCTTTAAATGCCTAACAGAAATGTGGGTCGTCCGGCGGCGAGATGTGCAGACAATATAGTTTCCATCAGGGGACAAACCTGAATGAGGCCACAGGATCTTGAAGATTGCCACAAGAAAAGAAAGACCTTTATCCAGCAGTGGGTGAAATCGGGCTGTAGATGATGATGATGATATATTGAAGATTGTTGGATGGATAACGGGCTCGATAAAAGAATTTTTAACAATTTAAAATCATGCATACCACGATTTCGTTTCATGTCCAAGTACGAATACCTTTTTCTTTTTTTTTTTGGGTGTGGGAAATCATCAAATAACCCCTCCCGCTCTTGGGCAGAGCGGAGGGGAGTGTCAGAATTCTACTGACTCTAAAAACCACCCATGTTCCTTCTTAGCCCTTGCGCAGAGACCGTGGTATCTTTTTAGAACAACCCGCAGCCCCGACGGGAAGCACGAATACCTGGCGATTAGAAACATACTCGTATACGACTGTGATTAAACACAACTTACGACACCATTAGACACAAAATTAACGACAAACCATTACACCGAAGCTTGCCTATTTATAACCACATTTATCATTAAGTTCATAAGTCAAAAGGCACCATGCAAGTATGTTGCTTGTCAGTTATTACCGTAAACGTACGATCATGAGACGTGATATTGAGATAGACGTGTGTAAACTGTCGCCTGCGCAGATTATGGCGCCGTGCGTCTCAATTTACCTTTGCGAGTTTAATGTAAAGATGGATTGGTGTTTCATATGATATGTGGTTTCAATTTGTTGTCTTATGGCAGCGATTGCTTATGGATAAGTCGTTTTAGGAAATCGATGTCTTGTTGGGAATTGACAAGTTCCATTAAACAATTTAGGGACAGTCCAACTTTTGTTTGTCTCCTGCTGATATGGAGGGAAGTGGAATTTATGTTTTTCATGCTCCTCCGTAATTATTTTCTGATTAATTTCGTTACGAGATCCAAGACAATTAAATTGTTCCTCTTGGCTTTCAGGATTGCAGTGGTTTGGGTATAGTGTGGCGGGACAAGCTCAAGTGGGGTTTCTTTGGGACAAGCTCCTAAAGAAACCCTAATTATGTGCAAATGATGAGGTAAAAATGATTGTATAATGATCAGGTCTTGGGTACGTATTTGAATATCGAAGATTAAAATACCTACGCTTAAAATATCGATGTTCAAAACATCGAAAATTTAAATATCGATTGTATCAAAATGTCGAAAATTGTTATACCTACGCTTAAAACATCGAAAATTAAAATTCCGAATGATTAAAATTTCGAATGATTCAAAATATCGAATGACATTATGCCTAAGTTCATAATATCTACGTTCAAAATACCTACTAGTTAAAATACCGAAAAAAAATTATACAGGGTGTAAATCAACCCATCACACAGCCGTTAACCAAGCCTTCTGTACATCAAACTAAGTACCCCTACGCAAAAATTATTGCTAGGAAACGTTTTTTTTTTTGGGGATTTTTTTTTAACTTTGACCCCCAATATCTCCGTAACTAGGGGGTTCCCAGGTATGGTCTAGAACAAAAAAATGATCGCAGTGGTTATATTGTACATTTGCGTACATATGTGTTTTATTTTGGGTTTTTATTATGTAAAAATAATTAAAGTACCTACATTACATGAGGTTTTCCTTGTTTTTTTTTTGTAACCCACCTAGTAACTGATTACCATCTAGCAAACAAGCTTGCAGCAATCATGCAACATGCAAGCAAGCATGGTTTCTGTCACGGCTCCGGCGCTGCAGGGCTCCGGCAGTCCCACGCGAGCTTAACGTCGCAGATGATCTAAACGCTCACCACCGCAGCTTCGGCTTGTTGGCCGGCTTCGCCGGCCAGCCTCAGCTGCGGCGGCGGGCGTTAAAACCACCTGCTCCTCAGCTCGCGGGCTGCCGCGCCCCTCCGCGCCTACGCGATTCTAAATTACACTCTAGGGGTAGGGCATACAAGACTACGTGAAGTCGATTTTGCAGCGATACGTTTCTGTCACTAACTTTAGTAGCACAACATATTGACTTTCAAAAATATATTTTAATTTAAAGACCTAAATAATACCTTCACGATTGACCTATGTTTGTACACTGGACACTGACTTTCATGGATAAAATAGGTCGAAATTGTTTCAAAACCGAATTAGGGTACCCCGAATTTACGTAGTCTTTTGGCTGTTACCCCTAGAGTGTATATAAAAATCCGGAGGCGCGAAGGGAGGGCAACCCCCGCTCGCTGTTCACCTCCGCAGCTTCGGCTTGCTGGTCGCCTCCGGCGACCAGCCTCAGCCGCTACGGCTCCCACGGGTGCCTATGCTTTGTTACGCAAGGGCGAAGGGGTTGCACTTCCCGTAGCGCCGGAGACGTTGCAGAAGCAACCTTTTTCCACTCATACTACTTACATCAAAAATAAATGTTCGATGTTCAAATAATATATGTACCCATCGATATTTAGGACGTTTGATAGTTTGTACTTCGATATTTAGGACATTCGATAATCTGTATTTCGATGTAGCTTTTGTAGATATTTAGATTTTAGATGTTTTGGACGTAGGTCATTTAACCATTCGATAATATAAACTTTCGATATTTTATGTTTCGGTTTTATGATCGTTCGATAGTTCCATTTTCGATGTTTTGAACATCGATATTTTAAGCGTAGGTATTTTAATCTTCGATATTCAAATACGTACCCCAGGTCTTATTAAATGATTGATTCTAAAGTGATCAGAAATTTTAACCACATAGGTTAAAGTTCTCATTATCATTAACGTCGATGATGAACCATTAAGAAACTTTTGAATTACCAATGTATAAAGTTCAAACTAATCAATAAACGAGTTAAACAGATACTATTACCTCACAAATCCATCTTGTTAGTAAGATATATCCTATTAACTCTTAATAAGCCGGTCACAATAAGAATACCGAAGCGAAAGGCATAACGCAACCATTTGTCAAATGTCATATTGCTGTAAAAACAACCAGTTTTTGTTGACCTCTCAATCTCAGTTCAAGTACCCTTTTTCTCAAGAGGAGGGGAGGGCCGGAAGATCTCGTTATGGTGGTGGTAGGGATTACAAGTCATCGATAGGGTGTCGATACTTCAATAGTATGTCATCAGATAATTGGGTATTTAAGTTGCTTAATGCGATTATCAGTAGTATCAGTATCAGTTAACGATGTGATTAGAGGTTTATTTGAAGATGGCGTCTGTGATTGTTCCATCTCAAGTCATCATCATCATCACAAATCTTTAATGCTGCTATAAACTTGGTCACTTACTGAGTATAACACGTATAGAAGAAAAAGCAAGGGCAGAAGAATTCTCCTGCCCTTATCTTAATTTATTTGGGGTTGTCATCATAATTATGATGATCATGAAGAGTGTTATTCATATCTGGATACTTCGCGTAATGTAGGTTACATACATTCATTTTATAATGCTGTAACAGTTGGTGGCTTGCCAATTCAATCACTTAGTTGATCTAGATTCCCTATTAGGTCACGATGGAAGCTCCGTAGTAGTACTCATCAATACCGGCCATGCACGTTGTCCTTTGAATAGACGTTTCAAGAGACTACGGTTTTTAAAACACCAGTATAGTCTAGTCAGCACAGTGGATTGGCATTAAGGAAGATGGGATCTTCACTAGATATCCAAAAACACGTGGAATGCATGGTATTGGAAAGTAAGGCAGAAGAAAGGTCCCGTCGGGGCTGCGGGTTGTTCGAAAGAGATACCGCGGCCCCTGCGCAAGGGCTAAGAAGGAACATGGGTGGTTTTTAGTCAGTAGAAGTCTGACACTCCCTTCCGCTCTGCCCAAGTGCGGAAGGGGTTATTTGATGATTTCCCACTCCCAAAAAAAAAAGGCAGAAGAAAGGTGAGGCCACTAAGAGGAGGAGGCTACTCGACAGTGTGTCAATCCGGACTGAAATTATAATGATGTCTGGGATTATGTACAGCAGTGAATAAGACTGTACTACCTTTTATTCCACATTATCATCAAGTAGGATGAGAGATGATGTCAAGACTTCCTTCACACAACAATTTCCTGCCATCGAGACATCTTCTATACAAATAAATAAAAAAGAAGTGTGTTTGAAATTATTGTTTTGTTTGTTTGTCTATTAAAGGTAATCTCCGAAACGACTGTACCGAATTTGAAGAGACTTTTACTGTCAGATAGCTGATATTATAAGGAGTAACTTATATTTTATTATATTTTGCAGGCAGCATCGAAGATGGGAGGATGATATCAAGGAGGTAGCAGGACCATACTGGATGAGGATAGCAAGGGATAGACCTTAATTAAATGTTATTATTAAAAAATAACATTTAATTAAGTTACTTTCATAAACATCCATGTTTAATATTAGTTAGTAGTATTTAAGATGCAATGTAACATTTATAAGATTGTTAATAAAGGCTTTTATTATTATTATTATATTTTATAGAAAAAAGATTAGGGAATTAAAGAGGTAATATTTTACAATAAATTCAGACGAAGATCGCGGGAAACGGCTAGTATGACATAAACAAACTACGCGCCATCCGTTTCTACGACTGCTCTTCACATTTACCAACGACTTCATATACAAACATAGATAATATATAATATCTCTTACTTCATATTATCCAACAGGAAATGTCTTATTAGCTTGTCTCACCAATCTGCATACATAATGTTTAGAAGTATCAATTACTCCTTGCGAGTAAATATTACAAATTGATTGATGAGCGCCTCTCGAATGAAAGGTAATGATTAATTGTATTTCTTTATATGTTAGGTGCTTTATTTGACTGCAAATGGCCTGATACGGACATACAGAGGTAGACAAAGTAGATATGTCTGTGTGTTCGTTTGTTTTCTTGTCTCTTGCAGCAAAGTTGGTATTAGATGGCGGTCCTAAATCAAGAAAAAACGTAGAAGGAACTTATACTATACTATAACTATGACTTATGAACTGCTTCATAAGTCATAGGTACCGCAGGGGTTTATTCTTTTAACATAACATAACATCACGCCTATAATCCCCGAAGGGTTAGGCAGAGGTACTAAAGCGTACTTATTAGTACCTACAGCTACATTTCATCCGTTATGTTGAAGTCCCATGTAATAGGAAACCCGTATAATGGCAATAGCGATCCTATTGCCATTAAAAGGGTACGAGAAATTCCTGATGGAAAATACACTATCACTTTATGCGAACTGGGGATCGTACCCAGGACCTCGCGCTCAGCAGTTGCGCTAGCGATCGCTAGTTCAACGAAGTAATCTTATAAAATGTCAAAAAATGCTTGGGGAGACATTACTTAGCCGTACACTGAAAGCTTTTGGCTTAACTATAATTTCCATCACCATTGATAATTACTCTCAAAAACACTATCAAATCATATAAAGGCTATTAAGACTACATGCAATTAAGCAAACAGACTAAGTGCAAATTAATAGTCAGTTACCAAAGCTAATAGTCAGATATGACCTGGGATACACCTACTAAATATTACCTATTATAACACTAGCTGAATTTTATTTATATAGCTAATGTTATGGTCAGCCTTTGGCATCAATCTTAATTGGATTGGTAAATGTTAATAGGTCGGGTTACATCCTTATATAATACGGAACGCAATTGTCCAACGGATAGAGTTAAGGTATGTCCACATTGATGCGCATTCATGTTCATCTTGGGTCACGGATATATTATCAACTAAGTTTTGGACAAGTATCCTAGAGATTTAATTTTTAAATTACCTATAGCTTTATAGACTACTGGCAAAATATATGAAATGGTTTATTTTAAGACTATAAACAGTTGCATCAGGAACATAAATGAGTCTTCAGTAACCTGATTCCATTCTAAGGGTTATTGTCATTTTTGACTCCACTATTTTGCAAAACCTTAAAATGGATTCGGATATTTGTATGAAGTTTTTAAAGGATGCCATTGATTAGCTCTACATCTTTTTAACCGACTTCCCAAAAAAGAGGAGGTTCTCAATTCGATTGTTTTTTAATACTCTATTGTTCCGTTTCATTAAATTATATTTAACCTGATTCTCTTTTTCTTGACTTTATTCCTTGCACTTAAAAATGAAAATTTACATATTAATGTAATCAATATTGCACACGTTTTACGTGTGTTTGAAAATGAAAATACACTTATATGGACATAGCTTTAGTAGTCTAAAGCTCGATTTCCATACACTCGTTTCAATATTAATGCGGAACTACTAATAGCACAAGCGTATACAGAAAAAATTATAGGTCTACCTATACGAAATCTTAAAAAAAAATGGCCTTTTCAATAATTCTGTCTAATATTATCTATAAACACGGGATCATGCTAGGCTTAGCATGAACCCGTGGGAATACCTGAACTTGTAAAATGAAAATCCGTTTGAAAATGTTGTACTTGTTATATTAAAACGATGAATCAAAATTAACATAATGTAGGTAAGTCGAAGTACTGTTACTTTTAGGATACATATTTGTTTTTCAGATAAAATTGTTCTAAACTTATTCGTTTTCTATTTAAGTGAACTTATATTTCTTTTAAGAAATAAGTGTCCGCATCCGTTAAATAAATTCTTGAAGCTTTATTCCAGACGGTAAGTAGAGGAATATGCTGTCCCATTGACCCTAGTAAGTAAATATTTACGAATGTAAACGAAATTGCGATGTTAATTTGTTTACATAAAGTATTGGGACCCGTCGTTAATCTGTCCACAAACATAAATAAATATTTATGGTACTTAAAGTACGAAAGGTACATGTACACCTACATTATAAGTTTTTTGTAGTAATATTAATATTATAATATGATGAAATGCATACATTCGGTAGTGAATATGACAGTGTAGTTAATTTATGTTTTTATGAAATCGTGTAAGTATCGATACTTTTGGCATGTTGGGAAACTGCAATAAATGTCATGTTTATGTTTTAATGCCCATGACCGTCTTTAAAAATTTCGAATCAATAAAATCTGTGAATGTTGTTTATGCTCAGTCACAAGCTGGACAGCCCCCTTCTGGGGCATTGGGTTCAAGCACAAGTGCGTGTGTCCGGAGTCCCAGCGCTGGGCAAATACTTAAATTAGTTTAAATTTAACGTAATTTTAATTTTATTTTAAATTTAATTTAATTTAATTTTGATTTAATTTTGAGTTATTTTGATTTAATTTTAATTTAATTTTGATTGAATTTTTATTTAATTTTGATTGAATTTTAATTTTAATTAAATTTTTAAATGTAATTATTTTAAAGTATGGTATTAATTTTTGAATGCAATTATTTAATGTAAAGTTTTTAATTTTGTAATGTAATGTCCTAATTTTTAAATGTAACAGTTTTTAAGTCACTACTAACAGATAATTATTATGGACCAAAATGTCTGAAATAAAAAGATTTTTTTTTTATGTCTCTTCATCAACTAGAAAATCGGTGATGCTGATGATCAAAACGGTTGACCAACTTTTCTTGAAACAAAACCTACAAATGAAAAAAAAACCAGGAGCTATGATGCCTCAGATAGACACACTGCTAGGTACACCTCAATTTCCTTCCTTCCTTTATGCGATCCCAGGCAAAGTGTGACAGAGTTTTTATCAGGAATATTTCAGTAGTTAGGACTTGTTTACAATCAAAACTTGCGAAATATGGGTGTACATAAGATATACCTCTACGTAACCCTTCGGAGGAATGTTTCGAAATAAATGTAAATGCATAAATACATATCCGTATCCATAGAAAAGGGAAAACACCGTAAATGAATAACGAGGAACTGTTTATTCTTAGAAATAGTAAGTAAGAATTAATTAATTACGGCTATTCATGCCTCCTAATTAGCAACTAATGGGATTTCCTGTGAGGTAATATATGGCCCTGCCTTGTGTATTCTTTGTATGGAAATAGTTTTCTTAGCTAATGGAAACATCAGTACTCTGTGGTTCCCAAGCCCAGGGTAAAGTAGATACAGTCGTATGCGCATCAAGTCACCACATACTGTCAAAATCCAAATGAATTTAAAGCGTACCTGTTGAAAGCTAAGTTCTAAAATGAGAAATATTGACAGTTTATGGTAACTATGCGCTGGCGACTATACCTACATAATTTTTGGAAAATTCGTTCAGAATCTATAAAAAAAAACGTGAAAGTTCAGTAATCTGGATATCTTGTTTATGAAATTATTTAAACGAGTCCTATATTTTTTCTTACCCAGTTTAGCTCGATCACTTGTTTTCGTCTTTAGGGATCACTGTTCGTAATTATTATAGAAGCTGATGCCCACGGCTACGCCCGCGTGGATCGGGAAAATTTTCCACTAAAACCTTCCTCGAGAACCACTCTATCCATTGGTGAAAACAGCATAAAAATCGCTGCAGTAGTTTTTGAGTTTATCGCGAACAGACAGACAGACGCAGCGGAGGACTTTGTTTTATAAAATGTAGTGATTATTGTGGCAGTACTCCCACGTCCTCATACCGTAACCAAATTTCCGAAATCGGTCCACGGTGGGATGTTTGGCGAGGTCGAAAAATGAAACATACAGAAATTAACAGGAAAGCCTTTTGTGGGGAGCTTCGACCCTTGGGCCCGGCGGCAGCCATTCGATACTTACGTAGCTACTGTTCATGCTTCACTTACTTGCTGCTTTTTATTTATGTAAAAAAGCAAATAGCGATACAAAAAAAGAAAAAAAAGCATTTTGATTCCACTACTCGCCGCTAGATGGCATTGTTTTTAATTTACAACGCCTCATCAGTAATTGCCGCTCCTTTTACAGCATTGTTCCACCAATTCACCGTAAAGAGTTACGAACATGATAACTCGTGTTCACCCATCAATTTGCTCCCATGTTATGTGATTTAATGACATGTCAGTGTATGTCCGTGTGGAGAAAAATGTCCAGCGGTAAAACTCTTAATTCTCTGCCGCTGCAGGCGAGTTAGTACGGCAATTTAACTTTCTGATGATTGTATGTAATTTCTTTAAATTTATTGGTTTCATTTTCGTTTGGGAAAAGTTGTGATGTGGAGACGTTTGGATGATCACGATTATGAGACGCAGCGCGTGCTACTTTGCCCCGTGCGGCAAAGGGCAAAGTTTTATATTACAACTCACTATATTAGATCTATCATCTAGAATACTAGTAGATTAGAAAGAGAACTTACATCACGCGAATGTTTTCAGGATTCTCAACTCCACTTAGATGCTGGTAGGTGCGAAAAATAGTTGGTGTCGTTGCACAGTGGGGTCCAGTGGGGGCAGATCAGAATAAACTCTAAGTCCCTAAGGCCTTTTAGTGACCCACCCCTGCTTCGCACTACTCGACCAGTCGGGTCCAAAATTATTCTATTTTTATTAAAGTTGGAACCAAACATATTTACATTCACAAAATTTCGTCGTTGTCGGTTGCGTGACTTCGGAGGTGCGTGTACGCCTGATTTTTCAAAATTTCCCACGGGGATAAGCTGCAGATACCACAGAACGCCACCTGCTGTAATTCTTACATACTCGTTTTGCCTCGTCCACGTTCATACATGAACGCCAGTTGCGAGTACTATGCACCTGGTTTTTCAGAAAAACCTCAGCAATAAGGTCAGAGCATTATCTTTCTAGGCTGTCCCATTTCATCTAATTCTCAGTACCCCAGCTACATATAAATTAAATTATTCTCTTGCTTAACTTAATGATAACTAATGACACCATCTTAGTTACATCAAGTTATCCAATACCATAAATTAATACTGTCCACTAAACATCACACTGTCTTTAAAGACATTTAACCTAACCTATACTGAAGTATTTAATATTTTGATTAAAGCCTTCATTGACACCCCCGCGGCTTTCTTATACAACGCTAAAATCTATTTACCAAGCAACATTTACTATTGCAAAAGCACCCTTGTACTTCAAAATCAACTTTCGTACGGTGGGATTAGGTTAAAAATATGTTTTTAGAACGGCAAAGATAAGTTTGTCACTGATGAGTATAATAAAGCATATTAGGTTTGCGCGTGCTCAAGCATGCAGCATCATCCATCATCATAATGGTGGTCATTTGGCGTTATGTCATTGGTCGAGAAGTTTTGGCAAATATTTTTAAGTACAAGACAAATCGTTTTGTACGTTAATGCCCGTTACATAGCACGTCAAAGTCGTGTGAAGTATCGTTTATTTTTTATGTTTGAGAGAAAGGTTTTTGGGGCTTACAAATGATCTATATTTGTTAGGCTATTATTAAAAGAGGTTCATTACTGGTATAAGAATATTTGCACAGGCATATTAGACGCAATTTCGATGAACGCACAAGTTGAAAAGAACCTGGGTTACGACTTAGGATGCACACTATTTATTTCAGATCCCATTTAGGACCTGCATGTGGCTTCGTCCAGAGGTAACGCAAATCAATGTGTCATACTGTGTCATGCGAAAAACAGCCCGATCAGCATCTTAATAGGCTATCGTCTCGTTATGTTCAATTTCCAAAATAAGAGAAAGAAAAGAGAAATTGTGCTTTCATTTTGGAAGTTGTACAATATTTATTATAATAACGGAATATTAAATTGATAAAATTAACGTTATCGTTACGATCATCAGTGATTTGCCCAATTAGCTTGTTGATTGTAACTTCTGTTAAAGAGCAGATTGATTTTCTTCAAAAAGTTATCATAAACATCGTGTGGTGAGCTTAGTTTACTTGCCTACTCATATAGTATCAAACTATAATGTATCCACTGCTGGGATAGAGACTCCGTCTCGGTGAGTTCGTGTGCCACAAGGTCATGTCACGTCTTCGATATTTTTGCTCCAGGCTGTGCTAGTTCACTAGCTATTTTCCCATTCACGGTTTTTTAAAATCTAAATCAAGTCATTAATTCAAATAAGGCTGATAATCGGAACTTTTTGGACTTCAAAGTTTAAAAGAGACAGCTTCCCTAAATGACCGTTCTTCGCCAGTTCCTAGTGTTTTAGTTGGGTTATTGTACATTCGCCACAAAGTAAATTCGTCACATTTTGTAAACTGCATACATTGAAAGTATATCCATAAAAAGTATGTGTAAATTCGTCACAAGTCTTCATAGGTACTCGTACATAATTTTTGCTTAAAGTACTGGTAACAAACAATGTTATTGGTTTTTTTTGGGAAGAAGAAATGGCGAGACAATCTTCCGAAGCTGTGGTGATGAAATAAATACGGTACACAAAGTGACATTCCTAGCTGGGTCCGAGCCCACGGCCGTATATCCGATTGATATTGATATCTCTCTATAATCTTCTTCTTTTTCTCGTGGTTAGTGCCTCACTTGGTATTAGAGTTTTTATGCCGACTGTGAGCCTCTGACTTGGCTTTACATGCCATCGAGAAAATATTTCTCAGGCATGCTAAGTTTTCCTTTGTTTTTTTTTTTGGGGGGTGGGAAATTATCAAATAACCCCTCGCGCTCTTGGGCAGAGCGAAAGGGAGTGTCAGACTTCTACTGACTAAAAACCACCCATGTTCCTTCTTAGCCCTTCATGTCGAGGCCGCGGTATCTCTTGCGAAAAACCTTACGATATTTTCCTTCGTCGAAGCTATAGTGGTAATTAAGCAATACGCACAGGGTTCGATTCACGAACTCTATTCAATGAATGACTTGGCATATCGACAGTCACTCGACTAAACTACAGCTGTTTTTCGATAGTCAATGTTGCGTATTTCTTGGTTTATGATAACTAGTAAGTTACCAGCGGATACCTCTACTGCTTACTTAATTATAGTATAAGATCCCCAATAGAACGACCTTCACCGAGCTGTTAATGGATGAAAGGTATTTTATATTTAATTATATATGTCAATAAATATATTGCAAATGGGTTCCCTATAAAAATTCAGTCCAGAATATTTTTTTTATATTAAACTAAAATAATAAAAACTTAAATAAAATTAATTAATTAAAATAAATTATTTAATTTAAATTAAATTAATGATAATTTAATTTAAAAGATCAGTTTGTAACGAAATAATTTTTATTTTAATTTAACTTTAATTCATTAACCAGACCGGTGAAAGTTACTGGTATCGACTTACCTGTTTATACCTGCCTACCCAAGAGTTGTGACGGGAAAATAATAGTCAACCTAACGTTTGTATATTCTATGGGCTTCATACTTTCGATTGGTATGGAATTTGTCTAATAACCAAACCAGTGCAAAGTAAAAAAAAAAAAATGTTTAAAAATTGTTAAATAATCATATTCTGGACTGATTTTTTTAGTCAACCTATTTGCAATATATTTATTGACATATTTAATTGCATATAAAATTGTTTTCATCCGTTAACCAGCTCGGTGAAGGTCGTTCTATAGATAGATCTTAGGCTATTATAGTTAGACATAAAAATTCGTGGAAGATTTTTAACCGGTCAGTATTGTTTGCTAAGTTTTAACCTTAACGGTCGTTGAGGAATGGGGATCCATGAATGGGCCACTTGTCAACATGTCTGACAAGATTTGAGGCATTTCTGGGACGTTGGACTCGTCATTTGTTTTCTTAACATAGTTTTGTGTAGACAAGCTTTATGCTGTGCCATAAGGTCATTAAGATAATGAATGTAATTATTTATTCTATGATCTTTCTATTCTTATATGTTTTAGTTAAAAAGTTAATAAGAGAAGGAGAATTACTTTAATTCAAATGATAAATTATTCATGAATGATTGATTGTCTTCTGTCCGCATCTTGTAGAATTCTAGTCAAACTTCTGAAACTTTAGTATTCTACAAGATATCCATTCAAACAAACTACTTTATCACGGGAAACATGCATAAATGGAACTTTCAAAACCAAAAAATCAAAACTTTTTTAAAATTACACTAGTTTCATCAACATGAGTAGGTATGGCTTAAGAAAGTACAAGAGGTCTAACGGAACGGAATTCCATTTCCCATAACGAACTCACACTTTCACGGGAACACAAATAGTGACCCACACAAGCTATCTCACCTAGAACAGCTTCGAAACCCACTATCTCGAAATTGAAACAAAAATAAACTGGAAGCAACCTGAAGACTGATTGACTTGTCCCTCAAGTTCAACCAAACAAGTACCCGAGCAGGCAATAAATCTCTCATTCAAAGAAAGCACTATTATAATCAATACTTTATCTTTACCTTATCGAGTACCAGTTGCATGGTTTATTTTTAAATGGTTTTCTAAATGAGGCATCGAAAGTATTGATTTAATAAGCGGTTGCTTTGGTGACGACATGACATATGTGGACAGGTACGTAAGGGCAGTGTGTTTGCAAGCGGCCCGACCCATTAAACCTGTTGTGCTCATGACGCGCGGTGACTATGCTGACTTTGTTTACGATTTTGTTTGGGAAGAAACCGTTGAAAATTACTGGTATTATTTAACAGGAGGTAATGCCATTTTCAGTTGTTCAATTACGTGAATGAACCAGATGGGGAAAATTTTATATTAGCGGTGATGGAAAATTAGAACTTTTAGAAGCTTCGAAACAATTCATACCCAATCAGTCCTTCAAGTTGCGTTTTCATTAGACGCACCTCTGATTTTTCGAATTCATGTGGGTATTGTATAATTATCCTTTGCTTCGGTGAAGGAAAATATCGTGAAGAAACCAGCATACCTAAGAGATATTTCTCGACGGCATGTAAAGCCAAGTTAGAAGCTCATAGGTATAAAAGCTCTGACCCCAGGTGAGTAAAAGAAGCTTTGTCATTAATTGGATTATACTCGTACCTCCTTATCGACATTTATGAGATGCCTATTATACAGGGTGTAAATCAACCCATCACACAGCCGTCAAACAAGCATTCTGTACATCAAACTAAGTACCCCTACGCAAAAATTTTTGCTGGGAAACGACTTTTTTTTGGGTCAAAAATCACATTTTACGGTAAAACTCAATGTAGCTCTGTTAAAACATTGTGCTAGTGGATGTTTTGAATAGTAAACGGGTCATGGAGGTAATTTAAGTAAAATTAAAACCTGAAAAACTAGTATTTACAAAAACAGGTGTGAAAAATTTGGATCTTTGACCCCCAATATCTCCGTAACTAGGAGGTTCCCAGGTATGGTCTAGAACAAAAACATGATCGCAGTGGTGGGGAGAACAAGTTCAAGTACAACACCTTCGTTTGCGATAAGGGTACTTTTACACCCTATATAGTTCCCACAGGGTCTGGGTCACAGGACGTCCTCTTTGTGAGAGTTTATGGGAGATAACTAGGAAAAAACACAGCACTTACTTAAACAATTTCTTACATCCCATCACATTACATACACCATAACATTATTCTCATCTCATACATTTGAAAGTTCAAAGCTCCAACGAAACTCCTATTCTTAACCTCCAGACAAACTTGGGATGATAACAACATAAATTGCTACTCTTGTCAGGTCAGATCGGTGATCTCACTATGATATCATTTGGTACTGTTGTCCATCAATCCTGTTTGCTGAGTGATTTAGTCAGCTCGTTCAACCATCGTATTTTGCTAGAAGTTAGCAATGAAATATTTGATTCTTTGCTGATGACTCAAGACAATGTCACTATGCTTTTTAATATAGCCTTATTAGATCACGCTTAAAATGTTTGATATTTTAATTTGATCTCCATTTTTGAGGACTGATATTTCCGTTCATTTATAATTCCTGCTATATTTCCATTGGACATTTTTGGCTTAAGTATTAGATATTTTTTAACCGGAGCAAAGATTTCAAGCAGATAATTCAGATAAAGTGAGTAGAATTCACAATGACAGTTCAATTTTTGCACATTAAAGGAGCTTTCCAAAGCCACAGATAACGTTGTCGGTGTGCCCGACGAAGTTCTGGGCGAAGTTCATCTTGCACAAATAAAGGAATTATTCCTCCGACACAGCGATGACAATACAATAATATTACAGAACTAAGGTATTTCTCATCAGCCGCAATCCATGTCCACCCTACAATGTAACAAGTGCAGGCGGTTCGCCTTGCACGGACGTTTCACTGCGCACACGCATACGCACAACTCACGCACACACACACAACCAGGCGTGCGCACACGCCGGTGCATTTGCAACTTATATCCGATTGATATTGATTTCTCTCCATAATCAATGCTGGATATTTCTTAGTTTATGATAACTTGATAACTGTTAATCATTTGCGTAATTTGCTATGTTTTTTATATAGTACATAGTAGAATTATGAGATTTTATCTAATTTTTTAAAGTAAGTAGAAATTTTATTCATATTATAATTATGTGATGAAAACGGATTTATTTTTTCTTCTTTTCTACTACTTCTTTGTTTCGTTGATTCTTACATTAAAGTTTAATAAATATCAATCACCAGTGCACTGGATTGACAGCGTTAATAGTAGCCACTATATAAGAAAGGGCTTAGATAAATTAAAATTCTGGTGTAAAAATAACTCTGGTGTAAATATATAAACCACAAAAAAAACGTTACATTATTAATCTGCAATAAAAAATAAGTGCAAAGAAAATAGTACACGAAGCTTATAAAATTCCTGCTTGTTAATCTCGTTGCAAAAGTTGACAGTAAACAAATAAATAGAATATGAGCACCTTAGCCTTGAAAGTAAGTCAGAGTCAAAGGTTCCAATACATCACGATTTAGATCTTAAACGATAGACACTAGGCTATCTACATAAATCGTTCCTGATTGCAGTAATTTTGTATTAAGTTTTATTTAGAGTAATAAATTATTTTAGCTACTTGTCTCAATCTGAACGAAGGTGTGTGAAATAATGTAGAGTATGCGGTTTGTAAGGTTAGTTTAAAAAGGGAATGGATAGACGTGGACGTATTGAAAATAATCTAATTTTAAGGGCTATTATATGGATGAAGAGGAATTCTTCAGAACTACTACACTCATGAATAACTGTTGTGACTATGATAAAACTCCAGACTACGAAAAGACCAATATACTGGTAGATAATGAAATAGGATGTCTAAATAGGACATCAACTGTAACTAGTTTCATGAATTGATATAATATAAGTACACCAAATTCAATCATGACGTTTCTGTAGAACCCGTCGGGGCTGCGGGTTGTTCACAAGAGATGCCGCGGCCTCGACACAAAGGGCAAAGAAGGAACGTGGGTGGTTTTAGGGCATTAGAAGTCTGACACTCCCTACCGCTCTGCCCAGAGCGGGAGGAGTCATTTGATGATTTCTCTCCCACCAAATAAAAAAAAGGTATCTTAAGGAAGTATAGATAGAAAGTTTAGAAAACTGTTAATTTCATATTTGTTATTAAAACTCCAGATTTCGACAAAATAAATGCAGATACTGAATACGATAATTCAGAAGAGAACAATAATATTTAAGCCACTATTACAACCAAGTTCATTAATCTGAAAGACTAGAATTATTCCAATAACCATTCAAACAAAGCTACTTAATTCAATAAAGCCTCAGGATCCTTCAATAAAGACCTCACATCTCCTAACAATATTACTTGAATACCCTTAGGAGGTCCAAATATGGCGAAAAACAATAACAATGAATTTGCCACCCACTCCCGCGCGGTAAACATTACAGAAACAACACGGTGTTACAAGTATTTCGCAATAGGCCATGGACTGAGGATTTATATCGAAATGTAAGGCATGGCCGCGCGATAGCGTCACAGTAGCGTCTATCAGCTCCTCCTCCAAAGTGCAAGCAACAGAACAGGCAGGACATAAATGTTATGATGAATAAAAAATATGTATATTTTGCAATTGACAGATTTAACAAACACTTTAATTATTTTTTTAAACTAGTTGGTCTGTGTTTCGAACCTGACTACACTAGAAACAGCCGGAACTCAGAGGTCATAAAATGTAAAGTTTCTATTAAATTTCATTTGAGAGTAAGTCTAATTAACATTGGTAAAAGAAAGGAAAGCAGGTATTATTTTCATCAAGTAAATCCGATTCAACAAACAAGAACGAAAGTTTGGAAAACCGGAGAAATCACGTCATCCCGCCGTACCCCTACAAGGTATTAAGTTGGGCGTTGAGTCACCCGTCACGAAACTCACGAATGAATCACAAAAACGTCACTTCAAGTCTGAAGATCTGACTCAGAACCAGAATGTCTCGGAATACTAACACATTTTCGATTTAGACGTCTTAGTAATAAAATGAATGGATTTGTGGAACTGAACGTGTAGTAAAAGCTAGATCTTAATATGAAAAGGGTGATTTGCAAATAAATGTATCAGATTTCTTTCTTTCTTGGAATTTTCTTATTTGGATTATATTATTGGGTGTTCTGATATTATTATGTGTATCGATGTACTGTATTTCATTGTATTTTTGATCTATTTTAAAGTTTGTTATATTATGATTTATTTGTATAAGCTCTTCATATTAAATCTTATATTTAGAATTATTTCAATAAAAGTGGCCACCTGAAGTCATCCAGGCTATTATAATTGAAATCTTTTTGGTCAGGTAATTTACTTTGCCGGTCTCCGTATTTTGAGTGTCTTGCTGTTTGTTCACTACAGGAACTGTTGGTCCCTACCGAAACGCCAATCTAGTAGCTCAGTTCTGGAACGAGACAATTTAGATTGCCATCGACACGCTTAGAAGAAGATCTCCATATTCGCAATCTCCACAGCTGGGACACAACACTGTTTTACTTCACATTCGGCCCCACCTTTTTATGGTCGTCAGTCTTTTATTAACAATGCAAAAAATATTGGTAATCGACCTGAACTAAACTCAACATTTATCATCTTCGAATCCGTACCATTTCTATCCTCTCAAATTATAATCATTTCGAAAAAACTACACACACAAACACAGTCTAAGTATACGTCTGTCATATTCCTTGTTTTACATGCAGTCGACTATCTGTATGCTGCTCTGTGGCGGTTGACAAAGGTCAGCGCAGCACCGTCACGACTTGAACCCCAGTCGACAGAGTATGGGAACAGGACCTCGGCGACCATACCATTTGTCTGGTCATTATTAGCTTTTATAGGTGAGATGTTATTGCAACTGTGTTTTGTGTTATTGTGTAAACTGATTGTCAGTTTCGTAAACTACATTTAATATGTAACTTCGACAGGGTCTTGCTAGGAGGTATAGGCAACTTCTAAATAAAAGGCTACCTTTAACATAATAATTCTGAATCAGTGAATAAGAAAGTTTTGTTGGGACTTTATGTTTAGTGTAGGACTTGTGACCCTTTCCTGATCAATTTGATAAAAATACACTATTTATTTGATAACCGTCTTCAAACTTTGATGTTCATCAGTGGCCGTACTATTTGACTGGTTTATTATGTAGCCTAATTTAGTGGGTCTGATGAATGGTGATTTAGATTTTAATAGGAATTACCTAGTAATACATAAAATACTGGAAATAAATGGACATAAAAGACAGAGGCTCGATGCTGAACAAAGTAGATCGTACAATTGAGTAAAACAAATACAACACAATTGGAGCAGCATAAATCACAATTACTTCAGATATATCAGTACAGCTGACTGATTCAAGTTACAACCCAGTTGTAACTTGAACCCATTCCTTCCAAATTAATATAAAATTATCTTATCTTACGGTTTTCAGTGAAAATGCACCGATGGTAGGGCGTGTGAGGGGGGAGGGGTTTGCAAGGCGCGGCGCCGGGCGGCCACTCAAGATAACTGTCTTACTAATGTTCCTGATAGTATTGAATTATGACGTCTACCCCCGATATTGTTCTACGTGAAATTTAGCGAAAGTTTGTATATCGCGTTCTGTTTGTTTGATGTGTTTATTTGTGGCTGATATCCTGGTGTTGCAGCTACGGTGGTCTGGAGCGAGACGTTCTTTATGAGAGGTGCTGGTATGAGGTAGTGGGGTGACGTTATCTAAAGTTCCTTTCGTAATATGTAGAGCATGATTGAGGAGACAATTCAATATTCTATTTGTTATTGATTGTTTACGAGTGTAGTTTGATATTAGCCTAATGTAGGTACTCAAGTAACTCGATAAGTTGAGTTTAGGAACAGGAGAAATGATTGATAGATCCTGCTTATTCTATAGAGTAGATTGAAAAGTTAGGGTTTACATGAGCCCGTCGGGGCTGCGGGTCCCGCCGGGGCTGCGGGTTGTTCGCAAGAGATACCGCGGCCTCGACATGAAAGGCTAAGAAGGAACATGGGTGGTTTTTAGTCAGTAGAAGTCTGACACTCCCTTTCGCTCTGCCCAAGAGCGGGAGGGGTTATTCGATGATTTTCCACCCGCCAAAAAAAAAAGGGAAAAAAAAAGGGTTTACATGAGAGATCATGACTCATTATTCGTACTCCATCGTTAAGTGGAGTTTGTGGGGTTTAAGCAGAGGTCTACTAAAGACGCATGAGAAATTGGGTCATGCAGTGCAACCTCCATGCAAATTGGTGATAAGGCAAGAAGATTTTAGGATCCCTGTATCCTGGGGTTCTCCATCTTTCCTAAGTATCACGGGAATAACTAAAGAGGTCAAAGTTCAAGTAAATTACAGTTTAGTTGTTAAACGTGCTAATTAACCTATTGATTAAATCAAAGTTCACACTGTAATACAATTTAATTAAGCAAATGTCAACATCGGTTAAAGTTTCTTAGTAGACCTTGGGGGAAATCTTAAGTTTAGTTTTAAACTAGCTTTTGTCCGCGATTTGCTCTCAAGACGTGAGAAATTATACTACGGGAAAGTACTCACTGTTCTCCAACCTTCTTTTTAGTGGTAGAGAGTGTCAAACTTCTACTGACTAAAAACCACACGTGTTCCTTCTTAGCCCTTCACGTCTGTCCGAGGCCCCGGTATCTCTTTCTAACAACCCGCAGCTCCGAAAGGCGTCGGCCCTTTCGGGGGCCCTGCAATGTTGCAGACGTCTCTTTGAGGCGCAGATGGAACCCGAACTTCTCTCTTATAATAATAATAACAAATTATTTTTGGAAAAACCCAGCTTGAAATATCCATTTCAAATCTTATTCACGCCAGGTCACGTGCTCACACAAAAATTTTGCTATCGGAAGTAAAAACAATAAGATATTTCAATTCTTCGCGGTTTACAAGAATTCTAAGACAAAACGTGCAACGTGTGAATGATTGTGTCCCAAATAAGTGTGCGTGCGCGTGCGCAAGTCAGTTGGCTGCTTTAGTTACGGTTATGGCTACCGACAGAGATGACCGATTTCCTGACTTCTTTTGTTGCTAATATTTTGTAATATGGATACATATTTTGAATTTTGAGTGAGGTAAACAGAGTCTTGTGAACTTCGTGCATGATTTTTTTGAAGCCATAAAATACTTTTTGCCAGTACCTACTTTGTGAAGAAAGTCTAGAGAAAAAGAAAATGTAAATGTCGATTTCTTTTAATTCTAAATAGTGGAAGAGATGTGTATTTGTTGCTACGTACAGAATCCCAACAATACCAGGATCAGTACGTCTACTACCCAAAGGGAAAAAGAGGATTCAGTGACCATAACTGGAATCCAACGATGCGCCTTCTTAGTGCCCTTGAACGTGTCGTCAGTAGATTGGTATATTTGGTGCTCTACGAGATGACTCAAGTACATCAGAACGATGTTCACTACAAAGTTACATACATACATAACATCACAGCTGTTATCCCTGTACGGTTAGGCAGAGGTGATAATAAGATAATAAAAAGCTCATCAATCAGGCACAAATCTAAACTCCGTGGCTGAATTAAATCCTGATGAAAAATCCTAATAACACGAATCGAAAAAAAGACGCTGACGCATAGTCAGTCAGTCAGTCGTACTGACTGACTGACTGACTATGAAGTTGCCTCATACTCGTAAGTACAAAGTTGTCTAACTGCCGCACTCAGAGAACTTTAATGATTACTTAGGCCATCACTTAATAAAGATTTTGACAGTTTTGTCATACAAAAGTACGTCAAATCTTTACTTAGTGACGGCTTAAGTAATCATTAAATATCTCTGAGTACCGCAGTAAGTATATCACAATGAAGTTCATAATACCCGCATTCCTAACCCACTCTCTCTACTCTCCATACCCGGAAGATACCCGAAGATCCCACATAAACACTAAATATAAATCAAAAAGATAAAACAATTACATAACAAGTAAAGCGGACATGTCTGACATGTCTGACATCAGCGAATTAGATCGGATCGTGCGCAGATCATGCGGCATTTTGCTATTGCTGTCGTTAACACAATAAGGAACCTCTTCTAATTGCGCCGGATCACCTCAGGGCAATTAGGTTGTTCTAACACTTTGTGACATACTGCTAGATAAAGTTGCTAACTACTGGTACTTTATTATATATTTTATTTATTTATCAATTAGTCATTGCATTCACATTATTGTATAGGTTAATTGGACTCAGTTTAAGAAATTTTAAATTGCAGTTTAGCCTGCTTTTCAACTCTGGAAAACAAGGGATGAAGTCTATGATAGAATGAGCGTGCACAGAAGATGCTACTGTTCACTCTTGCTTGGAAGGCAGGACATGTTAATGTAGAGGGAACACAGAGAGTACTTAATCTACACAGAACTCTATGTGAATTGAATTCATTTTGTTTAAACTAAGTCCGACTACTGAAAACTTGTACCAAAAATTACCGTGTAGTTTTATAAAATTACAAGTGTAACGTTTTCGTGATGTCCTTGTCCAAATAATATGATGTTTTATAATATCTAATAGTTAAAAATCGTTGCAGCTTCGCCTGTAACTTGCAGTTGTCAAAGGATTAGGTGAAAATAATAGGTTGTTTAAACTACTTTTAAAACCACAATTTGCTCGACCACTTGCTCTCTGTACACCACAACCGTATGTCACAAGGAATGCTTTCAACAATTAACACACTGGCGCGATTGTCTGGGAACGGACGAACAATCGTTTGGCAACCAAACTTTACGGATGCGTTGTTTTTGTTGTGCGTGTGTTTCGCAACTCAACGCTCGACGCACTACGCTCCCGTGTGTATGTCGCAAGGTAATTAGCGGAACGAAATTACCTGTGTTTTACACAAATCTTGTGGTTATTGTTGTTTAATAAACACTTTAGGACAGCTCATTGTCGGGTTGGTTAAGTGTTTCTTTGTTGTTGTTTTTGACCTAATAAGGTTTCGTACAGGCTATGTTTTTTGTTTTTATTTACCTACTCAGTCAAAAAGGTTAATAGTGGTTCAATTTTAACATTGGACTGATTTTCAGCTCAAACAGTATGAAGAAATCTATGAACCACAAGACATTCTTATACAGATTTACCCCAAGTCGATTTTTCTTTAGCCTATCATGAAACTTTTAAGTTTGGACTGACCTAAATGAATACCTAGTTTAGTAGGTTTAGCTACTATTAGAGCTAGAGCTATTAGAGCTTATGCTGGTATTACGTAGCTTTAAAACGTTATTGACGTGACCTAGTTCTAGATTTGTAGGTTTATGAGACTGGATGAAAAATGCGGCATACTGCAGGAAAACTTAAGATGGCAGAGATGGATGATGCTTTCCACGTTCAGTAATATAAAGAATACACGGAGGTTTATCAGCTTGGAAATATTTTTAACGGATTTATAGAAGGAGGTTATATAACAAGGTAATCCCCACAAACTCTGCTAGTAGGTACCTGGCATGGCATGCCATGTTATGACACAGAAGAAAAAAACTAGCCAAGCGCAAGTCGGACTTGCACATGAAGGGTTCCGTACCATGCCCGTCGGGGCTGCGGGGCCCGTCGGGGCTGCGGGTGTTCGCAAGAGATACCGCGGCCTCGACATGAAAGGCTAAGAAGGAACATGGGTGGTTTTTAGTCAGTAGAAGTCTGACACTCCCTTTCGCTCTGCCCAAGAGCGGGAGGGGTTATTTGATGATTTTCCACCCACAAAAAAAAAAAAAAATGTTCCGTACCATTGTAGTAGATATTGAGAGATTTCCGTTATTTTGCACCATAGACTTCTTATAGGTTTTCCTGTAATCTATAAGTGTTGAACTTATTTCTGTATTTTTCTCAAAATTTGAGGCTCGGTAGTTTCGGAGATAAGAGGGGGGGGGGGGGGGTCGGACAGACAGACATACGAGTGATCGTATATTGTTCCGTTTCTTCCTTTTGAGGTACGGAACTTTAAAAATATAATATGTTTCTATTTATTGGTGTCTGTTTTCGGGAAAATGTTGTCTTCAGTACCATAAATGATGGTGTGGTTACGGCTGCACGAAGACGTGTCTTGAGACATGCACACCAAGGGAATGCACTGCTGCTCCTACAAAGTAGAGAAAATAATTATGTCAGCAAACTGTAACACAATACTAACATTATTGATGACAGAAATTTTAATGGTAGTAGTATATCAGTGAATACATCAATAATAATGTAGAAACTTAACAAGTGAAAACTATAACCACTTTTCATTTACCAATTGTGGTGATGCCAGCATATTATGATTATCTATCACACCCTTAGTACATAACATTATACCTTTTTTTTTTTTTTTGGCTGGTGGAAAATCATCAAATAACCCCTCCCACTCTTGGGCAGAGCGAAAGGGAGTGTCAGACTTCTACTGACTAAAACCACCCATGTTCCTTCTAAGCCCTTCCTGGGTTAGGCAGAGCTTTATCTAATAGCACAATCACTGTTCCCCAATCATACTTGAATAAACAATGGACGGATCAACTGCCTCGTGGGTCTAGTGGTAGCAAGCGCAACTGCTGAGCATTTAATCCTGGGTTTAATAATCTACTGCTCTATTTAAAATACATTTAAAAAAATATCTAATAGCCAAATGCTATTATTCCATATCGGAATTTTTAAATGACCGCAATTAATAAAATAGATTCTTGTAATTACGATATTTTTCACAATTTGACCCCCAAATCTGTAAATCAATACTTTCAATTTTCAATTTTTTTTTAATTAGCATTAGGATTATATAGTTATTCCATAGTTTGCTGTGTAGACTCAAATTTTTGTTTAAATATTTTTTTGGTTTATTCTCAGCCAAAAATATGTTGTTTTTGTACGCCATAAATGGCAAAACATGTAGATCTACCTGTTATTTTTAAGACCTTGCACATATTATTTGATGTATACTCATGTTTTACAATAAAATATGTTCTATTCTATTCTATTCTAATGCCCAGGTCAGGCTAAGTGCCATTGGATTTTTTCATCAGCAATTGTCTCAGTCTCATCCATAGAGGCAGGATTTGTGTCAAAACATTGGCTCATATTCCATAGGACTTAAACATAACTGACGAAATGTGGGTTTACTATTACACACTTCTGCCTATCTCTTCGGGATTCAAGCGTGATATTATTGTACCATGTTCTCCTCTCCTTTCTGGCAACATCCTATTAGCCCACCATCCCACAAGAACAGAACTAGTGCGGAGGTAATAACCCACTGGCCGTACGCCATATAATCTTGTCGGTAAGTAGGTGCTACCTAAGATAACCTTGTTGCGGTCGCGGCCCACTTGTCTCGCCGGCTTTCCTATCAATTGGACTATTGTTGGCAGGTGGAGTGTTTTGATTTTAAAGCGGCTTGGATGGTGTGATGGTATGGTGGAGAAATTTTGGAGAGATATGGTAAAGATAAATTAGTCGCATAGCGGAGATGAGAATGTTTAGATGGATGTGCGGAGTGACAAGAATGGATAAAGTGAGGAATGAGTATATTAGAGGAAGTTTGAAAGTATAGCACCTGTTACAGAAAAATTGAAAGGAAGTCGTTTATCTTGGTATGGTCATGTAATGAGGAGGGATGAAACGCATGTGACTAAAAAAGTGATGGATATAAATATTGATGGATGGAGAGGGAGAGGAAGGCCAAAGAAAAGATGGATGGATTGTCTGAGGAATGATATGAATGAGAAAGGAATAAATGCCACCTTGACGTGTAACAGGGAAGAATGGAAAAAGAAAACGTGTTGCGCCGACCCCAAATACAATGGGATAAGGGCAGGAAGATGATGATGATGAAATTAGTCGCATACTCAGCTTAGAATGTTCCAAATGATAATGACACAGGCCTCCTCTATATGAGAGGGAATGGCTATAATCCACAACGGATCCAGTGCAGGTTGGTAGATGTCACATGCCTTCGAATTTTTAGTCAACATCTGATAAATAATTACTGAAGTTATACTGAAGAACCCATGCTCCGAAAGATGCAAGATGCAAGCAGGAAAATGTTTTGAATGCCTAACATTCAGTTCTATCGTAAAACATGATTTCTCACCCCAAAAGAAGTCTTTTCCAGCAATCATTTTTGCGCAGCGTTATTTAATTTGATGTACAGTATTGTACAGAATGCTTGGTTGACAGCTTTGTAAAAGGTTCGTTAACACCTTGTGTATGTACATCAGACACAGTAAACTTAAGAAGTCAGATGGCAAGGGTCGACGCCCCATTGTTAGCAATATTTAAAGTGGAATGCACCATAAAGACGGCAATAGATTTCAATCACAATGCTTACGCACGTCAATAACCTAATTTCTTCAATTGGTATTTAATTTAGGTTGAATTGATTTATTTGTCGTGGGAATCTATGCACAGAAGCTAATAAACAACTGGGCTGGTCTATTTATTTTACTGGACAAATATTTAAGCCCACATGAGTCATCAAATTCATGGGCAGCTTTAGTTCCACTGACTGCTGCCTCCTGCGGTTTCCATTGTTTTGTGCCATGCTACCCTGGTCTCTGCGAATGTCATCCAGTAAATTATTTTTGTCCACTAAAGGGACTTCATTTTCTCCTGCGTATGAAGAAACTTCAGTTATTGAATTGTCAAAATATATTGTTCTTAATTCAATTGGTTCCAATTTTGCTAAAAAATTTTCAAGAAAACCTCTGTCGTTTATTTTCTATCATAAAGCATAGTTACTTTAATTTCATACATCTGCAATGCCCATGAATCAGCTCTGTTTTGGCCATTGACACTGAACACGGTGACTTTCTGGAAAAACCATCACGTTCGGCACACAAAAGCTATCTTTTGTTTTATAATTGAATACATGCAAAAGTGAGGCTACTGTTTCCTCTCATGAAGTATACCGTCAAACAATTCTTGAGCGCCGCATAATTTACCATTGTAGTGTAATCTGCTAATTTATATTGTTTTGTATATCCCTCTAATTATGCGAATTTACAGAGAAGGGACCGTGTGAATACTGAACTGGAACATTTCGTCACGGCGACTCGGAATGGCCCCACAGTGAACACAGTGGCTAAGTGAAGGGGGCCACTTTACTGTGCTTTTTGCAGTTGTAAAAAATGTACAGACGCCAGCACATCAAGTTACTACAATCTGTCAAACTTTAATAGATTTATAACTTTATCGATAAAGCATTAGGTTTAAAATTTTGGGTAGCCATAAGTGCTGGCCATCTGTATTTCCTGTTTGACACGCGCCATCTTTGATTAGTAGATATTAAGTAGGCACTTGCTTATGATAGAACTATTGTCAACTGCAATTGCTATATTCAATCATGCTTTTGTATATGAAAGAAGCGGTAGTCTTTGAAGTTTAAGTAATACTTTACTGACTGCAATATATTTCAATATTATTATGTACCCAGTGCGTTTTTTGTTTGACTATAATCTTTCGTCGGTTGCACAAGTATTTTCAGCATAATGTTTTCGAGGAAAATTGAAAACGGAAGAGTTATCATAATTGTTTTTATGTTACTTTCTTATGAATTAACCTTGGTATTTTATCTCTACTTTATCAAATTTTGATCAAGTTATATTGTTAATTTCTTGAAACAAATATTTGGCATGGTCACACATATTTCGTCTTAGAGATTATTTTATCGAAACGAGAACGTGATGTAAAAGGAAAACGTGGTAGAGATTTGGGTTTCTGAATTTGCAAACTTGCATAATCTATAATATTCAGCGTTGGACGTACCAATAAAAGAGATGTAGAAATAAATAGGAATATAATTTATGGTTTGGTAAATATTTTGCAAAAAATTTTTAGAGTAGACGGAGACCAAATAAGAAATGAATGGACTGTAAGACCCAAAATTAATTGGGATAAGGAGAATGATGAAATCACGATGAACGGTGATGAAGGCACGTATCAAACCGTCATCATTTTCCTGCTCTTGTCCCATTCTACTTGAAGTCGGCACAACACGTTTCCTTCTTACAGTATCCCCTGTCAAACGCCACGTGACGAATGTAGAAGGATAAATTAGAAAGATATTTGCTTAACGAATCATAGAGGATAATTCATAAATAAGCAACTTGTACTATCAAGTCAAGTAACTAGGCTCCTAAGTTAAGCAATATCCAAGTATAAAGTTTAGCTTGCGGCTTAACGGCAACAACAGAGTGTCCGCTTGAACCAATATTCAGTAAATGTTAAAATAAATCAGACTAAAGCCCAGCCCACAATATCAATATGAAATTCCTGTTTACTTTATTATTCATAGGTTACCTTTAATTTGGAGCGTGGGATAGTTGAAACATTTTGTGGGTATAAAGTACCAGATGTTTTGTAGTCACGCCTTTACGATCGCCTAGTAAGGGAACTATTATGTTTTAAATGTTTTCCTTGTGCGAATTTCTTACGCAAATAAAGTAGGAAACTTTGTTGGCTTTGTAGGTGGACGTATGTTTTCGCGTTTTGGGTTTATGTTTAAGTAATGGATTTGTGACGTCTGAATCTAGGTTGGTTGCAGAATATAGTGTTTCGTGTCCAGTAACCTGCTTGTAGCTTCACGTCCTATGCGTAACGGTATTTGTTAGACTTACCACCAATATATTGTTATCTACTTCGATAGGCTTTTTGTATATGAACGAACTTATAGGCACCATTGTGTTTCTTTAGCTATTCACTACTGAGTAGGTGAAGGACGCTTTGACATCTTGGTTTGTACTTTTGCAGTAACGAGTTGACGACTACAGAAAGACGAAACCTTTTATACATTTACCTTTTTTTTTTTTATATAAAAAATCTTATAAATATGCGACGGAGGCGGCTTGACGATTTGATCATATTTGTGGATTTAGCATTGCCAGAGATCGAACAGGATAGAAGTATAGAAGAAGAGAGGGGAAACCTTTAACCAGCAGTGGGACTGTTGGACACTATGTAGGCTGTAGACAAGTGTAATAAAAATCACGATTATTAACAGAAAAAAATATTAACAGTCAATCAACACAAAGTACGCTTAACAAGTTTAATAATGTTGTCTAGCTCTTAATAGAGATGGCGCCACCAACTAAGCAGATTTACATTAAAATCTTTAACATCTTTATCACAAGTATGACGTTGCAGATCAAAACACTATCCATGAATATAAATAAAACATTCCTGCAGTCCTAATTTATGAGTTAAAAATAAATGATCAACACAAACAGACACTACAAAAATTATAGCACTATTTAAAAACCAGAAGTATAGATACTTCACTTACTTTAGTAGTATTTATAGATACTTCACTTATTACATATCTCCATAAATATGTGTTATTAGTACTTTAAGAACGGTAGAGGACAACCTGTCACCTTGCAAATTAACTACCGGCTTATGAAGATTTATTGATTGGTTAAATTTAATAATTATGTCAGTGTGCAAATAGGTACACCTCAAACTCAAATTCTTTATTGCATTCATGTGTTGTCAGTTGTTAATGTGTATTAGGTTACAACATGAAACCCGGTTAGGGCACGGCATGTTATGTTATGCCAATAATAATGTTCTTCCTTTCCTTCTTCATTCAGCTGATAAACGTCCACTGTTGGATTTTATCGCCTGCATAGCCTTTTCCCAACATGTTGAAGTCCGCTCCCAGTCTAACCAGATAGATCTGAATACCAGTACTGTGCTGCCTATCTGATCTTCTCAACCCATCAAGAAAATGACTCTTGCCCTTATTCTAATTTATTTGGGGTCGTCGCAGCATGTCTTCTTCTTCCATACTTCTTTGTTACTCATCATCTCACCAGACACCTCCTTTCTTGCCATATTATCTTTTACACATTACATCCGTCGTTTCTTTTTCTAATCTTCTCAACCCAGTAACTGGATAATACGACACGTAAACTGCCGGACATAGGTCTCTTCCGTTCTCATAGTAAACGATTTAAGGTAGGCCGTAATCTATTACTTTCGATTTTACTAGTAGTTTATTAGCATAATCAAAACCGCTATTTATGTGTTCTTGTGGGTGTGAACAGGATTGAACGACCTTGAAGGTCTTTGTTTTAGTTTTGGGTGGGTTATATGCAATATCTGGTTACAATCTAGGGCTGGGTTCAAATTTTGAGCCCTTTTTTTTTCTTGATTAATAATTATGGTTAACGTGGTGAGCACACATGGGGTCAACATTATTATCAAAGGTTGGCTTTCAAGGTTAATGTATTAATTAATAAACAAAATTACTTTTCCACTTAACGACACTTAAGCTATCGATACTTTAAATTAAAACACTCTAATGAAAACACGAGCAAAGTTCAGCGGCCGGCGAGCCTAATGCGTCTTTACGACGCAGCCCAGAGGGACCTGCTAGCCAGACGGTACGAACAAAAAGCCAATTTCATAAAACTATGCACCCGACTGCGGCCCATAACAATAAATGAGCAAACCTCCAGAACCTGATACCTCGCCCGGATATACTTTTCACATGTCCTGTGTCAACGCACACGGAAAATTTATCAACTATCCCCCGAACTGCTCAAATGTGGAGTTGAGGAATGTTTACTAAAGCAGCAATGGATAAACTTTAAAGCTAACGAACGCATCGCTTGAGTACCGTGGTAGTGGAATCTGCAAGTCTGCCGCACACACAAGCGCCCGTGTGGCGACGAGGAGGCTTCGACTGCACACGGCCGCAAGTTTACATCGCGCGCCAGTCTGCACCGTGCTGCCGCCCGCGACTCTTGTGTCGTACGGCGCGACGACGCCGATCCTCCGACATCGCGAAAAAAGTTTTCGTCCGACACACGAAACTTTCCTAGACTTTCCTTTCAACCCGCACATTGTTGAATTGGAACAGTCTGTTTTGAACCCGGCGAACGCGAAAAGTGACCTTCTCAAACCGGAATTCGGTATCCTCCGGAACGGGTTTAGTCTCGGACCCCGCCGTGCCAGGACTTTCGTGAAGTGCTAACTTGATTTTCATAGTGGTGTGTTCAGTGTGAGTGACTGGATTCTACGCTTAACACGGAAGGCCGGACGTTGTCCCAACATTTAAAGGTCGGCTTCCAAGTAAAAGTGCTGTTAAAAATTTCAGTAAGTATTGTTTTATGTTGCAGTTCAAAGACCTCGAAACTGATGACTATAAAGCAAGACTCGATGCACATCATGCGTAATAGGCAAAAAGTGACCGATTGAAGCATAATAGAATTATAATACAGAATTTTGAAATCGTCCTTGCCCTTGTCGAAACAAAAAGTGAACTAATAATTCCATCAGACGGCTTAAGTCGACCCGTAACAAAAAATAAGTCGGTCAGAGAGTAAACAATAGTCTTTTATCTATTTGAAGTAATCAGCAAATTCATTGATTGTCGACATAGCTTTAATCTTGAGCTAACAATAAAGGAAATTACGAAAGACGTTTATCACATTGAAACTGCAATTATTTTTAATTATTTCCGAATTGTTAGTCTCTACAGGTCTAATATAGCATTCGGAAACAAATAAAGATTTTAAATTATAAGTAATTGGAACAGGAGAAAAACTTTTCGAGTCAGTGCACCTTTACCGGATCTGTAATTCGTTCACTTTGTTAAGCTTTTTTTGCATGTTTGCATATTGTGAAGACTCACTCGACCTCAGAGTGTTTTGCATCAATCGAAAGTGCCATGTGTCTGTTAGTCTATTTCAGAGCGAACAGATGTGCAAAAACTGAACCAAAAATCGACTATTGAGCGCTTTGTGGAGTAAAAAAAGAGCATTGCAGCGTTAACTTTATTATTTTTTACTTCGATGCCAAATTCGCTCTCGGCACTGCGTTAGTGATGTGATCTTATTCTATTTTTGATCTCAGTGAAATTATTTTTGACGTCTTATGATACTTTATATGTTTTGAACTTTGAAGACCTTTGACTTTTGTTAAACTGCCGTTATATTGCACATTGTGTTTCATCAGATTCTAGATTAGTTATGAAATATTAATACAAATACATTTAGCGTTCCACAAGGTAACGTTTTCACAGGTCATAATGCCAAGGCCGAACCTAGCTGCGGATAACTTAAGAAATTCTACGGCACCTATTACAGAAGCCGGTTGGGTACTTTTAATTGAAATTTTGCAACGATATCCAATTACTTTTGGGTTCTTTGGTGAAGAAATGGGCTATCTTTCATTGTTATATCTTTTGCCGGTCTAATATGAAACAAATTAAAACTGATCACATGAAACAAATTAAAATTAATAGACACCTCATGAGTTGATATTTTTTTGAAGTGATTATGTGAATCCTAAACTGTATTATCTGTATCTCCGCCATTGACATCTTCATTGTTAGCATTATTTGATTTATTTTGAAGTCTTCCTCCAGACATTCCGATTACATTTTTTATTACCAGCCAATTCAGTTCCATTAAAAAACTATCTTCACATAGTGTTACGTGACTTAAAAATAGTGACCGTAGGCCGAATCAGTCGTGCGTTTCCTTAGCCCAGGTGATCAATTTACAGAGAATAAAAAATAATACCTTATTTACTTTGGCTATACGACCAAAGATTACAATAGAACTCATCTTCTCTATCTTTAATCTTTTTCTTTTAGTGGTCTTCAACCAATCGACTGATGTAATAGGTCGTTATCGATTTTGGAATGCAAAAGTCATCGCACTTTACAGATTTTCTAATAACCGGAGGCTTAGTATAGAGAACTTGATAAATTTTTTACACAGACTAGAATTGGAACAATGTTGGATTTTTATTACATTCATAATATTCTTTATGAGCATCAACGAGCCTAAGGTTCTGTATTCTGATTCATGTTTATATGAACATATTTGTAATAAAATTACTTACCAACATTTACGACGAAAGTCCCTAGCGTCATCCAGACACTCGAACACGTGTGCATCAAAAAAACATTGAACCCACAGCTCGTATTGCAAATATTGACATTTCGGATGAATGTTGGGTGCAAAACGAAAAAGTAAACAATCATTTCGCCTTTGTACACGATGAATTATTGATTGAATATTGACCTCAAATGTTTAAACTTCAATTTTAGAAACACTTTCACAGCATCTCGGTAGAGAGATCGTTTGCATAGGTTCATTGACAATGTACTCTGTGGTCTTGTCAATACAATGTAGGAACTTATCCTCGGTTAGTACTAGAACTGTTCCTGTAGACTTTCTATTGATAATCTTGATATGAATTGGATCAGACTCGATATCCGTTATGTTGGCAAAAACCGATAAAAGACCACAATGGCCGTAGGCTATGAACCTATCAGTTTTGTATATTCATTCATTTTGAACTCGACGTTTTTCTGAGCATTGAAAATGGTGCCGCGATGTAATTTGCTTGAGTCGACTTTGAATATTTCTTGCTTGTCATGTGACAAGTTTCTATTGTTATTTTTGTCTGTTGTTTTTTCATTCTCAATATTCTAACAGGTAGTCTTAATTTTTGACAAAGACCAAGCTAAGACTGATATATTACGATATTGGTATCATTTTTCTTAATGGTGATATCATCAAGATCAACGAGATGACGCTCTATAAAAGGATCATCAAATCACCACATTAATGACTACATTGCACCCATGTGAAGACAGGTGTCTTCTGTGCGTGTGTATTAAATTCTTTAGAACCTCATGATCAGTGAGTATATCTTCAAATCTTAGATCATCACAGAATTCATCACAAACAAGTTTGTTTGTCAAACTGCTAGCTTCCTGGTGACGGCTTTAGTCACATGACCGTGTCGATATGTTTACATTAATATGTTTATTCATTAGTTAGTATCACTGAAGGCCATCCATATTGTCGACTTGTTATACTAAACGTGATTGGAGTGTGTAACCAGATATTTTGTAACATAAGTCCGTTATTTTTTTTTACCATATGCTGCTTATTAGGAGGCAAAAAGCTTAATTTTGATGGAGGCTGTCTAACTTGAGTTAAGTTTTGAGGGTATCAAGTTTTAAGTTAATGTGTGGTCTTCCTTTTATTAGGCTACCTAATCGTTTCTTGATGTTAAATTCTGGGAAGGAATCGAACCTATGTAAATTTTGTGATCGTCACCATCTTCTTCAGGAATTATACAGTGTATAACAAGCCATTTATTGTAAGGATAATCAGAAATCGTTAGGATGTTTCGTAAAAGGATTCTTTACGCAAAGGAGACATTGAATTTTAAAGTGGGAAGAAAGTCATCACAACGACTTGCTTGAATATGAAAATACCATACTGACTGGTGAGGTGGCCGTTAAGTCAATAAAAACTAAAGATTCAAAGATCAAACTCATAACCAATTATAACATAGTAGTACAATCAATTCTACTGCCAATTTTTTTCAAAGATTCAAATCTGGTTTTGCTAGCTGTTGTACTTGTGAATGACTAAACCTGCGGTCAGTGGCCTTAATTCACAATAACATTTAACAATGCTGGAAAAAACTTGGGTGTATGATCTTCTCAGCAATTACTGGCTATAACCCGTGTTTAAGGTGCTCTATGGTGTTAAAGTCACGTCATCCAAATGACATTACGGAACGTGAAAAATTATGCATAACTCAACGGTATTTTGGACCCAATCTTTAGTGGTGATGCTATGATGGTTTGACAGATATGGCGTGAGATAATCTACGCATTGTTATAGTAACTAGAGTTACTGGATTTAAAAAAATAACCTCATTGTAAGCAGTGAAATATTTAAAAAAATTGAGTAAGTATTTTCGATTTGTCTTTTCATTTTACCGACAGAAACACATAATCTTCGTCAGAGGTTCAATCTTTCACTCAGTAATAACACGTGAAAATTTTAATACAGTTGTATCCGCTACTTCACATATTAATTTAATAAAACCACTCACTCACATTAAGTTTCTCAATAGATCACACGCAGATATACAACTTCAAATACACACAAACTGAGCTTAAATAAATATTACACTGAAAGACAATTTTAATTAACATTTGCAAAATTAAATACTTTCTTATTTATTTAATTCCTTCAACATTTTTAATATCAGCAGTTACTTTACATTTGATTTCGAGATAACGATCGTCTTGTATGTCACTATGACAAGATTATCTAGTGATGCAACGATAGCGTTCGAAACAGGTGTCTAGATGTATTGATAAATTCATACTCTTGCTACTTGAACGTGAAATTTCACAGCTGGTTTTATATGTTTTCATGATGAAGTGGGAGTCAATTATGTTTGAATAACGCCGATGGTTTTAATGTTGTTTGAAATACTAATGACAGCCTGTCAGTAGCATCAGATTGAAGAAGTTTTGGAGATTCAAAAGAAAGGTACATCCGAAACTAAAACTGACGTATATGAAACTTTGTGTGGTTGGAGGTCACAACATCATGAGTCTGCAACCTGTCGACCATTGCTATTTTAAGTCAATGCATTATCGTGACCTGTGGCTGGCAGTACCTCTCACCATATCTCACGAATAGTACCAATACCTCTCAAGATATCACGATACAATTCATAGTACTTTTATATTTGAACGCCGTTACGTACTCGTCAATTACAGACACAAGTTAGGCACAGGTCAT
This sequence comes from Diarsia brunnea, assembly GCA_949774965.1. Taxonomy (NCBI): domain Eukaryota; kingdom Metazoa; phylum Arthropoda; class Insecta; order Lepidoptera; family Noctuidae; genus Diarsia; species Diarsia brunnea. Next base: position 17,716,389 of record OX459001.1, read on the forward strand.
GGACATGGGAACAACAAACAAAGCTTCTGTTACAGATGCAACCATTTTCGGTATATCAGCTCTTAAATATTACAAAATCAATGTCGTAACTAGACAAATCGTTTGTTTAATAAGCGTTTATTAAGACGGGATCAAACAACATACGGCCTTGAGTTTAGACGTAGACCTGCCTATACGTTGTGAAACACGCGTTGTCAACTTTATTACAGCTTATTACTTCGTCATTGGAGATCATATATCGTCAAATTGTCCATAACACCTTGACACATACTAATAGGTAACTGACAACCTTCAGAACCAACGTTTGCTTTGCCATAAATTACATATCATTCTTTATCATTAATAACTTGCAATCTTGCTCTAACTGATAATTCATCGAGTTCTCACAATAATTTTAGTTCGTGTTATAACTTCATCGCCTTTGATAAACCTACTAAGATTGGCAATTTCGAAATTGAATGCAAGTAATAAATCATTGGTAAAATCATGAATAGGTTTAGACGAAAGCTTTTGAATGCAAGGTCCGTGTGGATTAATAGGTGTTTATATTAGGCGTACATTCATTACAGAGAGTTTAGCATTAAGCCTGTATTCAGCATGTGTGGCCTTCGCTGCATCGTTTGTGGTCCTATTTGAATAGCTAGTAAATATTGACCGACAGACATCTGTTTACGGACTATTGAAGTGGATTGAGTATTATTACGATTTTGAAGAATTATGTCGAGGTCTCCATTGTGCAAGGTGATCGATAGTCCTGTTGCTGCGTTGGTAGCTGTATTTACTGATTGTGCGTTTCTGTTATTTTCTGTGGAATAGGGGATCGGACAAAAAAAAAGTAATTAGTCCGTCAGTTAGATTATCGAAAAATATTGGATACGTGTTTTTTTTGTAAGATTGGTGAAAGTGTTGAATCGATTCTTTAATTGCCATCTGTATGATGGGAAAAACTTACCTTTACTTATTCTCCTATTCGTACCTGATGATGTTAAGTATCACAAAGATTTCCTTCACTGTTTTTAATAAACACACCATGTCTTGTTAATACCAAATCCCTAACACTTCTTTAATTGCCATCTGTATGATGGGAAAAACTTACCTTTACTTATTCTCCTATTCGTACCTGATGATGTTAAGTATCACAAAGATTTCCTTCACTGTTTTTAACAAACACACCATGTCTTGTTAATACCAAATCCCTAACACTATTTGTATCTTCGTTTAATTAACCTGTATTGAAATCAAGTGTTGCATTAATGTCAATGGTATTATTAAACAATTACTTGTTGACCTATAGCCGGTTAATCGATAGAATCTCACACCTTTTCATTCAATTAAGATCACGGTAATGATAATGATTTGCAGGCCTTAATTAAAGGCCCCTGCAGCCGCTAATTGTGAATGCACTTCTGTGCCATTGTTACAATTGTGTGGAGGTACAATTATTCAGATTTCCGTTCCTTAGCACCTCCCTGACCGAGATTGGAGAAGAAGGTCGTGCAAGGGCCGCCCTAATTTCAAAAGTACACAGTTTAGGCAAGTTTTTGTTGAGTTGTACTTAAAAGGAACTTCGATTTTAAATATTGGAAAGAAAATAATATGTCCGCCGCGCTTTTCCTCACAGCTACAAGCCTTTTAGTGAAGTGTGAATTTATATTGTTCGCAGCATAGCAATAACGTTTGATGAATATTGTAGTATAAAATATATTTAGAAAACTTTGATGACCCAAGATTATCTTCAAATTAGATAAAACTGATCTTACAAGTGTGAGAGTTGTGAGACGCGAAAGAAAACGTTGATGTTTATGACGCGTAGGCGATCATCTATCACTAATGATACATAATTACAAGCTTTTAATCCAACACTTTGTTTGAAAGTCGCTTCAAGCAATAAAAAGAAAATAATATTTCATTTGAACTTGCAAGTTCAAGGAAACAGAAATAGATTCGCTTAAAAGTGAACACTAATGATAGTCTAAGAGAGAATTATATTTGGACAACTGTAATTATGGTGACGACGGGTTACCAAATTCGTAAAAACTAGGCAAGTGGAGCAAAAGAATTGTGTAAAACCGTATATGGAAGATTTTATGTACCTTTAATGTTTTATACAAAAGGAGATGAGTTCTAAGAACGGAGCTTATTCTTTTTGTATTTTTACAAATATGAGCTTAGGCAAAGTAGTTTATGACATGGTAATATATGTAGGTATTGAATTTATTAGAAATTAAACAGAAAGCAGTGATTAGTGTCTTCTTAATTATTGTTCTCTCAGTACTAAGGATTACGACCACTGCACGATGCGTCTCTAATTTAAACAGTCTTCTGCAGGACCCACTAGTGCTCTCTTGGATGTATTTGACTTCGCGACATGCGCAACATTTATCAAAATATTGCTAGTGTATTCAAAGATAAGAGTCAAAATGAAAATGAATTAAGCACCGATCACGTCCGACCTTCACCAACAGTACACGGAGCGTGTTTTAATTAAAAATTACAATATCGTTACATAGCTTTACAAATTGACCTAATAAGGCCTTAAGTCAATGAGCCAAGAAGGTCACATGAATGAAAGCTAGTGCATTCAGTACAATGGTTATTGTTTTCACTTGGATTGCAGGTACTAGTAACAATGCATCTCATCTGACTGACAATGTTGATAGGCATCGTTGAATTAATATGATTGTGATTCATTATTCACCAGTATCAAAGATCTTAATACTGTTTACTGAGACTTTGATTCTGATTAAATTCTGGTGCTGTATTTTGAAAGTATCTGATTGAGACACTACTTCTTGAAATCATGATTCTGATAACAGAGATCATTTTCTCATCATCGCATTGACAAAAAGCTTTATATTCAATCGAATAGGGATCATTGCAGGAGAGTGGTGCAACATTTATAGGGATGAAGACAAACAAAAATCTATTACCGAAATTGAGGTTAAAACTGCATAGAGGAAGTGTTGAAACAATATTCGATTACTAATTGGACATGTGGTGTATACATAGATTCAATTAGAAGTTAACTCTGTTGATGTATTACCTCTACATCTGCATTCATTCCGGCTATTTATACTCCGCCACTTGGAACAAGTTTTCTAAGCTCAATGCACACATTTGGTAGCTGCACTTACTATTTTTAGGTTACCCAAACACACTTAGTTTAAAACATAGTTGTTTACAACTGGCACTTAAAAAAAGTCTGTTTTAATCCGATGATTCGATTACTTGAACCGATACTGCTATACAAAAAATGAAATCGATTATGATATCAAATCGTAGACACACAATTGAATCGATGGCTTTTGTTCATAATTTCTAAAAATCATTAATATTTTTGTTATGAGCTATCGGATCTCTTTCGTAATGTCTGATATAAAAATCTATGAAGTAGAAAATCGTTTTATTTAGACGAAACTCGATTACTTAGAAGTAAAATGCCACAGTCGGAATTAGATGGTATTAGTTAAGTCATCAGAGACGTAACCGTTAAAAGAGAAAACAAATCTGCTTCACTTTCATTTTTGGCTTGTCGCGTTTTCAATATCAAGGTCGTTGCATGGTTAGCATCGGCGGTTGTGTCAGATGCAGCCATCGTTGCGTGGACATTGTTTATTTTAGTATTCGCGTCTTCATTACCATGCTCTCGCAAATTTGCATTTCATGCTTTCAGTTCTTCGTTTCATCGTTTTGCTAATTGTCAATTGCTACTCTAGCAAGATATGTGCCATGTTTCGCTTCTGTAATGTTATTGTGTTGTTACCTGGTATTGTTTTCTAGTTAAAATAACTCATAAATCTCCTACGTAACTATTCATAAAATATGAGAAGAGAAAACGTGTCATTACGTCTTATGGTTATTAATCTCATTGTTTATAAATAGGTGCATGAGAATATGGGAGATTTAGTTTGTTATTTAGAAACAATGAAATCTTTTACGTGATTTCTAGAAAAAGTGAAGCTGACATAACTTGACGGAAGAGATTAGAGCAAATTACTTAACTAATTAATTTCTAATGAAATAAATTGTCTATTGAGTCAGAGATATCTGAAACCGATAGGCATATTTCCTAAGCTCGCAACGGTAGAAACGTTAAATTTTGTTCCTGCTGTCCTAAAACAATATCTCTACCATCAAGAACATATAGCGGTCTCAATAAGTTATGTTCTGATTAAATCTCTCGGAGCAATAACGACGCATTGTATCGAAATATCACTATTAGTTCCGCTCGGATTTGCTGCGGGCGACACTACCAATGCCCTTTCCCTTTTCCAATTGTTAACACTTCTCTAATGTACATTGCTTCTTTTACACAACCTCTTGTTTCTACATATTCATCAACGCCGTAATGTATTTCAAACGATCAATCGTTTCTGCTTAGATCCTGGCTCCATGGTTCGTCATTATGACCTGTCATTAGAGGGCAGATCAGTGTGTATTCGTAATTGAATGTTGCGGATCTGTAATAGAAAAGTATGCACTTTCGATTGTCAAGTTGTACTGTTTTTGCATTGGATCTGTTTATCTGAGAACCAGTTGTGAATGAGCATTTGTTAGTTTTATCTATTGTTACATCACGGTGTTTATGTGAAGGTTGTGATTTGGTATCATGGAATCGCAGAGAAATGTTGATTGAGACATTGATAGTGGCTACTTGTGTTCCGTTTAGGTTCTTGTTGGCGAATGGTTTATGTGTTCAAGCATTTGCGGTTGATCTTTACGATACTAATCGTCCATAAAATTTTACTTTATCTTGCTTGACATCAAATTTTGATTAATTTTTGATGGGCATATTGTGGTTATCAATAGGTTTCTCTTTTTGACCGCACCTTTAGTGATTGGTAATTTATCGTAGTTGAAAATTGATCAGCCACATGAATTATGATGACATACTATTTCACTTCTTAAAGCTATTTTTTTTTAAATCCTTGCTACCTTCGGTCTTCTGATTGTGACTAACGGTGAGTTATCATCAATCTGTTTATCAGATAGATGTATGTATCATAATAAATATCAACCTATTTAAACAAGGTTAGTATAATATGTAGATACTTATAAAGATTGCCAGCCCTGCGATAAGCTACAACAAGTCTGAAACTCTTTAAAGTGACACAAAAGAGAGATTCAACAGTCCCGAAATCTACGCTCAATTTAACCAAAGCTTTTGTTCCAATAATTATTTCTCGCGTTCTTTTGTTCCAACTTTTTTTTTTAAATTACTCTTTAGTCAAGTCTGGGAGGGTTGAAAATTCCAATTTGCATGTATACAGAGGGTGAAAATATTAAAGTCGTTGCATATTTTATGGAAAGTTATGGGCAGGTGGGTAGTTTCATTATGTGTTGAATGTTTATGGTAATTTGTTTCTTGTTTCTGTATTTATTTCTGTTTAATGGTTTAAGTACAGATTTCTAAGCAGCCGATGCAATTATTAATTTTATTGAACATAATATTAATATTATATCTTAGGGCTTACACAAGTGACTTGTTGTAATAGCATTTCCTGCATCGACTTTCAACTGGCTTCAAGCTTTTCGATAACTATGTTAGTCCCATACACATTTTTAACTTTTCCACCATTATACAACGTTATTGCTACCACCCTCTTGGTATCATCTCCCAACTATGTTGGGGTCGGCTTCCAGTCTAACCAGATGCAGCTGTATTCTACGTAAAGTGACTGCTTAACTGACCTCTACAACGCAGTTAGTACTGGGTAATACGATACGACCCTTTGGTAAGACTGGTATGATGATAACTACTGATGATATTTTACCACTTCAGCTATATTCATATTTTAAAGGCTAAGGACTCAAAGGCCTATAGAACCTTTTCCACTTCTATCGTCCAAAGGACGTCTGGCATCAAGACAGCTCACAAACGCGCCGACCTAGATCACTCTTGGAAATCCCTAAATTGGGGGTGACCTTTCCGCAGAAAGGACCATAAAAGACTCTTATCCCTAATAAGGGTTTATTCTACCGAATGGTCTGAGATGATATGATGGTTATGACACTCATGTTTATTTTAGTCCATTCTACTTGGCTTAGGTTTGTACATCGCCAATTTTATTCCCTTGCCACCACTGGAATGAAGTTGGCTTTTGATTTCTGTTTGTTATCAAGTATTGTGTTTTACAATTTAAAATAAAAAGAGTGTCCATTGAGTTTCTTGTCTGTTCTTCTTGATAGGAGCTTACTGGTGTTTCGAATTTGCGGCATTTATGACTCACGGGGTCCTTGATAGTTGACAGACAAAAGTGCCTTTCTGACCTAATATTTACAATATTGACTGACACCTCCAATCTGACAATAGCTTCTAAGGGAAACAAAGCACTATCAACATTGAACTGCAATTTTCACCAGGAGTTATTTAGCTAACTTCTTATTTATCTCTTTTGAATCTTTTCCCACCAACTTTCAGGTCTTATGGATTTCCGAGTTCTCAACCCCCATTACTGCCAGAACACCTTAAACCTGACACCTCGCCTCTAGCCTCACTTAACGACAGCTCATTGAAATAAAATGAAAGTGTTCTCGGTATAAAATGGCGGGCCCATTCGTCTTGCTGTGTGTCGGAAATTAAACTATTGATGGACAGTTCTCGACTGAACACTCTAATTGGTTTAACTGACGCTTTTTTGGCTGCTGCTCAAGTAAGGAGAATCGGAAGAAAGTGTCGGCTTGTTGTATGGTGTTTATTTGTTTTTGGGCAAGTGGTAATTGAATAGTGGGTGGTATAGTATGTGTTAGTTTTAGCCTTTAAGATCATCGTTAAAAATAGTTTAGTAAAATTATCATGACATCCTGGCAGTGCTTGTCGTCTTCTGAATAAGCGGTGCATTCTAGAATTTTGCTGCCAAATCTAATAATCTTTAATTGACTACTTCGATACTCAAGACCATATCCTATGTTAGAGTCATTTCAGAAGAATAATTCCTATAATCTTTTCGTCACTTGTAGGTAGTTCATACTATATCTCCAACAGTAGATTTGTGGTGTTACCCAAACTACGGGGTTAACGATAAAAACGCTTGGTGATTTGATATTTGATAAAGATCAGCTGATCAAGATGGATCATGTCAAGTTACATAAATAGCCGCGGAAATGGCTCATTAGAAGCTTATCAGATACTTATACCTGCGCTATTTGTAAGAGGTTATTGAAGAAAGTGAGTAATAAATAATTATGTAGTTAGCTACTTAGAATTCCTAGATACCTGTTTGCTTCGGTTTAGAACTGTTTACATAGGTCAGTTTATTATAATAGTAGAGCTGAATATAAACGATAGGCCTAAGATGTCTTAACGAATTGTGTTCGAAGCCGTAATAGCCGTTTCCGACAAAGAAATCTTATGAATGCTACTATAATGAGTGAAAAAAAAACTTAACGGAGCCGGAAGGAACTTGGTCTTCCCGTCATTGTGATATGTTTTGTTATTCTGGACCGTTAGTGCGTAAATTAGAGTTTTTTCTGACTTAACATGCAAAAAAAAATTGCGTCAGGTACTCGGGTTACTAGTCTATACATATATCGGTTATCCTACTGTCTACATTAATTCAGTACCTCGTAAACAAAACCCAATCAAAATAAATGAAGCCAACAATCAGATACTAAAAACAGTTCACTCGGTCAAGACTACCTACTAAGTACTACCTACTAAGCTGACACATATAAATACTAGATAGATAAGGAGTTATCAGGAACTCGTTACAAGACCTAAATAATAACAGTAAGTGCGTTTAAAGCGTTACTTGATACGTTGCTGTTGCGCAGGAATTTTGTCGCCGGTGAGTTCTGAGAAAGGCGCCATGGAGAGTAGAGATAGGTTGTTAAAGAAATGCTGAGTTGATTAAATGATTTCATTATTGTGATAGACAATTGAACAGTTTAGGTTTTAATTAAAGTACTAATTGATCTATAGTATACAAGGCTAGATTGTTTTAAGATTAGGGTCTACAATTTTAATGGACACTAGGATAAATAAAAAATAAATGATAGCGTGACGACTGACAGGGCAGAGTGTAAGAAAAGCACATGTTGCACCGACCCCAAAAAAAACGTGTTGCGCCGACCCCAACATGGGATCAGGGCAGGAAGATGATGATGAGTGTGATAAATGAAAAAAAAACTATTGTAGCTGAAAAAATGCGACTTTTGCATGGTGTTTGTATTTTTACTTTATCCAAGTCGACTAAGTATCTGTTCTTGTATCTGATCCAATACTCAAATGCATGTGAAATATTTGGAACGTATTTTAAATTTCATATTAAAAAAAATGTGTTTTATAAAAAAATTAAAATCTGGGGTCCTAGAATCATATACGTACATACTAAGCTCTTGTTTGTTTCACAATGTCCCATACACTTTCTAACTTGTCAGATCCAACATTTTCTGGAAGACCATCTTGTCAAGAAAAGCATCCCAAAGTTCTTAAGTCTATACGAAAATGTTTGATTTGGACTACATAATACGGTTAGACGAAACAAAGGCAGACATTAGACTATATCCTGAACAATATCTCATTCTTAACAGCTCCCTAAGGACATCATCAACAAGATTCGATACAGGCGGAGCCACGGTACGAGCCAGTCATCCATAACCGCTAGAGTTTATAGTCGCAGCCTGCGCGGGCGCCGGCTTTCGCTCCTTCTATGTTCTTATCCGTTTGTTAAAGCGATTTGTTTCCCGATTACGCCACTGATTAGTATCTAATTGAAGAGTTATATTACTTAACCAGCTTTACCTCATGACTTGTTGTGTTTATGTTTTAATAGTACAAGGAATAAGCTATAATTGTACCAAATTCCATGAAAATTGGTGACCTATATCGGTTTCACATGAGTGCAATTTACTAAGTAAAAAAAATAGTGCACCACCCAGCAAAAAACCTTTCCCTGTTAATTACTTCATACGGTCTATCTTTAGGTTAAGCCGCGCTTACCTAGCTTGGTTCGTGGATGGGTGACTGTCGATCTATGTAAAATACTGGTATTCAGCTGCATTCTTTTAGACTGGAAGCCGACCCCAACATAGTTGAGAGGCTAAGCAGATGATGACATGTGACAATTGATTTTTATTTATATTTATTGGTTATGCAGTTTTGCGATAAAATCGTATTAGACACAATGGAGGAGAATTCACTTCTGAAACTAAATGCCACAACATCAAAACGGTGTTCAAGACCTTTCTTTGTCAAAATGCCATATAAGAATGATGAAACTGGCACTCTTGAACCCGGTTTAGAAGCACTGTTTGCGTCCAGGCTCACCAATGAAATTTGCACCACCAGAAGTTATTTTTTCACGTTTAATTTGCAAGGATTTATGTAACGTCTTTATAGGTACTTTGATGGCACGTGCAGGTAAAACCGGAACGAAATGTGCTCTATGAAAGCCGTGGCTAATTGCATGTAATTGTTTTCAAGGTTGCTGATAGAGGTGGTGGAAAAAATGGTTTAATGTGATATTTAACGAACGAGTTTTGCTTTATAGTTTAACGAACTAATTTTTTTCTAATGTAGGCAGTTGTATGTTTTTTGGAGGCAGTCTTTGGAAAATAACTGCCTTATTTTGAATGCTTTACACCTATCTTAGTTATAACATTGAGTCTAGCCGAATAACGTGACTTTTCACTCCAAAAAAATCTTCATGAATATTTTCAAATGTAGAATATGCTTCGTTGATGACTTTGTGAAGGGCCTGTTTACACCTACTATAGAGCACTTTGCCATTTCGTCTTGCCTTTTTTTTTTTTGGCGGGTGGAAAATCATCAAATAACCCCTCCCGCTCTTGGGCAGAGCGAAAGGGAGTGTCAGACTTCTACTGACTAAAAACCACCCATGTTCCTTCTTAGCCCTTCATGTCGAGACCGCGGTATCTCTTGCGAACAACCCGCAGCCCCGACGGGATTTCGTCTTGCCTTAGACTTCAAAGTTGTGTTCAAACATTTCTGATCTATGTCTACATAAGAATTAACACCTCTACTGCGAATAAAGTTTTATTAACACTACACAGCTCAACAATTTTACAAGCCGTCACCGTACTTCACCGTAGTGACAATATTAGGCAAGCTTGACCGGTCTTACCTCGCGAAACGATTGCCCAATGCCGTAAAATTACACATTGCCAATATAATTTCGTAGTACCAACCTAACCGAATAAGTGTCAACTTGAAGTACCGGCTGTACAAATATTAAATAAGTGTATAAAATAATAATGTACAAAGAGGCTTTTTGTTATTACAAAGATTTTATTTGCAAATAATATGTTTACAAAAGATGGTATAATATAATAGGTTTTGTTATGCGAAAATCAGCTGTTTTTGCTGGTATACAATTGACGGCAATGAAAAGCTGTTGTGATAAACAATTGCAATAATTGTTTTGTTACAGGGATTTAACGTCATTTATGTTACTTAAAGAACATTATTATAGATACTATTATTCATACTGAAAACGGGATATTTACCATGTTTACTGATTGTTTTGAGTTCCCGATATTTCGGCGCTGTTACAAGCACCATGATCACGGATAAACTGAAGTCATATAAGTCGTTAGTCGTCGTTAGTCTATACTGATATACTCCTCCACTTCAGCTAATTATCCTTCCATACCTAATTAAGGCCCTTACATTAGCCTTGCGAAATGTATTCAATCTCTTTGCATAACAGTTCTCACGTTAATAACTACAGTAGTCTATCGTTCGATATTGAAAAACGAAGGCTGTTTACGAATTCTAGTCACATACACAATATCTTAACTGGAATGGGCCTCTTGGCTTTCCTCTGTAGCGCAGTCTTGCTAGGGAAACGATGGTTTGGCTTTGAATGTTATGATGTGAGTCATAAGCGGACGGCGAGAAGCATAACAATTTTTTAGAGTAAAATGAAGTTTCTTTTGTCAAAAACGGATGGTTTCCAAGTTGTAGAATCTAAGGATAAATTTCCTATGTTATGATCACTTGAAGAAGTAAATAAAAACTTGCGAATAAAGATTGAATGCCCTTATAAGAAATGTGTTATGGTGAGTATAATAACAAACAAAAATAACTAAATATTTTGCATTTGTGGTTGTAATTAATAATGCACCTTAATGATTAATGTAACACTTGATGTTTTATGATACATTATAAAATTATGATTATAAATAAATCATTTTCAAAACAATTACTTATCAATATAAGTGATAGATATCTATAAAAGCAAGTGCAAATAAAAACTTATGCAATAAATATGTTTAAATGAGATACATTTTTAATTTATGTAATGTAATGTAACACTTACAAGTGCACTGAATGAAATAATTTATTACGTAATTAAGTATCTGGTGTACGTATTTCACTTAAGTGTTCTCAAGATTCAATCAAAACAGATGTTATTATATTACTTTACTAGCTGACCCACACAACTTCGTCTGCGTCACATAATATAGCTTATAACCTTTCTCGATAAATCGACTATCCAACATAATTAAATTGAGTAAAATCGTACTCGTAACAAACAAAAAATCTTACCTTTCCTCTTTATAATACGTATTAGTTTAGATTGGCTTCGATTATATTATTAAAGTAACAATTACTATAGGTATCTCTTACTGTTTAATATACTGTAACACCTTGTATTTGTAAACATTATGGTGCAGTAAATATTTTGAATTTGAATTTCTCCAGAGCCCCCAGAGGCCAGAATCCCCACGTACCTACCGCACCGGACCGAATGAGGAATGACTGCCACGCGCTTAATTATTTTGTCGCCCGTATATTTTTACATTGCGATATCTTCTAAGATATTTGTTTAAACTGTATAGAGTAAAAGGCACAAATAATCTATATTAAATTTCCGTGCTAACAAACACATTTATTTAGATATAGATTAATTTATTTAGTGTTGCCATTACATAAAAAAGTATCGATCGGTGCATTGTAGATCATTGAATTTATTATAATATGTATTCTATGCCGATTGTAAATCGCTATTATGGTTTATAATTATATTTAAACTAGCTGACCCACGCAATTTCGTCTGCAACACATAATAATAATATAGCTTATACCCTTTCTAGATAAATCGACTATCCAACTTATTAAATTGAGCTATATCGTACTCGTAACAAACAAAAAATCTTACCTTTCCTCTATAAAATACCTATTAGTTTAGATTGACTTCGATTATATTATTAAAGTAACAATTACTATAGGTATCTCTTACTGTTTAATATACAGTAACACCTTGTACTTGTAAACATTATGGTGCAGTAATTTTTTTGAATTTGGTTTTCTCTTACCGCACCGGACCGAATGACTGCCACGCGCTAATTATTTTGTCGCCCGTATATTTTTACATTGCGATATCTTCTAAGATATTTGTTTAAACTGTATAGAGTAAAGGGCACAAATACTCTATATTAAATTTTCGTGCTAGCAAACACATTTATATAGATATAGATTAATACCATATGGGTTAAATAAGCTTCGCAAAATATCATTATTTTTAACCCAACATTTAATTATTAAAAAATGGTTACAGTGAGTCAATCTTAAAAGATAAACATATGCTGTCGCGGACTTTTATTTAGAACTTTTAAAGAGGAACAATTCCTTCATACATGATAGTAACGTAACTTAAACCGTTTTCGCAGCGCACGCAACGGAACCCCTCAAAAAGGAATATCTTTTCCCGTTTCTGCAACATTTTTATTGATGCTCCGCTCCTTTTGATTGTAGCGTGATGTTATGTAGCATAAAGCCTTCCTCGATAAATGGACTATCCAACACTAAAAGAATTTTTAAATTCCAACCAGTAGTTCCAGAGTTTACGCCGTTCAAACAAACAAACAAACAAACAAACAAACAAACAAACTCTTCAGCTTTATAATATTAGTATAGATGTGGAATGACTTAAGTTTGACATTAATCATAATTATTTGTGACAGATGTAGAAAGCGAGTGTCACTTTACTTACAAACATATATACATCGATTATATTTTTAAAATTTTTAACTCTTGAAAGTAAATCGTTATGGTTAACTTACGTAACTTTTAATATTTTGTTTTGTAGCTAACGCTTTGTCAATACATACACAAAATAACGTCTTTTATCTCCGAAGGGCTCATCATCAGCCTATAATGTTCCCAATGCAGGGACTTAGGCCTCCTCTCTAAGAGACGGATGGGATATAATCTACCACACGGCCCAGTGCGGGTTGGTAAATGACACATGTCTTCGAATTTTTTGGTTCTATTTCATACCGGCTTCCTCACGATATTTCCCTTCACCGTTTTGAGAGCGAAGGGTTAGGTAAAACTGTTTCAATCTGTTCCCAGTTATGATTTTTAGTTTCATGTAATAGGGGACGAGAGTAAATCCCTTACTGAACAGGTCAATCAATTTCAATTTCCATATCATTAGGGTCAATGTTTCCTTAGCTCGCAAAACCTCTTCTGCCTTCAACTTGGACCATGCCCTAAGCCCTAGGCTCAGTTGATGTGGTGTCCTCTCACTTTCACCACTTGCTCGGTATCACTCAAATCCACCATCTCATTAGAATAACCCTCGGAGGGACAGCAGCATGGTGTTTTAATCTGTTCCGATACTATCCAATGGTTTATGGAACAAATATTAGCTTTTAATAGGGAAACCAATATACCGGATACTTCAGTGCAACTTTCTCAGTTTTAACGGTAATGGGGTACTCTAGATGTTCTGCGAGTTTTCATTAGTTCATTATGTGCTTAAGCGTAATTTGCCTTTGTGGTTAGAATAGAATAATGAAACAGTTGACGCTACTTAGGCTTTGTTTGTTTTAGTGAGGAAGTTCTTTTTTGGTTTAAAATGCAAAAATAAACGTCTTCCTAAGATTACTATAATGATCTTAAACAGAAAAATGCTTCAAAGTTCTTTTTATGTGGAAGGATTATAGTTTCCGATTGGACCCATAGAAATTTCATTTAAGTCATTTCAGTAGCTTGTTTTTTCCCTTGGTCTTTAATAACTTTTTTTACAACTAAAAAGGGTAAAATAAAAAACTGTTTGGAACAACCGACTTCAAAAACACCAAAAAGTGAAAAATAAATTTGTTTGTTTGATTTCGTTTTTTTGCCACCGACTTCAGAAGCAGATTTTTCTTCTGAAGTTTATTTTTCACTTTTTGGTGTTTTTGAAGTCGGTTGTATTTTTTTGCAAAAATGTTTTTTTTATTTTTAGTTGTAATATCCTATACAAATATTTACAAAAAATGTTCATAAAATGAAAAGTACTGGGCCAAACTATGTTAAATTTTTATGAGACCAAATGACAACTATTCCGCATCAAACGAAAAAAGAATTACGTAAATCGGATCATAAATCTCAGCGTAATCGGTGTACATACATAAAAAAAACATACCGATCGAATTGAGAACCTCCTCCTTTTGGGAAGTCGGTTAAAAAGAAACAAACTTCCACAAAAAAGTCTATTCGTTTTTTTTTTCAAAAAGTTTTTTAAAAACTATCTCACAAAATTGTATACATTATCAGCGCTTGTGTCAATGTAATTAACGTGTCATACTACCATGCAGTGCTTAACCTGGTCTTATTCGACTGTTTTTGTACAATTTGCTACCTGTACCCCACTAAGGGCGTGACCGTACCAACCGCAATGTCAGCCACTGATGACTTGATGACAGTGAGTGGAACTTGTATTGCAGTATCGCTTTCCATACATTAACTTAATGTGATATCGTCGGTGCATTGTCAACGTGGCGACTGAAATGTATGGAAAACGATACTTGAGTCAGTTCTAGTGTAATCTCTAGTGACTAGAAGATCTGTGGGCATTAGTGTAAGTTTTAACTGCGGTACTCAGAGATATTTAATGATTACTTAAGCCGTCACTTAGTAAAGGTTTGACATACTTTTGTATGACAAAACTGTCAAAACCTTTACTAAGTGATGGCCTAAGTAATCATTAAAGCTCTCTGAGTGCGGCAGTAAGTCACGCTTTTAGTCGCAAAAGATGATAGTTGGTGATGATAATGGTTTAGTAACAACTTTCAGCGTAGACATGTTTTTTTTTTATAACTAGTGTTTGTTCGTTTGTTGTTTAAATATTACAGTACAATCAATTGTTTGCCACTGCCTTGTTTACCTAGTGCTTACAAACGCTACTGTTGAACTCCGGGGTTCGATTCCCAAGTAAGGTAAAGTGACATAGGGTTTTACCGTCTGAAGCTTCTCATTACAGAGCTTATCATTTTATTTTTTTGTGCTATGAATTTTTGATCTGAATTAAACGTTTAATAATAATTAGGAAAAAAAAATATTTTTGCCTGGGATGACAATAGACTCGGCCCACTTTGTTTTTTTTAGTTGGCCTGTATGGCCCCACTCATGGGCAAGACTTCGCCCCATTACATTAAACTGTGCAAATTGTTACTTAATATGTAAAATTAATTATGCAGCGTTTACGTAGGCATCCAAGCTGCCTTCTTTTCTGTTTACTTAATAAAAACGTTAAACCAACCAAACTTCTTAAAACCTTGACAAAATAAATTAGCAATGTCAACCTTCTAATCTTTCTATGACAAGCCGCTGACGGCCGAAACTATTATGTCGAATGTCGACATCGTTTAGATGAATATCTCGTTATGGCCGTAAAGACGCGTCTTACGGTGGAACAAGGGTCGTGGCGACTTTGACGGAACTGTCACGGTTTGAAAAGGCCTTTATTAAGGTTTTTTTTACGGAAATATTATGCAGAAATAGTTCTAAACAATCTTAAGTAGGTTCTATAAATACTTGAAGACAGAAAGCAAGAAATAAGTGATGGGGTTTAGAACACTTTGAAATTGTGATTGCAGACAGAATAAAAATCAACGGTGGTGCTGAAGTTAGTTTTTTTGTAGGAAACGTAAGACGGTACAATTATGGGTACGTATTTGAATATCGAAGATTAAAATACCTACGCTTAAAATATCGATGTTCAAAACATCGAAAAATTAAATATCGATTGTATCAAAATGTCGAAATTTGTTATATCTACGCTTAAAACATCGAAAATTAAAATTCCGAATGATTAAAATTTCGAATGATTCAAAATATCGAATGACATTATGCCTAAGTTCATAATATCTACGTTCAAAATACCTACTAGTTAAAATACCGAAAAAAAATTATACAGGTGTAAATTAACCCATCACACAGCCGTTAACCAAGCATTCTGTACATCAAACTAAGTACCCCTACGCAAATTTTTTTGCGGGAAAGGTTTTTTTTTGGGGAAAAATTTGTAACTTTGACCCCCAATATCTCCGTAACTAGGGGGTTCCCTGGTATGGTCTAGAACAAAAAAATGATCGCAGTGGTTATATTGTACATTTGCGTACAAATGTGTTTTATTTTGGGTTTTTATTATGTAAAAATAATTAAAGTACCTACATTACATGAGGTTTTCCTTGTTTTTTTTTTGTAACCCACCTAGTAACAGATTACCATCTAGCAAACAAGCTTGCAGCAATCATGCAACATGCAAGCAAGCATGGTTTCTGTCACGGCTCCGGCGCTGCAGGGCTCCGGCAGTCCCACGCGAGCCTTACGTCGCAGATGATCTAAACGCTCACCACCGCAGTTTCGGCTTGTTGGCCGGCTTCGCCGGCCAGCCTCAGCTGCGGCGGCGGGCGTTAAAACCACCTGCTCCTCAGCTCGCGGGCTGCCGCGCCCCTCCGCGCCTACGCGATTCTAAATTACACTCTAGGGGTAGGGCATACAAGACTACGTAGAGTCGATTTTGCAGCGATACGTTTCTGTCACTAACTTTAGTAGCATAACATATTGACTTTCAAAAATATATTTTAATTTCAAGACCTAAATAATACCTTCACGATTGACCTATGCTTGTACACTGGACACTGACTTTCATGGATAAAATAGGTCGAAATTGTTCCAAAACCGAATTAGGGTACCCCGAATTTACGTAGTCTTTTGGCTGTTACCCCTAGAGTGTATATAAAAATCCGGAGGCGCGAAGGGAGGGCAACCTCCGCTCGCTGTAACAAAGCATAGGCACCCGTGGGAGCCGTAGCGGCTGAGGCTGGTCGCCGGAGGCGACCAGCAAGCCGAAGCTGCGGAGGTGAACATGGGTGCCTATCCTTTGTTACGCAAGGGCGAAGGGGTTGCACTTCCCGTAGCGCCGGAGACGTTGCAGAAGCAACCTTTTTCCACTCATACTACTTACATCAAAAATTAATTTTCGATGTTCAAATAATATATGTACCCATCGATATTTAGGACGTTCGATAGTTTGTACTTCGATATTTAGGACATTCGATAATCTGTATTTCGATGTAACTTTAGTAGATATTTAGATTTTAGATGTATTGGACGTAGGTTATTTAACCATTCGATAATATAAACTTTCGATATTTTATGTTTCGGTTTTATGGTCGTTCGATATTTCCATTTTCGATGTTTTGAACATCAATATTTTAAGCGTAGGTATTTTAATCTTCGATATTCAAATACGTACCCACAATTATACCTACTCATGCACAAAACAAAACTTCATTTCAGGAGGAATATGCTTAACTATTATTGTTCGTCTCTCATTGGCATTTTGTCACAGTGTACATACATACTCACTGTTTTGTGCAATAACAATAGATAATTTATGTACAACTAAAAATATTACCAGTGGTACAGCTACCTATTGGAAAACAGTTTGAAAATTATTTATCCTTAATGCTTAGCTATTATTTTTACACATGACCTAGCATTAGTATAATAATAGGATTCTTTGATAACAGGGGTTTTTAATTTAATGAAGTAATGATAACAAAATAACTGCTTTGATTTTAAGTTTTACGAATGAATAAGTAATGTTAAAATATCTTTAACGAAGCAGAAAGCTACTTGTTCTCCCTGTCACTGCGACATTTTTGTCTGCTGAAAAAATATTAAAAAAATATTGGGGAAAGTATTTTTTATTTTAATACAAGTTACTAACTGACTTTACTTTAAAAACTTCTTTGACCTGGTACTATTCGATGCATCCATTCGCACAAATTTTCCATAGATTTCTATCGTAAAACGTGACTTTTCAACCTAAAATATATGTTTTCCTAGTAATTTTGTGTAGAGTTACTTATAATTTGATGTACCTGCAAAGTACTCAGTTAACGACTTTGTGTAGGGTCTGTTTAAAAATACACCTTGTATTTTCAGGAAATCTTTTCATCGTGGTTTCTCATGCACATTTATTTAATGCTGGGTGTTTTGTCATTATAAAGGTCGTGTCAGCGATTTGCTGTAGTAGGCGTAAGTACTTGAATCAGGATGTATTGTCTAAAATGTCTATCATTTGAATGCGGAAATTATCACAAACCACCAAAAAGTAATTTATTTTTTGTGTGAAAAATTTTGTTGTTCACAAAATCATAGTTCTTTAATACTTAGTTACAGCCACATACAAATTCAGGAAATGTTCCTTAAAAGTTATAACCTTAAAATATAAAGCTATTACAAAAAAAAAATAGACGGTAAAATTATAACACAGTCAACTTTTCAATGAACTTGACAATTCAACATTTTAATTACTACGTGTCATCAAATATGTCTAACTAAGTACCTAATTAGCATCTTATAAACCAGTTAAAACAATTACAGAACCAATCAACAAATAACTAAGCCATATTAAAATAAAGCTATTTAATTAATAATTACCTCAATGACCTTTAAGACTAGATACTTGACACCAAAGGGTTTGACAAGACCTTGTCATCGTCAGTGACGTCATCACCAATGACACTTAACGCATGTCAGTCAGACTTTTTGTCATTTTTAAGGTTAACGCACAGTTATAAGCCTTGTATATGATCATCATCACCTTAACTAAGTAGAACCTCTCAGAATTCACTTTTTGAATATTCATAGTTCTTACGATTGTTATGGTATCCATGCGAAGTTTTGTGTTGCGATTCCGATCCAAAACAATGCTGTTATTTTGCGAATGGGATACCGCAAGAGGGTGTCACCAGTTTAACCGGACAATCCTGCAGAATGCTGATGTCTTGATACTAAAAACTAAAAAAAGGCTTATTTCGGTCAAGCAACATCCATAGAATGTTAGTGACAGAAAACTTACAAACTTGTTAGTTACAACTTATTATTTGTTTAGATGCATGTTTTTGTTTTATTTTGCCTAAACTTGGGCAAAAATTTTTTTATCACCAAGTGACTACACGCTAACACAATAGCGGTGCCCCCTATAGTGTACGGTAAATCAGCTTATACAGCATCGCCGGGGAAGGGGAAGTGATAGGGAACTTATCAAGATGACACTGATCTCGTGCAGTGCTTACTAGTGTGCGTTGATCTTTATGTTACCTTGCTGAAATAAAATATGAATTTATTGACGTTTTTGTGTCCGAAGATGAATGACGAATTGATTGGTTAAGCGGCACTTGTCATGTTAAGTATATACTTTAAATGTATTTAGTTTGTATTTAAGGTCATGTTTTCTTTTGTACGTTTGTTGGTTTAATTCGTTTTGAAGGAGGTGCTTTGTATATCTTACGTCAGTTTCAAAGTTCGTGTTTGCACAAATATCTTGTGAGTGTCATCATCTTAAGATGGCATCAATTATTGAAGGTTGTAGACTTATTTACTGTTGTAAAATTAAGAAGTTTTAATAGAATCCACAGCTGTAGGGGGACCTACAGCTGTGGATTTTCATCATCTGTCTTTTTCCAACTGTGTGGGGGTCTGCTTTCGGTCTAACCGGAAAGAGGTCGATACTACTACTAAACATGGACCGATTGCCTGTCTGACCTCAATTTCCCAGTTACTGGGTTAACACCATACCCCGTAGTAAGACTGGTTCTCTATCTTACGTACTCTCGTTCTTTCAAGGCGCAGCTGTCAACTTTGATAAGCAAGAAGACAATACAACAAAAACAGCTGATAGAGTCACGTTCGTGTTAAAACTAAGGACTTAAATGCATTTCGTTCACATACACATATCTAAATATGTAGTAGTCCATCTAACATTATTTTATTATGTCACTACTCTAAAAATAACTTTAACAACAAACGTTTAAAATTTTACAACCACGTAATTGTCTAGTACACGTTGCCAATATAATCTAAAACAATTCTCAGACTACCCAACTTTACGATGAACTGCAAATAAATTACTCTCCCATATTCCTCGTAACATCTTGTTACAGACATAGGCCGGTTTATGAAGGGATATTTTACTACGAGCCGACCTTGAAAGCAGACTCCCTTGGCGTGTCGACAACCCCATAGTACGCGCCGTGGGATTAGTGCAACATGCTCTTTAGAACGTACGATTTTGAAACGACTCGACTTTAATGCGACTGTGTTTTTTTGGTCGGATTGTTGGATTAATTGGATTGTTACTGTTAATGTGAAATTATTGTCAAATTATAATAAGGTTGTGTCATTTTCAAAACTGTATATTAATGAAGAAAACTACGGTTATCTTTGTACGGAAAAACCACACATTCATTTTTCTTGTTTTTATGGGTCACAGAAAATGTCATCTGAATCTGTATAAACAATGAACAGAAATTACAAAGGCATTGCCGATTAACATCGAAATAAAGCATCAAATAGAACGTCACCTACGTATAATAGGAGTCAGTTACTGTTACTTGGTTCTATTTTTTTCTACCTTATAAAAAATAGTCAAAAAACTACACACAGTTACTCTATTTATCATGTTATATCATATGACTCAGATATTGGTCTCACGAATATTATTGACAATGAAAACGTACTTTAGTACCTACATAGTAAGCATATAAATAGGAATGTAACGTGACATTGACATTTAGACATACAAAATGGTTGCTGAATTAGGTAATAAACAGACAAAACGTCACGTGGAAGCGTGCGTGACTTAGAAACACTATTTTAATATTTACTGACAAGACATGTCGGTTTTAGACAGCCTATAAAACTTAATTATTGCTTTCCTAACTGGTTGAGCAACCTATAAATAAAGACCTGTGTAAGTGAACAAACAATGAGCTTTTGGTGCATGATCAAAATCGGAATTTACGACGCCATCTTGCTTTTTCAATTAATTTCACAAATGTTTACCGTCAATACTTTCCTGTCAATGTCATTCGAGTGCCAAAATATCCTTGTTGCACTATATTCTTACTAACGGCTTCACGAACTATGAGAGCGTCCTAAGTGAATTTCTTTATTTAAAATGCCGGTTATGTTTCGATTTTCTAGCCCGCCTGTATTAAAGACATAAATCTCGGAGTTCAAATTGTGTGATTTCCAAATAAATCAATCTTGATATTTTCTTTTCGTGGTTCTGTTTGAACTCAAATAAATAAAAAAGAAATAAATCTGGAGTATAAATAAAATCGCAAACGTAGTCCTTTAAAATATAGTCCTAAATAGGTAAATACATTGAGCATCATTGAAAACGTGTTAGTATTAGACAACCTGACTTTTTGCGCTCCTAATCAAGTAAAACGTTCTACGTTTAAAATCTATAATTATACGGGTTGATTGACAGGTGTTCTCAAGTAAAAACTAAATTGGGCGACAGAACTGGTTATTTAGAATTTTAGAGTACGACATCGATTGAGAATATTTTTGTAGGTAATATGTGATTGATTTAGGCTGAGTATATTTTTAAACTATAAAGAAATCGTTGCATTCCCTAGCACGTGATTATTTTACGAAAAGGTCAAGTAAGTTTTTATATGTGTATCAAGAAAATGTGAACAGCGTTCAAGCCGTCAGTGTCAATATTTCATAGCATAGATGACACTGGCAGTTCGTGAACTTAGTTTAGATGTGCTGATCGCGTTCAGTTTGAATACTATAATCGGCCTTTTATTAATACTAACATAGATTTCAATTAGTTAGCAAAAACCTTTTTATCACACCAAAATCGCACACCAAAAACAGCCCATATTTCTTTCAGCTCCAATTAAACGAACACAACACTTGCCATAATCGTATAATCGTGGGGTATAAAGCGCGGCACAGACGGGGAGGCGTTCAGACGCGCGGGATGCGATCGATACCCGCGTCTGCAACCCCCGCACTGCGGCCTGACCTTGCACCCGGCTTACTACACACAGGTTCGCGTAAACTGCAGTTACGGGACGTCTGAGTTTGGTGTTGGAAGTAAAAGTGGATTATTTTTGGAATGGTATACAGAAATAACGGGTCTGCGGTGTTTTGGTAGCTTATTTTAATTCACTTTCACACTTTTGACGACGCGAGATCCTTTCTGCACGAAATGTTTAATTTTTTTTTAATAAAGGGCTTTATCGTTGTACGGTTTATTATAAATGTTAGACCCATGTCAAAGGTAGGTACTTTGTATCAGAGACAACGATGATAGAAAACGCGTTTAATAAATGTATCTGATTGACATTTTGCTTAAAAGTTGCTTTTATTATTTGGAATCTTGTTGTAGAAATAATCGAGAATCGTTTGGTAAGCGATTGCTCTCGGGACTACTCCCGAGAGCAATCGCTTACCAAACGATTCTCGATTCACATAATAATATTGAGTTCAGCCTATTGTAGTTAAAAATAAAATACACTACCACTGTGCCAGTTTTGGCATAAACATGGAGTATTTGCGACAAAAGATACCACACAACGCAACGCAGCTCGAAACCGCATTTGGCACAAACACTAGGCAAGATAAATGTTGATTAAGTGTGTCTTTGTGGTGTGGTGGCTCCATTGAGCGGTTTTTAGGTCCGTAATACATTTTTAGCTATAAACTGTGCCTATACAAAATCGCACTGGGCAGGCCTGCGTGCTGGAATATGGGTATACTGTTTATAGGTATGTGCGTTTATAATGCGTCACGAGTATGACATATAAAAAAAAAATATGTATACGGTCAAATTGAAAACCTTCCTCCTTTTTGGGAAGTCGGATAAAAATAATGCTCAATCTTTCTAAGGCAATATTATGTTTTGGGCTCACGTTTAGGCCAGGTCCTATTCTAGACTTTTCAACGGTAAAGTAGATTTTTAAGATATATTTTACCTGTCAAGTTTTTTTGTTTTTTTTATGGCCCACTCCCTTCATAGAGAGGAGGCCTTTATCCCAGCACTGGGACCGCTGCAAGCTGATAAGGCTTATTATTAGTCTGTCTAGAACAGATTTTATTTAGGGCAGAAAGAATTTAAGACTACGTGACCGCAAACGCGTAGGCAATCTTAAAACGTCTTCCAATCTTTACGCATATCGGTCAAGAGCCTCTAATCTTGACAGTAGGAGAAAAACAAGCTAACTCCAAAAGAAAAAAATACAAGAGGTAGCTAAAAGGCGCAGCTCCTAAAACCAGCTTCGTTTATTTGCCGCGAACTTTCGAGCTCGACACACTTAGTATGCCATCTCTGTGCCATAGCGGACACCGTAGAACTAATTACCATGGGAAATCGTACAAATTATACACTAGTGCCATTTGCTAGGTGGAAATAGGTTAAGATATCTCTTTTTGTTAATGCCGAAGAGATGGCGAAATTGTTTTAAGTGCTGTTAGGTGGTAAAATTTGAGGAACTATGGCAAAAGTAGCTAATAACCGTGAAAGTACCAACAACTGTAGTGTTTATCTCTAAATAAATAACTGCCCGTACCTAAGTTGGCCCTGGGGGTTAAGTCTCTACATTACCTAGCATTTTCTCATTTTGCCAGATGAACCTGCAAATATGAGATGAATGTGTCATATTTTTATTGTGAAAAGCTCCCGTTTAAACTAATTTTTAAGAAAAAATTGCTTGTAAAACACCGTCTTACACCGTGACTACAGAAAACTGACGACTACATTTAGTTGTTAATTAAATTGAAAAGCTTGTAACTTTTATGTCAATGACTATTAATGGCAAAATGGCGTATCTCCTTCCATTATAGCAAGATTTCGCAAGCTCCAACATTAAGCATACCGAGGTATTAAGAGAATAGAAAAATGGAGTAAAAAACAGCGATTGTCCTGTTAAAACAATGGCTGGTCGCGCGTCGGTGGATGCGATTATGCGACCTTGGCAATCGACGTTTCCGTAGCATGAGTCATGTCGCGCGACTTTTTTGTCGTAAAATTGACGCTCGTGTCGATTTACTCGAAAAGTGTTCCTTTTTTTGTTGTACTCGTATTTCCATTCTTGTTTCTGAATTAACGAATATTTACTGTATTTACCCACTTATGTGTTTTGTTGTTGATACTGGCAACATTGCAAGTGAGAAATTCGTTGTAGTTTTAAAAGTGACTTATATAATATTGCAACATTGTTCTATCAAACTCAAACCATATTGACTAACTTATAATTTAATTATACCATCAAATATTTACTACGACAGTAAAGAACCTAATTAAATTTTTTACTTGATGACATTTTGACTAATGGACGCTCGAGCAGTTTTGAAGCAAAGCGTACCTTACTTGGCACAGAGCCGGGAAAACGTCAAGATGAAAAGTGTCTTACTTTGTAAAGTAAAGTAAGGAAGCTTTAGTCTATATTACCAACCTAGACCTACATACTACGTAATTGAGTGGCGCATTGGTTAATTTTATAAAAAAAAATGATTTTCTTTGAGTGCAATAAGGAAGATTATTTTTTTTATTTAAAGACGCTGTCAGATATCATGAACATTTCGCGTTGCTATTGGTACTATCACTACTGTTAGCCTGTGCCATCCCATTACTGGGAAATGGTCTACCCCGATGACTTCCAAGTCTTTCGATCTAGGGCCACTGGTCGTTGGTTATTAGTACTAATTATAATTAAATTACAACAAAGCTTTTCTTTCGATAAACGCTTTGTTTTAAAACGTATCAATGCAGTGGATATCCAGACAGTCTGCTCGCTTTTAATCGAATTTACATTCATTGATTAAAGTCGTTAA
Source organism: Diarsia brunnea (assembly GCA_949774965.1). Lineage (NCBI taxonomy): Eukaryota > Metazoa > Arthropoda > Insecta > Lepidoptera > Noctuidae > Diarsia > Diarsia brunnea. Next base: position 17,741,278 of record OX459001.1, read on the forward strand.
TGAGTCTGGAAGCATTTAATCACGTACCTATTCTTATTTAAATAACTACCTTTTCTACTAAAGCTGAAGTTTTCTTTTTTCATTTGCAATCAGATCTTTTTCTTCTTCTAAAAATCTAAATGAACGAATGAAAAAAACGATGAATGAACGAACGGATGAAATGACGAATGAATGATGATGATGATTTCTTCTTCTAGACTGTAACATGGTCGAATAAATGAGATGCAGTCATCAACTTCAGAATTATGGAAGGTCTACGCCAGTTATAAGTTGTAAAAAAGCACGCTACTCGAAATTTAGTTTATAATTTTACAGCTTCTATTGCAGGAGTTATTAGAAAACAATGAGTAAGATTTGCCTATGTACTAACTAGGTTTGAGTGATAAGCCTAGAAATATTCAACTTTGATAATATAAAGTTATCTTAAAACTCCATAGAACAATTTACCATTTTATTGAAGACTCTTTTGAAGTGTTTAATGCTCAAATCACTTCAAGAAACCTTTCGGAATATTAGACATTTTCATTAACTGCGTTCTAATGTTGCAAGACAATAAAATGCTGGATTAACTGCTTATTTAGTAATATTTAACCATGTCTTTTCATAATTTTAATAATAACTACTTAAAGTTCCATTGTTTACGTTAACATTGCTTCACAATGTTCTATAGTCAACTTATATTTTATTGCAATTTCGTCAAGTAGCTTGTGCAAATTCAAATAAAAACAAAGGTCTAACCTATTCTATGACAAACCTTTAAATGTTAAACTGTTGTTATTTGACGTTAATTATCCTTTTTACTGTTTAATAAGCGACCTATCCCAATTATTAGTTTTGACTTTAAAGCAAAATACAAAATAAGCCATATTTTTTTTTTAATAATCGATTTAGTTTTGTCAAACTATAATTTTGACACCCTTTCCGTGGTACGGAGGCAACCTGGTATGTAATGAGTGGTCACCCATCCGCAGTTCAACCTAAGCAAGTGATCGACCTAAGCGGCTGTTATTATAGGGTCACGACCTCAAAGATATACTTTGTATATGATTCAAAATATAATGTATGATCCAATAGTCCACTGTTTTACAAACTCTCGAACACATTTAAACATTTTAGTAACTTTTTCCGTTTGCATATAAAAACAAAAGAATGTCCGATAAACATCCACAAGATTATCACTGCTAATAAAATATGTTTTTAATTACTCTTGTCAGAGATACAATACAAGGCGCTTTTATGCATATTGCATTCGAGCCTGAAGAATATCAGTCAATGTAATCTGCAGAATACACAATCGCCTTACAGTCATACAATCAAACAATCAACTTTTAATTCCCTCAATTTATTGTCTTTTAAGTACTTGTACATCGTCTTGACAATAAAAGTGGAGAAGCAAGAAAAAAGTCGTAAAAACTCAATCCCTGCCAAGTCTTAACTAGGACTCAATCCGTCAAGTTACATGCCAAGTCTAGAACTCTAGACATGTTCATGAAATGTTCTCTACTGCCAAGTTAAATTGCTTGGATGTCAGTTTGAAACTTTATTAAACTTTTTAGGGTTCCGTACGCAAGATCAACGGGATCCTATTTACTAAAGAACGACCATTAATTTCGTCAGTCGATTTTGTACATTTTTTTTTTGCTTTTGTGTTGTCTCATTGTATGCTCGTCATGTTTCTGCGACAAATAAATATTTTTCTTTCTTTCTTTCTAAATAGTTAATCTGTGCTTGGTTGCGTTGCATTTAATTAAAAAACATAATTTGTGTAATTATTTCCATTGAAATTTTTACGCACGATTTATCTATATTTTAGTGGACCAATATATTATGTTTACTTAGTGAATTCCAGTTTTCTCGCAATTTTACTCCGCTTCTTGCGGGTTACAAAAATAATGAACGCCCCCTAAGACCGCTGACTCTGTCACAACACAATGATAAATGTTTTATACCCTAATATGTGGACACTTGAATTTTTTCACAGTGTGTCAAGTACTATAGCCGTTATAATAACAAAAAAAAGATGTCAATCATTTAAAGTTTTCCCCATACAAGAAACGTACTTTTTGGGCGTTTTAAAAAAAATGTGTACTGTTTAATATTATATGTCAGTACAGAACCCGTCATGTGGGAGTTCGAATTACTCTGTGCCGGTTTAGTTTTATTTGTTTGTGTGGTAGACAGCAGCGTCGCGTCTGAACGAGACAGAATGATGGATATCGATGGGACATCCTAGATAGCGGCCATTAGTTGCAAGTGCATTTAAACTTAATGCTCCTTTTTGCTAATTGGATGTGATTTGATGCCCTAGTTTGTTGGAAGATGGATTGTGGACATTTGTTTCTCGGTAATAAAAGCAACGTCTATGTGTAAAATGATGATTGCATTTTTTGATAGAGTACATTTTGGGTCAAAAAGATATTAGTATCCATCACGTCCGTACGGTTTCGCTAACTAATTAGATTTTATATGTCCAGAAACAAAATTTATTTTGTGATCAAGGAAGACCTTCGTATTATGTCTTGTTGCTGATTTTTCTTATACTCTTGTGTCCAAAAATATATCAGACACAAAAAGTCGCGTACTCACATCAAATGTCGCATTTAGAATCAAACTTATCTAAACTCAAAGTATACCCAACCCCCTGTCGAGGCTGCGGGTTGTTCGCAAGGGATACCGCGGCCTCGACATGAAGGGCGAAGAAGGAACATGGGTTGTTTTTAGTCAGTAGAAGTCTGACACTCCCTTTCGCTCTGCCCAAGAGCGGGAGCGGTTATTTTATGATTTCCCACCCCCCAAAAAAAAAAAAAAAAAGTAGACCCAACCTATCAGCGAGTCAACGAACTCCTGAAAATTTCGACCATAAACATTTGAGTGGAAGTAAAAACTTTCGCGGTGGGGTGTACGCGATTATTAAATTCCTGGCTGTCAGTATGCTAGGGGAAGCTTCGGCTGAATAGTCGTATGAATAGTTTGCATTCGTTAACTTACTGTATTTATATTATACATTTTTGTTCATTCAGAAAGTTAATAGAATGTTTGAATGTAATATTAGGTCTAGTGTTTGTCTAGACAAGTTTAGTAACACTACGGTTTTATCACCTGATGGGAGTTCTATCATGATAGGGGCTTACAGTTTTGTATATATTGTTTAAAAAAAGTACATCTACCGAATGATATTTCAATTCCCCCAACCGATTAATAAAGAACAAGGAAATAAAAAAGTTTCATAAAGCCATGTGATGCGGAGGAATGTAAATAATGTCATGAGGGAAGTTTTGAGTGTGAATGTTGATATGAAACGATGGATGGACTGTGTGAACGATGATATAGACAGAAAGGAAGTTACTGCTGAGATGAGGAATAGAGAAGTATGGAAGAAGAAATCATGCAGCGCCGACCCCAAATAAATTTAGCTAAGGCCGGGGTAATGATGAACCCGCTTGGGCGGAGCCCCGCCGTGTTCTCGTAGCGGCGACCTCTCGCGTCCGGCCCTGGTGCAAGTCATGGTCCGGGGCGAGGAGGAATGGGACGCCGTCGCCTCCTTCTGCGAAGCAGTGATGCTAGCGAAGGAGGTGGCGGAACGTGAGAGGGAGAGAACCTCTCGTCCCAGCCGCCGCGGGAGGCGATCCTGGCGTCGGGGGCCACGTGATGGCTTCCGGCCACCGTAGACGCGGGCCTGTGGACGGTGAGTGATGGGTAAGCTCGCCGTCCGTCCGTCTTATGACGACGACAGGCCGTGTCGACGGCGCGTTCGTGTTCCACGCGCGCCTCAAAGAGATGTCAGCAACATGGAAGGGCCGACGCCTGTCGAGGCTGCGGGTTGTTCGCAAGGGATACCGCGGCCTCGACATGAAGGGCTAAAAAGGAACATGGGTGGTTTTTAGTCAGTAGAAGTCTGACACTCCCTTTCGTTCTGCCCAAGAGCGGGAGGGGTTATTTGATGATTTCCCACACCCCAAAAAAAAAAAAAAAGGGTAATGATGAAAGATTAAAATGCAAGTGCAACTAATGTTTTGGCGTCCAAAATACGAGTCATATTTCGTGTTTAATAGGTGCACAAACAAATGCATAGATCATGTCCTTTCCTCTCAAAATCTTGGCGTCCGAAACGTTCAATAAATCTCGCAATAAAATGCTTTGAGAGTTATGTAGCGTTATGAAACTTTTATGATTAAAGTTTAGTAGAGAAAACATAAAATCTTTAGTAGTCTAGGATTCTTAGATTTTCATTGAAAAACTTGCTTGATATTGTATTATGGAAGAAAAATCTCGTTGGTCTAGTGGTCCCAAGCCCGACTGCTGAGGATGAGGTTCTGGGTTCGATTTCCAGGTCGGGCAAACTGTTATTGGGTTTTTTATTCATTTGATTTTTTGCAGTAGCAGCCATGGAGTTTGAATTCGTGCACAGTTGAGAGCAATAAGCTTACCCCAGTTGTATATGTCCCTATCTACACTAATATTATAAAGAGGAAAGATTTGTTTGTTTGTAACGAATAAGCTCCGAAACTACTGGACCGATTTCAAAAATTCTTTCACCGTTGGAAAGCTACACTATCCCCGAGTGACATAGGCTATTTTTATCAATGTATTCCCACGGAAACGGGAACTACGCGGGTGAAACCGCGTGACGTCCGCTAGTGCAATATATGAGCTCGCCCCTTATTACACAGGGATTTAAACATAACTGGCGAAAGGGTGTACTATTAGGTGCAGCTCCGCCTAAGCCTTCAGTGATTACAGGCCTGATGTTATGTTATGTGAAAACCTCTGTCTATGTACATAGGGTGTAAAAGTACTCTTATCGCAAACGAAAGGCACTCGTTCTCCCCTTCACTGCGATAATTTTATTGTTCTAGTCCATACCTGGGAACCTCCTAGTTACGGAGATATTGGGGGTCAAAGTTCCAATTTTTCACAGCTGTTTTTGTAAATACTAGTTTTTCTGGTTTTAACTTTACTTAAATTACCTCCATGACCCGAAAAAGTAATTTCCCAGCAAACATTTTTGCGTAGGGTTATTTAGATTGATGTACAGAATGCTTGGTTGACGGGGTGTGTGATGGGTTGATTTACACCCTGTATACTATTGCATATTCTGACATCAATCGTTTAAAATGATCGAACTAGATATTTATGCAATTAGCAGTATAAACATATATGCAAGTTTTGAATAAGTAAAAGTAGGCAATGATACTAATACAGCCTCATCTTCATATATTGCAAATATTGCCATTCACTTCGTAACACTAAGTTAATAAGATGTTAATATTATGAATATAAATATTTTAGTAGAAATTACTAATCTTAATCGTGAGATGGTGAGACTTATCTCGCGGTTAAACCGCATAATGATAAAATTAATTTGGTTTTTAAACATAAATACGATGTTTATCACGGAATTTTACTGTATAATCAGCATTTATTATGATTTACTTCGACTTACTGATGGATACTAATCAATAATAATACGGAGAACTTCATTATATAGCATTTCTACCTTGATGAAACTTGAATAAATAAAAACTCCATATAAGTTATTTTATTTGGTTTTTCCATCAGGAATTTGTCAGTAGCGCTACGGAGTCTGATTAAGTGCCCGGTTGAGTAGTAGGCTCACCCTTTATTACATGGGATTTAAACATAACTGTCGAAGACTCCGCACTTCGACATTAATCCTCCGTACTATTAATTACACCTCTGCCTAACCCTTCGGGGATTACATTTACGTGATGTTATTTGATTGTTAGAATATTCTAAGCACCAGTACTGTAGATGAGGTTTTAAGAAAATGTTTAAATAAAGATAATATCGATAATCGATTATAATCTTCTTGGTTTTTACCAGGTACCTAAATAAATGGCTCAATTGATTTCAAAAGGAAGCCAATGTCACCAGTTATCGCGCGAAAGAGATCGCACGCGCATGTTTTTGTCGAATTAAATTCTATTATCAATATCATCGACTTTCACTGTCGTATTAGGTGATACGATAATATTGATAACGTCAGATAGCTGTTTGTGATAAATTATGTTTTTTTAAGTCTCTACTTTCTTAACACAACATTCTTTTAAATACAATTTATGGTTTCATTCTGTCTGTGAAATAAGTGGAAATGACAGGGTTTTGTGAAATGCTATTGCTATATGAATAGCATGCAAAGTACGTGTATATTATGAAGTAATAAGTATGCATTTCTTTATTACAATATTATGTTCGTGTGCGAGACGAGTAATAAATGATTATGGTAAGAAAAGGACATGCTACGTCGACTCTTAATCAAAAGAATCAATTGGGATAAGGGCTGGAGAATGACGTTACGTTGATGGTTGCACTTACATATCTATGTTCTATAAAAAAAGACAAGGAACAATGGTTTAGTAGAATCTTTAGAAACAATCAGCCCTGATCGGTAGGAAAACACAACCTTGCTGGAAGCCTTACATTCAAGGCAAGTTGACCTGCGCTGCGAGACGCCATGCAGAAAAAAAAGATAGGCAAAAAGTCGTTTGTCGCCTAGAACTTTTGTAATTCGAAGCAAAGCTTATCACAGAAAGAAATCAAACCACACTGTTTACACAATCTCACTTTTAATAAGACACAAACCGCACCACTTTCAACTCCACAAAACTCGTCTACAAAACAGGTATAGCGAACTTTTTCTATTAATTAATTAAAATATTCACGCCAGTTGTGCTAGCAGTAGATCAAGTCCTTGCGTTTGACATTGACATTCAGAACGCCACCGTCGGATGTGTAGCGGTGTTGTGTCCGGTTGCGCAGACGCCGCTGTTGCGACAAACACACACACAGACACTCATAAAGGAGGTGTGCTTTTAATGTATTTTTGCCTTATTTGGGTCATTGTGTTGACTGAGGAAGGAGAAGCAGGTGATGGGACAGGATGAGGTCTACATCCTCATTGGTTGTGTTCATGGAGTATGCTAATGATGTCATTGTGTGTACGTAGGAAACTGTATTAAGTGATTTTGGCGAATATTATACCTAATGTAAGCTTCAACTGTAGAGGCCTAGATTGGACGAGGAATATAATTTGATTCGTTATGGGGGTGCCCTTAGAATGTAGTCGCTTAGTTTGTTAGTTTTTTACTCTGGCTGGGAGCCCAACAAAGCATCTACAGGACAGTCCGGTTAAGCAGACGGCAACCTCCTAGGGTGAACTGGGAGTTGAAATTCACAAAAAAAAAAGAATTTCAAGTTCCAAATACGAATTTGTCATTTCCTTAGTTTTAAACACAGATACAACAAGAGCAATATTTTGTAGGTCAGGTGGCGTAAAAGTTAATTTTGCAATTATGATAATTTACGCACACGAACTCACTCACATATGGACACACGATATATTTTACTACGTTAGGATATTAATGATAATTGCCTAACGGTACACTGTATTAGGTACATATTAGTATTCTAGACTTAGGTTAGCACTCGTTTTATATCCGTTTATGAGTAACTCAGGTGAATACGTAAGGTTAGGTTTAAAACTTAATATGGTTGTAAGATTATTGAGACGTGGTGTGAATGGCTAATGACGAAAATGTATGCATTTGTTATTTTGTTAGCAGTAAGAACATTGTTATGAACTTGAGGTTGAACAATCGTTGAAAGAGGTTTTAGTATCATTTAGGGCCTATTTTATGAAGTCCGAGTAGCCAGTACTTAACGAATAAATTAAAAAATTTAACAAAATTTGTATGAAATTATCTGCCATGTAAGTTACAGGGAACTTAATCGTAGGTAGTGAAAGTACCTTTACGACTGTCAAAGATCTCTTTGGCAGTCGTAAAGGGTTTTGGAAACCCGAAAGTCTGACTACAACAACGGAACTGTGGAAATCTGTTGGTCAACCGCTCAGTTAGCGAAAACAGTTACCAAAACCAAAATAAAAGTACTTAAGTTAGGAAGTTTAGTTAGCAAAAGCCTCTATCTGGTTAAACTGGAAACTGAACTCAGCATAGTTGGACAGTTAGGCAGACGATGATGTTTAACATTCATTCTCTTTTAAGCAATTCACAAATCCCGTAATTTCACTTACACATACCCACTTCCGTTACTTTTCACAATCAATGAAATTATTGTCAAGAACACGACCTCAGTATCAACTCAAGTATAACAATTATGAAAACCGTTATTTTCGTACAAAACATGAACATATTTTACGTTAATATTTAATAAACGATGACTTTCATTATTACAAAGCAATTTTTTTTTACAATATTGAATATACCCAAAATCTTACACATCACTCCCGAAATCACTTGAGACTCAATAACATATAAATAGTACTTAGCTATAGGTCTTAAAATATTGGTCAACAATTAACCTAAAAATCGTGTGTGCTCATCAAATCCACTATATGAACAATTTATGAACCATCCTTACATACAATTAGTACTTAATCAGAGATCACATAAAAGTGGTTGTAATAAATGTAAGGTGTGCAAAAGAAAAAGCTAGGTAGACAAATGAATAATAGCGAATACAGTAAATTGACACGATTATACATATTCATTCTTATGAATGGCTACACCTACGGGGTTCATTCACATAGTGTGATGGACTTGCAGGCCATTAAGGTGTGTGTACATGGTTGTATAAGATACGGCTTTACACTTTCACTTGTTTTCGGATCAGCCGTTTTTTGATAAGGGATGTTGGCAGCTATTATGTTATGATATTGAATGCTGATTCTAGTCAATCACAGTGTAAGAAGGCGAATTTCGCCTTTCAAACCAAATGGGTGGAAGTTTGGAAGGCATAATTCATTTGTGTAAGGCCCTTTTACTTCCAGTATAAAGGTGACCCTACCTAACGGAACTTCGAATGTAGATAGAGTTCATGAAACACAAACAGTTTTTCTGTAACAGGAAAACTGTTTGTTTGAATAGGTTACTAGTAAGGCTTGATAATTATATTCTCATTCATTGAGATCAGAAATAAACTTTGTCAATAGACGAATGTGCCGTATTTTTCATTAAATTCATCATCTGAGTTCACCCACTTCTGAGTATAGACCTCTCTTTTCATCTGCCAATTTCCACGTTCCTATTGAACCCTCATCCAGGCTTTTTCCGCGATGACAACTTCTATGTTTATTCTTTAAACTGGCTCTGATATAATGGAAACCAACATCAGCTGGTACTTAATAATCGAAACGATATCTGTCGCCCACACGCGGCTGATTTACAGCTGACTCTGATCTAGTTGAGAACGATTATACTATACCGGTCACACCAGTCACTAATTGTATGTATTATGTTTATAATTTGTGTGTATGTGGGGAGTGCTATCACTTCGCAGAACTCTTTGATTAAAAATGTTGTTTTGAACTATTTCTTGATTTGTGATTAATATATTTATCAGTCGAACAGAAAGATTAGACCAAATTACCGATGAGAATAATTTCCAAATTGTATTATAATATGTGTGTGTTCCAAAACAAAGGGTTCTTGGTTGAATGTTAAATGTATAGTAAATATTTGTATAGGATATTACAACTAAAAATTGTAAAATAAAAAAACTTTTTTGCAAAATAAAAACCGACTTCAAAAAAAAAGAGAAAAACACAAAAACGAAAAATACAAAAAAAATGTATTTTTCGTTTTTGTGTTTTTCTCTTTACAATTTTTAGTTGTAATATCCTATACAAATATTTACTTTAACATTCAACCAAGAACCCTAACCCTTAACCTTCAAGATTCTCTTATTATTGCTTTCAACTCCTGAGGAGGAGTTGAGGAGTTGTACCTTCCATCATCATCAGTGAATCCACATGATATTGTGATGACCACACGCAAATACTTGAACAGGTTTAGAAAATATATGGAAAACGTCATAAGTGCCTATAAAGTTTGAGGGTTGCCCTCGATTTCCCTGGGATCCCATCATCAGATCCTGACTTGGTGACAATGGGACCACCTCGGGTCAACCTAATACCCTGAAAGAATACAATTATTGCTCCCTAAGTGAGTATAAATAAGAAAGAACTCCTAACCGTTGAGGAGTTGTACCTTCCATCATTATCAGCGAATTCACATGATATTATGATGGTCAGACGCAAATACTTAAACAGCTTTAGAAAATATATGAAAAACATCATTTGTGCTTATAACATTTGAGGTTGCCCTCGATTTCCCTGGGATCCCATAATCAGATCTTGATTAGGTTACAATAAGACCACCTCGGGAGTATACCTATTCAAACACAAAAAGAATTTTGAAAATCGGTTAACTAATAACGGAGATATGCGATAACAAACATACAAAAAAAAAAAACATACAGACGAATTGATAACCTCCTCCTTTTCGGAAGTCGGTTAAAATCGGTTCTTCAAAACTGACACGAAGATTGCATGTACAGCAAAGTCAGAGGCTCATGGACGGTAAAAAAAACTCTGAAATAAAGTAAGACACTATAAAGTATACAATACGCATATAAATTCGAAAAATCTGAGGTCTTAGGTTCAAACTTGAGACCTGACTATATGACTTCCCGTCGGTGCTGCAAGTTGTTCGCAAGAGATACCGTGGCCTCGACATGAAGGGCTAAGATGGGTGGTTTTTAGTCAGTAGAAGTCACACCCTTTCGCTCTGCCCAAGAGCGGGTGGTTATTTGATGATTTTTCACCCGCCAAAAAAAAAAAACCTATGACTTGGCAGTCACACCACTGCTCTTTACTCTATGTTTTTTATTCAGTTGTTCACAAAGTAGTAGGTACGGTTAGTCTATGAGAATAACGCCTGTGACAAACATAGTGACACCATTGGTCTAGTTAAGAATGAACTGTAACCAGCCACACAAGTAGCTATGTTATTGTACACGTCTTCGCAGAATCCTAGCGCGTATCATTTACATCTCGCAACTTGAGATTTTGTACCACTTTCGTGTAAAGGTCAAAGTATTTCGGTGGGAAAATGTTTTTTGGTCAACGACATCTAATGTATGAAGATGTAGATTTTAGTTAAACATTTTGATAAGACTGCTATTTGTCTGTGTAAACAAGGTTTGTTTGAAACGGTACTGGTGCTTTAACTTGGCATTGTTGTAGCGTGATTCAGAAATGATCAAGACGATAAAAAGTGTTTTTGCGACTTCTGAACTTCTAATCCGATTATTATTATTAATAATAATAATAAATTTCTTTATTGTCGACATTACGAAACGAAAAACGACTCTTAAGAGAACGAATTTGTTATGTCGACAATAATATTCGCTCACACAATTACAAAATTCAATTAAGTGATAAAATAAAATAGTCTAGTTCTTGCAGTAGAATAGTTTTAGCAGTTCAGTCTGCAAATGTTCTATTTCAGGACATAAAGCAATGATTTTTCCATTTGCAGTCTCCGTTTTCTAATAGTGATTAGATTTCCTGACATTTTCACCAAGGCATGTACCTACCTGAATTATTACTTATTACGAATTGTAACATGAGAACGCTCTAAAAAAAAATTTGAAAATTTTTAACTTCTTTCTTTGAACCCGCATCTAGAGAAATTTTTAGTGCCAACATTTGTTTGCACACGTAGTAACAATTTACTGGCGCCTACGATGGTTATCAAGTAACCCGATTCCATCATTTGACACCAGCAACCCGTGTGGGTTGACAACCAGCTGACAACACAACATTCTAGTTTAATTCCCACGTACTAGCAACCACACCTAGTAGTCACTCTTGAGTCTCTTGACCTATGAACATTTGAAATGAACAATTATATGAGAAACCTTAAGATGATTTTCAAAAACTTATTCAATGATACCCCACGTAACTTGTAGTTCGTCAGCTTTTAAAGTTTTCTTTTCCACAAATGGCCTTTGGTTGACGCTATTATTTTGTCTTGTTGTCATTATCTTTATTGATACTTGCAAGTCGATTAACGTAAGAATCATCAAAATCGGTTCACATTTTCGGTGTATATGGCGCCACAAACGAACAAACATACATACATACATAGGCTGATAAAACATTACCCTTCTAAAACCGCCCTTGCAGACACAAAGTAAAGGTGCTCGAAAAGTTTAACTGTAAAGATTGACTTGTAGTTCTTTGTACATGCAAAATAAACAACACGGTTATTTGCGACTCAGTAAAAATAGCGAATCATTTCCATACATAATGTGCTGAAGTAGGTAAACTTGAAACACTTGTGTTCTTTCAAATATAGTTGTTTATATATGCGGGTAGGTCATTGACTTGACTCTACTTATTATGTACCTACTTATTTCAGAATAGTTTGATCAATATGACCGATATTATAAACTGTCACACTCTATATTGTGTAAGTATCCATTTTAGGATTGCTTCATTGATTTCATGCAGAGACAATGAATGAAATTATTTCAATTGCTCCAGCGACTGTTCTTAAGATTCTGTAAAATTTATCATGAAATAGGCGTTATTTCCGTTGCCGTTATACCTTGGGGAAAAGAGTGCTTAAATACCACAGGATAATAGAAAACGCACAGGCACGATAAAATATCGGAATCGGAAACTATCGAATTTTTTATCATCAGCCATTTTGGGAGATTTTGTTTTCTGCTGGGGAAAGCACCTCCCCCAATTTCTTCCATAAGCTTTTTGTCCTGCCTCTTTGAAACAGTCAATTACTTCTCTAATCTGTACCGAATCTTGAACGCGTCTATAAAACATTTGAAGTTTACGAACGCAGTCGCAAACAAAAATATAAAGGCACTCACTCTTTACGGCAGTAACTATAGTGAACACAAAATCAAAATACTCTGCTCATATGGAGATGAAAGTGCATAGAGCATTATATTTTATGGTATAAGAGTAATAACATTGAATATATTCATGGGGAAAGTTATCTGAACGAAAGCAGAAGATTTATGGCCTGATGGCTATGTTTGATGGCGTTTGGAACCGGAGTGACGTATTGGGATCGTGTGGGATAGATAGGTGGTTGAGGAAGTAGGTCTGACTTGTGAGTTGTACCGTCAAAACATGTTATGGTTTTGTGTCGGTGACTCTTGGATCAAGTTTATTCGTTTGCAAATGCTTCTGATGGGATTCTATTAATAAAATAAAATATTTTAGGATTTTTTTAGCATCTCTGTTGAGTATAAAGCCGTACCTACTTTAGTGCTCTTTTATCTGTATACATTTTTCTTTGTGTATGTATGTTTTGTGTGTACATAAATAAATAAATATATTTTCATTTCAGAGCTTTATTACACTTCAGAAATAAAAGATCTCCCGTAATTATCCATTATTACGAACTCCCGCCTTATTATTATTTTTATGTGTCTGCATTTAACAATTTATTTATTATCCACCCGCATTTTCCAGTCATCCCGCAATCATGGGGCTTGCAATAGTGTCGAAATATCGGGAGCTCATAATAATGGATAATCACGGAAGATAATACTATCCCGTAAGTAACAGGTTTGAAATCACTCTAAGAAACCTTCACCATAACGTATCACAGTCCAATGATCCTCATAAGTAGGTCTTTACCAAATTGCGCTACTAACATACAAATTAAATACAAATCATTTCATATTTACGAGTATCATCATGTCAAATCAATATAAAAAAGTCAAATAAATTACAAATAAGACATCAATTTTTTTTTTTTTTTTTTTTTTTTTTTTTTTTTTGTAGTTCTCACAGTATAAGACCTTAAGATTAAATAGTTACAATATTAACAGTGATCGTAGCTTTATAGTCACAGTACGGATCGCAACTGGCATCTTAGCTAGATTACAAGGTAACCTGTGTTAAAGATACCAGTCCCATTCCCTCATAAATCTTTAGGACAATAATAATTTCACAAATATCAAATAATTTTTTTTTTTTTTTTTTTTTTTTTTTTTTAAGCCAAAAAAGAAACAAAAAAGAAATTAAAACTAATGGAAAATTTTCTTTGTATGCATGCGCGTGTGAGTGAGAGTAAATAGAAGTGTGGGTGTAAATGCGTTTAGTTATGTGTAAGTGTGTGTGTATGTGTGTGTGTGTGTATTGGTGTATGGTAAAAATGGTAATTATACTACACCATTGTACTTAAGAGGTTTTCCGTCTCTTGGTAGGTCAGCCCCTGAAGCCATTCAGTTATTAGCTTTTTACATTTGCAGCTAGATAGTTGGTAAATAGAGAGTATTTTATTCAATTTGTTGTACAATGTAGGTGCAAGAAAATAATTGAACCTACTGGAATGGGTAAGGTTGCTTTTCCTAGTTACACAAACAATGTCTTTACGTCTTTTGGAGATTTTTTTGTATGGGGTCGCAGAATGCTGAATTAGGACAGTTTTTGCTATGAAGAGTTGCCTTACAGTCAACACTTGAGAACTTTTGTAAAGTTCGGCAGTAGGAAACATATAATGTTTAAAGGTGCTCACTTTTAAGATAGCTCTCTGAGCTCTTTCTAATTTTAACAACCTTGTTTTTGGCGCACCTCCCCAGGTCGATATGCAATAACTCAGTAAGGATTGGCAAAGTGCAAAGTAAACCTGTCTTAACAATCGTGCATCAGCTACGTGACGTAGGGTTTTAAAAATATAGATTAGTTTTCTAACTCTATTCTGTAATAACCTCCCGCTCTTGGGCAGAGCGAAAGGGAGTGTCAGACTTCTACTGACTAAAAACCACCCATGTTCCTTCTTCGCCCTTCATGTCGAGGCCTCGGTATCCCTTGCGGACAACCCGCAGCCTCGACAGGCGTCGGCCCTTGCGGGCCCCTTCCACAATGAATACCCTTGGCCTCTGTTTTGCCACCAACAATTAAGTAACCTAATAAAAAAAGTATACAAATTCTGTTCCTTTTTTAAAGTCCATCTAGTTCCATTTTAGTATTCGGACATCCTGCAACAGGCCCATAGACCTAATTTTTAAAAAGTCTACATGTCTTTACAGTTCCAAGGAGAGTCGATTAAGTGTTTGTCCACTTTTTATAAATATTCTTGATCGATCGATTTAATGCAGGAAAACCGAATGTAGAGGGACTTAATACCGCGTTACCTTTTATAGATAAAAGTAATTTAACCGCCAGCTGTGAGGAAAATTGTGCTATTTTTCATAGTCCTTTCATTTCTTCTATACTTCCTGTATTTGGTGTTGTAAAATAAACGGTGTTAGTTCGTTAGAGGAAAGTGCTGTTACAGTTTTAACATGAGTCTAATATTAATGTCTTGATTTTTCATAACCTGATATCAATTGAATTATCCAAATAACTACCCGATATTTTTTTGACATTCGAACCGTTAATATAAAACAACAAAAACATTTTAAATGCTAATAGAAAAGAACTGTTGGTATAATTGTACCTAATAGCAAACTTCAAGTAAACTCAACAATCATATAGTAATAATGATAAGTAGTTAATGCTACTTCTATCCAAAAATGTGCAAACGTTACCACAAAACATAAAATCCCAAAACAGTATCACCCAAAAAAATATAAAAAGTTCGTACAAACACAATTCACAAACAACTTCTATAACACTCCACAAAAAACTACGAAGACGATTCTAACACTAGTGACGTAAAATAACATTCGTAACAGAAGTAAGTTACACAACACCGAAATTGGCGCTGATGCCGTTATAATGGCTCCAATCGGCAGTGTGGCACGGCCTTAATAGTCAAAATGGAGTGAGCGCGATTTGTTTGGAGCGATGCCGACACGCGATCTTTGAAGGAAATAGATATTTTGTGTTAAATGTTTTTAAGGTGGATTAAAGGTATAGAAAGACAGCGAAAGATACAGATAATAGTGATTCCACTACGATTTCCTTAACTTTGTTGGGGTCAGCTTCTCATCTGCATGATATTATGCATCTAACATCTACCCAAACTGAACCCATTAACCCAGTAACTTGGGAACTCACTACATGAACTTAAAGCAAGGATGTTCATCTTTTGGGTGATGCTGATCTTTTGGGTGAGCAAGAAAGAATAATAAATGGTGGTTTGCATCACAAATAGCTATATTAGTATGAAAGCGCAGGACGGCCTGCATCACAATCCATCTTGCAACGTGGGTAGGTATATGGGAAGTCCAATTAGGGTAATTTAAATTAAACGGTTTTCTTCTGAACTCAAACGATTTTACTTCTATGTTGAAATAATTTTATAACGGCGTAAATGAGAATCACTTATATTCTAATCAACACTAGTCACTCTGAAATATTCGATGATTACGGCGATGGATAGCGATTCGTCGAAACAGTGGTGCGCTGGCGGCCGCTCTCAAAGAAGTGAGTTCCAAGATGGCCGCCCCGCTACCATAGACTCGACGCTCCGCTAGAGTGACGTCGTCAACCTGTCACCGGTCACTCTTGACAATGACATTTCCAATGTGCGCCGACACGGCCAGACTGACATACGACCGTCCTCGGGCGTTATTGTATTCCTGGAACAAACAATGTCTAATCACCAAGATATCCGCTCGTCCATCCTGCTACATTCAGGACTTTACATGGATTTTCGATTGTAGCGTCAAACATAGAGTTAATCATTGAAATGATCAAGTGCATCCCTTCAACCAGCCCGTAATGGATCTGGCCCGGACGACACTGCTCCCATCAACTTGTCAACCAATAGCAACACATCTGGACCGGACGAGTGCATCCCTTCAACCAACCCTATTGGGTGTGGCCCGGACGACACTGTCTGTCCGACCAGGATAAACCATACTTCTGGACCGGACGAGTGCATCCCTTCAACCAACCCTATTGGGTGTGGCCCGGACGACACTGTCTGTCCGACCAGGATAAACCATACTTCTGGATCGGACGAGTGCATCCCTTCAACCAACCCTATTGGGTGTGGCCCGGACGACACTCCCTCCGACCAGGATCGACTATAAGGATATTGCTTCTAGATTGGACGAGTGCATCCCTTCAACCAACCCCACTGGGTGTGGCCCGGACGACACTCTCCTTTCAGCCAGGCAATTCTGGATTAAATAGTGCTTACAATAACCAACAGACTCATGCAAGACATAAAACATACTGACGACATACCTATGATTGCGGAATATCCTGTTCATCCCATATTTCGATTTCGTTATCTACATCCCATGTCTCAGGATCAGAGTGTGCACTGACAGTGTCTGAATTGGCGGTCATAGTAGAAGAGCCGGCGGATATAGTGTCAGAGCATGCAGTCAAGGTGTCATTATCGTTTGTGGATAACAAGTCATTCCTACCATCTACATCTTCTGGCGCCGACTCGGCCTCATCATAATTCAAAAGGTTAGAAGCGATTTCAAGCAAACCTTCGTGTCCGTTAGGTACTGAGCGTAAATTCTCGTGGGCATACTTATAAATACGATGAGAACTACCTAACCTTTTTAATTCGTACCGATCGTTACTTAATACCGCCGTTATAACAAATGGACCCTTAAACTTTCTGTCCAATTTTGTCTGGTTCCGTTCACTATTTTTGAGGAAAACGTAATCACCTTTTGAAAAAGCTTTTATTTTTGCGCGGCCCTGATTAAATCGTTTAATTTCGCTTTCTGCTGCCCTTTGGACATTAGCAGATGCGTCATTCCGCACAGCATCGAGGTTAAGACGTTCTGGTTGAGCATGAACTTCTGAGTTTAGCTTTGACATACCTAATGAATGTGCACGAATACCTAACATAAGTTCTGTAGGGGAATACTTTGTTACAGATGATCGGGTGCTGTTAAGCGCAAGTTGAATATTTCCTAGCTCATCTCGCCACGTTTTATTGGGGTCGTTTTCGACAATGGTTAACAGGCTTTTGAGGGTCCGCATAACCCTCTCGACCTGGCCGTTAGCCCTGCTAGAGCCAGTCGCAATTAAATGGAGATCTATCTTATGTTCGCTGCAAAAAATCTTAAAATCAGAGCTTACGTAGCAACGACCTTGATCAGCAATGATCCGTTTGGGCGAACCAAAAAGGTAGACTGCTTTTTGTAACGCGTGCACCGCGCTCCTAGCATCAAGAGAAGAGGTATGCTCTAGTAAAATATATTTGGTAAAGCCATCGATAATCACCGAACAGTATTCTTTTCGATCACTCTTCCCGCTAAGCTTTCCCGTAAAATCGATATGTATTGTATGCCATGGTACCGAGGCTTTGGGGATTGGGTGAAGCTGAACGGGTTGAGCTCCAGATGGACCCTTTGATGCTTTGCAAATAATACACGAGTCAATAAATTTACGCACGCATTTTGACATTTCGGGAAACCAATACTGCTCGTACAGTTTATCTAAAGTTTTGTCCTTTCCTAAATGTTGTAACTCATTATGAACGTGATTTATTAGCGTCCAAATCAAAGACCGGGGAACTACCGGCAACCAAGAAACTGTTTTATTACGAACGATTTTCCTATATAGGATACCATCCCTTACATCGTACGTTTGAGCTACAGTATCAGGGAAACTATCACTATGGTGCTTTGAGATAAGGTTTTGTATTTCGCTATCGCGTTTTTGTTCAACCGAAAGCCAATCTTGATGTAATTCGACATACTGAACTTGCAGTGCCAGCGGGCTCTTATATACTGTACCAGCGTCATTAACATCAGGAAGTGGATTTCGCGAGAAATAATCAGCGTGCTCCATTCTGCGACCTTCACGATAAATAATATCGAAGTCGTAAGCTTGTAAGATAGCCCACCACCTATGGACGCGAGGAGTGAGATCTTTTTTTGATTTGGATGCCTTGAGGGAATTGCAATCCGTATAGACATCGAAATGACGACCGTAAAGATAATGGCGGAAGTGCTCGACCGCTCGTACAACTGCCAACGTCTCCAGTTCATACGAGTGGTATCGCGACTCAACATCCGAGGTTCGACGACTATAATACTCTACGACGTGCGGAGTATTGTCTATCCGTTGTATGAGAATCGCCCCATATCCCTCAGTGCTAGCATCAGTGTGCAACTCTACCGGCAATTCCGGGTCAAAAATAGTTAAAACTGGCTCAGATGTAAGTATGCGGATTATGTCGTTTCGAATTTCTTCATGCTTTTGAGTCCAAGTAATAGGTCCTCTTAGCTTTGTTAAAGGGTATAATGGTCCCACGATTCGTGTGAAATTAGCAATGAATTTTCTGAAATACGAGGCTAAACCAAGAAACTGCCGGACCTGAGTGGCAGTTTTTGGTTGGGGGGCATCTACTAATGCTTGTATTTTCCGAGAGTTTGGTCTTACTTCACCGGATTGCAGGGAATATCCTAGATAATCTATTCTTTGGGTCATAAATTTACATTTTTGGAGGTTGAATGTAAATCCAGCTTCAGTTAAGGCACTTAAACTATGATCAAGACGCTGCAAACCTTCGGTGATGCCAGTCGAGTAGCATAAAACGTCATCCATATATATGAGTGGTTTGTCTTTTAAGTGATTCAGAGCCCTAGTTATGCACCTCTGGTATACTGATGGAGCGTTCCGCAATCCAAAGGGCATGGCAAGATATTCGTATTGCCCCTCAGGTGTGACGAATGCGGTCTTTTCTATGGAGTCAGGGTGCATCAAAATCTGGTGGAACCCTGACGCCATATCTAAGGACGAGAAATGGTTAGCCCCAGCGAGCTGATCTATTTGCTCCTCGATACGTGGCAGAGGGTAATGTTCGGGTCGCGTATTGGAATTTAATTCCCGATAGTCCACGCACATCCTATAAGAGCTGTCCTTTTTCTCAACCAACAGTATTGGACTAGCGAAAGAAGAGGAACTTTCGCGAATGACCCCAGCGTCAAGTAATTCCCGAACCTTTTCCCTGACTATAAGTTTTTCCGCCGGCGATAGACGATAAGGGCATCGTTGCACGGTTTTGTGAGGATCTATTAAATTAATTTGACATTCGCCTGTCGTTACTCTACGGGAGGGAACACCTTCGGTAAAATAATCAGAATATTTGTTTAAAATCAATATTAGCACTTCCCTATCCTTTCCTACTAAATCTGTGTTGATCTTAGTAAAATCCGGCTTATATGGTTGTAAATTACAAAAGTGGCTCGTTTTCTTAGGAAAGAACATAAGATTATCATTGTCGATTTTAACACACAAACCTTGATCAAAAATATCCCTCCCAACTATGATCGGATCAGAAATGAGACTCTCAGGAACTACGTGAAACGTCAAATTTACTGACAGTTTATCAATGACTACATCGCTTTGAATTTGAGTGGTACATTGAATATCTTCGCCGCCTATGCCACTTAGGTAAACGAGGTTTCTACGCACAGTACCCGCAAGTTTGTCACAAAAGCTTTCTTTTAAAAGAGTACATGATGACCCACTATCAAATAAAAACGGGACTCGCTCACCAGATGATGTCTCCAAGATGCTCCTGGAGGGGCGGTGCTCACACTGATGGACCTCCTTGACTGCAGCTCCACTGCCATTCTTCTTGTCTGGACATACAGTCGCCACGTGCCCAGGCTGACCACACGTATAACAGGTCGGGGTCGTCTTTTTCTCCACAGCTCGTGATGAGTTCGAAGTATCTTGCGACTTCGTTCCCATTTCATTTCGACGTTTCCTACAGTCGGCGATACGATGTCCAACTAACCCACAATGGTGACATTTGCCGGTGAATTTCTCCATTACACGGGCACGTTTTGTTTCAGGTTCTTGAACTTCGGAATCCGTGCGTCGCTTAAGTGATACTCCACCAAGTATTCTAAATAATTGAGCACGAGTCGTTATTGTCTGTGCGTTTAACTCGCGACGAATCAGGCTGTCCTTCTGACACAACACAGATATCACAAATCCAGTAATTACTTTTTCAGGCATCGCACTTTCGGGTATTCGTTCGATGAGACTCCATAAACGAAGAGCCGATTCGGACGCAGTCTCTTTAGCGCCTATTTGGAAGCGTAACACATCATCGAAGTAGTCTTGCAGAAGTTTAGGTTTCGAAAATCTTGCAATTAGGATTTCCCTAATTGAATCCCATGAAATGGTTTCTAAATCAAGCCTCACTAAACACATTGCTGCACGGCCTTTCAGCGCCTCCGTCAGCGCCATCAACAAGTTGACACCTTCCAGATTTTTATTTCGCACAATGTAATCTGTAAGTTTGCACCATCCATCTATATCCGAGTCGGGCTCATCCGGGTCAAACTTTAAAAGAACCGCACGATTCGTATTCACAACTGGAGTTTGCTG
Source organism: Diarsia brunnea (assembly GCA_949774965.1). Taxonomy (NCBI): domain Eukaryota; kingdom Metazoa; phylum Arthropoda; class Insecta; order Lepidoptera; family Noctuidae; genus Diarsia; species Diarsia brunnea. The sequence continues at coordinate 17,762,405 of OX459001.1, forward strand.
GGCTGCCAAAACCCGAGAAAGCAACGCTTCCATGCTGCTCAATAACTTCTCTGCAGTTCCAACATCAGGTTGCCTTGCTTCGGTCTGAACTCCATTCGATCCCACTTCTGATGAAAGCGCAGGACGGCCTGCATCACAATCCATCTTGCAACGTGGGTAGGTATATGGGAAGTCCAATTAGGGTAATTTAAATTAAACGGTTTTCTTCTGAACTCAAACGATTTTACTTCTATGTTGAAATAATTTTATAACGGCGTAAATGAGAATCACTTATATTCTAATCAACACTAGTCACTCTGAAATATTCGATGATTACGGCGATGGATAGCGATTCGTCGAAACAGTGGTGCGCTGGCGGCCGCTCTCAAAGAAGTGAGTTCCAAGATGGCCGCCCCGCTACCATAGACTCGACGCTCCGCTAGAGTGACGTCGTCAACCTGTCACCGGTCACTCTTGACAATGACATTTCCAATGTGCGCCGACAAGTATATAAAAAATACTATCTATAACGATTGTTTATTATAATATGTTGACCTGCGAGATGGCATTAAAAAAACAAGCAATATTTTGATGACGATAGACAATGCACATACATTTAATTTTCTATTAAGATGTTTTCGGTAAAATTTAATGATGTAATAAGTACTTACAAACGAGCCTGAATCATAGCTTACTAACTAGATAGACCATTATCTCGAAGTACAACCCAAGCTATAAAACGCCAACAGATTGAAGTGTTCCTATCAAACGCAAGTACAACACAGGAACTTATAAACAGCTCCTATTTTCAGGAAATCGAACAACTTTTCCATTATTTATGTCCCAACAAATAATTCTACGTTATTTACAGCGAATCAACTAAAACACTTAAATTATATCTGTTCCCAACGTGCTAAATCATTTACATAATATGATGTAAACGTATTGTACTTGCTTCTCAGTTTATCATACACTTAACTTTATACCGACATAAACAGAACACTGAAACACTCAAATATGACCTGTAACTCGGACAAACAAGGTTCTGTAGAGTTGCAAATGTGTTTGTCAGTGACTGGATGGATATGGTAATGCTCTAGCTAAAAGCTGTTAGTTTAGAAGTTGAGAATTGCTTCGCTTATATAATTACTTCAGTCCTTGTTAAGTGACAATTTCAGGGCATAATTCAATGGTTTAGTTTATAATATTTCTTATTAAATGTATATTTTCTATTTACGATTGGCTGAGAGATATTTCATGTTGGGTTTACGACTGTAGCCTTGTTCTATTAATGATCTTAATTTTAACCGAGAGTGTTGTTGTTGCCTCGTTGGTCTAGTAATCGCAATCGCGACTGCTGTGAATGAGGTTCTGGATTCGATTCCCAGGAATTTCACAGTACCTAGAAACCTAGAAGTCACAGAGTCTGATTTGTGCCCGGTTGATGGCAATAGGCTCGCCCCTTATTACTTATGACTTAAATATAACTGGCGAAATGAGGGTAAACTAATGGGTACCCCTCTACCTAATCCTTCGCGGATTACCGGCGTGATGCTATGTCAAGTTGTCGATAAGAATCATCATTTATTAAATACCGTGTGAAACTAAAATGGTTCCTGCCAATAATTACCTTTATCTCATCACATCACGTCACATCACCTCAACGCAAATCACATCACGTCACATCAGTTCACAGCCTTCTTCATAAATCAAGAGAAACTAGAAAGTACGTGAACACAAAGTTAGCCATGCAACAGTTTGTGTACCAACAATAGCACGTTAGCACAACGAGCCGGCTGATTGGCTGAAAGGTCAAGGAATAAGTGGTTGAACTTCTAAGTAGCTTGTTTTATGAGCTGGAAAGATGGCTAAATATAAGTAAGGAATACATCAAAATCGGTGGTTCTTTTAGACGATGAATTCTAAGTGTGATTTGTTCGAGACGCAAGAACACCCAAATCTCAAAGAAAGATGGGCATTCTCCTTTTTTGGATAGATAAAAATGATTTTTCAAAGTTTCTCTCGCCCATTGGAATTGATTAAGTCTTCACGGCTAAATAAATTGAATATATATAAATATTGAAACCTAGAGTTTTACAAAATTTAAACAAGTAAGACAAATTCAAATAAATAGTGAGTGAAGTTAAACATTATAATGTTTGAATAGATAAATTGGCCAGTGCGATGTAAATAAAGAAGCGTCGAAATTTAAATAAAACTAAACACATTAAAGAAATAAAACATAGGCTCGCTTGTGAAATAATAAAATAATAACTGGAAAGTTGAATAGTGTGTAAAATTACTTTCTTTTTAAAATATAATATAAAAAATATTAAACGTAAAAACATTATACAAAACTTTATTTTCATGAACTCGTTACAACAACATCTCAAATTACATAACGGTTTTATTATAATTTTATTCACTGATCTTTCGCGCCGAAACTCATTCGCTACATTTAACTGATACCCTATTACGTATCCGGTATTAAGGCAACCGCAGACGCTATTTAAAGGACATTGTAAACAATACCTAATGTCACCTTGTTCTCAAACTGTCATGTCAAGGGTCTTACACTGGCGATCAGTATTCTATTATGTAGTGTATTATTTTCAGTAATTATTGTTTAATTAAAACGTTTAGATATGCCATTTTATAAGACAAATACGGTGGATTTAGAGGACGTTTTATTTTTATTTTTGGCTTAAGTCTGTCTTATTCATGTCATTGATTTGTCTTGTCAATATCCGTCTGGTATTAGATGTAATCTTTTCGGATTTATTTTAAGGCCTCAGATAATCCTGTGTCAATTTATCGAAAGTTTGATCGACTACCGGGATTTTCAATGTCAATAACATATCAATTACAGTATCTATTGCGTAGTAAAAACTATCTGTGTGACATATTTAACGTCATACGTAATAGATGATGTTTTTTTTTACTTTTTCTTTTTTTGGATATCAAAGAGGTTTGTTACACATTAGTTTCTTAGAAGTTTTTGTTTGGTATGGCAAGACAATGGATGAGACAGTCTCGTTAGATGTCCAAATTAGTAAAACGAAACGATTGGGTCGAACTTAAAACAAATAAACATGTTTAGGACGTAAAGCTGTGGTGGGTCTGTGAGCGGAAATGCGTTATAAGATATATTCATATTAGAGGCTTGATAAATAGCTTGTGAATGGTAATTTCGTGGTTCTGTAAAATAATTATTGATTACGCTGTGAGCTTCCTTATTAAAAATATGTATATAACCTATATTTGTATCAATGGTTGAATGAAGATTTTATAGTTTAACTGTTTTACAATGATGTAACAATTTCTGTGTAGTAATACAACAATACAAAAAATATTGATCTTTAACCCTAATATAAACTTTTATAAAATATAATAGCGACATCGCGACATCTTTTGTATTACGTTTGTTACGTATTTTCCTCCTTTCGTTTAAAAAGGTTTAATATTATTTCACAATCAAGCTCACCTTTAAGCATAGATAGTAGAAGCTTCTACCCGTTCTTGATAAAACAGAGTGGAGTGTTAGATGATAATATTAATAAATACTCAAAACCTTTATACAAAGGAGTTTAGGATTTCAAAAAGAGTAAATGATAAAAATTCCTACGTATTGCCTATAGCTACAACGATCTTTTTAGCATGTTTTTCAGCACCCCCTTATCGACGTCATTAGCAAATTATGCTCAGAGCACTATACTGTGACTGAACTATCTTGACTGAAAGGTCTTTATGCCCAAGCCGTTTGATCAAACAACGCCTTAATAAAACAAAATCTATAACCTCATTTTTCTTTTTTTCCACAGAGCATGCCGCCGCCCGTGTAAGGCATGAGCGGTCGCGGAGCGGGGGGGCAGCGCTGCCAGCTCATTCTGCAGCGTTGCCTCGCGATTCAACTCACCAAGCCCGGCAACGCGCCCGATGACTTCTGGATGTATGAGTCTGGATATCTGCTCTTTCAGGTATGTACTATTTAGTCATAGGCGTTTTGCGAAAAAAATATTATTGTACAATTACTGCAGTTGACTGAAAAAGTTTATGTTGCGGAAGGATTTTTGCCAGCTTCTTCATCTTCAAACTTTTAAAGAACTTAAAGAACCAGTTAACCCAAAATAAGTATTCACGAAATCCCCAAAATAAGTATTCGAAAGATTTGGATGAGACTTACACTCAGCATTGGGTAGTCAAAGGTTGAAGAAGATGTCCTGCTTAAGAAAGGAACTGGTACTTAGTCTATACAGTATACATGCAAAAAAGCGTAGCTTTACAAGTCGGAGCGGTAACATCTTATATATGACATTAAAACTGTGTACACAAAACGGGCCATCATGCGAATTTTTATCTTGATCCTCTGTTGGTCCTCGCAAAATTTTTATAATTGTATATATGCGACCATGGTCAATGTTTAACTGACCGCTCGCTAACAGTAGCACCTCATCCTCACTGCACCCTAACAGCAACAAAAGGTCCATGTTTACGTTTCGATCGGTTCCCAGCTGATGCGACGCAAGCCGCCATAAGTCATGCCCGGTCCGCCGTCGATGGCTTACAAATGGCTACCATGGTTTACCAACCGGATTTAATCTGTGGTACGTGCCTATGGGGCTGTGGTGTTTGTTTTGGTGCTAAAGCATGGAGGGTTTTGATTTGAATGGGAAAATTAAGCTCGTTTCATGTTTTATGAACATTTCTTAACTTTTGAGTCATATTTGAATCAGAATTTTAAAAAGACCTAATGTATAGCAAGTTTTCAAAATGTTTTGGTGTACATATATTATATATACTGCATTTAAATTTATTTATTATAATATTATACAACGCTGAGTATTGTAGCAGTCCCTAATAGGCTCGTCCCCTATTACATCTGACAGCTGACTGTAACATAACCGGTGAAATGTGGGTATTCTAATAGATACACCTCTGCCTAACCCTGCGGAGACGACAGGCGTGATGTTATGACAGTTTATGCCTACAATATTATTTTGACGGGCACGGTAATACGTAGGTACATTTAAAGATTTTTCACTGAAAAGTATAGAATCAAAAAACACAGAACTAATGCAACTTTACTGGTAGTCTGAAACTTGCACCAATAAAAGTACCATAAAACCACACACAAACTAACAAAACTACTATAAAATTATAACCTCACACATAAAGTTCACAGAGGCAAGTTTAAGGACTAATAAATAACGGTTAATTGCATTACATTGGTTAGATCGCTTCCTTATCTATGGTGATCAAAGCATAGACTAAAATACCAGACCATATTAGGGCAGAGTAGCAGACCATAGACATTAATTCAGATCGAGTGAACTAAATAACTAATTCAGCTACTCTACTTTGATGTCAAGTTACGAGCGGTGGCGGGGCCTTGAACAATGAGCAATTTATGGCGCCATTTTAAAATGGCCGCCGGCGGATGCGGGTCAATGGCCGCTGCTCGATTCGTCTTATTACTAATCCTTATTTGGATATTGGAGTCAAAGCTTTGTTTATGTGTGGTAAAAGGAATTGAATTAGTTGAACAGAAATCGGAACTGTAAATTATTATAGCACTTTAGAATCATAATAAACATTGAACGCATCTATTGACATTTCCGGGAAATTAGGTTGGTAGTTTTTTTCTCAATAGTCACTACTCTTCTATTTGGGTTTTCTACCATAAATATTTACCAACGCACAGTAAGATACATGCAAGGCACGTGCAGTTTGAGTAAAGGTATCTAACTTTTACCTTTTCCATGCTAGTATTATTATGACATCGTCTTAATAAGCCTTGAACACTCATTAGACATCGCGCTCGCAGACGCTTATGCCTTAAAACCTCATGTAATCGAATGCAAAGCTGTAATGCGATACTGACCGGTCAGCTGCGACAAAGTTCACACAGTCACACTTATCGTGCTAATTTATGCCATAAAACTGTGTAAATTAGGTCCAGTTTCTAGTGTGTAACGGCAGTCAGACTGTGATATCAAGTGGTAGGATTACTAGCCTACATTCAGTGATAGTTTACTGACCCTGTGCTTAAGTTTTATTTCTTTTGTCATCTTTTTTCTTAGAAGGATGTATTATAAAAGTTTTTACCCTATTGTGAATATTTTGAGAGGTAGAAGACCTTTTAAGTAAGCCTTTGGAAGTCACTTGACAACATTTCATTATAATTCCAGTGTATCTGTCGCAGTATGATAGATAAAGCCGTTATATGGTTATATCCCTAGGGATATAATTATATACCGTAGCATAGTTATACGTTATACGTATTAATTTAGTTTAATTTTCGGTGGCATAACCACTGTAGCCAGAATTTATTTTGAGTTACAATTACACTGATCAGCCCTTCAATTTTAGACTACATACCTACACTAAACCGCAACTATTCGTAGAGAGCGTCAAATTTGGCAAGAATATGACAAGAAGATAGACTACAAAGAAAGTACCTAACACGCGTAGGAAGAATATAAACAATTTCACATACACCCACACGAACATAAATCTGATACTGATAAGCATCATACGCCAGTAGTTTTTAATTTGACCCATAAATTATGGGCAAATACACGTGACCCCACGTCGGTAGCTGCCTCATAGAAAGTTCAACTTACGGTGGGGGTCAGGCGGTGTCTTTGTGACTCATGCGGCGGAAGATAAGAAGTTGACCTTTGTTTTGAGTATGAGGCTTTAGTTAGTGCCTTTGTGGTTTAGTAGGCAGATGATTTGAAAATGATTTAGTGATTTCAAACCGTGACGGGTGGGTTGTAAATTGTGTATTAAAGGGTTTAAGGGGCGAACGATAAGAATGCTCGCGGGATATCCTAGGGCTGGGTATAACTATGATCTTCGCAAGACAGCAGGATGGAAGTTATTATCTGAAGTATTTTTTCAATTGGAAGCGTATATGCCCAGTAATGAACTACGAAGGTTGATGCAGATCTTATTATTCATGAATAGAAATTTTGTCTCGCACAGGACAAGACAAAATAATTAAACATAAGACAAGCTTGAAAATAAGACATACATTGAACTAATATTGTTCCTGTACGAGACCAAAAGATACCTCTCAGGTCACTGCTAAAACAAATGTCACAGCGCTGGTTCGTTAAAGCACCCTAAAAGTAATACCTCTTCTCTAGTTTCAAAACCTTTTAGTTGAAGAACTCAGTCCAAGCAACACATGTGTCTGTCATATCCAAAGGATCTGTAGCGTTCTCCATCATCTCCGGATTTATGATAACCGGATCATCAATCCGCTAAAGTCACCGAAGGCTATGTTTCTCACGATTGTCGCGTTCACTCAAGCGGTCAAGAAGGCCGATGTTCTTTAGTGCGAGAAATGTCAAGTTTGTTTGTTTTGTTAGACTCGCATGACATTAATCGCTGGTTCTCTTCGAAAGTAAACACTGTATAAAAATACCACTTAAGCATCAGTATTTACCATCATCATCTGCCTATTTTGAGCCTTTTTCCAAGTATATTGGGTTCAGGTTTCAGTGCCGCATACAGCTGAATAATTGTATATATGGAGCGACTACCTATCTGACCTCATGATACCTCTTTGAGCGACTGCCTGCCAGTCTTTCAGGCAGCGACTGTTCAGCTTCAGATTAAGAAAGAGAGATATGAATACATTTAGGTATATATTGACAACGTCCTCAGTAAGCACGAAAACGGCCATATAGCAGTTTTCATAATAGGCAAAAATATTATTTGGATTTCTTCCAGAACTCCAAAATCCAATTCGTTCTCCAACACAAGCCTCAATATTGAGCCAACTCGTTTTCGTTACGCAATAAATACTACTAGAATTTATTCTCTAATATTTTTCATATTAGGTTTTTCCCGCTACTTCCCGCGCGTTATAGTCGAAAATTATACACTTATTTAATTATTACGTTCTGTAAAGGTACACTCTGGGATAATGTAAGCGATATTATCCCCACGTGTCATATACATTATCCACAAGTTAAAGAATTTTCGGACTCGTATGAGGAGTTCCGAAGAACGAGAACGGAAAGAGATAATTTGTATAGACTAGTTTTTATCTGCGGCTTACCCTGCATTGTAGGATATACTTTATTCAACGGCAATGTACTAGTTACTAGGTTGACAACTTTATGTCCTAAATTAATTCATACTCTGAGTGGTAGTTTTTATCTAAATTCAAAGGTAAAGGTAACTAGCATGGCAGACACTACGATAGAGTTACTTTCACATTTATTGTTATAAAGGTATAACAATATATATATTTCATTTTACAAAGTAATACTTCTGCAGTAATCTCTTCTATCATTACAATGTTGTTTATTATGATTTATTACATAGATTTTTCCATGTCTAAGAAGCTGTACTGTCTACTTACGTAAGATATGGTCACGGAAAACGGATACTTACACTATCTTTCATTTCAACGTACATACTAATGCAACCATGATGGATTTCGTTTGGAGTATTGCTTGATGAATGAAGCTGTGAATTTGTTAGCGTCAATTAGAGTCAAGATGTCATCTTAAAAGGCTAGGATTTGATCAATACAAACTTTTCTTGCAAGGGATTTAATTTTCTTGTTGATTGATGTTGAAGGTGTAATCACATTAGAAAAACAGAATTTGGTAAGTAATAACAGTCGTTGCAGAGCAGTGGTAACAAAAACAAAAAAGTAACAAACAGTAAGTCGTGGGTTCGAACCCCGGCAGGCGCATTACTTTGTGTAATTTATTTCATTACCACTGCTCTCAAAAACGGTAAAGGAAAACATCGTGAGGTAACCCAAAACCAAAAACCAAAAAATCGAAGACTTGTGACATCTACCAATCCGCACTGGGCCCGCGTGGTAGATTATAGCCCATTCCCTCTCAAAGAGTGGAGGCCTGTGTCCCAGCAGTGGGAACATTAATAGGCTGATGATGATGATAACAGTCGCTCGGGTCGATCTTAAGGTTAAGCTCTTCTTGCCTAGGTTGGTTCGTGGGCGGGTGACCACCGGTTGGTCCCGGCTGTCATGAGTAGATCTTTGGCAGCCGTTTCAGGTGTGTGGCAGGAAAGTCTGACAATAGTCTCACCAAGGGGTATCGATATTGCCCGTCGGGGCTGCGGGTTGTTCGCAAGAGATACCGTGGCCTCGACATGAAGGGCTAAGAAGGAACATGGTGGTTTTTAGTCAGTAGAAGTTTGACACTCCCTTTCGCTCTGCCCAGAGCGGGAGGGGTTATTTGATGATCCCCAAAAAAAAGGGGGTATCGTATTATTCAGTGCTAATTGGGTTCTGGAGGTCAGATAAAGTAGCTCCTTGTAGAATACTGGTATTCAGCTGCATACGGATAGACTGGAACCCGAACCGACAGTTTCTTGAAAAAAAAATGAAATTTATTTTAGAGACACGCTGAGTTTTACTATAATAAATTTATTTGCACCTTATCACTAAGCTTTTTAACCTCGCCATAATAATATGAGGATACCAATCACCAATGAAAACCGTATCACTTTACCTAGAAAATAAAACTAGAAAACTCTCCTACAAAGATTGTCCTAACGAGTAAAACAATAGAAATAAATCTAGCACCTTCCCTTTGTTGTGGACAATCCCATCGTCGCCTGGGGTGGTAATTTCCGCAGCAGACGGGTTGGGGAGGAACAAATAAAATGTTCTAGTCGTTTCGTATGATCCAATGGAGACTGGAGATTGATATGGCAGAGTGTGGGAATTCATTTTTATGTTAGTCTGTGTCGAAAAGGTATATGGGGTTTGACAGTTTTAAATATGTAGAAAAACACGTTAAGTTGTTGGTCTCGGCTGTCACTTAGTATAATTTGTAGTCAGTAAACTGAAAGTCTGACCATTCTCACGAAGGGATAGCGTATTATATAGTACTAACTGGGTTGTGGAGGTCAGATAGGCAGTTGCTTCATGTAAAATGCTGAAGTTAGGCTGCATCCGGTAGATTGGAAGCTGACCCCAATATAGCTGGGAAAAGGCTAGGCACATGATGATTCAGCTTGCCATACTGTTAGACGGGAAGCCCTCATTAACAAGAACAAAAAGTTTATCAGATGACGACGATAGCTTTACGAAGCAATCTTTATTCTCAACTTAAAATGAATTTACCTTATGTTGCCACATGCGACCTTTTACAATTTGCCAGAATTCTTTTGGCCGTCCAATTTTTGAAATCGCACCTTGGTAATTTTCTCTTTGTGTAATGTGTACTCCAAGACCACGCGTAAGTTTACCAAATTCAAGTGACACCAAGGACTATGTTTTCAATGAACATTTTCGATTTTTCAAATAATAATTAAATCTTTGTACGTTAATGAGTTCATTGTTTACGCTTATTTAATGATATTTCTTCATAATTCGTGAGATATCCAACCGGCATTGACATTGGTGAAACGAAGTGAAAATTGTGATTAATTACTTGTTAATCGATTTAATTTATTAGAACTGTGAAGGCAATTAGGAATTAATTGAGCTTGGATACTGCTACAAAACAGCAAATTATAGACTTCAAAACTACAAGTGATCTTTTCTGCTAATATTGGTCATGGATGACTACGAAATTTTGACGTGTATGTGTGAGAAAAAAGCAGCGTATGCGCTATTCCAGACAATAATCTTACTCTGTGTCAAATTTCATCCAGGTTCGTTCAGCCGGTTTATTGAATAAGAAACATCCTTCTATCCAAACTTTCCCATTCATAATGCTTATTTTTAAACGACTTCAAAAAGGAGGCGTTCTCAATTCGTCGGAACCTTTTTTATGACACATAAATCTTTAGGCATCACTGTAAATGTATGACGTAAAAGCTCCTAACATTAACACTCGAAACCCCAGTTTCTACATAATTTTGTGAGCAGGAATATAGGTCATCCATTGAAAAAAAATATATTTGCCATTGTAAATCAAATTATCTGGTAGTATAGTAAGTTCAGAAAATTATGTCATCGGTTACGAATAAACCATAACCTCTTTCACTTTTATTCAAGCAAAGGTAAAGATGTAATCTTGTACAGCCTATGATTAAATCGATAACGACACTTCCATATTTCAGTGTATTTAATCTTTTATAAACAGAGGATTTATAAAACTACGATTACGATCTGAACCAAAGGTTAAAAGTAAAGTTATTGTTAAAGAGTTAGCGTCAATTTGTCATAGTTTCAGTTAAATTAACCGTAGTTAATGATGTATTGTGTGAACGTACGTATGTCTCTAGGTATAGTAACCGGCACTTTCCAATATTTTATGCGTGAGAATAAACTGCGTATTTGTGAAGAGGTTGACAACTCTATTAGTGCTGTTTGACAGCGTTATAATGCGTTAAGTGATGTGTCAGATTTCGATTTCTGATATAAGTACCGGTTTTTATAAAGGTTCGGTTTAATAAACTCGTTAGTAGCTTGTTAGTGGTTAACTAGGGTTTGCATCCCGTTATTAATGAACTTGATGATGCTTCAAACGGTGACATCACATATGTAAACAGTAGATAGCATCAAATTTACATAGTAGCGATGTTCTACAGACTGTAATATACATATAATCACGCCTGAAATCCTCCAAAGTTTAGGCAGAAGTGTACCTAATAGTAAACCCATATTGTGCTAGTAATGTTTAGGTCCAATGTAATAGGGCGCGAGGCTATTGCCATCAACCGGGCACACTTTCAAACTCCGTGGCAGCGACTGAGAAATTCCTGAGAGAACCCAGTGAACGCTTTACCCGACCCGGAAACGAACCCAAGGCCGTCGGACGCAAGGCTGTCGTCGGTCGTCGTTAAGCCGTCGCGCGTCGGGGCTGCGGGTGCCCGTCGGGGCTGCGGGTCCCGTCGGGAATGCGGGTCCCGTCGGGGCTGCGGGTTGTTTGCAAGATATACCACGGCCTCGACATGAAGGGCTAAGAAGGAACATGGGTGGTTTTTAGTCAGTAGAAGTCTGACACTCCCTTTCGCTCTGCCCAAATGCGGGTGGGGTTATTCAATGATTTTTCACCCACCAAAAAAAAAAAAAGGCTGTATTCAGCAGTCTACAAGACCGTATTTTTGGGATAATGCAAAGGTTCAAACAATAGCACGTAACATTGAAAACTGGAAAGGCATTAAAAGTTTTCTCACAATAAAGACAGACACTCATATACCTATATACCCTGAAAACATGACACATTTATTTTTAGGGAGTTTGGGGAAATATATAAAAATGAAAGACTTTCTGCAAAAGAAAAGTCACTTGTAGGCAGAGCTGTCAACAAGTACCTACTGAGTCGTGATGTAAGTGTGAACTATGGGAAACCTCCACTTATAACAGATCAGAATCCCAACCAACACGTATCAGTAATCCTACATATGTTTAAATCATTTTAATGGCCATACCATCAACAATTTAAAGAGGTGTCCGCTTTTACCGTATGCCGTAAACGGCAAAGATAAGCCACATACAACCTTAGCAAATACTCTACGGTTGGTCACACTATAATTGATTAAAACTACGTCGGCAACACTGTCGGTTTTACTTTCATTTCATATATTTTACTTTCGTTATTGATATTAATAAAATCGTTAACTGCCGGAATTTACAATTATGCAAGTTCGACAATATCGATATAGTTTTAATCTAGTCTATTAAAATCGATTATTTCTCGCCTTAAGCACTCGTACCGGGGCTGTTAAGGGCATTTGATTACTTGTTATAAAATGTTATCGATTATTTTATTTATTACCTACACCCATCTTCCGGCGATGATGTTCGCTTCTTAATACAAACTTTCTTTGCCATTACTAAACGTTTTTGCTATTCGACTTTGGACCTTATTTACTAAAGATAAAGAATAAGTACCTACAAATTATATTAATGTGTCTATGTTTAAGCGTCCCCCTCGCCAAAACCTTTCGTCGCAATCAATTTGTTTTCAATTACGTATTTAACGTTTAATATCATTTCGTGTATTGTACAATAGAAATAACTGGGAATTATATAAGTATCCCTTTCTAATGAAATAACACGTTTGGTAGTCTTTGGTATATATCTGGGAACTGTAGCAGCTTTTATTGAAGAAGATTTAATGTGTAATTTCCAATTAAAATGTCGGTAGTAATGCGTGTGTTGGTATCTACGATTGCGAGAGCGCTTTCCTTCCCTTTCGAGTAAATTAAAGAAAATACGACTTTTCACTTCTGTTCGACTGTTGATTGGTCTCAACTTGTTTTATTATTGCTTGGAAAGGAAGCTGTATGTGTGATTTTGTTATTTATTTACTTGTGCCAAAAAAGCTCTTTTATCTGTACTATCAGACAAGTGCATCAGAATATCTATATCTTGTTTGCAACAAAAATAAATTATAATGGTTTGGTATCCGTAAACACGTGGAGACTTTAGTAGTTTTACCAATACGCTACTTGAGTCCTTTGTAGTGAATATACTTGAGTCCTTTGTATAATAGAATAAAGGATAGTGAGCATTGTCAATGCCAAAAGGCGTACAATTAGTTAAAATTTTAAATTAATAGCATTAAAAAGAGTTTTTTTTTTCTTTTTTCTAGCCTGCTCTTCTTTAATGAGCAGGAGTGGGAAAGAGCAGGCTAAAAAAAAAGAGATTATGTTGCATTAAATGTTATACAAAATATGTATATTTTATGCATCCCAGGCCAGGCCCGGCCGGGCCGGGTCCGGGCAGGAGGGAGGTGCTCAATTGAGCACCTCCCTTCTGTCCGCAAACAAGAGCAAGAACGATTAACATCCCATGCACCCATATCTATATTCGACACGAGTTATTTTGATATTTTATCAAATTGAACATCTAACAATCTAGCATAACTATCAGTCTACAATCTCACACATTCTAACTTAATATGGTTGTCATTACCACCACAACTTCAGATGCGGAACCATTTACATCCTACCCCGATTTGGTTACGTCTTATGGCGACCACTTAACCTAACGTGCCTTTTTAGTCTTCACTGTGTAATACAAAAACAAAGTTTTAAGTCTATGATAACATCTTTGGTCTCGTGGTTGTAAGCGCGCCTGTCGAACATAAGATACTGGGTTCGTTTTTCAGGTCGAGCAAAAGGTTATTTGATTTTTCCATCAGGAATTTCTTAGTTTCCCACGGAGTCTGGATTTGTGTCCAGTTGATGGCCATAGGGCAGATAGGGTCGCCCCTTATTACGTGGGACTTAAACATAACTGGCGAAATGTAAGTGTACTATTAGGTTACACCGCTGCATAACCCTTCAGGAGTTACTGGCGTGATGGTATGTTTTTCATTAGGCATGTTCGATACAAATCAGTAAGCGATAACGTATAGCGTGAGATTACCAGTGTGTACTCGGCCTTAATGCCCTACTTTTCGCCCCTATGCTACCTATATTTTTGTAAAATGTGGTGATGGCTGAAAATTGGGTTAATGAGAGAATATTATGAAAAATACTTATTTTCTTGATTGAAAAATGCTGGTGGGAAATGGCTATGAGCACATGCTCATAGCCACATACTACCTGCATACCTGTTTGTGTATGATTAATTTACATAAATACGTACTTTAGTTTGGTTTTTTTTATTAGCCTGCCCTACAGCTAGGGAAAGACCTCCTCCATTACTTTTCAATTCACTCGGTGTTTTACCTTCTCGGAAAGTTCCAGGTAGCTTGAGCTGGCGTCTGTACAAAACGTTTAGACAAATATCTAGAAACTATTTCAAAAAGGAAAAAACTTCTTACATTAAAACATTAATTTAATAACAATCGACTTGTTAAACCGTAAAATTAAAATACTTGTCGATAGTCGGAAAATAATTAGGCGTATAGGGTTGCCTCTTGTTTTAATCTCTTCTTTGATTTAATATCTTCAATCAGGAATAGTCGTTTATTTTAGGAAAAACTAAACTTTCTGGAAAGTTAATGGTTTTAGGTACAAGTGGGAAAGACTTTAAAATAGTACTTACAGTCCCCGGCGATAAATATTGCACATCGACCTTTGGAAAAATCAATGCAATTTATTCGATAATTAAGTTCTTATTTTGTATTTAGTTTGCCGTGAAACATTTTCGAAACGACCTAGCTTGCGGCAGTTAATATATAAAAGCACAGCGGAAAAGAGATGTCTCGAACAATCATTTCGTATATAGTTTCTCCAAAGGTCGATGTGCAATATTTATCGCCGGGTACTTCATTGAAAATAATTCAGTTCGGGGATCATATTCTATCTTCGGAAACACGAAACTTTAACTTTTTTTCTGCATTTTTTTTTTGTTATTTTCTCTGTGATAAGATGTACGTTACCGTAACTTACAAAATATAATACATGAAATAATCTTTATTCTGCGCAGCAACCCTACGCTAATGTCTTCTTATCTATCTTCCAAAGACAATTACAAACGTTTACTATTGTAATTAACAAAGTTAAATAACAAATGCATAACTGAACCGTGGTTATGGACAATTACTGTGGATTGAATAGAAAGCACCCGCCGGTCACGAAATGAACATATTAACTAATAGTAATCAAATAATAATCGTGTAGTAATCGGGTAGTAATCGTGTAGTTAGAGAATGTGTGCTTTGATCTCGTTTATGACTTTTTATGGTCCTATCATATTTTACTCACGTTTTGCTGGAAGCTGTTTTGCAATACTTCGTCAATAAATATTGCCTTCCGTATTTATTTCCCCTTTATGAGTTTACTTAAACAAATACTCATAAAATCATAATAGTTATTGATGTTACGAATTGCTGAAAAAAAATTAATTCATTTGAGAAAATATCTGTGGAATATTGAAATCATCAATCATTGTGTTATTTTATTTGCATAGTTCTCTATTAAATCCTCAAACATGAAGCTATTCAACTACTTATTCGGGTTCCACTGAATTTAATACCATAATCGGTATTTTATTTATTATGAAATTTACATGCCACTATAAACAGTGATACAAAAAAACTTCTTAAAACTGTTAGACGTCTTTTACTGACTATTTAGCGATTGACAACGCGTTATGCACTTTAGTGCATTGTCACTTGTCATTCAAACTTACAGCTTTCAATTGTTGTAATCAACACCACATTTCACAAACTTATAAATCCTACTACTATTAAATTCCCAAGCCATCTCAAAATCCTCAAATTACATAACTCTATAGAACGATTGAACATCTGACATTTGACTCACTTGCCGAAACGTCAACCGAGACGAATTCGAATTACCAGCACTTACGTAGTACGTACTTTATGTTACGGAAAAGGTAGTTATTCCGGCAATACATGGACTTAAGAATTACGTGGTAGCATAATACAAGGTGTATTTAATCAATTCATTTTGATTTGAGAGGATTAATGTCACTTGCTACTTAGCGCGTTTGAATAACGACTTTCAATATGGCGCCTGAGAGCAAATGTCAAAGAGAACTGTCAAATCCGTGTCAATTTCATAAAAAGACATCAAACAGACAATTTGGGAAGCTTTCGTACAAAATGAGAAAAAGAAGTGGGGAATTTGAGCTTGTTTTTTTTATTTCTGTCATTTTTATATACTTTGATCAAGTAAATAATAATGTGGTTAGTATGTCAATTTTGTTAAAGGTAGTCTATACAAACGTAAATATTTGTGGTCTATTTCTTTATCTCAAAATTAACAAGAAAACGATCATAAATCGTCATCAAGAAAAACATAAGTATTATTTATACCATAGTCCGGTCAATTTAGACCAAAAAATGAGAGTGAAGTTACATAAAGTCCCAACAAGCTGAATTTCTGTGAAGTTGTTCAAAACATAATTATAAACAATGTCTAGAAGTTCCCCATCATTCCCCTGTAAGGAAAAAATTTAATTCAAGGTCAAAGGTCAAAAAATGAGTTTTTCGCGATTTTCAGCAAAACGGTAAGTTTTATCATAAAAGTACCTCAGACAAAAATTGTAGATCATAAAATTATCTATAAAAATGTATCAATACTTTTTTCTTACGAGCCACCGTTTCTGAGATATAACGATTCAAAAAGTTATAAAAGTTGTTATCGTCATAATATGCACACGTTTCCACGCCACCTATGAGGTAGTGTACTGAGCGCGTTTTTTTTAACGTGGTTTCCCCAGTAGGCCTACTCCACGGGTCAGTTGTGATCCTGTTTAATGTAAAACTATTGCAAAATAACGGAAATTTTCAAAGATTGGGAAAGATAAAAGCGATGTAAATGAAAAAAAAGTGTTGAAGTTTATTCGTCTTATTCGTAAGTTTCAAATTCTTGTTCTTCTTCTTGATCTTCTTCTTGTTCTTCTTCTCCTGCTTCTTCTTCATCTTCATTTTGGATGCAAGTAAATTGCGTCAATCGCTATTGACGCAATTTACTCCGACGAAGTATCATGCGATACATCGCTATGTATCGCATGATACTTCGTCGGAGTCAAACGAATCCTCCATTGTTTGTGATTCAATATTAGAGCACGACCGGCCTTGACAATTTGTGCATGCCAAAGAACAAGACCGTCCGACTTTTTTGCAATCACATTTAGCACTGCATCCCTTTTTGCAGTTGCAAAAAATAGTGTTCAGCAGTTTTTCCGGCGCAAGTGGAAGTAAAGTTTGAACTGGCTCTAATATATTGTTGACCAACTTCCAACCCCAGTCTGTAGGGTCTAGCTGATAACCAAGCCACACTTGAACTTGGTAATATACTCGAAAAAGATGTTGGTGAGCAGCAACTGAGGTTGGAGGAAGACAAGCTAATTGAACTTGTTTTTTATTTTTAGTATTTTTAACGAAACATGCATATCGATGCTTATCTAAACAGGTAGTTTTTTTAGGAGCTCCGTACATAGAAAGAAGAAAGCGGATGCTGTTGGTAATAACTTCTTGTTGAGTTGAATTACTCTTTTTAAAAACATTGAATTAAATCTTGTTTTTCAAACATTTTGAAAACTGCTGTTTTTTTTTCATCAAAAAGTTTATTTACTTTAGTAAAGTGTAAAGATCATGTACTATTTTTACACGCAATAACTGGCTGTGATACGACATCTGTATTTTACAGGAGGGGTAAAACAGCAGTTTTCAAAATGTTTGAAAAACAAGATTTAATTCAATGTTTTTAAAAAGAGTAATTCAACTCAACAAGAAGTTATTACCAACGGCATCCGCTTTCTTCTTTCTATGTACGGAGCTCCTAAAAAAACTACCTGTTTAGATAAGCATCGATATGCATGTTTCGTTAAAAATACTAAAAATAAAAAACAAGTTCAATTAGCTTGTCTTCCTCCAAACTCAGTTGCTGCTCACCAACATCTTTTTCGAGTATATTACCAAGTTCAAGTGTGGCTTGGTTATCAGCTAGACCCTACAGACTGGGGTTGGAAGTTGGTCAACAATATATTAGAGCCAGTTCAAACTTTACTTCCACTTGCGCCGGAAAAACTGCTGAACACTATTTTTTGCAACTGCAAAAAGGGATGCAGTGCTAAATGTGGTTGCAAAAAAGTCGGACGGTCTTGTTCTTTGGCATGCACAAATTGTCAAGGCCGGTCGTGCTCTAATATTGAATCACAAACAATGGAGGATTCGTTTGACTCCGACGAAGTATCATGCGATACATAGCGATGTATCGCATGATACTTCGTCGGAGTAAATTGCGTCAATAGCGATTGACGCAATTTACTTGCATCCAAAATGAAGATGAAGAAGAAGCAGGAGAAGAAGAACAAGAAGAAGATCAAGAAGAAGAACAAGAATTTGAAACTTACGAATAAGACGAATAAACTTCAACACTTTTTTTTCATTTACATCGCTTTTATCTTTCCCAATCTTTGAAAATTTCCGTTATTTTGCAATAGTTTTACATTAAACAGGATCACAACTGACCCGTGGAGTAGGCCTACTGGGGAAACCACGTTAAAAAAAACGCGCTAAGTACACTACCTCATAGGTGGCGTGGAAACGTGTGCATATTATGACGATAACAACTTTTATAACTTTTTGAATCGTTATATCTCAGAAACGGTGGCTCGTAAGAAAAAAGTATTGATACATTTTTATAGATAATTTTATGATCTACAATTTTTGTCTGAGGTCATTGATATAAAAACTAAAGATACGGTCATCCGAACATTTTTTCGACGTGTTCGCCATACAGAGAATCGGTGTAGTCTCCTCGTTAATGTAACCTTGTATAAGCGGCGTGGTATTTTCGAGGTATAAAGAACATAAATAAAGCTTTTAATAAAATTTACGACCGCACCCGAAGAGAGCCGATCGTGGACTAGTTTACTTCGGCTTAGGAAAGACCATATTGGGACCACGTTTGAGGCGTCATTTTAACATACCGTCCGCCCAGTCCTTACGCAGTAATATATAAGTCAATGTCTGAGGTACTTTTATGATAAAACTTACCGTTTTGCTGAAAATCGCGAAAAACTCATTTTTTTGACCTTTGATCTTGAATAATTTTTTTCCTTACAGGGGAATGATGGGGAACTTCTAGACATTGTTTATAATTATGTTTTGAACAACTTCACAGAAATTCAGCTTGTTGGGACTTTATGTAACTTCGAATGTCTAAATTGACCGGACTACCACACAACAAATTCAAAAAACCTTCGATCTCCAACATCCAAGTCCAAAACTACACCGGGCATCCAGTCACATTTCACTAAACTCCCTCATCAATTCATGTCACCATTCATTCATTGCTCCCCACCACACGCTGGCACGAGTCAAATAAAAAAAAACCAAGATCTAAAGATATTAATCATCATCGTTTACGAGGCGATCACTTTCTCGTGAAAGGTGTTATGCAACACTATTTGTTTGCAAGTAATTATAGCGAGAATTTCAATTTTGTGGTCATAGGTCAGTTTTCTTGGTTCTTTTTTGGTAGTTATAGATATGTGTGGTCCAGTGAGTACTTTGGTTGTTTGTCGGAATGTAAAGTCAGGTAAATATATTGTTTCTAAATTGACTAGCAATTTAAATTGTTCCTACTCACAACGTATTCACAACTGCCATTTTTGACAGTTGTATAAGGTGGTTAAAACTGAAGTGGTGTGTCCATTTGTAGAACTATTATTTTCCCTAACTGATAAGACGGCAAAACTTATTTGATATATTAAATATTTTGAGTTGATGGACAAAGTTCTTTTGAATATTCTTTGCTTAAATGTGCTGTGAGCTTTCTGTTTGGTTTCTTATGTTATACTTGATTACCTAGTTAATGATTGATCTAACGCAGTTTTTGATTCAATATGACCCTTCTGGTTTAAAAAATGTTGAACAGACTCTATGGTAACCAACTACCCTTGTAGTTTACTCCAGGGTGTACTCCTTTGAAAAAGTACTTTTTACCAATAAGACTGAGATTTTGTAGATCCAAGGCTCACTTGCAGTACAGGTCATGAAATCCATAGACAATTTAAGAAACCATTCTGCCTCTGTTGTCTATTAACGATTGCCAACATCGAAACTTTTAATTAATTTATTGATTTGTGGTGTAAGTGGCCCTACGGGCACTGTGTCTACATCTCTGGTTGAAAACGAAACTTATTCCTAAATTGAATAGGTAGGTTTATTTTACAGTATTGCTGCAATTTGCAACACATACAACCTCCTTACTAACCCGCTGGACAATGCAACACATTGTTACTGTGTGAACTAGGCATAACATGTTATATTCAGTTATATGTGTTACGTTAACTACGACACGGACTGTCTGCGGTAATTACAGATAATCTTGGTTTAAGTTAATGTTTGCAATGGTTTAAGTGTAGTGTGTTTTAATTGTGTGTAGAGCTGTGTTATTATTTAATTAAAATTAGTTGTAGAAATAAGTGATGAATGTGACAACAGGACGAATTTATAGCAACTGTTTACACACGTCCATGTTCAGCTCGTTAGGAGCCTCCAAAAAAATATTGTAAACTATTTTAAAGCCTCCGGTAATAATGATAAACTGTAGCTACAGACTGTAGGTAACATGAATTATTTTTATGTCACTTGTAAACTCAGAATTGGGTACGTATTTGAATATCGAAGATTAAAATACCTACGCTTAAAATATCGATGTTCAAAACATCGAAAATGGAAATATCGAAAGACCATAAAACCGAAACATAAAATATCGAAAGTTTATATTATCGAATGGTTAAATAACCTACGTCCAATACATCTAAAATCTAAATATCTACAAAAGTTACATCGAAATACAGATTATCGAATGTCCTAAATATCGAAGTACAAACTATCGAACGTCCTAAATATCGATGGGTACATATATTATTTGAACATCGAAAATTATTTTTTGATGTAAGTAGTATGAGTGGAAAAAGGTTGCTTCTGCAACGTCTCCGGCGCTACGGGAAGTGCAACCCCTTCGCCCTTGCGTAACAAAGGATAGGCACCCATGTTCACCTCCGCAGCTTCGGCTTGCTGGTCGCCTCCGGCGACCAGCCTCAGCCGCTACGGCTCCCACGGGTGCCTATGCTTTGTTACAGCGAGCGGGGGTTGCCCTCCCTTCGCGCCTCCGGATTTTTATATACACTCTAGGGGTAACAGCCAAAAGACTACGTAAATTCGGGGTACCCTAATTCGGTTTTGGAACAATTTCGACCTATTTTATCCATGAAAGTCAGTGTCCAGTGTACAAGCATAGGTCAATCGTGAAGGTATTATTTAGGTCTTGAAATTAAAATATATTTTTGAAAGTCAATATGTTATGCTACTAAAGTTAGTGACAGAAACGTATCGCTGCAAAATCGACTCCACGTAGTCTTGTATGCCCTACCCCTAGAGTGTAATTTAGAATCGCGTAGGCGCGGAGGGGCGCGGCAGCCCGCGAGCTGAGGAGCAGGTGGTTTTAACGCCCGCCGCCGCAGCTGAGGCTGGCCGGCGAAGCCGGCCAACAAGCCGAAGCTGCGGTGGTGAGCGTTTAGATCATCTGCGACGTAAGGCTCGCGTGGGACTGCCGGAGCCCTGCAGCGCCGGAGCCGTGACAGAAACCATGCTTGCTTGCATGTTGCATGATTGCTGCAAGCTTGTTTGCTAGATGGTAATCTGTTACTAGGTGGGTTACAAAAAAAAAAACAAGGAAAACCTCATGTAATGTAGGTACCTACTTTAATTATTTTAACATAATAAAAACCCAAAATAAAACACATTTGTACGCAAATGTACAATATAACCACTGCGATAATTTTTTTGTTCTAGACCATACCAGGGAACCCCCTAGTTACGGAGATATTGGGGGTCAAAGTTACAAATTTTTCCCAAAAAAAAAAACCTTTCCCGCAAAAAATTTTGCGTACGGGTACTTAGTTTGATGTACAGAATGCTTGGTTAACGGCTGTGTGATGGGTTAATTTACACCCTGTATAATTTTTTTTCGGTATTTCAACTAGTAGGTATTTTGAACGTAGATATTATGAACTTAGGCATAATGTCATTCGATATTTTGATTCATTCGAAATTTTAATCATTCGGAATTTTAATTTTCGATGTTTTAAGCGTAGATATAACAATTTTCGACATTTTGATACAATCGATATTTAAATTTTCGATGTTTTGAACATCGATATTTTAAGCGTAGGTATTTTAATCTTCGATATTCAAATACGTACCCTCAGAATTGCATTACACTAGAAACATAATATCACTATTTGCTTACTATTTATTAAGAACATGATTATTTATTTAAAAATGAAACTTCTCTTAATTGACAACCGCATCGGGTGGTAAAGCTGCAAGCAAAGTAACCTTTGCACTTCCCGATGCAAAAAATAATAATGTAATAGTTTAAATGTAAATACTATTTAATGATGACCTAAGGCAACTCGTCTGTCGAGAGTCAGGAAGTTTCTCGAGATACCTACTTTTAGAGATTTTTTTTTATTTTGAGAAAGGTATGAAGTGTTGCGTTTTGATTCCGAAAAGGATATCGAAAAAAAATAGAAAAGGGATTTTCAAGTGTGAAATAGAGATACCTCCCCTTGCTAGAAAAACAACCTGAAAATATAATATTATTCCTGTAATCCCTGTGATCGGCAATTGTTTCAGTCCCATGTAATAGAGGGAAACCGTATTGCCAGTAACGGGTCACAAATCCGGACTCAGTGCTACTGAGATACTCTCAATCTCAAATCTCAACGGCATTAAACTTGCAATGTATTAGTTACTGTTTAAAATAAACTTACTCAGTTGCATAATTTATTATTATAACCCACGTAAATATAACTCCAATTGTATTCCCACAAAAATGAATGACAATCTATTGGTAGCGATTTCGTTAGTGAAATGGAAAGTGATTATAAAACTACAATACATATTGCCAAGGGCGACGGATTGATATTTTGATAATTACCTATAAAGGATTACGATACCCATAAAAAATATGAATTTGAAGAAAGTTCTGTTTATTTTAATCGGCAGATACATTTCGCTCATCAAGGATTTTTTGTGATTCTGATTTTCAATTGAATATCTAACAGTGGAAGGAATGCTCGGTTTTTTGTGAATGAATGAATGTAAAGAATGAATGATTGATGGTCTGTTGATGTATGAACTATGAAACCACGCCCCGGTCATTGGTCAGTTTATAAAAACTGCACGTCATGTCATGTCCATTGGAGATCGTTTAGGAGGCAAGAATAGGTTTCTATTATTGATTTGGACAGGATCTGTTGGTGGAATGATATATTCTTCTTTTGTTGTAAAAAACTATTAAAAGACAAATATTTTCCTAAGGTACAAACGTTTACTACTTTGCCAGTATTTATCAGTCGACAGCGATGCCGAGGAGGTTTTCAAAGTTAATAATTTCATTAACTTAAATTGATCAAAAAGATAAATGTCAAATCAAATCTTATATCCCTTTAAACGACTACATCCCGTGTGGTAAATTTCCCGATTCGCCAACTAAACAGAAAACGTCGAAACAAGTGATAAAAGTGCCTTTTCGTCACTATTTTAATCATCACTAGTTGATGCCCGCGGCTTCACCCGCGTGTATGTCGGTCATATTATATACTAAAACCTTCTTCCAGAACCACTATCCATTGGTAAAACAACATGAAAATCGTTGCAGCAGTTTTTGGGTTAATCGCTAACAGACAGACAGACAGACGCGGCAGAGGACTTTGTTTTGTTTTGTGATGTAGTTGATACATTGAGTCCCGATTCGTCAACCATAAATGTGGGCTTTCATTAAATTGAGGTTTCTTTATCTGGTACCCTAAACAAGCATGCAATTATTCGGACAAACGGCTTTTCACAAGTTACCTTTCCCCCACGGTTGCCAATACAATTAAACTAGGAAAGAGATTTTCCTCCCCCAAAATTCCGAAACTCGCTCTTACTCTGCTTATACCCTAGCAGCAATACCGACAAATTGAAGCGAGAGTAACTTACTCATGGAACCGACACTAACTTACTAGTTACTAACTTTATATTGTGTAGTCCTCCAAGTTAACTTTAATGGAATGAGCGGTTTGCGAGTTAAGGCTAAGTTTTGCCTTAGTTTCGGCCTATGCCTGTCGTCTAAGTTTCACTGTAGAAGATATTGAGGCTGGAAATTGAATTCCTAGATATAATCAATGTTGTTAAACTAGCTGAAACTGAAAGACTCGATTCCTTTGCAATTAAATTGAAGTAAATTGTGTGAAATCATTGTAAAATGCTAACTACTGTAATATAGTTTACAAAACTTATCTTTTGGAAAAAAATGTACTTGTAAGTACTCAATTCGTCTCTTGATTACTGTGCTTTTAGAAGAAATTCTTAGAGACCTACATTTGTAGTCAATTGATTGCTTTTGGTTTAAAAGCTTCTTCTTCTTTGCCGTGTCGATGAACCTCAAACGAGCTTTTTAATGACAAAGCTGCGCATCGAAGCAAATGTGCTTCGATTAAATCCTAAAAGACGCAAGTGGTTGTGCAGGAAGGGCAGGACAGGAGGTGGGGGTCCCCACTGGCATTCTGTTTGGATCAGCAGGCAACCTATCAAATGGATTCATTATTTTTTCTGGCAACTAAAGCATACAAATAAAACACAATTATTAACCTATTTAGAAATATTAGTATTTTATTTTATCTTTATCAACCTTGTTAGTTCCCAACTTTTAATTGAACCGTAATCTTAATCAACCATTATTATTTGTGCAACACTATCAAAAGTTATCCATTAACAATGCATTGTCTTATCGACCAATCTTTGCCATTCCTCTTCCCCCATTAATTACCTTTATTTATAATGCATTATTCCTTGAGAAACAATATTTGATTGTGCATTATCAAAGTGCATTATAAACGATAATGTTTCCCACATTTACAGCTTCCTTATTGATCATTCTCATGTTAATCTTGACACTTGAACGCAAAAAATAACGTTATAAGTTTCCGGCAGATCTGTTGATGTATGAGGAACTGAATGTCTACATATTTTAGTGTTGTTATTGTCGTCATCACAAAGAAGATTTGTTTACCAAGACAACTTAAGACTGAATAAGGATATAATAGGCCACACTTAGCAAAACGTTCGGTGAAGACAATCATCATCATCATCTTCCTGCTGTTGTGCCATGTTACTTGGGGTGGGCACAATATGTTCATTTTCTGCTCTTCTCTTCTGTCAACCGTCACCTTCGGAGAAGACAATACGAGAGTGTTTCTGTGTAAATATAAAACCGTTCCACTGCCCACAATAGGGATGTTTACTGACTAAAAAAAAATATGATTCTAATTAGTCCGTCTGTTAGATTATCGAAAAATATTGGATACGTATTTTTTGTTTTATCAAATCAATAAAAATTGACGAAGATAAAACGCGTCAAAGATTTGAGTGGGGGGTTGTGACGTCACTCACCGGTAAAAATTGTCTCACGAGTTTTCAAAGCACTGTATCGACTTCATTGTTTGTTTACGTGAAAAAAGAAAAATTACGTGTCCAATATTTTTTGGAAATCTATCTGACGGACTAATTAGATTTTTTTTTGTTAACTACCCTATTGTGTGTTATTGATAAACTGCAAAGGTAATCGTGAGATTTTTCCCTTTTGATGACGAAGGAAAGTTAGCTTAAATTGCTAATGCAGTGATTAAAACTAATTAGAGCGAAGAACTTATATTATTTTCAACTTATTTTTCTGTTTCAAAACAAAAGTTTTTCATAAAATATTACATGTTTTCAATCGGTAGATATTTCTTTCTATTTTCATTGTTTATTTAGGGAAATTTTCTCACACATTAATCTTGATTAATTACTTACCCTATAGTAACCCATACCCCGTGACCCAAATTGAAAACTTTCATGCGCTAATTATGTAAAATTATACTTTTTCCTTTATTTATTTTTACCCGTATAATCTTAGTTCGTGTATAATGAAAGGTATTATATATAAACAGACTGACTATTTAAGTATGTAGTATTAATAAGTAATAATGGAATTTATTCATTTGAGCACTTACTAACAAGCCCCTGTTTTTTTTTATTTTTGGCGGGTGGAAAATCATCGAATAACCCCTCCCGCTCTTGGGCAGAGCGAAAGGGAGTGTCAGACTTCTACTGACTAAAAACCACCCATGTTCCTTCTTAGCCCTTTATGTCGAGGCCGCGGTATCTTTTGCGAACAACCCGCAGCTCCGACGGGCACTAACAACCCCCTTCTATGTTCAAGAAATTTGGGGTAGGCAGAAACCACAGAACGCCACCAACTACGATCCTTGCATACTCCTTTTGCCTCGTCCACGTTCATACACGTACGCCGCCCTCACCGATAAAGTATGAGCTCCCGAAAAGGCAGGTAAAAGCATGGAGTTTGAAATAGCTTTCAGGTCTTTTCTTACAATATGTCTACATAATACTTTACGGCATTCCTTGAAGGCGTGTTGTTCTGAAATTTTTTCACATATCTAAGAACATTTTTCTAGTCTACACGTCTGTCTGGATTCAGGAACGGTTTTGTCGAATGCATTTTTAACGAAAGCTCTATCAATCTACGTCGAGTACTGCCAAGATCCATTACAAACGTTCTAACGTTTTCCCTTGAAACGTTTTCAGGAAAAATGTTTTACCGTTGCGACCAAATGGCTCTTATTTCTGTACCTTTAAATATTTACTTAATAAAATTTGACATTCGCAATGCTTCTCGACTTCTTGACCCTTGGAAACATAAGCTATAATAATTTACAAATATAAAAACACTTTATTTTACGCGGGCCAAGCCGCAGGCGAAAGCTAGCTTGCTAACGATTTATTTAGATGTAATAAATTCTCAGAGGTGCACTAACTGAGAATGGACCAAAAATAATCTCAAAGCAATATCTTGTTCTTATTCTTACAAAGCCTTCATAAACTTATTTATTAGTTACTTACGTTACTACCTACCTTCATAATTTATATATTATTAGTTCCAACTTAAACTTACAGCCGATGACTAAATAAAGTTATAAACTTTAAAACCTCCCTACTTACTACATAACAGGAATAATAATAAAATCATAATCATAATATCATTTCTATCTAAATGTTCGATCTACACACTACCAATTACGTTGGTTGCATTTAGAATTAATTCGATTACGACATGAGCAATTTATATCACCACTTGATTACTTACTTACAGGTAGGATGTGTATGTAACCTCATTGACTGCAATAAATAAGAGATATTGAATGGTATTCGTGTAATTATACTTTCATATAATAATTGTGTTATAGTCGTAGATTGTACAGTGATCATTATTAAGTTTTCGTCACTTGCAATCGAAGATGAAGTAGTTTTTTTTTGCTTAACTTGAAACTGTAATATTGGTAGTCAATAATCACTGTTACCCATCTTTCTACAGCATGATCAGCCAATGGCTTCCTCAGTGTTGGGACACAGGCCACATCTACGAGTAAGTATGTGTATTCCAATTTTCGACGTGATGGCACGTTTGGCGCAATGGCTGATCGATTGTCTGCTGCGTGTAGCGGGCTCGATCCCCGCACTGAACAAATATTGGTATGGCCTACAGATATTTGTTCCGGGTCTGGTTGTATGTCTAAAAGTTTGTAAACGCAACCACGATTCAGGAAAATTCTAGCGTTTGGACGGTTGCCGCGGGATAACCATTACGTCTTACTTAGATTTACTTTTTGTAGCTAATACGCTTTTATATGCTTTACGCCTTTACGCTTCTATGTTTTGCACAGAGTAAAGGAAAACCGTCTTCGACTACCTTAGATGTCTGTAGAAGGGCTTAAGTTTAAGTGTCGTCCATTTTCTATAGCTCGAAATCTGCACTTGAATTCATACCACTTTCCCATCGACTCTTACTTGAAGTAAATAAACGTTTCCACGCCCATATAATATCCACAATCCACATACTAATTGGCTAGGAACTGAACTATCGGTAAATCCGTAAAGAACGATGACTGGCTCTTGTGTAGGGTAACCAATGTAACCATCCGGTCATATTTTTCTGCAAACATTCGGCTATTTGGGCCTCCTCGTCTAGACTTTGTCCAGCCTTGTCATCTTTTCGACTAACAGGGAATTTTAAGAAAATGGAGATAAATCTTCTTCTTGTCAAATCGATTTTACTTCCATATTACACAGTTTGAGGAAGTAGAAGGCCACGTTTATTGCAGTGGCAGAGGGAGAGGCGCTATTTAGGCCGTCAAGAGGGCAGATAAACGGACATCACAGACACTCCAGCAGGTGGGGTTGGAGTACCCTAAGAAAGATAAATAAACTTTTAAGAAAGAAATAAATCGATAAAAAATGTCCGTTATTTCTGAAAATGTGCGACTGTTTATCGGGACTTTTTAAACGAAATGGTAACCCTACTTCAATGGCTCAAGATGTAAGTGAAACTAGTTTAATTTCAATGCATAATAAGGTATGTTGAAAAGGGTTAGTATGCTAATTAGAATTACTGGCACCTGACGATTTATGCAATTTTGTAAAGGTGCTGCTCTTGCGTTATTGCTTGGTGCAAGTAGATTTACCATCCGGTGCACCTCGCCGACAGGGTAATAGCGTATTCTCATTTAGTTTATCACGTGTATAAGTATCGTTCCCTAATTACCAATCACCCTAGATGATACAGTTACTTAGATACGATGGCATCGCGTGCTATTATAGGCTTCCGCAATTTTAAGCTCAACAAAAGATTTTACTCACCATATGTCACACCTTGCCATATTTGTCTGTTCTATACATAACCAACACAACGCATAATTAACAATACCTAGATAATTACATAACGCCATATAAACACAACACATCAGTTCCTTCCGTTCTACGCAGAAGGTCATAACGTAACAGAATAGATTCATTACCATAAGTATTAATCACAGAGCATTGGACTGAGGTCAGATAGTGCTGACTCACCCGACAGTGGCCGAGCGAGTCTACTGGGACGTTTGAATGGAGCATCGTTTGTTTGGCTATTGTTTTGGTACTAATGATAGAGGCGCCGATTTTGTCTAGCAAGGACCAAAGTTTGAGTTAGCTAGGTAGATATTTAAAATAGAGGGTAAAACATTGCACTACTTAAACTAATTGTATGTTGGGTTGGTATTTACGTTGGTTTAGGGATTGCAAGCTCTATATTTGCTGAGTATACCATATTATCTTAGTAGCCGGGACCGGGCGGCTGGATTTGTGTCCGGCTAATGACAACGGGCTCGTACGTGGAACTTAAACATATCTGACATACCTAACTGGTGAAATATGGGTGCCCTATAGTAGTGTACATCTAGAGGTAATCACAGTAATGTAAAAAAAATGTGGTCTACTTATAACACTTCTGTTTATAGTTATAAATGTAAATCATGATGATCATCTGCCTAGCCTTTACCCAACTATGTTGGGGTCGGCTTCCAGTCTAACCGGATGCAGCTGAACACCAGTATTTTACATGGAGCGACTGCCTATCTGACCTCCACAACCCAGTTAATACTAGGTAATACGATACCCTTTGGTAAAACTGGTTGTCAGACTTTCAGGTCACTGACTACCTGTAACGACTGCCAAAGATCTATATATGGCAGCCGGGACCAACAGCTTAACGTGCTTTCCGAGGCACGGAGGAAACTCGGTATGTCGGGCGGTAACCTATCCACAGACCGACCTAGGCAAGCACAGCTTTACCTAAAGATCGACCCGAGTGGCAGTTTTTATTAAGCCACGAGCTCCTCATCATGATGATAACTGTACATAAATATTCATACTAAAACAGCACCGACGTGATTTGAATAAAATCGGTCACAGATTATCAAAATTCAAGCTAAGCGTGCCATCTTCGTCACCTAAATGATTCCTAACATGCGATTCAAATGGTTCTTACTTATCATTCATTATGCTTCAAAGATTTGGCACGAAACGATACCATATCGGTATTATTTTGCATAATTTGTAATTCAAAGAACCTTTGATGACCTTCAAGACAATTCATTCATCGTTTTAATCTGTTGTGTTGATCAGTTGATTTGGTAACACTGAGGGGATTCGGGCCAGCCGCATAGGGTTGATTTTTAAAGTTAAGTTTCGCTTGCCGAGGTCATTTCGTCGATGGGATCCCTTTGTCCCTGAAAAACTTATAGATATTTCCCAGTGACCGGGTTGTACAAGTCAGATAGGCAGTCGCTGCACGTCAAATTCGGCTGCATCTGGTAAGACTGGAAGCCGATCGCAACATACTTGGAGTCGTTGGTCAACTGGACCCACTCGAAGTGGACCCACGAGATCATTCGAACAAATCACATTAAATTGTTTTTTTTTTGTAGTTTTATTGTGGGTCCAGTTGCAAACGGGTCTAGTTGACCAAAGACTCCTTGGAAAAAGGCTAGATATAAGTTTTTTTACCTGCTATTAGATTACCAGTGACTACTTAGTATATTTTTTACTAACTGTAATTTTAATTAAAATATCACTTTAATCTAAGATTAGTCATAAGCCCAATTAAAACATACGTGTTAAAGCGTCTGTGATACTTCCTTCGTTTGGTTTAACGGTACTTAGCGGTACGTATTAGTTATAATAATCAACAACTTAATTTAACTGTTTGCGGAGTTCAATAGCATTGATATTTTACTTATTTTTTTAGTTACAATTATTTAATTAAAATATTGGTCTTGTGGTAGCAACCACTATTGTTGAGAATGAGGTCCTCTGCCTTGTTTCCAATATCGTTAAGAAATATCTCTCTGTCATGTTGATGATACTTGCGTTATCTAGGCGTGAGCATAACTCTTCGGGGTTAACAGGTGTCCCCTTATGTTAAAAGATTATTTAAAAAAAAGTAGTTTCAAAGTGTAGGTGTACTATTAGGTACACCTCTGCCTATCCCTTCGGGGATGACAGGCGTGATGTTATGTTATGTATGTTTAAAATCTGACAATACAATTTGAAACTACATCGCTTAATGAATATTCATATAAAAATTATGAAATAGAGTAAAAACGGTAGTTGAAGATGGCGTAATATTATTATTTTTTTCTTTTTAATAATCTTCTTTGTTATGATACCGACTGTGTTTATTGTTTTTGCTTTATAGCTTTGTTTTGTAACAGTCTAGAAACGTTTGAGGAAAAACAGCGCAAATTAGTGGTATCAATTTTATAATTAAGGCTTTCTCATGGATCCCACACAACGATGGTCGATGGTCGTTCTATGTCGTCATTTCAAAAACCGCAATGAAAAACTATTGTTTTTCGGTGTATTGAGGAACAAAGTAAATCAATCATTTGTTTACTAACATTTGATTAAGACATTTTCGGATAGTTAACACGTCCTGAGGTAGATGTAAGATGTTAGTAAAACTGTGAAAAATAACACCTAGAATCTAGGTCACTGAATGTGCTAAGTGAATATTACCAAAAGTGTGCGAAATCGTGACGTAAGCGTTCCCACGCAAAAAGGTAGTTTATAAGGTCATATCATTGGGTGTTACAGCTCTTAACTATATAACACTAGCTGATGCCCGCGGCTTCGTCCGCATGGATAGCGGTTATCGCAACCAAAAGTAATATTTTCATCCCCCCTTTCAACCCCTTACAACCCTTTTTTCCCATTAAAAAGTAGCTTATGTCCTTTTTCAGGCTTTAGTCTATCTGTGTAACAATTTTCATTTAAATCGATTCAGTAGTTTTGGCGTAAAAGCAGGACAGACGGACAGAGTTACTTTCGCATTTATAATATTGAGTAAGGATAACATTACGCCAAAAATCCCCGAAGGGTTAGCCAGAGGTGTACATATTAGTACTCTTACATTTCGCCACTTACGTTTACAAGTAGGTAATATGAATCTATCCTCCTGATAATTTATTCGTAACCGTATCAGTGACAATGTGGCAAAACCGGCCTTAATTAATCATTTCCCTAGAGGGTGAGAAAAATCATCCATCCTGATAAAATCATTATGATCTGGCTAAGACTGGGGTTGCTGGCAATAGGGTAGGGGTCTGTGTTCAGCGGTGGAAAGCTGGAGAGCAATGTGATTAATGAATTACTTGTCTCTTATCTTGGTTTATATGAAGCTGTAAATATGCTCCTTCAACTGTGATGTGGAGGTCAGACATGCAGTCGCTCCATGTAGATACTGGTAGTGACATTGAAAGCCAAGGACCCTAACATAGTATGGAAACACGGTAAACTTTAACACCCCTCGTCATCTCTTCTCTCCGGCCATAATTCACCACGCGGGTCCAAAGCGGAAATTATATAACTAGTAATTGGATTATAGGGTTGGTAGCAACCACGGAGTCTGGCAATGTGGTCGGTTAATCTAAACATAACTGAAAAAATGTGGAAATGTGAAAATGTGTGGGTGTACTATTAGGTACAGAATTGTATGTATGTTTAAAAGCTAAATATTTACCAAGATGAGGCCGCACTGCAGTCTTCTTCGTCATGGATCATCATCATCATCTGCCTAGCCTTTTCCCAACTATGTTGGGGTCGGCTTCCAGTCTAACCGGATGCAGCTGAATACTAGTATTTTACATAGAGCGACTGCCTGTCTGACCTCCACAACCCAGTTAATACTAGGTAATACGATACTCTTTGGTAAGACTGGATGTCAGAATTTCAGGTCACTGACTACCTGTAACGACTGCCAAAGATCTATATATAGCAGCCGGGACCAACAGCTTAACGTGCTTTCCGAGGCACGGAGGAAACTCGGTATGTCGGGTGGTCACCCATCCACAGACCGACCTAGGCAAGCACAGCTTTACCTGAAGATCGACCCGAGTAGCAGTTCTTATTAAGCCACGAGCTCCTCATGGATCATAATTGCCAAAATAATACAAGTCGACTACATAACTGCAAAGTTAACTTACCAAAGGTTAAAGTTAAATTCCGGTAAAAACTAGTTACTTCTCCCAGTTATCTAGGCACCTATCGCGTTTTGAACCCGCCATCTACAGCAATAATTACGGTTTATCATGCAATATCGATAATAATACATAAATACTGGCCAAAATTGCTTTTTTTTTTTCAAAACAATAGTTTCTTGTAATATATACAAAAGTAAAAATAACGGTGTTTATACGTAAGTAAAGTTATTTAGCGAAAAAATTGCGAGAACCGGCTCCAATGTGCAGGCACCGTTAACTTTTGAGTCAACAAATCGTAAGTTTGTGTTAAGGGGTGTCAGACCGTGTCGCGTTGACGCACGATTTCATAGAGTAACATACTAAGGTCACTAATTTGTTAATTGGCAACCGTCACAATTTGTAAAAGTCATTTAGAGAGGCTTATAATTATTCAGTGCCGAATATTTCTGGGGAGAAATTAAGTTTGTAGGTATAATTTTAAGTATTATTAGTATTATAGGGGTTTTATTAATTCAATTTTATAATAGCATGTGCTTCCTGTCGGTCCTCAGACTGTTCTACGGAGAGTGTGCGCAGGAGTTCCACGACCTAATCCCACCATGACCTTTTTACCAGTGGATTAGCAGACGTCCTGCGGTGTACGATCTACACTTTAGTCTATATCCCGAG
This sequence comes from Diarsia brunnea, assembly GCA_949774965.1. Taxonomy (NCBI): domain Eukaryota; kingdom Metazoa; phylum Arthropoda; class Insecta; order Lepidoptera; family Noctuidae; genus Diarsia; species Diarsia brunnea. The sequence goes on from OX459001.1 coordinate 17,796,348, forward strand.
GAATCATAGTCAGCGTTTCTCCTCCACGGTTATTATGCGCACAGACAAAGTGTGGAACTCTCTGCCGGCGGCATCTGTGTTCCACATTCAACCCTACTGCCTTCAAAGCAAGACTGAACTGGCATCTTCTGGGCACGCTCGTTCCATCAGACCTCAGGCATCGCTTTCCTTTAGGCCCGATCGACGTCAAGAGCAGTCCCATTTGCAATAAAATTATCCTTATCCTGAAAATAGACTTGTTTTGAAAAATCTTCCTCTGTATCTCATTTAAAAAGGATTGACGCCTTACCACGTCAAAGTATGGGAATACCCATCTTCAGTCAACGTCTTGCATGGCGTCTACCGCCTGATTAAAACATACTCTTTACCATCCAAGTCATGTCCTTAAGATCGTGTACCGACTAACAATGCATATTAAAGTACATTAACATTACATTTTAATATAAGTACCTATCTAAACAATTGAGATCGTGATATGATTTCCATTGAACTAAAACTGGGCATGTATTAGCCTATTATTAGCATTTAACATGTTTAGTTTAGCCTATTATTTAGCGTTAGGCTTATTATTTAGCAGTCTTGTAAGTGAGTCTTGAGGCAAATATTTAGTCTTAAATCATGTTCCATTATGTTATTTGAATACAAATTAGGTCGATAGTGGGTGGTTTACGAGTATTCTAGGTCTTGTTATTTAGATTGAATCGTAATAGGTGACTGGATGTCTTGAGAACGTTTCGTGGAATTTATATCTGAAACTTAAAACTGTTTGTAAATAATTATGACCTGTAATAAATTATCATCACCCACACCTTCACTTGAACCACTGCTGGGTAGGCTTATCTTTGCTTGTGTCTATCTGCACGTTCCTGGAAAGCACGTTCTTGGTTCATACGTAATTTTAAACTTTATTTTCATCGATACGGTCTGAGTATTTTTATTGAATAAATAAATAAAAAACTCATTATCATTTGTTAGGCGCAAATAAACGTTTTTTTCTTTCTTACTGGCAGTATGCCTCATAAATAATTATATTTAACGGCATAATCTTATCTATGTTCTGCAAAATATCCAAGATTCTTTGTCTACTAACAAACTACTTGCTAAACTCTTAATTTTACTTACTGACTTAGCAATACACTGTCAACACACGCTTCAAACAAACAAACAAACAATTTCCACCAACAGTAAATCACACGCCCACCCGTCTGTTACCACCTTAACAACTACTTGACTTTGAGATAATTACGATAATTCTCGTGTTACCCACATTACGTGTTACGGCACATTACGGCATAATTGTGCCTTTCATACGAAGGAAAGGTCATCACTCAATAATGTTCCGAGTGAGATGTTTGAGATGTAATGACTTAATTTAGAGTAGTTTTGGAGCAGTTTAGAGTAAGGCGGAACTGTATTGATATTGTTTGGAGAATGTTAAATTGTTGTAGTTGTTACGTCAGCAAGGTAATGGTTGTTGTTTGTGCTTTTAAACGTGTTGTAAGGAAGTAACATCCCATCATGTTGTTTGTGAAATATGTTTTTTTTTCTGTCATTATCAATAAATTGTAGCAATTCATAGAGAAACTTCGAATCACGATGTGTTGGCTCATAGGAAACGGAACTGAAGCTTTGTTTATTTTTGTATGTTTTGAAGAAAAGTTTAAAATCTGAACATTTAGGGTATCATAAATGGACTATACGCGTAGTCCACGAGGGTATTTTTACACCATTTATACATATGTACATACATTAACGCAATTTCCTTGAATAACACCAACATTACTTAAGGTAATAAAAACAAATGAAGTTGAATGAACCGGGTGCACTAAACGTTATTTTTAATAAGTACTAAAGATTCTGATTGCGATAAGTGCCGTATGTTATACAATGTAGCTGCAAAACATATTACCTGAAACGTTAATGTTTCTGTAGCTGTTACCATAAATGTGAGAATTTTCCTTTTCAGAGTACCCAACCAGAAATGACAAAGGCAAATAATTTCAAAGTAAAAATTGGAATATTCTACGACAATATTATGTGATGAAGTACACACTATACATACTTTTCACTTACCTTACTCATTTTCAATTATTGCTGTTAAATAGGTGTCTCTCTATTCAGTACAAGTTGATGAAAGAATGAGAAAAGCTCATCCCGTGTTTGTGGTACTCGGTAAGGGTCTAACGGAGACCCTCAAAATTACATAACTTGGGTATTTTACCAAATCATAAGCGAGTCAAAGGCAACGTTTCTATACCTATGCCTCGTTGAATATTTAACCGCGTGCTTAAATATTTTATTCACTTATTTAATTTACTATGTGCATTAAGTGCTTATGTAGTAATATGCAAATATTAATAACGCTTTAGCCTACTTATGTTGACATCTAATAAACTGCACAGATCATGATTATATTACTTCGAAGGTCAGTTGGTACATACTATATTAAATTACTGCGCACAAATATAACGTCACGCCTATAATCCCCAAAGGGTTGGCCAGGAGTACAGTACACCCACAGTTCGCTAGTTACGATTAAGAGCTGGATATCCGATATACGCCACTGACAATTCACCCTCCCGCACCCGATTTTTTGCGCGCCAGTGGGGTAGTAGTTACGCGATTTACGAATAGCGATTACGTGAAAAAAAAATCTTATAAATAATTACGAAAGTTATTCGGCATGGCTTTATATAATATGTTGATGGCAATAAAAAGATCCTATCATTGATAGTTTAGGAGAAAAATGGTAGTTAGTTACAAAAACAGAGGCTACTTTGCATATTTATTTATGATGTTTAAATTTATTTTTTAAAACGAAGAAGACATGCTCTAGATTGTGTGGATAATTATATATTTTTTTGAAAGAAAGTCTGGTAATGGTTGTGCAAAAAAAAGGTTCTAATGTATCCTAAAAAAGGCCAATTCACGTATATCCACACCTTAAGGTGAAAAAAATGTGATTTCGCAGGCTACACCTTTCGCCTAAGTCCTATCTAGTATCTATCTATATGTAGTCCTAGCTCTCCCGGTTTACCGGGATATAAACCGGATACAGATACAGACCCCAGGTTACTACTGAGAAAATCCTGATAACCCGATGGTAAAGACCATCGGGTATTGGGTAGGTTTATGGAAATCCACTAACAAATCAACCCGTCTTACCAAAGGGTATTTTTTTTTGTTTTTTTAAATGGGACAAGCCCGCCACACTATTCCCAAACCACTGTAACTCTTGTAAGCCAGAATCAACAGTGGCGACCACAAGAAAAGCACCGAGACCGAGCGCCAAAGGGTATATATAGTATTACCGTATTATCCAGTACTAACTGGGTTGTGCAGGTCAGATGGCAGTCGCTCCATGTAAAATACGGGTATTCAGCAGTATCCGGTTGGACTGGAAGCCGACCCCAACATAGTTGGGAAAAGGCTGATCAGATTAAGTTGGCTTATGGAAATCGTCGAAGCCAGGTCCTCTACCGCAGTGGCGCTGTTTCTATTTACTTATAAATGATACATATAGCATAGTCTATTAACACCTGAAGTTATTTACTATCGTGATATAGTGGACCTTGGCTTCAAATTGTACTGTCAACTTGTCAAGTGTGCTTACATCTCAAGATAGAGTATATTTCTGTTTGTTTTACTGATCTACTGATACTTGTGTTAATAACTAGTACGTAATTAGTATTATCGATAAGCTTGTTTGTTGCTATGGCTGGACACCAATACAAGTTATTTGAACGGTATCTACAAATAACGCCACATAAATTAAATAGCATGGAGAAAAATAAACCAGCTTTAAAAACTGTTATTTATAACAGGCATGAAAAGAACTGCAATCTGCTTACCATTATTCACAAAAATTATTAGCTACTTCTTACTGCATGTTAGCTACGAAGCTAACATACAATATTGCAAATGGAATATTGTAATTACTCGTACTATAACATACTGGATTCTTCATAGAATCGGCTATTCAGTTAGTTCGGATAGCTGTCAACCCTTGTTTGTGAGTAAGAGAAATTAATTAGTACTTCTTCTCTATCTTTATTTTGAACCCAACCCCGACATATGAACTTTAGCAATAGCAATCACCATTCGCCACGCATATCCTTAAGTTTAGAATAATGTCCTATACATAAATGTTCACTATCAGTGTACATCAAACTAAAATTAGCTAAAGAAATTATCAGGAAGAAAACTTAGCTAGCTTTTATTTTAATGAACACAGTAAACATACTTAGTGACACCTATAACGTCCACACACTATACAGCAAGAAACTTGAATCCCAACCAGAGGTGCGTCAATACTAATTAAAATCACTTATAGCCTCGCATATTAGAAGATAAGATAGCAATATATATACGTAAATACTGATTATGTGGTACTCAACCTGTTTACTAATATGTATGTATATTTCTAACACGTTTGGTTAAGTTGACTTGCCAGTCTTCCTTGTAAAATGGTCTTTTGATTCTTTACTTGGCTGGTAAAGAGTTTTGTCAAGTAATTTCACGTTTTCGGAAATTCCTAGGACTAGATGTCGACATTTTCATCAGTGGAGTAGGTAACTGAATTACGAGGTAAACAGGAAAAAAATCCTATCTACAATGTAATTAACTTAGGGCTGGCACAGCGGGGTTTCTTATAATATTCCATAGTTCAGTATTAATTTCTGCAGTGACTACATGACGTAGATATACTTCATTTCGATCCAGGGCCAGTGTAGACCACTGGCCGTTGGTTCTATCCAGCTCGTCCCACCATCTCCTGCTAAAATTATCGTTAATTTGCCTTTTCAAAACCAGGTTTGTCATAAAAGCAATTGAAAGTTTTGAAGTCCCATAACTTTGCAATTAAGAGGTTTAAAGCCTCATACTATCTAAGAGGCAATACTATCAAAAAGATATTTCACAATATCAGCAAACTTTTTGCTTAAATATGATAATTTTATCTTTGTTAAATTAAAATCGTGTCGTGTCTTAATCGATCAACTCTTTAGTTCTCACATTTATATTAACAAAATCTTGATAATCATTTTGATCATTCAATTGCGGTTTAAGAGTACTTTATAACCTATTTATTCTCGGAATGACTTCATACTTGTAATATCGATCCATATGATTGTATCGATAATATTATAATGTAGGTCATTACATAACATACGGTGTCGATATCGGACCTATGTGAACTGGAGCACTCGAAGATCAATATATATGTAACAATATACGTTTATTGTTATATATAATGCCTTCATTTATGTAATAAAACTTTAATTAAAACAGAAATGTCAACTTCGAAAAGTGACAGTGTTTAATCGTGTGAAAAAATGAAATTATACGACATATTAATTTACCTTTCTTGTGTTTGTTACAGGTACTAATTTCAACATTTATCAAGAGTTAAAAATGTAAATCGTGAGTACAAAAACTGAACAACACAACAATTGCATTTACGAATGCACAACAAAGGAAACAAATTGGAAAACATATTCAAAACAGTCTGAGTACGTGCTGGTACAATATTTTTACACACCATTTCACCTAGCCATAAGTCACATAGCACACCCACGACACACGAACACAAACTCTATTCCAAACTTTATCAAAGTTCAAAATTCTTTGAAGTGAAGAATGTTATACGCTTTTTGGTAACTAAAAGACACAAGCGACCCGATTGTGCCGAGTTAGCACGCAAATTCAGAAAGTCTGATTGATGAGCCTACGATCAGTAGATTGCAGTATTACGTGGAGGAAATAGCCATGTGGGCAAGTAAGGTATCTCTAAAACAACTGTTTAAACTTTTACTTTAGAAGCAAAAAGCTTGATGGCCATTTAGACTTTCTTTTGATTAAGACAGGAAGTTAGGTTGACCTACGTTTTTAGTAACTTAATTTAAAGATGAGTTTTTGTATCACCTGTTTCTAAATTTGGCTGTGATCACATGTCATGTCCGTGTTTCTTTTGTTTGTCTCTTTAAACCAGTAGGGTTACCAAGACGCCTTTATTTTCTTTCTTATTTTCTTAAAGTTGTTTTAGGCCCGGTTTCCACCAAAACGGAGACGAGCAGAGCGTAGAGGAGATGTGCCAAATTCAACCAATCACGTGAAGGGCGAAAGATCAGATGTAAATTGTAACTAATGTGATTGGCCGATTTCCGCACATCTCCTCTAGTCTCCGCTCCTCTCCGCTTTGGTGGAAACCGGGCCTGAATCTTATACCAGTGCAGCAGTGTAGGAAAGCGACAGAGCTATACAGAGTGTCTAGCGCCATCTCCTTTCCACTCTGGAATAGGATTTTAAAAATCCTGCTGTAAAACGTCACAGTAGGCCACCACGAGCTTGTCATTTTATGCCCCGTTTACGATAGTGTGGCAAGTGGCAACTTTGTAAGCGCAACTTGCGTGTTTGCTGAGCACAAATCAGATGCAGCCGTCAACTTACTCAATCAAACTACGAGTAAATGGTGCAGTCAGCCTCGTTATAGCTCTACCAAGAAGGCTCTGATAAGACCTCATAATAAATTCAAAATTCACTGAGGTTGAAAGTATTTTGACATTGATTTAAAAAGCAGTTTTTCGAAGTGCAAGCAACATAATCATTTTAACAATAGGTGGTGGGTAAGGAATTGTCGTGCCACGCTAGGATTCGGTTGCTGGTTAGACTGGAAGCCCAGATACATAGTTGGGACGAGGGTAGGCAGATGGTAATGGTGGAGGATGTTTCCTGACAAAAAAATATGATTCTAATTAGTCCGTCTGTTAGATTATCGAAAAATATTGGATACGTATTTTTTTGTTTTATCAAATCAATAAAAAGTGACAAAGATAAAACGCATCCAAGATTTCAGTGTGGGGTTGTGACATCACTCACCGGTTAAACATGTCATACTAAATGACGTCACACGAGTTTTCAAAGCACTGTATCGTCTTCATTGTTTATTTACGTAAAAAAGAAAAAATATGTGTCCAATCTTTTTTGGAAATCTATCTGACGGACTAATTGTTATTTTTTGTTAATAATAAAGGTCGATATCATCATCTGCCAAGTCTTTTCCTAACTATATTGGGGTCGGCTTCCAGTCTTACCGGATGCAGCTGAATACCAGTATTTTACATGGAGCGACTGCCTATCTGACCTCCACAATCCAATTAATATTGGGTAATATGATACCCCTTGGTAAACCTGGTTGTCATACTTTCGGGCCACTGACTGAAACACTGACTGACTGGGACAGTCAAAGATCTTCAAATGGCAACCGGGACAACAGCTCAACGTGCTCAAATCAAATCTCAAACTTTATTTGGATTCCACAATGTGTACTTAGGTGGTAGATTAAAAAAATGAAATCATTATGGACCCTGTCGAGCACAGCAAAAGACAAAGATATAGTAGGAGAGAGGAAGCTTTAAAATACAAAAAAACTATATCTTAAATAAATCCAATAATACCATAATAGGAATACTTTATTACATAGAATATTTAATACATTATTTATGTTTTATCGTTTAAATATTCATTTATACTATAATAGCATTTTTCTGTTAAAAACTGTTTTAGTTTTTTTTACAAACATGTTTAGTTGTTCTTCTTTTTTTATTATTTTAGTTAGTTTTCTCCGAGGAAAGGACAAAACTTCTAAAAGGCTAGGCAGATGATGATAGAAGTAAAGAATTACGAGGTCTACTTTACTAGTCGATATCTTACTTTATGACCTAACTACGCAAATTGCAAGCTGTATTATAATTTCAATATCAAACCACCGTTACCCACATAACAAACCTCTCCATATATGACGCAAGCGCGAGTCCTATAGTCCTGTTACACACACAATAGTTCCCACGGGGTTAGGCCGTCCACAAACGGCGAGGCGTTCCCAGCGAAAACAATGCAAATGTTTTTACACGTCTGTGGCGATCCTTATCTGTTATGTAGCGTTATGCAGTTTCCTTATTCTTCGTGTTGTTTTTTTTAATAGTTTTGTCTTTTTTTTTGACAACTTTTTCTTTGATTATGTAATAGATATGTTTTGTTTTATATTTGTTAGTTTTAAGCTAGGTCATATCAAAGAAGAAAATGCGTGTTGAAACGGTTCAAGTGAATTTCGTTTTTTATTTGGAGATTGGTTTTCGTATTCGGGATAGACATTTAAAATCAGCATCATATATTTTTAAATCTATCGATATTCAAATGCTAAATTAAATTTCGCTTTGGCGAAATAATAAGTAAAAGAACAACAAGTAAACAACTTTTTTATAAGTAATTGATATTAATTTGTGTAGTGTAGAATCTCACTCACATCAAGGTTACCACTACCAGTTCTGTCTAGTTTCAAAAATGTTTGGTTACGATTCATCATCTGCACACAGCCTAATATCCGAATAAATGAATTAGTTTGTTAAATATCCGTTAGTTAATTGAATATCTATTATCGTGTTAATAAAAATAAGATATCAAGTTTTTAAATGGGGTATATAATTAATACCTCACTTTAAATGAATATTTAATTAATCACGGTAGTCCGTGGAATAACTACTTATGCTTATTTTGAAAATAAAGTCAATTAAGTTTTTATGGTGAGTGATTGTCACCCCTACCAACTTATCTAGTTGTAGATAATTAATAATTATACATATATTTATTCTTTTCACTTTTGACTGAGTGAAACACGAATTGCCGAAGTTTATATTACATAACTTGGGGGTAGGCAAAACCGCATAACGCCACCTGCATCGATCCTGACATACCTACTGCTTTATCCTCGTACACGTTCATACACGCACACCGGTGTCGAGTACTAGGTACCTGATCTTTCTGAAGAACCTCACTCATAAGGTCATTGTATGTCCGTCCAAGGGTCTTCCGGCCAACGTAGACGCGGGCCTGTGGACGGTGAGTGATGGGTAAGCTCGCGGTCCGTCCGTCTTATGACGACGACAGGCCGTGTCGACGGCGCGTTCGTGTTCCACGCGCGCCACAAAGTGATGTCAGCAACATAGAAGGGGGCGGCAGGGGCCGACGCCTGTCGAGGCTGCGGGTTGTTCGCAAGGGATACCGCGGCCTCGACATGAAGGGCTAAGAAGGAACATGGGTGGTTTTTAGTCAGTAGAAGTCTGACACTCCTTTTCGCTCTGCCCAAGAGCGGGAGGGGTTATTTGATGATTTCCCACCCCCCAAAAAAAAAAAAGGCGTCCTTTTTCGGCGTCACCACATATGCCTTGTTTAGCCCTTTGCTAGACGCCTTTCACTCATCCTCTCCACATGATTAAACCAACTAACCCATATCTAACCTTTTTTTTTGGAGGGCGGGAAATCATCAAATGACTCCTCCCGCTCTGGGCAGAGCGGTAGGAGGGAGTGTCAGACTTCTACTGACTAAAAACCACCCATGTTCCTTCTTAGCCCTTTGTTTTCGTCACTACAACTTTAACATAAGTAATCATATAACTAATAAAGTTGACAAACTGCTCCTAAACTAACAAATTAATCTTCCACCAACTCATTTGTTAATTGAACGATAACCAAAGAAATAATTATTTCACGGTCATTAATCTCCGTTGCTTTCTACATCCTGTTGGACCAATAGATATGGCTTTAGTAAGTAAGTTCTAATATTAATTAGCGGTCTTTGCACCGTCACTCGTTATTCATCATAGTGTATTTATTATTACTTATAACTAGATTTTCATGTTTTCTTGTTTGCGCAGAAGCTTTCATAGACTGCCAGGGTTGCGGAATTTATTCGAAAAAGTTGAAATGATTTTCCATCGTAACAAAAAGGAACTCATAGTTCTCAGAGTTCCTTTTTGTTAGGAACTCTGTATTGTTTTTGGTCAATATTTTAGTGCAACAGTGAGTTTTATTTCATAATATCGTTGAATTGATTGATTAATCAAAATGGCAAAACATTTATTTTGGCATAATCTCTAAAGTTTACTGTTCTTTAAAAAGTATCTTTAAAAATAAGTCACAAAACAATTATAATAATATTCTTTATCTTCGGACAGCAATTAAAACAGTCTTCTTTTGCCATACTAGTGTTAGTAGTTAAAATACAATAATTGTCAAACCATGTTTCTTACTTATGATCCAACTATTTTATGTTTAAAGCAACCGGGGACTGATGGCCCAAGAAAAAAAGATTACACAATTTTCATAATCATCGTATCAGCATATAGGTTTGAATGTCTTAACATCATTACTGATGATCACAGTTACTATAGCACTTTCCTTGAAACTTTAAGGTTTGTATCACGGTAAAACCCGTCACTTGTGGTCGGTAATTCCGCAAATAATGTTGTCACAAACCAATAGGTCACCAACTAGCTATTAAATATAAAATCTTTAGACAGATTAAAAAAGTTATAACAAGGCTCGTCACATTGACTATTCGTAGGTACATTGGACTTATTAAATATAAATGGCGAACTGTACTTGTTTTATAGCCAAGCCTTGCCCTTAGGCCCTAAGGGTCCCCGTCGGGGCTGCGGGTTGTTCGAAAGATATACCGCGGCCCCGGACTCAAAGGGTTAAGAAGGAAACATGGGTGTTTTTTTAGTCAGTAGAAGTCTAACACTCCTTTCCGCTCCACCTAGAGTGGAGGAGTAACTTAATGTATTCCCACCCCCCCCCCCCAAAAAAAGGCCCTAAAGGTTAAGGACCCTTTTTATGATACCATAGCATAATGATATAGTTGTCAATTAGTCCAGAATAGCTTGTGTAAACCTAACCTGTAAACAAGTTCGGAATTCGCTCGACATTTTCAAATGATACCGAACGTTTACAACCGATTCACAATAACAGAACGGAAACAGCATCGATAAATCATAGACAGGCGTGTTTTTGCTTTAAATAATTTAATTTTACAAAACCAATAGTCCACTTGTCTAGTTTGATTTACAGCCGTACGCGATTTACAAGAAGCTATTTGTTATTGTTTTTACGACAATACCTAACGGATAGAGCAATGAGTTTTATTGACGATTGGAATAGTACATTTTGATACAAGTGCGGAAAGTTTGTTATTGCATTCGAAGTGGGTTGAACACCCGAGCCGTATAGCGAGGGTGTTGTTGCATTTCGAACCTAATCGTAGTGCAATAAGAGCTAGTTTTCGAGAAAGTGACGTCACCGACTGGTGACGTTACTTTCTGGAAAAAAAAAAATCAAACTGTGACGTCGCACAATTTTTGAAGTCCTGTATCGCCTTCATAAAAAATTACGAAAATAAATCGTAATTTTCGTAATTTTTTATTAATTTGATAAAACAAAAAACACCATATTTATTATAACAATTCCATGCATGCTTACTCATGCACTCTCTAGTACATTATTTTCTAACAGTACATGTCACTACATTATAATTCTCTCAATCAGCAATTCAGTTTCAATCGTTGCACTAAAATGCAACAAGTGTAGGGTCTCAATCAAAGTATGTGTTGCTCAAACATGTCTCGTTCATCGGAAGCTGGCAGCCATGCTTAATAAGCACTCCCAGTGAATATGTCTAGACGAAATATTCAGTATTTGATATGCATTATGTACTCGTATTGAAATTATAGACATTTATTTTTGTCTAGTTGTCGATGTCGTTGATCTGTGGGAATAGCTTTATTTGAATGGTAATCAGTTTTTGAAAGAGTAACCATAGAGTCTCTTGCTGGTTCTTCTCATAGAAAAAACTACTTACAAGAACCGTGCACCTTTTCTGACGTTTTATAAATGCCCATGTAGGCTTAAATGCAATAAATGATTTTGATTAAATTGATTTTGAGCATTGGTTTGTTTAGGCCTTCAGATCTTAAACTTTTGTTACTAGTCTGTTACAGAACAAGCTAGGCCTAAAAGTAAGGTATTTATTCAGAAGACGGGAGTTCTCTGCTGAACAAAACTTCCATGTCCGGTTTTCTACTTTTCACAAACCCGCGCATATTCCTTCCACTTTTAAAGGAACTCTGCCAGTCTGTCATCTTCTTTTTACCGGCCGTGATGATACCTCGATATCTCAAGATAATTTATTTCAACCCATCGCTCATGTTTATGGAATAAATCAACCGTTGTTTCAAATTAAACAATATGATTCCAATTAAAAACAAAATACAATCAATCCAAAACCCTTATCCAAACAATCTTCATATATTCGACATAATGAGTCCGCACCTTACAATATAACCTATTATAATTGCATTACACCTGTCAATCACTGCGGCGTAACATTTATTAGTAGCGTTTAGTTCCCATTACGTACTTTATTTATTAGTAATTATATTACGTGTATGTAATAGATTGATAAGTTTATGAAGTGTTTATTGTGTTGTTAGAAGATAATAGTGTGATTGGTACTTGTTGATGTTAGATTGTGTAACGCGGAAGGTTGTACTATTTCTTGTCTTGGTTTGTTGACCTACAGGCAGAAACTCCGGCTTATTATGACGTAGTTAAGAGTTTAGTTTAGGTATACGTGCTAAAAATATGCTTTGGTTTCGGTAAATGAAATCTTATACTCTCATACGCTTTGTGTGGTATGCAACACAGAAGTCGGAAGTGCAAAATCGGTCCCACCTGGCTTTCCTTTTACTCTATCATAACATGTGCTTATTTACTAATACGTCACAGCTACACAGCGAACACCACCTCTTAACCCTTAACGCACGCAGAGAAATCAGCCCGTGAAGATTCGCCAAAAATTGATAATGTTCGCCATTTTAGTCCGGCACACACGGTCACTGACCTACCGCTGCAGGTATTCAAGGACGAGCCTTTCTACATGTCGTTACGGTATATGAAACAGTGGAAGAGCACCTTTAGACCTGTCTTGCGGTATTTTCGATTAAAATTTCGCAGAATTTTTCGGTAAAAGTGTGTCGTGGGCGGTTGAGTGTGAAGTCGTTTATGCAGGTGGAGAATGTTTAAAACGGAGATTTTTAATCTATACTAATATTATAAAGCTGAAGAGTTTGTTTGTTTGTTTGTTTGTTTGTTTGTTTGTTTGTTTGTTTGTTTGAACAGGGTAAACTCTGGAACTACTGGTTGGAGTTGAAACATTCTTTTAATGTTGGATAGTCCATTTATCGAGGAAGGCTTTAGGCTATATAACATCACGCTACAATCAATAGGAGCGGAGCATAAATGAAAAATGTTGCAAAAACGGGAATAGTTATTCCTTTCTGAGAGCTTCCGTTGCGTGCGCTGCGAAAACGGTTTAAGTTACGTAAATATCATGTATGAAGGAATTGTTCCTCTTTAAAAGTTCTAAAAAAAAGTCCGCGACAGCATATGTTTATCTTTTAAGATTGACTCACTGTAACCATTTTTTAATATTAAAATGTTTGGTTAAAAATAATGATATGTTGCGAAGCTTATTTAACCCATATGGTATTAATCTATATCTAAATAAATGTGTTTGTTAGCACGGAAATTTAATATAGAATAAATGTGCCTTTTACTCTATAAAGTTTAAACAAATATCTTAGAAGATATCGCAATGTAAAAATATACGGGCGACAAAATAATTAAGCGCGTTGCAGTCATTCGGTCCGGTGCGGTAGGTACGTGGGGATTCTGACCTCTGGGGGCTCCGGAGAAATTCAAATTCAAAATTATTTACTGCACCATAATGTTTACAAGTACAAGATGTTACTGTATATTAAACAGTAAGAGATACCTATAGTAATTGTTACTTTAATAATACAATCAAAGCCAATCTAAATTATAGGTATATTAAAAAGAGGAAAGGTAAGATTTTTTGTTTGTTACGGGTACGATCTCAATTTAATATGTTGGATAGTCGATTTGTCGAGAAAGGTTAGAAGCTATGTGACGCAGACGAAGTTGCGTGGGTCAGCTAGTTTAAATAATATATTAAAAGTCGTTCTCCACAAAGCTAAGGTTTATTTTGACGAGTAACCCGAAACGATGTACTTAAGTATATGTAATGATTCGAGAAGCTCGTGGCTCAGTAACAACAGCCACTCGGGGTCAATCTTCAGGTTAAGTCGCACCTGCCTAGGTGCGACTGGTGCCTCGGTATGTAATGGGCGGTCACCCATCCAGGGACCACCCTGGATGGGTGACCGCCCATTACATACCGAGTTTCCTCCGTGCATCGGAAAGCACGTTAAGCCGTTGGTTCCGGTTGTCATTTGTAGATTGACATCCGTTAGGTAGTCAGTAAGTACCTCGAAAGTCTGACAACCAGTCTTACCTAGGAATATATGTATTATAGTATTACCCAGTACTAAGTAGGTTAACTGAGGGTAAATCACAGGATCTTCCGGATGAACAGGAAATACGGGCGGTGTGACAAATTGGCAAAGCTTGAAGGAAGCAAGTTTTTTCTTTTGGAATTACGACATATTTTAAACGTTGCCCCACACTAGGAATTTCTCCTGTATCGTGGGTGCGTTTACAAACATTTAAACTCACATACACAGAACACCCAGACCCGAAACAACTATTTGTAGGCCATACAAATATTTGTTTCGTACGGGGATCGAACCCGCGACACGCAGCGCAGCAGTCCAATCGCTCAGCCACTGCACCAACCGTACCGTCAAAATTATATTATGAGTATAGATAACAATGTTTCATGCATCACTGACTTTAATACAATACATTCATTGTGAATGCAAATTAAAAAAAAAAAACAAAATAAAAAAGGTGTTGTTCTTACAGCCTAGATTTAAAACTTAAACCAATAAATAACTCTATGTGCCGTGAATCCGGTTAGAGCATATACAATACATTTACATAATATATTATCTTAGAATTCTTTGTGTGTAACTATATATCTGTGACTACTGTTATGTTAGGTTAGTGTCCAACTTACGAGAGGTCACACACGTCGGAGATTTTATCTAAAACGTAAATCAAATTGTAACTTATAGGTAGCTAATATTGAAAAGAAAATAAGCCATGATTGTGTAAATGAACCATCAGATACATCAATTTGGTAGGTGCCATCAAACAGTGAAGAATGAAGTAATCTTGCCAAGCATTTCTTTATGCAAACTGTATACTGTAATAATTTGGTATTTCAGACCGATAAGAGTAAACTCCAACGTAAGGGTAAAGGCTAGGCATATAATTATGAAGTTATATTGTAAAGAATTAACGCCACGCTTAAGGGGAATTCCGTTGTCCCCTCTTCCATTATTATCTCAACCACATACATTCAAAATAAAGTTACACAGTTATGAAAGAATATTAATGAAGAAAACCATCTTACCACAGCAGCAAAACACAGACAACATCTATAGACATTAAATAACGAGAAACAAACATTCTAGATTCTAGAGCATAGATACATTACATACAACATCCATGCAAGTATGCGAGCAGGACAGGATCGAAAAGCACCTTAGCCATGACACACGCTTAAAAGAGACTTTAAACTAGTTACCCCACCCGTCGTTGCCTGTCAGTCGAACGAACTGAAGTTGATGAATGACATGAGCTATTCATGAACAAGCCGTACTGAATGAAATGATCAATCTAATTGGGTTTATTATCTGTTTTAGACCTGTAGGTTACTGCTACAGAAGTCGTGATTGGAAAATTACCGACTGAGTTCAGTTTATGGTGTCTTTATAGTGCCGTAATATGTGTAGACGGTTTAATTCGTTGATTTGTTAGGTTTCACATCACAATTTCCTTTTCATCAACGTAAAGGCCGTTTCGAAATTAAAGTTTTTATGCGAATTTCACAGATGAAGGTTAATTAAAAATAATTGGTGGTATCAGTGAACTAAAATGAAATCGGTGAGGCAGATGGAATAATATTGTCACCGAAAAACACCGAATCGTTCAAAAACGGGAAAAAGAAAATATGTGGATCGTCGATCGGCGAGATTAGATAATGGAGGAATAACCGGGATGAGGCTGTCACAGGACAGTGGAGATTGGCACGAGCAAAGAGTAGCCTATACCGAGCAGAAGGTTAATTTGGGCTGTGGATGATGACGGTGATGACCAGTTTCAATGGCGATATTACGCGCTTTGTGATTTTTACAACTATATCCTCTTCTTTTCAGCCTTTCCTGGATATAGAGAATGTAGTTTTGTTTTGTCAATCATGACTACCTAATATAATTCTATATTTCTCTTACTGGAAGTTAATCGTTTCCATTCTTTTATTTTTGTGCTGCTTTGGTTTTCCCAACATTATCTAAACTAACAAAACGACCTACATTCGTTTTACTGTGTGACTTTACAGCGGACTTTAAATTAAATTCTCCACAAACACCATCCGTATTACGTATGCGTACCATGTAGATTAAGTTAAGCACAAAACGTAATTCAAACCTAACATTTTCTACGTAACACTTCCCTGAGAAAACCTATCCCAATTAACAGTGAAAATGTTAATCTAAAAACATATTACGTTGGACACGCTGACACAATTTTTACGTAACGAAATTGAGACCTTAAAATTACTTCCATAATGTTAAACTTTAAACCATAATGCGCCCTATTGTAGAAAGCCTGAGTCACGACGCACCACGGGAAAATCGCACGAAATAATGCACACTGTGCAGAAATTGCACGGTTCGCATAATTGCACACAATCGGGTACTACTGTGACATCATTAACTGTTGGACGCTGTGGTATAATTTTAGTGGTCGAATTTGTAATGCGTGTAGTTAGGGGAATATGCGTTTGAAGTTCAAAAGTTGAGGTATTGACTTGTTTATATTAGCCTTTTTGGTTCACGTCCTCAAACGATGTGTTGTATGAAGTTACTGATCAATGATAGAACGTTTTCTTTCTTGTATAATCACTTTTAATCCAATTTTCTGAAATCCTGACTTGCCCTTGAAACAATATAAAGTGGGACAAATTATTTTATTAACACGCTGATTTACTCAAAGTTTAACAAAAACGGGGCCAATGACTATGGAGGTCAATTAAATTTTTCTGCCGGTTATTTTAAAACCGATGAATGAATGAATGAACGAAAATAAATTCCTCTGAACAACGGCTCTTTTATATCCAAAATGAAATACGATACATTAACTGAGAAAGAGGAACTTACATTCCTTTAAATAATTCATTCGATACGATACATCAAAAGATGTTTTATTTTATTTCGAATTGTTCAGTAATGAAGCTACTTTATAAACTGTAGTAATAAATATAAAACTTCAATACTCGGTCGGAATATTCGGTAGATCTTATCTTGGTTGCGTGTCGGAGAAAAATTGTGGATAATATAGTATTTTTTTATTGCAATGTTTATTTTTATAAAATAAAATAAACAGAGGTTTACTTGACGAGACGCAACATACAATGTGCGGAAATATAATCACGTATTCGAGTGTAGTATCATACAATAAATAAAAGAAGATACAGATTTTACAAAGCCCGGAAACGAACTTGCTGCTGAACCTGTATCCGCAGTTGTCAATCCTCACACAACTCTGTTTTTAGTGTTTAAATCGTTTTTAATCTCGTCAGATTTTCACTAAATATACAAATGGCAAAATATGCGACTTGAATGGTCATTCATTCATATCTTTTGATCATTCATATCTTTTGATCATTCATATCTTTTGATCTTGGTCAAATGAAATCAAATTATTTATTTCGTAGCAAACATGGGTAACAGGTACAAATATGCTCTGCACTGACTTACAAACTAGAGTATGTGATATAATTTCAGCTTCATCCCTCCATTCATTCCTGAAAAAAAAGCTCTTGACAGATGGACAGACGGACAACAAAGTGATCCTTTATGGGTTCCGTTTTTGCCGACTGACGTACAAAACTCAAAAATAAGCTACTGTCATTGATATAAAAACTAAACATACGGTCGTCCGAACATTTGCTCGACGCGTTCGCCATACAGAGAATCGGTGTAGTCTGCTCGTAAACGTAACCTTGTAGGTATAAGCGGCGTGGTATTTTCGAGGTATAAAGAACATAAATAAAGCTTTTAATAAAATTTACGACCGCACCCGAAGAGAGCCGATCGTGGACTAGTTCACTTCGGCTTAGGAAAAACCGTTTTAGGACCAAGTTCGAGGCGTCATTTTAAGGGGAACACAGCAGTGGATGACTTTGACGATTTGACCTCTGTAC
This sequence comes from Diarsia brunnea, assembly GCA_949774965.1. Classification (NCBI taxonomy): domain Eukaryota; kingdom Metazoa; phylum Arthropoda; class Insecta; order Lepidoptera; family Noctuidae; genus Diarsia; species Diarsia brunnea. Next base: position 17,814,430 of record OX459001.1, read on the forward strand.
TGGCTTTTGTTTATTTTTCGGCCCCTACCGGCAAACGACTGTACTACAGAAAAACGTACCAAAGAACAGAAACGTGTCGCAGAGTGGTCATCGTATTTGCCTAACATATTTTGTTTCTCTTGGAGTACAATGTATGAATAAAATATTTAATTATAAATTATACACTTTGACTAATAAAGTAATAACCTAGCTTTCATTAATTATTTCACTGAGCACAGGTACTCCTACGATACATTCTTAAGGTCTGATAAAGACCAGGTAACTGCTTATCGCTTCTCAGTCACGGAAATAGTCAGAATGCTCCAGCTTTCAGCTAATTGAGCACGAATGCTACTACATGATACATTTTGAAGGTCTGACGATGACCACCTAAGTGCTTATCGGTTCTCAGTGACTGATGTAGTTAGAATGACCTAGCTTTCAAATTTTATCTGTCTGAGCACGGATGCTACTACTTAATACATTTTGAAGGTCTGATGATGACCAGCTAAGTGCTTATCGGTTCTCAGTGACGGAAGTAGTTAGAATGACCTAGCTTTCATTTTATCTATCTGAGCGCGTATTCTACTACATGATACATTATGAAGGTCTGATGATGACCAGCTAAGTGATTATCGGTTCTCAGTGACAGATATACTTAGAATGCTCCAGCTGTCAGCTTTTATCTTATTGAGCACGGATGCTACTACATGATACATTTTGAAGGTCTGATGATGACCAGCTAAGTGCTTATCGGTTCTCAGTGACGGATGTAGTTAGAATAACCTAGCTTTCAAATTTTATCTGTCTGAGCACGGATGCTACTACATGATACATTTTGAAGGTCTGATGATGACCAGCTAAGTGCTTATCGGTTCTCAGTGACGGATGTAGTTAGAATAACCTAGCTTTCAAATTTTATCTGTCTGAGCACGGATGCTACTACATGATACATTTTGAAGGTCTGATGATGACCAGCTAAGTGCTTATCGGTTCTCAGTGACGGATGTAGTTAGAATAACTTAGCTTTCAAATTTTATCTGTCTGAGCACGGATGCTACTACATGATACATTTTGAAGGTCTGATGATGACCAGCTAAGTGCTTATCGGTTCACAGTGACGGATATAGCTAGAATGATCACCATCAGGTAAATGGCACGATCAGTCTCCAAGGCCTCTTTGAGCTCTTTCAAATGAGTCCACACACGACGGTTCTACGTGGTGCCATCAATGAGATCCTATACTTACCTTCGGAGTCTACCATCAGGTAGCTAGTATCATCAGTCTCCAAGGCCTCCTCGAGCTCTTTCAAATGAGTCCAAACACGATGGTTCTACTCAGTGCCGTCAATGAGATCCTATACCTACCTTCGGAGTCCACCATTAGGTACGAGACATCATCAGTAATCCAGATCTCCATCTTCTATCAAACGAAATTCTCAAGACAAAATAATTAAAACGATAAAACAATTAACACCATTAAAACAATAACATACATTACATAACATCGCGCCTGTAATCCCCAAAGGGTTAGGCAGAGGTGTACCTAATAGTAGGCGTGATGTTATGTATGTTATTGTTTTAATGATTTTAATTGTTTTATCGCTTTTAGCGATAAAACAATTGTAGCAAAAAACAATTGTAGTCGTTCTTGTAGCACGGATGCTACTACATTTTGAGGGTCTGATGATAACCAGCTAAGTGCTTATCGGTTCTCAGTGACGAACGTAGTTAGCATGACCTAGCTTTAAAATTTTATCGATCTGAGCACGGATGCTACTACATAATACATTCTGAAGGTCTGATGATGACCAGCTAAGTGGTAATTGGTTCTCAGTGACGGATATAGCTAGAATGACCTAGCTTTCAAATTTTATCGATCTGAGCACGGATGCTACTACATGATACATTTTGAAGGTCTGATGATGATCAGCTAAGTGCTTATCGGTTCTCAGTGACGGATACAGTTATGATGCTACAGCTTTCTGCTTTTATCTTATTGAGCACGTATGCTACTACATGATACATTTTGAAGGTCTGATGATGACCAGCTAAGTGCTAATTGGTTCTCAGTGATGGATATAACTAGAATGACCTAGCTTTCAAATTTTATCGATCTGAGCACGGATGCTACTACATGATACATTTTGAAGGTCTGATGATGACCAGCTAAGTGCTTATCGGTTCACAGTGACGGATATAGCTAGAATGACCACCATCAGGTAAATGGCACCATCAGTCTCCAAGGCCTCCTCGAGCTCTTTCAAATGATTCCAAACACGATGGTTCTACGCAGCGCTGTCAATGAGATCCTGTACCCACCTTCGAAGTCCACCGTCAAGTAAATGGCATCATCAGTCTCTAAGGCCTCCTCGAGCTCTTTCAAATGAGTCCAAACACGACGATTCTACGCAGTGCCGTCAATGAGATCCTTTACTTACCTTTGGAGTCCACCATCAGGTAAATGACATTATCAGTCTCCAAGGCGTCCTCGAGGTCTCAACACCATTAAAATAATAAGATACATAACATAACATCACGCCTACTATTAGGTACACCTCTGCCTAACCCTTCGGGGATTACAGGCGTGATGTTATGTAATGTATGTTATTATTTTAATGGTGTTAATTGTTTTATCGTTTTAATTATTTTGTCTTGAGAATTTCGTTTGATGGAAGATGAAGATCTGGATGACTGATGATGTCTCGTACCTGATGGTAAACTCCGAAGGTGGGTATAGGATCTCATTGACGGCACTGAGTGGAACCGTCGTGTTTGGACTCATTTGAAAGAGCTCGAGGGGCCTTGGAGACTGATGATACCAGCTACCTGATGGTAGACTCCGAAGGTGGGTATAGGATCTCATTGACGGCACTGAGTAGAACCGTCGTTTGTGGACTCATTTGAAAGAGCTCGAAGAGGCCTTGGAGACTGATGGTGCCATTTACCTGATGGTGGTCATTCTAGCTATATCCGTCACTGTGAACCGATAAGCACTTAGCTGGTCATCATCAGACCTTCAAAATGTATCATGTAGTAGCATCTACCAGAAACATTTGCACGACTGATGAGTCGAATATAGTGAGATTAAAATTATTTTACCGTCTTATTATGTATGTACCTTTATTCTGGCAAATAAATTCATTTCATTTCATTTCATCCGTGCTCAGATCGATAAAATTTGAAAGCTAGGTCATTCTAGTTATATCCATCACTGAGAACCAATTAGCACTTAACTGGTCATCATCAGACCTTCAAAATGTATCATGTAGTAGCATCCGTGCTCAATAAGATAAAAGCAGAAAGCTGTAGCATCATAACTGTATCCGTCACTGAGAACCGATAAGCACTTAGCTGATCACCATCAGACCTTCAAAATGTATCATGTAGTAGCATCCGTGCTCAATAAGATAAAATCTGAAAGCTAGGTCATTCTAACTACATCCGTCACTGAGAACCGATAAGCACTTAGCTGATCATCATCAGACCTTCAAAATGTATCATGTAGTAGCATCCGTGCTCAATGAGATAAAAGCTGAAAGTTCGAGCATTCTGACTATTTCCGTGACTGAGAACCGATAAGCAGTTACCTGGTCTTCATCAGACCTTCAAAATGTATCATGTAGTATGAGAGACCATCATTAGGTACGAGACATCATCAGTCATCTACATCTCCATTATCCATCAAACGAAAATCTCAAGACAAAATAGTTAGATAACATAACATCACGCCTGTAATCCCCGAAGGGTTAGGCAGAGGTGTACCTAATAGTACACCCACATTTCGCCAGTTATGTTTAAGTCCCATATAATAGGGGCGAGCCTATTGCCATCAACCGGGCACAAATCCAGACTCCGTGGCTGTTACTTATAATTTCCTGATGGAAAAACCCAATAACACTTTGCCCGACCCGGGAATCGAACCCAGGACCTCATGCTCAGCATCGTGCTTACGACCACTAGACCAACGAGGCAGTCCAAAATTAAAATAATATCATAGATATATCTATATACCAAAATATCTACTAAGAAACGTAGGTAATTTACCAATAGTTTTGGAGAACTCGGCCACGCGTCACTTTACGTTTATTAGGCATAGTCAGCTTACTCTATGATACGTGCAAACAACAAAACGAAATTACAAACTACTTTAAATATATTTACAAACTTATTTTCTGTTCTTATTTTACGAAATATTGATAACTATACAATTTACAATATGTTTTAATTCAGAAATCATTAAAAACGTGAACTTTTGAATTTTATTTGTGAAGTAATGACATGCGTGCAGTCCACCCGTGACAACAGTCATCGAGACACTGGCGCAGCGCGTTCCAAGTATGCGCGACGGGTCTCGCGCCGCATTTGCCTCAAAATGTCGGGAATTAATTTATTATTTTAAAATTTTATTACAAATCAGAGAAAATAAACAATACGGATTGATAAATACATCACTACGTATTTTTGGGTATAAAATTCATACCGAACTATTCAGCCGTTACAGAGACAAAATTCGATTTAGGTTAAGACATACTACGATTTTTTATTAAATAATGTGAAGGTTTATTAAAATTTTAAACAATACGAATTATTTGTGATGACTTTAAGTATAACATATATTTTTTATATGGAAATCGTATGGAAGGATTCCTCAACAAATTTCTTTAAACATACGTCGTTTTTGGGATTCTAGCAACGCAACACCCTTAACATGCGGTCCGCCCAGTCCTTACGCAGTAATATATAAGTCAATGGCTACTGTATTATCTGTAGTTTACATAACATTAAGTAGTAATGTTGTTGTCATTGTAATGTAGGTAAATCGGAGGAACTCACTAACAGCGACCTCAGTACAAGAGAATTATTTCAGTCGTAAGGAAGTTTTGTTATGGCCGGAAAAGTGGAATAAAATCTATAATTTTGAGATGTTTCCGGATATATTTTTGACAGCAAAAAGTTTACAGTATTTCCGTGTTATGCCTATGTATATAATGGTTACTTAGATTTAAATGTTACCATACGAAAAATAGATGAAAAAACTGCGGTACTCAGAGATGTTTAATGATTACCTAAGCCGTCACTTGGTAAAGGTTTGACATACTTTTGTATGTCAAAACTATCAAAACCTAAGTGATGGCCTTAGCAATCATTAAAGCTCTCTGAGTGCGGCAGTTTGATATGTATATTCTCTACGCTTTGGCTAAGTTATTCTAACAAGCAAATAACTAAAAGCTAGGTGAAGGACTGCAGGGTGCAGGTATATAAATAAATGAGTATTAAAGTATTCATAACATTATTATCGCCTGCTCATAAATCTGCACATTATTGTAATTTATCAATCATTTTAAATTACTGCTTGTAATGCACGAGGCATTACATTCCAGACTTGTTTTTTAAATATTTTATGGTTGAAAGCTTTAATATTATTAATAATGCAGTGACAAAATAGATCAAAACAGGTACTTAAAATTTGACCGTAGCATGCTTATGTGTAACATCACGCATGTAATCTTCGAAGGGATAAGCAGAGACATTCCTAATAGTACATCCACTTTTCGCCACCTCTGTTCAAGTCCCACGTAAAAGGGGGCGAGCCTATTGCCATCAACCGGGCATATGTCTAGTCTCCGTGGCTGCTACTGATAATTTCCAGAAAATTCCAATAACACTTTGCCCTACCTGGAAATTGAACCCAGAAAGAAGAAGGTTGCGGCCACTAGACCAACGAGGCATGACAGAATATTTTATAATTTACCAAATTAAACAGTATTGTAGAAACCATCATCCGCTAAGCCTAACAGACCCTACAGTAGAAAGACCTACATTCCTAGAGCTTTTATAAAAACCTTTGAATAGTGAATAGGGGTCAGTTCAGGCCTTGACACTGTTCCCGAGGTTAGAGGGTCGTAATGACCCATTACCTTACGACGTCATTTTCTGTCATAAAAGACGTATCTAGGATGCTTTGTTTTATCTTCTCGGCTAATTAGTCATTAGTTTTGTGTTTCTACGCAGTAATGGACAGGTTTATGGATCATTATTTTGAGTTGAGGCTGAGTTTCTAAAAGGTGTATTAGTTAGAATTGTTTTGGAACATAATGGTAGAGGTACGGTAAGGAAATGAGCTAGTGTACTTACCTATTAAGGTTACTCAAGTCTAATTGAATACTCATTACTAATTCACAGGACAACACAACGTATTTTTTCACATTAAATGCGTATTCGTACCCGTGAAAATATAGATGTGTTTTTGAAAAAACAAAAAACATTTGTGCCATTCCATTTGTATAGGTATCCGTTTCAACGTATTTGTATACAGAGTAACAAACATCCACCCATCAAATCTATTACATTTATAATATAAGTAAGATGACTGACAGGTAATGTGCTAAGGCAAGCATTTTATTTTACTATTATTGTGGATTTCCATGTCCATGTCCTGACGAAAAGAATCGCAAAATTGAAAGAAGTTAAAGGAATGTTGTAATTTAAATGATTAAAGTTAAGGCAACCAATGCATTCTAGACAAACAGGAAAACATGTTTAGAATCTACAACTTCATAGATCTTTATACAACTATATCTTCCTTCACTTACATCAGGCTCTCACGAATCACGTACATTTTCGCAAAACAAGAAAACCATGTAACCTATTACAGAAAACAAGAGGACCAATCTTGCATAATAATATGAATTAGACATCTATATACTGCGTAAATCACCGTAATTTTACGCGTACAAACTTAATTATAGGAAAGATGAGAATACAGAGTAAAATGTCGTATCTGCCATTGTCGTATCTCCATGCAAAGACTAAATTAAAATGATGTATTTGTTTCAAAGACGCCATCCGAATAATCATTTAGACGTAAGCACCATTGCGTAAAGTCGTATGTAATTGTTGCGTCATTTTAAACTGACTGATATCATTTTAAATGTAGGTGACACCTGTCATGCTAACATAATCTTGTGAGTGCATTTGCATTCATTTGCTTGTGAGTATCATTGCAAGCGGTTTAAGTTGCAAACTGTGTCTGTGAGCTTAAACGTTGTGGCAATAGCAAATTATAACTTACATCAAAATTATAGTCATAGACAAACCACTTAGTTATACATACACAATTAATTCTGGTCTGGTCTGGTGGTCAATTAATGTGTCGTTGGTTGCAAACGCGACTGCTGCATAAGGTTCGGTTTCTGGGTCGAGTAAAGTATTATATGGTTTTTCCATGAGGAATTTCACAGTGGACAGTCACAGAATCTAGATTTGAGTCCGGTTGATTGCAATACGCTCACCCCTTGTTATACGGGTGACCCCGTTACCCCTTTAGGACCGCTTCGGGACACTAACTACCTTCAACGACTGTCTACTAAGAGCTACAAATTACACCCGGGAACAACGACTTAGCGCTGTTTCCGAGGCACGGAGGACACTACGCAAGTTATGGTTGGTCACTTATCCACTAACCTAACTAGCCCACCCATTTTTTTTTTTTTTTTTTTTTTTTTTTTTGTTCCGGGGTGGAAAATCCTCATGGATGTCCCCCGCCCTGGGGGGGGCGGAGGGGTCTGTCAGACTCTTACTGACTAAAAACCACCCCGGTGTTCCATCTCTCACCTACGCCGGGGGAAGCGGGAACTTAAGATACTACCGCGACCCCCGGCTAGTGCCGGCCCGCCTCTGCGGGCCTCAATCTCGGGTCGGCGGGAGGAGTGAGGTGTTAGACTCCCCCCGCGCGACGTCTAAGAGGGGCGCGCGTGGAACACTTCGCGCCGCCACCTCGGGTCCAGATGTGTGGGGGGCGACGGACGTCAACTAGCCCACCCATGGATCAACATAGTGAAGTGCGCGCCTTCACCTTTTTTTGGGGTGGGAAATCATCAAATAACCCATTCCGAAGACTTCTACTGGCTAAAAACCACTCATGTTCCTTCTGAACCCTTTATGTCGAGGCCGCGGTATCTCTTACGAACAACCCGCAGCCCCGACGGGGTGCGGCTTCACCTAAAGATTGACCCGAGTGGTGGTTAATAAAATAGCCACAAGCTCCTCTAATACAGACATAAATCAACACAATTTTCAAATATTTACTCTAATTAAATTTCCCTTGAGATCCCTGAAGATAAGCAATTCAAGTCCAGCTTTCTTTAATTTCCTTTTAAAAACTATGTCCAATCCTCATTTAAATGTGTGAATGTCGATAGTTAGATGGTTGATAACTAAGCTCGCAATGATTGACTGCGGGTTAGCACGCGATTCCTGAGACCACGCCGTGATTACATGCTTATAAAACACTTTGCTTAACCTGTGCCGGTGTAATTAAGGGAGAACTTAGTGGTTTATGTGAATGGTATTATGAATGGTATCATTAACTACGTACTGTATTTATATTATTAGGTCTTATATAGATCTTTGGCAGTCATTACAGGTAGTCAGAGACCTGAAAGTCTGACATCCAGTCTTACCAAAGGGTATCGTATTACCTAGTATTAACTGGGTTGTGGTGGTCAGATGGGCAGTCGCTCCATGTAAAATACTGGTATTCAGCTGCATCCGGTTAGACTGGAAGCCGACCCCAATATGGTTGGGAAAAGGCTAGGCACATGACGATGATATAAAATTAATTATTTTGCACGGTGAAATATAAGGGAATGCTTCGTTGGTCTAGTGGTCGCAAGCGCGACTGCTGAGCATGATGTCCTGGGCTCGATTTCCAGGTTGGACAATGTATATTTCCTATCAGGAGCTTCGCAGTAAAAGCTACGAAATATGGAGTGTGCTCTGTTGGTGACAATAAGCCTACTTCAAAGGACTTAATTCAAGATGATATAAAAAAAAACGGATATGAGTATGATGTGATAGAATCGTATAAAAGCAAAACCAGCAATATCCACATAATTTTGAAATTGACATTTCGATGGCGCGATAAATGTAGCAATATCTTCAACACGTTTCGTAATTCATAATACTCCTAAGACAGCAATATCCCGTAGTAAAACAGCTACAAAAAATACGGTTTGTTGCAAACACAGCAAGATCCATGTTTGACAAGTGCATAGGCAGCAATATCCTAATCAGCCAATCAGAGCGCATCAAGCGGCACGGTTTTATATGGCGTCGATTGTTGTGAACGCGAAACCTCGCTCCGTAAATTCTCGAAATTTTTAAATAGTTTTTAAGTTTTGTCGGAAAAAAGTGGTATATCGTAATTATGGATTGTTCCCCTGTACCTGTTGATAATAGTTCGGCTAGAAAACGTATAGCTCAACCCGAAAAGTGGAGGAGAAATTTGGCCAAAGTAACAAGGTTTGTATGTACCTACTGTTAGTTAATGTGATCAAATAAATTATCTTGGTCCTTGTGGTTTGATCTTGTTAGCATTTTTTTTATATCTATTTAATATTCAATAACTACAGTGTTACTTAAATATTAGTTTATTATTTTTTATATCTATCTAATATTTAGTTTTTTTTGCAAACACAGCAAAATCCTTTGAAGTGAAATTCAAATACAGCAAGATCCAAATGTCAAGTACAAAAACAGCAAAATCCATTTAAGTTTTGTATTTTTATTAAATATTATCCAGATAAAGATTGATTAAATACCTTCAATATATACCCAGTAATGTATTTAATTATATTAAACAGAGTTTCGATCCAATTCAGCTTTATTTTGCACTATACAACAATTTTTTGTTTTGCCATGATTTGTTGCAAATGGATATTGCAGCTTTTGCTTTTATACGATTCTGATGTTGAGTTGTATGAGAGTTGTTTTAAATAGTGATGTTCCATGTTTCAAGGTTCTATTCCCAAAATATTTTGTGAAAGGTACTAATATAATCTAGAAAGCCTTTATTGATTGTTGTGAAAAAAATCGCTCAGCAAGTTAATATAATAAGTAGATAATATAAACGTTTTATTAACGCAATAGACCCACTTTCGAAGTGCCAATCAGGCTCTAAAACAATCATAATAATGAACATTTTCTCCAGCTATAACATTAAATAGAACCTTTATATGTAGAGCGACTGGCACTTTGATAAGAATTTGATAGTTATTTACTTACTTATCAGATGTTTAATAAGTAAGTGACGGTAAGAGGTGTCTAGGAATATCTTTTAGATAAAAGGATGGCGTTTAGCTCTGGTTAATGTTTAGTTATGTTTTCCTGTATAGATCTGTTACCTAAACAACTACTTATGATATGAAATAGATGGGAAACAAGACCAGCTGCATTGAGTTTTTTCTATCCACGGATCTCCTTTCCTATTTTTCCTTCTTTATGCATTATTTTTCATATTAAATTTTGAATTTATCAGTAACAGCTACGGAGTCTGGATTTGTGCCTGGTTGATGGCAATAGGCTGGCCCCTTATTACATGGGACTTAAACATAACTGGCGAAATGTGGGTGTACTGTTAGGTACACCTCTGCCTAACCCTTCGGGGATTACAGGCGTGATGTTGTGTATGTTGTTTTCATACTAACGTTTATTAACCTATTTACTATGGAAAACTACCTCATTTGTCGAGTGGTCGTAAGGGTAACTGCTTACCCGTTGGGGCTGCGGGTTGTTCGAAAGAGATACCGCGGCCTAGGCGCAAGGGCTAAGAAGGAACATGGGTGGTTTTTAGTCAGTAGAAGTCTGACACTCCCTTCCGCTCTGCCCAAGAGCGGGAGGGGTTATTTGATGATTTTCCACCCGCCTAAACAAAGGGTAACTGCTTAGCATGAGGTCCTGGGTTCGAAACCAATTATTGTAATTGAGTGTAATTGAGTTTTTCCACTAGTCATTGCTCAGTAGCAGCCAAGGATTCTGGATTTGTATCCCGTTGATGACAATGTGGTCACCTCCTATTACATGGAATGTAAATGAAAAACGGCGAAATGTAAGGTGTAGGTACTATAAGTACAACTCCATCTTACCCTTTTTTTTTTTTGGCTTGTGGTAAGTCATCAAATAATCCCGCTCTTGGGTAGAGCGAAAAGGAGTGTCAGATTTCTACTGACTAAAAACCACTCATGTTCTTTCTTAGCCCTTCATGTCGAGGCCGCGGTATCTCTTGCGAACAACCCGCAGCCCGGGTTACAGGCTTGATGCAAAATTACTATGGAAAAAATAAAGTCACTTTAGGAAAATTAAATCTCACAGACAAGTTATATTTTTGCGTTAACTCAATTAACTCAGTAGTAAAGCTCAACAATTTAATTATAACATAAATAATACAGCGAATAATGCGGCTTTGGATCCTGCCGGCTACCCCCCAGACTGGTGGGCGGGGTATCACGATATATTGCACCATTAATAGTCTGATAGCTCCATAGTACAGCAGACGTTTTTGTTACAGTATTTCAACTACGAACAAATTGTCAAAATTGGCTGACAAACTCAAAGCATTTAATTCAATTAAATCATTACAGGCACTTTTGTATGTCAGAAAAACAAAGAAAGTGAAGGTACAGCCACAAGGCATTAGGCAATATCTTATGAAAGTATATAGCCATTCTCCATGGAGAAAAATGGACAAGAAACTCCATGGGCTCTCATGCAAAACGTTAACATGTAATTCTAACTAAAATAAGCAAAGAAGACATGCTTCTGGTAACATTTTACTCGTAAATAAGTCAGTGCCGCATGGAGACAAGTTGACGTTATGTGTTTAGTGCAACATAACAAAAACGTTCAGTTGGCTTTTTATGGGACAAGCCCACCTCATTATTCCTAAACCATTGTAAATCCTGAAATCTAACCAGAATTAACAGTGGCGACCACCCGAAAAGTGCCGAGACAACAAAACTCGACGAAGTCCCCGAGAAACAATTTGACTGTCTTGGATCCCAAAAATCAGAAAAAAATAGCAGAGGAGTATGAAAAACATAATTTACACATTCCTCCATATTAGTCGGAGACGCTTTGGTTTACTGACTTTACTTTTGTACTGTGTCCATAGTCATACAGTTTTATATCTGTAAACGCGATGTTTGGTACAGAAACCATTTTGTTTTACTGGTAATGGGCACTGGTGGGAATTTACACACAATGTTGTATTAAGGATACAGTGTTTTGATTTGCGTGTAGAGATTGTTCTCATTGTTAAGAATATGATTTGGAAGTTGATAAATTTTCTTAGATACATTTCATTTAATTTTTACAATAGGTACTTACTTATTTTTTTTTGTGAGATATATTATTACACGAACACCCATATTTGACCAGTTATATTTAAGTCCCATGTAATAGGGGCGAGCCTATTGCTATCAACCGGGCACAAATCCAAACCTCGTGGCTGCTACTGAGAAATTCCTGGTGGAAAAACCTAATAACAATCGGCCTGACCCGGGAATCGAACCCAGGACCTAATGTCTAGCATTCGTGCTTGCGACCACTAAACCAACGGGGCAGTGTATATTACTATAATGATCACATTCGTATAATTTTCCGAAGGTTAAGGCAGAGGTGTACTCTGGGCTGCGGGTTGTTCAAAACAGATACCGCGGGCCCGGACACTAAAGGGCTATCAAGTAGCATAGGAGGTTTTTAGTCAGTCTGTGAAGTCTGACACTCCCTTCCGCTCTGGCCAGAGCGGGAGGGGTCGTTTGATTATTTCCCACCCTTCAAAAAAAAGAGGTGTACTCTGCCTAACCCTCGGGAATTACAGATATTATGTTATTTTATTAGTTTTATAATACCCCAAGTCATTAAAGAACAATATGGTAAAACACCGTAACTACACACGGTGCTAGATACAACGATCCATCATCAGAACTTGCCCGGAACTGTGATATACCTTACACGTATGACAGAACGGAACTTTCATCGTTGACCTTTACTCTGCTGGCCTCTGGGCGAAGTCGTAATGATATGGCGCACGCAACACTAACTTAGATAGTCACCAGTGTAACTTGGGACGTGGTGGAAATAGGAACTATAGTTAAAACTAACAAAGTGATACTGTAGTCTTGAAAATATCCTAAGAATAGCACATTACAATATCTTAAGAAATGCTATTGATGCAGCGGTCAACGTAGTCATATACTGGGTTAGTAATTTGATAACCAGAAAGCGAAATTATATTATTTGTTATGAGCCTGATGTATCCCATTGCAAAGCAAAGGCCTCATTTCCCTCTTTCCAATGACCTACTTCTGGTTTTGGATGTTTAGGCCCAAAAATAAATTAATAACACTGATTTTGCTTCAGCAAGAGTCGAAATATTTTATAGGAAATGCGACATATCTGCTTCAAAATCATTTAAGTTATCTTTTTTATTTGCTTACAAAAAAACTAAAATAATACTTTCCTCTAACTGTGACTTAATGAACTTTCGTTGTTTTCAAAGACTATAATATTAAATGAAAATGTATCATAAGTAGCTCTATTTCCATTGCAGCCAGTTTGTTGACTGGCTGGTATTTTTAACGGCCGTCAGAATAAAAAAACGAATTTGACACTTCGCTGTCATTTTCTTAACCAGCTGCGCCACCGTGGTCTCCCAAACTAAACTGGTCACTTCGCAGTAGAGTTTAAAGAAATTACACATGGGATTATGACATTAACATGGGAAGCTTTTATTATTTAATCATTCTGATGATGACTGATACGTACACCTCTAGTGGTAGGTAGGTAGTACAGAACATCACGCTAATCCTCGAAGGGTTAGGCAAATATGTACCTAATATTACACCCATTTCCTTGGATTTTAATATAAGAGTCGGATACGCAATTAGGAAGCTGAGGAGATTGTGGCTCAATAATAACAGTCGCTTTGGCCGAACTTAAGGTTAAACCGTGCTGGCCTAGGTAGGTCCGTGGATGGGTGACCACCCATTACATACCGAAATTCTCCGTGCCTCGGAAAGCACGTTAACCCGTTGGTCCCGCCTGTCATTTGTAGATGTTTGACCCGTGGCCCAAAAGTCTGACAAACAGTCTTGCCAAGGGGCATTGTATTACCCAGTACTAATTCAGTTTGAAGGTCAGGTAAAATACTGGTAATCAGCAGCATCCGGCAGCCTGGAAGCCACCCCCAACATAGTAAAGAAAACGCTAGGCAGATGATTCGCAATTGAGAAGCTGTATTTATTGCATAATTTTCAATTTGAGTAAACTGTACGTAAAGTAGAGGTGACCGCAATGAAACTAAACCGGAGCGCTTCGTGTCAAGCGGAGCGACATTCACGCGTTAAGTAATTAACGACGTCGCTCAAGTGTCTGTCAAATTAACGCTCTTTGTTGTGCGCCGCGAGCGATGAGCGGAGAGCGATAAAGCGATAAATGATCATTTATTGGTTTAGAAGTAAATCAATAAGGTTGTATTTTATCGTACTTTGATTATGGGCACAAATGGACTGCGGTGTGGTTAGGATTATCATTTCGTAGTGAATGGTCGAATGTATACTGTGGCTACGAAAAGGTTGTAAAGATCGGTTTACAAGTTTTTTTTTATTATTGCAAAATGGTTCTTGACCTCGATAACGCCTGATGGAAAGCGATGGACGAAGTATATGATGGAACGAGCGTGCCCCGAAGATGCCTGTTCACGCTTGAAAGCAGATGGATTAAATATGGGAGGGAGTTTTGGTCTTATGTGATAAGTAATTATAATATAGCTAGATTTAACGTTATACTTATTATTTATTGTTCTTGCAATCTAAATAATGTCTAAAAGTGCAGGTGCCACATTTTCGATCGCTCATTTGTCAGTCCGATTCCAGCCGTTCACTGGAATTTTGCCAAATATGTCACACTAAAAATAAATCATGAATATTTTCCAGTATTTACGTTTATCGCCAGTATTATAAATCAGGCTCATTATACTCGGTAACGGTTCAAACTGACCTGTGGTTAGAGCTGCAGTTGATAAATTGCGATGCTAGTTAATCTTAATTCAACAACGTAATATAGAGTTATAGTGTTTCTCACGTGAACTGGTAACATGACATATTATTTCATATACCTACTTACATTATTTATTAGTTAGTAACTAACAACACAGCTACTCTATAGCTTTTAGATTTATCATTTATTAAAGTAGATAACCGTAAACCATTAAAAAGTAACACGTTTCGATGAAGTTGATGTTTATTGATGTAACATCATTGATATGCAAAACCTTGCTCACATTAATTTCACATATAGGTAAGTAAACCTGTAAACAGTTAAACAATAGAATAGAATTTGATTTAATAAGCTATTGGCATTAAATCAAATTCTACGGCGTTTTCATTTATTTTTTGGCAAATTTTCCACACTAAATCTCTTCTACCTTTTCCCACACTCAAATCGGAAGAACCCCTCCTCCTTGCATAATGGCCGGCTGACTTGTCAAATTTTATAATAATTGCTCTCAAGCCTTAGGGGTAATGCCCTGCGTCGTTACCGAGGGCCAACTACGGGGGCTGGTACCGACAGATTTATTGGAAATCACTCTATTGGAAAAACGCGACAAAATAACAGTATTTAACCCCATTACTCAAGATTAGTTGAGTGAAAAAACTATAAAGAAAAGTTTCGCTTAATTGATCCAGAAAATGTGGGTTAAATTATTCTTCCAGTTTTTGTTTATTAAAAGACTAAAGAATGAAATGAAAATACCAACACTTTTATTCCAAAGGAATAACTTTGTGTATTCACTGGTCTGTAGCGTTTAATCTTGACTTTAATAATGAACTGACAAATTTTGAAGTCGCCGAACGTATCCAATAAATTTACCAATAAAATAAAATAACTTCAAAAGCTTCAGTTCACGACAAAAAGAGCATCCAAAACCATTATTCTTCCATTGTCATCGACTGTAAACATTGCCATTTCTCCTCTTCTCACAAAAATGCGATTGAAACGTTGCCAACTACCGCCCTGAGACGTAGAATGTCAACACTAAGGGTGCGGTTTCATAAAAATACAGGATTTTGTTGTCGGACACACGATATCTGTTAAGTTTCTATGAAACCGGTACGGGTTAACTGTGTACCTCATCTAACTCCTCTATCTACTGACTGCGGGGTATAGGCTTCTCTTTGCTGCTTTATTTATGCCAAGCTCTTCGCTCTTTTGCCAGCCTCGTCCAGGATATTCCCGCGATGGTAACAATCTGCCCATTTCGCCGCCTGAGGACCAATACTTCGCTTTCCATTCCTAGGATCAAGGATGCCACTCGGTCACACCTTTACGCCACCTGCCATCACCGCGTCTTGCTAGGCGTTCTGCCCTATCCCATTTTTTATCTTTAAATGACCTCAATCTTGTCCTAATGGCAGAGATGAGGCCGACGGTGGAACGAGTTAGCCGAGAAGAAGCCTATTTACTATTTGGGTTCCATAATGCTATATCAAGTTACAGTGTCCGCAGTCTGCCTGTGTCGGTATGACTATATTTACACTTACAAGAGACGATTCAGTTGCTTTTGGACCTGTCAAAGAGCTGAAAAATTACTCTTTGTAAAATCTCAAGTGTAGTCGCCAAAAACCTGTGTTATGCCCTTATTTTAGTTGTGACATGAGTCACCATATATCACGAAACATACTGTCGTCGTGAATTTTTCAGGATTGACGTGGCATCAAAGCAAATCCGTGTCGTTTAAGTTTATACATTTATTTATAAGTTTATTTATAAGATTATGGATTTAAAAACAACAAAGTCCTCCGCCGCGTCCGTCTATCTGTTCGCGATAAATTCAAAAACTACTGCACCTACTTTCATGCTGTTTTCACCAATGCATACAGTGGTTTTCGAGGAAGGTTTTAGTGTATAATTTGTCCGCGGTCATCAGTTAATAAAGATAGAAAGAGTAGTTTTCTCGTATAGAAACTTTACAAAGTGCGTAAACTGTACAAAATGTCGTTTGTGTTAATAAATGCTATTTCCCCATAGTTCTTGTGTAATCATTTACCCTCTAACCTCCGCACTACGCACTGCAAATTGCTACTAGTATAGCAGGACATTCATAATTTGCTACTTACTACTAAGCTATAAATTCATTAAATTGTAGGAAACATTGTTGGCTTCCATATTTAACTAGGTAGCACTAAAATTCTGAGTTTTACTATCGTTTATTGGTTTAACTAAGAATTGGATACAGTCGCTATTTTACACAGTTTATCCATCGTTTCTTTGGAAGACCAAAAAAACATAGATGGACTGCGTAAAGGATAATATGGCAAGGAACGGGGTGTCTCATGAGAGGACGAGTAATAGAGAAGTATGAAAGAAGAAGACATACTGCGCCGACCTTAAGTAAATTGGGATAAGCGCAAGACAAACCAAGAATTGTATAGTTTTTGTAAGCAGGTGTGAAATTGTGCAAGTGTGAAAATTCTATCACCAACTTTTATACGTGCCAGCCCTAAATACATGTGTGTGTGTATGGACTTTGTCTGAATTAAATAATTTATTATTAAGATTTTTGTAAGGGTGGTTAACTATCCGTCGGGGCTGCGGGTTGTTCGCAAGAGATGCCGTGGCCTCGACATGAAGGGCTAAGAAGGAACATGGGTATGGTTTTTAGTCAGTAGAAGTCTGACACTCCTTTTTGCTCTACCCAAGAGCGGGAGGGGCTATTTGATGATTTTCCACCCGCCAACAAAAAAAAAAGGGTGGTTAACTATTTTCTTATTCACAATATTTGTAATAAATAGCAAGTCAAGTAAATAATATTGATTAAAATGAAGATAAAACCTACTCTTTTAGTTTAGAGGTAGCCGTTTTGCAACCCGCTACCGCTCCCGCTCCCGCTCCCGCTACCGCTGTTACAAAGTAGCTTCCTTACCCCAACCTTATACCGAAGCAGTAAGGATGTTTGTCTCAAGTTTTAAAATGTTATTGCTTCTGTTAGGTCGCTTCTTGTGCTTAATACAATTTATTACACCCCGTTTGCTTATTTTGTGGATGTTAATGCTGTTATAACACTTTTATGTTACAATGTTGTTTCAATGGTGATTCTGACACTTACACGATTTTCATTTTGATCTGTGTTTGTGTTATTTTATGTTAGAGATTTTCATGTAATATAATCTGTCTGATTGTGTTTCATAATGTAAATCATAGCGAATCTTTCTGAACGTTTAATTTCCTTTTCAAAGCCATGCTTCATCATTGTATGCAATTGGTTAGTTGATGCTAAGTTATGTTGGCTTTGTCTGCTTTTGTGCAAAATATTAGTGCAGAACAAATATGGTTTACAAAAATAAATAAATTTGTGGGTCTCTCTGAAGTTTGCTCAGAAGGAATCCTAAAATCTTCTATTGTAGTAATAGAAGATTTCACACTAACTTTCTGCTACTGCAGGCATATTATATGTCTTCGTTTGTGACAATCTTCAAGTCACGCTGTCTTAACTTTCACTTCATTCATTCATTAGTACCTGCACTACACAAGTAATGCTCCTAAAACTGGAACTATGTAAACTAACACTTCAGCAGGCCGTTAAATAACTAGGTACATACCTACTTACGAAATTGACAAGAAACATGTAACTACTGGATTTGCAGACGATACCATAAAACAGATTTATCTCCTACAAAGTTATGTGGTAGCAAGTTAGTAGGCAGTCTCGCCGCCTTGCATCACAGTGGTTAATATAGAAAACACATCACTTTCTTACATAATACATGTTTGCTCAGGGAAGCGTGTTATCAATAAACAAGAAGTTCTGTCGAACTAAACAACTGTGTAGTCTGAGGTGGTTTGTTATAGGAATCCGAGTGGACAAGGCTTTTATTATATCACAGGAAGATATGATAAGTAAACTTCGTATATTGCAGTATCGTTTTTCCACACCCATCACCTCACTTGAGCCACATCACAGATCAATCAACAGACAACAGATTGTGATGTGAATTCTCTTTAAATTCAACACCATTTTTCCTTCAACTTTAGCAGCGGGTTTAATTGAATACAATGCAACAATAAAATTAAATATACCTAAGTATTCATTAATGCTAGATCAGGACTATTTGAATAAGTTTATGATAAGAAATAAGACACAGTGTTCAGCTAGTTAGTTTTTTCTTTTTGTCCAAGATTTCTAAGATTTGAATCTGTTGTCTAATTTTACTACAAATTATAAGACCATATTTTTCATCTTATAGCATTTCTTTTGCTTTAAAGTATCTAAAATCTCTTTTTCTGGCTATACAATTGACATACTAACATCCTGTACGCTGTTCTGCCTTATTTAGTTATTTCTGTATTCCGTGTCTATCGACCTGAATACAGAACCACAGCTCCGGATCATGTCGCGATCACAAGGGCTTCCTTCTTCGCTTCCCGTTCGGTAAAGACATTATCGTACTTGCGTTTAACCGCAATTGCGATTGGTCGCACGTTTGTGCACTAGCTTTGTTTTGTTTGCCGTTCATTTACTTACATAGTTATGATTATGGCTAATGGTTTGTGGATTTGCACTGTTATAGTAATACTGTCATTTGTCATGAATAGATCAATTAGAAAATTAGAGATCCTTTACTGAGTTGGCTTAAAGAATTAAATCTTTTGCACATAATTCTTTGTTAATTTATCAATTAAAATAATCATGCCTTACATTTCTGCATGACATTTTCGAAAATTAATAGTAGTCAAAGCTGAAAGGACCTAACCATTAATTGCCAATACAGATATTTTACTTTTGTCTCCGGTTGCGAGGTTGCGGGGATCCGCTGGATGCGAGATGCACGGGACCGGTCAATGTGGCGACACTTAGGGGAGGCCTATGTCCAGCAGTGGACGTCTTTCGGCTGAAATGATGATGATGATGACTTTTGTCTCTGTCTAGAACGTAAGGGCAATAGTGACAATTTGTCACGTTTTGTATTTCTGAAAAAAAAATGTACAGATGTGATTTATTTTATCACTATTTAATCAACCTACTCACTTCATCTAGATTCTCGTGTGTTGAAAAGCCCGTGTATACACGCTATTATGACTAGTGTAATGATACAAAGAAAGTAAAACCCGTAGTGTTTACATAAGACCACATCTCAACCGTGGCCGTAGGTAGCTGACATTGTACTTAATCTTGTACACTTGCGACCAAGTAAAAGTACACAAATAAGGTCATAATATTTATTAACGTGTTTGAATAAATTAAGTTTAACCTTCGTTTTAAGTGTTTATAGGGTTGTATTTTATTTATTAATATTTATAATAAGAATATATGGGTTTCAAAAGGATAATTATCTCGCTTCCTACTGCCTTGTGTGTCAGTTATTGACTCAATAAGGTAATCTCGTGATTGTTGTTGGTACAATATCTATTACGGGCAACCATACGATTCTAATTACATAAATATTCGATATTGAACAGCTTGTACCTAACATTTACTATGTGTAATTAGAAAATAATTATTATATGTATTTATGCTCGGCAACTATCATTTCTGTAATTAACAAGGTGCAGTCTGTATCTGTGATGTAATGGTATGAGAGTAAATTGAAATTGTTTTTTATTATGGGTACCTAACTCGAACTTCGGAAATGTTCCCATATATTAATATTGTAATGGCGCCACACTGTCCATATCAAAACTATTCAGGAAGAAACTTGTCTTTAGTTCATTACTATTTGCAAAAAAAAGTTTAAATATGAATTAAAGTAATCTCTTTCAAGTTTGAT
This sequence comes from Diarsia brunnea, assembly GCA_949774965.1. Taxonomy (NCBI): domain Eukaryota; kingdom Metazoa; phylum Arthropoda; class Insecta; order Lepidoptera; family Noctuidae; genus Diarsia; species Diarsia brunnea. The sequence continues at coordinate 17,835,018 of OX459001.1, forward strand.
TGATAAGTTGCTAACAATGGTCCTCAACACAGATTTTAAATTTAGGAAAAAAAATATACCTTCAAAAACAAAAATACAGGGTGGCTAAATAAATCAGTCCTCAAGTGTAAGCGCTTCTGACTTGTTCTGACAGCCCTCAAATCGGAAAATGACAGGTGCCAGCCGGTTTCACTGAACTGTTACCAAATTATTTTTACCGTTGTTCAAAATTTTGCTTTCCATTTTCTACCTTGCCTAATAGAAAATAAGAGTGCCAAAGGATTTCTAAAACAGAAAAACTCAGCTTGTAATTTGTGTAAAATGCATTTGGTGCGCGAAATTAATTACTAAGCTTGGTTGATATTTTTGAAAGGTAGTGTACGTCAGGTCGTGCGTGTATCAGAAGTTGATTTTAGTAATTACTGTTAATTAATTCTTAATTATTTAGAGAGAATACTTTTTTTAATAGATTAGACTCTATGTCAGTAACATAAATGAATACATGAATTTGCTACTAAAAAGTAGTTTTAATTAATTATTACATCAACTTTTATTATTCATGACTTTGTAGCTTTTAAAACTGTATTATTTATCTTCATTGCGTTTCAAAAACACTTTATTACCATTATGTAAAACCAAAATCTCAAGTGATCCACATTGATTGAAGTCATTAGAATCTTGTAATCAGAAGACCAATTATATTTCCAATTAAATGCAAAAGTCGTGGCTGCCAAAATGAAAAAGTCAGCCAAAATATGCCTACAACCCGTTAAACCCCATTCGAACCTACTAAATACTTTTGGAAACACTTCACATTGTCACCCCGAATTAAGGCACCGATCGATACCAATCTCGAGCATTGCCTATAGAAGAGACAAAAACCCGACATACTAAGAGTTTCCGAGGGTTCCATATATCAGTCACTTAGAACTTCTGCGTTTGACAGATAGGGTGCACCCCTTATTGACATAACCAGAAAAGATAGACCCTTAGCTTCCTTGAGCTTCACTCGTTTGTTCTTTAGGGATTGAGGGTTGAAATGTCCAATTAAGCTGGTCGTGGAACTGAGCTTGAATTTAGGTGACGTTAGAAATATTTGATGAGGCGTGTATTTTAAATCGGGGCTGCAGAGTAGCTTTCATGTGGATCAATTATTCTGGTAATAGAAAATCAATTGAGCGTGCTTTATGAAAAGCTAGCGTTTTGAATTGAATGGCGTTTTTAATTTACTATAAGGGGTTGTTTTGGGTAACGCGTGTTGGCGGAATCATTTTAATTTGCGGAAAAGTATTTTACATGGAACGACTGCCTATCTGACCTCCACAACCTAGTTAATACTGGGTAATACAATAACCCTCGGTAAGACTGGTTATCCATATAGATTTTGCGGATCTACCTGTACCTATTGACTGTCAAATATCTACAAATCAAAACAGTAGGGACCAACTGCTTAGCGGGCTTTCCTATGCACGGAGGAAACTCAGTATGCAATGGGTGGTCACCCATCCAGAGCAACCTAGGCAATCGCAGCTTAACCTGATGATCGACCCGAGTTGCTGTTAGTTTTTAGCCACGAGCTCAGCCGAACTTTTTGTAATGAATGTCCCTGTTTATTAAAAGAGCCCATCCACACAACTCCTCACGGGTAGGGCTGCACTTTCCCGAATGAGGGTAGGGTAATAAAATTAGGTGCTCCTGTGGACAGCCCCGACTAATAGTAATAACTGGCCAATCCAATCAATACTCGTGAAGACGGGGATAGTAGATTGTCTCTGAGGATATTAGTAGATTTTTTCGTCTAAACAAGGTAACGTAACATAGATTATAGACTCGACATAGTAAGGACAAGTCTGACTTCTGGATTCAAAGGCATTTATTATTACACCAAATATCAATGATTTTTTTTTGAACCCATTTCAAAGGCTACCTGTAGCAGCTCCATTTTTTTACGTAATTAAACACGTAGACACATACCTACTCTATCTGGAAAAATCGAACCTGTAACCAAAAATATTCCACTGAACCTTCTTAACAACCAAAAAAAAATTTTGTTTAATCTTTTTTAAATCGATTAGCAAAGGTAGTCCACATTATTTACCTGTCTGTGTTCTCTCTTATTTCCTTTTTAATTCCTGAAGCCCAGCTCACGCTCCTAAGGTCCTAACAGCTATAAAAGTTAACGACGTCTACAAGGCGGCGTAAACAGCGTAAACAGGAAAGTTCAACAAATTCACATTACATTAGAGGTTCTAAGTTTCAATGAGGTGGAATTTAAAGTTTTTAGTGGAAGAGCTTTTGAGAATTGCAACAAACGCTTGATGGTAAACTTAACGATAAGAGGGTTCGCACACGCCACCGTGCGTCCGCTGGTATAAAAAAAATCGCATTGTATAGACGCCAGCACATCAAGCTATCCAAAATTGTTAAAATCTCCCAATAAACCTTGAACCCAATGCTTTCGGTATAAAGTTGAAGATAATAAAACGACGTTTGACATATTGTAGTAGCTTGATGTGCCAGTCTGTACCTAATGTCAAAATTTTCACTGGGAAGGCATCATGTATCATACGTAGAGGCTCTTAAATGCACCCTATTCCAAAAGTAACAGGAGCAATTGACTAATAGACCGAAAGCTTACTCAAGTTATCACAAACATTATCGAATTTGGCCTAATTACAGTTGTATCATATATAATATTTACGGGGTTTTTCTACTATCACCACCCTTTAGGCCTAATTTTGACACATAATGTGAGAAATGCGGTAGAGAACATGACCCACTTACTGGAATGTCCTAATTATCCTTACAACCGCTACTTTAAGGAACTAACGCCACAGGTCCAGAAAATATTATCTACCAGATAAGAAGAAGTCGGCTTGTTTTCAATAGCAAAAAAATCATTTCACAGAAGTTTCTACCACCACACCACCTAGGTAAAAATCAAACAAACAATCCAACTGAAAGGCATCAAAACTAGCTAAGTGCATTGGCTTGTGTACCAATAACACGTTATCAGGCAATCATTGGCTGTTCCGGATGATTGGCCGAGCGGTACCATTGCAAACTCGATGGCGACGATAAGAGAGGTGATAGCATTGTTGTGGCCAGTTCCTGGTCGATGTTGGAAGGTTAATTAACTTAATAGGCTGATTAGAAGAAAAGAATATCGACAGATGTGTGTACCTACTGATATGTGTAAATATCAAAGCTCAGTATCCAAAGCCAGTTTATATGTCTGGTCCAGTCGCTTAAATTGGACTGCACCCTAACTTTAAACGCCTGAATAACTGCCTTACAAACGTCATACTTAGAATATGTTAATAGATATTCTCATAGCTGCTATTCATATCCTAGAACCAATATAAAAAGTGTAAGGTGAGTGTAAGTATTACTGTTTAGACATTCTCATAATAATCTCCAAAATAAAGGAAGAGATACAGACAGGATCATAATAATCTCCTCCTTTCGACACCAAAAAGCTATCCATGCTGACCATAATATTGAACCTATAAGAACACAGTCATAAAAATCTGCCTCTCCAATTCCTCTGATTTAATTGCATCCGTCGCCAACTTACTCGCCAACCCATTCGGTCCTAAACTTTCTTGCAAAGACGTATTTTTGCGCGAGATTAGACCAATTTCCAAACTCGTAAAGCCTGACTTCTTCGATTTTCCGTAGTAATTTATCGGCAATAGACGAACCAATTGCCTTTTCGCCTACCGATACAGTTGGATCCGAATTGGACGATTTATTGGCAGAACTATCTGGTGTTTACATGACTCGTATCAATTTAGGAGTATTGTGTGCAGTTTTGGCTTGTGTCAAAGGATTGTTGTTTGCTTCATGGGGTTTTATTGTGTCAGTTTCTGCCTTTATTACTGTTTGAGATGTATCTAGTTCATCATTACTTATAGTCATGTGTGCTTCAATTTTTCTTTGTTTTCACAAAGTTCATTTTGATGCAAGACTTCCTTTGAATATGGCGGTTGATCTAAAATATCATACTTGTAACAGATACGTGTGCTAGATAGAAAATTTTGAACAATTCTCAGCGTTTACTCCTGCAATCAGCGTTCTGGAATGCTCCGACTCGAATTGCATCCGTCTCCTACGAGTATGTACCAACTAGTTCAATGTAAGGTTGACAAATTATCACTACCGAAATACCAACAGCTTTAAATACATACATTAAAAGAAAGCTGGTTCTTAGTAAAATACCGCAAAGATCATCATCTTTGCGGTATTTTACTAAGAACCAGCTTTCTTTCGAAAGACAAATTTTCGTAACTAATTACGAAAATTTGTCTTTCCATCATCTTACGATGTTTTTGGGTTATAGTAGCAGTGGGAAAACTAATTCGTTGGTTGGTCTGGCCTTGGTCACGGGAATGACTATTCCCGTAGACTGTAGACATTTTAAGATTTATTGACTAATAAATCTTAAAATGTACATAATCCAGTCTTATCATCATTCTCTTGTTCTTATCTTAATTAATTTGTGGTCTGAGCCGCATGTCTTCTTCTTGCATTCTTCTCTATTACTCTTAATCTCATCAGGTACCTCTGTTCTTGCCATAATATCTGTCACACAATTCATCCATTGTTTTCATATCTTATCCAGTCTATTCTATAAAAAAAATCTATCAACCCTAGTTCCTATCAATAGTGCATAACAAGCTGTTGATACAATAGAATGTAACTCGTATAACAATCATTGCGTACAATGTCCCACTTCTTAGAATTAAGTTTTATTGATCACAACTAAACGTTTGCTGGCACAATTGTTGTCATTGTTCGAAAACTAGAGATAGTTGCTTGATTAAAACAAAGAAAATGATAGTAAAATTTGCAGTAAAAAAAAATACTGCAAATTTCAACCTACCGATAATAATAACAGTCAAGTCAAACCTCCATCAATAGTTGTAATAATTACTATTACGTGTGGCTAGACCAAGCATCGATAGACACCATCTGCAATTCTTATATTTATTACCAACTTAAATAAATGTTCGTATATTACACACAATAACCTCAGATGCAATAAAAGCAGCTTCGAACCAATGTAACAATCGTTAATAGTACAATAATGAAGCAATAAGACAAATAAAGAGTAACGCAACTTATCGAGAACACGATCAATATTGCTCACTATAATATAAATTGAGTTATCAAATCGTTTTCGATTAATGTTCACACTTATGTTTTAACGTCTGAACAGAAGTGTATGTTCATTTACAACACTATACATATGAGCAAAGAGAATAGTGAACATAATAGGGATGATGAAACGATTTCTATAATTTAACTCTTAATTAGAATTAACACTGCATTACAGACATGTCATCTTGTGTAAGTCGTCAGTCAGTATCCAATGAACCCAACACAAATAAAACAAATAACAAACTAGGCTAATGAATCAAAACCTAACGTTACAGATGATCATTATAATCACATTGATTATACCATTAACATTTGAACCATTACTTGTGTTACGTCCAGTCACCATGAAGCCAAAGTCAAACATAACCTCATTAAATCTGCCCTGAATCCGATTAATCTAATAACAATTCATCATCCTCGATCTAAACCATCTCAAGACGTAACAAAAGACGACAAAAAATGAGGTAAGACATAATTTGCTCAACCGGTCAATCACTTTCGCAAGTTCGTTGTTCTAACGAGCCGTGTGTATCAAGAATAATCCACATAACATCAATTTGCTTGCATAAGTCGACCTCTGAACCTGTCTGGGACCCAGGTATCAATTATGACGGTACCCACTTTCATTGTGATCTTATTACGTCGATTTTAGATCGATATGCAGATAATGTAGGTGTTTGTTCTTTTTCGTGGCTTTTGACCCGGTTTTGTGGTTATATAGAGATGTTTAGATAATGATATGGTCAATTCTTTTATGTGTAATGTCTTTACTCTTGTTGTGTGGTCATCGATGTTTTTTTGTAGCTTCTATTTCCGTTTCGGGAAAGTATTTGGTCGGTTAGTTGGTTATAATGTTTTTATCTGACAGTACCAAAGGTGCAGTCAATCTAATGGGGATAGTTTGTGGACATCGCACACTAACTAAAACTTCCACACTTTATCTGCAACAGTCCGGTTTCCTAAGCTTCGTCTTAGATTTATCCGTAACAGTTTGAGCCAATCTTAAATCCTTATATCCATTACTTCTTCAAATTATCTTTTATACACATCATGATAAAAACTTATAATTTCATTCTTTCATTCCACTTTCAAGTTAGACTTCCCGTTATCTCGTGGAAACTCAACGCGTTCCTTTGTTACAAAGATATCCAAGTTTTCAGACAAATCCATTATTTCTTTAGCCAGTTCAAGATAAAAGATTTCGCGATTTATAAAAACATCTTGGTTCCTTTTTATGGCATTATGTTTAATCTCATCGAGTTCAATTGTAATAATTTTGTAAATTAGGAAAATGATATATCAATAAAATAGCAATTAGACTTTTTGTTTCTTCTCAAACGTTTGCCTTTCAGTTATGTTCTTTTATAATTTGGAACCGATCGAATATATTTTTTTAAACTTTTTGGTGACAAAATCTTCTATCAGTTCAAATCTTCAACGGTTTTGTAAACAAACATTTTTAAACCTTAAAACAGTTGCCCAAAACAGTTTACTTGATAAGCGACCGTGAAATAAACAAGATAATAAAAGAACAAAGATTATAATAAAACAAGATCAATCAAAATTTACAACAACACAACTTTGCAATTTCAGTATTAAATCTGATCGAAAGTGTTGACCATGAACGTTTAGCGTTTAAAGTCAAAAATGATAAAATCAAAATCAGTGTTAATACAGTGTCTAATAGCAATAATATTGTTGCAGATCAAACAATCAATTCACAAGGCTGATTTACAAAATCATTTTCATGTTTTTGTTCTGAAAATAATTGAATTATGCTAGAAGGTTTGAATACTACATTTGATCGATATCACAGTTTGAAATTATTTGTCTCACTACCTGCGACAAAAAAGAACGTCAGTTCTATATCGTTGACAATGAATGACATTTGAATAGAATTCTCTGTCTTAATCATTCTAAAAATTGTCCCTGTCATTCAGTGTGCAATTTGCGAGTTAACTTTTCTCAATAACGATTTAAATTTTAGTAAACACACTCGTAGTATTACTTCCACCTACGCAACTATTCCGCTGAATTGCTACTTGGCAATCTAACGTTTGTGTTTGAGAGCTGCAATTCCGCTACGTCTAGTTGTTGACATTCCAGACTGCTGGACTAGTTCGATCAGTATTAGCTACTTCAATATTTGTATTCTCTCTTGTGAAGAGGACTCCGTACCGGTTTTTTAAAGATAAGTTTTCTAATGCTCTTTTTAGTTAATTACAAGCAGTTTCTAGGTATTTCTTATATCATAGTTCCATCATAACGCTCAATAGGCATTATTGGCTAGTAAATACTATCAACTTAGTCTCAGTTGAAATCATATTTGCTTATAGTCTTAATATTTTCGCTATTGCTACCTTGTTAAAAGCTTTCATGGAATTTCCAACATTTTTTGCCACAATACTACCCACCCCAACTAAACACGGTCAAGCGAAAGTAAACCGCAGCAAATTATCCCGGAACACGACATCTGACAGATAGGCAGTCCAGTTAACGTTTTCAAGTAGACCACTTGACCTAGCCATATAAGTGGAGAAAACAATATTTCCTTTGAACCACGATTGCAGGAATGTGGCCCTTATAACACTTAAGGAGGTATGGCGGTGTTACCTTGTCCAGTTTGCGTTCATTCATACTCCATTGATAGATTTCATTGATTTATATTTGCTTTCTCTTCATTGATAAGTTTTACGTTGTTAAGCCCTTATTCAGGTGTTAATTTGAAGTAAAAGTGGACAGCTTGAACGGGAAGTGTCAATAATAGTGTTGATAGAAGTGTTATTCTGTACCGTTATCATTTTATTGATCGAAGAAACAGCTGTAAATATTTCATCTTCCTATAGGAAACAGCCTGCTGGCAATTATAGTTAATTCGCTGAATCTTAAGAATAATTAGATTTTTGATTATTAGGGTCAGTTATAAATTAAACAATAGTGCCACTATTATTTGAATCCAAACTTAATAGGTAGACATTAAACAGTTCAAAATCTCTAATCCTTTTGACAGTCATAACTGTGACAGTTACATTATAAATAGCCTAGCAATCACATTTACCATTATTAACGTCCACTTTAACAACCGAAGTCAGGTCAAGCAAGGTTAACTCGTTAAGCCAACAATGACCAAATTATGTTGCGTCACAAATCTAATAATAAAACAATAAATCATTTAATCAAGGTTCATGTTTACTGACATAACTTTATAGTTTATTTGGAGGCAAAGGAGAATGGGCAATATTGCGCCGTAATTCAACCAATGGATGGATATTTATTATTATGATGACTTCTCTCGATTTATAATCAGAAAGGTGCTACTACAAAGCTTTCAATGTCAGTAATTAAGCATGAAAAATGTGTTATTTTATGAAAAAAAGAAAAAGAAAAAATGGCAAGAGAATGATGATGATGAACTCCGAACGGACTACGAATGGCCAAAGTCGTGTTTATAGCAAACGTTCTCCTTGAAAAACTCTTTCCGATGATTATACCTCTTGGTTACTAGGCTTTTGGGTAGATACCCATGGTTGGTTGCCCGTTCTCCTTTCAAAGTGGCCTGTGTCGCAAGCAAGCTTCAAGCGTCGTAACTTGATAGCGTAATGCATAAATCTCAATCAGAAGCATTGTAAAGCCGGACTGCTGCATTTTATTGTCGCGTTTAACAAGCGTATGATGTAAGCGCTGTTTTATTGGATTCAATGCATTTGGTTGGCCCAATTGTGAAGTATTATCTAATAAAACTATTGTGATTGCCTCTTTGAGTTATAAGTGCTTTTGTGACTTTTCTCACGCACATCATTGTATTTTTTTTAAATTTGTAGTTTTGGTACGATTTAAGTGCATAGTAGTTTAATTTTAGCGGATTAATCATTGCGTGTTTTACTATTGTTTCTATTTAATTTTGGGTCTGAAGCAGTGGTATCATGTCTGTAATTAGAATAGTTTTGCACATAATAAAAGTGTATAATTTTCTGTTCTAGACACTGTGGTAATTTTTATTTTCGTGCATGTCACAATTAGACTTCAGCCAGACGTGAATATTGTTAGCGGTCTCAACCACATACACTGTCATGGCTGCCATAAAAAGACCATTAATTATATAAGTTTAAGAGAGAATATGATGGTACTTCGTATTTATGCTAGCGTTACATGTAATAAGTTTATGTTTATTTTTGATCATTTACATAGATTGTGAACTATTTAAATAAAACTTTGCTTAAAGGTTTTTTCAACCATCCATTAAAGAAAAATTTATATTTGAAATTGTGAAATTTCTTTTAATTTAAATGGGGAACTCTTCTTAGGTATTTCGAGTGATTTTGTTTACTCGACCTAAATTCCAAAAAAAATGTTGCTAAATTCACAAAAAAAAAAAAATACAACGCGATTGTACATCTACTTCTTACTAATCTTTACTCAATTACAGGTAATTTATTGCAAGCAAACAGCGACCAATAAACTGATTTTCTCCTCCAAGTATCAAATATCACACCCCTGTGTGGTCGATACGAATCTCACAATCCACAATTAGATTTATAAAGACATTTACTACTTCCTCCACATTTCGCCTTGCGACCACAAATGTGCCAAGTTTAATATTTACATAAACATTGGATTCGATTTGTGATCGGATTTATGAAACATTCATGATTATATACAGTGTGTACATTTAAATAACAGCATCTTGATTGTGTTGACAATTTTAGTGCGCTTTTGTGTTAATTTTGGAGTTAGAATAATAACTCCAAAATGAACACAAGAGTGCACTAAAATTGTGTAGGAAGTTTTCTAAATCTAAGAAATACATTTTCTTTCTTTCTTTTGAATAACTTTCAGTTACATTTTTTTTTTGTAATACGTTTTCCTTCACTAGGATTTCTCCTGTATCGTGGCTGCGCTTACAAAAACACAAAACGGGAGCCACACAAATTGGCTTTTTTTTTTTCAAATATGTACTTATTTAAAAAAATACAAGCTACGAGACCGCATGGCACAAAAATGTATCATCAAATTAATAATTTTACCTACATGTAACGTAATGTGCTAGCATTTAAACGAAGAACCATGATATTTTCTCGTTCACTTATAATATAATGAATGGTCTATTTAACGGTCAAAGTCTACGTTTATCACACAGTCAATCTATTTATTTAAAACATAAAATATTTTTAATATTGATATGGTCACTAGAAGATGTAGTTAGGTTAGCTTATTACGTAATAACTTAAGATAGCTTCCAGCCACCTTCCAGTTCCATCATCAGACCCTGGACGCAATCTAAAGACAAAGTACTCGTCAAGACGAATCAAACGAGTCTAAACTCGATGGGGTTACATCACACATATGACGTTCTACAGCGGATTTCCTATGGCCACCTTCCAGTTCCATCATCAGACCCTGGACATAATCTAAAGACAAAGAACTCGTCAAGACAAATCAAACGAGTACAAATTCGATGGGGTTGCGTCGTTTTATAACGGAGTTCCTAAGACCACCTTCCAACTCCATCATTAGATCAGCTCCATGTCATAATAATATTGCATTGTTAGGCGATGTACATATACGAGCAAAATTTCAGATCAATCGGTGAAATTCATTCGCTGAAAATGTAACTTTAACTTTGTAATCCTATACATTTATATAGGATTACAAAGTTACTTATGCAGTTGGTGTATCTAGAAAACTAGACTGAATTTTTTTTTTAGCTTTTCTTGATTTATACAGTAAATGCTAATTGTATTCTGAATTTGAAGCTTTCTATGTCGGCTAGAAGTGCCTTAGACTTTTGATGATCGGTCAGTCAGTCAGTGAGTGACAAAACTAAGGAACTTTGATTAGTTATAATTAGTTTAATTCTTAAACTACTGGCTCAAATTGAATGAAATTTGAAATATTCTGTGTTTATATAACGCCTAATTTATTACTAAAAATTCAGTATTCTAGTTTTATCCACAACGAATTTATATGAGATCGAAAATGGTCTGAACTGTTTCGACCCCCAGACACATAATGATGGATGTTTCTACCTGCAATAGTCAAATCAACCTTACTCCGCCATCTATCGTTCACGTTTATTTGATATAGAAAACGCTCTTAAAACCCTAACAACGCGGAAAAGCTGAAAACATTTGATTCCTTTTCTACATTTCCTGTTTTTGACATTTCATTAATTTGACAGAAAAGGAAACGCAAGTCGTTAATCTAAATAAGAGCTATCAAAACCCATGGAACGCGGTAATTTTGAGAAATTAACTAAATATAAACTTTCGACTAAAGTGCGCTATGGTTCTTTAGACGTGTGGCCATAGTTGGAATTAACGCCGCCATCTTGCTTTTCCAACAATTTCCACAGACAATTTCTATTTTTTACCAACAGGCGCCTTCCTGACCATGTCATTCGATCGCCAAAAACCATGGCACACTCTCCAAAGATCACGGCACGCGTTGTAATTTGAAAAAGGAACTAAAAATAAACTTTCGACAGGAGATTGCTTTTTAGCCGCGGGTGATGCAATCGAGAATAGCTGCTTTTGGAACTGGCTGGTTGTGGGAATTCCTTCGCCAATTATAGAATTGTTTTTATTTATTAGCTGTGACATTCCTATTCTGGATTTGAATTTGGGGCGCTCGAAGAATGAACTTTTATTGTGTAGTGTGTTAAAACTCTAACTTGATAACTTATAATTTGCGTTTTATTCAACATATAACTTTATCACACCAATAAATCTACCTGTCGGTCTAATAATTGAATTGGACGGCAAAATTCTAACAAAAGCAATTTCAGTTTATTAAACCATAAAAATGCAGGAAACACTTTAACAACTTCTCATGTAGTATTATGATAAAAAAATTGCACATAAATGTTTAATGGAATGGTTAGGAAGGCCTCACACGGGAACAGGCAGCGGACCATGACACAATGTACATTATCTGCACACTGATTTAAGATGGCGATAGCGAGTGCAATTTCTTAGTTTTCTCACACGTAACTTGGTCGCAACGTTGGCAGTTTGTGAAGTTGGTGCATGAAAGTGAGATGGGTAACACGAGCTTTTATAACATAATTCCTCGCCTATATTACACCAAATGTTTAGCCAACGATGTTGATTTAGCACATCCACATTTCGCTAGTTATGTTTATGTTACTGCAATCCCTATTACTTACATGGAACATAAACGTAACTGGTGACCGGGTGAACTCATTGCTGTTAAACGGGCAAAAATCTAAACCCTGGACTGCTAGTGACAAATACATGGGAATTGGAACCCAAGAAGTCCACTAAACCAATATTTTAAGAAATATTTAATGGAGATTAAAGGATGATATTGCTAGAACGAAGGTGACTATCTAAGATGGCGAGTGATAGCGCAGTGTGGAAGACGAAGACACGCTGCACTGACCCCAATTAAATTGGAATATATGCAGGAGAATGATCATTTGAAAGAGTAAAGACTTTAACAGTAACTAATGCAAGTTGGCGTCAGAGCTTTCGCCACAACTGTCAACCAATGTTGGCTCCAATATGTGAAGACATTGCTTCCGACTTTGCACGCATAATGAGACAGTTCGCATTGTTATTAGATAATTAGTATGGAAACTTTTTGCGACATTTTTATGTTTATATGGTTACCAAAGACAATGTTGATGATCTGGGAATCATAGACAAACTTAATAGTGTACTTGGGTGTTTTGTGGGCCGTTAAAATCAAGTAATATAAATTTACGGAGTAGGAACTTATTGTTTGTGGTAGTTACATAACCAATGCTGTGTAAAAGAGATAATCCAATGAATGTAGTTGGTAGAGGCAGAGCAAATAATGAATGAGTTATACGAAAGATGATTATAGCATGGAAGTGAAGTTCTGTGGTGATTGATTGATAGAAATGCATGACATAAAAATTAACATTAGTGAGTACTACACCGACCTCTTTACTCGAAGAAGTAAAATAATGATACATTGATGTGAAAAGAGCCATTGAACTTTTCCAACGAAGAAAGGCCGATTTAATAAAGATGAAAATAACAGTACAGACCCTGAATGCATCGCCAGTACCTGTGATTGTCCCGTCGGGGCTGCGGGTTGTCCGCAAGAGATACCGCGGCCTCGACATGAAGGGCTAAGAAGGAACATGGGTGGTTTTTAGTCAGTACAACTCTGACACTCTATTTCACTCTGCCCAAGAGCGGGAGCTATGCTTGGAGGAGGTCAATGTCTAACTTCTTCAACATGGATACCTTCCTACTAAGATGACAATAATATGATGATCTTCTTCTTAGCGTGTCGATGGCAATCTAAATTGTATCGGCCAGAACTAGTTTGGTAGTGTACAACTAGCAGAACAGGCAGGGCACGATATTAAGTACCCCATTGTTTGAGGAACAGCACCACATTTACACTCCAGCGCAGAATCATTTATGTATCTCCACCTCAGCAAGTTTTCTTTGCTGCGACCAACCTGGGTCCGGAGGATGTTTAAAGACTTCCAGGTCAGCCACGGCAACTCTTGTCCAGGTGGGAGATGTTCAAGGATTATAAAGAGAACAATAAGTATTTTTATTTATCATCTATCTCACTTAACTACCACAACATTTAAGCATGTTTATTTTTGTCGTTGACCATGATGACATCATGTTGAGGTCACATACCCACCTGCCTACCTACCTAAGGTGTCAAACTGTGTGCTTTAACATGTCAGGCGTGACTAGACAAACGGATCTACTGAGTCGTTTAAATACGCTTATAAATTATAATAAATGTCATAAAGCACACACACCTGCCCGAGCATAAAATTTTACACGTTTTTTAAGTGTCATACTCAAGAGAGGCTTTATTAATAAACATTAAATAAAAAAGGAGCTCGTGGCTTAATAAGAACTGCCACTCGGGTCGATCTTTAGGTAAAGCGGTGCTTGCCTAGGTCGGTCTGTGGATGGGTGATCGCCCAACATACCGAGTTTCCTCCGTGCCTCGGAAAGCACGTTAAGCTGTTGGTCCTGGCTGCCATATATAGTCTTTGGCAGTCGTTACAGGTAGTCAGTGACCTGAAAGTCTGACAACCAGTCTTACCAAAGGGTATCGTATTACCTAGTATTAACTGGGTTGTGGAGGTCAGATAGGCAGTCGCTCCATGTAAAATACTGGTATTCAGCTGCATCCGGTTAGACTGGAAGCCGACCCCAGCAAAGTTGGGAAAGCTGTGCTTGCCTAGGGCGGTCTGTGGATGGGTGACCGCCCAACATACCGAGTTTCCTCCGTGCCTCGGAAAGCACGTTAAGCTGTTGGTCCTGGCTGCCATATATAGCCTTTGGCAGTCGTTACAGGTAGTCAGTGACCTGAAAGTCTGACAACCAGTCTTACCAAAGGGTATCGTATTACCTAGTATTAACTGGGTTGTGGAGGTCAGATAGGCAATCGCTCCATGTAAAATACTGGTATTCAGCTGCATCCGGTTAGACTGGAAGCCGACCCCAGCATAGTTGGGAAAAAAGGCTAGGCAGATGATGATTAAATAAAAAAGGTCTCATTATTTTTCAAAAATAACAGCAATGTCAGGTAGCTCCCAGTTTCCAGTTTTCAGTTCCATCTTCTTTGAATAATGTTTACCTATCCATAATAATATAGATGAAATGTTTTCGATGAAATTAAGCAAGCAGGTAGATTACATGAAAGTTTTGAGTATTAATAAGGAAGGCTATAGCAGCAGAAGAGCAAAGAAACGATGGATGTAATATGTAAAGGACTAGCGGACGTCACGCGGTTTCACCCGCGTAGTCCCCGTTCCCGTGGGAACACAGGGATAAGAAGCAGCTTATGTTACTCAGGGTGAATGTAGCTTTCTAATGGTGAAAGAATTATTGAAATCGGCGCAGTAGTTTTTGAGTTTATTCATTACAAACATACACACACACACAAAAATACAAATCTTTCCTCTATAAAATATTAGTGTAGATGATATGGCTAGAAAGGAGGTGACTGCTGAAATGAGAAGTAAATAAAAGACATGTACGAAGAACAAGACATGCTGCGCCGACCCCAACAAAATTAACAACCTGTTGAAACAGTGCCTTCAAATAACACAATCACAAACCTTAATAAAGACAACAAAATCTGTCTCACGCCCGCAGGCAACCCAACCTATTTCAACCAGGCGCCATAATTACAC
Organism: Diarsia brunnea; assembly: GCA_949774965.1. Lineage (NCBI taxonomy): Eukaryota > Metazoa > Arthropoda > Insecta > Lepidoptera > Noctuidae > Diarsia > Diarsia brunnea. The sequence goes on from OX459001.1 coordinate 17,850,325, forward strand.
ACCAACACTAAAACAATCTAAGATAATTCACTCACATGAAAGTTTATTGTAACTTAATAAATTCTCATTTGCTAGCGATAAAATTTTATGAGACAATATAATAAGCATATAATCACAGTCTCCTAGCTTATAATGTATCCGAGATACCTAGTGCCACTACTTTCTCAAAGTACTTATTTAATTCCCACCTAGGAAAATTCTAATCTACATAATGATAGGCTGGGTGTACATTGGTTTGGCAGGAGAACTTTACTTCTCATCATCATCTGACCAGCTTTTTCCCAACTATGTTAGGATTGGCTTCCAGTGTAACTGGATGCAGCTGAATACCAGTATTTTACATGGAGCGACTGCCTACCTGACCTCCACAAAACAGTTAGTACTGGGTAATACGGTACCGCTTGGTATAACTCGTTTTCAGACTTTCGGGCCTCTGACTGCCTATAACGACTATCAAAGATCTTGACTTCTCCTAAATAGGGTAGGAAGTTAACAAAAAAATGTAATTAGTCCGTCAGATTGATTTCCAAAAAATATTGGACCCATATTTTTTCTTTTTTCACGTGAACAAACAATAAAGACGATACAATGCTTTGAAAACTCGTGTGACGTCATATTCTAAGACATTAGTATGACATTTTTTACCGGTGAGTGACGTCACAACCTTTAATGCGTTTTATCTTCGTCAATTTTTATTGAATTGATAAAACAAAAAATACGTATCCAATATTTTTCGATAATCTAACAGACAGACTAATTAGAACCATATTTTTTTTTTGTCAGGAAACATCCCTATTAGAATTAAATATGCTATTACTTCATCATTATTCTACCGTTATCCCAATTAACTTACGATTAGTTTAACTATCTTCTTCTATACGTCTCTACTCGTCGCTATCTCAAGAGTTATAGTCATATTATCATTTGTTTTTCGTAGAGTACATTCATCGTTTCTTTGGCCTTCTCCTACTCCCATGTTAATCGTTGAATTACTAAACTTATCTTTAAAGTAATAAATTAATATCTCAATAATAACTGGTAAGTATAAATTGTGGTTTAGACTTTATATCAAAGCGGGTTTTTTTTTAAATAAATGACGTCAATATTGGGTTTTCTGTGTGTTTAATTGAGAATTGCGCCACCTTTCCCGCTGTCATAAACTTGTCAAAGATTTCAAATGATCTGAAATTAATTATTCCATATTCGGTTTAAATGTACAAAACACTACAACATCAGCTGAACTTTTTTTTAAAATTATTTTTTTAAGCCTGTGCTGTTCTACAGCTGTTCAAAGGCCTCCCCGAATTCCTTATCAACTTACCAGTTCCAAATCAGCAGGTAACTGAAAAGCTTCTACAAATTGCTATAGTAATTGTAGCAGCGTTCCATCAGTGAACACTAGGTCTAATGTCATTATTAAAGGTAGCAATTTACTCTTTATACTTTAGACAAGTTTTCTCTTTTGACACAATCCGTAGGGCAGCTAATAAAAGGTACTGTCTATCAAAATGTTTAAACGATAATCGTTTCTATTTTCTATGGAAAAGTGTTGACATTCGGAAATAGGTTTCTGTGTTTTTTGTCTTTACTCCAGTTTTTTATTACATTACAGCGTCTTTAAAAGATAATGGCATCCATACGTTTAAATATTATAAATGCGGAAGAAGTTCTGCCTGTATGTGCAGCCGTTTTGGAGTGTATCCAAAACGGCTGCTGGAATTTTGATGGTTTAGCACTGGCGTAAGAATGACCTGGGTTAAGACATCACATACTTTTTATCCCGGTGATAAGTCCCCGTAGGGTAATTCCTGATCCAAACGCGACCAAAGCCGCGGGTAAAAACTAGTTAAATCATAAATAAATGAAGTATGTTAAATCAATTTGGCAGCATAATAAAACGTTTTAACGTTCTCGTTAGAAATTGATTCAGGTGTATCAAGTAGGCAATTTCGCGTAGATAATAATCTTTATATTATTTTTTATTGCTTAATTTGTCGAGCAGATCTATTATCTTTATGGGAAAGTGAAAATTTAATAACTTCAGATTATTAATAATTCAAAGACTTTTATCTTCGTATCTCCAAAGATGACGTGTATTCATATAATTAGGTTTTGTAAACTCTAGCTATTAACTTTTATAGTAGATTGATTAGATATTCAGTATTATGTTCTTACCTACCTACATTCATAAAGCTAAACATGGCATCTATGAGCGTTCTGTTTCGTCTTTAATCTTTTTTATAAATATTTGTTTTACTTCCTGTATCTTTTCCTTTTATATCTAATTTTTTGTATGTCTCTGCTCCAAATACATATTTTTCCTTCTTTTGTTTTATCGAGTCATCTTTCTGCACTTGTCCCATTCTACTTGGGTTCCGTGGACAGGTTTTGTTCTTTAATTTTCCTCTATCTAATGCCACAGGATCATTCACTCCTTTCTCTTTCATATGAAATATTCCTCAAACAAACAATCAATATGATGTATGTTTTCTTTAACCTTTCCTTTCCTCTCCATCTATCAACAGATAGGTATCTAAAGATCCTGGTATCTCTGAAAATAGATAACTAAGTCCAGTGTAAATATGACCAACAAATCCTCACAAACGAATCCTTCAAATCCGATGACATCATTACCAAAAAAACAACAACCTCTTTAATTTCGCACATTAATTTTAATTCAATTAATTCGCAGCATTCCATTTAAAAATGGCGCATTAAAGTTGATTATGGGCGGTGCAGTACAGATAACCTTATCCATGTGTTTCACAAGACCTATGTAGTGCAGGATCCAAAGAGCGTCGGTTGGGTAACCAATGAAATGCCAGTAAGCACTTGAGTACTGGTCAAGGACTTTAGATGACGGAATTGTGTATCGAGAGTAAAGTTAAAGTGCCCGAGAGAAGGATCTATTTGTAACTCAATTTGAAAGTAATACTTTCGTTTCAACAAATTGGTATCCAATGAGCAAAGCAAGAAGGAAGTGTAGACCATTTCCGGGGCTGTGGGTTGTTCGAAAGAGATACCGTGACCCCGGACACAAAGCGCTAAGAAGGAATATGGGTGGTTTTTTTTTCCTCTTCCGCTCCGCCCAGAGCGGGAGGAGTCATTTGATGATTTCCTTCCAAAAAAATAAAATAAGTTGTGACAGTATGGTGGAGGCTTTCACCGCAAAAGGCGACCCTTGCACCTAACATAATATTCTCATTTTAAATACAAACACTAACACTACTAACGAATTCCTTTAAATATTAAAAACCAACTTAATATAAGGGTAAAATAAAGCTTAATAAATAAACTTTCGTATTTGGTAATAGGTCTTTATCGTAATCGAATTAGCTAAATGTTTTAATCTAAATCTCTAATTTGGATGTTGGAGTTTTAATTTTGGAGAGGAAATTGGGAGGCGGTACATTGTTGTTATGAATGGAGGATGGTTGATTGAAGTGTATTAGCAATGATTCCTTAACGTCTTAAGTTACCTAAGTGATGCAATTTTAGATCCTTATCATGAGAGGTTTTTAAGTCCATACCTATAAATTATGAAGACTGCTTTCGATTTTTGTTCTTTCGATTAACAACTTCCACCTCCAAAAGATGATTAAAAGACTTTGACAATACTACTTTACGAAGATTACTAGATACTGTTGAGGTAAAAATGGAATGTCGTATTACCTACCGGGTTTTGGCGGTCAGAAAGGCAGTCACTGCATGTAAATTATACTGGTATTCAACTGTATCTGATTAGACTAGAAGCTGACCCCAACATAGTTGAGAAAAGGCTGCGCTGGTGCTGCGTGTTGTTCCAAAGAGATACCGCAACCCCGGACACAAAGAGCTAAGAAGGAACATGGGTGGTTTTTAGTCAGTAGAAGTCTGACACTCCCTGCCGCTCCTCATGGGATTCATTTGATGATTCACCGCCGTCCAAAAAAATATATGCTGCACTGGTGATGGTACTGTTCTGTCTCTTTCTTACCAACTCAAGCCAGTGCAGTACCAATTAGTGTGGCTCATCATTCAAATGTCACTTCCTAACCATTCTTTATCTTTTTGTTCCAGAGCTTTCTATCAGCGAACGCAAAATGCTGGTGGGCTGGTGCCTTGGCTGCTGCCACGGCGGAGCTGCGATATGCCGGCTACATATCACCTGGGGTGCTCCTAGTCGCAGGAGCCCCCAGGGCCCTGGAGACAGTGCGGGGGGCCTACGCCCGGTCCGTACTTAAGCCGCCGCCGACTTACCTCATATGTGGGCTTGGTGAGTAGATAGACCTAATTAGAAACTATTTTTTGACATTATAATTGTGTCGGTATTTTTGTAGATGCAAGCATTCTTGACAGATAATTTTCGACGGTATGTATAGCCAAGTCAGAGGCCAATGGGCTGCTTAAAACTCTCTCTCTCTTTTAAAAAACGTTGCCCCACAGGAATTTCTCCTGTATCGTAGGTGCGTTCACAAACATTTAAACTCACATACACAAATACCCAGACCCGAAACAACTATCTGTAGGCCATACAAATACTTGTTCCGTGCGGGGATCGAACCCGCACGCAGCAGTCCAATCTCTCAGCCACTGCACCAACCGTGCCATCTGGTATCGTTAAACTCTGACATCAAGTTAGAACGGTAACCCCGTCGGGGCTGCGGGTTGTTTGAAAGAGATACCGTGGCCTAGGCGCAAGGGCTAAGAAGGAACATTGGTGGTTTTTAGTCAGTAGAAGTCAGTAGAAGGTTATTTGATGATTTCCCACCCCCAAAAAAAAAAAAAAGTTATAACGGTAACCACACGATGAAGCAGAAGAATTTCTTAACATGGCGTGATGAGCTCGACTCTTTTGATAAGAACTGGTCACTAGAGGCCATAAATGAGATAAGTTGAAGGAGAGTAGTAGGAGGCCTTTGCCGCTAAAAAATCTTAGCGGTAGATCTTTCTACTGTAATAAACAAAACACATAATAAACTATACCTATATTTGAAGTATATGAACGTGTGAGTCTTACGAGTAGGTTAATCTTTTCGGAAATACCTGGGTAGGCACCTGAGCTTTTGTTGCACCGCGAGTTCGTGATCTTCAAATGCACCGACAAACCACAAAGGATTCCGATGACCTTTGATACTAATAATGAAAAAATACTTATAAAGCAATATCGTGCAGTGAAACTGATATAACAGTGTGTCTGTAATGCGGAAATTAAACGGAACAACACTCTTTGACGATCTCATTGCAGGCGCTTTATCGTCGCGCTGCATCGCTGCATGAAAGCGTTCGCTTTAATTTAAAGCGCTTTGGAAGGCTGATTTGTATAATTTCATTCGATCATGGATGATTTAAATTGTAAGTGGCTTCGTTGGCACGCTCTGTATTCAGATCAAATTGCGTCAAAAACATGTAGGGTTTTTTGTTTGGGTTTGACATATTAACTTCCGAAAGTTTCCGATTGGTAGTTTCCAATAGATTTAAACTGTCTAGAAACCCCATGGTCTCATTGACCTTCTTAAACTCCAATTGATTTGGGGTCTGACCTCCACAACCCAATTAGTATTGATTGGGTGATATGAGGTACTCTTGGTAAGACTGATTGTTAGACTTTCGGGTCATTTACTACCTGTAACGACTGTCAACGTTCAAAAGTCACCATTCACTCTTTACTGGAATTAATAAAACACTGTCCCACTTATAATAATAAAACCAGTTTACATTTATGCAACATTGCAACAGTATCAAGGATAATGCGGCTACAATATTAATAACTTCTTAGAAGTTTTGTAAAGTCCATTAAAATGATGTCATGCCTTAAAGTTGCGTCAAATATGAGACATCTAGCTGCAGGCTATGGCTACCTGACGGCTATTGTGGTCATAATGGGAACAGATTCAGCATTTTAATAAGATGACATAATCTTCCTGGCTAGATAATGTTGCTTTATAGATATTTTAGGGTCTTAATCTGCAGATTAACTGCCGCACTCAGAGATATTTAATGATTACTTAAGCCGTCACTTAGTAAAGGTTTGACATACTTTTATATGACAAAACTGTCAAAACCTTCACTAAGTGATGGCCTAAGTGATCATTAAAGTTCTCTGAGTGCGGCAGTAAGACACACTGCAGTGGTTTGTTTGTATAGGTAATTATCACTTGCGCCGGTGAAGGAAACCAGTATGGCCTGAGAGATATTTTTGACGGCATGTAAAGCCAACTCAAAAGCCCGTGGTTGGGATAAAAATTCAGACACCAGGTTAGATACTATCCAAATGATAAGGAAGACCACAATCAGGCTATAACATTACCACTACCGGGACACAGGCGTTATCTTCGGGAGAGTTGTCGGGTGTAATCCAGCACGTGAGCTTTTTTAGTTTTGGAACTTGTCGGTTGCTTTGCTTGACCACGTTTTCATTCAGTGTTTGAGAGCAGTGTAGCAAAACCTCATAATCGTCCCATTTTATTACTGTGAGCAAGAACTAGAATAAAAGTTCAATTTTAATAAGTTTCTGCCGAGTTTCCAGAAAATGTTAGTTGGAGGTCGCCTTGCAAGAAACTTGGCAATAATTTCAGCCTCCAGTTATCATAGTTTCTGACTCATGCGTGTTGAATTTATGTTCACAAGTACGTAACATAACTAGTAAACAAGACAATAATCCCAGACCCTGCTCTGTGCCAAATATGAGTCAAATCTCGCTTATCTCCACATTAATCAGTCACAACCTTGCAATAAGCCTGACTCAGTCACATAAACCTGAACTGACTTCCTACTCCACAGCCTTAGAACATAAATCAGCTAAAAATAAAGGGTGTACAAAAATAGTGCCGCCAAATGACGCTGTCGACAGCGACACTTGAATGTCGATACTTGGTGACAAAATACTTTGATTAAAATAATCTAGAAGTAGAATTTATGATTGAATTTATTACTAAAGTTAGTAGTTGTTTCAACGATTTTCAATGTCATCAAAAATTTCCACAATGCTCCCATGAAAGATGGTCAAATGTAATAAATACGATTGTAAAATGTGAAATTCTAAAAGGATTTTGATTTCTTTTTTTTCTGGTTTTAACACCTCCTTTATTCAGGAACAGGACCATTATTAATAGAACTACACTTACTACAATTATTTTTTAATTTTTGTCTTATTTTTCGATAACAACTACATCCCTATTACAATTAAATCCTAGATATGTGCCATTAGTGCACCTGACATCCTTTTCCCACGATTAGCCGCTCAACAAAGGCTTACCTAATTACGAGCAATCGCGCGCAGGCGGGCGGCGCGATGCAAGTTGACACATAACAGATAATTTATAAAAGGTATAGTCTATAGGAACAGTAAAGTTAAGAGGATTTCATCATAAGCCTTTAATGTTCCCACTGCAGGGCCTCCTCTTTAGGAGAGGGATGGACTATAATCCACCATGCAGGCCCAGTGTGGGTTGCTAGATGTCACATGTCTTTGAATTTTTTGGTTCTAAGACATATCGGTAATTTCTGTTTTCCTTCACTAAGAGCAAGAGCTCGCAAGCCAAGATCATTAAGCTACTTTAAACGAAGGTCCACTTTTTAGAATGACGGCAAGTTCATATTTTATGTCAGTCCCTTGTGTGTAAAACTTAACCCACGAAGGAATCGAACCCTGCCAGATCTCATGCTCAGCAGTCGTTCAATAGACCGACAAGGCATTCTGTCAATTTACCTTTACTTTATACTGGACAACATTGTGTCAGGGCTTGGATCATCCCGTCGGGGCTGCGGGTCCCGTCGGGGCTGCGGGTTGTTCGCAAGAGATACCGCGGCCTCGACATGAAGGGCTAAGAAGCAACATGGGTGGTTTTAGTCAGTAGAAGTCTGACACTCCCTTTCGCTCTGCCCAAGAGCGGGAGGGGTTATTTGAAGATTTCCCACCCCCCAAAAAAAAAAAAAGGGCTTGGACCATTAGACCAACGAAACAGTCATCTCTTTCATCTTCCAAACTACAGATCCAAATCCACCAATGGCAACATTCTTTCATTCATGAGAATCTACTGTTTTCCCAAGGGTCATATGCTATATTTTAAACGTTCCTGTCGGATCTTTTCCAACCACCAAGTAACCGAAGCCGTGGACAAAAGCTAGTTATGTATAAGCCGTTAAGTACTAGTTCACCTTCTACACATTATCTGTGCATTGGACATGCGCCCGCGCACCCACTGGCGGCCTTGCAAGGACGCCGCTTATGTAATGAGTTACTGCTCGCTGCTAAATGTCAAACGTTTCGTTTTTGTTACCCATGTTATATCATACAACACTATGAATAGGTGTTTTTTTTTTGTTTTCTTTGTCTAGTAGCTGTTTGCTTTATGACTAGAAACATAATGATAGTAACTAATGACTCTATGATATTTTCTTACTAATGAGTTTTTAGCACCTGATTTACAGACGAATAAAAAGTTTTACTTTTTTTCGATTGTAAGTTGTTCCATCAAAGAAATGAGAGTGCCTAAGAGCTTGAGTGCTGGAGTGTCCGAAGTGCTCAAACACTTGCACTTTAGAAGACCTAAAAGATACCACAAACGTCGCGATAACCGTAGCCTCAAAATACTGGACCCAAGAAATTGAATCCAGTCGTACCATCGACACGAAATAAGACAAGTTTAACACTCCTCGAAAATTGTCTCCGGAATAAAAAGAAGATTCTTGTTAAAAGTATCTTCAGGCCACATCGACCTTCAACAAAGTTGGTGGACGGTAGACCATGGTCATAAGTTCATATCCCTGGCATAAATCTCTCTTAACGACTTTAAAAGAAGCTTGTATATTATATTTGTATGTAAGTCTTAGAGTTAAGTTTAATGGCATAATGTTCAAAGACCACACGCACGGTGATGCTATTATGATAAAGTTATTGCGTTGTATAATAATATGTAAGTACTTTGGTACCTGAGGTAATTATTAGCCTAAAAGAGTCTTACTGCGGTACTCAGAGATATTTAATCATTACTTTAGCCGTCACTTAGTAAAGATTTGACATACTTTTGTATGACAAAACTGTCAAAACCTTTACTAAGTGATGGCCTAAGTAATCATTAAAGCTCTCTGAGTGCGGCAGTTAATGCTTAATTAAAATTATTAATTTTATCCTTTAATGGCCAGTGTTCTATTCGTTTGACTTAGATCCTAGCTTTAGAGGTTTTATCTGGGTTTTATTATTAAACAAGATTTTACATCAGCCAGAGCTTAAAATTCCTAGACTTTTGTTTCCTATGGACTGTATGAAGAATGGTATGGCTATAGAAAGTAGATGACTGCTGAGATGACGAGTAATAGAGAAGTATGGAAGAAGGAGACATGCTGCACCTGCGCCGGCCCAAAATAAATTGGGATAAGGACAGGAGAATGATGATGCAGTGCCAATTCAATGAATAACACAATTAACACTTTACTAGCGGAATATGACGTAAATCCGACTCATTACTACTCGCACAAAACAACTATTTATTTACCATAGCTAGTTATTTATAAACAACCTTAACATAGGTACGAACGTGACGGATCCGTCCAAGGGCGGCTGTAACGATGTCTGTCAGTTAGTTCAAGAATCTTGCTTATTGGTACGGCTTTCCTAATTATCGAAGTAATTACTGGAAAATTATACGGTCGAGAACTAATTAAGTGGTGGGTATTGGCAGTAGGTGTGTTGGAGAACTAATTGAATATAAGTTTTTAAATTAAAATGGTCCCTAACATTGGGAAGTGACTACTGAGAGAAGTATGGAAGAAGACTTAGAATAAATTGGGATAAGGGCAGGAGAATTATGATGATCATGGTCCCTAACATTGTCTGTAGCACTGAAAGTGAGATATTCAAATTCATTGATTTTTTTTTCTGTTTTAATGATAACTTGTTGAATGTGATTTGGTTTTGTTTAGACTTTCTGCATGCGTGCAGCAAATGTTTTCCACCACCTTTGAAAATTTTATCCGTTATTAAAAAGATACAGCGAGCAAGCATGAAAATATTGTACATCTAATATATCATGTGCTGGATATACAGTAGGTATCGCAGTTTGTTAGCTCATACATTGATTGATACTCACTTATATGATGATATAAACCTATGCTCTAAGCCATCCGTGTTAGGTTGGTGCTGCTGCCAACTTAGGACATTATTCGAATATATTATTGTCTTCCAATATCACAAATATCAAATCACACTAGAAAGACTCATAGAAATCGGCTAGCCACAATAGTATTTGAAGACACATTTCCTATCATTCATATCTAGATTGGACCAGCTTCAAAAAGGCACAGCCAATTTGTTTGCACAAAGGCACAAATATCTCCGTTTGTCGGTACATCAGATCCTATAGTTGTCAAGGCTAGCCATAAAATATTATGCAAAATATGCCCACTATGCGTATGTTAATTTGTTTAGATGTAACCACGCATTGTGAGGAGTACGTGACTTTGATAATTATACCGATGTACAGTTCGACATTGGGGATCTAAAAGGACATATGTGCCGAATATTTTTGTCCTTTTGTGGATTTTTTTGTCATTATACTGTTAGATGTTTTTAGGGCACGACTTTGTAATATTTTTTTGAATAAATTATTATTATAACGAGTACTGTTATTTGCTCTTACTTTAGCAAAATACTAAACAGCGTGTTGGTCTCATTCATACCCTAGAGTTATGGGTATGAATAAGACCAACACGTTATATAAATTATGCCTTGTATGATAGAAACTAGGCATTCACGCAAATACTTCACCGAACAAGCAAAGTTTTTCGAGATTAGGATAATTATTCAACCTTCGGGCAAATTTTTACCAGGCACAATACCAGCTTGATTGCAGGATCCTCCCTTTTCTATGGAGGGTGAGGACTTTTCGCCCTGATCGTGATATAACTATACACGTATTTATATAGTGGGTAAATAAATATTCCACTTTCACGTCCAAGCTCTTTGTAAATTGAATAAACTAAGATAAATTGGAATGCTTTGTCTATTAAGAAAGGAACTAGGAACTTATTCTTTTAGTTTCCTTACAAATACTTTACATTGGTACCTGTACAACAATTCGAACGATTGCATAATTTTCTTGAACGTGTACGTTGCTAAGATTTGAATGGTCGACTGCCATAATGACAAATAAACAGGAAACGTTTGAAGGGAAATGTAATTTGAAACTAGAGAAAATAACTTAAGGGAAACTTTAACTGTAAACACTTAAAAACAATAATTACAAGTTTAATGGAATTTTGAGTAACTTTCAATGCATGCTGACAACTTTCAGTTTATTTAAATACACAAAGTCACGCCGTTTTTCTATGGAGGTAGGCAGATGCAACAGTATGCCACCTGCTACGCTGCACTAGCCAACTTTACATTTAAATGACAACCTAACATCGTAGCCTAAGTATCAGTAATTTATTAAGATAATTATTATTATATATTATAAATAAAAAAACAAAGACATACACTGATCAGGTATGTAGTACTCGTAACCGGCGTGCGTGTATAACCAGATGTATGAATGTGGACGATGCAAAAGGAGTATGTAAGGATCGTAGCAAGTGGCGTTCTGTGGTTTCTGCCAACCCCCATGGGAAAAGGGCGTGAGTTTATGTATGTATTATATATATCTGTTATTTAATTAAAAAGGATGACATTGAATAACCGTTCCATAATAAATGGGGTTAGGATTGTCTTCAAAAAACTTGATTCATATATAATTTTCCAAGAATTCGGAACTGCACTGCATACACGTAGATTACGAAGCTTTTGCACCGAGAAACAAAATTATATTATCGGTCTCACGCTCCCTCCTCGTTATCTCGAATGTTATCTGAATAAGTTAAAATAATCGTTAACTTGAATCTTACTTAAAATGTAAAAGAACGGTTTATGTCGTGTGATTTGGACCACACACGTTGATTTTACAGTTGGACAATCCTTTTTTTATGAATTTAAGTTGAAACACAGCTGAGTTAAATAGCTTTCAATTTGCTAAGGTAGCTTTCAAGAAATATCAGAATTTTAAATAAATGTAGATTTATTCACTCTACTTATTTTAGAATGTGATGATATTTGTAAAGCTGTCAAACACAAAGATGACTTAGTTTCGAAACAGCATTAAAGCTTTGATTTTCCCGAAAAAACGAACTACTGGTATATTATTGAAGTCAACAAAATATTCGAATTTATTCCCTAACATACTCAACTCACACTTGACCGGACTTAAACTGAACTGAAAAGTGAACCAAAATGTTTACTTTTACTTTCTTCCGATACAAAGTGGCGAAATACCGTAACTACTGGATACGGTAATGTCGGCAATGCGATCAAGTGATATTTAATTCACTACCTACCACCTAAATGTACCGGCAAAATCGTTCATTTAATACTAAAAGGTTATTATGAATTTCGTAAGCGTTGCTTTTTTAATTCAGAACAAATTGCTCTTGGTGTTGCCGGGCAATTAAACTCTGTATCGATGACTGTTTATGGTAATACGGAATAATTGGAATGCAAGTTTAAATTGAATCGATTAAATCCAAATTACTATAGCATATTTGACCAAAGAGGTCCATGTCCAGCATAGGATGAATGATATTAAATCATGGAAAATCAAAGAATTGAATACGGTTTATCAATAAAACACGAAGACTCCAGACGACATGTCATTCGCAGTCTGTGTCTGCCTTAAACATATCTGCGATATATTTGAACCTCGCAGACGTAAAAAACGAAATAGAAGATTTTTAATCTCGGGCGAAGTTGTGAACCTCTCATGAGCTATTTATTATAGACGTTCCAATCAACCACCCTTGTATTCCCTATGTCAACGGCTGTTCGTATATCCACGGATACCTTATAGAGCCTCGAGTTAATTTTCAAAAGCTCCGCTGGCTGTGGAGTTGTAGGATTTAAAGAAAATCATAATATTTTCTCAGATAAATATCAACGCACGGCCCAAACCGCTGGTATTCAGAGTAGGTATCCACTAAGAAAGGTTTTTTTTTAATAGGACAAGGGCAGGAAGATGATGATGATGTTTCATGTAGGCCACGCGAGCAAAGCCGCAGGAAGAAACTAATTCAAGCCTGTTTTAAAAAAAAGCGAATAGAGAATCGATTTGTCATGTAAGAAGCTATTACAATAAACCAAAGCGAAAGTAAAGTTCTAAATGAAAAAAAAAACAAAAAGAAAAGATTTTTATAGGCTTTAACTGTAATACCTAATGGTCAATAGATTGACGAATCAAATAACATTCCCTTATTCAATTACCACAACTGTCAAATAATGAATCAAAATGAAATCCCAACTCTAAGCTGAAAGACGCAAAAAATTAGGCGCCAAACTGAAAAACTAATTGAAAATCGTCGATTCTGTCGCAAATATAAATTGGTTTTGCGTCTGTTGTGGGTAAAAAATTCACTTCACGCATTCAGAAGCCTATTTTGTATTATAATAGGTGTTAAAAATAACCGTAAACTTGACAGTTATTGGACGTAATCAGTATGCAAGCTCCCAGCGGGTAAGCGTGGTGCTGCCATTATTTAAAATTATGCTGGTGTTGCCAAGTCGAGCGTCTGGGAAGTTTTCAAGTTACGGTAGGACAAAAACTGCCTAATTGCTGATTGCATGTTGTCGAGACTAAAGAGTTTAATTGCTTCAATGCCAAAAGTAGATTTAGAAGAAAATATTAATTTAATTTGTGAAACAAATGGCATGTTAGGTTTGGTTGAATATGGTAACATGCCTCCATACTACTATGTTGACCAATAGAAGTCCTATTTGTCATTGACAAGACACACTAGTTAGAATGTACAGAACAATAAACAAGTTTCAAGATAAAAACTTTATTCACAACCCACCCAATTCTAAAAAAGACACAATACTTACATAAATTACGAGAACATGAATAATATTCATTACGGAATGCAAAACTTTCTAGTTTCTATACACATGGCTTTGACAAGTAACAATTGATTGTATACTGATCATAGTCCTGATAATTTTAATCAATAAAACTATGATGACTGTAAACACGACGTATCGTTTATTGATCATATTTGTGTCTATTTGATCATATTTGTGTCTGATTGATCATACTTGTGTCTAGTTGAACCTATTGTTTGAGAGAATTGCCGATGGCGTTGCAAAATTGCATGTATTTGTTTATGAGGAGTGTTATCAAAACTATCATCTAAATTGTTGTTCAATTGGAATTGTATTTATTATGCATCTTGTTTTTTGAATTATAGTTCCGGTTATTACGAGTAGGAAGGATGTGGTCAAAACGCTGTTCACTATAGCTGAACCCCGTGGTTTCAACTTTCAAGCGCCATTTCTTTTTTTTGCTTGCGTGCTGCAACCTTCATCAAGAATAGGACTGCAAAAATAATTTACCAATTCGACGAGTAAAAAGATATAAGAGCGTTCAAAAAACAAACGCACAAACTCTTCAGTTTTAAATTACATACTACTCGTACATCACGCCTGCTATGCCTGAAGGGTTTCGGAGAGATGTTCCTAATAGTACACCCACATTTTGCTAGTTATGTTTAAGTCTAAGTACTAAATGTGCAAATAAGTAATCACACCACTATTGCCAATTCATCACTTAATTAGCCTTTTGACGATAAAATCAGCTTTGACCTACCAAACACAGCTGCCTTTCAGATGGCCAGTACACTCGCTATCAATTGGCTCCCGTCTGCCTGGAAATTCAATTTTCGCTGGACAGACGAGATCGCTTTGAGCGAGTATTGACATAATCAAAGGGTGGGCAGGTGGAAGTGAATGAAAATAGATCAGTCATTTAGATCAGTTTATCTTTCGTATTTTGATATTTTTTATAGGGAGTACTACAAGGTGCGTCACTATGCACCTTGTATTAATAACTAATAACGGACTTATCTATTAATCACTGTTAAAATAATTTTGAGTACTATCTTATCATTAAAAAGTTGGATAGCGACCGCCCGTTGGATATTACATTCTCTATCAAAAATATTACATTACAGGATAGATAAATGGATAGAGTTTGCTTTATCTATATTAATATTGTAAAGCTGAAAAGCTTTTTTATTTCTTTGTCTGGTTGAACGCGGTAATCTCAGGAATTGAATTGAATTTTTTTTTTTGTGTTGGATATTCCATTTATCGAGGAAGGTTATAAGCTTAAGCTAAGTTATAAGCGCGCCACTTCGTCTGCGTCACATAATATTGTGTGACGCAGACGAAGTGGCGCGGGTCAGCTAGTTATAACATTAAATCATTACGACTGTTATCCCCGAAAGGTAAGGCAGACGTGCTCGTAATAGTACACCCACATTTATGATTTATGCGTATGTTTTGGTAATGGGCCACAAGTCCAAACGATAATTTGCAATCAATCGTTCACAAATCCAAAGTCTTTTCATAGTTCATATTTATTAACGTTTACCTACAATATATTTTATTTTAAAGACCATTTAACAAAAAAACAAACAAACATGGTACCTAAATATCCCGTGTTCAGTATTAATTATAGTGTTAGTGACCATGTCAGTTTAAAAACTTATATCATTCACTAGTGTTAAAGATTAATTGCTGTAAGCAGCTTTCAATACTGTCAACAAATTCAAAGCTTCCTGTTTACATAAGTAGGTATTATGTTAAAGAATGTTATTGTCATTACTACATTCTATGGAAGCATGAACAAGATTCAATTAATACCCTATCAAATAACCGTTGGACGTAAAATAATTATGCATCCATACATCATTCATACTTGTCAATGTATGACAAAGGAATTCCGCGTAGCCACCGCGGTACATGCCAAAGTGAAGTCTTACGTAATGGCATAAGGATCAAGTCTGCGTAATAATTGTGGTCATGTAATGTTGTGGGAAATGGCGGTCGGATCGGCTAACTGTATCCGTTGCGGATATGTTTGTTATTTGAGTGAAAAGTATTGATATTATGGTCGTATTGTGTATCGTTTTCTCTCGGTTCAGTTTGTGATATGAGGTGAGTAAGCAGTGTGATTGTGGTTTTATGAATAGGAAAATACACACACGGAGAGGGAACTTTGAGCACTATTCAGTTGCGTTATTTGGCATGGGTAAAGATTCAAAAAATGTTTATGTGTATGTGTGTGTATGTATGTGAGGTAAATGTTGAGTATGAATGTAGATGACAAAAGCAGAAGAAGACCAAAGAAACGATGGATGAACTGTGTAGATGATGACATGGCTAGGAGAGAGGAGACTGCTGAAATGACGAGTACCTAATAGAAAAGTATGTAAAAAGAACACGTGCTGCGCCGACCCCAAATAAACTGGAATACGGGCAGGATGATAAAGATAATGAATTATCCAGAGGTACAAGACAAGGTGACCTTACGGCGACATCAATCATGCAAAATTCATTTATGTATTCGACCTACTACCGTTTACGAGAATTCTATTGAAAGTTGACCCTTTCGTAAATCTTCTAGTTGTTAAGTTCATTATTTTTTTTAATACTGATTGTTGGCTGGGATGCCACCTTTTTTAAGAACTATATATATTTTGAATGATGGTTCCATTTCTGTGACTTTTTCTTATGTTGTCAAGTGTCAGTGATCCATTGCTTTGTACATAGTTTGTTCTGGTATTAAATAGCAATTATAACCATATTATAACATACTAACAGTGTTTCTACCATCTCCAATCCATAATAAATAACTACAGTCCACTTTGCTCACGAACACTGATTTTGTTGTTAATACAGTTGTGTGTTTAAAATAATTACTAGGAGTAACACAATCGCGGAAAACGAATGCCAACTGAGTAGTATGCCATAAAGTGTTGACCCGAATTCATAGCACATAGAAAATCTATTCATTATAGCACGGAGAGAGTTCTCACAACACTTTTCTTAAGTGTTCTAAGTTTAAGTGTACTTCCTAATTACTGCTTAGTTTATTATGACCGGTTACACTGAATTATGGGAAATTAGAACTGTTTTTATGACTGCTTATGTTATAAGCAGTCAGTCAGTCCCCGACGGGTTAGGCAGAGGTGTTCCTATTAGTACACCCAGATTTCGCCAGTAACACACAAACATAACTATTGCGGGCACAAATACAGACGCTATGGCTGTTACTGAAAAATTCCTGATAGAAAAATCCAATAACAAAACCAAAAGTAGCCTGTAGGCAGTAAAAACAATCATTGACCGCTAAATCATAGGCAACTCTACGTACACAATCTTACAGGCCCAATAGCTACTAAGAAACAATTCACTCCACATAAAATAAGTAGGTACTTACTCGTAAATGTAACGAAATTAACATACGTAACTTACTTTATTACTTAAGGTCCGTTCACACGACAATATTTCGCAACTTTCAGGAATAAGTTAACATAGCTTCACGCCTGTAATTACCAGAGAGTTAGACAGATGTGTATCTAATAGTATACCAACATTTCGTCAGTTATGTTTATGTCCCATGTAATAGGGAGCGAGCCTTTTGCCATCAACTGAGCACAAATCCAGACTTCATGGCTGCTACTGATAAATTCCTGAAACAGGTTTCAGGGTTCTTTAAATCGCATAGTACTCTTCTAGTACATTTTTCAAAATTTATGACACCAGCACAAGGGCCTCAAGATGAAGTTTCGCCCAAGTTTACTTCAATAAATGATTTATTCAATGCCTTCCTCTTAAATCACTCTATCTATTAAAAAAAACCACTTCAAAATCCGTTGCGTAGTTTTAAAGATTTAAGTATACATAGGGACGGACAGACAGCGACAGCGACTTTGTTTTATACTATGTGGTGACTATGTAATGATAGTGAATTGATAGTGATAGCGATGCCGAATTTTCAGAAGTATTCATGTGTTGAAATTATATCGATATCTATAGGTACTTCTCAATAGCTTTTAGCCTGTTCTCATCTATGTGCAAAAGCCTTTAGTCAACATTAAGTAAATTCTCCACTGAGCTTGAAGCTATTAGTATTAATTTATTGACAGAGTTATTTATATAGTTAACTTTCCAGCAGATATACATTCGTTTGGCTAGTTAGTCGCGCTTTTCTGCGTAGGTTTGTTTATGGTACGGGTTGTTTTTCCGGGATAATAACGCTGTGTACATAGCACTGTGATTTCGCAGCGAAAAGCGATAAGTTTTAATTTATTTTTGCCTGATTACCGCGCCGCAACGATGAAAATACTATCTATTCTAAAGCTAAGACTGAGTTAGTAAATAGTAAGTAGAGAGTTAGAAGATTTTTAGGGTTCCGTAGCCGAATAGCAAAAAAACGGAACCCTTATAGATTCGTCATGTCTGTCTGTCTGTCCGTACGTATGTCACAGCCACTATATTCGGAAACTATTAAGACTACACAGTTGAAACTTGGTACGTAGATGTATTCTGTGAACCGCTTTACGATTTTTATACAAAAAAAAATGAAAAGATTAAGGGCTCCCCATACATTTAACTGAAACTAAAAAAACTTTTTTCATCAAACCTATACGTGTGGGGTGTCTACAGACAGGTCTTAAAAAATGACATTGAGGTTTCTAAAACCATTTTTTTTCTCAAAGTAAATCGTTTGAAAGATATACACTTCCAAAGTGGTAAAATGTGCCCCCCCCCCCTTCTAACTTTTAAACTAAGAGAGTGAAAAATCAAAAAACCACATCACAAACACATACATCACAATAAAAACTTTCAACCAAAATTGGTTTGAACAATATATAGTAAGTAGTTTTTGAGATATAGCACATTTAAAAAACCGCAAATATAACTTTGTCATTCATACAAACACTATGAAAAACAAACTTATAACAAAATATGTTTTCTTGTTGCCGCTTTAACAAGAAATAATACAAATTAAAGGGGGCTTCCCTACTACGATGGTACGGGACCCTTCATGTGTAAGTCCGACTTGCACTTGGCCAGTTTTTGCCTTTTCACCGACTTTATCATCAGATAGAAAAAACAAATACATGTACACTACTCCTTAGGTACCTAAAGCTTTTACTTATCCCAATATTTATTCGCGCACTAATGCTTATAAAAAAGCTCTCTTTTAGTTAAAAACTCTGAAAGTCTGGACTACATTTGCGGTTTCAGTCGGCTGGTTTTCCTCCTTCGTTTGACCCGGGAAAATACTGCAATGTGTAGTTTTTTTTGTAGAAATAAAAGGAAGCTTTTACCGGTAGTGTGGTTAGACTAAAAAGAATTTAGTTCGAAAAGCTACCAGGTATATACGTGCTTGTTTCAGTGTGTTCTACTCAAGTAGTTGAAGAGATCTTGCATAACAAACAAACCTACACTTTTGACTGAACAATACTCCTTATAATTTGTTTATAAATGGACAATAAGTACAAAATATCGTCTAATTGGAACTGCCATAACCACGTAACGAGACTGCAAACGATTCAGACTGTCAAAGTGTTTGTTGACTGTGATTATGTTTTGTTGTAAATTATTTAGTTATGTTCGTATTTTATTGAAGTCTTAATGAGTGTTGTTAAATGGACTTAGATAAATCTTCGATTGTTGTTTGTTTATGACGTGGTATTAGAAACTACGTGAAGATCTGAAATTAGTGATCGCTCCACTAACGTGTGGGAATAGCTCTCTAGACGCTAATTAGCACTTATTTTAACTTCATAAAGTTGCGGTTTTCATTGGAGTGATCATCTATAGAGCAGTATTAAGGAGATTAACCAATCTGTGAAGTTAAAAACTTTGACCACGAGGAGATAAAAATACGAGAGTTGGCTGTGCGAAAGACGATATAATTACTTGTAAAGAAGTGGGTTCTGATGATAATAGAAAAGTATTGAAGAAGAGTAAATATTACTTTGAACCCAAATAAATAGGGACAAAGGCTATCCTGTAAACACCGCAAATAAATTGGAATAAGGGCATTATTTCCTCACCACTGCTTTACAAAAGGGTGAAGGATAACATCGTGACGAAACCGGCATGTCCATAACTAAAAATTCTAAAACATGTGACATCTACGCACCCGCACTGGGCTCGCGTGGTGGATCATTGCGTATTCCCTCTCATAGAGAGGAGGCCTGTATCTGTATCCCAGCAGTGACAACATTATAAACTGCTTATGCTTAGGAGCGCATGATGGCACAATCTAAGTTCACAAGCACATAAATACATAACGATAGTACTATATCCTCAACAGCCCGCACTTATACCGTTCTAAAATTAGCGAATGATTCATTCAAATAAGCAAGTACACATAATTATACACGTTAAACAAATGAGGGCATTTATTTAAGAGCCGCTCACCAGTACCTACGACCTTCACGGTCCTCGCACACGACTCTTAGCACGCCCCCGACAATGAGTTGACATCTCGGTGACGATAAGACTGCTGCTACACTAACGTCACTTTTTGTAAATCTGGGGGAGCGACAAAAGGCCATTCGCAGAATCATAATATTATGAATAACGTTAAAAATCTTAAAATGGTTATAAACGCAGTTAATATTAGTGTGATGATTGTCTCAAGTCATTGGTAGTTTTTATTTGCCCAACCAATCAAAATATTATCATGGGCTAAAGTAACCACATAATGAGTCCCCATCGGCAGCAAATCAGCAAGCCCCGGGACGAATACGACTAACAGCTCTGGATAGGGATAAGTAAAAGGAAGGAAGGGAAGCCTTTGTCTTGCAGTGGGACACAAACAGCTAATATATAAAATCAAAACATCATCCAAATAACACTTAGTGGGAGATTTAAAGACTGGGAGTTAGCAAGACTTCTCAGATTGTTGAACTGCTCAATTTTCTTTTTTATATAGAAACTTTAATTCATTCAAATGCTGTAAACTCGCACTGTTTTCGTCACGTCGATAGTGTGCAACCAGCCTTATACTACGAAGTACACGCATAATATTACGTAATTGTCGGTCACTCACTTGCGAAAATTGGTGTCTACGTGTTTTTATTAGCAGATTTTTATATTCTTTACACAAAATATTTGTATAGCGCACGTGAGATGTGCGTAATCGCGATGTTTTGTGTGAGTAACTGGTGATTCAATAAGTACCTTCCTACCTACTTATTTGACGGAGTAGCCTTTAGCTAATGTTGATGCTTACTTGTAAAGCGCTCTGTTGTAACTATTACATTACTACTAGTCCTATTAAATACGTAATCCTAATTATGATGAGATGTCAATATTCTTCGCGTTACGATCAAAGGCACTAGGACGAGTGCGCGGTGTAAACGTAGCGTAAAACTACTCGTACACGTTTATAATTTTAGGAAATTATTTTTATGTAAAGATGTTACTGATTGAGTTATTAACTAAAATGCTGTAGGATAATTATTGTGTTTTCGATTAAAAAACCGGCATGATTATTTTAGGTTAGGTACATCCTCGTGTTATGGTCTCACTCTGTATAGTACTGTTACTGTCTGTACAACTGCTTCCTCACAAAAAGTATTTAAACGGATAAGGAAGAAAATTTCATCTGAGAATTTCATATCCTACCGTTTTTCCCATGTCCTATGGGAGTAGGTATGGAAACACTACAGCTCGCCGCCCATTACTATATTTTATACTTCTTTTGGTTAGTTCACGTTATCACACACCACATAAATACCATGCATGACATACCACCATCTAATATTGCAATATTAAAAACTTATATCGCGATAATAAAAGCAGCAGGTGCCTCTGAAAGTTATTGAAATAATAATAGCTTGCGGGACGTATATTTGAATGTCTGACACCCCCTATTATATCGGACATCCCCTGTAATGCCGGACACTGCCGCCACAATGCCCGGACACTCCCCACAGTGTCCGCAACCCGCCGCCGCAGCATCCGGTATTCGATCGCGTGTGTCTGGCCAAAGATTCATACCGCGCATTATTCATAAATGGGGGATATTTCATGCAGATTGTCTGTGGTACAGGTGAACGAAACTGTGTATTGTTTGATCTGATATTTTTATTCAAATGGACCTTTGTTGGTGGACGAGGCAAAAGGAGTATGTAAAAATCGTAGTAAGTGACGTTCTGTGGTTTCTACCTACTTCCTTTCCAAAAAGTGTGAGTATAAGTATGTTAGTATGAATGGAAAATTGTAGTAAATATGTAGCTGTCGTTGGGCATACAAAGAGCCTAGACAATCGGTTTCAAAGCGATTCGTATTTCTACAAGAAATATTTTCGATATCGATTCAAAACCTATTTGAAGTCTATGTCATCGTTAACGTTGATAGATTGGTTAGGTTCTCACGTCTAACAGAAAACAACGTCTTGTAGCTAATACTTATGTAGATTAAAATTGTAGCAAGATTTATAACAATTTCCATATGTATTTTTCACTTTCTCTGCGATCCCACATTAAAGGGAAAATGTCGGCTGGCATCTAATGTGTCCAAGCATGGCTGTAATGCCTGCCTTGGACACCACTAACACAAGAGTTCTCTTATTATTTTCCGATGGGAAAACGCACAATTACACCCGCCTATTCGACGTACAAGTACCTACATTATACCGTTCAAATGGCGACAGTCTTGCTCGAACAAGACTTTAATATGTCCATGATTTTAATGTGTAGTATTTCCTATTATAAGTAACCTATCACCGTGTTTATTTCTAATTAAATATGTACATATCATTACATTGACATAACATGGGCCCTCCATAATACCTATAAACACTTATCAAATGCTCGATTAAATCAACTCAAATGGACGCTAATGGATACACAGAGGAAGTGTCAAACAAAATCGATTCCGACTAGTATCGATTAATTTACATGATTGGGCTACAACTCTGTAATCGAGTGATTTGAATATATTGGACATGCGGTCGGGGGACGGAAGGTGTGAAAGATTAATGAGTTTGTAATCAATCTAAACGTTTGATTAAAATTTAACGTATTCAAAAATATATTGCAACGTACTCAAAATGTTGTTTATTGAAACAGTTTTTGTCGTTAGATCCGTCCAAAAGCGTCCAATAATATGGTCACGTTATTGTATTGTAATATCGTAATATTGGGTCTTTTATTCATGCTGAAAATATTAGTTAATACACCAGTATTCAGCTCATGCTGCACCGCCCCTAAATGAATTGGGATAAGGGCAAGAGAATGATGATGATGTTACTGGTATTCAGCTGCATCCGGTTAGACTCAGAGCTAAATAAGGCTAGGCAGATGATGATGATATTGCAGTGTTGTATACTTTTCGACCTCATGCAAGGGCAAATCTAACAAATGTAATCTTAGAAAAAAAAAACTCTCGAAGAGCTTGACTTTTTTTTTTTTTTTTTTGGGGGGTGGGAAATCATCAAATAACCCCTCCCGCTCTTGGGCAGAGCGAAAAGGAGTGTCAGACTTCTACTGACTAAAAACCACCCATGTTCCTTCTTCGCCCTTCATGTCGAGGCCTCGGTATCCCTTGCGGACAACCCGCAGCCTCGACAGGTCGAAGAGCTTGACTAAAATTTAAGAAAATTTACGATATTTTATGTAGCCACATATACAGGGTGTAAATCAACCCATCACACAGCCGTCAACCAAGCATTCTGTATATCAAACTAAGTACCACTACGCAAAAATTTTTGCTGGGAAACGACTTTTTTTTCTGGGGTCAAAAATCACGTTTTACGGTAAAACTCTATGTAGCACTCTTAATACATTGTGCTAGTGGATGCTTTGAATAGTAAACAGGTCATGGAGGTAATTAAAGTAAAGTTATAACCTGAAAAACTAGTATTTACAAAAACAGCTGTGAGAAATTTGAAACTTTAACCCCCAATATCTCCGTAACAAGGGGGTTCCCAGGTATGGTCTAGAACAAAAAAATGATCACAGTGGTGGGGAAAACAAGTGCCCTTCGTTTGCGTTAAGGGTACTTTTACACCTTTTATAAGGGAAGTCCGGACCCGGGTCAGCATTCTTGACCAACCAATAACGAAGCTTCTACATCCCTTCAAACCACGTCAATAGCATAACAAAGTTGTTTAGAAATCATCTCCCTGGCTTCTCAGAACGACTCAAACGATAAATGAAGGCTCATCTACTGCAGCCATAGTTAATAGCTATAGAAAGTGCCTTAATGCGACGCTATTACTGTTTTTATTTGCATATAGTAATGTCAAAATGATATTGTTCGCACGTAGTGAGAAAGCAGGGCTATTGTAAGTAATAGAAGTTTCAAGCAATAAAGCTTAAAGTTCTGGTAATTATCAACTTGTGTGGTGTATGGGTGTGGAGTTGAATTCGTTGTGTGATATAGTTCCGCTGACATACGTATTTGGTGTTTTACTTCTGCATTATTACAGCCAATGTAATTATGGATTGGTTGTGTGAGGAATGACGTAAAAGAAACAGGAGTAAACGATGAATGAAACCCAAAGCAATACTCTCACGATTAATTTCATTTGTTTGCTAAACTTTTGAAATTACTTCGCCAATAGTCATTATCATCGTGTTGGGCTTGAGGGCGGCTTGGCTTCACCAATACTATGATCAGTTTATTCATTCCACCATTCTAGAACTAATGCATTCTTAAAAATATTATTGATATCTCACTGGTTTTCTAATTTAAATAGATTAGGTTACAATGAAGCTTAATAGAGTCCATAATTCCATTTGACACGTCAACTATAACAATTCCAGGTATCTATTTAAGTTCAGCTATTACTCTATTACCAATACATTATTCATGAATCTACCATTTGAATAATCAGCAACAATTCACAAACCTTTCGTGCCAACAAGCATCTCTGTAAACATTTCCAGAATCCAAGCCCTGTCATGATACGTCCTTCTGATAAACTAGGGACTGTGTGAAAAGGCATGCGGTAACGGCCTTGTCGACCAGTTACAATGGAACCGGTCCATTTCTTACTTTCTTATACCTTTATATGTAACAGCTTCGTTAATGCATCAGTGGAAGCTTTTTTGTTCCCCTTTGTTAGTTTTATCAAGATTTTTGCATACGTTACTGGTTTATTGGTATTTCTTGTTAATGGTATGCGGGAACGTGAGTTTTGCATTCGATTTATTTCTTGATTAAGTATTTTAGAATTTCCAGTGAACTGGCTTTTTATTCTAATGGTCGGAAATACTACAGCTAAGGAATTTTGGGCAGTGTTATTGGGTTTTTTCGCTTTTTCATTACAAAATTAGTAACAGCTTGGAGTAATTTATGTTCAACTAATAGCAACAGGCTCGCGCTCTGTAACATAGAACTTATAATACACAACTGACGTAAAATAGGTACTAGGTAATTAGGTGTGCTGCAAACATAACAGGCTAATCCTTCGGAGCAACACAGGCGCGATTTTAAGTTACTTTTACTGAAAACTTGACTTTTTAGTCTGATAGTTCGTTTTTTCTCTCTTTACTTTTAATGAATGGAACGCTCACATTGTTTCAGAGCCATTATTTAAATTTTATATCTCTGGCGGGACTTTTTATTCCATTTACGGGTAGTTTACTTGAGCTTTTTAGCAGTTTAATGCTTTATGTGAAAATAGAGATAAAAACAATACAGTTCATCTGAACTACCGGGAGACAGTTAAAACAGTTCATTCAAATGAAATTGTTTGCTTATTCTCCTGATAGTCACTGCAATTTGACATTAAACCCTTTTGGGGGGGGGGGGGGAAATCATTAAATGACTCCTCCCGCGGAGGGAGTGTCAAACTTCTACTGACTAAAAACCACCCATGTTCCTTCTTAGCCCTTTGTGTCGAGGGCAGCCTCGACACAAAGGGCTAAGAAAGACTAAAGACGACGAAGAAGAGACTAAAGAAGGGCTAAAGAGAAACCGCGGGGTTTCTCTTTCGAACAACCCGCAGCCCCGACGGGTACATTTAACCTTTTAAGTAGTCTTTGAAGAATAAGGGGATAAGTAGGTAGTCAGTGACTCAAAAATCTGACAACCAGTCTTATCAAGGGGTATCGTATTACCCAGTAGTAACTGGGTTGTGTAGGTCAGATATTCAGTCGCCCTTTGTAAAACACTGTTCTTTGTACAAGTCAGCTGGATCCGGTAAGATTGGAAACCGATCTAAACATGGTTGGGACAAGATATGCATGGTAGGCAGATGATGATGTAGGTGTAATACTCCAGAATATAAACAAATACCAACCAAATCTTGATCAACCTAAAAAAAACCTCCGTTACATTGACAAGCTCCATATTAGCAATAGATCAGCCGTTTACAAAAGGCTAGTAAGACAATATGCCCCTTTCACCAGGCCTTATAAGGTTCGGAGCCCCGCGTGAACAAATATGGGGAAATAGCTTCAACAGAGAAAGCATACCTATGGTAAATATATCGATAGAGCTTTGTACTTTGATGGCTTATATTTGTTTAGTGTGTAATAATCTGATTGTTCATAAATTCGCCATTTATGAAGATATACATCTCTTCGTCTTGTTGGGAATTTGTATCTTGAAGTTGGCATTATTAAATTGTCGTAAGATCATTAGATTCTACTTGATACAACTTTATTCGAAATCGCCATGTTCGGAAAATCGTAACTAAATAATTTCAAAGATCTAAAACTTCGTCTTCTTCTTTACGTGTCGATCGATGATCTCAAATTGTATTAGACCAGTATGTAGCCACCTGCACAGCTCTATTATTTGCTTCGAGTAAATCCTGAAAGGTACAAATGGTTGTGCAGGATGGGCAAGATAGGTGGCGCCACACGTGGATATCCTGCGAGGATACCCCATTTAGTCAGATTATATCTATAGCGGCCAACCTGGGCTCGCGATCTAAAACTTGAAATGTTCGATGCATTACCTATCTTCGATTACCACCTGTTATTTCTGTATTTTTTATTAATGTCCGTAAGAAATGACGTTATTAGATCTTCTCTATCAAGAACTTGTAAGTGTAATAACACTATTACATACTGGCACTTCCATTATTAATATAATGACAATACTTTAAGATAATCCATAATAATAGTCTCGAGTAGATCACCTCTCACCTTTAAGTTAACAGATCATATATTATAATGACACCTTACATGTAACTGAACTTTCCCTAACACAAGAAGATATTATGTTTCTTAATGTAACAATAAATCAAAATAACTAAACAACTGCAAATAATTTAGAAGATGACCGCAGAGATGTCGACAAATAACTAAGATGTGTCTTCATAAACATTCCTGTGATGATACACGAATTAGTGATAATATTTCATGTTGTCTATACATCAGGGAACGTCATATCGATGAAATAGGAGGCATTTGTGTGGATAGAAATGATTTATAAACTATTAATAATGATAGTTCTGAATGTATTCTTAAAGAGCCAACACGCCGGCCGGCAGCCGCACGACAAATCAACATTCTTCAGAGTCCTTTCCCCCCCTGAATCCCTGAAATACTTGATAGTTATACAAAATAACGTTGATATAAAGAAAGTGAAATATATGATGAACCGTCTCACGATAATCGTAAAAAATCTAGTAAAGAAGAACACAACGATTCAAAAACCAACAAATAATTTAGAAGCTGTCAACAGATGTAATAAGTGTCTTCATAAAATTTACACTCCCGTAATAGTACACGATTCAGAAATAATAAACTATGTATCACATCACCATACATCAGAGAATGTCAAATCAATGAAATAGTAGCGAATAAAACAGCAAAAAGCAATATATTTGAGGAAGACGCTTTGGAAATTTATTGAAACATGAATCAAACTGAAGATGACTGGACATTATGTGCTATTTGAACGTGTTATTCGATTAATATAATGACTGTGACAATTTATGATTATGATGTTTGACTTTCGCAAGATACCTTAGCATTTGCAGAACGGGACATTTATCTTAATGATGTAGCACAACTATTATATGTAGAAGACGAACGTAAAGTTTTTCTTGAACATACACTTTTTTTTAATACAAGTCGTGATTTTGTCGTTAAGATTTGAGTTGAACTACGTGAGGCCTGAACTAGAAGGACTGCATTCGCTACTATTGACATCACTGTAGTAGCAGTTACTACAGTTGTTTTTTTGCGAGGTTTACAAACCTCGAGTTTTCAAGAAATCATTGTAATTGAGACGTGTTCCTTTTGAACTGTAGTGTTATACGAATTCTAGGCACTAAAGTCAGGTAATTCTTCATCGCACGAACAATGGAGAAAATTACAAAACTTGCAATTTACAGTAATGAAAATAAAGTTCAAATTCGTCAAGCAAATAAACTTTATATCAGAAAGCACAGATGTACATCACTTGTCGTCATTTGTATTGCAAACTCATCGATCAACATCGACACTTACATACGGTCCTGATAAATTACTTCTGCTGTCACTTCACACGAAATTGCTTTCTATTACAAACGCATAGGGTTCATGTCTTGCGTCACGGTTGATTGTATCTTTGTTTTATGAATCAATGCAGTAGATGATTGGACGTCAAATCTTACTTAGATAGTATCGTGTCGTGACTTCTGTGCGATTACAGCTTTGATCTTCGGAGGCCGACTGCCGATGTTAATGCCATGCTACGGTTATTAAGAAAAAAATACCAATTTGGATCCAACAAGTTTATTGAACTCGGAACTACGTTGGTTGTATGGTCTGAGTAATTGGTTTGATTTTACAGACGTCAGAAATCTTGTTTTGCGTATGTAACAAGATTCCATATTTGCAAAACTTCCTTCACTTCTCGTGCTGTCATTATAAATAGTATTATGTAACTCATTCATCACTGCAAGCTTTTGAATGTTTGTAAATTCGCGTTCCGATATCGAATATCTTGTTTACTCGGGGACCGGGGTACTTGAATGTATGTGGGAAATGTTCAATTGGTTCCTTCCTTTGCATCTTGTCATTCCGCAATCAATCAACGAACTTGGCAATATTGAACATGGATATTGGTTTTGCAAGTTACGAAATATTAATTTGTGTACAGGAAATTACGGCTGAATGAATCCACTTCATGTGAACTGGTTTTCCAATCAGAGTTAGATCTTAGATACGGAGATAGGTGGCGGTAACGATAAAAGAACGAGTAAAGCACGTCACGAGAACAGCGAAAGTATACTTAATG
This sequence comes from Diarsia brunnea, assembly GCA_949774965.1. Classification (NCBI taxonomy): domain Eukaryota; kingdom Metazoa; phylum Arthropoda; class Insecta; order Lepidoptera; family Noctuidae; genus Diarsia; species Diarsia brunnea. The sequence goes on from OX459001.1 coordinate 17,879,381, forward strand.
AGTTACACCTCAGGCTATCGTCGGCATACACAAGCCTCAAACAGCAAATTGACTCTCATTTGACACACTCTTCCTACTAAAAGAAGCTACATTCTAAAAGATAAAGAAAAATAAAACGTATCATAACCAATCACGGTACGAATTTGATTGCTACTAATTTATCAGTTGGAAATGACGAAGAAGACACTATGATTCAAAGACAAATAAAATTATATTGTAATGCTACAGAATAAGGTCTTAATTACGTTGGTAGCTAAAAAGCTCATTGTTTGGTGGGCGATGTTAGATCAATGTTGATTATTTTGTACTGACAAGCAAATTAGCCGATGCCTTTGTCTCGTTTAGACGTATTAACTGTGATGGGTGATTGAAAGAGTCCAGATAAGGGTACCGGGCGCGGTGTTCAATTAATCAGTTCATTTAATACTGTATGAATAGAATTACATAGGCGATATGACCAGACTGTTACCCAATATGAGTTAACTAGTGAAACTTTCTTTAATCGACTGTGCATTGTTATATACGAGGCTTTGGTTTACGGTCACTTTCACATCAGCATAAAGTACAAAACAAATAAAGGTCACATTCGACTAATTACACATTATCAACGATAATTAACTCATTTCCTTTTGCTTTATAACCTAGGCTTTGTATACTATCACATACTGGACTCGTTTATTATCTATAATACATTATAGAAAGTTGGTAATCATGTTTGTTTCTATTTCTCTTTCTAATTTAATGGAAGTATTGTGCTTCATTTTGGCAATTAGTTATTTTTTAGACATCCTTTTACTTTAATTTCTTCAACCATTAAATCAATTAGTGTTTCATTTCTAACAACACTTTGTCTGAGAACGTTTCAATAACAATACAATTCACGACCTCTTTCACAATTTAAATTCTCTGTTAAATCATTAAAAGCCGGTAAAGCATTGTGTATGCATTTAGCCTGAATTCCGGCGATAGCTGTAAACAATAACCCACTCTTAGGCCCATAAATGTAAAAGACCGTCACGACATGATCACATATGACCCTGGCTTTTACTTAAGCACCATTGAAAGCGATCCCTGCACACTAGAAAGTTACAGTAATTGTATGGAATTCACTTACACCTATATTAAGATGCGAGGAATCTGATAATTGTGTGAAAATGTCAACAGTGCAGACTTTAAATGAGTTCTTTTGTTTTAGACTCCGCACGGAGAGTTTATAATTACTTTGAGTTATGATCCGAGAACCGGAAACTTTAATTTCGGACTGGCTCATATCAAAAGCCGCCGAACAAGTGCACTGGTTACTTGAATTGAATGTTACTTTATAGAACGCTTTCCCTCGAACTCATAGGCTTTTCCTGTCTCTCGGCTTGTGGGTATTTAAATGTTGTGGATGCAAATCGAGAAAACATGTTCTCATAGATTTTCACCAGTCAACGATTGTCACGACAACTAGACAGTGTTGTGACAGAACGGACATAAGCAGACGCGTGTGTCGCGATCGACAAACTTACTATTTGCCGACACTATTGTAACTTTGATGAATAGGAACCTTATCACAGTGGAATACAATACAACATGCCACAACACAATCAAGCCTAACTACCTAATCATTATTTCGGTTGTGGTTGACGAGCGTCTAAATGATCTTGATGGTTATCAAGACGTAGAGTAAGTTGTGATCGATATTGACGAAAGTGAATGTGAAATTTGAGAAGCAGCTCAAAAGAAAGCAAAAGTGTACAACCAAGGTGATTAACATGCACATCTGATATTAGTGGAGAGACCTGACAAACGCAATTTGTTTCCTCTATCTACTACATTATGTCTGGATGTCAGTAAAAAGTTGTCAATCACCGGATCTATCTCGGTTTCGGCGTCGCATTGTCGTCTGACATTATCTAAATGATTTGTATTGCCACCGGTGTCAAAATGTCAGAAGCTAGCGTGAGTTCTAGGAATGCCTTGGTAGTAATAAACAGTAACATATTACTATCCAGGTTTGTCATCGGAGCGTATTTTATGATCGTAGCGGCAGTTCGCCAGTCTCAAACTTGTTTCTCGAGGTTGACATCCGTACACCGTTAGCTTGCTGAATCGTTGACCCATGCCTTTCTTTGTGTTACATACGTGAGGTTCAATTAGGTATGACATTTCGTATCAAATTGTATAACTGAAGTAAAATTGTGTGCAGTCATTTTATCAATTTATTCCTGTCTATGAACGGTGTAATTAAAGTGTAGGTTTTAGTGGACGTAAAATTAAATTGCCGGTCTTATAACTAGATGATGATGATGGATTAACAGTTATTGTAGGTTACGTCGACAAATTGTTGGTAGTTGAGCTATCTAGATTGGTAGTTAGGCTGACACGTTTCGTAACTAATAGGAACCTCGTTGGTGTGTGAACTTCTATGAGTACTCGGAAATTAAATCGGTTTATTTGCATCAAATTATTATGATGACCGGAACTGTCTGCGGTAGTGTAGTAGACTAATAGTATCTTTCATTTAAGTGTATGAATTTTGTTGGAGGTAATAATGTTTTATGCGTAAGGACTGTAGTCTGATTTATGTTATGTTTTACTTCAATTTAAGTACTTTTGCTGTATTTCTTCGCTATTTCAGTTACATCATTAACCATACTTTAAGATTTCCCAGCCAAAGAAATTAACCATGCATTCAAAAGATCTTATTGCATGCAGAGTATCTATTTCAAACAGTTATTATCGTACACAACCGTATCCATTTCCTTACAATACGTAGACCCATCATTCTTTTGTTATAGATCACAATAGTTTTCTACGTTTTTAAACTGGGTAACTACTGGACGTATTGTGATATCAAAACCTTGGCAATGAATACATTCGTCACACATACCCAGTTCCCAAGTAATTTTGTCTGACTGTACATCTACATTTTAATTGAGCAAAAACCGTTGCATTTCCTTTCTTCGTTATGTTTAATTAGTGCTTTCGGATGTGTAACCTCATCAAACCAGATAGTTGCGGCAAATTGTTTAATTATTAAGTCTACAGGTGGTCTAGATAAACGAAAGTGTTATCGGGTTTGATCAGATTATTTTATTGGCATCATATGAAATTGATTTTGGGTTTCGTCTCTTTTTATATAGGTTGTTTGCATCCAAGTATTTAATTAACTAAGAATAGACTTAACTATTTCTGTTTTTGATATTTGTTTAACCATATTTACAAGCAAGTTTTCCCCATATAATTTATTTAGTTCTTTAGATTTTTTTTTTGTTATTTTCAATAATTTATCGATTTTTGGTTTACCGTAACTGTCCATACAATATCAGAACCATGCCAAACACGAAATTGCAAATAATAAAAAGACGTCGTTCCACATTACAATAGTGCTGTGGTCAGTAACAATCACGAGCCAATGAATTACTCAAATAAACCAAATTACTTACCTTTTCAACCTTTTTTTATTTCTCATTATCGAAACTACCTTTAGCGACTCGACCTACAATAGTAGTATCATTGAATTTAGTCTCATTGATGCGATGATATTGCTCCGTATAGAAAGTAAGAGCAATACGGTAAAAAATAGGAAGTTTCTATTAAGCTGAAAGAGTGATAACGAACCTCTCGCCACCAACAATGGCATCGACCATCTTGTTCCAGTTCCCAGTGACAGCGATAGTTTCTAATCCTAAACCGTAATGAGCGAACCATATTCACACGTCTCATGTACACAGTCACTCGATGAAAAAACTCACGTTTCCTATTCCACGATGCTCTCTACAATCTCATTTTATACGCCAGTGACTTTAATTTCGGCACATTCTTTTGTTCTGCGATGTACTGATACAGCCAACGGTCCGCCTGACCTTGTTGATGAAAGTAAAGCTATTGTCCTAGCCGACCTGGGTCAAAGATCTGTCGCGGCCATATCTCAGTTCCCCAAACCGGCGAAGGCTCGTCACGAAACTCCATCACGATACAATTTCACGATGCTAACGTCACGCCGCGATTTTCGCTATAGATATTGTCGCCGAGAATCGCATTCAAATCCGTTTGAATTATTAAATACGCTGGGTTTGCACCGTTCGTTCGAACAATGTAAAGGTCATCAAGATTCAAGGACCTTATTCTATTGGGATGTGCAATCGTTTCGCGGAAGCATTCACTTATGTAATATGAATTTCACTTTCGGAAACGGTCGCTGCCACCTTTATAATTAGGTGCATCAAAGGTTAAACTGTATACTCGATGTGTAATAGGTTTAATGTGTTAACAAGACTAATATGAATCAATTTCTCTACCTAAGGCAATGTAACGCTTTTGGTAGATTATTGTTTAATAGTCATCGACACTTTCTCAGGCTTTGGCACAAATATCCGCTGCTGCGGGCGTTGTGATGTTCATAATAGTATTAAGAGTACAAAACTTGGTAAAAGTTCCTTTCCCTTTATGTGCGTTACGTTTTTAATGAGTAGTTACGATTTTCTTAAAGTTATTTGTTAAACCGTCGATATTTTCAATCGCCATCACAAGATGGCTGTTTATATAACTGTAATTAATCTTCTATTAAGCTTACGTACAACGAACCCTTGTATAAAGCGACATGAAACGAGCTCCAAACATGGTTTGTTTAGCAACATTTGTCACCTCTGACCCGACTGTTACCCACTCTACAAAACAATGCAATGACGCTCTATTGTCCTATGCGGCCATAATACTTTGTACTTACAGCGAAAGAGATTAGTGTGCAGGGAACTTTGACTATTGACTCTATAAATTTGATAAATATTACAATAAGTTGACTTCCGAATTGTAATGTTTTTAGTTTTCGAACTCCTTTTAAATGTACGCTTTGTGCGGAGACTCAAATAAGATTTTATAGAATTTGATTTCACGAAACATTAACGTGACGTTATCACGACTCAAGTCGGTGTAAAAAGTCATAATTATTTTGATTTCTAAAATAACCTTTTATTCATTGTACGCGTATGCCAAGTAAGTATATTTGACATTGCTCGGTGTTACTAGTACTTAGTCTTAAGTTTTAAAAGTTCTTGCCGCGTAATTCCAAGACAAACGTCTTGTAATACCTAATAAATTGATGCAGTATGCAGCCTGGAGATGTAAACACATCTCCAGGCTGCATACTAAGTTATTTTATCGACTGTACTTTATTAACTGCCTCTGTAATAGTTAATAAGCCTTAGAGGTTAGAGGATGAAGGTAATTTCAGTGATTGCGTACTTGTAGCTGATTGCTGCTTATTCAATATTTTGTGGTATTAATAGCTCCTATTGTGTGTGGAGGATATAAGAATACATATATTGTTTGGTTATGGCTGAGGTTTGTAGGTCTTGGTGTCTCTAGCCAGCCGTGTACACGTGAATATTAATGCAAAAGTATGTCTGACTGTCTGTCTGGCATTTTTTTTTTGTTTTTCGGCTTTACAGGCTTTGCAAACAAAGGATGATTTATGATAGGGAGGCAAATGAAACATAAGGGGGATTGCATCGTGTGTGCCCTGCGATATACTGGCTATTAAATTTGACAGTTCAGCAATATTCATTGCACTATTTACTTTCATGAACAGACGATTTTGTGACCACATGTATATTTTTTCTCAAACCTCTCGGCTTGTGAATGTTGTGATGGTAAAACAAAGTAAAATTTTAAAATTGTGGAACTTAATACAATTTCGTCCTCGTCAGTCCCAAACCCTACTATAAAAGCCTGTCATTAAACCGAGCTCACCAAAACCACAGCTAATAAAAGCTCACTATACACCCAGGTACACTGCACCTACTATCTCGTATACAAGCACTATACAGCCCACGATAATGTTTCCCCACAAACAGGCAGCGCCGGGGGCAATTTGACGTGATTTGCGTGCAGCTAGTTTTTCACAGAGGACCACTACACTAATAACGAGTGACTATAGTATATAGCACACTTGTGTAGTAGCTGTGAGAACTCGATTAAATTCATCGTGCCTTCAGAATGATAGTTATGAAGTTTTTATGGTACAGTCGAACAAGCTAATAAGTATATTAGCATCTTGGCTATTCTTTGGGTTCTTTGCTTAGGTCTCCGGTTATTGAATAACCTGACGTGAATAACGTGCGTGTGCCTGGTGTGTGTGACTGATAACCTTCTATAGTGAATCATAATAGCGCTGTAGAGTGTCCTTATTATACTCGTAATATGTTTCGGTGAGGCTCGTTGCAAACCAAGAATGTTTCAAAAACTGTAATGTTCCTTACATTACAGTTTTTTATCGACTGTATTCTATCGACTTGTTTATTATTACAGAAATTTGACGTAAATACATTTCATTTAGCAGTTTGATCAAAATGATTATTATATAAATAAGTAAATTACCAATTGCTTTATTTTTTTAAAGTACATAGTTTCAGTAATATCTTTTTTTTATGATAAAATGTTCTATTTCTTGATTGTAACATAATTTTTGTGATCGTTTTTAAGTCAATTTAATTAGATAATTATCACTTCGTACTAAGTTTAAAATACAATACACAACAAAACATATTTTGTCAATATTAATCGTATTAATCGTGGTAAATCAACCTGAATAGTGTTTATTTAAACACCGGTAATCAGATTTGGCACCTTTGCGCTCGGAATTGGGAAAATGGTGTGAAATAATATAATTTCCCAGATAAAATAAGGTCACTGGTTTGGAACTAACTCAATTTGAGAGATAAAAGACGTGGGAACAGCAAATATTTTGTTGCGATATGATTTCATTCAATATCATGATACTAGATCAATATTTTAATACCCATGGATGGAAAACACATGGGATTGGTTGATTTAAAAAAAGGTTGAAACGATCATATTTATAGAATAATACGATATACTTTTAAAGCTTTTTATTACAAGGCAAGTCTGTTTATAAGCTGCATGTTTTTATTTTGAGAAATAAGGAAAAGTAAAGAGTTTCAGTTTTCAAATGGAAAATATAACGTATCTATATTATAACGGGTTATATTCTTGATGGTAAAATTCTATTCATAGTGCCGTGTCTATAAATTAAAAGATCTATATTGAAAGCCTTGACAAAGCCAGCAGGTAGCCTAACACAGCACTAGTTTACATCTAACTCGTGTTTTCTCGAAAAAAGAAGATTAGGTCAGCAGTCAGCAAAAGGCCACCTACATCCACCATTCAACTCAATCATTGAAATTCATGTTTCAATAAAATTACGGTATCTCTGTACTCAGAATTCAATTCAGATCGAATAGCGTTTTATGATTATTGATTTTACCTTAACTTAAACTATTAAGCATTCCATCGCGTAAATCTCTTTTTGTGTAAAAGTTGACAAAAGAATATTCAACTACGCAGCCGTTATGTTTCTATAGTTTTGTGAACGCAGATATCGAAAATATAGAAATGATAAAGGGAGCACTAATTCGCATTTATAGATGCGAATTAGTGCAAATTATATCTTGTGAACTAATATTTGTATATGGTGATTCGGTAACAGTTTTATTGTCGTCTCCACCTTGTATAATAAGAAAATTGCACTAATCATAACAATATACCAACCCTCACAGGACCCGCGTGGTGAATAATAAAATCCTCTTCTTATACCTCTTCTTGTAATAGCCTGGGCTGTAGCCCATTCCCTCTCATAGAGAGTAAGGCTGTGTCCCAGCACTGGAAACATTATAGACTGATTATGCGTAACAATATTACTTCTTTTGTTTTTCTTTATGTGGCACTTAGAAGTATTTAGTTATAATACGTACAAAAACTTGTGATGATACGATAAATATATTTTCGAGATTATAGGGATTAGATTATAGGGTTTATAGCGAGAAACCGTCGTTTATCCTTAGTACAAATTCTCGGTTCTAGAACTAATTTTCTTCGAAAGAATCGCGTGTGCCACTTCCATTTCCTTATACTTCTGTGTTCATAGCATCGAATCACTATGGAAACCTAAAAATAAGCATTCTATAGAATTATCCACGCCCACTGCGGGGTGAAAACGGCATGGTGAGAAAAAACATAGTTACGTGACCATACAAAAAATGATTTCATTTAGAGAGAAGAGCTCAAGTTATTATGATGACCTAGTTATGTGACAAACGTTTTAACTGATCTATCTGGTACAACACGACGACGGATAAGGAAATCGTCAGTAATTTCAACGAAAATCTACTTCGAAACATGATTTTTTTACACACACATCCCGGTATAAATTATTATTAGGTTTGATAATTTTGAGACTCACAACCGAGAGTTTTGAAACGCATTAATTAGGCATTTAATGTCATATTTTTCTTTTAAACAAACAAACAAGAACTGAAAACTTGGCAGAATATTATCGTTTCAGCCGTACAACGTCTTCTGTCACTCATTAATATACAGGGAAAGCGTCCTCCAAAAACGTGACATGATATCTGAGCTCTCACTCAATGTCACGAGCAGAAAATAAGGCTCAAGTTGAAACACACGACTCCAGTTCTAAGTATATGGTATGAAATGTCTGCTTCATTGGTCGAGTGGTGCAACTGCTGAGCATTAGTTCCTGGTTCAATTCCCTGGTCCTGCAAAGTGTTTCTGTGCTAATTTTCCAATTCTCAAGGAAGATAGTTAGTTCGTCCGCCGCGGCATCTACTTAGCAGTCTGCCACGGCTCCTTGTAACTGTTTCAGGGCACCAATACTCCTGTCGAGGCTGCGGGTTGTTCGCAAGGGATACCGCGGCCTCGACATGAAGGGCGAAGAAGGAACATGGGTGGTTTTTAGTCAGTAGAAGTCTGACACTGCCTTTCGCTCTGCCCAAGAGCGGGAGGGGTTATTTGATGATTTCCCACCCCCCAAAAAAAAAAAAAAAAAAGGGCACCAATACTGAGCAACTAATATAAAAACTTACCTACTGCCCATAGCGCAAAATCTACCATCCTTTACAAAGGCCAAACAAGCAAAATCACCAACAATTAAACCTTAAACCGTCAAGCACTTGATTCAACAAACGTGGTCCCCCCCTCCCTCTCTTTCCTCTCGACATAAGCAAACAGCCCAGTGCCTCTCAAACTAGCAGTTTTCCGTTACAAATGGATTCCTGCTCGCAGCTCGTATTGGCACAGTGTGCAGTGGTACCTTCCGGAGATCACTTAGGAGTTTCAATCTTGTTGAAAACTTTGTTGTTTACGGGTGAAAGAACATTAGTTGGAGTATTTGTTGTTTTGAGAAGAAGATTGTTGTGAGATGCCTTTTTGCAATGATTACTACATAACATGCGAAGGTGTACCTACTAACAGGCGGCATGCATGTGCTACACAAAATAATAAAAAATGACTCCTTCCTTTGAACTTAACCTATTTTATCTTCACTAAAAATTGCCAAAAAAAACATTTAAAAATTATTGGGTTAAATTTTTATAGGTATCCCTTTATTCATCACTGTTTAACAACTTTCATAATAGTCTTAAAACGCTATAAGGTCATTAGAAACATCTCAACTAAACTTTAAGCCCGTCAATTTATTTTAGTTGTGAAATCACAATTAAATCTAACAGCACACGATTGCCCATTCATAAAGCACCACTTCGGTCAATCAAAGGTACAAGTGAACCATTCATCAAATTACACCGATATCTCTCATTATCTGATTGATCCATCAATTTGTACAAAGGGCTATAAAGTAATCACATCAAAACGTTAACTGGCCATCATAATCTGCCTAGCCTTTTCCTAACTATGTTGGGGTCGGCTTACAGTCTAACCGGATGCTGCTGAACGTCAGTACCTATTTTACTAATTCGAGTACCTATCTGAAATTCTGACCTCCAAAACCCAGTTTGTATTGGGCAATACAATACCCTTTGGTAGGACTTGTTGTCAGACTTCTGGCAGCTGACTGCCTGTAACGACGAATCGACAAAGTAAGAACGGCGAAAATAGCAGCATTTTTGAACGACAAAAATAACACGAGAGAACAACCACCCAACACCAGCAGTCACTTCCTAGTGTTATAAATCGGATGAAGAAGACAAGAAATGGAGGAACAAACTCCACAACAACACATAACCCTAGAATAACGACTGTTTAAATGATTCCAAATCACTTCTCATCAATTTCACTACCGATTTGACACAGTCGTCAAAAAGCTCTAAAAACAAACTACCGGCAACAAACAAGACCTCTAAACCTCCACGTAACATAATCGAAGAAGCAATAACCAATTGAATCTAAGTTACTATAAACTCTAGCGTACATAGCAAATAAACATAGTTTACCGCAGACAAATAATTACATAATCTACTGATTAAATTGTATGGATAACTGACGGAGTCCGTAATAGTTACTGCAATGACCGGTCATGTAGTGTTAGTGGGTAAATATTATGTAATTTGTACGCAAATACATACGTTATTATGTATGCTTCTAATGACTAGACGGATTATGGAACTAATGTTATTGTCAATTAGTGTTAATTTGTGTTTTCACTACCTGTTAGCGCCTTTGGAATTGCATGTCACAGGTCGCCAACCTTTTTGCGGATGTCAGCTGTACCAACTTACAATCAATTATTGTATCTACCAGGCAAGTTTTATAAAGTTGACTGATACAAATGATTGGTTTCTTTCTGTTACAAAGTTGGTTCAAAGAATTGGTCTGATGGCCTTTCCACCTTACTTTGGAAAAACGACGTTGAAATTTCTTCAAAAGTAGGTAGGGGAATTCTCCTGATATTTAAAACATTTATTATGACTATGATTACCAATCCTTTTGTATAGTTTGCTGAAGTTAAAATCGGAATTGAAACCCATGCAATAATGAACATTTACGTTCGTTACTTATGGTTTAGGCGATTCTAAATATTAAACTCTTCGCTGTACAAAAACGTTGAAATTAAATACCTGTTTGAACCATCTACGTCTTTCAAAATACACGAAAAGAGCTTTTCATTTCAATACATCATCCTTTTCGCATGCCTTTTTCTATTGTTTGTTAACCTTCCCACCTGTCTACGTTTACCTATCTGTAAAACAAACATTTCGTGCTCTATTATTAATTACTTAGGTTCTAGTTTCAGTCTAGACTAATAAAACATCTTAACATTTCAACTAAGGCTATCACGCGATATAGTTTACTTATAGGTAAGCTACCGTTGCAACTTGGGAGTTTGCTTTGACATTTACTGCAGAGTGTATTTATTTTATTGTAGAACTAGAAAGGGGTAGAAGTGAGAAAGGTTTAGGTACTAGAACGTTTCACGAATAACATACTGTTGTTGAATTTTAGCCACATTCACACACATTTGTCAAATTTTGAAATTCAGCATCTTGTTAAATTCTCTACGCTCGGCCCAGGCCCAAATGTTGAATTATAATAATATGGCAAAAATGTCGCCTAGTTCAGTAAATACGGACAAAAAGGTTTTACTCCCCTGATTCATAACACTGCTAAAAATTGCCCAGTCCAATTATTCTTACCTTACTCTATTTGCGTGAACAACAATTCTTTAACTTAAATAATGACTTGGCGAACAAAACTAGTCTGCAAATAGGAATGCAGATTAAATATAAGTCCTAACTTTATGACGGCGAACAGTTGGCGTGCATGTCGTACCAACTTAACGGCATTGCAAAGTTTATAAGTTGGTTGACGTCTTTATAATCCTGGTGCTAATTAACTGGGAATTATTTTTGAAAGTTGGCAGTTTAGAATGCGATACAAATCTTGCCTTATACAGGGTGGTGCCGACAATAGGACAATAATTGAAACCACTGGTAGTTCTAGTTTATAGAAACATTATTAAACTATCAAATAAATCTTAACACCAAAATAAAAATTAAACAAAAAAATTAAGTCGTATAAAACTGTAAACGAAATACATTACAATTTACAAACAAATATTGGTTTACTAACCTTAGGAATAATTTGCACCGATCAACGTGTGGAAATAAAATGTAACAAACGATTTTGGCAAAGACATTTAGGTAGGTTATTGTCGTATCTACTACTACGACGGCGTTAGGATGTATTTGATAGTTAAAAAATGTTCTTATGAACTAGAACTACCAGTGGTTTCATTTATTGTCGTATTGTCGGCACCCCCCTGTATTTTGTGGTACTGGAATTTCCCAACCTATTATTATCTGTGAGTTGTGATATTATATTTTGAGTGTGAAGTAGTTGAAAACATTTTTGTTCCTATGGTTCGAAGTTAGCGCTTTAAAAATACCTCTATACGATGACACGATGTCTAATTGACATCGTGGCAAAAAACATTAAGAATTCGGTACTTACTCGATTGTAGTCCGACTAATGTTGAAAACTTTCAAGAATTATGGATGTTCTTTGAATATCGACAGCGTAATAAGAACACTATTGTAAGAAACAGTTTTTTTTTTTTTAATACGAATCAAATATTGATCCTTAGTTTAAAGCAGTGTCACCTGCGTCGCCGTCGTAATGTTCCTAATATCATCCTTATTTGCTGATAGACTTTTCTTTTTACAGCGACTAACCCGTCCTTGAATAAACTCCCTTTAAAATAAGTTTCAGTTACCTAAATATTGGAAATTAATGCAAGAATTCACTTTTTACCCCTCCGACATTTTACCGTGACGTCATTAAAGGCAATTTTGGGATCTAACGACGTGAATAGGAGTATTCACCTGGAAACTGATAACAAAATAAGGGAAAGTTTTTAGGGGAGCTTCGCGTAACAGTAAATGTCAATGATCTTAGAGCTTCCAATGTACTAGTAGTAGCTATACAAGCAAGAAAATGGTTAACTTAACTCTTACTTAAAACGTCATTATGAATTTTTATGTAAGTAAGTAAGTAAGTAAGTATATTTATTTGCTCAAACAATGTGTATACATACAGAACGGTGATGTCATGCATGCAAGATATTATTATAAATTATGTTCGACATGTTTGCCACTTAAGCGACGTGCAAATATATTAATGTAGTTTTATAATAATTTTCAGTTAACAAAATAATTCAAAAGGTTACATAGACTCATTAGAAAAAAATCAAATTAAAGAAATAATAACAATAATAATTTTAAAAAAATACAAATTTACAATAAAAAATTAAAAATGTCAATAAAATAAGAATACTAAAACAATGTCAAAATGTCAAAAATGTCATGATAAGAATGCAATAAATTGTCAAAATTACAATAAAATTATGTCAATTAAATACGATCTCAAATACAATACATAATAATCAAATTTTAACTTGCTGGAAATGACTCGGCCATAAATTCATCAATTTTATAATAAGCTTTGGTCGTCAAAAATAGTTTTAATTTCGCCTTCAAGACCATGTTTGTAAGCTCCCTCCAACTTTTTGGTAATTTATTATAAATAGTTGGAGCCATGCAAAGAACACTCCTGCGCATAAATGCTGTCCGACTTACCTGAAGGCAGATCTGACTTTGATCACGGCGATTTCTTGGAAATTGATCTGACATGCGGGGAAATAACTCTGGATTGTTTCTAATAAATACAACAGTCTCTAAGATGTAAAGAGATGGTAATGTCAATATTTTATGTTGTTTGAAATAGGGTTTACAACTGTCCGTGGTTTTTAAACTAAACATTGCTCTGATGCATCTCTTTTGAGCTTTAAATGCTATCTCCTTGTTTGTTGAATTACCCCAAAATATAACGCCGTATCGGAGTATAGATTCCGTCAGACCGTAGTAGGACGTTAATAACGCCTCAGTATTAACCGTTCGCGCCAAAATATTCAAAGCATACGCATTACTACTAATTTTTTTACTTAGAATCTCTATGTGCGCCTTCCAATTTAAATTGCAATCGATAGTTAGCCCCAAAAATGTTGTCGTATTTACTGTGTCAATAATATTATTCTTATATGTAATGTCAAAATTCGGAAATGTCATTGTACGCTTGCTAAAATGAATTATAACAGTTTTATTCAAATTAATTTTTAAATTATTATTTTCTAACCAATTTATTATTTTTATTAAAGTATTCGTTATTTCATCTTTATACAGATCTCTTTGGTTACAAGGTATAGATATAGTACTGTCATCTGCAAAAAGTATCATAGGATGTTCTATTGCCATTGGAAGGTCATTAATATAAAGCGTAAAAAGTGGTGGTCCTAGTACACTTCCTTGTGGAACTCCATACCTAACTTTCCGTTCTTCAGATAAGATTTATGGTATCAGATGTTGAAAAAATGTTTATAATAGTCAGCCAGCTGCCAGTTAAGATGTCAATAGCGGTCATTGCCCTTTCCCTAATATATCTTCGTACGAACCAAAACAAAAGAACCATGTATCGTTTTTCATTAGAAAAAATGTTGAAGATCACGATAGATGACAATTCAAGACATGAACAGGCTTCCCGTCGGGGCTGCGGGTTGTTCGCAAGAGATACCGCGGCCTCGACATGAAGGGCTAAGAAGGAACATGGGTGGTTTTTAGTCAGTAGAAATCTGACACTCCCTTTCGCTCTGCCCAGGAGCGGGACAGGCTATTTGATGATTTTCCATCCACCAAAAAAAAAAAACATGAACAGGCTTATTTTTGGATTTCAAAGTTAAGAACTTTAATAAATGTAGGTGGGTCAATGACCGCTATTGACATCTTAACTGGCAGCTACTTAGTATAACGTAGAAATCATCTCTTATTGTGCCTACAATAGGAGTTGTGATCTCTAAACAAGGCGGTAGTTTGCATCTTGAGTCATCATTATCATCTCATCATCTTCCTGTCCTTATCCCATTATATTTGGGGTCGAGGCAACACGTTTTGTTCTTTCATTCTACCCTGTTAGACGTCACAGTGGCATTTACTCCTTTCTCTTTCATATTCCTCACGTATTCCAAGATGGATTCTTTTATTTGGCCTTCTTCCTCTCCCTCTCAATCCATAGTCATAATTTTCATAGCCTAGCCTTCCTAGTTGGGAACGGCTTCCTGCCTAACTGGATGCAGATGAATACCAGTATTTTAACGAAGGAAACTCGGCATGTAATGGATGGTCCACAGACCAGTCTGTACCTATCTTGAGTATTAAAATTAAAATATTATAATATAGTAATAGTATGCATGATGATGATGATAATAATTATGATGATTATGTTGTTGATTGATTGCATTGCATGTTTTCACTTAACTAGTAGTAAGGGCTTAACACGCAAAGCTTTATTTGATTTCAATCACGCATGGCGTTGTGAAATCTCTACACAATCACACACCATACTTAATTTAATACTAGGTGTTGCCACCGGCTTCGCCCGCTAATACTCGAAAATTGTTATCCCACGGGAAGATAAAAACTATTCTATGTGTTAACCCAGGTTATAAAATATCTGTGTACCAAATTTTATCCTAATCCGTTCAGTAGTTTTTGCGTGAAAGAGTAACAAACATACACTCACAAACTTTCGCCTTTATAATATTAGTGTGATTTTTTACTTACACATCACACAATATAGTAGCTATTCTTCTTTCTTTGTGTTTCGTGTGGTTAGTGCCTAACCTGGTATCAGATTTTTTATGGTACCCATGGGCCTCTGACTTTACATGTCGTCGAGAGATATCTCTTACACATGCTGGTTTCCTCACGATATTTTCCTTCATCGAAACCGAAAAATTAGCGGTGCGTGTCTTGGGTTCAAACTTGGGACTGCCGAGTCATAGGTCACCCATATCTACCATCCCATATCTTCCCGTGGATGTCGTAAGAGGCGACTAAGGGACTTACCAGAGAATGGGCAGCAACGTTCTCTGTGCCTTCGTAACAACCATACTGCGATCGCCAACCCGCCTGCCAAGCGTGGCGATTATGGCAAATCACCCCTTTCTGGGGGAGGCCTAGGTCCAGCAGTGGACGTCTTATGGCTGAATTGATGATGATGATGAAGTCATAGGTGACTTGGCAGTCCACTGGTCAACATTAGGCTATCACTGCTAAACAAAATAATAGCTATATATACTCAAACCCAACTACACAAAATCGCAAACAATAGAACCAAAATTTCGAAATATCAAGACAAAGATTCACACCAAACCTCTTCAGTTTATAATAAACGATGATACTTTATCATTACCGTTTGCCTGTCAATACTACATAAATATTCTAAACAATTTCTAGTCCCACGCCCACTGGCTAACACCATAATATCATGGTAATGTGGTCTTGACGCCATGGTCTACAAGTGTTCAGGAGTTAAACACCGCTTTACATGCTAACACATCATTATGGTTAATACCTACTGGTTAGGTTAAATAATGAGGAGCTCGTGGCTTAGTAATAAAGCCGCGCTTGCCTAGGTTGGTCTGTGGATGGGTGACCACCCATTACATTACGGAGTTCCTCCGTGCTTCGGCAAGCACATTAAGCTGTTGGTCCCGGCTACCCTACACAGATCTTTGGCAGTCGTTACAGGTAGTCAGTGACTTGAAAGTCTGGCAACCAGTCTTACCAAATGGTATCGTATTACCAAAAATAAAAAAAAATAATAAAAAATGTGGATAAATTCCACAAGCACTAAAGACTAAGAAAATAAAATAAGAATATAAAATGCAAAAATAGATTAACAGTATTTTAGCGACAACGTTGATGGGAAAGTTGCTACTGTGGTAAGGTCTTGGGTTCGAATCCCAGGTCGGGGTAAGTATTACTAGGTTTTTTTTCCATCAGGTATTTCTCAATAACAGCCACGCAGAGTCTGAATGGAATGGCGAAATGAGAGTAAATGTATTATTAGGTACGCCTTTGCTTAACCCTCGGAAATTGCTGGCACGGAGTTCTGTAATGTAATTTGACCTAACTCACCGAAAAGCTTTAATTTATCTCATATCTGTTGAAAGTCGTTAATGGAGACAAAATGTTTTGAAAGCGACTGCCGATGGAATAGGCCTAAACGCGTATTAATTGCGTCCCTACGTTTCTAAGACGAATTTATTTGAAAATATACGAGTATTAAAATATACTTCATATTATATCACGTATTATGGCATGACCACACAAATCAAAGTTAGATCACTATTTTGTTAGAACTAAGCACAATGCAATTCTAGAGCAACTGCATTAACTAAAAGCACTTAAATTATTGCAGATCATTAAGCCATGCTCTTAAAATTTAAGTTCGCGATCATGAGCCAGAATAATTTAATATATGCTCTTACGACATTCTTATATCAATATTCTGGCCAAGCAAGCCTAGACATTGATATATTTCAACTCTAAATTGCCAACTTTTGAACAAAAAGGCATTAATATCAAAATAATGAAACCTTCTTTGTATTACGAAAAGAGAATTACCAAATAGAAACTTCAATCAATTCTAGTATATCAATATAAATTGATTTAATATTAAGATTAAAATGAATGATCATTGGAGCATCTCAACATTTGGTTTATAATTAATCATTATCAGTTGCCAATCAAATTGTTTATGGTTTCTGCAAACGTTTGTTGGTGCCGCGTTCGATTGTAGGTGTTCATTTGTTTTATGGTATAATACATCAAGAGCTCGTGGCTTACTATGAACTACCGCTCTGGTCGATCTTTAGGTAAAGCTGTGCTTGCTTAGGTCGGTATGTGGATGGGTGACCGCCCGACATACCGAGTTTCCTTCGTGCCTCGGAAAGCACGTTAAGCTTTTGGTTCCGGCTGCCATATGTAGATCTTTGGCAGTCATTACAGGTAGTCAGTGACCTGAAATTCTGACATCCAGTCTTACCAAAGAGCCACCTATTACCTATTAGTATTACCTAGTATTAACTGGGTTGTGGAGGTCAGATAGGCAGGTGCTCCATGTAAAATACTGGTATTACGCTGCATCTGGTTAGACTGGAAGGCGACCCAAACAGTTGGGAAAAGGCTAGGCAGATGATGATGACTTTTAATCAAGAATGAGCAGACGGTAACTAATTTCAAGTGTTTAATTTTTCAATACCATTTAATTAAACATAACTGATGGACATAACTTTTCAGGCATCATCATTCTCCTGCCCTTATCCCAATTTTATTTGAGGTCAGTGCAACATGTCTTTTCGTTCCATACTTCTCTATTACTCGTCATCTCAGCATTCACCTCATTTCTAGCCATATCATTCTTCACACAGTCCATCCTTCGTTTTTTTTTTTTTTTAAGAAAACTTTGCCCCACACTAGGAATTTCTCCTGTATCGTGGGTGCGTTTACAAACATTTAAACTCACATACACAAATACCCAGACCCGAAACAACTATCTGTAGGTCATACAAATATTTGTTCCGTGCGGGAATCGAACCCGCGACACGCAGCGCAGCAGTCCAATCGCTCAGCCACTGCGCCAACCGTGTCGTCAACCTCTACTCTTATAGCCATCATTACATTCATACTCAGCATTTCCCTTAACCCTGCATCACAGTCATGTCCGTACCACGATACGATTACCACCAAAAGTTTTCAAAAAGTCAAACGTACCTAGGTATATTACATGCTATCTTTTCGGTAGCTTTTTTATTAAGTACCTATACTTTTGTCTTTACATCATTGTTATCTCTCATAGAATGTCAGTTTTTCTAGATTCACAGTAGGACTGTAAAAATAAACAACACCCTTCATTTATGTCAACAGCTTCAATTTCAATATTTGCAATAACAATAATAATATGTAATTGCATTAACAATATAACATTAATGAATCATTGTATCATTAACGTGGCACAAGCCAGCCTTGGCCGGACTTGGGCATTTCTTTATTTCGTCTTGTATCGACATACATACACACAAAAATGAATGAATGGAACGAAATTATTTTTTAATGACTGGCAAATTGTAGCTGTCACTCTGCAAAGAGGTTGGTAAAGATGGTTTGTCATTTTGATAGGGATATAGGCCGAAAGTAAATTGTTGATTGGAGTTCTTATTGGCAGGTTACATGGTATGAGTTTTAATGGAGTTTTATAGCCCATGTTTGTGATTGAATGGATAAGGGACAAGGTCTTTTGATTCATTCAATGTGAGTGGTGTCTTATAGCTGTCATTAAAGAGGGCTTGTTTTCTTAAATACCTACGCAACAAAATAAGAAGGTCCTTTGTTGCGCTGACTTCTCCTTACGTTAATATGGCAAATGTTCATTTTTTGGATTGTAAACTTATGTCGGTTAAAAATGTCTTAGGTACTGGTATTACAGTGTAGGGATCTTTTGAAAGCAAAACTACAATTGATGGCTTTAGAAACAGATGTCAGTGCAATTTGAACTTAACATACCCGATAGAACCTTCAAAATCAATGAAAGAAAAACCCAATGGAACTCTCCCTATACGCAAAACATTTAAAATTAGAACCTTAAATACCATATTTGTAATCAGTATCACACACAACAACCAGTCGTAATACCCACTAAAAGGTGCAAGGCATAAACATTCCACTGGCGGCCACAGAAAGAGGCACAATAACATTTTTATTTTTTTTTTCGCAACGAGGCCGGCTATAAAGTGTGGTATTTACGAGGCATCGAGGACTACCCACGTGGTGGGAACGGGTTAAGCGTGTACTAAATGCTTGAGTTCCGTAGTATAGTGCAACATGGTATTTTAGCGCAAGTCGGTTCAAGCGCTAGTTACAAATAAAAAAAAAATCCATTTATTTCAGGTTTCCCTATATTAAAATTACACGTTACGATCGAAACACGAGATAAATATAAATACATTGAACAGTTATTTGAAAATAAAAACAATGGTGAAAATAAAATAAATGCAATGTCAACAAATCAGAAAAGCAGTACAATGTCAACAAATCAGAAAAGCAGTACAATGTCAACAAATCAGAAATACAGTGTCACTAGTGTAAAACAAGCACTAAAATTGATAAAGCACTAGTCAAACTGTTTTGGGTATTCTTGTGGTTTTTCTAAATGCTTCCTGACTTTGAGGTTTTAAATAAGTGTTGCCTACCTATCAAAGTAATATAAGGAAAGCATTTCATTGACTTTCGCCATGACCTTTCCAAACCCCTAAAATGCAGCTTAATTCAGAGTTATACCGCTATAATTGCAGATCAAAACAAGTTATAGGTACCCAGAAACGTGATATCAAAATATCCAATCACAATTTTCAAGAACCACTTTTGGTAAATGATTCCTTAAGTACGTACACGATCCTGTATTCATGAGGACCAAAAAGGCTTAAAATGCATTCGCTTGATATCAATTATGCAGGAAGGGAATGCGAGTTAAGGATCGGTAATTACGACAAAAGAAGTTTTACAGGTTTAAAACTTTGTATGAACATTTCAGTTATTTATACATGTGTAAAATTGTATAACTGTATCTACTTGTATACTCCAGTACATTATTGAGTCCGCTCGTTCAATGTTACTCTTAGAGCCTCTCGTTTGTTGTCATCGATTATCATCTGCCTAGCCTTTTCTCAACCAAGTATGTCGGTGTCCAGCCTAACTGAATGCAGATGAATACCAATATTTTATATGGAGCGACTGCTCATCTGATCTCTAAAACCTGGCTATCAGACATTCGGGCCACTCACTATCTGTAACAGCAGTCGAAGATCTTCTATCGTCTTGGTTTCTTCGATTTAGAGGAGTAATTAAATTAATTAAAAATGCATTTAACCTTGCTTCTAGTTCACTTAAAGCCAAGTTCCGTCCTACTTTGTCAAACGGACAAACTATATTTATCATCTTACAAACACATTCTGGACACGGAATCCTAAAATTGGAGACAATGCATAACACTGAGTTGATGGCGAGTTATGCAATATAGGTACAGACGGATATTTTCTGTCTCCTTAAGTCTTGTTCATACTTCTACTTATTTGCAACACCTTGGTTAAAGCAGCTCCTGATTTGTACGCAACACTGTAAACTTCCATTGATATTACATTACATATATTCATTGTAACTGTCTCAAATGTTGTGGAAGTCAGCGAGGCAGCCGCTCCATTCAAAATACTAGTATTCAGCTGCGTCCGGTTAGACTGGAAGCTGACACCAATATAGTTGAGAAAAGGATAAGCAGATGATGATGATGAATGTTGTTGTGATAAATATGCATGCGTGCTGATCACATAACAACCCCAATAGACTCTTCGGTCAATAGTGTCTACAGTCCTTATATCAATGCACGCCTACCTCTTTCAGAGGTAAGTTTAATATTAAGCCTTATAGGGCAGATGTAGGGTGTAAAAGTACCCTTAACGCAAACTAAAGGCACTTGTTCTCCCCACCACTGCGATATTTTTTTTGTTCTAGATCATACCTGGGAACCCCCTAGTTACGGAGATATTGGGGGTCAAAGTTCCAAATTTTTCACAACTTTTTTTGTAAATACTAGTTTTTGAGGTTATAACTTTACTTAAATTACCTCCATGACCCGTTTACTATTCAAAGCATCCAATAGCAGTGTTTTAAGAGTGCTACATTGAGTTTTACCGTAAAATGTGATTTTTGACCCCAAAAAAAAATCGTTTCCCAGCAAAAATTTTGCGTAGGGGTACTTAGTTTGATGTACGGAATGCTTGGTTAACGGCTGTGTGATGGGTTGATTTACACCTCGTATAGCCAAGGAAACAGTAGGGGTACTCCATTATTTCAAGCTAAACTCAGTTCACGCATGTCGACAAAAATTGAATACTCCTAAAACCTTGAACAAAAAACCCTCATAAGTGAAGTCAGTGCCGTCGCATTGCACCTCTCAACCTTGGCCCCTACCCACATGCACTGAGGAGCATGTAACTAATGGTATTCGACACAACACCTACTTAGTTTTATGACCATCTTTATCAATGCATTCGCTTTCTGTTAATTTGAACGCATGTGTATGGTTTGTTTGTGGGTTTTAGACAGTAGCTTAAAGACTATCGGTTGCAAGATCTCTGATAAGTATCTACTAATTAATTTCTTGAAACTTAATAACTTGTTTGTACCTAGGTACGAAAACTATCGCCATTACTTAAAGAAACATATCTGAGAAAATTATATGAAAAAATATAGCTTTACTAGATTTGCCTTTCCAAATGTACCGGCAAATTCCTTGCCATTTTTACAGCAGATGCGCCAAATTTTCTTACAACGGAAAGATAGACTGAATTCTAGAACAGAAACTATTTAGAAAGCCCAACAGAAAACTTTGTTTAAAGAATAAAAGTATTCTCAAAGGAAACATTTACTCCAAATTAAATCCTTTACGCAATAGAAGGTGCCCAACTTGACATAATTCCGCGGACACGCGGTGTCCTCGTATAAGCAGAATTCAGGTTACCCTAGTGCTCTCAAGGCTTTTGTTTTTCGTGTTATGTACAAACTGAGTGTGAGAGCGTAACTGCCTGCGTTGTGAGGCGGGAGAAATAACGAGGGAAAGAGATTCTAAAGAAATGTGCCGCGGTGGCCCTGAAGAATGGGTCACCTCCTTTTTTGCTGTGGGAGTTGGAAGATGAAATGTAATACTAAAAACAGCAATATTTAGGTTAAATCATTGATTTGCTTGAAGTTAAAAAAAAATTTGTAGTTTAAAAATTATAGTTTCAGGATCTATAACATTGTCAATTATGAAAGCTCCTTGTTGTGAATTATTTTGCATTCAGAAAAGCATTTGAAGCCTCCCGTTATACCAATTGATAGAAGAGCACCCTAAAAGTTATCCAGTACTAACAATGATAACTGCAGTCTAAACCACTCACCATGGACCACCAGCAAATTCGGTACGGTCTGGACCTCTGTCGCGGAATTCGAGGCATTCGTATTCGTTCTGGGTGATTATTCACCTAACCTTTTCCCAACATTGTTGGGGTCGGCGCCCAGTCTTACCGGATAAGGCTGTAGACTAATATTCTACGTAGAATTTTCAGGATACTGTAACAAAAAACTCCTTGACAAAAGCTTGTCTGTTTAATCAAACATGTACTAATATTACATAACAATATATACCTAACGGAACAAAAGCTGTCGTACATCCGTTTTCTACTGTAGGTACAGGAGTACACTTGTGTACACTGTACACCTGTGTTTGCTAAACAATGCATTAACATACCACTTAGTACAGACGATACGTAAACTATTAGTAAGATTAATGGTACGGGTAATTGTAGAGGGTTTTGTATATAAATACATATTTACACAAATTGATGATGATCATTGTACTTAGTTGCTTAAGTGGTTCGAGAATGGAATCTCGCCACTTGAAATAGATTATGTAAGAAAGATGGAATACATTTAGCAATTTAAAGTAAAACACAAGTAATCTTGTAGTTCTAAAACACAGATCTGTTAATGAGTATTAAATTAAATAATTAAAAAAGTAGTGTTACTATATAACGTATTTACGTTACGTACTTTTGGGGGGTATGAGGAACAGGGTGTAAAGTTCCTCATCCCCCATAGAAAAGAGAGAATCCTCCGACCAGACGGGTTTTGTCTGGTGGGCTAACTGCCCGACATATGTAAGTCGGGATTTTCTATATGCGCTAATGTCCCGGATAAAGTTCATAACGCGATGTAGGAATAGCCAATTAGTTCGCATGTGTTGCGATAGATGTCGCTGTCGCCACTTACTTATACGTAATTTCTGTTTTATTTACAACAGGAGAAGCGTAGCGTGGAAAAACAAATTAATCGAAAAAAGCATTCTAGCAAAGAAATAGTAAAACATGATTATTTTCACTTACAATATTATTCATGCAATGTTAAATCATCATTTTGGTAATTCCGCTCACGGCACGGCGAATTTGGCACATTTCCGCCACGAGTAAATATGCTGAATTTCAGAAATACGTGTTGTAGTTCAAACTTACAAAAGTTAAAACGTTCTACGTGCATATCTAGCCTGCTGTCAGCTCCATTTTATTATAAACTGCAATTTCACGCGTTTGTGATCCGAATAACATCATTATTTCGATGTCAATCTGTGGATTGTGTGCCAAATGTGGAGATTATGACTTGATCCCTTGATCATCATCAATTGTAATGTATGGGAGCTTATGTTGGACTATGAGTAATGGTTATTAATGTGTTGTAATGGGGGTGTTCAATTTGATTCCCGTTATAAAAATTAAATTATCATAGAACTAACGATTTAAAAATTGGGACAAACTGTTCTTTTTATTCTGTTTCGTTTGAGAATTGATCCGGTACTGTTAAAAAATACCATGCCAAGTAGATTAAGACTGTCTGCTCAATTGAGAAGAGAGGGCTACGATATTTTTACTAATCTAATAGCATTGAATTAGTGGAGTGGAGCGACGTTTAGATTTTACGCAATTCTATTGATTAAAATATGCACAACTCCACTTCCCTTCTCTCTTCTCCAGTGTACAGATAGGCTAAAGGTGATCAAAGTTCTAGCTTACCCTCAGTTGACTTATTTCTGTCTCCCTTTCGATATAAATAACGCTGTCACTTACTTAGTCTACTGTTTTATTGCTCACTCCATCGTACCTGTCCGTACCTCTTCTTTCCTCTTTTTCTTTATCACCGTAAACATTCTCCATGATGTGCATGCCCACCAATATTAATTTAAACTACAAAACAAACCAACTCTTCTCCACTATGACAGCCTGGTACCGTCGCCATTGTTTCACCGCGCCGCGGCCGAGCGCAGTCTGCCAGTAGAGATAAGCGCTTCAATCCGCTGAATACAACTGTGCTTCGTAGCGCTTCAATCCGCTTCATGAAAGTATAGCACCGTGAAATTACGTTTAAAATCACAATTCTGTGACTTCACGACGAGTTTGCTTTCTTAGTACGTATTGTCTATGTGTTACTCTAATGCTGATTGACAGACGAGGAGATGAAGATCTTGTGAATCTATCTGTGTTTACAGCATTTCAGTGACTTTCTAACATTATCACAACTTAGCAACTATTTACTAATAATACTTAGTAAGATAATTGTGAAAATTAACTTGTCTTAACGATTGAAATGTATGAATGAAAATTAAGTTTCGCAATTAGCAGTCATAAAAAAAAAATTAAAAATCTATATTCCAGAAACTTGGACAACTTTTGCAGTAAATCTACATAGGAACCTTCTTTTAAGTAATAGTAGTTAGGCCATAAGCTATTTTTTATCGCGTTCGTTTTCCGGTTTGAAAAAATCGACCATCTGGGGCACTAAAACCATGAAAATCATAGTCACATTTTCACTGGTAAACACGTACAACAAATCTTTTACAAACGTAAATTTAACTCAACATCAAGAATAATTTCAGCATAAAATATTTCCTTCCTGACACAAAACAGGAGACATTTCGTCTGACAATTTGTTGCCGTCACAACATAAAGTCACACGGAACTGTGTGTCTGATGTAGCCCTGGTTTCAGCCGTTCAGCCAAATGTGACGTAAAAATATCATCGCGGATATTCCGAGTGTGTCCGCGTTGCGTATACTGCGGACATTTTTACTGGTTGTGTCCGTTTGGCGCATTCGTTTTAGTACAAGGGATGTATTTTTGGCGATGTTTTGGGACTAGTTTGGTAAAAGCAAAGTAGGATAATGAATGTTTTTGATCTTATAGAAGAATTCAGTTTTAAATGGCTAAAGTTTTTCCCAATTTCGCTAACACTAAATCTAAATGTAACTGCCCAAATATATTACAATTTTATATTTTCAATACTCGAACATTCTTGTGCCGCTGAGTTAATAGTTGAAAATCAAACAAATGTCTTTCGCGCCAAAGTAAATCACGTTTTAGCGATAACTGACATAATTTAACAACAAAGGTAACAATTGGCTATACTTCTGCTACTCTTAGCTTTGATACCGCTTAGAAGCCGCCATAATAAGTAAACCATTTTATAAAACGATTAATCTTTGCAGGTAGTCACCTCCTTTGTAGCCATATCATCGTTTTCACATTTTTTTTCAAGGGTGCCAATATTGGCTACCAATAAACGCTCACCCGTGTTCAGAAACGAAAGTCTCCAATCCATAAACCAATGCACACAAACAACGTATCCCCGCTCTGCTCTCACAACTCGAGCTATTTGGACTGGGTCCAACAAACGTTCCCCGGGGACATCCCCCACTTCCCCGGGGTATTGTAGACGCAATTTATGCCCCAGCACTGGATACCCAGCTTTAATTGTGCATTGCAGTGTTTGTTAGGTATTTAGATGTTTTTAAAAGCTAATGAGCTGGGTGGATTAGGGGTGTAAAAATACGTGTTAGTGTGTAAATACGTCTATTATGAGATGGTGTGGTTTTAGCTGGGCTAGCTTTGTGTATTTGTTCATTATAAGGTCATACTTAAACCCGTCGGGGCTGCGGGTTGTTCGCAAGAGATACCGTGGCCTCGACCTATAGGGCTAAGAAGGAACATGGGTGGTTTTTAGTCAGTAGAAGTCTGGCACTCCCTTTCGCTTTGCCCAAGAGCGGGAGGGGTTATTTGATGATTTTCCACCCGCCATAAAATAAATGTCATACTTAATAGCTCGCTTGTTGACTTCACAAGAAGTCGAATAAAGTTATAAATGATTGCTTGACAATTAAACCGTCAAAATAAGAGAAAAATCTTAAAAATCACAACAATATTGCCCATTGAGTTATAGCTAATGTCACTCATCAAAAACATTACATTTTCCGATTAAATATCAATACATAGGACATTCTATAAATCTCTGATGTATAATCCAACTTAATTAACCCTTATCTCTGTTGTTATCAGGTGACATCGAGGACTGCATAGTAACGCCGGCGTACCAAGGCCAGTTCACACCACTGCCGGAAGCGTTGTGCGACTGCATCATGGACCTAACGTCGCAGGTATGTACCCCGCCTTAGTTATGGGCACTGCGGTACCCACGGACGTTTCAGGGAAATCTAGTGCTGTCTGCTTTGAATCTTTGTGTTGGATAAAATGTTGTGTTTATTCAAAAGAAAGGAAGATTGGAATCCACAGTTAAAAAAAATCTAGGTGCTTTAGTTTGGCCTTCTATCTATATATCTATGTGTAATGTGTTTTAAAAAGATTTATGTCACAATCCTCTTAAAAAAATAAGAATCTTATCAGGTTCACTGTCCAGGCTCCAGAGTGGTAAAGGTCCACAAGTCCCGTTATGATTTTATTAAACGTCAATAATTGAAACAAAAAAAAAACCAGTATTACCGTATGTCCCAGCAGTTTTTATAATCCTTATGATGTGTCCTGTCAAGTCCGCATTAAATTAAAGACTTTCTTCTAACTTCCATAGTGTCAGATGGCCTAGAAATTGTACCGGCAAACAGACCACATACGTTCTGTGGACTGGTATGGAAGTTGCTCTACAGACCGTATGTGGTCTGTGGACAGAGAACCTGTTATCTTTGCCCAGCGGTGGGATGACGTAGGCTTACATTAACAGTATTTTTTTTATTTTTATTAAACATTCTAACAACGCTCGCCCTGTTCAGTGCTATGTATCGCTATTTGTATCAAACCCTTGATTTATTTACTTGTTTTATTTGGAAAGGACAAGTTTTTGTATTTGGAGCTGTTTTAATAATAATTCTGACATGTGTATTTAAGCGTTACCCATATTGGCAAAAGTAATAAATACAATTATTTATAGTTTTGGCCACAAAGTTTCAATTTATGACTTTATTACCAAAGCACGATGCTTTAAATTTTACTGCCAATAAAAATCAACCGGTTTCTTAGTTATAATACAAATAACTGCAAATTAAATATTTTGCTTCGTCACCAACGGTCGTGACAATACTCAAATATTTTATTGGAAACTTAAGTTAAGGTGGATGTGTCAACCGACCCTCCATACATATTTGAAATACACCTTTACACGACACACAGAGACTTTTTCTTTAAAATTTATCATTTTATCACTTCTCAACAATGGAAAGTGTCCGCAATCGACCTTTTTGGGCATTATCTTACATTATTTAGCGAGAAAAACAATAGTGAAATCCCGGCAAAATTTGACACTTCTTTAGTAGTGTGCGTGACTTTTGACAAATAATGACAAGTAAACTTGTTTAGACTTTGGCACGCTAGATGGCGTGCAGGTGCAGACGATCTTATAATAATTCTGTTAAATCAATAATTAGTTTTAATTATTTCCTTTCCAACCGTTCAAAAAAATAACAATATAAAATAACATAAAACTGATGACATCAATGTTATGTTTTTTTTTTAATGTAAACAATTTTATTGTTGTATGGCAACATAAATACCAGTAGTCGTAGGAAGGTTTTATGCAACGATGCCGTTCTTCGTAACCTTGACCTACATGCAATATGTGGACGAAAAAAAGGCGTTGCCAAACTTCGTTCACTTGTTTGACTGTTAGAAACTTAGAAAATACATTCCTAGCTCGGTTGTCCCGCGCTATATGATTTGCGCGCGGAAGTTCTTGCGTACTTATTATTTTGTATGCTATGCATTTTCATTGATTTAATTGCAATATTTCTTCAGTATACATTTGATTCATATTATCTATTATACTGTATTATTGTAATTCTAATTTATCGTAGGTATAATAGTTAAATATTCTAAAAACACAATTCTATTTTCGGTGGTATTAGAAACATCAAGTTGGCCCGTGATTTTTATAAAATCTCGTCACAATACTAATTACCTACGTCATACGTGTCAGTGATGAGTACAAAGTCAGTGTTTCTTAGTATTATTTGAATAATATGTTTTTGGTCAACAATAAATAAAATTATTTTATATCGGTAAACTACCAAAGTAGGTGATCATAAAATGAAACTTGCAAACATTTGCAAAATATGGTTTTGCCGGATTACGTCACCTTTTACGCATTTTGCAAACAGTTTCAAACAGACACACATATTTAAATCTATATAGTTTGTTTTATTTTGTAGTAGATACCTACTAAGCTTTTTCACGTCGAAATTTGTTATGGTGCGTTCAGAAACAAATATAATTCAGTTACAATCTGTTTTTTTTCTGTTCCGTGCTTTATTTTGAACAAGTTATTATAATCTGTTTTTTTTTCTTATTCGTTGACCAGTTCTACGAGGAATCTAAAGGTAACATTGAAATATAAAGATAAGTAAAATTTTATTACGTACTATAGCGGAAAACGTTTCCGAACGCTCCCATTTCCCTGGCCGTAAGAGGGCCAATAGAGGACAGCCGCCTCAAAGATATTCACCAACGCGCTAGCATGTTTGCTCCCGCGCGTCGCGCCGACCAATCACTGATCTGTCGTCGCGCCGCTACTCGGCCGCTGATTGGCTTTCGTAGCGTTATAGTTTTAAGTTCTTATGATAATGTTGTTTTGAATTATAATGTTGGCACTGGGTAAGAGAGATACTTTTGAGATGGCAGAGTTTTAATTTGTGTAATGTGTTTATTCCTGAGTTTTAATTAAAGTTTAAACCGTGAACAAGGCTTTATTTTAAGAACTGACCCATCCCGACTATAGTACATCTTTTGAACGCAACCCAATTGACATTGAGAGTTGAAGGAAAATCCGTCTGCACTTCTCCTGCACTTGCGATCATTTTCAATTTTATTGATTGTGGAAGCTGGTCCAAATAAAGGCTTATCTGAGATATCTGGGTATCGCATAGTGGACTTGAAGCATGTAATAGAGTGGGCATTTCTTCTGGAAAGACATTGAAATATGTGTGAATCTTCACAAATTGAATTTGTTAGTGAAAGACATGATGGATTTCGAAGTGAATTAATTTTCAAGTGCTGTGATCGAGCGTGGAAACATTGGTAGCAGTAATAAAATAAAAATGCATTTTTGTGGGCAACTGTGACTTCTGGTAGCTTTTACACTCAAGCAGCTCACATAACAAGTCTTATGGATATTCCAACAATGTCAGCCAATAAATTTCGTCGAGTTGAAAGAAAATAAGGCAGTGTGTGGTTAGAACATATTATTATGACAGAGGAAATTAAAATTGCTGGTGAACAAGAAAGATCAATTGCTATTCAAAAAGGTCATACGGGCATAACTTTGACTCGTCATCTGGTATGGTAAGTTAATATTTTCCTAAAAACAAATTTGGTTCTTTATGACTTTTTTATTATGTGAGTGGTAATGCCGGGAGGGGACGCCCTAGAAAGACATACACTGATCATATTGGTGCTGTTCTTCTGAAAGGACAGGTGCGTAGTACTCGTAACCGGCGTGCGTGTATGACCAGATGTATGAATGTGGACGAGGCAAAAGGAGTATGTAAGGATCGTAGCAAGTGGCGTTCTGTGGTTTCTGCCTACCCCCATGGGAAAAGGGCGTGAGTTTATGTATGTATGTATGTATGTTATTATGTGCATTATTTACAAGTGTTGCTTTTCATTTCCAGGCCTGCTTCTTGGTGTTAGAAACAAATATTGTTATACATGTCAATATTATGGGAGGAGAAACATGGATATGAAAGCACATAATTGCTGCAAAAATTTTACTGGACCATCTACAGCAATGGAATCGGAAATTATTGTGGAAGGCTTTCAAAAGAGTGAAGAAATACATCAACTTCGCTATTTCAGTTTTATTGGTGACGGAGACTCCTCTGTGTTTGCAAAATTGATAGAGAAAGTGTCATATGGGAACATCATAAACAAAAATTAATGCAAGAATGACGTAATCAAAAACTATACCAGTGCACTCTACAAGGTAAATGAATAAATCAAATTTGTAAGTCATCCCAGGATCAGTGAAGCATATTATTCTGTATTTATATTTTGTTCTTTTTAGATCTTGGCCAACACTAAGCTCCTTCTTTCTTCGCGAAATATTTTGAAGCCAAAGATTATTACTGCAATGTAAATAAAACATAGACAGATGGAACTGAAAAGAAGGAAGAAGATCTCGTAGAAAGTTTGAAAAATACTGCTCCAGAAGTGTGGGCTCTCATTTATGCAGCCAATGAAAAAATTGCTTTGAAGGCTTCAAATCCTTCTGCAACATCAACATCAGTTAGAAATTCAAGCAAATAAGAGAAGTAAAGTTTTATTTCAGAGCAGCTTTGGAGATTGACGGTAAATAATATTTTGAAGTGAATAGTAAATAATATTGGTCAAAAAGTAAGAATTATATGCTAAGTATGTTTTCTTTGTTGCAGCAGCAGTGTAGCAGTTGGTTCAAAGAAAGTTTCAAGGCAGAGGGCGAAATCAACAAATCAAATGATTTTTGTTCTAATTGTATTATGGTAGTAGTTTGTTTAGAATCTACATTATCATTGTATATTTCTTTTTATTTTGTATCAAAAGGTGAAATAATACTTCTTAGGTATACTTACTTCATATAAAGAGCTTTATATTTTCGTTTTATTATATGCTTTTGTTGAGTGCTTCCAAATTAGGAAATATTTTTTTCACCTTCCTTGTTATTATCTCATAATAAATCGTTTTAGATTTGTAGCTCTTGTCTAGGAATTATAGTTTCTTACGTGTTATGAAATGTATAATTATTGTAATAATTGGTACTGTTACTAATCATAAGTGTTATTAGTTTTGAGTGATTATGCATGTATCAGCATTTAATTATGTTACTTCAAATTCTTCTGGTTTGATAAAAAAATCAATAGTGTACCTAATGTAGTTTGTTCAAAAGCTTACTATTCCATTAACAACTACAAAAATGATAAGAATAGCTGGTCGTTGAGTTGAACACAAGACAATGTTTGTAATTTATGTTCTTTCTCCTAAATTAGTTTACTGATAATATGTTATGTCTTTTTTATGTTTTATTTTTATATACCTTTTATTATTGATTGTAGTCAATCGTAATATTAACTTACACCATAGTATTGTATCGAGTCTGGTTCTTCTAACCAAACAGACAGATGTGTTGCTGGAGAGTTTGTTCCGCCACTTCTTCTTTCCAGCAAAAACACTAGGAAGTGTCGAAGGGTGGGCGTTTTGGGGGACTGTCACTTGTAAATAAGTAAAGTAAAGTAAATTTTGACGTTCGAAAAGTGCTGATTATCAGCCTAGTTTGAATAAATGAGTTTTGATTTAGATTTTTTTGAGTAAAATAAAACTGCGTTTTATTGTAATTATTGTTGACATAATTTATTTCCCAAAATTAAATAGTTTACACCAACAAATATACCTTTTATTTTTTAACAATCGTACATAATAAAATATACCGACTCACGAACAGTAAGTCGTGGGTTCAAATCCAGACAGGCGCATTACTTTGTGGAATGTATTGCATCACCACATGCTCTCAATAAATATGAAGCAAATCATGGTGAGATGTCCTAGAACCAAAAATTTGAAGACGTGACATCTACCCCACTGGGCCCGCGTGGTGGCCGTGTCCCAGCAGTGGGAAAATTATAGGCTGATGATGATATACCGTAGCAGGTGGCGTTCTGTAGTTCTGCCAACCCAATCTACCCTTAAAGAAAAATGAAAAACATTTTTTTTCATTCACGCCATCTAGTGTTCAATCTTCGTAAATGTACTTGCTCACGTCTACGTCTGTATGTGTAAACGACGCTATATTCAATGGCAGATTTTAAATTACACCTTTGTGTCGAATTAGGTGGATATTATGACAATGATGTGACCCAGTTCGATAAGACGTAATGTCCGATAACCGCAATTGCTACTCCTACGACTTAATAGTTTTCCAATTACACAAAAACACAAATAAACTAAAAATGTTGACTTCAACGCCATCTAGCGGGAAAATGGCTGGGAGCAGCCTGTATGATTCACCTTAAGGAAAATATTTTTGCGAAAGTGGAATGATTTGGCAAAAATGCTCTAAAAGTGTTTTAATTTTCTAGGGTTTTCAACACAAATCAAAATATCAGCTGAAGTCATGTTAAAAAAATTGTGTGCACCTTAAAAACATGACACTACTGATAAAGTGACACTAACGAGGTGACGGTCAAGTCAAAAAGTAAATAAGCACATGATCTTCGAAACCTTTTTTTTTATAGGGTGTAAAAGTGCCCTTAACGCAAACGAAGGGCTCCTGTTCTCCTCACCACTGTGATCATTTTTTTGTTCTAGGCCATACCTGGGAACCTCCTAGTTACGGAGATATTGGGGGTCAAAGTTCAAATTTTTCACAGCTGTTTTTGTAAATACTAGTTTTTCAGGTTACAACTTTACTTAAATTACCTCCATTACCCGCTTACTATTCAAAGCATCCACTAGCACAATATTTTAACAGAGCTACATTGAGTTTTACCGTAATAACTGATTTTTGACCCAAAAAAAAGGCGCGTAGGGGTACTTAGTTTGATGTACAGAATGCTTGGTTGACGGCTGTGTGATGGGTTGATTTACACCCTGTATATACTAGCCTACATATTGTCCTACTGCTAGGCAAAGGTCTCCCATTTCTCTTACATCATACCTCTCGATCCTGTGCGATCTCTGGCCATGTTAGTCCCGCATACAAGATCAGATCGTCACGCCGCGGTCGCTGTCCTGCCTCAGGCGTCCAGTGTGTGACGATCTTTGCTCATCTCTCCGTGAGCTTCCGTGTCACATCGCTTACCCACTCAGCCTGGCTGTATATTCTCCCAGATCAGCTATTTGAGGGGATGGTGTTAGTAACGTGATCTGTTCGCTGACAAATCTTGAGGAAGGACTTCTGTTGTTCAAAAACGTTGTTGTATATTCTAGGCTTATACAGACTTCTAAAAGTTCAATATATATTTACAAAAGAAAAATCAACATACACCAACCCTAACTGATCAAGATGACTGTCATAATTGCCGCTCTACATACCACACTGGCCGTGATAGCCAAATATTTTGTATTAAAAACAAAGAATTTGAAACAATGGGCCCTGCGAATTGGATCACTATCACAATTAAATTGATTCCAAATTAGTTTAATTACAGCTTGTTTTCACACTGCTTTCACTAGAACATTTCTCTGTGGAACACACTCACTTGTTTTCGATATTCTTTTGTTCTTCGGGTTTTGTTGAATCGTAAGTATTTTAATTATTATTATTTTAATTATAATTCAACAGCAAAGGATTACTGAAACTGAACTGTGAATAAACAGGGTTCTTTTTTATTTGTTTAACAAAAGATTCTTTGAAAATCCTCCTGTTCATAAATGGAAAAAAAAATATGTATGCCCAATCACGAAACGTTAAGTCATTGATCCGGGCTGTTATTTGTTGATCTTCAATAGGCGTTAAAGGTATCAGTGGCCCAAAAGTCTGAACACCAGTCTTACCATAGGGTATCGTATTACCTAGTAGTAACTGGGTTGTGGAGGTCAGAAAATACTAGTATTCAGCTGCATTCGGTTAGACTGGAAAACGAAACCCACCATAGTTCGATAAAGGCTAGACAGATGATGATTCCCTATTATGAAACAAATAACACATATAATAGCAGTATCTCTCTAGTATGTTATAGATTAGGGTTCTATGTTCTTGAAACTCCTGAACCACTATAGTATGGGTCTGAAGTCTGAACGCTCTTTCAAAAACAAAGTACATCCTATGATATTTATATTTCTGATGTACGTTTTGATTTACAACAGCTGTTAAAGTAAATCAACCACTCAATCAGCCATATAAATATTATACAGTTAGAGAAATAAATAAGTAATTTCAAAATTATTCAAATCCACTCAATTTGCATGAGATATCCGTCGGAACGTGTCGATCGATGGAACTCGGCCGTGAAATGTTGCCAAAATAAAAATATAATACTGGTTTAGGAATATAAACCTGTTTCGGTGTGTTTGTCTTTATGTGTGGTGTAAGTGGTGATTTAATTATAGATGGTTTTAGGATAGTTTCGTTTTAATTTATGGTTATCGATACCTTGCCCATGACAATGGGTTGAATTTTGAGTGTTACTCGTTGATAGCAAGGTAAAGACGTTGGTGTCCCGACTTTTTTTACAGATCTTTGACAATCGTTACAGAATACAGATAGTCAGAGGCCTGAAAGTCTGACAACTAGTCTTATCCTTTTTTTTATTGGCGGGTGGAAAATCATCAAATAACCCCTCCCGCTCTTGGGCAGAGCGAAAGGGAGTGTCAGACTTCTACTGACTAAAAACCACCCATGTTCCTTCTTAGCCCTTCATGTCGAGGCCGCAGTATCTCTTGCGAACAACCCGCAGCCCCGACGGGAACCAGTCGTATCCTGGGGTGTCGTATTACCCAGTACTAAGACTTGGTACTCGGTTAGCCATTTAGTGGGTTGTGGAAGTCAGATAAGCAGTCGCTCCATTAAAATACTGATATTCGGCTGAATCTAGTTAGACTGGAAACCGGCCCCAATATAGTTGGGAAAAGGCTCATTGATGGCAAGGTATAAATGTACTCAAAAAATACAAAAATATTTATTTCATCTCATAACACTGTGTCATACATAAACTGAGGCAACCCCAGTAAGTTACAATAGTACTTGTGTCGGGGCTGTCTCTCTTCCCTTAAGTGGTATCTTAACAATGAAATAATAAGTAATAATGAAGCTAACATGAAAAACTAAGTAAAGTAAAATACAATTTAAATTAAAACTAAAAATAGCAATTAATTAAGGAGCTCTTGCTGTCGGGGGAGTTAAAGTAAAAAAGAGTTGTGTGCGAATTTTATGTGCATGTTCGTGTGTATGTGTGTGAGTGTGAATGTGAATTCGTGTGTGTTAGCTTAGCCTGATTAGAATGTTTTCGGTTTCGTCGTAGGTTCATTATGTAAACTTTGAAAATTTTAGGTACATAAGTTACACATTTGAAGGATGCATTATCACTCAAACAGCAGTATCTTTTTTTGTTAAATTATTTTTCCTTCTGTTACTTTTATTTTTAAATTGACCACCAAAGCCAAGGTAGGAAAATATCTTTACAACAAAAATAATTTAAAACTAGAACTAAAACCACTTCCAGGTAAAACTGGAAATGCTAGATAAAACCCGATAAAGGATTAAGTTTGCAACACTGAAACTTTAAATCATTTCACAACGGTTTATCCAAAAGCTTTTGAAACTGCTAGATTGACCACAAACCGCTTGCGTTCAGAACTTGCACCACAAAAATCCAGTCATCCGAGGTTGTAAGGAATTCTTGCCATCATGGTCTTTTTGCCGATACACTCCTAAAAATAGCTGTGCCATGAGCTCATTGCGCTGTAATCGCCATTTTAATTCACCATCAATTCGAATTTCCGAATTAATTATCCAATTTAACAAGGAATTAAAATGTGATTGACAATGGTGTTTTTTTGCTGGTAACCTTTGGCATGTGTAGGTTTGGGTCATTACCTAGACGACGTAGCATTCGTATGGCGAAAAGATATCATCTTCATCGGCCTCGCCTTCCCCCAACTATGTTGGGGTCGGTTTCTAGTCTGACCGAATGCAGCTGAAAACCAGTATTTTACATGGAGCGACTGCCTATCTGACCGGTACAAGTGAATTGATACTTGGTAATACGGTACTCCTTGGTAAGACTGATTGTCAGACTTTCGGACAACTGACTACCTGCAACGACTGTCAAAGATCCACAAGTGACAGCAAAGATATCAATTCTTTTTCAAATATTCGAGTTCTATGTAATAATAAACAGTATCACAATTACTCCTTATCAAATTAATCACTCGAAAATCAGATAAGATAGAAGGAAATTTATTGCTTTTTCATTAATTATAACTGTACCAGGTTATAAAGCTTGACTCTCGGAACTACAGGTACGCAAGTAAACTAAAGTTGCAAAATTAATTTGTCACGTTACGCCATATTATTGGCCCAATTCCTGAAGTTATTGGACGAGGAATGTCGCACTAGACAGGTCTCGTTGAGACAATGCCACTTGGAATTTCAATCAGGATTGCATTAACATTGTAATATAATGTTTAGAGTAGGCTTAGTTGTGGTACGGCTACCTCAGTTGAGACCTGAGCCCGCCTAGCTTTGCTTGCCTAAGTGTCAGCTAGGATTTGTACTGAACTGTCCAAGATTTCGTCCGTTTTGAGCCTGTTTCCGATTGGAATTATGATTTCCTAGGGGCTTAGAATGCTTTATTAGATCTTGATTTTAGTTTCGGCAATACCGGAGGTAAAGGAATTTAGCTATTGATTCAGATATGGAAGTAAGCTTAATTTAAGGGCTAGACTATAAGCTGCAGTTTTGTTCAGAAATGTTTATAAAAAAATTACTAGTTCCGCTTTCTGGGGATTTTCTAAGGGTATTTCATATATCTATCAATCACTGTGATGTTTTTGCGTTAATTTTCTCTATTTATATTTGATTACTTTATGGATTTCTAATACCTTACCAAAACTAGTTTTTGATTGCTTTCTTAGATACATATTTTCTAAAGTATGTCATATGTCAATTAATAAATTCCTTAAACTAGGACTTGCTTCATCAAAGATTTTGGCAAAATACGTATTCACGAAATCTGAAGAAACAATGGTTCTATTAAATAAACTTATAACAATAGACTCAAATATACCATACACGAAAGTTTTAATACATTTACTGTTTATATAATTCCTTCTATAAATCACATTGTAGCTCAATGGAATACTGACCTCAAGATACCAAAATAATCAAACGAACCTCCCATTCATCGACCTTTTACATCAGAACAAAACGCGAAATTATTCATTCATCTCAATCCATTTTATACGAGACATTGCAACACACCACTAGAACAGACGACATGTCACAATTGTGTCATACAAAGCATTCTTTAAACCACGCCCAGCCAAATCGCATAATATAAAGGTCTTCGATATCGTAACTTGCATTATAGCTTTAAACAGGTTCCATATATCACAACTTGTCTGGCTTAAGCCCCAATTATTCAAGTTTCGACTAACAGCACCTGCAAATGTGTCAATTGCTTTAATAATTGCAGCAAAACGGTAAACGTAAGAAGAAATGTAAGAATATGAGAGGAAATGACTCAATTAAAAGTGCGAGTTTTCATTTCTGACATGTCTCCCTGAGGTTATGCTTAATGCGACCGCGTTGGTTATGGCAGGAATTTAATTACTGGGACTGGAAGGAATAGCGGTCATTTCATACATGTTTTAAATGCTATGCTGGGGGAAAATAATGTAAAGATATGTTAGAAAAGTTTAACGTTAATGATGACAGTTATGTCAAAGCGCTCGTAAAACTTAACTGCGATATGAAAACCGAGAAATACGACAGCACGGGAAATATCAAAGCAGAAATTCTTATAGAATACGTTATATCTATTACACAAGTTGATTTACCGCAGCAATCTAAATCAATAATCGAATAAACAATTATTTAAATCAATGTACGCTTAATCAAAAGGTAGTAAACAATAAGTTAGTTACAGTATATTTAAAATACTTTACGCACATTTCACAATAGATGCTCATTAATATCTGCCACATTCCGCGTCCCGAAGGCTAGCTTACCCAACAATGTTTAGATTGGCGGCTGATAATTGAACAAGATCAAATTTGCTTTGATACAATTAATTTATTGCTCGTAATGCAATATGAAATGAAGACTAAGAGGCAGGTGGATTCTTTGAAGATCTAAAATTTTGCGTGGGTGATACAGATATTGATTGAAACAAGTTTAGCAAAGAGCGATTAACGAGTTAATGAAGACTATAATATTATAAATGATGAAATATCAGTTCATAATGAAGTACTCATTGATTTTGATACACAATCTAGATTTAAAATAAAAACTATAGCTCAATCTACCCGTGAACATAACTATGTCACAGCAAAGCGTATCATAGCTTAGCAATGCAGGTAAGGCAGTAAATCACGCTGGGTTCAAAGACCTCAATAATGCAGTAGTAGTGACAAGTTACTGGCTTATCGCTTACGTGCGCCATTAGTACTGGGTTTCCTTTGGCTGGGTCCGAAATTTACACGATCCGATATGCAGTTGGTGCAGACGATTTATTTCACTTGAATATTGTTGGAATTGTTGCGTCTATAACTATTTACAGGATTTAAAATATGTTACTTTTACAAGACATCAATATTTTAAAACTGAAGATATTACCTAAAACTATATCTTTAAAAAAACGAATGTAAATTCTAGTGTCCTAGAAATGGCAAAAAGTTATATCATAATATCGAAGAAGCTTCCATTAATCTAACTCTAGATAAACTGGTGAATGCAAACTCAATAAACGAGATTCCTTTTAAAATAAACAGGTCAAGTCTATTCCACTATCACAATAAGATTCCGTAACCAACAATAGCAACTGAATTAACCGTATGCCTATATTTGCAAGTTGTTAGAACGATACTTATCTTGACCAAATATGAGATTTCAATGCCAAATGTACAAATAACGAAGGTCAGGTGGAATGAAGACATCCTGTTAAGTCAAGCAGATCTAGATAGTAATTGATTGATGGAATAAGTTCGGGCATTCGCTTGAGTAATCATTGTTTGGATTGATCGAGCACATCGCCTCTTTGAACTCGAATGCAATTGTTTTGGACAAGTAATTCATTACGGTATTGCAAGTAGGAGAATAAATTAGATCGTTTGTTGCGTATTGACAGTACATGTCAGAAGGAAAGAAATTTGTAGGACGACTATGACTGAACTAATGTTTGTCAATATGGAGCCTACTTCGTAGTCGCTCCATTAAAACACAAAAAAACGCAGGCATTTCATTACAATATAAAGGCGATCTTCGACGCTTAGCACTAAAAGACGAACTTTTAAATTATATATATTTCTAAAACTGTTGTCACAAGTTTTAAAAGCCAGCGCGGCAGCGCAAGCAGTATTTGATTACTACTACGCTATACTTAATGATTTTTTCTTTGCAGGGGCAATCAGCAACGCTGGAAAGTATACGAACGTCGTTGTCGGCGAAGTTTCCATCGATGCAGACACCATCGCAGGAGGTGGTGTATGACACGCTGGCTCAGCTGATGCAGGAGCGGAAAATATACCAAACGTCGAGGGGCTTCTTCATAGTCACGCCCGAGTAAGTTTTTATAGCCAGGATACGAATTTGTAACTAGTTTCCACACAGTGAACCGGGAATTTACTGCGAAAGTTCACTTTATTGCATAATTCATTGCGGTTTTGACAATGCAGTCGAGTCGTCTATTGTAGAAATAAAATCGTAAATCTTATTTGCAGTAGAAACTTCCGGAATTTAAAATTCTGTGGGTTAGATAAAAATATTAACAGTCACAGAAACAGGTAAGTAGTAGAATTACGAACCAGAGCAAATAAAAATGGATTGAATTGAATTAGGTAATATGAGAATAGAATGGTCGTGAATGAATTACAAAAGCATACATCTAAAAGCCTTAATTATTATATTTACATTGTTTATGATATTATTTTTCACCTGACTTTATAAAAATTATGACATCAGGACCAAACATAGCAGAGAGGTCAAAATTGTTAATTCCATCAGCCGCTATGAATACAAAGTAAAAGGCTGACGTCAAAAACACACAAGTAATTCAACAGTCGTAACCTAAGCCCAAAAGAGAGCAGAACACGGCTTAAATATTTATTAAATCTGAAATAACATGAGTCACATCACCATTTTAGTATGTCGGTGATCCCAAGTGGACATGTTGTACGAAATTGAACGCGCAATGCGTTCAGAGCACCAACTTTGGCGCCAACTTGACACTGCGTGCATTCAAAATGGCGCTTGGCGGGTCAATTTAGAAGTTATATAATTACGTGAATAATCTAATCTCTATTCTGATAACTTCAAGGTCTGAAATGAATTTTGTATTGTTATTTAAAGCTGTGAGGATTTAGATATGCACTCGATAGGTTGTTAAATAATGCATTTGATTCGCTCCTTTACGAAATATTCCATCTCTAGAGGCAATATAGCTAAATATATTACCAGAACCTCAGTAAACGTATAATCTAATTGAAATAATCGTGGAACTGTAGCTAAATCAATCAAATGTGGAGGATTTGATTTTGCGGTCACCATCTTTGCTTCGAATAATGGAGCGTTCATTATTTCTGTTAATGTCTCAATTATTTTAAATGTAGGCGTTTCTGTAAGTAAGACTTGACCTGACATCATTACGTACATTCGTCCTTCCAATGCCACGAAAAGCAATAATTCTTCCATTCGCCAGAACGTAGGTGTGGTTTCATAATGTGTGAGGTCGATACACAATTACATTATTATTTCACGAAGGTGATTGCTCATTATCTCGACCATTCATACGTTAACTGTGGTGTGTGAATTTTTAAAGAAAACAAGGCTGCGAATCATAATTTTTAGATTTTAGGAGCTTTAGCCTTGGCCTATTTATTTTGCAGTATTGCAATATTGCTAATGACTATACATATAGCCTACTGATTTAAAATTCATTGCCGATAGTCTATTCTTCATGCATAGCTTTAGTACCTATTGTAAGAACTTCAAAACGATTATTAAGATTCTCAGCCTCCATACAAAAATAGGATTTCAATTCTATTCTCAATCTAACAACAAAAATCTAAATGTAGGTAACCTTACAAACTCAGTTTTTGCTATATATACTCCGATACTTAGAAGGAAGAAGAATTATGTTGAAATATCTACGGAGTATCAACTTTTACCTACTTTAACACTTCGTTATTTAATAACGCCTACTGAAGATTACAAATCTCGAATGTGCTAAAAATCCCATCGATTGCGTGATGTTTATTGCACCAGGAACTTTATACGATTTATCAATGGATTTGTATATTGCGTAGATTTACATGGATCTACTAAGTAGGTAGGTAGATACTAAGCACTCGGAAATACTAATTGCACTCAGACGCAAAATTGGACATAATTATTAAATTTATGCACAGACCCACACGATCCCATAGTAGACGATGGGCGTTTTGGCATTTATCATAAGTCAGCGTAGACAGTGTATTATATTTGGGACAAACCCAAACCACTGCAACTCTAGAAAGCCAGGATCAACAATGGTTACCACCAGAAAAGCGCCGAGACAATTATGCTCGACGAAATCCCAGAGAAACAATTTAACTGTCTTTGGTCCCGCAACGAAATTAATAGAATAGCGGAGGAGTAGGAAAAACACAATTTCCAGTAGCTAAAGGTAGATTAAAGAATTCGTAATGAGCGCAAAAACTTAAAGCTAACCGATTAATTAGTGATGTGTCGACATTTCAATTGTCAATTGCCAAATCAAATTGACAGCAGCAAAATGTTTCCGTTGACTGTCAAATTGATACAACAAAAACACCATGATGTTTTAATGATGGCAAAAACTATTGCAAATGAATTATATGGTGGCAGAATCCGGGTAACGATAATCAAACAGATGAATTTTAACCTTAATGCAAGTGTTGAAGATTGGAAGTTAAATAAAGGAAGGGTTATAAAAAAATGATTAGGTAACATAAATTATATCCAGCTATTCATTAAAATAAATAGTATGTCTTATTAGTGGGTTTAAATAATGGCAAATTGCTTGTAAAAAATTGTTTATCACTTTCCAGTAGAGTTTATATATTGCAAGACTTGACAAAAAGACAAATTGGTTTACGAATAAATTAAGAAACGGTGGAAAACCGTTGGAAATTATAAAAAAAAATAACGGTCTTTCTAAAAGATGGACGACATCCAATATTATTTCCTGTAATATCCAGTTTCACTATCAAACCAACGAGTTGTTTCACGTTTTGTTGGGAAATTAGATGATCAACATACATAAGACGCAGAGCATTTTGATATTTGTCTTCATTATTATGTGTCAATTTATTTATTAATATCTTTGACAGTCGTTAAGTAGTCAGTGGCCCAAAAGTCTGACAACCAGTCTCACTAAGGGGTATCGTATTCTTCATGTAGAATACTGGTATTCAATAACAACAACAATAACAGGCTAGGCAGATGATGATCTTTATCTACCATACATACCTAAGTAACATTGTTTTCACCATCACAAACAGGACAATAATTTCTCAAGTCTGTTCCTGTTGAAGCATACTTCAATGCGACCCTTTCATCGATTGGATTCCGACAACGACATACTATCCATCTAAACAGGGATCTTATCTACAACTAGTTGCGACTTGCGACTGCGATCGACATCAACTAGTTCTAGTTATCAAAATGAGGCCAAACTTGTACATATCTTGAATAACTTAAACCAGATCCTAGCTTCGTTTACAGCAAAAACTTTAAAGCTTACTTCGGTTTAATTAGGTTCATTTACATTCTCATGTCTCTGCTGTTTCTCTTTAATCACCTTTAGAATCTACTTCAACTTAATAAACTTTGTCTTTAGTATTATTCCTCTTAGTGTCGATGACAGATTAAATTGTGTCAACCCAAAATTCGGCCACGTGTTTGGCACATTCAGTAGCGTCCATTAGCTCCTGTGATGTGCAAGCAATAGGATAGGCAGGACACGATATCAAATCTCCCAGTTTGTGGAGCAACGTCACATTTATTATCATCATCATCAGCATATACTGTTCCCACTGCAGGGACTCAGGCCTCCTCTCTAGGAGAGGGATGGGCTACAATCGACCACGCGGGCCCAGTGCGGATTGGCAGATGTCACATGTCTTCGAATTTTTTGGTTCTAAGACATGCCGGTTTCCTCACGATGTTTTCCTTCACCGTTTTGAGAGCAGCGGTGCTGAAATAAATTACACGAAGTAATGCGCCTGCCTGGGTTCGAACCCACGACCTACTGTTCTTAAGTCGGGGCCGACACCACTGGGCCACCGTTGTCACATCACAGTGACATTTATTATACTCTTTAACATTTATCTTTCTTAAATATCTTTATTTATATAATTTGTTATCTATTATGCCTCCATCATCGCGTCTATCGATTGCCCTTTCCATTGAATGTAGGCCTCCATTGAAACCACAATAGTTCTGGGTCACTCCTATTCAACGCCACTTAGATTGCTATTTGGAAGCATTTTGCCGTTTAAGGGTATTCTTGTTTAGCTGTAGGTAGTACTCTTGTTAAACTGACCGACATTTTGTTTGAAAATAACGGAAACAGTTTTTAGTGAGTTTCCATGTTTCTTCTAAAGTTATAGTTCTTGTTCTTTCGGTTTAAATTTGACACAGTTTTGTTGGCTAAAGTTACTGTCCAATAAAAAACTTATCCACAATTTTGGCATTGTGATGTAACCCTTCCTATATCCAAAGGTGTTATCAAAGTATTTCTACTTCAGTAACGTCACGTTTTTTATCCCCGAAGGGCTAGGCAGAGCTGTACTTGACAAGTATTCCACATTGCGCCAGTAATGTTTAAGTCCCATGTAATAGGGGCGAGCCTATTGCCATCATCCGGGCACAAATCCAGACTCCTTGGCTGATACTGCCACTTCTACTACTACTTCAGTACTTCAGTATTCCTAAAATTATGAAACATACTATAACAAGACGCTCTTTTAACACACAATCAATTTGTAATCTTAAATCACCAACCAATCTTCCAGACGCCGTCGATCCCGATCGAGGTCTTCGTCCCGCCACCATGCGAACAGCATCGAGGATGACTGCCCATCCCCCCGGACCATCCTCATGTCAGACCAGGAAGCATTGCACCAGCTATATGGGGAGATCACTACCCTAAGAGATGGGGCGG
The DNA here is from genome assembly GCA_949774965.1 of Diarsia brunnea. Classification (NCBI taxonomy): domain Eukaryota; kingdom Metazoa; phylum Arthropoda; class Insecta; order Lepidoptera; family Noctuidae; genus Diarsia; species Diarsia brunnea. The sequence continues at coordinate 17,923,823 of OX459001.1, forward strand.
TGACCCACCAGTGTGTGCAGACTAATTTGGCTGATGTCATTTGTGGTGGTAAGTGGAAATTTTAATATTTAACTTTGGAACAAGGCAAAAAGCCTAGAAAAGAGTTTCTTATTTTATTTCATAAATAATAATAGCTTCAGCTGTTCCATTTGCAGCATTAATGAAAAAGAGACTATTAATTGTATTACAACTTCCTTCGTGATCGACATGACTGTCTAAACCTTACTATCCTTGAATAAATTAGAGATTTAGTCCCAACAGACAGTCGGATTAAACAGATTAAACCAACATTAATCCACTTTGTAGTTATGAGAGCACGCTACACATTTCACCATTTCCATATAACACCAAAATACCCGTTTTGTTGGAACAACACCTCAATTAATCACGTAAACATTTCACGAACATGTTCCCAGAAAATTGCTACATTTGCCAACTTATGCACACAACATAATTTTAGTTCCATGAAATTGTACATAGTTCAATAAACTCATATAGGTTAGTAAGGTCAAACGAATAAGTTTCCTCGAAGCGACTGCCTTGGTAAATCCCAGGGTATTCAGTGCATGGAATATTCTTTTGGATAGTAGGGACTTAAGTGGGTTTAGAGGCTAAATTCGCGAAGTGAATGCTGAAAAACAAGGCGTGGCGAAATGTGGGGCAGTCTGCAATGCCCTGATTCCACACTGCGGTTACTATGAAAATTCGCGTTGATTTTACATTCCCTCTAGTATGCGGGGTATCGGAATTGCAGTAACTAGTACCGACATGGAAATAGTCTGATGAAAATTCTGTTTTACATTTTTAGAACAATTTCTTGGAACCGTTTTTAGTAGTAGTTTATATGGTTACTGTTATCAGAAATGGCATGTCAGTTTATGTAGTCATGTGTTGTGCCAAATGAGTGTGACTTTTATATTTCGTGAGATTTTTAAAACGACTGAAATGGTATTACTGTTGCAACTGCGATTTATTTGAGTTGTATTGTTCCTCTAGTCTAGAAGAGTTGGTAGTAGTCCGAGTTTTGCTTAGCAAAGATTAAATGACATTCGCGACCAAAAGCTTAAGGCTTTTGTTTGATTCAAGTGAATCAAAGGCCAGTCAGTTAAGCTTATTGCTTGTGGGGCAACACTCAAAATTAGGATATTAAATATCCTAATTTTAAGTGTTGCCCTTATGTTTACTTTTTTATTTTTTTTGTCAATTTGTTTTGTCCTGTGTGAAACTAATAAATACTTGTTCTTTCTTTCTTTCTTTATTTTCATAATGAATGATCGAGTGATCATTAATATGAAAATAAAATGGTTGAACATGATTTAGTGGATTTTTCGAAAACCGCTAGTTAGGTAAAGACTGGCCTAAGCTGGTATGCTTTATTCTGTGGCCGACTATTCTTAGTTTCAAAGGAACGCGGGAATGAGATATTAAGCGCTTACGACTGAAAATAGCCTGAATAGTCGCATTAGGTGACTTTGATGCATACACGGCCTCAACATACAAGAAAGATCCATTTTAACAAAACTTTTTAAAAGAAAGGAAATAATAATATTGTTAGACTGTAACGACCAAAGAGAATTAAGAAACAATAGATAGTTCGGGGCGTCTCTTCTGATAGCAGAAGGTCAAGAAAAGTTGTAACACCTGTTTAGTAACGTTTTAAATCAAAATAACATACTTAGCAAGTTTAACGTCACACTTGTGAGTTTTTTCTTTGTCTGTCGTATATCGTAAGTAGAATAGAGATAGACTCATGGAATATTAAATCAAATACGAAATACGGAAATCCTGATTGTGTTTTAGGTCGTGTTAAATTGTATTCGTGCTCAATCTAATCTAAACTTAAATCATTTTTAAATTTTACTTTTCTTTATTCAAAAAACAACAATATGCAAAAAGAGTTTTGCATATTTCGAGTAACCTCTAAGGTCAATGCAGTCACACGATAGTTCGTGAGCTCGCCAATTTGTTTTAGGCATAACAGTAAAATATGAATACGTCCGTCCGTCTGTCACGGACCAAATTTTATTACAGTACCATTTCCATTGTTTGAAATACAGTTCTCAAAGAAATGCTGACCGATTCGTCATGATCGATTGATCGTAATCGATTACGATTTTACTCGAATGATAAATCGAATCAATGTTAATACAAGCCGTTTTTACAATATTCACACGTTTTTTTGTGAATGTATACTCGTTTTTATTTAGAGCTGATTTCAATGCGTAAATATTTAATAGAATAAAGCTGATTTCAATGCGTAAATATTTAATAGAATAAAGCTGATTGACTAAATATTTTTTTGCGATGGTCAGATTTCGAGTTAAAAGGAATTAGAGAGGCGCTACATTCATTGCGAAACGATTTTACTAATAGAGGTCGCGAATTGACGATTAATTTGACATTTGTCCTAGTAACTTTATTTCTTTAACTGTACGAAATGACGAGTAAGAAAGAAAGAAAAAAATTAGGGTATCAAAGTGAAACTGCAGGATATCGATATTTTAACTTTAATTTGCCCGCGGCGTCGCTCTCGTTGCGGAAATAATCCTACGGGAACGATTATACACTTTAGGACAGAATTTTCGGAATCGGATCACTTATTTTGAAGATACTACTCACATCTTCTTCATAACCAGGTTTGTGTGACAAGTATTTTTTATATGTTACTGGCTGATCGTGATTTCGTTCCGTTTGTGTGCGTTATAATTAACCCACGGGAACATTTCAAACGTAGCATTGAGACTCGGGAATAATTTAGGTAGTTTATCGTTAGTGAGAGATTTTTTGGAACACGATCGGTAGTTCCGCAGAATACTCCCAACATACAACCTTACAAAATTGACCTCTTTTATAAAATTAGTATAAATAACGATAATTACCTTTAGTAACAAAAGAGCTATGTTTGAATGTCGTGAGCGGCGCAACGCGAGCTAGTATTACTTAGAGCTCGCATGTGAGTAACGAGATCAGTGGAAAGTCAAATCCGCTAACGCAAAGGAAACCGCTTGTATCAATCTTACGCTTTGTTTTAAGGGCACTAGGTACAGATTACCGTTAGGGTCTGTGTTACCGTTACATTACTTTTTAAAGTCTAAGTAAAAAATCTATGATAGTTTTAGAAGGAATGGAGTTGGAGGACAAACCTCATTTTTAGAAATTGCTTACGAAATATATTAAAGTTATTTTTCTAGCTAGGTATTTCTTTTAGAAAGAAACATATCATTTACAGCTCTTGAAAATCGTCAATTTCTTCTATGGTTTAAAAGTTAGTCCTCTGTCCAGTTCTGAATTTGTCAATTATTTTAAAAAAACGAAAAAAAAGTAGGTACATTAAACTAAAACGCGCATACAGCAGCAGCCGGCTTAGCATGACCACCGAAGAAACGGGTTTTGTCGACGGAAGAATCGACAAAATGACAGATAGTCGCAAAATTTAATGTCAAATTGTATGGAAAAAGCTTTGTCTATTCTTGGTAGAATAGAGATAGAATCGCCATACTACGCGTGCAGCATCTGTAGCTGCCTTAACCTACCCATCTGTCAATCAAAACTCTATTTTATTTGAAACACAAGATGGTTTTAAATCGAATGCATTAAAGCAGTGTTAAGTCAAATAAGGCGAAGGGCAGCAAAAAGTCCGGTAAATCGATGCAAGTTAGTCTTCTAAGAAAGATGGCTGATCGATTAGTTTTTAACATTTCTTCATTAGAACTAATGAAGTATTCCGAATGACCAGGAAGTTGGAGAAAGAGTATAGGATGTGGATTCTGTGAACAGTGATGTTATATTTGCTATTTAGTACAAGTTTTTAGTTAGAATTGAGTGTGGGAAATACTTTAGGTGGTCTGGCGGATGTCGGTATTAGTTTTGTTAATGGCTAAGTTGCTAAAATTTGTACAGATATTTTTAAAAGTGGGTAAAATAACTTGATTTTAAAGTGTCATAGTATGCTAGATTTCTCACGACACATAAAATCATCCACCACCAGGTAGAAATTAATAAAACTACAAAATACCCGATTGGATTTCCCATTGACAAAAGTGACGAACTTTCATAGACACTTTCATACCATATTTACTTTTTGAGGCACAAATTTTCATTTATTTTTCATTTATGTTCACTTTTGTTATTATTGTAAGAAGCTTTCGCGTTTCCGGAGCTTTGTGAGTAGTTTACTTTTATTGAGTAAGTGTCCTACTTTAAATTATTCAAACAAAAGTCGATTAACACTATTTTAGTCGTCCATGAACTCTCATGGACGACTAAAATAGTGTTAATCGACTTTTACAAGGTTTACTCTCTTGTGTACTCACACAAGAGAGTAAACCTTTCTTTTGTGGGTGGAAAATCATCAAATAACCCCTCTCGTTCTGGGCAGAGAGGAAGGGAGTGTCATACTTCTACCGACTAAAAACCACCCATGTTCCTTCTTAGCCCTTTGTATCGAGGCCACGGTATCTCTTTCGAACTACCCGCAAGAGAGTAAACCTCCAACACAAAAAGCTGCTGACCTATCTTTATAAATCTCAGACCATTATCATTAGAAAAGATTCAATATCGATACACTAAGGAAAGCGAGATCGCACCGACTGCTAATGATCGATCATTACTGTCAAATTAAACGTGTCAGTCCATGGAAAGTGTCATCCAAGACGTTTTTCTCGTAAAATGAATACTTTCCACGCGCCCGGCAGGAAAAGCTTTAGCTTAGGCTAGGAGATAGTGAACTGGGAAAGTGTTTCATCTTGTTGCAGACTCTTTTATGATTTACTAACATCCGTTTCTGTTTTAAACGGTTTTTAGGACTTGGCAAAACATGAAAATTCGTTTATTATATCTGTACGAGCTACGCTGTACATGCCACTAACTTGACCTACATTATGTATAGTGAAACGCTGCATATTGTATTTACTTTACTGTGTACTTTACATGTTATTTTCAGTAGCAATTAAACCTTTATACCAATCGGTTGTCTACTCAATCAACATAACATCCCACTTACAACATCAACATAACATTTTCACTGTTGGGAGTTACGCCCCAACATTTGGTCCTTCGAGCAATTTAGTGTTGTGTGACTTATATCTTTTACGATCGCGAATCGGTTGGACTGGTCTCTCACAAGCGAGTCGCCCCAGTAACCAATTGAGAAGGCGCATATCGTAGAAGAGAAAGGTTGCACAGTACCAAGAACCAGGAGTGTGGAACAACAGTCGACGCTCGCAACAGAAGAGTTCATCTTGAAGTCAACACGAACAACAACATAAACAACATGTCAACAGCTGATTTATACCTGAATCAGAACGAACTCTCCGACAACATAAAGAAGATCGGAGTAAATATCAAGAAAGATGGTTGGGACAGGAAAAACCCCGACTATTTCAAACGCCGTATGGCAATGTTGGAAAACTTGTGGTCAGAATATCAATTCAATCATGACCGCTTGTCTACGGAACAAAGTGCAAGTCATCCCTACTTTACGAATGACTCCTACAACCAAACGCTGCAGTGCTACAACGCAGTAAAGGAGCTAATTCTTCAACAACACCAACAACTAACGGCCGTCGCTCGTTCTCCAAGGGAGCAGCCGGTACAAACAAAAACAGTGGGAGGTGCCAACCAACAAACAGGAGAAGGTACCTCAGATCAGGCAAGACAGGGACAAGAAACCTACAAGGAGGAGGTGGCAGAACAAGCTAGAGATGACAATCAAGAACATCAAAACAGAGAACCCTCACCTCCTCCTACTCAACAAGAGCAAAACAAACCTGCGAAGAAGGATACGGGAACCAATAGCAAGCTGGACGACATGATACGCAAACAAACGGCAAACTTCAAAGCCTTCATGAGAGCAGTCGCGAACATACATGTGGAGTTTTTATCTGAAAGATGGGAATTTCAAGACGCTCTGCAAACACTCCAAACGCGCTGGTCAGCAATTGACAACCTTCACTGGGAGATAGAGTGCGAAACCAACGGAGAGAAGATTATAGTGTACGAAGAACGCTACAACAGGTATGAAAACCAATTTCACGAACTAAAAAAGGCTTTGAATACCAAGTTGTGGTCCGGCGCTCAACGTGAGAAAACAACACCAAAACTAGAGATACCTGTATTCAACGGTAACTACAACCAGTGGATCCCGTTTAAAGACCTTTTCACAGAAGCAATACACAGCAACAATTCCCTTTCATCTGCTCAGAAGATGCAGTTTCTGAAGAGCAAGGTACAAGGCGAAGCAGAACGCTTGATTCAACACCTACAGATAAGTTCAGACAACTACCTCGTGTGCTGGGATATCCTCAATCACCGATACAATAACGAAAAACTTATCTTCACGTCGCACATGAACATGCTGTTCAATCTGCCATGCATGCAACAACAGTCAGTGGCCCAAATAAAGAAAATTCATGACGTCAGCATAGAATGCTTACATGCGATAAAGAATTTAGGAGTGGATGTCGGCACTTGGGACCCGATTCTTGTACATATATTATCGCAGAAATTAGACGCAGACACACATTCAGAGTACAATGACTCGCTGAAAAATTGCCGAAAGCTGCCAATACTGAAAGACCTGTTAGATTTCCTAGAAGCGAAGTTTACATCGTTGGAAGCATCGCGTCGCAAACAAGAAAACAATCAAAAACCAAATACATCATCGAGTCAACATCCAAATTCTAAAAAACAATACAGCAGTAATCAAGCAACTAGCAACAAGAAAATTACGAAATCATTCCATGCGTCAACATTTCGATGCCCTCTTTGCGATGACGAACATGGAATGTATAATTGTGCGAAGTTTTTAGAAATGCCAAATCACTTAAAACTTAGCACAGTAAATAAAATGAACCTCTGCGTAAATTGCCTGTTCAGCCATAACGGAAAGACATGTACGTCAGCTCACCGATGTCGCAAGTGCTCGGGTCAACATAACACATTGATACATGATGCATGTATTAAGAACAAAACAGAAAAACAAACAAATTCTTCTCATGTATCAAAGGATGATGATACTTCAGAGATACTACTAGCAACCGCCGTAATAAACATACAAGCTGCTGATGGGACCAAAATTAAGCTGCGAGCCCTCATCGATCAAGGGTCTCAGATATCTTTGATCACGGAACATGCCGCTCAACTTCTCGGTGTCAAACGCGAGAGATGCAAAGGAGTCATCTTTGGAGTTGGACAGAAAGAAAACCACTGCAAAGGAATGACAACAATTACTTGCAGTTCTGTCTACAACGATTTCAAGTTCCAAACGTCTGTCTTCATTATGAACAACCTGATCAAGAACCTGCCAAATAAGACCTTTGCAAAACCATCTTGGTCTCACATACAGAACATCCATCTTGCAGACCCAGACTTCCATAACAGCCGCCAAGTGGACTTACTATTTGGAGCTGACATTTATTCGCAAATCATGCTGGGAGGAATAATAAAAGGCGATGACGTCACTCAACCTATGGCACAACAAACACACCTAGGTTGGCTTTTATGTGGCAATGTCAAAACTTTTCACTGCAATGTGGTCATCAACAATCTGGAAGACATCAAACAGTTTTGGGAATCCGAAGACATCACGGACCAATCCAACCTATCGGTAGAAAATGAAACATGCATTGAATACTACACCAACACTACGCAACGCTTGGAGAGTGGGAAATATGAAGTCAGACTGCCGATGAAGAATGAACTTCAGAGCAGACTGGGGTTGTCCAAGCCAATGGCTATAGCCCAATTCAAAACATTAGAAAGAAAGTTACAAAAACAAACACATTTGGCAAATGCCTATAAAGACTTCATGGCTGAATATATTGATCTAGGTCATATGAAGCAATCAACAGTCAGTAACAAAACATTAGAGTGTTTCTTGCCTCACCACGGCGTGCAACGCGCTGAGTCAACAACAACAAAGTACAGAGTGGTGTTCAACGCGTCAGCAAAAACATCTACAGGCTGCAGTTTGAACGACCTCATGTACAAAGGCCCCAATCTCCAACAAGACTTACAAACATTATTGATGAAATGGAGGCAATACAAATATGCGTTTACAGCGGACATTGAGAAGATGTTTCGTGCTATTTGGGTAGCCCCCGCAGACCAACAACTGCAACAAATTGTATGGCGGGAATCGCAGGAAAAACCTCTCCGCTCATATCAACTAACAACAGTAACATACGGTACCAAGGCCGCGCCGTTTCTAGCCATGATGACACTCAGGAGATTGGCGACAGACGAACGTGAACAGTTCCCGGGGGCATCAAAGGTGCTGGAAGAATCATTCTACATGGATGACCTCGTCCATGGGACTCATACAATAGAAAATGGAAAGAAATTGATCGCTGATTTGAAACAATTATTAAAAAAAGGAGGTTTCAACCTTCGAAAATGGTCAGCTAACCATCAAGACCTTTTGGGAGACATCTCCGAACAGCACAACAACAATAAGATTGTCTTCAACTTCAGAACGGAAAACACACAAAAAACGTTAGGCTTGTGCTGGAATTCAATAGAGGATAAATTCACCTTTCGATGCACAATTTCGAACGTAAACAAGAAACAGACCAAACGCAGCCTACTAGCCGAAATATCAAAACTATTTGACCCACTCGGCTGGCTGGCTCCCGTGTCAACAAAATTGAAATTATTATTTCAAAAACTATGGGATGGAAACTTACAATGGGACGACGAAGTGTCCGACAACATACATGCGGAGTGGTGCAAGATACAAGCGGACGTAATGGCGATAAACTCTTGCGAAATACCTAGATGGCTTCAATGTGGTGAAAAGCAGACAATGGAGCTACACGGGTTCAGTGACGCCTCCTTGGATGCATATGCCTGTGTCATCTACGCACGGACCAAGTCATCAACAATACTGGTAGCCGCGAAGTCAAAGATTGTACCACACCGAAAAACAACAACATTACCAAGGCTGGAATTGAATGGAGCGCACCTTCTTTCACAACTAATGCGCAAAGTCCAACAGTCATTGAATCAATATGAAGTACACGTCTACGGCTGGACTGATTCCATGGTGGTCCTGGGTTGGTTACAAGGAGACCCATCCCGCTGGAAAACATATGTGGAAAACAGAGTACGAAGTATTACTGACGTCATACCACGATCGTCGTGGAACTACGTCAAAACAAAGGAAAATCCCGCTGACGCCGCAAGCAGAGGCCAATACGCTAGTCAGCTAAAGGAAAATCAACTGTGGTGGCAAGGGCCTACATGGCTACCATCGCTAAAAACAAATAACATTGAAAAACATAACTTTAATACAGAACAAGAAGAAAAAACAATCCGAAAACAAGCCAATGCAGCCCAACATAACATTGAAAACCCGAGCATTGTGGAAAATTTATTGCAAAATCACAGCTCTATCGAACATATAACTCGCATTGTCGCATGGATACTCAGAGCATTGAACCCGAAACGGCAACAACTGCCGAGATATCTGACGTTGCACGAATTGGACAAGGCAACAAAGGTGCTCGTAAAACAAACACAACAGAAATCATTTGACACAGATATTTGCTGTTTACAAAAACATAACACGGTGCAGTCTAACAGTAAAATAAAAGCGCTGACTCCGTTCATTGACCATCAAGACATCCTACGAGTTTCTGGAAGATTAAAAAACGCCTTACTAAACGAAGACATGAAACATCCGATGATCATACCACACGACAGTCGATTAACACATCTTCTCATCGACCAAGCTCATCGAATGACGTTTCACGGCGGACCGAGACTGACCCTATCACACTTACGTCAGAAATATTGGATCGTCGGCGGAAACCGAACAACGAAGATGCAAATCAGAAAATGTGTGACGTGCCGAAGAAACAGCCCAAAAGCAGAACACCAGCTGATGGGTAACCTACCGAGCGCACGAGCAAATCAAGCGCCGCCCTTTTACCATACAGGGGTGGATTACACTGGATTTGTGGACGTCAAAATGAACAAAGACAGCAAACGAACAAAATTCAAGCCCAAGTCGACGCAGGTCCTGCAGAAATTCCTTCAATCAACAACATCATAAACCTACCTGTACCGGTTTCAAAACATCTTCAAGAGAATGAGACGGCATCCGAGCAGAGAGTTTTACTGCAAAAGCTTGGCAAACAAATAGAGCAACTGAAAGCCGCAGCATCAGAAGACATCCTGTCAGATCGTGCAACAAACCACGATGTCCACCAATACGTTGTCATCTACCTATTGGCGGCGGCAGCAGCATTCGCGGGCGTAATCTACGCTTATAACCGCCTACGCAAGCATTGGGCGAGTCGACGGAAACCAGAACCTCCATCGGTTCCCAACCCGATGCCCCGAAGAAGGTCGACAGCGAGCATCGCGGACAACGCCTTATTTGAGGTCACCGACGACAGAAGCGCAGCGCACTTATCGAGGGCACGCGCACTCGATAAAGCAACGTCGCCAATTTCGCGTTGTGACCTACCATAATAACTTATGACTTTGTCTGTTTTAATTTTTACATTTTAACTTACATTTTAACTTTATTTTAAAACAATTTTCGATGTAACTTATATTTAAGTTATCTTTGTGAGTGGGCAATATGTACGAGCTACGCTGTACATGCCACTAACTTGACCTACATTATGTATAGTGAAACGCTGCATATTGTATTTACTTTACTGTGTACTTTACATGTTATTTTCAGTAGCAATTAAACCTTTATACCAATCGGTTGTCTACTCAATCAACATAACATCCCACTTACAACATCAACATAACATTTTCACTGTTGGGAGTTACGCCCCAACAATATCTAAGTTAAACATGGAGATTCAGACAGATACGAAAAGCAAAGTTGTTTTTTAAATATGTTTCTATTATACTTGTTTAACTTCAAAATAATAAATTAGATACGTGTTCAACATTAAAAGTTTTGCCTGCATTTTTACATCCTTGAGGAAGGATTCAAGTCGCGATAACGGTACGCCCAGCGGAAGTCTATGTCTAATTGTATAGGATTTATGTTAAATGTGGGACGGGGGATCTTTACAATGTAACACTAGTATAGTCCCTCCTTTTCTTGAATAAAATACTTTACTTGGACTACCTTGTTGTTCAAGTAGTCTCAAGCGCTACTTATGACTCAGTAATATTAATGACAATAATATCCGTGGTGCTAGGCAACTGGGTTTATCCCAGTTGTATACGTCCCTGTGTGCCTATTGGCCTTGTTCTGTTCTGTTTCCTGCTGATATGGAGGGAAGTGGAAATTATGTTTTTCTTACTCCTCCGCTATTCTTTTCTGATTAATTTTGTTGGGACTTCGTCGACCTGCATTGTCTCGGCGCTTTTCTTATGGTCGCCACTGTTGATTCTGGTTAACAGGAGTTACAGTGGTTTGGGAATAGTGTGGCGGGCTTGTCTCATCAAAAATAAAAAAGCGCTACTTATGGACAAGGTTGCCAGGTTCAAAACTTAGGTTGGGCCAAGTATTATTCGGTTTTTCTATCAGGAATTTCTCAGTAGTAGCTCGGAGTCTGATAAGTGATAAGAGCATGATTGATGGCAATACACCTGCCCCCTACGCCATGTATAAATGTGGTCGGCTCTCCTGTTTTGTAAGTGCCCTTTACAAATCAAATAACATCTAAGTTGACCGTTACAAGTTTATAACCAGTCATAAAGTTGTCTGGGCTGTTAACATTTTATAAGATCCGAAACTCATTCAAGTTTATAATATCAAGGTTGAATGGGGCATTTGTTTGTGACTCAACCCAAAAGGTCAAATGTAATGAAAAATATAAATTTTAATGGGATGAAAATTAAAGTACCATGACGCCTGTGTTTGGAAAAAGGTTAATCAGAGGTGTAAGGTCGCACACCTTTGGTGTCAATGGTGATATCAGATTCCACGCTAGGGAGGTGAGACTGCGATTAAAAAGGTTGCATGTAAAATACTTCGAATAGCATTTTAAAGGGCTGATCTAATCAAGGTATTATTTAAAGGTTGCCATAAATTACCTAAATAACCTGTGACGTTTATCAAGGTCAATATCAGTTTGAAAACCTGATGTTTTCAAACTTAGTAGTCAAAGGACTTTAAAAACGTCTTGTCAAAATTATCAACCTCAATAAATCAGCCATGTACAACCTTGAACATAGAATAAATTAGCAATAGTTCAAAATATAACCAAACTTGTTTATGACAAAAAATAATAGGTACGAAGGTATGTGCGCAAATAGTCAAAGACAAGACATTTTGTTTTTAATACGCATTTTCTTTGTCATCTTTTTCTTGTACATTAACCTTTAGGAATAACTAAACACTTGAATTACTCACAAATCTATCACTATTTAGCGGCTCCAGTTAATCTAGAAACAGACCCCATAATAAATCAAGACTAGTACCTACTTGTGAAACTACAACATGATGAAGAATTCCAACATGACTATCTCTTGTACTAATGGGTACCGGTTCCATAGTAGTTCAAAGTAAGTGTAGATACTGCTCTACTTCACTTTAATCACGGTATTCCTTTCTGATGAGGTGTTAATTCACTTTCCTATTTATTATGACGATAAATAGAGGTTTGCCGAGAGAAGTAATCTAGCTAGTTCAATGTTTGGTGAAACTGAAGTTACGTTGTAGAAGTAGAAAACTTTTGCGGTAGTAACTTTGGCATTTGCATTTCCAAATATCGTTTCACGAGATTGGTGGGACTAGAGATCGGTTGGTTTTTTATTTTATTTTTATGTACACAATGAATCCTAAGCGGGATCGAGTACCTAATATGCATAAAAATAAGGTGAAAATGCAGCTAAATTACAAATCACACTTTTAATTACAATTCGAAGGAATTTGCAAATTCAATGCTTCATAAAACATTTATGAAGCAAAGCTCTTCTGCTCGACAGCGAAATGAATGTCGACGAACCGTTAAAACGAAAGACAGTAACTATCATTGTTAGTATGTTACGCAGTTATGCTGCTGATTTGTAACCAATTCAATTAGTGTTTAAATTCCTGAGCACCGTTTTACACAACATAGTAATCCATGACACTGCATTTCTAATCACAAGCCAACTTAACCTACCCTATTACAACAAAAACACGGCCTATTACATAAAACTGCACTCTAAAACAGTAAGCATATAAACAGGTAAATTAAGCATATTAAAAGTGAATTTATACGCAGCTATCTCAAAGCCGGTTGATAGGATCTCTTCACGGTAAACGATAATGATAGGTCTGCGTAGATCGTGGTCAGATAGGAGCCTACCATTTCCTATCTTAATTATCCATATCAATCTGAACGAGCAATGTTTTTCTACATTTATCTGCGTGGAATTTATTAATGAAGCGTCATTTGAAAGTGTGGAAAAGTTGAGGGATAATTAGTTTATTTATTTATACGGATTAGTATGATGTAGGTGATTATGTCATTCAATTGGCCCTTTGGCGTTATTTATAGACTCTGTGAACCAACTTTAGGAATACGTGGAGCGTGATTACTGCTACTGGTAACTATATAGGACGCTTAAACAGAAATAACAGTTTACAGTTTAATTGGGGTTCGAGTGGGCTCCTAGTTTTTATTTTGATATCACGGTTAAGCGGTTGACTCTACAATTACTGACCAGAGGTTTGGCGATTGTTTTGTCCAAAGAATCAGTAAGCATTGTGTGCACTTTTTCTATTGACAGCGGAAAATTTTTTGACGCCTTGGAATTCTTTCCCCGTTTTGATAATTGTACATATTTTCAGGGTTCCGTAGTCATGGAACCCTTATAGTCTCGCCCTATCCGTCTGTCTGTCCGTCCGTCCGCACGATATCTCAAAGACTATTAGTATTAGAAAGCTGTAATTTGGCATGAATATACAAAGTGGTAAACTAAATTTTTGAAAATTTTTGTTTTTAATATATCTCCAGTACACATTAAAATGGGGATGTTTTTTTTCCCGTGTCTATAAAATTTGAGGGTTATCTTCGATTTGTCTGGGATCATCAGGTTAATTATGAACCGATAGTTGTATTATTTCTTGCTATTATAGCCTGAAAGAATACAGCTATCGGTCCATAAGTAAGTATAATTTTGAAATAATTTTCTTTGAACTCTAACCGTTGAGGAGTTTATACCTTCCATCATCAACGCATCCACAGGAGATCATGATTATCAGACGCGACGACAATACATGAACAGCTTTAGAAAATATATGGAAAACGTAACGAGTGCCTATAAAATTTAAGGGTTGCCCTCGATTTCCCTGGGATCCCATCATCATCAGATCCTGACTTGGTGACAATGGAGCTACCTCGGAAATATGCTCTTTCGAATACAAAAAAAGTTGAAAATCGGTTCATTAATGACGATATCCGGAAAAACAAAATACAAAAAAAACCATACTGACGAATTGGGACCTCCTCCTTTTTGGAAGTCGGTTAAAAAGGCGTCAATACCAAAAGATATTTTCTGAATCAGTCGTCTTTCGTTTACATTTTCCTCCTTTGCACATCACCTTTAGATTTTTGCACATTTTTAATGTCATCCAAATCCACTCACAACGCTCTTTCTTCACGTGCTTCTCATTCTTCTGAATCGAAGTAAATTTTCATTTTCCTACCCTTAGACTACGACTTAGTATCTAGTCTGTACCTCCTAGCCGTTTTATCTTTCACACCACCCATCCATAATTTGTTTGGTTTTCCTCTATTTTTATTGCCAAAACTAGGCATTAATACAAAATGTTATTATTCATGTCTGACATTATTGGAAGTGATAGATAAATAGGTAAGTGGTACTTTAATTTAGATACTAGTACAATCAGCAAGGCTTACAACCTTCTCATAATAAACAAAGTCAATGTGCAAAAATGCACAAGTGATAAAGACAGCTATATCAATTTCCAATAATTTGGCGTTTAATTTGACATAGTCTGAAAACTTATCAACGTTTTCGTTTTAATTTGTACATGCTTGGTAGTGTAGAAACATCACTAATGAGTAAAATATCCATATTTTAATACTCGATGTCATAAACTTAGGCTTATAATTTAGTAGGGGTCAACGGAGGTCCCAATTTCTCACTTACGGTAAGGCTAAAGCTTAACGAAGCAATTAATATCAAATATGGCCGCCGCAGTTTAAATTTAGAATGACTATGTAGTTTTAACGGCTGAGTTGCGATATTTGCTCTTAAGTAAGTGTAGCTAAAGTTAAGTTTAATGACTTGACTAACTTAAACTTAATTAAGTAAGTTTGATAGATATGATGTAATAAGTGCTGTAATGACACATTTTCGAGTATGTCAACACTCACGTGACCACTTAAAAATTAGAACGAATTAATGAATGAATTCTTTAAAGCGATGGATGTACCTACTGTGTGAAAAATGACTGCTTAGATAACTACAAATAATAATATACTAGAACGATGCACCGGCCTTAAATAAATTGGGATAAGGGCAGGAACATGATGATGATATAAATTAGTGAATTGTTCAATCAAAGCACTTATTAATAATCCTAATAATAGAACATATATTCTGAACGATTCTACGTTAAAATTATTATCAATTTGTGGTTTAGTGAATCAATTTATCGCCATTACGTCGGTTAAAGATTCTTCCCATTGGACGCGGTGTACCGCTGTCTTCGTTATCCATTTCGGATACAGTTAAGTAATTGGGATACACAATATGAAAGATTGCGTGTCTGTTTTAAATTAATTACATTTGAAGAGGACTGTAAACTTCCGTATCCCAAGCCAGGAACCTTGAGACAGGCCCTTGTTCAACAGTGGCCTTTTTTTTTTTTTGGTGGGTGGAAAATCATCAAATAACCCCTCCCGCTCTTGGACAGAGCGAAAGGGAGTGTCAGACTTCTACAGACTTAAAACCACCCATGTTCCTTCTTAGGCCTTTATGTCGAGGCCGCGGTATCTCTTGCGAACAACCCGCAGCCGCCCTAGAATTGCACCACTAGTAGATAATGGTCAATAAAACGGAATGCTATCCAAGATAATAATTCTAATACTGTTTTGTTTGGACATGTTTCTGAAGCACAGTACCTTTGTAATATTGAAGGATGGCCTGCGCCCTTTCTTCAGAGGCTCCTTAACATTAGCGGCTTTTCTCAATGTTTTTTTCGTTATACTTTTGTTTTCTTACATTACCACTTCGCCAGCTAAGGATACTTTACTCACTGCTTCTTCTTATGCCAAGACCTCGATCCTCGCCGGTCCCAATAGATTACTTCGTAACTCTTTACCTAACCATTGACCATCACAAATCAGAAACCTTACCTAATCTAACCCCACATCAAAATTCACGCCTACAAACAAAATGTGATCTCATTGATGTAGGGCGCTATTCACTCACGCCAAAGTTGTCGGCATCTAGGCTAATCATATTCAGGTTCTGGCGCATAAGTTACGTAACGTAATCGTCGCGTGATCGGAACGATTTCGCACGAATACGTACGTATGATGGAGTTACGCTAGTAGGTCAGTTACGGTCATTTTGTGGGGTCCGTGAAAATTGAAAGTTTAAATTAAATGAGGATTTATTTTTTATTTCACAAATTAACTCAACTCTCTCTAATTAACTCTAGGATACTACTTTTTTTTTTTTTGAGGGTGAGGAATCATCAAATGACTCCTGCCAGCCTTGGGCAGAGCGGCAGGGAGTGTCAGACTTCTACTGACTAAAAACCACCCATGTTCCTCTTTAGCCCTTTGTGTCCCCTCTTTGAGGAGTGGCTGGAGAGGCGCCACGGCGCCCTCACCTTTCGTTTGACGCAGGTACTCACCGGACACGGTTGTTTCGGGAGGTACCTGCACCGAATCAGGCGGGAGGAAACGCCCGGATGCCACCATTGTGAGGACCGGCCGGAGGAAACGGTGGAGCACACCGTGGAGGTGTGTCCCGCTTGGGCGGAGCCCCGCCGTGTTCTCGTAGCGGCGATCGGCGGCGGCGGCCTCTCGCGTCCAGCCCTGGTGCAAGCCATGGTCCGGGGCGAGGAGGAATGGGACGCCGTCGCCTCCTTCTGCGAAGCAGTGATGCTAGCGAAGGAGGTGGCGGAACGTGAGAGGGAGAGAACCTCTCGTCCCAGCCGCCGCGCGAGGCGATCCAGGCGTCGGGGACCACGTGATGGCTTCCGGCCACCGTAGACGCGGGCCTGTGGACGGTGAGTGATGGGTAAGCTCGCCGTCCGTCCGTCTTATGACGACGACAGGCCGTGTCGACACGGCGCGTTCGTGTTCCACGCGCGTCTCAAGAGATGTCCGCAACATGGAAGGGGCCCGCAAGGGCCAACGCCTGTCGAGGCTGCGGGTTGTTCGCAAGGGATACCGCGGCCTCGACATGAAGGGCTAAGAAGGAACATGGGTGGTTTTTAGTCAGTAGAAGTCTGACGCTCCCTTTCGCTCTGACCAAGAGCGGGAGGGGTTATTTGATGATTTCCGAACCCCAAAAAAAAAAAAGGGTTCTACTTTTATTTGTCATTCTTAAAGAACACCCCCCATTTTTCTTGCGCCTATGAAATCAGCAGGCAGGTATATAAGTCCAATTCTGTATCGTTTGGTTAGTGTCTATTTGCCTAACCTAGTGTTAGAGTTTTTTATACCGCCCGAGATGTAAAGCCAAATCGAAGACCCATGCCTCTGGCTTGACTTTACATCCCATCAAGAAGTATATCTCAAGCATACTGCTTTCCTCACGATGTTTTCTTCACCGAAGCATGTACAATAATTAATTATTATATTTACAATCAACGTCGTCTATCCGTCCGCAATAAACTGCTAAACTACTCCAATTAAAAGAGGTAGTTTGATTACACGCACTAAGTTTTAATCGCAGACATTAAACCCGTAACTGAGTCAGCTATGAAATTGTAAATTACTAGTTCCATATTAATTATAACATGTAGATATCACTAAATAACAGAGTAATTATTCAGAAAATATACGCTGCAACAAACTAACATGAAATTTGACAGCGAGTTGGTTAGGTACCTATATTTTGTATAGATCGGCTTCTCAGAGTACCTACTGGTACGAGTAGGTAAAACAATCTAATTATACTACACTAACCAACACCACCTACCATCACCACCACCACCTACCACATTTCATTCAAATTCATTTATTGATTTTGACCAACCACCTATACTAACATTGTAAATACTTTATTTTGGATGTTATATTCGAAACACATCATCATCATTCTCCTACACTAATCCCAATTTCTAGCAGCACCAGTACGTATACACTTGGCAACGTTTAGAAGCAATTTTCTCCTACTGTTTGTATTTCATTTTCACGTTACGTAACGAAACTAATATTTTGGAACCCATTTTATCGTAAAGTAGGTCTTATCTCAAAGTTGCGATTGTTATTTCAAAAGAACTTCGCGTTTGAACTTTATCAAGTGTAACATATTATTGCAAGTGACTGTACATCAACACACTCGCTGTCACTTTACATTGACATTACACTTTTGACCATCCATTTGGGAGGTATCATTTTCAACAGATATTCACGACTTCAAGTATAATTTTATACCCGTTTGTCGCATTCTTCATCTTTATAAACGTCGCTAAATAACAGGCGCCGCAATAAACAATGGTAATCCACAAAGGTCATCTGTGAATACATTCGAGCTCGTCTTTTTTTACGCAAACGTACGTAGTACTGGTAAATTAATGCGACAGCTTGCGATAAGAGCTCCGCCTAGTGGCACGAAGTAGAACGTTGAAGAAGATCCACGCCTACTGAATATAACTGCAAAAGAGGTCTAGTAACCCTAGTAAATGTTTAGTGAACAAAGGTCTCACAGGAAAATAGCCAAAGGCCAAGGACAGAGCTAGAAGGGAGAGAGAAGGGAGTAGGCCTTTAACCTACATTGGGACACATCAGGCATATAAATAATAATTGGTATCTTAGAGCTGGTGATCCATGGTTGAAAACGGTTCTTGCAATAATGGTGGTCAAAAATTATGATCAACCCATCCCAGTCAATAGGGATGTTTACTGACTAAATAAAATAATGATTCTAATTAGTCTGTCAGATTACCGAAAAATAATGGATACGTATTTTTTATTTTATCAAAACAATAGAAATTGACGAAGATAAAACGCGTCAAAGATTTGAGTTGTGTACGTACTCACCGGTAAAAAATGTCATACTAATGTCTTAGAATATGACGTCACCCGAGTTTTCGAAGCACTGTATCGTTTTCTTTGTTTGTTTACGTGAAAAAAGAAAAAATACGTGTCCAATATTTTTTGGAAATCTATCTGACGGGCTAATTAGATTTTTTTAGTTAACTACCCTATTGGTATGGCCAGAGTGAAAAGTGTTAGATCGATTGAAAAACTGTTTTAAATTCTGACTACCCATTCATTAGTGTCCATTAAAACTACTACTCTAGATATTTGCTTGAGCACTTGAACCGAGCGAGTTCCTGAAAAATCATGGGCTGGGTCTCAATTTGTTGAAGTATTCGTAAAAAAATTTTTCGCAGGTTTGTCTCTTGATTTAAGTCAATAGAACTTCTGAAATCTCTTTACATAATATTTAACTAGTGCCCACAGCGCATAAAGGCTAAACGGTCAGCCGTCCACTGAGCCCGTTGACATTAACATGACCTACATCACAGACAAGCCTAGTTCTTTTTTTAAAACCCAGGGACGCAGGGGCTTATAGTCACTTAGTTTGAAAATGGAATGCTATTTATGAAAATAGGTTCCATTTACAAAATAGGCTTTGCTTTGTCTATTACATACCTATTTGTGGAATTGTGATCTCATTTGTTATTTCCTCTTTTAAGAAGAATTTTAGAGTTTGAATACAAAATAGTGTTAGACCCAATTAATAACTGGCTGATCATAAAAAAGGCTCACAGTTAGTAAAAAAGACGTGTGGCACGGTAAAGCTATTGCATAGCATTTTTTATCAACTTATGCAATTATAATTATTTATTTATTTTATTAATGCAGTATTTTTTTTCCTTTGTTTTTTTTTCTTTGATATTAATAAATGCACTTTGTTTATTCATATTTAAAACACTTTGTACACAAATTATACGATTATATTCACTGTTGTACATAGATGATAAATACCTATACACCTATATACTTTATCACAAACAGCTGATTACGGTAGTTTTCCAATACAACCAATGCCACCTAAAGGCGGGTTGCTGAACTAAAGAGACAAGCGTGATATTTCAAAAAGTCATTGTCAAGTGTCAATTTGTCAAGTGGGGGGTGTTAGGTTTTTTTCGTTACGGAATTTCTGGATTCGGTCCCCACGCTCAAGGCCCGCGATAGAAGCTATGCAATAGCTTAAAAAGTAACTTGACAGTCATCTGTTTACATTGCTGAATGTCAGTAGGCTCACAACATAAATCAGCCACATAAAAAGCTGGTATACATAAATTACTGAAACAGGATTTCACAGATTCTCACTTCTCACGCTGTATAACCAAACTCGTCCAAGATATTCACTCAACGCCTCTCACCCCATATAAATACACGTTAATGCCATTTTTATCAACCATTTAAATGCAAATACTATGCACAAATCAGCCAGAACAACTATCAAATATTTGCGAACAATTTGTCATCATTATCTTCCAAAATCTTTTGTAAAATAAGAGCAACATTTCTCTTAAATAATCCACAATAAACTTCCGGCAGCCTAAAGACGACCAAATGTGATCAGAAGTGGGAAAGTGAAAAGAATTCGAAAACGACATTATTATATTATAATTTGTTACAATGACTTGGTATTTCTTGTATGTGGTCGACCAATTTTGGGTTAGAGTTTAATAAAAATCCACCTTATTTTAACGGGGTAGAGTGGAGATTGGGATGAGATGTGAGGATTGATATATCACAGTTTATTGGAGTGTGTCTCGTTGGTTAGTTAATCTAGCGTACGGATTGTGGATGTTGGTATGCGGGAAGATGACAGTAACATTTTGAGGAAGTGTCAATCACAGTTTGTCATGGAATTAGTTGCATGGGGTAAAATGAGTACACAATTCAGGACCACGCATAACAGTGTGTATCAATGCATTGTGTATTGCATGGTTCAGAATTGTGTATTTCGTATTACTCTTTCAGCATCTAAAAACCACACACAAAAGTAAAAATTGCGTTGGGAGCATGTCCACAACCGCATCGCACCGCACGCAAAAAGAAAGTATACAAGAACATAAGAATAGTAGAACGAGAATTAAAAGCAAAACATATATCCTAACATCAGTCAACTAAAACATCGGATATTTTAATAAAACAGTTATCTAAGAAAAGACATCAACGCATTATTTTTCGTCAACCGTAACACGACAGCCTACAATTTGCCATCTCCACCATTCACTGCCGCATATTTCGTAATAAGCCATCCAAGGACGTCAACCAATTTCATACATGACCGCTCCACGTTACTATAAGTAGTTAACTTAGTAGCCAAATTGTGCAGTTAAAGTGTTGATTGACGGTTTTTTGTGCGAAAAACAATTATTGTCGAACGAATTGATGATTCACTACGACATTGTTGAGATAAAAAACTGTGTGAAACAATACATGATGATTCCCGATGTTCACCACCAGTCGCGGACCGCTTCACAATTTTTTAAATTATTCTCGCTGTCCTTCTGATTATAGACAGAAACATAACCTTTAAAAAAAAACTAACAGAACCGAGGACCTCATGCTTAGCAATCGCGGTTGTGTCCGCTAGCCCAGCGAGGAATATTTATAAAAATTTTAAGGTGACAAAAATTCAGGAAGGAAATTAATGTTTTATAATAGCCTTTTTTTTTTTGGGCGGGTGGGAAATCATCAAATAACCCCTCCCGCTCTTGGGCAGAGCGAAAGGGAGTGTCAGACTTCTACTGACTAAAAACCACCCATCATGTTCCTTCTTAGCCCTTCATGTCGAGGCCGCGAACAACCTGCAGCCCCGACGGGCTTTCGTAATAGCCTAACTTCTTCAGTAGGTACGTAATGACATGACATGATATTACAAATGGTTATGTTTACGACACCAAGGTTTTTCATAGACAAGTGAATATATTTTTCTAAAAACCGCAAATGCCCATCAACCTCCAGGAAGTTCTTAAGGTCAAGCAAAAACAATAAAAATCACGAGAAATAAAATAAAGTTGTGGTACAAAACTGGAAATGTCATGTTTTGCATTCTTTTGATGTAAGAAAAGTAATGATATTTTTATTCAATTCTATTTTTGGGCAAAATTCTAGATGATATTTTAATAGCTTTAGCATCTAGATTCCATTTATGGCAAGACTAAAGCTTTTAAAATATTCTAATGTATCTATATAATAATATGCAACATCTCGCATGACTGCCTCGTTGGTCTAGTGGTCGCAAGCGCGACTGCTAAGCATGAGGTCCTCGGTTCGATTCCCGGGTCGGGCAAAGTGTTATTGGGTTTTTCCATCAGGAATTTATCAGTAACAGCCACGGAGTCTGGATTTGTGTCCGGATGATGGCAATAGGCTCGCCCCCTATTACATGGGACTTAAACATAACTGGCGAAATGTGGGTGTACTAGTCATAGTCATAGTCATAGTCATTTATTTCATTACAAAATACATTGTGTAGAAAAAAAAAATACTTAAAATTATTACATTACATAGTCTTAGAAAAATAATAATAATAATAATTAAATTAAAAATAAACTCATTTCAAACAATAATTAGTGTAAACTTATATGAAGAAAAAATAATAATAATTTAAAAAGACGAAACTAAATAAATATCACAAATAATAAATAGGTACATTTGTCAACATTTGTCCATACTGAACTCTTCTATACTGTAGTAGCCCTTCCTCAATAAATACCTCCTTAATTAGTTTTTAAATAAATTTACATTGGTCATGCTTTTAAATTCTATTGGCAACTTGTTGTATAACCACACAGATTGGTATCTGGGACTTTGTTGAACTACTTTCAATTTTGGTTGAATTGTGTGGTAGGGTAAGTCCTTCCTACGAGTACTATTAGGTACACCTCTGCCTAACCCTTCGGGGATTACAGGCGTGATGTTATGTTATGCAACATCTAAATATGTAACATATCTGGTCCATTAAAACTAAATATTTTTAGTTCAGACTGCAAAAGATGTTCAGTCATCACAACGACTACGGTAGTAATCTACCTTCGATGCAAATTCGAAGATGCTTATGTCATTCTGCCAACTCATCGTTCCGATTTGCTACTCATCCGTAACTGAGCAAATAAATGATTTGTACAAATACATATTCTAGAGCAACATAAGTAGACTTCAAAATTGTTTCAAGTGTCCTGTGAATTTCATCATTAAGTCCATCAAAATGTTTGTAAACTTTGTCAATAACCACATAGTATCACCTGGTTCGGTGAAGGAAATCATCGTGAAGAAACCAGCATGTCTTTTTTTTTGTTTTAGGAGAGTGGAAAATCATCAAATAACCCCTCCCGCTCTTGGGCAGAGCGAAAGGGAGTGTCAGACTTCTACTGAGTAAAAACCACCCATGTTCCTTCTTAGCCCTTTATGTCGAGGCCGCGGTATCTCTTGCGAACAACCCGGAGGGATATTTCTCGACGGCATGTAAAACCAAGTCAGAGGTCCATGCGCGGCATAAAATTCTGACACCAGATTGTATAATGTAGTCACAGAGAGAGTAACGCAGTTTTTTTTTTTTCTCACGTGTACT
This sequence comes from Diarsia brunnea, assembly GCA_949774965.1. Taxonomy (NCBI): domain Eukaryota; kingdom Metazoa; phylum Arthropoda; class Insecta; order Lepidoptera; family Noctuidae; genus Diarsia; species Diarsia brunnea. Next base: position 17,947,538 of record OX459001.1, read on the forward strand.
CTGTGCAAGAATATTTATTAACAAAGGTGGTTTTTCTAGCCACATGAGAGCCCATGAGAGACGCCACTAGGTTGACGATGAAACGGTCGCCGTAGCCGAAACCGGCTTGGAAGGATTATTATTATTATTAATGCAGTTTGACAACAAATACGAACACTAGGAACAAGGACTATCAAATGTGGAACGAACCTACAATATGGTGGTTACAATCATAGAATCTTTGTTCATTCTACCATTTCGCCATACAAATATTGATGCTGTTCATATTTCAATATTGATGTTCTTTGTTAGGCAAATGTAGAACAAATGACTAAAAAGTAAAACCAAATACATATCTTAAAAGTTTTTTCGTAAATGGTCACGTATAAACGTTTATGTCTCGTAATATCTTTGTCTGTCACACACTCACACTACACCTAAGAAGGAAAAAATATGAAACAAATAGTGATGTTAGTACGAAGTACCTTTTCATTGTAAAGAAACAATATTGAGATCAAAGCACAGGAACACTCTAATCCGATTTCCTTCTCCATAATGTTCACATCCCATTATTATACCCAAGAATACCAAACAATTAAATAACAGCCCACATAACTAGTTCTGACTTTTATAGCTTCCCAATAAGGTGGAATTTGGCTTAAACATTCAACAATCAACTGCAATTAATCTTTGTTTATCTGACACTAATTGATACCGACATTTGTTTTATAATAGTTTCGTAAATCAGGAAGCACGCGTGCTATACTTTTTGATTGAGTCTGATATTTCCTTTCCTTAATTCTTATTTATTTGGACAATTAAATATATTGGATATCCGGATGCGATATTTTTAGGATTTATTTTAATGATTTTAACCTCATTTAGTTCGACAATATTAATAGCACTACGAAATAAAGTTGGGGCTATTAATGTGCAAACACGTGATAAAAACATAGAACGTTTATTCGGACAAAAATCAATGACACTTCATCGATGTAGCACTTCATACAGCCGTAATAACATTATCAAAAGAATTTAAAAAACAAATGACAGTCTAACTGATCAAAAATGCTTCAACATTCAAAATTAGAACGCGACTAATTACCGCGCTACTGAAAGAAATATGGCGTCAAAAAATGCGCGCGGGTAATAAATTGAAAGTCCCCTAATGCGTTTCGTCGCACCATATTGTATCCTGCCCTGCATTCCGTTCTTAATCGTATTAAAAAGAGGAATATTTTGTTTGTTTTTTATTAAGATTAGAGATATTTTTCCCAGTAACTGGGTTGTGGAGGTCAGATAGACATTTGCTAACATCAGCTATGTGCCAGTGAAAGTCCCGTCAAAATCAGCCCAGCTGTTTCAGAGATTAGCCGGAAAAAACAGACAGACCAAAATTTTTTAAAAATGTGCTTTTGTTATATTTGCCGTATATATTCTACATTTGCATGCTTTTACATGCAGTAAAAGCTGTTATTTTGATATTACAAATATAAACTTCAGTGTTATTTATTCGCGTAGATTTATATGGATTAGACCCAACTTATTAAGGACGCTCGAGGACTTAAGCCACAGAGTTTAACCGTGTATCAATTAAAATAGAATAAATCTTACCAAAAAAGGCGCATTAATCCGACATTTCAAATGAAACATGATACTATCCCACACAGTAGTAAATAATAAGAAAAAGTTGCAAGATGACCAACGTAGGCGAAAAGTAAATCTACCTAATCCAATTCTACGTTCTATGAACTTTCGAATACCATATTGCACAAGATTGTGTTGATATTTTTAAAAGGATTGAACATAACAACAGTCAAACGAGCATGTACGAAATTGCAAGTAATGGAAGAAGGCCTTTTACAAAATGAATGCAAATAATTAAGTCGCTTCATGTAACTACTGGTATTCAGCTGCATCCGGTTAGATTGGAAGCCGACCCTAACATAGTTGGGAAAAGGCTAGGCAGATGATGAATTAAGATCACAGAGTTCAAGGATTTGTCCAACAATGTTACAGTTACTGTTACTGTTAGCCTGTGTCATCCCACTGGTGGGCAAAGGCCTCCCCCATGACCACCTAATCTTTTGATCCAGGGCCAATATGGGCCACTGGTCGTTGGTTCTGTCCAACTCGTCCCGACATCTTCTGCGAGGTTCCGCTTCGATTTCTGGCTGTGTCAGGGCTCAATAAATTAGTTATTTTGGCCCACAGCTCGTCAGGCATACGACAGACATGGCCAGCCCCATAGAAATATAAATGGCAAACCCAGTCCCACTTCAGCTTAGCGGCTTTTTGAGCAAAGTCAGTCATTTGTGTTTTGGAGCGCAGTGTGGTGTTGCGTATATGGTGGATAGCTATTTAATTTTCTGAGACTATGAAACTCCGTGTTCTTGTTCAGACATTATTATGCTGAGCATAACACATCTACTTTAGCCCTGTGTGCTAATTATGAATCGGATTCCTCTTCACTTGAAATACAGTGAGATAGGATTACTGGATTTACAATAATCAGTTATCCAACAGATATGTTCAATGCATTACTTGATCTCAAGGCGGATTGATTCCAGCACATGCTTCAAGTCTGGTTCTCTAGATAATAGAGGTCACCCAACGGTCAAAGGCAACCTGTTTCATTAAAGCAGAATTAACAGAAGATAAATTGACGATGATAGGCACTACTGTAACTATAACTGCAACTGTTACTGTAACTGTCTGTATTTAACTGTTAAGGATCTTAGTTTATAAGCTACGATTACGATTTTATTATAAGTACTACTAGTTTTTTACCCGATTGCCAAGGAAGGGTTATTACAGTTCTATATTGTAAACTAGTTAATTTTAAAACCGCACTTACGCATTAGGTATATACCTGTAATGATAGTTATAAGCGACGTAAGGGTGGACAAAGGTCGGTCGGCATGCGTACATACATAACCTCACGCCTTTTTCCATGGGGACAGCAACCACAGAACCTTACGATAATACTACGATTATTACATCGTAAAGATGTTCATTCGACTGATATGCATCATCATTCTCTTGCTCTTTCTTATCTCAATTGATTTGGGGTCGGTACAGCATGTCTTCCTCATCAATACTTATTCTACTGCTATGCATATTCAGTCTATAATGTTCCACTTCTGGAAGTCAGGACTTCTTTATGAGAGGAGGAATCCCTAGCACGTATTCCACTACGCAGTGTGGATTTTTATGAATAACTAGAAAATATTCTCGTAGCATACACACCAAAATCTTCATAGAGATAAAGTCCAAAATAAATTTCAGAAACTCCACAGTATTATCTAAATTCGACACCGGGCATCGAACGCCGGGATTCCGCAGACATGACGTGTCTTCCTGAACTCGTATGCAGTTTCTCATGATACGGTTGTGCGGAATTTTTAGCAGTTCATTCAACCGTTTTATTGCCTTTTTGGGGCTTGGTTCTCTTATAAAATAACTTAGCATGCGTATTTTTTGTTGCCATACCTAGTTTTCGGTAGGCTAGGTAATAAAATATTGGTGATTCAGATTGAAATGTCAAATTGTTTGACCATTCGCATTGCTATTAAGTACCTTGAGAAAATAGGTGTTATATTATATATTGCTATTAGGTATCTGTTACGTAGATGATCGGTTGCATCATCATCATCCAAAGCCCGATTTCACCCACAGCTGGGTTTAGGCCTCTATTTGCTTGTGCAAAGCTCCACGCTCTCTGCATCGTCTGCCGATAATCAACGAGATATCGCTGCCTCTCTCGAGGTTGCATACAAACTTTATCTTTAAAATCTCCTAATTACTTTATACTTTATTAACAACAGGCACTGGTTTGGCAATTTCTGAACTACTGCAAGCTACCTCGTTTGTATTAGGTACAGAGTTTGTAAAGCGTTCCACAGCTTCAAAACGACATTCATGCAACGTAAACTTAAACATTAAAACCCAATAAAACTGCAACGGTACGCACATTATTACGAACAACGGTTATTAAAAGCTCTAAACTTGCAAATAGGTCCTTCATTGTCTCGTTAACACAGTTATTTCACCGTTTCCATGGCATTCTCGTTATTTTCCATTCTATCTGATTATCTGTCAAATAAAATCTTGTAACAAATAGTCTAGCTGTAGCATTTCCGAGACGCATTTGGTCTTCATTTGTTTTAGTGAGATATTAGCTATTGTTAGTTGAAGTTAATATTTTAGTTACTGCTCATGTTTTAGTGATCTTTACTTTCATTTAAGCTTACAAGCTTGGCATGCTCTTATCTTTACCGCGTTCATGATGTTAGAGTCTCCAAAGTGGGGTGCTTTGCCTCGTGTTTTGCGGACTACAGCGCTGGCGCACAGGTTGGTCGCAGCAAAGAAAACTTGCTGAAGTGGAGATACACAAATGACTCTGCACTGGAGTGTAAATGTGGTGTTGTTCCTCAAACAATGGGGCACTTAATATCGTACCCTGCCTGTCCTGCTAGTTGTTCACTACAGGAACTGATGGACGCTACCGAAAGCGCCAAACGAGTAGCCCAACTCTGGGCCAACATAATTTAGATTGCTATAGACACGCTAAGAAGAAGATGATGTTAGGGTTTCTGAATAGTCTGCTTGCCTTATGGGCTTGCCGAATTTTTGGCCCCTAAGCCAAAACTGCAAACCCATTTTGGCAATGCAAATCTGTGTTCGGTCCTTCTAAATTCACCCTATAGAGAATTGAACAGGTACAGTCAGCATCAGATGTAGAGTAACACTACTCAAAGTTTTAAAAAAAGGTTTTTTTAATAAAAACTTGTAAGATATTACTCGTTACTAACAAGTTATTGAAGAGTAAGGAATATTTTAAAGAAATGTCTTCTGAAACATTACAAGTAATAAATGGAGTCTTGTACATGAAATAATTAAAATTCCGAAATGTTAAGCTACTTCTGTTGCTGACCGTACGAAAAAGTTCGCATAATGCAAAATACAACCGTCAATTTCGGAAAAAAACTAAAATTATAATGATAGAAAATGAAAACTCGTCCTCTAACTACAATAAAATACGTGACCAAATTAAAGGAAAATTCACAACAACATTTCCCAACATAGTTTTTTTGTACTTAAATGCACAATATTGTACAGACACTTCGTTAAGTGGTTGCTAAACTATTTCAAAAGGTAGATAATGAGAGTAATTGAATCTGTAATGAAAGTTTATTAGAGCACTTCTTGTTGTTAAATTATGATCTAATTCTGTGGCAACGATCAGATAAAAATGAGGCAATACTAGAAATGGAATACAAATTGAATCCAAATGTTGCTCATTACATTTGCATAGTTGGCTAGGATAGAAGCAATCTAAAATGGATTTAAAGATAATCCTGTGAATAAAGGATATCAGTGAATTAAAACTCCTAAAATAGCAAATACAGCACTTATAGAAACAACGTTTCAGAAACTAAATATCTCAACGTTTAACTTTAAGCCCTTGTAAAAATGATAAAGCATGTCCGTTTGAGTTGTTTTCAAATCTGTTCCTGTTGGCACAACAATTATTCGAGATTCCACGTTAACCCAATTTTTCTTTCGGTTTCCGAATCAACATCCGTTTTAAATGTCTACAGAAATCAGTCGATGATGAAAAGGTAGAAATTGTTGGAACTTGTTTGTTTTTTATAATTTCGAAACGGCGATGGTTTGATTGTCTAGTGCTATATGATGAAAACCTTTCGATGTTGAAGAAGATGCGGGAGTGTAGTAGATTCCCACAAAACGGTCAGTCAAAATTTCAGGGAATAGAGCAATGTGTTGGCATATTATTTGCATCCAACAAAATCACGACACATGAATTTACCAACCACAGCATTTACGCGAAATCCAACACACTATTAATTAAAACGAAATCCGAAATCACAAATGCAAACAGATTTATACCTGTATCAAATATCTGTTCAATAATCAGCGCTAATAATAGACCAGTCGAACTACCAATAGTAATACGAGCTCGCGAGCCAGTCCATTCATAATTAATGAATGTATACCTAATGAACACCAGTTTATTTTTAATGATACGGATGCGACTGGAGCCGATGTAGGTCGAGACTGGCATGCAGATGACTGCATCGCTGCTGCAGCAAGATTTATTGATATCCAGACTTTTATATTCATTAGTGAATTGCGTTGGAAGGATGCATTTGAATTGCAGATTGATGTCTCACTTGAGATGTTTGGAAATAGTTTCGTCTTTGTAATTACAAGAAGGCTCAACATAGCTCCTTGTGAAAGAGTTTATCTTTTAGAGTACTATAATAAAACTGCATTATAAGAATTCCAAACATTTAACCATTTTAAACAATCTTTTGCTGAAGTTTTGTTCAGTCATAACCATAAGTTAGGATGTAGAATGTTCTCCTGATTCTGACCACCACAACACCATCCAACGCAGCACTCGACACAGTTGTTCTATATATACGCGAAAGATTTGCCGTTCTGACCAGATTAATGATTTTAGTGAAGTTAAGGGCCATAATATATTATAATTATGACGCTAGTTGATCCCGCGGCTTCGCCCGCGTGAATATCGGTCAAATTATATTACAATTACCTTCCTCGAGAACCACTCTATCCATTGGTAAAAATAGCATGAAAATCGGTATAGTAGTTTTTGAGTTCATCGCGAACAGACAGACAGACAGACAGACGCGGCGGGGGACTTTGTTTAATAATATGTAGTGATAGTGAATTGAAGTGAAGAGTATTCACAATGTTATTCTAACTTTAGTTATGCTTTTTTTCAAATGTACGTTGTTAGGATCCACCTCCAATCAGATAGGCTTTTGATTTGTTTCCAAATCTTTAAGAATAGAGATGAGTAACTTGCTGTAAAAATAGAATTTTATAAAAATGACAATTCTGTATTGTCCGTCACACTATTCTTGTTATTTTTAGTTTAAGTTTCAGTGTCAAAAAAAATAAAATTTTCTTTTTTGTATCTAATATTGTTAACGCGATCCACTGTTCATCAAGATCAGTTAGTTCGAAGAACGTGGTAATATTTTTCTGCGTTTGTTACTCCGTCTGTACGTACTTTGACTACCGTTATTTTGTCGTTTATTAGGTAGGTTTCTCCTAAGTTATTTTTTCTATTTTACATCAAAATATTTCCGTTGTACATGGATATCTAGATAGCAAAACATAGACAAACAAACCCATTTAAATTTCAATCACAACAACACACATGTATACCAAAACAACCTATACTATAGCTCATAACAACACACACTCCCAACGGATCAAGCTCCCCCCACGGAGGTGCGCACGCGCATACCGTTCGCATTATCGACGTCGTCGTTAACTAGTCGCACGTGTTATGAGGATCGACCCGACAGCGATAAAATGGCAGCTATGAGATGCAACCGAAATAGGTTAGACTAGGAGCTAGGCATGGCGACTGTAGTTTTATGTTTTGGTGATTTTACGATATCGATCTGTCATACTGTATGGAATTGGTGGGAAGTGAAGAAGACGGATGGGAAAAATATCCATGCAGCAGAGATCGGAATGTTGAGATGTGTGAATTGATTTAAATGGATGAAGTAAGAAATGAGCAACTAGGAGGAGATTTGAAGGTTACAGAAAGGTAGGCTTCTTCTGGGTCCACTTGTTTTATCGTCGATCTCATCTCTGTCCTCAAGACAAGAAAGACAAGATCAATATTTTCAGGGCCATTTCATACATATAATAAAGATGATAGGGAGTCATGTCTTGGTATGGAAATATGAGGAGCAGTCGTGGAATATGACAAAAAAAGACTAGAAGTGGAGGGAGAGTGAGGAAGACCAAAGAAAAGATAGATGGATTTTGTAAGAAATGGTACGAAGGAAAAGGAGTAAATGATAGCGTGACGACTTTTTTTTTTTTTTGGGCGGGTGGAAAATCATCAAATAAAGGGGCTCTTGGGCAGAGCGAAAGGGAGTGTCAGACTTCTACTGATTAAAAACCACCCATATTCCTTCTTAGCCCTTCATGTCGAGGCCGCGGTATCTCTTGCGAACAACCCGCAGCCCCGACGGGCGTCGACCCTTGCGGGGCCCCTTCCGTGTTGCTGACATCTCTTTGAGGCGCGCGTGGAACACGAACGCGCCGTCGACACGGCCTGTCATCGTCATAAGACGGACGGACGGCGAGCTAACCCATCACTCACCGTCCACAGGCCCGCGTCTACGGTGGCCGGAAGCCATCACGTTGCCCCCGACGCCCGGAGCGCCTCCCGCGGCGGCTGGGAAGAGAGGTTCTCTCCCATAGCGTGACAACTGACAGGGGAGAATGGAAGACGAAGACGAATATTTAGATAGACAGCAATATTACAAATGGTACCATTTAAATTAATTTCAAATAACTGTTAAACAAACCTTAAAATGATTTCCTACTAGGTAAGCTCTTATACTATTATCTCAGTCGTGAAAGTAGGCACACTTTATGATCCAATCGTATGCGGTAACAGTGGTATGCGCAGGAGTCCCTAAGATACAGGAATGAAGATATTACAGTTAATTAACATGGAGAAGTACCTTTATACGGTGCATGCGACATTTTCCTCGTAATTATGCTTTTAATTTTGATGGATGGCGCATAGTGATATTTAGCGAAATTTTAAACCGGAAATTACGAGTATGTGGTTTGATCTTAAGGAAGTATAATGAGCCCCGGAAATAACCTCGTGAAACCAAGATAGGTGTTAATGCTATCAAAATTAAAGGAGCAAAATTAAAATAACAATGGTTAAAAAAATAAAAACAAACGTTAACGTAATAGATAACAATTTAAACAACGTAACAAAAGACTTTTTCACTTTTAATTTGGTTAGTTCAGCAACGATAACAATAGCGTCGGCAAAAATGAAAGCCAAAGCAATTAAGTGACATGAAATGGCCACAGATTAAACACATTCGCGACACAAAAATACCATGACACAAGTAAAAACAGTATCGTTATCTAAAATCAAGTGCGGAATAATAACAACACGTGTGCCTAACCTAACCTAACCGGAGGAATTTGCTTACATACTGTCCTATCATTAAATTAAATCGCGGCTCACATAATTTACACGAGCCAAAAAGCTAAAAGCAACCTTAACTTTCGAAGATAGAGCTTTAAGTTCAGCAGCAGCTGTAACGAATAGCAGCAACAATAATACTGCAGATGGGGTACATCCAGAATACATAGGCGGTACACTTGGTGGCATGCAAATGTGTACATTCCTCTCAACATAGTAGTCGGCCATCGCCGTCGGCTCGTGACTGCTTTTCTTTGGCAGGACGTGTATTTTAGTTAAAGATAAGAATGCACTTAGGAGATACGACGTCCAGAGTTATTATTGGAATACAGATGAAGATTGCAGGATCGCGGGGTACCTATATCATAAAGCTGAGTGCACATTATTATGCAAAATGCTTCGTAATTCTTCTTCTTTGCTTTTTCTTGTTATAAAAATAGCCAATTCAGTGTTTTGGATTTGCTACTACAGCGTTGTCTGCCTAAGGATGGTAGGACTTTTTATACGCAACTTTTCAAAATTATTAAATAAGTTTGTGAGGACACACAAACTTACTTACTGTATGATAAAAATAGGCCCTAAACGAAGCCGTAAAGCACTTGTTATCCACGTCATTGCGATTATTATCAGTTTTCTGACCCTGGAAAGTACCTAGTTACGGATATATTGGAGGTCAAAGTTACAACTTTTCACACGGTTTTTTTAAATACTAGTTCTTAAGGTTATCCCGTCGGGGCTACGGGTTGTTCGCAAGAGATACCGCGGCCTCGACATGAAGGGCTAAGAAGGAACATGGGTGGTTTTTAGTCAGTAGAAGTCTGACCCTCCCTTTCACTTTGCCCAAGAGCGGGAGGGGTTATTTGATGATTTCCCACGCCCCAAAAAAAAAAAAAAGGAAATTAATACCCCCATGACCCCTGCACTATTCAATGCATCCATCAACGCAATGTTTTGAGTGCGTTATACCTACTGAGTTTTATCGTTTCATGTGATTTTTCACTCCAAGAAGGAGTCGTTTTGCACGAATGTTTTTGCGTAGGTACTGTACTTAGTTTAATGAATGTTTACGGCGAAGTCAAGGGTCTGTTTACAGCTTGAATACCTATTTTCTGACTCTGGATAAGTTTTAGCGTTCCCTTGCATGTTTGGCAAGGTCTGTACCGACCCTTATAATTATTATAAGTATTAAATCATGGTGAAACTCACAAGTTAGTCATAATATTTCATAGTTCATTTTGAGATCCTTTATAAAATGAGTCGGTGAACTGTTAATAAATTATCTTATTTAGTGCTGTGATGAGATGTAATTTAAAGGGAAATATTATTAGCTGTTGCTCAAGTAATAAGTGTTAAAAGTGGACAAAACAACGGTGATAATGTTAGCGATTTATAACTTGATAATAATATCAAGTACTTAGCTAGTTAGGTTAGATAATTAAATTCTGTAAGTTATTACTGCGATCTCTGTTCTCGTAATAAATCTTTTGCGAATGTAGAGCTGATATTTGTTCCCAAGGAGAAACGTTATACTGGATAACTTAGTTTTTTTTAAACGTTTCCTCACACTAAGTACTTCTTCTCCTGTATCCTGGGTGCGTTTACAAACATTTAAACTCACATACATAAACAGACAAACCCGGAGCAAGTACCTGTAGGTCATTCAAATCTTCTGCAGGGATCGAAACCGTGTCACGCGGCGTACCACCCAATTGCTTAGCCACTGCACCATAGATACACTGCACCAACGGAGGCCGTGATACATATTACCTACAGCCAAATAGTTTTCTCATTTCTCTTACAAACTTGCTGATGAATTAACGAATACTTTAATAACCATAAGTACCCTTAACTGAAGAGATCAGGTAAAGAAAACTTGTTAAAATCCGCACAGAGGTTTTTAAGATTAATCTGACCAAACAGACAGACATGTCGGAAGTAGTAATTGTTATAAAAGCATGCAGATTACAGCTACTTTTTAGAATTCAACGTTAACCAAGCACCTATCTAGATAATCTGTATCAAACAATGGCACGAAGTGAAAATTTACGTGTTTCCTTTCTCGCAATTTGTTTACTATCTTATTCTTAAGAGAATGACCACCATTTTAGTGTGGGGGAGACAAATGGTTCCTTTTACAGGCGGATTAGTGCTTGGCGGATACGGTGGACCGAATAGAAAACTGTAATAAAATGGCAGTTTTATTCTACTGATAAGGTTTATTAGTATTTGATTATAAATCTATAAACTAGTTTTAATATATTTTTACTCTCAATTCGTATTAGTTCAGGTATTCATTCTGTTTCCTTAGCTATTTTTGAAAAGGCACTTGTAAAAGCGACTGTAGTGTCTACTAACCGATTCCTTGAAAATTCTAAAGTATATACCAAAAATTGTTTAAGATTAGAATAGAATGTAGTTTATCATAGGTACACCAAAATTAAAGGGCGGCAGGCGGCGAGACAGTTTTGAGTTTGAGTCAAAATAGATATAGGTAATGTCTACCTCTAACCAAGGCCCACCATTCAATCTACCACAACACATAGGTACTTCACCTTATCAAATCGATAACAAACTCACATTTTCGAACATCCAAACCCCCATATCGCATTCCAACCACGGAAATACGAAAGGTCAACAGATCAGAGAACATTTCACCCATTCCAGCTAAATATATCTAAATATCATCACATTACTACGGTTTCCGAGAAGCATGCAGTCATAAAGGTGTGTGTGCGCTAAAATTGTACGTACGGTCTACCGCAAGACGGTAGTAAAACTTTGAGATACGAAAACCGCTTTTACTGCTAACAAATTAGGATGCTTCAAGGTCAGAATGGTGCGTTTAGTTGTAAACTGTTTAAAAGTGACATTAATAATAATTGAACAACCTAAACTAGTAATACGCGCAGTAATAAAGAAGTTCCGTATAGTGTCGGACGTAAAGAATAGCACCATCCCATATCTTCCCGTGGGTGCCGTAAGAGGCGACTCAGGGACTTACCAGAGAATGGGCAGCAGCGTTAATCTCTGTGCCTTCCTAACAACCATACTGCGATCGCCAACCCGCAGGCGCCAAGCGTGGCGATTATATGCCAAATCCGCCCCTTCTGGGGGAGGCCTATATCCAGTAGTGGACATCTTATGGCTGAAATGATGATTATAGAAAATCGCTCCAATTACGACTAAAAATGAGAACTATCTATTCCCTGACGGCAGGCAATCCTGGTGGTTAGTGATCACAAGCGCGACTACTGAGTCCTGGGTTTGATTTCCAGGTCGGGCAAAGTGTTTCATCCGGAATTTCCCAGGAGCAGCCACTGTATCTGGATTTGTACCCGGTTAATGGCAACTGGCTCGCCCCCTATTTTATGGGATTTAACAAAATTGGCGAAATATTAGACGTGATGTGAATTATGTTATGAATCCTTGAACTTATTATCCTGCCACTACCACACGACTGTCCGAGTCACATACCGTCCTATTTGCGTTATGTACAAGTTTAGTAACAGGCATGTTAATGGGCTAGGATGCCGATCTCGGAGATTACGCTGATCGTTCGGATGACTTGTTCAGCTGCGTCGGATGCTGGGTTATGGCTGTCAGGTTTGAAGGGAACTGAACTTTGTTGTTTGAAGGACGAAACGTTGATGCGTATTGATAGTTTGTAGTTGGGTTCTTGAACTTCTAAGGCCGTGGTATGTTAAGACGTTACTTTATTCTAGTGTAAGGATAAATAAATAAAAATTGCTAGGATATGGGCGTTATCGACTTAAAAAAAAAGTCATGCAATAATATCCCGCCTTCAGAATTTAAGCCAGGCCAAACATAGTCCTTTTCAAGGCCGTTCACCGCAATACATTCTAAGTTAAACCTAAAACAAACCATAAAGTTGTAGCATTTTATGCCCTGCAGTCAAAGCAATGCAGTCAAGCTTACATTCCAAAACAGCAACCACAAATCACCACTAAAAAGCAATAAAACCTTAAAATTACAACCTTGTACAAACATTGGATAAATATACACTCAATTAAATACCAGTATTAATTACTGAAGCCGCTGTTTGTAAAAGGATCACGTCAAGAAACATTTACACTACATCTCTATAATTAGGTATCTGCAAAGTAAAAGGATTAAAACGATTTTATTAGTAACAGTTGGTATTAAGAATTGGAACGAGAGCCATTATGATTATTACTAGTTTGTGGACAATATTATAAATTAGGGGAGTGGATACAAATATAGAAAATGAGAGCTAATTGAAAATACACACGGCTGCCAAGCTTAAATGGACTGGGCTGGCCACATCTGCCGCATGCCGGAGGAGCTATGGGCTAAAGTAACCACATAATGGGTCCCAAACAGCAGTAAACGGCAACGCGGCAGGCCCAGAAGAAGATGGCGGGACGAACTCGATTCTTTTCGCAGGGATTGTCATTTAACAGCATTGGATAGGGATAAGTGGAAAGAGGGAAGGGAGGCCTTTGCCCTGCAGTGGGACACAAATGGCTAGTAAAAATAATAATTGAAAATAAGGTCATCATAAAAAATCGTACTTGATTTTGTCGTTGGTCGCAAGCGAGCGACTGCTGAGCACGAGGTCCTGGATTCGATTCCCGGGTCGGGCAAAGTGTTATTGGGTTTTCCATCAGGAATATCTTAGAAGCAGCCACGGAATCAGGATAAGTGCCCGGTTGATGAGGCTCGCCCCCTATGACATATGGGAGTTAAAACATAACTGGGGTGTGCCTACCATTAGGTACAACACTGAAAGAAAGAAAGAAATAGTTATTTGTTATACAAGAGTGCAAAGTTGCTTTCTTTATAATCTTTGCACTCGAGTGCAACACGTAACTTTTCATTCCACCTCAGCGAGGAAATGACTAAATGCAAAAAAAAAACGTTTACAATCACAAGATAGGTACACTTTTATTTCAGTTTAGGTATTAATTACTACATTATGACAGGTAAGTATTACAGAATAATCTTTAAATTATAACAAAATAATACTAAGGTATAATTAAGAAAATTTTAAAGTAACGTTGCTACAGTTATTTAAATTGAGTGTAATATTTTTGTTTGGTACTGTAATATTGGTGTTAGTCACTTGTGTACTGTTTTTCGGTAAACTATCTGTCATACTTAATAGTTGTACCGATTCATCGGATTCCCTTGGCGTGAATGTTGGAGAGAGAGGGAGATGGTTAGGTGTTTCATAACGGCTTATTTTTGATGTAGAAGGGCCAGTCCAAGGATCCGATTGAGGCTCTTTCAGTGTAATGGCTCCTACGATGCCTTCACATATTTTAGACTTATTTTGGATGGAATCCTCTATGTATCCCTCTACAACTGCATTGGACTTCCAGCCTCCGTGGCGCTTAAGGGACAGGAGATCAGCTCCGGAATCAGCCAAAAGTGTGGCTGAAGTTCGTCGGAAACAATGACCCGTGTACAACAGGGGTTCTGGAAGTTCAAGAAATGTTGCTATTTCTCGTGGGATACTGCCAATTTTATTAGTACCCATAGGCTGTCTAACACACTTTCCATTGCGATACTGTAGAAAAAATCGATTGATTGGAGTGTTAGGCGGGCGTAAGGCTTGATATTTCTCAACAATCGTTACGTATTCCTTGCGAATGACGAAGTTGCGGTCTCTTTTTGTCTTTGTATTAGGTAAATTAATTAATAGTAAGTCATCTGAATGTTTCTCAATGTTTTTGACATTAAGTTGTGTTAGTTCATTAGTTCGACATGCTCCGTTTATTCCAATAATAAGAACAACCTGTAACGTAAAGAGTATTGTAGTAGATAAATGAATAAAATTGATATGAACGCATAATTATGCCTATCAACATCTACTAAGTATACTATTTAATTGAGATTAATATACTTAAGTAGATACTGAATGTGCAACTGACTTACTTTTGCCGCCAAATATACGGAATCGGGTGCTTCGTTAAGAAACTTTTCAATATCAGATACTGTGAAAACCTTCGATTTTTTTGGTTGATGACCAGATGAGGCTCTTTTTAAAAATGCCACTAATTTAGGATAGGTATCGATATGTTTGTCTTTTTTCATCTTTATTGTTGCTTTTAGCATCGAATACGTACTCCATAGAGTGCTTGCTTTCTTGTTCTCGGATAATTCTATAAAATATGCCAGCAAAACGTTTTCTGAGAAAGTTTTGGCTCCTTTTGCTAGTCGCCACGTGTTGAACATATCGTACTGTTTTAAATACTTCTCGCGTGATTGTTGAGGGAGAAAGCTCATTTGCGCATTATTAACAGTTTCAGTCAATTCTGTTGGCGTCAAGCAAACTTCCTCGTCGCTAGAATCACTCATTTTAGTTTTTTCACTTGTTTTCAAGTTTCTTGTTTTTAATATAAGGTTTAACAATGACGTGAAAAAATGCCGCGTAAAGAACCGCGTACAAAGCAAATTGAAAAAAGAACACCAAGAAGGTTCCGAGTCTGAGTTTTTAACAAATTAAAAAAAAGTTGTATGATATATTCGGCACCATAGAGGTAGCAGTAAATAGGTTTAATGTTTTTTTTTAATTCACAAACTTAGTGCACACGATGTTCTAAATTCAATTTACTTTATCCTCTAGAGAATAAAAACGGCTTTTCCACTCAGATATTGAAGATTAAAAATACTCTTTCCGAGATGGTGGGATGAAAAAATATTTATTTGTCGCAGAAACATAACGAGCTGCTTTACCCATCGAGGATTGCAGGCGTGATGTTATGTTATATCCAATGCCTACATTTATTTACCTTTCCATCATCTATAATCTTGATAGAACGTGATTGTCTATGCTGTCTTGTAAACTCAAAAAACCGTTACAAAAAAAAACAATTGAATGTGTTAGTTATCTATTGTGCGTGTCGTGTCGCAACTTTGAAGTAAGGAATTCGCAAGTTTGTCACGAATTGGAGCAAAGCTTTCGGCATGTAAATAGGCTCGCAATCAATCATGTTCTCGCCTACGTACGATGCTAGTTACCATCTAGGGGAAAAGAGAGCGTCACACACACAGATGAATAAAACAAGGCTCATACAACTTTTGTGCTAGTGTGTGTTTATGAGATGAAGATACATGTACTAGGTACCGAGAGCAAAGGAAATTAATTACCAGCTGAGAAATTACCATCTAGTTCTGCACTATGCCGACCAAATTCATATTTTTTCATATTTATGTTAGTCTGTAAGGTCATATCGTATAGGTCATAATTATAGTATCTCAGGGCCAAAGTTACCTAACTGTAAATTAATAGGTGTAAGTACTATTGGAAGTTCAACTCGCACCGCTAAGTGTAAGGTTCAAATCCGTCAGTTACCTAGTCCACTCGTACCAACATGAGCACACAAAAGATATTTCCTATCGGCCACCAACTGACTTATCTCTTCTGCCGACTGTCCATACATTTCGTACTCACGCATCTGTCAAGTTCACTCTTGATTTACGCGCGCAACTGTTCGGCTTCGTCTTTGTGCGTCACTTGCAATGCGTGTGTGCACACATTGCGAAGAATTATGAGCTTTTGCAGTTTTTAATGAGATTTCGGTGTCCTGTCAAAGGTTTGACGGTTCGTAATCAAATGTGGGGTGAGAATTATTGGAAACTGTAACGGGTTTCTCTTTCATGTTTTTTGTTTGACACAGAATTCGTGGTTTTTGTTTTTTGTCTTGAGACAAAGACAACGCATTGAAGCACGTAAACTTGAATCGGTACAAAATAAATGTTTTGTTGTTTTGTTTAGTCCTGTATTTTCGATTATTTGTCTGTTCGCCTCGTTCAAATTCCGCCATATTCTTATCAATGCCGCGCGCAGTTGAGACAACTAAATTTTAAACTGTTAAATTCTTTAAAGTTCTAAAAATAGGTAGGCCTAGTTTAGTTTCAAACAGTAATTCCTGAGCATAACGCAGGTTGTATCAATTAAATCAAATTACCTACCTGCAGTATTCAAATATTGCCTTAGGTTGTAAATCCCGAAACACACTAAACATTTCAAAACACAACACAGCAAACATTTTAAAAGCCGTATCGTATTCGTATCACAGCATTCACAGCCCATTAGCAAAACTTACCAGGCAAACATTATGAAACCATTTAATACGCTCACAAATCAACATTTAAAGCATTAATGTCTGTTAAATTTGAGCCCGAACAAACAAATACCTTTGAATTTATTTCCATCTGAAATGAGGCTGTGAAATATTCGCAATGTGGGTAAAATCTGTTCAAATCCTTGTTTTCAACTGATGTTATATCCACTTGAACGAAAATCGACCTAATGCTAGAGTGCCTTAAGTTAATTTTAGAATGATTGCTACTCTTGAAAGCCTGAAAATTATAGAGCAAACTATATCGCGAATGAAGTTTAGATACACAGCTAAACAGTATTGTACTAAATGGGAACAATTAAACTGTTCCAAACTATGTATTTTCTGACATAACTTGAATAATTTAATCAAACAGGTGTACGAAACATTGGTTTGGGTAGGTATTTAAGGAATGTTTCACTTATAGCTAGGGCAAAATTTGCCAAGTTGTTTTTGCTCTACATAAAATTAAATGATATGGTAAAAAAGGAGGTGTCTCATGAGATGACGAGAAACAGAGAAGTATGGAAGAGGAAGACATGCTGCGTCGACCCCAAATGAATTGGGATAAGGGCAAGAGAATGATGATGATAAAATTAAATGTCGAGCTGTCGTCGAGCCTATAAAACCTGGCTGTGGTTCCTAACCTACCCATTTTGTTTTCAAGCTCAATAACTTTTTTAATTGTGTAAATTTAAATTAACTAGTAAAACGTCGTCTAACGTTTAAACGACTGAACGGACGTCGATGAAACTTGGATGAGAGTAGACTATGTCGTCGGTAGGACCTGGTGAAAGTTGTGGGGATCCACTGGATGCGAGACGCACGGGATCGGTCAATGTGGTGACACTTAGGGGAGGCCTATGTCCAGCAGTGGACGTCCTTCGGCTGAAATGATGATGATGACGATGCCTTTTTTTTTTTAGGGGGATTGGAAATCATCAAATAACCACTCCCGCTCTTGGGCAGAGTGGAAGGGAGTGTCAGACTTCTACTGACTAAAAACCACCCATGTTCCTTCTTAGCCCTTGCGCAGAGGCCGCGGTATCTCTTTCGAACAACCCGCAGCCTCGACGGGATGATGACGATGCCTTAGGTTATATTAGGATAGGGACTGTTTATCCTTGTCAGAAAGGCAATTTCCGATCATCACGTGGGCGAAGCTGGACAACTATAGTCAATAAACTCAACCCCATTTTCTCTAATTCCAGGCAACCCCAACGACAAAGTCCTGTACGGTCGTCCGAACAAGAGACGCAGTGCTTCTTTCCCGGCCCCTCGCTCCCTAGACCGGCGGAACTCGCTGCGCATCTTCGGTTCATCCAGCAAGTACCTGCAGAGGTGCGCGTCCACCAGGAGCCTCCACCACAAGAACGCTAACACCACCGACAGTTCGTCGTCCACCGATTACCCGCCGAGCGTCGAATCTGCGTCACCTAGTAAGTTGAGCTTTTATTTTTGTAGAAATTATCTGCTAACCTAATAGCCCTGTTCAGGATATTTACAACGGAAGAATTCAGAGGATTTTTCGTAAGCTACGCCAACGTGTTGTGGAGTTGATTTTCAGACGAACGAATATTTTATAGATACCTAAGTAGATCCGAATTTTGGGTGGAGAGTTAATAATCTCAAGCTAAAATAAAATAAAATAAATAATAATAAACCAAAAAAAAGAAATAAAACGCTTAGAAGCACCGTAGCATAAAGTACAACCGTAGCAATTAGCTCTGTTTAATCCTGATTCCCTATTTTAACGTTTGAGATTAGATTTTCTACAGGAACTTAAACTGGGAGAATACCGTGTTGGCCAGGAGGTTAAGGACCCTCCTCTTGAGCTAAAGGATGTGGGTTCGAAACCTGGCAAGTACCAATGTAACTTAGTCAATTTCATTTGTACTTTCTAAGTTTATCTTCGACAATGCCATACTTTATGGGCCTTCAAGTTCTGATCGATCAGTTTCTTTATGAGAAGGTGTTGGCCTGTTGGTGTTTGCCTTAGCTTACTGTGGAACACCGAAACTATCAGATTGAAATCATGTTTTTGGAATGGCTACCTACAAAACTTGTGTTTCACTTCTTAGCAAAGGCGTCTTCTTTTACTTTCAAAACCTTAGTACCTATGCCTCTTTCTTAACTGTATTTTTTTATTAGAATGACCTTTTTTAATCCTTCGTAAACTTTTTTAAAAACCTCAAATATTTTCATCGGAAAATGCTGTTGGAAAATGCATTCACTTTTATAATATATTACGCTTTGACATAAACACTAGACAAAAGAAGTTCTAAAGACGATAACTAACAAGATCTCTTTTAACTTTTCCAGAGAAAGTGTCCCTGCTGTCCCGCTTATTCAGACGAAGCGGCCGCAGCAAGCAGACGCGCGCGATGAGCACCTTCTCTGCGCAGTTCCCGCCCACCGAGTGGTTCAACTCCAAAGCGGTGCATCTCCACTGCGTCGCTACGCAGACCAACTCCAAGGTACGTACAAAAAATTTGCTGCTCCTGATTGGCAGTCTAAAGAAATATACCAAGGGATGATTATATACCATATGGGACTCAACCATATGCTTGGGTATAAAATAGATTCTTGTTATTTTACGACTCGCGCAAAGAACATGTATTTTTCTTGTTATCAATAAATTAATAGGTTGCCTACAAGATAATCAACACGCATGGCGGGTCAATTTGTCACAGAAATCAAACATGATTTTGCAATAAACACTGCGCGTGTACAACATAAAAAAAAAAAATCGTCTGAACTTATCAGTGTATCGAATTAACACCTAATTTCTATGTTTCAGGAGTCATTGCAGAGTCAAACATCTTTCGTCTCATCGTACTACGACGGTTCGGAGATCAGTAATCGGTCGTCGACGCTGCCTCGGCGGCACAAGCGACACCTCTCCACGGAGTCGGGGCTGGCGGGCTCCGTCACGGGCCACTACGACCACTCGCCCGTCAGGCACTCCAGTCCCAGCTCCGGCAGCCTCCCACGCTCAACCCTCAGCAGGAGCTCCACCAACAAAACTATCCTCGACCACTTCTCTTCACCACAAAGAAACAGCGACCCCAAACTACGAGACAGCCCAAGCGGAAGCCTCCGAAGGGTCGATTACTCGGATCACGTCATGTCCACAAGTGGCCCCTCCAGCTTAGAAAGTACCACCCCACATCGCACACCAAGAAAGGACGCCAAAAATGGTCAGTTAGACCAGAATTCACCAATGAAAAGGAACTACCACACAAGCGGGAGTAGCGGGCACTCCAGTTTAGAGTCCCACATTTCAGACCGCACGTTAAAACCTTCGCCTAGTCATAGCAACCCGCACGGAGCCCCCGGCCTTAGCAGAGCACAGTCACTCGTCAAAGTACAGAGCTTACAGAGCTCGCCAAAGAGCCTGCACAAATTTAGAACGAAACCACCTATGGTCGGTGGCGAAACGGTAAAAAACGGTAACACGTCACCCAAAAATTCGCCAAAAAACTGTCCAAACACACCCAAAAAAACCGCAACCCCGCTGCATAAAACCTTGGGAGCTAAAGTAGAAAACCCATCGACGACAATGTTGGCCAGCTCCAATTCTAACAACTCTATCACACTAAAAGTTACCACGAATACTATCTCTCAAAACGGTGGTGGTACTAACACCAAAGTATATGTACAAAATTCGCCAGTAAGGTCTGTTATTACTTTTGAGAATGGTAAAGTCACCGAAACTTCAAACGGAAGCAATATTTACATTATCAACGACGATAGGCAGGTGGTGTCGGTGTCCCAAAGCGGAGTCCAAAATCAAACGACAAAAAACCCAACTGAAACCTCATTCGACGTCTGTGTCGAAAAGAATAAGCAGATGTATCAGGAAGAACCCATTAAAGTACAAGAAAACAAGTTCAATAAGAATTCTATTAACGACACGGGTATGAATAATAATCGTAAGCTTTCATTGCAAATAGGTGGTGCGACTAATAACAATAGTTTTGTGTACAAAAATCAATTAAACAATACGAACGAAGTTGCATCCAATCCTGCCTCTCCGGCGATTCACAATAATATAAATAATTTGGAATCTACGGCAAATAGTATTCCTTCAACGCCAACTAAAAGTTACGATAACATTATAGGATCGTTGGGAAGTTTGAGATACCAGAAGAACTCGTTGTCATCAGCCAACAGTGGGATACAATCGAATATAAATTCGAACAGTGAGCTGAAAAGCGTCGATCTGCTGAAAAAGGCAGCAGCGCTTCAAATGCTAAACGGACTCCCAAATGTAAATAACAGGGTGAGCTCGGACTCTATAGCAAATTTGTTAACGAAAGCTATCGACCAGAAGCCCACAGTGCTGGGGTCTGAACCGAACTTAGCGCTGAAGAACCAGGAGCAGATAAAGGACATAAACACGTCAGCGGAGAAGATAAACTGCTTGGAGAACAAACAGAAGAGGTACAGCCTTAGCCAAGAGAGCAAGAAGGAGAACCAGGATTTTTACAATTTTCCGAGTTTAAGCGACTTGAGCTTTAATTTCACTAGTTTAGCGGCGCAGAAGATACTGAAGGGCGTCAGTATCAACAGCGTGGACACGCTTGTCGAGTTGAACATGGCTGCGAACAACTCGGAGAAGCAGAACAACCGTGATGTCGCCGCCGTGTGCACAGACTTTGGCCTTGTATAGCAATTAACATATAATATTTTTTGTTGTAAAATGTACAATAGTAGACATAACACTGTATCATGTAAGGTAGTTGTATAACTTATTCGTAACTACATTGTAACACGCTTTAGATACGCAATACCTACGTATGTTAAGTTCAAAAATTTTACTCGTTTAAGATTTTGTACTCCCTACTTACGGAATTTATCTCTTAAACACATTGTATCCCCTATTATTAAAATTTTGTTTGTCTTTACTAACTTATTATCATCGAAAGTATCAATGTAGAAATTATTTAACACAGTATTCATAAATGTAATCGTTAATGAATAATCGGAAATTCTTAGTTTGTAGCTCACTTTAAAAGTATCGAGACAATAAAACTTAACACCTGTGAGAACAAAAAGTGGCCTAAAACTACCAATTACATGAAAATTTAGTGCCTAATTCGATCGTTATAGAATCGTAATTCAATTGTAGCCATAATGTAGTTTCACTATCCTTTAGTAACGCGGCTCTCACGCTATTAGCTAACTGTATTTAAAATTATCCTCTCCACAGCACTTCTGTTCGTGCCATCACAATTTCCAGTGAAAAGTCGAGTACAAACTAGAAAACCTAACTCCAAACAGATTCCATCCAACAATGGGAATTTATAGGAATGATTTGTAAAATGTATGTCATGTATTAAGTGCCATAAAACCATAGTATTACATAATGCGGGCGAAATATGGAATGGGAAGCGGTATTTGATTGATCATAACATGTCTAAGAATTTTTGCTGTATTTGTATAAAAGCAATGGGTATTTATTCATTAGGGAACATAATCTGAAGTCATATCGCAATTAGTTTAATTCAGTAATAACGCCATTTGTAAAAAATTATTAACAATATAAGATGATGCTTTAAAATGTGGTTTTATTTACCTTGAGATGAGATGTGAGAGAGAATTTTTTTTTTTTTTTTTTTTTTCTTCCTCTTTCATCTGCAATCAGTGCATTCACTTTTAGCAGATGTGTTGTAGGGTCTTCTCGTTCTGAGTGTGTCCTCCAGCAAGAACATCTACTCATAGTTTCCTAATATATCTTTTCTTTTAAGGCGTTTAGCATAGCTGCGAATTGTGAGCTGTCGTGCAAGGGTATTGGGGTGGGCTTCCAGCCGTTCCCTGTATTTAGTATTGAGGTTGGTTGTTTCTTCTCTCACTGTGAGCATTTCCAGGTGTTCATGGATCTCAGCATTAGTCACATACCAGGGGATATTACTGATTGTTCTGAGGATTATGTTCTGCATTCTTTGTATCTTTATGATGGAGGAGTTACAAGCACTACCCCACAGCTGAAGGCCATACATCCATACAGGTTTTAGGATTGATTTGTATACCAGAAGTTTATTGTCCACTGACAGTTTGCTGTTTCGGCCTAGCAGCCACAGGAAGCTTTTGTATTTGATTTTGAGTTCATCTCTTTTCTTCTTAATGTGCTCATTCCATGTCATACGCCTATCGAGATGGAGACCAAGGTATCTGACAGAGTTTAGATGCGGAAGGGTGACGTTTTCTAGTTTCACCGAGGGGCAATTGCCTTTGCGTAGCGTGTAAGTAACCTGCACTGATTTTGAAGTACTAGCTTTAATCCGCCAGTTTCGAAGCCACTCGGTTGTTTCGTTTAGGCCTTCCTGTAAGATTTTGGAGGCTATTTCTGGGTCCTTATGACTCGCCAGGATAGCGGTATCATCGGCGAACGTAGCTGTGGTTATGGCATTCGAGCAAGGGAGGTCAGCTGTGAAGATAGTGTAGAGTACAGGGCCCAAAACTGACCCCTGGGGTACCCCAGCTTGTATTTCAAAGAATTTTGACGTAGTTTCTCCTTCTTTGACCTGGAACAGTCTTCCTGAGAGGTAGGAATTAAGTATGAGAAAGTAGCTATGTGGAAGACAGCTTTTAATTTTGCATAGCAGGCCCTTGTGCCAGACTCTATCAAAAGCCTGCTGTATGTCTAAGAAAGCTGCAGAACAGTATTCTTTTTCTTCAAGTGTCCTTCTAATCTTATCGCAGACTCTATGGACTTGTTCCACAGTGGAGTGTTGCTGCCTAAAGCCGAATTGGTGGCTGGGTATGATGCCATTTTCTGTTAGGATTGGTAGGATTCGCCGAAGGAGGAGCTTTTCAAAAATTTTGGAGAGTATTGGGAGCAAACTTATAGGTCTATAGGATGTGACGTCACTTGGTGGTTTTCCATCTTTATAGATCATGATTATTTGGGACACTTTCCATATTGTAGGATAATGCTGGACTCTTAATATCCCATTACATACTGTAGTGATGTAGATAATAGCTTTTCGGGGCAATTTCCGAACAATTTCTTTAGTTATTAGGTCGAAACCCGGTGCTTTTTTATCCTTCAGCTCCTGTATTACTCTCCACACTTCCCTTACCGATACAGGTCTTGGCGGTAGGTCCATTTGGAGGTCTTGATTTAGAGTTGCGTCCACTTGGTCATCAAACTCATCATTCATCGAATCATTTGGGCGAAATACTTTTGCTAGATGTTCAGCAAATATGTCTGCTTTTTGTTGTGGTTTTCTCACCCATCCTCCATCATGCTTCAAAGGTGGTTTAGCAGCTTGCGGTCTGTCAAAGCATTTGGTTATTTTCCAGAGTGAGTAGTTTGTAGCCTCTGTAGCAGTAAGGTTTTCTAGCTTTTCTTGGAATGAGTTATCATGCCAGTTTTCCAATAGTGTCTTTAGATTTTCTACAGCTCTGTTGAGATTTGTTTTATCTACACTAAGCCTACTTGAATGCCAGACTCTTCGAAGTCGTCTCTTTTCTAGAACAGCCTTTTTTATTTCTAGAGGATAGTTACTTACTCCACTACCATTACAGCCTTGGATTTCAGGAGTACTTATCCAACATGCTTCCTGTATGAGCATCGTTATATATTTAGCGGCTTCATCGATATCATCAGGTGTTTTAAGGGCCATTTTCATGTTTATTGATTCATCAATGTGCTCTCGAAATGTGTCCCAGTCTGTAAGTTTATTACTCAGCTTTATTGTTCTTGACACCTCTATAAGGTTGGTGCTTATAGTCAAGAGCACGGGAGTGTGATCGGAAGAACTGTCATAACAAGACTCAGGTTTCATATACAACTTCGTTAGGCCTTTGGCTATGAAGAAATCTATAAGATCTGGCACCTTCTTGGTGTCAGTTGGCCAATTAGTAGGTTCTCCTGTGGATATTGTGCTAAGTTTGTTTGCGTCTACACTCAGTTTTAGCTGTTTGCCTCTGGTATTCGTTAATCTGGAGCCCCAGGAGGTATGTTTGGCATTCCAGTCTCCGCCTACAATATAGCGGTGTCCCAGACTGGCAAAGAAATCCGTGTACATTGACTCAGTCATGTTGTGTTTAGGTGGGCAGTACACTGCCGCCACATTGATGTCTCCTGTTTTGTCATGCACAGTTATCGTAGTTGCTTGAATGTGCTCAGTTTCATAGTTAGGCATTTGGTGATGTTTGATAGACTTTTTTATAATAATGGCCGATCCCGCATGGCTTGTACCGTCTGGGTGGTTTGTAATGTAGCAGTGGTAGTCTGGAAACCTTACTATGGAATTTACTTTACAGTGGGCCTCAGAGATAAGCAGTATGTCCAGTTTATGTTGAGACATGAACAGTGTAACTTCATGGTTACTCGCAGCAAGACCATTGATGTTCCAGGTCGCAATCCGTAGTGAAGTCATTTTGTCAGTTTGTCGACGAGTTTTGCTATGAGACTCATAAGAGTGCTCATTTGTTGGAGGATGATATCAAACTTTTCTGTTTGTTTTATAATTATTTGTTCTAGGGTCCCGTTTAATTGACCTGAGGTGTGAGCATTATCAAAACTGTTCTGGGAAGCGGTGTTTGTTTTTGTTGATTTTACTGTTTCTGCGTAGGACAAACTCTGTCGTCGATTCTTTGGCTCTGTACTGGTATTCATCTCATTCTTCTTAGGTGTTCTAGATGCTGATTTGTTTCCTAACGGAGGGATGTAATTTTTTTGTTTCCTAGCTTGGATTTCTTTATAAACTTCACATCCCTTGTAATTAGCTGGATGTGGTCCATTACAAAGGGCACATAAGGCTGGACTGCTCCGGTCACGTTTTTGGCATTCGGAAGTCTTGTGTGATTGCCCACATTTCACACACCTGTATGGTCTCATGCAATAATTCTTGGTATGGCCATACTGTTGGCATCTCTGGCATTGAACTATTGTTTTCCGTTTTCTTGGTTCTTCTATGGTGACACTTTGGTGGTAGATATATTTAAGGTCTTTAATAGCCTTATTGTTGGGACCACTAACCAGATTAACAAAGAAGGTAGATGTCGGATTCTTGTTTGGTCCATACCTTGCATTTATTATCTCGCCAAGTACCATGTTTCCCGTTGCTTCTATGTCTTCTTTTATTATGTTAAGTGGTGTAGATGGATGTAAGTTTTTTAATACAACTCGGAAGCATCTAGTATCTTTCCTGTTAAAGGTGTGTCCTATAAGGCCCTTTTCTCTAACCAGGGAGATAAGTTTTTTGTAGGTGTCTATATCTGCAGTACTGATCCGAAGTTGAGTTTTGTTCACAATTTTATATGAGAATTGGTCTTTGTTGGCTGCTGTTTCTAAGAGGTTTGTTAGCTCTTTTAGGTCTTCAATTCCATAGAGGATGATTGGTGGTGGTTTAACTTGTTTCGTTGGTTTATCCGTTTCTTCAGTTATATCCACAGGTAGTCCATCATATCGATTTGTTGTTTTGGTTGTATCTACAGGGGGGCTGGTAGACAACTTTCTTTTCTTATGGCTATTGCAGGGCACTTTCTGCCACGGAGGTGGACGCGGTGAATCTGTAGGTGTCAAAGGTGCATCTTTGGATTTCATGTCTTCAGTAGATGGTTGTGTTGGACAGCTTCCAATTGATGCAGATCTAGGTCTTTGTAGAAATAGGCCAGGATGGAATGCCTGTTGCACAAGCACTTTTCGGCCACTAGAGTTTTCTAGAGCTGGAGCTGGCTTTCCCACTGCAGTAGGTTGTTCTTCCGAGGAAGATAAAGATATATTTAATATTTCATTTGATTGTTCACTCATTTTTGTTCCCACGAGAAGGGTCGATTTAAAAGGTCGCAGGTGAGGTTACGCCCATTCTCACCTGAAGGCGATACTCATGATGTTTGCCATGTCCACCATGGTTGGCGCTAGTGGCTGGAATGCCCCCCAGTCATTCATCCCCTCGGCGCGGTCCACACCTTGGGATTAGGGGTGATTTATTATTGAGGGTTTCTTCCTCTAGTCCCGGGCGATGAAGCCAAGGACCCCGGCCTCACGGAACAAGTCCGCAAGGTAACGGGTGTTAAAAGGCATTTCCTCCTTTCAACTTGATGAACTGGTTAGGCCCATCTGGTCAGGATTGTTAACCGCCGCCCAAGGCTCGGCGTTGTTGCTCGTTTGGCACCACCCGGGGGAGACGTGTAGGGTGGGTCTAGGAAAAGATGGTAAATCCTACGGACGCGAGCAACTTCCCTCCCCCGTGAGAGAGAATTAAAAAATAAATGAATGCTGCTACCGACACTACCTCCCTTAATCTTTATTCCAAAATCCTTTAGGGAAAAAGACCAAATAAAGAAACCATGGTGGGAATTGAAGAAGACCCTCGTCTAGGGAAAGTAAATATTGATTTCATGTAAACCTTGATGTCTATGGAAAAGAACCAATCATAGGATTCATAGGGCTTGTTTACGGAGACGCGGGGCGTCGCGCGGCGCGTGCAAAGGCTCGTCTCGAGCTTTTTTATTCATTTACTGAGACGCGCGTCCATCGCAACGAACGCTGCATTTTAAACTAACGAGCGAAAAATCGCTTCTCGTAAAATCGACGTTTGAAATCGCTTTCATAAGTACATCGCCATGTGCGACGCCCCGCGTGTCCGTAAATGAGGCCTTATGGCCAGGCTGCACCAGACCCAGCTGAAATTACAATAAATAAATTGATATCTTTACAAGTATAGTGACCAATAATATATCTTGGTTTTTCGAGAGAGAAGGCTTCCTAACAGTTTTTCTAAATTAGAACTATAATACAGAAAAAATTAAATAATGTATAAATGTAATATAAAACTATCATAGAAAGCTAATTACTAAACATGACTGCAGAAGTCCTGATATTAAATTAACATTTAGACAATTATGTGCCTTATTTCACAAACACTAAGCAATGCCTAAATATTATTAGTATTGGAATTCAATCTCAGTGATAAGCCGAGTCTTGAAAATTGCTTTCATTTAAGTGCTAATGGGTATTAGTTAGTATTTTCAAATCCCAAGTCAAGGTTAAAAAATTATGACTAAAATCTATTTCAATCATTAAATGCCAAACCAAAGAGGTCTTCAATCAAACTAAGTCTTATACAAAATAAAAAACTTTATTACAACATTATCTAATTGGTAAAATGTAAATTCATATCAATTCTACTGCTACATTCTGCTATAAACAAGCTATAGTGCTGTGTTCCATTACATCGGTTACTTGTGACGGCTCGGTTTCAGTCTGACCTTTAATTGAGTTAAGCCAATCATCCGTTGGGTCTATTTTCTTTACATCTGGATCAGAACTGTCACTTTTATCATCCTCCGTTATACTCTCTGGACATTCAACCTCATTGTTGTCAAAACTACTGTGACTACTCTCACATTTCTTTACTGGCGACGTGCTAATATCTAAATCTCTAAATTTTTTTGATACTTCTTCGGACTTAATATTTACTTGACAAACACAGTTATCTGTTGCCGTTATCTGCTTCAGGGCAGCTTCCTCTATAGCCTCTAGATCCGTATCTCCTTCTTCGACACCCTTAGTTACCTCCTCAATAGTTTTATAACAGTACATGTGGTCATCTTCAGGGTTGACGTAATCTTCTAGTGTAAATGTATTGCTATCAAAGTTAAGTTTCTCTAAATCAATAACACCATAATTACTTACATTTTCTAATAGTGTGGACTCGTTTTCGAAACGAATATGAATATTTTGAACACAATTCTTCTTCAAGTCTGTGTCGTCTTGGCATTGTTTACGTATTGCATCCAGTTGTCGTAAAGTTTTCAATTCCCTGGCCTTTAGAGTTGCGTAAACCTTCGCAAACGATGCTCTTACGTTACTTTTAAGCTGGAAACATAAATGCTTAACATCAATATTTAGTTACATAATACAAAACAATAAAATGAATATTTTCAAACAACACAGACATTTTCAATATTTTCATCAAATCCATCCGAATCACTCGCCATGTTTACGTTTAGAAAGTTTGACGTTTACTATTAGAAAGTTGCCGAAACTCATTTTCCAAAAAACTACTTTTACCCAACTCCTCAGTTGAGAAGGGTTCGAAATGGTAGACTACATTTTTGGCAAAAGTTGGTGTTGTTTGACACTGATAGTGTCAGTACTGTTAAAAGATTTAAAATTAATCATGAAATTCAAATCAGTTTATTAATTGATGGGGCCTTATTTCTTGTCATCAAATGCTGTTTAATATATAAGTTTATATTATTAATCTGTGTATCCTTTGTTGGAGATTAGAAAAAAACATTCACAACTGTCAATTTATACAAAAATCCAACTACTTACTTGCGCATGTAAAACTATTGTTTTCTGCAATATGATATTTAATAACCCGTGTAGGTATCCACATCCTCAAGTACCTATCTCCTACAGGCAGAGACGCCCTCTCTGACTGCAGTATATCGTAACCGAATCGTAACTCATAAAATTTTACGTTTAGAGCATGTAAGTACCTCCAAAATCATGAGTATAATATAATAATAATAATAATCATAGTAATCTATATATAGAGTCAAAGTCAGAATGCTTAGACAAATCAGAATTGTATCATAACGTAATCGATACGTTTGTGATGATGATCTTTTGATAAAATAAACTAAATTTTGAAAGTCGCACCAGGACTTTTCTATTTTTGCTGCTTGATGTTGAAGTAATTTCTACCATGATAGCTATTTTTATAAAGTTGCAACACTGAATTAAAAAAATATATTATTGATTTTTCGTTTGACAAGTCGACTCGCTGGAAAACATTCTAGGAGTCTCTATTTTTCTGGTGTAAATGGATTAAAATAAACTCGTTAGTGCAGTGTTTTTGTGTAAAATCAGCTGTTGTCTGTGTAAAATTGTTTGGGAATATAGTACAGACATGAGCGAGTTGAGACATCGGCGCGGCGAGGGTGACGGAAACGACAAACTGGAAAACGCTGGCGAATCTGATCACGTACGTTCCTCTATTGTTATTTCTTACATAAAAACCAGTTCTTCATTTAATTCCTATTGATTGTTAATGGTATGCCTATTTGATAGGTTGATTCGGAGGAGGAGAAGAATATAGAAGAGAAATATGTGGATGAAATGGCGAAAAATTTACCTCAGGGAACGGATAAGACTCCGGAAATCCTTGACTCCGCGCTTTCGGGACTGTCGTCAAGGTAATAATGCAGTTAGTTTTTGTTCTTCTCCCATAGTGACGTTCTAATTATAAAGTTAAAATTTATGTTTTGGGAGTCTAATTACTACAATAGAGGTTCATGCATGTTTTGTTAACGATGGTAACATGGATTCTGTCGCTGCAAAAAAATGCCGCTCTTCGATTCTTACCAGCCAGAATTTTAGACATAAAAAAACGCGTATTTTTATTCTGTCCGAAATTTTCATAATTCAAATAAATTGCAAATATTTTTAATATCCGAAAATTCTGCAAATTCATGAATCATATATTTACCACCCAAAAAAGTTAAATAAAATGGTAATCATACTGTCAGATAGGTAATTTTAAAATAAATTACTTTCAAGATTTTATAAGCATTTTGTACCATTATCAAGCTTTATTTCAAATCTTTATTTGGTGCTTAGTATTATAAAATATTCATATCTGATGTAATGTTTACCAAACAGGTTTTTATAGTAGCCATTACCATTATAGTTTGAGGTCAATATGAATGCCTTCATAGATATTATTTAATTAAAATGTAACTGGTTTTAAAACAAGCTTTTTGTATAAAACTGAGACTAAAATTATTATTAATAATAATTATTATTGTTCTAAAACAGAAAAAAACTTAAAACCAATGAACGACTTTTAATAAACACAAAATCTATCCAGTCCTCTTCATAATTCCCAGAGAATTATGAGAAATAATTCTATGAAAAGTATGAGTAGATCTATGTTCTCGCTGGAAGACACTCTAAATAAGAGAAGCATGCAACACATTCGCTAAAAGTGAATGCACTTATTATAGATGTCATAGAGGAAAAATAAAATCTCTTGTCCAAAAGAATAGACCTTCTTCAAAATGAACACTGTATACTTATCTCAATAAAATTAGTTATTTTTGGTATTCCTGCGGTAAGTGGCACTTATTATACCACAAATTATAAAAATACCAGCTTATTACTATGGTGTAGTGGTTGGTGGTTGCTCAGGCACATGCCAACCACTAGCTAGACCAATGAGGTAGTCAATTATTTGTATCAGTTGAACAATTATTTTAAGTGACATATTTTATTTAGATGGAGGAACTGGGTCATCCGAGGTATCTTCACTTGGTTGATGATTGCCGCATTCTGTCTGCTTATCTATGGCGGTCCGCTGGCACTCATGATCACGGTAAGTTTATTTGTGGTTTTCCTCCACATACTATTTATTTTATTACTATTATAGGTAATTTTAAAATGATAATTTGTCTTCTAATCCAAGTTCTGATTGGTCAAAAATATCAATTAGTTAGTAAATTCTTGTTCGTAAAAGATATAAAAATAAAATGACATACAATATTTAATAACACAAAAAATTTCCTACAAGAAAAGAGAATCAAAAGTCATTTATTCAAACTAGACTGATAATCAGCACTTTTCAAAAAAGAACGAGAAAGAGGTTTTAATTTTTTTTTAAGTTTTTGTGATTGAGTCTCACTAAAATCAGATTCAATGTTTTAAATTTTTCAAATACCTACCTGTTTTTGGGTGACAATGACCATGGAAGCGTAAAGTTCGCATGACATTGACCATTTATTACAAGGCCTATGTTGGCTTATGTTGATGGTATGATTTTTTTTCTGTAAAATTTTCCTTTCCCTTGAGAATTATGCAAAAACAACCTTCAACATTATTTCATTTGTCAAAATAAGTTACTTTTTCGACCAATATGATGTCATTCTTAAGTAATAAAATATGCCTATGTCATACATTTTAGTTTAGATTAGATTTTCCTGTTACAAGTTTTGTAACATAATGAATGTGAGATATTAACAATTTAAAATTCATTCAACGAATATTTATTTTTTACTTCCTCACTTATTTGTTATCAACATAATATGATTACTAAAGTACAATATGAAAATAAGTGTTTTGTATATAATAAATCTATATTTATTTCTTCCTTCTTGATTATTATAACATAAACAATAAATAATTTTCAGGCAACTGGCCCTGTGGTCAAAAGGGAATCAATATTCATTCAATATTAGTTCAGGCTTCCTTTTCTCAGTACCATACAATATTATGCCCCTATTTTCCCATCTTCGGTCTATAACTATACTCTCCTTTTTTAGAATTTAGTTAAAAATAAAACACGTTCATTTGACTACCAAAAAACAGTTGCACAGAATTCAGTTTAGCGTGCCATTTACGAAAATAAACTAGTAAGTAGGTATTTATTCAAATAATGATGTCAGGTGTACAGTAGAAAGCATTCAGAAGCAAGAAAACCTACCTAGCCAGCTTAGTAAGCTGGCTTAGCTGGCCCCTTATCCTACTAAAACACCATACTACTCTAGGCTAGCTCAAGAAGCAGGTGGTACTTTGACGCGCGGTCTACTGTACAAATTAGACCAACTACAGGCAACCAAGCGTAGCCGTATGCCGCAACAAATATCTGTTGCCAAGCGACCTCTAAGTTTAAAATACACGTTTATGTTTAGTAATGCTTGGAAAATTGTTGTAATAGTTTGGTAAATAAATTAGATGATTCATTATTATTCAAAAACGTTTCAAGGTTTTTTTTTTCAACGAGAGGTCAACGGCTTATCTAATTTAGACACGCTTGCATTTGCACACATGGCATTATGGTTGGACTCTTATAATGGAGGCCCAGACCATGAGCCCTAAGGGTGAAATAGAAATATCTGACCTGCTGCTGCCTTGCGTCCAACCCTGCTAACAGACTTAAGTTTCTTGCTTCTTGGGTATTTTCTATCTTTACCCTTGAAACTGTACTTCTATAACAATATATATGTAATAATAGTCTTGTCGGCTGTATCGATCTAGCAGACCTTACTATATCCCGAAGCTTAGGTACACCTCCACGATGCTTGTAGCTAACTATTCTGCATTCTGACTTCATCGCATTCACAGCGACTCATCAAGCTATACATTTCCAGTTTAACATGGCTTCACTTTTGATCGGTTTCCCGTCCAATGACAGATCCACAAAACCTGGTTTTGTATAGCTTGCATGGTCATCTTGCGTACGTACAAAAGTTGTAGTCATCATCATTCTAACTCCACTTTTTTTTTCACCCAGGTGCTCTGCGTCCAGGTGAAATGCTTCGAAGAGATCATCAACATTGGGTACGCGGTGTACCGCGTCCACGGTCTGCCGTGGTTCCGCTCTCTCTCCTGGTACTTCCTACTCACTTCGAACTACTTCTTCTACGGAGAGAACCTCATTGATTACTTTGGAGTCGTCATCAATAGGACGGTGAGTGCATTTGATTAATTTTGTTGCGATATTTTTTTTACCAGTACCAGGGTTTATCTATTTTATGTCTAGCCATCCAAATCGTGCAGTCTAATTTCCTGACCGAAATTACTGTCCGTGGGTACGGAAACGTTGATTCAGATAAACGGCAGTCTGTTCGATTTAGCTCGACAAAATCACGAAACAAAATATATAAAACGTGCCGAAGAAAAGTTGTTGAACGTAGTAGGTACAGGAAAAAGCCTTTCAGGAAAAATGCCCGTTAACTGTCAGAGAAACTGGCGACGCTCTCGGGCTCACTCGAGTGTACAATTTCCAGGGGTGAGGAATTATGCGACGGCCTCTTTTCAAAGTCGTTTTTTAAAGTGACTTGGCTGACTTAACGTAAATTATATTTAAAGCTTACGTACAGTCAGCAGCACCAATATGTATACACTTAGAAACGTTTAGAAGCAAATTCCACTTACTATATTGATTTCATTTTCATGTAACTGAACGAAAATAATATTTGCGAACCTATATTAACATAAAGTACGTCATATCTCAAAGTTGCAATAGTTTTTTCACGAGTAATTCGCGTTTAAAGTTTGCCAATTGTATACATATCGGTGCTCGTGACTGTACTCGTTTCGAACATAAATTTCAGTAGCTTTAAGGCTTAAATCATATTTAAGTTTGAAACGAATAAAATTGGATCATTTTCGCTAGTTCCACCAGCAACCAGTTCCATGGAACTAGTAAGACTTTTTTTTCTCAGTAGTTCCATGCACTTTAATAATGGAACAAATGAAACAAAACTTAATCGAACTCGTCTCACTAGTTCCACCCGTAGTTGTCCCATGGAACTAGTGAGATTTTGTTTTTCTCGGTGGTACCATTCAGGTTTCTTGCAAAAATAAACCCAAATGCTGGGTTAGGTAGGTACTTAGTTGTCCGGGGAACATGGATGACGCACTAGTCCTCATGATCCCCGGTGCAAGTGTGGGAAGGAAAGAGACAGACCCCTACGCTCGTCCCAGGGCGGAGGATAATTTTGAGAATTTTCAACCACGGAAGTTCCATGACGGTACAAAAACTATAGGTACTTAGGTGTAGTTTTGGTTTATAATCGTTTGAATTTATTAGGTTCATAGGAGGAACTCGTGGCTTAATAAGAACTGCCACTCGTATCGATCTTTAGGTTAAGCAGCGCTCGCCTAGGTTGGTCTGGGGATGGGTGACGTTACTTACCGAGTTTCCATGCACCGTGCCTCAGAAAGCACGTTAAGCTGTTGGTCCCGCCATATATAGATCATTGGAAGTCGTTACAAGGTATTCAGTGACCTGAAAGTCTGACAACCAGTTTTACCAAAATGTATCATATTTTTTACCCAGTATTCACTTGGTTGTGGAGGTCAGATAGGCAGTCGCTCCATGTCAAATACTGGTATTCAACTGCATCCGGTAAGACTGGAAGCTGATCCCAACATAGTTTGGAAAAGGCTAGGCAGATGATGATGATCGTAAAATTTATTTGTCAAATACCAAATATCCAGATACATAGACGGAAAACTAGACACACAAACATTCACTTTCACATCAACTTTTATCATATCAATTTTATAATACAGGGTGTAAACGAACCCTTCACGCATCCGTCAACCAAGCATTCTGTACATCAAACTAAGTACCCCTACGCAAAAAATTTTGCTGGGATATGTCTTTTTTTTTTGGGGTCAAAAATCACATTTTACGGTAAAACTCAAAGTAGCACTCTTAAAACATTGTGCTAGTGGATGCTTTAAATAGTAAACGGGTCATGGAGGTAATTTAAGTAAAGTTAAAACCTGAAATACTAGTATTTACAAAAACAGCTGTAAAAAAATTGGAACTTTGACCCCCAATATCTCCGTAACTAGTAGGTTCCCAGGTATGGTCTAGAACAAAAAAATGATCGCAGTGGTGGGGAGAACAAATGCCCTTCGTTTGCGTTAAGGGTACTTTTACACCCTATATTTCTGCAAAGGCTTGATTACCTTATATTAATCAGTAATCACAAACAAACACTCGCAAATGCATTATGTAATCATAATTCAGATTATGTAATCATAATTCAGTAATCACAAACACTTCATGGAATCTTATCTGACTTGAATATTTCATTGCGGGATTGTGCCCTGTCATCGAGCTGTATTGCTAATCATCGATCGTACGATCCACTGATTAGCGGGTTTCCGTTCTGACCCAGGTGAAATGGAGATAAAAAGAAAAACTTAGACAGCAATTTTGGCGTAAAAATCTTCGGATAAAATTGAATGGCATGTTGTAAGGCTGTGATGAGTTATAATTCTACTGTACGTGTGTATGTCACTGAACTCCTCCTAAACGGCTGGACCTATTTCGATGAAACTTTCTGGGGATATTTCAATGGGTTCTTGGATGGTTTGAAAACACAATTGGACCCGGTAGGTGGCGCTGCTGTCCGGGCAGGACGACGTCTACCGGGTCCGCTAGTAAACATATATTTTTCTTCTCTATACCCTGTTGAGTGATCTCGCTCTTCACTTAAGCACATTTGAATTTGATTTGAATATAGGCGGCCTTTGTAGCAAAACTCTTTCAAAGGTGACAGGTCATCATTTTTTATGCCAGACACTTGAAGTCTTTGTTGACAACAGTGTCTTTACAAGGCGTATTACCCAGTACTTACTTACTAGGTTGTGGAGGTCAGATAGGCAGTCGCTTCATGTAAAATAATGATATTCAGCTGCATCAGCTAGACTGGAAACCGACGCCGACATATTTTATAGACAATCGACATAATTATCATAGACTTAAGGCTGCTCTCTCGAAAAAACTTAAAAACAGCGTGCAGATGAAGCAGTTTTTCACCGGCTCTTACAGAGAAATTACATCTGAAAAAAATTGTTAGTAATCTACATGATATGACACGTAATTTGGTTTAGCCATAATTTGTCTATCGGTATCACATAATAAGAAAAAAAATCCACAAAATCACCTCCAAATCGTTGAATGGAACCATTTTACTCCTTCATATTTTAACAAAATAATTAAAAAAAAATATCTACTGCTTTGAAATACAAAGGAAAATAATTTGGTTTTGTTACTTTTTAAAAATATGTATTATTTTAATTATAATGAATGAAAAATGCGTCCGTTTAAAGTCCGTGTCTACGACTGAGAGGGGTAGTTAGCTATGCACAAGGTCATTGGCGTGAATACAAGCCTTAACTGACTCGGTTGTGTCGATATGTAGACCTATACATATCAAGGAACTCGTAAAAAGTCGACAAGTCTAGTACGTCATTAAATTCCTTCTACACAATCATCATTATTATTATTATTGATTCAATCCCTTTTCTAATAAACATGATGCATAAACATTCATCATACAACATTGCTAGAATCGACTATCGTTGACCAAAGCTATACGTACGCATTTCATTATCAATGGATCGCGCGTGATTTGGACTACGTAATTATGATAAGCCTCTGATTAAATGACCGAGATTGTGAGTCATTAGCCTTGTTTATAAAATTGTTCATTAGTGATAAACTTATCACTGTGATTCGGACATCCGTCATTTACCGCGAGATTGGTGTCAAAATAGGTGTCACAGGTCTGCCACCGGTCTTTTATCGAAGTAAATTAACTCAGAGTATGCCAATTTTTTTTTCATTACCTATCTTGTGTCCCAGTGCTGGGCAAAGGCCTCCACTCGCTCCCTCCAAACGTCTCTGATGTGCAATATCTGGCCACATTTGCCCCACGAACATGATTTGGTCGTCACATCAAATTCGCCACGGTTGGCCTTGTCGGCGATGTCCGCCCTCAGACGTTCATTGAATGACGATCCTCGCTCTTTTTCTGATTTCACTCTAAATACTAACGGAATTATCCATTATTATGAGTTCCCGATAGCCAGTGGCACTAGCAACAGACTCTTACGCCGCATTTGCCCCGGTCTCGGTCCACCTGGCTCGTGGTCTACCCACGTTCCTATGACCAGTTCTGGGTCTCTATTCAATCGATCTAACCTTGCATGGCTTACTGTTTAATGTAATTATGTATGCAGATCAAAAGAAACAATACAGTTTATCCAACCTAATATGTATGTATCACCTGTTTAAATGATTGCATGTATAGTTGTTAAGTTGATTAAGACGTGACGTAACGCAATCAGATCCTAGACAATGATTGTATTTGATACATTGTTATCTGGCTTATCGTTGAGCGTCGCGTCGTAATTGTCAAGAGTTGGCGCTTACGATAACTTGGGCTTATCGTGGAAGGGATATTTTTGGAACGAAGATCCCTAGCGCGCGTTGTGAAAGGGGGCTAGACGGAAAAAAATCTTACGAAAAGTTGTCACGACACTTTTTGCTATAGTAAGCTATTGTAAGCTGTGCGGCGTCGCATGTTTCTCTGTCTGTCTCTCTTTCTCTTATAGAAAGCAAGCCAGATATTTTCATTTCTACATTTTTTTTTTTTTACATAATAAAAAATAATAACAATAACTTCGTTCCATCCGGGTGTTCCTTGACACCTCTCAAGTTTTTTAACAACAATCGAATTGAGAACCAAAATGTCTACATGGGAAAGTGGCTCCGGTGACTGAAACATTGTGCGGTAATCGGTTATCGTTGTATGGACATGTGATGCGGAGGAATGTGAAAAATTTTGAGTTTGAATGTAGATGGCTAGAAGAGTAGACGAAGACCAAAGAAAGGATGGATGGACTGTGTAAAGGATGATATGGCTAGAAAGGTGATTGCGATGAGAAGTACAAGAGAAGCATGGAAGAACAAGATATACTTCGCCGAACCCAAATAAATCGAGATAAAATCAGAAGAATGATGATGAGGTTCATAAGGGAAGTAGCTCAGTTGTTTATTGAACTTTTAATTAAAGAGGTTATTCCTGCACCAATTTATGCTACCAAGTTCACTTGCACCATATACTCGTATCACTAAACGTATTACATTTGAAATATCGTCCTGTTTCTCTAAATCGTTTGAAGATATCAGAGACAGAATTATTCGATAAATGTTTTTAAACGACACATCCAGAGTCGCGGAAGACCAAGGGGATAATTACAGGACGCTCTTGGATAGCTTCCTCGCAAATTGGCAGGAAAGTCACGCCATCATCGTGAGAAGTGGAAAGAATCGGGTAGGCCTTTGCCCAGGAGAAAAAAAACGCTAAAGTTCATTTAATTATGTGTGGTGCAGGTGGACCTAAATAAAAAATTGCTATGAATATAGGTACGAGTCGCAATTTTAACCGATAACACAGCACCTTCTTTTTTTTGGCGGGTGGAAAATCATCAAATAACCCCTCCCGCTCTTGGGCAGAGCGAAAGGGAGTGTCAGACTTCTACTGACTAAAAACCACCCATGTTCCTTCTTAGCCCTTCATGTCGAAGCCGCGGTATCTCTTGCGAACAACCCGCAGCCCCGACGGGATAACGCAGTACCTTACATTAACAAGATAGGTAGCTGCTAAAAAGGGAATCCCTCACAAATTACGATCAAGATAAACGCAATAAATATGTATATTAACCTAAACTGCATACGTAATCAGATTAAGCAAGTAATCAACTAATTGGCTGACCTCATTGCAACGTTCGGTGTGCTCTGACAGTCGTTAATTTCCACCAATCGCCGATTTGTAATGATTAACCCATAACGGAAATTAATGAAACAGCCTGACAATAGAATTGGTTCTAGAATGTGTAAAACGAGGTTTGACTACATTGTATATCTGCCTGTACGTTAGTCTAGGGTCTATGGGGGGGGGGGGGTTCTGTTGAATGTCTGTTTGATAACTGAAACTCTGATTCATCGCCTGCATACCCTTTTCCCGACTATGTTGGGGTCGGCTTCCAATCTAACTGGATGCACCTGTAATACCAGTATTGATGGTCAGACTTACCGGCCACTGAGTACCTGTAACGACTGCCAAAGATATATATGACAGTCAGGACCAACAGCTTAACGTGTTTTCCGAGGCACAGAGCAAACTCGGTATGTAATAGGTCACCTATCCACAGACCAACCTAGACACGCGTGGCTTAACCTAAAGATCGACCCCACCCGAGCCGCTGTTACTATTTAGCCATGAGCTCCAAAATAACAAATCACGTGTAATATTTAAAACAATACTACCATAATCTAATTAGGTTGTTCCATTTGTCTGAAAATGGTGAAGGAAAACATCGTGAGGAAACTTGTGTCTGTCTTGGAACCAAAAATTTCGAAGACATGTGACATCTACCAACCCGCACTGGACCCGCGTGGTGGATTATAGCCCATCCCTCTCCTAGAGAGGAGGCCTGAGTCCCTGCAGTGGGAACACCATAGACTGATGATGATGATTTGTCTCATTCCCTCATCTGATTCTCCATCTCCCCCAACAGGACTACCTCAAGTTCCTGGTGACCTACCACCGGTTCATCTCATTCAGTCTGTACTGCGTGGGCTTCGTCTGGTTCGTCCTGTCTCTGGTCAAGAAGTACTACATGAGGCAGTTCAGCCTCTTTGCTTGGACACACGTCGCGCTCCTCATCGTGGTCACCCAGAGCTATCTCATCATTCAGAATATATTTGAAGGTAAGTTTATTCATAGGAACTTTGGAAGATACTTTGTTTAGAAACGATAGTCCCGTTGACGATTTCTCTTTACGTGATATTACGATACTTGTGAAGTGCTAATGGGTGTATCCATTAGAAATTTCTCAGCGGTAGTTCATATTAGTCAATATATCCTAAAACGCCCAGATTCCTGATTCTAAAACGCATTCATAAAGATTCCACCGTGTATTGAACATGCAGCATAGTAGCTACCTGCTACCCAATCAACATAGTAAGATTAGGATATTCCGGGTGGGATCCATGAACAATCACATTAGCCTGTCGGTTTGAGCAGGGACTATACGTGACTACACTTAGTTAAGAGTTTATGACATTTACTAAATTGTTGGACAGTATATATATTCGCCTCGTTGGTCGAGTAGTCGTAATTGTGCGACTCCTGTGTCCAATTCCCGGATTGGGGATAGCGTTATTGTGTTATTCCATCAAGAATTTATCAGTAGCAGCCACAGAGTCTGGATTTGTGCCCGGTTAATGGTAATAAGCTTACCTCCTATTACACGGGACTTCAACAAAATTGGTGAAATGTGGGTGCTTTCACCAATTTTGAGATTACAAGTGTAATTTTATATTAGCTAGCATTTGAGTAGATTATACTTGCTTTACAAGTACATTAGACAATATTTACCTTTTTACCTGCTTTCAATTGCTTATAGAAGGATAAAACAAACAAACTAAAGTACCAATGTGTACTTTATTATGAGTTACCGCATATTGTTTAGAAATATATCCTCAATGTTGTAATCACCCAACTAAAATATTACAACCGTACATACGGTTGTAAGAAATGTTTAATTTTTAAAGATGTTACGTGTAGTTCACATGTTGGGCATTGTTCGAATAA
Organism: Diarsia brunnea; assembly: GCA_949774965.1. Classification (NCBI taxonomy): domain Eukaryota; kingdom Metazoa; phylum Arthropoda; class Insecta; order Lepidoptera; family Noctuidae; genus Diarsia; species Diarsia brunnea. Next base: position 17,988,593 of record OX459001.1, read on the forward strand.
TCTATACATACTGCCTCGTTAGCAGACATTTATTAAATTAGATAATTATCTATTAAGTTAAATAGGATTTGGAATTCAAAACAATTTTTAATAATAAGGAGGATTTGGAACATATACCTAATTTCAAAGAAAGATCAAAGTTGAATGGCTGAATTTCTTAGTATAGTTTTATCATCAAAGGTAACAAATAAAAATAAAAAAAATAAAAACAATCTAGTAAAACATTGTAGTTTAATATTGGCCTTTGATCACCAATCAACTCTAATTGGCTATTGTATTTTTATTGCAAAACTAGGTACCAACCAACTATCAAGAATTGTTATCATTTGCACTCACAACTAAATCTTAATTGACCTGAGAACTGAGACATGTAAAAAAAAACTTCTTTTCAAACAATATAAGCCGTCGACAGAAGAATCATCATCATCATTCTCCAGCCATTTTTAACCGACTTCAAAAAAGAGGAGGTTTGCAATTCGTCGGATCTTTTTTTTATTATGTATGTTCCCCGATTACTCGAAGATGTCTGGACTGATTTGGATTTTTTTTATGTTGTTTGAAAGGGTATACTTCCCAGAGTTATCTTCTAAAGTTTATTTTTCACTTTTTTGTATTTTTTTTGTTGAAGTCGGTTTTTTTTTTTTTTAAGTTTTTTCCTATTTAGTTTATGGTCTGTGCAGTATGTTTACTTCTTCCATACTTCTCTATTACTCGTCATCTGACTCATGAGACCTTTCTTGCTATATCATCCATTAATTAATTAATATAGTTTCACCAACATACCACTTCTGTGTACTACTAGTTTTAGCGTATAACAACTGTATGTCTGCTGTTCTGTGTATCTTAAGTATACATAGATTTCCATGCATCGTCTTCCTCTGCTCTTATACCCATCCACATTCATCACTACATAGTATAAAACAAAGTCGCTTTCTCTGTCCCTATATCCCTATGTGTGCTTAAATCTTTAAAACTACGCAACGGATTTTGATGCGGTTTTTTTTAATAGATAGAGTGATTCAAGAGGAAGGTTTTAGTATATAATTTGGCCGACATCCACGCGGGCGAAGACGCGGGCATCAGCTAGTAGGTACTCTATAATTTTCTCACAGGTATTCCCTAAAAAGTCAAATAATCTATCAAACATACCACAGAAAATTCATCTTACACCCCTTTTAAGTTAACCTAAAAACCTAGTTCTGTCGACCCACGTTATAAACGTCTCTTAGACAGTTTCTGAAAATAAAAATAAACCCTCATCGATCGTGTCTGAAAAGTGAAAGCGATGCGAAAAGGGATCGAGTGGCATCCCCAGCTAGGGTTGTCGATTTTCCAAACAACCAAGAAAATTGGCTTGGTAATGTCCAGGGAGGTTCGTCGGCTAGACTTTTTGTTTGAGTAGGAACAGAAACAATTTGAAATAATTTGATACTGTCTCCTTTCATAATAATATGGCGAATCTTGCTTTATGAGATTCATGTTATTATCCTATTATGATTTTGCTAAAACGAAACCATTGTAGCCCCATTGTGTGGTGACACGTGAGGTACGGCCACGCTTTGAGACTTGTGAAGATACAATCTAAATTGCAATAACCACCTATCTGTTATATTTTAATATCCTAATTTATATTATTTGAACCCAGATGAGGAAACGATCGAACAGGTATTCGAACAAATGGTAGGTAGCCCTATTTTTACCCTTGCTTTCTTTTTCGTCACTTTTTTTGGGATCATCTTACTTGTTTGATGCTAACTTTGTAACTTCGACGAACTTTGTTGTGAAGTTTAGGGTGTTTGACACTTTAATTCACTTACATCAAGGGTAAATATAAAAGGGCAACAAAAATGTCCTCAACGCTGTCGTTTGGTAACGTGCCCAAGAGATTGGCGGCATTGTCACGAGCCTCTGGTCAAGGTAAAAGTCAGCCCTTGGGTCTAGGGAAACGTCTGCAAATAGGCGTTGTAATAATATTTCTTTAAATAGGCTATAAGCATCGAGCGTTGAATGACATAGGTTTTGATCAGCGATGGCTTACTTGGACTTGTCAAAAACAGCTAAACTAAAATCCCAAGCCAAATCTGGCTTCACCTTGTTTGTTGATACGTAGTCAAGAAATTAGATTTAGATCGGACCTTCAATTAAAGTCAGCTAGATTTCAATAATGTGTTCGTTGTAACACATTCGTAAACGGATTACAGCGGCTTGGCCACTTATCCACTTAGTGGAAAGAAGCCATCAATGTATCTCGAGCAGCCATTTTGATATAAAATAATGGTCTAGCTATCTTTATCTAGTGTTTTGAGGATCTTTACGTCTTTTGGTTACTGTTAGTCGATTTTGAATGATGTATTGTTTCTTAAAATAAGAAAAGATTTAATATCAAATAATAATTTATACTAATTTTCATTTTAATACCTCATATACCGCTGCAAAGTTGCATGTCTGCCGATCTTAAACAGACTGTACTTCAGTGAGAGTGCCCAAAAGCTCCACGAGCGCGTTCCACCATCTCCCTTTTTCCATCGGGAGTCCAGGCGTACTGCAGATTGTCACCCATATATCTTGTCGATGTTCCACACATTTGCACGAAGCGCTTTGCTACACCTTTTATTATGCGCACAGCCAAGGAGTGGAAATCCCTGCCTGCGTCCGTGTTCCCAAGTTCATACGACCCCATCTATTTAAGTCGCGAATCAATAGGCTTCTTTTGGGTCAGCTTGTTACATCGTCGACCCCATCTCTGTCCTCAGGACAAGATTGAAGTCAAGACTATAAAATAAGATCTAGAAAGCAAACAGAGGGAGAGAGAAGACTCTTTTGTCAATGAAAAATAAACAAGACTAGCTTTAGTGCAAACTGTTATAAAATGATGAGCCCTGCTTGTTTCGCCAAAGATTATTCGCGGAAACGACTTAAATATTGTAAAAGAGTAAATAACAGATGTCGAGAGTTGTATATGACCTACTTTTGAATACTTACTGCATACGATGCTCATTTGAATATTCTCAGAAGATATGAAGTATAGGTTACGTAAACCATTGTTTTTGACTAATTCCGGGTAACACGGTACGTTATTTCGACCGAACCGTGGTGTTCCCGGTCTTCAAGCGTCTTTGGTTGATATTAATAAAAAAAAATATTAGAGCGTTAGCTCTAATAATTTACCCGTAAAGTCAATCTAGTCAGTGATTTTGTTGACAAATATTATGACTTCATTGAAGTTATCGGTTGTATAAAAACTAACAAGCAACCATGACTATGACAGAAGATTTAATTTAGGAGCATTTTGAAATCTGAGGATTAGTCATTTTATTTTGGCTATAGATCCTCGTGTTACAGTACGCTAAGACCGTTTGTAACAGAAATAATGCATGCTTTTGTATTGATGAAAAATGTCCTGAAGCGTTGTAATCGCCTCGTGAAATGGAAAGAAATTCTATCACCAGCCTATCTATGTAATATAGGTTAACCAAGATACCACCGTATAGTAAATGGGCTTGGTTTATCTTTAACATGTTCAGTATCATCATTAATCTTGTCAGAAATTCGAGCAAAGGCAAGCACCGCTGCGATATCAATCATTCGTCACGTTAGTCCGGAAGGGCTTGGCAGAAGTGTAGCGTGATTCTTGATACATTTCCAAACATTAAACGAATGCCGTAGATTTCCAGAATGCTGTATGAATAACTTTCGAATGAGCAAGTGGTGCGATTTAGAGTAAATTTTAGCAACTTACGACACTATAACATCTAATTTAGATTTAGAACTCGACCACGGGACCAAATACTTATTTGTAAAAGACTAGCGGCCAGTCCTGGCTTCTCTCGGATGGACATTTATTTTTAAAACTTGTAATAAATATAGCCTATGTAACTCATGGATAATGTAGCATTCTAATAGTAAATGAATTTTTGAAATTAGTCCAGGTTTTTGAGTATATCTCTTATATCTTAGTGTAAAAGCACAAATTACGTAAAAGGCCGGGTACGTAGTAACTAGCAAATGATCATTCATATTAGCACTACTTAGTTACTGCAGCGGTAAAAATTGTCGGTGACGATCTTTATTCCAACAAAAAAATTGTTTGTCGCTACGAAGCCCGTATTTTTTTGAACAAACGAACTTTAAGTAACAAAAGCGGGATTTTGTCAAAAATAAAACATATCCCAGTATCCCTGTTTCATACGGGCTTACCAATCCGTTTTGTAGGTCACTACACAGTTACACGCTCCACCATTTTCTCTATAGATTATGACCTCTTCAAATTAAACCCGTCTTTGTTTAACAAAACTTAATTGTCACTCACACGTCTAGTAACAATACAAACGTAGCAAAACAATGAAAACGTTATTATAGCGATACACGGTTCATAATTCTTGGGGACAATAGCCCTATCATGCAATTCTCGTCTCACTCAATGTCTTAGTTTGGTATGATAAGTGGTTAATACACTGCTATTACTCGTAAAGCTACGTCAGCACGTTCAGTTGCTGCGAGTTGTTCCGGTTGCCCCGTATACAAAGGGCTAAGAAGGAACATGGGTGGTTTTTAGTCAGTAGAAGTCTGGCACAGGGAGTGTTACTGCTCCGCCCAGAGCGGTCATGAAATGTGATGATTTCCAAAACTCCAAAAAAAACTGCGTACAGTTATATACAAGCAAGAATATTTATATGTTACATTAAAACGTGTTTTCTTTTTAAATATAAATATGTTAGCTACAGCACAAGGTTATCTAAAGGGTGACAAATAAAAATCTAACAACCTAATACGTTTACTATAGACCTTTACGATGTACGAATTGTGTAGACAAATAAAACAGAAACCGCGTTGGTTTTAAGTAAATGTGAGTTATCATTTTAAAAGTTTGAACCGGTCAAAAGTAGTTTTGACTAATTAGCAATTTTGACTATGATATTATAAGTAGATATAATATACACTTAGCAATATTCAAAAGCTATTTCCTTGTGAAATAACCGTTTCTACTTGGAGATAATACTATGACTTCCAAAATGCTATGTTCGTAAAAACGTTAATTAACACAGTAGGATAAAATCACTTCAAAAAGTTGATTCGTGTATAATCGGGCACATTCATTTGTTAAATTTATTTCATCACAACTGCTCTCAAAACGGTGAAGGATAACATCGTGAGGACAGCGGCATGTCCTACTAGAACCAAAAACTCGAAGACATGTGACAACTGCCAACCCGTACTGGGCCCGCGTGCTAAGACTGAGAGTTTTTCATTTCATAGAGAGGAATATGTCGAACAGTAGATATTGGCTGATTATGCAAAGCATACACTATAAGAAAGAAACTAACTGCTTATTTTCACAAAACGTTGTAGAATTTACTATCGTGACCTGCTTTGAACTAGTCGCTTTGCATGTTACACTGCAGTTGTTTCTTAGAACGGGGGGTTAATTATATGCTTTGCAGTTGTACGAATAATCTGATTTCCTACTGGGCTTTGACCCCACGGCCAGTTTTCTAATGTAAAACAGATTCTTATTGAATTTTTACCCTGCAGTTTTAGTCATGGATTTATTGCCATGGATATGTCATCGATGAATTGAAGACTGAATAATAGGAGGGGCAAAGCCCTAATTAAATGGTGACTGAAAGACGGTAGAAAAAGTATTAAACCAACAGCCACATGACTTACGAAGCACTGAGGATAAGATTGTAACAGTTGTTAATGATTGTTGGGGACCTACTCTACAGTGGCTGAAACATAACGGCTATTACTGAAAAGACACTGAAGGAAAAACAAGAGACGAGGCAATAATAATGAGTTTATATTCACATCATGAATTGGAGCTCGTGGCTTAAACTGCCATTCAGGTCGATCTTTAGGTTAAGCCGCGCTTGCCTAGGTTGGTCTGTGGATGGGTGACCGCCCATTACAAACCAAGTTTCCTCCGTACCTCGGAAAGCACGTTAAGCTGTTGGTCACGGCTGCCATATAACGATCTTTGGCAGTCGTTACAGGTAGTCAGTGACCTGAAAGTCTGAAAACCAGTCTTTCCAAAGGGTATCGTATTAACTGGGTTGTGGAGGTCAGATAGGCAGTCGCTCCATGTAAAATACTGGTGTTCAGCTGCATCCGGTTAGAATGGAAGCCGACCCCAACATAGTTGGGAAAAGGCTAGGCAGATCATGATCATGAATTGTAAAGATCCCTAGAAATACTAGTTAGGGTTTAGAATAAAACCATCAAATTTTCAGTAAGTAAATTAAATACTTTGAGGGTACGTGCACTCGCTGCCGGGGTAAGTGAGGACTAGTCCACACTTAACTTTGAAAGCTCACGTTACGTTTTAGTACTTTTTTTGGCTGGTGGAAATTCATCAAATAACCCTTCCGGCTCTTGGGCAGAGCGAAAGGGAGTGTCAGACTTCTACTGACTAAAAACCACCCATGTTCAGTCGAAGCCGCGCGGCCGCGGTATCTCTTGCGAACAACCCGCAGCCCCAACGGGACGTTTTAGTACTTTTGGGAGGAGTCATTATTCATTATTTTATTATAATTTTAGTTTTGTAAATTGTAGTTTGTAAATATTGTAAATAAAAATAATTTAACTTCACATGAATGAAAATAATCGATTTTAATTTGTTTCCATCACAGATCCACGTGTAGCCCCTAAGATAAAGATAGCATAAGAAACACAGACGATGTAACTGATAGTGTTATCAGGCATTGAACTTGAACTATTCGACTGTCTCGGCAGCTCTAGTAAGCGTTTGGAATGATAATGAGTACATGCAACCGATAAGGATGTTATATCAAATGTGAATTTTAATGACAATGCGTGAGAAACTTGTGTTGCGGGGTGTGCTAATCTGTGTTCTCGATTTAATTTCCGAACATGTAAACAAGTTGTGTTAAAAAACAATTTTAAGATGCACGTTTTTATATTTTTACGTCTGTAAGTTCATATTCGTTTAAGTAGAAATAACTCAAATGGGAACAAGAATTTGAATAGACCATGCATAATTGAATTAGTAGACGTCGTTGTTATTGAATACAAAATAATTCAGAATTAAGTTATTTAGATTCTCTAAGAAAAGATCATCTGCCTAGCCTTTTCCCAACAATGTTGGTGTCAGCTCCCAGTCTAACCAGATGCACATCTTAACTTGCTATCCGAGGCACGGAGTAAACTCGGTATGTAATGGGCGGTCACCAATCCACAGACCAACCCAGGCAAGCGCGGTTTAACCTAAATCGACCCAAGTGGCAGTTATTATTAAGCCACTAGCTCCTCCAGCAAAAGATAAACACAGCTTATTGAGCATAATATAATTATTAGATATCGTGAGTTCAGGATTGTCTTGTATGAATAAGTCCAACAAAATAACTTTTATAGTACATTATGGTATAAGTGTGTAACGTTGGTGATTACCGCTGAGGCGCCATTGAGGCCCGAGCCGTTAGGTGAGGGTCTTAAGAGAGCCGAGGACGGTAATCATCAATACACACGTGTATCATACGACGTTTTTCAACATACTTGTGAAGAAAATAATACAAAAAAATCATTTTCAACAGTTAAAATGAGTTGTGAAAAAAAATTCGCCATGGCGGGAAAAATTTGTCAGTTTTCCTGCGCGCGCATCTAACAATGGCGATCGGCCATAGACTGAATGAGGTTTCTTTTTTTTTGCTTTTTGTGCAGGATAGCGTTTTAGCCACGTACAAAATGAGGAATTCAAAGTTTTTTTATTACAGAGAAAACAAAAGTTTCATTTATTGAAAACGTATTTACAAGTTGAAATTATCTATTTAAATTCGAAGTTGCATGAAATGAGCACGGAATAGGTACATTAATTTATTTGTATTACCTATTGAACACAATCTTTTTAGTAAGATCGAAACTTTTTTAAGAACAAAGCAACTCAACCAAAAAAATTAAAAAAAAACCTATAACTCACTTGTGAATAATGGTAATGAAAAATTCACAGTTTGATTACAGGTGTCATTATATGCCTAATTGCGGTGAAATTAGAGCCACTTTATGAGCAAGTGTGTTGAAAAAGTAATTATGAACGTAATGAATCGAGCTGAAGTTAATAAACTCGCTGACCTGTATAAATTCAAAACAGTCACCCGACCTCTTGCATGAATTTACATTAATTCATCCTTACTGTTTGGAGTGAAGTAGGTAAGTACCCACTTTGTTTCACACTTTCTTTGATGTTCGGTTAGGTACATCTACCTCCTATCTCTGGAGTACTGAAGATGAATCCGATAGAGGGATTATAAATTAAGACCTTTGGCTGCGGGTTGTTCGCAAGAAATACCGCGGCCTCGACATGAAGGGCTAAGAAGCAACATGGTTGGTTTTTAGTCAGTAGAAGTCTGACACTCCCTTTCGCTCTGCCCAAGAGCGGGAGGGGTTATTCGATGATTTTCCACCCGCCAAAAAAAAAAAAAAGACATTGTGAAAAATCATGACAATAACTGTTATTTTAGGCAGCAGTTATAGTTTCCAAACTTCGGACTCCTCCCAAAACAATGAAGGGGCACATATATGTCCTGGTCCTGGTGGACCACTTAATCTACTCCCCATCATGAATCGTCCGGGTCCCATCTGTGGTAACATTATAGGCTGATTATCTTATACGAAGTCATCATCATCATTCTCCTGCCCTTATTTCACTTTTATGAGGGATTTATTTTTATTTATTTATAGGGGTCGGTACATCTTGATCTGCTTCCATACTTCTCTATTACTTGTCATTTCATCAGAACACAGTCTTGATCTTCATTCGTGATCTTGCGTTTCATTAATAAATGAAACGCAAGATCACGAATGCGATTTGACTTTCACTACATCACGCCATATTATGTTTATGTTTATAATAGGAGATACATTTTTTACTCATAACTTCGTGTATTTATATAAATGATGAACGTGTTGTGTGTCATCGGTGCATGATGCGTCAGAACTTAGAATAAATAGGTTGAACTTAAAGATTAAGGAGTCGATACGTTAGAGCTCTATTTCAAATAAATGAACATATTATACAGAAATGCAAACAATCAAAGCCAACTGACCAAACTTAGAGAACTAATTGAATTAAGTAATAGTAAAATTGACGGAATCAACAGCTTAGCCAATCAAAATGTTTTCCTTCTAGGAAAGCTTCGTTAGTATCCTTCTTAAGTAGATTAGAAAATTAAAATAGCTATCGAACGGTGGAACTGCCAAGTCAAACTCTCTTATTTTTTAGATTCATGTGCGTATTGTTGTTTCGGTGGAGGAAAATATCGCGGGGAAACCAGCATGCCTAAGAGATATTTCCTGATGGCATGTAAAGCCAAGACCGCAGGTTAGGCTGTTAAAGTAACAGCCAAATCGCCATCACCTTGCAATACTCGTATAACCATAACCTAACTACCTACAAGACACATTTATGGGACAAGCCGTCGCTAAAATAGATTACGTTGCCCTATCAGGAAAAATAAACGCACTTAAAACAAAAAGCCACATTCAATCTTAACAGACCAATTATTAGGTACAATTTTCCATAAAATAAACACGATTTTTCTAGCCTATTTTCGTCACGCAAGCAGGTGATCAATATATTTTGCTCAGTAGGTGTAAAGCGTCCGTTGATCGGAATCGCTTTATATGCATGAGTAAACAAGTGATTTATAATTGAGTTTCGATACTGATTTAATGAAGAAGTGAGTTTGATGGTTCCACTTTCATGATTTGGCTGTTTATTTTTCTATTAACTTTTTCATGCACATTGTCTATCGGTTTGTGTCGAGTTACTGGATGGGTGGTCTGGCTTGTGAGAGTTTCGACCTCAAATAAATTGAGAAAATGTAAAATGAAAATAAAGGACTTTTTCATTTATTTATTTATTTATCTATTTATGTACACACAAAATACAAAAAAAAGGAAAAAAACAAAACAAAAAATTTCATCTTAGATCACCTAAGATATTTAGAGATCATCTTAGATCCCCACTCCCTGAGAATTCTCTCTTCATCTACCTACTTGTGGCAATGCTAGACGAGCGTCTTCTGTTACCACATATTTTTCTCCCTCAGCACAAACTTTTATACCAAATTATATTTACGCTGGCGCTGCTATTACTTGTAACAGTTTATTTGATGCAAGTGTGCACAGAGAGCAATAAAAATGCTCATGCGTATCAAACGGGCTTTTTTAACCCACCTGCTCGAAACATTTAATACAATTCCGTTTAGATTTGTTCATAGTAAGTAGCTCACGAAAGTACAGAGGCGGTCATCATGACAATTTAAATTGACATGATCAATCTGAATCTCTTGGGTGGCACTATTTAGTAAGCCCAATTGATTTGGTAATAACGCGCTTTCGGTAGAAGTTCATTCAGTAGAAGTTCAACAAGATCATTTCCAAACGCTCATCCGAACGTTACTCAAAACATGCTGCATTATTATTAGCCACTTTTTGATCTTCAACCTCGACATTGTTTCCACAGCTGGAACACTTTGCAACTCAACAATGTATGTAAAAATATACAAATACACTTACATACAATAGATGACGTACCTATGTTTCGAATTTGTGAAGGATATGTTAATCATGGCGATTGTAGTGTACGGTGCAAAACTTTCCTCATGAGGAAAATGTCGTGGGGAAAGTTTTGGTTATGAATGTGTAAGAGTAGAAGAAGACCAAAGAAATGATTAATGGACTGTGTAAAGGATGATAAAGAAGTATGAAAGAAGAAACAAATACATTCAACAACCACATACTAATAGTTCAACTGTAATTTCCTCCGTGAACTCTTTGAACTTTCCGATTTATTCGCATGGCGCACTGGCGGTCTGCCACTTTTTACCCTTATGTCCTAAGTAATAAAGTTAAAAATGGTCGATAAAGTCTCGCATTTCCCGGATCGCAAAAACTTGCTGTTATATTGCTGCCAAGCGAGACTGACATATACGGGCCGCGCTGAGGTCGAAGCTTTTGTTTTTAAAGGTACTACGTTTTCAGTGACATTTAATAAAACTTGGAAATGTAGTCTTCTAGTTTCAGAAAGGTTGCTTGGATCATTAAGTCAAAGACCAAAAGGAAATCTTTGAACTTTTGCAGTTGCTTGATCAACTGTTGTTTCTGCCATTTGAAAATTGATCCTGAAGTAAGCCCGAGTTCCTACCTGCAGTTTCAATTCCCAGGTCCTAGGAACCTGGCGAACAGTGTTATTAAGTTTTTCCTGCATCAGGATTTTTTCAGTAGCAGCCACGTAGTCTGGATTTGTGTCTGGTTGATGGCATTAGGTTCGCTCCACATTACATGAAACTTAAACATAACTTGCGAAAGGCAGAGGTGTACCTAATAGTACACTTCTGCCTAACCCTTCGGGGATTACAGGCGTCATGTTATGTTACTATGGCCAGTTTACAACAAGTTAACATTATTTTAATCTGAATCAATTCTAGTTTATCTATCAAAAATTTCACGACATACGTCATACGGCTGTCACTTCATGGCAAATAGTGCATAGCCATGAAATTAACTCTCATCAATTTACACGATATCAGAATTTAATCCATATTCCACCGTATGATTAATTTAGTCCATATTTCCGTTGAACCTTACCGACATTAATGAATATGTTGTCAAGCCCCAAAGGCCATGCGTGCAGGGCAACAGCCATTAGGGCTTATTGAATTAAAATCGGGGCTTAATCGATTTGGGGTTCCATTACTGTCCCAAACATATCTGTTGCTAAGGGCCAAAACCTTCGTGTAATAATAATACCCACATCATCATTTAACATGGTGTCTTATAGGAGAATTCTGAAGAGAACTTTTTAAATCATCATTTTATCAGTATGAACATAACATCACGGCTGTACCTAATCCCCGAAGGGTTGGACAGAGGTGTACCTAATAATAGCACTCACATTTCGCCAGTTATATTTCATATGCCATGTAATAAGGGGTAAGCCTATTGCAATCAACCGGGCACATATCCAGACCCCATGGCTACTACTGAGAAATACCTAATAAATTAATTTTGACAGTATACTCTACCAATAAATATTGTTGGGAATTATCAAGATGACAATAACATCACAAAGACGTTTTAGCACTGTCAAAAATTTCAAAGCATGTCACCGTTAACTCACATGACGTCACAAATGACGTACTGTTGTATCTTTTTAGAAACTGACTGACGGCTTTGAAGGCGATCCGTGACGGAAGTTTGGCGCTCAAAGCATTTTCAGCGTCTTGATTTTTTTTCGAACTGCCATGAACGGTGCCTGATACTGTGCTTTGTGGAGATAAAACTGGTTTATTAGATACATTCTAGTGTTATTGAAACTCATTACATTACATACCGTGTGTTCTCCGTGCCTCGGAAAACACGTTAAGCCGTTGGTCCCCGACTGTCATTTGTAGATCTTTGAGGGGTTTGAGGGGTTCTCCGTTCTTCGTACGGTGTCGGACGTAATCTCCGCATGGTGTCGGACGTAAAGAATAGCACCATCCCATATCTTCCCGTGGGTGTCATAAGAGGCGACTAGGGGACTTACTAGAGAATGGGCAGCAGCGTTATCTGTGCCTTCGTAACAACCATACTGCGATCGCCAACCCGCATGCCAAGCGTGGCGATTATGGCAAACCCCTCCCTTCTGGGGGAGGCCTATGTCCAGCAGTGGACGTCTTAAGGCTGTAATGATGACAGGGGTGTACACGTTACAGGTCGACCCGAAAATTCGACAACCACTTGGGACATCATATTACCCTATAGATTGGGTTGTGGAGGTCAGATAGGCAGTAGCTTCATGTAAAATACTGGTATTCAGCTGCATAGCTGCATACTGGAAGCCGAAGCCGATGATGATGATGATTCTACTATAATTCAATGATTTCCTATAAAGCGAGACAATTGAGCACGGTTTAAACTCTTCTTACTTGACTGAATCTGCTTAGAAAAAAAATAAGATTCATATTATTTCATTATATTTTTTCTTTACATTTAATTTCTAAAAACAATCGAATATCACCAATTATTTAATAGAACGGTATATTGTTTCATGTTCCGAAGTTAATAACCGTATACATTTTATCGTGTAACTAATAAAAATAGGTCACTTTTATTACAGTCCTACAAGATTTGATTGGTCCACCAATAACATAGTTTTAACCGACGTAGTTTGTATTATGATTTATCGTGTTTTAACCGACCTAACCGCCAAACACCGGATGTGGGTGAGCTGATAGATATGCAGATTGCAGTGTGATTATAGACTGGAAATGTTTTATTTTTGGAGTTTTTTATTTGGTTAGAATGTGTAGTTGTCAAGGCTATCTAAAAATATCGAAAACGTATAGATGGTTACTAAAACGAATGCTAAACTTGTCCAGGTTTGTTGAGTTGATCTCTTCTTAGCGTGTCGATGGCAATCTAAATTGTGTACTAGTTTGGCGGTTTCGGTAGCGTCCATCAGTTCCTGTAGTGAACAAACATGACACGCAGGACACGGTAGTAAGTGCCCCATCGTTTGTGGAACAACATCACATATAATACACACAAGGGCAGAGTCATTAATGAATCTCTACCCTAGCAGGTTTTTCTTGCTGCGACCTACCTGGGTTCGGAGCCGAGTAGATGTTAGTTTGTTTTGGAAACACCCTCGCAGCTAAGTTCGAATTGTGCCGAGCCGACCGGAACATGGAGCAAAAGCTAGATGATATTGTGTTTGTCGATCGGCTCGAGCCGAACTAAAACTGAAAATGCCTTCGCAGTAATAGCTTTTTTTTTTGGCGGGTGGAAAATCATCAAATAACCCCTCCCGCTCTTGGGCAGAGCGAAAGGGAGTGTCTGACTTCTACTGACTAAAAACCACCCATGTTCCTTCTTAGCCCTTCATTTCGAGGCCACGGTATCTGTTGCGAACAACCCGCAGCCCGACGGGGCAGTAATAGCCGGAACACGATTCAGTATATAGCTAGAAACCGAACAAAGTTTGTCGATCAGCTCGAGCCCAACGAAAGCTATATATTTTTGTTGTAGCTTCGTGTCGAGGTTGTTCCCCAGCAGTTATCAAACGCTTAATTTGAAAGAGCCCTAAAGGTTAACGATATTGACTGACATTTTGTTTTCGAATCACCAAAAAGTGAATGCCCTGTTCAGTCATTACGCTGGCGGCCTTATCTAATAGAGTAATGGATTGCCCGTTATGGTGAACATTGCTATAGTCTGTTATAGTGATCTATGGAAGTTCAATGAACATTAATTGAAGAAATTGATATGGGTATATTGAACTAGTGTTTGCTATCCATCTATGAAGCGAAAATAAATTGCTACAAAGTCATTACCGCGATAGTTGAAATTTGACGATAGACTGCTTTACCGACAATTGATGGAGTAGACGCGGCAAATCGGCAAATATAGTGTGGGACGTCCCCAGCCCTACGACGGAAAAAAAACGGTGTCTGGGTCAGACTGGGTGCTAAAGACAGTTTATCGTGGGATGCAAGACGCCTATCTCCAGCAGTCGACTGCTACAGACTTAGTTGATTGATCTTTTTATTTCTTTTTAGGTTTAGGTAGTAGCTAAAAACGTTTTTTCCTCATTTATTTTATCCAGAAAAATAATATAACGGACTCATCTCACACAGTTTGACCAACAAATGCCATTGAGACATCATCATCATCTTCCTGCTATTGTCCTATGTTATTTGGGGTCATCGCAACACGTTTTTCCTTCAATTTCGGTCAATCGGCACGCTATAATCTACTCCTTTTTCCTTCATATCATTCCTTACACAATCCATCCATCCTTTCTTTGTTCCTCCCTCTCCACCCATCCTACTGAAACATACAGAACCAAAAAAAAGCTTTACTCAACAACCTCTCCTTGTTCCAGGTCTTATATGGTTCATAGTGCCGGTGTCCATGATCATCTGCAATGACGTCATGGCCTACGTGTTCGGCTTCTTCTTCGGCAAGACCCCGCTCATCAAGCTGAGTCCCAAGAAGACCTGGGAAGGGTTCATTGGAGGAGGAATATCTACTGTTGCTTTTGGATTGGTGGTAAGTGACAATGGCTGAGAAATGTGGTAAGTGAATGTTAGTCTTGAGTTGTTGATTGTGAGGTTGATTTTACAGACCGACCTAGGCAAGCACAGCTTTACCTAAAGATCGACCCGAGTGACAGTTCTTATTAAGCCACGAGCTCCTCCACCATAACCATATAGGTCTAATAGTATAGAATATAAGTAGACATTTTCTTTAAACTAATGAATCAAGAAAGTAACATAAGTTTTACTGCCTTTATGAGTAGTTAGCTAAAATCTAAATTACCAACAGTCACGACCACTAATATTTATACGCAACAACTTTTAAAAGTAATTTTCTGCTACTTTATTGATTGTTATCTTATGTCGTTACGGACAATGCATTTTGGAACTCAAAATATTACGAAATAGGTTTTTATCTTTAAGTAGAAACAGTTGTTTCACGAGAAAATTGGATTTGAATTAGCTCGTCGTACAAAAACTGTTAAGAAACTCATTTTAAAAATACTAAGTCTTAGAAAGACGAAAGACAATCTTTAAGAACCTTATTAATTTTAGTTAAGTACTCAAATATTAATCTTTAATTATAGTTCAGTGCTTGTGGCACATCTTATTTGTTTATGGGGCATGCGGTGCTTACCTGTAATTAATTGTTACACTAACCTTAGATATTATATACTTACTCTAAATGTTATCAGTGTAAACAATTGTTGGTTGTCAAATAAAGGTAAATAAAATTTAAAAAACCCACTATTTTGTATACTCAACCCCAATGTAGCGCAAAACACCATTTTTTTTTTATTTTACAAAAACCTGTGTTACCCACATTAAAAACCTATTTCCCATTCCACAGATGTCGTACATGATGTGCCAGTACCCATACCTGGTTTGCCCCATCGAGTACTCGGACTCCCTAGGCCGCATGACCATGGACTGCGAACCTTCGCTGCTGTTCCGGCTCCAGGAGTACACGCCCCCTCAGTTTGTGCAGCCTGTCATGAAAGTTGTGAGTATTTGGCAAATTATATTCTGATTTTTACGCTTATAGTCCGGTCAAATTAGAACAGGAAATAGGGGTAAAGTTACACTAATTGCCACCCGGGTGAAAATTGTTAGGATCGTTCAAAACACCAATATAAATGAAACGAAAAAGTCCTCATCGATCCGACACCTGGAAAAAAAAGTTATTCTTTTGCGATTTTCAGCAAAACGGTAAGTTTTATCATAAAAATTGCAGAGACAAAATTATAGATCAGATAATCTAAATATATAAAAGCGAAATGTCACTCACTTATCACGAAATCTTAAAAACCGCTGAACGTACAACAGCTCTCTTGTGAAAATATAGACAACCCAAAAATCGTGAGCCATTTTCAGTCAAGTGCTCACTTAAGCCGGTAAAGTATATCTTATGTGTAAACCAATAAAATTTATTTTCTTTTATTTCCAGTTGGGCCTGGAAACGATGAACATCTACCCGTTCATGATTCACTCTCTCTGTCTGAGCACATTCAGCTCCGTCATCGGGCCTTTCGGAGGATTCTTCGCTTCAGGATTTAAACGCGCTTTCAAAATTAAGGTATGGACTTCTTTTTATGATATTTTAAAAATATTTTTTATTTTTATTCTGGATTCGCAACCAGCATCCGTGTATGACCAGATATACACAGCTGGTAGTTCTAGTCCATAGGAACATTATTAAACTATCAAAAAAGTTTTAACACCAAAATAAAAAAATAAAAAAAAACAATAAAACTAAGTAGCATAAAACTGTTAACGAAATACATTACAATTTACAAACAAATATTGGTTTACTAACCTTAGGAATAATTTGCACCGATTAACGAGTGGAAATAAAATGTAAAAAAAAAAATTGGCAAAGACATTTAGGTAGTTTGTTGTCGTATCGTCGGCACCACGAAGGTGTTAGGATTTATTTGATCGTTTAAAAATGTTCCTATGAACTAGAACTACCAGTGGTTTCATTTATTGTCGTATCGTCGGAACCAGCCTGTATATGAATAAGGACGACGCAAAAGGAGAATGTAAGATGTAAGGAGGTACTGTGCCAAAACGCTAGACATTATCATCTAGCGTTTAAACACGTTTGATCATATAAGTGCAGAAAGGTATCCAAATGAGTCTTTCGAAAACTGGGTCGATTGCATTTACCACTATTCATCACACACCCAAGACCTCTCGATTTTCCGGATTTTGCGTATTGTTTTATTATCATTTGCTACGGTGAAAGAAACATCGTGAGGAAACCAGGAAGCCTTTTTTTCGAGGATGGTAAATCATCACATGATCTCTTCCTCTCCATCCAGAGCGGGTCAGACTTCGACTGACCACCAAAGAACAACCAAAGTTCCTTCTTAAACCCTTTGTGTCCGGGGCCGCGGTATTTCTTTCGAACAACCCACAGCCCCGGAAAACCAGCATGCCTGAGAGATATAGGTATCTCGACAGCTTGTAAAACTAAGTTACAGTAACCTCGCGATAAAGAAAGAAGATGCATCACAGTACTTGATAAAATTGTTGGTGTTAATTATTGATTTCTGGTCAACTTTCGAATCCTAAACAACTGCGTGGATCAGTGATCATAATGCTTACTTTTTATTTGAGCTGCATCGTAACACAACTAAATCCTCAACTGTCTATTCACTCCAGGACTTCGGCGACGTGATCCCCGGCCACGGCGGTATCATGGACCGCTTCGACTGCCAGTTCCTCATGGCGACTTTCGTGAACGTGTACATCACCAGCTTCATCCGCACCCCCACGCCGCAGAAACTGCTGCAACAGGCAAGTACTATGTAATGTTGGAATGGTGTTGGTAGGGATGGCATAATAGTCCACTTTATTGTTTAAATACGTACTCTAGGAACCCTGTACTATTTAATGAATCCACCAGCACAATATTTCGCACCTTCAGAATGATAATGGACTTAAAAAATCTAAGAGATTTAGTTACGGTCATAGATACCTACGTACTTGTAGGTGAATACTTAAGAAGCGACGTTTTATGGTAGAAGAAATTTAGAGTGCGTTAAATTGTCTCCTACAGTACCTAAACCGTGATTTACAATCCCAAATACAGGTCGATTCCCATTAACAATTTTGGAATAGTTTGAATAGTTTGTTCATGAAGAGTCCGTTTACACCTTTTTAAAAACCACCCATGTTCCTTCTTAGCCCTTTGTGTCCGGGGCCGCGGTATCTCTTTAGAACAACCCGCAGCCCCGGCAGGGTCCGTTACCTTTTATATTGATTACGTACATCCGTCGTATATCTATGTTTCAATGTGGCATGCCTCTAAAGATCATGTAAAAGTTAATAATATTGGTCCCAAATGCCAAGTTACCGTAACTTAGAAACGCCAAGAAACCTTTTATTTAATCTTTAAATATTTACCAGTATCTTAGCAGATAAAAGCTGCGTGTTCCGCATCCAACTGTATTAGTAGTCTGGCATAACATAGTGTAAAATAAGACTAATTAAATTATTGAGAGAAACATACAATGACACTGCAAATTACATTTAATATTACTCTGCAGTAACCCGCTCCAAATGATGCTCATGATTTTAAACTTCCTAACACTACTATATCTTTTAGCAGGTATACAACCTGAAGCCTGAACAGCAGTTGCAGCTGTTCTATGCTCTCAAGGAGTCGCTGGAAAGCCGGAATATACTGAACCTGATACCTTAGACGGCATGGTACCATAGTTCAATTCAGGTAATGTAAGTTGGTCACAGCAGGCAGGAAGGGAACTTTACACTTTACGGGGTAATGCTGCGTTTTTGTACATCTTTAAGTATACGGGTATGATTTTATACATTCGAAAAAAATTAAATATGTATAAAATAAAATATGATGATAAAATTAATAAAATATGTCAGATTTACGAAACGTTTGTCAATCTTCATTATGCAGCATTGCACAATGTTGAGCATAAAGATTCTGGATGAGTGATCAAATCTAGAAGAAATAAATCTGTCTTTTTTTCACAATCCTAATAAAGATATAAAGTTGACATGAAATGTGGCTGCATATTGAATTGGCTTCCAGAAAAGAGAGAGGAATTTATTATGCTATGAAATAAGTGACGAAAACGCAGCATTTAACCCGTGAAGTGTACAAGTTCCCTAAGGTTGAACATATCCCGTGTACCTTGCAATGAATACATTTGTTCTAGTCTAATTTTGTGATTATCATTTACTTTGATATACATACCCGAGACCTGATTCTGCAGTCAGTTCCGACTCTCCACATTTTATTGACTTACCACAGCAAAGAAATCCAAGAACTATTTACAGACTACTATTTATTGACATTTTCACAATACTACTCGATACTGTCTTCGTTCTCTCAAATCAACCAACTCTTTGTTATCTTGAAAAAGTACTTGTTTAAACGTCAATTACAAAATAATACCTTAGATTATGTGATAATAATTTTACCCTAAAATTAAAGTAAATTCAACACATCATTCTCAACTACCAAAGAATAAACTATTAAAGTAAATGATAAACACAATCCATATTAAAGAAATATATTAGTAATTTATTAATCTCCCATACTACATAGCATTATCCTTCGGGAGATATAATACAACTATAATTATATTGAATTTAAATACTTATAGTGTTAATATAGGCTACAATAGTAGTAAAAAAATATAATATTAAAAAAAATCTTATCTGTAAAATAACGATTTTTGGCTGTTAAATTACAAAGTAAAAATCTTTACGATTTTAATTTGTAATTTAATAGTATAGCATAAGGTGTATTTTATACTGACAAGCTTGAAGAAGACTGATATGAATGATTTAAAAAATACATAAAAGAAATATGGACAAAAGAAACTCGGGTTATTGTCAAATTCAAGCTTGTCATAATAAAATAAACACAATAAAAATAAATTAATTGTGGTTTTTGTGCTATAATAAGGGCATAGTTCTTCTTCGTATTCATAAAAACAGAAAAATCTTTAAAAAAATATGTCCTTTTCTTATAAACCACTTAAATTGATTTAAAAAAAGCTGTCTGTATAGACATTACTAGAGTATTCATATTATCTTTCTTCCTCGAATTTTTATGTGTAGTTTAAATGATTGCCTCATACAATTTGTATTGAATCTATTATTTTGTTTATAGTTTATTTTTAGTTGTCTTCGTTTTGAATGTATCGAAATAGTTCGATTGCTTTAGGTTGGCCTGAGAAGGGTCCGTATTGCGCTTAGATAGCAATAAATTTTTATTTTTGAAATGTAATTTGTTTACCACTGAACTAAGTATTCTTTAGAAAAAATAGAAACAGAAGCCTCCTTAATATTAACAAAAAAGGTTTGTTATTCGAGATCATAACATGCAATGACTCGGGGACTTGCTTAGTTCAGTAGTGTACCTATATTTTGTGAAACTATTTTTGTTGGATTAGACAGGGAATAATGCATTTGTATTTATGCTTTAGACTGAATAACGAACGACTGTTACATGTGCTAAAGACTTTTTGAGAGTTTCCTTTTTGGTACGTAAACGAATTGTCAGATTTTTTTTTAAAAGATTACTTAGGCCACTCTTTTACAAACTTACTATAAAATTATGATCGGTTGAAATACCTACTCTTGGTTTTTTTTTTATTGATTAGTAAATAGGGTTTGGGCCTTATCCTTTTATTTTGCAAAAAATACGTCTTTTTGACTGTGTTTGGCAAATTAAAATAGTTAAAATATTTAGTAACGTGGTAAATATTTTGCCAGCGAAGGTAAAGTGAAGGAATTAGAAGATATGAGCATAGAAAGATGGAAAAAGTCTATTATTATCACTGAGCATACGATTCAAAACTGCAAAGCTGCTCACAGTCTGCACGCTTTTCAAAAATATTGGTTTAAAAAAAATATTCTATAAAAGTACGAAAATAAAGGATTATTTAACAGAATTATTATAATAAAAAATTATCAGCGTTACTATGAAAACTGTTAAGTTTGGTGATGTTTTTTTATTGTGATTTTAAGTTACGTTGGTATTCTCATGTTATTTATCGCTTTACGTTAATTTGATGCTCGTTCGCTAGCTTTTAGTGTTGTTTAGCATTTGTTAGGTTAGTTTTAGGCCTTTTTCTTTTTGACATCGGTGGTATATTATGGTAATATTTTTGTTGAGAGTATTTATGCTGTCTCTGCAGTTTCTTTTAATATCTAAATTATGATGTCAACGGAATTGTAGAATAATTATTCATTAACATAGGACAATGACCAAAATTGGGGGCATTTTTTGTTTTTTTTATATACTTACAGTTTTTTAATTAAAGCATCTTTTATTTTCTTCAACGCAAACTGAAGCTGCATCGGATTGGAGCTATAATTAATGGAGGTTTTTCCTGTTGACAAATATGACAGATATTCTTGTGTGAATGTCCTTTTTTTAAACCCCGAAAATGAAAGCCTACTAGTTGAGACTGGGTCAATGTTTCCCAAACTTTTCGTCAGGAGCGCCTGGGCCATTTGGAAACATATTTAAATGTTATGGGTGTTTAAGTTATGGTTTTTCCGATCTTTTGGAAAAAATGCTATTCATGTCAATAGGTGTAGCCACCAAAAAAATTTATTAGATTCTTTTTGATTTGTTGCTCTCTACGTAGTTTGTATGCTTACATCGACATCTCCAATTTGGCCGTGTAAGTCAGATATCTTTGGTGTCCTGCCTGATCATTTTCTTCTTTTCTTAGGCCGTATACAGAAAGAAAGCTGGTAGCTGGCGCCGTTCTACCAGCGCTTGTAGATTTCATTCAACTTGTCGGCGACGTTCGGCGCTCATCGGCGCTTGTTCTTATAAATTTTAATGCCTGCGCCGGTTACTTGCATGGACCGGTTCCTATAAGCGCTGGTAGGCTGCCAGCTTTCTTTCTGTATACTTCCTTAGGCATGTATAAACAGTCATCAGAACATCGAAAAGTTCGTCAGACAAATCTAAGTCTACAATCTTATTACGAGAACCTTCATCAGCTTTAAGCCCCACAGATCCTACTTCATTAATAATAATTTTGCTATTCGAAACTTTAACATTATGTTAAAGTTCCATACGGAGAAAAGGTGACGATTTTGGTCATTGACTTGTCATAAAAGTATTCTATGTTAGTAAATAATAATAGTTCGACTTTATCTACTGTATTTAGCGTATAAATTATATCTCTCATAAAATTACTTAGTGTTAAACCTATTGTTTGTTCTCAAACGGTGACGGTAATCATTTTAGTGATGAATCTAGAAATTATTCGATCATGAAATTCTACATTATAATATGACAAAACAAAATATTTCTCCATAGAGATCGTGTAATTTCTAGATTCACTCCAATCATATTCTATTTAAATATTAGGGTCACACCGCCCCAAGTACATAGTTTTAATATATTATATATACAGGCACAGATATAGGTGTACCTAGATAATGCAAGATTATACCTACTTCGTGTGACAGTTCGCGTGCCCTACTTAAGTATTAAATACTTAGCGAGGTTACTGTCGCAGCAAGCTAATTTGCTTAAAACAACAACGATACACTGTACAACTCCAAAACTTAATTCAGAAGATAAATTATACATTTAGAGAACAAAAACGTTGTCTATTTTGTATAGGAACTTGTTGGTATAGAAGAAGAGGAAGAAGAATTCAATTATTTCAGGTAACAAAGACTCATAGACAAAGACCTTAACCTAAATATACATACTAATAACATTTGTGTTAGTTTAAGTAATTTAAAACTATGTTAGTAGCACTTCACTTCACTAGCACAATACTTTATGCGATCTTGTGGAATTTGTCCGCGGAAGCGACGTAACACCACATCCTGCGGCCAAAAACTTGACGTCATAGCAGATAGTTAAAAAATGACACGCTTGGTTTTCATACGGATCGTGAAACTTGCGTTATCTAGTATATCTATATCTGTGTACACAGGGAACACAGAATAAATGCTAAAGCTATAATTATATTACGGTAGAATCCCGATTATCCGAACTTCGATTATACGGAAATCCGATTATTATTATTATTGTTCACGGCTTTAATAACCGTATTTTTATATCCTATTGTCTAAATGACGTATATGAAACACTATTTATAATAAAAAGTTATTAATATTGTTTGATTTTACTTAGAAATCGATTATCCGGATGTTTGATTATGCTGAATACCCCTGGTTTTAATCGATCCGGATAATCGGGATTTTACTATATCAATATTACCATTAAATGCGCTGTTGTTTCCTAAAACCACGTAATCTGACGAGTACCTACCAAAACGCTTGATAATTAAGGACCAATCCTTTAATAAAATATGTTGTTATTAAAAACAAGCTATTAAGTTTATTTGCCATAGGACAAACTGCACTGTTCGTTTTATGATAGAGTATGTATTTAGATGTAGATTTTATTTGCCGTTAAATAATTCCCGGAGTATTTAATTAAATATTATGTTGTGTGCTTGTGTGAGTGAATTGTATGTTTCGTTTTATGTTATCATCTGCCTAGCCTTTTCCCAACTATATTGCGGTCGGCTTCCAGTCTAACCGGATGCAGCTAAATACCAGTATTTTACATGGGCCTATCTGACCTCCAACTCAACACAACACCTCAGTTAATACTAGGTAATATGATACCCTTTTCATCTTATAACATGGTTTAATTATCGTGAAGTAATTCAAGATGTAACTTATCAAGTATGCTTTGAATATTTTACTCAGCTATAAAGCTTGCTCAATCCATCTGTTTATTATAAAACTCAGAGTTTCTTAAACTCTGTATAATTGTTGTCGAACCGATTAAATTTTGTCCCATTTTAACCCAAAGGTTCACTGGTAGAGAATACCTTGTGCCATTAAGTTCGCATATGTGCCACTGCAGTTGAAAAAAAAAATGTTTTTTAAACATGGTTTGCTTTCCACTTGTTATTCAACCTTAACTGCTAGCTTTGGATAAATAAGCTATCACCATCCCTCACTTGGTCCACAAGGTTCATTATCGCCTGCTCCTTCTTACGAACAGGACCCAATGCTCCTAACACTGGCATCGTTGATGATTCAACCTTATGTTCTTTGCTACAAAATTAAATATCTGTTAAATGATGAAATCCGTACATTTGACTCACACAGCACAGAAACGCGTTGCTATATTGTAATAGTATTAAAAGTATTGATGTTAATTGTTAAGATAGCTGTGTGTATGCACCGTGCTAAATGTCTAGCGTATGTGATAATTATGATTAATGAGCTAATCATATAATAACTTGTCCGAAACATTATTCAGTACTTGAAATTCCATTAATATATGTAAATAAGAAGACTGTCACAATAGGATATTTGCCTACTGTTAAAAGTTCACGAAAATGTTATGTTATTTCAAAGAACTAACAGAAATAAAACGATGTGTGAAAAAAGTAATAAAATCGATAAAAAGATGGCTGAGTTTTAAGTGATTTTAAATGAGTTACTAGACAAAGACAGCGCTACGAAAAAGTGACGTCATATTTTCCATACCGCCATAGTTACGTAGTACAAATGGCCGTTTCACGCGACAAGGATGGAAAGTGCCCCCACCAAAAACTTCTAAAGCGTGTAGCGACTTCATTTTTTATCGACTTTATTACTTATTTCACACGTGTTATTTCTGTTAGTTCTTTGCAATAACATAACATTTTCGTGAATTTTTAACAGTTGTTAAATACTCAATTCTTCTGCCCATTATTCCACTTATATATACGCAGCATAATATCTATTCTTCTCTGCTAATCTTCATCTCAAAAAAGGGACTGTTGTGACACCAGCATATAAAGGTCATAATAATCTGACCCAAAACTGTAAAATTTTCTCAATCAAGCTTGAATGTAATGAACGATAAACATATTTAAGAAATTTGATAGATGCAGTAGCTTGATGTGTTGATTTAAGCCTTATTAAGAAATTAATAAGGCTTAATATTAAAAGACATTACGATGAATTATGTGGAGTGTTCTAAGTTTTAACCCTCTTGTCCTGGTATCGGTCTTGACATGTCCCAAACAAATGGACAGATTTCATTATCTTCTTATACTTAAACTATATTTTCTGTGGATACCATGGACGACTTATTATATCGTTAGCTCTGCCCACACCTAACAAATGATGTCTTACCAGCACTTCTCCGTTAGAAATGTAAAATTTGTCACAAAAATAAAGATCTTGAATCGATATTGTAAATTAATATTCTACCTGGTTTTAAACACCCCTTACTTTTAAGAAAACATCGACGTTTATATGCAGAAGTGCAGAAGTGAAGGAAAGAAAATAAGAAATTATATTATTTTAAGCAGTTTAATAATAAAATGTATTAAACTGCCTTAAATAATAAAATTTCTTAATTTCACTTTGAAAAAAGGTTTACAAAAGTAAGGTGTGTTTCGAACATGATATTATGATATGCGTAAAGGCGTACCTAACAGATAATTATACGTCTGTATTTGTAGACCTAGATGTGTTTTATGATAAATTATTTATTGGATATGTGAAGGTAAAATAAATGGAATCCTAAAGGTGTCAGCTGGATTTTTATTTTTGACTTTCATCCCCACGAAGTTACACAAATAACATGAAATCTACACATAACACAAATAAACGATTGTTCCTCGGGTATCATTAATTCATTTCAATAATAATGATTCATCTGGAATTAGACTGCGTGTAATTTTTCATGCGACTTGAGTTTTTATACTTGTCCTGCAGGGCTATCCTATTGCGTATCTTTTTAAATGTCAGTGGCTATCATAGTGTCTATCGATTCACTGTCAGTTTGGTACAAAATGGAACCATTTGACACACATTGATGGACACTATGATAGCCACTGACATTTAAAAAGATACGCAATAGCCCTGCTGTTCAGCCAAACTCGAGGAGTGATAGCCAAGTGGTTTCACCGTTAGACTGTAAAAGTCTCAACTTCGAACCCAAGGAACGCACCTCTGATTATTCGGATTCATGTGCTTATTTTATAATAATTATCACTTGCATCGCGGAGGTAAACTTCGGGAGGAAACCACCAGACCTGAGAGATATTTCTTGGCACCATGTATAGCCAAGTCACAGGTGTATGGGCGACATATCAAGGGTGTAAAAGTACCCTTAACGCAAACGAAGGGCACTTGTTTTCCCCACCACTGCGATATTTTTTTTTGTTTTAGACCATACCTGGGAACCTCCTAGTTACGGAGATATTGGGGGTCAAAGTTCCAAATTTTTCACAGTTGTTTTTGTAAATAGGTACCTACTAGTTTTTCAGGTTATAACTTTACTTAAATTACCGCCATGACACGTTTACTATTCAAAGCATTCACTAGCACAATGTTTTACCAGTGCTACATTGAGTTTTACCGTAAAATGTGATTTTTTACCCAAAAAAAAAATCGTGTCCCGGCAAAAAATTTTGCGTAGGGGTACTTAGTTTGATGTACTGGATGCTTGGTTGACGGCTGTGTGATGGGTTAATTTACACCCTGGATACGGACACTAGGTTAGGCGCTAACCACACAATAAAGAAAGAAAGCTAAACTCCTGGTCTAAACTATGAAATAGAAAAAGACAATTATATCACTGTTTGTTTTGTAGGTATGGCTTAGTATCGGAGGCACTCCCATTTGCAATAAGTGAGTTACATTGGCCCCTATACTTACTTGTACAGGAACCAGTGTACTTTTCCACTAGGTACTTATTTTTTTTTCGATAGCTTACAGATTTATTGGACTGCATGATGCTGCTATTCCAAACCAGACAGACACAATATTCACGGTGAATCACCAAGGATCCCAGACGTGACGGTCAAATGAGATATTCTATAGAAAACCATGAATAGCGCTAAACCGAAGCTAATTTTCGGGAAACTTCAATTTGCTTTGATATTGAAATTCGTTTCAATCTGTTGTGGCTTCCTTCTTGTCCTGAAGGCCTCCTCTCTCGATTGTCACTGCGACCACATCCTGTGCGTGACGCAAAAGTACCTATATAACGTAGACTGCTAACGTTTCTGTACTGTAATTCTTTTCTCAGAAACAGAATAAACTGTAACTAGGTAATGTTACGACAACGACTTATCGTTTGCGGATCAATGTAAATTTGTAATTTTGGAGCAATATCATCAGAAAATCAACTATTAACCCAAATCATTATTGTCTTGCCCTTATTCCAATTCATTTTAGGTCGGCGCATCATGTCTTCTTACATAATTATCTACTTCTCTATTAGTCGTCATCTCGACAGACATTTCTTTTCTTGCCATATCATTCTTTACACAATCCAGTCACTGTTTCTTTAGTCTTCTACTCTTATACCCTGGACGGGTTAAAGATGCATTTATCCTCAAAAATTTCCGACATTATCCTCATTTCTCATCATCACATGATACCACGACACCCGATTACCACACAACTTTTCAGTCACCGGTGCCACTTTATCCTTTTGCGTAGGTACACATCCCCCTAAGCACTTTTTCTGATAAATTTCCGAGCTAGTCCTGTACCTACCAAGCTAAGAAGAGAAACACTATAATTATCCCACTTCCTCAGAAGCAGGCTTAGTCTACAGTAAGCTATCTGAATTAACAATCATTAACTAGCCATTTACATAGTTAGAGTACTAGGTAACAATGAGAACTACTACCTTTTCTCGGCTGCAATTGAAGATAAAACAGACCCATTTGCCTAAAACCTTACGACTAGATTACCCAATAAAGCCTAAAAAGCTAGCCCACCTGTACAACACATAATAATACGGAAACGTGTTCCGATCGTCGATCGTCTAGTTTTTGCATACATAGGAGAGTAGGAGCGCGTGCGCAGTTCCCACGCGGCAGTTGCGCAATGCAATCTCGTTTTGTATTGTGTGTGCAGTGTGTGTGTGTCCAAAATTTCGTACGGCAGGAATTTGGAGTTCATAATGTTGTTTTAGATAGATGCTTCGTCATAATTTCAGTCTGAACACTCAGTGTGACCTTGTACTGCTGCAAGGCAAAATGGCATTGCCAGTTTACCCTAGCTACACGCAAGATTTCTTGTGAGAATTTTTAGATAATCTGAAAGGTGGTGGTGGTTCTCTCGCACCCAAGTTTTGACTCTGATGGCAGAATTCCAGAACCAGCACTGGACTGTCAGCTGTAAATTGGTGATAATAGCTCGACAACTGGAATCATTCAAATCTACTTCCTTACTGAGATCTGTTTAGTTTGGGTGAGTTTCCTTTCGACTTGGCGTCGTCGTCGGGTTGATGTGGGACGCAATTGCGCTGCTGTTGTATGGGAAGTCAGACCTCTAGTGATTAGATAAAAGGAAGTGAATAAGTGAATCCTGCAAGGGATTCCATGTAGCTCTGGCCAAGAGTTTTAATTGAACTCAGACTCCGGACTTTAGAGATCCCTAAAGTGATCAAACGATCCTCCTCGTGCTCAACAGACAATCTTATGATCACTAGTAGTAGGAAATGGAAGCCAAAAGCTTCCATTTTGATACTAACGTACCGAGGGCGAACCAGAACCCACAATGGAAACGCACCCGTACGAGAGTATTGCAAAGATGACATTTATAATTCTAATCACATCGAACCGTCTGCGATCCGAATAAAAGCGAAAACACTTAATACCATTTACAGTGGAGTTTTATGAACAGATAAAAGAAATCCGCAGTGAGATCCGACGTTAAATAGAACAGAGGTAAGGTCATGAATACTGATGGTGATTAGGTGGATAAATCCTGTGAGTCATGCGCTTTCACCGTCTCACGCAACTTACGCGCTAATCCGTACGTAAGAGAATAGATATCTTTATTTTGTGATTCTATTAACAGAGTATTTTGTTTCGTCATTCATTAATGCATATTTGTTGTATGGTGTACAATAGAGAATATTCTCTGTATCTATCTACTACAGAGGCAAAATCTTGAAAACTCAGCAAAAAATTATCAAGACAGAAGAAAAGTGGTAAACTTCAGTTTAGAGTTAAGATACTAGCAGAAGAGTTGAGAGATGTGCTGGGCAGTATTTGGAAAACTTCGTCGGGACTTCTCGTCGCATATTCCACACAGCCTAAATACAGGCGGGACGGGACGGGCGATAGACAGACAGGCAGAATAATAGGGCTGAAACGTTGACAACAGACTGACCCTTAAATTTATGGTTGCTCAGCGAGCTATGGAACGGGCTCTATTATAGACTGGAGCACAATTTTCAGAAGAATAAGAAGTATAATATTTATTTGTTTAAAAATACGGTATAAAAGATGGTAAAATATAAAAAAACTAGAGCATGCATGTTTTGGTTACAGTGTTAGGCGTACTTTAACATTTAACATTTTCGCAGGGTGGCTGGTAGAAACTGGATAAGATTTGCTGAGAATCCAGTTGAGTGGCGTGCGATTGAGGAGGTTTGTGCCCAGGATTGAACTGTTGTAGGCTGATGACGATCACGAGAAAGTTCCGTTTATTCCTCCAAAAGTAATATTACAAATCGTTGCATTCGGTAAGCCGCAAACGTGATAACATAGGTACTACTAACATGGGTCTTCATATTTATTAAAGAATGGAGGCAAGCTGGCGGTCAACCAGTCCAATGTCCATTCCAATATTAGAGTGGCTATTATAGGGTGCAATGAACTAACAAAACCCACATTAACTTATGTATTTAGGCCTGTGGGCATCGTAAAAGGTGACCACTTTGCTTAGTAAATCCTAGTGAATTGCTAGTAAGAAAGACCACCATTACCAAAACTACCCAACAGCACTATACAACAGTGGTCTGAGTACACGAATTGTCGTGTACTCCGAAGAACTTCAAAGAAATATTATCCAAATGTTTTGTCATCATGTTTGACGGTACCTATGGTTTTTTTTTATTGAATGGGCAAACGGCTTCCCCCGTTGCTTCCTCTTTTCTCGGAGTTGCGCCTCTTCTTGCCAATTAACGAGAAAGCCATCCCACCGTCTAGCTCGCCGTCCGTCCGTCTTATGACGACGACTGGCCGTGTCGACGGCGCGTTCGTGTTCCACGCGCGCCTCAAAGAGATGTCAGCAACAAGGAAGGGACCCGCAAGGGCCGACGCCCGTCGGGGCTTCGGGTTGTTCGCAACATGGGTGGTTTTTTGTCAGTAGAAGTCTGACACTCCCTACTGCTCTGCCCAGAGCGGAGGAGTCACTTGACGATTTTCATTAATCCAAAAAAAATAGGGGGGGTATGTACATCCATCTCGACTCCTTTAAGTAACGAGGTTCATCTTAAGCAATAAATGCTAACAAACAGTGATCATGCTAAGTGATGTTATAGATGGCAATCTCCATCACAATAAAGTCCTGTTACGATTAATAAATCTTCACTAAAGCTAGTTCATATTGCAACATTGTTGATACTCTGCCCACATTGTATTTGCCATCACAAACAGATACCTAGTGAACAGTCTACTTCCTGTAAGGACACTTTCTCCCGCCGCTCTGTCACATAACTAAAGTAAATAACAAGTAAATAAACCGTAATAGTACTAAACACTAATATAAATAGTTTAACAGCTGTATCAATAGGGTTTTCTTTGTTTTTCAAGTGTTTCCTTGTGACAAATGTTATGTATCTGTTGCATTTTCATGTCGTTATGAATGGTTTGAAACTATGAATAGTGAAGCTTTCGTTGATAGCTTAAACTATCAACGTGAGGAACCAACTAGACAGGAGAGCAAAAACGGCAAAGCAGGAGTAGGATACACATACCTTACTGCAGAATCTGTTTCATCAAGTCTATTTTGTCTTCAAGTTTCGAAACTTAAATTGCCATTCTTGTTTCAGTTATTAAATCTATTTACGATAGAGTTTTTAAATCAAATATGACTACATTTACCAGTCGAACCACATTTCTACAGAATTCCAAGAACGATGTCAAAATAACGTTAACAATAGAATTCCTTTCTCATAATTTCATCTTCACACCAATCATTATTATAGAAATAAATTCTCTACATCGTATTACGAAACTTTAAAGCTCTTAATAACTTCGCCAAAACCACTCACATGTAACTTTAAACCTTATTTGCAAAGAAAATAAGATTTAAATTAATTCACACTCAATTGAGAAACGTGGTCACTTTAATCAAATAAAATGCGATCACAACGCAAACGCAATTTATTGGGCGATCACCAAAACTTGTCCACTTTCCTCCTAACCATATATCTATCCTTCTCTTTCATATCACATGTGTGGGTGTGTAAAAGGGATAGAAGGCGATAAGCTAAGTGGAGGACAATAATGTCAGCGAAGTATTGCTTTCTTTACCTTGTAAGTAGGTTGCTTTGGTTATGTCAGGTGTAAAACTTTGCAGAGGTGATGTAAGTGTGATTGATATAATTTTGGTGTGACAATGTTCTTTAATGTCGAGTTTTCTTTAAGATATTCACTAGGCATGTGTAGCACGGGCGTCATCGGGCACATTACCAGGGCTAAAATTATGAAAGGATTTTTGAAGAAACTAATATAAATTTTTAACCTGTCATTTTCGTATACCTTAAAAACTGTAATTAATAGCCTGTATACTGATTTTATTTTTGTGATGTCAAATGAAAAACAGAAGGAAATCTCCTGACCGGGATTTAGATTTTCCGGATAGTCACGGCTTTTCTCTCTCCGTTATTATTGGGTTTTTCGTTCAGGAATTTCTCAGTAGCTACCTGGGAATCTAGATGTGTGCCCGTTATTACATAGGACTTAAAAAACAACTGGCGAAATGTGGTTATACTATTAGATACACTTTTGCCTTACCAATCTGGTTTGAACAACCTTGGTGTTATGTTATTTCTCCGTTTCCTCAACATAGGGGGACTTAAGGATACATGCGAGTTTCTTACTATCAAAATTCAATAGTTGACCATCTCACTTTTCAGCATCTGTGTGGAACTCCATGAGGAAATCTTACTTTATAGCCCTGAGCAGCTCTATAAACATAAACAAGGCTTCCAAGACAAGTAAACCACTCCACGATCTCGTATATCACGACAAATCTATCCAATGGCCTTTGCTTATTATAAAATATCCCACTATCACCTCTATAGACTTCCTCTCACTAGATTATGCGAGTTCTATTAGCACATTGAGCCGGCCGGCCAGCTGACTAGTGTTCGCCGCGTCGCGACGCAGAACTCACGCGTTCCGACGTAACGCAACTCTAACGTTCAACGCATGATGTACGTAAAATTTTGCGTGCGAAAATATTTATGTACGAATTGGTGTTGTGTTTCTTGAAGTGCTGTTTTCGAATTAATAGGTTTTTGTTTGTGATTTGGAGGAATTAGGTAGGTTCATTGTGCTTTTTCTATATTTCCTATTTATGTTATCTTTTAATTGAGGATTTTTTGTTGTGTAAATATTTTTGAGTTTCAAAATTTTAATCCTTGACATATTGTCTGAAAGCCCTGATATTTAAGCATTGTTTTAAAACTAGAACTGCATATCAATTCGTCAGGGTTATAGTTTTGTTGATGTGAAATATGAACAGAAGGATAAATCAGAAGTCTTTTTCAATATCCTAATTCAAGAATTGTTTGTTATTTAAACATTTGCTTATCCGCCAATAGCACATAATTAACGTGAAATTAAAAAAAAACATCAGCGTAAATTAAGGCTCTACTAATAAGGTACTTACAATAAAAATAAATAACAAACACAATATTCCAAGGCACATAATTATGCTTTCTTATACAACGAAAAGATTAAAACCAAAAGAAACTCATTTTAATGTCGATAGAACACAGCTAAGCCATCAAATACTCACAAACTTTCTTAAAAACAGATACTCTTAGTCAACAAAGCATCAGAATTTCACTTGGTCATTTATTATTTTCGTCAATCATTCATTAAAAATACTTGTTTCATTAATCATTGTTAGCTCTATCAAAATCTCCGCCCACATTCCAAAAGTTATTCATACAAGCCAAATAAAGAAGCTAAAATTAATACTAATGAACCATTTGGTGAATCAGATAACCATAATATAAAATTGATACATATCACTATACGATCCGCAATTTACAAGATGCGATGCTATAGTGGTACGTTTGATTGAATTGGGACAAGCCCGCCACACTACTGTACGTTTGTTTAGTAGGGTGGACACCAGGTAGTCACGTCGTCACCATCCACAGCTTGTATTCACTGGGTACTACTAGTCTTTTCTGGCCTATCTCCACAGTCCTGTGGCAGCCTTACCCAGGTTTATCCCGATGGGAATTATGTCGTTTGACTACCTCACTCCCGCATGCAGCTGACATTTTTTTTCCAGTTTGTGGACACCATTCAGTAGCAGCCTAAGTCAGACAGGCAAACGGCAAAGGATAATGTCATGGAAAAACATCTCCTAGCACCAAAAATTGGAAGACATTTGTGTCTTCCCACCAACACGTACTGTGGTGGATGAAGGGCACCTACCTCTCATAGAGGACACCTGTGTCCCAGCAGTGGGAACTTTATAGTCTGATTGACTATTTTATCTGTGATGCTAAATCACAATGAAATAAATTAGAAGGTGCACCTATGATGTAGATGTTCTCATGAGATCTGGACCACTTTCCGAGTATTTGAATTTACGATACCAATCTAAAACTTGACCACGATAAGGTCAAGATGTCAATTAACGACGGGCCCCTTGGCTACACAAACTTATATCACCGTTACATAACATCACGGATAATTAGATTCCCCAAAAGGCTAGGTAGAGGTGTGTATACTAGAGAGGTGAGCACTTTAGCCAGTTATTTTAAGCCCCGTGTAATTGGGGAGCCAATCGTCATTGAGTAGACCTGAACACGGATCCATGTTCTGGGGTACTCAGAATATTTAATGAAAAATCTCAATCTCTCATTCTTATTCGTCACGTTGATCGAACCTAGAGCCCCATGCAGATAAAAAATAGTTTGAATAGTTTAAATTATCTAAATTGCAATATTAACGAACCATTTAATAAAATAATCATTATCCTTAAAGAAATCCCACGGTAATTATGAAAGAAACGGTTTTCAGTATCCGTGTCCAAAACAATGATATTATATTCAAATCTTGTAAATTATCATACGCGTGATATCTTGATTGTAAACATCATTGTGTCTAATTTGTCAGAATTAGTGATATAATACGAGAGATTGCGAATCTTGTGGCGCCTCCGGGCTTGTACTTAATGATGGCAATTTGTCAATAATAACTTAACTGTCGATTATCAACGTCATGATGCAAACAGTATCTATAGCTAGTTTATTATTTATCGGTTAGGAGGTCTTTGATAGTCGCTCGTTGCAAGTTACCAGTAAAGGCCGGAATACACATGCTACGTAGTAGTACAAAAGCTAGTTTCGAGCAGCTGTCACTTAGTAGCATACATGTAGCACGTGTATACGAAAAGAGCATGCTTGTGAATAAGCATGCTACCTAATCGCAAGCCGGTCCATTTTTCATGCTAACTAGCACGACGCATAAAACCACTTTTTATATACTTTGGTTTTACAATTTTATATGTTTTTTCATCGTGCTGCCACCTTTTTGTTGTTTTCTGTCAGTGTATCCAATAAAAAAATGCAAAGCTGCGTCCCCACTTACATCACCCGTAACGTTCCTGTTAGGCTTGCGGTTCAGCCTCACGGAGCCGAGCGGCCTAAGTAGGAATGCCGCAAAATGTTCATATTAGACTGCGCGGCTCAGGCCTCGCTCACGTCCACACTCACGAGGCACGGCCGCGTGGCTCTTGTGGGGACGCGGCTTAAGATAATGTCATCCAGACGTGCTAAAAAGTATGCTTTTGAGGTCTGTGCTTTAGAGCAAATGTAAACACTCTGAAATCATGCTAGAAATGAGCATACTAGTAGCAAACAAGCATGCTTTTCTGGTAGCACGGTATTTCAGGCTTTAGTATCACTGGTTGTCTTATTTTCCAGCAATCAGTCCTACCAATGGTATCGTTTTGTTACCAATAACTGGACTGTGGAGTTCAGATGATCACGCTACTTAAAGTGTTACTAGTGCTGCACCCAGTTAAACTGAAAGCCGACCCATACGTAGTTGGGTAAAAGGCTATACAGTTAAATGAACGTTTATTTGTGCGGGACTCATGACATAATAAACCTTGTGAGTTGTGACAGATATAATTATAACACCATTATAAACGAATACTTAGTTTCGTTCTTAAACTTACACGTTTCAAACTCATGTTTTATTTTATATTCCGCAAAATTATGGACGAATCTTCAATTAAAACGACTGAATGATGCAGTTCATTCAGTCGTTTTAGCATGTCCATATAAAAGACATCAACGCGCTAACTTTGCTTCGAGAATAATTTAAAATTATTTTATTTGCGCATTCGTTTAATTATTTCTTAATTAAGGCAATTACGTCCCACAGCAGTTTATTTTTAGTTGAAGGAATTGTATAAAATAAGTGGAATTCAAGAATTTATTAAATACTAAGATAATAGTTATGGGGAAATAAATGAAATATGCATTGGTATTTCATTGAAAAGTGGTCTTGTTTTATGATCGGTTTGCGGACATTTCTTGGATATCAGTATCATTTTGTTTGAAGCATTTAGATTATTTACGTGAACGACATTTATGTCTAATAGTTGTACTGACGGCGGTATGTACTACATATTTAACTTCTAATTAGAAACAATATAAAATCGTTGATGTATCCTGTTCATAAGTTCGTATTTACGAGGCATTTATATTATGCTAACAAAAATAACAATAACATTAACAACTTGCGTGATATTCTTGATAAGCATATACTACTATATTTAAAATATATTTTTTTGTTAAAATATATCTACAGAATGGGTTTGTACCATACTAAACAAACTACTCTATACTCTGCATAATCGTTCGAGATTACAATGTTATTTTGTATTATTTCCGGAAATACATGAATACGTAATACTTGTTTTCCCAAAGCCATAACTTGTAGGAGCTTTATGTATAATAACTATCCTATCTATGCATGTCGTGTGTCTACGTTGCCAAGTCTAAATTAAAGATACGATCAATATCTAAACGGTATCAAAAGGAACTGCAACCGTAGTTTGTTTATCGATGACAGTAACGAGGTAACGAGCCACGATCGGCCTTTCACACTCGTTGATCGAGAATAGATCGTGGCGACCCGAGCGAACCCGTGGCATTTCCCTGTATCATCGACCACGTCAGGAGTAACACTGGAACTGCGAAAACTGCTCTTATAGCTATGTAATAAAGACGCTCTGCGGTTGCAAAGTTTGTTAAAATGGGAGAAATAGCCTGTTGTTTTAGGTAATGGCCCAAATAGTATCGATTTGTGGATTGTTTGTATTTATTTATTTATGAACCGAAGAAACGTTGAACGGACGGTGTGAGGGATGATATAGCTAGAAAGGATCTGACTGTTGTTATGACGAGTAATAGAGAAGTGTGGAAGAAAACTTGCTGCACCGACTCTAAATTAATTAGGCAACAAAATGATGATGATGCAAAACATTTCAAAAGAAAATTTTATAAAAGAGCACAAAAGTGTAGGATTTCATTAGATAATTATTCCAGAAGACATATAACATGCTCGCTGATGCCCGCGGCTTCGCACGTGTGAATGTCGGATATCGCGACAAATTATATATACTAAAACCTTCAGCGAGAAACACTCTATTGGTGAAAACAGAATTAAAAGCGGTGCAGTAGTATTTAAGTTTATCGTGAACAGACATACCGACAGACAGACAGACGCGGCGGAGGACTTTGTTTTTTAATATTTAGAGATTTGAGTAACCAAACAACCTGGCTTTAAATTATAAGTAATACACTAATAAGTCTTATGTAAACGTGGTATTGGGGTACATACAACACAAACTTTACTTCAAAGCATTAAGATAAGTTCTGCAGATCACGCGAGATATGAGAGTAGTTAACATTTTATTTTCCTTCAATATAACTTTAATACTAGTTTCCAGATCAAGAATGCCAATGGTTTAAAGACCAGATGCCTAATATGTAAGAAGTAAGTTTCAAAAACTTGTAAATGTAGTGAAAGGTTTCATTAAGTTATTTTAATTGGATCGATACATTCTGTTCTTATTTTTTACTTATTGACTGTATTCATTTATTGAGTTGCTGATCATTTTATAGAAGATTAATAGACGAAAACTAGGGGTTCCAAGGGTCAAGTAGATTTCTCAATAGCAATTTATATTTTCTTATAGCTATGAAGTAATCTTTTTTTTTGGGGGGGTTTCGGGAAATCATGAGATAACTCCTCCCGCTCTTGGACAGAGCGGAAGGGAGTGTCAGACTTCTACTGACTAAAAACCACTTATGTTCCTTCTTAGACCTTGTGCCGGGGCCGCGGTACCTCTTTCGAACCACCCACAGCCCCGACGCACGTGATATTTAGTAATCTAACAGCCGGTAATGGACCTCTTACATGAAACTGAAGATAGCTGCTGAAAATAACATAGCATAACAATCATACTTACAATTCGAAAAGGGTTAGCAAAAGTTACGTTTTAAGTTCCATGTAATAGGGGGCGAGCCTATTGGCATCAGTCGGGCACTAATCTAGGCTGCTGCTGCTACTGAGAAATTCCTGATGGAAAAATACATAACACTTTGTTTGACCCGGGAATCAAACCCAGAACGTCATGCTCAGTAGTCGCGCTTGCGTCCACTAGACCAGTGAGGTAGTAACTTGGTAGCACAAACCAACAATATGCAATTAAGATATTGTATTTTTCATTTTCATAGACTTCGAAGCAAATTGAACAAAAAATTACACTATTTACTGTATTCAATCACTGTAGATCGCGTAAACGTCATTAATAACAATAACAAGTTGCTAACTTATCGTTTACAAACATTGCATTAAGTCGTTCCGTTCCGTTGATCTCCGTTTAATTGGTATAATTGGATAACAAGCAGTTTCAGACAATCTAAGGAAATTACACTAGATACTGTGGTATTATTTTATACTTAAACGTTGGTCAGCTACCCAGTGCTTAATAAGTAGCTGTAAGTTAGTGTCACCTGCTTCTCACGTGTTTGGCTTAAAATTGTCTGATATAAAAGAACCTACTGGACTGCCTCGTTGGTCTAGTGTTCACAATTACGACTGCTGAACATAGGGCCTGGGTTCGTTTCCCGGGTCGGGCAAATAGTTATGTTCCATAAAGAAATTCTCAGCATCAATCACAAGTCTGCTCGCCCCCTATTACATGAAACTTAAACCATACTGTATTTATGAATACACCTCACTTTTGCCATGTTGGATAGAAATGCTGATTCTTTGATTATACTATTATTCATACTGAAAACGGGATATTTACCATGTTTACTGATTGTTTCGAGTTCCCGATATTTCGGCGCTGTTACAAGCACCATGATCACGGATAAACTGAAGTCATTGCGGGTGGATGTTTATGAGCAGACAAATCGGTCTACCCTCTGTCTTGTTCGTTTTTTGCGTTCGGTACCACTACCATTGTCACTCACTACACGATTCTGTTCCCGACACACAAAACTCACTGTGTCCACTCGCGAGCTTTTTTCCACACTTTTTCGGTTTTTGCACAGTTGAACCACTGAATTCCAGGCTCTCGACAGTTGAAACCCATCCTCCCGGTTAAAGTTTTTGTATTTGGTAATTTCAGAGTAACAGCGCCGAAATATCGGGAACTCGAAACAATCAGTAAACATGGTAAATATCCCGTTTTCAGTATGAATAATAGTGCTAGTGACCATGTCAGTTTAAAATCTTATATCTTTGATTATACTTACAAATATTGCTTATTTAATAATATAGGATACGATTTCTCGTACATTAGATCAACATATATATATTTCTCGTACATTAGATCAACATATATATTTCTCGTACATTAGATCAACATATATATTTCACTACTACTTGGGTAGAAAATTAAGGGGCTCGCGGCTTAATAATAACTGCCACTCGGGTCGATCTTTAGGTTAAGCCGCCCTTGCCTAGGTTGGTCTGTGAATGGGTGACTACCCAATACATACCGAGTTTCCTCCGTGCCTCAGAAAGTACGTTAAGCTGTTGGTCCCGGCTCCCATTTATAGATATTTGGCATTCGTTACAGACCTCTTGTCGTTGTCAGACTTTCAGGTCACTTACTACCTAGTAAGTGACCTGAAAGTCTGACAACCAGTCTTGCCAAAGGGATTACCCAGTATTAACTGGGATGTGGAGGTCAGATAGGCAGTCGCTCCATGTAAAATACTGGTATTCAGCTGCATCCGGTTAGACTGGAAGCCGACCCCAATATAGTTGGGAAAAGGCTAGGCAGATGATGATGACTTAGGTAGCAAATTACAATTGTATCTTTGGATTCCTTGTAGACCCCAAGGTCAACACAAAAAATATTTTCTTAGTACAGTAGTTAAACGAGTCGTATTTGAACTCCCGACCTGCTGAACCCCGGAGCAATGTCTTAGAAAGACGTCTGCGCAGATAACCTTCGCGAACCGAACAAATTGCACAACCCCTACTGAGATTTATTATTATTTATTTTGTCGTTTTTGTTAGAGTTCTACTGGAATGTATTTTGATCTGTAATGACTTAATAAGTGTTTGTATAATTTTGAGTTTAAAATTGATATTTTGGGTATGGTTAGTTGTATGAGCCAAACAATTGTTAAAGTTTTATTTACTTATTTTAGCACAGGTATGTATGACTATACTTAAATTGCAGTTAAGTTTAGTGGTAAAAAAATCAAACGATTAAGATAGACTTTTTATTTTGTTGACCTTTTTTGTGTTATTTTGTAATGATATCATCAAGAAATAAATACTATGTAGGTACACATGTGTATATAATTCGTCGCCGTAATTTTAATACGTTTGGGAAAAAAGGAATTAAGCTATTTGCCAAGGTGTGTCTTTTTTTAATTACCCATTATTTTATTAAAACACTGTGCTGGTTGTCATAAACTTTTTTTATTATATAACCAAGGGTACAACCTTGGTGCCAGAAAGATTGCCTGTTCGATTAATCATTTCGCAGTAAGTGTTTTTTTTTTACAAAACTGCATCGTTAAAAGAGGATCTAATGGGACATTAATATTAATAAAATACGGTGCAATTCGTTAAATAGTAACAATATGATAATTCATAATATTTTATGAACTGCGTATAAATTTTTTAACGTGATTCATATTATTATTATGATTGATGAAAGCGGCAATTTCAGGGCCCCCTGCTATTAGCCTACGTTACACTATCTCACTGATTATACAATTGTAGTAACATTGCACCACGCATGATATCTCTAAAAGTTTAGGAAGAGGTATCTAATTATAGCATTTCAAAATGCAAGCAAACCTATTGCCATCATCCGAACACAAATCCAGAATCCAAAAAAAATATTGAAAAGAAAGTAAAGAGGTGTCTTACGGACACCCGTGACATAAAATGAATGAGGAAAATAATTATTTACATGATGAAAAGCATATTCTCAAAACTGACGGTGAGCTACATCGATTGAAAAAGCTCCAGTTTTCTAGGTGATCGGGAAGTGGCTGAAAAAACATCACAAAAATATATCGGTTTTTTGGTGTCGTTTTTCATTGATACATTTTTTTTTTGGCGGGTGTAAAATCATCAAATAACCCCTCCCGCTCTTGGGCAGAGCAAAAGGGAGTGTCAGACTTCTACTGACTAAAAACCACCCATGTTCCTTCTTAGCCCTTCATGTCGAGGCCGCGGTATCTCTTGCGAACAACCCGCAGCCTCGGGCTAGCCCCTCAGCTCGGAAACATAACCAGAACGATAACGTGCGATAAGGAACACCGTACCAAAAACCCAATAACACCACACATAAATGAAGTTTCTTTATCGACAAAATCAGTAGCCCATAATGAAAAAAAAACAAAAACAACATTAGCATACGATTGTAAATATACATAGGTGCACATACGGCCTGCGTGAGGCAACGCCAATAAACGCGTTACCCGATCACTGTGAGAAATGAACCATTGTGCAGTCACTCTTAGCGTCCCATTGTTGTGGAGCAAGCCCGTAATGTCCTGCCTCAAGGATATTGGGACTGATTT
Organism: Diarsia brunnea; assembly: GCA_949774965.1. NCBI lineage: Eukaryota > Metazoa > Arthropoda > Insecta > Lepidoptera > Noctuidae > Diarsia > Diarsia brunnea. The sequence goes on from OX459001.1 coordinate 18,029,756, forward strand.
TCGTTTGATAATACATAATTTTTGTAAATTATGCAGTCTTTTTTGGACTTAGGTACTTTTAATTTAAAAACTAACTTTTTATCTATATCACTATCTGGTAGACTTTTATCCAGCAGGCTCAGTATACTCCTTACTATTGTGGTCTTCTCAAACAACGAGTTGGAAATAAAAATATGAATATTAAGAATGAATGGCATTTGACACGTATAATTATGACAAAAATACGTAATACCAGCACACTATTATTTTGCTTAATTGGATTCTCCCAATTGTAACTAGCATAATAATATAAGTTATCTAAAAATTCAAAAAATAAAAGATATATAAAAAATACGACCACCAGGTTATGCACTAACCTTACGAAAAAGAAAGACGAAGATGGCAGAAGAAAAAACAAAGGATACAATAAAACCTTCGATAAACCTTTTAAAAGTACCAGTTTCCGATGTAGGTGCTATCATTAACATGGAGAATTCGGAAGAAATACTTTATTATTGTTGTTGACTGCACTTGACATCTCGCCGGCCATTTACTCGTAAATAGTTCATTACCTACATGACATAAATAAATTGACGGAAGTCATTGTCGCTTCTGTTAATTGGTAGTAAAATTTAATTTACGTAAATCGAAACTCGAACTCGAACAATCGATTGGAACTCGTTCAGTACAGGAAGTGACTCTCCAAGCTCTTGAAAGCATATGAATCAAGTACATTCGGTACTTAAAACAATGTCTGTCTGTTAGTATAAAGTGATCTGCGAAACGGCTGGACCGATTTTGCCGGAACTTTCACTGATAGACAACTGTAATACTTTAATTTTAGAAAAAAAATTTGGACTGCAAATAGGGAAGTAGGTAATATTTTTATAATAATTCAACTCGTACAAAGATCACGAGCAGCTAGTTTATTAATAAAAAGATGCACACTTGTCTTTTCATTAAAAATAAATGTCGTAACATGCAACCTACTAAAAGAGCTCTTTCTAAATCAAGTATCTTCAAAACCTACATTGCAAATGAATCATCCTTTTTTGCAACTAAACTTAGTTAGATAAACTCCGAATTTTCACTAAGTCACGATTAAGATCCTTATCAGTCAAACAATGCTAAAAATCAGGTCGAGCTCAAGCTCAAATAATTGTTATTACATTTTTTATAACAAGAGGTCGATGGTATTTCCAAGTTTGCAACGTTGTTACGTCAAATTGTTATAATTTTGTGCAACTTTGTGTAGTACTAAGCTGTAGATTTTGAACTATGTATGTGCAAACAAACTTAATGTGCTTTAAGTGGTTTTTGGCTAAGCAATCTTCGAATAATTTTAATATGTGTTTTAATTTTTTTATTTTATATAAAGGGTGTGGGTGGGTGGGGGGTGGGGGTGTTCATCATTTTAGCCAAAAGACGCCACATTGACCAGTCCCGTGCGTCTTGCATCCAGCGGGTCCCCGCAACCTTCACCAGGTCATCGGTCCACCTAGTGGGGGGCCTTCCAACGCAACGTCTTCCGGTTCGCGGTCGCCACTCCAGAACTTTCCGGCCCCATTGGCCATCCGTTCTGCGAGCGATGTGCCCTGCCCACTGCCACTTAAGTTTGGCAATTCTTCGGGCTATGTCGGTAACCTTGGTTCTCTTGCGGATGTGTTTATTTCTGATGCGATCCCGTAAGGAGACCCCTTCCATCGCCTTTAGGGTGACTTTGAGCTTTCTAATGAGGCCCATTGTGAGCGACCACGTTTCGGTCCCGTATGTAATTACTGGCAACACACACTGGTCATAGACTTTCGTCTTGAGACACTGTGGTAAGTTGGACCCTTAGCGAAGTCGAAAGGCACTTGTTCTCCTCGTTACTGCGATCATTTTTTTATTCTAGACCATCATCATCATCATCATCCACAGCCCGAACTCACCCACTGCTGGGTATAGGCCTCTCTTTTCTTGTGCCAATTTCTAGACCATACGGAAGGACTATTTACGGAGATATTGGGGTCAATGTTCCAAATTTTTCAGTTGTTTTTTTTAATATTAGTTTTTCAGGTTCCAATATTTTTCGCGTAGGGGTACTTAGTTTGATGTACATAATGCTTAGTTGATAGCTTTGTGTTTTTAGTTTTAAAAAAGGATTTCATGTAATTACGATCTTTTCTTTGTTCTAGACTATACCTTCTCGGTACAGAGATATTAAGGGCCAAAGTTCCAACATTTTCAAATGGCTTAATGTTATTAACTTTTCCTTAAATATCTCCACGATCACCGTACTAATTAATACATTCATCAGCATAATTTTTTTGAGCGCATTACACTGAGTCTTACTGTACAGCGTGATTTTGCAACCAAAAAGAGTAGTTTCCCGGCAATTTTTTTTTACCTAGTGGTACTTACTTTGATGTACAGAATACTTGTCTGCCAGCTTCGTGAATGTCCGTTAATACCTTGTATCTAGACTTAAATGATCTACCGACTTTGATAGACTGAGACAGTACTGGCACCCGTCGGGGCTGCGGGTTGTTCGCAAGAGATACCGTGACCTCGACATAAAGGGCTAAGAAGGATGCACTCCCTTTCGCTCTACCCAAGAACGGGAGGGGTTTTTCGAGGATTTTCCACCCGCCAAAAAAAAAAATAAACAAAAAAGGCAGTACTAGCAAACTATATCAAACTATATCAAACTATATCAAACTATATCAAACTATATCAAACTATATCAAACTATATCAAACTATATCAAACTATATCAAACTATATCAAACTATATCAAACTATATCAAACTATATCAAACTATATCAAACTATATCAAACTATATCAAACTATATCAAACTATATCAAACTATATCAAACTATATCAAACTATATCAAACTATATCAAACTATATCAAACTATATCAAACTACATATATCAAACTATATCAAACTATATCAAACTATATCAAACTATATCAAACTATATCAAACTATATCAAACTATATCAAACTATATCAAACTATATCAAACTATATCAAACTATATCAAACTATATCAAACTATATCAAACTATATCAAACTATATCAAACTATATCAAACTATATCAAACTATATCAAACTATATCAAACTATATCAAACTATATCAAACTATATCAAACTATATCAAACTATATTAAACTATATCATTTGAGTCAACAAACAATTTAAAAATAAATACATATCCCAAACCCATCTGTAAACTTGACATCACCCTACTTTATATGGAGATTTCCAAGTCCCAGACCTTCATATGACATGGATATTACGCATTGGTACGTGATCACCATAAACCATGGAGTTATATTACCTTACTGAGCGCCCTTACAAGGATATTGTCTGTAATAGAACCCTGAGGTTATCGGATTATCCTTGAAGGTGAATAGAATTGAAGAAAGACTGCGTTGTAAACGGAATTTTCTTTGTTTTCAGATTTAAACAAGGTGAAAGTAATGGCGACAAAAATGAAACGACTCGGTTTTCAGCTGAAGACTTTTTTATTGGTAAGTTTTTAAATAATGATTGCCTCGTTGGTCTAGTGGTTGCAAGCGCGACTGTTTAGCATGAGGTCCTGGGTTCGATTCCCGGGTCGGAAAAGGTGTTATTGGCGTTTTCCATCAGAAATTTATCAGTAACAGTCTGGATTTGTGCCCGGTTGATGGCAATAGGATCGCCCCCTATTACATGGATTTAATCATAACTGGCGAAATGTGGGTGCACTATTAAGTACACCTCTGCCTTCGGGGATTACAGGCGTGATGTTATGTTATGTTTTTAAATAGTTATTTTTATTTAGTGAAGCGTTTTGTCGCTGCACGTAGGTAATTTTAAATTCAAGCAGTCATCTGCTTGAATTTAAAATTACCTACATTCATAGTTCAACCCATAACTGCGTACGTTTTAAAAAATTAGATTAAATATCGTGTTTTTAACTTCTTCTGGAGTTATTTATCATAGAAAAACAAACAAGAAAAAATGAGACAACAGCTGCCTAAACAATAAATAAAAAATGAAAACATTATCCTGCAGTGTAATGAAAAAACACAACTGTTTGCATTATACTAAGTCATGTTTCCTAACTCTAAATGGTTAAATCCGTGATTCACAGCAGGAGTGTGGAACTAACTTCTAACAAATGATCTGTGACCAATACCAGTCCCTATCTGAACAATGTTTTTGTAAGGAAATCAATACTGAATTAGATAGATAGGTTTCTTTTTTTTAACTTTACTGGTGGTCCCCCACGAATCTTTTAAAATATGGTTAGTTTTTGTTCGCAAATTTAGAGTTGGTTGCAAATGACCTTACAGAGGTCACTACGGTCAAAAGACATGTATTGTTGGATTGCGATTAAACAGAGACGCTAGACGGTATGAAGGTATAAGCTTGTCTAAATATAAGTTCTGATCATCAATTTTAAAATTGAGGATAAAAAAAAAACCGTCTTTTAGGCACATTACCGGCTGACAGCGTTGAGGAGCAGTATTTTGAAGCCTTTTTATAGTTTCTTGTTAGTTTATTTAATAGTTTTTAATTAATGTACATAGTTACTTTTCTCTTATAATCAATAAAAGGTATCTATTTTAAAATGTAGCTTATCTTACTCCTTTTTCTGTTTTTTTTGGGGGGTGGGAAATCATCAGAGCGGAAGGGAGTGTCAAACTTCTACTGACTAAAAAACACCCATGTTCCTTCTTAGCCCTTTATGTCGAGGCCGCGGTATCCTGGGGAACAACCCGCAGCCGCGACGGGACTTATCTTACTTCTCCACTATTTTTTTTCTGATTTCATTGCGGGAACCAAGACAGTTGAAATGTTGCTTTGGAATTTCGTAAGCTTTATTGTCTAAGCGCTTTTCTAGTAGTCTTCACTATTGACTCTGACTTTTAGGAGTTGCAGTTGTTTTAAAACAGTTTGAGATTGGCACAAAAAAGCCTGATTGTAGGCTAAATGAGTAGTAATGAGTAAGTGTCTTCTTACATGAAGAAACGACTTACTTTTATTCCGTCACAACTTCTTCGTTTTCGTTACCTGTCGATGATCTTAAATGTGTTAGACCAGAATGTGGCCACCTGCATAGCTCTAACATTTGCTTCGATTAAATCTTGAATAGTGCAAGTGGTTGTGCAGGATCGGCAGGGTAAAAGATGGCGCATATCCTGCAGAGGGGATCCAAACTAGCAATATGTTTGGTTCGAGGCCGAGGATACCCCATTGGGCCAGATAGTATCTACAGCCACACCGCGATAACTCAACTTAAAACTCCAACACAACTTATTATACCTAGATATACTTACCTAAAAACCTTGCCTTGGTATAAACAAATGACTTAAAACCACACCAATCCATATCTGACAGCTCTAGTCAAACACGGGCAGCAAGAAAACTCAACAAACACTACAACGCGTGCTCTTTCACCAGCGACGTGCATTGCGCGCGTGTTGCGTCACGCGCACTTGACACAGTGTCGGTTGACACATATTGTGACGCGGTGCGCGTTTGCAGGGTTAGAATTGGTGTGGTCGAATTATGGTTACAATTCTCAGTGATTTTATTAGATAAATATGCAAACACAGCCTAATTGTATGTTATTGATAAATCAAGTGTTAGACTGTAAAATGAATCCAAAAAGAAAAAAATAATGTACCGGTTTTTTAAATCACGTGTAGTAGGTAGCATGCTTAACTATCATCATTATCATCATAATTTCAGCCGAAAGACGTCTCGCATCCAACGGATCCCCGCAACCTTCACTAGTGTGGAGGCCTTCCAACGCAGCGTCTTCGGGTTCGCGGTCGCCACTCCAGAAATTTTCGGCCACATCAGCCATCCGTTCTGCGAGCAATGTGCATTTCCCGTTGACCACCAACTGGGCACAAATCTAGACTACATGACTGCTTCTGAGAAATTCCGGGGAAAACCCAATACTTTTCCCGACCCTAGAATATAACGCAGGAGCACACGCTTAGTTATCGCGCTTGCGACCACACTATCAAATCAAAGCATCCAGTCCGATTTAATATTTGACTGGTATCCTAGCCAAGTAGCAACTGGTTGCCACTTACCTAACATCCAATACCAGTGATTCATGCATAAACAAACTGCATCGCTACACATAACACCATAATTTAGATCCTTTCTCGCGCCACAAATCGCATTCGACGATTTTTAAATCGTCAACACGTGTGCCTCCATTTCTAAGCTTGCGCAAGTCCCACCCACGACGACACGGAACTACCCACTACACTGACCATTACTCCGGAACTACTGATACATAATCTAGATCTCTTTCAAACCCACCAATGGATACTAAAGTAGTAAATTATCAGAAAATTTGACCTTAAAATCGTATCCTTTTAGGCGAAATTGCATTTTGAGTTATTGATTTCTGTCTATAAAGTAGTGTAAAGGTCATTAAACTCTATGTAGGTGGGACTGGCGATAGGTCAGTCAGACATTAGCGTACCATTGTCTGATTTAATCTATCTGATGTCATAAAAGGCACTCGTATAACATGGCGTTGACAAAGTTTAGTAAGGTGTAGTGGAAGTAGAGAGACTGATGTACGTGTACAGGCAAATTTATTGTGAAGTCTGCTTGCTGGCTGCAAAATGTTAGTTAATTATCAATTGATAATGAGTTTTAGTACAAAGTATTTGTTTATGGTTGTACAAACTTATGCTTATGGCTTTGGACGCGTGTAGTAAGGTAATTGTTCCACGGAATCGTACTAACGGGATAAAAATCCTACACACTAAACCAAACATAACCTATATAAGTATGTGCTGAATTTCATACAGATCCGTTCAGCCGTTCTGGTGTGATTGAGTAAGAAACATCCATCCGTCCAACAACAACAACAACAGATAATTATGCATTTTATAATTGTGTAAAAAAATAACGTTGTTTAAAATCTGTTATTTATGGCAGGAAGCTTTATAGCCCTTTTCGAATTATGGGATGATCCTCACGGACAACCTCTACCGGGGGACAAGAGAGGGTTATAACTTAGTAATCAAAGTTCTTCCCACTTAAACCCTATTGTTCCTACTTCTATCATCAGTCGGGGGCCTGGAGATACCCGTATATTTACGGTCACTCTCAGAACGGATGCACACTAAGATCCATATCATAGAAACTCTAAAACAAACTAAAAAACTCCGGTGTCAAATGGTATGTGACATTCCAAATCATAGCCAAAATTATGTAGCTATGTCAATTATGTGACTTTATGTAACACGATTTATTATTAATATATACTCAAAAACACGTTTGAGTCGCTATCTCCTCGCGACGATAGTTTAATTTGAATTCTTATTATCTTTTATTAGTAATCTTCGTCAGATTATTATCTTTTTTATGATATCAATATTTGCCTGATAAGTCTGGTCAGTAAAAGTGAATTAATATTATTAACTGCGTTGTGGAGGTCAGATAGGCATTCGCTCCTTGTAAAATACCGGTATCCAGCTGTCAAATTCAAATTCATTTATTTGTCCGAACATGGTACAATACATGGTCTTAAATTACAAAATAAACGGTCTCATCACATTCTACCACATGGGGCCTGCAAATACACACATAATAAATTATTACAATACAAAATAGAAAATTATTATTGATACAATTGAAATAATAAAGAATTAATGTTACATTATGAGGCAAGTCAGTGTCAGTAAAATATGTCAAGAAATAAATACTTATAAAAAAATGACAATGTCAAGATTAATGTCAAGCTAAGTTATCAAAGAGAGATAACAATTAAATTAGGATGTCAAAGTATCATTCAAAAAGTCGTTTAAATTATAACAACACTTTTTACATAGCAACTCTTTAAGCTCCTTTTTAAAACCATTCAAATTGTATCCGGTTAGACTGGAAGCCGACCCCAACATAGTTGGGAAAAGGCTAGGTAGATAATGATTAGCATTAGGTACACCTCTGGCGTACCCTTTGGGGATATTAGGCGTGATGTTATGTTATGATATTAGAATCTAGTCTTAAAAGTTGGCAATCCTTCTTAACCAAACTCTTTTGCAACACAGAGCGATATTTGATTTATTCTCAAAAAGTTGAAATATTTGTCAGCTATTTGCCGTTGCCAACTTTATGAATGCACAGCACTTAAGACGTAGACATATTGATCACTATAGTTGCACAAATATTGTTTATTTTTAGAGTATAATCATCTGCATTGCAAAAATACAGATGTCATTTACAAGCGTGGTAATCCATATCGAGGTCGTTGTCCTATAATCAGAAAATTACTTGTCTGTGTCTAAAGAAACACATACACACAGGTGTATACAGGGTGGTGCCGACAATATGACAATAAATGAAACCACTGGTAGTTCTAGTTCATAGGAACATTTTTAAACTATCAAATAAATCCTAACACCGTCGTGGTGCCGACGACACTACAATAACCTACCTAAATGTCTTTGCCAAATTCATTTGTTTCATTTTATTTCCATACGTTAATCGGTGCAAATTTTTTCTAAGGTTGTAAACCATTTGTTTTTAAATTGAAATGTATCTCGTTTACAGTTTTATGCTACTTAGTTTTATTGATTTATAGTCAAATTTATTATTTTGGTTTTAAGATTTATTTGATAGTTTAATAATGTTCCTATGAACTAGAACTACCAGTGGTTTCATTTATTGTCGTATTGTCGGCACCAACCTGTATCGAAAAATGTTTTATTAACACCTTTACCTTTTTTGAACCTGGGCACAATATTTGAGCGTAGGCGCTTGACGCAAAGCACAGGTTTAAATGGAATAAGTAGGTAACTATCGATTCGTAAACAGTGTTTTACATGCTAATGAACTCTGCAAACGTACTTAAAAACGTATCGGAGAACAAATAACATTCTAGCTGATCTTTAAGTGCCGCTATTGGAGTATTGGCTGGTCGGTTCTCCGCTACGCGGTTCGCTTTATCCGACCAACTTTTTGCTAAAATGCGGACTGTCCAGCTTTCAATTATTTTTTGCTAATTGCAAAACCATTTCAAAGAATAAGATCATCATTCCTTTTTAGTAACAATGAAAAAATACTCTACATTAATTCATGTTTTGAAGAAATGTTTACTAATTTACTTTTAACTTTTATTTGACCGTCAATGTGACCGATATTTCAAGATGGGACAATCCTGAATTACGCTTAAGTTCAGGTGTTTTCTAACATTTTACATTAAAAACATATTTTCTTATTTCTAATAATCGAATCCACTGTGGCTACGACATGTTCGTTCTGTAAGTCCTTCTGAAATCCCAAATCGCCTTTGCTAACGTATGTTTTACAGAATTAAGCTTCTATCCGAAAATAATATTATGTGTGTACTCGCATGTGTGAATAATCACAAATGCATTCTAATTTGTTTCAATCTAGCTTCAATTATTCTCAATGATTAATATAAATTTAACACTCTAGTAACATTACAAAACTTTTAGTAAACCGCAACCAAGCATTACTCTTAAATAAACAAGCTTAGTTTAATGTTTATTTTGTTACACAAATATAATCTTTATAAATTGTCATTTAAAGAAGCCTTCGTTACCTTGAAATATAAAAATGAAAGTACTGTGTGTTACCTAACTCTTTGCTTACTAAGGCTAACTACACGTAGTAATCATATTATATCGTTTTTCTGAAATTAAACAAACTATAGCCTGAGTAAGGCTCGCTAGCTTAATTTATCGATAACAAAAAAAGCTGAGTTGAGAAGCAGCCTATATCTATGTTAACAATAATATATTCTTGGTAAATTAATTCTGATATAAAAATACCTAATAAAATTTTGTAATCTAGGTCTACATTGACGCTGCGGGTTGTTCGAAAGAGATACCGCAGCCCCCGATACAAAGGGCTAAGAAGGGACATGCAGGCCCAGAGCGGGAGGAGTCATTTGACGATTTTCCACACTTAAAAAAAATGTCTACGTTGACGGAGCGTACCTACCTAGGTTGGTCCGTGAATGGGTAACAACCCATTAGAAGCCGAGTTTCCACCGCTCTCCATTTATAATACAGCCAAAATCAATAACCAACAGTGGATGCGCTTGCCGTTCTCTACGTGCCATTTGACATTTTTTTTTCTCAACGATACAAATTCAAGTCAAATTTGGGTTCCCATAACCAGGAATAATCTGAATTACCTCCATTCTGCGGAGAACTGTCCCCAACACCCTGTATATAAATTTAGCAAACTACTAAAGCTCAGTGCTTACAAACCCTGTAATTTCTAAACCAAACAAGGTCAAATTGAGTCGAAGTGGACATGACACTACAGTTTGTAAAAACTTACCTAATGTTTAACAAACGTTGTAAAGTGTTAGTCATTCACTTACTTCAGGAGTAACGTTGGTATGCAATATAACAATGCTATAACCAATGACCTAACTTTACAGGTATTTTTATTTTAGAAACATTACAAACGAACCATTAGTCATGTGATAGTATTTTTAAAAAAATACATAACATACACACGGCTGTAATCCTAGAAGGAGCGATGTAGTTGTTAGGGATGTTCCTAAAAATAATATGATTTTGATTAATCCGTCAGTCGGGTTATCGAAAAATATTGGACACGTGTTTTTTGTTTTATCAAAATATTAAAAATGGACGAAGATAAAACGCGTCAAAGATCATAAGGGCTTGTGACGTCACTTTCCGGCAAAAAATGTACTGCAATGTGACGTCACACGAGTTTTCGAAGCACTGTATGTATACGTCTTAATTTTTTGCTTATGTGAAAAAAGAAAAATATGTATACAATTTTTTTTGAAAATCTATTTGAGGGACCCATCGATCAATGATATTGATCGAAGGACGGACTAATTAGTTTTTTTTTTTTCAACTACCCTATTGTAACACCCACATTTCGCCAGTTATGTTCAAGTCCCATGTAATAGGGGGCGAGTCTATTGCCATCAAACGGGCACAAATCCAGACTCCGTGGCTGCTACGAAGAAATTTCTGATAGAAATACCCATTAACGCTTTGGCCGACCTGGCGATCGAACTCAGGAGCTCACACCACAGCAGACGCGTTTGCGACTACTAGACCAACGAGGTGATTAAACAGGCATTTTCAAAACATTTACAAAAGAATCATTAGTAGTGTGCTAGTATTTTTTCTTGTCTATAATATTTATTATTCACGCTTCTAGTTTTGTATGAGTTCTCGTTAAACTGACACGCCCCTAATATTAGTACGGTCAGCAACAGAAGTAGCTTTACATTTCGGAATTTTAATTATTTGATGTACTGAACTCCAGCTGTTATTTTTAATGTTTCAGAAGATTATTCTTTAAAATATTCCTTCATCATCAGCAGCCTATAATGTTCCCACTGCAGGGACACAGGCCTCCTCTCTAGGCGAGGGATTCTAAGACATGGCGGTTTCCTCACGATGTTATCCTTCACCGTATTGAGAGCAGCGGTGATGAAATAAATTACACAAAGTTATGCACCTGCTTGGGTTCGAACCCACGACTTACTGTTCGTAAATCGGGGCCGCAACCACTGGGCCACCACTGCTCTCGAAATATTCCTTACTCGTCAATATCTTGTTAGGTAACGAGTAATATCTTACAAGTATTTATTAATAACTGCCTCGTTGGTATAGTGGTCGTAAGCGCGACTGCTGAGCATGAGGTCCTGGGTTCGATTCCCGGGTCGGGCAAAGTGTTATTGACTTTTTCCATCAGGAATTTATCGGTAACAGCCACGGAGTCTGGATTTGTGCCCGGTTGACGGCAATAGGCTCGCCCCCTATTACATGGGACTTAAACATAACTGGCGAAATGTGGCTGTACTATTAGGTACACCTCTGCCTAACCCTTCGGGGATTACAGGCGTGATGTTATGTTATGTTATTTATTTATTAAAAAACCTACTTTGAAACTATGAGTAGTTTTAATCTACTTACTTCTAATGCTGAGTGTACAGTATCCCGTTTCCAATGATTTTTAATATTTTTTATCAACCAACATAATAACTTTTGCTAATTGGAGTGTCATGAACAAGGTTACGTTTTTGATTTTATTTGTATCAGGAAATGAACTAGTTTGTAAGATAATTTATCGGCAGGTTGAATTTCTTGTTGGTCTAGAGGTTACAAGCGACTGCTGAGCATGAGGTCCTGGGTTTGATTCCTAGGTCAGGCAAAGTGTTATTGGGTTTTTATTTATTTATTTATTTATTTAAACTTCATGCACAAACGTGGTACATAGGCGGACTTAATGCCACAAGGCATTCTCTACCAGTCAACCTTAGGGTCAAATAGGACAGCACTGTGGTAGAGTACAAATATAAATAAATAATTAGGAGAATACTATTTTGTTAACATAAATCAATATACCTACATAAATGTTACATACTAATACATATATATTAAGATGGAATTAAATAAACTAATATATATTATAATACATACGAATAATTCAAAAAACGAGAAACCAAACAATAATTACCATGACCACCACACATTAAGAGTGATTCAGTCCGATTTTAAAAAGTGCTTCCGCACAGTTCTTTTGAAAGCCATTTTGCTTTCCGCCCTTTTAATGGCAAGGGGTAGCGCGTTTCAGAGTTTTTCGATTAGGAAACTCTCAAACGAGAAAAAAATCGTTATGTCCTAGAACCAAAAAAATTAAGACATGAATGTGACCTCTACCAACCCGCACTGGGCCATTCCCTCTCATAAAGAGGAGACCTGTGTCCCAGCAGTGGGAACATTATAGACTGATGGTGATGACCATAGGCTTGCCACCTATTATATGAGACTTAAACATAATTTGCGAGATGTGGGTGTACTATTAGGGACGGTTGATTTTATGTAATTTTTTGTTTCAATGAACGTACCTGAATATTAGGAAAATGACAAAAAGAAATGAGAAGTTTATTTAAAAAAAATATATTATTGCAATGTGAAAAGCGTAACGTTACACGACTGGTAACATCTTGTTAGACAATCTCTTGGTGTCATTTAAAATTGCATACACATACATAACAAAATATATTAGCATCGATAAATTAAGATAAAATTCAACAGTTTGGCGCATCCATTAGGCTTCAGACTGATTGATTAAAATGTTAATATTAATATAATTCGGCGCCAAACTCGTTACACACATAAAATTAGGGTTACCAAAGACAAGTTTGTCAACAGGTTTTATGAAAATTGAAAAGAAAAGTGGCTTTTGAAAGCAGTATTCGTTGCAATGTTTTTTTTTTCTTGACTGTTCCTCTGCTTAGTTATTTTTTTTGCTATTATTACAAAGAAAAATTAATTTAAAACTGTTAATTCAAAGATTCGAAGAAAAACAATAAAAATGCTCAAAAATATGTACCTTTATGAAAACATACACCATCACAATATAAAAACCCATCTTAAAAAAAAATTGTAATACAACAATGATACCTTCATAATTGTAACATTTATGTAGATCATGTTTACCTCGTAGTCGCAAAAATATAACGCGACAACCCTCAATAACCCATCGCTCTTGTGTAGAATACCTGTAGATACATAAATACATTAGTGTTACCATATATTTCGTAATAATTATGAAGAAAGACCACGGATGCTAAGACCCGATGATAGTGGCAAATGCAGTATTTGCAATATAATTAATCATGTGTCGCGTTTATATTTAATCCATATTAATGATATCGTCAGAATTATTTTCTCAGTTCTCGTATAATTTTGTATCCACGCGATTTTTTAAACACGTAGATGTAACGTGTCATCTGAAAATAGACGATTTGATTAGGTCTGACATGGTCTCGTCGGGGCTGCGGGTTGTTCAAAAGAGATAGCACGGCCTTGGCACAAGGGCTAAGAAGGAACTAGGCTAGGCTAATGGGTGGTTAGCCTAGCCTAGTTCCTTCTAGTCTAGTTCTAGTCTAGCCTAGTTCCTTAGTGGTGGGTGGTAGGCCAAAGAGCGAGAGGGGTTATTACATGATTTCACCCACCGCCTCCCAAAAAAAAAATATGACATGGTGGAAGTTCTTGATGGCTATTTAAATTGATGGTAAAGCTTTTTATGAAAATTATTGATTGTACCGAAGCATTTTCAGTTCCAATCTACATAGGTTTTCTGCTTTTACGTGTGGTTAGGCAAAACCGTTTATATACACACATTTCGCGAGTTATGTTTATGTTCTATAATAGACTCGCCTATTGAGACAAATCCAGACTGAATCCGAAGCTGCTGCTAAGAATTCTTGATTGGCCATCAAGAATTTTCCAGCAGCAGAGCCACCCATAAAAGTTTGCCCAAATTACTATTTAATTTTAATTCCATAATACAATTTTTAGTCTGTTTAAATAAAAAGAGCATGACCACCTAACTGCATGGGTCTTTACAGAAGATTAGCTATGCAAGATAAATGATGGAATAATCTCCCGCTAAATGATTGCAAGCCGGCCACAGCTAGCTTATACATACATATATGTAGTAAGGCGCTATTTATCTAGGTATTACACTTGAGATGTCATCATAACACCAGAAATTGACGACAAGTGTCAAGTGGGCTACTTGTGATACTCGCGGCTACTGAACAGCACGCAACCTAATTTCCTAACATAGTCGTCTCATGGGTGATTGTTTGCATTTTTAAAAATTACAAAGTTTCGTGGCTTGATTCGTCTTGCCACCATACTTTGGCGTGTTGGGATTGGTAGGTTCATATTTGTCTGCCTAGCCTTTTCCCAACTATGTTGGGGTGGCTTCCAGTCTAATCGCATGTAGTTAAATACTAGCAACCCAATTAGTACTGGGTTATACGATACCCCTTGGTAAGTGGTTGTCAGATTTTTGAGTCATTGACTACCTGTGACGACTGTCAAAGATGTACAAATGACCCCCGGGACAACGGGTTTACGTGCTTTTCGAGGCACGGTAAAAACCTGCGGTATGTATTAGGTAACGAATGCTCAACCATAATTCTTCCTAAATAGATTTTAGTGTAAATTAATAAAAACAAGTGCCCCGCTTAACCATGTCTTTATTTTACTTAACTATTAGATTCCAGTTAGATTTGAGCCCAAAACACCAACCACTGATCATTCATTCATTCATTTATTTCAGTAACAATTTTTACATCGTATCTAACAAATCCATACACACCATACTTCAAACGTCTAGACTGCCCATGAATAACATACAAGCACAAACAAATCATCTGCCGTCGCCTGCGCATTGCATAACACCACACTGAGGTTACCCGACGTGACACGCGACGGAAAGAAAGTGCGTCAAGTCACAAGGTCACGGCCGATGTTTGCCGATTACTTATGCCCGCGGCTTTGACCGCGTAGGCATCGGTATTTGGGCTCTAAGCATAATCATGACTGCAACAGCGAGAGGAGTTCGCATTGCTGAATTTTGGGCCAAAATTTAATGAAAATTTACCATCGACACGCTAAGAAGAAGGAACCTGTGATGTTCCCACAGCTGGGACCTTCGTCTCTATTAGAGGGAGTGGGTTGTTATTCACAACTCGGAGTCAGTGCTTTTTGGCATAATGTCTTTGAATTCTGATAGGGCTCGGTTCCAATCGAATGGAGACGTACAGTACAAGATTCAATCAATCATAAGAGAGTCGTGAGACACGATGTGGGTGGGATTCTAACAAGAGTCTTTTCCGATCTGCGTGTCAGAGCTTTAGCTAAAATACTACTGGTAGACACTACTGGTTAAAATACTACTGGTGGACACTACTGGCTAAAAAGTATAATATGTCCTAACCCAAGTCGTAAGTCATAGTCTACCAGAAAGCGTAAAAAGGAGACAGAGTTACTTTCGCATTTCTAATAATGCTCTAATTGATTAGTAGAACCAGTTATTATGTGGCCACGAGGGTGGGCTAAATAATGTAGACGCTCGGATCAAACTTCAGGTTTACCCGCGCATGCCTAGGTTGCTCTTTGGATGGGTGACCAGCCATTACATGCCAAGTTTTCTCCATGCCTCGAAAAGCAGGTTAAGACGTTGGTCCCGGCTGACATTTATAGCCTCATAGGACGAACTGAGTGATCCCATTAAAAAATACAATGTTTTCAGTATCACTCCACTGAAAGCCATTTGAATGTTCAACGTTTTGCTGAGGTATCCAGTCGAGAAGTGTCAATTCGGACTACATTTCTCGTTTCTAAGTACCAATAGCCGGTTTGATCACTTACTGACATTTAAACTTTTATATCGGAGAATGTGTTTCATGTCTACCGCAGAGCTATAGAATAGTGTTAAAGTTTGTCAATGAAGCTTAAATAAGATACCTAATAAATGTTGACCTAGAATGTGGTCTGTGTCATCTTTTGAAGATTCTGAGGGGCCATTGACCTTGACAGGTGTTTAAGACTGGGTATATGAAATTTGGTAAAATATCAACAATATTTCGTGCATACACTAAGTCTATTAATTTTTCGGTATCCCTACTCCAAAATTGAAAAAGTAAATTTATCAAGTCTACGAGTGAGTAAAGCTGGGTGGATTTTTGAGGTGATGCAAAGCATTTGTAAACTATCGAGCGTCGGGGCTGCAGGTTGTTCGAAAGAGATACCGCGGCCTCGGCACAAGGGCTAAGAAGGAACATGGGTGGTTTTTAGTCAGTAGAAGTCTGACACTCCCTTTCGCTCTGCCCAAGAGCGGGAGGGGTTATTTGATGATTTCCCACCCCCCAAAAAAAAAAAAAGCTATCGAGCGTGCAGATCACTTGTGTCATTTAATACTTATTTATATCTCGTTCGTTTAGTGGACGCAAACGCTACTCGTGAGCTTAATATCTTATGGTTCGATTCAGAGGAAATGTAATTGGCTTTTCCATCTAGAATTTGCCAGCAATAGGCAACGTTGGCAAGAAGGCTGCTAGGTTAAAGTGGGATTGGGTGGGTCATGTCAGCCGCAAGCACAATGACCACTGGGCAAAAGCCTCCACACGATGGTTGCCGGAACCGTACGGTGACGCCCGCCGAGGCCGGCCGAGAAAGAGTGGCGTGACTACCTAGACGTGTATCACGAGGGCTAGTTTGAGGTGACATAGGAAAAGAGGTCTGGGAAGGAATTTGTGGAGGCCTTGCCCAGCAGGGGAACAGTGCAGGCTAAAAAAAGGCCCCCTATTACATGGGACCAGTGTAGTGAGGTACAAATGTAACCTTTGGGGGATTACAGGCGTGATGCTATGTTATCATTGTAACCATCATCTGCCTAGCCTTTTCCCAACTATGTTAGGGTCGGCTTCCAGTCTAACCGGATGCAGCTGATTACCAGTATTTCACATGGAGCGACTGCCTATCTGACCTCCACAACCTAGTTAATACTAGGTAATACGATACTCTTTGGTAAGACTGGATGTCAGAATTTCAGGTCACTGACTACCTGTAACTGCCAAAGATCTCTATATGGCCGCCGGGACCAACAGCTTAACGTGCTTTCCGAAGCACGGAATGTCATTGTAACCAATTTATTTTTATTTTATTAGTTTACATGTGTTTTAGAGTATCCCTAAACTTTCACACTTTGGTATACCTACCCACAAAATGCTATTGCAATAATGAGACACACGCCTGTCTCTCACTAATGAAGGCTGTATTTAATACTATTGTATGCAGACAGTCAGATAAATTGTAAATGTCGAGTTAAATAATATGACGGTACTAAGAATTCGAAGTGCTAATGTTAAGGAAAATATTCAAATTAGACGTTTAAACCTAAGATAGGGCGTTGCTGGCGTGGCAAGTATGTGCTGTCAGCTTATTAGGTATGCATTGTATTAATAGGTACTAAACATTTAAGTAAATTTTTGTTAGTAACTTTCAAAATCCGCCTGAAAAACTCCATGAAATCTTATTTTAAACCAAAATTTCTGAGGATGAATGTTTGTTAGTCTATCATGCAAAAAACTACTAAACGGATTTCAATGTTTGGGACACAAACTGAATTACTTACACTTACTTACACACGAGAATATTATACATAACACTCCATGAAATGTAACTATTAGAGTGGCATCTTTAATGTTATTCTCAAAGTGTCAAATCGTTATTCCAGCCATGAATATTAAAAAAAACAGTATTTATAATAATTAATAAAAAAAAAATTACTGATGTAAAAAAACTGTCCTTTGTCCAACCTGACAATAATAAATAATAATAAAATTATTTCCAGGATTTAACCTTAGGCGTATAATGACTACTAATATCTAGATCAATGAAAAAAAAACGTAATAACTAACATTCCTAATTATAAGCCGCATACCTCAACGGTTAGCCTTGCAAAAATGATCATTTGTCATTTTATTACCCGCCTTATTAAATGTATTATTATTTTCATAGACCGCGCACGAATGGGCGTGGTATATATTGTTACAATTTAATTATAAATCAATAACACGAAATATGTGCATAATAATATTGTCCCCATTGGACAATCACGATTGTGTACAATCACGCACAGTCACCTTTACGAACAATATTTTTTACCAATGAACAGTGTCAATAGTATAAAAAAATGTTTTATTTTATTTCGCTTCCTATTCCGTTCCTTGTTTCTTAATTAGAAAAAATTGTGGTGACAGATAATTGTTGTTGTTTCAAATATTTTTTGTTGCATGATATCAGATTTGGTCCGTGTGTCTTAGTCACGATTATTTACAATAGCCTAAGGCTAGTCTGGCTACTGGCTTTGTTTTTTGTTTTGAGTTTGGGGTTCAACATTTCAGTCCAGCATTTTACGAAGTTATTTTTTTTTCTTTACTGTCATACACATTACGTTATATTTCACAACAGATAAGTAATCGTCGGTTGTGATACATGAACCCTGCTGGACACTACGAATTACGAAGTTGTTTAGGTTTTACCCGACTGCTTTTTCATAATTTTATTTAAAAATAGGATTACTTCCAAAATTAGATTCAAAACATTATAATTGGCATTCGTCATCAAAAATGGAGAGTTTGCAATTAATTATTTAATCATGCAAAACAACAAACCTGTCAATTAGTGAAGATATCAATCATTTAGTGAAAGTTCCGTAAAAATTGTCTCAATAGAGATATAGAGGTGTGAATAATGTAAATATGGATAGTGGTGGAGCATTTTAATCAAGTTATGTCAGAGATAGAGTAGGTTTTCTAAAACTACCACACTAACACTTGACAAGTGAATAAAAACTAATTATACCATTATACGGCTTGCGTTGAGTTACAGTCCACTGTATCTTTTCATAGTTATCTTATCAGTTTTACATCATATAAAATATCAGTCAACAATAATCGTTGTGGGACCGTATATTACAAGAATGCAGCTATGAGACAGCTAGGTCGCGGTAGACCAAGGACAAGGTGGTAGGAGGTCTTGGAGAGCTTTTTCACAATTTGGCAAGAATAAGCATAAAATCCAGGAATTTGGAGGGAGTGAGAGGAGGCCTTCGCCCAGGAGAAAAATAGATCAACAACAAAAAAAATCGTAATTCAAATACTTGTGCGACCGAGTGTACCATTTAATTTACTGCCGGTACAAACGGATTTCCTAGTGGTCAGCACCTAACTACGCTGTAACTAGTCCAACACAGACAGACACAGACAGACTTATAATCAGATAATGTTTAATCGTAAATATGACACGCATATCAAGATCAAGCTATAAATTGGTTGCTGTAGAAATGTTGATTAATTTCATTGAGCTTGGTTAAGTATAAATGTTCGATATAGATTATTTTAACGACGAATCTCTGAACCAGATTTATAGCCCAGTTCCCGTATTTAAGAAACATGGATATTCTGACACAATTTTATTTTAGAAAGTCATAAAACTTGATAAAAATGTTGAGAATTTAGGGGAATTTTTTGACATTTTGATGTGATAAGAATGCATCGAATCGTTCTAAACATTAGGAAATTTTCCTATGATAATGCTAGTTCTGTTCTTCACAACGGCCAGCCATGGAATTTGGATTAGTGCCTGGTTGATGGCAATACGCTCGCCCCCTATTACATGGTACTTAAACATAACTGGCGAAATGTGGGTGTACTCATGGGTTTACGTCTGCTTAACCTTTTAGGCGTGATGCTACATTATGTTAATATGTCAATTATATTGGAATGAGGATGTGATAATGAAATTATCTTTAGCTGGTCTGTTTGAAATCCGAAAAATTAATATTAACTTAGGCATTTTTTTTTTTTTTTTTTGGGACAAGCCCGCCACACTATTCCCAAACCACTGTAACTCCTGTTAGCCAGAATCAACAGTGGCGACCACAAGAAAAGCGCCGAGACAATGAAGCTCGACGAAGTCCCAGGGAAACGATTTAACTGTCTTGGATCCCGCAACGAAATTAATCAGAAAAGAATAGCGGAGGAGTAGGAAAAACATAATTTCCACTTCCCTCCATAACTTAGGCATGTACCTACATAAATTTTGTTGGAAACACAGTTAGCAAACTCTGTGTAATATTGATACCCAAAGGATTTTATCTTTTTTAATTGAACCCAATCTAAACCATAGGCCAATAAATTGTCAACAAATATCAAGAAAGACCAACGTTTTACAAACCGACATAGCTCTAATAATGTCACAAAACATTATTTATGAATTCAACAAGATCGAAATCGATTCGATCGGAATTGATTAAATTAAATTATTCCACGCGAATTTCAACTGCCATAAATATCTCAAAACATGACAGGGTAAAACTGAGCCTGTTACTTAACATTGTCATGTTTAGTGCCCGTTTTCAAGAAAACCAAGCACCACCTAAATATAATAAGTGTACTGTTGAATTTTATTCGACAGCTACGCTCGACTTTCTTACTGGGCCCAATTATTATTTAACGAAACAATGGGTTTGATTCTCAGGTCGGGTGACTCGGGTGTTAAAGTATTATTGGGTTTTTTCATCTAGATTTTTTTAGAAACAGCCACGGAGTCTAAATGTGAGCTTTAGGGCAATAGGCCAGCTCCCTATTACTTATGGCTTAACGAGGGAAATGTAGTTGTACCCTTAGGTACACCTCTGCCTAACCTTTCGCGAATTATAGATGTGATGACATGTAAGCCATTTAGGTGTATTTATTTAAGTATCGCTTAGTGAAAACTGGCATTAATAAGTATTTCTAAAGCATGTATCTATTTATAGGTACCTGTTATTTAAGGTCCATTTACGCAATTAGTGTAAAACGCTCTAGGTAGGTCCGGGTTAGGGACCTTTGTACTGAGAGTTAGTTAGTCAAAACCTTTCACATATATTTAGTTGCGTTCGCTGAGCCAAGTCTTAAAAATCTTTTTAAGATACATAGAAACATTTAATCTGACATCTGCAATTTAGTTTTATTAAACACTTTGTTAACTAAAAACTATAAGAGACATTTTTTATAGATAATTTTATGAGGAACAATTTTTATAATGACCTCTATTGACCTCCGAGCAATAGGTTGCGAAATATTTGCAAAAAACTTATTTTCGTGACCTTTTGACCTTTGTAACTTTTTTAGCCGGCACAATATCGATGTCGATTTTTCACATCTTCATAATATCACCGAAATAAAGGTGTATACAAAAATTCAGCCCACTAGGAATTTTTCCCCAGATGAAACCTAAAATGACTGGACTATGACTGTACCAACATACAAACCAAACCATTTTGAGTGGATAGAATTTTTCATCCTACACAAACTATCAATTAGGACATAGCGAGTTAAATAGAAAAACTGTAATTTAAACCTCTTCTACCATAATAATATATTTAACTCAGTATTTCTCAAAACTGACCACAGGTCAACCTGTGGTCAGTTTACACAACATATATAATTTGTACAAGTAGGTTACTCTTACTAGACCAAGTTGCCGAATTAAATAGGATTTATTTCGAACTATGCCTGCAACCTTCGTTTACGTAAAATTATTATAAAAAAATAATACTTCCAATTAATAATAACATTATTATAATTAGGATTTAGTTTTGTTCCTAGGTGGATTAAATGATTTGTACCTTGAAAGTAATTTATACAAATTAATAATATGGAAGTGTCTGTTTTTAAATTCAGTATAACAGCATTTTACTAAATGCATATGAAAGTAAATACGGCGCTTTTAACAAAAAACATGTTTTAATTTCTTGTTTGTATATCTACCTGTTTACTACGGATATCTCCAGCTGGCCCGGCTGGACCGATTTGAACGGGACTTTTACTAACAGATAGCTTTAGATGTTATAAGTTCTAACTAAGCTTACTTTTATTGTAGAAAAATAATTAAGGTTTCATGCATAAATAAAACCCTTGAATTTGGTAGCAAAATCCAATTAAAAAAGGGAAGTAATATTTTTATAATAATTTCACGTGGACAAAAGTCACAGCTAGTTACAAATAAAAGATATAACAAGCGATAAGGTACAATAATACCGACTACAATAACAACTTGTTGTGTCAGCATTATCAAGCAATCAATCAGCATACTTGTTTAGTTATTAACTAATTGTAATGCCAACTAATACGATTGTTTGGGCAAAACGTGTGGCCTACGACGCAGTACGGTGATAAAATATTTTTGTCGTTTTATTTCGTAGAATTATCTCATACAAAATTAAAACAAGAACCAGAGTTCTTGTTTTAGCATCAGAATTCTTACTTGTATATTGGCACTATAAAGTTATCCTCGGATAACTATTTCTTTTGATTATTTTTATCGGTGTACCAGCTACTTGATTTTGTTTGTTAAAAGTACCGTATAATACTTTCTTATGCATTCAGTATAAAGCTGTTATTATTGTATATACTATTATTATTGTATATACCTAATATTTAGATTTATTTATGGGTGCATATATTTATTACTTCCTTCAAGATAAAGACCAATACATGTACCGCTGTCTTATTTACAATCAACAAGAACTATTGATTGACATAGACCATGATATCTAGTTAATTTATATGTATCAGCAGCGAAGTGTTATGTTATGCATAATTATGAAACAATTAATTAATCATTTTACCTTCATTTTAACATATTTACTATTCATGTAAACGGAGAAGGCATTTGTGGCATAGATATCTTTGGTTTTATAACGTAATTATTTTTAATTACGACTTCCCAACGCCCTTTGTCATTGTCATTGGGAAGTACTTAGTAAGTACTGATTAAGTGGGTAAACAAATACATAAGTAAATCCCGGATACAACGTGGAGAACGGACACAACCAGTGGTGTGCTTAGGGACTAACAATACGGCACACATATCACTACTGCTCACAAAATAGAGGTGGAAATCTTTGATTCTCCCCAGAACCAAATATTCGTACATAAATGACATCGGCCAATCTGTACCCGTATTATCGCGAACAGATATTAAACTACTGACTAAAAACCACCCATGTTCCTTCTTAGCCCTTTGTCTATCTCTTTCAAACAACCCGCAGCCCCGACGGGCACAAAGAGGGTTAAACCCTGAAATAAAGATGCCATCTTAGTAAAATCTCGTTTGCCGAAATCTGAACAAAGACAAACTTTCTTCCAGAATAGTTTCCCTAGTTTCATGGAATTATGTGGGCCGATCCCGGCGGCACTGCAATGCCGGGCCGACCCGCGACGGGAGTGGAGCGAGCCCCGAACATCCCGTCAGCGTACAAAAATCAGATTAATATACTGGTCCCTCAGTGAGGGAACTTTCAGATATTAAAGCTGAAAAGAACAGATACTACACTTTGATCTTAGCCAAAAGGCCGAGAAGCGATAACTGTATTATAGAAACTGAGGGGGGTCATTCGATCGCGGAGAATCTTAACACCGCGATTCAGAAACGTGACGTCATGGGCACAGCGCCATCTTTCGGTGTTTTGGGAACTATTTACAGCTTATGGGTGAAGACGTCAAATCTATGTACAATACATAACTATTCTAGAGAAACAGTATCACCTATCAGTTAGAAACAACATGTATTATTAAATCAATATTTCAATGCAAAAGAAAGAATGGAATTTAAACAGACACCGAACCGGTCACTGAATTTTCAACCCTTTATTCCAGATGAGCCAAAATCGGAGGTTACCATAAATAAAAATCCTAGAAACAGATTAGTTGCTGATGAATGGGAAAAACTGTGACTGTTGATAAGTCAGGGAGCAAGACAGATTTTTTTAAAATAATTTATTGTTCAGGTACCGTTCTTTTTTTAATTAACAATTATTTAACGTTTATTTACAAACTATAATTTACAGAACTAAACTTACTATAAAATATATACAAGTAAGTATACCTATCAAAAAAGGAAAGAATTACAGAGCGTCAAAAAATTCGTCCATATTGCTGTCAACAAAAAAAAATTGGTTGCCTGTAAAGTCGGTATACGGGCGAAAGTTTTACGTGACAACGAAAATAGAAGCGCAAGACATGAACCGGTGTGTATGCCTATCTCTCTCACTCTCTCTCTCTCGCTCTGGACGCGTGCCTCTCACTCGCTCTCATTGTGAGCGCATAACGTGAGCGGAGCGTAACGCAGTTTCTTGAAGTGTCACCCGGCAAACCAATTTATAAGACGTTGTCACGTCAAAAGTGCCATGAAGGCTGGCTGTACTTCCTGTCGAGGCTGCGGGTTGTCCGCAAGGGATACCGAGGCCTCGACATGAAGGGCGAAGAAGGAACATGGGTGGTTTTTAGTCAGTAGAAGTCTGACACTCCCTTTCGCTCTGCCCAAGAGCGGGAGGGGTTATTTGATGATTTCCCACCCCCCAAAAAAAAAAAAAAAAAGGCTGGCTGTACTCCCACGTTGGATGGCAATGGTGATTCTTTGCCCAAAAATAGGCCAGCCCTCTGGTCACGTGAAGAGTCGCCTAACCGCTTGGCAATTTCCTGAAATATTAAGTGGGTACTCGGATCCCATGGCCCCAATGTTTCTACTTACAACCCAAAACGGCTCAAACACAATAACTACCAATTATTAAATTATTCTGCCGTTTGAGGTTTTCAGCACCTGTAGCAGCCGCTCCAGGGCAGACCGTCGTGCTAGGAAGATGGGATGGTGCAAGGGAGGCGACACAAGTTGCATCCCAAACCAAAGATCTAGCCAACTTCCATGGCATTATGGTCATACCATCTGGTCTCTTCCCATCGACACGTACCAACCCATTGGGTTCCAAAACAGCTGGCACACCGGCCAGTGGCCAGAGCACCACTAATTTAAATTGAATATTTATGTATTTTATGACTACCTATCTCCTGAATTTTGACGAAATAGCAAATCTGCACCTAGTAAGTATAATAAATAATATTGAGAAGACTTGGTGAAACAAGTATCACAACTTCACACCCTGTAATGATTACTATGTTTACAAAAAATACAAACTCAAATGATCATACTGTGAAAATATTTCAGAATATTTTGCGAAATATATTTCAGTTCTACTAAGTATTTACATTAGCGCTACTTCTCTTTCTCAATACTTACCACAATATTGCCAAGTGTCAATCAATATTTTGTGACTAAAGTAAGTTATTTTTCGTAGAAATTAGTTTTACAAGTGATTATAGCCAGTGGATAGGGAATATACAAAAGTACCTACCTATATATATTTGTACATAATAATTCTACCGGCTCCCGGCTTCGCGTAGGTAGATATTAATATTTGAACTTGTAATATATATAGCCTATCTATGATACTCAGGGATAACATTAGGGTTACATTTTAATGGTGGAAGAAATTTGAAATCGGTCCAGTAGTTTTTGAGGTTATTTGTTACAACCATACAAATCTTTCCTCTGTATAATATTAGTGTAGATGAAAGTTTTATTAGATACATTTTTCGAAATCTGTTGTTGAGTTATGTTGTCGAGCGACAAAAATATGATGAATTTATTTTAATCATAATTTAAAATAGTTTTAGTGCATACATTCACCCTATGTACTAAACAATTTATTAAGAAACAAACTAATACAAATTTTATTGACGTAATTTGCCAACGTGTACAAACAAACAAAAAGGTACAATCCACATTCTGAGGCCGTTTACTAATCTATGTCGCATCAAACACAATTTCACTTTTTTGAAATCGGTTAAGAACAAACGCGTGAGTAGGCAGTGTTTGTCTGTCTGTCTGTCCGTAGGCTGTCTGTGCTAACAGGCGGAATCTATTGTCGTTCTAATGGTATGCAAGTGGAGCGAGGTCGGGTATTCCGGCACGCCAGTGTATAGTTGCCTAACGATTTGTTCCTGTCTAAGAATAAAAACTGTTTTGAAAATTTGTTTTGTATGCTAAGTGTCGAGTTATTAAATAAATATTTTAATAACATAAAGCCTATAATTCCCAAAGGGTTAGGCACAATTGTACCTAATGGCACACTCTTAGTTCGACTGTTAAGTTTAAGTCCCATGTTAAAGAGGACGAGCCTATTGCCATCAAGCGAGCACAAAGCCAGACTCCGTGGCTGCTACTGAGAAATTGCTGATGGAAATTGCCTGACCTGGGATTCAAACCCAATACCTCATGCTCAGCACTCGTGCTTGCGACCACAAGACCATCGAGGCAGTCCAATATGGTACACAAGTTATTTGTTATAAATTCTGTGCTCGAGTGTACATTGAGACAGTGACGATAAGTTATGTCTAACTGCCGTACGGCAGTTAGTACAATAATAATTTATCACAAAAACATTAACTTGCTGTTCTAAACTTGACATAATAAAATATCAAAGCTTATGATACGAATCCATATATTTAAATAATACAATACTCTGTATTTGTCTCGTTTACCTGAACTATCGATCGACTATTTAACATAATATCAATATTTATTGAATTGTCAATGTTTATGCTTCACCAATGCAAACAATTACGGCTATTTCAATTGAACTTTATAATGTTATTGCACTTTACGAGTTTCAGAAAATTTTAATCGTTGTTGTGTGAACCCTAGCACATACCTAGAAACTATACAGGGTGGAAGGGATACCGACGACTGTTGCGGGTTGTTCGAAAGAGATACCGCGGCCTAAAGTGCTAAGAAGAAACATGGATGGTTTCTAGTCAGTAAAGTCTGACACTAAATACCGCTCTGCCCAGAGCGAGAGGAGTAATTTGATGATTTACCATCCTCCAAAAAAAAGGTATACCTACCGACGAAATATGGCTAAAGTCCATTTCACGAAAGACGCAGCGCTGTATGTCGCGCGACATAATGTTGTTTCACAACTTTTGGCATCGTAAATAAACCTTATAACGCACTAATCCAATAAAAAACTCACAAAATATCTACCACAACAAACGCACCTTGATAACATCGACAAACGACAACATGGCCGATCTGTTAAATTTAGTTCCACAATTGTCCGCGGGACTTCTTTCGTGAAATGGACTCTACAACGTATTCAGTACATCTTTCTGAACCCCATAAATTTGGAGCACTTTCAAATACTAATATACAGAAAATTGATAACATCCTAATAGTTCAATCGACTTAGTATTAACCTGACCTTTTCAATTCCTAAATTGTATGTACTTTCGAAGATGATCTTGGTCCCTACTAATATACGGTGAAGGGATTAATTCAAATGCACTGAAATCGCCAATACTTAGCGAGCTAGCGTGGCAATTAAAGTTTGTTCTTTATGTATAAAGGGTGATAACAAGGGCTGATTTTGTTACTTTCGACAATGACATAAAATAAACTGGCCTGTATGTTTGAACATTACTTGTCAAACAAAAACAAAATCTGTAAAATCTGTTTACAAAGTATCATAGTTTATGCTCCTTTTACCATCACATGGCATCATCTTTTTGCTAAGGACTCTTTCAACTCTTTTCATTGAGATCTATCCCATAACTTTCTTTTGAGGCTTGTCTTAAAAATAGCATCTGCAAGACCAATAATATACTAAACTTATTATAAAATGCAAGGTGAAGTACTGTAGGTAGACCTAATTAGTCGCCTTGAACCGTAAGAAAGGGATGACGTTGCTGAATTTTGATATAATTATTTTAGTTCCACCGTAGGAGTGTGGTAATTTGGTTAGTAACAGCCGGTTGACGACAACGTTCTTTATCTCATAAAATATTAACTACTCTTAAACTGGACTGGTAAGAGTTTTAAAACATGGTGTTTTATGGTATGGTAGGTACTAGGTACCTATCTATTCACATCTGCTTACTTGCGGCCTATAAAATTATATCATAAACTCGCAATAGATATTATTTTGATGAGTGAATCAATTTAGTATCCTTGGCTAGTAACGATAGGACCTAAACCAAATGCGCATCTATAAGAACATTCGTTTTTTAACCATTGATTTAAACCACATAAAAGGCTCGTTTTAACGATTCTAATTATTTATTATGTATTTGAGTATAATGTATGTAATGGTATAAGAGTAGAGGGCGACCAAAGACACGATGGATGGACTGTGTTAAGGTTGGCTGGTTAAGGATAATATGGCAAAAAAGGAGGTGTCTGATGATAATATGACAAGTAATACAAAAGTATGGACAAACAAGACATGCTGCGTCGAGTCCAAATGAATTGAGATAAGAGAAAGAGAATGATAATTGAGATTAGAGCAAGAAAATGATAATGATGTTGTTGATTGAATCGACATAAGCTACTGAAAAGAAATTGTCAATCCTGTAGAAATTTGCAACGCTTTCTAAGCTCTCTTTCCTGCAAAACTTGTTGCATACAACCTACACTTCTGCAAAGTAAAGTGAACATAAAAAAACTAGTCACCGTAACCCCTAACCTATGTATTTCACAATATACTTATGAGATGACGATCTTCCCCAGTGCGTCTCGAATGTTGACACATACTATGAAATGTGACAAGTGTCAGTTTTCCGGAAAAGTAACGGCAGTTAGAAGGCGAACTCAAACGTGATCCTATTTGCAGGGCGTACTTGCTAAAAAAAACATACGTTTCGTGCAGTAACGCTGCGTTTTTTACTCGTCCGCATTCTGTGGTGATATGATGAACTTAGATTTTTTCGAGCTTACTGTCGTTTAATCATTCTATCAATTAATCTTATATATTCGATTTATTTTCGTGTATTGTAAAGTATACAAACCTACTGTATCAATCTATCGAGCATCCTGTGTATTTTCATCAAATTTTTTGAACCTTGACGAGGCTTTGATAAATAATCCAATAACACCCTAAAATAACCGGCTCAGTAACCGTCTGTGCGTTAATACACGTGCAACGACTATACGCTGATATTGCGAAGTAAAACTTGCGGGAACTCTCACAAATTGTTACCGTATGTTTTCACGAGCCTATAGCAAGGATGTTACTTGGTATTCAAACTCGTTGCAGATGTTATCTGCCGGATTTCACTCACATTTGTGTTTATTGCAGTTTTTGGTTATAACGTGAGCTGCGGACACTTTCTAACAGTTCGTGTTTTTGAGTCGAGACGCTTCTAAAATTGGAACAGTGGATTTGCATGTGTTTGTTTGTTTTGAATTGATTGTCTCATTGTTTGCATCTAGTTGTCGCCGGCACGACTGTTGAACAGGACGGCCTGAATTCCTCCAATAACAGCACGGATTTTGGATTTGTGCCCGGTTTGTCAGTCATTGTGTCATCGTCTTAAATTGAACTAATGTTGATTAAGTCCGAAGCCAAAAAAATTAACAATAAAAATCTATATCTGTAGTCTTATTTCTAACTAATGCATCGGTACATGGGCATCACCAATAACATTCTAATTTTAAAGGAGGACGCCACTGCTTATATCCTTTTTGGTATCCTCTTTGCGTCATAACTCAGCAAAGAATCCTCATCATATTCACACAAAATGTTGCAAACAGCATTCTAAACAGCACATCAAACAAACATCGTGCAAATTCGGGAAATTCCACGACACTTCGTCACAGCGACCTAAGCCCCGAAACTAGATCAGCCCCGAATCGAAGCAGCCATCTGTTATGTAATAGAGGATGTACAGTACGCCTTACCCTTGAACTAGATTGTGGTTGAAGTTCGTAGACAATGCCACACACAATGCGTGGAGCGGTGTACTTGTACCGTCTAAACTCGGAAACGTCTTTCATGGGACTTTTACTGGCAGATAGCTCATGGTATAAGGAGTAAGTTTGGCTATAAAAAATAGCAGGGTTCCGTGGAAAATAATAAAACCCTTGAAATAATTTAAAAAAAAACCTACTCAAGTAGAGAACTATTGTTTTTATTACTATTTCACGCGCATAATTAAAGCTATATATATATAAATCTATTTTTCTCTAGCTATCATCCAAAATTAATTTCTACGAAAAACGTTTCATTCTTTCTCATTCATGTTGTTCGTTTGTAAAAGTTAAACGATATTGTTAAGACTCATAATTGAAAATATTTAAAAGAAAGAGGTTATTTTGCACTTTCTTAACCACAAAACCGTGAACAATTTGAACCGTTTCTCAAAGAGATTCAGATACATTCTCTTGCTCACACACGTTTACCTACAATTATGGGTTACATACATTCTGAGGTATATAATTACAGCTATGTAATTTGTTATTCAATGCACATTATGTAACTTTGCAATCGTATAAGATGTTACCTTGCTAAATTAAGAGAAACAGTTTAAAGTTCCAGGCGCGTGAGTTGCAAAAAATAATCGTTCCGTACACATCTTAGAACTCAATTAAAAGCTGGGTCGATCTAGCATACGAAGGGTTTTCTTACCACCGCATTTTTTTTAAATAGCGACACTACCTACCCAAAAAAACACGTTTAAGAACATAACATAACATCACGCCTGTAATCCCCGAAGGGTTAGGCAGAGGTGTACCCATATTACTACACCCACATTTCGTCATAACTTAAAAACACGTTTCTTTTATGGAAACTCCCTTTAATTTATTTTTTATATTATTATCATTTGTGCATGTAGCGGTCATGGACACACTCTGTTATACTGTCAAGTACGTCACCTTTAACTATTCAAAAACAGCCCTGTGACAGACGAACGGACAGTGGGGCCTTGGTAATAAGATCCGGTTGGCACCCTTTGGGTACGGGACCCTAAATATAAAGAAAATTGATTTAAAATACAATTTTTATTTTTCAAGAATAATATAGCAAGGAAAGAGATGTCATGTCTGGTGAGATGACGAGTAATTGAGAACTATGGAAGAAGAAGACATGCGGCACCGACCTCAAATGAATGACAAACGTCTAAGAAAATGTCTGCTGTCCGTATCTACGTTCCGCGTTCGTATTACGATCCCAAATTCTCGACATGACCAAACAATGATGAATCATTACTACGGATCTCTAAAAACATAAGTGTTCCAAACGTACCTACTCTAACACATGGCCGTGTTATAGGAAGTTTCGCAAACAATGCAACTACGATGATAATATTAGTAAAAAATCGGAAGATTTGAGATCGCTTTGTTTGTTACGTTACCATTACGAGAGTTTAACGCAATACGCGATAATTATCTTGTATTCTCGTATCTTACCGTAGTTCTGTCATGGGTTAATTATTGCGATTAAAGATACGCGTTTTCTTTTTCTTTTAATATTTAGTTAGGAAAGGAAGTCTTCTATCTTGGTATCAACATGTAATGAGAGGGGACAAAGACATGTACAAGTGCAAAAAAAGAGATGGATGGAATTGAAGAAGAAGGCCTAAGAAAACATAGGTTGATTGTGTGAGGAATGATATGGAAGAGAAAGGAGTAAATGATGCCTTGGAGACTGACAATGGAAGAGAGAGAGAATGGAAGAAGAAAACGTTTTGCGCCCAAATTGAATGGGACAAGGGAAGGAAGATGATGGTTCAGTAAGGAGTGTAGAAAGTGAAAGAAGTAAGGAGAGAGAATAGAAATTGAGGATTGTGGGCCAGTTCCACTACCGGAGAGGTATTACCGGAGAGGCTTTGCGGAGGGAAAGTGTTAGTACGAATGTAGATTGCTTTAAGAGTAGCGGAGGACCAAACAAACGACAGATGGACTGTGTAAAAGATGATATGGGTAGAAAGGAGGTAAATGCTTAGATAACTGGTAATAGAAAAGTATCGATGAAGACAGATTGTACTGACTTCCTTCCATAAAACAATAAAAAAATTCACCACCAAATACCCTACGCCTACCCTTGTGGATGCAGCTGAATATTTTACAGGAACCGAATGCCAATCTGACCTCCATAAAACAAAACACAAAATCTCACCACCGATCAACTGATGCAACTCCTAATACGGCTCATTAACGAGGTTATTTGATGACAATACACAAAGATACTCAATGAGAACTGTCACAATGTACAGATGTGACAATTGTATGACAATAGTGACAAATCTGTCACATTAGGTTGAGAAACCGCGAAGGTTAATGAGACCTTCAGGACTGATTGATATGAAAGGCTAATAGAGTCAATGCTCTACTTTTGTATCTCCAAAGTCATAATGGTGACGGTGACGGTGAGACATCAAGCTATACATATCCAATACAAGCTTTTATTTTTTTTTGGAGATCGGAAATCATCAAATGACTCCTCCTGCTCTGGGCAGGGCAGTAGGGAGTGTCAGACTTCCACTGACTAAACAAAACCACGCAAGTTGTCAATAAGTTTATAAAGGAATGTTTTTTGTAGTAATTATAAACGTCCTCACGGGCTGGCACCTTATTACTTTATAATCTAGAAAACCTAATCTAGTCTATACTAACGGTGCCTTAATGCATGTTCATTTTACTATTCAACGAATGACAAATTTTTGCGTATCATCAAACGGCATCGCCGAATTACGACACTTGCTTGCTAAGTGAAGGCAAATCTTACATCTATTGAATATTTCATCGGTTAAAACCTATTCAAATGCCGTGTCTCTTAGAAATACCGTGTATTGCCATGCTATGATGTGTTACTGAAGTGAAAACATCTTGACACCATAACCGCTAACCAGTGAACATTATTTTATTACCTGGAAATGTAATGGAGAAATAAAAACCTTTCCTACTTAATCATCATAACTAATGCTTTTGTAAACAAAATTTTGATCTGACGATATAATTTAATTCTGAAGAAAAAAAAAGACCTTCGACTAATCTGATCACAGAATCTCACCTTGCCCAAATCTCCACAAACCAGGACCAAGTTCGGACCCTTGCGGAACTCTTCAACCAATCTCATTGCGGAATATCCTATTTTCTGCTCTCCTTGTGTCGTGTTGTCTTGATTATATAACCTCATCAAATTCACTACTAACTTGGGAAGACAAGACGAAGTGTCTTGTCACAAAATAAAGACTTCCTCAACATTAAAATAAGACATCAACAGTGTCAAAGGCTTCCTCAACATTAGAATGACCCATCAACAGTCAAGTCCTAGCTTTCGATGCCGTGAGAAGTCGATGGTTTATTCAAGAAGCGCGTCAGATTAACTCAACGCTTTCGTTTACGCGACGCGCATACGAGATGCTTGAGCGCAGATTAGTAACGCGGTGTTTTTGTAGTGGTAGGACTGAGGATTTATTTTTAACTTGAGTGTTGCTTACGTTTTCCATCAATCTGTTTGTCAATTTATCACTGCACTGCTAGAGCATCTTCAGATATAGAAAGGTAAGGATTATTGCTGGTCATGTTTTCAAACTTCCTGATTCCGGTTTTGGAATATCCTTGCAATGTTCTTGTACTATCAACATGATGTATTCATGGATTAAGATTTTTACTCAGATGGAGTAAAAATACTTTTAATAATAATAATAATAATAATAATCATTTATTTCAGGAAATTTCCCATAAGTATAAAATTCGATTACAAATACAAATACAAATTACAATACATTAGATTAAAATACAATAATACTTAGTTATTAAAATAAAATTCATTAATGTCAAAAAATACAATGTCAAAATTTAGAAAATGTCTGTCAATTTAAATTAAATAAGTATTACATTCATAAATAGGTACATCAATAGTCACTTAATAAATGGTGAGGAACTGGAATGTAGATGCATCCACCTCTCCAACACCGGCGAGTCCCACCGCTCGGACAACACGCTCAGGATACTGTTGGTGCTGCGCCGTAAGCGACTTAGTAGCGAGGCGCTCCGCTTTCTAATAATTGCATGAAAATCATCAGTTTGCGCCTGCGCGAACATCACCGAAGCGCTGCAAAACCGCGGCAGCGTCAGCAGCACCCTAAACGCATTGTTGTACTGGACGCGCAGGGCGCCGTATGCTCGCTGCGTATAATTGGCCCATAGGCTGCACGTGTAAAAAGACTGACAATAGGCTTTAAATAAGGTCACCTTCACTTGTTCAGTACAGCGTGCGAACCTACGTGCCAACATGTTGCAGCGAACAGACAGCGCCCTACGTTCCCGCTCGATGTCCTCGTTGTCAGACAAGTTGTTTGTGACCCAGTGACCCAGGTACTTAAAACGGTTAACCCTATTAAGATTAGCACCGCAAAGAGTGATCTGGGGTATAAAAGAGGGACATTTGGTACCGGCCTTAAAAACCATGTACTCACTCTTCTTAGGGTTGTACCTGAGCCCATGAGCCTCAGCATATGTCTCACAAATGTTCAAGAGTTTCCGCAACCCCCCGACCGACGGGCTCAGCAGCACCATATCATCCGCGTAACTAATGTTATTAATAGGCACTCCGCCTATTGAACAACCCGCATTAGCACTGCTGAGCTCGCCGAGCAGCCGGTTCATGTACAGGTTGAATAAGCGGGGTGAGGTTAACCCCCCTTGCCTCACACCGCAATCCAACCCGTACACGTCGGAATACACTCCCGCCCATCTCACACTGTTCCGTTGGTGACCGTACCAGTACCCAAACATCGACACTATCTCACTCGGTACCTGTGTCTCACTGTGCAGCTTGTGCCACAGCATGTCGTAATTTACTAAATCGAACGCTTTTGAGAGGTCCAGGTAACAAGCGTACACAGGAGTATTTCTAGCTGTGTAGTACTGTACAGTCTGCTTGAGACAGAGGATAGCACTCTCAGTCGACAAACCAGGCGTAAAGCCAAACTGCGCGTCATTTATATGAAGGTGCTTCTCCAGCTGTCTGTCAAGCAGCCTGTCCAGCACCTTGGCTATGACAGTAGCGAGCGAGATAGGCCTATAGTTAGAAACATCCGAGACATCACCAGTTTTGTTTTTAACGATCGGAACAACCACCGTGTACATGAGATCATCAGGTAAGTAATTATGGCTGATACACAGATTGAACAGCATGGCCAGTACCCTTGGCAGATGTACACCAGCGTGCTTCAAGTGCTCGATGCTAAGGTCATCATGACCTGGAGACTTACCGCTTACCATATTCTTAATAGTAACAGCCAGATCCTTGGCTGTGAACCTAACACTAACGTTCCCACTCTGACACTCAGCATCGAGCACTTGCGCCGCCGGCCCAAGCGGGGACTCCACTTTAAAATGGCGTAGAAAGAGGCTAGCAATGTCGTGTGGATCATGAGCTTCACCTACACTCACCGGAAGGCTCGACTTTGGGTTTAATTTATTGGTTGACTTCCAAAATTTATTGAATTTCTTGTCAGTGTGATGTTTTGCAATAATATCCATCCTGATCTGATCCTTATTGTTTTGACAGTATTTTAATTTTGATTTAAATAATTTTCTAGACTCACACATTTTGTCATAAGTATATCCGGATTTAGGTTTACCCTGTAAAAGCCACATCTGGAAACAAAGTCGAGCCTCCCTGTGTGCACCACTCACATATTTGTTCCAGCCAGGTACATATGTATTGTACTTTCGTTTAGGTACACTATAACTTAGTTCCGCGCCCTTAGACAATATACTAACGATATTAAGGTACATTTTGTTTAATAACAACTTATGGTCCTGACTTTTACATAATGTATCTGCACAATTAACAAATTCCGATGGAAAATCCAACTCTCTAAGATTTAAATTACAATAATCATAATATTTTTCTATCTGAGTTTGATCCCTTTCCCCCCATTTTACCCTACTACAAGCATGACCAAGATTAATTCGTTTAGGCAAAATAACATTAAAATTACATTGAACTGCTATAGGATAATGATCTGACCAGTAGCTATCATAAATAACGGACACATTAAGCACGGATGATCGCGCGGCGCTTGTTATTAAACAATGGTCTAGCCACGACTGAGTACCGCTCACCTGGCACACAAACGTATGTGAGTCACTCGGCAACAACTCCATATCTATACACGA
The DNA here is from genome assembly GCA_949774965.1 of Diarsia brunnea. Taxonomy (NCBI): domain Eukaryota; kingdom Metazoa; phylum Arthropoda; class Insecta; order Lepidoptera; family Noctuidae; genus Diarsia; species Diarsia brunnea. The sequence goes on from OX459001.1 coordinate 18,065,937, forward strand.
CCACGATTGTTCCGCACAGAAATCTAACAATTCTTTCGCAAATAAACCGCCAGGTTGCGAGTTGAAGTCACCAAGTATAAATACAGATTCCACATTATTGCTTTCAATTATTGCACATATCTCCCCAAGGCACTCAGAAAACAATGGCAGGTTTTCATTTTTGTTTGTAGGCATGTATACCGAAAACACTATAATTGAGCGCTCATGGTCAAGTTTTACCTTAATCGCCACTAGACGCACACTACGACACTGTATAACAGATACCGACGGGAACGCAGATTTTCTCCACAGCAGAGCTACTCCTCCGTATGGCCTCCCAGTTAGGATTCCTTCAGACGTATCCACAGCGGACTTCCCCGTGTATGAAAAAGCGTCGTCAATATCACCCAGGAAGGGCAAATCGTGGGGAAGCAGCCAGGTCTCCTGCAGTGCCACTATGTCCGCCGACCGGCAAAGTTTTTTCACACATTCAACTGATCTTTTGACATTTTTACAATTAAAGCTAATAAGTGTATTTTTGTCAACCATTAATATTTTGTGTGGGTTTTAAATTAGCTATATCCCGATAATTATCATTTTTCACGGAGGCGGTACGTCGACCAAATTCTACAAAAGGGCGATATATTACTCCCTCTGGCCAAAAGTAGTCAGTCAAAAAAGTATCTAGTTCGCACTTAGGAACATACACCTTATAAGCATCATAATCTTTCATTGATTTCATATTCATTTTCTCTAAGCGTACGTCAATGTTAGTCTTGGTCTTAACATAGGTTATGATGTCACACACGGACGTGTCCTTCGACACATTATAAATATAAAGAGGTACCTTACTGTCAGCCGCCTTGAACTTTGAACCAGCAACAACCGTAGCTTTTCCAGTATTTCCCACAAAGCGATTCTGAAGCCTTTTTCTTTGTACAAGGGTCCATTTACTATCCTGTTCTGGGGGTTTCCACTCACCTTCATGTAACACATCGGAAAAACTTTTCTTTGCACTTTCACATCGATTGTTTTCAATCGGGTGAGCTGTGTGTATCGCGGTAATCGGTACTAGAGGCGGATTCGGATGACTCACCAACGGTGAAGGCGCGGGCGCCGGCGGCGATAGGCGAGCGATGTTCGGCTCACGATCAGCTGATTTGTGTTCGAGCGGCTGTCCGTTACAACTAGCGCGCGGTGATTTTACGCTACCCTCCGTTGATACAATGTTATTCTGTGGAGACAATGCTGGAGGTCCACTCTCGTACTCAAAGCTCGATAACCTAGTTCTTCCGACACCTCGTCTAAAGGTAATATTATTAACAATTGACGCATTTTTGAGCGCTTCAATTTCCAATTCCAGTTCCTTAAACTTTTTCACTGTCACGTATTCGTCACAAATACGTTGCATTTCGCCTCTCATTATCACCAAATCTTTAAGCAAGCGGGTAACATCTACGTGGTCAAATAATACCGGCGGCAATTTATGCAGATCTCGTGCTACGAAAGTAGGGACATCCTCTGGATCCATCTCTTTGAGCACGCAGATGATGTCGTCGATATCCCGTAACGTTTTCCCCTGTCGTTTCCTAATCTTCTTACGTCTTGTTGTCGATATGGAATCGAACAGTAAGTTTTTAGCGGCTAATATCTCTGTTTCATCGAAAGCACTAGCACAAATCTGACTAATACTCTGCTCGTTCATTACATCAAGCTTATTACAAATGAAAGCTAAAACCTCGTTGATCACCACATTACAACTTGCACATTTCACAATGTTGGAAGCCATTATGGATAACGGCTCCCACCCGCGCGGTAGATGTACTTGCAAAATATGACTCGATAGGCGTGCGATGCCCGGCGCGTGCGTCGCAAGACTGTTGTTGCAACCTTGCATTTTTCTCCCCGATTTCCGGTACAAATATGACTTGTCATTCAATCACAATTAACTACCTACCCAAAAACTAAACTAGCAAACTCTTTGTATGCTAGGTAAACTAGTTTGTTTATACCTAGGCCGAATCCCCGTGGCTAAGAGCGACATTGACATTTATACAAAAAAGTGGGCGGTTCAACATTGTCGCCGCGGCAGCCGAACGCACTTACATCATTATTTGTGAGAAGTCTGAATCATTAAGTAAGTTGTTCGATTGTAATTTTAATTGGAGCATCGACATTTTGACGCTGTTCCTTAGAAAGACCGTCAAAGGATACAATTTCAGAAAGCCTCATAAAACCCTAAGGAGTAGCCAGAATTAATACTAAATCAATCCTGGGTAAATTAAAGCTAGCAAACGAAAAACTGAACATTTACATGATTAACTTAACAATCTACAATTAGCATTGTATGTATGTTAAGGTTCCAGTAAAATCAACTACCAGAGTTGATTTTACTGGAACCTTAACATACATTACCCTCTCAGATAAAGCTGCTAATTGTAGATTGTTAAGTTAATCATGTAAATGTTCATTTTTTCGTTTGCTAGCTTTAATTTACCCAGGATTGATTTAGTATTAATTCTGGCTACTCCTTAGGGTTTTATGAGGCTTTCTGAAATTGTAATTCAGTATTGAAAAAGTACTTGAGATATGGAGTCGAAACACGACATTTTGCATTCAACCAATGTGCTTATTTAGAAAAAGATCAGGAAAGACTCTGCTTGTATACACAAACAATCACTTGAAGTATCGATTACCTAATAAGGCAATTATATATCTTGTCGAAGCTTAGTTACAGAATACAAGATGCCACTAATATAGGAAAACACTGAATTAAATTGTAGTGGGGTTTTTCTCGTACATTGCGTAGTGAATTCCTGGGTGAAAGGTGTCAACTAACCCATCTTGTTACGTACTAAATACTTATTAAGTCAAGTATCTTCAGCTTCAACTATACAAGCTATTCTAATACCCATATTTCATAAGTCCATGTTTCATAAATCACATCACACTTATCACACTAATATTATAAAGGCGAAAGTTTGTGTGTGAGTGTGTATGTTTGTTACTCTTTCATGCAAAAACTACTGAACGGATTTGGATGAAATTTGGTACACAGATAGTTTATGACCTGGATTAACACATAGGATAGTTTTCGTACCGATTTTCCGTGCGATAATTTTCGAGTTGTAGCGGGCGAAGCAGCTAGTGTTTCATAATGCGTGATCCTAAAATCTCAAACTGTTGTTGCTTCTTTTGATCGTTTTTGCAATTTTACATGACTTAAAATTATGTAGTTCTAATAAAATAAATGTTTGAAGACACGCCTAAGCCAGAACTTGTAAAACTGCCTTTCCAACTGCAGACCACAAGCCTTTCATCAAATTACTATAATGATCAGCATACATAATTGAAAAAAAATATGAGTTCATCATCAAACGATGCCTAAAATAAATTTGCAATATTATGTTAGACATTATGTCACAAGATAAGAACTGCTTGAATTACTGCGTATACGTTTCATTTTCGTTCTGTAAAAATGCATTCTTATCATCATCATTCTCCTCCCCTTATCTCAATTTATTTGGGGTTGTCGCAGCATATCTTCTTGTTCCATATTTCTCTATTACTCGTTTTAGCAGTCACCTCCATTCTAGCCATTTCATCCTTCACACAGTTCATCTATCGTTTCTCTTAAATCTTAACAAAGTTTTTGTCTGTTTAACCGATCTCCACTATTTCATTTCTATTATTAAATACCTTATTCAGCATGGATAAGTTATGACTCGCACTTCAAATAATCCAACCTCATTCAGTTCTAGGTACCTGACCTACATCTATGTTTAGTCAAAGTAAGTGAACTTTCACAAGTTAAACCGAATGTAAATTCAGACTAATACCATAATGTGAAGGCCTGTTACTCAATCGCATTTCGATATGGTGAGGCTTTTCAAGTCGACATTTTACTAATAATACGAGTATACACTTTTCTATACTTGTTTTTGATAAAGTGAAAATCAGGTAATACCTAACCTGTGTCGGAAATCTCACTTAAGACGCTGACAGGACCGAAACTAGCGCCACCCACATCTTATTTCTTTTACTCTAAAATCACATCAAATTTGAAAAATCCAAAACACTATCTTGCTAGTATGTATGCTGTGGTATTTTTAAAATCACTTTTCATGATTCTAGACTTGATAAATTAAGAGAATTACTTATTACCGCCAAAAGTGGCCACTTTTATCTTTAATCAGTAATTTTCTTAATTTATCAAGTCTAGAATCAGACTCGCTAAAGTAGACTCATCTTTCATGGGGTACTGTTTGAGATGCTATAACAAAATTCCACAAAGCATTCTTGAACTGAATGAATAATCTTTCCACATCGTGTCCTATATAGCCAGAAGCAGGGTCGTAGCCAGGTGGGGTGAGACTTAGGCGTTTAAACTCCCACCGAAATTTCGAAAACCTCACTGGGTGTATCACGATTATTCACGATGCACGCTGATTGAAATCAATCCACTGATCGCAGGCGGCGAAATGGGGGATGGGCTTGTAAAGTTAGAAACCAAGCTACCCGAGGCGTAATTCTGCATAAGTTAACTGTTACTCCTAACCTGAATTGAGCGCATCGTTTTGTAACTGACGACAGGTCCCGTCGACCAGCATTTAATGAAAAAGTTTGCTGTGTAATAAGTTTTTTGCAACAATTAACGGTATTATAATATAATATACTAATCAACCTATAATTGAATTTCTACTCCTATGTTTAATGCATGCCGTGGGAGCCTTTAAATAAGGCTGTAGCCTTATTTAAAGGCTCCCACGGCTCATATTACAATGACATTTTATAGTGTACTATAAAATGTCATTGTAATATGAGTACTTCAATATGTAGTTTGGTGTATGCTTTGTTGGTTGTCCTTAAATAAATAAACTCTTCCCAAGTTTGACTAAACAAGGTACTAGTTTTAGCTCAATGGTTGACCACTTTTATCCGCAGAGTAACTTCGAACCAGAACTTCGACATTTACAGCAATACTTATTAATTATTGCATAAATCTATCAATCAATCAATCAATATCACACATTCTCTGGAAAGTCATCTCTATGGATCAATTACTGTCATCAGCAGCAGTGATGAAACTGAATTGACAGGAACTACCTCATATCATTATACTGTCAATTTGCCAACAAAGAGATGATGCCGATGACGGCTATATCCGCCCAAATGGGCGTGACCTGCAACCAACCGCGACTTTTGACGCAGCAATAATGATGATGATGATGATAATGATGGTGATGACATGACAATTCAGTATCGTTTCTCTGTTATGTAATCTGATTTGCGCAAATCTATAACTTAATCATGAAATTAAAAAGAGGATACTATAATTTTAGCTGCTTTTGGAATAGAATAGGATAACCCTTATCTCAACAGAAAGAGTTCTGTTGAGATAATATTGTATAAAAGATGACTTCGAGATATAAAGGCTCTCAGCAGTCTACTGATCTTTACAATATTCGTGCTAAGCTATTCAAGGCATATTAAACTGCCCGTCGGGGCAGCGGGTTGTTCGCAAGAGATACCGCGGCCTCGACATGAAGGGCTAAGAAGGAACATGGGTGGTTTTTAATCAGTAGAAGTCTGACACTCCCTTTCGCTCTGCCCAAGAGCGGGAGGGGTTATTTGATGATTTCCCACCTCCCAAAAAAAGGCATATTAAACTACCCCTAAATTCCAAAACAAATAAGATGTCAGAATCAATAAGTATTTTTTTCTTGTTGCAGTTACTGTGGTTGTTAGTACACAGCGGTGATGGATACAGCTGCCCCTACGGACACAACTGTGTGCTAGAACCGGCGCCTCCTGGCAGGACACCACCCTGTGCACAGCCTGGCCTCACGTACTGTGTGCATCCGGATCCTTATCCTGAGTAAGTTCATCAACATCTGATTACAGAAGTCATACGCCATTAAAATTGATTATCTGCTTATTTTATTTAACTGCTACCAGTTACCAGTCATCGCTACAAAGGTCATCGCTCTAGTTTTTTTGTTTTAGTTAAAGATTTATTTGAGGAGAATTTTGATGTCCTCATGAGTAGCCTCCGTCTCGGGCAAGGGGAGAGTTATGTCAGACTCACAGTCTAGTCTGTCTTAGTCTGACACAGTGAGTTGTTATTCAACAACCCACTTTTACTACTACTACCATGTGTCGGAACCCTGGGAGATACAAGTACATTCTCGCGCACCCCTGATTGGTCAGTTTACACCTAATATCAACACCGTTTTGGTTCGCTACTTGACCTTTGATTCCTCAACACTAAACCATGGCTTATTTAGCTAAAAGCTATTGTGAACCAGCTTGTTTATGAATTTTCTGTAATTTCCAGAAAGATAATCCGTCAGTTGATAGAAGCCGGACAGTACGACATCAGCACTCTTCTCTCAGATGAGACAAGAGACGATTTCTCGCTGAAAAAAAACGACTATCCTTACGACTACGGGCCGAACTCACTCCCCCACGTCGACCAGATCTCACTGGTCAATGACCCGCATTACCAGAAGAATTATAATACTAAGTTTCATTCGAGATACAATCACGGTGAGTACCTAATATTGCCTACTTGAAATGTCATGATTCAGGCTGAAATCGATTTACTTCTCTTAGTATTAGTTCCCGTCTTTATTTTTCTTTCGTATTTTGACAGTTGTACAAATGCGACAGATTGTTTTTTTTTAAAGAAACTGGCAGCCAGTCAAGTTACATACGCTCATAGGAAGACAGTTGCTTCATATTTGAAACACAGTAAGAGCACGATAATATGAGCTTTCATCTACGAACTATCGATGCTTTGTCCTCTCCAACGGAGTAAGTGCTTGACATAGTTTCTGCATAAACTTTTTCCAACTATGTTTTGTCTAAATTCTCCAGATTGTGATTGAAAGAATATTGCTCAGTAAGTCTCAGTTCAGCCCAGAATTTGAATTTGTGTTTATAAAATGATATCAATAATAATAAGGAGAGAAAGCCGAAAGCAACTAAGCAATCGATCTCGACCAACAGATTTCCTTAATTATTATTTTTCTATTTAACCATTATCAACACCATTAATTCTCATATTAATCCTTCTTAATAACCATCTGTCCACAGACATATTTGCCCAGAAAACACCACTGCAGCCGCCCACAGCAAGCGACCCAACTCCTTACAACATCAATGCGTACCAAGCAAGCAATTTCTCCAAATTCGGTTTCCATGGTTACTCCCCAAACAACTACGGTGGGTGGAACCCGACCAGAAACTTCGGAGATTATGACAAGAAGGTTCTGAGACAGAGCCCTTTTAATCAGAACTTTTTCGATACGTCGAATTTTTATCCGAATTATGAAAGCAATGAGTGGTTTCGACCGTCCGCATCGTCAGGAGTGTCGCAGTACAATCCTAATGAGTGGTGGAAGTAAGTATTACTTATTACCTTTTCTGTATGGGGTTTATCGTCGTGGATATTCTCCATCTAGGAAGAACGGGGTTATGTCAGACTCTTACCAAATAAAATCCTACTGTACCTAGTTAGTTCACTACCATGATTCAGCGACTCGAGAGATACGAATACATTCCTGCGCCCCACCGAACGTAGGTAGGTAGCTTAATCAACTCTTTATTTCCTCTTCTTCGAAAATTAGGCATGTCACAAGAGTTTCGATTTTTGATTTTTCGACCACCCGTCCTCCATACTTCGACGTTCTAGATGCCAAATATTTTGCAGTTTTGTATGTTCATACAGAAAGAGTTCAAAATATTTTAAAGTTTATTAGTTAAAATGTGTTTTAATACTTAGCTATATAGGTGGTGGTGTGGTGGAGGTGGAGGTGTTCGATTATGAAATGTGACGTCACAAAATTTAGGACCCTTGTCACACAATGACACATTTCGTCGACCCCCTCCCACTTAACGTGTGACGTAGGTTATTTATTTTCCTTACCCGTACTTCCTGATTTTCCAATGGCATTTGACCTTCCGACGAACGCAATCACACCTTTCTCTGATTGCATTTGAATGTCACATTAAAAATTATCGATGATAATTATCGTCACCAAGTTCCTTATTTAAAGAGAAAAATCTCCGTGGGAAGACAAAGCAGCATTTGAAGAAAAAATAATTTTAGCTTTCCATACATTATAGGATTGTGATAGGCATTTCTTAGTAACTTTTTATTCTATGATTGATGTGGTTTAGGAGAAACTTCTTGCATACGATTAAGATGCTAGTTAACATCTTCAATTAATTATACTTTTCATCAGTCAGTGTCGAGGCTTGCGCTAGCATCGGTTTTAGAGAGTTCTTAAATCCAATGAATAATAATTTTGTTAACTGTTTAATAAGTTGTTGTCTTGTATATGTTGAAATACTAAAAAAAAAAGTAGTAAAGTTAAAAAGTTGTTTTAAACTTGTTCTCGGCAGAACAAAACATTAAATAATTGACAAGTCATTCTTTTATTTTACTTATCTGCGGCAATAAGGTGGTACCTATAGAAGTTCCATAAGTCAGGTTTAACAATAATTGTTAGTTGTCGACTGAAGATGTAAAGAAAAATATAGTTTTTGTGTTTTAGCATTAAATAGTCATTAGGTTTAGAGTTTCTTAGTCGCAAATGTAGCAATCCTGGAGTTTGGATTTGTGCCCGATTGATCACAATAGGTCCGTCCCATATAATAAGGGACTTAAAAAAACATAACTGGTAAAATGTGATTAGGTGTGAGGCCACCCTTCGGGGATTAGAGGCGTGATGTTATGTTATATTATGATATCTTATCTCTATGAAATTATATCACCTACGTCGTACAAGTCTCTGCGAAGAGACCCAGGTCTCTGCGGGGTAGGTTTCGGTCGAAATGCATATTATATTCCTAATATGTCTAAAGAACCCAATATTCTAACAATAATCTACTTCTCTTCACAGATACGTATCTCCATCCCGCTCTGACGTGACGATAGAGCGCTCCGTCACGTTTCCGACACGCACGTCAACTGCGCGGCGACGCAAGAGAAACGCAGAGCTCGTGCAGGCAGCTGAGAAGCGGAAGCTGACGGGGGCTGAGGCACTGAGAATAGCCTTGGGGCTGGCAAAGTAAGTAAAGGTTTTTCTTGAGCCGCAAAACCTCATGGATGTCCTCCGTTCTTGCCAGGGCTTTCAGACTTCTGACTAAAACCTCCTCCATGTGGATCACAAATTTGCGTAGGGGGGAGGGAGATCTAAGGCGACTATTCTGTTTTAATTTAAGGCCTGTCCCAAACTGTGCCACAATTCGGATTCTACATTCAATCTGTTATTTAGCGGGTGGCTGGGACTGATAGACCGGTTGATCGTTGGTTTGTCTAACGTTACGCTTGTCTATACGCAGTATCCGCTCCATGAATTAGGAGGGAACTGTCCAGCCGTGGAATACGGTAGGCTTGGTAAGGGATAAGGTGAAGAAAAAGTACTTATAGCTGTGATTATATTAGGTGGAAGTTATCCAGGTAGCTCTTCGCACATTGACATGAAGAAGAGTAGGTATTTTAAAAACCGGCCAAGAGCGTGTCGGGCCACGCTCAGTGTAGGGTTCCGTAGTTTCCCGTCCGTCACAATAAGTGTTCCCACTTATGAGTTTAAAGGTGGGTATCCATACTATCCATTATGTTCGCGATCCAGCAGCGCTCCGCGCTCCTGCAACAGCTCCCGGTAGTGGGTACGTGCGCGAACACGGAGCGTGCAATATTGCACGCTCCGCGGCAGTCGTTCCGACTCGTGACGGTTTTTAGCGCGAACACAAAGGGGAGCGCAGTGTGTCAAAGGGGAGCGCATGTAAAGGGCGCGCGACAGATCCATTGGATCAGTTGCAGGAGCGCGGAGCGCTGCTGGAGCATTATTTTTTTGTTTGAAAAAAGATACGTTCAGGATAATAAAATATTATGTAAACGAAGTTAAAAAAAAAATACGGGCAAATGAAACTTGACCTCTGGATTGTATAGGCGCTCATACGATTCAGGGACCAAATTATATTGGTTAACTGCAGTTTCCATCTGTTGTTTCCATCCAAGTTCAAAATAATTTTCCTAGAAAGTCCTTATAAAGTTCTACTTTTCAGATTTTTTTCGTATTTTCTAAACTTATGGTTCAAAAGTTAGAGGGGGGGGGACGCTTTGTTTTTTACTTTTGGAGCGATTATTTCCGAAATTATTGACATTATCAAAAAATGATTTTAGTAAACCCCTATTCATTTTTAAATACCTTTCCAACAATATATCACACATTAGGGTTAAAATTAAAAAAAAAAACACTTCCCACTTTACATATAGGGGGGCTACCCTAATAAAACATTTTTTTCCAATTTTTATTTTAGCACTTTGTCGGCGTGATTGATACACATATTGGTCCCAAATTTCAGCTTTCTAGTGCTAACGGTCACAGAGATTAAGCGAGGACGGACAGACGGACAGACAGACAGACAGACAGACAGACATGGCGAAACTATAAGGGTTCCTAGTTGACTACGGAACCCTAAAAATGGGGAGCCTTTGCCAAACTGTGGGAAATATTAAAAGTTATTAACTAAAGAGTCTAGTCGTCTGTGCTGCCGCCCTCTTGAAGGATAAGAGGAAATTAAGCTTACACGACAGAGTTTATAATAATAATAATAATGTTTATTCACAATAAGTATTTACATTTTTTACAGTTACAGTGCTTAATCTAAACTAAAAGTACACAAAAGTATTTGCATTTGAGGCCGAACTAGGCAAAGCCTGTATTTCAGCCCTCAATGCCGATCCCCCTGAGTTACCAATTATATTAATTTTGAAATCGCAATGAACAACGCATGAATGTACGATTGAACGTATGTTATTCAACTTAAAAAAACAATAAAATGTCGAGAACAAAATAAAAAAAAGATTACAATTTTTAAAAGGAAACATTGTTTTGTGTCCAGTCCTCTCTTTGTGTGTGGTGACGGTGTGCATGAATGAGTGTAAGAGGGTGTGTGAGATTGCGGAACATGACTTTAAATTGTATCTTGAATTATTTAACCAGGTATCTGAAGTAGTTGTTCAGTCTCCTCATACGTGAGTTTCTGTAGGTATTCACTTACCGCAGCCTTACAAGATTTTTTTGTCATCGGTAGATGTTTAGATTTTTATTTATTTTATTGTAGATGTAGGGGCCAATAAATGAGGTAAATCTATTGCTAAATTTGGTTCTAGAAAACTTGGGTTGTGGGCAAACCAAGTTTATTAACGTTATGTACTTTTGTTCCTGTTAGTAAAAACATACAACAACAGCTAGTATCTACATTTAATTTTTATATTATATTTTTATTAATTTTTAATGTTTTTATTTCACAGCGAGGATGCGTCAGGCGAACGTCATCGTCGGCAAGCCACTTCACCTAACACACAAACTTTGTGCTCCGTCCGAACCGAGTTCATAATGCCTCGTGCGGCCCTGAACAACAAAGGCAACTGGAAATACGTCGTCAACATGCCCGATAACATGTCGCAACTGGTGCGAGCTGAGATTTGCACGTATGTTGATTTTCCTTTTTTTTCTAACGAGCAGCATTTATTTCACTAGCGCCACCTATCTTGACTTTTTGGAAACATACGCTTTCTGACGTGTTGAAAACAGCGCCATCTATTATCGAGTAGCGACATTATACTTCACCTACATAAAAGTTTGACAACTTTTTCATGTTTACTAAAATTACGTTACAGATCTACTACCTGCAGCGGATTATGTACAGTACCACCTGGATATACTTCTCGCTGTGAACAAAAATACATCCAGAAACGATTGGTGGCCCTCCAATCCAGCGGACAGAACCTCTACACGGATTTATTCTGGATACCGAGCTGTTGCCAATGCACATTTACAGCCAATTGAATATATTATTTAAAATTCACCACTTGTAATTTATTGCAGCTGAAACTTTTATGATCTGATACTAGATGACACTACTATCGTTATTGTATTGCCTTTGAACCCTATTTTTTTTTAAATCATGACATAAAGATATTTATTAATAAATACCTACGCATTAAGCATTTTATAACTAAACGCTTTATCCTACAGGCAGAGTATTATAATTATTGTAATTAAATAACATTTAAAAAGTATTACTTTAAATAAAAAATGAATGGTGTGTAAATAATTAATAAAATGTACCTATTATGCTGTTAAAGAATTTGTATGTAATTTTATAAACATTCATGTTTTATAGATGACAGTTTTGCCTATATTATTTCTAAGTAAATAAGAATAACTATGTTCTACCTTTGTTTTATGTTAAAGATAGTATCGCAGGCTGTGGGGGTGATAACCTCGGAAACACGAATAAAATCGTGTAAAACCTTCTCGATTGCGTTTTTAAATTACATGATGTAGGTACATATTAAAAAGTTCATCAAGTTTTGTTGCTACTTAATTTCTTTATTGAGTTGTCTGGATAATGGTATCTTAAGATTACAAGCATTGTTTTTTTTGCCCTTATAAAAAGACAATGGATAAGTATAAGTAAAGTCGCAATTGTGTGTGTCAAACTTCGACATGCGACATCAAACTTCGTGTAAATAATTAGAAAAGTTTGTTTGACAACCTATGGTAAAGTTAACTGCAATTACGTTACAGGTCTACGACGTGGCAATGGACTATGTTCAGATGGTTCTGTACTACCTGGATACTTACTACTATTCTTCTTTGGACATAAGCTGTACACTGATACATATAGTATCCCAAGCTGTTGTCTATGCACATTTACATCCAATTATTTTCTTTATTTAGGGAGCAGTGGTGTCCCAGTGGTGGCGGCCCGACTTACGAACAGTGAGTCGTGGGTTCGAACCCAGTCAGGCGCTTTACTTTGTGTAATTTATTTCATCATTACTGCTCTCAAAACGGTGAAGGAAAACATCGTGAGGAAACCGGCATGTCTTAGAACCAAAAAATTCGAAGACATGTGACATAGATCTAACAACCCGCACTGGGCCCGTGTGGTGGATTATAACCCATCAAACTCCTAGAGAGGAGGCCGGAGTCCCTGCAGTGGGAACATTATAAGCTGATGATGAAGATTTTCTTTAAGGTGAAACTTAAGAAAATTTAAATTTCGCGGACTACCTTATCGCATTCACCTTATATAAAAACGTTACCCCACTCTAGGATTTTTTCCTGTATCGTGAGTACGTTTACAAAATTTAAACTCACATACTTACACAAACCTAACACTCAGACCCGGAACAAGTACATGGTGGCTATTCAAATATTTGTTCCGTGTTGGGATCGAACATGTAACACCTCTTTGTAACAACCTAAAACAATCTGAATCTGAATCTGAACTCGCGATACGCAGCGCAGCAGTCAATCGCTCAACCACTGCACCAATCGTACCGTATTTTTTTTATTGATTTTACTTTAAATTCACCCCTTGTGATTTCGATGTTTTGCTATCAGATACTAGATGGCACTACTATCGCGATTGTATTTAGTTTCCTGGAGTTTGTAAGACATTGCCTAAAATATTTTATTTTTTAAATCGTGACATATTATATCGTTTTCATCCTCAAGGCAGAGTATTATTTTTACATTTAAATGACATTTAACCAAGTATTAATTAAAGTATAAAATGGATGATTTGTAAATAATACATAAGTAATATAATACAGAATGAGAGAAACTTATTTAAACAATTTTATGTAGATGTCAATTTTGCCCATAATATTGTTAAGTAAAATGTATACACTAGGCGCACTATAATATTTTGATGTATTTTACAATACCTACTTACAATTATTTTTCGAGTTTTTGTAAATATGTATGTATTTTCATTTCTGAATTGCTTCACACTTAACTCAAAAATGTATAAGATTTAAAATTATGATCTCTCAGACCCCTTCTGAGGTAAATTAATACTATGGGTAAACTAAGTTGTAAACTATTCGCATTTTTGTGAAGTATTCGATTTTGTATGAGATATTACTATACACGTGTTAAGCCGTTAGTTCTGGCTGGTATTTGAAGATGTTTGACAGCCGTTACGGGTACGACCTGAAAGTCTGACTGCAGTCTTAATAAGGGGTATCATATTACCCAGTATTGTGTAGGGCAAACCAACCCCAACATAGTTGGGAAAAGGTTTGGCAAATGATGACTTTCACAGTACTGCAGTGAGCTTTCCATTTGCTGTTGAATGTCACTATTTATCTCGGCCTCTGGGGCTCTAAAATGGCCACTTTAGCAGACCATAATAGGATCATAACAATAATATGAATTGCGTTAAAATTCGTAAAATGGACCTTTCATGATAGTAACTGCGTCTGTGACCATTTTAAGAATTTTAATGCAATTCATATTATTTTCCTATTATGATCTGCTAAACTGTCCATTTTAGACACTCTGCAGGGCTATTGCGTATCTTTTTAAATGTCAGTGGCTATCACAGTGTCCATCGATTAACTGTCAGTTTGGTACAAAATGGAACCATTTGACAGTTAATCGATGGACACTATGCTCGCTCTACGACGCGCGACGTTCAAATAACATTCGACCTAGCGGTAATAAAGCAATAAAATCGTTGACGAATTTGACGATACATGTATCGTCCGATTTACAGAGTCGTATTATTTTGCAATTTGTCATTTAGTTATGTAAAAAAAAAAACTTTATTTTTAATCCTAGCATGTATGAAATGGATGCCTAGATTAAATTATTCCTCTCTTTTGTACATTCCACTTTTATTCTAGTTTGTAATAAATATGAATATAACAAGGGTGGCGTGTTTTACTTTTAGTTTTTCTTTTATGTTTTTTTTTATTACACGACTGCCCCAAAAAAAGAGTGTTATGATTTTGCTAAATAGGCCTGCCCTCGAACTCGTCTATGATGTAAGGCGCGTGCCCAGAAGATGCCTGGGCGTCTAAAATGGCGACATTAGCAGATCATAATATGAATTGGGTTAAACAGCGTAAAATGTACCTTTCATAACATAACAGTAACTGCGTCTGTGACCGTTTAGGAAAATAGATCATAATATAAAAATAATCTGAATTGCGTTAAAATTCGTGAAATTCTTACAGAGTGTCATATCCAACAACCGGACTACTGCTACTAGACCTTATGGTCTACAAAAATGCCCTAGCTGGTGTCCGAATTGAGATTGCCAAGAATAGAATAGAATACATTTATTTTCAGGTAACAAAGACCCATAGACAAATACCTTAACCTAAATACACCCTTATACCACCCTTATACTAATAACATTTGTGGTAGTACAAATAACTAAAAACTATGTTAGTATCACTTCATTTCACTAGCACGATACTTAGTGCGATCTTGTGGAATTAGTCCGCGGAAGGGACGGAACACCACATCCTGCGGCCAAAAACTTTTTTCTTCCTTCTTCTTCTTTCTTTCTTTCTTCTTCTATATTTTTTCTTTCTTCTTTTTTTTTTTTCTTTTCTTCGGTTATTGTTTGTTCAGATAAAATCAGTAAAAGAAGAGTCTAGATATCAAAGAGTAGAACTGCATGGAGAAGGCTGGGCAGGCGACTTCTTTTAAATCAAAAGATTGTTCCATTGACTCCTTAAGATGTTTACAGTCACCGTCGGGGCTGCAGGTTGTTCGAAAGAGATACCGTGGCCTCGACACAAAAGGCTAAGAAGGAACATGGGTGGTTTTTAGTCAGTAGAAGTCTGACACTCCCTACCGCTTTGCCGGGAGGAGTCATTTGATGATTTCAAAACATCCGAAAAAAAAGAAGATGTTTACAGTTGCCAACTTCACCTTGCTTTCGTACGGGACGTAACCTAATAGCGCTGGCTCACCCATAATCCCTATTGCTGTAGTCCCGCCGTAAACGAAAACAAAACGGGCCATCGTCCAGAAGCTCGGTTCCCAATAGCTCGTGGCGAAAGCAACAGGTTTAAAAGCAACTAAACGTTTGTAAAGGAAACGATTGTAGTATTTAAGCTTTTCGAAAATACTCATAACATAACACATGACATAACATAACCATCACGCCTGTAATCCCGGAAGGGCTAGGCAGAGGTGTACCTAATAGTACACCCACATTTCGACAGTTACCTATGTTTAAGTCCCATATAATAGGGGGCGAGCCTATTGCTATCAACAGGGCACAAATCCAGACTCAGTGGCTGTAACTGATAAATTCCTGATGGAAAAAGCCAATGACACTTTGCCCGACCCGGGAATCGAACCCAGGACCTAATGCTCAGCAGTCGCGCTTAGGACCAACGAGCCAGTTTGTGATGGAAACATCATCAGCCTAGCCTTTTCCCAACTATGTTAGGGTCGGCTTCCAGTCTAACCGGATGCAGCTGAATACCAGTATTTTACATGGAGCGACTACCTATCTGACCTCCACAACCCAGTTAATACTAGGTAATACGATACCCTTTGGTAAGACTGGATGTCAGAATTTCAGGTCACTGACTACCTGTAACGACTGCCAAAGATCTATATGTGGCAGCCGGGACCAACAGCTTAACGTGCTTTCCGAGGCACGGAGGAAACTCGGTATTTCGGGCGGTCACCCATCCACAGACCGATCTAGGCAAGCACAGCTTTACCTAAAGATCGACCCGAGTGGCAGTTCTTATTAAGCCACGAGCTTTTAACGATTTTAGTAAACGAACTTTTCGAAAATACTCATAATAGTATTTAATGGATCTACTTCTGCTTCGTAAGTGACCATGACTTCCTTCGACTGCTGACCATGAGTTCCTAAGTTCCATTCCCAGGTAGAGTATGGTTTATCCCAGGTTTTCCATCAGGAATTTCTCAGTAGCAGGCACGGAATCTGGATTCGTGCCCGGTTGACGGCAATAGGGTCACCCCCCTAAGAAATTGAACTTGTACATAACTACCGAAATCTGCCGTGTTGTTAGGTTAATATGTATGTAGAACCTACAATATTTCTCTGGAACTTCTATAATAAAAATCACGAAGCTTTCAAAGCGCTATACTATAAAGCAGGTTCAATTCCAGCTTTGTCGTTTTGAGTTTCAATGTCGCATGAATTTTTAATATTAACTTGGGGGAACATGTGCTGAATGGTCATAAATCGATAAATGAACGGGCCAAGTGCAAAAGCTTCGTGATCAATGCTTATTTTACTCTTTTATGAGTTTATGACTTATTAAGGTTCTGTTCATAGCAGAAGTTGTCTTACTGCGGAACTCAGAGATATTTAATAATTACTTAAACCGTCACTTAGTAAAGATTTGACATACTAAACCATCAGAAAACTGTCAAAACCTTTAATAAAGTAATGGCTTAAGTAATCATTAAACGTCTCCGAGTGCGGCAGTTAGTAACGTGACCGTGGGAATGCCAAGTCGTAGGTGTGGAGTTCGAACCCAAGACAAGCACCTCTGATTATCCGGATTTAAGTGCGTACCTATTGTAAAATTAAATGTTAATTACTTATGGGCCAAACTAAGGCAAGCACTAACCCCGTCGAGGCTGCGGGTCCCGTCGGGGCTGCGGGTTGTTCGCAAGAGATACCGCGGCCTAAAAAGGAACATGGGCTAAGAAGGAACATGGGTGGTTTTTAGTCAGAGAAGTCTGACACTCCCTTCCGCTCTGCCCAAGAGCGGGAGGGGTTATTTGATAATTTTCCACCCGCCAAAAAAAAAAAAGGCAAGCACTAATGGCTGATCAAAGCAAACTGACTTTAACATTTGTCTTAACGTATTTATGAGCAAAATAACATAAAATTACAAAAGCCAGTAATCTTCAAAGGGTTAGGCAGAGGTGTACCACGTAATGGGGGCGAGCCTAATGCCAACCGCCAATCCAGAGTCCGTCGCTGCTACTAAGATAGTCTTAATAGACTAACCCAATAATAATTGGTCCGACTTGGGAATCAAACTAATGCCTTATGCACAGCAGTCTCGCTTACCACCACTAGACCAACGAGGCAGTTTTGAACGATATGTTATCATAATATTAGATCCTCACAAAATACACAAGTAGAAGGAGGTCCCTTCATAAAAAATAAAGCTGAATAGAAAAAGGTAACCGAAATTTCCCATATTTCGTCCATATAAAGATTAAGACACATTTTTCGCGATCCGGACGGGCTAACATATTTTTCTTTCTATTGAGTTAACGAGACATTCGAGGGGTGAAATCGCCACATCTGCAGGGGATGGAAAATACAACCCTTGGACCTCACCCCCCTCGGGTTTACTGAGCCTACCTTAACAAATTTTCCCTTAAGCTTAACTCGATGTACTGTTTATCAAGGATAGGAAATCCTTTGAAGTGACTCTTAACGTGATTAAAGAAAACTTTGAGGAAAAATATCTTTTGTCCCCATTTTTGTAATTATCGTCGCTTAGGTGACTATGTAACTGTATACGGTTGATGTTTTATTGCTTTTGCAAAAATATTTATTAAAAAATCCTTTTTTGCTGTAAAAATACAAAGGTAAAAAGATATTAATTTTCTCCGATGTTTCAATTCGGTAAAATAAAATAAAAAATTAACTGTTTAGAACAAAACCTAATGATTGCTGCATAATACACAGGGTACACAATTTTGCATAAGGTTTACAAAAAAGCTGAGGAACTTAGTTTACAGTTCTCGTTTAATTACTAACAAAACATAGAAAATCACAATTAATTCACTCATTCACTAACTTAACCTAACTGTCTCTAAAAACTAAATAAACGAATGCATGCTACAAAATAGGCCCAAAACCAAAAATTATCCAAATATGAAGTTTTCGCCACTATAAACCTAAAAGCACTGAGCGAGCGCTAAAAATGACGCGATGTCGCTTTCGAAAAAAAAAATTCAAGCAAAAAGTCGTTCGACACGCGTAAAAGTAAAAGAGGAAGCGAGGAAAAAATCAATGCCTGCGTTTTATGTTCTATGCGTGTGACAGATCCGTTGTCATGGCAACTGTGACGGGGGCTGAGCGCAGCGGGAAAAAAGGACGTATGTCAAGCGCGAAAATAACAAAATGGCGCCTATGTTTCCCGCGCAAAGTCGCGCTGGGAACGCTGCGTTCACGTTTAAGCTTTTATTGTTTTCGGAAGTTGAATGTGCGTCGTGCGAAAGAGACAAAAGATAGGGTAAGGGATCCGGTAATCGATATTACGCACTTTTGTAGCAATGGAATTGGCGCGGAGCGATGCAAGAAACGTTTGCACGCGTTGCAACTACTTTTAATTTTTTGATCTCGTACCAAGTTTACGCACTTCTTGTTTATGTCACGTTTTATTTTCACGGCCATTGACATGACCATTTTTCTCCAATTTGAATTCATAGCGTCCTAAATTTTTGTTCAAAACAAAATCGATAAACAACAAAATTGATTACAAACTTTTTCTAATTTTAATGAAAACTATAAGCCGACCTTACGCTATAAAATCGAAAAAAAAACTCGAATTCTCTCTACGTTTGCCAGATGTTAGAGTTATGTTGTGAGTTATAGAAAATAATGACGTTTTCACAGAAACTGAGTAACACAAGGGTGGGTGGTGAAACTCTGATGAGTCACTTCGGTAAGGGCCGTATTGGTCGTCACTCGCGAATTCATTGTACGGTTCTGAGAAACGAAATATTTTCGGTTCTCCGAAACGTAATAATGTGAAACGTCATTCATGTTTTCGAGTAATCGGAAAATTATTTTCGGAATAAGCATTTATTTATGGTTCATAACGTAATTAGGTATAAATTTGGATGGCTATTAGAGTAGAGGTGGAATAAAGACACGATGGATGGACTTCGAGAAGGATAATAATATGGCAAGAAAGGAGGAGACTGCTGAGATGATGAGTAATAGAGACGTATCTATGGAAGAAGAAGACATGCTGCGCCGACCCTAATAAATTAGGACAAAAGCAAGATAATCATGATGATGATTTGAAGTAGGTAATTAAAGTAGGTAATATGAAAAATGTTTGCTCCGTATTTAATAGTAGGGAACACCTTATTCAATAAACGGTGCCGATGAAAAACGTACTATTGTTTTGGTCACAATATCTTTATTGCTTTTTAACAGTGCGATACGACATAAACTCGTATTTTTCGACGTAATTGTGTGTTCTCCTTTGCTTTTTATGAATGCTAACTTTCCCTGAAAACTTTAAAAATATGAATTAACTACTCAGACGTAGCTGCAGTAACCAAAAGAAAGTACAGGAGCTTTACAATTCAACCAATTAGAATAACTACCTAATATTTAGTAACCTATGAGTCACTTTTGTCCTATACGCCAATGTCGAACTAATTAATAATCCTCAGAAATTCAGTTCATGATGAAACGATTGTTTTTTAACATAACATCACGTCTGCACCTACTCCACAAAGGGTTAGGTTATGTTATGTTAAGTCCCATGTAATAAGGGGCGAGCTTATTGCCATCAATCGGCTGCTACTGAGAAATTCCTGATAGAAAAACCCAACGACAATTAGCCCGACCCGGGAATTGATCCCAGCACCTCATACTCAGCAGTCGATTGATCGATTGCGACCACTTGATCAATGAGGCAGTATAATGATTTTTATACTTTTAAATTAAAAGTTTATGTTGACTGTATCATCATCTTCCTTTTCCTTCCACATCACACATCCACCTCAATATTCTCATCTCAGCTACATGCAATCTTTTTTCATGCATCTTCTTCACAGCCCAGCATTCCGATCCATACAGTACGACAGGTCTAATCGCGGACTTGTAACTATATTTTCCCCTTTAACTTAAGGGGCATCCGTGCGTCTCGTGTTGGTTGGTTGGAATAAAATAATAATTATTATTATTTATTTATTATATAGAAATAATAACGAGATGCCATAAGGTACAAAAAAAAATTGTAACACTCGTCTTTTTTGCACCTCATCTATCGAGCTCTTGAGAGTTCGTAATAGTCCGTCCTATCTTGGCCGAAGTTTGTCGAAACTTCAATCGGACAGTACACGTTATATTACAACGCAAAACTTACTGTTTAAACTCGGTTTAGGTTTCCGTCGACACCTAGGGTGGGAAAAATAACTAGGTTAGAGGGGCAAAGGAGGTGTAGTTTTGTTAAATATTTTATCATATTTTTTTGTAACTTTTGTTGCACGCGACCTTCGTTCGCCTGAAATTAATATTAAAAAATATTGCTTCTTTTTTATATCGATTTTTTTTAACCATTTCACTTTTTTTTTTGCACGAAACCCTAGTTCTTGTTCTAAAATAAAAGTAGCCTTAGTTACTCCTTATAACATCAACCAATTGCTAGTAATAGTCCCGATCCCGACAAAATCGATACAGCCATTTCGGAGATTAGCCTGAACAAATAGACAGAAAGACATTTTTTTCTAATGTGTTTTGGTTATAATAGTGCAAGTTTGATATATATTTACCATAATATTATAACGGTAAAAAGTTGTTATTTTGATATGACAAACAGACACTCCAATTTTATTTATTTGTGTAGATGTAAAGATTACAGTTGGGTACCTAGGTTACAGGTTGTGGGAGTTGATTGCCAAAATCGAAGTTAAGTCTAAGATCTGTTAGAGAGGAATAAATAAAAAGTCTAAATTAACTATTTATGCTGTAAAACAATCAATCTTTTTTTCTTGCGTTGTGTTTTTAGTTATGTTATAAAGTAAAGCTGCTTTTCATGTCTGCCTCTGTGTGTGATCGTAGCACGGATGCCATGTTAAAGCGATTTCCACTGACTCATTTAGAGAAGTCAATCCGCAATGTATATGTGCATATTATATGATACTAGCTGCAATTTTTCCCGCATTCCGTCTAAAAAAAATAATTACGACCTATTCTCACATCTATCAAAAATACAAAAAAAAAACATAAAAATCGGTCGAGCCGTTACGAAGGAGTGTGACCACAAACACCGTGACACGAGATATTTATATGGACATACATAGTATTAAACCTAAGCATAAAAGCAATCACGATAAAGTCGTACAAAATTCGAAGCAGAGGTAGACCGGTAGACTGATTTATAAAAACGCCAGCAAAACTAAAGTCTGCTCTTAATATTTTCACTAAAACACAAGTTTGAAATATAACGAAGCTTCCGAAACTTAGGGCATTAAAAACTGTCTAGAATGTTCACTCCTCTCCACTCAAAGTTTGTTATTTAAAGGCTTACTTCAGATACACGGATGATAAAGCAACATTTACTACCGTACTCAGAGATATTTAATGAATACTTAAACCGTCACGTAGTAAAGGCTTCACATACAAAACCTTCACTAAAGTGTCGAAATCTTTACCAAGTGACGGTTATTATATAAGTAATCATGAAACATCTCTGAGTGCGGCAGTTAGTCATACAGGCAGGAGCTTTTACATATCCCGTAGCTTTTGAGAGAGATAGTAAGCAGTTATCTATTTCAAAACAAAACACGATAAACATAACATGACGACTTTAAACGTCGAAGGTCTAAGCAGAGGGAGGTGTACCTAATACCAACATTTAGCTTTAGACATATTTGGTGAAATGTCTGTGAATGTCAAATGGCTCTATTACTTGGACAAGTACCCGACCTACGTACTCGTAACTGTTTCCGAGTCTTTGACATCAACCGGATACAACTTTGTAGCGGCTGCCGAGAAATTTCGAACGAAAAACCCATTAATACTTGTGGCCGACCTGAAAATCGAGAGCCAGGACCGCATGCACAGCAGGCGCCCTAGTGACCACTGGACGAACCGAACGATGCAGTCTAAAATAAAATCTTTCTTAAAAAAAAGGACGACTAACATGTCAGACTTTGTAATGGAGCCAGTTGTACACAAATTGATTTTCAGGTTATGCGCCACGAAGGAATGATAATTTTTTTTTAAATTTTTCAAGAGTAGGCATAGAGTTTGAAATATACTATAAAGAGTTGAATAATCAACGAAAGAAGAAACGATGGATGGACTACATAAAATATAGAATAGCTAGAGAAAGGGTGCTTACTAAGATGATAACTTTTGGAGAATTAGTATGGTAGGAGGCGTGCTACGCCGACCCCAGGACAAGTGCTGCACTATAATGACGATAATTATCATGAAACATGTAGGTATATTATTTTTATATCTTTATAAAAACTTTTTGTAAAAACGTCTTCTAAAAATACACTAAAAGAGATTAAAATAACTTTTTTTTTATTTTTTTGTTTTTGCCAACGACTTCCGAAGGTAAAGTTATTTTAGACTTTTCTAGCGTTATTCTGAAAGTTGCTTTTTTTTCTTATTTTTACTTTACCCTATTTTAGATGCAGTAGGATAATATACTACACAAATTCTTGTCATGAATGAATTTACATTGTAACTAGAGGATATTAACCGTCAACATAGGCCAAGAATAATAAAACTACTAAACCCAATTTCATGAATTTGTTTTGGTCCCACCAAGCGGAAAGCATACTAAAAAAGAACAATATAGGAATCAGTTAATAAATGACATGGTTATTAAAAAGGATTCATAATTTATAACATTTTAAATTTAAATAATAACATTTTAATAATATGAACCTTAAGTTCATATTATTAAAATGTTATTAATAATAACAAACGGCTAGCTTCGCTCAAGCTATCAAAATGAATAGCGATGTCACACACAGGTCTCACTCTACACATCCTCGCTTTTATTAAAATTTCTCTTATATTGTGGTGAAAACGCATCCTATTTATGTCACATGAATAAATATATAATAATAAAAATATATTTATTAATAATATCGGACTCTAAGGATCTGCTAAAAGTTTAATGCATTATATTTTAACATTCCATAGTTCCATTTATTAACGAAAACATTAAAATAATGCCATTTCTGGTTAGATACTTGAAAAGTTTTTGGATTGACAGTTTTTGTTGCGAAGTATAATATGGTTATGTTAGAAAGTTTGTGGTTCTGTGAGAAGACCGAGTATAAGGATTACCTACTTAATTTAGTATTAATGGCTCATGCTGTACTAAATTTAATAAATAATAAATAACTTATTAAAATTAAGTAAAATAACTTCTACAATTAAAACTAAAAAAATAAATTATAAGAATAAAAATAGTTTAATTACCTAATACTCCTGGGTAACTTCTGCAAGATACTGTTTAATGTTGAGTGGATTAAATATTTCTCTTTTCTCAATAATATTTCGTCATCATGATTGTGGATATTAGGTACCTACGTAGATACTCAAAATTAATAACTATACTAGGTACACGATAAATGAGTAATAATCATGTCGTAATAAAATAATGCAATGATAGACGCATTCTGTATCAGTGTTGTCGATATTTTAGGTTCTTCTATTACAAGGAACGACTCTTCTAACAACAAATTACGACCTAAATTGAATTCTAATGGCTTGTCTTGACAATAATATTAGGGACAAACTATCACTTGTAATGTGTAAAAGATGAGGGGATCAATAAGAATGAGTTCGTCAAGTGTCCCATCCCTGCACGAGACCACGGGGCACCTCAGCTCAGATTTAGACCGAGGGGAGCGTAGTGCCACCAGCCACACGTCGCATGCACTGGGGGCCCTGGCCTGGGGTTCGGCCCTCATGCACCTTACAGCCTGAACGCAAAACAATCGGAAACATCAACCTGTCGCTAAATGGGGACGAATGTCGCACCCTCTTAGCGAAATTGCGTAATAATTGTATTAAGCAACCCTTTTTCCAAAATTTAACCTACAACTTGGAGTTAGTCTCGCCTACGAAAACAGGAAAAATAAAAGAGCAAAAATAATATCCAATAAATTCAACATGAATTGTTGTAAGTTGGTATAACGCATCTACAACGTGCCACCGAACTTGTACCGATCGATAGCACGCCAACGCGAAAGCTCCAAGTAAACAGATCGAAGCTTTGAGCGAACTCCGAATCGAATCCCGCCAAATGCAACGACAGCTGTGCGTAGCCCGTAGCGGGCTAGGCCGGCCGCGCGGTGTAGAGGCGGCGCCACCGGGCGGCGTATTATTATTATTTGTAAACAAGCGAGCGAGCGTGTGCGGGCGCGGGGCGCGTCACGTGACCGCGCGCCATTGGCCGCCGCGGCAGCTGCGTCCCGACGCGCGCGCCAGTCCGCCGCCGACCCTCGCCGCGTACACATGCACGCAGATCGCCCCCGCGCGACGCGACACGCGCACAACTGACGCGATCGCGAACTCCGATTCCCTTTTTGTTTATTTTTCGCTTGCGTCCTTCGGACCGTTTTGTTTCCGAGGCAGCGAGACGAAGAAAAAAAGGAGGCGCGGATGGATCGAGCTAGAGAAGGTACAGAGTTCGCGTCTTACACAAAAGTTTTGTGGCAAAATGTGCAAGTGTGTCCAAGTAGTGGTGTAGAAGCTTTTGGTTTTTGTGGATTGTTTAGTTAGAGGCACTCGTTAGAGCTCGCTGGCAGCACTCAGCAAAGCGTGAAGCGAGGTCCGGTGCGCGTTCGCGTGCTTCCGCCAGAGCTTTCGTTGTGTGCTTTCGCGAATCGATCCCTGTTTTCCTGCTTGGCGTTTGTTGTTATAGCAAACAATTGGTAAACTGTATCTCCAAGAATCGTCGGAACTCATCAAGGCTGCATTGTCTCACGCTTATCTGAAGCTAATTGGATGTGATCTTGTTGGTAGTTTTCAAAAGACGACGGTTCCTAACAAAGTGTGTGAGAGTTGCAAAGTTTCGCGTGGACGCAGGGACGGTGATAGCATCCGGAGACACGTTGTGGTGACGCATCGGCTGTCATTGTCTGATGTGCATGATGTCACATAATTTAGAGCTTAATTGCACGAGCAAAATTGGAGCGGGAACGATTTTTATCTACTTTATTGCAGTTTGCAAGTTCAAAGGATGCATTCCAAAGGTCTTTTAAGTGTATTTATAGCTATGTTTGTCTTATTGCATTGTTTGGTAGCTGAGGGCCACGTGAAACAGGCTTCTGAAGGAAGCCAATCACAAACTGGCCGATGTCCAAAAATCAGAGGCCAAACCAATCAAAAACTTGAAATAGACCTCATTTCATGCCGAACAATGTTGATTGACTCCTCTAAAACTTGAACTAACGAATCTTCTTAACTTTTCCTGAATTGACTTGTCTACTTTTTATTGGGTATTTGACTTTCGTTAATCTTTAAGTTAATTTGGTACTGCAAACTTTATTGAGAAGGTTGTTAAGCCTGCCCATGGGTTAGATTTGTATTTAAATTGATTGTTGAGACACAAAAGCAATTAAACCTGAGAAATATTTCAATTGGATACATCCAAAACAGTTGCAAACTTTCAGGACCACGTTTCCTTTACGTACTTCTGATACATCTCCATCTGTCTTTTTATGCATAAGATTCCAAGCAATGCCTCGAATCCATCATATTATACCATATCTATCTGAGAATTAATTATTCATTCATTAAAGTGCTCTACAAGTACCTATATCCACAAAACTACAAAATGAGAACAGCCTTCATTTTAATACATCTACTTAAAGATTTATAATACCAACCACCTTTGTGATAGCTTTTTAATTGAGACTTGCTCTTATACTTTCAGACATTATTAAGGCTTCATGCTTCTTAATCTTTCTACGATTAGCTTTCGTTGTTTCTAGATAGTTAAAAAGTACTAAACTTTTTCACAGGTCCTTCAGAATCTTTCATGACGTCAAACTATACCCTTTTAAAACCCGTTCAACAGCTCCGGTTTTAAAATTCAACATGTCTAGGTTTGCCTAAGATTGCGGACAATTAGGTTTATAATAATAATGTTGATGAAAAGGCTGTAAAGAACAGTAAAAAGTATCTAACAAACAGTTGCAAAATCAATAGCATTTCAAATAGCAAATGCTCTTAACAGTCCATGAGCCGAGAACCTCAAAAACTCCGCAATCGGATATTGAAATCGCAGATTATTACTTTTAAGCGCTGAACTTCGTCAAAGATTCCGGTCCCACGGAATAATCGAATAAATAATACGTCTTCCTCCCGCGAATGCGATAATAGGGAGTCAAGTTCAGTGAAGCCAATGAAAACAAATAAACAAATTGGCCAATTTCGCCGGAGTTAACAGTTGGTACAGAGTCGAGAGCAACGCAACGGATTGTGCAATGCTATGTGCTTCCTTTTTAGTTGAACAAGCGAGTTATGTTTCCTCTGAATCTAGTTTTGGATTGTTTCGAGCATGGTTTTTTGTTTCTGAACTGCAGTTATTGACATTGGTGATCGTTTTTAGCTTGTCTGACTGTAGTTTTAGGTTTGTCGACAAAAATGGTATTTTCTATATTTCATTTTTTTTCAATCAAAAATTGGTTAAGACCTTTTAACCAGATTCCTCCAGTTTGTTAGATTCCACTAAATAACTTTTTTTAAACTTTAGATGGTACCAATTTTATCATTGCATTGGTTGATTGCATGCACAGCATTGATCTAAACTAATATATGCATCTTAGTTTGAATTTTGTGAGATTCTGCTTTGTAGAGCTAACTAATTGAATTAGCTTGACAATATAATTTTATCGTTTATGTTGACGCTTGCATAGTTGCAACACCAAAAACTTCAGTCTCCAAAATTAAGCTTCCAGCGTCAACAACCTTTACCTTCTAAAATCTGAAATATTAATATCACCTCTAAAGGTTCAAATGGAACGTCTTCATCCGTCTGTAGTCTCAAATATCCCGATTATTGCCACAAGTAATATCATAAGTTGATTCATACTTTCTCTGTGGGATAATCCTCCTCTTATTGCTCTCGAGCAAAAGCGACGCTTATACTTTGAACCTATACGTAGCTGCTTCAGTATGTGTAAAAGCCGTCTAGGTAAAAGTTTAAACATCGATGTAGTGAAAAGTTTCTTGGAAATGTAATTGTGGTGGATATTTTATTTGGATAAGGGCGGGAGTCGCGACGGTAAACGCTCGCTTTTCAATGAAAATTCAGTCTTAAGTTTAGCGAACCGCTTACACTCGAAGTTAATATTAAATTTTTATAGTTTCTGTCTTTATTTATTGGAAGTTCTTCAAGTTGAGACTGAATTATTTGAGTCGGTGCAAATAAAGATCGTAGACGTTGCTCGTTCTCTATTTAGTTAGAGAAAGACGCTTTTCGCATTGTTGATGTTGATATTAACGGGTGTTGGTTTAATTATGGAAGGGAATGAAAAGCAATCGTTGAAAGAGGCGCAGTAACACCCAATACAAACGGAACCTTGTATCACATTGCGGATGCAACAATTGAGTAGGTACAAACTTTTTAAATGACTTCAAGTATAAACTTGAAGTAACACCCGACGCGTCAATATGTAAAGGAAACAATACTAAATCATACAATCATCGTCATACACATGTGACTTCCTTCAAACAATTCCATCTCATAGGTGTAAGTACAAAAAACGCTCAATTTCCGATGTCGCATCCGATAGCAAAGACAGACGTGGCCACAAAAAATTCTTTACAAAACTGTATCGACCAACTTTAAACAGCATTTACAAAAATCCCAAAATCACCCTATTTGGTTGTCTTTAGAGATTATATTTGAATGCGTTAGATGCCGAGAAAGTGCAACAACAAGTTTGGTCGAGTATTAAGGCATCAGAAAAAGTGGTAGTGTGGGAAAGATTGTCGTAAAAAACTAAACATCTGCGCTTCTATTCAACTGGATTCGAGTGGCTGAATGGGATGGGACGGTAACTCTATATCGCTGTGGCCTTATCATTCTAATGTGTTTTAAATTTGATGGAGTTCTGATATCACGTTGGCATGTTTATAGATTTTATTGGGTTTTTAATGCATTTTTCGGTTGGCGTTAAACATTGAAGTACGAAAATGTAATATTTTGGAATTAGTTTGTGGGTGCCCAACCGCATTGGGCCCACGTGGTGGAATATAGTCCATCCCTCTCTTAGAAAGGAGGCCTGAGTCCCTGCAGTGGATACATTATAGGCTGATGATGATGATGATGACTTTCTAATACAATTTTGTCATCATCTAGAGAAGTTTTATCCAAAAACAGAGAGCATTAACCCTGTATAGATTCATGATTATTCGGTTCCGACTGTTTGTCTACAAAAATAATATGGATTTACTTTCTTGTCTAGACGACGTGTTTTATGAAACGTAAAACATCTGCCACGAGTTCTAGGCGCTAAGTTGAATTCAGAAACAGAAAATTCTCGACAACAACCTCCTTGGATGAAGTAGCGATGGATTTATAGCGAACTAATTAGGTGACACGTTGTCAAATGAGGTTGCATTGCACCTTGACACAGACACGAAATATTCAAGTTAGTTGATACTTAATTAGGTGACACGTTGTCAAATGAGGTTGCATTGCACTTTGACACAGACACGAAATATTCAAGTTAGTTGATACTTTTTTATCGATGGCTCCATTATCTGCCTTGCCTTTTCCCAACAATGTTGAGGTCGACTTGCAGTCTAACCAGATATTATAATACCAGTATATTACATAGAGTGACTGCCTATCTGACCTCCACATATCAGTTAGAACTGGGTAATATTATACCCCTTGGTAAGACTACCAACAGCCGGGACCAATGGCTTAACGTGATTTTCGAGGCACGGAGGAAACTCGGTATGTAATGGGTGGTCACCCATTCACAGACAAACCTAGACAAGTGTGACTTAACTTAAGAAATAGAAGACAGCAAATTGAAAAACAAAGATAAAACAGTAATTCTTGTAGAAAACACCAAAAACAAAGGAAATCCTACGACGAAAGCCGAAACAATAAACGAAATAACACTTAATAACGACATTTCGTCGTTGAATGTTGCTCGTATAAAATAATAGAGCGAGAATTGAATCCGCATCGCTCGGCGGCAATCAGGCTGATGTACGTATCCTGCCCGCTGTGTCATTACATACAGATTTATAGATGTATTTGTGTGAGAAACTATCAATGAAACATAAAACCTAACTGTTCTGTGTTTTTGAGTGAGGATCGAAAATATTTAAAAAAGATTCTTGTGGCCCTGTAAGTAGAAAATACTGTCTTTTTATTATGAACCTGATGTGTCCCATTGTAGGGCAAATGTCTCTCTAGGGAAGAGATTTCATTTTTCTGTCTGTGCCTATTTGGGCTCAATCCTTTTGGGAAGACTCTTACTCGACACAGCATCACTGTTTTGGCCCTCCTTTGTACCAACAAGGTTCACAGTCACAGGATACCTGTGTTCAAACAGTGTTCCAAATCTGAAAAAAAGTTGGTTCTTGCTTGCATGCTATGCTAGCATGAATACGTTCAGCACAGTTGCTTCTTGTTTAAACAAGAATAAATCAGCTGCAAGAACAGCTATACTAAAATGATTATTAATGAAACCGATTTAGGATGACTAAGTAAGTACCTATTTCATACGATGATGAAACAGCATTAGACTCCGAAGCAAGTTTTAATACCACATTGATAAAATATGTGGAAGTCAATGCATCGAAAAGTACAAGACACATAATTATTGTTTTTTTGAAGATAGGAAACCCTAAAGAAGCAGTCATGTGTGGCGGTATCATATCTTAAACAATAAACATCTACGAGCTTACCCATGTGTGTCTAAAAGCAAAGTTTGAAACATGTAACAAGAGAAGATAGAAAATCTACGAACACATCCTCTAAAAACGATTAAAACTACCGTATCCTCAAACTATACTCACAGAGAATATTCCTGAAATCACACCAACTAAACACGTTTAATTAAAGGACAATAAACAAATAGACATACAAGCACATACGGCAATTGTATGATCCTCACCTACATATTTCCAATTGGCCGATCTGATTAATTGGGGTCCGGTGACGTACCGTCAACAGTTGGTTATGAAAACCGTTGCAAAAGGATTACATCTGTCTGCACAACCACCGGTTGATCATAGGGGTTTAGCTCAAGCAATAATTGAAAAACAATTAAAAAGAAAGATGAAGTCTAATATTACTGGTTGGCAAGACAAAAGAAGAATTGAAATAAAAAGGAACTGCACAAAGATGTTTGAAAAAAGAATGATTAAGCGAAAAGGCAAGAAGTTTGGACAATTTGACCATAGATTATAAGAAATTAAACTCGCACCTTCTTAATGGTTTTATAACATCTTTTTAACAAAACGAAGGTGCTGATCCATCGATAAGGATATACGAACTACTTACAGTAACCATCGATGTCTTATCAGCAGATTATCATCAACGAATGATCACTTATACTGAGATATCGGTTTCCGGTGCAGGTATTATGCTTAAACGGATGTTACAGTACACAGCTGGTAAAGAAAAAATGTTGAAATACATTTTTATGTTCTGTTATTTAGTATTTTGGTAGTACCTAATCGAAATAGTTTTATTGAACGTTGAAATTATTTTTCGTTAAATTGTCTTTAGCTTTTTCTTTATTTCCGACTAAAACAAAAACAAACTTCTTAAAGTCTTTTGAAACTTCATCAATAATCAAGATTTTTAAATAGTAATTTGTCAGCTACGGCTATTTCTTCAAAGAGTTATTCTACTCTTAGTATAACATACTCGTAGTTTACGCATTTTAAATCTGCGTAAAGTGCAAGCTAGTAAGAATCGACCCACATGTTACCACAAACTAGTAAAACAGCCATATACCCCACGAACACACTACCCACATTCTTCATAACAAGACTCAATGATTTCCGAACATCCAAACGCAGTACAGTGCAGTTTGCGCGTCGCTACAAAAAAGCGACAACATCCGACGCTAAAAATATTCCGTATAATTGCAGCCCAACGCTGAAAGCGCAATGCTTTCGCTGCAGCGGTTGTACGGTTGCCCTTGACAACCCAGACCCAGATACTATCGCGTACCCACACGTCCACACACACCCACACTCCGGCCGCGTCTGAATCCTGGCAACACACACGCCCGCCTCTCATACAGCACACATGGGAACGGTTGCGTTCAGAAGTGAGCTTTTTAATTTTTTTTCGAGGAACGCTCTTTGCTTTGTGCGCTTCTACAAAGAGTTTTGCCCTGTGATTACTAGTCGCGACGCTTTGGAGTGACGGTGATGTAATGTGGAATGATTTTTTTTTTTATGTTGACGTAATATTTAATTGGAATTGTAGAAGTGTTCGATGAAGAAAAATCAAGAAGTGATGTAACTCCAATTGCTTTGTTTGAAGATAAACTCCAAAAAACCTTAAAAGTACAAAACCACAACATATTAACTCCATACAACACATCCCATGTCGACCCTTCAGTAGTCGCAGAACCCATAGAGCACTTAGAAGAGATCCATCAACCCACCCATCCATCATTAGACAGTTAAGACCCGAGTTCACCAACAGATGTTTAAATTTTTAACCGATGTTTAAACCTTAAACGCCCGTTTAACAATATTTTGCTGTTCACCAAGCACTAACCATTGATTACGACTGTTAAACGCCTGTTTTACTTAAACGAAGTATCGGACATAGTTTAACCATCGGTTAGTTGCTCCCCAACGTTATTCATTCGTTTTGAAGAAATAAAAATAAAAATGCAAGACGCTTTGCACTACATTTTTGAAGAAAATAATATGTTAGATGATTTCGACGCTATTGAGCGAATTTTACGCTCACCCCGTTTGATTCAAACACGGCGCAATTATTTCGACGAATATGGCGAGAAAGTTTTCGGTACAAGATTTCGTTTATTTAAACACAAACACAGTGCATTTAAATACAAACACAGTAATAATACATAATAATAATAGTGCATATATAGCAAGTCTTCAAACTTTCGTACGTCCACAGATGTACCTACTGTGAGCGTTAAATTCTTGAGTCAGACGCTTCCAACCCTTTACTTGTTCGGCATTAGTTGTAGCGTCTTGTACTTTGCTACAAGTTCCATTAAAACTGACTTCTCATCTTGGGTGAATTTTTTTGTACGCTTACGTATAGCTTCCATCACTAATTAATTCTGGACCGAAAATAACTTGAATCACTTCGACGACAATAAAATAATAACACGACATGACATTGACATAACAGATGCGGGCGAGAAGAAAAAGGGTGCTAAATAATAAAGACGTTCACGATAACGGACATTGCGTTGACATAGTAAGCATTTCATTTCGTAGTATAATAATGTTACGCTGCCATTTTTCGATGTCAGTCGCCTAAAGGCAAAGTTATGCAGGTACATGACCATCTTTACAAAACAATGTTATACCATTCAATCATTTACGACCCAATCGTTCAAAAACGTTTGTTTAGTTAACCGTTGGTTACAAATGGATGGTGAACATTAAAAAAACGCGGTTCGTTTAAACAACTGTTAAATGTTAACGGGGCGGTTATGTAATCAATGGTTATGATGTAGTTGGTGAACTCGGGCCTTAGTGTGTCCAACACACAACAACGCGAGAAGCCACAAAGCGACTAATTTCATGTAGATAGGGAACAGAAAAATCTCCTAAGTCCCTCGAGAAAATACGACAGAGTACTTGAGGGAAAGCGAAAAAGTCGAAACAAGCAAGTTGCAATTTACTCCCTCTTTGTGATGGAAACAAAAGACATTTCTTTTGATGCCGTATCCTTTGGAAGCCTTAGTTATAGCTTCGATCCGCGAAACTTTTATAATGAGAGAATTTCATCAATAAGTAATTAGCGGAGGCAATGTTTAAGATGTTCTATATTTATCATGAGCTTTTAATTTCAATTATATTTTAACATCGATATTTTTATTATTAGTTTTTATACTACACGTGGTTCTCATTTATTAACACACAAGAGTTTTTCGTAACTGCCAAAATAATTATTTGGCAGTTACGAAAAACTCTTGTGTGTTGAATAAGACCCATCAGAAATAAACCGTCAGAAATAATTTCGAAATCAGGACAACCTACATCAAACAAAAATAAATAAAGAACAATGTCAAAACCAACATCCCGATTTAAAAATAGAATTCGATCCGATTCCCTCACGTGACGATTGTCTCTAATAATAATAGACAGAATTAATAGACAGAAATGATTCCAGGTATAAATAATAACGAAGCTCTGACGTCATGAACACTGCAAATGAAGAGCTAATCGATCTCCATGCCTCCACGCGATGAAAGTTCTTGTTCCATAATTAAATATACACGTGATGAGTCAATTGTAACAGTAATTCAGAAATGTTCAATGCAGGTGTAGAATATTGCGATTAGAGTGATATTTCGAATTTAGATTTTGCTATTGGCTTTATGCATTGTTTGTTATTGGATACAAAACTTAGTGTTGTTATAACAAAACTTTGAACACACTATCGCATTGGGTAACCCTGTCATGGTAGTCGTAAATTGGAGAAAATAAATAAATAATTATAAAAAAAAATCATTTGTGTAATAAATAAAAAAGCTATGCGTTTTTAAGATTTTTCGTAAATCGGATGAGTACCTACTTTCGGATAATACACCAAAACACAAAAAACTGAACATATAAACTTTACATGTTTATCATAAAACATGGGAAACAATTGGATTAGCTAAAATTAACAGACTAAAACAAACAATCTACGCCAAATAACTATGTCAAACAAATCTAAATAAGGAAAACAATTTCTACAAAACTCTAAAAATAACGTACCATAAATAAATTATCTAAAAATGTCGCATCGGATCTCGATCAGTGGAAA
The DNA here is from genome assembly GCA_949774965.1 of Diarsia brunnea. Taxonomy (NCBI): domain Eukaryota; kingdom Metazoa; phylum Arthropoda; class Insecta; order Lepidoptera; family Noctuidae; genus Diarsia; species Diarsia brunnea. The sequence goes on from OX459001.1 coordinate 18,100,489, forward strand.
TAGACAGTTTTAAATTGAAACATTTCTAAAATAGTACTCCCTTAAAATAGTGAGACAGAAATAGAGCGTAGCATTAGGCACTATTGCCGCACCCTTCTATTAATAGAAATTGTTTACTTCACGTGATAATCCTACCAAATAAGGTGTGCCATCTAAGAAGTTCCAAAACTTAATTCGTTGGATGGTATCCTCAAATTGGTCGTATAACAAAAAGCTCGAATTTTATTGTTGTTTCATAGACATTTGGTAGTGTCTGTATTACGTTGTGTAAAAGTACAATTGTTATTTTGTGAACAGCCGGGAAACGGATACAAATAGTATTATTTTTGTTGATTTATTTTTACATTTTCTTTATTTATTTTACTATTTATGAACACAAAGTAATAGCACATGAACATATTATAATACAACATGTGAGTACAAAGGCACTGCTTATTTCTAAAGAAATTTCTGCCAGCAGACCTGCAAAAGGAGAAATGAAAAAGAAATGTAGAAGATAGCTTGTGAAAAAAAAAAACCGAAATGAACAATGAGTTTATGTGCGTTAGCTTACTAAATAAACAAAACTAAATATTTATTATAGGTTACCTAAACTATAATAAATATATTTTTTTAAATAATTCTTCGGTTTTTAATGTTGAAATTAATTCCTTCTTTTTTCATTCAGTCAGCTTAATTGATAGGTTGCTTTATGTTTCGCAAATCGATTTGAATGAAAATTGATAAAAAAATCTTACAGATATTTTTCGAAAGTTTTCGTCTACCTTTAATTATAAATTAGATGTTGTGATGTCCTTTATTTTATTTGAACTATCCAAACTTGTTTCAGTCGTGGCCCATTTACGTCTTGCACCTGTCAACGGTAAATCAACAGTTAAAACAGTAAAAAAAACCGTTACCCAACTCTTTATTTAAAACCTGATTCCGAATTCTCCTGCACCAAATCAGAGTTACCGGAACAAAAAAAAAACAAATTAAGAAAAAAAAATACTGGACATAATAGTTTCCTTTGCTTTTCTTGCACGAGCTTGCACGCACGCTATCGGGGTCAGGTTAACGGGGTGTGGGGATGACGTCACGGCTGCGAAATGTTACCGGCATATGACAACGTGATTATCGCGCACCGCCGGTTTTATCAACGCACATTAACGCCGAAAGGTTTGCTAATGTTAGTTTGATACGGTGGAGGTGATTCTGTATATCTTTGAGATGATTTTCGTAGGACTTGCACTATTTTTGGAGATTAGGTGAAGATTTACCTAGGTGTGGGTCTAATTTAAGGTGAATTTTCTTGAGTAAGTCGCTTTCGCCATAATGTTCCTAAATTAGGATTTTTTGTAGTCCGTGGGGTCATTATGTGAGAAGATTATTATTAACCTTTTCTTTAAGTTTCATCAATTTGTATATTTTATTTGTATTTTATTTACAAAAGTTTTTTTTTCTAAAAAAATATTAATTCCTTCATTAAACAGTTCAATTACAATCAATTCCAGTTTTGATCTCCCAACTCCATTTAACCCTTTACTTTGGCTTCACCAACAAACCAATAATTTAATTCCAAGATATTCGAAATAATATCATTATTTATGATATCTTAGAGCCAGTCACAATGATCACAATAAACAACAGCTGACTGTAACGGATTTCCGTCAAAACTTCGCAAGTATAGGTGATTCGCGCCATTGCATCGATTCGCGGCCTATTCAAAACACAGCCGCGCGCATGCGTGGTCCGCCATCGCAGTAAACATGTCGAGGCCTGCCCATAACTTGCGAATTTCCTTACCTCCTCTATTCTTCCTTCTTCACAATTTACATCGGTCCCTAATAAAAACGATCCAAAACGATCTTCAAGTTATTTTTTTTTCAACTTTCCTCTAATAGTTTGCCTTGTTTTTTTGTCCACAGATTGGTGCCGGCCGTACGGATAACCGGCCCAGACGACGCCTCATGCGCCGACACTGAAACACGTTCAACCAAAAGCCACGAAATCCTCAAACCAAAGCCTCCAGTCATATCTTTCGTTTCGAAAAACTAAATATAAGCACTATTTTTTTAACCTTTTAACGATAAATCTAAATCGTAAATAGTATACGCTAACTCCCAAACAGTACAAATTAATTTAAGTCTGAAGTGATCGGTATTTACAGTAAAAAAAGCCTTGAACGAGCGAAGTTAATCAACCAACGACCAGTATTTAAACGTTCCAAAATAATAGAAATCGTTAAACGAGTGCACAAAATATTTTATCGATCGTTAACAATTATATACGAACCGTATCCTCGAGCATTTTGTAATAAAGTCAGCCAAAGATTTTTATAAACCCTTAGACTTTAAGAGTTCGTGTAAGGCCAACTGCCTCTTGTTAAGGACTTTTATATTTATTCCTTAGTTGGATAACGAAGATATTGTGATTAGTTTTAGTGTAAACCAGTGTGCCGTATAACCGTAACATTAAGTGCTACTTAGATACCGAACTTTAACAAATTAGCGGAGCCACGTCAAGAGTACAAATTGTAAGTTCCAGTGCAGTTCCGAGTGTTCAGTACTACAATAGACTTAGAGCTTATTTTTGTAAGGGTTTATGGTCCCCGACGCGATGAGGGAGCGTCGAGGCAAGGCGTCATGAGCGAGGCGCTCAGCAGCGACGCCAGCGCAGACAACGCCCTACCGCCGTTCTCCTCCTTCGGCGACATGGAGAACGAGCAGCGGATCCTCACAGCCGACACACGGCTCCTTGACCCTGCCTGGGAGTACTACGAGAGAACCGGAGACACGGTCTCCGTCATCGCCAGCCAGCCACAGTATCGACCGTGGGAGTCTATGCCCATTACGGTGCATTCCAAAGATTCATTCCTACGGGCTGGTTTCTCAGCCGCTCTGGACTACCAGCCCGTCACACTGCAGCCGATCACAAACAAGCTGCCGTCCTTTCAAAGCCAGTTCCAAACGTTTCCAGAAACGTCGGTGATACCGGAGACGGGTCTGCCTAGCGTGACCCCCGTGCCGGTCACGGCGAGCCCGACGCCGAGCGCAAGTCCTAGTCAGTTAACTCAGCTCACGCAACTCACCACGCCGTCGTCGCCTGCGCATCTCAGTACTTTAGCGCAGATGGCACCCCTATCCACGACTTTGACGACACTGTCACCTGTCAACGCCGCAACATTCCATACACTAACAGCTGTTAACGCGCGAAGCTTCCCAATCGTGCCAGCGCCCTTGCAGGCGAGGGAACTGGCCCCGGCCGGACAAGCGTACATCGACGACAGACACATACAACTGTACCAACCAAACATAGCCACCATCAATGCCTATCCCACACAGAATGGCATTTTACACCAAAACGGAACGCTCCTCCATCAAAACGGGAGCTTAATACAGAACATACAAAGTCCAACCGTAGTTCATGTGTTGAAAAACGAGCCGTTTGATGTGAAAACGCTACACGAGAAATATACGCCGAATGGACTACACCACAGTAGTTTCCAGAATCCGATGATGATTGATAACGGTTATGAGAAAAAGACGAATGGGTTCGGGACGGGTTCGTCACCAACAAGATCGGACTTTAGAAAGAAAGAGCGACGGAAAATTCGCGCGAACAGTACAGAGTCGGACGGGTCTAACATGGAAGTCGGGTCTGAGAGCAGTGGTCAGGTCGCGGCGGTGTCTTCCACTGCAGGGTTCAAATCACCGATGCATGGGGCACCTCCGATGGCTACGGGACCTATGGAAATGGACGACTGCACCAGTGAAAAGCAGGTGAGAATTTTCATATTTCATAAAATAACTCATCATCATAATCATGACCCTGTTAACAGTAAATTATTATTTTGACACAATTTCTTTGTAAACAAAATGAGAAGATCAAACGAAATGGGTCTAAATATAAGCTGTGTTGGTTTTAATATTTTGAGTTCAGTTAACTTTGAGTTTACATGAAAATAGCCGATGAAATTGTTAGCTAGCTAAAATAAATTGACAGTTTCGACTTCGCCTTCACTTCAACGCTTCGAATATAACCATTTATTGCACCATACCCCAACATCATTAGTTGCTGATATATGACAGAAGATTGTAAACAAAATGATACACACACAAAACGTAGGCAAGTTGAAAAGCAACACAATAAAATCGGGAACGCCAACTAATCTTCCATCCCACGAATTGGTGAATTGCGTAAACAAGACGCCGGGGAATCGCGAAAAGCCGACTGTATATTCGACGAAAGATATAAGAATTCTCAGAATTTTCATTCAGCTACACGCCTGCCGAAAGTGGATATTCGAGAGAGCCCGAAAAAGAGAAACTTCCACCGTAATTCCACCTTTTATTATTCTCCCAGCAGTTTTTATTCCCGGTCTTGAGTTTCGAAATGGCCGAACTCCTTGTCTTCGCGGCTATAAATTTAATAGTTAGCCGATTCTCTGGCTCCACCAATAAATTAACTTCCTCTCTCGTTTAAAACACAAATTAAAGTCTGGCGATTTATGCGTGTCCTGCTTAGAAAATTTTATGACTTTGAAATTTAACAGCGAATGCAATTAGTCGGCCGTTTTGAAAAGCCTTCGATATTAACGGAGTTAGTATGGTTTAATTGTGGCTTCAAACTTGAAGATAGAACTTTTAGGTGTTCTGTTTAGAAAATGAGTACTTTTTTTGGAAATATGATGTATTTTGGGATACCTTTCTAAAGTGGCAAGTATCAGTTTGCTATAAGAAGTTATCGATTGCAACGAGACAATTGTACTAAGAACCTTATAATTTATACCTTATAATTAAACTACAGAAACGCTACACAATAATAATTAACAAAGCATTTACAACATGCACGACTGCTCCTAATCAATTAAAAAACTATTCTAATGCTAGAAACAAGTTTAGAACAAGCGGATGAGAAATATTCTGCAGCAATTTGTTATAATTGAAGTTGCCAGCTCAGAAAAACTTATCTAACTGCAGTGCCTGCACTACCTGCTAGGAAAGGTCCAGACTTGACGACATTCTTTACACAATAAATGTCAGCGTTTCCTAGTCTAATAACGAACACCTTGGCTCGCAGCTGCCTCTTCAATAGACAGTAATTATTAGAGATGCGCCTCGATTAGTCGATACTACGTCTTTAGTGATCGTTAATCGGTAATCAGTATTATTGAATGTTTTAAAAGTGAATTGTGAGTGCCAGTAAAGCTTTAGTGCTACTTGAATGAGATATCAAAGTTAAGTAGTGTTGCCAACTTAATAAATCGATTGAAATGTTCTAGAGATCGTTAAAAGTAATCGTTTCTGGCTATACCGATTACCTGTAATGCTTTAGATATAAGCTCTAATGATCATTAGTTACAATGGCATGTCTTAATTGGATGGATACAGCAAATTCAAATAATATAACGAACTGCATGCGAATGAATTTCACACATGTTTCGTTTTTTTTCAATATCGACTAAATTACACCTTTTTATAAATATATATCGACGCTTAATATAGGAAAGGAAATTCCATTAATTAATGAGTACTCGATAAGATAGTTGTTAGAGTAATCGATTTAAAATCGGCTAATATTTCATTGACCCGATGACTCGACTAAAGTATATTATGACGATTTAATTTATCGATGTTCAGCTGCTGTTGAGTTACTGATTGTAATCTGACACTTCATAGAATCATGCTATAAAGCATTTTTCCTTTAACAACTGCGATCATAAAGATGTATGGTAGTGTACTTAATACTGCACTTAAATAAATTATAGGTTACTTACATTTAGCACAAATAAAAGAATAAAATTAATTCCCTGCAATCATTTAACACATTTTGCGTGGATAGGTGATGCATATAATTTCCAGAATTTATCCTTTTTCTGATTTCGTATGCGTCATTCGGCGCAAATAAATTTTGAATTTTCTTTATTTTTAACAGTTTTCAACTATAGCTGAAATTATACAGGGTGTAAATCAACCCATCACACACCCGTCAACGAAGCATTCTGTACATCAATCTAAGTACCCCTACGCAAAAATGTTTGCTGGGAAATGACTTTTTTTTTGGGGTCAAAAATCACATTTTACGGTAAAACTCAAAGTAGCACTCTTAAAACATTGTCCTAGTGGATGCTTTGAATAGTAAACGGGTCATGGAGGTAATTTAATTAAAGTTAAAACCTGGAAAACTAGTATAATTACAAAAACAGCTGTGAAAAATTTGGAACTTTGACCCCCAATATCTCCGTAACTAGGGGGTTCCCAGGCGTACCTGGGAACCCCCTAGTTACGGAGATATTCATTCATGATTACGGAGATATCATTTTTTTGTTCTAGACCGTAGTCTAGAACAAAAAAATGATCGCAGTGGTGGGGAGAACAAGTGCCCTTCGTTTGCGTTAAGGTTACACCTTATATAAGTTAAGTCTTACTAGCAAAAAAGTATTTATTACATAAATTCAAGTAGAGCATTCCAGAACATTAATTTTGAATCGAAAAAAACTTTTCCGCCATTACTACAAAGCTGAAATAAAAATCCTAAACTAGCATCATTCAGATTTATTCTCTTTTACCCTATGATAGATTACATTTTCCTTTGTCTAGCCGCCGCTGTTACTCATTATGCGAATGGGATGAGTCAAACGGGGAAAATCCAAAGCTTCCTAGAAATGTGAACAAAACATTAGGAAAAGCGGAAGTAAGCTATATTTTAGTGATGTAGCACTTGGCCGTAAGATAATTATGTGACTCCTTATTTTGTTTTTATCATTCTGGTAGATTAGGGTCTCCTGAAAAAAATGGTTATATTACGCTTTTTGTCATTTATTTTGTAGACGTTTCCACAAACACAATAAACTTTTATAAAACAATACAAAATAAGTATTTATCGGGAAATGAGCTTCGTGTCACATCTGTTGTTTTATCGCATGTAATAGACTAAAGGTTAGTTCTTAAAAAGCAAAGGCATGTACTGTAATGCCAGTCGGCTTAATTAAAATGAAAAAATAACTAGCATCTGCAGGATAAACGGGTGATTAGAATATTCCTTAGGCGTTAATAGGAATAGGAATATCAATTTTCAACCACTTTGATACTGTAATAAATTAAAGGCTTTGAAAAAACCCTATAATTATTTTTTATTTGTCTTTGGTCCGGCTTATTTTCTTTTCGTGGCCAGTACCTTTGTTTATCGGAACTTTATCCGGTGTCTAACTAAAACAAGCGTTCCAAGTACGAATTTGAATAGAATTCCGTATTTAAATAATCGTCAGCTGTTTGTCGGTGCTACAATCGGTTGGTTCCGATTACGGCCGAGATAGTACGAACGTTGCACGAATGAAATTGCACCAAATATGGCGGACCTCTTCTTTCCGTATCACAGCTGTTGCGTGTTTTCATTGTAGGGAATTAATTCGGTTTGCAACATTGAAGGTATTCAAATTGCTTGCTAATACCTATGCAAAATTAGATTACCTGTAATGTATGTGTGAAAAAAAAACAATAATGGGGCTAAGTCTCGCCATACATAAAAAGTGACATTGTCAGTAAATCAACTAAATCAAGAAATAAAATCTTTTTTTTGCATTATTATTTTAATCGATTAGATACGACTAATTCTGCCAAAAATACAAAGTCATAATGAGAGTAAATGAGATCGCTCCGATTGAATGCGCCCGCGCAGGACCGCGACGAGTCATAATAATGAGCGCAAAATACTCCGAAATTGTTGTCTGGCCAGTAATTGCAACCTCCCTTTATATTGGCCGCCGTTCGACAAACATTGGCCATGTCTTTCTCCCTTGTACAGGAGCTAGGTTCAAAGTTGGCCAAACATTTGGTTGGGCCAACGTTTCGCTCGGGTTTGTGAATGAATCGCACACGCAACCAACGGGAATGCGATCAGATACGAGAGTTGTAACAGTAAAATATGACTTAATGAAGAGTTTGCGGCAAATTATAAATTTAAAATAGTGTTATTTTATCGTCCAATAACCAAATTGAAAATTATAATTTTCGTATTTTGGGCAATTTATGTAAGAGAAACCTCTTTAAAAATAACTGGTATGCTAAGTGGAACACAGCAATATTAATCGACGACAATAGTGAAGTCGAAACGAGTCTCTTTGTAGCAGAAACTTTCACACTTACAAAACAGCTTTTATTGACTGAAAAATGGAGAAGCTTTTTCCAAAAAAATCATCCCTTAATGACACTAATCTTAATAATAAATCAGTATTTCCGATCGCAGACGAAGAAGAAACGGAAAAGATGCGGCGAATGCATCGGTTGCCAACGCAAGGACAACTGCGGCGACTGCGCACCGTGTCGCAACGACAAGTCGCATCAGATATGCAAGCAGCGGCGATGCGAGAAGTTGACCGAAAAGAAGGTGAGTGGCTAGCTATGTTTTATTGCAAGAATATTATGTGACTGCATTTCATATTTCTTCTTCAATTATTACTTGTTCCGGTAAAGGAAAACAACATGAGGAAACCCGCATGCCTGAGAGATATTCCTCGACGCCATGTTAAGCTAAGTCGGATGCCCATGCACGGCATCAAAACTCTGACACCAGGCTTAGGGAATATTTCTTTGTCTTAGCGCGTCGATGCCAAAAAATATCAAACATTTTTAGCCCAAAATTTAGCCACCCGGACACCGCTCAGTGATGCATTTTTTAATTGAATACTGGCACTGCTTCATCTGGTTAGACTGGAAGTCGACGCACAACATATGTAGTTCGGGAAAGGCTATCGAAGTGATTTTTAGACTAAGAAAACTTATGCGGCTACATAAAGTAGTACTAAGTTAGTAGGTAGTTACTTTTTGTGGAACATTATTTTGCATTGTTGCCCAACAATGCATAACAAAAAGTTATAGAAAGTTACTAATTGTTCTCATGTTGCTCAACAAAAACAAACTTCGGCACGGATGCACCTTCACAGGCTCTCGCTGTACAGTCTAGTCGGTACAAGCATAAGTTTTCTAACAAATGCAGCTTCAGAACTTTATAGCATTTGATATAGACAAACTAGTAATAAGCTGATGTTACACTAAAGCAAGAATAAAAGTCTCATCTAGTGTAGATAGCCTTTATAGTGCTGAAATCCAGATTTCAATATTAATTTTCTTTCAGCGTACTTGTGAATCTTAGTTTGTTTTTTTTACATTAAAATAGTTCCATACCTGTTTAGTAACTACAATTCTAATGGCATTGATATATCTTAGCCACAGTTTAAGAAAAACATTAAATTCTCAGAAATAAAGCAGTTGCTTTATGTGTGAGCAGTGACAAAATACCCGCCAATATTTTATACAGTAATATATGTTTATTTCGAACCCTAACATGGCAATATAGCTCATTACTTCAACAAAAAATGTACTTAACAGCACATAAATATAAATTTTACGTAATGGTATAGATAAAGCATATATTATCACGGTGACAGTTTTGTTTCTGTTTGAAACGTAAGTAATAAAGATACCAACATTGCGTTTTAAACAGACATTTAATTTCTTCATAATATATCACTCCATTACAAATAAGTTACAGCCATGGTTGCCAAAATTAAAGTTAATATCATTCGTAAATATTCGTCCCAATAACGTGTAGCTTCCCAATTTCAATACGATATTTTATACATTCGTATCGATTCTGATAGATTTCATAAAAAAATGTGTTGAATCGATTTGTGAATGACGCAAATACCTCGTTGTCGCCTTGTCGTGTCATTTGCATTAATTTATACGATCGAGTGTGTTGGACGACATCTTGTGTGACGCGGCGACGACAAGATGGCCGACAGGACGCTTTGATAAGTGATGTGACATGTAAATGGCGCGACGGTAAAGACAAATAGAAGATTGTTAATTAAATAGTTACTTCTAGAACTAGTTAAACGTCAACATGTATCATACTCCACCATCAGTAACATACAATTCCCGTCGGGGCTGCGGGTTGTTCGCAAGAGATACCGCGGCCTCGACATGAAGGGCTAAGAAGGAACATGGGTGGTTTTTAGTCAGTAGAAGTCTGACACTCCCTTTCGCTCTGCCCAAGAGCGGGAGGGGTTATTTGATGATTTTCCACCAGCCAAAAAAAAAGTAAAAGACAAGTACTACTATTTGATTATTATTTTTTTAGTTAGAAAAATATTGTTTTGCGGTTTGCAACTTTTCAAAATCCAAAAAATGTTTGGTCTTTTAATTAGAATCTACGTTTTTAGAGAAATATAAATAACTAAAAGAAAAATAATATAAAAAGCTCTATGTAATGATAATGATCATCATCAAACACCAATTAATCAAAAACAAAAGAGAAACAGCTCAAAACAAAACACAAAGATATTAGCTTATTAACATAAAATACCAATAAAAATATACCAGCAAAATTAATAGGCCGTGAAAGAGCATTCGCACACTTCGCTCTACGCAACGACCACGGAGTTGTCTTTTTAATTAGGTCGAATATTCACGAGGTTTATTTTAATGACAAGCTCCTAAAATGATGTAACCTAAGTATTTGTACATCCACACCAATCCGTATAACAATTAATGCGAACATAACTCTGTCTATCAAACCTCCCTTAACGGCTGAAAGAATTTCGATAAAATTACGGCCACGGGAGACTATGATTAGATTCGTAAATAGATCATGGTCTACCTATGTCCTATATTTAAATGATACTTTTCATCTCGGTACTAAGTTTCATGGAGTAATTTTGCGGTCTATCGCGGCGGAGCCGGTAAAAGCTATGAAGAACGCGGAAATTGTTTTAGCACAGATACTTAGGCACGTGATATATATATACCTACGGCTTAACATGCTTACCTCTGTGTCTCGAAAAGCACTTTAAGCCGTTGGCCTGTAGCCCTGTTGTCATCGTTAGATCTTTAGTAGTCCGTGATCCGAAAGTCTGACAACCAGACTTGCCAAGGGGTATCGTCAAGTAGTTACTGGGTCGAGGAGGTCGGATAGGTAGTCACTCCATGTAAAATTGTGGTTTCCTGGTTGTCAGACCTGGTTCCTCCGGTTAGACTGGGACGCGACCCCAACATAGTCGGAAAAAGGCTAGCAGATGAAACTTCGGGACCTGAAATTGACAGTGGTAGCAAAAGTATTTCGTTGAAAACAGTGAATACTTATCTAGCGTTTTGCAATTTGGTATTAGAACATCCGCTCAGTGTAAGTAGCAGTACAAGTGCCTATTTATTTTACTTGCCAACAAACACATTACCTAAAATGACATTACAATTTACAACAAATGATACACATGCTAATGGAATAATAAATCTAAAATAAAACCGAGTATAAGACTCGTGTCGCTTAGGTCATCGCCAGGACGGAGCCAGACAGTACGAAAAACGCGATGACCTGAGCTTTAGGCCAGACTGAACAAAAGACTTTGGTGCCACTAATTTTACAAACGAAGTATAGACTATTCGAAATTGCTTTTAAATAAGAAGCATACCATAATGAACTTGTCTACCGTACGTGGTTCTTTAAAGAAATATAAAGAATATGAAAATGATTTTACGCTGAAACGACGGAAAAACAAAAGCTTTCGAATTAAACTCGTCAACAGTGTGTTTTGATTATTTTTTAAACTTTTACTAAGTAACATTTTTAAGCGTTAAGCGTCATTAGATGAAGAGCAAATATTATCTATAAAATCTACTTTTAGGTTACTGAAAGAAAAACTCTTAATCAGACAAAAATCCCACACAAAATTGCAAATTAGTAATCTCCACAAATAAATAAAGAAGTCAACAGAATCACGATCTTATCTTCTTATTAAAAAGCTATACTAACAGAAAGTAGGTAGTAAAATCGCACGAATACTTTTTTCGAACAACGGTAACCGAAAAAAGTTTTTTGCCAAAGAAAGTGCGAAGCGAGAAACGTACTTGACTTAATTTACGATTATAAGTTACCGGCTGCGAAGTAACTTTAGCAAATTAGTTTTAAAACAAGCACCGTAAAGCTTTTTGGGGGGGATATGGGTGGTCCCACCTTTGTTCGAGTCCAGGAATTACGTTTATTTAAAGCCTTACTTTGAATAAGTACTAGGGTTACTTCGAGGAAAGCCTTTTTAAAGGTCCGTTAATGACTAAGATGCGACCTGGCTGGATAAAAATTTCGGTGGAGACAAAAGGCTTTTGTTTTAGAAAAGGTGACCTAATAGAGGTCTTAATATCTTCATTGATGTAGTGTAAGAGAGTCGGTATAGGTTGTAGGTGTACCTACAATTAAATTAGTACACCCACAGTTTTGCACCCATTTTAGGACTATAGAATTAAGGATTTAAAATCCTTTATAAGTTAACAGGTCTGTACTTTGTTTTTAATTGCATTTTTGTCCATTTTAACCAAGGCTTTAAAATGATCTTTGTATTAAGCCTAATTTAGTAATAATAGCGTTTTATAAGGCATATTGCCAAGCAGAATAAAATAATATTATTAAATAATTATTCTGCAGATTTGCAGACAAAATACACAAAATTTTATCATATTTACAACATTCATAAACACCGATGATGATTACGATGGTTAATAGCACAAAATTATAGTTACAAACATTTTATCGGAAAAATTAATAAACATATAGATACCATTAAGCTACTGGAAGTTAATTGCTAAGTTTAAACACCTGGATAACAAGACTGCAACATTGTATAAGATAATTATGTATATTTTTCTACAGGTGATCTTATTATTTAAGCTTATTTTTTAATAATGCTAAGAAGGGATGATCATTTAAGATCATAAATCAAAACGTGACCGATTGTTTTAAAGTGATAGGAACGAAAACCTAAGTACTAAACTAAAGGTGTCCCACAAAAGTACCTATCTAGTATCTACCGTCCTTATCAACCTCTCTGACCAATGCAATAAGGGTAACATTATACCGATTTCTGTATAGTTGCTTTTAAATTTCGAACTCCTATCTATTTCTTAATCACACAGAAGGTGACAGAAGCCAGCTAACCTTAAAAAAAAATCAATTCAGCTGTTCGAAACATTTATTTGGTCACCGGTCGCTTTTCTTTTTTTTCTTCTGAAAAACTTAAAGGTATTATTTATATAGTGCGGTTCATATGTCGCGCACATTATCTGGCACGCGTGAACGTGCGCGGCAGATGCGCGCATGCGACGTGCGCTCCAATCGGGAAGCGCCGCCTGCGCACGGAACGCCTCTACCTTTATCTGATTGTGCCTATTGTTGGGTAAAAGGTGTTGCGCTGTGTCATGGATTTGTTATCGACTCGAATTGTAGCATTGAGCAGTGTTGTTTTTCTTTGCTTTTTTAAAACACTTTCAGAAAGACAGGAATTGTTCCTATCTGGGCAAAAGTCCCCAAAATGTCTTACTAGTTACCGTTAGCTTGTGTTATTTCATTTGGTAAGTTTCTCCCCCTGAATCTCCAGCTTTTTCAGTAGTAATGTAGATAACTGATCGTAGTTTTCAAAAAAAATATTACGTCGCAGTTTTACAAATTTTACACCTCTACAATCATTAAGGCACAATTCTTCCAAAACGTGAACAATCTTCAACAATTTAACCCTACTTCATCAATAAGCCAATCACAAAACAGTTGTATCATATTATTATAGCTAGACGTCCATAGTTCTATTATACTCCCGTTTAATCCCACCTCATACACTCCCGCGACTGAAACTGACCACCCCACAGACTGCAACAGATAATATTGGGAAGGGTGCAACGGGATATTGTTATAATCGCCCGCTTATCCGGGTGATTGGTGATCGCACCTGATATAATCACCCCGGACGCCTCTTATGACACCGTCGCGCGTCGGAAAAAGGGGTGAAACGGGCCGAAATTTGGCTGCATTTTCGTGAATGCAGCAGCAACCCTTCTAGGGTTATTATTTTGTGGTAAGACTTGTGGTTGAGGGTCAAATAGTGTTTTGACTAAATACATTTTAAGTTGACACATTTCTGAAACTATTTTGCACTTCCAAGTAAGTCAAAGAAATTGTGTGAGGATTAAGAGGACCTATATGAAAGAGAAAGGAGTAAATGATGCCGCGGCATCTGACAGGATAGAATGGCCGAAGAAAACGTGTTGTGTCGACCCCAAGAAGAATGGGACAAGGGCAGGAAGATGATTAAGTAATGCCAAGATCTCCTCCTTTCCCAAATTCAGCTAAGAACTTGTATTTTGAACTATATGTTTTAGAATTATGTATGTCTTATATTTTCATTAAGAGGTTCAACTTTAGATGTTGAGGCTTGATTTGATTATTCTCACAATCTTTTTTACTGAGCACTAAATTATGATGACTTTGTCTAGATTTTATTTTTACCGTTCCTAGACAAACGAATTAGCTATGACAAATATACGTCGTTGAGACTATTTCGTTTTATTTTGTCGTCTTTCCATTTTTTATGACAAGTGTCTCTTTATTAAAATAGTAGACCACTTTAGCTTTTTTATAAGAAGAAAACAATATTAGAAATTATTTAAAGCATGTCTTTAGCTAATTGTTTGCGAGGGTCATGGGGCTTTCATGACCGGGACCGCGGTCCAGGATTCCACCTAAATTATAATAATTATTTTAGGACCACAAGAAAAAAAAGTAAGTAAGTAAAGTAATGTTGCCAAAAAAGCTGATGGAATATTATTTTAATTAACAACGAGATTCTAATATTCTTTAAAAATTAATCTATAGGAATGTGTACAATCTTTTGCAATTTTTTTTTTGTATCGAAAACGTTTAATCCAAAAAGTTTAAAAAAAAAATTATAAAAATTGCGATAATTAGACAGCACAGTAGGTAGAAACAGTAAATTAGACGCCAAAATGGTCTCGTTAATCGAATAACAATGTTTTCCTCAGAATTTTCGCAAACAAACACACAATAAACATTACGAAGAAACTTACGGATAAATCACTGCCATTTTTATCGTACATTTAAATGGCCTCTTTTGTTTTCGAATTTTACCTATTTCTCTAGCTCTTTTTTCGGACTAAATAGCGCGGGAATAAGTCCCAGTCGCCATCTTGAAATTAAAGAAAATTTATTACTGCGAAAGCAATTTCTGTTTTATCATGAGAATATCGAAAAACTTGAGTTTATTAAGCTTAGGATTTACGACAAAACTTTGTCTCCTAGAATTTAGTTTCATATAAAACTAATATTGGTTGACAAACAATGAATATTTATGGATATATAGCGTTGTTATAATTTTATTTCAGTATCTAAAACAACAACCTTTTATGTTTAATTCATGGTAATACATTCCTAAAGGATGAAGAAATGATAATAATTGAGGCGTATACTTAAATGACACAGCAGTACCCTTACACGACGTACGAATAAAATTGCTTACATAAAAAATTAAATGTTCGATTTTTAAAGTCGGTCGAACACGGTCCACCCACAGGCGAGCCGATTATAACGGTCGGTGGGAGTTTACACTTTTGATTTTTTTCTCGTTTTTTTTCGAGCCCCGCAAGGCACGCGCCAAGGGCCGGTGATTCACGGCCTCTCAGCCGGCAGATGTTAGGTCGAGCTTTTTGTGCTATCAGCTGATGTAACGGGCAGGACGAATCGACTTGTTAATGATGCATCTTGCATGCTTCGAACTATTACGTGTAACAGGAGTCGGTGTTGCGTAATTGTTTCTTTTCTTCTTCTTTTTTTGAATTTTTGTAAACGAGTTTCTTGGCGCGTTTTCTTTGTGATGCGAGATGTTTATCGGGAGAAAAAGATGCTATATTGAGTAGGATTTTTACTGTTACTTTAACGTATTTAACATTAAAGAAAAAGACAAAACTATTCAAACGTTTACATTTGTTAGAGACTAACCTCAGCCAATATTCAAACATCGTATTGTGAAGTGTTAAAGTTCAAAATAGTTGAGCAAACTTTACTTGGTTTTCTGTTAACAGTAAAATTATGTTGTTCACAAAAACAAACAGGATGCGCCTCAGACGCATGTTTATGTCAAACTTATCTTTATAAACATAACCGTATTGAAGTTTGAGGTTGCGGAAAATTATCTTTGTTCGTTTAACCGCGAAAATGTGTGCTTGTTTTGGCGCTAAATTAGGCCAAGTAAATAGGTTGGTAATTTATATCTCTGAGTTAGTTATGAAAGCCTAAAATCTAGTTTTGAAAGTATAGAAGTGAACGAATTACAAACATAATTTCGATTTTTTGATTAAACCTATCCAGGGATTGCTACAAAAATAAGTCAGATTTGAAACAAGCTTTATGCTTCATCATGATTCAAAACCAAAATACAAGCTTAGAGTTAGAAACAAACAAAAAACACATAAAATAAATCTAGTACTTAAAATATAGTCACGAAAGCCTCGAATGTTAATAAAAATGAGTCCTTTGTCATCGTTATGGACTACAACATGTTACTATTCTAACACTCAACAAACGTCAAAGCAAATATTTACAATTATGTATGTTTTTTTTCCAACTTTGCTACAGCTTTGCTTAGCGCACAGTGCATTAAGCTTTGTTTTTTGTTTGAGGCTGAGTTTTTTTAAGGTAAAAAAAATATATTGTGTAGGTAGCTATTACTATTTAACGCGGGACGAATATTGAAGTGTCTTGATTATAAGGTATTATTTTTTTCCTTTAATAACTTTTTTTTTACAAATAGTTAGGTAATTTACTACATTTTTAAATAAATGCTTCTTTAAAAAAGAACAGGAAAAATAAAATAAAATTGTATAATTTTTTATTATCAAAACACTAATACGTAGCAAACTAAATAAAAAATGTAAAAAAAACACTTGTACAAATCTTTATTCCACACGGTGATTAACATAACTTTTTTTTTCACACAAATCAAATTCAAAATGGCCGCCGTAAACTGGCATCAAGAATAAATCCTTTATTGTCGGCTATAATAAAAACTTTAAACATTAAAGCTGTGCTCAATGAAATATTTACAAAGGACCGTTGCTTGCCATAGACCGGTTTTCCCATCTGCATCATAATCTATTAAAGTAACACTCGGTTAAGAAGAGAACGTTTTTACCACCTTTTTCGGTTCATTTCTTTTTTTAAAATGTCAACTTTGACGTATTCAAATTATAGAATGTAGATTTTTGTTAATAATTTCCCACCTTCTTACTTGCAGTTTTATTCAAATATCAATTATGAACAACTGCCGTAATAATATTGTCAATAAATATTTAAAAAGGTATAAGGCCACTGCCAATAATGTGCACACGTGCGCAGTCCAAACGAACTCTCACACAATACATTTTTCAAAAATCCTCATCTACTTGCGAAAGTCCGCACTAAGCCCAGCTACTGTGCAACAAATCAATACTTTTTCCTAGCAAAGACTACCCCAATGCACGCAACTAATTCATATAGCCTAGAACACCACGGTATAAATAACTACATGTATACGACCTCTTTTCTACAACCAAACAGGTACGCACACATGCACAACTGTACCGACCAATGGCGGCCCAGTTTCGTATCATAAGTGTTTCTGTGAGCCCGTGTGCGTGAGGGGTGCGTCTATGCACCCTTACCACGCATCCAACTCGATGCAGTTTTATTATTATTATTAAATCGGGTTTTTGTAGTTATGCCCGACGGATCCAGTTATTTATTGATATTTCTTTATTTCATGGGCGCACTCCGCACTATATTTTCTGGAATGAAAGTGAAATTATTGCCATTGTAGATTTTTATTGCCTTTCTCTTTCAAAATATTTTTATGTAGGGGCAAGTGCTGTACCTATGGACGCTTTTACCTGTGGACACCTTTAATTCTGGAGAAACGGGCAACCCTAAAATTCTAATTTGAACGCAGCCGTAAGCATTTGTCTATGGTTGACAGATTTGACGTATCGCCATCTTTTTTTTCCGTGTTGTTTTTGTTATGCCGGCGCAGAAAGTTTTTGGAACGAAAAAGTAAGTTTTTTAGATGTATTTGATTAAGTTTTACAGTGAAGTTATGTAACATAACTGATAGATTATAGGTGCACTGTGGTCTCTGTAGTTTCTACCTTATTTTCTTGATTTTAACTAATGGTTTAACCAACGTTCCGGCGGACATAGACCTATTTTCTTTTTTTTGCGGAAATTTGTTCCTGTGGACAAACAACTGTGTGTACCTATGGACTGTCCACAGGTACAAAATTGTGTTTGTACCTATGGACAGTTCAGGATATTTTTCTTTATATCTTACTAATTAATTGTATCTTTCAGTGCCTCGCAGTAAAACTGGTATAAAAAGAAAAGGTATATGCCTAGAAACCCTCAAAGAAGCCGTAAACGCAGCAAAACAAGGGAATTTCGTAAGAAAAGTTGCTGAAAAGTTTAAACTACCAAAATCTACAATCTTCAAATATTTAAAGCTTAACGAAAACAAGGATTTAACAAAAGACTCTTTTCAATTATTAAAAAATGACGTAAAGAAGGTATTTTCTCCGGAAGAAGAAGCGATGCTGTGTAAATATTTAAGAAAAGCTGCATTCCTACATTTGGGTTTGACTACAAAACAATGCAGAGAACTGGCATATGAATATGCAGTATCAACAGCGAATAAAAATATACCTAGTAGCTGGGAATTACATAAGATGGCCGGAATTGGATGGCTGCGAAATTTTAGACAGCGTTTTCCAGAATCATAAAATCGTAAAATCTATGCCAAAGATAGTAAAAAAATGCTTCAATGTAGTCTATGCCATCATAATTATCACATTAAGTGTGTTCCACAGTCACATACACAGAATTTTGATTCTGACGATGAGAGTGAAAGTTTTGTATGCATGGCTTGCTTTGTATTAGCCGATGATAGCTTTAGTGATGAATCTACTAATAATTTGTTTGAAGAATGTCGTAAAGCTTATGAATAATAATGTAATGGTTTATGTATGTTTGTTTAAGATGCTTTTAGAGGTCTATTGTTTGTTTTTTTATTTAATTTGATTATATTAAAGAATATGTCCCTAGGTACAACACAGTCCATAGGTACAACTTTGCTGTCCATAGGAACAATTGAATTATGAACCTGTGGACAAAACCGTAGTTTTTAAGAAAACTTGATTATTTTCATGAGTTTAATTCATTTCGAGGTTTAAGCTGATTTTTAAGAGAGACTGATTATTATGTAAGACTGGTGATTTATCAATAAATAATAAAAGTTATTCACTTCAGATTAAAAAAATATTTTATTTCGATTATTGGAAAATGTCCATAGGTAAAGCACTTGCCCCTATTATTTATGCATTTAATAGTTAATATTTCTTGCGTAGAGATAAGTATCTGGATGACATTAGCTTCTAATTTTGTAAATGGTATCATAACTTTTAGTTTAGTAGTCATAATAGGAGACAACATTTTCTATTCAATGTTAAAAGTAAAAGATTTAATGGTTTTCAAAGTGACTTTGAAAACAAGGAGCACGAATCGAAATAAAGAAATTAAAGTTGTAAACCTTTAAAATTTACCATAAACACAATAAAACGCCATTTTTTCGAAGGAAATCAAAATTCAAATAATAATAAAAATATTACCATCCTTTTTTAAAAAGGCAACAACATTCTCTCTGGCACTATAATGACGTATGCTAACGCAAGTAAGGGTGCGTTCAGACGCAATGTGGCGGTTAATTCGCGCGTGCTCATGCATACCCAGTGCTTTAACACATCCCCGTGCGGTGACTTCAAGAGCTTTTAACACATATTTAAAAAATATATATATAAAACATAAGATTGTAAATGTTTTTCTTGGACCCGTAATGAGGTCGGGGAAAATATATGTGGAGTAGTAATATTGTTGGTGTACCCGAGATTCGTATCGCGAAGTAAATAACGGTTTGTGTTATGCAGGAAAAGATGCCATCTTTATTTATTATATGGCGTTTTTGCTACTGAAATGAAGTTTTTTTGACGTTTTTACGCCAAACTTTAGTTCAATAAAAAGTTTGGTTATAAAAAGTGCCTGTAAAGTTACATTTATTTTAGAGATCTCGACACAATTTTCTAACTAGTTACTTCGACACTTATAATCGTAGAACCCCTGTCATCTCAACCTTACCCCATAACAGAACTCCTTACAATACCTTCATACTCTAACCTATATAGTTTTAGCTACGCATCGCCTAAGTACACTAGTTCATACAGTTCATTAGAGACTTCCCCACTGACACGCGGCGTGCCATGCAGCGTGAAACCACCCTTACACCCCTCCCTCCTCCCCACCCCTATGACCAGAGAGATCTAATTCTGCACGCGCTCGAATACATAAATACGCAACGCAACGTTATATCTTTGAAATATGTATTCTGGATTTGAATTTGGTAAAACTTTGAATGGGTTATTTTTCTTGCAATTAAAAGGGTTTTGAACTTTTTTGTATGGAAGCTGGCATATGGGTCCACCGCCATTTTGATTTTTTTTCGAAATCGCGGCCCACGATTAAAGTGGTATGTATGGATAGAGGACATATAGACGAACAAAAAATGCCATGTCACATGGTACCCCAAAGTGTCACGTTATCGAGATATTTGAAAGTAAAGATCGACATATGAATACAATGACCACATAAAAAAGACCTTTTAGGGGTCTATAGGCGTTGATTATTATTATTACTGTTTATTGAAAGAGAGTAGGTACATAACATACTATTAAGAGCACGTGAAAACGTTTCATTGCGATACGAAGCGATTTTTCGTGCGTATAATAATAATCAACCTGGCAACTATTATTAATCGGATACAATTTAACGCCTATACACGTAATAAGGCTATTTAAAAAAAAAAAAAATTGTCGTTGTACTCATTTGTCGATCTTTACCTTCAAATATCTCGGTAACGTGACACTTTGGGATACCGTGTTAGTGGACATTTTTTGTTCGTCTATATGTCCTCTATCCATACATACCACTTTCATCGTGGGCCATGATTTCGAAAAAAAAAACAAAATGGTGGGCAGGTTGATATGCCACATCGGTTCTATCCCCTTTGAACAGTTCCTGAACGTTTTGCGTGTCCCACACTAAGAATTTCTCCTGTATCTTGGGTGCGTTCACAAACATATAAAGTCACATACACAAATACCCAGGCCCGAAACAACTAACTGCAGGCCATACAAATATTTGTTCCGTGCGGGGATCGAACCCGCGACACGCAGCGCAGCAGTCTAATCGCTTAGCCACTGCGCCAAACATGCCACTTTTCATATGGCAAAGATTAGAAAAACGTGAATAATATAAACGTGTCTGATGCTAAGTTTGCTACTGGCAAATCGTTGTTGTGGAATGAAAAGTAGAATGCATTTTGTAACAACAAGAAAGAAAGTGCTCTTTTTACCACCAAGATTACGTTTTCGTTTACGAAAAAAAGACATTCTGACACTACTCAGTACTCACGTTTAGTATCGTACCAATTTTGATATTACAAGTTTAACAAAACTAAAATGATTATTTTTAAGAATCACCGTAGTTACGCACATTCCACATTTTCCACCAAGGTACAGAGGTCGAGATTTTCATCTGTGCGTGTGTGAGGCACATAGGTTTATATGATAAGTGGTGCTCCGCCCCGCTGTGGGGCAAGCCACCTGCACGGGTAACCTACAAATCTGCACTCCGAACGGGTGCCCACGTTGCATGAAATGTGAAAACAACCTATTTAAAATAAGCGTTCATTAATCCATTTGATATGAAACCTCTTTGATGTTTTTTTTCTGTACTGCAACTGTTTTGCGTTCTATATTTGAAATATGAAGCTTTTTAAAAAGACACGTTCAGTGTTTTCCATTTTCAAAATCATTAATAGATTTGAATTTGTAACTATATTTAGGGTTTAGGGACTAAATTTTGAACTTCATTTTATTGAGGGACTATCACAATGGGTGATATCGCTCACAATTCAATGATCCTTGAATGTCCTTTGATGGATTACTGACTACTTTGATGGACCTTTTGTGTAAGGATAGAGCGATTTTGAAGTGTTGCCAAAGTAGGACATTGTATAAGACTCATCAATTTTAAGGATCAGCTTTATAAATTGCAATATGCTTCTGCTTTTATTACGTAGGATTTATTTTTAAATGTGGAATGAAGAAAATGAATCTGAACTAAAATTCGTAACTAAATATAGATACCTAGTGAAAGTTGTCCGAGGACTTTTGATACCATAAATCAAGAAGGTTAATCGTAAAACTACAAGAGTTAGGTTTAAAATAAACATTCCCAACCTTGTACATTTCCTAGCACAGCCCCATCACTGCACAAACAACATTTGACTTTACCGCGTTCTACATAAATCTTTATACATAACCTAGCTAGTATGTATCACATAGAAGGGTTGAACCCACCTAAGGGAGGGGGGAGGACGCGTAACCTAGTGAACGCACTCCCCACTTAGCTATCGGAAAAAGAACTATTGTAAGGTAATTGCAATGAAATACAGATACCGCTATGTATAACTAATTCCGCGTTCGACGTTTGAATGTTTGGCGGTGGAATTGGAACGTTTTATTTTTGTAGAAATAAGTTTGTCTTGAGGAGTTTTTAATGTGTCTTTCTTTTGTAATATCAGTTAGAAGTGTGTTGAGAGAATAGCTCAGTTAGTTGTAGAAATATCATTCAGTCGACAGATTTAACTATTTGATAAGGAGAGCAATATTCAATGAACTTTGTCCTACATTGCAGTTTATTAAAGCCCAGAATAGAAGAGCACAATAATTGCCTACATAGATTGATTAGAAACTGTCAAAGCCGTTGAAATAACAAACTTTAATGAGTTCCGATCCGAGAAAATAAGCTTGCGTAATATTTCCTTGAAAGAAAAATAAGTAGTAGAATATTTTTCTTGTTAGTTGCTAGAACTTACGTGACATTGACAGGCTGTAGAGAGTTTTCTAGGTCTTGTATTCTAGAACAATATTCAAGCGTTGTTAATTCCAATTTTAAACTAGATTATGTACATATTATTGTCTATGTAATCTGTCAGACTGACAGATTTGAATGAAGAATAATATCGAGCATAATTTCAGAATACACGAGCCGTAACCTCGAATATTTTACTTCTATTTTTAAAATTGCTTGCGAAGCCGTGAGACCTCTACTTTTTTTTAATCGCACAAAGCCTACACTTGGGTTCCATTCGAACAGCCTCCATAAATTTAATAAGCTCCATCATGACCTCTTCATCTTCCCTACATATTTTTCCCGTATATTTACATACACAAGTGAGTCATTGCACCACTCATCGAACAATCAACGCCAGGCTAACGACCTCGCAGCTTCAAGCCTTCCATGCCCTTTCAGATCCAACCAGGATCGAATGACCTCTCAGAACACGCACTTTTCCTCCTTTCTGACTTCAATACCTGAGATGGAAGGGACGCAGGGGAGGTCTAGGTATGCTAGCGAGGGTCTAAGCCAAGTTTATTGTGTGACCCAAGCACTGATAGGCAAATTGCAGTTTTTTATGCATCACTAGGGTAAGAGAGATAGGGTGTATGTGTAATTGAGGTAAATAGTGTGCTTTTAAAGATAGCTCGCAGATAAGTGTTGATGAATGACGATAATTATCGTCATTATTATAGCGATGACGGCTTTAGTCAAGTTTTTGGTGTAAAAAGCAAAATTTGCATCGTTCAATGTATAATTACCACGTCATTAAGCTACCGGATTTTGTTAAGTGTTCTTTAAGTATACATGTCTGGGTTCATTTCCTTAATGTATGGTTCTTTGTCACTCTGAGTCGCACAAAAGAAATGAATGACTGCAAAAATTATAAGTGACCAACAAATCGATTTGATCGAGTTGACACTGAATATCGATTAGAGTGAAACATCTCGAGTGATCGTAATTACGTGACAACACGTAACTGGATCCCGGCGGGAACTGTAAAGTGTAATTTATGATTTAGCTCCGGTTTTCGAACGTCGCGTTCGCTTCCGCCGCGCCGGTCTCAAACATTGTAACGCAACACGAACGCACCTTTATTTGATTTATGCTTTTATTTTTTTTTTCATCAGGAAGGCTTGGGAAACACTTGGCGGCAACATGTTGGTAACATGAGTTACTTATCGTTTCATTGAAAATGTCTGAACCGATGATTTATAAGACGTTCCTCGTCGCTTCTGTACTTGATCATAAAAAGTGCTTGTTATAAGCGTACAGCTGCTAGGTTGTAATAATTATGCATGTATTTGAATAAATATGATGTCATTGGATATCGATCAAAAAATAAACGATGAATCTACACATAAAATTACGCCTGTAATGCCCATTTGTTCACTCGCATTTCGCCAGTTATGTTTAAGTCCATTGTAATCAAAATCAAAAGTCATTTATTCAAACTAGGCTGATAATCAACACTTTCCGAACTTCAAAATTTACTTTACTCATTTACAAGAGACAGTCCCCCAAAACGCCCACCCTTCGACACTTCCTAGTGTTTTAGCTGGAAAGAAGAAGTGGCAGAACAAACTCCCCAGCAACTGCCTGTTAGGTTAAAAGAACCAGGCTTAATACAATAGTAAGATGTAAGCTAAATTAAGATTTACGTCAGACACAAATCAATAACAAACAAACAATGTAAAAAAATAAAAATAAATACATAAAAACATAACATATCAGTAAACTAATTTAGGAGAAAGAACATAAAAAACAAACATTGTTTTGTGTTCAACTCAGCGTTAATAGGGGGCGAGCCCATTGCCATCAACCGGGCACAAATCAAGAATTCATGGAGTAACCCTTTGCCTAACTTGGGAATCGAACCCAGGACCTCATGCACAGCAATCGCGCATGCGTTCACTAGACCAACGAGGCAGTCGACAATGAAACTATTAAAGTATTAAACTATACAACATCGAAAACCTGCACACATATTTAAAAAATGTAAAGCGCATTTTTGTACTTTGTGTCTCTATAGAATTTCTTTAACTGTCATGAATTTGATCAAAATTGAGATAAGTATCCGATTCATGCAGACACTATTCAACTGGTATAAAATATTCAATAAATTACTCTGTTTTTTTTATTTTGATTTTTTTTAAATTTAGAATAAAAATAATTTAGAATTTAAACATTTTTTTTCCTGAGTCTACTAAAAAGGTGTATAAATATCCCTCGGGCACCATTTTCTCCTTAATTGATAAACCATGGACATCATCAGTTATTACAAACTTATTACTTTTTTAACAAGTGAGCGTTGATAAGTATCTGTCCCCTGCATATTAATATGATTGATCAATCAACCATGTTTTTAAGTAATAAATAAACATAATAACGCCTTGGGAAGGGGACACCGTAACTGAAATTATAGTCTTGGAATTGTGTGGCGGTTCACAGAAACTATTATAATGTTCGTTTGGGCATGTGCACAAATTAAATATTTTGGCAGAAACATATTAAAAAAAGAATAGAGAAACGAAACATCAAAATTATAAAAGCATATTTATTTTCCAATAATTATAGCAACATTACAGATTCACCCAATACGGCACAAAAAAAGAACAATAAAATTAAAAGTATTATTAAATTAAAGTATAGCTATATCCACATAGATATTGTACAAAAAATAACAAAAAAAAGTTACCTTTCGTGCATCACCAGTCATCACCCAAAAAAGCACAAGAAAAATAATCTTTCGTTCATCCTCTGGAGCGTATAAAAATTGTGTCCAACTGCAATCTCGAGTACTTTCCTCGTTACCAATTCTACCACATTTGTCAACAAGCTTTAATTTCCCCCCAAAACATAAGCTTTTTATGTTTAAAAATCAACGCTTCTGAATGTTAACCGTAATAAATACGCCACTAAACTCAACGTACTTTAACCACTAACTTTTCAATTTGTGGTAGACTATAGAAATATTTTCACCGATTTCCGCTGCTGGACATAGGCCTCCTCAATCGGGTAGACGATGGGTTATGGGCTAGCACACCATCCGTCCGTCTTTTGACGACGATAGGCCGTGTCGACGGCGCGTTCGTGTTTCACGCGCGCATCAAAGAGATGTCAGCAACGCGGCGGACAGCAGTGGGTGTTTCGAAAGATACACCGTGGCCCCGGACACAAAGGGCTAAGAAGGAACATGGGTGGTTTTTAGTCAGTAGAAGTCTGACACGCCCTCCAGCTACGCCCAGAGCGGGAGGAGTCATTTGATGATTTCACACTATCAAAAAAAAGGCCTCCTCATTCACACGCCACTCAAGCCGATTCTCAGCATCTATCATCCAGTTACTACCATCCTGCGAAGATCTTCACTGCACTGAGCCTGAGGTCATCTGATCTTACGCTTGTCGATTCGCAATCTCCACCCAAGAACATGTTTAGATCCTGTCGAGGCTGCGGGCTGTCCGCAAGGGAAACCGCGGCCTCGACATGAAGGGCGAAGAAGGAACATGGGTGGTTTTTAGTCAGTAGAAGTCTGACACTCCCTTTCGCTCTGCCCAAGAGCGGGAGGGGTTATTTGATGATTTCCCACCCCCAAAAAAAAAAAAAAAAGAACATGTTTAGGTACCCCAGCGGTCATCGGTTCTACGGCTAATTTAAAAAATATACAACTTCATTATTTCTTCACAATCACATAAATTATTTGTAAAAATGGACGTAATATCTACAGCAATATTAGCCATATAAACGCCATAACCTTTGCCGTAGTATTTAGCGTCAAAAACATATGGCGTTTAACCATTGTACCTGCTTATTTTCACATCGGAAGCATAACGAGTAATTACAGTGAACAGACCAGAGACATTTGACACGCATCTGTCGTCTATTGTCTATGCTTTTTACTTTTTGTTTATAAAATATTGTATGGCCGTATCGAAACGCAAATAATGAAAGCTTATTAATTTGAAATAGTCAAATTGGAAATTATATTTTCGTAGAGTTCTACATTTAAATGAAATGGTTCTTTTTTATACCATCAACTTTTTTATGTCAACTTATTTATTCTGGATAAAAATGAAGCTACTTCAACCTAACATACAAACATAATTATATACCTAGTCTAAAATTAAAACATGCAGATGAGAATAAAAGTTACAAATCCTAGTCCTATTTCTACGGTACAAGTTCCATGCTTACTTCCACACAGGAAGCAGGTGACATTTTTTCTATGAGTTTCATAAATAGTTACGTGTTTATAACTGGCATTTTATAAATTGTACAATTTAGATTCTGACTTAACAATAATACACATTTTTTACAGTAAAAATGCAGACTAAGCCTCTAATTTGACGTTAGGTACCTATACTTACGTCATCCTGTATCATTGTTACACAAACTTCGAAATTCAAATTAAAAACGCATAAAAACAATATGTAATCACTTTAACGACAAGATATTGAGTGCATATACAGCGGACGGCCCAAGTAAATCGTTCTACTCAATCCATCATACGAAAACAGGCTTGCATTTATTAATTTTTGACGTAAAATGCCGCCATCTTGAATTGGAGCAGCTGTTGTCGAGAGTTCGTTGACCCCTTTTTTACGATTCCAGGTAGAACCATAGAAACGGTTTGGGCCAAAACTTTGTTGATCTCATGGTGTGTATTGTTAATATTATAATGTTTTGTGTTTGAACTTTGTGGGAATAAATCTCTTGATCCGTAATACTTTGAGAATTTAGAATTATCTTCATGACCGTTTTATGTTGCGATGTGAACACAGCTTTATAGTATGGGATAAGATCGATGACACAATTTGACGATGCTACATTTAACCGGTATCCAAATCAGATGTAGTAGGTTTTCTACCCATTTCTAGAGCATTTTTTTAATTTCCCGCCTTACATAATATTATAATGAAATACTGAGTTTTTTTTAAGATCTATTCTTAAGTTAAAAGCTATAAAGGCAAAATAAACAAGCTTCAAAAGTTCAATTTCAGATTAGAAAACTTTTGAAAATAACGTAATATCAAAGTTTCCCATTTTGATATTTGTATTCACATATTTCTATAATTCGTAAATAATATACATACGCAAAGGAACTCAAACTGCAACAAGATTAAAATTCTGTCATCTAAAAAAAGAATACAGATAAAGTCCTAAAACCAGCAAAACTCCTTGTTACTCCAAAATGTCACAAACTGAAATACCACCAGCCAGTGACATCGTCTTTAGCACATCCTCGTTAAACCGATGACTTAATAATTACCCTTTAATACAATCATAGTGACTGGATAAACACCACCTTAAGACACGGTAGTAAAGTCTCTCAGTACCACAAAACCACTGCGGGCTTTCCTAGACAATGTACAGAAAATGTCCTTCAAAACGAGCAATGGACTTCGAGTGTGTGAAGCGACACATACTCGAATATGTCCAGGTGAGTTTTCGTTTCATTCATAATTTCTAGACTGGAATTCTCGTTCGGATGTTTTATGTTGAATTGAGCACCGATATTATGGTTTTATTTTATGATGCTATTGGCCTATTCGTGATATTTTTCAAAGAGTGTTGTGCTCCAAATGTCATTCTTTTAGCAATAAATAGTACGGGCCGTCTAACCCGTCGGGTGTGCGGATTGTTCGAAAGAGATACCGTGGCATCGGCACAAGGGCTAAGAAGGAACATGGGTGGTTTTAAGTCAGTAGAAGTCTGACACTCCCTTTCCCTGGGAGGGGTTATTTGATGATTTACCACAACTGTCGAAATGTGGGTGTACTATTAGGTACACCTCTGCCTAACCCTTCGGGGATTACAGGCGTGATGTTATGTTTAATATGTTAAAATAAAAAAAGGAGTTCGATTACAAACAGTGCGAACACAATATCTATTTCTATTCTATTTTTCAGTTCATACTAGAAGACCTAATTAAGTGGCGATCGCTATCAAAGCCTTTTATATCTATTTTATAATTAGTTTGACAGGACAGACATTAATTTTACGGTAGTTCATAAGATCATTCAGCCTTTTCTATTTATGTTATTGTAGATAGAATTACACTTTTTCTAGACTCTCAGGTATTAATAACAGACATTGCGTTCAAAAGACTCTTGAGAAGTGCATCATCATCATCATTAAAAAATATTAAACACCATCATATAATCATCATCATAAAACATTTAAATCATCTGTCTATCATAACGGATAATCTAGGATTATTTTTTTCTGCATGAGCAAGAATTTTAAACGGCTCTTATAAGTCCCTATCTGTTCATTATGTTCATAAATACTGCGTATAAAATTCGCCATATGTCCGATTTGAACCAAACTCGTGCACGTGCCTTTTTAAGTATTTACAAAAAAAATAAGCGTGACTTCATTGTACAGATGTTGTAACTATCAAAACATGATTTTTTTTTTAATTTTCCAAGAGACTGCAATTTATTATTGTTTTGATTACAAGCTTAATTGCCATCTAAAAATATCCATTTAAAAACAGTCCAGGAATTGAACTTTTGAAACGAAATCTGTCACACTTCGGACAATTACTGACATATTTTTTGCGATATTTCTTTAGAGAACCGCCATCTAACAACACAGTTTATTGACTGACCTATTCGTGTCTTTCAACGTAACCTTTTATCACTGGCTGCGCACGCGCCGGTGAAGCAGCTGCGCGCGCAGGTAACGACCTATCAGGAAGTACAACACTTCCACAGCACTATCCCGGAAACATTGATAGAAAAATCGCCTGTAGTTTAATGGAAGTAAGGTTTATAGTTGAGTGCAGATTTTTGACAGATGTATGTGCTCTGCATTGTACCATATGCCAGCTAGGTTTGATCGTCAGCTGCACGACATACCGACGATGGATTTATGGCATTGTTCCATTATAAGCGATTAATCATGATAACGTGTACGAAACTTCGCGTTTTTTGACAAAGCTCAAGAAAAAAATTAAATCTTATTTGAGATTTTTCAGCATTTAAAAGATTTGAGGTGTAGAGCATGAAGTTCCTATAATAACACATAACATTTTCAACACTACATTAAAGTAGCGTTAAAATCTAGTGATTGTAACGTTACACTAGTTAGCCTTAGAAGCTCCAACTTAGATCGGCTGAAAATCTGAAAATCAAGGCTATTCAACTAAACATTCATTCATTTGTTTCAATTCAAAGTTTTGAG
This sequence comes from Diarsia brunnea, assembly GCA_949774965.1. Taxonomy (NCBI): domain Eukaryota; kingdom Metazoa; phylum Arthropoda; class Insecta; order Lepidoptera; family Noctuidae; genus Diarsia; species Diarsia brunnea. The sequence continues at coordinate 18,130,528 of OX459001.1, forward strand.
AAGAGCTTCGAAAATGTATGTAAACTATGAAAACTTTTTTTTTTGAGGGTAGGAAATCATCAAATGTCTCCTCCCGCTCTGGGCAGAGCGGTATGGAGTGTCAGACTTCTACTGACTAAAAACCACCCATGTTCCATCTTAGCCCATTGTGTCGACGCCGCGGTATCTCTTTCGAACAACCCGCAGCCCCGACGGGAAACTATGACAACTTAAAGTGGTAACGGTACTTGTCACCAATTTTTTTCATTTATTTTAGTTCTGTATTTATCCGCCTGCCTGCACAGATAAGTTGTTTGAAGTGATGAGGTTTTCAACTCGGTTACTGTCAAAGTATCTAGCAAGAACGGTCTCGTATATTGATATAAAAACTAAAGATACGGTCGTCCGAACATTTGCTCGACGCGTTCGCCATACAGAGAATCGGTGTAGTCTACTCGTTAACGTAACCTTGTATAAGCGGCGTGGTATTTTCGAGGTATAAAGAACATAAATAAAGCTTTTAATAAAATTTACGACCGCACCCGAAGAGAGCCGATCGTGGACTAGTTCACTTTGGCTTAGGAAAGACCGTATTGGGACCATGTTCGAGGCGTCATTTTAACATGCCGTTCGCCCAGTCCTTACGCAGTAATATATAAGTCAATGGTCTCGTAACTTATTTTTGTGAAATAAGTATTGAACCATCATCAAATATTGTACCTACACCCTATAAGTATATTGCAGCGATCCAATTTATTGTAAACATAAGATCTGATATTACACCTGTGACAAACAATAAATGAATTTGAATTTTTAACTTTAAACACCTGATGAATCTCTGAAGTTTTCTCTGTTACTTGGCAGTAAGTTTATTATGTAAACTTGAAACCTATTGACGAATTTAAAGAATAAGACATAATATAGAGCTTTTAGTATCATATTAAACGTTACGTTACGTTTGTTACGTTTTTTTTTAAATAGATATTGCAAACTTAACTATAGCTACTTAACTTTTCAAACAAAACTTATACTGTCATTTACGGGATATTTTCCGGGATTATTTATTATTATTAGCTCCCGCAATTAGCTGATTGTGGATCAGCTCTTTTTTATCTCATACCCTGTTGTCACTCGTTCGAGGAGCTCGTGGCTTTATAATAACTGCCACTCGAGTCAATCTTTAGGTTAAGCCGCGCTTGACTAGGTTGGTCTATGGATGGGTGACCGCCCGACATACCGAGTTTCCTCCGTGCCTCGGAAAGCACGTTCACCTGTTGGTCCCGGCTGCCATATAGAGATCTTTGGCAGTCGTTACAGGTAGTCAGTGACCTGTGGGTCTGGCAACCAGTCTTGCCAAAGGATATCGTATAGCCCAGTATCAACTGGGTTGTGGAGATCAGGTCTATTTCAGGTCTCCATGTAAAACACTGGTATTCAGGTACATCCGGTTAGACTGGAAGCCGACCCCAACATAGTTAGGAAACGGCTAGGCAGATGATGACCCTGTTGTCACTTAATGATGTTAACTAACTGTAAGTTTTATGTGGTATATAAATAAAGTTGTTTTTACGTTGTTTCAGGTAAGTGATGCTCAGTCAATTTCAGAATCATCAGACATGCGGGGGCGGGGGGCAGGTTGGCGACCAACTATGAGGTAAAACTTTTAAAAGAACGTAGTTTATGTAGTAGATGTTATTGTTACTTTTCAAAATTTTGTTATCAACTCTTAAATTGCGGTTTTATCAAAATTAAATGTATTTCCTGATACGTAAGTTCGGGTGAACACCGGTATAATATAATTTTTTGATTAAATACTAATGTCTCTGTTATTTTTTGTTTGCTACGCCGTAGCAACGCGTACGTTACTTTTAAACCAACTTAAACACTCTAGTTATTATTTTTAGCAGACTTACTAAAAAAAAGGCAGACTTACTAAAGGTTCCAACTAAAAGTAATTAAATTAGTATTTAAACTGACATGGTCACTAACACTATGACTCACAAATAAAACGGAATATTTAAGTACGATATTTATTATTTGTTTTGACTTCCGATATTTCGGCAATGTTGCAAACAAATAATAAACATACTCAAATATCGCGTTTAAAGTGTCAATCATAGTACAAAAAACGTCAATCAGAACTCCTTCTAAATTTAAAAACCAAAACGAAATAGTCTCGCCATAAACTAAAGGGAAGTAAAGAAAACTTCGGCCAGTACACACGTTCCGAAACTCGAAAAGGTTGAATGAGTCACCGCGGGGTTGCGGGGTTCGGGGCGAGGGGCGAGCGGGAAAACGATCGAGGGTGAAAATGCGACGTTGCATTTTTCTCGGTCCCGTTTCTACGCGAAATGCTCTGTTGCCGTTTCTTTAATTACGCGACCGCGCCAACGATTTTCTCTTTTTTTTCAATGTATAATTAGTTCTTTTTGTGATTCGAAATTCGATGTTAATCTTACACTTTGGATTGTTTTACACGTTCGTGTTAATAGGTCCGACCGGCTAGGTGTAGGTATATACGATATACACCTAGTATTACCTACGTGATGTCTCGGTAAAATGGTATATAGAGCTTAAAATATGAAAATAGTATTCGAATTAGTCCGTCCTTTCCTTTTTTAGGCATTTTTTTTATTTGAGTCCGCGGACAATAGTGTCGGTTATGCGTTTATTAAATGAATCTTATTAGCTCCGACATGCAAATTGTAACGTGTAACTGTTTTTTGTCCCTAAATAAATAAAATAAAATAAATAAATAATACGATAATAGGCGAAATTTTAGTGTACAGTCACGAGCAAAAATATGCAAACTAGTAGCGATAGTTTAAAGTGACTTTTTCCTTACTTCTTGGTGGTCATTTTAGGCAGTTAGGCACAAACTATTTTGGTACCTAGGATTAATTATAAAATAGTTCTTTAATCAAAATAACATTCGTTATTGCGCGAGAAAACTACTCTTGAATCTGATAAAATATTAGTGTTCGTGACGGTTTGTATCTAGGTACAACTCTGCCTAACCTTTCGGCGATTATAGTCGTAATGTTATGTTAGCTCTCACAGTCATCACTTACAATAAATAGGCAATTAGCGACTTATAAAAATAATTTCTAGTCCCTTTCTAATTCCCGTCAACTTTAATACTAAGTTACTTAGAAAAAGTTAAAGAAGGTTCCCGAAGTACTTCATTAATTAGTATTGTCCTTAAATATTGCGACTAATTTTATTACTGTTTTAATGCCATAGTCAGGCAAGTCACGTGCCAACGGCAAAGTCTAGTCAATTCGGATCAGACTTAATAAAAACTTAGTAAAATGCGAATGATTACTTCTTTCTTGTTCTTTCGTTAATTATCTTTCTAAAATTAGAATCTTGTTTGGATGTAAACCACGTAATAATAGAGTTGAAAATTGGTAATTGTTATTTAGAAAATGTAAACATAAATTAGATAATATAAGTTTTTAAACTGATATGGTCAATAGACCTGGTAAATATTCTGTTTTCAGTGTTAATGATAACATAAATTCGGTTGAAAAATAATCCCCATTCTTTAAGATTAAGATAAATAATAAGTTTAAAAAAAGCTGAAATCATATTAATATTATAAATGTAAATGTAAGTTTGTTTGTTAACCGATCATCATGAAACTTTGTAAACATATATTAGTCTTGGTGGTATTAGAAGTAACATAGGATACACGCAAACGAAGTCGCGGGCAACAGCTAAGTAGGTAATGTTTATGAGCTAAAAATCGTCAAATAACAATAACTGTAACATGTATTAGGGATCTAACTTACGACCTCTTACTTTCACAATTAGTTCGAATTTAAGCTACATATTAGGTTACGGCCATGGGTGCTAAAATGTTTCTGTAAATAGAATTAAATATTTTCTGTAAATAGAATAAATATATAACGAAAAAGCTAGGTATTTAAATGCTATTTTAACCGAATCCGTAGTAAGCAGTCGTGTTTTAAAAATCAACACAAAGATAAAACGTTTTCGTACACACTATCACCAGGTGCAATCTTCGCACACTAAATTAGCAAATAATTTATCAGCTATTGTGCGCGTACGCATCGAAATCGCAAGCTTTTGTTACGAAACTTGTGCAAGCGCAGCACACAACAAAAGCTCTTTTACCTGCTTTTGTATTTTTTTTTCGAACCCTGCAACAATGTGATTTTATTCACCTATCAGAACTGTCAAATGTCAACATTAAAGTCTTAGAAGATTACCTACTTTATAATTTACAAGTTAAAGTTCATATTTCTTCAGTGTTAGATACACATGCGAAATAATAAAGCAAGAGATCAGCTGAGAATTTATTGTCGCTTAAGAAAATATTCTCTCTTGTGACAGTATTTTATACGAAAGTCCCACATTTTGTTCTTTGTGCGTCTTAAATCCAATAACATTACGCATGAATTAATGTTTTCTAAATACACCATAAAATTAACTAGGTAAACGTAGCAACAAAACAAAATGATGTTGAAAAACGAAATAAAACCTTATTGAATTGATAGCATGTCAAACTAAAAACGATTGCCTTAATATTACACCTCTCAAAAAAATAAAACTGGCTCGTGCACTTGAAAAACAAAAGAAAGAAAAAACAAAACAAAAAGACATCCGCGTGAGGTGCGCAAGCGCAGAGCCAAAAGCAAGATGGCGCGCGTCCGCCGGCCATGCCACTTCCGCGGCCGCATCCGGCCGTAATTCGACTCCTGCACAGCCTGCGGCGCAGCCTTAGCCAATCGATTTACGAGACGAGCGTGAACTTACAACGTTAAACCTTTTATATCCTTAAAACTTTTGACGCAATTAATTTTGGAAAGAATCGATTATAAAAAAAAATAGTGGAGGCACCCATTTGATTTGAAAACTAGCTCTACCCTGCAGTTTCACCAGTCATTTCTCTATTTCCTTGGCTCCAAAGGATCTAGGGCTACTTTATACTTTTAAATGCGGGAGTTTGAATGGATGGATGTTTGTTACTCAATCAGCTGAACGGATTTGAATGAAATTTGCTACAGAGATAAATTATAGTCTGTAATAGCTAGCTTTTTACCCCGAAAGTAAATTCATTTCAATTCCTGAACTTCACGTAAGCGAGTCCACGAATCAGACGAGCCGCGTTTTAACACGGGTGGTTTACACTTACCGAATTCTGTTTACAAGGAAAAAAAAATCCTCCATGAATTTGATAAGAATGCAAAAGAACAGTCGGTATAAATATAGATGGGTTTTATTTTTTCAATTAGACTCACTAAAACTAAAGGAAATAAAACAATCAGCGCTCTAAATCTCCTAGATAGTAGGTACTTGGAAAATCGTATCGTGTTTATGTAAATTAATGCTAACGTTTCAGACTTCTTTCAAAAATAAAGTATCTGACGCTCACAAAACGTGGAGATCATTTAGATTTTTAGGAAAAAATACGATGGCTTAGTAGAATTTTTGCTTTTGTACATTATGTCGTTGTTTACGTTTTATGAGTAAATTTGTAATAATTTTGATTGTAAACTAGGAATAGTTATGTATGCGGACAGTAGAGTATTTACGGATCATTTCGTTGATTGATTCAATAAATAAAATTTTCGGTAGGTTCTTAGAAAAGGAGTACTCTATTAATATCCTTATTAACTTTTCGCAGCTTTACCAAATCCAAAATAAAAACGCCATAAACTAACAAAATTGGATTGTCTGTTTGTAATTTCAAAATAACAGCTTTTTAGTGAATACATATGAAAGTATTACAAACAAAAAAAACAAACAAAGTATAAACAAAAAAAGAGTTTGTTTTATTGATTACCTTTTAATTTGTTAACAAGATCTTATTCTAATAAGGAAGTCATATTTTCACGCGGACTAAAGTCGCGGGCATTAGCTAGTCTGAAATAAGTTCAGACAGATTTTCAGGCCGTTTCACTTAAACAGGGACAGTAAATGTGTCCACTCTCCCAGTTAGCAACAACTGAACTTCAGAGCACCCTTCACTAAACTTGACCTGAAACCAGAACCCTATCGAAAGCCACTCTAACGACCAAAGCAAATTCACCTTAAAAACAACCAAAGTATGTATTTTTATTCAATGTATGGAAAATAAAACTAGATATACCAAGTTAAATAGGCTGAGACCTTGAGATTATAGTAATAAATTCAATACAACAGTGTTTTAGATTTCACTAGCTAATAGTAAAATATTCACATGCAAATCGATTGATGAAAACGAAGCATGGAGCGTTCATTTAAATATTTATTTTTCGTTTTTAGGTTTTTCGAATTTAGAGTGCGATGTTGTTTTGTTTTTTGCGAGCGTTCTTTTTCGCTTACGGGGACGTTTTTTGTTTCAATTCAATGAATAGGGGAAAATATAAATATTAGGTGTCATTAACCCTTAGTTTCGTCGTGATCTGTTCATGTCTTTTAATATAATATATTGGTATCGAAATATTTTCCAGAACTGTCACGATACTGTTGAATTCTATAAATAAATTGGGAACACTAAATAAAACTTTAAAACTAACCGTTAACAAAAATAGTTTAGTTAGTTACTGAAAGTTTTTCACATTAATCCACTAAGTATATAATTAAATACAATTATTTTCAACATTAGTCATTTAATACAGTTTCAGTTTAAAAACAACGTCGAACGAATTATAATAAAGTGTAAAATGCACGAAAAATATTCACCGCGCGTCCCTTTGTGAGTCGATAGTCGTGAAAAAGGGACAGCAATATCGTGCCGTATCGCTCACACATTAGAGGATGACACTTCCGAGAATCGTCTGAGCTTTTGAAGTATTTGAAATGCCCCACACACAGTACCGTTACTTTACTACGACTCACTTGGCTTTTTTTTTGTGCGCGTCTCATTCTTTTGTGGAAACCACTCCCCTTTTATTGTCTATGCGAATTCGAAGCACAAACTTTTTGAACTGTTCGTTCAACCGTACGTATTATATTTGACTAGACGTCATTATTATTCTATTGCGAACGGACTTATAAACAACGGACGGTTATTCGAAAATCGATGTCTTCTATTTTCGAAAATAGACATTCAAGTTCGTTAGTTTTCTTTTCAAAATTAGAAAAGCCTCGTTCTCAATTACGAGCGCGATGCCAATATTAAAAATGAAAATGTCGGCTTTCGGAACGAACTAGCCGTGCACCCACCCCTGTTCAAATGTCGACGAACGGGGAGGCGCGTCGGGCGACGTTGCCAAAACGGAAAGTGAAATTTCGTCACACTCTCCCTCTCATTCACACACACAACCGAACGCACTCACAGGATAGTTCACTCCTCGTAACTTATGTCTGTGTGGGTTTAATTCGGCAGACGATTTGCGTGTGTGTGAGTTTGTTTTGATGAATAATATACACTGGTTCTTTATATGTGTGCGTCAGATGAATTTGTATGAACGTTGCAGTATACCTACGCTACGCTACGAACTACATTTCCGTGTTCGATCGACTTTCGTAGACGCTGAGTTAGAGTCGTGATTCTGAACAATTAAAGTTATTAAAAGAATAGAGACGGAATTTCTTTTCAAGATTTGGAGCTAGATTTTTAGTGCATTTTCTTTGGCGAGTTATTTAGTTCTCTTCTCCTTCCGCGAAGTAAAAATTAATGATGTATATATTTTTTAGTGCTTTCAATTTTACTTTAAAACCTTTTGAATATACCAATTCCAAACTCATAATTAATATTAGTATATTCTGCAAACACAAAACTAAACGTACCTACACACAATCGTACTCTAACCCCTCCAATTAAGGCATATTCTTCATTGAATCAATACTAATTGACCATCTTCCTGCACAATAGAAGTGTGGTCAGAACTGCTCCACACCGTTACACCGAGGGGTCCACGGCGTGCGGCGGGGCGGGTTGGGGGGGGAGCATGACGTCATTCTCCATTACCACAATCTGCTCCTACACCATGGAGATCGTAACTTCACTGTGGTAGGGTTAGAACTTTACTTAGGTATAGTTAAGTAAGTGTGTACCTAAATGAGGTATCGATTTTTGTAACACACTACCTACAGTTAAGCAGTGTAAAGTTTATTATTGTGTGCAGCGCGGCAGCGTTTAGTATTTTATGTCTTAAATTTAAAAGTCAACTTTTTGTGTTTGTCTGTAATCGCGTTGATCTTATAAACTACCTACGCAGTGGATTTTGGTGTTCATATTAAACTCGGAAAAGCCTTATTACTTATAGGAGGGCATTATTAGTAAACATTCAGATTGTAAAGAATTACGTTTTGTTATGTCGTATAACACCGTGCGAAATAAGGTTCGGTCGCTAGGCTAAATAAAAGTCAGCAACAGCGTCTATATTCAAAATAGAAAACAAATATGTAGCTGTCCAAAATACGGTTGATGGTTAGTAGAATATGCATTCACTCAACTTAATGTATAATTTAAATTGATCCTTCTACAACCAAATTACAAAAACTTCCAATGAAATCATAGAACCACCTAACCTAACAAAATTCGACGACGACCAAAAAGTTTTCGCTCCAAGACTCTTGACCTTTTTAATTAAGTCGAATAATCGCGATGATATTCTCGCCAAGTTATTCCTTAGAAATAACCTAGTTATTTAAAATTCCTAGGCTGAGAATATTCCGTGAGACGCAGTTTATGTTAATTATGTAGCTTCCGTTAATTTTGGGATTGTATTGTTGAAGAATTAATTGTATTACTTAAAAAAAGAGTTGTAGTTGTAATATTTAAAAAGTTTTTATCTGTAATTATGAATCCTTAACATACAATCTATAACAGCCTACCAACCAACATTAAAAATCAGTACAAAAATCGTGCAGGACTAAGTTCATTCTCATTTATATCGAAACTTTTGTAACAAAGGCAGTATAATTTCATTACTTAGGTATCCAATGTTCTCAGAAGTCTCGAATCTAATCAAAGTGCTAACACAGACAACAATCACTTCTACGATCCAACGTCCGCACTCCAACTTCAGATCTTTACAACCGAACTTTACACAAGTACACTCAAACGTTACGACGTAGTTATTGTATTTATAATACTGGCAACATTGAATAAAGCTGTTAACCTTCATGCCGACGATTGTGCGGGGGCTTACGGCTCGAGGCGCGAAAATCCGATAACTTTCGTGCCCCCCCCCCTCCCTCCGCGTCCCTCACTCTTCACCCGCCTTTAATGGCATAAAAAATCAATTTCCCGCCCAAATTACGCAGAGTCGACAAATTGCGAACGCGTCTAGTCTATAATCGAGTGTTTTTCGGTCTACTGTTCACGACCTCTGCTACAATACGTAAATTCTATCAGGTTCAAGGAGCATTCACCTGCGAATTAGATTTATTTATACATACGCGGTTATCTGAAAAATTAGCTTGATTTTGGGTAAAAACAAATCAAAATACGTTAGAATATTAGAGTTGAGGTATTAACCATACAAAGACTTTAAAGACGTCGGAACAGCTACATTGATACATATTTTATTAAAATAAATTAATCTGACTTCAAAATAATAAATGTATTTTCAAGCTCAAACACAGAAATAGTCGCATTTTCAGCAGTTAATTTAAGAACAAAACAGAAACAGAATAATATAATTAAACTAAAGAAAACTTTTTAATCAGCCCACGAATACTGAAGAAGTAAACAGAAAAACTTTAGAGCCCAAAACGATCAAATAGCAGACTATTCTAAAATGTATGATAAATAACTTGCTCTTTAAAACTAGTAAAGATAAAGTCTGGCTGCCTTTACTGGCCACAGACGCCATAAAGACTCACGCACACACGGAACAATATAATTCCCGTTCCATTACCACAACTAACGTCCCTATGTCAAACGTAAACACACCCGAATTCGAAATACATGCACTCACACTAACGCGTGTCATGTGTCCCGTTGCAATGTCCGTGTGACCTTGGCGCGAGGGTGAAAGTGTCCCTCCTCGCACCCGTGCCAACGTTCCGCGATCTATTTGGTGAATTCGAATTTTCGAACGTTCATTTGTTGCTGTTGCTGATTGACTATGGAATCTCGTTTGACAGTTCGTGTTTTGTTTATCTGTGGCGTTTGACAATTTAGGCGGCAGATTGTTATTTTTTGAGGTGATAGTCTTGAATATAATAATGACTACTTAAATATTTTTAGATTTCTCTTGGCTGTGATTTCAAGGTCCGTAAAATATCCTTCATTTCATACATCTCGTATTTTATGTTATGTACTAAAATAAATTACAAACAATAAAAAACTTTTTAAATAAATTTTATCTGCGGACATGAATCGGGCCTGTAATTCCTGGAGTTGCAGGAAAACATAACTAATGATACATTTTTACTGTTATAGACCTACAAGTTTATATGGCTATAAATTTTATGAAAGCATATATCATACTATAAAACCATTGACATAAAAAATAAAATCGATTGGAAATACATAAAATTAAGGCTCTGTTTTACTGTCGAGAGATAAACCCTGTACGATACATATTTTGGAAGAAATAAAACCTTCATGATATAATCTGTTTTTGTTCCTCGAATAAAAACTAGTACTCAAGAAATACTTAGGAATAATTCGAGAAGCGTACATAATTGATTTAGAATTGAGCTGACAAAGCCTGCAAAGTTTGAGAGTGACAGGCTATTTTAGGTGGGTACTCTGATAAAACTTTTAAATAAATGCGTTTCCATTTTAAATTCAGTTCTTGGTTTTTGTAAGAACTTTTGAAGTACCATTAATGAAGGTACCAGTTGGTACATTGTATTCATTTATGTATAACAAACTTAGGAAATAATACTTCTATGATGATTGTTCCTACTTATATTATATCCCTTATATTATATTTCGCCTTGAAGCCATCCTTTTCATGCGAGAATGCTTCCTCATTAGTACTCTCACTTCCAGTCCTTGTATCCGTATTTCTGATTTTCCCCTAACAATTTCCGACTGCTTCAAGGATAATTGTATTATATTCCTTACTACAGATAAAGATCTCTTGTATAAAAATCCCATATAACCTCATAAGAAAATACAATTACAGCTATCACAGACTCCGTAGACTTGCGACTTGCGTAGACTTGTCGTAGAGGGTCTACGAAGCGTAGCGGTGTAGCGCCGCGAGCTACGAAACACCGCCTCTATTAAATACTTCCGACCGTATACGCTTTATCTTTTTCTTTATTTCTTTTATGAGAAAAATATTCTATACCATTGCTGAGTTTACACACACATACGTTTGAGGACTGGTATTCGATTTTGTATCTGATTATTCTATGAAGAAATGTAAGAAGTAGAAGTAGCTACGGTATTTTGTTTACATTGTTTGAAACTATGAAACTAATATTGTCTAGTACAGAAGTATTGCGGTTGCTACACGCCTCTTCTTGTTGAGATGTACAGCAAAAACATGCAAACTCTGAGTAAATATAGACAGCATAAGAAATCGTATCATTTCTTCCACTTACGCATCACGCTTGAACGCAATTATCCATTCTTCCTTCTCACTTTGAGCGAAAAACACCTAACAGCCTCGCAATAAACGCCCCTTTAACCCTTAAAAACGGTGCCAATACACCAAAAGGACCAAAAAAGGACAAGCCACGACAAAAACAAACGTACGTAAACGTGACCTTGGGCGTGTAACCACAGGAGGCATTAATCTCGATACCCGGGGCAGACGCGCGCCAGACGGCCTCCGGACCGGTCACTGATATCGCCATATTCATACCCGTAGGGTTACCCCGGGATCCACAAGATACATATTTTAAAAGTTCCGAAACAGGAGCGAGGAGTCCGGGTTTGTAATTTGCATGATTTTTTGGAGAAACAAGAATGAGATACAGGCTTTTGTGTTACAATAACGGCGGCAAGATGAATTAAGTTCTTTTTATGAAAGCTCTAAATGTATTTATAGTTCATACTGTGCCACTTCGAGTTTTTTTGAATAAATTCAAACATATCAACATCATCTTTTATTATGCACACAGCCAAGGAGTGGAGTTCCTTGCCTGCGTCGTTGTTCCCAAGTTCATACGACCGCAATCTATTTAAATCGCGAGTTAATAGGAATCTTTTGGGTTAGCTCGTTCCTTCGTCAACCCCATTTCTGTCCACAGGACAATATTAAAGTCAAGAGTAGGTCAATTTAACATTAAAATAATTTAAATTTACAAGCAACAACTACGCTTCAAAAATATCTTAACGCTAAAACATCATTCAAGCTTGTTTAACAAGACCATTCAAATAAAAACATGCAAATGCAGCACATCCTTACGAGGCTCACCCAAATAACCCGGAATCCTTACAAACCCGACCCAAAGACACACACATACTGAAAGGCTTACCATCCCCCGGACCGCTGACAACCCTAGCCAGGGACGTTGACGACACAATTCAGGCAACAAGTGTACCAGAATAATGACCATTTATTTTTAGGGGTACGTTTTATGAGACTCTGAGGAAGGCATTGATGGCTCTCGATTGGGAGTAAATAGGGACATGATTTTTGAAGATACTCCTTTAGAAACTCGAGTTGTTGGGAATTTAGCTGGTTATGTGATGGTCTAAATTGCTGGGAGTCAGGTCATCATCCTCAGGGATTGTCCATTAGACTAGTATCTGGACAAATTCAGTGGATTATCTGACAAATGAAAATCATTGAGCTTTGGTATGTTATTTTACTGTTCAGAGTTACTTATACCTCCTATTTCAATTTTCTATAATGGATACCAAAAGAAATAAAGAAGTACAAATCACAAACATCCTTTACCCACCGGAATACCTTCATGAAATGTAGAAATAAACAATCATGTCACGATTCTCTCTTTGTACAAATTATATTCGGACCCTGCGGCATCCCGGACCCTCCCAGAGGTCAGGTTCAAGCCATTTGAACCCACACACGTGGTCCTAATGTTACCTCTTGATTTGCAAATATGAGCTTTTACGTAGAGCAAATTAATTTTGTAACTGGAGACTTTATTTAATGGTGTACTTTGAATTGAAATTAGATACGGGGCTTACAGGATTGGATGTACTCGTACTGTCCTTGCATTAAAAAGTGACAAAAAAGAACGAAATTTAATCAATTACGAGAGGAAGAGGAAGGATTGCGCTACCAAAGTTAGTCTTTGAGAAAAGTTTTCCCCTTTACCCGTTACACATTAGGCACTAAATAATTAATAATATTACAACCAAGCCACTAATCATATTCTAAAAATACACTTGGGGGAGGCCCATGTCCACCAGTGGACCTCTTTTGGCTGAAATGATTATAATGAGAAGAAGGAAATAGATTTTTTGGAATGTATAAAATTAATACGATCACACCAATATATTAAAAGCAAAAATCGAAAATACCAACAAAAATCACAAATGGATTCACAATCCAAGTATGGATTCTCAATCCCAAGTGCCACCAAAGACACAGCAAACGCATCGGTAGCACCTGTCTGTCGATATCATTAAAAATGTAAATGTCTCAAACGCATTGGGGTGTTCGTCTGTGCAAGCGTCTGGTATCCTTACTGTGCAGATTACGGTAAACGCGGGGATGGCATCCCCGGGGTCACGATCAAGTTTGCTTACTGTATACATGATGTGACATTGCTTCGTTTTTTTTTTTTTTTTTGATATTCGTTTTTTGAATATGTCGTCCTCTGTTGCTATGTGAGTCGATGTCTCTTTCAATTTTTGTTTTACTCCGTCATTTAAATTTTTGACAATTTTTTTATAACGTTCAAGACAAGGCGACTGCCTCGTTGGTCTAGTGGTCGAAAACAAGTCTGCTGGGTCTGATGCCCTGCGTTCGATTCTCGAGTCGGGCAAAGTCTTATTAGGATGAGACATTTCTCAGTAGCAACCACGGAGTCTGGATAAGTGCCCGGTTGATTGCAAATATAGCAATAGACTTGCTCCCTAGCTATTCAATGGATAAACATAACTGGCAAAATGTGAGTGTACTATTAGGTACACCTCTGCCTTACCCTTCGAGGATTACAGGCGTGGTGTTATGTTATATTGTTGTGTGTTACATTTAAGACATCGCATTCGATGTTCAATTATCTACCTTAAATGAATTCTAATTTAGCTTCATTTTGATCGTTTACGTCACTCTTTCTTATTTTGAAATACACACTTCTTCAAAATCTTCAGTGTTGTGATTACGGATTACTGTAATCGGGACCTCTTGGGGTGCCTCGTAATGTAATCCTTACTTTTGGAGGTCAGGTTCAAGATTCAAACAAGGGGCATGCAAATCTTTGTTTTGGCAGTCATGAAGCTTGCAATTAGGGAATATATTTTCGAGAGATATATTTCACGTACGATTTGTTAATGCGATTGTAGATTCAATTGATAAAAGTAAAATTTTAATAAAAAACAATTGGTAAAGAGCTGAAGAGTTTTTATAATTTTTGATTAAAAAAGTTTGAATATTTACTTGAAAAAAACAATTTTAAAATATTACAATATTAATCCTCTATTTTCATTTTACACATAGATCTAATCACAACCGCTTGCCTCGACTTCCGCTTTGGTCTAGTGGTCGCAAGCGCGGCTGTTTAGCATGAGGTCCTGATTTCGATTCCCGGATCGGACAAAGTGTTTTTCTGTTTTTTCATCATAAATTTCTCAGTAACAGTACCCATTTGATGGCAATAGGCATGTCCCCTATTACATGGGACTTAAACATAACTGGCTAAATGTGGGTTACTATTAGGTACACCTCTGCCTAACCCATTAAAAATTACAAGCGTGCTGTTATGATGATATTATTATTATTACTAATAACAACCAAATAATCTAAACCCAAAAAACCGATCTTTTCCCAAAAAGTATCAGTAACCTGGTCGAAACATATTCTAGTTAATAGATAGGGTGAATGTACAAATTGTCGGCACCGCGCCTCGCTCCACTGACGACGAAGCAACCCCCGGTGTCAATCTACGATGCGGGAAATCACTTGGATGCGAGGATTTTATTCGCGCGAGAAAATAGAAATTTGAAGAGACTTTGCTCCTCTATTTTTTATGTGACACGTAATTCTTGAGTTATTGGGCTAATGTTCCTTTTTTTTCGGGGAATTAGATAGATTTTTTGTTTGTAGTGAATTATAGTTAATTAAATTGAATTACGTCAGAATGTTTTTTTTTTGCTAGAATAAACAGACGTATTAAAAGAAACCTTTGAATGACAACCAACGCTAATGGATTCTTGTATTTTATTTATCAATTTAAAATATTTTATTTTTATTTAGTGCTTTTGTGCATATTGTATGTCAGTCTCATCGTATCCTATACAATTGTACTTACAAACTTTTGTGAACAAACCCTCCGCATCATCGCCATTTGGTTGAGATAAAATTATAATTCAGGGACCTTACTAAGTTATTTCTTCTGGACTCATATTGGACACGTCCCATCAATAAATGTCGTAGGTCTTCGACAAAACATCATATTTAATATTTGTTCACTAAAAAATATAGATACCGTAGGTAACACAGGAAACCAATGACAACTCTCCCTTTTTTTCTCAAATCTCTAATCCCACCGCACAAACCTTCGAAAACACGTATATCTAGTGTATACTGTTAAACAACACCTTTTCACTTCAGTTTTCATCTGCCACAGAGTGCTTTTAACTATTCGCACTTCGCTTTTAATAGAGAAAACCGAGACTTGTGTAAATATTCGGCATTTTTAATCAAGGGAGGGTTTCGGTGTGCATTTGGGATATATACCACGGGGTTCATTTGGTATATTTGCTGTATATCATAAAGGTTTAGTGTTATGGCGCATTCTCGCTTTATTGATGCGCATAGGGCTACCAACCTGTCCGGATTGTTAGCCTCCTTGCTGGACATTGTCAAGCCTTTTCATTGTTTAAGACTTTTTGATACAAGATGGTTTCTTGAATCAATGAATACCGAAAAAAAGGTCTTGTTGACAAACAGACAGGCGGAAACAGGAAACTATATAAAGCTTTCTTTTTTTTCCTTCGACGTACAGAACCCAACGATTTAAAAGTAAAATGTTCGGACATATTTTTGCAAATGTACGGGTATTGTCAAGACTTTTCAAATTTCATATTGGTAACCCTATGTGCTGCTTAACTTGTGGTGCATCGCAATGGCGTAATGGAGTGGCGAACGTGGGGATATTGGAGTGTGGCGCAACCCTTTGAGTTACGGTCGTATTATACGGTTTTTGGAAGGTTTAAAATGGTGATGAAAGTGTTTGGTAGCTGTTGGTGTTTGTAATATTTTAACACATACTTACATTGATTAGGACCACTTAAATAAGACATCAATAAGACCCTCTGTGATGTTATTAGATAAAGGTACAAACTTCAAATAACATAACATCACGCCTATAATCCCTCAAAGGTTAGACAGAGGTGTACCTAATAGTACACCCACATTTCGCCAGTTATGTTTAAGTCCCATGTAATAGGGGACGAGCCTATTGCCATCAACCGGGCACAAATCCAGATGCCATGGCTGCTATTGAGAAATTCCTCACAAATTTAAAATGATAAATTATTATTTATTATGCAATATAAGAAACACAAAGTCTTCAATAATTTCATATTGAACTGGTCCCGGATGGATCACTCGTGATTCCTCCCGTGGCACATTCTACATGTCAGGATAGAATGTTATAATACATACCTACAATCTACAATGGGGTAGTGTACGTAGTGTAGTGACAGCACATCAAGATACAATCATTTGTCATCGATTTTCAACTTTATCGCTAAAGCATTAGGTCCAAGGTTGATTGGGAAACTTACAGATTTGGGTAGCTTGTAACGCTGGCGTCCTGTGTATATATTATATGTTCCTAGCTACCTACATAACGCATTCCCTGAAAACCACAATGTGTACATTGTTATGCTGACAGCCCTGTATACATACCTATGTTCCTATAGATATATGTTTACTTATTTACATGCTTAGGTATATTGACGTTAAAATATTATGAAGTTTTCCAGTAATATTCAAAGTCCATCACCGGTCTACAATTATCCCAACTCTGTTGTGGTCGGCTTCCAATCTAAGTGGATGCAGCTGAATAACAGAATTTTATAACGAGTGATTGCCTATCTGACCTCTACAACACAGTTAGTAATAAAGTCCTATCTAAAGTTATTAAACAAAATCACCTAAGGCTTAAAAAAGGCCTAACTAGACCGTATATTAGATCCAAAAACAAATAAAAAAAAACTCTTCCAAAATAACACAATAAAATTAATATCTAAACAAAAAAGTTAAACAATTAACTAACAAAGTTAGGGGATAACTGTTAATTTACGTTACTAATCCGAAAGTTAAGGAACTCCTATTGTCGGCACTTACATAACAACAGTACAGTATCCATTGTCAAAGTTTCATATTAAATTGTAAGTTAAATCTCTGTTTAGCAACTGTTGTTGACTAGCGATATGGCGCGGCTTTGTCCTTCATTTATGTACTGGTATTGATACAAGGATTTTTATAGTTTACTTTAACATAACATTACGCCTGTAATCCCGGTTCGGCAGAGCTGTAGTGCACTCATATAGGGGCGACCCTATTGCCATCTACCGGGCCCAAATCCAGACTCCGTGGCTACTAATGTGAAATTCCTAATAGAAAAACCCAATAACACTTTGACCACCCTGGGAAGTCAAGTTTCAGGAGATGAATATTTCTTTATTAAAAAAACTGATTATCATCTTGCTGCCCTTATCCCATTCTATTTGGGGTCGGCGCAACACGTTTTCTTCTTCCATTCTTCCCTGTTACACGTCAAGGTGGCATTTATTCCTTTCTCATTCATATCATTCCTCACACAATCCATCCATCTTTTCTTTGGCCTTCCTCTCCATCCATCAATATTTATATCCATCACTTTTTTAGTCACATGCGTTTCATCCCTCCTCATTATATGACCATACCAAGATAAACGACTTCCTTTCAATTTTTCTGTAACAGGTGCCACTTTCAAACTTCCTCTAATATACTCATTCCTTACTTTATCCATTCTTGTCACTCCGCACATCCATCTCAACATTCTCATCTCCGCTACATGCAATCGTTTTTCATACATCTGATCTCTGATCCATACAGTACGACAGGAATTTAATAAAAAAACTGATATCTTCAAAAAAAGTAAGGAGTACTTATTTACAGCGTTTAAAAAAATCAACAAGAATGTGTCATACATAACCAAATAATAGCTTACTTTGTCAAGAAAAAAAAAACAGCTATAAATTGGGAATAGGTACGTTTTGTGACGTTAGTGACCTTTGTCCGTAAAAACAAAACAAAATCACACAATGCTTTTTCAAACATTCAACTTTTTCAATTAATTTATATTCGACAAACACAAATTATTAACGGAAACGTGTATTAAGAATGAGAATTTCGCAATGGTTTCTTAAACTTTGCGTTTGCACAAAATAAAAACAAAATTTCATTGCTTCCTGAAGTTTACAAAAATATTAATGTAAGTAAGTAATTCTCAAACTCACGTTTCAGGTGTTTTGAAACACGTGACCCGGAAAAGAGTTACGAAACGTGCTTAATTTTAAATAAAACGTTGATTAATACGAAAGCTGCTAACTTCCTGCTCTTAAACGTAGGTAAATAAACTTTTTTTTATAACTACAAAAAATGAAAAACCTCGTACGCCTACAGAAGCCTTACAATGTCTGAAAATAAAACCAGTTGTTTATTTTCAAATTAACTGAGAAGACAAAAAAATGTGAGTTCAACCATGCTTCGATGAAAAATCTTAATTAAAATATCATAAATTTTAAATGGTTCATCCTTTTCGTAGATGCGGAATGACAAACAGACACACAAACCTCATACCTCATCAATCTTTTCGCATTTAAAATTAAAAAGGTTTTTATCACCAAACAATATTCACAATTCGAAAAGAACAAAATCCGTAGACATATTTAGAGCCAGTCCTATCGTAAAATAAAGAGGTCGTACAAGGAAAACCCTTGGACCCTCGTCCCGGGTGTAAACGGTCACAAAGTACCCGGGTATACCCCTGACCGAGGTCGAATCTGGGTCCTTGAACTTCACAGAAACAGATATGGTTTGTTTACAAACATACCATTTTAGTATTACGTGGAATAAGGATTTCTATTGTAAGAGAAAACTGAATGAGATTATTTTTATTTGCAACCTCTTTTTTGTTTTGCGGCGTGGGTGTGCTCCAAATTTGAATTTGATGTTTTTTTATAGTCCGATCCCATCTGGTATTGTGTCGTATTTTACATGTCATTTATGAAAGTTGTTTTAAACTTATGTGGGTTTATTCTTTTATTTTTTAACATGACTACCCGAAGCCTGCTTTAGGTTATAATTCAGTTTGTCCCAGTGGAGAGATGGAGATAAGTTCGAGTTTCGAGTTCATATCGACCACCTATTGCTATATTGTTCTAAACTTCTAAAAGATCATCACTACGTTGCAATTTCAGCGGGACTTGTTAGTTAGGTAGTACATTTGAAGTTTAGCACTTAACCAGTCTAACATGATTTTTACTTCTTAATTTTACCTTTTTCATTTTTGTTTTCATAAATTATCATAATGCCGATTATTTTATTGTTCAAACGCTGAGGCAAAAGTATTACATTGTGAGCCACCATGACTCAACATTAAGCATGGGACAATGCATCATTCTGAGTCACCCGCCAATCAATGCGAGCTTTACACCAATTCCAAATTTAAATCATTCGAATGTGTTCCCGCGTTCTTTGTGTTCGTCTTGTGATGTTTTGCAAATAATGTTGTATACGAGATTTACTGTTTTTTATTGATAAATACAAACTCACAGTTCTCTGATTTTGTTGTCTTATAAAGGAAAGCTTGTCATACAAATAACATCATCATCATCAGCTATAATGTTCCCACTGCAGGGACTCAGGCCTCCTCTCTAGGAGAAGGATGTGCTATAATCTACCACACACAACTACCACATACTCACGAATACATCTTGTACTACAAGATACGATCGAATGGTGCTCTATATTCTTTTGTGATCTGTTAAAAAAAAAGAAACTGTCAGCGTACGTTCCGATTTTAGCCACACGCCGAAAGATCCTTGTACAGTATCTCTGTACAAAAACCTTTCCTTATCAAAAACAATATTTTTTCTGCTTTTGGCAAACCAAAAAAAACCAACAAAACTTTAACGTAGATACCGCCTTATCACGCATATATCAAAATATTCCATTTTTTTAACTTATTGTGAGAGCTAAGTACCTCTACCTAGGTACTTCGAATTGCTGTAATATAGGAATATATTAAGACAATGGAAAATATAAAAGAAAAATCGTCCGGCACGCATATAATATTCCAAAGTATGTATTTATATTTCATGAAATTTTTAAAAGTAACCCACTTCTTATTGCTTCCTACATTAAGACAATAGAAAATATAAAAGTAAAATCGTCCTTCATGATCTTTAGGTAATTCGAGTGTTTCGACACGTTTACCGTTGACGTGCGTCATGAGAGCGGCATCATGACATATCCGCCACTTGGTCGCCGGATGGCGGTTCAATTTGTTAAATTAAACTCCACGCTATGCACAGATTCACTCGCCCGATATGTAGGACGGGAATTTTCGTGGTTTGCTTCTCACGCTCTATAAATTACCCACTCACATAAAAGATAAAGAAGTATTTTTAAATAAAAAGGCCATATTATTTTATTAAATCACATATTTAATATTTTTTACACGTTCCATTATTAAAACAACACGTTATCTTGTAAAATAAATCAGATTTCAACATACTAAATAATCTTTCGTAATAAGTTTGATTAGTTCCGCTACTCCCCGCCAACAGCGCCACCGTCTATACGAGCGCAACTATATCGCGTCCCGCGTCACCGCGCCGTGATTGCACTGAATTGAGCTTCCGTCGTCGACAGGATAAAAAAACCCGGCCGTGTCCTCGGCGACATTAAACAATAGCCAATCGCGTTGTGTGGAGCTTTAGGAGGCGTACACACTGAACGAGACGCGACAAGACGCGACCAAATTAAATATTAAAGTGATTTGGTCGCATCGATCGAATTTCGAGCCGTCTGGCTGCCCGTTGTTGCATGTTAACTTGAAAGTCTTTTTGTGTACGATTTAATTGGTACTCGTTACTGACGTTTTTAGTAGCGTCTACCGTCTAACATTCTCTATAGATTTACTTATAGCACGTTTGCGCAATTTTTGAACTGCTTCTTTAGAACATGATGCACAAAAATACATCTCTTATCCTCGTTCATTATTTTTTATCCTTATTGTCCTGACTAGCCTGCTATTCAAACGGAATTTCACTACCAGTCAATACCAGTGGCCAGTTGCCTAAATCACTCGTCTTATAGATGAGACCTATCATTATTCCCAAAAACACCTCAAAAACGAATGACCATAAAGACAAGTTCAACGTCACGCATTCCTATTGTAGCCACACTTTCAGTGTGAGAAGCTGCTTACACCACGGTGTCGCGTCAAGTCAGTTGAGTCAATTTGATTGGAGCCTGATTCAATTGTCGGGCTGCTGCCTTTGTCGACTTACCACGGTCGCTTGCATGATGGTTAATTTGTGGAGATTACCTTACATCATGATATACAGACTTGGGTCACTTCTGTATTTCGCTATGCTTAGGTGCAACAAATGCGGACTCCGGGCTAGTCTCCTGCAGAGAAATTCTGAGTCGAAAAACCCAATTTGCCTGACCAAGAAATCAAACCGAGAATTATGTTGTTTGTAACTTTGGGTTAAAAAATAAAACATTAATTATATACAGGGTGTAAATGAACCCGTCAAACAGCCGTCAAACAAGCATTCTGTACATCAAACTAAGTGGGGTACTTAGGCAAAAATTTTTGCTGGGAAACGATTTTTTTTTTGGGTCAAAAATCACATTTCACGGTAAAACTCAATGTAGCACTGTTAAAACATGATGCTTTGAATAGTAAACGGGTCATGAAGGTAATTTAAGGAAAGTTATAACCTGAAAAACTAGTTAGTTTACAAAAACAACTGTGAAAAATTTGGAAATTTGACCCCCCCTATCTCCGTAACTAGGAGGTTCCCAAGTATGGTCTAGAACAAAAAAATGATCGCAGTGGTGGGGAGAACAAGTGCTCTTCGTTTGCGTTAAGGGTACTTTTACACCCTATATTTGTAAGACAGCAACATATTCAGGTCCAGTTAACATTGCCACGCAAAATGGTTTTGTTTTGTAAAAGAATAGTACTGGTCCTTAGGAAAGTAAAGTTTTAAAGTGATTTTCATTAAGTTATTACCTAAATTAGAAAAACCTAAAAGCATTGTCCAGTCCAATTTCCAAATCCTTTTAAACCTAATTCACACTCTCACTTTTATCCAAGCGAAGGCACAATAATCTCTTAATACATTTAGTGGCTAACGCGCATTGATGTGCAGATATCTGTTTAAACACTGGGGGAGGGTGTTTCTGACCAATTTGCGACCCCATCCGACCCCGGCCGACCCCAGCCGCCGCCTCAAGCGGACTACCGGCGACCCCAGATACATGTGACTAAAACCTGTTAGCTCTCATTTAGACATTGATTGGACGCGGGCAAATTACCGTCGCGGTAAAACTGTAGGGAGATAGTGATGTAGATTTATGTATTGGATGTATGTAAATAAATTGAAAGAAGGGCAATTTTATCATTATTTACAGTAGAGTTCCGAGTACTAATATGTACACTTAGCAAATTTCCAAAAGCGATTTTTAGGTTTCATACCGGTTGTTACTTTGAGAAAAGACCAATTTCGTAAAAGTATGGCTTCCAAAATACCATGCCCCTGTAAACGTTAATCAATATAGTAAGTGAAAAAGACTAGTAAAAACTGCTGATTTACCTAAAAAACAAAAAAAATCTTGTGCTTGTTGTTAACGAGTTCTTCACTTCACCTCAACTGGTCGACTAGGCGATGCAGGAACGTGGCGGTTTTCTTATGATGTAGTAACACAATGCTACTTTCAATAATGCATACGCCATCTTTTATACATTTTGTCACGGCAAAATTCCTTTGATAAAATGTCAGAAGCAAGAAATATACTCGTACTAGTCACAAATTACCTCATAAATTATCTTTTTAGGCACCAAGACTGACCGTACATTTCTAGAATACTTCTAGTTTTCATATTCAAGTTGATTAAACGTACTCGAGTGTAAAATTAGTCCCTAGACGTCGACATTCACACAATAATTTATAGGTGAACTTTCTTGTACAATGTAATTGTTTGCTGGATAAACTTATTCTATTGTTCAAAACATTCTCGAAAGAATACGCTGAAAGGAAAAGCTAAAGTTAGCAGTCTCGAGATAATAGTTTTAGAGTTTAATGCTAATAAACTTTGTGATTTGTGTTTGTAATTTGCAAAGTTGTTGAAGTTTTGAAAGGGAATCCTATATTGTAGATTTGTAGATAGATTCTGGTTTTAGTACCCTACTTCTAGTAGCAAGTTATGTTCTTAAAGTGACTAGTCTTGTGATAATCAAACGCTTTTGATTCATGCTACTACAGTATGAAGTTACCAGCTAGCCATCTGCTTCTCTCTTCCAGTACAAACGTTTCATACAACACTAAAATTAAGCATCAAACGATTGAAAATTAAAACTCCATGATTGACCTAACAAATTCAGGTAACGCGCATCATTTAATCCGGAAAATCGTCCAACACCTAATGTAATCGTTTTCCAATATAAAACCAATACAAAAAACAATCTGTATTCTGTACATTTGCTAGAAAGACAGCGACTGCGAACTGTAGGCACGCATTCGATATTATCGCGAATCGCATTCTCATTCAAATAAAACCGCTGAATCGCAACAGACACGTTGAATCGGCACTTTGGGAGGATATCGCCAATTTCAGATTCACTTAGGCTCGTTTGCCGTCGACTTCCTTTATATTACCTTGAAATTTCCAGTTTTCAGTTAAGTATAGAGCGTATTAAGTTCGGGGTGATATATAGGTAAAGCACTTATTGTTTAAAAAATTACAACAACATACATCATAAAGTCTTTTAATAAATTCTCGAAACAAATTTATGGGAGCGCGGTTCCGCAAATTAGTTTGCATGCCATCTGTCGTCGAGTAGCGGCACTAAACACAGACCCATTGTAATTTACTAACGGTCCGCAAAAACGGACATACCAAAACGAAACAAAACATATTCCAATTAACCTCGTTATTTTTACTGTACAGATTAACGTTCGAGATTATCTTCTGCCTTTATTATCTTCGACGATGCGAAGCACCTGCCTTTTAACCGATTTTAAATAACTGCCATTTCAATCCATCATGGCAAAGCGATGGCGGCACAATTTCAATGGCCGGTTGTCTTGATGAATTATATTTTACATTAAATATAATTAGGTTCCATGTTACATTACTTTTATGGCAAGTGTCCCACTTAAAATGAATTATAGGCGATAGAAAGAAACGATTTCGTGGAACCTAACATTTAAAGTTACACTATTAATGTCGTCTGAAGGAGTAGTGGAATAAGTAATCTTCATGAACTCCTATTTATTTTGCACAATGGTAACTTTATAGCGAAGCACTTATTTTGATAGCATGTTCTAGATACGTGAGCTATTCCAATATAAACCTTACGCTTGCGGTTTAAAATACACACGACCCATGTTTATATAATGCAATAACAGCTACGAAGTGCAAGACTTCATAGCAGTTGTTGTATGTGTTTAATTTAAAATTAAATACTTATTCATCGGAAGTTCACGCTCATAATCTTAGCTTTTGTTAGGACAACTCAACCATCGTTTACCTGAAGTTGCAGCCCGTCCTATTTTCAATATCATTACAAAATCCGAAGAACCTCTAAGCATTGAACCTTTACTTCGCGTCTGAAGCTTTCTTGATTAGAGAGCTTAAAGTTTTTTTATAAAACAAACGACCTTACTCAAACTTAACATTGTAACATTTCCAAAAGGGGCAATCCCTTAACCACAAAGTACCTTCAGGCGATAGTACCCGTGTCACAAACCTTTAACATTAAGTCCGAAACATCAACATGTCTCAGCACTCGTCAATGAGGCAATCAAGTGCTTCGCGTGACGAACACGACCTGCCTCAACAAACCCACACAACACGCACCCACGGTACGAGAATACGAGCCGAATTACGAGTACTACTGTATGATCTCCGGAGAGTAAGTAATTTGTTTACGAAAACACGCGAGGTAAGCCGAAGGCGTGTCGCGGAACGAAGGACCAAGTTTCGGTGCCGTTCGTGTTTCGGGTTCTTTATGATTTGTAACTTGTAGGTGGATTAAAATGGTACACGTTAGTAGGTTTAACAACATATGTAATAGTGCATGTTTGCAATCTGAACGTACGGAAAATGATAGTACATATTATCATAATTAAAACATAAATACTCACATTAACACTGTTCAAAAATTTAACGCTGATTCAATTTGAGCATAAAATATAAAAGGAACTCATAACCAATTCAATATTTAACGAAACTCAGAAATAACTACATAAAATTAAATGTAACACATTACAAAACAGGACCAATCACACGCCATAATCAATGAGCTTTCAAAGGTGTTACTAAATATGAAAATTATTAATTAGATCCATTAATAATTTAATAAGTACGGACAGATGGTGGTACAAAGGTGTACTAATTCTAATTTACAAACCGGTTTATTAATTCAATGTATGACGATGATGCTTCCTGATAATTAATATTTAAATAACGGTAGTCATGTTTGTAATATTCCCCTAACATTTATGAAAGTATGTCACAATGTTGCGAGTCATAAATTGGAGGAAGTCCTGGTTGTTTTTAATGTTATTTGGTTTGTAGAGGCAATTAATAAAAATTCTATGACTAATAGCAACCCAAAATCCACCACGAAGTAGATGAACAAAATGTGTCATAAAGTATGTGTCATGAAAACAAAAGTAATACTTACAAATAATTATACTTAAAAAGTTAAGAATTTTATAAATACTTCAAAAGAATTGCCATTTCGATCATGAAGTTTTATCAAATATCAGTTCCAGGATTACTAAAACTGGAACTACGAATAAAAACGGTCACATTATTCAATGGACTGTGTGTACAATCTCAACTCCGTGACAAATGTACGTAAAGGCCATTTCATAATGCAGCTGTTTCCCATAAAGACCTTCCTAATGTTTATTCATCTTATTAAAATCTCTAGCAAACGAAAAATAAGTCCCAGACCTGTTCACAAGGATAATTACAAATCCTGCGATTTGAATAAGAATAGATAGCGCTAGAAAGAGATAGACAATCAGAGAGAGACAACAATAGAACAAATGTCGTTCGCGTCTAACACAAAAACAGGAGTAACGAACTAAAACGCCAGGTGTGAGCCCATGCCATGTGCTCAGTAACAGAAACTATTTATTTATTCGTGGCCTCAGTTGAAGTAACCTATTTAATTAGTGTGTGGCTAGTAAATGAAAAAGCTCGCTAAGATTGACAATGACAGCTGTCATAAGCTTGACAGTTAAGCGTGTCATCAATATTTTTCAAAGGACTTTCTTTCGATTTTTACCAATATTAGAAGTTTACTTGGCCGTTTAGTTGTAAGGCAAGCGGTTTTTTGGCTATAAGAAAGTAGTTGGTCTAAACAAAATCCTCGTATTATCCTTAAATAATTCAGGAAAAACAAAAAAATGCATCATGAATAATAGGTACTTGTTTCATATCTACGACTCATTTTGCAGAAGTTAGAATAGGGGAGAGTTAAAATAAATTAAAATAACAAAAAGGTATAAAGACCCTAATAAGCTTTTGTTAAAATAGATAAAAGACCAAATATAAAAAAAATATTTAAAACAATCATAATTATCTTTTCTAATCAACTATTTATTTTTGAGAAAACATTTAAGTGAAAAAGTGAACCCATGATGTTAAATTCTATCAAAACCCATGCGTCGCTTTACTTTAGAACGCGCCATCTAGCGGGGAGTAGCGGAACTACTTCAAACACCAGCAAAGTAGCATCGCGACGCTCTGTGTTCATGTTGATTCGAATACGCGAAGCTAGATGGCGCTTACGCGTAGTTCAAACTCGTGTTGTTTGATTAAGTTATCGTTAGTTTAGAACATCTTGATCAAAACTACAACGAAATTTATTATATAAATTAAGACAATCAAAAGCACAAAACTCTTTTTGTTAGTTCTTCAAAACGAACATTAATAAAGATTTCATACTAAAACACTAATCTGTCGCCATCTAACCTTACCTCCATTGCATGTTTGTCTATTCATTTTTCCCTTTTTTTGTGTTAACGTTTCTCCTTTGTTTTTACTTACTTTATTTTTGCTTTATGTTAAGTCCGTGGTGTGTCTGTGTTGTTATAGCTTGTTTTGGCTCCGGACGGGACCTTGCAGACGGTGAAGAGCGAGTCGCGAAGAGGACGCGGCAGAGGGCGCTCGAGTACTACACCAGTGAGTACCATAAACTAATTTTCTTACTTTATCCTTTTTTGGTTTTTTATTTTTTCTTATTCTTTCATGTCATGTGTATATCCTTTACTTTGGTGACTAATGATTAACATAATCATGATTAACAATTTAAAACTCAAATATTAATCGGATGTTTTTTTAATTCTGCAAACGATTTCTTTCGGGTCCGTAAAATACCATACGTTATATTTATTATGTTACCTACCCATGATCCATATGGGTGATTGTATTTATACTTTCTTAGAAAACATTGATTAATACTGGCTTTAATAGTAGCTCACGGGTATCGGGAGCAGGGTTCGAGCCACTAGTCCGATTTACTTAGTTAGCAAAGACGCTTCCAATTTGCCATTAACCCACGAATAGTAACCAGTCTTACCTATGGGTATTGTATTACCCAGTATTAACTGAATTGTGGAGGTCAGATAGGAAGTCGCTCCATGTAAAATACTGATATTCAGCTGCATCTGGTTAGACTGGAAGCCGACCCCAACATAATTGGGAAAAGGCTAGGCAGATAATGATGATGAGTAACCCTGTACACACGGGGACACATCAAGGAATACATATCCTAGGTAATATCCAGTATAATATGACCTCACTTTGTATCATCATCATCATTTCAGCCATAGTCTTACAAAGTCTTTAAATAAATAAATAAAAAGTCCACTGCTTGACATAGGCCTCCCCCAGAAGGGGAGGATTAGCCATAATCGCCACGCTTGGCAGGCGGGTTGGCGATCGCAGGATGGTTGTTACGAAGGCACAGAGAACGCTGCTGCCCATTTTCATACCCTTTCCATCTTACTTTGTATAGATATCCAATAAAAGTTAAAAAGTCAGTCAATCTCTGATTAATAGCATATTTCAAAAAGTAGGACAGACTAATATGGTGTGGGTAAACATACCCATATCGAGCTCACTATGTAGACAGCAGAAACGGTTGCAGTTTCCCTAAAATCGTCGAACATCATCCGCATGCGACAAAAGCCGATCATTGACACGCTTGAACCCGTCAATGACAGCGTGACCGCGCCACGCTTGCAACGACAATAAATCAAACACGAAACAAAAACCAGGCCACTCTCGCTTTCAGAGCGAAATATCCGAATATAGAGGAATAAAGTGTAACCCTGCCGGTTCATGGCCACTCAACATTCGTAAACAAACCCCATTCAGAGAGATTAACACGAGCGAAACACGAGAATTTTGCCGTCGAGCCAATCCATTACCCGTTTTGTTTAACCTCCTAGCTTTCGTCCTCAAACACAGCGCGTAATGTACGATGTTTTAATAGATTTCATAGTGATATAGTGATGGGTTTTGTAGGATATTTTTCCGCATGCCCGCGGCTACCACCTGTTCATTCAACAAATCGAGTGGGCCGCGAATTGTAAATTAATTGAAAGATTATTCAGCAAGGTCCTTCGGTGTCGTTCACCTATTTTGTTTATTTGTGTTGTGTGTCACATTGTTTCATGCGATACTATTTTATTTTTTGTTCGTGAGCTTTCGTTGACCCCGTTTTGATCGAGGTGCCATTGGCCTTTTTACCGTGGAACTCGCACGCTTTTGTGTTAATGTTACGACTGATATCAGAGGAGGGATAGGCAGAGGTTTTGATTGTTCTTGTGTAGTGGTCGTTGTAAGGGTTATTTAATGAACATTGGCTTCTTTAACTTATTCACTAGCATACATTTATTCTCGTCTCCATTTATGTAGCGATAGAAATAGGTTTTTCGTAGACCCGCTACGCCGCTGCTACGAAAAACTGTAGCTAGATTGTTTTCGCATAAACTACGCTTTACAAAATAACTGGTGATCATATCATTTTCAAAATAATTACTTTTTATTATCAGAGTCATACACTTGTGAAAAGTGTTTCACTGTTTCCAACATAAAACTCTAAAATCATAATTAATTATTATTTGTTACATGGAAATCATAACTACCTCAAGGCACTACGTCCAAATATCGAGTATATTTATAAATACACCATCTCATTGTCTTAAGTGCAAGTGGCCTACCATAACGTTGTTTTCTTTTTTATTCCAATGTTGAAAAGAGATGGCGCTATACATCCTGTATAGCTCTGTCGCTTTCCCACACTGTAATAAGATTGATTCTGATCCTGCTTTAAGGTGAATGCGACAAGGTAACCCGCGAAATTCGAATAATCTACGTTTTTTGCAATTTGATGATTCGTGCACGTAATCCTATATTTATAGGGATATAATCATGAAAATTATGAATACAATCCTCTTGAGTTGTCCCATCCCTCTCCTAGAGAGGAGGCCTGAGTCCCTGCAGTGGGAACATTATAGGCTGATGATGATGATGATGATGCGTGACTATTTGATGAAAAAGGCATTCAAGGAAGTTATATGAACTAAGAAGGTTGTATTGGTGATTTTAATAATTATTACTCAGTTAAGTCACATTTGTTACCACCTGACACTGCCCGGCAAATTGCAAAAAACGTGAGAAACTTCGAATTCCGGGCTTCCTTGGAGGTTCCACCTTAAAACAACCTTGCTTTATGACGTCACGATAACCCAGCTGACCGTACTTGCTACAAACATTAAATAAAGTGCATTTCAAAGCAAACACTACATTTGATTAGCTAATGCACTCTTAGAGAACTACAAAGAAGTTCACAAATCCGCTGGGTATGCAGTATTTGTACTTATCTTTATTTCAAGATCTCTCTGTTTGCCGACCGTTTGTAGTACGGAAAGAATTTTGAAGTTAAACGCTTTTATATTTAGGATTTTAGAGATGTTTAAACTTTATTAGGGTAGTTGACTGACAAAAAAAAATATGGTTCTGATTCTAATCTAACAGACGGACTATGTTAGATTATCAAAAAATATTGGATACGTATTTTTTGTTTTATCAAATTAATAAAGATTGACGAAAATAAAACGTGTCAAAGATCGTAACTGGGGGGCTGGTGACGTCACTTTCTGGTAAAAAATGTACCAAACTATGACGTCGCGCATTTATTGTTTACGTGAAAAAAGAAAAAATACGTGTCCAATATTTTTTGGAAATCTATCTACCCTATTGAATTATACAGTGTCGTAACTACTGATTGTGAGGTCCTGGGTTTGATTCCCAGGACGGGCAGAGTGTCGGAGGCTTTTTCCATCAGGAATTTCTCATTAGCAGCCACGAAGTCAAAATTTGTGCCCGATTGATGACAATAGTCTCGCCCCTATAATATTACACGACTTAGACATAACTGGCGAAATGTGAGTGTACTAATAGGTACACTTCTGCCTTCCTGAACAGTTCGGGGATTATATAATTATTTCTGGTGTCTGTGATACAATGATATTCATTAGGCACCAACGAATCTCTTTTGTCTGTAATGTTCATTTTTCTTTGGAAAAAAATAAAAAATAATGTACTTATGTCACTAAAGTTTATTGGTAAAGGAAAGAACCAAACAACGTAATACTAAACTACCAGTCGTTAATCAATAAACTTGCAATTTAAGATGCAACGTGCGAGCAGCCAACAGTTGTATGCTATTATACTGTCAGTGACTATATTGGACCAATTTGAAATATAAAGTCAGGTGTGTGCCCCCGACATGGCGTAAAACTGTGACGCTGCATTTGGAGCATGTGAGCAGTAGCTCTAAACGGTCCAAATAGCAGAAAAACTGGTAATAGTGCAGGTTATCAGTTCGGTTGGTGGCGGAAGAACGATTGCACCAGCAATCGTCAACGGCGGCAACCAGAGGTCGAGTCAGAAGGCTTACTGTACACCCACCAACCCGCATTAGACAAGCGTGGTGGGTTTATTGTCTTTCTTCCTCCCAATGACAAACACAAATAAAAACAGGCCCCCAGTGCCCGGCAGCTTCTATGGCGCTCTTGTCGACGACGGTAGACAGGCACGCCACGGAGCAAGGGGTGCTAAGAATCCCCGGGTGGGATCCACTCTCCGTCAAACGACCAAGGCTAAGAATAAGGACAAAGAAAACTATTTGAACATAATTACCTATAACGCACGCACTTTAAGGACAGAAGAACACCTAGTAGAATTGGAAAACGCCCTTAATGATGTCAAATGGGACATAATTGGGTTGGCTGAAGTGCGCAGAGAGGGCGAAGATACCATTGAACGACAAAGCAATATCTTTTACCACTTCGGACAAACTGCAGGTTTGTACGGCGTCGGTTTCATGGTTGCAAAAAGATGGAAAGACAACATTTTTAGAATTCATAGCATACTCAGACAGAATAGCTTTACTAAAATTCAAAGTTTCCAATAGTAAAACCTTAACAGTCATACAAGTCTATGCACCAACATCAGCACATCAAGATGAAGAAGTTGAAGATTTCTACGATCTCTTGAATAAAGCTTGTGACGAGCATCGCGGCACGTGGAATATCATAATGGGAGATTTCAATGCTAAAATTGGGGAAAAACAGCCACTTGATAATTTCAGCAACTTAGGGCCTTATGGCATCGGTAATCGAAACGAGCGTGGCACGCGATTGCTACAGTTCTCTTTTGCCCAAAATCTTTCCATAAGCAACTCCTTCTACCCCAAAAAACCGCAACGGCGATGGACATGGGTTTCGCCAGACGGAAATACTAGGAATGAAATCGATTATGTACTAACCTCGCACCACCAAATTGTAAAAAACATTCAAGTTCTCAACCAATTCAAATACTTTTCTGACCACAGACCCATACGCGTAACCCTATTGTTCGATTTAAAATTGTATAGAAAACATATATTTGCAGACAAAATAAAAAGACTAACCAAAGAATCACTCATAGTCAATAAGCAACAATTTAATATGGAGCTAAAAAACAGCTTTGACATTCTAGATATAAAAACCGAAGACGTACAGAAACAATATAATAATATCGCCAACAGTGTTAAAATAGCTAGTAGAAATATTAAAACATTACCAAATAAAATCAAAAAACTATCATCAGACACCATAAGACTTATAGACGAAAGACAAGCCCTAAGCGCAAATAAAAGAAACACCGAATATAGAAATAAAAACAAAGAAGTCAAACGCAGCATTAGAAATGATATCAGGTCTTTTAACACCAAATTGATCCAAATTGCTCTAGAAAAGAATCGTTCGTTAAAAATAGCCAAACAAGGTATCACAAAGGGCAAACAGTGGATAAATTATCTTAAGGACAACAACGGCCAAAAACATCGAAGTAGAGACAAAGTATTGCAAATCTGCACCAACTATTACAAATCGTTATACTCAAACTGCCAGCTCTCAACATCCAGTATAAACTATTTTTGCCCAGATACCATCCCCCCAATCACTGGTTATGAAGTCCACACCGCACTCAGTAAAATGAAATACAACAGGGTTCCCGGTGAGGATGGTATTAGCACCGAAATTTTAAAAATAGGCGAACCTGCTCTTCTCCCTGTAATAACTAATCTCTTTAATTCTATTCTTAAAACAGGCATATTCCCGGATAGTTTTTGCCACTCCAACATAATACTGCTGCATAAAAAGGGAGATAAGTCTAACCTTAACAACTATCGACCAATCAGTCTTGTATCTCATCTCTACAAGGCCTTCATTAAAGTCATAGACACCCGTATCTCACCCCAATTAGAAAAACACCAACCTCCTCAGCAAGCTGGCTTTCGATCAGGCCTATCCACTACTGACCATTTGCACGCAATAAATCAAATAATAGAAAAATATCAAGAGTTCAATATCCCCATATATCTTGCCTTCATTGACTACACGAAAGCATTCGATAGTCTGACACACGATGCTATATTTGACGCTCTCCATAACCAGGAAGTCGATACCACCTACATCAATCTACTCCGTAACGTGTACAAAAACAGCACTGCTTCAATTATGTTACAAACAGTCGGACCATCATTCCACATAGAAAAAGGTGTAAAGCAAGGAGATCCGCTCTCACCTAAGCTTTTCAACAGTGCTCTTGAAGAAGTTTTCAAAAAGCTAATGGCTAGTTGGGATAGAAGCGGTATCGAAATTGGAGGGGCTCGGTTAACAAATCTTCGCTTCGCTGACGACATTGTCGTATTCTCTTCTACAGCGGCAGAACTAGAGCTAATGCTAAACCAACTCAGTAATGCAAGCCTTGAGGTTGGACTGGCGATGAACATGTCGAAGACCAAACTGATGTCAAACACCACTAAGCATAGGATCAGTGTGAATGGTGAAGAATTGCAATATGTCCATGAATACATCTACTTGGGCCAGTTAGTCTCTTTCCAGTCCAGACAAGACAAGGAAGTCACAAGACGGACTGAAAATGCCTGGAGGAGCTACTGGTCCATAAAAGAACTTATGAAAGGAGACCTCCCTTTATCACAAAAGCGAAAAATCATGGACATGTGCATTCTTCCCATTCTGACTTATGGATCCCAGACTTGGTCTTTGACAAAGATTCAAAAGTCCAAACTCAAGGTCTGCCAACGTGCAATGGAGCGCAGCATTCTAGGCGTCAAACTAACCGACCGTGTACGCAACATAACACTACGCTCCAAAACACAAATTACTGACGTTGCTCAAAAAGCCGCTAAGCTTAAGTGGGACTGGACTGGGCACGTCTGCCGCATGCCCAATGAGATGTGGGCCAAAATAGCCACTTTCTGGAGCCCTGACACAGTCAGAAGGCGTCGCGGTAGACCTCGTAGAAGATGGCGAGACGATCTGGACAAGACCAACGACCAGTGGCCCACATTGGCCTCAGATCGAAATAACTGGAAGTCATGGGGAGAGGCCTTTGCCCTGCAGTGGGATGATACAGGCTAACAGTAACAGTAACAGTGCGTGCCTACGCACCTACTCGCAACCGTTGTGCGTGACCAGGCGGCCTAAAATGACTTTAGCAGAACAATATTCGGCATCGTACTATCGGGATAAAACGTATCCAATGTGTTAATCCAGTTGATAAACTATCTGTGTGTTCAATTTCAACCAAATCCGTTCTCTTTTGCGTGATAGAGTAACAAACACCCATACATACAGCCATTCATACATCCTCAGAAACTTTCGCATTTATAATATACACTCAGTAACAAGCACACACACACACTCAATCACACAAACACCCACGCACACACCCACACACACACACAAACACGCATGCATAGAATAAGTTCATAGAATCTAAGAATAACATATTTTCACCAGCTTTGTTGCTTATCGGCTGGGTTTTGTTTTATCTTGTTTTATTTTGTATTCTTTTGTAATAATTTAGTCTCAATACTGTGTTAAAAAGGGAACGTAGCGAGTCAGCCCCAACACAAGTATTTTCAATAACTTACTGGGGCTGTCTCAACTCATGCATATTATGTAACTTTTCAGACTCAATAAACATTTTATTTATTTATTATTTATAATATTAGTAGGAAGTAGGATAAATCCAGATTTCCTCACGATGTTTTCCTTCACCAAAGTCTCAGTTTTACATGGTACATATAAAGTCACACTGGATTTGAACCCACAACCTTGTTTATGACAGGCGAGGCCTCAACCCCTGTGTCATCTTGACATTTTTCGGCTTAACAACATAAAAAACCATCATTGTATTAGTCATCCCTCATTAATCATAAGCCTGACGTCGCCTCCCGGCGCTCTGACTGGCCTGACGTCAGTCACGTCAATATAAAGTCATCTATTAGCCCGCTACCGCCGACTAAACAATGCAAGGCATTTGGGAGGTGAGTGGTCAGCCAAAGGGGGTGAAATGTGATTATGGGGAGTTGAGATATTTTATATTTGTGTATGTAAGGTGGAAGGGACATTCGGGGTTACGGGTTGCTCGGGACTGCGGGTTGTTCGAAAGAGAAACCGCGGGCCTCGGGCGAAGATGGAACATGGGTGGTTTTAGCCAGTAGAAATCTGATACTCCCTACCACTCCACCCAGAGCGGTAGGAGTCATTTAAGGAATTCCCACCGTCGAAAAAAAAATCATGCACGGATAAACGGTTACCAGGTATTCAGTACATAATTTTGATTCCCCCCCCCCACACATATTTTTTTTTATTTTGAATAGTAGGAGTCCTGAGCAGAAGCCTTTGACGTAGGCTATCTGTATCAGTAACAGTTTGTTGGATGATAATTATTGATAAGGGAGATATGAAAAATAGAAGAAAAATATTGAGAGATTTAGGTATCTCTTCACCTGAAAAGACTAATTTAACTAGAATCTATAATTCTAAGCTATTAGTTTCATGTTACGGTTTGCGGGTTCGAGTCCCGCACTGAATAAAATTGACGTTCTCAATCTTTATTCTGATTCTTATTTAATTTCCCGTTTTCACAAACACTATGCGGCCACTAAAGAAATTACTAAATGTTACCTTAATTTCAACCTTCAGCGCCAAGATTAGCGTTGTAAATCCAACGTGTTTGAGTGATACGCAAAGGTGCAAGGGATCCCGTTTCCACGTTAAAAGTTTACTATACCCGAAAATTGTTACTGAAAAAGATACCTTATATCATGGTTAAAGCATTTCCATTCGTAAATGTGGTGTTGCCCCAGTTGCTCCACAAACGATGGAACACTTACTATCGTGTTCTATTCTGTTGCTTGCACATCACACGAGCTGATGGAGGCTACTGAGAGTCCCAAACTCGTCGTCTTTTGGGCCGACTTCATTTAAATTGTTATCGACACGCTAAGAAGTAGAAGAAAACATTACCAATCATTCCATTTCCAAATTCTTTATACCCTATACTTCTGCCTGCCCTGCTTCTGCTACGATGCAGAGCACACAAACACAGTTTTGCGACGAACAAAAAGATTGCTGTGTTCACCCGCGCTCGAAGTTGATCTAAGTTGAAGCAAAATGTTTGACGTTGTTTTATTTTTTAAATTAAAAATCCAATTAGATAGAGAGGTTTTGCCATTTAACTGACGTAAAATTTTGTTCCGTCGCACACGATATGCGACTCTTGAGCAGGAGGTTCTTGGTTAGATTCCCGGGTCGGTCAAAGTGTAATTGATTTTTCCATCTGGAATTTCTCAGTAGCAGGCACGGAGTCTGGATTTCTGGCCGATTGTTGGCAATTGGCTCACCCATTACATGGACCTAAATGTAACTGGCAAAGTTGGTATACTATTAAACACCGTGGTAGTCCTTTGCCTAACCCTGTGGGATTACAGGCGTGATGTTATGTATTGTTCTTGAACTGAAAGAAACGTGAAAAAAATCCTAAAACAGGATTTTTTATACAATGATTGCGTTCCGTTACTAGGCTCAACGACGCATTTGACACCTCTATGTGTGAAATTTTCCAACACTACAAACGAAATTCTTGTCGCATTCTACATATTTTAATACTGAAAGTATGTAACTGGAACATATATGTGGATTTCATAAAAGCATAAACAATCAGACTGGTTCAGGCAGAAGAAAATAATGAAAACGGGCAGCCATCACCCCTGTCTACGTACTAATCAGCCCTACCGCGTACATTTAATTTCCGAAACGGCCAACTTCACAAAAACCGCCAAATCAATCATAATCCAACTCCAACAAACTACCGAAACCACACACAATCTAATCCAACCGTTCATTTTGGAAATAAATTGAAATCCTACATAATGAAGACGGGCGCATAAAGGCTGCAGACGGACTAATTTCGCGGCCGCCATCTTGGCGTTGCCATGGCAACGAGACTGGTGCCCCCTTAGCCCCCCTCCTCACCCCCTGCACTTGCGTTGCACTTCCTAAAGGCTAGACTAGGGTATGTATAGGAGTTAGTTGGTATAGAGAATGGCCTATAGTTTGGTGAATAGATAGTTGTGTTGTTTCTGCGTGGGTATTGGAAATTGTTGATGGGTATAGAGACGGGAGACGGTTTGTACTTGTAGTAATTTTGGCACTTGATAAACCTTAGATCGGTAAGCAAGAAACACTGGAAAACGTTCAGTTCAAAAGCGAAAGTAGACGTAGAGTACTTTTTAAACACTAGCAGGTGTGCACGCATTATGGCAACATGATCTTGATACTGGTCAACTTCATCATCATCTGCCTATAATGTTCCCACTGCAGGGACTCAGGCCTTCTCTCTAGGAGAGGGATGGGCTATAATTCACCACGCGAGCCCATCGCGTGGTGAATTATAGCCCATCCATATGTGCGGGTTGGTAGATGTCACATGTCTTCGATTTTTTTGGCTCTAAGACATGCCCGTTTCCTCACGATGTTTTCCTTCACCGTCTTGAGAGCAGTGGTAATGAAATAAAATATACAAAGTAAGTAATGCGGCCTGTCTGGGTTCGAACCTACGTCTTACTATTCGTAAATCGGGGCGGCCACCGCAAGGCCACCGCTGCTCTCCTTGTCCACTTCAAAATAATAAAAATGGCGTCTGAAAAATATTTAGTTATGGTTAGCATTGACTATGAAATAGACTCTCGGAAAGACAATGTCATGTGTCGATCGATAGAAGCGACCTTGCACTTTATAGGTAGACTAGAAATACCCCGCCATATTATGAATTGTTGAAGGAAAGAATATCAGCGGCAACTGAATATTTATATCCTGCTTTATGCAGATTTTATCAGTTGGTGTCTTCCAATACATAAAACGGTTTTTTTTAACGGTGGCAAATCATCAAATAACCCCTCCCGCTCTTGGGCAGAGCGAAAGGGAGTGTCAGACTTCTACTGACTAAAAACCACCCATGTTCCTTCTTAGCCCTTCATGTCGAGGCCGCGGTATCTCTTGCGAACAACCCGCAGCCCCGACGGGACCCGCAGCCCCGACGGGACTCGCAGCCCCGACGGGAATGGAGAGTGGCTTTTGTCCAGCTTTAGGATGATGCCGGCTAACAGTATCAGTTACGTACAAACACACCGCCATCATGAATAAATTACTGTAAATCTATTTCATAATTTTCATATACACATAACATTTCCCAAATAGTCAGCGACGAAGGAAAAAATCCCATAAGAAACTGTTCAAAATAAAGCAAGTAAAGTCAACAGTATTTCTAGAAGCGCTTTCCTTCGCCCTGCATTTAATTTAGTTAGTTCTAAATTTCATAGTAGTCTGAGGCAATAGCCTCCGACCTAGCGTTTTCTTAAGACTATTGGAAAATTCAGCTTCATTATTGCTTTTCAACTAGGTAATATTCTACTAGGTATTTACCTGAGTTTTAAATCATCACCTCCCTGCCCTTACTTGGGGTCGGCAGAACACAATTTCATCTTCCATTCTCCCCTGTCATACGTCAGGGCATCATTTACTCTTTTTATTATATTATTCTTTACATATCCCATCCATCTTTCCTCTGGGCTTCCTCTCATCATGCTTCCCTCATTTCAGCCATAAGACGTCCAGAAGGGGGGGATTCGCTATAATCGCCACGCTTGGCGGGTTGGCGATCGCAGTATGGTTGTTACGAAGGCACAGAGAACGCTGCTACCCATTCTCTGGTACTGCCTCTGTCTGTTCTAGGCATCCTCTCTATCTCGATAATTATCATTACTTTTTAGTCACATGCGTTTCATCCCTCCTCATTACACGTCCATACCAAGACTTCCTTTTAATTTTTCTGTAAAAGGCACCACTTTCAAACTTCCTCTAATCCTCTATCCTTACTTTATCCATTCTTGTCACCTGACTACTAAATGTTCAGCTTCTAATCCAGTCTACGGGCCTTACATACAGACCCGTAGACATACAGATTGTGAAGTTTTTCAATTTCCGGAATGAAAAGTTTCCTAGTATATCCTGCTGGGAGATGGGCAGACAATGTGTTTGCCATCGTGGGTATATCCTGGATAAGACTATGAGGTAATCAAAGGGGCCCTATACCCAGGATTGGGTGAAGTCGGGCCGTGAATGATGATGATATCCAGCTTTCCTGTTCTCTTTTTTTCAATAGGAAATGGAGGCATCCGTGTACTTTTTCCGACGGAAAACACGCGGCCTATCACCTCTTTACACCTTTCGCTTCTTGCTTGCCTATGCTATTAATTTCAAACAAATGACAAACTACAACAATCAGAAAGGTCTCATGTGATTTGATTTAGAGTGCTTTAAATCACATTAACTTTCACTGAAATAAACATCATTTATTCACTGTCTGGTGTCCATACAACCCTGCAAATACCATATATGACCAGATAGTTAGATATCCTAACATTCAATTTCAATCCATCTGGCAAATAATTCAGCTATGATTGCGTTGCCA
This sequence comes from Diarsia brunnea, assembly GCA_949774965.1. Taxonomy (NCBI): domain Eukaryota; kingdom Metazoa; phylum Arthropoda; class Insecta; order Lepidoptera; family Noctuidae; genus Diarsia; species Diarsia brunnea. The sequence goes on from OX459001.1 coordinate 18,170,223, forward strand.
GACAAAACGGAAGGACAGTGCTGTGGTGGTGTGTCTCGTGCGTTCCATGTTTTGCTATTAGCAAGCCGTTAATATGTAGGGGTACGTACGGGTTGACAGGGCGGTGAGTCTGTGGGCCCTAAAATGTTGGTTGTGTCTAGAAATGTTGCTTTAATAGGAATTTTACTTGGATTTTTTCAGGAAAAGCACCAAGTAAACACTTATGGATTATTATTGGATGTGATCGTTTTATATTGTACTGTACAAAACTGTACTGTATAACTATTTGGTTAAAAGGCTAAATGATAAGTACTTTATTACAAATACTTGGTGTTCAAATCCATGTAAGAAAAAGTATAGCGTCAAATGACCACAACCACTGTTCAGTACCAATACCAAGACCAGTACTGATACCAGTTACTATTAAGTAAAAGATATACGATAGACAACTGAAGCACCAAAGCTTTTCGTTTTCATTTAAATATATCAGAAAAACCTCGCCAGCTGGTAATACGGCTAGTCGTAAAAGTCAACGGACTAGAAATCCTAACACGAAAAATTCAGAAATGCGAAAGCAAGCAAAAACTACGCTATAGTTTGCCGAAGAATACTTTTTGAAACCATAAACAATTATTAATTACATAAAGTTCGCAAATCAAAGTTTATAACCACGTTTTCCGATATTTCAAGTCCGTAATAAAACTTATAGTTAAGGAAAGTTGCGAACGCCGTGTCTGCCCGTGACCAAGAGCGCTGTAAACATAAAACGTCTGGAAAACTAAATTGAAACAATAAAAGCTAAATAACCCGTAAAATTAGGTTAGGTTTCCTTTGCACCAAACGTAACTAAATTACGCAATGTATTTTCATGACTACAGATAAAAAAGGATTTTTTTAAATTAATTTTGACTTTTCAACGCTAGACACCACGGTTGACAACCAAACTTCTATTAAAAAAAAACAATGTTCCGAATTTAAAAACATCCATAGCCAACTTAAATTTATTTCGAACTATCTCCTTCTTTTTCTGTCGGCGAGTCCGTGAGCACGAATATCGACGCTAGCGTCCGCCTTCGAATTATAAACTCGGGCGAAATTTGCACAGAGCACTTTGTAATTGCAAATTTCCTAACTGGGCGCATGCGCCATAAGGCGATCAATACCCCAAGACTTTATTATTGTTTTTTCTTAATACAATAACAGTTTGCGCGCCAAAACACCAAAAGTGAGGTTACATTTTTGAAAATACACATTTCGAATTTCAGAGTTTCGTTGAATACGGTTGAGAATATATTCTTTATTATGAATAGTGTCGCAAGACGGGGAGGTGGCTAGGGGTGGGACCGCCCGCTCCTATTGGATAGTTACTCTAAACTATTGCCTGAAACTTTCATTAATGCATTCTATTACCTCGTTTATGCAATATTCGGTATTCTATTGCTTTGCGGAATGCGTAATTTTATGTTATAGTCACGTTGCTGGCATAAAGGATTTTATTTTAAATGTCGAAAATGTGAATATAAGCGAGGTTTTTAAAATGCAATTTGCGTAATAATTAACGCTGTAATAATACCAAAAAAAATATGAATAATTCACGCATAAAAGAGGATTTAAAAGACTTGTAAAATAAAATGTTTTCTCTTTGTAATTCGGGCATGAAATGTGTTACGCGCTTATATAATATTTAGCGAACGCGCGTAATATCCGGCAGATATTTGAAAATTTCATAACTTTTCATGCTGTTTCAATGTTGTAAAGAGTCGTTAAATATTTTATTTGGGCCGCAGTTGTTGCAAAATTGCTACTTTTGATTACAGCCCCTGGGATACGGCGAGTACCTTTACAATTGATTTTCGTAAATATTAATATTATAAGCGACGTTTAATACGTCAAGTTGTGTTACGTACGAGCTATTAGATAGAAGATCTTTTTTAATAAGTAGGTATAGCATAAAATCAATAATTAACCAGAATAGTTAATTAAAATAAATAATCAATACATTAACATTAAAGAGTTTATTTTTCTTTTCGTTAAAACTTAACTTAAAATAAGTTTATCTATTTTTTGTACCGAAATTCTCAGATAGAAATTGAAATTTTGAATGTTTTTTTGTAAACTAAATAATTTTAGTAGGTAAGTAATAATATAATATATAATAATAATAATAATAATAATATTATTCCACAACTATCACACAACGCCATCTAGTCCCAAGCTAAGCAGAGCTTGTGTTTTGGGTACTAGACAACTGATAAACATACTTATATATTTCTAAATCTATACTAATATTATAAAGCTGAAGAGTTTGTTTGTTTGTTTGTTTGTTTGTTTGAACGCTGTAAACTCAGGGACTACTGGTTGGAATTGAAAAAATCTTTTAGTGCTGGATAGTCCATTTATCGAGGAAGGCTTTAGGCTACATAACATCACGCTACGATCAATAGGAGCGGAGCATAAATGAAAAATGTTGCAAAAACGGGAAAAGATATTCCTTTTTGAGAGCTTCCGTTGCGTGCGCTGCGAAAACGGTTTAAGTTACGTAAATATCATGTATGACGGAATTGTTCCTCTTTAAAAGTTCTAAAAAAAAGTCCGCGACAGCATATGTTTATCTTTTAAGATTGACTCACTGTAACCATTTTTTAATATTAAAATGTTAGGTTAAAAAGAATGATATTTTGCGAAGATTATTTAACCCATATGGTATTAATCTATATCTAAATAAATGTGTTTGTTAGCACGGAAATTTAATATAGCATATTTGTGCCGTTTACTCTATACAGTTTAAACAAATATCTTAGAAGATATCGCAATGTAAAAATATACGGGCGACAAAATAATTAAACGCGTGGCAGTCATTTGGTCCGGTGCGGTAGGTACGTGAAGATTCTGGCCTCTGGGGGCTCCGGAGAAATTCAAATTCAAAATATTTACTGCACCATAATGTTTACAAGTACAAGGTGTTACTGTATATTAAACAGTAAGAGATACCTATAGTAATTGTTACTTTAATAATATAATCGAAGCCAATCTAAACTAATAGGTATTATAAAGAGGAAAGTTAAGATTTTTTGTTTGTTACGAGTACGATTTAACTCAATTTAATATGTTAGATAGTCTATTTATCGAGAAAGGTTATAAGCTATATTATGTGACGCAGACGAAGTTGTGTGGGTCAGCTAGTACATACATATTATAGATAAATTACACCCAGACACAGAACAAATGATCGTGCTCATCACACAAACATTTGTCCTGGGTGGGAATCGAACCCACGACCTCCGGCATAGCAGTTAGGGTCACTAACCACTAGACCAACAGGCCAGTCTGTAGGCAGTAAGTAGGTAAGTTTAATTTTATATCAGTAAAAAACTATGTGCTGTTAGCGAAAACTAGTAGCTCCTGTCTAGCAATTTTCCGCCGTCAATTAAGTCAAGGCTGCCAACTTACGGGAGCTAAAAAAAAACTACTGCAGCCAACAATGGTCTATTGTAACCCTGTGTCTGCACTCACACACGGACACACGTAAGTACGAAACGATCACAAAAGCTTCAGCTGTGGATCGCGCACATTCTCGTCTGTCTAACTAACGAGCCAATATGCTGATGCTTTCGTCTACAGACAGCCTTTCAAACTTGCCTATCTTTAGAAAGTAATGTGAAACTGAAAATTTATTTAAAGTTTTAGAGTGAAGTGGTAATTTTCTTGTAGATTGGAGCTTAATTTTAATAGGTTTTACGTAGGTGGTCGAGTGCTCCTGCTAAGCCTGAGGTCCTTTTTTTTCTTTTTTTGGATGTTGACTCCTCCCGCCCTGGGCAGAGCTGTAGGGGGTGTTATTGTGAGAATGGACTGTATTTATTAAACTATTAAAGAAAGGCGCTTTTTCAAATGGTAGTAATTTTTACTGACTTTCTTATGCTAGAACAAAACCAAATCTAAAGCTTTACCGTCAAACACAGGGAGGCGTCCGTCCCAAAATTTAGGTCTGGATACATTTCTGCTTGACAATGACGCAATTGCTTGGGCTAGTTGAGCTATATCTGAAGATGGAGTGCAATTATTATTATTAGAAGATAACGTGGCTGGTTTTAGCGCAATAGGCTGTGTGGTGCTGTTGTCTGCTAGACAGGAATCATTATTATTAGGTACCTGTTGAGGTACCAAGGCAACCCCCGGACGCTGTATAAAATTGACCGTAGGTCTTTTAACAGAAGAATCTGCAATGACGTCCAGTGGTTCCTTTGTTACATCAACCTGAATAGAGTCAACACACTTATTTAACCATTTATGGATCTCCCTGTTGGAAGTATGGCTTGATCGACGTGATCTACTACGCACGCTACCTCCTTCCATCACTGCGGCAAGTTCAGCTTGCTTGCGTAGTTCTAAAGCCGTCCGCTCCAATTCCATCGCAGCACGCTCCCGTTCTACAGCTGAACGTTCTAACTTGGCTATTCTTAGGGCATAGTCTGCCTCGATATTTAAGGTACGGCTCCTTACCGTACCCGAAGAACCTGAAACAGAAGTAGTGGTAGCGCTAGGCTGCTCAGCGGTTTCTACGACCGCAGTCGGTGCGGTGACAGGAGGGTTTCCGTCCCCGACAGCCGAAGCACCCTGCACCGCATTCGTATTATCGGTTTTTTTTCCCGATCTTGTTTCTACCATTTTATTTAAGGTAGAAGGACCAATATGTTATTGTGAGAATGGACTGTATTTATTAAACTATTAAAGAAAGGCGCTTTTTCAAATGGTAGTAATTTTTACTGACTTTCTTATGCTAGAACAAAACCAAATCTAATCTGACTTAAAACAATAAAAATCAATAGACAAAAAGGATATCAAAAAACATATAAAATACATACAAGAAGGTGCGTTATGCACAGGGGGTGTCAGACTTCTACTGACTAAAAACCACCCGTGTTCCTTCTTAGCCCTTTATGCCCGACGGGGAGCCTGAGGTTCTGAGTTCGATTCTTAAGTCGGGGAAAGAGATATTGGGAATTCCTCAGTAGCAGCCCCGGATCCGGGTCTGTGTATCCGGTTGATGGCAATAGGCTTACTCCCTTTTCCCTAACAGTTCTGGAGGGAACAGGCGTAGGTATATTTGATAGTGTTAACGTGTACGATTTAACAAAGGAAGAATGAAAAGTTTATTTCAATAAAAATACCAAAACGACCATTGGCCTTTGGCCCAACAAAACGATAGCCCACGGTCAAAGGCTAGCGTTGGATATCTTTTAAAGTGGTTTTGAATTGGAAAAATCCGATAGAACACGCTATTACATTTTTATTGCGCCGTTTTCAAGAAAAGGTATTTCGCCCTGCAATCTGCTTCCGTTGAATCGGCCAATTTTTGAATGTTATCCGAATGGAACGGCTTGTTCTTTTTCAGTTAATATGTGAGTTGTGTTATGTTGGTAGTATTGGATTTAAATAGGTACTTGAAAAAGTTTAAAGTTGAATAAAGGTTATATTAGGCCAGTACTTGCAAAAAAGATAGATAGATGACCGCAGTCTGTTGTTACCGGAATCTACATTTAAATATTTCAGTCATGAAAAGCACACACATACATTGCTACTCAAAAAAGATGTTGCTAAGGCGATCGAGGAAGAATGTGTGGCTAAATATCAAACAAGAATACCAGAATATTTCAGGGAACATTTCAGTGCTAATTAAGATAATTATTAAAGAATGATCACTTGTCAGTTGCCATGTGATCGCTTTCAACACCGGCTGTGGTATATTGAAAGAATATTGGCACACCGCCATATTTTTATCGTTGCTCATTATATTTCGAAAATAACACTTTTTTGTAATTTTTTTCTGCTATTTTTGGCCTTTTATTTTCGACCAAAAGCAACTACTACGTCGGTTTGTTTTCTTTTGTATGGTGTCTTGGCTGCCTTGACATTATTTAATTACTGTGACTTTTTGTAAGTAGGTACTTGTCTAAAGAAATTCTCTCTTCGATTATATCTTTTTATTGAATTATGTTCTAAATGCGTTTAGCGGTTAACAAATTTAGAACACAATTTAAACACTACTACTAATATCGAAACTACTACTACCAACTACCACCAACCACCAACCAACCAAGCAACCAACCACCACCAACCCCCAACCACCAACTACTACTACTACTAATCGTTTGAAGATGATAGCGACGGAATATTAGTGTTAGTCTACATCATCCCACAGCTGAGCAAAGGACTCTCCTCATGTCTTTCAGTCTTTCGATCCAGAGCTGGTTTTTGGTTGCCGTCCCGCCATGACCTGTGGGCCAAAATAACCACTATGTGGTGGGTACCACACAGCTGACGCAGCCAGATGGCGACGCGGAGGACCTCGTGGAAGATGGAGACAGAAAGACGTTTTAAAAATGTTTGTTCAAAGGGTGCGGTTCAAAACAAATTGAAAACAAAGACAATAAATCTATAAAAGCAATACGGATACAAAGGCCCACCATTATAGCAAAACAAAAACAACAAAAAGATAGAAAGAAAAATGTTCAATTTCCTTTATTTTCTATATCCGAGATCGTTCCTCAGCGTTACGTAATGAAATAACCTCGTTCTCAAATAAAATCACTCAAATTACTCCGAACATATGCCTAGTCTTTGAGAAATATGGAAATTTCAGTCTCTACGTTAATTTAATTTAATAATGGCCCCGTTTCTCCCCAGTTATAGGCATAAATTAAGCAAAATTCATAAAATAATTTGAATTTTAATGCGAATAGTTATTCGTTTTGATTATATTATGAGTGTATTAGAACGTAGGCTTTTCATAACATTTTGCTTGGGTCTAGCTAGACCTATTTCTGTTAATTTCGCAAGTTACTAAAGCAATTATTTAAATTAATATTTTCTTATCGTATAGTTTCTTGGGTTGGTAAACGAACTAATTTTCATAGAGATGGAAATATAGTCTTTGATCTGGGTCTACTAGTACCACTCTAAGATATCCTCCCGTCTAGTACTGGACTATTATTGTCTTAGTAGGACTCCCATTGTAAAACTGTGAATGAAAAACCAAATACCCATGTAAAGTCCAAATAAAACAGCATTTCGCGCCACCGCATTGAAATAGTGCTTACCACAGTACAATCCCACAACCACTTACCCCGGGATCCCGGGAATCCCGCGGGTTGTCACGTCCCGGGGCGAAAGCCACCGTGAAACGTTAGCACTAGAGGTGTGCAACAAGTGAATCGATGTGACTTTTGAGCCCGTTGCTAATAAGACACGGGTGACAACCCTCGGGAGGCGATTAGGGCTGTGGCTGACGGTTAAAGAACGTGCCAAATGAACCGTGTGGCATTGGAAGTGATTTGTGGCTTGTTCGTGGGGAGAGAGAGATATCAGTCCAACTTTAAAATGTGGCTTCAAAGTTGGGACCATGTTCTGCAACGTTACGAGGAGGTTTTAGGAAGATATTAGTTTTACTCAACTCAAGAATTTAAGTTGCCTTTAAGTCTTCGCTAGTCAACTCTCGAGCTCGCTGTAAGTAAAACAACATCACGTAGAATGACAGCGCTTTGACAGATGAGTAACCAATCCATTCTTCATTCATGTCATCCTGACAAGATTTTCACCTCGGAATGAATGAAAAAAAAATAACTGAAAAGCGATCTTCACACTACTTTCGTGCAACGAATGACATTCAAACCGCAACGTACGATTTGTCGTGAAAGAATCTAAGCAACAAGTGGGAACATAAATTGGATGACATATTCGATGACGTAGCGCTAGTGATGTACCCCCGTGTCACGTACGCGGGACTGTATTCTAATGCAAATCGATTTGGTTCAATCAAAATTGTATTCTATGAGTGAATACTCAGGGTATAATTTTATCGTTATGAGATTGGCCTGAATTATTAGGCTTTGAAATCGGGAAATTATGGTAACCAGGAAATGTGTTTTTATTTACTTTCAAGACCCTCATTCTTTCGTGGGGTTGAATGTGTGGACGTGGGTGACATTTTCGTAACTTTTTAGAATGGTTATTATCGATAATGTCCACAGGGAAAGACTACTAGCTACAACATTCAGAATCAAAATATTTTATTTTACATACTTTGGTTACTCATCTGTCAATTAAAGCGCTGTCATAGATATTACGTCGAGAAAAGATGCACGCAACCATGGGGTAAACGGTAATGTATCGGAAAATTTTCTGGAAATACATATAAACAGTCCGAAAAGTTACATATTTATTTATAAAAAGTAAGATGCACAAAATAATTCATTCAGAAGAAAAAACCTTAATTGATAAAAATGTCAGGAGAGCAAATGCAATACATATTTCTTACCAGGCATTAAAGTTAGTGTTTACAAAAAAAAACTAAAAGATTTAAATAAATAACACATTTACACATTTTTAAAGCGTATTATAACATACTTAAATCGGCCTTTGTTCTACATAATAAAATATACATAATGTATGCCCGTGAATAATTCATGACACATGTCGATATCCAGAAAGTTCTACGACATTTACATGTTATCTCTGGTCTACGTGAAAAAAAACTTATGTTTAATTTAAATATTTACCGCAACAGAAAAAAACTTTGTCCACGGGCGGTTTGTACAATATTGCAGCGTAGTTACTGATACTGTATATGGTAACATCTGTTGCGATGAGAACACAACATAAAAATGAAAAAGTTGCAAAGTCTACATTTTGTCCAAAATGCTTTCAGGAAATATTGTATTTTTTTTTGGTGGTAGCCTTTGTATTGTGATATCATTAACACTGGAAACGTGTTATTTGTCATGTTTACTATTTATTTGGAGTTCCCGATATTTTGGCGCTGTTGAAACACCATGATCACCGTCTAACGAGGATTTTGGCAAGTGTATTAAAATAATCCATAATCCTTACTTTATTTTGTATTATATTTATCAGGCAGGCAGTTGAGACAACTTATAGCTGCCTGTATCCTGGTGTTCCCCACTAGATTTTCTTCTTACAGAATGCTATTATGTTTGTTAAGTCGATTTTTAAATTGGTTTATACTTGTATCGTAAATGCGAAAATAAGTCTGTCTGTCTATAAGTTACCTTTCATGCCTAAACCGCTGAATCGATCGGGCATGGAAAAAGTCAAAGGCTATGAAATCGCAGGCTACAGGCAGCTAGCAAACAACCAGCGGGCGTAACCATAAAGGAGGGTCTCTATAATTTTCACTCCAGTTTTTTTGCACAAGCTACATCCCTACTAACTAATTCATAGACAAATTGTTACACGGTATTTATTCTCCGCATATACGCACGTGTATCGTAAGAGGCTTAACAGACGACTTTTAATATATCGTGGATTACCCGGGTACGCTCCAAAATCTGTTTTATTACCGGCTTATATTTTCGTATAGCGTAAAATCCGACCGTGCATTTTACTGCCGTTTTCAATATTTATGTTATCAAATTGTCCTGGGGTATTTTGGTAATCCTTCGGATTTCAGGACATAACTTCGCCTACGCTTCTGCGATCGTTAAATTATTTCTGAATTGAGCCTTGTGGTGTAAATGTCGGTGTAAAGTACCACGCAAGTCGTACGAATATGAGAAATAAATTGGTTTTAAATTAAATGTTTGACAGATTGAACGGAATATGCGTCACCATAAAACTATAACTCATTTTCACCTTTCTTTCTTTCATTTTAAAAATTAAAAACCAAAACTAAAATTTAAAAACCGAATCGATATTTTCGAATTTTATCGCTGATTTGCATTGACTTATATATTACTGCTGATTTGATTTACATTTTTCATAAAACGGTGAAAAGAAATGCCTTCAAATAGAACCTGAGAACATTTTATATTACATTACGATAGTTGTAAACCCGGACTACACCGGACGAACAGGAACATAAAAACGTACCTACAAGTCACCGTTCACGGCCTTAACTTTTTCCGGGTGAACGGAAAATTTAATTTTCTCGGGAAATTGGTATCCCGGGGCACGGCGGTACTGCAATGAATCGAATTTTCCCGATAAAACTCTTATAAATATCCATTGTTTTGTTGGTAGCGGCTAATAAAAATGATGAGTCTGCGGTATAATATGAAAAATATCGTTAGCGAGTTTTGTTTTGGCGGAACGTTTTGATTTAGAAGTTAACAGCTTAATTTGTGTTTTGGAGAAATCTTTTTGCTAAAAGTTCGACTTTTTGAGGATACTTTGCCATCTATTTAATAGAATTAAAAATAAGAAGGAATAATTAATCTTAGTTGTGTTTTAAAAACAGGAAGCACGAAATGAAATACAATTTTCCGTAAAAACTATGGATTGAAATGTATGAGTCCTTAATTTTAAGTCATCATCTGTCTGTTTTAATGAATTATGTCCGTCTAGCAACACAGAGTTACAGTAAAAATACCAAACAACGGTAATATCGTAACACGACCTACCGCGGCTGTGGCATAACAATCTGACAAACTGCAAACAAAGATGTTTACTCCAACTTGTTTACAATCTACAAGTAAGAGATCTGGGAAAGAGCCACAAGATTTTTCCCAGACAACTGGCCACATTTAGTAAAAGAACGTTGATGGAATATTTATTTATTTATCAACTTACATCTATCTTTACAGGGCAACCCCAATGCGATAAATGTGCCTTAATTTATTACTTAATTCTAACTTAATTGTTACTTATAATAACTAATTTTTTCCCGGTTGATGGCAATAGGCTCGCCCCCTATTACATGTGACTTAAATATAACTGGCGAAATGTGGGTGTACTATTAGGTACACCTCTGCCTAACCCTTCGGGGATTACAGGCGTTATGCTATTTTATGTAATAACTAACATCTATAACTAATAACAAAAAAAGTATTCCTTGTGAATTCACTCAGAGAACAACAAAATGTAACGTTTTCTTCGATAGCTACCAATTCGTTACCCTACGATACGATACGATACGAAACGTCAAAAAAGACAGCAACGTGCATTTCGATTTCCAGTGTTCGTAAACTCGATACGAGTAATGGATTCTGAAAAAAACATTCGTGAAGTGGTATGTGGCACGTCTGAATTTTGTAGGACAGCCGATAAAAATTAGGGTTAAGTTGATGATTGTGATACGAAACTGATTATTATTTTGTTATACAAAAAGTTCGTATCGTGAAAACCTAACATTCAGAAGTAACGACGATAGAAGGTCAAAAATGTTGCCTATCCTGGTATCAGAGCTTATATGCCGCTCATGGGCCTCTGACTTGACTTTACATGCCGTTGAGAAATATCTCTCAAGCATTTTGGTATGTTTTCCTGCATCGAAGCAAGTGATACATTTACAAGACGTACGTGAATCTGAAGGTCAAAGGTGCTTGTCTTGGGTTCAAACTCGAGACCTTTGACTTGCCCGTCGGGGCTGCGGGTTGTTCGCAAGAGATACCGCGGCCTCGACATGAAGGGCTAAGAAGGAACATGAGTGGTTTTTACTCAGTAGAAGTCTGACACTCCCTTTCGCTCTGCCCAAAAGCAGGAGGGGTTATTTGATGATTTTCCACCCGCCAAAAAAAAAAAGACCGTTGACTTGACAGTCCAAAGGTTTCACTAGGCTATCACCGCTGTATTACTTAAAGAGCAACTAAAAAAGTATGATTAGCTTCGAACCCTCGACCTATAAAGAAAATCAGGACCGATACCACTAGGTCATCTACACTCATAAACACCATAGCCAACTTAAAACAAACTTCGAACAAAGTGCCATAAACAAATGAATCATAATGACTATCTCTTCGGACACGAATAAATCTTAGCTGCGATAAATCAGCCTTGAACCTAACATTATCGATACTGTCGTAAATCACTTAAAGATATTTTAATTAAACATCCTCAATATATCAGGGAGATAGGGCCGAGTAGGGTTGCTAGTAACAGATGTCAGCGGTTGGCAAGAATCTTGTTTCGGTCAAACCTTCCTTTTAGGAAGGCCATGCTTGTGCTCTTTCTGAGTAAAGATATTAGTAGAGTGAAATAACTGGGAAGATTTTTTTTTTTGCTGAGAATACGGTTTAATTTCAGCGGATAGTAGAATATACATTAGAATGTTAGTAAGACCACGTTAGTTTCAGCATGATTTAGTATAAGTCGGAAAGTCATTGTGAAATCTAAGTCAAATTCAATCACGATTTATTCAATTAATCCTGTTTGAAGTACTTCTGAAAGTCACCAGACATGATCAAAGTCAATCAAAAACAACAGTTACTTTATTTATTCAAATTAGGCTGATAAGCAGCATTTGTGATGTCAAAGTTTACAAGAGACCGTCCCTCAAAACGCCCACCCTTACCCCACTTCCTAGTGTTTCAGCTGTGTTTGTGGCATGTTGTTCTTGGGTTATTTTGTCACCTACATGCATTGATATAAAAACTAAAGATACGGTCGTCCGAACATTTGCTCGACGCGTTCGCCATACAGAGAATCGGTGTAGTCTGCTCGTTAACGTAACCTTGTATAAGCGGCGTGGTATTTTCGAGGTATAAAGAAAATAAATAAAGCAGATCGTGGACTAGTTCACTTCGGCTTAAGAAAGACCGTTTTAGGACCACGTCTGAGGCGTCATTTTTACATGCGGTCCGCCCAGTCCTTACGCAGTAATATATAAGTCAATGCCTACATGTCAAAAACCTCGTAGAAAATGTCGGGTCAAGCTGGAAAAAACTAACTATCGGTTGTCCTACCCTGGATTCAAAGAACTGGAAGCTTTGGGAACTTTGCCCAATTGTGGGATTAATTAGGCTTACAGTTCACATATATACGTACATATCAAATACTACCGCAACAAACAACATCAAAATAAAGGATTCTCAATTTTTGAGTATTGGCAACCCTGCTTCAATCTAGAGAAGGAGAGGGGATGAAATTAATTTAATTTTAACTTGATAATATATCACGTCGTCCGTCCGCTAATAATGGAATAATGTTTGTTCTAGAATCCATTTGAATTCTTATTAGATTCGCGAGAGATATGTTAGCGAGAACGTTACAATTACCATTCCTTTGGAACAATAAAGACGTGAGTTATTACGAAGTTACACTTTCATGCATATTATAAAGTAAAGGGTGATTTCATTAGCTAAGTCAGTTTAAAATTGTTTTGAAAAAGACACTTGGAAAGAAGTCAAAGAATCCTACTAATAAAAGTTTGTGAGGATGAATGGACTCTTTCACGCAAAAACTATTCATCGGATTTGGATGAAATTTGACACACACATAGTTTATAACCAAGTTTGTAGGATATTTTTTATCCCGGTGGTACGATCCCGTGGGGCAATTACCGAGCACCACACCAGCGAAGCCGTGGGCATAAGCTAGTTTGTCTTATAAAAATCATGTCGTAACCACTAGAACCTTCTAGAGCACAAAAACGAATCAATCACTCAACTTCCCCAAAATCCAAGCCCAAGATCCAGGCTAGACATCACAAAGACAAGTCAGGATGGATATACATAATATTTCCTAACGACGGCCATTCGCCGATCAATACCGTCCACCGCACGGTCTATTTCCGCGTGCGTTTAACGCAAGGCACATCTACCCAGCCTAATGCATTTTCGTAGGCTTGATGGGCAGTCCGCAACGCCAGATATTTCATTCAACCACCCAGACTATTCAGGCTCCCTAGATTGCTATTATAGCCCCCTCTACGTCTGGGGGAGGGGGTAGACAAACCCCCTCGCCTGCCTGTACGGCGCTTAATTTCCGTATCGTATGGTCATTAATTTGTAAAGTGATATTTGGTTTGTGTATATGTGTATTGGTGATTTATTTAACCGTGTTTAGATTATGAACTAATTAGAATTTTGTCTGTGGTAGGGAAATTTGAATTTGGAATCGTAGAAAATGAATAGGATTCTCTTGACAAGACAACAAAACGTACAGTTAACCCGTATAAATATCCCTCGCTCACATTACACAAAAAGAACGGGAAGCCTTAAAAGTAAGCCAACGAGAAGCTCACCAAAAGACAATGCCAACATATCAGCATTCAACAAAGTCCATTAAAACAAGCCGCTGCATTAGACCACATCAAAGTGAATGCAACAAAACGCGGGAACTTGTTTATCTGTGCGAGTTTGGCGCCCTTTTTGCGCGCCCTCTGGCGGCGGGATTATGGCGGATTGCCGCTGTCACCAGCGCATTCCCGCCAACTTTTAATTACGACCATTGTGAACTAAGTTTAAGTCGACGACAAAAGAACTTTTTCTAATGAAACTTTGGCCGGCGGTGTCGTTATTACTGTGGTACTTGTTGGTCTAGTTAGTTTTTGTTTAAATAGAAATCTAGGTGGATGGGCGTTTTGTTTCAAAATGAGGTGTATTCAGAGAGGTTTTTTTTTCATTTTGACCTTAATTTTCTTCAGTGCCGTGGCCGAACGTCTTATGTTTTATGCCATTATTTTCAATTCTATGCAAATATTGTGGTTTTTCTGCATTCTGTTCCACAACCTTTCCCCTTCAATAGTGAGCATGATCCTAATAATGCACTTTATAGTTAGGTATATAATATTTGGAAGATATTGTATGATGTAATGGACTTCTATTCCATGTTAACTGGTCTCTTCTTGTTTGGCCTTCGGATAAGTCTTATTGGCCTGAATATTTATTTTACGATCTTTTATTTTTTTTATTTTAATTAAACTTTTAAAAAAATCCCTGGTTAAAGGCTTATTTTCACTACAACTCTTTTTCAACCACATCCACCTTAACTTATACAGTTCCGAGGAAACATTCACATTCACAAACCTTCCACCCATAACGTAAGTTCAGTTAAAACATTGGACCTTCGAATTCGGTTCGTTAGCTGCACATTTCCGAACACAAATTGAGCTTGTTCCTCTGTTTACACAGAAAACTGAGACACGCCTGTGCATAAATTGCAGAGCTCCACATAATTAAAAATCAACATTTACATTCAATTCCATCTTCGTTGCTTCGTCTATGTTATACTCCATGTTATTTTCTTACGTCACTGTTTGTCCTTCATAAATGATTTTGACGTAATTATATTGGTTTTAAATTAATGGATACGGAATCGATTAAATGTAAAGAGTAATGAAGACTGTGTTCATTATTTTAAATAATGAAAAAGAAAACTGGTATTGAGATAAGAGTTAATTAAAAAGATTTAATCGAGAATACGAAATTATGTTTTCGAGTTATAATCTTTTGTCGCAAGGACTTACAAGAAATAAAAGAGACCAACTTAAGGTTTACAAGAGTAAATTATAGACACCGTTGGAGCAAGAATTCGTTCGATAATCAGTATAAATATTGCCTTTTGTAAACTAGATATCTGAAACCAGCAGTTTATTTAATGGTCGTAATTGAAGTAATGGGATGAGCAGAACTGAGCGATCAGTCCAAAAATAGGGTGAAAATTCCTACCATTTCGGTAGGATTTTTGGAAATTCCTACCTATATAGTAGAAATGTCCCATTATGTCTCCCATATTAGATATGCAAATAATACTACCAACATAGTCTGCCAAAACGAGCACGATTTGAAAAAAAATGAACAAACTTTATTGAATTTCATCACCGTCTGCCGATTCGAACATTGCAAACCTTTTTGTTCACAAACCGGGAGTTACTTGTAGATACATTTTAGGTATACCTTCGTCCTTCATATTAAAATCAGGTTTTGTTTGTAAAGGTACTTATTGAATATTTTTGTGTGTCTTTGACGTGCATCTCAGAGAGACCCTTCAAGCTTTACTAATACATATTAATGATGAATAGAAAACTGCATTGCATTATGCATTTGGTTCTGAATTGGACATAAACAGGTCAAATACGAACAAAAGACTTATAATTTTTATCCAAAAAGGCCGATGTAATCCAAAAGAAACATATCACAAATATTGTTATAAGGATATCGATCAATATTCCTTCCAGCCTACAAGAACTACTATAGCTTAACACTCCCGAAGAACAAACATTATTTCCGAGCGATAAAGTAGAAAACTTTAACAAATCTATTTGAAGCGAAAGAAACTAACAAAGCTATAAAAGCGAAATAATAGTTATGGAAATAGTCTTTCATTTTCCACGAAAGAAAACTCCGCGAAACTACCGACAATATGAATGAAACTATAATATTAGAAAAGTTTCGTCCCGGGAAATGAGAAAACGTTGTAGGAACTCGTTCGTCTAATACACGTAGTTATAAACTTGTTCAATATAATATCGAGTGGGGGTGTGCCGTCTCGCTCGCACCCCTTGCACCGCTCAAACTGCCCTCGTTTAATTGCATATTCAGCTGAATAATTCCGACGACCACATAGATATAGCAGACGTCTACGTCTGTCCAAAGTTTGAGACCTTACCTTTATTATACATAAATGCTATTTTACACAAAATAAGGTTGAGTTTTAACCACCTTTGTTTAAACTTGTATTAAAAATAAACACTGGAGGTTAAAGAATGCTATTAAATAAACAGATTTTTAAAAAATGGTGTAGTCAGAAGAGTGTCAGTGATGGTGTTCGAATTGCGGTATTATAACTTGCTTCGACTGTAACGATAACATCTACATTACACAAAGAATCGAAAAAGAATCGATAATATCGTTTGTCGTTTCAATTTCCACTCGATGTTGACACAATCGGTAGTAGAAAATTAATCGAATCGAATTGCTACGGCGTAGCACTAAGTAAATGTATGAGTAGGTACTATTATTGTTATATGAGAAACACTTGTACATAGTGTAAGCGATTGTTATGATAATGTTGGCTGCAATAGACGGAGGAGCGATGAAATATTGGCCTCTTTTGCATAAGCACCGCGGCGAAACTCGAGTGAAACGATTCTACGATGGGCTACGCCGACGCTACGCCGCCTCTACGCCGGAACTCGTAGCGATCTAATTGCTCATTAACTGTGACGCTTATGAAAACAAATTTGTCGTATAAATGCAAAATATAATTTTGTAACACAATAAATTTTACTCCAGTTTTAGTTAACAATTTGTTATTACGGTTTCAATTTAGCGTTTATTTTGGCGAAACTAAAGTATTAGCTATGAGAAATTGCTTTATTTTGTAGTTGATTTACTCTAGAAGCAACGAAATTCTCCATAATTTCAAGGCTTTATTTCAGCCCCGAGTTATTCCTAAAAATACGTATTAAAATTTCACCTTGACCCACCAATTTTCGCACAAGGTACACCGATGGAATAATCTCGAGGTCGCCTCCATAACAATATAGGGATGTACATAGCTAGTATAGGTTCCTGCCTACCTCATTAATCACCATAATATAGGTATGTAACATTAAAGATCCGACGTATAACGACATGGAAACGTGACGCGACGATTTTATGATTTTAATGAAAATTGGGAAGGCGTTGTGTGTTGATGAAATTCGGTGGAAATTGTTGTTACTCGCGTTGATTTCTTATAAAATGATCTCATTTGATGATTGTTTAGTTACAATATCTGTGATGGTCTTAGAAGTATGAAAGTAGAAGACATGCTGTGCCGCCCAAATAAATTGGGATAAGGGCAGGAGAATGATAATGATGATCTGTATAAATAAATAATAATAGCAAAACTACAGACAACTTTTCAGACACACAATACATGATTGTGTCTGAAAAAAACACGTTTATTCGTTTAGTTTGGTTTGAAGGTCTTAAATTATTATTTACTTATAGTATTCCGGTCGGTCGTAGCCGATATCGCAAAATATTTTCTGCGTGTCTGTGAAAATACATAATGACATAACTTAACGTCTGTAATCCCCGAAGGGTTAGGCAGAGGTTTACTCATTAGTACACTCACATTTCGCCATTTATGTTTAAGTCTAATGTAATACGGGGTGAGTCTATTGCAAAAACCCGTGCACAAAATCCAGACTCCGTAGCTGCTACTGAGGAATCCGTAATGGAAAAACCCAATAACACTTTGCCGCCGTGGGAATCAAACCCAAGACCTCATGTTCAGCAGTTGCATTTGCGACCACTATACCAACGAGGCAGTAACAAAAGTGAAAAAAGATAATATAGTAAAGGTTTAATTTTTATAAAATATATCATCTTATTAAACTAAACCAAAACTAACTGTTATTTACCTACGTTCATATTTTCGCAATTTTATAATGTGCGAGTTTAAAATGCATCCAACCGTTACAATCGGGCGATAATTTTAGTGTTCACTGAGTTTTCTCTATCGAGCTTACTGAGCTTAAAGTTACGCCATTCTTACTGAGATATCTTACGAAAGTAACCAGTTAGTACCGGTTACTCATATGCTAGACAAGGATGGATGGAAAATGTGGGTTATAGATTGAGGAAAAGAAATAGTCAATGTAGAGTAGATGTGAACATTATCGCGGTCCAAATGATTCATAAGTAAACACATTATTACTCAGTCGGACGATAACTAAGTTATTCAATTCGATCTGTTCAGTAGCCACATAATCTTTAGCCATAAAATACTATTACCAAACTTTTACTTTCTTACAAAACTTCATTATAAGTTTAATAACGATGTTATAGAATTTCATAAGCGCCACTTTTCTACACTTTTTTATAAAAGACTTGTAAAACAAGCTATTAAAGCTCAGCTCATCTCGGCGTATATCTAAAATTTGTAATTTGTTTATCAAACGTCTGCTATACACGTATAGGTGTGTGTGCGGCGGGGGCGGGTGGCGCGGTGCGCGGGGGGCAGGGGGCGCTCGGTTGCCGCTCGTTCCGTCACACGGGCAGCAGTCACGTGCGACGACGCCGGCTCTCAGCGCGCTTTACGTAACATATCGATTCCCGCTGCACCTATCGATCGCCGATCGGCCGATGCACATCACTATAACTCCGTTTCCCGCGCAAATTTGATTTTAAAATTTTAAGACAGCGTCGCGTGTGTTGTGTTTTTATTTTTTTATTTATTTTCTGTGACGAGGCCTTGGATTTTTCTGTCAGCTTCGCTCTCGGAAGAGTTTCGAGGTGGGTTTAAAGTTTAAGTTTGGTTATTGTTTGAAGGTTATTTTTGTAATGAGTAAATCTATGATGGGAAAATGGAACCGGTTCGATTGCGCTAAATCGCTTTAGTTAAAAGGTCAATACTCCCGGTGGCACGCGAGCAAGACGCAACGATGAATGTGGAGCGATGCTCCGCCGAGCTCGGAGACGGCTGGAGTCGATCACAGCATGACGGACATACGGATTGACTGAGACGTGCAACGATCAAACACAACACAGAAAATTTTAAAAATAAATTACAATAAGTCCATCCATTCTTGTCTTCCCTGTATCATTATGTTCCTTCAACTTCAGGCAGAATTTACATGTAATTATTGAGTTACTGAGCCACTCAGTATGTACCTTTGTTAAGTTTTAATTAGTCTTAATAAGTTTTATGGTTATTTAAGCAATTACTTCTAATTACATTTATGGAAGCAAATAACTTATAATTAACGTTCGACTTGTTGTTTAGTGATAAAGTTTTATTGGAGAAGTTTAAAAAAAATATGGCATGTTTTTTTATTGTTTAATTAGGAATCCACATATTTTATCTTTAAACTAATTAGGTATTTAATTATTCGACAGTTTCAATTAGTTTTTATTTTAAACATTTCTTTCATCATCTTGTAATTTTCACAAAAATGAAGGGTGAAAACACCGAAAGATGTCCATGATTTTGTAGAACTTAAAATATTCACTATAAGTCATTTAAAAAATACTATCGTTTAATCACGTGAATGTACTTTTACTGTAATTTTATTAATTAAATACTTATTTTATCGACTTTCATATAAGTACCTGCTCCTTGAAGGATTCATTCGCATGTAGGTAACTACTGAAAAAAAACATTATTTTACTGTAAAACTGCGTTACCTATTCCATCTACGTTAATTTTTTTTCATTTTCAACGAAATGTATCTTAAATTCTCGAAGTAACGCTTTTTTTGATTTACAACCAATAAAATGCTTCATTAAAGTCTTGAGGAAGGTCGCGGGAGTTTATGTGCGTTATAAATTAATCAAATAACGCGCATTAAATGTTTTTTTAGAAGACCTTCGCAGCTTCCTATTGTTTTTGAAAAAAAAAGATCTTTCTTTAAGATCATGTTTGAGATTGATGCAAGACTAACATTATTATGATTAGCTCATTTTTTCAGTTTTAAGTATTATTTTAGTGTTTAGTTAAAACCATTGATAAACAGGAGATCTTTTCAAAGATTTTATGTCAATGGCAAAGGTGATAGATTTTATAAAGAACCTAAAAATTATACAAAAGTCAATTACGTTGAAATAGCATAGGAATGACCAAGCTGAAACGTTTAACACCTACTAAGATTCAATTTGATTTTCCACTCTTTGAAAAATTTAAATCCATTCTTTTCAATCCTTGAATGATTCAGAGAGATAGTTATTTTAGAAGATCCATCCTTATCTGTACAATTTAACGCATTTCCATCCATACTTCTCCAGCGCCATCCGTCACGTACGCACTGCATCATATTCGAAAATGGTTCGAAGCTGCTCAAGGCATTTCCGTTCTAAAATACAACGCCTGTTTACTTTTCCGCGGCTAAATAGAAAATGAGTCAGCAAAAACAATTACAGAACAGCTAAAGCACTGAAATAAGCCCAGTTAAGTTGGTGGACGAGAGATAAGATAAAAAAATATCTATTTAACCGAGAATATTTTCGTTCTTGTCAACAAATACGTCGCCTGATTCATAGTTCTCGCTTATCTGTTATCGTGATGTAAAGTTTACACAACATAGTCGATTTAGATTGTGTGTGTGTATCCAAGATACGGCTTATCTCATGCCCCGGTTTCTTATTCGCCCATTTTTAATAGAATATTATTACGATGTTCTTCATCTGACCTCTGACCGACGACGTTTGGTTAAAAAAGAAAAAAACTGGTCGGCTGATTGCGTTCTAAATTTGAAAAAGAAGTCTTGCGTGGGGTATGTATGAGACCCTGTTAGTGTAGTGACCAATGTTGCCATGTGACGACAAGTGTTATGCGTGGCGAATAAAAATTTAGGTCACTCTCGCGTTGGCCTCGATTCATTGAGCTCGTGCCGATCGTGCGTTATGCCAGGTCGATGTTTGATAGTGTTGTAAATAAAAACACGTGGCCCACGCATCTGGCCGCGCACAGATAACCTCTACGCGCTACTAGGAAATACAAATCGTTCGGACTACGCTGAAACCACAATATATTATTTCACCATTCACAGCGCTAAATAGAATTAACATTCATTGACGGCGGCATTCATGGGCGGCGCGTTTTAATTTACAAACCTTTGAGTACAATATTTGTTAATACATTTCCGAACCGTGACTTCTTAAGTAAACGCTTTAATATTCATGCATTCGTTGAGGTATACAGAGTTTGTTATGAAAATTATATCCATAAAAAGGTCTAGTTAAAAAGTAAAAAAACGTTGTTTCTACTTTGTTGTGGGTTTTTGTTTAAAAGCTATCAGAATGAGTGATCGTGTTCGTAATTAACGAACGAGGCATTATTTTAATAAGCCGGTGTATTTTTAAAACAAACCATAAAAGCTGTCTGCGGACAAGCGGTCGCATAAAAAGTGAAAATCAATAATGTCGGCAGCCGACGGCCAGGAGTCTGGATAATTGGAAAATTCTGTGCACGTTGAAAGCTATAAATTTTCACTTTTGTCCACGCAGAACCTTTTCCGTGTTGCATTAAGGATAATAAATTAAAACAAAATGCTGGTGGCGTGCTTTTTGCTGAGAATTGTGTTTCACAAGTTTATAATTTTAAAACTTTCGGTTTATCTGAAGTGAAGATGATACAAAATCATTCAGTATCGATTTTGTCGATATCGGTGCACCTCTGGCTCCACTTCGTGCTTACATTTCAGAAAAAAAAGACAAAACCCGTTCCTCCTTTAGGCTGTTTATTTTTAACTTCTACCTGCGTGTGGTCTCACCTATTTGACATTAAACATTGAATAGATCCATAAAAATAATATAAAGAACAGTTTATGTGTACATAGGGCTTTTAACTGTAAACGTAAATTTTAATTCTGGACGTTTTCACGAGCACCATAATTGACTTTACGAGTCATATCAACTGCAATTAGCTGGTCTCGCGGCTCCTGCCACTTTTAATGTGTTTATTTTACTTTTGATATATTAACTTAGATGGTAGAAGTGATGTATTTACTTGTATTACTCTTCCTTGATGGAAAAACATAATTTTATACAAGAAAGTCGTATCTTTTTGGGACAAAATCACCTGGCAAGATCTGTGGACAACGCCCGACGGGATTTAATTTTATAAACAAGAAGTGTTTTCTCAAAAAGTCGGGCACTTCTATCACAAAAGAAGATTATAAAGCCGGTGTGATGTCGGGAGCTTCACTAAAGGTGGCATTATTTAAAACTTTGACAAAAGATACTTCTTTGGCTGTAATTTGTAAAATAAAGGTGTTTTTATTCAAACTATGATAGACTTACGATATTTTTATTCATTTTCTCAAAACATTTAGTCGCAAAATACTTGAGAAATATGTCTACTACTTCTTGTCTCAATTTATCATACTTGTGCTCATAAAACGAATGCGAACTTCACCTTTTATAGATTTTACGATCATTTGAATGGCACTAAACTGCGGGAACAGTACCTAAGCGTAAAACATACAGTTCCTATGTACTTCAAACTCAAGTACTTTCACCATGAACTTTCTACAAAGAAAAGTGGTGATATTTGCATTTTTTTGTGAAACCCGTGATGGGGTCGGGTCGCATAACTGTTCTGGCTACCTAAATGGGCTTTTAATTTTTGTCAGCGCTACAGTTTTACTGGTTTAACATCTTTGCTTACAATTCTTTTTTTAAAACTTTGGAACTTTATTCCAAGGCCGGAAGACAGTTTTAGTACCTACATAGACAAGGCTTCAAAAATTGATAAGTATCAAGCGAAGCATTACCAAGATAGAAAGGTTAAAGGTTACTGGTGCAAAGAGAATGATATTATCTACTACTTAATATCATTGTTAAACTATGTTACAGAGGTATTAACACTATCCAATCGTTATTAGAGGATTGATTACGGTGGAATATACCATCACATTTTGGATGGAGTAACTAAGAGAAGAATACATTTTTCCAAGAATAAATTCGCATTTAATACAAAAGCGGAATAACAAGAGCTAGCAAAATACAGTAGCTCCGTCACTTAATAGCTCCACAACAACCAATTAAACAACTGACTCAGAACTTGTTCAACAACCAGCTGATTCACTATCAACAACAACAAAAACCAATCGATAGTAACAAGTTGTTTTTATATTCAACGTAATCGCAAGTAAGTGGCAACACAGACCGCGTGGCGGCCAGTCACGCATGCTACGTGTGACATCCACTATATTCCATTCATGCTGCCCACGTGGAACGAGAAAACTCACACTTGTTTACTTATGTACGTTTTATACAGAGCTTACTATCATACTGCATTTTATCACTAGGATTTGTTCAAGGCCTTCAGTGTACCAAGCGTCATCAATCTATGACAACTTGATCACTTGATGACTTGACAAGTGACAAGAATGATGTTAGAGCAGTTTTATCACCTCTTAAAATAATATCACAAGATAAATAGGCCGCATAAATGACATTTAAAAACCGATTAACCTTTAAATCGAGCGAAAGTTGTTTCGAAATTTTCTACAGCCGTCTAATAGCAATTCAAAGTTTATCAGCACAAACAATCAAAGAGCAATCCTGAACGTTGTTTACAAACAGAACCCAAATGACTTCATTCACGGTCCCGGGCTCCCGGGGCGCCGTCCTCATATTTCCCGAGCAAGCCCCCGGGATCGGATCGGGTAGACAAGCGTAAGATATCCCGCACTCCTGCGGATCCCGCCCTTGAACTTGAAGCCGTCACGCGCCGACAATAGGGACATTTACCTCTTTGCTTTTTATACAAATAGAGATTCTATTTTCCAGTTCTATTTTCGTTTACGGAAAATATATTTAAAAATTACTTGATAATATTTCCGCAGAAACTTCCAAGATAAGATAAGCTTATCGTGGCCGACGGAAACGTTGAACATAAGCGCCCTGGCATGCACAATAACGTGCGCCCATTGCGCGCCGGAGAAAATTGTGTACAACGTTTTGAATGGCCAATTCCGCGAAGTAAAAATATAAAATTAAACTAGCAATAGTCTAGCTGCAGTCTAGTGGCAATAAAACCGTCGTTAAACCACGAACGTGTGAACTTTCGCTGGCGTGTTTACACCTCGGGTGTTCGTGCAAAGAACTGGTAAAGCCGGGTGCCAAGTCCGGGTGAAATATATCCGGTCGCCGGGGAATACGCGTAGACGCGCGGCAGACGGCCCTTGAACTCTACCCGGCAATAGAGCGGTCGGATGTGCGTGAAACTATGCGTGAGCCTGCCGACACACGCGGGTACAAGTTCACTCCCTGCGAGATCCATCTTCGAGAGACTAATGTACCCACACAGTCGCGGAGCCGCGGAGTTACGTCAGAATGATGTATTAGTATTCACATTAGGTTTATGCCAAGGAGTTTTGAATGACACCGACTTGTTGGTCGTTATGACGGACTAATTCAATTCCTTTGTTTTTATAATGTGAGGACAAATATTCACTATTGTTTAGCAAATTGCTGATTTGTAGAGGACTACTGAAAAACATAGTTGAGGCCTTAGTCAGCTAATTTGCAAAGACAGCTGTGCAGACTCCTCTAGAAAATGGAAGATTAAATCTTCTCTACCAAAAACACCCGTCACCTATTTCTAGATTATTTTTCCTGCAAGCCGGTGTTCCTTTACAGCGCGGTGACAAATGACCGGACGCGGTTCGAGACCCGGGTAACAGTCTGTTAGGTTCTCGTTACCTTATCGATGACCTCTCCGCCACAAAATGTTATATTGACTGCTCTTATCAGCTTTTCTTTGCTGACTTTTATGTATTTTCACGTTAAAGGCAGTGAAAATGTGGGGAAATTATATTTAGCTGTATTTAAAACGTTTTGTTTTAACCGATGGTCGGTCTAGCATCAGATCATATAGGCAGCCCCTCCCTGTAAAATACTGGTATTCAGCTGCATCAGGTTAGACTGGAAGCTGACCCCAACATAGTTGGGAAAAGGTTAGGCAGATAATGAATCTATACTAATATTATAAAACTGAAGAGTTTGTTTGTTTGTTTGGTTGGTTGAACGCACTAATCACAAGAACTACTGATTGGAATTGAAAAAATATGTTTTGTGTTGGATAGTCCATTTATAAAGAAAGGCTTTAGACAAAAAAAACTAGTAATGAATATAGTTAGTTAATTCAATAAATTGAAATGAAGCTGAAAAAAATATACATATCGAATTGAGAACCTCCACGTTTTTTTCGTCGGTTTAAAACAACAAATCGTTCTCAACATTATTTGTCCTTATTCCAATTCTGACATTCGCAGGTCGTTATAATAAATCCTGAGTATATTGTTTATCCGACCACGGTGCAACAAAAGGAGAGTTATGTGTTTAGTATCGCGTGTACCTGTGTGACAAGAGGTTTTATGATATTTTCTGTGATATTGATTTACGTTATAGTGTGCAGTGCTCTGCATATAAAGACATGATAAGCAATAAATATGTTCCTCTGATATATGACTTGTAAATCTAGTTTGGTGTTTTATCAAGTTGGGAAACATTCCTGATCGCTGGACAATTGACTTTTTGGTCAGATGAATCATATAGCCACCATTCTCTTGCCCTTATCCCAATTCATGTGGGGTCGGCGCAGCACCTGATCTTTTCCATTCATCAGATAGGTACCTTCTTTTTTGCCATATCATACCTTTTTTCTTTGGAGGGTGTGAAATCATCAAATGACTCCTCCCGCTCTGGGCGGAGCGGCAGGGAGTGTCAGACTTCTACTGACTAAAAACCACCCATGTTCCTTCTTAGCCCTTTGGGGCCCCGGTATCTTTTTCCAAAAACCCGCAGCCTGCCATATCATACCTTAGACGGTCAGCGTTTCTATCCTAGGCAGTGAAAATAAATTAGGATTTTAAAATGTTCATTGTACGATTTATCTTTTACTGAAAACAGCCCCCACTTCATCAAGTGTCTTTTGTTACACTACAGGCAGAAAACAAAATTCTGTGTAAGATTTCTGGTCAACTATTTTTACTGAAAATCCTTTTTAGATTTCGATCCATTTCAAATCCAGACAATAAGCGTCCCGGACCTACGGTAACAACAAACGGTTACCCGGTTGAAATCCGTCTCAGCCGGGTCACTTCGGCGTCCGGTCGATAACCCCGGACCGCCTCCGGATATCGACCTTATAATTAAAGATACTTGAAGAAAATATATTAAAGTTTTGAATGTTGTAAAGTTTTTGAAGAAACTTTTCACTTTCTAAGGTAAATCATGTTTCTTTAAGAAGTTTCAGTTAGTCTGCGTCCCACAGCTGGACCCACCCAGCTGGCTCCTCACCTTGACTTCCAGTTCTTTCCATATATGTGGACCTCAGGTCGTTGCTCTTTACAAAGTAAGAAGCTATAACGCCAGGAGGCTAGAAAAAAAAACATTAGAATATCAAAATTAGGACTAATAAAGCAGTTTTAAGCAATACGGTACGGTTACGGACGGCCCCGAAATTGCGACATTTCAGACACACCTTGAGGTTCTCAACCTTCGTTTTATTATGCCTACCTTGTTGGCAGACCTTCGGGTCTGAATAGAGATGGCAGATGAGACAGCGATAGAAGTTTTCAGTCAAACTTCGGCAGGTAGAGAGGTTATGAACAATATGAATCTGTACGTGGAAAGGCTGTTTTTTAGATAAAAATACTGGCGCTGTAATACTGGTCCAAGTTAAATGTTGAAGATAGAATATGAATAGTCACAACAAAAAATCTATTTGAAAAGTGAATCATGCTTCAAAAATATAAAACTGCACCACATTCTACGATTGCCTAGAGTTTAAAGTTATCGCGTGCTATTGTTCACGATGAGTGAATACTAAGAGAATGTTTTTCACTATTGTGTAACTTGTATGCGTCACTTAAACAATAGGGTTATCCTTAATTCCTAATCAATGACGAGACGTGAAACGGTACTAACGCAGTACTTGAAGCTTAGTCATTGTGTAAGCTTTTGAAAAGATGGAAACTACTTAGGATATATCGCAGACTATTTCTTGGACATAAACTCAGGTAATTTTGAAAATATAATTAACGATACTGAAACGCTCTTTAAGTATTATTAAATTTAGAAACAATAACCCAAAAAATGTTGTTTAAGAAAATCACCAAATTATGTGACATTTTACTACTAGTTTACACATTTTATAATAATAATGGTAACACAGCCACCGTGATACCAACACAACAAAACCTCCTTGCTCCACGTAGACAGTGTTCATCCGGTTTTTATCAGTTACCCGGGTTAACAGACATGTCCGGTCGATAACCCGCCCGCATACGGTCAAAGTTTATCAATCAGGACTTTGTTTATTTAAACTTACTACAAATTAACTACGAGTATGATAGCGCGAGCTTTCTGTAAAGTGTTAACTTTATTATTGAATTCAATATGGCTGAATTTGGAACTGCGTTTCGTTTCTGAAAGTTGGTAAGCGAATTTAGAATTTAAAGCGTTAGATTTTTTTTTGTTTTGAATGTTTTTGGCATTAAATAAAATAGGAAAAGAGGTTTTAATAGCATTTAAGAATGTAAACATTGCAAGGTTTAAAATATGCAAATAAAATACGTGTTCTTAAATTACCCACTTAAGTTTTCAAGGTAGAAAAAAACAAATGTGTTATTTATTTGTTTCCTATAAATAGCTAAGTACTGCTTGTTTATTTTAAACTCAAATACGTTTTACACATTGTAACAACAGCAGCCATACTTATTATCGAAAGCCTTACATATTGAACTATGTAATCATGCTGAAAAACACTAATATATGTTTGTTGTTTACAGGTCTTACAAGACATCAAGGTAAATATCTTTTATCCTTGTCTATCTCATTTTGTCTCACTCGCACCTTTAGCTCGTCTCTTTTAGTTGCGATTTCTATTTGCACGATTGTCTTTTGTTTTTGTCTGTCTAATAACGCTTATTTTTTCTTTTCTTTTTACTAATTTTGTAGTTCGTAATTGTTTTTGTCATCATCATTAGCTAATTTTGTTGTCGTAGTCTTGGTTTTTACATTATCATATTATACGTTATGGTTCATTAAGTGTTGTGAAAGTGCATTTGTATTTCGATCTTCTTGATTCGATACTCTCCATACTTTTTGTCATGGTCATTCCTTTCTTTTTAAAACTTTATCATTCACACCTGTGCATGTGCATAGCAAGGAATCGAAGCCATCCATCAGATATGGACTGTCTTTTCTATTAGTTTTTAACCACAAAACATCACGCCTGTAATCCCCGAAGGGTTAGGCAGAGGTGTACACAATAATGCTCCCACATTTCGCAAGTTATGTTTAATTCCCAAGGGGGACCCGGGGATCGGAACCAGCACTTCATGCCTCAAGCTTAATCTTTAGTTTATTAACCTTTTTTTTCATATTGGCAGGAATATCTGCTGTATCCTTTATCATGTCTTGCCATTTCCCAAATGAAAATCATTTTAAAGGTAAAAATGTGTCTCTTAGCGAAAACCTGAATTCTATGTACCTAAAATATTTTAAAATACATGGGCACTAAGACACATCACATCCGCGAAGGTTCGATACGTCGTGAGGGAGGGGTTGCGACGAGGGGGCTGGGGGGCGGTCGATGGGTCAACGACCTCGGGAGGATTTCGATGCCACCCTTCCTCCTTCCACTTATTTATTTATTAAAATTTACCTACATTGTTTTATAGCGAGTGTTTAATAAGGGAGGGAATTTAATTTTCATCTTATAAATGAGATAATAGAAAAATAAAGTGCTGTCTTTCTTTATTTTCTTTTGTTGGGAAAACATTGAGGTCGATTGGTTTTCTGCCCTCTTTTTATGAATATTTTAGTTGATGATATCATCTGTATCTGCAATTCGAGTTTTGGATTTTGGACTCGACTAACGTATTGGAGGACTCTGAAAACTGAGTTACTGTTCTTCAATAATAAGAGGGTTATATTTTGTAAAATTAAATTCACAAGAAATCTACGTCGTATAACTCCATGATTTCACGGTTGTACACACTGTTAATTAATTAATCAGGTCATTGATAAACGTTATCAGGCCCAAACCGAAATGCTTATTATCCTTGTCGATAACTGCTGTATACGGCACACAGTACATGCCACCATTACAGAAATGTACTGCCCGACGGTACCTATATATCGGACAAATTCACAGCCGCATATAAAATGTTTTGTAGAATCCATAATTCCACTACATAAAGTCCTGTTTCATACAGATTTTGACAGATCCTACATCTCTTTCAGCCCAATAATGCCCTTTCGCTCACACAACAATCGCTATCCAATATTCTATTTACAAAACATTCGGCGTGCGCGACGTTGCCGTCCTGCGCTTGCGCCGGTGACGTCACGAGCTGGAGTAACGCTGTCCTTGTCTTCGTTTCTCTTTCTAAACAGACCGTATTCCGTTTAGAACTTGTGCAAAGTTCTGTTTAAATATTAAATGAGTTGTAGGAGACGTATCGGAAAATATAAACAATAGATTATGACACAAAAGGGAATTTGTTCCGTGATGAGGACCAAAATGTCTCAGTATACGTTAACCAAATTTAGATGACAGTTACAAAGAAAAATAGGCCTTACAAGCGTGATAACGCAAAAAATGGCTCCATTTTCGTAAAAAACAGAAATACTGAAAAAGTACCTAAAGTACTCCAGCTAAAATTATTTGCACGAAATCTCAGCGAGTCGAGTAGGCTCTGTGAGTCTTAACACAATGCCTAGTATTCCTTGAATGAGGCTGTGACGGCTAAACATACACTTCAGAATGGAATTTGCATTCGCTACGTTTTCCCTTTTATTTTCATAATTAATGTTACCTACCCATACATCTAGTGTTGTGATGATATCAGTGGAGTCTATGAATGTAATGTTACTACATTATGACACATTGCTTTGACTAGTAACTTTCTTGATACTAAAACAAAGTTTTCCTTGTCTATTTTTAGCTCCGTTCTTACCTTTTGAGAGTTCTTTGAACTGATTCTGACAGTGATTTATCGTAAGAGTGTTTTGTATTGAAACGATAAAAGAGTGTCAAAGACGTTCAACGGTTGTATTCAGCTGCATCTGGTTAGACTGGAAGCCGACCCCAACATAGTTGAGAAAAGGCTAGACAGATGTTGATTGACCACAAATCTTTGAATTTAAAAAAAGAAACAAAAACGAAACAAATTTGTTACTCTAGGTACTTACAAGACAAAGAGAAAAAGCAGAAATAGTCATACGAAAGATATGCAGACTCAAAATAAATGTAATTGATTATGTTATAGCAGCTAGACAAAATGATATTGTATAACAGTACTTTCTACCACATTCTATTGTTATGTTTTGTGTGATAACAATAGCTGTAATGTTTATTAAATAACAAATGATCACGGCAACAATTGCTAATAATTTGCCTTGTTATTTTCATAACATCCGCCCGTGATATCCAAACATCGTGATACCGCAATAATATTGGGTATTCGAACACGTTTTAGACAATATTCGAACGTTAAATTGATGGGTCTTCGCAAATATTGGTTTGATTGGATTTTGAATTGGAGTCACGATAGGAGCTATTTCAGGACCTAAATTGTAGCTTAGTACGGTATTATCTTTGCATTCAATAATAACATTTGATTTCATACAGTGACTTGTTGATCTTGGGGTTATAGGCGCGTTTGGGTTTTTCCATTAGGAATAACTCTGTAGTAGCCACGGGAATCTGTGCCCGGATCCTATTAGAAACATCCCTGGTGAAATGTGGATGTACTCTTTCTATAGGTACACCTGTGCCTAACCATTTAAGGATTACAAACGAGATGTTATGTTAAGATTAAATAGTTAAAGGATTTCATTAGTTGCTTCAAAAATCACATTAAACAATTTCCAATGGGCAACTCTTCTCTACCTATCTCAAGTCCCCTAAGAATTATCTCCATAACAAACTTCAGGTTTAAAAACTTTTCCGTCAAGCTGCCACAGGTTATGACAAACGAGTTTTTCATACAGAAATTACTTGTCCACTTAGAGTTGGACAAATTGGCCCTTAATCTACTTAATGGAACGGTGTCATCTCTATTGCATCTTCAAGGAGAATTCAATTAGTCCCATCAATGATATGTGCTTTGGTCCTAACCTTGGCTTCGTCATCATTGTTACCTTGGTCAAGTTGCATGATTTTTGTGCCGTTCTACCTGTTTATACTTCCAAATGTTCTGTTTTTTCAATTGGCTGGTATAGATTGTGTTTTGTTTTTGTTTCTCTGGATGTCTCCACGAGTGGTTCCTAATAAGGAAACATGTTTGGAACCCTTCGATATTATTTGATTGGTCTTTTTCCTGTTGGAGTATCGTTTAGTCACAATATAAATATGGACAGTACGGAAACTACCTACAAACGCTCGAAACCGCACACTCACACAAACATGCGCATCGACGGGGCACTTAGCAAGTCTTCGCAGTGCGCTCAGTTGTGCGTGCCGCGCCGAGACGAGTGGTCAGTTGGTCACGTATAAGTTCTTAACTCCCGATATTTTTTTAAATGCAACGAACGTATTGCGCGGTATACGGCTGTGTCAACTCCGGCTTCATCAGCAGAAGAAAGTATTTTTAATCGACTTCCAAAAAGAGGGAGGTTCTGAATTCGTCGGTTTGGTTTTGTTTTTGTATCATATTTGTTTCCGCATAACTCCCTCAATTATGAACCGAATTGAAAAAAAAAAAATTAATCGAAAAAGTATACTCCCGAGATGGTCCCACTGTTACCATGTCTGGATCTGATGATGGAATCTTAACGAAATCGAGGGCAACCATCAAATTTTATAGGCACGTATTACGTGTTTTGTATTTTTTCTAATGCTATTTAAGTATTTACATCTGGCAGTCATTACCTCATGTTGATGAGCTGATGATGGAAGGAATAACTCCTTAACGGTTAGGAGTTGGAGGATAATTCTTAAATAAAATCTTATGGGGTTGTATTCTTTCAGGTTATCTAGGTGAGCTGATTGTGGAAGGTACAACTCCTCAACGGTTAGGAGTTAAAAGCAATTATAAGAGAATCTTGAAGGTTAAGGGTTAGGTTTCTTGGTTGAATGTTAAATGCATCGTAACTATTAGTATAGGATATTACAACTAAAAATGGAAAAATGAAAACAACTATTTTAAAAAAACAGCTTCTGAAGTCGGTGACTTTTGTTTGTTTGATTTCCTTTTTTTTTCATGAGCATTGCCCGCGCGCAACCTGTGCCGCAGGAGGACCGTGCTCGTGGATAGCGAGCGCGCACTCCAACGAGCGCACGAAACGTTATCGAGTATCGTCCAACCGCGGCTCGCTCCCGCCAAGACTTGTAACAGGTTAAGCCGCGTGCGCCGTTATGACAAAGTTAAAGATCTATAGTTCTACAAGTTGTTGTGTACTAAACTGTTTTCCGTGTTTAAACTACATAAATGTCTTTTGTTGAGATTAACCGACGCCATAAGATAACCTATTTAGATTGTATTTGTAAGCTAGCTTTTTTTAATTCGATTGATTGATCACAACAGAATAAAAATGTTATGTTGAGAAGTTATCTAGGGACTTCAGCAACCGTGCATAAAAGGGACAACCCTATGGCTTCAATGGAGCGTAGGTAGTTATCGCATCAACTAGGCTTAGTTTCGCTACTGTCCATATTTATACTGTGGTTTAGTTGTGTTGGGTATTTGATATCATCAGTGTTTTGATCGTTGATCCAGTGTTTTTCCGAGACCTCTGTAAATTCTTGAACCTTATTTTCTTGTTATGTTTTGGCTTCATGCCCTGTTAATGTTTATTATTATATTTTAATGTCCTAAATAGAATGCAACTATTATAAATCTGTAAAATTCGCAATCCCAAACCACAATATACAAGCGATGCCTAGTTTGTGACTTGCGTTTTTACTTACTAGCGGACGTCACGCGGTTTCACCCGCGTATTTCCCGTTCCCGTGGGTATACAGGGATAAACATTTAGCTATGTCACCCGACCGGGATAGTCTAGCTAATAACAGTGATAGAATTTTTCAAATCGGTCCAGTAGTTTTTAAGTTAATTCGTAACATACAAAAATACAAATCTTTCCTCTATATAGGGTGTAAAAGTACCCTTAACGCAAACGAAGGGCACTTGTTCTCCCCACCACTGCGATCATTTTTTTGTTCTAGACCATACCTGGGAACCTCCTAGTTACGGAGATATTGGGGGTCAAAGTTCCAAGTTTATTCAAAGCATCCACTAGCACAATGTTTTACGAGTGCTACTTTGAGTTTTACCGTAAAATGTGATTTTTGACCCCAAAAAAAAAGTCATTTCCCAGCAAAAATTTTTGCATAGGGGTACTTAGTTTGATGTACAGAATGCTTGGTTGACGGATGCGTGAAGGGTTCGTTTACACCCTGTATAGTATTAATATAGATTACTATTCATCATCACCATCATTTCAGCCAAAAGACGTCCACTGCTGGACATAGGCCTCCCCCAGGTGTCGCCACATTGACCGGTCCTGTGCGTCTCGCATCCAGCGGGTCCCCGCAACCTTCACCAGGTCATCGGTCCACCTAGTGGGAGGCCCTCCAACGCAATTGTACTATTATTATATTTCAATTCATGAGTACGCAATGGCATCAAACTGTATTTTTAGGTACACAAATTACCACCTTTATCTAAAATCATCCCAACTTCTCATCTAAGTGCCTCCAGAATATCCCGTTCAATCCCGACCACTTGCTCTGCCACTTGTCAGCCAGCAAATGGCTTAGTTACATACACAATAAAAAGACATCGGGCAACACCGGAAGCAATCAATTCAAGCCACAATAGACTCAATGTAGGAAGGTTAAGGATCAATCGGAGTACAATGCTGCTAACCTTCGGGATCAGTTAAAATGCTCACAGACTTAGTGCGTTTCATGAAACGAAGTGTCTTCTTTAATCTTTTAAAGAGCTCTTTATTGCATGAATTGTCTTTTGAGGAATAAGTGTGACTTGTCCTTCTTTCACTCAATCTAAGTTGTTGTTATCTATCGATGTATTATTTATCTTAACTTGTCTAGTTTGCCTGATTCTGATCCTATTAAAATATTTCTTAAACTAACAGTAATTTTTTTCAATTTCAAAAGTTAAATAAAACGATCGTAGAAATTGACTCGGATCTTTTCGAAATATGTATTTGTATAGGATAGGATCATAAAAACAGGTAGGCAAAAAATGCGTTGTTGAATTCTAAAATGAATGTGAACATTAAAAAATAATCTAAACCTGTCCAGACAGGCTAAAAACGTTTTTTGACTTGATTGCCTTGAATTTTTTTCCTGTTTCCTGATGTTCAAATCTTATAGCACTTAAACCACGTGCTCATAATGTTGGCGTGATAATGAATAAGTTTGTAGTAAAATTAAAATTCACAAAGCCTATCAGAATTTTCTATGAAGGTCACGGAATATAAAATAATACAATAATCTAGAATTAATTAACACCAAAATGTATAAAATAATATTCAGCTGTTTCAACTTGGCATAGTCAACATCAAACTAGGTCCTTAAGATGAAAACGATAATGGTGACTTTACAATGACATCAATAAAAGAAGCATTAGAAAAAGAACTTGTTGTTAAATAGCTCATAGACGAAAAACAATCTGTAACAGTTCCGCGCTTTATAGAAGATAGAATCGTTGCGGGCGGTAAGCCGCGCATTTTGGCGTCAGACCGCCAAACCGCCACTGAGCAAATGCACAAAACCTTGAACACAGTTTACGTCGAACGGTGGCCACATTGTTGGTCGTTTACTGGCACTGTGGTTGGACGATCCACCGCCACGATCGAATGGCTATTTCACGACCACCTATTGGTGAAAATACCGATGGAAAATGGGTTTGTTAATTCGCGGGTATAGCGGCGATAACTATTGAGGACTCTGTGTCTGCTGCAATTGATTTTAAAGACCATTGCAATCCTCTAACTGGTGTAGGTTTTCAATTGCCCAATGGTTTGTTGCAATTTGGAGTTCTGCCTCTCTTTTAGCGATATTTATGTGGATATACGCTCTTACTGAAAAGAGCTTTGGGGCAGTTCTTGTCGAGAGTATTTACGGCATGAAAAGAACTAGTGGAGATTTGGCCGAGATCATTAGACTTAGCAAATTAAAAGATAAAACCACGAAATTGGCAAACTACAGTTTAACTCTTTTCCATAAAAAATTAACATCAATTAACACATTTCTTGGAACAACAACCCACTAACAGATGACGGTACATTTATTAACAAGAAAATAGAAACGGTACACAAATATTGTAATTACTCCTTCATTACGATTTTTAATACAATACACTTGAAACAATAAGGAGCCAAACATGTGCTTTGCAATAAGGAAAGGAAACAAATGAATATGTTGTGCAATATGCTCAGAAAACATATGCCATTCACGAACAACAACACTGAAATATACTTGTGAGGTTAAGTTTGGTGCGAGATGTAGGAGGTAGCGTTTTCTTCATTTAATTTTGACCTACCTTTAGTTGGTTTAAAGGTGTTTAAATACTAATGCAAGGCTCAGTAGTCGTTACTTTACGTATGTTTTATAAATTCTAAAGGGTGTAAAAGTACCCTTAACGCAAACGAAGGGCATTTGTTCTCCCCACCACTGCGATCATTTTTTTGTTCTAGACCATACTTGGGAACCTCCTTGTTGCGGAGATATTGAGGGTCAAAGTTCCAAATTTTTCACAGCTGTTTTTGTAAATACTAGTATTTCAGGTTTTAACTTTACTTAAATTACCTCCATGATCCGTTTACTATTCAAAGCATCCACTAGCACAATGTTTTAAGAGTGCTACTTTGAGTTTTACCGTAAAATGACTTTTTTTTTTGGGGTCAGACCCCAAAAAAAAAGTCATTTCCCAGCAAAAATTTTTGCGTAGGGGTACTTGGTTTGATGTACAGAATGCTTAGTTGTCGGATGCGTGAAGGGTTCGTTTACACCCTGTATATCATGTTCTGTATTGAACTGAATAGCAATAACAAGACAGTCTTTATCACATCTATATTTAAGGTTTTTTTTTGGATTTTGGAGACTGTCTCATACGGCGAAAACATTGAATATTCTGCAATCATATACATTGTTTTTTTTGGGGTTGTGGGAAATCATCAAATGACTCCTACCGCTCTGGGCCGAGCGGTAGGGAGTGCCAGACTTCTACTGACTAAAAACCACCCATGTTCCTTCTTAGCCCTTTGTGCCGAGGCCGCGGTATCTCTTTCGAACAACCCGCAGCCCCGACTGGTCCAATTATCTCCTTGATGAGTTTCATTTGAAATCTTCGAAGATACTGCTCTATGCATCATCATTATACGACCACCATCATCATCGTCATACGGCCTAATCACGTCAAATATCTGACCCAGAACTGCAAGCCTAACCCCGCTCCCCTCATCTCTTGCACCGCTCTCGGCCTCACACCCAGCTCGCTCAAGAATAGCCGCCGGCCAACGTGGTGGTACACGTGTCCACAGTGACTGCCACTTGTGTAATCCATGTCTACTACAGCTACATGTGTTCACGCGACCTGGGAATTTATGTGCTGTATCACTATGGAGGATGAATTGCAGTTAGCACCTTTTTCGTCTTGAACTGTCAGTTGATTTAATATTTTCTTTAACCTTTTTCTAGAAAAAGGTAAAGCTAGCTTATGTTTTGTTTTGTCTTGACGTGATTATGATTGTGACATATAATACAGTCCTCCTGACCGTCACGGCGGCCAATCTTAGCGGAGCTTAGGTGCGAGAGATATTATAGTGCAGAAGTGTGTGTGCGCAGACACGATATATCCCGATGTCCACCATTGGCTTGTCCACCAGATTTTCTTCAATCTGTTTCAAGCAGTTTGTATTCACTACTATAGCTGGTCTTAACACCTTTTATCTTGAGGGCTAATCAATTTTATTTCCTCGACATTTTCAGTGACCTTTTGTTAGCCTTGAAATAGCCGTATTGCACTTACTACATGCACTAACATAAGCCATAACTCCGTATTTTCACATTAAATACTTTAGATTCTTTTAATATTTTACTAATTGCGTTGTTACTAGAAGGATAAGTGATAACATAAGTTTATTATGTATTCTAGTAAACATAACTATAGAGTATAGCATAAGTATAGAGTCTAGAGTTGTGCTAGGTTGATGGCAATTGGCTCGCCCCCTATTACATGGGACTTGAACTAAACTCGCGGAATGAGGGTGTATTATTACGTGCATCTCTTCCTTACCCGTTCGAGGATTACAGGCATGGCGTTATGTTATGTTGGCCATAAGATCAAGGTCCTTTTTTTTTTGTTTTGGGGGGGTGAGAAATCATCAAATAACCCCTCCCGCTCTTGGGCAGAGCGAAAGGGAGTGTCAGACTTCTACTGACTAAAAACCACCCATGTTCCTTCTTAGCCCTTCATGTCGAGGCCGCGGTATCTTTTGCGAACAACCCGCAGCCCCGACGGGAAGATCAAGGTCTTGACCTGCTTAACTAGTCCAATGTATGTATATCAATTTCGAGAAATCCTATTACTTACCACAGCTTCTAAATTATTTCAACGTTGCCCACAACATCCACCAAAATCAACTTCTACCCCATACACCTACTGTTTAAAAAACATCCCCCGACTCACAGTTCCTGGTATCTTTGACCTGACGTTCTAATTCGGGAGAGGAAAGAATAGAACCACCCGGTATCGGGGCTTCGTCGTCCATGACATTGATAGCGGTAGTAGTGTAATATTTAATGTGTCCCAGTATTGGATTTACGTTTCGTAGTAAATGGTACGGATTTAGTGGTTTAGTAGCTTTGAAATAGAACTTTTGAAAGTTAAATGTTTATAAAATCTGCTAATCTAAGGCTTTATACACACACACACTCAGGACCAGGGGTTCTAAAATTGCCACTTTAGCAAAACATAATGGATCATAGTATGAATTGCATTAAAATTAATTATTAATACTATTCATAATAGTAACTGCGTCTGTGACCATTTTACGAAACATTTTCGCAATTCATATGATCTGCTAAAGTGGCCATTTTAGACCCACTGATCCATCAACGCTATTTAGCAAATACTCATCATCATTATCATCATTCTCCTGCTTTTTTTTTCCGGGTGGAAAATCATCAAATAACCCCTCCCTCTCTTCGGCAGAGCGAAAGGGAGTGTCAGACTTCTACTGACTAAAAATCACCCATGTTCCTTATTAGCCCTTGTCGAGGCCGCGGTATCTCTTGCGAACAACCCGCAGCCCCGACGGGACAACCCGCAGCCCCGACGGGACGGGATCATTCTCCTGCCTTAACCCCATTTACTTCGGGTCGGCTCAGCATGTCTTCTTCTTCCATACTACTCTATTACTCGTCATCTCAGTTCACATAGTTCATACATCGTTTCTTTGGTCTTCCTCAACTTCTATGTACTGTCAAGCTTCTAATGCAAAACAAAGACACGCCTCAGTCAAAGTACGTACCTAGTAACGTTTATTTAGTAACCAGCTTATGCCCGCGGCTTCGTCCGCGTGTAGTTCAATGAAATCCAGGTTATAAACTATATGAGAGACAAATTTCATTCAAATCCGATCGGCAGTTTTTGCTTGAAAGAGTAACAAACATCCATCCTCCCTCACAAACTTTCCTATTGTTTTTTGATTAAGAGCTAATAATACAAAAAAACAGACGAGAAGTGTGACAATATACTGAAAGTTAGTTCACATTAAAATAAAATTTAGTTTCAATAAATAATGATACCTACCTACGAGTTTGCCAAGCGAAATAGTTGAAATAGTGAATGTCTTGAGAGATAATTTATGAGCTTTTCTACAATTATTATTGTCTGAATAGTTGATGTCTTCACTCTGGTGTATTTTGGGAGAGTCGGTCAAGTGTGAGCTGGGAATTAGAACGCATTTCGAGTTGAGTTTCTGTCCGTTATTTATTTATCTTGCTTAGTTTATATGAAGTCTCACCACATTTCTGTTCGTAGAATTTATATTATCACTTTTCAAGACTAATATGAGAAAACTTCGCAATCAGTAATCACTTTACAGTTTTTCGGTTACGGCTCATGGAATTTATCCTCTTTTTGACGCCATTTCTCAATCGTAAGTCCTTCAATTCGCTCTACCTATGTATCCAGCATTAAATAAAGGAACGATTAACATTCCAATAGAATCACAAAGACATTAATAACCCCTTATCTTAAAAACAACAACATACCAGAATTAAACACAATAAATTAACCACTTACCAACTTATATTAATGTGTACAGAATTCACAAATCTTTGGCACGGAACACTATCGGGGGTTGCAAGACTTGAAAATATAATTTATTGAGTTTACTAGCGTAGTACAAAATGTTGTATGTAAAACGATTAGTATCTACAGAATACCGTCCTGTCGTTGTCTGTGATTCATTCACGTTCGTGCCGTATTTATGGAGGTTCTGTACATGCAAGGGTTATTATTATGGTTCAGATATGGGGTTTTTAAGAAACTCGTGGCTTAATAGGGATGTTTCCTGAGTAAAAAAAATATGATTCTAATTACTCCGTCTTTTAGATTATCGAAAAATATTCGATACGTATTTTTTGTTTCATCAAATCAATCAAAATTGACGAAGATAAAACGCATCAAAGATTTGGGTGGGGGGTTCTGACGTCACTCACCGGTAAAAAATTACATACTAATGTCTTAGAATATGACGTCGCACGAATTTTCAAAGCACTGTATCATCTTCATTGTTTGTTTACGTGAAAAAAGAAAAAATATGTGTCCAATATTTTTTGGAAATCTATCTGACGGACTAATCAGATTTTTTTTGTTAACTACCCTATTATAAATAACAGACACTTGGGTCGATCTTAAGGCGAATCCATGATTGTCAAGGTTGGACTGTGGTAGTAGTAGAGTAGTAACAAGAGAGACAGTTGCTAGCCAATTATTGCACAGTCGGAACGGTTTCAAGTCATCATCTGCCTAGCCTTTTCCCAACTATGTTGGGGTCGGCTTCCAGTCTAACCAGATGCAGCTGAATACCAGTATTTTACATGGAGCGACTGTCTATCTGACCTCCACAACCCAGTTAATACTAGGTAATACGATACTCTTTGGTAAGACTGGATGTCAGAATTTCAGGTCACTGACTGACTGTAACGACTGCCAAAGATCTATATATGGCAGCCGGGACCAACAGCTTAAAGTGCTTTCCGAGGCACGCAGGAAACTCGGTTTCAAGTAGTAAACAAAAAGTAGGAATGTTGAACACCACAGTCGAAAAGAAAATCCTTGACATTTCTTATTCTTTTTCAGCAACTTTAATTATGAAAACTTTCATTAACGTTTCGTCACATACATAAAAACCTAGGAAAAGAAATGTGAAGCCATGAAAACATGAATTTTCATTTGCGTAACAAACATACTTATGACGTAAACATTTCTAAAGATATTTTCAAAAGTGTTCTTTCAATTGCGTAACATAATTATCATCACGCTTATATTTCCCAGAAGAGTTTTCCAGAAGTGTACCTAACTGCTTATGATAGTAGAGTTGGTCTAATAGTCGCAAAATACTGCTGAGCATAAGGTCCTAGGTTGGATGTCTTGGTCAGGCAAAATGTCATTGAGATTTTCAAAAGACAAAAATCTCTCAGAAGCAACCACGGAGTCTTGAT
This sequence comes from Diarsia brunnea, assembly GCA_949774965.1. Classification (NCBI taxonomy): domain Eukaryota; kingdom Metazoa; phylum Arthropoda; class Insecta; order Lepidoptera; family Noctuidae; genus Diarsia; species Diarsia brunnea. The sequence continues at coordinate 18,211,089 of OX459001.1, forward strand.
AATTTCCACATGGAATTTCTTAGTAGCAATCACGAAATCTGGGTTTGTGCCCGGTTAAGTTTAGTTTAGTTTATTTATTAATAATTATAAAAAAATACATGTCAGGTTTTTTTTTTTTTTCCTGCAGTAAGAGCGCAGGTCGAATTGCGCGGCACGCCAGCATTAATGATCTCATCCGACGTGCTCTGGCCACCGCCGGTGTGCCTGCTGTTTTGGAACCCAATGGGTTGGCACGCGTCGATGGGAAGAGACCAGATGGTATGACCATAATGCCATGGAAGTTGGGTAGGCCTTTGGTGTGGGACGCAACTTGCGTCGACACCCTTGCGCCATCCCATCTTCCTAGCACGGTGTCCTGTGCCGGGGCGGCTGCTGCAGGTGCTGAAAACCTCAAACGGCGCAAATACAACAACTTTATTTGGCAGTTATGTGTTTCAGCCGTTTGGGGTTGAAACACTAGGGCCTTGGGGTCCGATTGCTCACCTAATATTTAAGGAAATTGCCAAACGGTTGGTCGACTCTTCACGTGACCAGAGGGCTGGCCTGTTCTTTGGCCAAAGAATCAGCATTGCCATCCAACGTGGGAATGCTGCCAGCCTTCTGGGCACTTTTCCTGTTGACAGCGGTGTGGACGAGTTTTTTGACGTCCTGTAATTCTTCTCTTTTTGATACTTGTATATATTTTATTATAATTTTAGTTCTGTAAATTGTAGTTTGTAAATATTGTAAATAATATGTCAGGTTTTGAATAAAAAATAAGAACACAAATCATTATCCATTTCAACAAGCGTACACAAAATAATCATACATTAAAGAAAAATGATAACAATAAAATTACCCAGGTCATAATAAATAGTTCAGAATACAAAAATAAATAATATGAAAATAGAAACAAGACAGTAACAATTAACTTCTCAATGCCTGGTTGGTTAGCCAGTCTTTCAGTTTAGCTTTGAAAGCATTTTCAGATGTCGCACATAAAATTTTATCTGGTAGCCGGTTATATACTGGACCCATAACATGAATTAATGACAATAAGGTAAAAAATTACATCCCTTTTACACGGGACTTACATATAGTTTACGTTTTGTAAACCCAAATTGTCCATGAAGTCTCGAATGTTTATTTATTTTAAGTTCATGAACGACAATGATTATAGATGATTATAGATGGACCTCAGGCATTCTCTACCAGTCAACCTTTGGGTTAAATAGGAAATTAAGGAAATGAATGAATGTTCTCTCAAATAAGTTTTCTTAATATCCTTCCCCAGTAGTACCAACATAATAAGTAATAAGTTAAGGTAGCCTAGCACCATTAATAACGCGGAGCTGTTGTCCGCGTGATAACGTTATCTATCTAGGTCGCGGTTACGCCTTAACAGCCAACCCGAAATCCGTTTGATCGATCATGGTAAACAACCTATTTTGATAATGATATCTTTGGTTCCACACGTTGGCTTCCGCTTAGGAATAGTTTTAATATTTTGAATGAAGAAAAACATCGTGAGGAAACCGGTATGTCTTAGAACCAAAAAATTGGAAGACATGTGACATCTGCCAACCCGCACTGGGCCCGCGTGGTGGATTATAGCCCATCCCTCTCTTAGAGAGGAGCCCTGAGTCCCTGCAGTGGGAACATTATAGGCTGATGATGATGGTGATGAAAACTGAAATTGTAAGCTACTCTCATCATCATCATCTTCTCCTGCCCTTATCCTAGTTTATTTGTGGTCGGTGCAACATGTCTTCTTTCATACTTCTCCATTACTCGTCATCTTAACAGTCACCTCCTTTCTAGCTATTATAACCCTCGTTTCTTGGGTATTTTTCTATTCTTATAGCGTTATTATAAGCTTCCTCTATTTTATTTAAAAATATCATAGCAGAACGTATCGACTACCTTTTAAAATAATACAATTTCGTGAACTGCAGCTGTAAACTGCAACTATATTTTCATAAAACGAGAGGAAGCTCCTCAAGGCAGTTATTTTTCATTTCGCTAACAGACCAACGGAAAACTAAAAACAAAAAAAAACCTAAAATCTCCAGACATTTCCAGGGAAAACAATTCTTTCAAAACATTTTTTTTTGTATTCAAAAACAGCATGGCATGTCATAAACGTCAACGTCACATCATAGCTGACGTCACGCAGAACATAAAACATGGTGCACACCTGCGCATCTTCTCTCAAACTTGTATTAAACAAACTTACTTCATAACATCATGCAAAATTTGATAGATGAGTGATTTATTAACTACAGACAAAGTTGACCTTTACTAACTTATTTTTAGAGGTAACATAAATAAAATTGTTATCACTACCAAGATATCTTTCTTAGCAAATTATTCAAAAGGTTGCGAATTAAAATACCTTCAGAATGTTTCTCAGTAAAGTCAGTGTATTTCTTGGTATAGGAAAACAATATGAAACGAGATGAACTGAAGTTAGTTTAACAGTTATAACGTAGTAAAATGGCGGTAAGGTCAATGTTATTATATTTTTGATAGCTTGGAGGAGCTCGAGGTTAAACCACCATTAAATACCGAGTTTCCTCTGTGCCTCGGAAAGCAAGTTAAGCCGTTGGTCCCGGGTATCATTTGTAGATTTTTGACTGTCGTTACAAGTAGTCAGAAGTCGCAGGTCTGACATTCAGTCTTACCAAGATGTATTACCCAGTTTCTGAACTGTGAAGGTCAGATGAGTAGTCCGAGTTCCGGTTAGACTGGAACCCACCCCGAACATAGTTTGGGAAAAAGGATAGGCAGATGATGAGCTTAGTGAAAGGATTATAAAAAATATAGAGCCAGTAAAAATAATAAACGATACAATTCGATACTTTTCCCGTCAGTAAATAAATTCAAAATAAAACAATTCAACATATTTATTACAAATATCTCGTCACGGACGTCTCGTAAATAAAATTTATTCTCCCATAACTACCGCCATATTTATTTTCAAATAAAACAACGTAAAATAGTATCGCAAGAATTACAACCAACGTAAATCATTGCTCTGAAAACAAACAATGAAGTAGAAAATGTAAATACGGTACAATATTAATGGCAAGTCACAAGAAATCTGTTACGAGTTTTGATGTTTTGCCAAAAAGATCAAAGAAGCGACCTTGGGGAACGCATGCGCTGATAAACAGTTGCTATACTGTGCACCCTGTATATTTATTACGGAAATTTCAGACGTCATATTTTTATGAGCCATAAAAAACTGCGTAAAGGAATTTCACCTGTGTGTGGGTGAGTTTACGGACACATTTCACGTACCTATACAAATATAGATGTCTCAAATCTGAACAACTATTTGTAGCTCACCTCTCGGAATGAGCCCACCTAATATTTGTTTCATGCAGAAATTGAAATTGACGTAGCACATCAACCAATATCTTTGGCAATAGGCTTGTCAAAACTCTTTGTAGTGATGGGACCATAAGTCTAAGACCTAACTCTTAATCTGACCAATAACGTCAAGCTATTTTAAAAACAAGAGTATATCAACAGATTTTCAACCAATGACGTTGCTTAGAACTAGCAATCTTGCGCAACCCCACTGTCGGAAACTTTCAACATGCGGAAAATAAGCGAAGAAAGCTAGAGAGAAATCTGAAAATATCCATTTGTTTCTCCGGTTATTTAAACAATAAATACCACTTAAGTGGCTGCCGACATTAGGGCTTTACGAAAGGATTATGATCCCAGTTCGTGTTAGATCCCAAAGACAATTAAATAAAGCCTAAAGCCAGTTACACAAAGTTGAACAAAAGCAGTGTTCCAGGAGCGGACAACTTGCGGTCGGGACAAAGGTCTTTTGTTTACGGCTAATGTACGGCGTGCTTTGTCACTGCGGCTAAATTTTGACTTATTGTCGTGGAGCGACGCGGCGGTGTGTATACCGCTCAAATGTTCCACTTTCAGATGTTGCTCTCGATATGTTAATGAAGAAAAATTGAGAAAAAGGAGCTAAGTCGCATTTCCCACGTCCTCCTTTGAATTGTTTGTTCGAAAGATTCAGCGCGGCCCTGAAACGTATTAGCTATTAGGAAGACCACGGATGGGTTTTAGTCAGTAAGAGTCTGACACTCCCTTCTGCTCTGTTTAGAGCGGGAGAAGTCATTGAATGATTTCCCATCCTAGAAAAAAACTGTCTTTGAAGTGCGTTTCGTGCGTAACAATGTTTCAGAACTAAAATCGCTAAATATAGCAGTATTTTGTTCCCGTTGTCCTTTTTTATTAGACTTAATATTTTGGATGACACTTCACGCCTGTAGGTAGTACTCGTCCGCTTCATGAGTTGTTATAAATTGGCACTTATGACGCGTACACGTCCTTGAACATTTTGCTAAGAAAAATAGATTTTGAAAGCTTGGTTTACAAAATGTTATCATGGAATCCCTATTTTCTCAATACTACTGCTGAGATTATTTCTCTTTTGAGTTGGTTAGTTTATATAAACCTCTCCTAGTAATTTAATTCGATACCTTCGTCAAATTAAAAAAAAAACATCAATCATTCAAATCCCATTAAAAACCTCCTTAACAATTAAAGATTGCGTGCAACTACACAATAATAGACCAATTACATTACATTTTTAAGCATCAAACATATTATATTTCATACTTTTAAAACTCATGGACCGTAAGTAAGAAGAAATGCGTTTTGAAACCCCAGCTGCCTCCCAAACGTCTACTTAGTATGAAATGCATTCAATAAATGTACCGAAGCGAAGAATATTATATTTTTGTAATAATAGGCTTTGAAAACGAGAGTATTGCATATCATCCAATTTCGTCAGTCATTGTTAGTGCAAGTACGTAAGTTGCATAAGCGGAAGATTTACTGTGAGATTAAAAAATAAGGGTCTTTTGAAGGAAGCCCATGAGAAAAGGTCTACGATTATCAACCATTTGTAACTTAACTTAGCTCACTGGTGGTCCAGTTAATGTTAATGGTTCACTAACTAACACATATGGTTTACATAATTATGCGTTATCATCATCCTCCTGACCTTGTCCCATTCTGCTTGGGATCGGCGCAACACGATTTCTTCTTCCATTCCTCGATTCTTCTTTCATTCGTTTACCTCTGTCTAAGGGCAGATCCAGGGGGGGCACGGGGCCACATGCCCCCCAGAAAAAAATCCAGAATCCGTCCTTGCTTCTGTCAGTCATCATGGCATCATTTACTCCTTTCTCTTTCATATCATTCCTCACGCAATCCATCCATCTTTTCTTTCGGATTCCTCTCCCTCCCCATCCATCAACATCACTTTCATGCGTATTGTTATTTAAACTTAAAGCAATCAGGCGTGTATAAGATTTAGGTGTGGTTTTTCAAAGTGGAGACCAATGTGTTAAAATATAAACACTAATTTATCTTGAACGTCAAAAAATTAGCTAATCCGCGATACGATAATTATAATCTCGCCTTGCTTTGATTGATTGCATTATTTCCTGTTTGTTTTACAACGTGTAAACCGCTCTTTAGATTCTCTCAGTCTATCGAAACGATAGAAGCTAGGCTTCGGTTGATAAAACGATTTATCAACCGAAGCCCGGTTGATGGCAACAGGCTCGCCTCCTACATGGGACTTTAACATAACTGGTGAAATGTGGGTGTGTACTATTAGGTACACCTCTGCCTAACCCTTCGGGGATTACAGGCGTGATGTCGTGTTATGTAAAAGATATATCTTATATGGTTGATTAATCTTAGACTAGATCTAATCATCATCTGCCTAGCCTTTTACTTATTACGTTGAGGTCGACTTCCAGTCTAACCAAACTGACCCGAATATCAGTATCTTACATAGAGCGACTGACTGCATATTTTGCTCGCAAAACTCATTAGCTTGCTAACACGATACCCATTGGTAAGACCAGAAAAGGAAATTTTCATCCTAAAGTCACGTTTTAGTGGACCAGACAGAATATTCTGACAATTCATTTACAGTAAAAGTAGGTTATGTTAGACGATACAGTGTCCGATATACGGGGTGCATCCGAGCGTGTGTGTCCATCGCACGCTGTTGTGACCACGGCGCTATACATCTTCGCATCATTTCAGCGATATATTCCTATTTGTAACTGTAACACAGTTTCACGTTTCGTTAGTTCGAAATTCATGATTTTTATCATTTTAATTGTTAAGTAGTGGATTAGATTTCCTTCTTATTTCATTGTTATAAGCTGTATCTCGCGCTTTACCTCAACCGCCATTGCTTTTTTGGTTCCTTAATCCCGCTGGTAGTTAGAGAGATGAGTGCCTTCAAACAAACAAACTCTTCATTTCTATTTTATTAGTATCGTGTAGATAATCCCAACATCTAACTGTCCCACTGCTGGGCAGAGGCCACTGCTCATACAGAGAAGGCATGAGCATTGATCACCACGAATGGACTTCATCGTTATTGTATGTATTTATCTCGCCAGCCTTCTGGGTTAAATTGCAGTTAAACTCTAAATTCCTGGTATTAATGCTTCCATTATTTGCTTACACAATATGAACTATAATTTCAACTCATGGTTATAGCCATTAAGAAAACCGTCTTACTCAATCGCAGCAAGCAAACTATACCTGGCAACATTACAGAGCACGAATTAACAGCGCAATTCAACCGGTAAACCGCTATTTATATTACAAACACATCAGATTCACTGTAAATAGGTCTTATTACACCATAATAACTAATAACAGCACCTAACGTATAATTTTGAATTTTCTATTTCCAATCTTAAAATTACGAAGCGCAATCGGGTACAGTTCGGTTAACGTCAGTTTGAATTGACCAATCGGAGCGCTGCGTTTGAAAAAGGTAGATGCTGTTGAGATGGGCCGTATTACCGTTAATGTTCGGTTATTACTGGCCAGTTTGTTAAAGAAAACTTTACAAGGAATAATATTGGTTATGGCTATAGTCTGTGTGAAAGTGGCTATTGAAACACCAACTCGCTTGTTATAATAACATTGGTTATTTAAGTTATTTTGTTTCTTATCTTCCATTATACTGTTCTAGTGTAATCTCCGCTAGGCATTTTAAAGTTTTCATATTTTTATTGTTTGTAAAATAGGATCCACTTACGATAAAGTTGGTTGTTTCTACCAGACACGAGGTCGACCGACTTACAAATGGGAAAACAACGTCCTTATAGGATCTAGAGATTGTAATCCTAAGTTCTCGTTTACTGGAAAAGAATGTTTAAAAATATAGGACATCCAATTTCATTCAATTCCGTTTAATGTACCTTTTAGTTGCCATCTTATTCCGGGCAAACCACAGAACTACATTATTTTGTTTTACAAGAAACTGATTCTAGAAGCACTCTTTGGAAACTGTTTTTAGTTTTGTAGTCAAAAACATCCCGAAATAATCTCTCAAAAATGTGAAAGATCTATTACTAATCGTGCGTCTACAAATCATTAGTCACCAATGTAAAATTATGTTTTCTGCATTGCCAATTACTGCTCCTTTTAAACTTGCTCCTTCTATCTCCATATCGTCAAATGTTTCGCTTGATTAATCTCCTGCTTAAGCTTCGTGTTTCACTCATCCTTTTCTCTAAATTCTCTTTTCCGTTTCACTCTTTTCTCATCCTTCCAGAGCTAAACATTAAACTCTCATTCCGTCCTACTCATATTATTCTCCATAATCTCTTTCCCCCTCACTCATCTCCCCTCTCTTTCCAGAGCTACCGCGGTCGCAAGCCTCTCGGTGGCACAGCGGGAGTGGCCGGCGCAGGAGTGCCCGGTGTGGCAGCCGCAGCGTCGCCCAGCCCCGCTCCACAGACACCGGCAGCACCCAGCCCTGCCCCCGCCACTACGCCAGCTATGAAACAGGAACATCCCAGCCAGCCCATGGTAAGGATCTATTAAGTATTTTTTTCAAGGAACATGGCCTAAATACGAGTCTTCTCAAGATCGTGAATGATCATTTCACTTGCCAAACAAATTGGTTGATGCAGGTTTTCACTTCACTAGACTTCTTTCTTCTGCCCAAGACAAAACCCTTTATCACTTCTTACGGTAGAAAAGTTTAATATGAAAGTAGATCATTCACGCATTTGAGAAAAAGAAGTCGCAGTCAAAGAGATCTATACTTACGAACTGAACTTGCAAAGAAAAACATGATAAAATTCATGATTCAAAGATCCCAGACATTCTTTAAATCGATTTATCGCCTCCCTAAGCCAAAACCAATTTGCTGTTTGGCAAAGCTGAACGATACAGTAAAAGCCGCCTAATCCAATAATGGCGCATAAATGAATAGAACCTTCTTCGTTCAAAGTAACGTTATGCAGATTCATTGCAATTCTCTCGACCATTTTACTGTGAGGAAATAATAGAACCAATTTAGCGTGTTCAAGTCAATCTTCATCTAGAACTTGATTAGGTTTGCGCTCGAATTAAGACCTAGGATGTGCGTTAGTGGTTACCATTGCAATCAAGCATCATTATGCCATTTGAAATATACTGATAATTTTCTCTTTTATATCGTTATAAAGAAATGAAAGTGCTCTTAGGAATGTTTATTGCAGTATTTCAATTAATCCAATACGTTTAGATCAACTGTAATGTTTACTATGTACTTATCGGTATTTTTATTTACATTACAACCTTGCTACACTCGTAAAACATATTTAACAGCTCGAGCAGCGTCATAAAAATTTATCTGTTCTCGTAGTTTGTTTGGATACAACTGCAATTACTGTGAATAGCCAACAATGGCTACTATATTGAGTTATTGAGTCCAAAAGTTATAATGAATACGCCAATAACGAAGTACATAATAATTAAGTTAATCGTAATGTTTACTGACCAGTTGACTTGTGGACGTTAAAATAAATGACACATTCACGCCTTTATCCACGAAATTAACATTTCGGAAATAAAATCAGCCGCGGAATTGTACGGGAACCAGAGGCAGCAGTATTACAAGCAAAATAACACATGATTATGGTTTTATAACAGTAAAGTGAGGGATTTGCATAAGTGTATCATAACGAGCCATTACCATAATCGTTGTCATTTAATGGTCGGGGTTAACAAGCTGCATGATTGCTTTATAAGTAATTATGGGGTCCGGACATGGTAATTGTGTTTATAAACGGATGCCTGGTTTATTATTAACGATGGTAGGAACACCAACGATGGGTAATGTTAGTACTTATTTCATGCTATGCCTATAGGACTTGTTATTTCCATGGCTGTGGCACAGTTAGTGTGGTTCTTAACTACTTTTGCAATACAATGATTCAAATATCAAAGCAAGTAAATATTCAACATCCGCCCAAAAAGCTTTTAAATTAGATAAGCGTCTTCCAATTTAGCTGAATGCATAATATGAAAGTAAATACGGAACAGGCAGACAGACAAAAATTTTTGGACGGTAGCTGATGCTATACGGACTAGCTTATGCTTTTTTAGCATAGAAATGAAAACCTAAAACATTTTTTTTTTTTTTTTTAAAACGTTGCCCCACACTATGAATTTCTCCTGTACCTATCGTGGGTGCGTTTACAAACATTTAAATTCACATACACAAACACACCCAGACCCGAAACAACTATCTGCAGGCCATACAAATATTTGTTCCGTGCGGGGATCGAACCCACGACTCGCAGCGCAGCAGTCCAATCTCTCAGCCACTGCGCCAACCGTGCCGTCAATTATCAATTATTTTATAATCATTTCACGCAGACGAAGGTCAAGGGCAATAGCTAGTTATTATCTTAATGGTTCAATTATTCAGTTTTGTAACAATAATTACTTCAGACTGGCACTGCTATCTCTTCCGCTTTACTAGACCAAGTAAATTATGGCAATTCGGTTTAAATTCAGGCAATTGCCTCTGTTATTTTAAGTATCATACTAAGCCGCAAATAAACAGGACTAAACCGTTACCGTCGACGAAAAACGCGGCAGTCCCAAAAAAAAGTAACTGGGAAAATTCTTGTCTGTGGTCTTAAAAAAAATATGACAGATAAAAAATCTATCTCAAAAAGAAAATTGAATTGTTCAATTTTCGTAGGTAAATGCGCTCGAGAAACTTATTTAATTTATTTATTCTTCCTTCGTTTGCATTTGACAAAAACGTCTGTGACTGTTTTGATAAAATTATAATTGAGTTTGTTTTTTGCAATTGCTTTTTGAAATGGAAGGGTTGAAAATGGGCGTTGAAAAATGTTTAATATTCGTAGGGTCAAAGATAAAATACGTTGCTTCAGTTTTATGTAGGACGGTTTAGAAAGTACCAAGTAATAGAATATTATGTCAGCTCCTGGTTGGTGTAGTGGTCGAAATCGCGACTGCTGAGCGTGAGATCCTGGGTTCGATTCCCGGGTCGGGCAAAGTATTAGTGAGTTTTTCCATCAGGAATTTCTCAGTAGCAGTCACACAGTATGGATTTATGCCCGTTTGATGACAATAGGCCCCCTATTACATGGGACTTAAAAAAACATAACTGACGAAACGTGGGTATACTAATGGGTACCTACACTTCTGTCAACCCTTCGGGAATTACAGGCATGTTGTTATGTTATGTTTTTCTATGGTTCAAATCTAAAATCGTTTCCACATATTATAGAAAAAAAAACCAAATCACTTCCGCATACCAAACTACTCCACAAGTTGTTATTTTACGCCTTCAGATATTTCCAAGACTTTCACATTGAATTTCCAGTTCCAACTGAACTCTAACAACACTTCGTCTAGTTCAAATAACTAGTTTTCCATAACAAGATGTCAAAGTGAGAAATTTTTAATTTGCGCTCGCGGCCCAAACTTTGCCAATTTCAGTGCAGTACGACCCGAATTTATGTTCGTTCCAAGCTTTTCCTATTTTATTTTATTTAAAACTTGCCAGTTATGTGGCAATAAGACTGTCGACTTTGCGTAATGAACAAAAAGTTTGTTAATTTTAAAAGAAACAATTTAAATACGGCACATTTTTAAAAGTATTTGCTCTGAAGGTTTTAACTTCCTTATAGCACGAGTTTTTCTTAAACTCGTAATTGTTTGAGTTTAATTCTATTCTTACCTGTGGTAATGGTTATTTATTTGTTTCTTCTTGCTTTTCTTCTCTGCTATTCTTTTTAATATGATCTCTGTGACTAGCTTAAAAAGGTGTAACATAATAAACTAAAGACCCTTTCTTTGTTAGGATCTTCTTCTTATCGTGTGGGCAGTTACAAACACCCTAGTGTCAGAGCCGCCTCAAGTACTACGCTAACTCTTGCTACGACAACTTTAGTTCTATGACTTTAGTTTTACCATAAGCACGTGTTGATCAGCTATACAGGGTGTAAATCAACCCATCACACAGCCAAGCAAGCCAAGCATTCTGTACATCAAACTAAGTACCCCTACGCAAAATTTTTTGCTGGTAAATGACTTTTTTTTTTGGGTCAAAAATCACATTTTGCGGTAAAACTCAATGTAGCACTGTGAAAACATTGTGCTAGTGGGTGCTTTGAATAGTAAACGGACCATGGAGGTAATTTAAGTAAAGTTATAACCTGAAAAACTAGTATTTACAAAAACAGCTGTGAAAAATTTGGAACTTTGACCCCCAATATCTCCGTAACTAGGATGTTCCCAAGTATGGTCTAGAACAAAAAAATGAACGCAGTGGTGGGGAGAACAAATGCCCTTCGTTTGCGTTAAGGGTACTTTTACACCCTATATAGCTTTTTTTTTTTTGGGGGTGGGAAATCATCAAATAACCCCTCCCGCTCTTGGGCAGAGCGAAAGGGAGTGTCAGACTTCTACTAACTAAAAACATCCATGTTCCTTCTTAGCCCTTCATGTCGAGGCCGCGGTATCTCTTGCGAACAACCCGTAGCCCCGACGGGCGTCAGCCCTTGCGGGCCCCTTCCATGTTGCTGACATATCTTTGATCAGCTATATAGCTTCATCATCATTTCAGTCCAGAATCACCCACTATCGAACATACCTTTCGTTACTTAAGCCACTCTCTTTCTGTGCCTCCTTTATCCATACGTTTCTCGCGATCCTGACGATATCGTCAACCCAATGCGTTGTTGGACTGCTCCGGTTTCTTAGACCCAACCTTGGCCACCAATCGGCCAGAACCTTACTCATTTGGCTTATTCGCGTCTAGTCAGATGTCCTGCCAAACTCCAAGTAGATAACTTACCTACTTTATATTAATTTAAATTTCATTTTGTTTTATTTTTTATTTTTTCGGAAACAATAAGGAATAAAATTTGAACTACTCGTACCAGGTTGGTATGCTGTAAATAAATTAATTTGGAGTGTGACAATGAATTGGAATGTCCATTCAGGGTTGAAATTGGCAATAATCGCCATAGTTATATCAGCCTGGCATTGTTCACTGATATAATTAATTAATAACAACAAACTCGATAAATTGTTTGTTTCGCGTTGTTGTCGTTGCGACAATAATTTATTTGTGGAGCATTTCTCTTTTATGGGTTTAATAAAATTCGGGAAATGAGGAGAATTGGAACAAAAAGTAGAGAGACTTTTTATTGCGTTTTAAATAGAATAGCTTTACTTATGGGTTTGTCCGCGTGACGATCAAAAATTTTGGCCACGGGAACGTACTACCTACCGATAAAAAAATGATCCTATATCATAAACCTTCTGAATGTCCCTGTGCCAAATAAGAAACATGATGCAAGTTTTATTATTAACTTTTTTTTCTCTTTATTAGCCGTGAAGTTTATTTCTAACAGATATGTCAACTTCATCCTGCTTTATTTACTTAAAGATCAGCAGAACTAACCTTTAAATCCCAAACAATTTATAAACTCCTCTCATAAATTCATAATTTTATAATTCCACGGCCTATCTTCTTGCTCATAAATTTCCCATCGTATGGGGAGAGATGACCCATTATTGTGTTCAATTACGCTCGGTACCTACATAATTACGCATACAATTGTAATTAACGGTTACAATGTAATTGGGTAATAAATAGAGATGTAGGTACTGTGTTGTCGCCACAACTCGATTACAAAGTATCTGTTCGATACATGCCTTCCCGGAATGACTAATAAGGTTGTTATCTTAAAAGACAATGTGTAGTTAATAATGACGTCTTTTTGTGGCTGGCGACATATAATGTGTACTCCCTTGGCTGGCACGTCATGCCAATTCGAAATTTGAATAAGAAATCCTCAATAGCGTTCTCCTACACGACATTTAAAAGTAAAAAGTTGAGATCACACATGTTAAAAATAAAATGCAATATGGAATGCCATCCTAAAATTATACTGCAAATAACGTACAACTTATGAACGAAATAGCTTTTTCAAATGCTATTAAAAATGTATAGAATCGTAATATTTCTAAGGAGAAAAAACGTGTCAACTAAAAAGGAAGGGTATTAGTAATTAGTCGGAAAGCGAGTAAACAGCACGCGCCTAGTCATAAACAAGAATAATCTCGTTATAGAATCTCATTACGACGACATAACAAAGTTTTAATTACGAACGACGTACGTACGTTGGCATGTTAATAAAATATTACCTAACTTGGTAAAAGGCAGCCCCTTCGCGCAGAAATTAAAATCTTAGAAACTTGAACGAGTTTCGAAGGAGCATTACATTATAATTTGTTACGTAACATATTTACTTTGGCCTGCCAACGCTTAACATGCTCAAGTTTTGTAATTTCATAATTTTCCTTCTGTTACGTGGCTTTATTAGAAAAACGAACGACAATGGGCTGTGAAAGTTTATTTTTTAATAATTATAGCACGTCAGGTTGTGCCTTTATTTAATTTTGAATAACGAAACAAACTCATAAGAAACTAAATTTCAGGTAGACATGTTTTGTAAATTCCTGTCCTGGATTCAATTATCAGCAGGGCTATTGCGTATCTTTTTAAATGTCAGTGGCTATCATAGTGTCCATCGATTAACTTGGTATAAAATTTAAGGCTGATTTGTCTATAGATCGATGCCTGCCTTTTTTACAGGCAAAGGAAAAAAAATGGTATAAAATTTAACAATTTGACAGTTAATCGATGGACACTATGATAGCCACTGACATTTATAAAGTTACGCAATAGCCCTGCAGGTCGGACAAAATGTTATTGGGTTTTTTCATCACACATTTGTCAGCCAGGTAGCCGGGCCCGGTTGATGGCAATAGGCTAGCCCCCTATTACATAGAACTTAACATAACCAGCAAAAGGTGAATGGCGGTGTAAAGGGTACACCTCTAGCTAACCTTTCAGGGATTACATACCTGATGTTATATGTATATAAAATTCCATATTTAAAAAAAAACGTAACAATATTAATCTTAATCGCAATCTCACCAAAGACCTAAACCAAAGCAAAACCTAAACTCCCACACATTAAAACACAAATTCGCTCAACACTCAAGTAGTAAATCCATCAACCAAACGCCAAACGCTTGTAATTCAGCATGAAGCTTGTATAAACAGAATTATCGCGACCTCGGTCATCGTATGATTACGTTGGGGCAGTTCTCACGTCGCATAATATAGTAAACACTGACCGAGGCAGCCTCGACACACATAACACAATATTAAATGACGTGCCTGCTAATTATCTAAAACGGTACGACTATTGTAGAAAAAATTACGAGGACACTGAATACAAATATATTTCAACATAAGACTACACTTACTAATACGAATACAATGAAAGATGTAAAGAGGGGAAAAAAACAAGGAAGGAAGGAGACAATTACAATGTATGTGATGAAACCAATCATAATCAACCGCCTGCCTTCAAAGCAAGAGTGAATAACTATCTTCTGGACTCACTCGTCCCACCTCAGACCTCATCCATTCGCTCTCCATCAGACGTGATCGAGGTCAAGAGGAGGTCCATTAATTGATAAAAAAATCCCCACCCGGTGAAAGAAAATATTGTCTGAACTGGCATGACTCAAAAAACCAAAAAGTTGAAGGCAACAAGCAATATTAATATGTACCGCTTGGCGAATTGTAGCCGACTCCTAAGAGAGACAAGAACTCCGTCCCAGCAGTGGGAACTAGGCTGATTATAGCCGACTCCTTCTACGAGAGACAATGCCTGTGTCCCAGCAGTGGGAACTAGGTTTATTATAGCCGACTTCTTCTAAGAGAGACAATCCCTGTGTCCCAGCAGTGGGAACTAGGCTTATTATAGCCGACTCCTTCTAAAAGAGACAATGCCTGTCTCCCAGCAGTGGGAACTAGGCTTATTATAGCCGACTCCTTCTAAGAGAGACAATGCCTGTGTCCCAGCAGTGGGAACTAGGCTTATTATAGCCGACTCCTTCTACGAGAGACAATGCCTGTGTCCCAGCAGTGGGAACTACGCTTATTATAGCCGACTCCTTCTAAGAGAGACAATGCCTGTGTCCCAGCAGTGGGAACTAGGCTTATTATAGCCGACTCCTTTTAAGAGAGCCAATGCCTGTCTCCCAGCAGTAGGAACTAGGCTTATTATAGCCGACTTCTTCTAAGAGAGACAATGCTTGTGTCCCAGCAGTGGGAACTAGGCTTATAATAGCCGACTCCTTGAGATATGCTGATTATACTTTTTCATGTTGATTCCGAAGCTGTCAACATATTCCGCCTTTGCGGGATATTCGTCCTTATTCACCTTTCTCACACCCAGTTGGAAAGGTTGTGTCAAAAAAAATATTTTAACTAGTTTTGAATAATAATTTCAACAGTGTTTCGTATTGTTTCAGGCACCAATGCCGTTCTACGCCGGGGATCCGAACCGCTTCCCGACGGCGTGGCAGACTGATCCATCACAAGGTAAGAAACTAACCACTATTAACAAATGTTAACACAATTCGACGTGTTCTTGAGTGAAGACCGCGAATCGGCAAGCGTATGTTGAGGTGCCCTCCGACTCGGTGGAACGATGATCTTCACAACCCTGGCTAGTAACTACTGAATGAGAGTCACCGAGAGTCGAGTTGAGTAGCGTGCAATTGAAGAGGCCTATGTTCAGCAGTGGATTGCTATAGGCTGATGGTGATGATGACAAACACAATTCTAATGAAGAAAGATTGACGACTCTACGAATAAATCAAAACATGGACGTCAACGTCCAGGAAAGTAACTGATTAATCATGTGATCATAATTTGCAGCATATCATTTAATAGAGCATACTCAAACACTACACACGTATTAAAAGTTTGGCTCTTTCTTAGGCACCGTTTTATATCAGCTACATATTCTGGTCATCGATCCAGGATATGTAGTTGAGAACCATGTACATTAAACAATGATTTTATATTTACAGGCTGGCAGAACCAGTTCATTCAACAACTCCCTACACAGACTGGACAGACGACACTGGACTACCAGGGTAACCACACAGCGTACGCTACGTCACCCCACTACCAAGCCAACACCACGTACACCGTTCAGAACGTCGCCACCGCCTTCGACGCCAGTAACAACACTTACTACCAGGCTGGTATCCAGTCTGTGCCGGTACAGCGGCCGCCTTCTAACCGCGGAGCTTACACTCCAGTACCATCGCCCAGAGCTCCTCATTACGCCGCAGAGTACCAACAACAATATGCACAGGCGGCAACACCCGGTGCGACATCAGGCAACGATTCCCGACCAGCCTCAGCTGCATCATACCAAAACTCCGTACCCACAACTGCGGCAGGTGGTTATGTTAACCAACAATCTTATGATCGCACAGATTATTCTCAAGACCATCAAGAGGAATATTCCAACCCAGAAAATGGGTCGGGAGACACCAGTAACGAAGGCGAGAGACAAGAACAAAATACACCCAATGGACAACATTCGGGAAACGCCGAGCCTGGATACCTGCAGGGGAGCAACGGTCCGCGAGCTTCACTCGACTGTAGCGGGTATTCGGGCGGCTATAACAGCGGGCAATTTAGGGAGAACGGCCAGCCACAAAACCAGAACGAGTGGCAACAACATCAGTGGCAGCACAACCAAAGATTACAGAACCAACAGATACAAATACAAAATCAGCAGCAACAGATACAGAACCAGCAAATGCAAAATCAACAACAGCAATTGCAGAACCAACAGTTACAAAATCAACTGCAACAAAACCAGCAGCAAATACAAAATCAGATGCAGAGGCAGGAGGAGGAGCAGAATCAAATGTTCTCGCAATCAGACAGGGTTAACTTGAACTCGAGACTGAAAACGATGATATTAAACAAGCAGAACCACACCCGCGACGGCACCAATACGCCGCCGGACAAAGGGGACCCAGGAGAGGGGCCACCGCGGGTGGTTGACGATAGGAAGACCGGAGCCGTTACCGTCAATGACGATAGAAATACGACCGGTCATTTTTTATCGTATAGCCACCATCTCCGAGATAATTACCGCTTAGGCGAACAGGCGTACCCTGTCGCTGGTAATTATTCACAAAACGCCCAAGCTTATGGCGCGGGTGAGTTCGGAGGTGGTGGCCACCACGTATGGGAGGGGGGGACGGAGGTCCCGAGAGCTTTTGATAAACAAGCTTCGACTAAGAACGTAACTAAAGCACCTCAAAAGTTGCCGTCTTACGCGGACATGAGAGGACAATACGGTACATTCTCGAACGTACCTTATGAAGCGCAAAAGTATGCAGAAATATATAATAACGATAGTTTAAGTTATACTCAAACAGATAGTAAGGATTTTCAATCAAAAATGCTCATTGGACCAGTATCGGAGATGAATCAACAAAATTGTAACCCATCAAGGGACACAAACGCACAAAGAAGAGCTTATGAGAGTAGGGAAGCTTATGACTCAAAATTTAGACACCCATCAGCACCTTTAGTTCCTAAATTGGAAATGCCTGATACCTATCAATATCACAAAGACGACAGGTTATTGAAAACTGAGCCGCAGAGGCCAACGAATCAGACTTCATATATCAAACCAACCGAAATGCCTGTTAATAACACATTTAGGGATTTTCCGAACGGCGCAATAAGGCCGCAACAAAACACTGTTCTACCACCGATATCGACCATAAAGCAGGAAAATTTTGGACAAAAACCACAGCCTTATCAAAATTTCCAAAATTTTCCTTTTGGGGAGCCCATGAGGCGACCAGAGCCGGCTGAAGCCTACGCACAGATAACACGAGTGCAAGAAAACATGGGCTTCCAGAAATATCACCGGAACTTCACTGATCCCAAGCAAAAAGCACCAGAAAAAGTTATTGATAGGATTGCGCCAGTCGATCCAAAACCGCCTTATTACATAGAGCAAATAAAATCTGAGCATTCTCCTCCAGGGCACAAGATTTATAAGAACATGCCTTACCACCAGCCTCCACGTAACGAGCCATACCTTTTCTCGGGGGATGGTGGTCCGGCTATTATAAGAAATGAAGTTGGGTATTCTTGTTGTCGCCAAGGATCAACTAAGAAACCTCCACCAGAACATTTAAGAGACGGTGCTTGCCCTGGCCTACAAACCAAAGATGAAATATTAGAAGATGATCCCGACGCAGCAGAAAAGGGTGATCCTAAAGCACAATCTAAGCCGAGCACTCCAGTTCCTGACTTATCAAAACCTAAAGAGAACCAATTTAACTACTCCAAAGAGTATCTGGATAATTTGGAAAGGTTACGAAATAATTCGAGAACAGAAGTTCCTGATTGCAATTGTTTTCCGGCTGATAAGAATCCTCCGGAGCCTGGCAGTTATTACACACACTTAGGTAAGATAAACACACATCACTCCTTCCTTCCTTCCTTCTTCTTTTCTTTTACTTCTTCCTCTACTTGCTTTCTGATCATTAAACAAAGAATCTTAAACATATTTTTTTCTTTTCTTCGTTCAGGTGCAGCATCAACTCTAGCAGAATTAAGAAAAGAATTGGAAGCTCGAACTGGTTTGTCAGGGAAGGAGTTGAGGATAGAAAAGATCTGTTATACTGGGAAAGAAGGGAAGTCGGCACAGGGCTGCCCGATGGCTAAGTGGGTGAGTGTATGGATCCCAAAACTTTCTATTAATAAAAACTCTGAGCATCTCAGCCAAGTATCCGGATACCTACTTGATTTTAAATATGGCTTCCTCACAATAAGCCCCTTCATTTTCATATAATTTGGTACTATCCTCTCAAACATCGCTTAAAAAAATCCTTCAAGCTTTATATATTAACAAAGCAACTGACTAAATCAAAAATTCTGCTTCTCTAGGTTATAAGACGCGCAAACTACACAGAAAAGGTGCTAGTAGTGGTAAAGTTCCGTAACGGACACAAATGTGCGACATCCTGGATTGTCGTATGCCTCGTCGCCTGGGAAGGGATCCCACAATCTGAAGCAGACTTGGACTACACACTGTTATCACATAAACTGAACAGATATGGTCTTCCAACCACAAGGCGATGTGCCACCAATGAGAATAGAACCTGCGCTTGTCAAGGTAAGTATTTTCGTCACATGTACTGAACTAATTATATTACAAATAAGAGGAATTGATATTGTTGCTAGCCACATGACCAAGTTTAAAACATGTTTATCAATATTCTATTCAGATTTTTATTTTATCATAACTGGGTTTATGAAATAATAATTATGCAGGTCATGACTGATTTCGAAGCTTCTCACATTTGTAATATGACTGTAGATAGAATGTGATCCAAATACACTCGGTTACCCAACAACATAAACCTGTATTTTGCACCTTCAATATCTAAAACCAGCCTCTTTTCCAGGCTTAGATCCCGAGACCTGTGGTGCCTCCTACAGCTTCGGTTGTTCCTGGTCGATGTACTACAATGGATGCAAATACGCCCGTTCAAAAACCGTTCGCAAGTTCCGCTTGTCTGTGAAGACAGAGGAAAGCGAGATAGAAGAACGCATCCATGTGCTGGCAACGCTGCTCAGCCCGTTGTATATGAACCTGGCTCCGAAGGCCTTTGAGAACCAGATACAGTTCGAGAAGGAAGCGTCGGATTGCAGGCTCGGGTTTAAGCCCGGACGACCGTTTTCGGGTAAGTAGATTTTGGAGTAGAAACAGCAGTCGAATTTAGAAAATATGATGTTATTGATAGATTAAAAAGACAAAGATAAAAAGAAGAAAGAAAGATAAAATCTGTAGGTTCAAGTTAAATCAGTAGTTAAACACAAATCTGCAGCTGCACATGGCAGATAAGGATACAATGTTACCAACGTATTTATAAGGCAGAACGATTTGTAGAAGCAGTTTCCAAATCACCAATTTTGGCATACTGAGACGCCATTGAACTCGTCTAGTTCAAAATCTACTTCACTCCGCTTCTCTCATTTGATACCTTCCTCAAATTCGCGACTACATTCTTGAACCTTTCATAATTCCAGGAGTAACAGCATGCATAGACTTCTGCGCACACGCCCACCGCGATCTCCACAATATGAACAACGGTTGTACCGCCGTTGTTACTCTGGCTAAACACCGATCCTTAACCAGGCCTCCTGATGAACAGCTCCATGTGTTACCACTGTATGTCCTGGATACCACTGATGAGTTTGGCTCCAAGGATGGACAGGATGAGAAGGTGAAGAACGGGGCGCTTGAGATTCTCGATAAGTGAGTGGTGATGTACAAGTTTTATTATTGCTTAGTGGATAAATCTTACGTTTTCCTATTTTATGGCCAGATTCAATACCCGTTATTATTAACAGGAAATAGTTTACTCATAACTAATTATCTCATTTTATTTCTAGATACCCAATGGAGGTGCGTGTCCGATCAGTTCCACTACAACCATGCCGTCGTCACGGAAAGAAACGAAAAGACGACGAGAATTCCGAATCAAACACATCAGCGAGCAGCAATAACTCACAAAGCCCTGGCAACAACCAAAAGAAGGCTCAACAATCACCAGCTCCAAGAACTCCACAACCAGCTGATGCGAGGAACAATGCCAGTCCTCGAAGCCATAGTAGTGCGTCACCCAGGGCTATCACTCCAGCTCTCAACCAGTCCAATCCATCAGCATTCACCAACAACTCTCACTATAACTCCGCTTTTGTCAACCCTAATATGCAACACCAGAATCCAGGACTTATCAACCCAAACTTAGGCAACCCTGCGCTATTAGACATGGCGACCATGATAGACAATTTCACGGACGCTCAGTTACAAAGCAACCAGATATCCAGCACTGTTCTTGATTCTCCATACAATTCTTACGACCAGAGTTATAACTTGCATCATCAGAATGCGCTTTACAATCAAAATCATGTGTCGCCGATTCTTGAAGGTACTCAAATTCCAAATCATCAAAACCAGAATCCGACTCCGAACCCTAATCAACTGCCAAGTTTCGCAGCTGGGTTGCAGAAAAGAGAGCAACAGTTTCCAAACCAAATGGCTCCCCAGAACCAATGGCCAGACTTTTCTAACACGGAATTATTCAGCAATGTGGTAAAAGAGGATCCTGACTCAACAACAGCACATTTGAACGTCCCTCCGAATAACTACAGTCCAGATTCTAGTAGGAGTGAAACGAATTCAGATCCATCACTACCAAAAGTAACTCCAGAACCCGAGAAACAGAATTTGATCGTTGATATCACAAACAAAATTCCTGAATTTGATATGCCCAGTTCGCCGCGGTTGACCGAGATTTCACAAAACTCTCAGAGCACGCCCGCATCTCCTGCTCCGTCACAGATCCCAGAACTAAAGTCGCCAAATAATGATATGATGAAGTCAGATGCTCGTCAAAGTGTATGGAAATCACCTGAATCCAAGAATTGGGATCCAAAACTCAAAGAACAGTCGACACCTGAAAACGAAAACTCGTTATTTAGAGTTCCCAAAGCAAGACCACCATCGCGGTCTCAGCATACAAATCCACCCGAAGCTATTGAGAACTCCACCTTCCTAAAACCGTACCCACCTTCAGACAGGCCTCATTTGAGCCAGGGCTACGAACACAGGAGTCCTTACGACAGTAGACTGAACAATACTACGCCTCAGCAGGCTTCAACTCCTCAAAACAATTTCACTATCAACCACGATGAGCAGAACATGCAAGTGGCGGCTAATAAACCAGTTCCTGAGTTTGCTGGGAACAACTTCCACCCGGTCAACCAGAATACATACGGCAATCAGACGCAGATACAAAGTTACGGCAACTACCCACAAGTCGCCAATGCCTACTCCTTCCCACCGAATCCTTACGGCCACTTCAATCCTTACGAGAACACCTACAACGATTACAACAGCCTGGCATATTACAACGCCGAGAAATACAAAAGGGAAGAACTGCTTAGAAACCCACATTGCTACAATTCTTATGGGTATCAATACAATCCAAACTTTGCGCCAAACTTCTACCAAAATCCAAGTCCAAACTGGTGTCAATCATCACCTAACTGGTGCATATACCCACCACCATTTTCTATTCCCTACCCACCTGAACCACCAAAAGCTGAGCCTATTGGCGAAGTAACAGAATTTACTGAAAATCTAGATTGTTTCAAAGATGGTCAGATGGGTGGCGTGGCCATAGCACTGGGGCACGGAAGTGTGTTATTCGAATGCGCGAAGCATGAAATGCACTCCACAACTGGAGTCAAGAGCCCGAACAGAGTCAATCCCACGAGAATATCTCTTGTATTTTACCAACACAGGAATTTGAATCGTCCCAAACATGGTCTTGAAGAGTGGGAGGAGAAAATGAGGTTAAAGAAACTGGGACTGAATCCACCGACGCCTGGAACGCCGGGACCCAACTCGAACTCTGTGTCTCCAGCGACCACGCCCGGGCCAGACCGACAGACGCCCGGGCCGGAAAAATGGAAGAGCGGCGAGGAATCGTTCCCGGGCGGGTTCGCGTCGCTGTCGGCACTGGTGGAGGCGACGGCAGCGGCGCGGCGCGCGGGGCAGGTGCGACTGCGCGCGGACACGCAGACCACGATGTCGTGGACGACGCTGTTCCCGATGCACCCGTGCACGGTCACGGGCCCCTACCAGGAGTCGAGCACCTGACACAAGCTCGCGCCTACCCGCGCGAACACACCTCGACGTACAGACGTCCCTTCCCTAGCTATGTAAGCTCTATGTTGCCTTTCGATTTTTAGAAGTTTTCTAATCGTCGAGTAGAGCCGTTGTGCTTTCCAATATATTTTGTAGTTCCTCGACTTATGTTAAGTATTTAGACGCAGCACTGGTCCAGTGTGTTGCCATGTTGAAAATCCATGCGATTCCTTTTATGCATTTAAAGATTGGAATTGAGTACCGTTTGTAATTGAAATATTTTTTAAAACGTATACCGAGTGAGTTTTAATCAAAGATGTAACTTTAAGTTTTAATTTTAAATAGTGTTTATCGCATTTCAGCTAGTCTTACGTTACGTTAGTATCGATTGTGTATTTTGTCAAAGTGACCGTAATCGTGTAGAATTTTTTGTATATTCTTGTCTTATTTTAAGTTAACGATCGTTGAGCCGGCCACGCGGTTAGTTTAATTTAACAGACTATTGCTGTATAAAATAGTGACGTAAATGTATGTTTTGTCTGCATATTTTGTCGATTTTATCTTTCTAATTAAGCGCATAATCGAAAGTTTTGTGCGACACAATGATCTCATAAACTACTAACCCTACATTATGTAACGTTTATCAGAACAAAAGTACAAAACACTACATTGAGAGCGGTTGTAAAGCCGCGCTGCGGACATTCTGCGGACTTTCGGCGGTCGTGTTATTCATTATTTTGTACCTTTGTCTGTCAATGAGTTGTTTTATTTAATTTGTAATGTTTATTACCATTCCTGTCATTCTGAACATTTGTTTTGGCTTTTATAATTTAAATCGATTTAATGAAATAAACCTGGCGGTTTGCCAGATTATTTCACAAAGATACGAGTGCTTTTCTATTAGGTTAAGACGTGTGTATTTTTAACTTTTTAGAATATTTAACTTATTTATATTGTATTACGTGAACCATTAACGTATCATTTTCTTTGTAATCATTTTAGCGTTACTGTAGACATTAATATTTAATATATTTGCTTTACGGCTCGATCATTAAATTATTAATTACAGGTTGTTTTATGCATGTTTCAATTTCGCCTTCTTTATTTGTCAAGTCGAGTGCCTGTATGTTTGGCTAGAAATATAATTGATATTATGATGAATCTGGGTTATCGAATATATTATGAATTGTGACCTTATTGTTTAAGAATTGCGATTGCATTATACGAACTTCTTCTAACTTAGTGACGATAAAATTTTATAAAATTAGATACCATACAATAAAAGATGAATAATAAATTACATTTATATAAGATAGAGTATTGCAAGGTTGAAAAATCAATTTTCAGGCGCTTGGAAAGATTATAAAGTAGGCATACTATTGAAAATGAATGAAACCATACTGATGAATAGTTATTAATATATAATTAGAGTAAGGAAAGTTTGTTTTAAAGATTAAACTATTGATATAGTTTATATTTTTTACGTGTACGTATTTATTGAATGGTAAATTTATTGGGACGAACGTGAAAATTATTTATAGGTAACAAGTTTTGGATATAACAAAACTTATAAAAACTAAGCAATAATAATAGACATCGGGGTCTATGTACATTGTAACGTAGGAGTGAAAAATATTAAAATTAACGAATGGTGCGATATTGTCGACGGTCTTATGGTGACGCATGACGTTTGGTAACATACCGAAATATGCCTAAAATTGTATTCGGATATTATTTGTGTATAGCATTGGTAAAATGCCCTGTTATTCTTGCCATTAAATACAAGTTGCCAATCGTAGAAACTCTTCAATTTCCAATGCATTGTGTGACAAGACATATCAAAAGCAATCACAGTATTTTTAAATCATAATATACACATATAAAATAAAGCAGTACAGTTGGGATATTTGTAAAACTTTATACATGGCAAACTTTTGACACCAAAAAATAACGTTAAATTATAAATTGTGAAAGCAACTCATTTGTAAGTAAATTGTATCATTTAGGTCACATTAGAAACCTGTGATATACATTAACTGTCGAGTGTATGCTTGGATATGTATGTCTTACTTCGGCGTGATTGACACGGAGTTTGAGCGAAGTTGTTGCGAAACGTGAAAACTTTTCAAAACCAAAAACGACCAGTATTGTCAGATTGTAACCAAAAATGTGTTTTTTTTTATGTTATTCTTATGATGTGGGAATGGGTTTATTACCAATGTCGTTATAAGAATGTTAGGTTGTGGGCTTCGCGCCCTCACGTTTGAGTTAGGAGAACTTATTGTGTAACAATATTTTTATTGTCTTCTGCCAAAACAAAAGAGAAATCGAATGTGTCATGTAAATAGAACTACCATTATTTATTAATACAATTAATTTAAAAAAACTTTGGCATGTTTTATTTGTTGGACCGACTTTTACCTTTTCAGTGGTTACTAAACAGCCGTGAGCTCAGGTGGTCTACTCTCCCGTCGAGGAAGGTTGTTCGAAAGAGATACCGCGGCCTCGCCGCAAAGGGCTAAGAAGGAACAAGGGTGGATTTTAGTCAGTAGAAGTCTAATGACTCCTACCGCTCTGCCCTAAACGGTAGGAGTCATTTGATGATTTCCCACGGTCCAAAAAAAAAATGGGTCTACTGTCTAAGGCTGCTTTCACATTAGGACGTTAACAGTGCGACAGTCACAAGATTAAACAAGTAGGCACTAACGGATTGTTAAGTCTATTCTTATAAAATGTGAAGGAATGTGCTTCATGGCGCGCTGCTACTGTCCTAATGTGAAAGCGGTCTTAATCCGTCAAAGAAGATGGAGCCTGTCCGGAAGAACCTTTATTATACTTCGTTATGAACCCTTATCTTTATTATTTTAGGAAACATGAGTTTTGAAAACACATTGGGATTACTCCCACACAAAAAATGAATGAATCTTTACGGATGATTACCAATTGTGTTGTCATTCATTTTTAGTTCGGGTCCATAACCGTAAGTGATACGGAGTAGGAAAGACCGTAACATCGGCCGAAACTACGAATTTCGGGCTTAGAGAATAGACCTTTAGAAACGAGCCACATCCCGCCATCTGGCGGCTACTAACCTAACCTCATCAAAACCAAACATAATGGAACACGACGTTCGAATTCAACCATCAACGTATGTTTGACGTTCCACTAGAAGTTCCAAATTTAAATTCTGAAACCGTCAGATCGTTGCAGTAGGTAATTAGAAAACCTAGACAACCTCCTTAGGTTGTAATGAAACACCTCTGCCTAACCCTTCGTTGACACAGGAGTGATGCTGTTTTAATTTATGTTGGAAACAGTTAATGGACTCCTGCCCGAAGGTCTCCTGTCTGAAATTTTTCTTAGGATAATTGTTGCTTTCTCTTGGCCTACCTACTTGGTTATCATGATATGCTGAATATGCTTGCTGAAAAGTGCTCTGGGCTCCTCTAAAACCTTTGAAAAGTGCTCTGGGCTCCGCTACAACCTTTCATTTGTGAATATTTACCACATCACTGAAGTAACTTCAGTGATGCGGGTAGGTGGCGCCATCTACTTGCAAGCGATTACAACGAATGCCGAGTGCTCGCAACTTGTTTCGCCACAAATATCATAGATGGCGGTACCACCTTACATATTTACTGGGGCTCAAAAATGGCGGGATAAAAATAACTCCTCAAAAGTTTAAATTGTATATTTATTTGATGTATAAAATTACAAATACCCTGGTTCTGTTGAACAATATGGTTTACATATCAAAATATTATACTAGTTTTATAATACAATTATATAATTTCAGCTTATATGCTCGTACTTACAAAAAAACTTATAAAAAATACATTTTAGTAATAGAGTATTAATTTTTAGCTCTTATTATATAAAAATACAAACTTATTTAAAAAATTAAAAATACGTAATATTTTGAGCATTAAGTACACATGATTTTTTTTTTCTTTAATATTATGTTAATAATACTTATTTCCTAAGTGTTTATAGGTACTGTTTTTTTCTTTGTGTACTTTGAGTTGACAAATTAAAAAAAATGGTAACTCTGTATAATTCACATTCTTAAAGTTAAGATTCAAAATTTTTCGTACAAAAATTATTAAAAAAATAAAACTATCTAAAAGTAATCTTGATAAAACAGAAAAGACAAAGAACAAATTAATTTCGAAGTCATATTAAATTTTATGAGTGAAAATCTAACATTGCACTTTTGTTTCATTTTGTTTGGACCTAGTGTTAATGTAAACAGGCAGTTGTACAGGTACATTCAAGGGTGGATCTAGGGGGAGGGTGGAGGGGGCATGGGGACACGTGCCCGTCTCAGACGGTTATGGAGTTTCCATCACAGTACATACATAAAGGCAAATCAAATTATCAGAGTTGTTAAAATATATGAATAAAATAACAGAAAGAACATGAGTGAACTCTTCCGCGTTTCTAGCTGGAATATGATTTCTTCGGGGGGCGTTTTCTACCGTACTTATAATAAAAATGGGTGCTACAGTTCCTGAAGTCAAAACATTTAAT
Organism: Diarsia brunnea; assembly: GCA_949774965.1. Lineage (NCBI taxonomy): Eukaryota > Metazoa > Arthropoda > Insecta > Lepidoptera > Noctuidae > Diarsia > Diarsia brunnea. The sequence continues at coordinate 18,238,571 of OX459001.1, forward strand.
TACAAAATTTCTTCTTCTTTATGAATCTTTTTTTAAATTTCAAAAACCTCAAACTGTTTTACTCAACAGAATTAGCTCAACATGTCGGAATTTTAATTATTTGATGTACAGGATTCCAGCTAATATTTTTAATGTTTTAGAAGACTATTCTTTAAAATATTCCTTACTCTTCAATACCTACATAGGTAGTAACGAGTAATATCTATCATTTTATTAAAAGAAACCGGCTTTGAAACTTTTCATAGTTTCAATCTACTTTTGATGCTGACTGTACCTTACCTGGACTACTTCAATGTTCTCATAATGTTCATTCTACTTACTGTTCCCGAAACCCATTTTACTTGAGTAAAATGGGTTACGGTAAGATTTAATTCTTAGTACATTTATATTATAGGTCGTAATGATGCAAAGGTTCACCGAAAAGCAGTCAAGTGATTTCTGAATAAATCAATAAAATAACTAGGTCGGTAACTTGAATCACAAGTTCATAAATGATGACTCATTAGGTATATTCATTTAACGCGGACAATTTCTGGAATGTTATTAAGATACAAAATTACAAAACCCATATAGGTACCTAGTCGATGTTCCACACATTCGAACGAAGCGCTTTGCCAAGTCCTTTACCGCTATACCGATAATTACCGCTTAGGCGAACAGGCGTACCCTGTCGCTGGTAATTATTCACAAAACGCCCAAGCTTATGGCGCGGGTGAGTTCGGAGGTAGTGGCCACCACGTATGGGAGGGGGGGACGGAGGTCCCGAGAACTTTTGATAAACAAGCTTCGACTAAGAACGTAACTAAAGCACCTCAAAAGTTGCCGTCTTACGCGGACATGAGAGGACAATACGGAACATTCTCGAACGTACCTTATGAAGCGCAAAAGTATGCAGAAATATATAATAACGATAGTTTAAGTTATACTCAAACAGATAGTAAGGATTTTCAATCAAAAATGCTCATTGGACCAGTATCGGAGATGAATCAACAAAATTGTAACCCATCAAGGGACACAAACGCACAAAGAAGAGCTTATGAGAGTAGGGAAGCTTATGACTCAAAATTTAGACACCCATCAGCACCTTTAGTTCCTAAATTGGAAATGCCTGATACCTATCAATATCACAAAGACGATAGGTTATTGAAAACTGAGCCGCAGAGGCCAACGAATCAGACTTCATATATCAAACCAACCGAAATGCCTGCTAATAACACATTTAGGGATTTTCCGAACGGCGCAATAAGGCCGCAACAAAACACTGTTCTACCACCGATATCGACCATAAAGCAGGAAAATTTTGGACAAAAACCACAGCCTTATCAAAATTTCCAAAATTTTCCTTTTGGGGAGCCCATGAGGCGACCAGAGCCGGCTGAAGCCTACGCACAGATAACACGAGTGCAAGAAAACATGGGCTTCCAGAAATATCACCGGAACTTCACTGACCCCAAGCAAAAAGCACCAGAAAAAGTTATTGATAGGATTGCGCCAGTCGATCCAAAACCGCCTTATTACATAGAGCAAATAAAATCTGAGCATTCTCCTCCAGGGCACAAGATTTATAAGAACATGCCTTACCACCAGCCTCCACGTAACGAGCCATACCTCTTCTCGGGGGATGGTGGTCCGGCTATTATAAGAAATGAAGTTGGGTATTCTTGTTGTCGCCAAGGATCAACTAAGAAACCTCCACCAGAACATTTAAGAGACGGTGCTTGCCCTGGCCTACAAACCAAAGATGAAATATTAGAAGATGATCCCGACGCAGCAGAAAAGGGTGATCCTAAAGCACAATCTAAGCCGAGCACTCCAGTTCCTGACTTAGCAAAACCTAAAGAGAACCAATTTAACTACTCCAAAGAGTATCTGGATAATTTGGAAAGGTTACGAAATAATTCGAGAACAGAAGTTCCTGATTGCAATTGTTTTCCGGCTGATAAGAATCCTCCGGAGCCTGGCAGTTATTACACACATTTAGGTAAGATAAACACACATCACTCCTTCCTTCCTTCCTTCTTCTTTTCTTTTACTTCTTCCTCTACTTGCTTTCTGATCATTAAACAAAGAATCTTAAACATATTTTTTTCTTTTCTTCGTTCAGGTGCAGCATCAACTCTAGCAGAATTAAGAAAAGAATTGGAAGCTCGAACTGGTTTGTCAGGAAAGGAGTTGAGGATAGAAAAGATCTGTTATACTGGGAAAGAAGGGAAGTCGGCACAGGGCTGCCCGATGGCTAAGTGGGTGAGTGTATGGATCCCAAAACTTTCTATTAATAAAAACTCAGAGCATCTCAGTCAAGTATCCGGATAGCTACTTGATTTTAAATATGGCTTCCTCACAATAAGCCCCTTCATTTTCATATAATTTGGTACTATCCTCTCAAACATCACTTAAAAAAATCCTTCAAGCTTTATATATTAACAAAGCAACTGACTAAATCAAAAATTCTGCTTCTCTAGGTTATAAGACGCGCAAACTACACAGAAAAGGTGCTAGTAGTGGTAAAGTTCCGTAACGGACACAAATGTGCGACATCCTGGATTGTCGTATGCCTCGTCGCCTGGGAAGGGATCCCACAATCTGAAGCAGACTTGGACTACACACTGTTATCACATAAACTGAACAGATATGGTCTTCCAACCACAAGGCGATGTGCCACCAATGAGAATAGAACCTGCGCTTGTCAAGGTAAGTATTTTCGTCACATGTACTGAACTAATCATATTACAAATAAGAGGAATTGATGTTGTTGCTAGCCACATGACCAAGTTTAAAACATGTTTATCAATATTCTATTCAGATTTTTATTTTATCATAACTGGGTTTTTGAAATAATAATTATGCAGGTCATGACTGATTTCGAAGCGTCTCACATTTGTAATATGACTGTAGATAGAATGTGATCCAAATACACTCGGTTACCCAACAGCATAAACCTGTATTTTGCACCTTCAATATCTAAAACCAGCCTCTTTTCCAGGCTTAGATCCCGAGACTTGTGGTGCCTCCTACAGCTTCGGTTGTTCCTGGTCGATGTACTACAATGGATGCAAATACGCCCGTTCAAAAACCGTTCGCAAGTTCCGCTTGTCTGTGAAGACAGAGGAAAGCGAGATAGAAGAACGCATCCATGTGCTGGCAACGCTGCTCAGCCCGTTGTATATGAACCTGGCTCCGAAGGCCTTTGAGAACCAGATACAGTTCGAGAAGGAAGCGTCGGATTGCAGGCTCGGGTTTAAGCCCGGACGTCCGTTTTCGGGTAAGTAGATTTTGGAGTAGAAACAGCAGTCGAATTTAGAAAATATGATATTATTGATAGATTAAAAAGACAAAGATAAAAAGAAGAAAGAAAGATAAAATCTGTAGGTTCAAGTTAAATCAGTAGTTAAACACAAATCTGCAGTTGCACATGGCAGATAAGGATACAATGTTACCAACGTATTTATAAGGCAGAACGATTTGTAGAAGCAGTTTCCAAATCACAAATTTTGGCATACTGAGACACCATTGAACTCGTCTAGTTCAAAATCTACTTCACTCCGCTTCTCTCATTTGATACCTTCCTCAAATTCGCGACTACATTCTTGAACCTTTCGTAATTCCAGGAGTAACAGCATGCATAGACTTCTGCGCACACGCCCACCGCGATCTCCACAATATGAACAACGGTTGTACCGCCGTTGTTACTCTGGCTAAACACCGATCCTTAACCAGGCCCCCTGATGAACAGCTCCATGTGTTACCACTGTATGTCCTGGATACCACTGATGAGTTTGGCTCCAAGGATGGACAGGATGAGAAGGTGAAGAACGGGGCGCTTGAGATTCTCGATAAGTGAGTGGTGATGTACAAGTTTTATTATTGCTTAGTTGATAAATCTTACGTTTTCCTATTTTATGGCCAGATTCAATACCCGTTATTATTAACAGGAAATAGTTTACTCATAACTAATTATCTCATTTTATTTCTAGATACCCAATGGAGGTGCGTGTCCGATCAGTTCCACTACAACCATGCCGTCGTCACGGAAAGAAACGAAAAGACGACGAGAATTCCGAATCAAACACATCAGCGAGCAGCAATAACTCACAAAGCCCTGGCAACAACCAAAAGAAGGCTCAACAATCACCAGCTCCAAGAACTCCACAACCAGCTGATGCGAGGAACAATGCCAGTCCTCGAAGCCATAGTAGTGCGTCACCCAGGGCTATCACTCCAGCTCTCAACCAGTCCAATCCATCAGCATTCACCAACAACTCTCACTATAACTCCGCTTTTGTCAACCCTAATATGCAACACCAGAATCCAGGACTTATCAACCCAAACTTAGGCAACCCTGCGCTATTAGACATGGCGACCATGATAGACAATTTCACGGACGCTCAGTTACAAAGCAACCAGATATCCAGCACTGTTCTTGATTCTCCATACAATTCTTACGACCAGAGTTATAACTTGCATCATCAGAATGCGCTTTACAATCAAAATCATGTGTCGCCGATTCTTGAAGGTACTCAAATTCCAAATCATCAAAACCAGAATCCGACTCCGAACCCTAATCAACTGCCAAGTTTCGCAGCTGGGTTGCAGAAAAGAGAGCAACAGTTTCCAAACCAAATGGCTCCCCAGAACCAATGGCCAGACTTTGCTAACACGGAATTATTCAGCAATGTGGTAAAAGAGGATCCTGACTCAACAACAGCACATTTGAACGTCCCTCCGAATAACTACAGTCCAGATTCCAGTAGGAGTGAAACGAATTCAGATCCATCACTACCAAAAGTAACTCCAGAACCCGAGAAACAGAATTTGATCGTTGATATCACAAACAAAATTCCTGAATTTGATATGCCCAGTTCGCCGCGGTTGACCGAGATTTCACAAAACTCTCAGAGCACGCCCGCATCTCCTGCTCCGTCACAGATCCCAGAACTAAAGTCGCCAAATAATGATATGATGAAGTCAGATGCTCGTCAAAGTGTATGGAAATCACCTGAATCCAAGAATTGGGATCCAAAACTCAAAGAACAGTCGACACCTGAAAACGAAAACTCGTTATTTAGAGTTCCCAAAGCAAGACCACCATCGCGGTCTCAGCATACAAATCCACCCGAAGCTATTGAGAACTCCACCTTCCTAAAACCGTACCCACCTTCAGACAGGCCTCATTTGAGCCAGGGCTACGAACACAGGAGTCCTTACGACAGTAGACTGAACAATACTACGCCTCAGCAGGCTTCAACTCCTCAAAACAATTTCACTATCAACCACGATGAGCAGAACATACAAGTGGCGGCTAATAAACCAGTTCCTGAGTTTGCTGGGAACAACTTCCACCCGGTCAACCAGAATACATACGGCAATCAGACGCAGATACAAAGTTACGGCAACTACCCACAAGTCGCCAATGCCTACTCCTTCCCACCGAATCCTTACGGCCACTTCAATCCTTACGAGAACACCTACAACGATTACAACAGCCTGGCATATTACAACGCCGAGAAATACAAAAGGGAAGAACTGCTTAGAAACCCACATTGCTACAATTCTTATGGGTATCAATACAATCCAAACTTTGCGCCAAACTTCTACCAAAATCCAAGTCCAAACTGGTGTCAATCATCACCTAACTGGTGCATATACCCACCACCATTTTCTATTCCCTACCCACCTGAACCACCAAAAGCTGAGCCTATTGGCGAAGTAACAGAATTTACTGAAAATCTAGATTGTTTCAAAGATGGTCAGATGGGTGGCGTGGCCATAGCACTGGGGCACGGAAGTGTGTTATTCGAATGCGCGAAGCATGAAATGCACTCCACAACTGGAGTCAAGAGCCCGAACAGAGTCAATCCCACGAGAATATCTCTTGTATTTTACCAACACAGGAATTTGAATCGTCCCAAACATGGTCTTGAAGAGTGGGAGGAGAAAATGAGGTTAAAGAAACTGGGACTGAATCCACCGACGCCTGGAACGCCGGGACCCAACTCGAACTCTGTGTCTCCAGCGACCACGCCCGGGCCAGACCGACAGACGCCCGGGCCGGAAAAATGGAAGAGCGGCGAGGAATCGTTCCCGGGCGGGTTCGCGTCGCTGTCGGCACTGGTGGAGGCGACGGCAGCGGCGCGGCGCGCGGGGCAGGTGCGACTGCGCGCGGACACGCAGACCACGATGTCGTGGACGACGCTGTTCCCGATGCACCCGTGCACGGTCACGGGCCCCTACCAGGAGTCGAGCACCTGACACAAGCTCGCGCCTACCCGCGCGAACACACCTCGACGTACAGACGTCCCTTCCCTAGCTATGTAAGCTCTATGTTGCCTTTCGATTTTTAGAAGTTTTCTAATCGTCGAGTAGAGCCGTTGTGCTTTCCAATATATTTTGTAGTTCCTCGACTTATGTTAAGTATTTAGACGCAGCACTGGTCCAGTGTGTTGCCATGTTGAAAATCCATGCGATTCCTTTTATGCATTTAAAGATTGGAATTGAGTACCGTTTGTAATTGAAATATTTTTTAAAACGTATACCGAGTGAGTTTTAATCAAAGATGTAACTTTAAGTTTTAATTTTAAATAGTGTTTATCGCATTTCAGCTAGTCTTACGTTACGTTAGTATCGATTATGTATTTTGTCAAAGTGACCGTAATCGTGTAGAATTTTTTGTATATTCTTGTCTTATTTTAAGTTAACGATCGTTGAGCCGGCCACGCGGTTAGTTTAATTTAACAGACTATTGCTGTATAAAATAGTGACGTAAATGTATGTTTTGTCTGCATATTTTGTCGATTTTATCTTTCTAATTAAGCGCATAATCGAAAGTTTTGTGCGACACAATGATCTCATAAACTACTAACCCTACATTATGTAACGTTTATCAGAACAAAAGTACAAAACACTACATTGAGAGCGGTTGTAAAGCCGCGCTGCGGACATTCTGCGGACTTTCGGCGGTCGTGTTATTCATTATTTTGTACCTTTGTCTGTCAATGAGTTGTTTTATTTAATTTGTAATGTTTATTACCATTCCTGTCATTCTGAACATTTGTTTTGGCTTTTATAATTTAAATCGATTTAATGAAATAAACCTGGCGGTTTGCCAGATTATTTCACAAAGATACGAGTGCTTTTCTATTAGGTTAAGACGTGTGTATTTTTAACTTTTTAGAATATTTAACTTATTTATATTGTATTACGTGAACCATTAACGTATCATTTTCTTTGTAATCATTTTAGCGTTACTGTAGACATTAATATTTAATATATTTGCTTTACGGCTCGATCATTAAATTATTAATTACAGGTTGTTTTATGCATGTTTCAATTTCGCCTTCTTTATTTGTCAAGTCGAGTGCCTGTATGTTTGGCTAGAAATATAATTGATATTATGATGAATCTGGGTTATCGAATATATTATGAATTGTGACCTTATTGTTTAAGAATTGCGATTGCATTATACGAACTTCTTCTAACTTAGTGACGATAAAATTTTATAAAATTAGATACCATACAATAAAAGATGAATAATAAATTACATTTATATAAGATAGAGTATTGCAAGGTTGAAAAATCAATTTTCAGGCGCTTGGAAAGATTATAAAGTAGGCATACTATTGAAAATGAATGAAACCATACTGATGAATAGTTATTAATATATAATTAGAGTAAGGAAAGTTTGTTTTAAAGATTAAACTATTGATATAGTTTATATTTTTTACGTGTACGTATTTATTGAATGGTAAATTTATTGGGACGAACGTGAAAATTATTTATAGGTAACAAGTTTTGGATATAACAAAACTTATAAAAACTAAGCAATAATAATAGACATCGGGGTCTATGTACATTGTAACGTAGGAGTGAAAAATATTAAAATTAACGAATGGTGCGATATTGTCGACGGTCTTATGGTGACGCATGACGTTTGGTAACATACCGAAATATGCCTAAAATTGTATTCGGATATTATTTGTGTATAGCATTGGTAAAATGCCCTGTTATTCTTGCCATTAAATACAAGTTGCCAATCGTAGAAACTCTTCAATTTCCAATGCATTGTGTGACAAGACATATCAAAAGCAATCACAGTATTTTTAAATCATAATATACACATATAAAATAAAGCAGTACAGTTGGGATATTTGTAAAACTTTATACATGGCAAACTTTTGACACCAAAAAATAACGTTAAATTATAAATTGTGAAAGCAACTCATTTGTAAGTAAATTGTATCATTTAGGTCACATTAGAAACCTGTGATATACATTAACTGTCGAGTGTATGCTTGGATATGTATGTCTTACTTCGGCGTGATTGACACGGAGTTTGAGCGAAGTTGTTGCGAAACGTGAAAACTTTTCAAAACCAAAAACGACCAGTATTGTCAGATTGTAACCAAAAATGTGTTTTTTTTTATGTTATTCTTATGATGTGGGAATGGGTTTATTACCAATGTCGTTATAAGAATGTTAGGTTGTGGGCTTCGCGCCCTCACGTTTGAGTTAGGAGAACTTATTGTGTAACAATATTTTTATTGTCTTCTGCCAAAACAAAAGAGAAATCGAATGTGTCATGTAAATAGAACTACCATTATTTATTAATACAATTAATTTAAAAAAACTTTGGCATGTTTTATTTGTTGGACCGACTTTTACCTTTTCAGTGGTTACTAAACAGCCGTGAGCTCAGGTGGTCTACTCTCCCGTCGAGGAAGGTTGTTCGAAAGAGATACCGCGGCCTCGCCGCAAAGGGCTAAGAAGGAACAAGGGTGGATTTTAGTCAGTAGAAGTCTAATGACTCCTACCGCTCTGCCCTAAACGGTAGGAGTCATTTGATGATTTCCCACGGTCCAAAAAAAAAATGGGTCTACTGTCTAAGGCTGCTTTCACATTAGGACGTTAACAGTGCGACAGTCACAAGATTAAACAAGTAGGCACTAACGGATTGTTAAGTCTATTCTTATAAAATGTGAAGGAATGTGCTTCATGGCGCGCTGCTACTGTCCTAATGTGAAAGCGGTCTTAATCCGTCAAAGAAGATGGAGCCTGTCCGGAAGAACCTTTATTATACTTCGTTATGAACCCTTATCTTTATTATTTTAGGAAACATGAGTTTTGAAAACACATTGGGATTACTCCCACACAAAAAATGAATGAATCTTTACGGATGATTACCAATTGTGTTGTCATTCATTTTTAGTTCGGGTCCATAACCGTAAGTGATACGGAGTAGGAAAGACCGTAACATCGGCCGAAACTACGAATTTCGGGCTTAGAGAATAGACCTTTAGAAACGAGCCACATCCCGCCATCTGGCGGCTACTAACCTAACCTCATCAAAACCAAACATAATGGAACACGACGTTCGAATTCAACCATCAACGTATGTTTGACGTTCCACTAGAAGTTCCAAATTTAAATTCTGAAACCGTCAGATCGTTGCAGTAGGTAATTAGAAAACCTAGACAACCTCCTTAGGTTGTAATGAAACACCTCTGCCTAACCCTTCGTTGACACAGGAGTGATGCTGTTTTAATTTATGTTGGAAACAGTTAATGGACTCCTGCCCGAAGGTCTCCTGTCTGAAATTTTTCTTAGGATAATTGTTGCTTTCTCTTGGCCTACCTACTTGGTTATCATGATATGCTGAATATGCTTGCTGAAAAGTGCTCTGGGCTCCTCTACAACCTTTGAAAAGTGCTCTGGGCTCCGCTACAACCTTTCATTTGTGAATATTTACCACATCACTGAAGTAACTTCAGTGATGCGGGTAGGTGGCGCCATCTACTTGCAAGCGATTACAACGAATGCCGAGTGCTCGCAACTTGTTTCGCCACAAATATCATAGATGGCGGTACCACCTTACAAATTTACTGGGGCTCAAAAATGGCGGGATAAAAATAACTCCTCAAAAGTTTAAATTGTATATTTATTTGATGTATAAAATTACAAATACCCTGGTTCTGTTGAACAATATGGTTTACATATCAAAATATTATACTAGTTTTATAATACAATTATATAATTTCAGCTTATATGCTCGTACTTACAAAAAAACTTATAAAAAATACATTTTAGTAATAGAGTATTAATTTTTAGCTCTTATTATATAAAAATACAAACTTATTTAAAAAATTAAAAATACGTAATATTTTGAGCATTAAGTACACATGATTTTTTTTTTCTTTAATATTATGTTAATAATACTTATTTCCTAAGTGTTTATAGGTACTGTTTTTTTCTTTGTGTACTTTGAGTTGACAAATTAAAAAAAATGGTAACTCTGTATAATTCACATTCTTAAAGTTAAGATTCAAAATTTTTCGTACAAAAATTATTAAAAAAATAAAACTATCTAAAAGTAATCTTGATAAAACAGAAAAGACAAAGAACAAATTAATTTCGAAGTCATATTAAATTTTATGAGTGAAAATCTAACATTGCACTTTTGTTTCATTTTGTTTGGACCTAGTGTTAATGTAAACAGGCAGTTGTACAGGTACATTCAAGGGTGGATCTAGGGGGAGGGTGGAGGGGGCATGGGGACACGTGCCCGTCTCAGACGGTTATGGAGTTTCCATCACAGTACATACATAAAGGCAAATCAAATTATCAGAGTTGTTAAAATATATGAATAAAATAACAGAAAGAACATGAGTGAACTCTTCCGCGTTTCTAGCTGGAATATGATTTCTTCGGGGGGCGTTTTCTACCGTACTTATAATAAAAATGGGTGCTACAGTTCCTGAAGTCAAAACATTTAATTACAAAATTTCTTCTTCTTTATGAATCTTTTTTTAAATTTCAAAAACCTCAAACTGTTTTACTCAACAGAATTAGCTCAACATGTCGGAATTTTAATTATTTGATGTACAGGATTCCAGCTAATATTTTTAATGTTTTAGAAGACTATTCTTTAAAATATTCCTTACTCTTCAATACCTACATAGGTAGTAACGAGTAATATCTATCATTTTATTAAAAGAAACCGGCTTTGAAACTTTTCATAGTTTCAATCTACTTTTGATGCTGACTGTACCTTACCTGGACTACTTCAATGTTCTCATAATGTTCATTCTACTTACTGTTCCCGAAACCCATTTTACTTGAGTAAAATGGGTTTCGGTAAGATTTAATTCTTAGTACATTTATATTATAGGTCGTAATGATGCAAAGGTTCACCGAAAAGCAGTCAAGTGATTTCTGAATAAATCAATAAAATAACTAGGTCGGTAACTTGAATCACAAGTTCATAAATGATGACTCATTAGGTATATTCATTTAACGCGGACAATTTCTGGAATGTTATTAAGATACAAAATTACAAAACCCATATAGGTACCTAGTCGATGTTCCACACATTCGAACGAAGCGCTTTGCCAAGTCCTTTATTATGCGCACAGCCAAGGAGTGGAACTCCCTGCCTGCGTCGGTTTTCCCGAGTTCATATAACCCCAATCTATTTAAGTCGCGAGTAAATAGGCTTCTTCTGGGTAAGCTCGTTCCATCGTCGACCTCATCTTTGCCCTTAGGGTAAGATTGAGGTCAAGAGCAAGCCCATTGCAAAAAAATATATATATATATTTAGGTACTTTTAGTGCCAAAATCAGGTACCTACACAAGGCAAAACATCAAGATATACATTCCCTGTGGTATCCTGCCTTTTCGCCGAAAATTGTTTGGCAGTTTATCACTGTCTTGCCAACCAACGTTTCGGCGATGTTTCACTTTGACAACTAACGATTAGCAAATTTTTGTATGACAACGTTTCATTTGGTAGAATTATTGTTAAGCTGATTATTATAATGACACAAAGCATTTGGGATATTTATCATTCGTCAAACATTTCACTAGGCCGCACAACTATTAGACGAATGACGTTTTGTCAGTGTAACAGTTCCCCTTTCATACATTGATAATAATTATAATGAAAAAAAAAACTAATTTTTACACACATTTTTACCCGCTGCCAGGAAAACTTGGATGCAAGAGCGAGCGAAGCGAGCTCGGGACTTGGGGCACCCCGACTCGGACAGGTTAGGGTTGAAGATCCATCCCTTTCGTGGTTATTTAAAGAGATTCTCAATTGTCGGGAGACAAAAATGTCCATAGAAGATATCGAAGACACATCTTGACGGTCAAGCAACTATCATCTTCTAAACGGCCTTTATGCTATCTAATTGTAAAAAGGAGGTTATCATCAATTTTAATTTCGGGAGCAACCCTGAAATCGTGAACAAAAAAAGAGCTTCCAATTATTGAAAATATTTTTTAAGAAGACATGCGAATATTCGGTGGAATATTCAAAATCACCTATAATGTTTCCACTGTAGGGACGCAGGCCTCCTCTGTAGGAGAGAATTCAAAATACGGAGCTAAATTCACCCCATCAGTCTGCAGAGGGCTGTCCCTTCCGCTCTTTATAGTGTATGGAAAAGCAATGTTTTTTCCACGATTTCAGGTTTGATTTCAAACAAAAAGTTGTAGTATTCCCTATTTAAACCTAACAAAGTGTGTGATTTCAAAGATGTTCATGATGCATAGCTACAATGATGTTAGCGAGAGCAGTCCTGGCGTCACAGTTGGGGAAGCTGTCCAGTACATCAACTGCACGCGCGATGTGAGAGCGTTGCAGACGTTTGGTCTGCTCTATGCCGTCGCCTTCTACCACTGCTTTGTACAGCTGGAAATAGGATTGGGAGTTAGTCAAGGGATACCTGAAGAGTTACTTAAGGGCCTAAACATTAGCCACGTGACGACTTCCGGCCACCGTAAACGCGGGCCTGTGGACAGTGAGTAATGCGCTAGCTCGCCGTCCGTCCATCTTATGATTCGTCATAAGACGGACGGACAGGCCGTCGACGGCGCGTTCGTGTTCCACGCGCGTCTCAAAGAGATGTCAGCAACATGGAAGGGGCCCGTAAGGGCCGTCGCCCGTCGGGGCTGCGGGTTGTTCGCAAGAGATACCGCGGCCTCGACATAAAGGGCTAAGAAGGAATATGGGTGGTTTTTAGTCAGTAGAAGTCTGACACTCCCTTTCGCTCTGCCCAAGACCGGGAGGGGTTATTTGATGATTTCCCACCCTTCAAAAAAAAAAAAATGACCATAACATTTTTTGGGACAAGCCCTATCACTGTTTTTAAGCTTTCAAAGCGTAGACAACCACCAGAGAAATGCTCTGGCAATACTGTCAATAAAATATATGAAAATAGGTTTGACATAACGAAGCTCAATGAGACGAGTCCTGGATCAACTGTTTGAATCCCGTAATGAATTAATCACAAAATACGTTTACAGCTGGATTGAGCCTAGTTGCCATTGCAGTTAAGGCTTGTGTTCACGCCAATGACCTTGTGCATACAAACTACCCCTCTCGGTCGTAGATACGGACTATAAACGGACGCATTTTTCATTTATTATAATTAAAATAATACATGTTTTTAAAAAGTAACAAAACCAAATTATTTTCCTTTGTATTTCAAAGCAGTAGATATTTTTTTTATATTATTTTGTTAAAAAATGAAGGAGTAAAATGGTTCCATTCAACGATTTGGAGGTGATTTTGTGGATTTTTTTTCTTATTATGTGATACCGATACAAAAATTATGGCTAAACCAAATTACGTGTCATATCATGTAGATTACTAACAATTTTTCTCAGATGTAATTTCTCTGTAAGTGCCGGTGAAAAACTGCTTCATCTGCACGCTGTTTTTAAGCTTTTTCGAGAGTGGAGCCTTAAGCAAACGGCAAGAGTACTAAATGGATGCGGAAGGCGGAGAACTTGAGATGTTTGCGCACCTTGCGAAAAGCTTATGTCCACCGATGTTTCCACTGCTGGGACACAGGGATACTCTCTATGTCGGAGAATGACCTATAATCCACCACGATGCCCAGTGCGGTTTGGTAGATGTCACATGTCTAAGATTTTTTGGTTCTAGGACATGCACCATTGCCTCACGACGTTTTCCTTTACCGTTTTGAGAGCACTGATGAAATAAATTTGGTTCGAACCCGTCGTGACCTCGTGGTCACGACTTTCCGCTCGTCGGGGCCGCCACCACTGTAACAACGCTACACTGTTTCTAGCTGGATTGATTGAGAATATACTCACCGCATGATAATCAACATCCTGCACGCTCTTCTTGCCAGCCTCGATGTACTCGTAGAGCTCAGGTCGGGCTTCTAGCGTGAAGGCCAGTGGCGCCCCCACCAGGGAGAAGCTCGAGGGTTCGGGACCTGTGAACGTTTCCAGGTCCAGGAACGCTTGCCAGGCTAGGGCTAGGTGACAGCCGAAGAGGTAGCCCTGGAAATTTGTAAGAAAGGTATGATAGATAAGTCAATAGTGGAGTACACAGATGTGATATCTGACACAAGTTCTTGCGTATTTTTTTTCTTAAGCTGAATGCGACAAGGTAGCCCGCGAAATTCGATTTAACACCGGGAGCGGACGCCCTAGAAAGACATCCACTGATCTTATTGGTGCCGTTCTTCAGAAAGGACAGGTGCGTAGTACTCGTAACCAGCGTGCGTGTATGACCAGATGTGTGAATGTGGACGAGGCAAAAGGGGTATGTAAGGATCGTAGCAAGTGGCGTTCTGTGGTTTCTGCCTAACCCCATGGGATAAGGGCGTGAGTTTATGTATGTATAATAGCAGTGTCCCAACCTATCCTGTTTATGTTCAACAGAAATATAACCTAAGTAGGTACCTACAGTAAAACTGAATTATCTCACCACACCAAATAGTAATAATTAGAAACCACCACCGACAGCCACCTTTGATACAGTTTCATCCCAGTACAGGCATCGAACTTTGTTAAACCTACATTATTTCTAAAATTTAAGTTGTAGGTATTTATTTGTGCCCATCCCAATTTTGATGAATATCATCATCAGCCTATTATTAATGTCCCCACTGCTGGGACACAGACCTCCTCTATTTGAGAGGGAATAGACTATTATATTGTACCGCGCGGATGTCACAAATCTTCGAATTTTTGGTTCTAGGTTATGCCGGTTTCCTCACGATGTCTTCCTTCACTGTTTTGAGAGCAATGGTGATGACATAAATTACACATTGTAATGCGCCTGCTTGGGTTCCAACCCACGACTTGCTATTCGTAGTTCGGGGTCGCCACCATTGGCGACCCCGAACCCCCCCCCCCGAATTTGATTATGTGAATGCAATTTTTGACCCCCCCCCCCCCCCCGAATATGATTATGTGAATGCAATTTTTGATGACTTATTGTAATTTAATTTGAGAATGAAATTTTTATTTTTTATTTTATTGAATTTAACTTTGTATATTATGTAATGTGACTGTTGAATTGTATGTCGATTATGATATGAGTCTGTGATACTCTTTTTTTTTTTTTTTTTTTTATTGGGCCATTTATCATAATATGTAATTATATTTTATTGTATAGTATTTTATTATATTACCTGTGACTGAAGCTGGGGCTGGTGTCCCGCCAGTTTCAGAGCAGCGGAACAGCTCTTGCCCAACAACGCACCGGCAGCTAGCACATGACGGGCTGACCACTCCCGACCAGCGCAGCCGATCACACCACCCATTGGCAGAGGGTCGGTTAAGATCTCCCAATCTGAAATACAAAAATCAAAAACGTTACATCTAATATTTATTTTTGTATTCGATAAGTAATTTAAAAGTTAAAAAAAAAACAATAAAAAATAAAATAAAAATTATACGACTATACTAAACATAACAACAAAATATATAAATTAAACCAACAACAAACTATAGAAGTCCATCGAAAAACTCCTCAACAACGCTGTCAGCAGGTAAAATGCCCAAGAGACTGGCAAAGTTGCCACGTTGTATGGCAACACTTAGCTTCTGGCCAAAGACAAAGCCAGCCCTTTCTAAATTTCCCTAAAAACACAGCCTTTTTCTCGAATCCCGTGGCACTAGGGTTTTAAACCCAAACGGCTCGAAAATATAGTTTCCACAAAGGTTACTATTTACGCAGTTTGAGGAAGAAGTTATCAAACCATATTATATTGAAAGAAGTAATCAAGAATGCAGGAAGTTCTTAATCTTGCTTGACGTACACAAAACAAAAACAAAGACTCCTTTGGTACAGTCTATCTTTGAAGGTCGTGTCGTGTGATCGTGTCTACAATTTTAACTTAAATATTTCCATATTTAAGTTGTCATTATGTTCCCACAATGGCCACAATAGCTTGGTCTACTTATAATATATTATAGCACGTAAATTCAAACACGATATGGAAAAGTTATTACCATTACATTGAACTGAAAATGAAAGTTCACTGCAGCGTAGAAACCTAACCTTACCTTCAAAGGTAACCGGAACGCGCGTGACATTTGAGACAGAGAAAACTTCCAGCGAAACTGATTCCTTACTTATAGATCGCAATACAATACAGTTGAGAAAATGTGCAATTGTGCATATTTCAAAATGTGTATATCATTAGAGGTTAAGAGTTGCCATACCATGCGGAAATTTCTCCAGTCTTTTGGGCATACCAACAGCGTTACTTTTTTATTGATGCCCTTTTATAAGTCGTTGTTAGTTTTTTTACAGAATGAAATATAGGAGCAGTTCAATATCAGCGTCATCATAGCAACGAGAAGATTAATGTGATTTTGCCATAAATGCAAAATCAGAACTAAAAATATATTTGTTTCTAAATTATTAGTTTATTTCAACACGTACAACGGTAGGAGTCGCCTAACTAATGCAATGACTAAATGTCAAACATTTTCAACTATACATATAACAACCTAATACAACCATAAGTTGCGCTTTAGAGCTTTTATTCGCTCTTGTCATTCCTAAATAAAATATTTTATTGTTCTTAACCTATAAAATGACATCATTACGGAACAAACCCAAGAAAACCGAAAGTCGTACTAGAACTATACAAATACGAATTGGTCAAAGAGCCACATTTGTTCCCATTGTTTGTCTTTGACACGTACCAATGGAGGGCGCAGCATAGTTCCTTGCGGTACGCTGCGGTCTGAATACTAATGTACCTTCATGTGCTACCATAATGTACACTAGTAGATCGGAATGTGTTGATTTCCAATGTATTGTGAGCCTGTTTTTGTTTGTGAAGCTATGTAGCTGGGCTAACATTTTGTTTGATGAGTGAATTAAGTGATTAGGTTAGTAGAACGCTGTGGAGAGAAACAAAAGTGTTAATCGTGAAAGAGGTAGAATTTGTCTTTACTGTAAAAACCATGTTTTCCAGCAAAAGTAATAATTTAAAAAGATCTTTGTGAAAATCATATATTTTTAAGCAATTGGAAAATAAATGTAGAATTACGACCGTTGTACAACTACCGATTCCGTTTACATATTTTATAACACTCCACAAAGAGCACTATGATGTATTGTAAATATTAGAGTTACATAAATTAAATCCTCAATTTGCACATAATTAAGCATGAGGTTACACGGATTGGTAACCTCATCATTCTTAAACATGCATCATCTACGTATTCTACTTCGTTAGCATGCATGCAAATAATGTAGTTACGCCTAAATTTGTTCTCGCTTAAGTAAATTTGAAGTAGAAGTAATTAGATAACCCACATCCTCTACGCTAGAACCTGTTCTACTCGTAGGTACTCATTACTAAGATCGATTGTTAGATAATATTATTTATCTTGTTTAAAGCTTTCAAGCTAGTATATCAGGATGCGTCAATTCTGCGATCTTTGATCAAAACACGGCGTAATGATATTCCTAGTAGATTTTGGCATGCTGTCTGCCAGTTCTTAAAAGGATAAATGGTAACTTTTACCTGATGCAGACTGTATCTGCTCCTTGGGCAGAGGTCTTGAAGGTAGAGGATTGTTCTGCTCGTCTCTTTCACCAAGGAACTCCGCTTCTGCCAAATCTCTTACTGCTGATGACATCAGTTCTACCAGCTCTTGATTTCTGTGGACAGATAATTCAGCATTTAAGTAAGTATTTTTACTTATTCTTCTATAGTAATTATTTTGAAAACAATACAAAGTCAGAAATAATAATTGCAATTAGAGAAATGCTTGATCTTCATTGGACCTGCCTATAGTTCAACTTATCGTATGGTCAAAATTACTCCCGTAAGTAAGTTTCCCTAATCATATAAATGTGTGAACTGAAACTGTGTGTGTGGATTTTCGTAGTTATTTTATCGACTGTAATATCCACGATTCTTTTACCTATATACGATAATCAATCTCATCAACACTTCAAAAACCAGTTAAATCGTCACATTACCATCTTCATTTAAACAAGTCATTTAGACATAATTATAATCATAAACGAATGTCATCATCACGTTCTTGTAATGCAAAGTTATCACGATTAAAAGCCCATTGCGTGTTAATCTAACAATGGGCGGGTTTACCATGTCACAGGAAAAAGATACCCAGTAAAACAACTAGGCCCTGTTTGAGAAATCAAACGCAGGGTTTAAGCCATTCGAATTTAGTGTACTGTAACAGTTTAGATTTAAGCTTTTCATTACAGACTAAGAAGAACTTGGTAATGATACATTTGGTAACAACGACATGGTACACAGGCCTGCTTCGTTTTTCTAGTACTCGCAAGCACGGCATGCTGAGCATGAGATTCACCCGGAGATTCTTTCGGAGATTACAGGCGTGATGGTAAAAACGTATGCTTCGGCAAGGGAGCGTCTTTAGGGTTGACAACTAAACATTTTGTCATGTTGCAGTTGCTCTCTGCACTACAGCGTACAGGCATAAAACGTAACTCAAGAGTTACCTGAAACACGCTTAGAACTCGTGTCAAACGCTTTGCATGTACGTAGGTATGAGCCAATTTATGAATATTTGTTCGCAGTTGAAATACTGTATGTTAATTAATAGTGATATCTACTATAATACTACGACCATGTTCTTTCGAGTGAGGAGATGTTGCGTAGCTGGGTCATTGGGTCACCCGTAACCTATGGTCATCTGCCATATTACCACCTCCGATATAGCCATGGACAAGTATTTTGTAATAGTTTTTAACGTGTTTTAAAGACTAGTAACCGTCTTTATAAAGAAAATTAGTATTTTTGTGGGTAAGTATGATGGCGGTTTGATCTAATTAATTAATTATCATTTTCATTATTCTGAAGATTAGAATAATTATGCGAGTTTTATGTCACTCACTTTTAGTAACTTCAGGAGCTGGCTTCATAATAACTGCCAATCGCTCGGAACGATATTTAGGTAAAGTGCACCACTCTGGTCACCCATTACATACCGAGTTTCCTCCGTGCGCGTGGCTCAGAAAGCACGGAAGCTGTTGGTCCCGGCTGGCGGCTACCTACCATATCTAACAACCGTATTACCAATGCACTCGATGTCGGAGGAAACAATAAGGGTATTATTGGTTCCTCCAACAGCGAGTGCGAGTATACTTTGCCAGATTATGTTTGTAGTGGTCTACTTGGGAGCGCCATCGATTTAGGGCTTTCGAAATAGGACACTGACTAACTAATAAAGATGGATACAATGGTACATTTCTCTAATCAGGGATGCCAAAATACATAAATACGCCACGATAGTGGCGGTAAGTCCCCTCTTTGAGGAGTGGCTGGAGAGGCGCCACGGCGCCCTCACCTTCCGTCTGACGCAGGTACTCACCGGACACGGTTGTTTCGGGAGGTACCTGCACCGAATCAGGCGGGAGGAAACGCCCGGATGCCACCATTGTGAGGATCGGCCGGAGGACACGGTGGAGCATACTGTGGAGGTGTGTCCCGCTTAGGCGGAGCCCCGCCGTGTTCTCGTAGCGGCGATCGGCGGCGGCGACCTCTCGCGTCCGGCCCTGGTGCAAGCCATGGTCCGGGGCGAGGAGAAATGGGACGCCATCGCCTCCTTCTGCGAAGCAGTGATGCTAGCGAAGGAGGTGGCGGAACGTGAGAGGGAGAGAACCTCTCGTCCCAGCCGCCGCGGGAGGCGCTCCGGGCGTCGGGGGCCACGTGATGGCTTCCGTCCACCGTAGACGCGGGCCTGTGGACGGTGAGTGATGGGTAAGCTCGCCGTCCGTCCGTCTTATGACGACGACAGGCCGTGTCGACGGCGCGTTCGTGTTCCACGCGCGCCTCAAAGAGATGTCAGCAACATGGAAGGGGCCCGCAAGGGCCGACGCCTGTCGAGGCTGCGGGTTA
Source organism: Diarsia brunnea (assembly GCA_949774965.1). Classification (NCBI taxonomy): domain Eukaryota; kingdom Metazoa; phylum Arthropoda; class Insecta; order Lepidoptera; family Noctuidae; genus Diarsia; species Diarsia brunnea. Next base: position 18,258,742 of record OX459001.1, read on the forward strand.
TTCGCAAGGGATACCGCGGCCTCGACATGAAGGGCGAAGAAGGAACATGGGTGGTTTTTAGTCAGTAGAAGTCTGACACTCCCTTTCGCTCTGCCCAAGAGCGGGAGGGGTTATTTGATGATTTCCCAACCCCCCAAAAAAAAAAAAAAAAGGGATGCCAAAACAAAAAAGTTTTTTGAGCAATTACCGACAAAAACGTGTGAAAAATAATAGAAGTAATATTATACAAAATATGTAGCGCGTGGCTAAACTTGTATGTTTATAACTATTACATGAATAAGATTACATCTAAATTATGTTAAATGCTCCAATTAAATAATTTTATTATTATAAAATAAAATTAGTGGAATAAAATTCAATTGGCAGGTTTGTAATAAGCTGTCAAGTTAAAAGTTAAAATTATGCAAAGTCGGTCACAATCTTATTTATTATATGTATGGTCACAATGAATAACAGAGTTATCAAATGTACCTACATAAGTCGATGTAAGTGAATTTAAAATGAAAAATATAAATGTAGTTATGCATTAAATGAATATGTTAGATTGCATAATCATCAATCGGTCGGTCGGCACTTCCACCTTAAGGTCAAAAATACCATTTGCCGTGTAATATTTTGTAAACCTGTCATCAGTAAATAACTAACTAAGAGACGTCTAGCTGCCAATGAACTAGTTAATACTTTAGTCCTACACCTGTGCCTAGGAATTCGAAAGTCTATGAGACTAGATGCAATACTGGGGCTACGACATTGGCAACTTGTCATTAAAACATAACATCACGCCTACAGCTGTTATCCCTAAAAAATAAGGCAGTGATATACCAGTATGGTAGGTACACCAATACTAATATTGGTAGGTACACGACATTTTACAGTTTGTGTTAAATGTCATAAATAATAGTCGTCGTATTACTCCGAAGGCAAAGGTGGCGTTTGTGTAAGATTGGCATGAGAAAACCGCACGGAGGGAAGAGTGAAAGTTTATGTGCTCCCACATAACATTTCACTCTTCCCTTAGTGCGGTTTTACCTTTGCCCAGTAGTAGACAATATCTTAGATAAAATAAAATAGGTGCGAGCCAATAGCCACCAAATCCAAACTTACACTGCTACTGAGAAATACTTGATGAAAAAGCCGAATAACTATAGATAGCAGAAGCGTTTACGACCTCAAGAACAACGAGGTATTGTCACGGACGTTAAAATAGTCCATTTACATCAAAATCTGCTAGTCACTCTCACATTAGAAGCATATAACACTGTGCTAACTTTAACTTTCACTGTGATTGCAGTCAAAGGTACTCATCATCGCCTGACGTTACGTAACGTTGACGTTGAACGTTAAATATTACGTTGCCTCTTAGACTGCATTATGAGAGGTTCCTATACGGTTTAACACTAGTGTAATACTGGCGTTGGAATTTCGGAATATTCCCAACTATGTAGGGGTCGGCTTCCAGTTTCGGATGCAACTGAAACCAGTTTTTCACATGGATCAGTGGCTCCATGTAGATAAGCATTTGCTTACCTGACCTCCAAAACCCAGTTTGAATGGGTAATACGATCACCCTTTAGTAAGACTGGTTGTGAGAGTTTCAGATCACTGACTACTTGTAACGACTGTCAAAGAAATACTAAATGACAGCCAGGGTTAACGGCTTATCGTCGTGCTTTCCGAGGCACGGAGGAAACTCGATAGTTAGTAGATGGTCGGAACAACCTAGTTAACCTAACCTAAGTATCTGGTTGATATTTGCTGTTCTTATTGAACCACGAGCAGCTCTTGGATATCCGGAGGCCACAATAATAGAAAATTACAGAAGATATTCCGGAAATGACAGTGCGTAAGTGGCAATGTACGTTACCAGTATACCTGTGAGATATTTCTCGACGGCATATAAAGCCAAGTCAGAGGCCCACAGGTGCCCGTCGGGGCTGCGGGTTGTTCGCAAGAGATAACGCGGCGTCGACATGAAGGGCTAAGAAGGAACATGGGTGGTTTTTAGTCAGTAGAAGTCTGACACTCCCTTTCGCTCTGCCCAAGAGCGGGAGGGGTTATTTGATGATTTTCTACCCGGAAAAAAAAGGCCCACGGGTGGCATAAAAATTCTGACATCTGGTTAGGCACTAACCACACAATAAATAACGTAAGTTCATCATGCACTAGGTATTCAATAAGTCTTCTATGTACTGCGAAACAAGCACGCCTCTCTAACACTTTCTCGAGTTAAAATGAGATGCTCCAATCATTTCCACTTACAATGTAACCTCTACAGAGAATCATGCACAGTTTTCTCTCGGTATCTGTGTTTCTCTACATGCGTCGTGTCACGAACGCCAGAGAAATAGGCCAGAGAGAAAAGCCAATTATTTTGATATTCGAGTATGGTAGGTTATAAGATTTAGCAGATGGGTAGTTAAAAATGTATTTCGGTGAAAAATTATTAACAAAAAATTTAATTATTAATTAAAAATTAAATTAAATTATTAACGAAAATTAATAACTGGAAAATGTCTTCAATATCTCCATCAACTTTTGTTTGTTGATCCCCAAAGAATATTCAATACAAAATTAGTCAATATTAGGATTACATTCCGCCGCCTCATCATCATCTGCCTAGGCCTTTTGCCAAATATGTAGACTACTAGTATTTTACATGGAGCAACTGCCTATCTGACCTCCCAAACCCGGTTCAGTTAGTACAGGCCACTGAGTAGGTGTTACGAGTGTCAAAGATCTACAAATGGCAACCAGGACCAACGGCTTTACGTGTGTTACGAGTCCGGGAGGATAAGTATGTAATGGGTGGACCCTATCCACAGACCAACCTAAGCAGGTGGGGATTGACCTGAAGATTGACCCAATCTGTCACGAGCTACTCACGAGCTCCTTCATTTATCACGCATCATTTACTCATTTAACATAACATTTTGGTACACCTATCCGATTATGTCTCCGATGGAGTTTAACTCGTGATGTCGTCGCCCCTCCTACATTTTCAACACGACTAGCTCCCCTCTTCAGTGTATCGCAATGAAGATTTATGCGACCTCTCACCTAGATAATCTGTCTCATTTACATACGTGTTACGCGAAACAACAGGTTTGGGTGCAGATGTGATTTAAGATAAACAACGAAATGATTAAATAGTCTGTGATAATGTCGTAAACGCCTCCCTCGTTGGTCTAACTGTTCGCAAGTGCGACTGCTTAGCCTGAAATTTTGGATTTCATTCGGGGTCAGGTAAAGCGTAATTGGGTTTTTTATCACCAATTCATCATCATTTCAGCCATAAGACGTCCACTGCTGGACATAGGCCTCCCCCAGAAGGGGGGGATTTGCCATAATCGCCACGCTTGGCAGGCGGGTTGGCGATCGCAGTATGGTTGTTACGAAGGCACAGAGAACGCTGCTGCCCATTTTCTGGTAAGTCCCTTAAGGTTGATGGCAATAACCATGCCCCCAAATACTTGGGTAGGATTTAAACATAATAGCAAACAGCTCACTTACCTCAAATTAGCCAGCTCTGAGCAAGAATTAGCCAGCAAATAGTCTCCACTCAGCAAGGCTATCTTGTTGCCGAACATCATGTCGTCTGGCTCAGCGGCGATGGGTTGCCGGGAGTTCATGTTGACCAGGCCTTTGTGCACTAAGTGGGAGGTCCGGATCATCTCTGTCACTTCTGCGAGGGCTCGTTGGCTGATGGGAAAAAAACATGGAGATGAAATATGAACACTTGAAGATCAACGTTGTTCAATAAAGAGGAAGACGAAATAAAAATAATTTATTTCACACTAGCTTTTTGCGGCTTCGCCCGCGTGAATGTCGGTAATATCAAAAATGACGATTTTCCATACAAACTTTCATCCCCTATGTCACCCCCTTGCGGGTTAAGGTTTAGGCGTTGATCCTCAGTCAGACAGCTTTGCCTTTTAAATATACAGATAAAAGATAGATAGACCTACATGGGCAATTATAAATTCAGTTTGGTGGTTACCTATAGAGAAGAACCGGAAAAAAACTCCATAGTCACTGTTTTAAAATAACGAATTAACAAACTGCTTTTTTTCTCCACTATTTTAGGGACGGCTTTCAGTCTGTACCAGATGCAGCTGAATACCAGTATTCTACATAGAGCGACTGTTTATTAAGCCTCCACAATCCAGTCAGAAGTGGGTAATAAGATTTCCCTTGGCAAGGCTGGTTGTCAGATTTTCGGGCCACTGATACAAATGACACTACGTGGTACCAACGACTTAACGTGCGGTATGTGATGGTTCGTCACCCGCTCAATGGATCAATCTAGGCAACCGCGGGTTTTCCTGAAGATCGACCAGAGCGGTTGCTATTATTTAGCCACGAGCTACTTACTTGCCTCTCAATAGCAAGAAGTATTTATTTAACAACGGGTTTAGCTGTAGTTATTGCCAGGTGGAGGCTTAAGGGGCTCTGCTGTGAGTTGTTCGAAAGAGATACCGCGGCCTCGGACACAAAGGGCTAAGAAGGAACATAATATAGGTGGTTTTTAGTCAGTGGAAGTCTGACACTCCCTACCGCTCCGCCCAGAGCGAGAGGAGTCATTTGACGACGGTCAGGGGTCATCTTAGGGACGGAGAGAAAAAAAAGGCCACAGCACACACGATGCTTTTAGCATAACTGTGCTTTAGGTTTTTAAAACTGTAGCAAATCTGCTGTAGTCCGAAGACCATAGATTCTATGACTTTCGCGCCATCATGTTTTTTTACGAGGTTAGAATAACAAACGTTTAGCTGTGATGTTTAACTCGTTACATAGAAAGTTAAGTTAACGGCTTGTCCCGATTCCATGTCCCCATGTGCATAGATAAACAATTTATACGGAACGAATGCTGCAGTTAAAAGGCGCTAAGCTTCGACTTCATATACATGTACTGATGAAGCACGAGGTCTGTGTAGCGAAAGGTGGTGTGTTATTTCCTCAAGTACATACGAAACCAATTTTCACTTACTTACACGTTCACAATGACATAAATACTGCTATTCTATCTGATCGTAAAGCCAGAAGAAGAGGATTTTGAAGTATTCAAAATCACCCCAGGCATAATTGACTTTTCTCTCAAATTTCCGAAGGATTTTGAAGAAATTCGTAGTGAATTGCGTGAAGTAATAATTAGTATTTTTTTTTTTTTTAAATGTCTCATTGAGAATACGAGTTTTCGGGAATTCGACGTTAGTGGTATATAATCAAGGGGGAAGGCACTACTTACTAAATATTTGAATGTCTTTGCCCTTAAGGTGGAAGCGCCAGGATAGCCCAGAAATTCATTTTTTCTTCCATTTATTGCAATTCGCTGGTCAGTGTCACACTGTATGTTGAACAAAATATAATTCACGACGTATTTACAGAATTATATTCATTAAAATCATAGCATCCCATCGAATGACTATTTCTTGAAAAAGTAACCTGGCGCTGCCTAAGAGAATATTGTGTACACCTGTAATATTGGTACCTGGTCTACATAAGAACCCTAACCTGTTTACTTGTATTGTTGATTGTAAAATGTATGTAGGTAATGTTGGGGTACCTATTATCTATCTATATATATAAAAATGAAACCCGTTTTCCGTTGTCACGACTTGGCATGAAAACGGCTTGACCGATTTGGCTGATTTTTTTTTTTAAATGTTCGTTGTAGTTCAAGGATGGTTTTTACGGCGAGAAAAATTCGAATAATGGCCGGAAAAGCCCTAAAAACAGCCCTTTTCTTTTTCCCATACAAACGTTTTCTAACTAAAACGTAAAATCAATTTGAGCTTTAAAACCGTACCCATAAAGTTCAAGTGTTAGTGGAGAGGTTCCGGGAAGGCAAAACAATTGAGTGACGTTCAGTTGTTCAGTCAACGAATGACAACTTCAAACAGACCATACGACATTATCACAATAATCACAAATAATTACTGTTTCTTTCCCAATAGAAAAACGATTTTTCAAATGATGTTTGCGTATAATATAAAAATTAATTGCTGTTAGTTAGTCGCGCTAAAACTAGAGAACGGCTAGACCGATTTGTCTAATTTTGGTTTTGAAACATTTGTGGCAGTCCAGAGAAGGTGAGAAATTAATAGTATGTAGGTAGGTAGGTAATAGGTAGGTGGTAGGTAGTTGTAGACCGATTTGGCTAATTATAGTGTTGAATTATTCGTGGAAGTCCAGGGAAGGTTTAAAAGGTGAGAAAGTGGTAGGTAGGTTGGCAGGGTAGTAGGTAGGATAGTAAGTAGGATAGTAGAGTAGGTAGGGTAGTCGGTAGAGTAGTAGGTAGGGTAGTAAGTAGGTAGGGTAGTAGGTAGGTCGGGTAGTAGATAGGTCGGGTAGTAGGTAGGTCGGGTAGTAGGTAGGTCGGGTAGTAGGTAGGTAGGGTACTATGTAGGTAGGGTAGTAGGTAGGTAGGTAGGGTAGTAGGTAGGTAGGGTAGTAGGTAGGTAGGGTAGTAGGTAGGTAGGGTAGTAGGTAGGTAGGGTAGGAGGTAGTAGGTAGGTAGGTAGTTAGTATACAGGCAGGTAGTAGGTAGGAAAAAGGGCATTGCAACGCATGCCGGGAACAGCTAGTATTTTATAAATCTTCCCCTTGAGTTTAAGGTGAATGCTCCAACTAGCCCGCGAAATTCAAATTTTCTTACGTTGTCCAGGGAAGGTTTAAAAGGTGAGAAAGTGGTAGGTAGGTAAGCAGGGTAGTAGGTAGAGTAGTAGGTAGGGTAGTAAGTAGGATAGTAGAGTAGGTAGGGTAGTCGGTAGAGTAGTAGGTAGGTAGGGTAGTAGGTAGGTAGGTAGGGTAGTAGGTAGGTAGGGTAGTAGGTAGGTAGGTAGGGTAGTAGGTAGGTAGGGTAGTAGGTAGGTAGGGTACTAGGTAGGTAGGGTAGTAGGTAGGTAGGGTAGTAGGTAGGTAGGGTAGGTAGGTAGTTGGTACACAGGCAGGTAGTAGGTAGGAAAAAGGGCATTGCAACGCATGCCGGGAACAGCTAGTAAATAAATAAATACAAAAGGCAATTCATTTCCCTGTTGGCCACACGCGATGAAAATGTCACGGAGAATTATCTTAAGAGCATACATCAGCCACATGAGCATGCAAAATCACTTGGCATTATAAATATCTTTACAATTAATCACTTTAACATCACTGACATCCGTGAACCACAGGTAGTTTTATGGATAGTTACTCATTGATAAACAAGGAAGTTGGATTTTCACTCTCGAACCTTCGACCGGCCGATGCCCTTTCGATAATTTGTTGATGCAGTGCGCGGCAAATTGCACGCTTCATGTCTGCTTTATAAAATATGGAGGTCGTATATCGAAAGATTGATAAAATTATTGAATGGAAAATTATTTGCGTTCTCTTCTCTAAGGTTGAATTTCGAAAGTGATGCGATGATTCTGGTGATGTTGAAACTGAGTTAGAATGATACGTTTGATTTGGAACTGCCGAGATATTTTATTTGAAAATGCTGTTAACGATGTTAAAAGAAGTGAATGGTATTGGATCAGCCCCAACATTAAAATTGCTTGGAGCTGACCTTTCCTCCCTTACAAGCTAGACGTGCCAAGTTTACCATTGCCAACCCCTGTATAATGTATACTTTACATTTTTATTGCCTTAGATGAAATATATAAGTATATGCATAATTAACTTGGCTGTACCTAGCCTCGTTAACTTGTATTACTCAAAAATCACATGTCTAGAATCTCGTCTCAACAGGAATGATGTTACCAAGGTTTCTTTAATATTCTGTTTAAAAAAAAACGTGTCCATGGAGTTTCTTGCCCGTTCTTCTTCATAGAGATTTACTCTATGAAGAAGAATGGGCAAGTTCTACAATATTTTCACAGTATACAAAAACCAAACTATTTCAAGTAGGCCACTACTTGAAATACTTTGGTTTTTATTTGGTCGTGTCGTGGAAATAAAAATGACCATCACTATAAAGATGCAAATGCACTTTGGATCATTATTTAGAATTACAAATATGTACCCACATACATACATTCTACTGTGGACGCCCTCTGGTCCATCCAGGAGTCCAAGGATGTAAAATCATGCAGGTGTATTGTATACTGGCTATATATTCGAACGCAATGTAAATTGAACTGAATTGAATTGAAATCATTGTTAGTGTTCATAGCAAGTTTCGCTCACCTATGTAGAACTCCAGCTGCCTTATCCTGTTCCATGTCAGGTATCTCTGGGCTGTGGCCGGCTGCCTTGGACACCAGTAGCACGATGAGCCCCCACGCCTGCATGTTGTTCTTGCCATTGTAGATCAGGTTCCTGGGGAGAGAGACATGGATTAACATCACCTTATTCACAAAAAGAATGTTCTGCTCCTACATCTGGATAAGGGACGCACAGAACCGGGAAGAGTGACAGAAAAAAGGGAAGGCCTTTACCCAGCAGTGGGTGATTCCGGGCTGATATGATGATGATCTTCTGCTCCTACTCTTTTTGGTCAAATAGATATCTATGTCCTGGCCATTGAGAGAGTCGACTGCTGTTGCCAGGAGCGGTTGACACGTATCTCTCGTGAATACTCTTAATGTTAGAGAAAAATATGTTGCTGGAAAGTCTGGGGAGTTTGTTTCTCCCCTACTTCTTCCCAGCTAAATCACTAGGAACTGGTGAGGAGCGGGCATTTTGGGAAAATGTGTTATATTATATGTAATTTTGACTTTCAAAAATTGTTTATTCCCTGCCTAATTTAATAAAAAATGACTTCTAGTTTGATTTTGGCTTCGGTTTTTTTTTTTAACTTTTAAAAGTAACTAACCTCCATAGTCATGGGATATATTAAAATTGTTTGGGGTATTCTCAGGGTAAAGTTACCTAAGGACCTCATTGGTGTTACGAGATTTATAAAATCCGGTTCACAAGCGCAGGATGACCCAAACGATACAAAAAACTAGGTCGAATTCAAAGATCGTACCGCATTTTGCCAGATTCTCGCACGGTCACTTTAAAGTTACACAACAATGATTTAGCAACAACTTGCAAACGTTTAGAACCACAATCTGTGTTGTTAAAAATAATAGCATTTAATTCAATTCAATTCAATTCAATCATTTATTGCATATCACATGTGTTTACACAAGATCTTAATAATAATAATTTAGTTCACATGGACCCTGTCGGGCACAACAATTTTTTACAATATTAATAGTAGCATTTAAGGTAAGTAATAATAATTAGAAATAGAGAAAATGAGTTGATTTAAATAAGCCAGCAATGTCAAAGGAAAAAATAAAAAACAAAAAATAATTAAAATACACAATAAAAGTCGGCAAATAAAATAAAATTATAGTCAAATACGTCGTGTCATTAAAATAATAATCAAACTAATCAAAATACAATTCTGTTAGAGATGTCAATAAAATGTCAAATACAATGAATGTTAGAATGTCAAATAAAATGAAATGTCCATAAATAAAAACCAAAATTCATGAAATAACCAATAAAATTCAGTCCATTATGGTGTCATCGTTAAACAAAATTATTGCCAAACATTTAAGTAAATTAAAGATAGTGTTTTGCTGCTGGTTTCAGAAGTTGGAGACCCAAGGAGAAGAAGAAAGGGTCGAAGAGCCTTTGAGGTATTACAGAAGGGACAAAGGAATTTTTGATGAACCGATGTTCTAGAAGCAAAAATTCGAACACGCGTGTTGGAGTACAGCGCACAGGGTACACTTGCTCACAGTGAAGAGGCCTTTTTTTTGGGGGTGGGAAATCATCAAATAACCCCTCCCGCTCTGGGCAGAGCGAAAGGGAGTGTCAGACTTCTACTGACTAAAAACCACCCATGTTCCTTCTTAGCCCTTGCGCCGAGGCCGCGGTATCTCTTTCGAATAACCCGCAGACCCGACGGGACAGTGAAGAGGCCTGACAGCTGGTGACTACAGCCACACTAACTCTTCTATAGGCCTTGCTCAATCCGCTAATAAATCGCGCCAGAACAAAAACTCTGAAAGTACTGACACAACTCATGGTGCATGGGACAATATTATTCGTACCTAGAACAGAAAAACTTGAGAGGTGTCAAGGAACACCCGGATGGAACGAAGTTATTGTTATTATTTTTTATTATGTAAAAAAAAAAAAAAATGTAGAAATGGAAATATCTGCCTTGCTTTCTATAAGAGAGAGAGAGACAGACAGAGAAACATGCGACGCCGCACAGCTTACAATAGCTTACTATAGCAAAAAGTGTCGTGACAACTTTTCGTAAGATTTTTTTCCGTCTAGCCCCCTTTCACAACGCGCGATAAGGAACTTCGTTCCAAAAACAAAGAAATAAGGTGAAATTCTAATAGCGGTGACCACACCACAATCAAAAATGTTTTGGACTGAAATAAAAAGTTGTTGAAAAATAAATCAATTCTGTTGAAAGACGTTGTAGGAATCGAAACACTTTGAAACCTCTAGGCCTAATTCTAGGCCTTCTGATGCCCAGCAGTGGATGATGGTCTACGCTAAAAGGATCTATGACGTAAATCCCAGTGCGTGATCGTTACAGTAAAGGATGTTGGAGGAATACTAATATCAATGTAACATTAAATGAGCGATGATGTGCAGTGTTGCAATGAGGAATGCGCTTTGATCGGCGAGCAGCAGTTACCTCCGCACGCGAGGTGTTACGTACTATAGACAAAGGTAACTCGATAATTTCATGTACTACAAAGTTTGCACAGCGAACATGTAAAGACAAATTAATGAACTACGTAGAGAATTGCTTTGAAAGATTCTTCTACAGATAGTGAGCTTTCAAATTGAATTGCATTGAGAGATTCTAGGACAGATAAAGGGAGTCCAGATGAAGAATATGTGCAGTTGCGGACATATTCTTTCCAGGTAAATTAGAACTCAACAGGACCTAGATATTATCGGAAGTTTGATAGACATTTGTTGCAAGGGAGATCTTACGAGTCGAGTAACTGAAAAAAACAATTTCTCAAGTTGAGAATCAGACAAAATTAGAATTTCTCAAATAGTTTTAAAGGCAAAAGGGCTCCAATGGACTCACAAACAAAAATTGAATAACCAGAATATTCTTACTAAAGTATGTTCAGAACAATACTGCAATTTACATTGACAGCATTCTTGTTGTAAATGCACAGGATTGTTAACATTTACAAATTACAGGCCAGTTTCGTAAACCAGTTTCTACTTAAATTAAGAACAAAAACTTTTATCGTCAAGACGTCAATACGATCATGAACTTCATATGGAAACCTGATGCCGGAAAAGGGATTATGAAAGCCTTTGTTTTGTCAACAGACAAGACTACAGAGACTTATCAAGCAGAAATATGGTATGCGGAATCGTAGGTACAAAACATAAGCAGTTTTAGTAACGAGAACTGAGTACTGAGATCTCTGACATGATCGATTCCGTGAAAGATGATATAGCTAGAGATGACGGCTGATATAGGTGTATGGAAGAAGAAGATCCGTTGAATAAATTGTTTTTTTTAACAGAAGGGACATAATGATAATGATGACATCTTGGAGACGAAAGTTATCACAGTAAACACCACCAGGTATGATGGTGTATGTATAGATAGTAAGAATATTGAGGAGGGAAATATAGTGGATTTTGATATGATTCTGTCTGATGATAAACAGGATGGACCAGCAGTGGTAGAGTAGATTAAGGGTATGAAAGGGTCATTATTAGTGCAGATGATAGATGACTTCTAACTATTCCAATTCTTAATACAACCAAAATATTTGTCATTTCTCTTATGCAAGTTAAACACTCACCTAATTTATGTTAAGTCGTTAATGAATGGGGTATGTGTCTGACATGCGTATGCGTGCAAGTGTAGAAATTATTGAGTAAATAATAGATTTCGGTATAAACTAACTTTCTATTTAGCTTCAGTGTAGTTGAAAGTCGGGCTGTTAACTATGAACAAATGGCTATCATAAATTTTATGATGGCCATCATTGTTTTTAATGTTTAATGATAGATGTTGCAGCTGTAGCGTTTTACTTTCAGTCTGCCTTGTTTATGTCTGTGTGTATTGGTTTTTCATCATCATTTGTCCAGGCTTTACCAAACTATGTTAGTTTCAGCTCCCATTGCAGTCTAACCGGATGCAGCTGAATACAAAACTAGTGCCGGTGGTCAGATATGACCTCCAAAATCCGACCACACAGCTTCGTTGTTGGTAACCGATTATTCTGACCGAGTCCCACAGGCAAAACAAAATATAGATTCCTTCTTCGTCGTTCTCATCTTGAAATCAGATTAGTTGAAGGTAGTGTAAGTTAGCAAGGAGTCCTTAGTTGCTAATAACCTACTCAATGGTACTTATTCGGCACTCGTATTTGACTGGTCTATGTGCATTTTATGTGGACGAACTTTATTAGAATTGCTAGCAATGTTTTTTATTGTTATTACAAATGTACTTTGTTGATATTGCCTAATAAAAATTCAAAGCCAGGCTATTTCAATCTATTATTATTGTTTAATTAAAGACTTTGCAAAGTAAAAGCAAGTAGTTTTACTATGCTAATGTTATTGCCACTTTAAAACAGTAAATTTATCGAAATAAAAATTTATTTGTCCATTTTGGGTCTTCTCTATGGCCCTGGCTTAATCAAGGGGTTGCCGCACATAGGCCATAGTTGCAAGTTGCAAGCCCCAGTTTTTTATGCACTGATCAAAATGCATGTAGATGGTAGAGATATTTATATATAAGTTGACACGCTCAATAAGGAAGTTAATGTAGTGCGTGTTTGGGGCAATTAAAAAAGGTAATAACCACGCAGTTAGTGTGCCATTTGTCAGTTATAGATTTATATGGTTCATTAGAATATTTGTATTGGTTCTAATAATGACTTTATACACGTACTTAGCAGTTTTCAGTAAGGGATGATTGCTCCCGACCAACTTGCGTAGGTGGAGCGCTACGTTTGCAATCTCGTCGCTCAATACCCATCGAAGACTCAGGAAGGAGGTCGGATATCCCACGATCTTCTCCGCCTCACTCACTGCTCGGTTCCAGTCTGGCTTCGTGTTGTGTTGTGCAACACTTGCTCGCTGCGTGCTAGATGTGTTCACTTCCCTAGCATTGCAAGGTCCCCAAAGTTTTGAAACCAACGCACTAGATGACTGAACTTTCACCAAATCGCACTTCACGACACGACACAATCGGCTCAGACTCATTTTCCTAACGATCTGCACTAACCCAGGAATACCAAAGACTACGCAATTTCGAATTTCGAAAGCGGGAAAGTAATTATTTGTACAACAAACACTAGACTAGCACAAAATCACGTTATTTGCACAGAATTTATGCATTAAAAGGTTTGTCCAACTCAATAAATTCAGTAAGAAACCCTTGAGCAAAACTTTGTAGCGAAATCAATCTTTCTATGCAACTGACACAATAGATTTTATTTCGTAAATTATTTGAACGACGAATTACGAACGTGCGCGACTTTCGCGCGTGATCGGTTGACTGAGCGAATGGTGAATGAAGTCTAGGAGCTGACGGCGGATTCGCTAATAGGGGATTGACGAATAATATTTTCTTATTGAGCTGCATTTTCTTGATGATTCTATATATTTTCCGCTGTAGCATGGGGACCTCAGGTAGTGTACCTAAGGAAGACCAAAGAAACGATGGATGGACTGTGTTAAGAATGATAATTATGATATGAAAGGAGGTGCCTCATGAGATGACGAGAAACAGAGAGGTATGGAAGAGGAAAATAAGAGCAAGAGAATGATGATGATGATGATAATACCTAATTAAGTAGAATAAAAATTTTCAAGAGAGTCTAGTCGAGGTAAAGTATTTATAGGTAAGGTATTTATTCACATGCTTACTTCGCCCCTAAGATGACCCTCTTACCAATTTAATTAAATTGTGACACAATCATGCAATCTCTGAACAATCATTCAATTAACGGTTCTCGTTTTGTATTGGGAAGTTTGCTTGCGAAGAAGTAACTTCCTACAAAACTGCACCTATACTACCAATTCCAGTAACTACCAGAAACATTTCTTCTTAGCGTGTCGATGGGAAAGCCGTTGCATCATATACTTAGATCCCAATCTTATCAACCTAATGTTCCCGGGTCCCAACCCGGACCTCTTCTTCTTCTTTTTCAACCTTTCTCCACCCAATGCTAAGTGTAGGTCTTTTCTAACGCACTCCATTCTTCCCGGTTTTGCGCCTTTCGCATACAGTTCAACCCGGGCTTCGCCACTGTGTAAATCGTGAAGGACTAGATTCCATCTAACGTTGTGGGTTGGTGGATGTCACATGTCTCTGCATTTGAATTTTTGATTCCAAGACATACCAATTTCCTGACAATGGTTTATTTCATGATTTTGAGAGCAGCTAGTGGTGATGAAACGATTTACGTAAAGTGCCTATTTGGTTTTAATCGATAAATAAAGCGCCTTTTAGAAAAATAATAGCAATATTGTAACAAGACTTAACATGGTATTTAAATCTAGGCGCAATTCATAATGTAGCCTTACCTAAGTCTAATTAAAATGGGCTGCGGGTTGTTCGAAAGAGATACCGCGGGCTCGACACAAAGGGCTAAGGAGCAACATGGGTGGTTTTTAGTCACTAGAAATCTGACACTCCGTACTGCTCTGCCCAGAGCGGGAATATTTTTTTTATTAGTAATAGTCACGGAGTCTGAATTAGTGACCGATTGGTGGCAATAGGCTCCGTTGTTACGTGGAACTTAAATATAACTGGCAAATTGTGTGCTATTAGATACCTACCTAATAGCACCTCTACCTAGCCCTTCGGACATTACAGGCGTATTGTTATGTTTAATTCAGTGATGTGTGTACCTCATTGACTAGTAACTAAACCGTTTCAAAAATATAGGGACTCCCAATTTTTAGACAGAAGAAAAACACCAAATCAAATATTTTTCTAACATACCCAATTAAAATTGGCTAATACCACAGATAAGATCATATTGACTGCGGTAAACATGTGTGTAGAATCAAATTATATTGTTATCACCCGTTTCATCATCATGTTGATGGAACATTCAAGTCCCACTATAAGCCATGAGGTGCGGGATACGGCCAGAATGGCCTCTGTGTGAAGGAGAATAAAACTTCAAGAGCCCATTTTATACTCTTTGAATTAGATTCTGTACTCAGTAAACTATCTGCCGGACCGGACTCCGACCGGCAGGCAGCAGGAGATCGATCGCAATTCACTTTGACAGATCAGTGATACCAGTGTATATTATTTACCACACACCGTACTTTTTTCATGAATCATTTCAAATATCACTGTATCAATTATGTTCTAATTGTTTGTAAGATAATTTGCAAAGCTAAAATAAATTTGAAATACAAATAAACATGCAAGTTCAAATTTAAGTCATATGTTGTTCGATTTCAAAAAAATATCGTTGGGGAATGTTACTCATACTTATTATTAATCTGATGTTAATCTGACATAAGACGTGATGATTTGTATTCGGATTTGTCATGTTAAAAACGTATAAAAATATTCGAAGCTATTTTGTACGAAAAGCAAACTTTTCTACGGCAACACTGATTTTTCACATTGACCAATCAAAACGTATCTTCATTTTATCATGTTCACTCAGTCTCAAGCGCCAGCCAATCCAAAGCGAGGGCTAGAAATAGTTCCCCTTCTGTCGCTCATTCAGTTATTCGCGTTCTGCCGGTTATCGTAGTCGTCTGTAGAGCGGTCACTACGCGCTTGCCGGTATTTTTCAGTGTCCTAATTGATCAAATTCTCCATCCAGCACATCTGTTGTTATTTGATAACATTTGTGTGTGAAAGTGAGAACTAAGTTGTGTTGGAGACGAGCAAAGTTCATTCAATTTACCGAAAGTACTTTGAGGTAAGGGATTTTTTGTTGCTTTCTTTAGATCTTTTTCACGGGCTATGTCTCTGGCACGTCTTTCGTAAGCACTTGGTTCTCCACGTGTAAAGCATACGTAGTGAATAATCTGTGCTACCGATCTAAAATCACAGTCCATTCCGTTTCTTCATAAATTTTTCAACACACTTACCTATTTCTGTTTGTAAAAAATCTAATTCATTATTCTATTTTCCTGTTAGCCGATTCCACAAGATAAATCGGTAGCGTGTATAGATATAATTTAATTCCCAGAACCTTATTAGCCCTTAATCGTCGATCCAAAATATCATAGAAAACAATCGTAAATTAGAACCGAATAAGAACGTAGTAAAAATAACATCTGAGAATCTGAGATTTTACGATAACCGGCAAATTGATTCGCATCGAATCTCTTTTTTTTCTGCGCCGCAACCGGTCTTTGTAGCGCCAGCAATGACCTAAGATTTGGCGGTCATTGATCTGTCATCTGCTTTAAATTCCTAATTTAAATATTTTAAAATCTCGCTGTATGGTTAAACTAAATTATTATTCTTGTATTGTGCAATAATTCATATAATAATAATACATTGAATTTATCTTCTACCCTTTGCCCTTACCAGTGTTTTTTCCTACTTCAATGACTAGGTCAAGCATACCATTAAATAATAATTTATTTATTATTATGCAACATAACAATACTTATAATTTCCGCTTCTTCATAATGTATTTCAATGTGTATTAATGCTAATCAAAACTCCTACTGGCATCCACACTCGGATTTATTAGACTAAATGTACCATCATAATGCTGAATCTAAAATACAGTGGGATTTTGAGCCTATTCTTCTCTTTCTCTGCGGTTTTATTTGATATTAAATAAAATATACATATCTAAATCAAAAACCAAATATAATTTAATTATTATCTCCCTGCCCTTGTCTCATATAACCACTCTCAGTCAACTGTCACACAACCATTTGCTCCTCACACAATCCATCCATTGTTTCCTTGGTCTTACTCTCTCTCCATCCATCAACAACATCAGAAACCAAAAAGACTCCTATATGACTACAACGTGACCTTAACCCGAAATCTTAAACATAAGCCTTTATATGACACAATCCAAGTAATTAAGATAACACCAGACAACTCGTCTAACACAATTAAATGTCCATTATCCAGTCACCTCATCTTAATATACAGATTAATTTAATCTTTATTTAATTTCCGAGTACTTCATGTTGTCAGACTGTCTGTCTGGCTTTCATTTGCTCATCAAATTGGACAATAATCATAAACTTACTGTTTATTTACTTTTGTTAATGTTTAATTATGTCCTTGGTACACATTGACAGAGATTATGATAAAATATGCCTATTTACTTGTTTAATGAATGCATAAAATACAAAATAAATATGTCTGGCCTAAAATTCGGGTACATGGAATCTGCTAAGGGAATTTATCCATACTACGTAAACCATTTTTTTCAATCTTTTTATCCCCTCCCCTCCCTGCGTGACCACCCGCAGTAAATCCCAAGACATAAATATGGTTTTAAATATTTTTTTGACAACTGTTAACAACTCCTCTGCTGGTCGGCTTCCAGTCTAACCGAATGCAGCTGAATACCAGTATTTTACATGGAGCAACTGCCTATCTGACCTCCACAACCCAGTTAATACTAGGTAATACGATACTCTTTGGTAAGACTGGATGTCAGAATTTCAGGTCACTGACTACCTGTAATGACTGCCAAAGCTTTCCGAGGCACGGGGGAATCTCGGTATGTCGGGCGGTCACCCATCCACAGACCGACCTAGGCAAGCACAGCTTTACCTAAAGATCGACCCAAGTGGCAGTTCTAATTAAGCCACGAGCTCCTGTTAACAACTACTGTTTAGAAACTACTGCACCGATTTTCATGCTGTTTTCACCAATGGAATAATAAAACAGCATGAAAATCTAATTTGTCAAGTTTTTGCCATCCACGCAGGCGCAGCCGCGGGCTTTATCTTGTAAAATATAATAATACTAGCTTTTGCCCGCGGGTTTGCCCGCGTGGATGTCGAAAAATATCCCAACAATTTTTCATCCCCTAATTTCGAAATAAATTATATACTAATACTAAAACCTTTATCGAGAACCACTCTATCCATTGATGAAAACATGGCAATTTGCTTACAAATAAAAACTATCGGGTTTTTATCTGTTCACCTATTCTGTGCCTCTCGGCAGAGGCTTCCCCTTATCCTTCCAGTTACTGTTTTTTTTTTTAAGTTTCAGGTGGGAGTAGGGTAGTTGACTGACTAAAAGAAATATGATTCTGGTCAGTCCGTCTGTTAGATTATCGAAAAATATTGGATACGTGTTCTTTTATGTTTTATCAAATTAATAAAAATTTACGAAAATAAAACGTGTCAAAGATTGAAGAAAGAAGAGGGGGGCTGGTGACGTCACTTTCTGGTAAAAAATGTACCAAACTATGACGTCTCACGACTTTTCGAAGCACTGTATCGGTTTCATTTATTGTTTACGTGAAAAAGAAAAAATTCGTGTCCAATATTTTTTGGAAATCTATCTGACGGACTATTTAGATATTTTTTGTCAACTACCCTATTAGCATTAAAAACGTTATCAATGCAAGTAAAAAGTTTTCCATATTTGAATTATTATTAGATTGACGAATAAGCTCAATCCATCAGTGTCGTCTGTGTAAGCATTTTGATTTAAGTGCTGCCTTGATATTGTTTGTCAACGGCTCGCCTAAATTGGTTAGCAGTACCTGTTTCCACTTACATTAGACGACACTCAATGATTGCCTTAATAATCGCGAAACCTGTAGTTTCGGGCGTTTCGTACTCCGTAAGTCCGTATCACTCACGGACATCAAGATTTGCTAGGGTTCGGATTTAAAAATGAATGTAAAAACGATTGGACAGTTGTGTCGAAGTTTTCAAAACTCTTGAATCTGAAAATAATAGGGAGTAGGGTCGATTTCGAAAGATCTAATTTATTTATTTATTTAAACTTCATGCACAAACGTGGTACATAGGCGGACTTAATGCCACAAGGCATTCTCTACCAGTCAACCTTAGGGTCAAATAGGACAGCACTGCGGTAGAGTACAAATATAAATAAATTAGGAGAATACTATTTTGTTAACATAAATTAATATACCTTCATAGATGGTTCATACTAATACATATATATAAAGATGGAATTAAATAAACTAATATATATAATTTCGGACGAGCCCGTATCTTCGTTGACGAAACCTATTTCAGAGATGCAGTAAGTATTAAATAATTAAAATATTGCAACTTAATGGTTTCCGTTATAAGTGGTAAATTGCAATAATATTATTTGAACAATTTTCCTTATGCTTCTTCCTAATACAGTATATATATAGATCTACGTACCTATGCGTTTATGGAAGTTTGCTCAGGTGTGATAAACCAAGTAATGAAGCATAGTAGTAACTTATACTGCCTATTTACATAACATAACATCACGCCTATAATACCCGAAGGGTTAGGCAGAGGAGTACTCATTAGTACACCCACATTTCATCAACCAGGCACAAAAATCCAGACTCCGTGGCTGCTACTGAGAAATTCCTGATGGATAAACCCAATGGTACGTTGCCCCGATCTGGGAATCAAACTCCGAATCTCATGCACAGCAGTCGCGCTTGCGACTACTAGACCAACGAGGTAGTCTAGTCGTGACATACTAGTATAGTAGTATCATAAACCGTCTTTTTACGAATATAAAAGGGAATGCACATAAATATGTAGCAACTATATAGAAATTATAAATGTTCCAAGAATTCCCAAGATTCTGTAAATTGAAATAATTACTGATACAAATGCAGTCGTGTTTTTGAAGGTAAATTCAAAACAGAACGTCATCCAATAATTCATAATATAAATAAACCAAGGAGTAACCACATTGTACAAATCTACTTATGTACCTACCTAACTATGGTTAGATTCACCTATGCTACGCTTGTCGAAATAGAATTAGGTAAAACTTGTTTGCCTTCGAAACTAAGAATTATGTATGTATAGATAGACACGTTCGTTGAAAAGGGTCTGACACCGGTCAGCTAATTTTTTTGGTCACAACGGCGCGAAATGATCGGAAAGGGATAGAAACCTTTTTTCTTGATATGAAAATCCTCAATGGATGTCAACCGCCCTAGGGAGAGCGAAGGGATCTGTCTGCTGTCAGACTCGTAATGTCTAAAACCACACCGGTGTTCCTCGCACGGTTGCGTTGAGGGGCAGCGGGATGTAATACGACTTTTACTGCCCCGGTCTAGTACCTACTGGAAATCCGCCCCTAAGACGACCCACTGACCCCTACTGGCCAGCTTGTCCTGAGAACCTAATCGATCTAAATTGAGATTCCAATAATTCCAAACTATTCTCTACTCAAAACAAAACCTTCGACCACATTAAATGAACATACACTAATAAAAATTCGTATCACAAGCTGGCATTCCAGAATTTTTCATTAAACGTGCTATAATCTAGTTTTATCGCAAAGAAAACTCGACGATAATAAACACGCTAGGCAAACCGGATCGTGCACTTGTTTATAGTCGTAATGTCAATGAACCTGCTATTTCTAGGACAAGGCGAAATGCTTTTTTTATGTGAGCCTTGTGAACCTTTAAACCTGAGCATTGCACGTGTTCGCATGCCATAGTTTGTTCTGTGAATGAATTGCACTGTGACTATTGCAATTTATTGTTGTCATGTACATTTCGATATAAAAAAGAACTTAAAACTGAATCAGGTCTGATAGTCTAACTAATAAGACGTCCAATACTCAAATTCCCATCATCATCATCATTCTCTTGCCCATATCCCAATTCATTCGGAGTCGGCGCAGCATGTCTTCTTATTCCATACTTCTCTTTTACTCGTCATCTCATCAAACACCTCCTTTCTTGCCATATCCTCCTTTACACAGTCCATCCATCGCATCGTTTCTTTGGTCTTCCTCTACTTTTATACCCACATTGATCATCAATTCAAAAACGTTAGACTGAGTCACGTTATATTAAACACAATACATTATCCTGTTAAATATTCCCACACTTTGAGTCGGCGTTTGTGAACCATCTTCACAACAAAAATTATACTAATAATCCTGAAAAACGTATAGTTTATAGGTCTTCAAGTCTGAACTTCTTGTTGCAGGTATGGAGTGGGAAGGGCCGCCCAAGCAAGGCTTGTACGACCCTCAGAACGAGCACGAGGCCTGTGGAGTTGGATTCGTAGTTGCTATCGACGGAAAACGTACTCATAAAGTAAGTAATACTCTTGCGGAACAACCTTCAACCAGCGGAACTATAGGAATGTTTCCAAAAGAAAAGAAATAATTTTACCCGAAAATATTTAATTTTTTCTGCAACACTTTCGAATTCTTAAGAGAGATTCAACTCTAAAAATAAATAGTTCACGCTATTCGTTATTAACAGACTTATCTTCTAAATAAAGTTCCTCCGTTCCTTTTATTTAATTCCCAAGTTGTTTTTTTTGCAAAACCAAAAAAGCTAGCCAACTCTTGAATTATTATTCATAACTAGCTATTTTTAAAAACTTCTTTCCACTTCATTTTGCATCGACCGTAATTTTCTTGCGAACTCGTCGAAGCTTCTAGAATGCTTCGACTCCAATTTATATAAACATTTTGCTCAACCAATCAAGTTCAACAAAACGTTTCTGTTCATTTCTGATTAACAATTAGCCAAGTACCTACATTTCTTGCAAAACCATTGAATCCTTTTAAATTCTTCATCTCCAGAAAGATCTTTCGCAACCAGCCATTCTTTCACAACTTTCTTTCCTGTTATATTTTATACAATACTAAAGTTTCGAAACGTTGCCTTTTCAATTTGTAATTTATTAGGATAACTTTTTTACGACCTTTGGCGGAAAACAACGTGACTCCAGTCACGTTGAATTTAATGTTTTTGATGAAGATTTTCTTAACTGCGTATAAAAGCACAAATTCCCCATTCCAACTCCTAAGTTATATTGTATAACTAGGTATTTTATATAAAACTTTCCACTTCTTTTTGCATCGGACGTACTTTTTTTGCAAACTCATCGAAGCCTCTAGAATGCTTCGACTCCAATTAATATAAACATTTTGCGCAGCCAATCAAGTTTTACAAAACTTCTCTGTTCATTTCTGATTAACAATTAGCTAAGCACATTTCTTGCAAAATCATTAAAGCCTTTTAAATTCATCAACTCCAGAAAGATCTTTCGCAACCAGCCTTTCTTTCTCAACTTTCTTTGACCTTTCCTGTTATATTTATAACAAAGTTTCGAAACGTTTTCTTTTCAATTGGTAATTTATTAGGATAACGTTTTCCAGCCTTTGACGGAAAACAACGTGACTCGTCACGTTGAATTTATTGTTTTTCATGAGAATTTTCTCAACTGTGTACATTTAAAAGCACAAATTCCCCATTCCATGTATCGGGCTAATAATCCAGTCACATCACTGTCAATACAGCTCACATTCGAAAGCCAGACTCCATAAGCCCTAGCAACGCTCTAAGCCGAAATTGGATCTCGTATGGGGTCGGCCCCTATCTTCTGTTGCCTAGTAACGTTAATTAATTTGCGACGAGAGCTGTCTGTGCTTGCCATTGTCCATTGAATAGATCAATACATTGATGGCTCTTTGAAGACAACCGATGCTAATTGGGCAGCTTGTGTTCAGAGGGGTAAAAAAGTCTGGAGGGTTTAAAAAATTCTCTGGTTTAAACAACATCACACCGAACCAGGTGCTTAGTACTCAACCATAGTATGAACATAGATCGTAGTTTCTGTCTACCCTCGTAGGAAATAGGTGTAAGTTTTATGTATCCACAATATCGCCGACTAAGGAAATATCCTCTTGGGATTTATTTCAAAATTACAACAAAATTAGCGGTAAGCAGATATACCATACCATCCACGTTTTTACAGCCTAATCCAATTTATATTTAAGTCAAAAAATAAATAATGTGAATTACGTTACAATTCGTAAAATGTTCACCTGTGACAATTCAAAATATTAACTGCGTCTGCGGCCGTTATAAGAATTTTGACGTGATGTATATTATTATCCTAATAGGATTCTCCTAAAATACCCATTTTAGGTCTCCTAGTTACGCAGTATACTTTAGAAGCATAGTCATATTCTGAATTGCTTTTGGCAGCCATCCGTTAGCCATGTCAAATGCTACGCCATCGTTTTATGGACTGCAATTTTAACTGCATATTTTTTGGAAACTCTTCAAAGGGGGACTGGGGTTTTATGGATTTTTTCTTGGCAACTATACATCCATGTTACAGTCCATAACTTTAAAACAGCGTTGTGCAAGTAGTAATCCTATATTTGATCAAGTTATTAAAACCGGTAACCGGCAACTGTAGTGTTACCGATAGATCGTGGGACTCGTGACTGCGTTTCGCTTTTTCAGCTTTTGCAAAATGTTAGTTTAAAGCTGCATACTTAGTTAATAGCTGTAATACTCGTCCTCTCATCGGACATGCCAAATCAGCCTTTACTCAGTCCATCCATCGTTTCTATGGTCTTCCTCTACTTATAAACCCATCCACGAATCACATACCACGACAACCAATTATCACACCATTTTTCAGTAACCGGCGCCACTTCTAGACTTCCTATTATGTACTCGTTTCTTATACTGTACATTCGTGTAACGCTACTGCTGAGATGAGAATCGGGGATGCCTCTTAGCATTCTCATCTCAGCCAAACGTATAATCTTGAAAAATATTTTTGTCGGTAGTTTATACGTTCTAATCACAGGACTAGCTAGTCAGCAAGATTTGTAGCTGGCAGCTAGCTCAGTCTCGACAAAAACCGATACTCAAAATCAATTTGTTTCCATAGATCGTCCGAGATGCAGAGACGCTCGCAAAACGCATGGAGCACCGAGGTGCGTGCGCCTGCGACAACGACACAGGAGACGGCGCGGGAGTGCTAACCGCCATCCCGCATCAGTTCTACTGCGCTCAACTGAGGTAAGACTAAGATATAAGATAATTTAAAGCTCAGGAGTAAAATTTTGTAGCGTCGTGGGTTGCCATCGGGAAACTTGGATGAGGCTGACACAGGACCGTGGAGAATGGCACAAGAAAAGAGAGCCATGTACACAGTAGTAGGTGAATTCGGCTGTGGATGATGATGATGATGATCAGCGTAACGGGATTTACGACACGTCTGGTCGCAGGGTCCTCCCTTGTCAATAAAAGAAGGATGAGGAAGTTTCTTCGTTTCTCTTTCCTCTATAATAAACACGAATCATGACTTATGCGGCAGTTGTATTGCCGTGGCTATTTCTGCGCGCTGCTGCGAATTTTCACGGTATATTTGGACATTCTACAGCTACCTACTTCAAAATTCACGGGTACACCGTAAATTGCTAACGCTACAATGTTTTTATAAGTTATTTTTTTATTATACGGACCAAAAATAAAATACAATCGTGCTGGCAGCGGAGAGTGTTGTTTTACGCAAAGACCTGAATCTATTACACGTGCTCAAAACAACGCGTCACTAATGTACTAGATTAAGTACTGACGAATAGTTATTATCGGTCGTTACCGAAATCAGAATAATGTTGTTTGTGCAATGAGGTGTGTTTACACTGTCGTTGATCAAAGAAAATACCTCTGGATGAAGTAAAACGGCTTCTAATTTTACTCCAAAGAACCTAGATACAATAGTGCTAATAATCCAAACTTAAACCGTGTGCACAACACCACAATACTAATTTTAGTTCGTGTTCAAATTTAATAGAAACATTTCCACAACTAAATACTTGCCTAAAAAAGAGTCTACAGGAAACCACAACACGCTACTTCAGCCTAGTTTTAATTGATTAAAAGTCTAAACTTTGTGGCATTTGGCAAGGTGCCAGTCAGTATCAGAACAATCGTGCTTACAGCCTTACACTTGGCACTTAGCCAGCTGGTAGGAAAATCGATACGCCTTGACAAACTGGAGCAAACGTGCTCCAGCGTGGGAAATTTACTGGGAAAATGGCAGAAGATTATGTTTACGCGATCTCAGGAGACTTGTGTGTTTTGGCAGAGAATCTGACAGTCCTTGATGCGTGAGAGACGAAAAAAAAAAAAAGATTTTGTCGTGAGGGACACAAGAGATAATTTGTTAGTTTGCATTGGGTAATATGATACCCCTTGGTAAGACTGGTTGTCAGACTTTCGGGCCATTGACTACCTGTAGCGACTGCCAAAGATCTACATGTAATAGCCGGGACTAACGACGTAACGTACTTTCCGAGGCACAGAATAAACTTGGTATGTAATACTCATCTTCGACCGACCTAGGCCAGGGCCTAGCATAACCTGAAGATCGACCCGAGATCCAAGGAAGGAATTTCTTATTAAACCAATCATTAATAATACCGTAACATCATGTAAGATAGATCATAGAATATAACCAGTTTAAATAATCTCAATACATTCAAGTTCAATATTTGAAACAGTTTTAAAGGTCACGGTCACTTACCTATAGGTACATAACTGAAACACGAGGAAAAAGAAAACAAAGTGTGAAACTGCTACTACATAGTAAACATTTAATCGTTGAGATTGTAAAGCATATTTCCCATGTTCTTAAGTGTTCTAAAAATTCCATCCATTTTTTTCCGGTACTTTGAATAATGCTTTTCTGCACTGGGTTGTGGAGGTCAGATAGGCAGTCGATCCATGTAAAATACTAGTATTCGGCTGCATCCGGTAAGACTGGGAGCCGACGCAAACATACTTGGAAAAAGGCTAGGCAGATGGCTTTGAATAATGCATTTCACTCAACAGTGAACATAAGTTATTACGACAACTGTTAGATACACAAGGAATAAATCTCTCATGTAAAATAATTCAAGAGATCGAGGTTGGCGTTGCGAAAACACTAGGATTTGAATGATAAATTCAGAAAAAACATGATGAAAATAGAAATAGAGGGAATAACGGTTCCGTCATAACAAGTCCATTGCCCCTACATGTTTTTCGGAACAAAGACCTATTGAAACATGCTATAAATTAACTAGTTGTCCTGCCTAACACCCTGAAAGGCGCTTGTATGTTCTTAGAAAGTTATTACCAAAAACTTATACAAGGTGGATAGGACTACAAACCTAAAACGGATACTAAGTATTCATTCTCGACGGCAAATAAATCCAATTAGGAGGCCTATGGGTGGCATCTATAACCATATTAGGCACTAACCACTAATAAGGAGAAAGACTAAGAATATATCCCTATCGACCAAGACAGAGACTTCGGGGTGTTTCTATCACCGATAACAGGATGATAATGGGTCAATAAAGTATAGAATTCACACTCTCTGAAAAGCATAAGATGACAATCCCCGTTGAACGTTCTTGTAGAGATACAAAGTTAATTACGAACCGCTTTGTAGTGAAACGACATAATCAAACGCTGAAATATGACATTGGAGCTCTTTGAAGACAATTTATGTAATGTACTAATGACTTCCATGATCAGAGTCAAAGGACAAAGTAACTCGATTATGTCTAACGTTACATCTAGCCATGTGACAGTACCCTTTGCGGTTTGCAGTATACATTACTTGCTCGCAAAGAGGTTCTACCTCAAAGGCCTCTCTTTGAGTGCCAGACTACCGGACGATATTAAATATTCACGGACTAATTGCCGTCAAAGATGGGATCTCAATAATGTACAATCTGAGCAGAGCTCCAGAAACCGTGCTTTGTATCGACACATTTGATGATAACTCAATGCAAGAATACTTCAGTGATCATGAGAAAGTTTATAGCAAATTTGAGAAGGGAAGACAAAGAAATATAATGGGTACCATATTACATGACATCAAGAAGATAGCTAAGTGCTGAACTGCAAACCCTACGATTGTACAGTTCAACAAAGACAGCGACTGACCTCCCGTGCGTCCTGTAAGTTATCGATGAAAATTGAACCTGAAGCTCCTATCTTCCTTGCTTTTATTCCTTTATCCAATTTCTGCAAAACCGCGCCCACATGGTCCATAGCCCATTTTTATATCTAGATCGCAATTTGCCATTGCCCCTCGCGATCTAGTATCCGTAATATCAACAGTCAATTTGTCTGACCCAGTCACCTATTCGCCAACAAATAGATAATGACTGCCGTTCTGAGGCAGAGCTGCGCAGTTGTTTAATTTATCTATGCAGTAGTGCTGGGAACTATTGGCCAGGAGCTTATCGATAACGCTGCATGGGGTATTTGCTTTATTATGACTAGGCCCGTAATATCGTAAACCAGCTTGTTAAATACTTCTACTGCTGATGTATTCATTTACACCTTCACAAACACCTTATTGATCCTAACCTTGTAGCACCTGAACTCTTTCTTTCTTTGTCATGTACTTAGTGTCTACCCTGGTGTCAGAGATAGTATGACGCCCATATAGGCCTCTGACTTGGCTTAACATGCCGTCAAAAATGTATTTCAGGCATGTTTTGGTTTCCTCGCGATGTTTTCCTTCACCGAAGCAAGTGATAACATATAACAGAGGTGCGTGCCATGAGTCGGAACTCGTGACCTATGACTTAGTAGTCTGACAATCACACCACTAGGGTAGCGACTATATAGTGTAAGGGCTATTTGAAATTCTAAACTTGTGTCGTCCACTAAAGATTGTATTATCCGTTCGTATTCCACAATTTTCGCCATAACACCTGGGCCCCGAGTCTGCTATTCAATAGTGTCAGAATCGTCTATCATTGATCTCATAATTGTTGATTTTGACAAGTTTGGTGTTGTCAAAATCAACAATTATGAGATCAATTATAGACCATTCTGACACTATTGAATAGCAGACTCGGGGCCCAGGACTGCGGCGCTAATGGCCCATATGCGTGCTTTCCGATGCATGTTATTGTTATCGACCACTACTAATAATGTTTACACAGATACTAATGTAATGCATTAATCAAAAAGTAAACACTTTAGAAGCGAGCAAAAGTCAACAGTTTAGTTGTCTTCGCGTAATAAATTACGGCTTTACGGAATTATTCAGAATCTCAGATGCAATCTAACAGGAAGAATTGGTTATTCCCGCGACTTCGTCTGCATGGAATATAGCCTAAAGCCTTCCTCGATAAATGGACTATCCAAAACAAAATATTTTTTCAATTCCTACCAGTTGTTCCTGAGATTAGCGAGTTCAACCCAACAAAAAATCTCTTCAGCTTTATAATATGAGTAGGTATAGATAAAGCGCATTTTAAAGGCCAAAGGGCCAAAGGGGATTTTAATCTAACATTCAATTTCTACGAACTGATATGATGATTAGTAATTATCGTATTTTTAAATAAACATCTCGATTCTCGGTTCCAAGTCGACAGTTCCCCTCACCATTAGATATCAATATTTGTGTTCTAATAAAGGACAGCCTTGCTGCTAGACCTTGAATGTTATCTCGGGAAAGATCTTAATTATGTGTACATTTGTTTTCTTCCTCCTAAATACTTTCTCAGTATTAATTTATGATAACTAAAAGGCGTGAGAACGTATTATCTCTCCTAACTGTTCTGTATCTTGCGGCCAATTTAGAACAATTTATAGACATCTCTTCATCTGAAATACACAAAGTATTTACCTTGCTTGATTTTTCCCGTACATGTCATCTGGTGAGATACGCTGTCGGTTTACAGATTCAGCTGCACCCGGTTTCTGGAAGTCGATCCCATCATAATTGAGAAAAATCTATGCATATGATGATGTCATCTGTGTATCAATATAATGGTATGCAAAAACAAGCCGGCCTGTTTGTCTAGCTATGCATAATAATAGGTTTTGGAAACTTTCTGGGAAGCTTTCCAAATAATTTTAAAGCCGCAAAAAGGAAGCCCGACCTACAAAACATATTTTCAGCCCAAATAAGAATTCCTGCGGTTTACACCACAAAGCAGAACTAGTAGCGTATTTATTATAAAGTTGTTTTTCCGCATCGTTACATAATCACGCGATTACTTTACTTACCCTGATAACTCAACCTTGGCTTTGAAAAAGAGCCAATAATTTAACAAGTAACACGCCATAAAATTACCCGGCTGTTCAACCATTACGAGACTATTCAGCTCGTTATCTCCATGGAACCGCATTTTCAAGGACGCTTTCGGAGCTCCAAGTTGTGGCGCAGTTGTCTCTGTGTTTCCGCGGGACCGACTCTGTGTCTCTTCATGATAGCTCAGTTGATAGTTGGAAAACGAAGTCTCGCTGTGGGCACGGAAATGGAACAATCATTTCTAGACGTTGGCTACTTCGCTTTTTGAATAGTATTTACGATGACATTCATCTCATTTTCCATTGTCGCATTATTTCGATGGATGTCACGGTGGTGGTGTTAATTAGGTGGCACCCAAAATGCTAAATAGGGTAATTCGGATAACTTTGTGTTGATTAAATATGACATAATTGAAGGCGTATTTCTTATTAAATTGAGGAGTTGAGAGTAGTCGAGCAATAAGCAGTTTACGGAAAATTCGTAATAATATACCTAAGTCTCATATTAAATTCAAACCAATTTTTCTTTACAAAAGTGATAAATTAATTTTCCCTTAACCTTTGGGGCTTCGTATTAAAGGACGTATAAAAGGTCAAAAAATATCAATACCTTCGATTAATACCGAGAATTTGTGATCAAATATCTTCTATAATAAGATTAAAACTCTAGAATACGAAAAGGAAATACGAGAACTTTTCTATCTTGCTAATCAAAATCATATTATCTTAGAATGTCATTCACACGTTCCTTAAAACAATTTAAACAACGACACGAATTATCGTGAGCAAAGAACGTTTCAATAATAAACAAAACATAATTGTTCTAAAGATAGAAAAACGATAACTACATCGGTCACGTCCATTGACGTCCAATTCTTAATATCACCACAAAATTGACATCCAAATAAATAATCCGAACACGCGCTCTGCGCCTGATACCAACATAATATTTACTTTAGATAGCATTTTCCCTAAAACATTCCAACTCTAGATGAAACTGGATAACATCGTAAAAATTTATAGATATCTTCGTGTGCAAATATTATGGATAATGGAATTAATAAATACCATCTTGAAATTCTTCACCCGGCGGCGCTACAAGCTTATCTTGAAGTGGTGTGGAGTGAAGTGCTGTTATCGATTGTTTGTGTATTGTATCGATTCACTTCCCTAATTTTGTATTAACCATAATTACAATAATTTGGTATTTCTGGCTCCACACGTTACCTCTTGCCATCGAGATCTCGCGTTTTTGCGTGCCGCTTACTGAAATCCATTTTTTATGAAGAATACTGTAGAAGCAACAAACAACAGCTAATGGAAAACAGATATAGAAGCCGCATTCCTGAATACTCGTTAGACATTAGCTCTGGCTTTAAGATCTAGCGATTTAAACGCTAGTAAATTTGCAATAGATACGTCAGCAGGCACTAGTCTGACAATTACGCAAGGTTATCCTAATTCTGCTTGGCTTTCATATGGCTCCATGTATTGTAGTAAATTTGCTTTAACTAGAATATGTCAGGTATCCATGTCAACAGCATCGATTAACGCTCGAGAAGGTCTATTACGTATTGTGAACATTAAATATTTGTTGCTTGCTTTATAAGATCACATAGTTGTAACGTGATTAGATTGTAGCCACTATACCTCAGGTATGAAAAACCCAGGTCTCTGGTATCAAGATTATTTCACATGTACTTGTTCAAATTCACTTTTCAAAAAAGTTCCATTCGTAATAAACAATTTGTTTCCTACAAAATCAATTCTTAGAATCATTCAATGACACAATTTAATCGATAAAACAGTCCGTCATACTTAAATTTCCAATATTTTTGATATCTAAAAGAAAAATCTGCCAGACAGTGCTAGATAGTATGATTACTATCTAGCACTGTCTGGCAGAAACATCAGTTCTTAATATGAGTCAGTCCAAAAGTCCTTCAAAATCATTCATTTGGATCCATGTAACAACTTCTATCTCTTTAGCTGCTGTTGCAGCAGATACCAATCTATGAAGGGTCTCTTGTAGTTATGTCTCCCTAAACATGAATTCATTTCATCATCAGAAACATCTGTTTCTTCAGTAACTAGTTGTTCTTTATCATGTAGTTGTTTCTCATTTACATTTGAAAGTAACGTGAGTCGTATGTTAACTTGTAGTCAAAGAATTAGTGCCCATTAGGCCGGTTCATGTGTTAGTACATAGCTAGTGTTTACTGCGTAGTGATGACAAGGTCAGACTTGCTGTTATTGTAAAGCTATAGAAGAGAATTTCGCACTGCTGCCGTGGCACCTTCTTATTTATGTCTTGGATTGTATTGTGCCTTTTCTTCAAAGATAGCTTTTATCATTTGATTGACAACTTCAGCTCTTATAATAATAGCTTCATTGCAAACAAGTGTTACAACAGCTACTTCTATTTTTATTTAGAAATTATGTAAATATTTGCTGGAGATAATTCGAGTAATCTAGAGAGAGGATGGAGTCTATTGCGCGAAGATTTCTAGTTTTTGTAAAACCCAAAACAACTTCTAAATGGATTAAAGTCCTTAACACAAGTCGAAACATCACCTTCACCTTGTGGGTGCGTTTATATAATTTTTACACTGCCAACTAGACCATAATAGAAAAACAAAGATTGTATACCAACAAAAAATAACCTGAAGAAAACCGGTTATCGTACGTATACATAAATATTGAATATTGTAGACTACGTTGACCGAGACATTCTTGTAACTAGCACTAGAACATCACACCACCATTAATATTTTAATAAACCTTCTGTTGCTGTGTTAAAAATATATTACCATTTGTGGCGTATTAAAAAAAAACGATGCAAATGATGTAAATATTGATAAGACGATCATTCATTACTTAATAACCAACATCTAGAATTGT
Organism: Diarsia brunnea; assembly: GCA_949774965.1. Lineage (NCBI taxonomy): Eukaryota > Metazoa > Arthropoda > Insecta > Lepidoptera > Noctuidae > Diarsia > Diarsia brunnea. The sequence continues at coordinate 18,290,619 of OX459001.1, forward strand.
TCTAACACGATGATAAAAAAAATAGAAGTAACTGCAACGAAACAAATAAAACGGCAGTTCTAGGAATGACCTCGCACAATGCTCTGGATTTGAAGTTGTTAGTCGATCGGGCTTTCATTGTTCAATAAGCGTATTTCAGAGTTCACACAGGGGATCATAATGTCAACAGTAGATACCTCTCGGCGATAATACGACATTCTGAATAAAAAAATGTTTACGGAACCTACTTAGTCTGTATTTGTAGCCAGTGTAGCCACTGTGAAACAAATTGTCAACGATTCATGCAATAAATCAACTTCCTTGAGGCATCCCTGGAAAAATACACGCGACAAAGTAATCAAATGATGAAATGTTGATAACTTTGCATTTGATTATGTGTAGACTTGTTTGCGTGTTCAGTCATATCGTGTCAATGTTTTTGAATGATATATTTTTGATTGCTTCTTTCTACATTTAACAAAACCTCAATGTCACATCGTATGTTTATTTTTATAGCGTTCAAGATCGTTTTAGTGGATTTTATTGCCACCACATTTACCCTTATTTGAATTTGTTTTTGCATCAGTAGTATGTTTATAGAGTTGTATATTATCACGTGAATAAACAGTGGTGTTTAATAATAAGTGATCATCTTTATCTTTATTGTTATACACCTTAAGAATGTAAGAGCATGCAATTGTAATCTCCACAGCCTTGTAAACTTTATTGTAACCCTAAAACACTTTATGATCATTATGATATATTATCCGGTGTACTTGCACTTACTGGAATATGATCTTTCCTTAATCCCGTGTAACTAGATTTTTTTGTAGTTCTGGCATTTTTTTTCTTTTCGTTTTCTTTTTTTAAATAAAACGTTGCCCCACACTAGGATTTTCTCCTGTATCGTGGGTGCGTTTACAAACATACAAAGTCACATACACAAATACCCAGACCCGAAACAACTATCTGCAGGCCATACAAATATTTGTTCTGTGCGGGGATCGAACCCGCGACACGCAGCGCAGCAGTCTAATCGCTTAGCCACTGGGCCAACCGTGCCGTCAAAATTTTAATCTTCATAAATCATCATCATCTCCTTGCTTTAAAAATTCGACGAATATATTATTACTCTTATAAGGCTACCTGCGTCAAAAATACGTAGTAGTACGAGTTTTATAATTTTGTCATCATATTTCCTAATTCCCTTCTGTAGGCATTTTAATCTGTATCTTCAAATCTGACAATCTTTCGGCGATTATATTATAATTGTATCATGCTTTAGTTAGACATGTAAGTGATTGATGCGGCATGGTAGAAAACATATTATGCAGTTGACTGAAACAATATTTTGCTCATTCATTACAGTATAGTTATCATTCATATTCTAAATATCGTGACTGTCAGTAGCTATTTCACCATGAATTAATGGCTACAATGCTCGCTCTGAACGAGCTCTATAGTCTATTGTCCGATGGCTCTTCGCTTGGTTTCAATATCAGTAAGATTAATGTATTAATTTATGACACTATGTAGGATATCAGAACTATGCTTAGTCATGCAGTCAACTATGCAGTCTTTCTAAACAACCTAACAACTAACAATATCTTTTGCAGTCCTAAGTCTGCCCTCCTTACAGTTATTTATAAATTGTTCAAGAATTTTCCCAAAACTAGACGTCACCGTCTGGAGTTACGTCTGGCGTTACGTCAGTCGACGCGGTGCTCCGTCATTATTCTCTGTTCAGACTTCAGACATGATCGACGAGCCCATTAGCGCTCCCTCGTGAGATCAATACAGGGAGCACCGATGTTTATCCTTGTATACGCTACCGTAACATGTCGAATTTATTCGAAAGTGAATACGACACAAGGGATTTATTTATTTATGAAAGGTAGCTTGAGTTCAATGTTCTTTTTTTAGTGTGTTACTCATGCTAAGGATTATTTATTTATTCTCATGCCTTTTTTTAAGATCTTGGTGCGTATAAAGATTATGTTACTGAAGCCTTGATAAAAGATTACCACAGCACGACGCGATCACGCACTGCCTTGGTGGCTAGGGTTACCTACCTGATTAGCACATTTAACAACACTTAGATTAGGTCCAAATGTGGAACTAAGCACTAGATTCCGTTTAAAGTCAGTAACCTTAACTATGGTAGAATTAGTTACAAGAAAGTTTTCGATAACAACCGCTTCGTGACGACTGCTTCTGTTATTTTGATGGTAAGTTATTCTGTCTTGATCGTGCTAGTTTTAAATAGAATTTATAGCTCTTGTTAGATATACATTCGTATCAATTTCATATTTTGTAATAGAAACTCAAGTTCTACAGTAGTGACACTATCGTCTTGTTAAAATCTATGACTTTTCTAATTCCATCATCACATTTTTATTAAAATAAAAAAAAACTTCCTAACAATAGCCTTTTGCAATGCTTCATTGTCACCGTCATACATATTATTACAAGTAGCTGCAAGACGACTAGTGGCGGTACTTACATACTAGCTTGAAACCTTGGCTTGCCTTATACAACCCTCTACTCTTCATGATCTTAGGGTTTCGGATCAGTCTGCTAGTATTATAAGCTTGCCGTATTGTTGGGCCCTAGGTTAGACTATGCCTCCAAGCAACGCCCGCTTAATCAGCACCACTCTATCCAGTGTCTACTTATAGTAGGTATACCATATTTTTTCCACGTGTCTACAGCGGTACGATATTCAATAACAAGTGGATTATAGTATCTAACAATTTATTTTTATAGATAAAGTTTGCTATATTTGCACACAGTCACCACGTGGTGAGCTCGTGGGGGATTCCGCTATCATTTTATTTTATTTCCATTACTTATCATCGGTTGTCTGTGGTCTGCATCTATGATTAGTCACGATTGTTTTATAATGTGCTTCTGTTTGGTGCTGATTAAAGTTCATGGGTCCTGTCCAAAATAAGGGTTGATAATATTTTTATCGCCGTCCAGTTTAATTTGTTTTTTTCTGTCGGGAGAGCAACGTATTTACTGGGGGACTGACTTGTCACCCATGCTGCCTCCGCCACCCTACGTTAGTTTTCTCTTACAATAATTATATCAGTTTATGCCTCCTGAAAGATATTTGAAATGACTCCTATCTTTCAGTTACTATGAGAGCAAATCAACATAATTAAAAGATTAGAATCTCGATTGTCGGATTATCGCGATTATCAATATTGTATATTGTATTATGATGGCATTACAAGTAGTTGTGTAGGAAACAAATGTACTCGGTGATAAGATAACGTATCGTTATCGTCTCGATGATCAGTGGGTCGTGGATATTACGACTGATATTGCCATTCAAAACAATCGGATAGGTAATCGATAATTTCGATTATAATGCTTCTCTGAAACTGAGAAAATTGAATCTAAACTTAATATTATAAAGAATTAAATTGTGTATGTATTTCTCTGGAACTAATGATACTATTCTAAAAATTCTTTCACTGGCACAAAGCTGCGTTGTTCGGGGGTGCAAAAGGCAATATTACATTTATATCATGCATATTAGCCGCGCTAAAACAATTATTGCAGACGAATCCGCGAGCTAAGTGCTAGTGTTCAGTAACATTGCCTATAGTCTGAAAAAAAATCTACTGGTTTATAAACGTTATAAATGGTTTAACGTTTACTAACCAAAACTTTTGGAACGAAGTTCCTTATCGCGCGTTGTGAAAGGGGGCTAGACGGAAAAAAATCTTACGAAAAGTTGTCACGACACTTTTTGCTATAGTAAGCTATTGTAAGCTGTGCGGCGTCGCATGTTTCTCTGTCTGTCTCTCTCTCTCTTATAGAAAGCAAGCCAGATATTTTCATTTCTACATTTTTTTTTTTTTTTAATTTTTTTTTTACATAATAAAAAATAATAACAATAACTTCGTTCCATCCGGGTGTTCCTTGACACCTCTCAAGTTTTTTGCACATCGTATGCGTGATAAAACTTATAAACAATGCTTATGTTAATATCCTTTAGCGCTAAGTTCTTTAGGTACTTACCTCATTCCCAAACTTGTTAGTAGTCAAACAAGATACTAATAATAAAACGGACTCTAGCTTTGTTTATTTTAAAAAAGAAGAACACGACTAAAAATAATGACCCGTTGATAAAATAAACTTACCACGCAATAGTTTCTTATTTTGTTGCTATTATTGTAAAAACTGACGTCATCCTTTTACTAAAAACACAGACTCAGGACAGATAAAATTCGTAGACGAAATACCAGATAAAGAAAGTAATTAATAATGAGAAGATAACTATTAAAGCTAAACAATATGTAAGTCTGATAAAACCGAGAAGGCTGAAGTCCAAAATATATCGATGAAACTAGATGCAATTAGAGTTCAAGATAATTGAATACATAATTATGCAATAGATAAGGACCGTGATGTTACCGTAATGCTACTGTGTTGGCTGAGAAATCTTGTGTAATCGGTAGGTATATAGTTATTGTTGGCAATCGTTACTAGTGTTAGTAAAATAATTGCAATTTCGTATCTTCATTCAAGAATTCTGGTGACTGAATGTCATTTAAAGCTTGAATGAAGTAAAGAAATCGCATTGAATCAACATTGAATGAAAAATATCGTGTTCGGAAAATTCGCATCAAAAATTTTGATGCCAGTTGTTTTGCAGTAGCTGGCAAACTACATCTTCCAAACAACATCACACACATCTTTCAAATTATTTAATCGCTTTATTAAAAAGTATTTTGTAAAATCCAACCAGCTTACTTACACAATTATGTTCATGATATACTGGTGTTCTTGGAAGCTTGCCAGCAAACATATTAATTAATACTGTTAATAAAGCTACTATCTTTTAAATCCATAGCTACTATAATAATTACCGTAACCGTAACGGCAGCAAGTGTATTAAATGACAACTAAATAGACATCAGACTAGGAGTTGGCATTAGCTACGATTATTTGTTCATTAAATGTGATGAGAATGAAATTCTAAGAGACTATAGAAAAACAACGCCCGCACAAATTGATACTATATTGCTGACGGTATGCTGTGCAAATTACTAGCTAGGACTTTGATCCCGAGAACACTACCTTGAATAACTAGCGAAGTCTGAAGCACTAAGAAACGGTACGTATATTAAATTCTTCAACTTTCTATAAAATAAAAAGACTTTAAACATTTCTCCTCGGTTGTCGGGCATGAAAGCAATTTCATTTCAGTCTTGAAAGTTTAAGCAGTATAAAATTGAAAACATAACAATGCTGCTCTTTCGTTGAACAGGATCCTTTGTTGAAATAAAGTTTTTAACAATAAAAAACTCTTCAAGCCATCTTAGCACGCTAAATTACTGAAAAAATGAAAGTGCATCTAAATTCTGACCTGAGTTAACAAAACATTTTTGCATTAATTGATATTACTCAACGTTTATGTGGAACAAAATCCACTCATCATAAATGTAAAAGAAAATATCATAAATACAGTGACAGGTAGGTTGTTTGCCTAAACGTTGTAAGCGAAATTCACGTTTGACAGCTAATAAAATTGATGTTCGTCCCACATGTTTCTTACATTTGATATTAATTTGGACTATTTATAGATCGATCAATAAACCTCTTAGATTCATCGGCTAGCAACCACATATTTCTTGGACAACAGCTATCTCATATTACTCGGCTTTACTCTTTGTATTTTGGCTGTCTGAGGAATTTGGAAGATAAAAGAACGTACTGTTGCACCGACCCCAAGTAACAACAGAAACAAGATGATTATTTTTCGTATGTTCTCGAACTAATCGTCATCTTGGGAAGCTTTTTGTAAACAGTTATACAAATGCGGAATCTTTCAATTTGCTCGTAGGTGAAGATGGCAGATCTGTGCAGCTAAACACGACAGTTTCATCTATTTTTAGACTTCATGTTCAATTTAGAGTTATGCAGTTAGCTGCATACGCGTTGTTTTCAGTGGATTTTCAACGTCGTATTCCCTTATTCTTGAATCTTTATCTGATTTCCAATTGTGTTCTCTATGTGTGGTTCACTTATACTTATCTGTATCTTGTTAATTTGAATATTTATCGTCGCCTATGTTTTCCTTGTCTCCGTATCCTACAATCTACATATACATATTACTTTTGTTCGTCCCTTCATTTTAGTAATTTAATATAGCACCCTCGTCATATTAAATACCGCAGCTTAAAATTTTCCACATGCAATCTTGGCACGTTTTACTTCAACTCTGACCTTTATCGCCCTGGAACACGATCCTATTTTATCTCCCATGACATTTAAAATGCTTCACAATTAAGTGGCGTTTGCTTGTAATTTTGCGCTCGAACAAGTTTTAATGAGTGTCTGCTTTTTATGCTTGCTTTAGTTGCCTGGCCTACGCTTTGTTTGTTCATTGAAAAAAACTTTATCTTCGCAGCATGTTATTTATTCTTTCACTGTTGCTTTTATGTCTTTTGGGTCTACAGATTTTTCACCTAAATCCACAATGTTCATCTTTTGTATTTTTGTATAATTGTCGACGTCCTTTACTTCTACAACACAACTCTTCTTTTGAGCAACACTTTCCAATGCAGTTCACTTTTCCTTTCTCTTACAACAAAATTACGCTTATTATAAAATATTTTCTGTTATTGATTATGGAACAGGTCCAATCTGGGTCAGCTGTCGGTCGTTCACGCTCACCGGACTGCGATAACCTGTACACGATGTTGTATTGATTTCATTGACTCGCATGAACTTCAGTTGCGTCACTGAAAGTCACTGTAGTTGTTATCTTTGCATACACAGGTGGAGTTGAAGCTTTTATCAATAAAAATTCTTCATTAAGCAATAGGTCCATTGGCGATTCAGCGTAAGATGAGAACTATAATTTAGATTTGCAAACATGACATCAGGATTCTAAACGACTCAAATGCCATCAGCTATTTTCTTATAACATGTTGGGGTCACATTTCAATCTATCGGGATGCAGCTCTCGGGATTGCTCGACTGAAATTAGCCAATCAGTTCCAACTTACAATGAAATCTGAAATTAACAATAATACCCTCAATTGATCATCCACCCCGTCTCTATATTTTCCTTCACTTTGAGTAGCTGAAGTTTTTCTTCCATCCGTTTTATTTAAAACGATTTGCTTTGAAGGTTATGGCTGCAAATAATGTTTATCAAACAAATTATGAAGCTGACGTATTATACTTGTTCGTGCAGTTGTTCAAATAAAACATCTTCTACGATTGTTGTTTTTGCTCCTACTTTATATATGATGGTAGGTACTGGCAAGTAGGCACTCATAAATGTTCAGTGATTTGATTGACTTTTATTAATATTGAGCAAACTGCTTTATCCATGCCTCATCTCATAAATCAATGAGAGAATAATGGTTCGTCATGATTTTGTAGTACACGTTAGTCTTCCGTCGTATAAACAATACATCGTTGCTCCAAGTATATGATAAATGAAATTGATTTTCACATTATACGCAAATCGTCAAACCGCTTTGTGGTTAGTTAAAACCAATTTGTGGCTATGTTTATTGTTTCCTTAATAAATCTCCTATGCATATCCTCCTATTTCCTTATTCATTTTCAAGAGAAAATGCAACAACAATTTCTCATAAGAAAAACCAGAACAGATTATTTTCATAAAGGTGATGTAACGGTTAATTTTTGGCGATTAATCACACAATTACTGCACAGACTAAGTTCAGCGTCCGCGGCGACACTAAGTATTATTGTAAATATCCCGATTTGGCCGCCATCTTGGCAGTTTTCCAAGCGTTCCTGCGGCGTCTCCTACGGCGGCACCGATCACGCCATGTGCGCGGTCACGTGGTCTGATTCCGTACATCATGATGCTGAATTGATGTTGTTTGTGTTGTAAGGTGATGCAATTTATTCACGACCTGTATGCAATCTGTTTTGTGTGTATTGTTGAATACTTTAGATATTGCTTTGCGATGAATAATTGTTATAATGATTATCTATTCCCAATGCTGGGATGGAGTAATATCAAAAATAACATTTAAGTATACTGTCAGTCTGTCACCAACATAGAAATGTTTCTTAGTAGGTAATCACATAGAAGCCGTTGCCAAACTAAGCACCACACATTGTATTGATAGCTGCTCACTTATCTCTATTTAAGATTCCTTGTTCCCAGGGGCGTAGCTATCGCCGTATCAATTATAGGGGGCCCCTAATTATTTGTACAAATTTTGGAAAAAGTGACAGATAGATAATAGAGTAGTTGACTGACTAAAAAAAATATCATTCTGTATAGTTCGTCTGTTAGATTATCAAAAAATATTGGATAAGCCTGTGTTTTTAGTTTTATCAACTTAATAAAAATTGACGAAAATAAAACGTGTCAAAGATCGTGAGTGCGGGCCGGTGACGTCACTTTCTGGTAAAAAATGTACCAAACTGTGAAAAAAGAAAAAATACGTGTCCAATATTTTTTGGAAATCTAATTCGATTTTTTTTTTCCACTACCCTATTATGATAAATAAATATGTCTTTTAATTTGATCCAAACATTTTTTTTCTTTTTTGAAAAATTTTTACCCTTCATAGGGGCCCCCAAACAAATTTTTATACGGGGTCCCGCCAAGACACGCTACGCCGCTGATTCTTCCCTAACCTAGCCAGTAAATGGTACCAAGAAAGCATTGTTCTGTCCTTATCATGTCGTGTCATCTATCCTCATTCACGCGTGCATTATAATCGAACGGATGTTGGCGTTTGTCTCCGAATAGTACACAGCTACACATTATAACGCCTCACCTTGGTTATCTGCACTTACTATTGTGTCATTTACATTGTTCTAAAGTCGATATTATCAAAATTAGTTGTGTTTAAAACAAACATGTTTATTTATCTCGTCACATAGATGATAATTAATTATGCTTCTAATACGTACGTAACACACCTACTTACTTAACTAAGATAAGGAAGGAAACACGGAAATATGATTATGTACAGACACCCTGAACTTGTCTATACAGGGTGTAAATCAACCCATCACACAGCCGTCAACCAAGCATTCTGTACATCAAACTAAGTACCCCTACGCAAAAATGTTTGCTGGAAAACGACTTTTTTTTTTGGGTCAAAAAACACATTTTACGGTAAAACTCAATGTAGCACTTTTAAAACATTGTGCTAGTGAATGCTTTGAATAGTAAACGGGAAATGGAGGTAATTTAAGTAAAGTTATATCCTGAAAAACTAGTATTTACAAAAACAGCTATGAAAAATTTGGAACTTTGACCCCCAATATCTCCGTAACTAGGAGGTTCCCAGGTATGGTCTAGAACAAAAAAAATATCGCAGTGATGGGGGATCAAGTGACCTTCGTTTGCGTTAAGGGTACTTTTACACCCTATACAATATTGATTTATCACACACTAGGTGGTAGGTTAGGGTTGCAGGGCTTATAGGGCTTAGAGTCGTAGGACCTGTTAGGCTTGTAGGTTTTGTATTTGTAGGTTCCTTTAATTTATCATGACAGTATTGCGGCATTACGTGACGTTTGTTAAGGGTGGATGTACAAACGTAACTGAGTGACTCGTCTCTGACCATAATTTGCCTCGCCTTTTTCCCAACTATGTTGGAGTCGGCTTCCAGTCTAACCGGATGCAGTGGAATACCAGTATTTTACATGGAGCGACTGCGTATCTAACCTCCACAACCCAGTTTATACTGGATAATAGTAAGACTGTTTGTCATACTTTCAGGTCACTGACTAACGACTCCAAAGATCTATCGATACGGTATCTCGGTATGTAACGGGTGGTCACCCATCCACAGACCAACCTAGGCAAGTGCGGCTTAACCTAAAGATCGACCAGAGTTGGAGTTATTATTAAGCCACGAGCTCCTCGACTCGTCTCTGCAAAGCAGTCTAGATAACAGAATGGTTAAGAGTATATCCTGAAACTACAGTCGAAGATGCGTATGAATGGCTGTAGACGCACAAACTTAGATAGAACATAGCGGGTGAAGGGGTTGGTTTCATGATTGTATGCAAAAGAAGTTACATTTAACAGTAATCTTCTTATATTTTTCTAGCTTTCTCAAAATACTTTATCTCTACTACATACGACTTTGCAATTTGAGCGTCCATTTAGATAAGTGTTGGGGCAAACTACCCTCCCTCCTTAGGGCACTTAAGGGAACGTGCTGGATAAGCCATCCGGGATAATACACCTTAACAATATTTTCTCTTTCTACCCACGCTATTCCTTTTTGGCAGTACTATCTGGTCTTATACTCGTATGACATAGAGGCAAGGCATGCTAGAATACTTATCTAGGTAGGCGTATATATAAGCTCTATTAGTAATGTTTTGTAAACAATAATGGTACGATTATCATAGACGAGGAATATTATTGCGCAATTGGTTGGCTAATAGTTCTGTTAATCGTAAGTAATAGAAAAATAGGGGCAGTGCCGTTGTGTTTACGTTATTTCTTGCGAGTTGTTTATTTACTTACAAGTAGTTCTCTCCCTTTCTTGATTAGATTGTATTTGAATACTCGTGTGAGAATCGACAGTTAGATTACTAATCAAATTCAAATTGTTATTCCTCTTGAAAGTTACGGATATTTTTACGCAACTTGCTACGATCCTGACATGCTCCTTTTACCTCATCCGCGTTCATACATCTGCTGATCATACACGCAAGCCGGCTGTTAGTTCTACATTTACATTGCTATAGAAAAACATACACAAAGTCACACAACCGAACACGGCATCTACATTTTGTTTTTCGTACGATCGTGTGTCAAGAAAAGAATCGATTCTTAGTGGAGTCAGGATGCCCTAGATTCCGGTCATGTCCCAGAGTTCCCAGACTAATAATTTGCAAGTCCTAAGTAATAACGCTTCCTGTCGCCAACAGCTCCCGAAATAATTCGAGGAATTCCGGCCGGAATTCCTGGCGAGCTGTAAATACAGACTGTTCACTGTTCAGCCGACGATCTGGGTCGCGAAATACGCAGTCGCATATCTTACTTGAAAATTTCATGACGTAGGTAGGCGGAAATATTAAAAAGATACGATCAAGAACTTCAAACAAAGCTTCAGATATTTTGTCAAGGTAGAGAATTAGATAGATGATAGTCCGATTGAGCAGTATTGCAATGTTATTGAGTTTAACTGAAAGTAGCCCTTTATTTTTATAGTCTATATTGTGTCCCACTGCTGGACAGAGGCATCCCCATTCTCCCTCCAAAACTCTCTGTTTTGTGCAATTTTCGGACACGCTAAGCTAGTAGCCCAAAGTAAGAATTTAAATACGTAGAGATATAGATCCTCTAGCTGTTGTCTAGACTCTAGATTGATAAGTGATGAATTAGCAAAATCCGCAGCAAAGTGGTTTTCGGGAGTGCCATTACGTGACGGTTTCGCCTGAAGAATTTTGTTGGCTAACACTGATTAGATCTTTGCAAAGGTCAAAAAAGTTAGGAAGATGTGAAATCTTTCCACTTCTGTGACCTTCGATTCATTCTAAATGCCGATAATAACATAGTACTTACAATATTAAACCACGACGTGGTTTAACTTAGGATCAATTCCCGCCACACTTACGAGCTGCACGTCTGTTTGTTCCGGTTAATATCTGAAACGGCTTAACCGATTTTGACGGGACTTTTAACCTTACCTTGACCTTGACCTTTATGTTACAAAAAGAATTAGGGTTCCGTGCAAAAACCCCTAACAAAATCCGCTTAAACAAGAAAGTGGTATATTAATAATTACTTTAACTATATTAACAGCTAATTAACATTAAGTATACAATACAAGTCTTAGGTATTTGGATTGGATTCAGTCGGTTTATTTGCCATCAGCTATTTTATTATGCACATACAGTGACTTGGCTTGTTTTATTGCACCGTTTACCTATAACGAGTATTTGTTGTGGTTATACTCTTGAATCGCCGAACGACACGCTTATTTTTGGTATTTTCCGAGGTTTTTGAGACTTGGGGACTTTCCGATACTTAGGTATCTTTTCCTCTATTTTTACCCGACTGAGGAGGGTAATGTTTTCATCGGAATTTGAAAACCGTAGGCTGATTTTGATGATTCCTTTATCAATCGATTTATCTTTATTCTTGCAAGTATCACTAAAGACACGACAGTAATCAAGTTTCGATTTTATTTTCTCAGTTTACTGCGCATCTCATGAATTAGGTTACGAGTATTTCAAACAACTATGTAAGTACGGTCACCAAAAGAGACAAAATGTTAAGGGTATTTCACCAAAAAAATGTAATAATTAGTAAAATATTGGACACGTGCTTTTTGTTTTATCAAATTAATAAAAAAATACAAAAATAAAACGTGTCAAAGATAAAACGTGACTTCACTTTCTGGGTAAAAAAAGACTAGTCTTGTGACGTCACACGACTTTTCGAAGCACTATATAGGTATATAGTCTTTATCTTTTGTTTACCTACGTGAAAAAAGGAAAAAATATGTGTTCATTATATTTTGGAAATCTATCTGACGGACTGATTAGATTTTTTTGGTGAAATACCCTATTGCCTACAAAACTTAGAACACACATAGATAACTCATGTCAAAACCAAAGCTTCACAGCCCACTTATAACATTGTTTAAAAGTAATTTGGATTTAGGTGCCTGGATACTTATCTCTTTGACTGTACATGGTTTCATACAATGAATGGATCCTGTCTACGCCTCTTGAAATCAATTAATTCTGCGACGCAGTTTCTTTCATTTATTGCTGAATCAATGGAATGTACTTGATTCAGCAATTAAATTGATTGATTAATTCATCCGATTCTCAGAGTTCATTATCATTTATCGTGAATGTTAACACTACAAATGAATATTGAATTTTGCATCAAACTAAGAAATACGAGTATTTGGTCAACTGGACCCGCTTGCTACTGGACCCGCTTGCTACTGAACCTACGTCAGACTGTGGACAAATCGACCAAGTCAAAATGTTACTTGTTCGACTAATCAGGCGGGCGGGTCCAGTTGACCAAAAACTCAACCTCGTGAAGAAACCGGCATGTCCATCTACCGATCCGCACTGGGCATTCCCTCTCGAAAGAGAGGTGGCCTGAGTCCCAGCAGTGGTAACATTAATAAGCTGATGATGATGATAAACTTTACCAACTGACACTGTCGTTATCTACTGCTCTGCCGCTGCGGTTGGCCGCAACCGCAAAACGGCTTTGTTCCTCAAATAATGACACATTCATTGTTCCTGTAGAAAGAACCACGTTTCTTTTATTACCACGAATATATATATAAGCCATTGCACTCCAAGCTATTATTATTAATGGCCTATTCAAAGTGCCATCAATATCCATTAACAATGAACGACTTTATATTGGACTGATTGATGTGGAGTGTGAAAGAGAAATTGTATCGCAATGATTGTAAAGTACACAATAGGTTGGCTTTTCATGCTTCCTTACACACAAAGAAGCCTTGATGGTAATGATAGTACAGTCAATACCCAGCATTACCTAACCTACTAAGAAGAAGAGGGCAAGTAGTATGAGAGGAGGGGTCAGGTAATGCTGGGCACAGACTACCTATGTATTGTAAAAGTGTAACTTTGATTACCACTTCGACTCGAAAACCAACCATAATTAGTCATTAGAACAATGTTTTATGATGCTGGCTTAGCGATGATAATAAGATGACTTCAATGCTTTTACCAAGTTACTTCCGTGCTTCGGAAAGCATGTTAAGCCATTGTTCTCTGCTATCGTTTGTAGATCTGTCACAGTGGTACACAGGTAGTCATCATCATCATTTCAGCCATAAGACGTCCACTGCTGGACATAGGCCTCCCCCAGAACGGAGAGGATTTGCCATAATCGCCACGCTTGGCAGGCGGGTTGGCGATCGCAGTATGGTTGTTACGAAGGCACAGAGAACGCTGCTGCCCATTCTCTGGTAAGTCCCTTAGCCGCCTCTTACGACACCCACGGGATGATATAGGAGTTTGCTATTCTTTACGTCCGACACCATACGGAACAGGTAGTCAGTGGCCCGAAAATCTGGCATCCAGTCTTACCAATGGTAGCCATGTTGCCCAGTACTAACTGGGTTGTGGCAGTCAGATAGACAGTCGCTCCATGTAAAGTTATAGTATTTAGCTGCTGATGAATGCTGCAGATAATGAGAAGCTACCATTTCTATTCTCCATAACAGCAACTGTTACATTTCGTTTGTATGTTAAGCCTACACTTTGCAACTTTGTTGGAAATAACCGTGTGAACACTGACTATTTTTTTTGCGACACTAGCATTATTTTTAAACATCCTTCGACTAGATTTTACCAGGCGTACTTGTAAGCTAGATATTTCTTTTTTCTATAAACATTGAAAGGACATTGGAATACGTGAGATTATTTATATTATTCAGTGTATATCAAACTGTCTGATAGACTATTTTCTGATTGTGTTAGTCTAGGTTTTTTTAACACATCTTTTCACATACTGTTCAAGGAACGCTAGTGTTATTACACACTTTGCGAAGGTTTAGGATCTGTCGTAAACCTCAGCAAAGTTTTTAGTTAATCCTCTTTCCGGGCACTACTCCACACATAGTTAACAAAACCAGTCTAGATTTTGGCTGAAATATACTACAAAACAGCATCGTAGACTTTAACCTCAAATCTGCGCCGTAGTCTGAACAAAAATCAATGAAATCCAGCGCTACCAATCAAAACTCAACCATCCGGACACACCCCAAAACTATCAAACCCATTAGTGCACGCACATGACGCAGATAGCTAGATTTTCAATTTTTCTCTCATACATCGCGTTCGCAGCTTGTTGGTCAATATTGCGGTCTGAATGTGACGTAGATGCGCGCGCAGCTGTCCCTATGACCTTTACGTGATAACAGATATTACCGCATGTGGTAGCAGCCTCCGTGGTGGGGTAATCATGGGTAATAATGGGCTTATCATGGCTTATCTAGTTGATTATGTTAGGTATTACAGAGCCGAAATTATGATTAACTTATTTGTTATCGATTTGAGAAATGTACCTACATTTCCCAAATCGATAACAAAAAACTTAACACACAACTTAACAGTGTTGAACTCATTGAAATACAACAAAAAACAGGTGTTTTTTGTACTGGGTATAAGAGTACACCAAAGAAACGATGGATGGACTTGATTAAGGATAATATGGCAAGAAAGGAGGTGTCTCATGAGATGACAAGTAACAGAAAAGTATGGAAGAAGAAGACATGCTACGCCGACCCCAAATGCCTGATGATATTAACTGTTAGACATTGCTTCAAGCCCTTTGGCCCTTTTTCCTTCAAGATTTGCGACATTGTTTCATAATTGAAACCGTCTAAGTGGTAATTAAAACTTCAAAAGCTTGTCAATTTACTGTTCCTACAAACAAGATTTGAGGACATACTTAGTTACTAGTTTACTACTCAGAAACGGCTCAAGTTTAAAACATCTTTAGTAAACAGCTGTTGACACTCTGCGGCGATACTTGCTTCAAGAAATAAATAACTCATGCATAAGTACAGTACATTGTTATGCGTAATTGCGCACTGCTATCGGCTTCACCACAGTCATGATAAAGTTAAGGACGCATTTTGACATAAAAATATCACGCGATATTGTATGGTTTTACGATAAAATATAAACTTTGACCCCACTGCGTGTTTACTTTAACCACACCATAAGTTATCGGAATGTTAACGATAGTATTACCAAAATATATGTTTAAAAACATAAAATCTTGCACCATGAATTACTGTTTACTTTGCATTGCGTTGATCATTCAATTCAAAGTCAGAAAAAATGATTAACAAAGTCCACTTTTATCGTCCGTAACTCCGTATCTACTGTTGATAGTGTAAAATGCCCGTTGTTAAACCATTTACCATTATGAACTTTCACCAAATGCCATTATGAGCAAACAATCAACCTACTATAAAATTAGATCACCCTGTCGTTCAAGCCAAAAACATGTAGGTTTTTTTTTTCTTTAGCCTACAGCTACACTGTCCCACTGCTGGGCAAAGTACTCCCCCATGGCTTTCACAGTTTATTTACAGTTTGCGTTCTCCGTCCAATCAGTTGAGAATGAGTCCAGATCGTCACGCCAGCGTTTCTTGGGCCTGCCTCGGTTACGTCGGCCGTCTTCGGGCACCCACTGTGCTATTATCTTCGCCCATCTGTCCTGCTCCATCCTAGAAACGTGTAGCTACTTATCATTTATTTTTAAGAGACCTGTATACAGTATACGTTCATACTCATCATTAGCCTAGCCTTTTCCCAACTATATTGGGGTCGGCTTCCAATCTAACGGGATGCTGCTTTACACCAACGTATACATTTACTCATGTTTTTAAATCATCTTTAACTCTCTTTTCTTTTTCCACAGAGATACGCACCAGATCGACTTGCCTCCGTTCGGCAGATATGCCACCGGCATCTTCTTTCTCGACAAGCTTCACCACCAGGACATCGAGAAGAAATTCGGGGAGCTTGCAGAGAGCCTCGGTCTGACTGTGCTATGTTGGCGCACTGTCCCTACTAACAATTCCACCATCGGTAAGACAACAGAAACCTTACAAGCTCAAGTTTATAGGGCTCATATTTGTGTAACTTTTATGTTAGGAATGTTTAAAATACAAGCAGTTCACTTGTCAGTTGTTACATATTATTATGTTCAGTGTTTTAACGTTCATAGACATCATTGTTCATAATCAATGGGAATTTTCATGCATGCATTTGGGAGGAGGTACAATTCCATTTTGGTTAAGGAATTCTGTGTCAGGGCCTTTGTTAGAATGCATGCTCATTGCATATTATTGCTATTGATGCAGTCCAATATGTTTATACAAATACAGTATTAGAGAAATACTTTGGTTGTCTAATACAATGATAGACTAGTGAAGTATTATAATGAACTTAGTTACTTTTATCAGTGCCTCAAGAAGTATATTTTGAAGCATAGAAATAAGAACTATTACTTTAAAAAAAAAATCCCCACCAGTTTTTTTAGCAAGTCCACATTTATCCAATGTTAAAGCTAAAAGCAAAACATTTCTCTACATTTATGTGCTATTTCATTTCCAAGTATTAATTAATCATAATTGAAACAGAGTAGCTTTCAGCTCAACTTTTAATTACATTGCCTTGACTTGTTGTAAAAGTAAGGCAAGCCAGTAACTTCATATTTTATAACTGTTCCAATTTTATAATTAAACTAATTGACTTGTTCTGTAAATTATGATTTACTATAATAATGTATACAGACCTACTTAAATTATTGAGCTATATCAAACAGAACATTTCGGCTGCCCTGCTGCATTTAGTTCTGTCTTATTTGACCCTAAGGTTGACTTGTAGAGAATGACTGAAGAATGCCTTGTGGCATTAATTCCGCCTATGTACCACTCTTGTGCATGAAGTTTAAATAAATAAATAAACATTTGCTAAATGTGACTTGGAAACATCAATAACAACATTAGTTGATCTTCTCCATAATACAATGATAACAAATTAGATAGCAGAACAAGGAACCATAACATTGAAAAGAATTACTGAAAGCCTTTTTTTATGAACTCAACAACAACTAATAGAGCAGGACCCTGCCTAGAAAATAAACATGGCGTCGTAGTAGTCGCAGCCAATAGGAGTGTTCGACTAGTTGAGTTGAATCAGTGTTTTAATTTAAATCATATTTGAACGATTGCCTGGCCGGAGAGCGACGACTCGTATTGATTTTGTTAGACTTGTTTACGAGATGGGAGATTTATTCTGAAACCATAGTGTACATTTGTATCTAAATCTTGTTGTTTGTTCTCTTTACATAAACATGAAATATTTAAAATAAGCACTTATTATGGAAAAATGGTAAAAAGGCTCTCAGTAAAGCTTACGTATAATAGGCTGAAAAGATATTATTATTTAAATTGTCCTGTCACTCACTGACGATGTCCACAGTCCACCGATATTTGTCGCTCGATATAAGGCCAGTTTCGACGTTGCAATTTTTGTTTGCGACTATCATTGCAGGTCGTAGTAATGTCGGGTCGTTTAAACGCGGCTGAATGCGGTCATGCGATGCTTGACCAAACGGTTTGTGTGATTTGACATCAGACAAGATACTATGCGTTTTAGAATCATTGAAAGCAGTAGTGCAAATTGCTTTCCTTATAAAGGCACAGACAATTTGTGTTACAGCGTTGTTCTTGTACTTTTTTCATTGTTTCAGTGATTCTATTACGCATAGTAGGTTCTTTTTCAATTTTCCATAACGTATTCACAACGTTCGCTTTTAGAATGAATTACTTAATTAATTAAAAGGATACTATGTTTATGATTTGCATTGCAAATGTGTGGATACGCTTGGAAAATTATTGCCAATAGTTATGACACGTACTGTCACAAGCATCGAAGGATATAGAAGAGTAAATAAATTTCCCAAATAATAGTAACAAAATTTTTAGATTACAGATATATTTTGATGCTTGGATCGTACTAAGATTTTGATAAAATAAATAAATGGAATGATTTGTAACTTTAACTTGAGATTCATTAGACAAACATTAGTTTTATGTGTTATTTGTTAAAATTATAGTCTGCATCATTCACTTTTTGTTGAATCTTGAGTTAAATAACAACAAGTCCAAACAAATGCAGCCTTTGTCATGAAATAACGCTTAAATGGTAATGTTGTCATGTCTACAGTCATTCAAGTTTGTCATAAATGTAGCCATCTGTTCAGTTCAAATTACATACAGTATACCAAATGCATTAAACATTTATGACATTTCTAGATACCATTCGATTTCTCTGCCATTAAAGTGTTCTAATAAAATAGGATATAAATCTGCTAGTATAAAGTTGACACATCCCCTTGGTGAAGTTAGTAATGGGCTCTTTTGGCTCGCTTTCAGGTCAGGTGGCTCGTAATTCGGAGCCATTTATGCGTCAAGTGTTTGTTACCGGAGATTCTGACGACGATCAACTAGCCAGACAGGTAAGAACGAGACGGAGCGACACACAAGAGCGAGAGAGGGTATGGAGAGTATGAACTTGCAACGTTCCCCGTTGCAAATTCATCCTCTTGAAATGAATGGTAGTGAGCGCGGATCTGGGACGTAAGGAACTCTTATAGGTGTTTTTTCAGATCTTTGGGAGCACACTGGCCGGCCGGACGCGACCACTTCGTGCTAAACGTAAATTTTACATACCCTTTCATAATCCCTACGGGATGCCTGTATTCTGAAGCTGGTCGTACACTTAGGTACATACACAAAAATCTATAAAAATATCTTGAATTAATAACGTCATAATATGTAGCAATTTGTATATTAATTACCACATAACGAGACGCTTGTCTTTGATACTTATTTATAGAAATTTCCACTCGTTTATTTATAAATAAACTCAATTTTATAGTGTACAAATCTGGGCCATATTTTCTATACAGGCATCCCATCTTGTGCTGTATTTTCCGTATGTGGAGTGTGTAAGCGTGTTTTCAGATATTCGTGCTGCGCAAACGTGCGTCCCATGAGCTGGTGGTGCCTGGAGCCAGGTTCTACATCTGCAGTCTTGCGTTAAAGACTGTCGTCTACAAGGGACTGTTGACTTCGCAGCAGCTATGGGTGAGTGGAAACTTGCAGCTTTTTATCCTTATTTGTATATACTTGGACTAAAGAACCACTGGGCAGAGTCGAAGAATGCCGTGACGGCATTTAGTGTGCTCTTGTAATTTCAACTTTAGGTGCTGAGATTAACGTCAGACATGCAAACACGCATTACTGCTCGCTTCTATTGATTTAAGGGGTTGAGGAAACAATACGACAAATATATCTTTCTAAATCAGCTCTCAGTCTGAAAGCTTTTGTTGGTTAAGCATATGAGCTCATTCTTATTTATTTTCAATGCAGGAGTACTTCAAGGATCTGACCAACCCTGCCTTCACCACTTACTTGGCATTGGTGCACACCAGATTCTCTACCAACACCTTCCCCAGCTGGGAGAGAGCTCATCCTCTGAGGTTCGTACATCATTCTTTATTTCTTTCTTTTTGGGAAAATTTACAGCGAAACGAACAGTGAGTAAAAGCTTAAATGAAATATGACCGATTACATTAAGACATTCATCATCTGTCCAGCTTTTTAAAAAGTATGTTGGGGTCGACTTTAACTAATTGCAGCCGAATACCAGTATTTTATTGATGTAATTGCGTCTTTAAATCAGCCAAAATACAGAAAATCTGTCCAAGAAACGCTGCAGAAGGCTTCGATGTTATAAGCTGAATGAAATAACTCCTTTAATTTCCTATATTTCGTATGGTACAATGATTGTGTGAAAAAATTACTGATAGAAACCTCATATTACTCTATACAAAATCGTGGAGGTAAGGGTATCCTTATTAATCTGCTGTTTGGTATTGTTTTACAGAGTCCTCGCTCACAATGGCGAGATCAATACGCTGCGAGGTAATGTCAACCTCATGAAGGCACGTGAAGGTGTCATGAAGAGCGAACTGTTCGGAGAAGGTAAAAATTTTATCTAACTATTGTTGTTCCTTTAAAATTCTACTGGATTCAGGCTCCTCATCTTAAATAATTCTTGTTTGTTCTATAATCGAATAATTTGACACCCAAATGAACTTTTAGTTATGGCAATGAGATATACATGGGCCGGTGTCCGCAACTCAACGTGCTTTCGGAGTGGCGAACACCAGCCCGTTATACAATACACATAGTCAATTGAGTCGATACTCTCAATCATTAAAACAATTCTCAGCACACTATTGCTATCGTTGCAACCCTTCTAAAATCAAACACTCTTCTCCAGATCTCAAAAAACTCTACCCAGTCGTGGAACCAAATCTCTCCGACTCTGGTTCAGCCGATTGCGTGCTAGAATTCCTCTTGCACGCTGGCCAGCGTTCGTTGCCCGAAGCTGTGATGACCATGGTGCCTGAAGCGTGGCAGAATGACGTCACCATGCCTAAGGAGAAGAGGGACTATTACCAGTGGGCTTCGTCTTGTATGGAGCCTTGGGATGGACCTGCGCTGGTGTCCTTTACTGATGGACGGTACATTGGTAAGTGGTTACAGAACTTTCTTAAACTGCGTCCATGACATCAGACCGAGGGAGACAGTTGGTTCTTAGACATATTTAAAAACGGTATTAAAGTTCATCTGCTTAGCCTTTTCCCAACCATGCTGGGGTCGGCTTCCAGTCTTACCGGTGTAGCAGAATACCAGTAATTTACATGGAACGATTGCCTATCTGACCTCCACAACCCAGTTAGTAGGTGCTGGGTAATATCCGTTACTCACTTGTTTTAAAGTATGGTTCTAAAAAACCTCGTTGCATTCAGTAATACCGATTGATTTTTTTAATAACTAGCTGTTCCCGGCATGCGTTGCAATGCCCTTTTTCCTACCTACTACCTGCCTGTGTACCAACTACCTACCTACCTACTACCTGCCTGTGTACCAACTACCTACCTGCCTACTACCTCCTACCCTACCTACCTACTACCCTATCTACCTACTACCATACCTACCTACTACCCTACCTACCTACTACCCTACCTACCTACTACCCTACCTACCTACTACCTACCTACTACCTACCTACTACCTACCTACTACCCTACCTACCTACTACCCTACCTACCTACCTACTACCCTACCTACCTACTACCGTACCTACCTACCTACTACCCTACCTACCTACTACCCTCCTACCTACTACCCTACCTACCTACTACCCTACCTACTTACTACCCTACCTACTACTCTACCGACTACCCTACCTACTCTACTATCCTACTTACTACCCTACCTACTACTCTACCTACTACCCTGCCTACCTACCTACCACTTTCTCACCTTTTAAACCTTCCCTGGACTTCCATGAATAATTCAACATTATAATTAGCCAAATCGGTCCAGCCGTTCTCGAGTTTTAGCGAGACTAACGAACAGCTATTCATTTTTAAATTATATAGCTGTACCCCGCGTGCGTTGCAATGCCCTTTTACCTGCCTACGTACCAACTACCTACCACCTACCTATTACCTACCTACCTACATACTACTAATTTCTCACCTTCTCTGGACTGCCACAAATGTTTCAAAACCAAAATTAGACAAATCGGTCTAGCCGTTCTCTAGTTTTAGCGCGACTAACTAACAGCAATTAATTTTTATATTATACGCAAACACCATTTGAAAAATCATTTTTCTATTGGGAAAGAAACAGTAATTATTTGTGATTATTGTGATAATGTCGTATGGTCTGTTTGAAGTTGTCATTCGTTGACTGAACAACTGAACGTCACTCAATTGTTTTGCCTTCCCGGAACCTCTCCACTAACACTTGAACTTTATAGTACGGTATTAAAGCTCAAATTGATTTCACGTTTTAGTTAGAAAACGTTTGTATGGGAAAAGAAAAGGGCTGTTTTTAGGGCTTTTCCGGCCATTATTCGAATTTTTCTCGCCGTAAAAACCATCCTTGAACTTCAACGTTACTGTTACTGTTACTGTTACTGTTAGCCTGTATCATCCCACTGCAGGGCAAAGGCCTCTCCCCATGACTTCCAGTTATTTCGATCTGAGGCCAATGTGGGCCACTGGTCGTTGGTCTTGTCCAGATCGTCTCGCCATCTTCTACGAGGTCTACCGCGACGCCTTCTGACTGTGTCAGGGCTCCAGAAAGTGGCTATTTTGGCCCACATCTCATTGGGCATGCGGCAGACGTGCCCAGTCCAGTCCCACTTAAGCTTAGCGGCTTTTTGAGCAACGTCAGTAATTTGTGTTTTGGAGCGTAGTGTTATGTTGCGTACACGGTCGGTTAGTTTGACGCCTAGAATGCTGCGCTCCATTGCACGTTGGCAGACCTTGAGTTTGGACTTTTGAATCTTTGTCAAAGACCAAGTCTGGGATCCATAAGTCAGAATGGGAAGAATGCACATGTCCATGATTTTTCGCTTTTGTGATAAAGGGAGGTCTCCTTTCATAAGAACTTCAACGACCATTTAAAAAAAAAAATCAGCCAAATCGGTCAAGCCGTTTTCATGCCAAGTCGTGACAACGAAAAACGGGTTTCATTTTTATATATATAGATTTCCAGAAAGATCACATGTAATGAAGAAATGTCTATCTCACAAACTAAAATAAATGTTTTCAGGTGCCATTTTGGACAGGAACGGCCTGCGACCCTCACGGTTCTACGTCACTAGCGAGAATATCCTCGTCATGGCTTCCGAAGTTGGTGTCTATGATGTAGACCCTGACAAGGTTATCCTCAAGGTGAGACCATCCTTCCTGCATTTGTTTTTGTATGTATGGCTATTGAGCGAATAGAAGGAATGTACAGGAACCGAGATGAAATGGTGGTCAGTATACAGACGTCAGTACATTAAGCTACCCGAAACTGTAAAGTTTTCCCAATCAACGTTGAACCTAATGCTTTAGCGATAAAGTTGAAAATCTATTAAAGTAACTTGACAGATTGAAGTAACTTGCTGTGTTGGCGTCAGTACTACGGACAGGTTCCTGAATCCTAAATATGTAGTACCAGCTATAATTTTATCTCATGTCAAAAGGGTATGGAGCTTTATTCCCACTATTTTGATACTTCTTATTTACGAGTCGATGAACTGAAATTGTTTTAGGCCAGTATGTAGCCACCTGCACAGCTCTAACATTTGCTTGGAGTAAATCTTGATACTTACCAACCATATTCAATGTTCCAGAGTCGTCTAAAACCCGGTCGTATGTTGCTGGTCGATACCGTAGAAAAGACGCTAGTTCAGGATGCTGAACTGAAAATGGAAATCGCTCGCAGCCGACCTCACTCTGAGTGGCTGCAGGATAAGGTAAAAACAACACTATTTTATAAAAGATGTTTGGTATAAAATATCTATTCAATTCTGCCATAGTCCAAAATTGGGTACTGAGGGATTTCCACCACCTCTTGTCATAGCAGTATCATTTTAATTTTCAAGAGATGCAACAATGTTTTTTTATAAGCCTGTTGTGTCCCACTACTGGGCAAAGGCCTCACCATTCCTTTCCAACTCTCCCGTTGTTTGGCCTTCTCTGGCCAATCAGTTGGGAACGAGTCAAAATCGTCACGCCAGCGTTTCTTGGGCCTGCCTCGGTGACGACGACCGTCTTTAGGCATCCACTGTGTGACAATTCTGGCCCATCTGTCCTGACCCATCCTTGAAATGTGACCCGCCCGTTAAAACCTCGCTGACTTATGAAGCTATAAGCAATGCTATAAGAGGTGGTGGTGCAGTCCCTGAAAATAACTTCATATTCCATAATGTATTGTATCATTATTTGTGTATGTATCACAAACACAGTCCTATAAATAAAATACATTCTACAAACACATCCACATTGTTAACATTTGTTTCTCTTTTCTATGCATTACCGTACGTGGGGAATACATTATAAACATTTAATCAGATGGTGAGTTTGGTTAGACGCATGGGGAGTGACGAATTTCTAAATTGCTGTTGACAGCTGTACAGGAGGAGGGCGGGCTAGAGCCTTGCCTTTATTCTGTCACGAGCGCGGGTCTAGACACTGAATCGATTCGCGTGAGATTAGGGTCGGTTTTGACGTGATTAGCTCTCTCGTTTACTCTTCTAAATAAACTTTAACTAATTATTGGTCAACGTATTCAAAAAAAATCATTCCATATCAGTCAACAAACAAACTTCAAACGATTGTATGATGATGAAAATATAAAATTGATATGTCGTCATTCTCAGAAACTAGTAGTAAAGATTTTCTACATAAGTTATTTAGATGTTTTCTTGTGCAAAAAGTAGTTTCCGAGATCATGCAGAAAAATACGCGAATCGTTGTTTGTAAAAAATCAGATAACTTATTTATAGTCAGTCAAGTAAAAAGAAAGATAGAGAATTTTGAACTCTATCAAACTGTATTAAAAAGTAAAAATTGACCATTTGTCAGTTAACGGCTTTCTAGTGATAGGACAGCAGTATGCTAATACCACCCGGTAATGGCTACTCCTGAATAAGTTACATTGGTATATTTGTTTTTGAGTAAAAGATAGAGCTAATGACGTCTTCAATCCTACTCGCGACGATTGTGACATTTGCATGTTCTTAACTTCAGAAATGGCCGCTTCTTCTAACACATATTGAGTTACTGTTTTTCGTATTTTTGTGAAGCAATATCTCCACGACTGAGAGGACCAATACGGGCGTCGTGTTTACAGCTTTACACGTTCTCAGAAGATTTATTTTGTGATAATAGCTTTCTAGGAATTGTTAGATGTTGTAGCAAACTTCCACAGCTGACTATGAAATATTTTTTTTTATTAGTTGCCCATATTTGTCACTTAAACTAAGTTAGTGACTAGACAGTAGACTTATCGACGCGGAATTGGCTTGAGATGGTCATAAAGAGCATGTCTTTTTTTGGAATTTGGGAAATCTTCATATGACTCCTCCCGCTCGGGGCAGAGCGGTGTCAGACTTCTACTGAATAAAAACCACCCAAGTTCCTTCTTAGCCCTTTGTGTCGAGGCCGCGATATCTCTTTCGAACAACCCGCAGCCCCAAGAGCATGTATATGCTATAAAAACGAAAATTAATAACAAGAGTGAACAGGCATCTTCTGGGCACGCTCGTTCCATCATAGACGTCATCCATCGCTTTCCATCAGGGTTGATCGAGGTCAAGAGCAGGTACATTTTGCAATATAAAAAAAAATTATACGTCTCGTTTCGGTTGCTATTCCACAACGTCGAACTATTCACTTTTTTGCATGGACATA
This sequence comes from Diarsia brunnea, assembly GCA_949774965.1. Taxonomy (NCBI): domain Eukaryota; kingdom Metazoa; phylum Arthropoda; class Insecta; order Lepidoptera; family Noctuidae; genus Diarsia; species Diarsia brunnea. The sequence continues at coordinate 18,316,441 of OX459001.1, forward strand.
CCGACATTTTCAATCGACTCAAGCCGATGTCACGTCGATAGATTTGACTCGTAATATTTTTCATAGTCAGCCGTTGATAACCTAACTCTTTACACCACACACTTACCACAATATCTCAACGAACAATTCCAGATAACAATGGAAGACATCCACAAGTCAGTGGCCGCAGAGAACGGCACTCCTGCCGTAGTGTCGAACGGCACTAACGGTACCAACGGCAGTATTATCACGGGATTGGCTGATAGGCGCTTGCCGTTGTATGGATACACTATCGAGTCGATCCATATGTTGCTGCTGCCTATGATTCAGAACAAGTAAGTTGAATATGTACTGTTAATTAGTCAACCGTCTACCTTTTATACATACTGTTCGCGTCAAATAACTGTGCCCCTCTGAAGTTGGCTACGAGTGGCTCAAAATTACGAACAAAACTGCAACTGCGCATGCGCGAGTCATGGGGGCGGGCATTATGGCATTTTACAACTATGTTTTCTTTTAAAAATATGTATTTATTTTGTTCAAATAATTTTCTACGTGACTGCACTAGCGCGATCTTTGCAAATGGCTAACTTCAGAGGGGCAAAGTTATTTGACGTGAACTATACTGAGTTTTCTCCGTGCCTCGGAAAGCACGCTAAACTGGTCTCGGCTGTCATTCGTACTTCTTGTGACAGTCGTTACAGATAGTCAGTGACCCAAAGGTCTGACAACCAGACTTACCAAGGGGTATTGTATTACCCAGTACTAATTGAGTTATGGAGATCGGGTAGGCAGTCGCTCCATGTAAAATACTGGTATTCAGCTGCATCCGGTAAGACTGGAAGCCAACCCCAACATAGTTTGGAAAACGCTAGGCGGATCACGATTTAGTCAGTGTAAATATTAAATGGCTGCTCTGGAAAAAATACTACAAACCCAATCAAGAGCTATCTATGCAATCAAGAGCTAATTAATCTATGCAATTGCCTTCCGATCATTTCTTCGTAATCAATCGATGATAGAACGCATATAGTCAGTATAGGCTATAGACTGCTGGGTCTAGAATTCCTTTTGTAACGATGTTGAACACCAAGTAAGGATTCTTTTAAATCTCTTGGAAGGTGAAAGTTTGTGTGAAAGTTATATTTTCGATGGGTAATCTCATTAGACACACGAATTGTCATTTCTATACATATATATATATTTCTTTTTGATTGCAGGAAAGAAGCTCTAGGCAGCATGGGTAACGATGCACCGCTTGCTTGCCTGTCACAGTTCCAGCCGATGCCTTACGAATACTTCAAACAGCTGTTTGCGCAAGTCACCAACCCACCTATTGATCCATTCAGGTAAGATGAATTCTTAGCATTTTTTTATTTACTGGGTGAGCCGCTGTAAGTACAACTTCTTCCAGTGGGGTATACCGACAAAACTGAATGCGACTGTGGAGCCTCATCCCAAACCATGGCCCACCTCCTGACCTACTCTTTGGGTAACTCCACATGCACTTTGAGGGACCTGTCTGAAGCCACTACAAACACCGTCAATGTTACTGAGTTCTGGTCGAAGCAATAACATTATCAATGGAAATCATCTACACGACGCTGTAGAAAATTTACCGCTATGTCGCCGATTTCTCTATACTGGCAAAGAAACTTCATTCACTATTAGACTGACCGCTGAAGGCAATAGTCAGATAATGATTGGGAAATCTTTGGAAGAGATTTTGGCACAGCAGTTGGATGGTGAAAGTTAATAACATTATATTGAATTTATATTTAAGACATCCAGCAAGATTACAAGAGACCTGTGAATATGCCCGTCGGGGCTGCGGGTTGTTCGCAAGAGATACCGCGGCCTCGACATGAAGGGCTAAGAAGGAACATGGGTGGTTTTTAGTCAGTAGAAGTCTGACACTCCCTTCCGCTCTGCCCAAGAGCGGGAGGGGTTATTTGATTATTTTCCACCCACCATAAAAAAAAGACCTGTGAATATCGCCTGATATTTAAGCGGCATCCTGTCGTTTCTGTCTACTCCATGAGAAAAAAGCTTAAGGTTATGTAAGTCTTATCAATAATTATTTCGTTACAGAGAGAAGATCGTAATGTCGCTGCTATGCCCGATCGGCCCGGCACCTAACATCCTCCAGCCCAGCGCGGAGTTCGTTCACCGACTGTTCCTACCGCAGCCCATCCTGTCTCTGCCTGATCTACATGCTTTGAAGCATACCACTCATCGGGGATGGAAGGTAAACAGATCATGGACACGATTTACTACTAATTTTTACTTTTAAACTGCTTATTTTTTCGTTTTGTTTGCTGATTTCCGCATTTAACCACCATTGACATGCTTGTTGAAAAGTAAATGGTTCTATGGTACAACTCAGACCTTACTCTTTAAACATCATGTTTCCACAGGCTTGCTGAAACCAATTACAGCTTATGCAATTACACATTTTTGTGGTTGGGGCCACTAACGAAATAAAATTTTTGAGATGAATTCGACGTAACTTGTCTAACTTTTTTTTATTGACATCGACGCTGTCTAGTTAAAACATCGACTAAAACTGAAATAATAGGGTAGACGACAAAAAAAAATATTCCGTCAGAGATATATATATTTTTTTTATTATCGAAATATTGCATTTATTGACCTAAAAGTGACGTCTCATAATCTTTAAAGCGTTTTATCTTCGTCAATTTTATTAATTTGATATAACAAAAAACAAATACTTATCCAATATTTTTCGATAATGTAACTGACGGACTAAACAGAATCATATATTTTTTTAGTCCCTATCCCTTTTATCGAACCTATAAACACCAATAATAACCTCACAATATTTCCTTCCCCCAGACAAAGGTGATCGACTGCTCGTTCGACTACCTAGAAGGTCCGTCCGGCATGGAGCCCGCACTGGGACGTATCTCGGCCGAAGCGTACGCGGCCGCGTCCGACGGGTACCAGCTGCTCGTACTCAGCGACCGCGCGGCCGGGCCCGCACGGGTGCCTGTCAGCATGCTGCTGGCTCTGGGTAACGTACACTTTCATATTAGACAGGTTTCACACGTATAACAGTACTGCAGTCGTGTCGGGTAATGGCTTAATAACCAAAAGCCTTGATCAACCAAAGGTCTCGCTTGACAGTTGGTTCAAAGACTTGATTCAGAAAGCAGTACTTCTGCATACGGAGCGTATTGTTAGGAGGTTCCTCTCTCAAGAGCCGTGACCACTATCTCTGACAGTGTTCCCAGTGCTGGTGGGTTTGATATATTTATACACTTTTTAAAAGAATTATGTAAAACTTAAAAAAAATGTGAACAATTGAATAAACAAAATGAAGGGCTTTTTTTAATTGCTACTTATGTTATATAATATATATCGTTACTACTTACAGGAGCCGTTCACCATCACTTGATCGAGACCCGTCAACGCATGAAGGTTGGCATCATTCTTGAGACTGCTGAAGCCAGGGAAGTTCACCACATGTGCGTTCTACTAGGTAAGACATGGCAACTTCTGTTGCAAACTATGTATTGAAGTCATGGACTTGGCCAAAGATATACTTAATGCAAGATAGATACGGGAAAATAATAATATCTAAGCGATAGCACATAATACGTAACTCAAAGTCGGTGAATCACACCATAATAATTGGACTGCTATGTACTTTCCAACCGTGTTGTGTACGCAACATCACGCTGCGCTCTAAAACACAAATGACTGACGTTGCTCATAAAACCGCTAAGTTGAAGTGGAACCGACTGGCCAAGTCTGCACAAAAGTCGCGTGTACCTTAAAACGTTAGACCTCGAAGAAGATGGCGGGACCATCTGGACAAGACTAGCGGCCAGTGGTCCACTTTGGCCTTGGATCGGAACAACTAGAAGTCATGGCCTCTGTCCAGCTGTGGGTAATGCAGGTTACCAGTATCAGTATATACTTTCCTACCACTAAACTTAATATTCAAATTTTCTTTCTCAGGATACGGCGCGGACGCAATCTGCCCCTACCTAGCCTTCGAGCTCGCCTTCTCCCTCCGCACAGACAACATCCTAGACCCCAACCTCACGGACGAGCACATCTACCTGGCGTACCAGGCCGCCATAGAGACTGGGCTCGCTAAGGTCATGGCTAAGATGGGCATCAGTACCCTGCAGTCGTATAAGAGCGCGCAGATCTTTGAAGCCGTTGGATTGTGTGAAGAAGTTATTGATAAATGCTTCAGAGGCACGCAGTCTAGAATTGGTGAGTGTATTTTTATGTTATTTCGGATATAATAACAAAGGCATGCAGAACTGAGTTTCGGTCCCATAGCAAATCCCTTGAACGCCGGATTTTACTATGGGTTCCCAACGGGTTCGGCGTGACCAAACTACAAAGTTAAATATAACCTACTAAGGTAACATAGAGACGATAGTAGCTAAGATCATGGCTAAGATCAGTACCTCTACTATTCGTACAACCTTACTGAGGAACACATCTACCAGGCGTACCAGGGTGCCATAGAGACTAGTGTCGCTAAGGTCATGGCTAAGATCAGATCAGAGATTTTTTTGGTTAAATTACGTATTGTTAGTGAAGTTTTGAATGGTTGTGTAATTCATTACTTATAATTTTTGCTGTTTCCAGGTGGTGTTAACTTCGAGATTTTGTCAAAGGAAATATTTGACAGGCATGCATTAACTTATGGCGATGTCAAGGACGCGTTGGTTTTAAGGTAAATAGCGGAAACACCCATTACTCTACTAAGATACATCTATAAAAAATATCACTTCGAAAAAACAAAAATACTGTCATCAGTTTCTTGCCCTTGTCCCATTCTATTTGGGGTCGGCGCAACACGTTTTCGTCTTCCATTCTCCCCTGCCAGACATCGTGGCATCATTTACTGCTTTCTCTTTCATATTTTTCCTCACACAATCTATTAATTTTTTCGTTGACCTTCTTACCCTGCCCATCATCATCTTCCTGCCCTTGGTCGTCGCAACACGTTTTCGTCTTCTCTCCTGTCAGGCGTAATGGTATCATTTACTACTTTCGCTTTCATATCATTCCCCCCACATTCCATTCATCTTTTCTTTAGCCTTCCTCTCCTCCTCATTCATCAACATTAATATCCATCACTGTAACGAACATACTCACGACGTTACATAATGTTTTTAGGAACCCTGGCAACTACCACTGGCGTGCGGGTGGAGAGAAGCACATCAACGACCCGATGTCCATCGCTAACTTGCAAGAGGCTACGCTTAATAAGAGCTCGTCCGCTTACGATAAATACAGGTAATTTACTTACTTACATAATATAAGTTTTTTTTTTTTTTTTTAAAGTGACATGGTCACTATCATTATTGTACTTTACTCTCTCGTTGTTATCTTTTCTTTTTGTACACCTGGTATGTACTTTAAATTATTCAAATCGCTGATTGGTCAACGCAAGTAACTTGTAACTAGTTAGTTTTATATATGTGGAAGCTTGTAATTAGCAAATGTCCCTACTTATGCATGATATTTATAACTGTTATTAGTCTGTAAGCTTTCTTTAAAATTAAATAAATAAATATAAATAATTGTTTTACTGTTATGAGTGAGTGTACTCACAGGGACTAATTAAGTAATCAGGCTGTGATAACCGGATTAAGCTGTTCTGTCATTGTACGGGAACCTCATACAAAGCGCAGTCAGGTTATACTGGATATGTACAGGAGTGCTCTTGCTTGAAGATAAAGAGAAATGAGAGATAAAAATTACATACATATCCAGTATAACATGGTCTCGCTTTGCACAAATTTCCAATACAATGAAAGATCCACTTAAACTAGTTTTGTATAGCTTGATTGGTTGCCGTCCTTACATACTTGATTTGTCTTGTGTCTTAATCAGAATCTCAGTATATTCGTACGACATTGTAAATGCTTGGTTGAAAACAAACTAGCTACGCACAAAAACAATTATTTATATTAAAAAAATATACTAACTATACACCAACAATATTTAAATACCCATTAATTAAACAGGGAGAGTGCGTTGGAATCAGTTCGAGCGTGCACCCTTCGTGGTCAGTTGGAGCTCGTCAAACTTGATGAACCCATTCCTCTGAGTGAAGTGGAGACAGCTGCTGAAATCGTCAAGCGATTCGCTACAGGTATTGAACTAACTTACCTACTTACTTTGTTTTTACAAAATAAGTAATAATTTTGCTTAATTGACTCTGAAACGTTCAGGACCACTTTTTTTTTTTCATTCTTTTTAAATCTTTACATACATAAGCTCACACCTTTTTCCCATGGGGTAGGCAGATATTACAGAACGCCACCTGCTACGATCTTTACATACTTCTTTTGAAATGAAAACAGATATTATGTTTATTACTAAACTAAGGGCTAATAATGATCGGAACTGAAAATGCCAAACTCATTGAATTTTGGGCTGGCTCAATTTAAGTATTAACATCGACACGCTAAGAAGAAGATTTAAAAATGGACCTGCTCTTGATGTCAGTCACGCCTGATAGCGATGTATGAAGTCTATGATGGCGTTCCCAGAAGATTCCTGTTTACTCTTGCTTAGACGGGTTTAATAATAATAATCAATTTATTTCAATCAAGTAGATCATAGATAGCACACACACACACAGATGATATTATGCCTCCGCTCGAGGAGCTGGGGGTGTATCGAATGTTCTCAGTTTCTCACTTGTACATTAAATACGCTTTTAAGACGTGGAGCTACACCACTTTATGTTAGTAATATGTGGTGTTCTCTTACAGGTGCGATGTCATTCGGTTCGATATCCCTGGAGGCGCACACAACGCTGGCCATCGCAATGAACCGCATCGGCGGCAAGTCTAACACTGGAGAAGGTGGGGAAAACGCTGACAGATATCTGAACCAGGTAATTTATTTGTCAATCTTATGTTTACGTTTTAATCTATTACGTACGTTTCTTGTTTTTATTGGCGACGGTGTTAAAAATAAATTGCCTTTCATTCAATTTAAAAACTTCATTGCTTGATTAGTGTGTTACAGCTTATAATAATAAAACTTTTATTCGAAAAATATACAATTTATTGTCTCTTACACTAATGCACTGTTATATATGTATTTGGTGCTTCTTAACTCTATAAGTCCGTGTGCCAGTTGGCAAAGGTCTTCTTCAACCTACTCCATTCTGATATCACTCTGGTTACTCTACTCCATGTTACATTCTAACCCAACCTGCCAAAGTCAGTGTACCGCTTTACAATTACACTTGAATCATGGTACCATAATGAGACTGGCGCAACCTCGTTACTGGAATGTTTATATATTAGTAACCAATGCTTTTGTGTTAGGACCCCGAGTTCAACCGTCGCTCAGCCATCAAGCAGGTGGCGTCAGGTCGGTTCGGTGTGACGGCGTCGTACTTGGCGCACGCAGACGATCTGCAGATCAAGATGGCGCAGGGAGCCAAGCCGGGCGAGGGTGGGGAGCTGCCAGGTAACCTACTAGCACATTATCTCATTTTTTGTTTGCCCCTTACTAGAAATTTCTCGTGGATTGTGGCAGACCAAAACTATCTAGGTAGGTAGTTTTTCATACAAATATTTCTTCCGTACGGGGATCGAAATTTTTTTGACGTGTTGGTATTTGTTAAAAAAAAAAATATTAAAATTTAAAACTTTTTATTTTACGGTTGCATGTTATCATATTTTAATCAACTCAAACGTGACACTGACCTGCAAAAAACAAACAACGTCAGAATAAAATTCGGTAGCACAGACAGCTAGTACAGTGTCATCTATTAGTTTTTGACTGACTGAAACCTGGGAAGTCTAAGTATAGGTCGTTGACTGCTTAGTTTGCTGATGGTAAGGATGACTAAATTGTTGATCGTTGAAGGGAAAAACACGACCCCACTTTTTCCAACAGACTTCTTGCATTCAGCTTGTGTAAAGTATCGTACTTTCTTCAATACTTGCTAGTCTATATAAACATCTTCTGTTCTCCAGGTTACAAAGTCACCGAAGACATAGCCAAAACCCGTTGTTCCGTGGCGGGCGTGGGTCTGATCTCTCCACCTCCTCACCACGACATCTACTCCATCGAAGACTTGGCTGAGCTCATCTATGACTTGAAGGCAGCTAATCCTAGGGCGAGGATCTCTGTCAAACTGGTGTCGGAAGTTGGTGTGGGAGTTGTAGCTTCTGGTGTGGCTAAGGTACGTTTATAAAAAAATCGCTTGTGTAGGAATAGTAGGCCATTGTAGGGCTACTTCCGCATGTTTAATGTTGCACAAACAGTTCTTATAACTGAATCTATAAGGTTGTTGAATTTGTTTTTATCAGGATCCGTCGTTTAATTATTAGGCTAATCATATCATTAAATTATCAGAATCTTTATTTTTGTTAAACATAGGTATTTACATAATGGTGTTAGGTTAACATATTATTATATATTTGAGCGCTATGTTTTACCGTGAAGACATACATTTCCTCCCACTCATAAATTGTGGTACCTTTACTCATTCTCTGCTAAAGCATCTTGCCTCTAGATCGTGTGTAATCAATGGATTCACTCTTTGATTTCATTTGCAGGGTAAAGCGGAACACATCGTGATCTCAGGCCACGACGGCGGCACGGGCGCCAGCTCGTGGACCGGCATCAAGAGTGCTGGACTGCCGTGGGAACTGGGAGTGGCTGAGACACATCAAGTGCTGGTGCTCAACGATCTCAGATCCAGGTGAGGGCTTAGTCATGATTTAAGTGAAGTGGGATGAACCAAGTAAAGAAAACAGACTAATTTCTGCTGAAATATGGACATTAGAAAGCACTTAAAATAACAAAGAGAAAAAATATCCGTCACATCGACTCAAAACGGCCATTGCACTGCAAAATATACCAAGGGTAGCAATGCTACTCTTATAGTTATGGGTTGATTTGCAATCATTGTGTTTGAAATGCAAAGCAATAATTTCCCGACAGACTATCGATATCGAAGTAAATTTCAACATCAGTCGATTTCATAGTACCGTCATTCTTCAAAAAATCTTTCTTCAAGCACAAATCTCACATAACATACTAAACAAATACTTGGAACCACTATCTATAAGTACAGGACATGCGAATATATTTATTCTATGCAAGAATTCGGCACTGTAAAACGTGTTGTCTTGAAATGTTATATGATAACTTTCAGAGTGGTAGTACAAGCTGATGGACAAATCAGGACAGGTTTCGACGTGATGGTCGCTGCCCTACTCGGTGCTGACGAGTTTGGATTCAGTACCGCACCACTTATTGCTCTTGGTAACTATTTAGACCCAAAGTACCTAACCTAAAATACCTTGCTATATTTTGATTAGATGTTTCTTTTCGTAATCGTACCTTGTCATAACCTATCCATCATCATCACCCTATAATGTTCCCACTGCTGGGACACAGCGAAACTAAGAGAGGCAACGGGCTAATCCACCACGCGGGCCCAGTGCGGGTTGGTAGATGTCACATGTCTTCGAATTTTTTGTTCTAGGATATGCCGGTTTCCTCACGATGTTTTTGAGAGCAGTGGTGATAAAATAATTTACAGTAATGCGCCTGCCTGGGTTCGAACCCACAACTTACTGCTCGTAAGTCGGGTCGCCACTGCTCCCTTATCTCCCATTGTTTTTGAAAAAGTAAAAATCTTTAAGTTCACCGTACGTTTCTTTGTCTAGGATGCACAATGATGAGGAAATGCCACCTGAACACATGCCCCGTCGGTATCGCGACTCAGGACCCTGTACTTCGCAAGAAGTTCGCCGGCAAACCAGAACATGTCATTAACTATCTGTTCATGTTGGCTGAAGAGGTTGGTCTTCTTACATGGTACTATTTTGAGAATTATTGCAATAAATGATGTTTGCTCCAAAATTGAGTTGCAAGATTCCACCCAAATACATACATTGCAAGTTAACTATGATGGTGTATGGGTTATATTTAACTGTGGGTCTTTTACGGTACTTTTAAGAAGGTGGAAGATAGACAGTGGACCTTAGCATTCCAGTGGGAATATCATAATCATCATTTCAACTGAAAGACAGTAATCTTCAGACACTGGACACAGGCCTCCCCCCAAGTGTCGCCACATTAGCCGGACCCGTGCGTGTCGCATCTAGCAGATCCACGCAACTTTCACCAGGTATTCGGTCCACCTAATGGAAGGCCTTCCAAAATGAATATGTAAAAGTCTAAACTCCAGTGATATGTAACTAAGCCAGTATCTCTTTATAAACAAGTAATGTTTCCTTTCCAGGTCCGCCAACACATGGCCGAGGTCGGAGTCCGTCGCTTCCAAGAGCTGATCGGTCGCACAGACTTGCTGAAAGTGCGCGAGAACAATGAGAACCCTAAGGCGAGGATGTTGAACCTTAGTCTCATACTCAAGAACGCGCTGCACATGAGACCTGGTGTTAATATCATTGGAGGATCTAAGTCTCAGGTAACAACGCAGAATCTGTGTTTGCCAGCGCGAGTAATAAGGAGTTACGGTTTACCACCGAATTGCCAATAAAAAAATTGATTAATTGATTTTTTATACACCTTTACTACCTGTTACCTGTCCAAGTAACCACAACAACCTCTATAGTCGGTGTTCGTTCTTACCTGTATAGAGGACATGCACAGAAAACTTTGAGCTTATAAAAAATAACGAAGGTCTGGCCGTCGTGGGCTCTAAAGCTACAATAACCCACCCAACTGTTCAGTAAGATAAATCAACTCTTTAACATTAATGTTACTCATCATATTCCTGCCCTTGTCCCATTCTATTTGGGGTCGGCGCAACACGTTTTCTTCTTCCATTCTCCCTCAGTTATCTTGTCTTTGCTCTTCCCCTCTCTGTTCAAATTCATCAACATGTAACACAAATGTTACTATTCTCCAAATAATTCAAACAGCAATTACGAGTTATAACTGTAATTAATATCAACATCCTACCTCACGATAATTACCATCTTCAATAATTCCTTCGTTACCCAGGACTTCCAACTGGAGAAGCGCCTGGACAACCAGCTGATCGCCCAGTGCAGCAGCATCTGGGACGGAACTGAACAACATGTGGACATCAACATGAGGATCACCAACGAGGATCGCGCCTTCACATCTACGTTGTCTTACCATATCGCCATGTGAGTTGATATATTATTATTCCACCTCATAACTAAGCAAAACTGAAACAATACATGTCAGTTAAAGTGCGTGATCATGGTATGACTTAAGTTGACACTTACAAGAAATAACATTAATTTATTAAAATCATCATATTCGTCGAAAGACAGCCATTGAGGACCATTCTCTAGGTTGTCCGTCCACTATCAGGTTGATTACACAACGCTAACAACAAACCTCTAGTCAACTCATCATCATCTGTCTAGCCTTTTCCCAACTATGTTAGGGTCAGCTTCCAGTCTAACCGGATACAGCTGAATAACAGAATAACAAACCAGATAACCTCTAGTCAACATACATTATTCGGAATATCACTGACTCGTTCCCGCCTTGTTTTTTGTACTTGAGAAGACATCAAATAAATTAATGTTACTTACTTAAATATAAACATATATGGGATATTCATTGATATAAAAACTAAAGATACGGTCGTCCGACCATTTGCTCGACGCGTTCGCCATACAGAGAATTGGTGTAGTCTGCTCGTTAACGTAACCTTGTATAAGCGGCGTGGCATTTTCGAGGTTTATAGAACATCATCATCATCTTCCTGCCCTTATCCCATTCTATTTGGGGTCGGCGCAACACGTTTTCTTCTTCCATTCTTCCCTGTTACACGTCAAGGTGGCATTTATTCCTTTCTCATTCATATCATTCCTCACACAATCCATCCATCTTTTCTTTGGCCTACCTCTCCCTCTCCATCCATCAATATTTATATCCATCACTTTTTTAGTCACATGCGTTTCATCCCTCCTCATTACATGACCATACCAAGATAAACGACTTCCTTTCAATTTTTCTGTAACAGGTGCTACTTTCAAACTTCCTCTAATATACTCATTCCTCACTTTATCCATTCTTGTCACTCCGCACATCCATCTCAACATTCTCATCTCCGCTACATGCAATCGTTTTTCATCCATCTTTTTCAAAGCCCAGCACTCTGATCCATACAGTACGACAGGTCTAATCACGGACTTGTATATTTTCCCCTTTAACTTGAGGGGCATCCGTGGGTCGCAAGTTGTTCCAGTGACCTGTCGCCATTTCATCCATCATTCCTGTTTATAGAACATAAATAAAGCTTTTAATAAAATTTACGACCACACCCGAGGAGAGCCGATCGTGGACTAGTTCACTTCGGCTTAGGAAAGACCTTATTGGGACCACGTTTGTGGCGTCATTTTAACATGCCGTCCGCCCAGTCCTTACGCAGTAATATATAAGTCAATGGGGATATTACTATGTATTAGAAGGGAATCACTGATTCGACATCCTCACTAAGCCACACAACCTCTTTGCAATTGCTGATGTAGGGTTTGCTAAAATACTTACTGACTTGATTTGATAAACAGGAAATATGGCGATGATGGTCTGCCGGACGGCAAGACGGTGAACATTTCGCTGATGGGCTCGGCCGGACAGAGCTTCTGTGCGTTCCTGTCGAAGGGCATCACTGTCACACTGGAAGGCGATGCTAACGACTATGTTGGTGAGTACACAACCCTTTACCCTATTAAATTATCCGACTGTACCAGCGCATTTAATAAAAGTATTGATGTCGCTTCGGTGTTGAAAAGCACACCATTCTTTTGAGTTTTGGAGGTGTTGTCATAAGATGTGGTGCGTCGGGGCTGCGGGTTTTCGAAAGAGATACCGCGGCCTCGACACAAAGGGCTAAGAAGGAGCATAGGTGATTTTTAGTCAGTAGAAGTCTGACACTCCCTACCGCTCTGCCCTGAGCGGGAGGAGTCATTTGATGATTTCCGACCATCCAAAAAAAAATTGCCCCCTCCTGTGTATCTAATTCGTCATACATCATTAGACAGAACTTGGGAGGTTTACTTACCAAATGCATTTTGAATACAGGCTTAGTTCTTTACAGCTTTAAATATTTACTAGCTCATGCCTGGGGATTCATCCGCGTGGAGTTCGATATTTGTCTCACGGGATCATAATATCGGGATAAAAACGTATCTTATGTGTTAATCTTGGTTATAATCTATCTCTCTGGTAAATTTCTTCCTAATCCGTTCAGCAGTTATTTTCGTGAAAGAGTAACAAACATCCATCCATTCTCACAAACTTTCGCCTTTATAATTTTAGTAGAAGATAGAAGGATTATTCCGACAAGTTTATATATTTATGTGTTATTTCGTTTTATTCCAGGTAAGGGATTGTCTGGCGGCAAAGTGATCATCTTCCCACCAAAGGCGTCACCGTTCCAGTCTCACCTCAACGTCATTGTAGGAAATGTGTGTCTGTATGGAGCTACCTCCGGACGCGCCTATTTCAGGTAAACATTAACATATTTTCTAAATTCGTTCATCAAAGAACCATCAATTTCATCATTTACAACACAACTTTGATTTGATTAACCACGCATAATGAGAGAAAATGTTCTAAAGTATCAAGTGGGCGCTATTTAAAAAAAAATGGAGGAAGTTAGGCGAACCAGGCTTCACAACAAAAAATGCCAACTCCTTATGGTGAAAGATACAGGCTGCTCCCAGCCATTTTCCCGCTAGATGGCGTTGAAGTCAACATTTTTAGTTTATTTGTGTTTTTGTGTAATTGGAAAACTATTAAGTCGTAGGAGTAGCAATTGCGGTTATCGGACATTACGTTTTATCGAACTGGGTCACATCATTGTCATAATATCCACCTAATTCGACACAAAGGTGTAATTTAAAATCTGCCATTGAATATAGCGTCGTTTACACACACAGACGTAGACGTGAGCGAGTACATTTACGAAGATTGAACACTAGATGGCGTGAATGAAAAAAAATGTTTTTCATTTTTATTTATGGGTAGATTGGGTTGGCAGAACTACAGAACGCCACCTGCTACTACGGTATATCATCATCAGCCTATAATGTTCCCACTGCTGGGACACGGCCACCACGCGGGCCCAGTGGGGTAGATGTCACGTCTTCAAATTTTTGGTTCTAGGACATTTCACCATGATTTGCTTCATATTTATTGAGAGCATGTGGTGATGCAATACATTCCACAAAGTAATGCGCCTGTCTGGATTTGAACCCAAGACTTACTGTTCGTGAGTCGGTATATTTTATTATGTACGATTGTTAAAAATAAAAGGTATATTTGTTGGTGTAAACTATTTAATTTTGGGAAATAAATTATGTCAACAATAATGACAATAAAACGCAGTTTTATTTTACTCAAAAAAATCTAAATCAAAACTCATTTATTCAAACTAGGCTGATAATCAGCACTTTTCGAACGTCAAAATTTACTTTACTTTACTTATTTACAAGTGACAGTCCCCCAAAACGCCCACCCTTCGACACTTCCTAGTGTTTTTGCTGGAAAGAAGAAGTGGCGGAACAAACTCTCCAGCAACACATCTGTCTGTTTGGTTAGAAGAACCAGACTCGATACAATACTATGGTGTAAGTTAATATTACGATTGACTACAATCAATAATAAAAGGTATATAAAAATAAAACATAAAAAAGACATAACATATTATCAGTAAACTAATTTAGGAGAAAGAACATAAATTACAAACATTGTCTTGTGTTCAACTCAACGACCAGCTATTCTTATCATTTTAGTAGTTGTTAATGGAATAGTAAGCTTTTGAACAAACTACATTAGGTACACTATTGATTTTTTTATCAAACCAGAAGAATTTGAAGTAACATAATTAAATGCTGATACATGCATAATCACTCAAAACTAATAACACTTATGATTAGTAACAGTACCAATTATTACAATAATTATACATTTCATAACACGTAAGAAACTATAATTCCTAGACAAGAGCTACAAATCTAAAACGATTTATTATGAGATAATAACAAGGAAGGTGAAAAAAATATTTCCTAATTTGGAAGCACTCAACAAAAGCATATAATAAAACGAAAATATAAAGCTCTTTATATGAAGTAAGTATACCTAAGAAGTATTATTTCACCTTTTGATACAAAATAAAAAGAAATATACAATGATAATGTAGATTCTAAACAAACTACTACCATAATACAATTAGAACAAAAATCATTTGATTTGTTGATTTCGCCCACTGCCTTGAAACTTTCTTTGAACCAACTGCTACACTGCTGCTGCAACAAAGAAAACATACTTAGCATATAATTCTTACTTTTTGACCAATATTATTTACCATTCACTTCAAAATATTATTTACCGTCAATCTCCAAAGCTGCTCTGAAATAAAACTTTACTTCTCTTATTTGCTTGAATTTCTAACTGATGTTGATGTTGCAGAAGGATTTGAAGCCTTCAAAGCAATTTTTTCATTGGCTGCATAAATGAGAGCCCACACTTCTGGAGCAGTATTTTTCAAACTTTCTACGAGATCTTCTTCCTTCTTTTCAGTTCCATCTGTCTATGTTTTATTTACATTGCAGTAATAATCTTTGGCTTCAAAATATTTCGCCCAGAAAGAAGGAGCTTAGTGTTGGCCAAGATCTAAAAAGAACAAAATATAAATACAGAATAATATGCTTCACTGATCCTGGGATGACTTACAAATTTGATTTATTCATTTACCTTGTAGAGTGCACTGGTATAGTTTTTGATTACGTCATTCTTGCATTAATTTTTTTTTATTTTGTTCCCATATGACACTTTCTCTATCAATTTTGCAAACACAGAGGAGTCTCCGTCACCAATAAAACTCAAATAGCGAAGTTGATGTATTTCTTCACTCTTTTGAAAGCCTTCCACAATAATTTCCGATTCCATTGCTGTAGATGGTCCAGTAAAATTTTTGCAGCAATTATGTGCTTTCATATCCATGTTTCTCCTCCCATAATATTGACATGTATAACAATATTTGTTTCTAACACCAAGAAGCAGGCCTGGAAATGAAAAGCAACACTTGTAAATAATGCACATAATAACATACATACATACATACATAAACTCACGCCCTTTTCCCATGGGGGTAGGCAGAAACCACAGAACGCCACTTGCTACGATCCTTACATACTCCTTTTGCCTCGTCCACATTCATACATCTGGTCATACACGCACGCCGGTTACGAGTACTACGCACCTGTCCTTTCAGAAGAACGGCACCAATATGATCAGTGTATGTCTTTCTAGGGCGTCCCCTCCCGGCATTACCACTCACATAATAAAAAAATCATAAAGAACCAAATTAGTTTTTAGTAAAATATTAACTTACCATACCAGATGACGAGTCAAAGTTATGCCCGTATGACCTTTTTGAATAGCAATTGATCTTTCTTGTTCACCAGCAATTTTAATTTCCTCTGTCAAATGTTCTAACCACACACTGCCTTATTTTCTTTCAACTCGACGAAATTTATTGGCTGACATTGTTGGAATATCCATAAGACTTGTTATGTGAGCTGCTTGAGTGTAAAAGCTACCAGAAGTCACAGTTGCCCACACAAATGCAGTTTTTATTTTATTACTGCTACCAATGTTTCCACGCTCGATCACAGCACTTGAAAATTAATTCACTTCGAAATCCATCATGTCTTTCACTAACAAATTCAATTTGTGAAGATTCACACATATTTCAATGTCTTTCCAGAAGAAATGCCCACTCTATTACATGCTTCAAGTCCACTATGCGATACCCAGATATCTCAGACAAGCCTTTATTTGGACCAGCTTCCACAATCAATTGAAAATGATCGCAAGTGCAGGAGAAGTGCAGACGGATTTTCCTTCAACTCTCAATGTCAATTGGGTTGCGTTCAAAAGATGTACTATAGTCGGGGTGGGTCAGTTCTTAAAATAAAGCCTTGTTCACGGTTTAAACTTTAATTAAAACTCAGGAATAAACACATTACACAAATTAAAACTCTGCCATCTCAAAAGTATCTCTCTTACCCAGTGCCAACATTTTAGGTTATAACATTCAAAACAACATTATCATAAGAACTTAAAACTATAACGCTACGAAAGCCAATCAGCGGCCGAGTAGCGGCGCGACGACAGATCAGTGATTGGTCGGCGCGAGGCGCGGGAGCAAACATGCTAGCGCGTTGGTGAATATCTTTGAGGCGGCTGTCCTCTATTGGCCCTCTTACGGCCAGAGAAATGGGAGCGTTCGGAAACGTTTTCCGCTATAGTACGTAATAAAATTTTACTTATCTTTATATTTCAATGTTACCTTTAGATTCCTCGTAGAACTGGTCAACGAATAAGAAAAAAAAAACAGATTATAATAACTTGTTCAAAATAAAGCACGGAACAGAAAAAAAACAGATTGTAACTGAATTATATTTGTTTCTGAACGCACCATAACAAATTTCGACGTGAAAAAGCTTGGTAGGTATCTACTACAAAATAAAACAAACTATAAATATTTAAATATGTGTGTCTGTTTGAAACTGTTTGCAAAATGCGTAAAAGGTGACGTAATCCGGCAAAACCATATTTTGCAAATGTTTGCAAGTTTAATTTTGTGATTACCTACTTTGGTAGTTTACCGATTTAAAATAATTTTATTTATTGTTGACCAAAAACATATTATTCAAATAATACTAAGAAACACTGACTTTGTACTCATCACTGACACGTATGACGTAGGTAATTAGTATTGTGACGAGATTTCATAAAAATCACGGGCCAACTTGATGTTTCTAATACCACCGAAAATAGAATTGTGTTTTTAGAATATTTAACTATTATACCTACGATAAATTAGAATTACAATAATACAGTATAATAGATAATATGAATCAAATGTATACTGAAGAAATATTGCAATTAAATCAATGAAAATGCATAGCATACAAAATAATAAGTACGCAAGAACTTCCGCGCGCAAATCATATAGCGCGGGACAACCGAGCTAGGAATGTATTTTCTAAGTTTCTAACAGTCAAACAAGTGAACGAAGTTTGGCAACGCCTTTTTTTCGTCCACATATTGCATGTAGGTCAAGGTTACGAAGAACGGCATCGTTGCATAAAACCTTCCTACGACTACTGGTATTTATGTTGCCATACAACAATAAAATTGTTTACATTAAAAAAAAAAACATAACATTGATGTCATCAGTTTTATGTTATTTTATATTGTTATTTTTTTGAACGGTTGGAAAGGAAATAATTAAAACTAATTATTGATTTAACAGAATTATTATAAGATCGTCTGCACCTGCACGCCATCTAGCGTGCCATAGTCTAAACAAGTTTACTTGTCATTATTTGTCAAAAGTCACGCACACTACTAAAGAAGTGTCAAAT
This sequence comes from Diarsia brunnea, assembly GCA_949774965.1. Lineage (NCBI taxonomy): Eukaryota > Metazoa > Arthropoda > Insecta > Lepidoptera > Noctuidae > Diarsia > Diarsia brunnea. The sequence continues at coordinate 18,334,839 of OX459001.1, forward strand.
TTTGCCGGGATTTCACTATTGTTTTTCTCGCTAAATAATGTAAGATAATGCCCAAAAAGGTCGATTGCGGACACTTTCCATTGTTGAGAAGTGATAAAATGATAAATTTTAAAGAAAAAGTCTCTGTGTGTCGTGTAAAGGTGTATTTCAAAAATGTATGGAGGGTCGCTTGACACATCCACCTTATAATACGATTAAATAAGAAATTTAATTCGTCTCCACTTTACTAACACCTGTATTAACATCGCAATCACATTTGTCCACAGAGGTATAGCATCGGAACGTTTCTGCGTACGCAACAGTGGCTGCGTGGCCGTCGTGGAGGGAGTGGGCGACCACGGCTGCGAGTACATGACGGCCGGGACTGCGCTCATACTCGGACTTACTGGCAGGAACTTCGCGGCTGGCATGAGCGGTATGTATATATTCTTATGATTACATACTTACTGTGACACGAATTTTTGTCTTCTGCCATGGCATGGGGTCTCAACTCGAACAAATTATAATTAGTCTTGAAAAAAAACAATAGATGGCAGCATAGGTAGCAGTAATGAAATTAACTATCACTAAAATGTGTTATACGGTAGATATCGGCCGAAATAAGATTAACAAAAATCAAAAGTTCCTTGTTTAACGCTAATTTATCTATTTACACTCATTTATCAAGTTATTTCAACAAAAAAGACAAAGGAGGACTTTTACTTCAATTCGCACCCATAGTTTGATAAAGTTGTCAAAAGTCAGACATCTGTAAATCATTTTCTCTAAAGCGGTATGCAATAGATGGCGTTTTACTCAATTTGTCACATACAATTATAACCACAATCGTAACTAATTTACGTTTAGTTGTTTCATTTTAATTAAATTTAAACAATAAAAACATACATATTACTGTTTATAGAAATATAACAAATCTTCTATCATTTCTAAGGTAAATAATTACATGTTTTTCTTATTTTACTGAACCCGGAACTACATAACACGAAACGTTCTACAAGTAGGTAGTTACTCTCTGTCAGTGTCAAATGTCAATTCTGTTTCCGTCACGTCTGACTCTCAAATCTCAATTGCAGTTGTTGACATATGTATATTGTTTGCTCGTTTCTTTTATCTTCTTCGAGTGCGTTTTTGTTCTCATCTAACCGACCTGGCTTTGAATTACGGATTTTGGAAAGGAGTTCCTTATGGTTTAAGAACTTTATTATTCCTCATCAAGAATTAACAATAATTCACTTACTGAGAAACTAAATTTAAATAATAATGTTTGAGCGTACAGAGATCTACGTTCAAATCAAACACTAAAATCTTAATAACTAAATAACAGAAAGAAAATAAAAGTAAAAAACATGCACACAAAAGAAAATGTAACAATAATAACAAAATAAAATCTAAAACTAAATGTCTCGACGAGGAAAAAGAATATAAGTAACTGGGTTCGAACTCGATAGCACAGTACTGGCAGTTGGCGTATTATGCCCCGAGACCAACTGGCTTCTTAAGAATTGTGACGAATATGTCGATCTGTTTCGCGAGAATCCACACTATATTATTATATCGCTTCATCAATTGCAGCCTGGCTTCCGGCCGGCTTCCACAAATTATTGTGTCTGATTGAGAAGCGATATATAGTGTGGATTCTATATATTTATCGATACTAATATTATAAAGCTGAAGAGTTTGTTTGTTTGAACGTTGTAAACTCAAGGACTACTGGTTGGAATTGAAAAACTCTTTTAGTGTAGGATAGTCCATTTATCGAGGAAGGCTTTAGGCTATATAACATCACGCTACAATTAATAGGAGCGGAGCATAAATGAAAAATGTTGCAAAAACGGGAAAAGATATTCCTTTTTGAGAGCTTCCGTTGCGTGCGCTGCGAAAACGGTTTAAGTTACGTAAATATCATGTAGGAAGGAATTGTTCCTCTTTAAAAGTTCTAAAACAAAGTCCGCGACAGCATATGTTTATCTTTTACGATTGACTCACTGTAACCATATTTTTATATTAAAATGTTAGGTTAAAAAGAATTATATTTTGCGAAGCTTATTTAACCCATATGGTATTAATCTATATCTAAATAAATGTGTTTGCTAGCACGGAAATTTAATATAGAATATTTGTGCCATTTACTCTATACAGTTTAAACAAATATCTTAGAAGATATCGCAATGTAAAAATATACGGGCGACAAAATAACTAGCGCGTGGCAGTCATTCGGTCCGGTGCGGTAGGTACACACGGCTACACATCAAGCTATACATTTCCAGTATAAGCTGGTCTCGCATTGTATAGGATTTCCGTACATTGCGAGATCAGCGTAAACTAGAAATGTATAGCTTGATGTGTAGCCGTGTGTACGTGGGGATCAAAATCCCCAGGCCTCTGGGGGCTCCGGAGAAATTCAAATTCAAAATATTTACTGCACCATAATGTTTACAAGTACAAGGTGTTACTGTATATTAAACAGTAAGAGATACCTATAGTAATTGTTACTTTAATAATATAATCGAAGTCAATCTAAACTAATAGGTATTTTATAGAGGAAAGGTAAGATTTTTTGTTTGTTACGAGTACGATATAGCTCAATTTAATAAGTTGGATAGTCGATTTATCTAGAAAGATTATAAGCTATATTATGTGTTGCAGACGAAGTTGCGTGGGTCAGCTAGTTCTATATATTTTCAGATATAATACCATACCTTCCATAAACATCAGAATATCACTTAAAGATCAAACAGTTTAATAAATTATGTACCTATTAAAAATTTGTTTTTGCCGTGAAAAAAGTTCAGGACGAAACTTCCAGACAAACTGCGTTAGTAATCACGATTCACGCCTGTGTTTGCTCCATCATCCATAAATAAGGTCAACTCAAAAACTCATACTGTATATCTGCCTAGTCTTTTCCCAACTATGTTGGGGTCGGCTTCCAGTCTAACCGGATGCAGCTGAATACCAGTATTTTACATAGAGTGATTGCTTATCAGGGAGTTTAAAATGGCCGCTTTAGCAGAATCATAATTAAATTTGAATCACGTTAAAAAATTTAAATTCTTAAAGTGGATTTTATGGTTATGATTATAAAGTCTATTTTAAGAATTTAATTTTTATTTGTTTTAAATTGCCCGCTGACCTCCACAACCTAGTTATTACTGGGTAATACGATACCACTTGGTAAGACTGGTTGTCTGACTTTTTGGGCCACTGACTACCTGTAACGACTGCCAAACTCATATTGTATAGGATCAAATTTAATTAGGTAGTAAGCGAAATTTTATCACGTGTTTCGAAACGATATCAAAAACATAAATGAAACAAAACCAAAACATTTTTTTCGGAAGCTGTCACGGTTAGAAAAAATCTAAGTAAAATCAAAATAAAAAACCACAAAAGCAGCCGATATAAACGCGGACGCAACCAGGCCGCGCGACGCTCGCTGACTGACCGATTGCAGGCATTGACCTCGACGCTTGCGGTGTTATTATTTATTATTTTGGCGCGTTTCGATCAGCTGATTTTGAGACGCTAGTACATCATCTATTCTGTGCTATTCGTTTTGATAAGTATTTAGGCAGTTAATTGAAATATTAAAATAATTATTTTAAAAAAATTGTTCGTGTTTTATATATTTATGTAGGTACTCCTACTTTCTATTCCATCTTACATCGTCATATTCCTAGTACTTACCTACCTGATTTATTTCATGTCCTTGAGGGTAGCCCGCGAAATTCAAATTTTCTTACGTTTTTTGCAATTTGCAGGCCAGTGGTAGGTTGTATGATGAAGTTAAAATTATCGTTCGCGACTGTAAAACGTACTTACTATGTCTTACAATCGCGAACGATATTTTCATCAACATACAACCTAGCACTGGCCTGCAAAATCCAAAAACCGTAAGAAAATTTGAATGTTCATGAACTTGGAGGATTGTATGTATGATTCTGATGATTATAATCTGTAACTATGACGGCACTGTTGGCGCAGTGGCTCAAACAATGGACTGCTGCGCTGCGTGTCGCGGGTTCGATCCCCGCACGGAACAAATATTGTATGACCTACAGATAGTTGTTTCGGGTCTGGGTATTTGTGTATGTGAGTTTAAATGTTTGTGAACGCACCCACGATACAGGGGAAATTCCTAGTGTGGGGCAAAGTTTTTTAAAAAAAAAAAAAAACTACATACGTCTTACAGTCTCTAACGATATTTTCATCAACACACAACCTAGCACTGGCCAGCATTGAAATACTCAAGCATTCACCGCAGCGTGAATATTGCTAACTCACTCATACAAAGGAAATGTTCCGCCAACTCGAGACTTATGTTGTATTGTTATTATTACATTTTGTACTCGTTCAAAATGTAATGTATGTTGAGAATCTATATAAAAACAGCGCCATCCAGTAAATGCAATGCCACTTAGTATCGAAACAATCTAGTATCGAGGTGATCTCCTAGATGGCGTTGTAAAACTGCAGTCTGTGGCAATTAGTGAGACGCTAGTGCTGCCATCTGTTGAAATAATGTAGGAAACAATATAGCCCGAGCAATAGCCTGACTTAGGGAGGTGTCATTTCTTTGTATGGGATTGGGTATCTGTACGAAGTATTATAATATCTGTGGCCATGGTCAACCTTTAGTCGCGTAAAGTATAAGTCAAACTGTCATCGTACAAAACAGAAGGTCGGGACCCGAAACAATTTGTTACGTCGTCGTATAGTTTCCACTAGCTGGGGAGCAGCGGCCGATATTCTCCGAGCAACCAGCAGAAAAACATAGGGGCATCAATGTTGTTCTGCTGGCGTATTTGCGTTGGTACCCATCTGCTCACGCAAAGCAAGTAAATACTGCTCTGAACGAGACCTGTCGGAAAATACGGTGCTACCTTAAACCGACCCCTCTCAAGAAGCTTACCTGCAGGTATCGCACCATCTGCTCTGCGAAGGGATGTTGCATCATCATCTTCAGCCTATAATGTTCCCACTGCAGGGACTCAGGCCTCTCTCTAGAAGAGGGATGCATGGGCTCTAATCCGCCACGCGGGCCCAGTACGGGTTGCTAGATGACTTCAACATTTTTGGTTCTAAGATGATGTCGCATGCGCGCTAGAATAAATTATCTCCCTACTTTTATATTGCATTGACTGATTGACCATTTTTTTTTCATCTCTTGTAGTCATAATATAACAACTTTGAAAACGTACGTTTACTTCTTCGACATTCGCTTCACAAGGATTTTATTTTTATTTTATTAATTTACAGGTGGTATCGCTTACGTGTACGACATCGACGGCTCATTCTCGAGCAAGTGCAACCACGAGATGGTGGAGCTGTTGCCTCTGGAGCTGCAAGAAGACCTGGACTATGTGCAGCAGTTGTTGGAGGAGTTCCTACAGTACACTGGGTGAGTAGTGCTAGAATATTTAATTTCTGAAATTCGTTATTCTTCAAAAATAGAATATACGCACGGCGACTAATCAAGATATACCAATCCAGTTTATGGGGATCTCTCATTGTACGGGAAATCTACACAAAGTGAGGCCAAGTTATACTGGAGATGTATAGCTTGATGCGTCGCCGGGTGTACTGTTATAAGCATAAATACATAATTAATTTAGAATAATGTAATATTCAAAACCCATTTTCTCGTGAAATAACGATTGTAACTTTGAGAAAATACATAATTATTAGATTTTTTTGTAAAACTAGTATGTTAATAAACAGACGCACACTTAGATACACAAAAATAACATAAAAGTATCTATTTATAACTTATGTGATGTCCATGGATAATGTACGCTTCCTAATTTTATGTATTGATTTTTTTGTTTCTATATCAATAACAAGAATACCTTTTACCCTCCAGCTCACTAATCGCCGAAGAATTCCTCAAGACCTGGCCAGAACCCGCTAAGAAGTTCATCAAAGTGTTCCCATTCGAATACCAGCGCGCTCTCAAGTCTATGGCGGTCAAACAGCCAGCTCAGCCTAAGTTGGAGACCAATGGGAAGGCCGAGAACGGGGTTCTGGATATTGAGGAGACTGTACGGGATGTGGAGCTGGAAACTAAGAATTTGGAGAAGATTCTGGATAAGACTCGGTAAGTAAATTTTGGCATAATTGATGCATAAATCGAACAAGGTTAAGGGTTTCCTACTGTCCTGTCAGCACTTTTATAGATCTTTGTCTTCAAAAATATGGTAGATCCAAGTTTCTAAAATCTCAATTTGAATTGTTTTCACCAGATTTTTTTTAGCTAATAATTCTGATTGCCTATAGGCTGATCGTGTGTATTCTCTTTCCTTCATGTTACATTCTTTACTTTACCTATACTCCGCGCCACGAGAAGCTATAACTTTTGTAAACAAAGAACTTCCACTAAGTAATGTAGCGGCAACTCAATCAACAAGAACAAATTTCAAATTCATTCATTCATTGTAATACGAAACTAACGAGAAATTTCATTTGGTCGGGTTATATTTTAGTGATATAAAGTACTTTCGTACCGATCTATCAGTCTTCTGAACGCGATCGGCAAAATCTATGAGATACTAATTTACAAGCGACTCAAAGACTTTGCCGATGAACAATTCGGCTTCAGGACCGAACACTCGTGCATCCAACAGGTTCACCGCATCGTAGAATACTTTAGCTTTGGCTTCCAGCCAGTTCCAGTGTGGAGCGATAATCGGCGTGCTATTCATCGACATAGCGAAAGCGTTCGACAAAGTCGGTGGACTTTGTCGAACGCGATGTCGTGTTGTGGTGACAACGGCTTATTATACAAGCTTTACCAACTATCAGTGGCATAACGTCTCGTGTTCATCTTACGAGTATTTCTGTCGGATTGCACCTTTCGCTATCGTATCGGAAAAGCTCTCTCCTCACCTTACCCGATCCGAGCGAGTCGGAGCCCGAGTCCCTCAGGGCTCCGTCGTCTCACCTCTTATCTTTACGCTTTTCACTAGTGATATTCCTAAGTAAACTAAGTTAGCCCTGTTCGCGGATGACACGGCCATCGTTTACACCGGGCGCAAATCAAACGATATCGCCAATACGCTCCAAACCTCAGCCAACGCCTTAGGCACAAGAGTCAGGTGGTTCTGTTTTCAAAACCGCGCCTTAAACCCCCCATATCCCCAGTCTGATCACTATGTACGGTAAACCGATTCCTTGGGAAACAGCCAAGCACTTAGGAGTCATTCTCGACCATCATCTTATTTTCGAAAATACATCAAAGCAGCTCGTAGGCGGGCTGTCTTTGCTGTGTAGTAGGCTCTATTTCTCGGGAAAAATAAAGTTATGACTCGGGACCTAGCTGCGCCTCTATACCGCGGTGATCCGTCCCATCATGACTTACGCTTGTGTCGTGTTTGCACACACCAAGCCGCGCTATATTAATCACGGGACCACCACTCACCATTTAACGTCCGCAACGATTGTTTACACAGCCCTCAGATTGCCTACCATCGCTCAGTTTATGAAACGCCTGGTACTGTACCTCCTGATCGCATCGGCCGCCCGATTCGAACCATCAGATTCGCCGACCGAGACATACTCTCGTCGACCCCGATGACGCTATCTATCAGCTTGTTCTAGGAGAGCGTGTAGTTGTTTAGTTTATAAGTTTGTTTGCTCTGGCTGGAGGCCTTAAAGTCAAGTATACACAGGAAATTCCGGTTAAACCATCGACAATCTCCTAGGTTGAACTGCGAGATGCCATTAACAAAAAACGTTTTGTAACGTTCCATGTGCCAGACGCGGTCCGATGCCACAGATCAATATAGACGACGGCGCTTTATATCGCAATCGAATTGAATTTGTCTATAAACGCACCATTAAACACTCGTTACAAACAAAGTGTTTTCTATCCAGGGGCTTTATCAAATACCCGCGCGAGAGCACAATGTACCGGCCGGCCGAGAAGCGCCTCCGCGACTGGGACGAGATCTACAACAGCGCGCACGTGCGGCGCGGCCTGCGCGTGCAAGCGGCGCGCTGCATGGAGTGCGGCGTGCCCTTCTGTCAGTCCGCGCACGGCTGTCCGCTCGGGAACATCATACCCAAGTGGAACGATCTCATCTTCAAGGGAGACTGGCATCAGGCGCTCAATCAGCTGCTGCAGACTAATAACTTCCCAGGTATGTCGGTGTATCGGTAAGCAATCGGTTTATCGCGGGCCTGTAACTGTGATACACTTCAGAAAACGACTCATTGCAAGGATTGGAACTGAATTTAGGCAATAAACGTTCTGCTACTCTCTTGCAAAAATTCATAAATTCAGTGCATACTACACGCTAACGACATATTATTAAAAAATAAACAACCTCACTTCCAGTAAAGCTACATTTACTCATAATATATTTTAGTACAAGTATTATGTTGTGCTATACTCATACTATTACTAGCATTAGTCAAGTTACAAATGCTATTCTTTGTTTGTTATTATTGAACCTTGTCGTTCAAAAATTGACAAGAAAGAGGGTAGGCCGACTTGGCTGCTCATAAGCACCCACCCACAATAGCTTCTTCTTATTCACGAGTCATGCTTGCAACAGCGCCAAAACACGGGAACTCAAAACAAACAGTAAATATGATACATATCCCGTTTGCAGTGTTATGTTCACGTTACCTTATCATTTTCTTGGTTTCCGTCAGAGTTCACGGGTCGCGTATGTCCGGCGCCGTGCGAGGGTGCGTGTGTGTTGGGTATCTCCGAGCCGCCCGTCACCATCAAGAACATCGAGTGCGCCATCATCGACCACGCCTTCGAGAGTGGCTGGATAAAGCCTGATGTATGTATACGATCAACCTAGTCACTAATAAATATAGATCCATTCGATACCAGCCACTAGGTTGCGGGGATCCGCTGGATGCGAGACGTACGGGACCGGTCTGTGTGGCGCTTGAGGGAGGCCTATGTCCAGCGATGACAGTCGCTGTCGCAGTCGTCTTTCGGTCGAAATTATGATACCAGCCAGTTAGTGTCGCACTACGGAGCGAAACCCTTTGTATAATTAAACCACCCGCGTTGTTCCCGTACCCGTGGGAATACAGGGATAAAAAGTAGCCTATGTCACCCGCGGATAGTGTAGCTTCCCAACGGTGAAAGAATTTTTGAAATCGGTCCAGTAGTTTCGGAGCCTATTCGTTACAAACAATCAAACAAATCTTTCCTCTTTATAATATTAGTATAATTAATTATTGATCATTACGCTTGTTCCATACGTTTTAGTGATTTAATTATTTATTGGTTGTGTCATATGGGCAATGAGTTATATTATAATTGAGTGCAAAAGATGCAATTAACCGATCGTGTTTCTTAGTTTTCTAATTTATGTTAAAGGTATTTTGTAGTACGTTTTATGTTGTTGTCTTTTTTTGTTTCGGGTGTTTAAATGCAAATTGTTTAAGAACACCATGTGTATTAGCTGTAAGTTCTTCGAATATAATAAAATAAACTGTTTGTTTTACAGATACCTTCACACAGAAATGAAAAGACAGTAGCCGTCGTAGGCTCTGGACCTGCCGGGTTAGCGTGCGCACATCAGTTAAATAAGGTAAACAATTATAATAACATAACATCACGCCTGTAATCCTCGAAGCAGAGATGTACCTAATAGTACACCCACATTTCGCCAGTTATGTTTAAGTCCCATGTAATAGGGGGCGAGCCTATTGCCATCAACCGGGCACAAATCCAAACTCCGTGGCTGTTACTGATAAATTCTTGATGGAAAAAGCCAATAACACTTTACCCGACCCGGTATTCGAACCCAGGACCTCATGCTCAGCAGTCGCACTTGCGACCACTAGACCAACAAGGCAGTCAGATAATTATAATCCAGCATAATAAACATTCCTACTTCCATTATGTTTTAATAGCACTTACTGTTTTATTACAAATTTTGATTTTACAAATTTCTACACAATGTATATTGTTCCGAAATAAATGACTTATGACTTATCAATTCTGACTTGTCTCTTGTCGTCTCTATCTTTTCTCAACAACACTGAATCACACAAAAAAATCCATCTGCTGGGGTTTCAGAATGATGATCTCAATTAGTACCTGGTAAACGTTTCCCGTTTCCTCCGTACCTCGGAAAGCACATTAAGCTGTTGGTCCCGGCTGTCATATCTAGATCTTCGACAGTCGTTACAGGTAGTCGGTGACATGGAAGTCTGACATCCAGTCTTACCAAAGGGTATCGTATTACCTAGTGTTAACTGGGTTGTGGAGGTCAGATAGTCGCTCCATGTAAAATACTGATATTCAGCTGAATCCGGTTAGACTGGAAGCCAAACTCAAGATAGTTGGGAAAAGGCTAGGCAGATGATGAAACGTTTTAGTGTCGATGTGCCTTCCACCCTGTACGGTCATGATGACATACTCGTCTTCCAAATAAGATAATTATGTAATTACATTTTGTACGTATTTTACGTTGTACGAAGTTGTAGTATACCAGACAAATCGTCACTTTAACTTATAACTAAGACGACACGGTTGGCGCAGTGGCTGAGCGATTGGCTGCTGTACTGCGCGTCACGGAATCAACCCCTGGACGGAACAAATATTTGTATTACCTACAGGTAGTTGTTTCGGCTTTAGTTGTTTGTGTATGTGAGTTTCAATGTTTGTTAACGCACCGCACCGTTTTAAAAACAAAACTATAAATTAGTTGATTAGTTGTAAGGGATATTTTCATGAATAAATAAATTATGACCCAATCACCATTCCAGGCGGGCTACACAGTGACAGTATTCGAGCGCAACGACCGTCCCGGCGGCCTGCTGCAGTACGGCATACCCACCATGAAGCTCAGCAAGGACGTGGTGGCGCGGCGGGTGAGGCTCATGGCGGCCGAGGGCATCGCCTTCAAGTGTAACGTCGACGTGGGGAAGGATATCTCGGCTAGTGATCTGGCTAACGAGTAAGTATTATCATCATCATCAGCCTATAATGTTTCCACTGACTGTTTTCCAGGGATTTGGGTCTCCTCTCTAGAAGAGGGGTGGGCTATAATCGCCCACGCGGGCCCAGTGCGAGTAGGTAGATGTCACATGTCTTCGAATTTTTGGTTCTAAGACATCCCTCACAATGTTTTCCTCCATCGTTTTGAGAGCAGCGGTGATGAAATAAATTACACAAAGTAATGCGCCTACTTGGTTTTGAACCCACGACTTACTGCTCGTAAGTCGCGGCCGCCACCACTGGGACACATAGTGAAGAAACCAGCATTTCTGAGAGATATAGTTCACGTCAAATAACTTTGCCCCTCTGAAGTTAGCCATTTGCAAAGATCGCGCAAGTGCAGTCACGTAGAAAATTATTTGAACAAAATAAATACATATTTTTAAAAGAAAACATAGTTTTGAACTCAGGTGAATTGAAAGAAAAAAGAAAGAAAACAATGTGAATGTCAACAAGAAATAAGATACAAATAACAACACGTACAATAATGCAACACTTGTGGCATCGAATGTCTATCGTACGGAGCAAGCGGGACGCAAGCATGCACCGAACATAAACGAGCGACAGAGACATAAAATCGCGCCGCCATAATGCCCGCCCCCATGACTCGCGCATGCGCAGTTGCAGTTTTGTTCGTAATTTTGAGCCACTCGTAGCCAACTTCAGAGGGGCACAGTTATTTGACGCGAGCTGTACCTCAACGGCACGTAAAGCCAAGTCAGAGGCCCATCAGCAGCATAAAAACTCTGACAACAGATTAGGCACTAACCACACGATGAAAATAACTTTTGTAACGTTTGAATAACAACATCGCGCTTGTAATCCCTGAATGGTTAGGCAGAGGTGTAACTAATATACACGCAAATTTTGCCATTTATGTTTAAATCCTGTAGTGAGCCTAGTTTTTATTTAGAATGTCGATTTTAATTAAAAACTGCTCTAAATACGTAAATTAATATCTTTATGTCAATAAAGATATTTATGTATTTAGGGCAAGTCTGTAATGTCCTGTCACTTCACTGGGGAGACTAGAAATTAAGGTTGACAAATACTGGTAGAGCTTCCAACTATCTCGGACAATCAACATACTCTTAAATCTTACGACTCTTCAGGCTTCTTCTATCGATGATTTGCTAATTTAAACTACCTTCCCACAGATACAACGCTCTAGTCCTCTGCATGGGCGCGACCTGGCCTCGCGACCTACCTCTCAAGGGTCGTCAGCTGAACGGTATTCACTACGCGATGGAGTTTTTGGAGAACTGGCAGAAGAAGCAGATGGGATCCACTCACGGGAGTCATCACCAGGCGAAGGATAACCCCGAGCTCATGGCTAAGGACAAGAATGTGCTGGTTATCGGCGGAGGTGATACTGGGTATGTAATTTATAAAACTTTTTTGGGGGGGGGGCAACCATCAAATAACCCCTCCCGTTCTGGACAGAGCGAAAGGGAGTGTCACACTTCTACTGACTAAAAACCACCCATGTTCCTTCTGAGCCCTTGCGCTGAGGCCGCGGTATCTCTTTCAAACAACCCGCAGCCCCGTCGGGTAATTCATAAACCTTAGTTCATTCTTCGTAGCGTGTCCATGGCAAATTTTCGTTAAATAAATTTGGTCCTAAATTCAGCTATTCGAATTCCGCTGGCTGATGCAGTCATAAAGTCGTCAAGTGTGCAGGTGTCAGGGCATGCAGCGCAAGATGGCGCGGTGATTACTCAGTTACAAAGCAGGTTTTTAAATAAAAACTTGTCATAATAATATATTACTCTTTACTAACAAGTTATTGAAGAGCAAGGAATATTTTAAAGAATCATCTGAGACATTGCCTTGGAGTCCTGTACATCAAATAATTGAATGACGGCACGGTTGGCGCTGTGGCTGAGCGATTGGACTACTGCGCTACGTGTCGCGGGTTCGATCCCCGCACGGAACAAATATTTGTATGGCCTACAGATAGTTGTTTCGGGTCTGGGTATGATTGTGTATGTGAGTTTAAATGTTTGTGAACGCACCCACGATACAAGAGAAATTCCTAGTGTGGGGCAACGTTTTTTTAAAAAGAAAAAAGAAGAAAATTCCAAAATGTTAAGCTACTTTTTTTGCTGACCCCACACAACAACAACCGTCTTACCCCTAAGCCACTTCATCGCAATAACTTCTCATGAAACATAACCCGTTCATCTCCAGATGCGACTGCATAGCCACATCGCTGCGTCAGGGCGCCAAGACGATCACAACGTTCGAGATCTTGCCCGAACCCAAACCCACCCGCGGACAGGACAACCCTTGGCCGCAGTGGCCTAGAGTGTTCAGGTTAGTAGAGAAACTAGTACAAATAAACACCTGTACAATCTTACCGGTGATGTGCAATCTTGAACAGTAACTAACTTATTATGTAAATTTTAATGCTTTATTCATGTTTATAATTATTGCTTACTTGAAACAAATGGCACCGGGTGTAAATTACCTGAATAAACGAATTTAATATAATATTAACTATGTTGAGGTCGGCTTCCAGTCTAACCGGATGCAACTGAATACCAGTATTTTACATGGAGCGACTGCCTATCTGACCTCCACAACCCAGTTAATACTAGGTAATACGGTACCCTTTGGTAAGACTGGTTGTCAGACTTTCAGGTCACTGACTATCTGTAACGACTGCCAAAGATCTATATATGGCAGCCGGGACCAACAGCTTAACGTGCTTTCCGAGGCACGGAGGAAACTCGGTATGTCGGGCGGTCACCCATCCACAGACCGACCTAGGCAAGCACAGCTTTACCTAAAGATCGACCCGAGTGGCAGTATAGTTATATTGTTATTATATTTCGTAGGGTGGACTATGGACACGAGGAAGTGAAAGTTAAATTCGGAAACGACCCGAGGAAGTTCTCCACACTTACCAAAGAATTCTTGGATGACGGTAAGTCATTACTCTTCTTCTTTCTTTATCGTATGCTTAGTACCTTTCCTGGTGTTAGAGAGTTTATGTCGCCCATCGGTTAGTGACTTGGTTTTACATGCCGGCGAGAAATATTTAGATATTTCTTTAAACCAGTGTTTACTCACGATGTTTTCCTTCATCGAAGCAAGTGATAATAGGGGATCGGACAAAAAAAAACTAATTAGTCCGTCAGATAGTTTTCCAAAAAATATTGAACACATATTTTTTCTTTTTTCACATAAACAAAAAATGAAGACGATACAGTGCTTCGAAAACTCGTGAACTCCACGAAAACGTCACATGTCAGTACATTTTTTTACCTACAAATGACGTCACAACGCCCCACTCATGATCATTGACGCGTTTTATCTTCGTCAATTTTTATTAATTTGATAAAACAAAAAACACGTATCCAATATTTTTCGATAATCTAACTGGCAGACTAATTAGAATCATATTTTTTTTTTATTCGGTATACAATACGCACATGAATCCGAAAAAGTGGTCTGTGTCTTGGGTTCGAACTTGAGACCTCTGAGTTGACAGTGCGACAGTCACGTCACTAGACTATAAGTTTATCTGCTGTGTGCATTCATACCTAAAATCTATAAAATTCCATACCCCAAGAAACTAATAATCCCATCTCCCCCCAGGTGAAGGCAACGTGTGCGGCGTGTCAGCGGTGGAGGTGGAGTGGACGCGCGGCGCTGGTGGACGATGGGAGATGAAGGAGCTGCCTGGCACCAACAAGGTGTACAAGGCTGACCTGGTACTGCTTGCTATGGGCTTCTTGGGACCCGAGCGATATGTGGCTAATCAGCTGGGTAAGTCATACTTTATCACTACATATTATAAAACAAATCCTCCGCCACGTCTGTATGTTCGCGATAAAATCAAAAACTATTGCACCAATATTCATGCTGTTTTTTCCAATGGATAGAGTGGTTCTCGAGGAAGGTTTTAGTATATAATTTCCACGCGGGCTAAGCCGTGGGCATCAGCTAGTATAATGATAAGATAGATTGCCTCGTAGGTCTCAGACCAGTACTCGGTAGTTAGAGAGAAGCCAGCCTCCGAGACATGACCTGCGAGATCCCATATCGAGAGAAAAGCCTCGCTAGTATCGTGGTCGCAAGCTCTACTATTTACGCTGATTACTTGACTTTGTTTTGTTCTGTCTCCTGCTAATATGGAGGGAAGTAGAATGTATGTTTTTTCCTTCTCTTTCGATATTCTTTTCTGATAAATTTCGTTGCGGGATCCAAGACAGTTGAGCTTCATTGTCTCGGCGCTTTTGTGGTGGTCGCTTCTGTTGATTCTGTCGCACGGGAATTTTAGTGGGCAGGGAACAGTGTGGTGGGCTCGTCTAAATAAAAAAAGCCTTAAAATTCCACAGAAGTAGCCCTGAGTTTAGATCTGTGCCAGATTGATGGCAATTGGCTCACTCAACTATTAAATATGATTTCACATAACTGAAATGTGTGTACTGCAAGTACACTTTTGTTTACACTCCGAGGAATGCTTGCATTATTATGTTAGATAGAAGTTAGATTTTTTTAATAGAGTATCTTTTTAATGAATCTGTTGCAACCTTTAATATTATGATTTTGTTTTCAGACCTCCCCTTGGACGCCCGAAGCAACGTGGAAACCGAAAAGAAGGACATTTACAAGACACCTGTTAGCAATGTCTTCGCTGCTGGTGGTATGTATAAATTACCAAATACAAAAATACTAGAACTTATTATTTCATTTTCCAAGAAACTATAATCATAACGTAGCACATAAGATTCTATAATTTCTTTACTACCTATCCACGAGAATTTTTTAATAGCATAATCAGCCTATGTTTCCACTGCTGGGACACAGACTTCCTCTCTATGAGAAGACATGCGCTAAAATCCATCACACGGGCCCAATGTGGGTTTGTAGACACATGTAGTCGATTTTTTGATTTTAGAATACGTTACTTGTATATTTAATATTCCTATTTATTCACAGATTGTCGCCGCGGCCAATCTCTAGTAGTGTGGGCGATATCAGAAGGTCGACAGGCAGCCAGAGCAGTAGATCTCTACCTAGCGGGCAAGTCCACTCTGCCCGGAGCAGGCGGAGTCATCTACGACCACTGAACACCACGCCACGCACTGTGGCGCCATGTATTACTGCTACTATACACAATGGGCCATGCTAGAACATCTATCAGCAAGACTAACCAGCGTTTGGGAAACAAATTTTGGGAGGAGAGGCACCTACCACCGACTTCTCTAAGCCCCATAAACAGTTCCCTACAGGACATGATCGGGAATGGTTTATATGGGAAGCGCACCCAAGTGGGCCGCTGCAAACACAATCTGGCAAAAAGGGATTTATTCTTGTTTCAGGCATGTAGTGCTCCCGACCAGACCATGGTCCCACACCTGGATATGGCAGTCTGGTGAAAAATTATTATCAGCAATGGGTCATTGTGTATACCAGTTATTATTAGGTTAGCACAACTATTTGTGACACTGATATGTCACTATGTATTCGCGTCCGATTTTGTGATGATTCGGCGACTGCAGGATAACGAACAAACTTTGATGAAATAACTCTGATTGATTTTAAAATATTTTTCAAACAAATAATATAACTTGTCATTTAAACACAAAAATATTCCAGATTACTTTTAATCTTAATTCCACAGTCGCCAAAGAATTGAACAATCAATTAATAGCGTTTGTAGAACATTAGGGCGAGATTAGGGCCGCTGTATAGACGCCTCCTTACCAACGTTAACAAAACTAGATCTTATTTATAATGTAGTAAAGTTTAAATAACAATATCAATGTTATATCATCAAGTTGCATCAATGTTATTATAATATATTGTCTTATTAAGACGACTATTTTAAATTATTTATTTCAGATTTAAGAGGAGCGACAATAATATTTAAGCTGCAACGTAGTTTGCTATTAACAACTTGTTTTAAAAATCATATAAAAATGTTTAAAGTTTTTTTATTAACATTATCATTGAAAAATAACACATAAAATATGCAGCCGAACCGAGTGAACAAAAGAATTGTTACTCGTGAGCCCACGTATATCTAACGTACATAGAATGTCGAATACTACTTTAGATCTTAATTTTACTTTAAGATAACATTATACTGTTTGATATAATCGTTTTATGTGTAATCACATTCCGTTTTTTAGACTTTTTGGTCGTTATTACGTTTTATAGAGGATTTTCATTAATTATACATATCTCATGCCAAATATTATTTGGTAACGCATAGGTTTTCATTAAATGTATCATTTACTTGCAATATGACATTCGAGTATAAAAAATGCGAGACTTCAATGGCGCACACCGACTCTAAATTCAATCATTTTCAAACTTTTTCATTTGATACGGGAATGCATAAAAATTAACTACATATTCCACTATCTTTGGCAGTCTGCCGTATTGGATTTAGAACGACGTCGCTTATCTAACCATGCATTGCATTATCCAAACTAAACATTATATGCAAAAGATTTGACGATTTTTTTTTACATAGTTACATGTGAAGCTACAGAAAAATACAAAACATATTTCGTCTATCTTATTAGTTAAAGCAATATAATTTACGCTAGTCAGTCCGCAAAAATATATATTCGTCCTCATTTATTGCGATCCATGTGATGTCGTTATAAAATTATTTAATTAATCTAATAACCAATGTGAACGGATAGTGATCTCGCGTGTCATAAGAACTTCGATACATTGTTCGTTAAATTATAAATCTGTTTTTAATGTTATTGTTTTAGATTGTATGCGATGTGTAGTCAGTATTCTATGTCAAATATTATTGTTGTGTGAAGCGAAAGGGTTCTGTCAATGTGGTACGGATTGGCGACACCGGACTTTAAAAAGTACTTCATCGATTTGCGGCCGAACGCAAGCCTCTTTAGTGTAAAAAATAACTACATAAAAATATCTGTTGAAGTTCGATGTCCGGATTTCAGTCTGCAATCTGTCCGTATCAGAAACTGAGACGGTGTCTGAGGAAGCTACGTGGCATGAGAAGATTGTGGTCACGCGTGGCGAGAGCGTCGATATCTCTCTCTCTCTCGTACCTTGACACCGTCCCAGTTATACGCTGTATTACTAACAGTACTAAACAATGAACACAACATAATGAAGCCTCCATCAATAGTTCCACTTGTATTAATGTAGGAATGATTGTAATATATGTAATACAAAATATGCACTGGTTAAAATCTAGAACATTGATAATACTTACACATGCTTCCTACATTAAAATCTTTATTAAACGCACTTATAATATTCAGTTAAATGTATAGATAAAATACCCTATGCATAAAATACGTGTGTTATTGTAAAAATATATACTTTAGTTCGAACTGTGATTGTGTTACAGTGATGAGATTATTTTATAAACGAAATTACAAACGAGATGTATTTTGGTATGTGTAGAAGTTCCTACGTAATGGTATAAGTTTACAGTCTCTTCAGAGTTATCATTTTAGTTCCTAGTTTACTGGTAAACTTAACAAATTAATTTAGTTTACATTTAGTACATGCAGAATATTTACTACACACATTGAACTATTTTCCAATAGATTTTTATTCGTCACCCTAAAACCGAAATCAGACGCTTCACTTCTTTGTTTTTCGAAACAGAACAATTATAGGAACAAAATAAGCATTCATTCCTATGTAATTTTATTAGTGTGGTGTGAATTTAGCATAAAACACATTGATTGAGCTGCTTACTCGGGTAAAGCGTCTTAAATCAGTTAAGAAATAGCGTCTATTGCACTTAACAAGTACCTAAATATCACAATTCTGTCCAGCTGAAGAGACATTCATGTATATTTTATGATTCACATTGTAAACAACGTGTTAGCAATAAGCCTAAGTATCATTGTTTAACCGAGCTAATGTATAAATAGTGTAAATCTACAATTCTCATCAAGTCATTTAAGTTTCACAAAATTATTTAAAAATATTATTATTTAATGTTCTTTTGTTAATTTGATTTTTATTTGGAATAAATATTTTATTTTATATTTCTTATTATTTTGTTTTATCGCCTACACTATTAACCCTGAGATTTGTTACCATGAAGTTGTAAAATAAAAACTTCCTTTGTTTACAATCGCTATTTAATTTTTTTTTCTCACGTCTCTCTGTTTTTCTAATTTAGGTACTCGCCTAATCTCTAAAAAATTGTTTTGAAGCACAAATAATGCTATGAGCGTCGGAAAATATCCACATATACATTAATAGGTAGGTTTCGACGAATATATTTTGCTCTGTGTAGGTCACAGCCTTATTAAATCAAGGTTCTTAATTATCAAGATAATTATTTTCTATGATAATAATCAATGGTGATTCGTAACTTGGCTTCTTAATTTTTTTTTACTTAGAATTTTGTTATTAGAATATTACGTAAAGAATATATAATAACTCGGTAGTTGTGCTGTACACGACCTTCGCACGCGTGAAATAATTATTAAGTATAAAAAAATGACTTACTTCCCCCAACGGTTTTTATTATTTTACACAGAACCGATTTTTTTTCAAAAATAAAAATAGCCTAATTAAGTTAGGCCCTATAACATCGGTTATCTGCCCAGCCGTTTCAGAGATCAGGTGGAACAAACAGACAGACAAAAATTTAATAAGAACGTGTTTTTTGTTAAAGTCCTGATATACTTTCACATGAATTGAGTAAAAAGCTGTTAGTTTTGGTATTATAAACAGACACTTTCATTTTATTTATTTGTACAGATCTATAACTAATTGTTATATTCTTTGGTTTTATCACAAAAACATACCAAACTGATCTGTTTTCTCATTACCTACTTAAACACAACTAGTCTGTCCGATTTTTTTTTTTTAAATTGACCTTTAGCGCGTTAATTCTTAAGCACATGTGAAGTTAATAATTTTTTTTTGTATGTTATAAATATTATAATCAAGACAATTAATCAATGAGAATTGAACTTCGCCCTGCTTTAAAGTAACTAATACTATACTTATATAATAATTTCAAGCCAACCTTCATTGGTTTCAATTTTTAGTTTATGGTCTGCTGTTGGATTTTCTACGTAACGTTTAAAAAAATCGAGCATTTCATTAATAAAATGCTTATTTAGGTATCGTTTAGTATGGAAAAAAAGACATGACACTTATAACGAACATTATCAGAAAGAAACGGCATCCGTATCATCTTTGTAAAGGTATTACTGCGGTCACAGATGGTCGACCACTATTCACCCTTATGCCCTGAGTTATAAGATTGAAAACTGGTCAACAACATCAGGTAGGTAGGTACCTAATAATAATGTGAAAATGTACTGCTAATTGGATATCGCATTTTGGGACGTTGCATTGACGTCAGACCAATCAGAGAATTGTGTTTTCTAATATTTGCTCTAAATAGATTACTTGTATTACTTTACTTGTACTTGTCTTTATTTATACCCCCTATAACCCCCCTTTATCGCCCCTATAACCCCTATTACATGGCACTTAAATATAACTGGCGATATGTGGGTGTACTAATGGGTACACCTCTACCTAACCCTTCAGGGATTACCGGCGTGATGTTATGTTATGTGTGTGTGTTTTATTTTAAACAGAGCTTAGGTATGCATTTGCGTCAATTACTCCACTTCGGCCGAAAATACTCGAAATCTCGCTTCTACGCCCTTATGATAAAATAAAATGTTTATAAGAATTAAATGTTGATGAAAAAATAGTTTTAGAAATTAGTTTGTTGAAAATTATGAACGAAATGTAATGATCATGAATGTTATGATTGACAATAATAAATGTCTATTAGGAAGCGAAGCCTGTAACGAATATTGTAATGAAGAAATAAATATTTCAGCAAATAATTGTTGTTTCTTTTGAAGTGTTCATTCTTCCATGGGATTTGAGACTTGTGGTGCGGCCCAGCGATAATGTAATCAGTTCGAATCCGGGTAGACACGATTTTGTGTAATTTATTTCATCAAATCATCACCTCTGCTGTCAAAACGATAAAGAGAACCATTATAAGAAAACTGAACCAAAATATCAAAGCCATGTGACATGTACCAATGGTACCAATGGTACATGTCACATGTACATGTCATTTTTACGCACGATGGTCAAGCTCTCTCATTGAACAGGAAATCTATTCAAAACGTAAAGGTATAGCTTGATGTGCCGCCGTGGGTGCCAACTGCCAACCCACACTGGATTTGCCAGGTGGATTACAGCTCGCTCCTTGTCTGTGCTTACATAGCGAGGAGGCTGTGTGTGGCTCCTGTATCCCGTTTGTAGGACCAAAATGTCACAACTCACGGCCCATCACCAGATGTCAGAAAATGATGGGCTGATTATGCTAAAATAGGTACGGCTGGCTGATTATGCTATACCGAATAGTTACCTACTCGCCCATCTAACCATCAATGATTTTAATTGATTTATTTATTTGAGAATACATGTATTTGATGCACGATATTGTGCAACATAACATACGTAAGTAATTCTTAGTTAGGTACTGCACAGACAGTACACACCGATAAAACATATTAAATAAAACAGGTACCTACTTCAAAATAACAAGAATCATCTTTCATCGATCCTCTTGCAGAACAAGAAGAAGTCATCTTTCGTTCATGCTCTTACGTAAGCTCCACGACTTACATCTTTAGGCTACAAATCATTATCTGCTTAGCCTTTTCCCAACTATGTTGGGTTCGACTTACAGTCTAACCGGATGCAGCTGAATACCAGTATTTTACATGGAGCGATTGCCTATCTGACCTCCACAACCCAGTTAGTACTGGGTAATTATGATACCTATTTTTGGATGGTGGGAAATCATCAAATGACTCCTCCTGCTCTAGGCAGAGCGGCTGGGAGTGTCAGGCTTCTACCGACCTACTGACTAAAAACCATCCATGTTCCTTCTTAGCCCTTTGTGTCGAGGCCGCGGTATCTTTTTCGAACAACCCGCAGCCTCGACGGGATCTTGAAACTACATGAATCTTGTTGTTAAGACTGCTTGTCAGGTTTTTAGAGACTCACGAGCTCAACGAGGTTTCATCTCAAGGCAAAATAAATCACGCTCCGGTTTCGAAGTCTGTAGTAGTGAGTAGAGCATTCACCATTGCCACGACGCGAACTAAGGGAAATGATGCACTAAGCTGCTGAGTAGAAGAAATAGAAAACCAGTATGAGTTTGTAGCTCGTCGAAAGGAGAGCCATTTATGTCGAGAAAATCATAATTAGAAGTGGTGACTGCGTACTGGATATGGTATAAGCATCCTTATAGCTTAAAAACAACGACCAGTTTAACTTATGCCGCAAGCATTTTTTTGTGCGATGACGTCAAGATATACAAGATATACGCATGTGACTAAAAAAGTGATGGATATAAATATTGATGGATGGAGAGGGAGAGGAAGGCCAAAGAAAAGATGGATGGATTGTGTGAGGAATGATATGAATGAGAAAGGAATAAATGCCACCTTGACGTGTAATAGGAAAGAATGGAAGAAGAAAACGTGTTGCGCCGACCCCAAATAGAATGGGATAAGGGCAGGAAGATGATGAAGATGATGATGACGTCAAGATATACTACCTATTTTAATTGTACAAAATGTAAAGGCATTTCAATGGCATCGTAACCAAATCCAGTTTCTGTCGGCAAAACACTTAGTCACGGGACAATACGGTGTTCCGCAGATCACAGATGAAAATATTAACATGTCAAATCGTAGTAGGCTACGCTATAGCTGGAATATACCTGGTCTACTTGAATACCTACCTACTCGTTTTCACTAACTCACAAAACCAATATTATTGTGAAAAAATTTAAAGATAAATTACTCTTTCTAGGATCAAACAAAAGGAAACTCTACTGACAGCTCGTAGACACACACTGCCTCTGAATTCTGTTTAGGCGTCATCCTTTAATCACGTGATGTTTTAGGTCACTTTTATAGTCTTACTAGGTACTAGTACTACTCCTTCTATCTACCTTTACAGTTACACGTCTATTTTGTATTACTGAATAGATCAGGTAGTCTTAGAACCTGATTATAATAAAAAACTATTTTGGAATCGGTTTTTTTGATAAGGACTCGATTGCTCGGGTTTGTAATTGATTCATCATCTGCCTTGCCTTTTCCCAACTATATCGGGGTAGGCTTCCTGCAGTCTATCCGGATGCTACTGCCAGTTTCTACATTAGCGACTGCCTGTTTGACCCCCACAGTGGCTTGTTAATTAATTAATTATTGGTCAACAATAGTTTTCACACACGTGATTTTCACATCATCCTCTCCAACCCATCGTGATAATTTATGTTTTTTTCCTCTTCCTTGTTCAAACCTGACGCCGTTAAAGGACGACCCCTTACCTGGTGGGTAAGTCTTATTCCCAAACATTATTTACATAATCGAACCCACACACGTTCACACCGCATCTAACTCATATCTGCGCATAATTAATTTGACATAATTCATTAAATTAATGGAGCATGTGTTCAGGATATTGTTCAGTAAACTTCTTTATTTGTGCTCCACTGTTTCTCTTCAGTCGAGATTTTGACTTCGTTGAGAAAGCTTTCTTTGCAGTGATTGTTATAATTTTAGAGAATCTGGTAAGTACCAATTTTAGTTGTCAGTGTAGCATAGATTGAGTAAGGAATGGTATTAGCGGAAAAGGAGTAAATGATGCCAAGACGTAGGACAGAGAATGGAGGAAGAAAACATGTTGCGCCGACCCCAAGTCCTCTTCAAGTCTTCCTGCCCTTGCCCCATTCTGTATAATAAACCGTATTATTTCATAATTCTCTAGCATCTCAGCAGGAAGCCGCCGATCTAGAACTGTCTTGTTTTTTATGTCTTTGACACTCGTTACAGGCAGTCACTCTCAGCTAGAACCCCAAAGAACTAAATCCAATTTCACCGAAGGGTGGATTCCCTCTCATCCATCATCTACAGCCCAACTTCACCCACTGCTTGGTATATAGGACTCTCTTTGCTTGTTCCAACATCCACGCTCTTATGCCAGCCTCATCCAGGGTATTCTTGCATTGGTAACAATATCGTTCTGGTTCGGGTTTCCTATGGTAAGATTGAATTGTTTATTAGAGTTTCACCGATAGAGATGCAGTCGGTCGACGAGGTATTTTAAGTTTTTTCTCTGGACAAAGATGTGGATGATGAAAGTTTAATATTTAAAACATCACACTCATCCGCATTTAATACCAAAATGTCCAAAACCACTTAAGCGTTTATGTGCAAAATTAAACATTCTTGCGATGTGCGCAGTTAACGCGTCATGCTAAAGTGTCAAGACCAAAGTCAATATTACTGACAATAATAATGTAGTCATGAACTCATGACGCAGATAACTCTGAGTCCTACTTAACTTCGGTTGAGCAGCATAAGAATGAGCAAGATACCGTAGCTGAAATTATTGTTTTAACACATTGACGCTGCCCTTAGAAATGAATGCCTAAATTTCAGCGTTTAATTTAGCTTAGCGTTCCGTTATTTAGGTTTTCAATTAGGTTTCGCCTAGTAAAAGTGAAAACCACTGACGGAACAGATAAAATCATACTTTCTTCTTCATCCTTTGTTAGGTATTTGTTTTGTGATGAAAACAAACATAAAAGCCAAAGTTGACATGAACAAGCCGAAGGTCATTAGTATGTTTATCTATCGTTGCTTTAATAACAGCCATTTTTGCACGAGCAGTTTAACCTGTAAGTAATATTTTTTTCTGCTGATGACTCTAAGAAGCAACATTTGGACAAGCTGAGTTAGAATAATCATATTCGTTACAGATACATCATCATCATTATCTTGCCCTTATCCCAATTCGCTTATGGTTGGAGCAGCATGTCTTCTTCTTCGATAGTTCTCTATTGAGTACAGGTCATCTAACCAGACACCTCCTTTTTTGCCTTATCACCCTTCACACAGACCATCCATCGTTTCTTTGGACTTCATCTACTCTTATACCACTCCACATTTATACTCAAAACTTGAGTTACAGATACAAAGACTTACAAAATGAAAGCAAGGGAGACATTCCAAGCGATGTATCAAAAGATTGATGACAAGTTCAGCGAGCAGTTTGGGTTTAAAATCAAAGATGCAACTTTCAATAAAGTTGTAGACTACATGTATGCACCGAAGGATTCGTCAAGTTTGGCTGTCACGAGGATTTTGTTCGGTAAGACAGCTTCAATGTTAAAATGTCTCTCTATCTCTCTAGATAAGTTGTGGCGTGTTAACTCTTGCGTTAACTTTTTTCTGTTAACTGTTCTTATACCTTCTTATCATGGGGTTTGGGTTTCCGCACTTAGTCCTTGAAGTAGACCATTGTGCGTGAGCCATGTTGGCCGATTACTCTAACCAGCTCCCCTCCCTCCAGAAGCAGATCAGGCTTCCCGGTCTCCTGAGGGCATCCGCAAGGGATCTTGGTGTTCCTTGGGTTTCCTCACGAATCTTGGTAACGCCTGTGCACTCTTTAAACTATTTCTTTACCCTTTATTCGCCTCCAAATCCTTAATTACCAATGGCATTTAGAACCGGCATCAAAGCAGCCATGGGACAGTTATGACCCAGTGTAAAAGTTGTAGGTATGTGATAGGATCCAACCCGACGTGTAAATATTTCATAACCTCTTGGGGGTTACCATGACGTCTTAATGCATTGTTTTAATTTCAACCCGGTGTGGGAAAAAGGTGGAGCTATAGAAGACGTCTAGCGCCAGTTCTTTCCCACTTCAGAAAAAGATTAAAACAATAGTGTTTCAAGACGTCATAGTAGAGGACACCTGCTCAAAATCATTGAACAAAATCATTGTAAGGAACCAACATTTGGTGCTTGCCAACCAACACAACACCAGCATGGTGGATAAGGGCTCACTCCTTCGGTCCTTTCCATAAAGAGGAGACATAATATGTTCTAGAAGTGGGAAGTTTACGCGTATAGGCTGTACATCTTATCATCTCACAAACCAACAGGTCTGGCGATGTTATTCGATATCCCGGACGAGCGCGGTGGAGCTTCACTGGCCAAACGCTGGGGAGATCCCAAGACCTGTCACTTTCCACTGTTCCCAATACTGACGTCAGTTGGCATGCCTTACATGGCGCTCGTGTATGCTGCACTATGGCTAGGTAAGCAGAACAACAAGATTTTACAAAAAATAGTTCCTCAGACTTGATAAAAATTTCTTCTTTCTGTAACTGCAATATTTTTTTTCGGTCTGTCTATTACCTACCTTTACAAAGTGGTCAGTGTTCACTTTGTCAGTCAAGTGATAACAAATTTTTCAAAAGATTCAGCATGCAATCTGCCTTGGCAGAATCTTGTAAATAACATGCTTTAGGGTAGATGAATTACCTAAAACCGAGATGACCCGGCATCAAAAATCACTAAGAACCAATTGAATAGAATATTGGTCGTCTAACTGAGAGGAGCTCGTGGCTTAATAAGAACTGCAACTCGGGTCGATCTTTAGGTAGAGCTGTGCTTGTCTAGGTTGGTCTGTGGATGGGTGACCGCCCGGCATACCGAGTTTCCTCCGTGCCTCGGAAAGCACGTTAAGCTGTTGGTCCCGTTGGTTACAGGTAGTCAGTGACCTGAAATTCTGACATCCAGTCTTACCAAAGGGTATCGTATAACCTGGTATTAACTGGTTTGTGGTGGTCAGACAGGCAGTCGCTCCATGTAAAATACTGGTATTCAGCTGTATCCGGTTAGACTGGAATCCGATCCCAACATAGTTACGAAAAGTCGTCTAACTAATGTCTACTTTCTACAAAAAACTGAAAATCAAAAACAATAAATAAGAAAACAGTACTTAACTAACTAAGCATTATCTTCCAGGAGCGCTATGCATAATGCTGGGCTACAAGTTCCGCATCGCTGCACCGGTGTTCACCGCCTGCTACTGGTACCTGTTCCTCATAGAGAAGAGCTTCTGGAACAACCACAGCTACCTATTTGGGCTGGTCGCACTGCTGCTCAGCTGTACGGAGGCCGATTGTTATTGGTGAGGTCCAACCCTACGCTAGAGGGGATTTGCTTATATTCGCGCTATTATGCAAGAGTGTTTTTGAATTTTGTTCGTCTACGTGTGTTTTGGCTGTGTTTTTAGAAGATTCTATATTTCACACAGACACAAAACCACACCAGAATCACACCAGAAATGAAACCTTACTATCTCCACAGTCTCCACTCTGTAGCACCAAGATTTCATGGTCCTGTGCCAACCTCATTCAGGTTTTCTCCTGATGGCAACTATGCAAGAGGCAATACTAATAAAGTATTCATCAGTGTAGTTATTCCGGTTATTCGGTAGCATCAAAAAAGTGCATGAGATCTAAAAAACTGACACTAACTGGCTATTGCTTACTTGCAAAAATTACTTTGTAATTTAATTATTATACATATTTGAATCAACCCAGTACTCACGTCGGTTTAGCTTCTGTTAATCTTACCTCTTTCTTCATTATAGAAACAATAAATCGTTTTCAACACACTTGCTCATAAAGTGGCTTTAATTTCACCGCAATTAGACACATAATGACACCTGTAATCAAACTGTGAATTTTTCATTACCATTATTCACAAGTGAGTTATAGGTTTTTTTTTAATTTTATCGGTTGAGTTGCTTTGTTCTTAAAAAAGTTTCAATACTAAAAAGATTGTGTTCAATACTACAAATAAATTAATGTACCTATTGCTTGCTCATTTCATGCAACTTCGAATTAAAATAGATAATTTCAACTTGTATATTATATATACGTTTTTAATAAATAAAACTTTTGTTTTCTCTGTAATAAAAAAACTTTGAATTCCCCATTTTGTACGTGACTGCAACACTATCCGCGGAAAGCCAAAAAAAAAAACTTAATCTTTTAGTCTATAGCCGATCGCCATTGTTAGATGCGCGCTCAGGATAATTTATTAATTTAAATAGATAATTTCAACTTGTGTACACGTTTTCAATAAATAAAACTTTTGTTTTCTCTGTAATAAAAAAACTTTGAAATCCTCATTTTTTACGTGGCTAAAACACTATCCGCAAAAAGCAAAAAAAAAGAAACCTCATCCTTTTAGTCTATGGCCGATCGCCATTTTTAGATGCGTCATTTTAACTGTTGAAAACATGTTAAAAATGATTTTTTTGTGTTATTTTCTTCACAAGTGTGTTGAAAAACGTCGTAATAATACACGTGTGTATTGATGATTACCGTCCTCGGCTCTCTTAAGACCCTCACCTAACGGCTCGGGTCTCAAAGGCGCCTCAGCGGTAATCACCAACGTTACACACTTATACCATAATGTACTATTTCTATTCAATCTGCCAACAGGTCGCTGGACACTTACCTCGACCCAAGCAAGAAGAAGTCCACAGTGCCATACTGGAACTACTTCATACTGAAGTACCAGTTCTTTATCCTTTACTTCATGGCTGGCATGAAGAAGGGCACTGCGGAGTGGCTGACCGGGTATTCAGTGCAGAACCTCAGCGAGCATTGGGTTTTTGATCCTTTTAAGTAAGTTTAAAGTTAGAAATCGCCAATCATTAGCGTAACTGAAATTATTTTTATAGTGGCTTATATGCGAATATGAAAACATATGAAATCTTTTAAAATCACCTGGTAACATACTGCTTTTTTAAAACTAATAGATTGAATAGAGTTAGTAATTTATTACACTAATAATTTTTTAAGTGTAAGGTGATCTGTTGATGGGTTTTAAATATGAGAAGCTATAATATGTGAAGCTAGTATGTGCTTAGCACATGTCATCACGTCGCGTCGTCGCTACATTCACGATTTAAAAAAAAATGGTTTTATTTCATGGTGGCCTACCCTTTATATTCCAAGACTAAGGTGAAAGAAAACACGTTCCTTTGGCACAGAATTGTATCATGACATATTAATTTTATCAGTACTGCCAGACAGATGCTGCCTGTAAGTACAGTGCAGACGCCACCACATCAAGCTTAGTTATAATACATCTTTCTTTACTAGATTTTCAACTTCATGAGACTTCATCGCTAAAGCATTAGTTCAAGGTTGATTGAGTCAATTTTACAATTTCAGATAGCTTGACGTCCCTACCTACATGTTTCCATCCACAGATACTTCCTGACAGTTCCTCAGACAGACTACTTGGTGGTGCACTGGTTTGTGTTCGCGTTCGACCTGACGGTGGCAATGTGGATGATGTGGAGCACCACCAGACATGTGGCCATGCTGTTCTGTGCCATGTTCCATCTCATGAACAGCAGGCTGTTCCGGATAGGTTTGTTAGACGATTTACTACACGGTGTTTAGTTGTAAGTGTAGGTAAATGCTTTGAGTTTAAGTTTCCACATTTTACTGTTGAAAAAGTTATGAATAACGGAATGTCATTTTAGGCCTACCTACTATAAAAATGCGGTCACCACAAATGACCAATCTAATCAAGCATTCTCAACAAACAATTAATATTTTATTATGAGAAGGCCGATTAAAGACGTAAATATTTGTACTAAAAATAATTAGAAAATACCAACTTGCCTTGCTCCTATTGCAACTTTTATGTTTCTTTCAGGCATGTTTCCATGGGTTTGTTTGGCGACTATGCCTTTATTCTACCCCTTCGACTGGCCCAAAACCCTTGCATCGCACTCTAAAAAATATTTCACCACACTGAAGCAATGTTTCTGTAACAAAATAAAAGAATACAAAAAGAAATCTCTTTGCGATTGTCGTTATGATAACAGTGATCGATCTGATGAAAATATGGCTGTCATTGATAAGGATCAAACTGAGTTTAACGAAGAAACTATTAAAGAGCCAGAAGAAAACACTAAAATTGAAAACCACACTGATGATAACAATAAAATAACAAAGTTAGACGCTGCACTTGATCAAGAAAAAGAAGAAAATGCTAGAGAAGACGAACCTGCTAAAAATGAACTAGAAAATCTTGAAATGACGAGCAAGGATTTCATTAAAGATGACAATAGGAAGAAAGTTACAATTTATCTAATCATGCTTTACGTTTTCATTCAAGCGTTTCTACCGTATTCACATTTTATAACAAAGGTAAATTGAATAACAATACTTCAATATATTTTTAGTTTATTTCCATTTTGAATGAACTGGTTTTTTCCTTGCAAGTATTTCGATTTATTGGAGATCATCATCATGCTCCTGCCCTTAACCCAATTTATTAGGGGTCGATGTCGACGCAGCATGTCTTCTTCCATACTTCTCTATCACTTGGCTTTTCAGCAGTCATCTCCTTTCTATCAGTATCGTCATTGATATGGCTAGAAAGGAGGTGACTGACTGGAGGTGGTGATGACCTTCACACAGTCCATTCATTCAACATTTTACTCACTTCATTTTCTTCACATCTCCATACCACAATAACCATAATTGGTTAATCGATTTAATAGAAACGATATTTACAGCATTTGGATAGTTTATTTTAGACCATTCAGTTTACTGCATATTTAATTTATCTGTACATACCACGAGTAATGGAAACGTCAAAGGCAGAATTTAAAATTAAACTCGTATAACTTAGAAGGCCTAAAAGGTAAAAAGGGGTATTTCAGCTGCATGGAGTTATAATCCGTAGGCGGTGAACGTGGGCGTGCTCTTGAAAAATTAAAGAGCCTTTTCATATTTGACCCAGAATCGCCTCTCGGCGGTTTATTATTAAACTCGTTCTGCAATCTCGAAACTATCGCTGAGCGTTAGTTTTATATAAGAGGGAATTTTCATATGAAATTCAGTGGGGTAATGATAAGTTACTAATTTGACAGTCATTGACTTACTCATTGGTACATCGACACAAATATCTACATAAAATTGATGTGCCTGTGTGTAATTTCAAAATAACAGCTTTTTACTGAATGAAAATGAAAGTTTATACGGTATTTTTAACATAATAACTTTTTTTTAAATCTGTTTGTCAATCGGTCTGTCTGGTTGTTTTGAAACGGCTGGACCGATTGTGACGGGAAGGAGTAGCTTAGGTTTCTTTTATTTTACAAAATAAATTATGGTACCGTGCAATAAAATTATAACCCTTGAAATTGTTACCTACCAAAATCCGGCTCAAATAGTGTAACATTTTTTTTATAACGTGTACGACAATGATATTGAAAGAGCGTAGCCTTCTAATACAGGAATACAGGTATTGTTTGCCTAAATCCAAACAATTTTATTTTATTTTGTATTTAATTTTTTTATAATAGGTAGTTTCTCACGAACGAAGGTTAAGGGGCGCAGCTAGTTGTTTTATATAAAATCGTGTCGTAGATTCTTTGACCATATTTTCAATCGATGCCTTGACTTTACAGTTACACACCGTAAGAATGAAGTTGATGCATTATAATAAAATGGTAGCTAGATACTGCATATTACCTATAACTACTTACACTTTAAACAGCGCTCGGATCAATCTTCAGGTTAAGCCGCGCTTGCCTAAGGTTGTTCTGTGGGTGATCAACACTCCGAGTTTCCTCCGTGAGGCTCCGTGCCAGTGCCTCGGAAAGTTAAACCCGTTGGCCCCGGCTGTCATGATGTTTGACAGTCGTTACAGGTAGTCAGTGGCCTAAAAGTGTGACAACCATGGCAGTCTTTCCAAGGGGTATCGTAGCTAGCATATAAGGTCAGGCAATCGCTCCATCTAAAACTGGTATTCAGGTGAATCCTGTAAGACTGGAAGACGACCTCAACATAGTTGGAAAAACACAGATAATGATGGTAGGTAGGTCCTAATTATCTCACCTCAAACAGATCTTTAAATCTGGTTTTAGGGCTACAACAACTGGACAAACGGTCTCTATGGCTACTCCTGGGACATGATGGTCCACACGTGGGACATCAGCTCCGTCATCGTCAAAGTAGTGGACAACGAGAGAAACGAAGAAATGTACATCGATCCTGAAATGTATACGCTCAACGACCGATGGTCAAGACACGGAGACATGGTGTTACAATACGCGCAATGTTTAAAGAACAACCTGGACACAGCGATGGAAAAAATGTGGAATAATCCATCGAAGGTTTTCTCCAGCAATATATCTGTTTACGTTGATATCTGGTGTTCAATGAATGGGAGGTTCGTCCAAAGAATGTTTGATCCTAAAGTGGATATGCTCAAAGCTTCGTGGTCACCGTTTTGTAAGGTTCCCTACCTGATGCCGCTGTTAGACGAGGCTGTTCATTGGAGGAAGGATCTGGATGAAATAAGGAGTGAAGTACATTCTTGGAGTGAGCACAGCGATGTTGTGTTCTATGCTGATTTTCCAGGTAGGTATCTTTGATTGAGAGTAAGTGAAACTAACATGTGACTGTTCCTAAATTACCCCAGGCTGATATAATTTTCGTCTCCCTAATAGTCATACATTTGTTTTTCAATCCCATCCAAACCTAACAGGTACCAGTTTCCAATTCATCACACAGTAATCCCCAATGAATTAGAAGAAATGGGCATTAGGTATTGATTTAGGCGTTACTAAGTTTTGATGAAAGCGGGCATTAGGCTTTAAACTCCATGTACAAGAGTGGTTCATGGCGGACTTAATGCCACAAGGCATTCTCTACCAGTCTACCTTTGGGTCAAATAGGACAGCACTGTGGTAGAGTACAAAAAAAATAAAAATAAGGAAAACACCATTTTGTAAACATTAATGGGTTCATACTAATACATATATATTACAGATAGAATTAAATAAACTAATAGATATTTTAATACATACAAACAGTCTAAAACACGAGAAACCTCATAATAATTACCTACTAAGACTATTAGTGACTTTATTGAGAGCAATTCAGTCCGATTTCTAAAAGTATCTCCGAACTTTTCTTTTGAAAGCCATCTTGCTTTCTGCTTTTTTAATGTCAGGGGGTAGCGCAGGGAGGCGCCCCGGGCGTCGTGGGCCACGTGATGGCTTCCAGCCACCGTAGACGCAGGCCTGTGGACGGTGAGTAATGGGCTAGCTCGCCGTCCGTCCGTCTTATGACGACGAGAGGCCGTGTAGACGGCGCGTGTGTGTTTCACGCGTTCCTCAAAGAGATGTCAGCAGCATGGACGGGGCAAGGGCCGACGCCCGTCTGGGCTGCGGGTTGTTCGCAAGAGATACCGTGGCCTCGACATGAAGGGCTAAGAAGGAACATGGGTGGTTTTTAGTCAGTAGAAGTCTGACACTCCCTTTCGCTCTGCCCAAGAGCGGGAGGGGTTATTTGATGATTTTCCACCCGCCCAAAAAAATTAAAAAGGGGTTAGCGCATTCCAGAGCTTTATGGTTGAGACAGCGTAGAAGAGGACATAAAACCAGTCCGGTGTGAGGGAACTTCAAGCAGAAGGTTCTTGGAAGCTCGAAGGTTACTAATAATAATCGGGAGTAGGTACATGGATCCTTTAAAATAGTGAAGAGCGTGCAAAGAGATCTGAGGGATCTTCTGAGTCCGATAGGCAGCCATTTAAGCTGAGAACAGTACCCAGAGATGTGATCGTATTTTCGAAGGCTAAAAATAAACCGAATGCAATAACTAAGAAGGCGACCCAATTTGTTTAAAAGTTCTTGGGAAAGATCAAAGTAACAAACATCAGCATAGAATAGTCGATGATGGGAAGCACAAGTGACTGGACGAAAGTTATTTTAGTGCTAGATGGTAGAAAATGTTTGAATCTATAAAGAAACCGCAGGGGGTATGTGACTTTCTGGCTCACCTGAGCTACGGTACTGCTTATTCTAACTAAATGTGTCGTCAATGTGCAGGCAGGAACATAATCGGCATTAGTTGGCTAGTTTATAAATTTCTCAGGTAATACGAACTACCCATGAGGATGGCCTGACATTTTCTGACGTTGACAGCAACTCCAAATTTGGCGGACCATTCTCCGATAGTCTGAAGATCAGTATTGAGCAATGTGATGCAATTGTCAAGGTTGGCAATGTCAGATTGAGCGTGAAGTTGTAGATCATCTGCGTATAGATGGTAAGAGCCCTTGAGGATAGTAGTAATGGAGTTTATAAACAATGAAAATAAGAGAGGAGAGAGTATACCGCCTTGTGGAACACCAAGGTAGGGTTGCCATCACAAAAAATTGGCAACCAGGACAAAACGCGTAAAAACCCCGGATTTTAGCCCTAAACCCGGACATATCAACAGGTTTTTGTTAAACAGACAGAGTAAAAAAAAACAGTTGATAATGTCAAAATCGCATTTTATTTATGTTCAATTAAATTTTATCATCTGCTAACATCATTTTAAATGTACTTAATAAAACAGAATCTTATTAACAAAATGTTTTCATAATCAGTTGAAATTTTTTAGCGAGTCGGTTCGTCGGTTTATCGCGGCCTGCGACTTTAATTTTTTTAAACCCGGACTTCAAATGAAACCCCGCCCGGACGCTCCCCGGACGCCCTCTAAACTATGACAAATCCGGGGAACCCGGACGCATGGCAGCCCTAATCCAAGGGGTATCGTTTGACCCAGGTACTGGTTTGTGAAGGACAGATTGGCAGTTGCTTCATGTAAAATACTGGTATTCAACCGCATCCGGTTAGATTGGAAGCCGTCCCTAACTTAGATTGCGAAAATGCTAGATCCTAAAATCTAGTGATGTAGAAGTCATTGTGGAGTTAACAAAAATAAAGCAATAGGATAGTTGAATGATTAAAAAATATGATCCGTATGTTAGATTATCGAAAAATATTGGATACGTGTTTTTTGTTATACCAAATTAATAAAAAATTACGAAAATAAAACGTGTCAAAGATCGTGAGTTAGGGCTGGTGACGTCACTTTCTGGTAAAAAATGTACCAAACTGTGACGTCGTGCGACTTTTCGAAGCACTGTATCGTCTTAATTTATTGTTTACGTAAAAAGGAAATATAAGTGTCCAATATTTTTTGGAAATCTATTTGACGGACTAATTAGATTTTTTTGTCAACTACCCTATTAAAAATCATAATAAAAAAAATAATAATTAAAAAATTAACCCATACTTACTATGCGAGCCAACTATTTTTAAGAATAGCGCTGTCAAGACGCCATTTTGTTCAGCAAAACTCGCGAACTTCATTACCAAAGCGTACGGTGTGCAAAAAATTCAATGAAGAAAACTTAGTTTAATTATTTAATGTTCACTTTTTTGGTATTTCTAATCAATTTTACGTCAAATTAGTTATACATGAGTAGGATATGAAAAAAAGCATGTTAATAAAAATATTACACGATTTTTTTAACTTGAAAAGTACTTGTGCACATTAAAATGATTTCTCGTGCTCTAGGATGGAGCACAACCCCTCTCTTTGAACTCACATTGAGTTGAAAAATTATTTATGGAATTTAAGAAATAATCTATACTGATATTATAAAGCTGAAGAGTTTGTTTGTTTGTTGGAACGCGGTAAACTCAGGGACTACTGGTTGGAATAAAAAAAAAAAATTTTTGTGTTGGATAGTCTATTTATCGAGGAAGGCTTTAAAATATACGGGCGACAAAATAATTAAGCGCGTGGCAGTCATTCGGTCCGGTGCGGTAGGTACGTGGGGATTCTGGCCTCTGGGGGCTCCGGAGAAATTCAAATTCAAATTCAAAATATTTACTGCACCATAATGTTTACAAGTACAAGGTGTTACTGTATATTAAACAGTAAGAGATACCTATAGTAATTGTTACTTTAATAATATAATCGAAGCCAATCTTAACTAATAGGTATTATAAAGAGGAAAGGTAAGATTTTTAACCGACTTCCCAAAAGGAGGAGGTTCTCAATTCTATCGGTATGTTTTTTTTTGTTTGTTACGAGTACGATTCAACTCAATTTAATATGTTGGATAGTCGATTTATCGAGAAACGTTCTAAGCTATATTATGTGACGCAGACGAAATTGCGTGGGTCAGCTAGTATTTTATAAAAATGAACGTATATTATAATTATTAAATCTATGATTAAAAAAACATACCATTTCTTATTCGCATTTCTTTTTTTGCTGGCAGTACTTATCTGTCAGATAAGTACTGCTACCGTGTGAAGTTGCAGCAAGCGCGATCCTATTCTTAGTTGGTTAGCATAGTACTTATATTATTACTACAACCCGTCCGAATTAACTAAAGAGTGGAGTCACAGCACCAGGTGCACTGGTGCTGTGACGTCACTCTATCGGTACTGTTAGCGAATGGTAAGAAACACAGAACTTTGTTCTGTGGTAACAAAGACGGAGAACAAGGAGCGCCGCGCGGGGAAGCGGGAGACTGGTCGCATTCCAGCGAGGTGCACAGTTAATTCGTACGGATTGTACTAAGGCGGCAGCTCCGGTGTCCCAACAGTCAAACAAAGATACTACTCCGTCTGATATTTGCACTGACCTCAAATTGCACTAATTGCCTACACATACATACATTACATCACTACATGACAACTTTTTTTTTATGGTGGGTGGAAAATCATCAAATAACCCCTCCCGTTCTTGGGTAGAGCGGAAGGGAGTGTCAGACTTCTACTGACTAAAAACCACCCATGTTCCTTCTTAGCCCTTCATGTCGAGGCCACGGTATCTCTTGCGAACAACCCGCAGCCCCGACGGGTCTACATGACAACTTACAAATTAATTCATGAATTTTGTAAATATCTAATGTCTGGCCTGAAAACTGCGAAAACAATTCGGGTGAAATTTATGTACATACATACATTTTAGTGAATTCAAGTACATAGAGTTTCGATTGGACTGCTGCGCTGCGTGTCGCGGGTTCGATTCCCGCACGAAACAAATATTTGTATGACCTACAGATAGTTGTTTCGGGTCTGGGTGTTCTGTGTATGTGAGTTTAAATGTTTGTAAACGCACCCACGATACAGGAGAAATTCCTAGTGTGGGGCAACGTTTTTTTTTTTTTTTTTTTTTTTTTAAAAAAAATAATAGTTGTCGCCATGTCCCGTTTAATAATATTTTGATACTTAATGAAGTATTTATTGAGGTCATCGGGGTATAGGTACAATAACGGGTTACAGGCAGTCAGAAACCCATAATCCTGACCACAGCGACCACCCTCATCAAGTGGTATAGTATCGCTCATTAACTGGGTTGTGGAAGTCAGGTAAGCAGATAATTTGATTGCCTCATTGGTGTAGTGATCTCAAGCGCGATAGCTGAGCATGAATGAGCTCCTGTCTTGCTTCGGTTCTCGGGTTGTGCCCGGTTGATGGCAATTGGCAATAAGGCTTTCCTACTATCGTAGGTGGTACCTATAAACGGACGCTACAAGATAGGCTGCATCCATAAAACATTGTTCGTCACTTCTCCTACCCTTATCCCAATTTAATGTGAGTCAGTGGAGTATGTTGTCATCTTCTATAAATCTTGTTAAATCGGTTTCTCACTTCTTCTGGCATCAGCTCAAGAATAATCAATTGCAGTGCGCTACTAAACTAGTCTTCCTTTGTCACGTCTGAGTCATTCTCGCCTATAAATATCAATTGACCCATTCTATTCATTTCAACTTACGGCTTCTATGTTCGCAGGATACGATCAAGAAAAGTACATCCCAGTCGAACTGCAAAATGTCACGCTAACTATCCTCGACGGAGTCGTATTCTTCGAACCGGAAGTCACCAAGAAAAGAATCGGACAATCCCTCAAATTGACCAGAGGAAACCGCGTTCACGTCATCTCTGGAATGTTCCACAAAGTTCTTAACATCGGAGAAGACCCTGCCTTCTATATGTACACCTTTTATAATAGGACAGTATTGAATTTGGAAAAAGACAAGTTGCCTAATCCTAAATTGCCGGTTTTTACAGAACTGTTCAGAAGGTTTACGAAT
The DNA here is from genome assembly GCA_949774965.1 of Diarsia brunnea. Classification (NCBI taxonomy): domain Eukaryota; kingdom Metazoa; phylum Arthropoda; class Insecta; order Lepidoptera; family Noctuidae; genus Diarsia; species Diarsia brunnea. Next base: position 18,372,633 of record OX459001.1, read on the forward strand.
ATGATCATATTTGCCGAACTGGTGGTCAGCAATATCTTTCAAATGTTTAAATTTTCACAATGTAGGTCGTAGTTCGTAAAGATCATTCAGTGCCTACGCCTAGGTCACTTGATGATTGAAATCTTCTAAAAATTGTTATCCTAAACTTTTCGAAAAAACGCGGCATAAACTGTGCTTGCAGCTTTAGTTTATTATTTATTTTCATTCGTTGAATTATTATTATTGTTGTGCCATCACTAGAAGATCTCAGATAAATAAACCAGTATTTGATAATACTTCCTATTATTTAAAATAAATGCTCCTATATTTTGTGAACGCGTCTATATGATGCTTTATTTTGTGAACGCATTGCAAAATAGTGTTACCATGTCTTTAACAAAATACATAGATTTGTTAAAAATAGAAATTGTATGAAATAAATAAAATGTGAAATAGACTTTGTTTACTTATTTTCTTATATTTTTAGAGTTCCGTACCTGATTCAGCAAAAAAAGAATCCCGTGTAGGATCACTTGGTTGTCTGTCTGTACATATCTTTTTTCTCAGCAACGCATCGAGGTGGAAGGGTATACAAGTAGAGGAAGACCAAAGAAACGATGAATGGACTGTGTTAAGAATGATATAGTAAGAAAGGAGGTGTCTCATGAGATGACAAAAAACCCCAAATGAATTGGGATAAGGGCAAGAGAATGATGATGATGATGCGTTTAGGTATAAAGCTGAAATAAATATCAAATACTCAAGTCGGCTAGCCCTTGGAGGCACTTGGAGCAGTGAAAAAAAAGCTTTTAAGTCAATGCGATCAAAAGATATGACCGTTTATAGCTCATATTTTGTGGTATCACATGGGGATCAAAACATAATATGGTACTTCCCGCTGACCTAGAATCATGTTTGCCAAGAAGCAATGTCTTATAGACACGTGAGTACGTGAGAAGGAAAAAACTGAAAACCATAAATATGTAGTTTAATATCTAAATACCTACAAGTTTATACCGTTCCGTAGCGCGACTGCACTCGCACTTGGCTGCTTTATACTTTTATAATAGAATTAAGGAAGTGCATAACATAACTGACAACCACATGCTTGTCATACCCGATGGGTAAGGCAGAGGTGTAATTATTCTACTAATTACACCCACATTCTTTCAGTTATATTTAAGGTTTATGTAATAGGGGGCTAGGCCTAGCCTATTATTGCCGTCAAACGGGTACAACTACAGGCTCTGTGTCTGCTACCGAGAAATTCCAATAACATTTTCCCCAACCCGGAAATCGAACCCAGGACTTCTTTCAACTATTGTGGCTACTTGACCAACGAGGCACGTGAAGTCTTGAAGAGCTATAGCTAGTTTATAAATTTTAACATAGTTTTGTTTAATGTCTATAGCATACTGCGAGTTTCAGATCGTACTTGAAATTGGAATAGAAAAGAAGAACAATAGAAAACAATTACCTATCACATCACATTCTTTGCAGACAAAGCATTCTATAAAATTCACACAAGATACGAACTTAATCTAAGTATCACTAAACAAGCACCTCTAGGGTAAATGAGTTCGATATCACAATATCCCAACATATTAAACCATTTTATTTATTTGAGAATTTGCGCGTCGCGTCGGAAAAAAAACTTCTTATCTTAATAATCTTAGTGACCGAGATGATTGTTAAATTCGTAATTTTGGCTTTAAAGAATCAACGACTGCTGCTTTATTCGTACAATACTTTAATCAGGAGTAGGTTTGATTTTTATTTCTTGTCATTCATTTAAAAATATATTTAATTTTATCGATTGTCCAATTTCGACCCTGGTTGCCATTCGTGATGAAAAGTTGTCAATCTCCACACGAGATTTTATCCCACAGCTCATTGTATAAAATATATTTATGTTTTCACGGAAAAAAGTTACAGCAATAACAGAAAAAAAAATTGAAATTAATTTATATTTATTTCTTTAAAGTTGACACAACGTACGCAAAAACATTACGTAGAATTTGGTACGTTATTTTTATTATAACTTGGTAACATTGCGCGGCGCGGCGGGCGGGTTTGTCTGTCAAATAGAAAATGAAGGCGACAGCGACAAACGGCGTGGCGTGAAACGAGTTCATTCATCTTTTCCTCTTGCCGCTGTGACGAGTCAAAGAAGTTCGGGCTCGAGCCGACGCCTCGTCACTGCGAATAAATAGTAAAACCGAGGACATTTCGTGACCATTATCGAAATTAGTGTCATATAGGCAGCACGCCCGGCCGCCCCTTCAAACATTTTAGTCATCTGTGATATAACGATACAGTGGTATCCTGTTATTCAATTTTAGGTTAAAAGTCTCGTGTGATGATCAGTGCAACATTTTAAAAGTTTGAGGACTGTGCGCGCCTGTGTCTCGTGACCGGTAAACGGGCTGCTGAACTATTAGAAAAATGGAGTCCTCGGTATACGCGTACGCGTTCGATGCATCGCCGAATTACTCGTACATTTTCGAATTCGAAAACGAATTTATCCATTCTGACTATCGGAAATGGATGACGGAAAATTGGACTGTGGCGTTTTACTATGTAGGAGTGTACATGGCGTTCATTTTCGGCGGTCAATACTACATGCAGAACAGACCCAGGTGAGTAACGAGGTGTTTCCTCTCTGCCAAGTTCAGTGGTCTACTGGCCCACTAATGTGAATTAATTGACGTAATACAGGAACTAACGTAATCTCTTACAAGAGCATGCCGACTTCTGATCACAGGCTGTTTATAAATATATTTCTCTCGTATTCTTATCAGGATTTAGTCATTTTCGGAAATATTATGTTGTGAGCGCGCTTATAGCTCATAATGAGTTAGATAAACATTGTACACACGAAGATGATAGGACTGGTTATATCATCCATCTATATTACTACCTACTGCTATAACTTGTTGACAGAAAGGATTAAATTGTTCTTGATTTTTTTTCACAAAATAATGAAAAATGTTTTTATCTCCATTTACTCAAATATTTATCTTTTATTTTTATTTAATAAATCATCTTAGTTACTTAAAATGTAAGAAAATGTCAATTAAAAACACGAAACCCTCCTTTTGGGCTTTGCAGCAGTCGGGTAAAAAAAGACTAGGTATTAGTTACACCAGGAAGTCTCAGTCATTAGTCACACATATCATGTAATGTATATTTGTTCATATCCTTTTATTGTTACTTCCTATGTAAACCAAGCATCAACAAAAAGAAACTTAGTTTAATAAAAATAAAATGCTTGATATTCTTCATGAATATTTCATACCTTTTTTATTTTGGTAGGATTGATTAAAAAAACACATGTTTATGTGTGAACTCGAATGTGTTACTCCCCACAATATATTAAAAATGTAATAAAGTTTCATTACATATTTAAAATTTCAAACAATGGGTCATTTAAATCTTAAAAACATTTTAACAATGACAAATTCTAATAAATGACGTTTTTGTTAGAAGATTATAAATAAATATTCAAGTTGATTGTATTATAATCACCATGATGATGATGACCAGTGCCTACCTTCGCTACAAGTGTATTATTGGGTTTCCTTGGTGTGTTGCCATAAGTTTAATGCTGTGCAAAGTGATCCCCACTTCATCTCCGAGTGCTCAAGATCTGTGCAGTATCTGTAAGAACTTTGAAATGCATTTTTTTTGCTGTACGTCCATGAATCGTAGAGCTACTAAGGTAATGTCATGCAGCCAACAGTTTTGTAAATAAACCATGAGCTATTTGGTCAACCAAATTACGGTAAAAGATGAGTCACACCTATTTAATAATTAATTTATCATACAATTAGGTACCTACTGTTTTCAGACTTGCTATGTTATAGCAGGTGTTTTCTTTACTACCTACATTTGTTTTGTTTTCCAAGTTGATGGTACTTCGTATTAGTGGTGTTTGTTGGTAACCACAACAAAACTAGTTTCAGCGACGTATATTGATTCCTAAAAGTACATCCTAGACACTTCGATTCAGAAAATCTTAAAAAACCTCACCAGAGCAAAAAAAGACTGTTATAACAATTAGTAACAGTTTGTTTTTAATTATAATATCCTGTTTATATTATTTTACAATACAGTTTTAGGTGACTAAACAGATTATTTAGTTTCCTTCTACGAGAACTAATAATGGTACAATAAAGCTAGCTATATATCTCTCTCTCTCTCTCTCTCTCTCTCTCTCTATCTCTCTCTATGTTATAAACCTACAAACAGAATAAGAGCGAGTACCTCTATACCTATAGATTTATAGAAACCATTCAGCAAAAACATAAGCGTTGACTAATCAAATACTAGAATACAATACAGAGTAGCACTAGTTCTTACACAATAAATTGATCATCTATCTTAATAACAATTAGCATGAGTAATAAAGAAACGCAAGCAGTTCTGTTGTAAACGTGATATTGACATCTTATCAGGAAATCAAAATATTTATTACTTTTGCAGGTGCAAAATCTAGAATGAGATAAACAATATCTAGACTAGGCGTAGGCGTCAAAGAAAACAGGTGGTTTCTTTGAAGTCCAGTGTTTATTTGCTAATTATCATAATTGATAATACTAATTACCAATTGGCCTGTATAGATTAAAAAGAAATAGTCATCTGTACAGCTGTTTAGAGTATGATAAATTAACACAATTATGAAACAAACATAATTATCTTGGTAGTCACGTTTTTCTCGAAGCTAGATTGTATTTTTTGAGCGGGAAATGGAGAGGAAAAGTTAAAAAATCTGCAGCATTGTCGAATGCGAAAATGACAGCTGCACAGCTGTCATTTTCGCACACACACCGCGACAACATATTATATGGAATTTATCATTTGCTTAGCTTTTTCCAATACTATGTTGGGGTCGGCTTCCAATCTAACCAGATGCAGCTGAATACCAGTATTTTACATAGCGCGACTTCCTATCTGATCTGTATAACCCAGTTTGCACTGGTCAATACTATACTCTGTAACGACTCTCAAATTCTACAAATGACAGCCGCGACCAACGGGTTAACGTGCTCCGAGGCTCGGAGGACACTCGGCATGTAGTACCATCCAATCTAGGCAAGCCCGGCTTAACCTGAAGTTCGACCACGAGCGGCTATTATTTTAAAGCCTTTAACTTATCACCAACATATTGAATTGTTAACTAAATATGTTTACCCATGTATTAGTTCGCACAAAAAAGCGACGATAATCTAGTGGGCCTATTTTCATCAATCGAATGATTTCAATTGTGGTTCACCCATGCTTATCTCCTGTCTTCTACATAAATATCTATTTCTAAACAGTAAATATTCGAGAACAATAAAGCTGTATGTAAACAAGAATGTTTCCATCACGTGAACACAGTTATCAGGTAAATGTACTGACACGGCAACAAAGTGGTGATATAAAGGTTGATGTGAAGGTTTAACCTTTAATCTGCTAATTACCACACACATGGATAATATGCATCAAATCATCGCATGTTTCTTATCTATAGCTGACCCATTGACATTATGAGAGATAGTAATAAATAAAAAACTCAGGAAGGTTAAATGTTAACGTGTTATGTCATTATCAGTAACCTTTCTCCGGGAGAAGTTGGAAATGAACTACGAACTGCGTCTTTTTTTCACAAAAGTAATTAATATTGGCTATAAATAACAGCCAACCTAATACACCACCGTGTGGTACCCCATTTCTAATGAGAGGATCATTAATGGTCGATTCAATGACTGTGGCTCAGCAAACTGTTTGTGAAACTCAAGTAATAAGTGGGCTAGTTCAAACTAAGCAAGCCACGCAACGACGTTTGTAGTTTTTTTAACAGTAACAGGAGACCGACCACAGTACAGATAAAAGAGACCTCTTTTATCTGTTCTGTGACACCGACACTGTGTCAAAAGCCTTAGCCAAGTTCAACATAATATGGAAATCATGATTGTTTGAATTATATCGTACATGAATAAGTCGTAGGTCTTCGCTCAAACTTGCGTCAGAATTTTGAAAAAAGGGACATACCATTCATAACTTTTCTTTCATTAAGAGCATCAACAAACTATTTGGCAAATTTCCTCACCTTCATTATGATAATGAGGATACACTAATACTGTATGTAAACACGAATTAATTACGATCTATGAATATTACTGTTTTAGCATTAAAATGCAAATAAAATTATTTGCATATTATATTTTATTAGACATACCACACAGTATTATTGAATACGTCAATACAGAATTAAATAAAACTAAACATTGTTTGAAACAAACATATATTTGCTCAACTATACTCTTATCTACGTCATTACTAATAGATAAATTGATTGGCGTACAACTCCGATTCGATCGTTAGGTACATACTAATATTTTTATAATTTTCTAGCGACCGGTCGCGAGAAAATTATGTTATGTGCTGTAAACTAAATATAAATTTTCGTCGTGGTAATCTGCAAGCAGTAAGTCCATACGAGTACCATGGTTTAGTTAGGAAAAGACTACTAATAATGGTAAATGAGGATCTAGCTGTATCCTCATAATAGAGCGATCGTCAACCGGTCCATCAAGCCTTGTAATTATGGGGAAATCTATATTTAGCAGTGGAAATCTACTGCTGGCTATTACGTGTACCATATAAGAACTCGCAGTAGAACTTGCTGATTTTAAAATTAAAAGATAATACAAACTTACATTCAAAGCCGTTGCACAAAAACTAAACTTGATTAATTAAAAAGCCAAAAATAAAACATTCGCTTTGAACATATTTTCTTAACGTCTAGATTGGGACCGTGCTTCGGGGATTACGTAAAACAAAATATTCGTTTTCGTAATAAGTAAATTTGATTATCTAATTCCATATATGTTTACTAACGCGATATTTTGCTGAGCGTGGGTGACCGGGACGTACCGGTTCGACGGCTCCGGTGGGACGGGCGGGCAGGCCCGAGGGGGTGAATCTCATGAATGAAACTCCGCATCTGATCTGCAACGTTACGTAACTCCGTTTGGCACGCTTTCATGAATAAAACCGTTCTCACGCTGCATTTTCCACTCATTCATATTGCCCATTTTCATGATTTTATACAACGTCGTATTCATTTTCGGTCCATTCTTTTTAAAGTATCGCTTTCGTTTGTTACTTCGTCAGCAATTAAGTGAAAGTTTAACACAGCGTATTGAATACTGGTCTCACTTACAGTGTATGTATGACATCACATGTGGTCCGAGGCTGTCACTATGACGGCGAGCATATTAAATAACATTCTGTTGAAGAAAGTAGTCCAGTCGTGCTATATTTTTGTTGACCTGTAGGTCGCTAAAGTACGACTATAGGACGTTATGATATGACAGTGTCAGTTGAAACTGTTTATTCTGCACATCGATTACCGATGATATTACAAAGTAACATGTAGGTCAAGGTGTAAGTCGTCTATTTCAGTGTAATCCCGAGGCTTCGGTAGCATAACTCGGTACGTTCAATGTCCAATTACGCAGATTACGCGTACTTTACGTACGAGATGCTCCAGTTTAATGGTACATGTGGAGTTATCTGATGAAAGTAAGCCTCATTGAGCTGTAATTGAATGATTTGGCTGAGTTAGAATAATTGCTTTTGTAGACATACTTAGATTGCCATACATCTATCTTCCAGACCTTGAAAATCTAATCTTTTCATTTTACCGCTTCACTAGTCTGGTACTGTACTACATTGACTCCTGTTTAGAGAATGCTTCGAATACATTTTGCAGTTCATTTCTCACGTTCTTTTGTGTATAAAATGCTTAGCAAATGGATTTTCGAAGTAAACAATGCCAACAGATTGTTATGCTCGAGAGTGGAGTGTGGAATCAAGAGGATTGTGCAAAAAAGGCGGTTTTTTTTTCGTCTAAAGACGTCATTGTTTAATGTTTTAACTTTGTTATTCGTTCTGTTTATTCGATAGTCTCTAGATTAAATTAGTTCTATATTGCGTAACAGTCGTTGATATGTACTGTTTTTCTTAATTGTCAGTAATTTTGAAGTCGAGTACAGCATATTCCTTTAATTGAGACGTCATTCACAGTAAAGTTAAATCGTGTGCATTGTAGAATGTTTTCTCGTGAATCCATTCATTGTTCGTGTCTTACTATTTAATTTCGTGTTCGTTGGGCTTCGGCGAAGTTTGTTTACTCTATGGTCGTTGTTGAAAGTGTTTTGAATATCGATTGGGTTATTTTTGATTGTATGGTTTTCTTTCATGCTATTCTTGCTTCAGTTTGTGAGTTTGAAGAAAAGTAGGTAAATTGTTTATGAATAGCAAACTTAAGCGTCATAAATACAGTCTGATAATGCCAATCTGTCAAATAATGATAATTTCAATATGTTTCTATGGGCCAAAGTTGTTGTATAATGATCTTTAATAATTTTTGGCTAGGTTCAAGTTTAGTTATTTTAAACGATTCTTCTATTTTCCGAATAATATAATGGAAGTGATATTAATCGATACGTTTTTAATAACCTAGAACGTTTTATTCATATTGATAACCGGATATAATTTTTGGCGAACATGATCTTAACCTTCGGCCCGTCGCATGGGGTCTTTGAAAGCCTAGGTGTTAGAAAAATGTAAAATTAACACATTTAAAACCATCCAGGAGTTTTAGTACTTCAGGTACCCTCCGAAATTAGATTATAGTTTGCGCGCATCGCCGCTTACTTCAGTTCGCGCGCCAGCGCAGTGAGATACAGACGTGTTTATGGCGCGAGGGCCGTAAAAGACCCCACGCGACGAACCCCGTAAGTAAAATTGTATTGTTTGATTGTTCTATGATTTCTTTTGTAACATGTGTTTTATTTATTTTTCTATTGTTTTAGATTATAATTAAATTATAATTGACTTCTAAAATGTGTGAAGAACAACAACGACGTATATTGAGTTGGTTAGAAGATGAATCTGAAGATGTTTGCGGTGGCGAGGAGGAAGAAGATGAAGTTGCTACATGTCTGGATGAAAGAAGTGAGCATAACACGGATTCGGAGCAAGAATGTGAAGATTTGGTGCCTACAGATCAACATGAGGTACTTTTGGAGGAACAGGATCAGGTCTTAGAATCGTTTGATGAACAGCACATGGATTTGGAAAGTTCGTATAGTGATGATGATGAAGAGCCCTTGATAAATATATCGTCTCAGAACTTTTATATTGTCAAAAAGAGAGAGAGAAATGGCAACTATAAAATTATTTCCAAATGGAGGAAGACACCTTATCCACAAGGTGTCAGAACAAGGCGACAAAATATAGTTACGGAGCAACCGGGTCCACAGGGTGCAGCACGGGAGGTCACTTGTCCTTTAGAGTCATGGCTTCTATTTTTGGACTTAGATTTGTTACAGCATGTTGTGGATTGCACTAATATAAAAATAACATCTATGCAGACAAATTACGAGAGAGAACGAGACTGCGAACAAACGAACTTGATTGAACTGAAAGCATTGATTGGTGTTATGTACCTAATTGGGATACATAAATCATCACATACTTCGATTGATGACATTTGGATGGCTGATGGTACTGGGATCGAAAAATGTCGCGCTGTCATTTCTAAGCAGCGATTTCAGTTTTTACTCAGAGCCCTTCGTTTCGATGACATTACAACTCGCCAAGAACGGAACTCTATTGACAAACTGGCGCCAATTAGACAGACCTATGAAGCATTTGTGAAAAATTGTGAAAAATATTACAAAAACAATGAATATGTTACCATAGATGAAATGTTGGAAAGTTTTAGAGGATCGTGTCGATTTCGCCAATATATGCCCAGTAAACCAGCAAAATACGGAATCAAGTTATTTTCTCTGGTGGATGCCGTAACATTCTACACAAAAAAGTTGGAAATATACGTCGGAAAGCAGCTGGAAGGTCCATATTTTCAAGATACATCAACAAATGCCCTTGTCAAGAGAATGGTAGAACCAATAGCAGGAACAGGACGAAATGTAACCATGGACAACTGGTTCACCAGCGTTCCTTTGGCTGAACAGCTTCTAACAAACTATAACTTGACAGTAGTAGGCACATTGAGAAAAAACAAGCCAGAAATCCCAAATGACTTCAAGCGAAAGGGGTTGGAAGTATGCTCCACAGTGTTTGGATATAAACCGACAGAGACCTTGCTTTCCTACTGCCCGAAGAAGGATAAGACTGTACTACTGCTTTCAACAATGCACCTCGACGGCGTAATAGATGAATCTTCTGCGAAAAAGCTTCCAGAAATCATAAAGTTCTACAACAAAACCAAAGGAGGAGTAGATACAGTGGACAAGCTCATCGGTACTTACTCTGTCGCACGTGTTTGCCACCGCTGGCCGCTAAGGTTGTTTTTCACATTTCTTGATGTTGGAGCTGTAAATGCTCACATAATATGGGATACCGTAAATCAAGAAAACAAAATGGGACGCAAGTATTTCTTGAAAACACTGGCATTTGAATTGTGCCGTCCTCAATTGCAATCGCGGGCCACTATTTCAACTTTGCCTCGAGAATTGAAACAGATTATAAGGCGATTCACACCCCAGCTTCAGAATATTCAACCTGATGGAAACGACATCGCTCCTATGAGGAAGCGCTGCATATATTGTCCAAGACGAACAGATAGAAAATTCAAATCAATCTGCCACTTTTGCAAGGGTAACATATGCCCTACACATACTAAACTGGTATGTACTGACTGTGTTCAAACGGAAAATTAGTCTGATTTAGTTTGATAAAAGTTGTGTTTTTTTTTTGTTGGTGCGAGCCAAATTTTATGTTACAATGTTGATTGTTCTTATGTGATCTCATATAGGTATAATATAAATTAAAGTTCATTGATTTAGTTAGAATAAAAATATTTTTTCTGTGATGTGATCTCAAAGAGGGAAATGTATGTTCCTAATTTTAGATTGGAAGTTTAAACAGTAAATAAATGACTATTTTTGATATATTTTTTGTGATTTTATTGTCATTATATAAATAAATAAGAAACTGCTACAATAGTTGGAAAGATACAAGTTTTAAGGGGTTTTATAGGCGTTTTATTCTTGAGGTTTTGAGGGACCCCACGCGACTTACCGCGTTATTAAAAGATGCGCGACGGGCCGAAGGTTAAAAAAAAATTGGTTAGGTTCACATTCAGATATTCTAAACGATTCCTCTCATTTTTCGAATTAAATAACGGAAGTGGCATTTGCTGATACGATTTTAATAATCCAAATATTTTATTCATGTCGTTAACCGGATAGTGTTTTTGGAGAGCTGCCCATTATTTTAATAGGCAAATAATTTTAACCGTATCATTTATTTGCGTTTTACGTAAATTGTTTACATAACTTACAGGCCTTGAACGGTTTAGTTTTTCCACTTTTTTTTATGGAAATAGAAGAATTTGTATTTTTTACAATACAAGAATCATTCTACTTAATACTTCTGTTTCTCCTAAACACAGATTACTTTGTAACCTATCTAGGAGAAAAGTACGGCACCCACTAACTACACTAAGAAACTATAAGCTTCTGTTTTACCTTGAGTCTTTGGTCAACTGGACCCACTACTGCACTGGAGCCGCGTCGAACTAAGAAAAAATCGACCAAGACAAAGTGTTACTTGTTCGACTGATCAGCCGGGTCTATTTCGAATGGGTCCAGTTGACCAGACTCCTTATACTTTGCCATGTAATCTAGTCCTAGTTGAAAAATAAATCTTTATCATTAATAATAAAAATATAAATAAAAGTGATATTTGTTATTAAGAATTTATTGTTTAAAAATTACAATCGTTACGTTTATTTGCAAAAAAAAAATACATTTGCGAACATAATGAAATAGCAAATCGTCGCCATTACGTAAATGAGTGATCTTTGAACTCAACGATTCGAGCCTGTAAATAATTGTATACCTACTTACGCGCGTTTTTTTATGAAACATAACAAGCTTAGATTATGTATTCAAAATACAAAAAAAATGGTGTGCTAGATGTGTTTATTAAGTTTTAACCGTTTTATTAACTGTTGATATCTAATGACAAAGTGATGAAAAATAACAAAAAATATAACTTTATCACGATTTTCTTCATAAAAGCATGATCCAGCTAGTTCTAAAATTGACTTTTACCGTCAACGTCGCCAAACACTTTGTATTTAATCGGGTAATCGGCTTAGAACCTCCAACGTGGATTACGGAGTCAATAAGGTCACTAACCCCAGCCCAGGGCCAGTTTGTCCAACGATATTGACATTCACAACCTTTTCGTTAACGACTATTACATCAATTAACAATATTGAAGCTGTATTAAGAGCTTTTGTCCTGCCTCCTCCTAAAGAGACAAAAAGAGACAGATGCAATCATGAATCTTCATTGTTGACCCATATATTTGTTCTTCATTCATAGCCTCAGCTCATGAACAAACATTCTAATGAAGGTAATGAACATAGTCAATATTAGATTTATGTTTACTACTTGCCTACTAGTTCTAGAAATTGCCAAGTTTTCCAGTTTTCATTTGCTAATAAAAAGGAAAACTTGACGATGTCACGTGAAGTCAGGTCTATTCGTTTTGAGAGAATCATTTGAATACGAAACTGAAACATATCTGTATTTTATTATTCTTTGAGATAAAGTATTTTATCTTGTTCGACTTAGTTACATAAGCCTTGTGAATGTTTTTTGCTAAAATCCTTTCGTAATAGTATGTCTTACATTTCAGATTTATGAAATTAATCATAATATTCTCTTTGAAAAAGGCTTCCTATGGCAGATTTTAACCCAAATCCGTTTTTGAGACGAATTTCTTCTGAAATCTAAAAACCCTCATTCTATTTGGATGCTCGTTGTACCGAAATAAACTCCAGATGCTGAGAACATCGAGATAAACACCGTCAAGGTCGGGGGGTGGGGAACCGCAACCATTTTCTGGCTACCCGCTTTTGTGAAATTTATTTGGAATGGAGGATCGTTGAACAGTATCCAAAAGTTTATAATTCAGCTGAAAATTGCGACTAATGCTGACTCTCGTGAAAAGTATTTAGCTATTGTGGTTTTGTTATTGATTTTTCGAGTTTATATTACTTGTTTTTGTGCTGAGTTCGGGCGGTTCGGGATACTTGGTTGAAAACCCTCATCTTTTGTCGTTTGCTTCGTTATTTTATTTTAAAATGTAATATCTAGGTCAGTCGGTCAGCATCACAGCACTCAGAGGTTTTGTATTTGGGATCCTCCTTTCTCCTTTTTGTCCCTTAACTTTGTTGAAACTGTGTAATGGGAAATAATAATGTCTGCAGTGTAAAAAGGAACCAAAGTCACGACCAACCATAGCGTGTTAATAAAAAAAAACTCCTTTAAGGCTATTCTCTCGAAACCTTGAACGTGGAGTTAAATACTAGGTTCTGTAAGCGTAGAATGATGTATTTTTTCCACTTACTTACCTACACTTAATTTTCGGCCATCGACCCCGTAGGCGAGAACCGTTAAATCAAGGCGAGTAACTTTGTAATTTGCGTACCTCGAGTGAAATGCCACCGAACGTATTTCACAGTATTTTCACTTTGCTGCTATCTTGCCGAAACTGATCGCTTTTTACCGACGAATGCGAAAATTTCGCATTAAAATTTTTCTGCTTTCGCCGAGTTTTTTCGGTAATCGATCATGTAGGATAGGGGTGATATATTTGAGGCTGGTAAGGGTTGTCTCCTTCGGGACTAACATGCTACAATGAGTGATATAAAGCTTTATAAAAATGCTGTTTTATCTATTATGAGTTATGATGACATGTGAATGCGATCATGTAAAGTGAAGTTTCCTGAATGATTTATTCAACATTGTATTTCATCATCATTTCTGCCATAAGACGTCCACTGCTGGACATAGGCCTCCCCCAATAGGGGGGGATTTGCCATAATCGCCACGCTTGGCAGGCGGGTTGGTGATCGCAGTATGGTTGTTACGAAGACAGAGAATGCTGCTGCCCATTTTCTGGTAAGTCCCTTAGTCGCCTCTTACGACAACCACGGGAAGATATGGGATGGTGCTATTCTTTACATCCGACACCATACGGAACATTGTATTTACTAAGGTATTATTATCTGCAAAGTTGCCAACTGAAAACGTGACTGTAGGTACTCGCAAATAAAATAATCTAAACGACTCGGTCACAATCGGTTCGTTATATTTAATGTGATCCAGGATGTAGATATTTGTCGTTAGTCTTAAATACCGTTAAAATAATATCCTACTCGAGATAACAGTTTGCGCATTCAGTAGGAAATTTAAAAACAGAATGACAAAGTTTGCAGATTTGCAAATAAGACGAAACCTTGGACTGTTAAAAAGATAATTCCCCTAAAATGTTCATTGTCAGATATCAATGCAAACGCAATCGTTTGTTTTTTTTATTTATTTTCTGCCTCGTTTTCTATAATGTTTCTTTTGAATGTGGTAATAAGTCCGGGGAATACCCTTAGACGGCTAATAACAGGACTTTGTGGTCATAAACTATGAATACATAGAACAAATTGTTTATGTCATCGGAAATAAATAGTTGCGACGAGGCCAATTGGTGGCTAAGTGGGCAGTTTCTAGCATAAATTTAAATGACGGTGCACTTACCATTAACTGTGTTTTTCTATTGATGAAGTGAGATATTATTAATATTATAGTATGTAGGTTAATGAATATGAAAGAGAACGAAGAAAAAGAAGTATGTAAGAATCTTAGCAGGTTATGGTCTTAGGGTTATGTAGTTTCGGGTTAACCCCATTGGAAAAATGCATGTTTGTTTGTGTATGTAATATTGCTATCTGCATTACTAGCCTAGGTAACAAGATTAAGTATCACGTAAAACGAAATGACCTTAAGAATCAAGTAACTCAACAACCAAAGTCCAATTATCACTGAGTTTTAAGATTTCGCGGATCAAAGACCACTGAGTTGGACTTTGACCTGCGAAAGTCAGTGATACTGTCTTTGAGTTACGCGATGAACATCACGTTGCCAAAGTTCACGCTTTGCCTGATAATAATAAAAATAAATAATAATCTTAAAACTGAATATTTCAGGAATGTTTAAAGTTATTACGGTTATTCCTTGCTGTTTTTACGACCCGGTGCTATTTTATGACTACCAGGGTTGTTGTTACACGTGTTGTGTATACCATGATGCCTGCTTGCTACAAAAATTGATAGGTGCTAGTTATAACGCTCTAAACATTTAGGTTTAGGTACCTTAGCTCAGAGCCGATTAAATTAATGTAAATTACCATCGACAGACTAAGAACAACGGCTAGTTATTGATACAGAAGAATAACTAGAATAATCCCCACGATTGATCCATTCTCATCGTGGTTTCGTATTAAAACCATTAAAAAAGGTTACTGCTGCTAAATTAATTTACTATGCCTAAGGTTAGACAGATGATGCTGTGCCCAATAGCCCAAGTATCGCCAAGCGTGGACCAATAAAAAGCAATACTCGAAAAACGTGACTCGAGAAAAATACTCGTAAATCTAATAAGTGATGCTTGTGGCTCCACTCAGGCATTTATTCCACTTGTATCCCCTTGAATCTCGAAAGAAATATATTTGTTAGTGATACTTAAAGTTTATCTCAGAAATAATCACTTTCTCAGTTATCTTAAGTCACTGTTTACACATATACCTGATGACTGATGTGGGTGAACATACCACATCACGCGAGCGTCTTGTTTGTAAACAAATGTGAACCGTAACTTTGTAGCGATAAATTGCACATTTCATCACACTGTTGACGGATGCAGCAAGGAAGTGAAAGCAAAGAGTTTCAAGTCATCTAGACTTTTTAAACTTACTTTTTGCACGAGCGAATAAATTAAAATGAATGTTTCATTCGTGCAGAAATATCGGTGACAAACTTTCGAGAAATGAAGAATGACCTATATCTGAACAATTCAATCTTTAATCATGTACCGTGAAGATTTTTAATATGACAATACTGATTGAATTTTTAAATGAATTCATGTTTAACTGTTCTTCCCCTGATGGTTGCTATTTAACTCACTCTTGGTATGTTTGCCTGTGGTACATACATAGCTTAGATAAATAGGACTTAAAGTTTTATGATTTAAACTAAGGTGCTATATTTGTTTTCGAGTTCAACGGTATCTCGAATATGGCCAAAGTTCAATAATATTTGTACAGTCCGGATTTACCGATATCGACAAGAAAAAAGGAAAGAAATTGTTAGTGCCAAAAATTGATAAAATATTTGTTTTGTTCAGACAGCACTTTTTTTAAGTCAGTGCCTCTTTCCTTCCGTAAAAACATATAATATTATCATAAAATGCCATGTTTATTTATCAAAAGTAAAACGTTAGGATAGCAACTATGCTGCAATCTTTACGACAGTCTAAAACAATCTAAAACTTTCGTTTAAAGGTCAATCCTTGTGGTATATCGTTAATTGTGAGTAGCACAGTTTTGTAATTTAGAAAGTTCTAACAGCTGGTAAAAATAGGAAAAACCCAGAGGAAAATATTTTACTTCTTTATTTTTACCTGCTGCGTCTCATTGTAAGAAACAAAGAGGTTCAGTAAAAAGGTATTCATGAAAGCCATTGCCAGTTTGCCACCGAAAGCAAAAGTAGGTTTAATAAAAACTGAACGAAATCTTTCACGCCTTTTTGTATTTTTTGGAGGAAAACTGTTTTTATTTTCACAGATAAAATAAGAAAAATAGAGATTGGTAAAATAATTGCGAAATAAAAGTAGATCAGATAACACATCGATTTATTTGTCACAAAAACACTATTATTTCTTCTTTTTCGTGTTGATAAGTCCCATGAGTTTTGATCAGTACTGTGCTATATTTACAACTTTATTACTGGCTTCTGGACCACATAAATATTACTTAAATACCAGAATAAACACAATACTTCTTGATAACACAGTACCTTGTCGACAACAATTTTTACGATAAAACCCAACAACACAAGCTATCCAACCAAAACCGGAACGGCCAGCATTAAAAATAATAATAAAATATGTAAAATCGATAAAATACTAAGTAAATCGAGATAAACGTTTATTGCATCCACGTCCCGCAGTATGTAATGGCACATTGCCATTATCAGTATCGCACCACTTGGCATCATGCGTTGATAATACCTATCTTGGTGATAACGGAGGTCGGTTGTTTTCACGTGAGTGATGTAACCGCTATGCTGATTCATTGAATTTTGGCGCTTATTTTTCAAGTATGAGGGTCGCAAGACCCATTAACCAAGATTTTGGAACTAAGTTTATAGCAGACAATTGCTGGTTAGCCTCTTCCACAGTCCACTTTTTTTTTTCAATTTGTAATCTTTATCTGCCACCTCCTGAATATCACTCACCCTGAGCGAATCCTAAATTACCAGCGTTATGCTGTGGGTAGCACACGTGGGCTACGGGGGTAGCACAGCAGAATCGTCATCAGCCTATAATGTTCCCACTGCAGATACTCAGGGCCTCTCTCTAGGAGAGGGGTGGGCTATAATCCACCATGCAGGTTGGTAGATGTCACATATCTTGATTTTTTTGGTTCTAAGACATGCCGGTTTCCTCACTATGTTTTCCTGCACCGTTTTGAGAGCAGTGGTGATGAAATAAATTACACAAAGTTATACACCTGCCTGGGTTGGAACCCACGACTTACTGTTCGTAAGTCGAAGCCGCAGCCACTGGGCCACCACTGCTCTCGGCCAGCACAGAATCACGCTGAGTGGTAACCTGTTTATCGCAGTCATGACGTTTTTCTTTTTGTTGTTCCGTCCTGTTGTATTTTTAAACATTTGTTACGCGTTGAATGTTTATTTATTTTTCATTTTGTATGCACGTCATGTATGTGCCACAAGAAATATTTTTTCCTTCTTTATTAAATGATTTTATTTATTTATTTATTTATTTTTTTTAGATTCGTGGTCTCCACTCAAGAGCTCTTATAGCCATAGGATTTTAGGTCAATATGCAGTTATTCAAATAAATTGTTATCCAGTTATTAGCAATCAGGTCCATTCCTCTTCATACTAATATTTAATTTTAAATTCCAGTTTTGAAAACAGTAAGTACCTGTTTATTGGCCTCCTTGAAATAAAATAATATATGACATTGACTCAGAATCCTAAATAATTATGACATTCATAAAATAATAACGTAAGATGTCGCTGATACTGGTGCTGCTACTTCTGGTCATTCATTAGCATAATTTTATTATTCTTATGATTCATATCAGATAACCACGTGGCTAACAGTATGCCTTTAGGTTTTTACATGATTCATAATTTTATAGATGTTTTTGATAACAGTTTATCAAAGATATTATGAAGCTAGCAAAAGATTGTAAGAATTTTCAACCATCTTAGTACTAAAGTAACACGATCGCTGTTTAACAGAGAAGATCCATTAGAAATCTCGATTTTTCTCAGGATTGTAATACTTTTTCCATAAAACACATACACATAATGTATAATTTACCTAGTTACTAGTATAGGTAGATAATTAAAACATCTTTTTAATCCACCTTTTAATGCCGCACTGCTAGTCAAAACCTCTACAATTTATTCATCGGTATGTAATTAGAGTGCATCGTCATTCGTGAAGAACCTTCTGAAAATATTTGAAAGGAGACTGTATAATCTACTCATTATGTAAATATGTAGATCTCAGAATTATTTTAGAATGTACAGACGCCCGCCAGCACACCGAGTTACTACCATCTACATTTTTTTTTATAGATTTGGGACTTTATCGCTAAAGCATTAGGTTCAAGGTTCATTGGAAAAATTTGATAGTTTCGGGTAACTTGATGTGCTGGCGTCTGTACAATATTAATTGATATCAGAGTGTTTCTCATTCGTGAAGAACCTTCTGGAAATATTTGAAAGGGGATTGTATAATCCACTCATTATGTAAATATTAGAACTAAGAATTTTATAAGCATGTACTTTATTTAAAAACTAGTTGTTGCCAGCGGCTTCGCCCGCTACAACTCGAAAATTATCCCACGGAAAGATAACATCGGGATAAAAACTATCCTATGTGTTAATCCAGGTTATAAACTATCTGTGTACTAAATTTTATCCAAATCCGTTCAGTAGTTTTTGCGTGAAAGAGTAACAAACATACACACTCACACACAAACGTTCGCCTTTATAATATTAGTGTAAAGTGTGATATTATAAACATGCGTAAATTGCTCTATGAAGTCCAAGAAACGCACAACGTAGTCTTTTACATAAATAAAATATACCATTTAACAAGAATTTTCCTTAAAATGATTATATACTATTAGAGCGGTAATTACAAAGTTTTCCTACCACGAGAACCTTGTCACAAGGAGACCAGGAAGTAGGGTAGACGCACCTGTTATGAGCCGAGTTGTTTAAGGTGAATGCTCCAACTAGCCCGCGAAATTCAATTTTTTTTACGTTTTTTGCAATTTGCAGGTCAGTGTTAGTTTGTATGTTGATTAGAATATTAATTGCGGCTGTAAGACGTATGTACTTACAGAATTATAATCATCAAAATCATCAATACAAGCCGCCAAGTTCATAAAGGTGCAAAAATGACTTTTTCAAGTTCCTGCACCTTTATGAACTTGGAGGCTGACCTGCAAATTGCAAAAAACGTAAGAAAATTTGAATTTCGCGGGGTGGTTGGAGCATTCACCTTAAACTTAAATATAAAAAAGTCCAAATAAAAAGTTGTTTCATGCCGATGACCCATCTTGGATTTCCAAGTGAATTGGATCTTTTTGCATATATTTTTGTCGCGACCGGTTCTTGATGTGGTTTTTTTGATTGAATGTTTCGTGTGAACAAATTATTTTGTTCTGTTGAGGATCATTATCTTATCATTGCCTTTAATACTGCAAATAGAAGAGTAATTCTATGAGAATAAATTCTGTAACGAAAGTCTTGCTGGCTGCATACAAAAACTAAAATATGGTCAGGTGTTGGCAGGTTTTTAATATTCAACTAAAAGGTTATGAGTTTTCTCGTATTCCTAAAATATTGCTTCATTACGTATGTGCATTCTGAAAAAGAAACACCGGCCAAGTGCGAGTCGGGCTCGCGCACAGAAGATTCCGTTGCCAAATGGCTATAAACGGAACCCTGATTTTTATTTCAATGAATTGATCATTATTTTTACAATATAACTGCCACAGTTTTTTTCGTGGGTGGATAAAAAGATTTGTTCAAACAACATCGATTTATCATACTAGCTGTCGTATTATTTATATGCGTCACCGCTCGACAGTTATCAATAGGGAAATGTTAGTATCTTAAACGTTCTTGACACATTGCAGTTTTGTAACTGATTACAATTGTAATACTACCAAGATAAAGTACAATAACTTTGCTGACCTTTTGACTCACGTCTACTTAAACAGAAGAATAATTATTGAAAATCTAGTAACCAAATGTCTTTTTAAGAATAAAATATGCGTTATTTAATAGTCTGTGCTAGTAATATTAATTGAAAAACTGAAAAGTTAAGTTCATAATATTTTGGACGTTTATAACTGAAAATCTTTTAAAATATATACAACAAAAAAACACGCATTTAATTAAAAATGATAATACATAAGGCTATGGAGGCTTTTGCCCAGCAGTGGGACATCAAGGCTGAGAAAAAAAAATACATAATACGAAAAATGATACAAAGCTGTGTTCTCGCCGCTTGATCGCTTACAGAGTTACAGACATCATAAATAAAATTTATTTTATTTTGTCAATAAGCATAATTAGTTTTCGCAACCGGTACGCATAAATATAAATCATTCATGCATACATTAACAGCTGTCAAAAGTTCATGACTGATTCTTCGACGGCGCTTGAAGGTAAATTACCATAAATAAGGAAAATAATTTCCCTTATTTTGTCAATTCACAACTTCAGGCCAATAAATAATTAGGTCAATTTTCATCTGTATAGAAATTATTTGTTTGAATTAAAAATGATGTTTTTTTTGCAAATAGGTTTAACAAACACTTTTACCCACCATTTTTTCTTAAAACTTCTTGGGGCCGGTGTTTCCTACTTGATTACTCTGTGGAGAAACAGACGAAACAAACTCGTAGGTCTTCTTTAAGATCCAGACATACTCTTGGTCAACTCACATGAGGACTACGCTGATTAGCTCGCCGTCCGTCCGTCGTAAGTCGACGACAGGCCGTGTCGACGCGCGTTCGTGTTCCACGCGCGCCTCAAAGATATGTCAGCAACATGGAAGTTGCCCGCAAGGGCCGACGCACGTCGGGGCTGCGGGTTGTTCGAAAGAGATACCGCGACCTCGGCACAAGGGCTAAGAAGGAACATGGGTGGTTTTTAGTCGGTAGAAGTCGCGAGTTCGTGACACTCCCTACCGCTCTGGGCAGAGCGGGAAGAGTCATTTGATGATTTCCCATCCCCCAAATATGCAGATTACTGTCGAAATAGTCTTTTGAAGAAATAGCCATAAGACCTGGCTGTTGACCTATCCAGTCAGTGCAAGCATTTGTCAGTTATCGAGTAGCTCGACTTATAACACAAACAGCTCAAAGTCACGACGAACAATACTAAAGAAAGGACATTTGGGTAGGTCGCTTTTATAGTAGTGAAACTGCCAGACAATCGTTAAAACCACAGTCACATTCACAACAATCAAATAAAACTAATAATAAAATACTTTACTAAGTAAATATTCATACTTACATTTTCTCTAGTTCTAAACTGACTTTACGATTCTGCATAATATATGTATGTGAAAGTAAGTTACAAAACTCTCTTTCGTTTTACACCGTTTTCCGTCAAATGCGAATGGTCGTGCGAATTTGAGCAAAAACGTTAAGGTGCATTCGAAATTCGTACTTTTTCAATATTCTTTCTTTATTTTTGTGAATGGCCGGTAATTGTTTAGTTGACCTCATTTGACACCGACTTGTACCGTAGTTTATTTCTCTTTAGTGCTTATTTTACAATCTAAAAACAGTGATAATGAGTCTACAATCAATGAATACCTAGCTACTTAAACCACGAAATTTAACTGTCACAGCGGTCACGCAACGCCGACCTTTTTGTAACGTTAGTATTGAATGGTCGCTTTTATAAAATTACACGCAACATTTTTGAATACTTACCTATAATATTTAATCTAGTATAGCAATTTTAGAATAAAATAGCATTATTATTTCCCATAAACTCCGTAAATTATTTCCTTTTATAGAAAACGACTGCAATTCATTCACAGCCTTAGATCTGGGTATAGGTCTCTCTTGTGCCTATCCCCACGGTCCTGTGCCAGCCTCATCCAGATTTTACCCCGGATGTCAACTTTATCGTCTGCCTATCCCACCACTAGACGACCCACATTACTTTTCCCTTTACCCAGTTCTTGGACACCATTCAGTGACACCCTTGGTTGGTATGTCTGTGGTTTGACTTAGAAAATTGTTCTTAGAGGCTCTATTACTCAAGTAATTAACATTTAGTGCCAGAACTGCTTACCTAGACAATTGTACAAGACTATTTTAATACATGAAATCAACCGGCAAAGATTTGAAGACTTGCCAAATCAGAAAGAGAGGGAACATCAATCAATATTACTTTCGTTTGAATAACAAAAGCCAACCTAGACTTCGGTTTGGTTACTTAATATTAAGGACATTGATAATATAATTTTTGTAGAAGGTCAATGAGTTTCTATATCTAAACACGGTTAAATGAAAAGAAATACAGTATTTTCTACAAATTACTTCTGGTTACTAAATCATCTGATCCCAAAATACAGTTTATTTTAAATGTTTGATTTACATACTAACATCGTCTGCAGAAATAACTAATTTCTGGAAACTTTTATGGTTAACATTTTGTAGTAAAGGTTCAAAAACAAGTTGTTTTTTACCCGACTGCAAGAATAGGGTTATGTTTTTAATGAAATGTAAACAAATACAACAAATTAATTCCGCATTCTCAACTTGATTTTTAATGCTAATTTAAATATACAGTAACAACATTCAACAATGAAGTGATCGGATTTTGATATGCCAGCTTCTGTATAATTACCCTGAATTCGGAAAATATAGAAAATATAATATTTTACAATGCAGCGGATCCGTAAAATCGTTCACAATGTATTCTATGAAATTCTCATATTCCTACGTACTCATAAAACATATCGGTACCTGGTGAAGGTTGCGGAGACCCGCTGGATGCGAGACGCACGGGACCGGTCAATGTGGCGACACCTGGGGGAGGCCTATGTCCAGCAGTGGACGTCTTTTGGCTGAAATGATGATGATGATAATAAGTGTACTATATTTTTATCTAATTTTCTTATCCGAATACGCTATTATGGAAAAGCTATTAATCATAGACACAGTTAAGTAGCCAATACTAATCACTTAGTACAATTAATTATATTGTAATTATATGTACTACTTGGTGATAAGCATCCAAGGGAATTAGGTGCTATCGAACTTAATACGTCAATATGTCAAATACATTCTGACATATTGACATTAGATTTAATTCATTGGTCAAGTGGCTTGATACTTGTTTTAATTACTTTTTGATGTCGTAGTGTGATGTATTGGTTTGATCTTGATTTGTTATCGAGAAAGCTGTGAGTCATCTTGGTGCAAGATGTATCTTAAAATGAAAATATGTACAGCGATTTTGTCCTATGTTTAAAATTATATGTAATTATTTCTGTAATGTTCTATCTTCAAAATAAAAATGGTCTTCTCTACGCTCATTCCATCTTGGACCTTATCCGTAACTTTTCATCAGGCGAGATCGTACTCAATAGCAGGCCCAGAAAACTAAAAATTACTCTCGCTTTTTTCATTATTACCGATAAAGTCTGATAAAAACTTTTTGGAAAAGGAAGGTTGTGTTTCAAGCGTGCGAAATGCTAAACCGTTAAGTAAAAGTTAACTTCGTAAACAGAACGACTGATGCCATTACTTTATTCATTTACAGGGCTAGGCGATTGAGGAAGTAACCAATAATAAACTTTTTTTTCTTAGCCTGATCTCTCTCACTCCTGGGCAAATGCCTCCTCTACTCGTGAATGAATTTGCTTGTGTTCAAATTTAGCAATCGAAACTGAGTCCTTGAACTGAGTTATTTTAACATATTTGAATCAGTCTAAAATTGATTTTAATGTCGGTATGTTTGGACAAAAACAATCTTATCATCGTTAATATTATCGCCATCGGAAGGCAATGCCTCTCGTTCACAAAAAGTAAGTTATCATTATCATTTATTATGCCTCCCTAGCTTTTTCAGACAAACGGCATCATTATAAAATTTCGGTCGTAATGTACTTTTTATGTTCTTCGGGGAAGGTTATTCTGGGTAGTGGGTACGTTTTATTATACAATAAATTAGTATTTAATTATGTTACTGTTTACTCCGAATAATATCAACAACTTCGATATCATTTTCAGTTTATTCGAGTAAACGAAAAAACAAAGTAAAAAAGAAAAACAAAATTGACTCTTTTTGATCTTAATCTTTTACCGATAAATAGTTCCTGTTCCTAGTGTTACTTTTACTGGCACCGAACCGCCTTGGCAATGCCAAGTTTTGACTTTTCTTCGATTGAATTTCCATAAAATTTGCAAGCCTACAATTTTCTTGAAGCTGCTTGTCATTAAACATAACGTTGTGTCATTAAACTCCTTCGTTATGCAGAGACATGTGTTGTTATAACCATAACAACGTGTCTTCCATACATGACATAACAATATGTATAAGTTATTAAATTAATGGTAATAACAGTCATTTTCTATCAATTTCGCAAGAAAATAAAAGAAGACAATGCTTGATTGCTAACGTTTTCGAATCTCACATAGTTAGTACTAAATAAGTCATATTACAAACTTTGTAATACATAGTATAAATCACAAAAATGATGCTGTGTATGAAGTCTTATCTATAACCAGGAACACAATAGGAAATCAATTGTTACAGTTAAGTATAGC
The DNA here is from genome assembly GCA_949774965.1 of Diarsia brunnea. Lineage (NCBI taxonomy): Eukaryota > Metazoa > Arthropoda > Insecta > Lepidoptera > Noctuidae > Diarsia > Diarsia brunnea. The sequence goes on from OX459001.1 coordinate 18,397,614, forward strand.
GCACGAGAGAGTCATTTATTGACGATAACGCGTACCGAAATCATAATTCTGAGATATTTATAAAGTAGACGGTTTTCAATTTTTTTCACGGTCCGCGGCCTTGGCTTGTCAATCAGATTCAGAGAGAAAAAAAATTCAACCGTCATAATTTTTCTGGGACACGATCTAATAAATCAAAAACATCTTGGCAAGAATGTTTTCTATGAAGATACTGCTCAATTACTGTGTACAATGTCTTTCTATTTAAAATAAAAAAACATTTTGATAAAATCTCATGAGTGTAGTAGGTAAATGACAAGATGGTTTTCAAATAAATAAAAATGACCCTCTAGTAGACCTCTAATCGCTTTTAAACTGACTTTGGTTAAGGCTGCTCTCTCGAAAAAGCTTAAAAACAGCGTGCAGATGAAGCAGTTTTAAAACCGGCACTTACAGAGAAATTACATCTGAGAAAAATTGTTAGTAATCTACATGATATGACACGTAATTTGGTTTAGCCATAATTTTTCTATCGGTATCACATAAAAAGAAAAAAAATCCACAAAATCACCTCCAAATCGTTGAATGGAACCATTTTACTCCTTCATTTTTTAACAAAATAATATAAAAAAAATATAAATATAAGCCTTAATAATAGACTAGACTTCAAGTAAACAAAAATAGGCACCGAATAGGGTAGTTAACTAAAAAAATGTTATTAGCCATATTCTAAGACATTAGTACCTATGCCATTTTTTTACCGGCGAGTGACGTCACAACCCCCCAATCAAATCTTTGACGCGTTTTGTCTTCGTCAATTTTTATTGATTTGATAAAACAAAAAATACGTATCCAATATTTTTCGATAATCTAACAGACGGACTAATTAGAATCATATTTTATTTAGTAAGTAAATATCCCAATTCACGGGCCATAGTTTATTCATAGACATTTCCCCTGAAAGCGATCGATGTATTCAGAATAACCTTTCACAGCCGCAATGAAAAATAAACAATCTATTACCGACCTTATCAAATCGAACCAGTTGTGTGCAGTATAATGTTTTATTAAAAAAAAAATATGTAGTTAACTGCATTCAGTAATGTAGGCGGTTGGTGTTGACCCAATTAACGGTAATGGTGTCGATTAGGGGTGCCTATGTTTAAGGGCTCTTTTACGGAAACGCGGGCGCGTGCAGAAGGCTCGTCTCGAGCTTTTTTATTTATTTACTGAGAGGCGCGTCCAACGCAACGAACGCTGCATTTTAAACTAACGACTCGACTCGTAAAATCGACGCTTGAAATCGTTTACGTTTTCATACATCGCCATGTGTTCAAACACATGGCGATGTATGCGAATTAAAAACGAACAACGCGCCGCGCGAGGCCCCCGCGTGTCCGTAAATGAGGCCTAACAGATTAGTTGGATTGATATAATGATGATGATGAATTAGGTATAATCTTTTGCTAAGTATGATTATGGACTTGTATTTAATCGTGACATACAGTCTCGGAAACGATTTTCAGTGACTTAATAGCCACTGAAAAACTAAAAACGATTTTTAGTAACTTAATAGTCACTGAAAAACTAAAAACGATTTTCAGTGACTTAATAGCCACTGAAAAACTAAAAACGATTTTTAGTAACTTAATAGTCACTGAAAAACTAAAAACGATTTTCAGTGACTTAATAAAACTAACTGAAAATCGTTAATGTGAAAATGTTCATATTGCATTCTAATGAATGCAACATTTTCGCATTAATTATCGTAACTTATCAAATTCCCATTCTGTCTTCAACAAAAGGTTAAGTAGTTACCATAATAAAAAATAGCAAAAGAATTTTGATCAGTCACTTTGCACATGATTTACATGACAATTAAATGTTTATAAAGCTTATTATCATATTAGTTACAATTTAATTCAACCTCTAAGTGTATAATAATTAAACTAAACCAAGTCTATAGATGTAATTTTACTGTCCTGTAAAATTTAACGTTTCATTGTGGAGCAACAAAGCCTTCGTTATTATATTATTATTATGTCTGCAATGTTTCCGAGGCTCCTTTGTAGTTTGGCGGCAACAAAGGCGTAGACTGAATTCTCGCAATTATGTCCTGTCTGAAATGGGCAATGTCCTTTATGATGATTTTTTTTTTCATAGAAAATGTGCTTCGTGAGTTTACTCTCGTGTAAATTCGTGTTTTTATTACAACTTGGTATATTATGCTTCCTCTCAATCAAAATAATAAATATTGATGTGGTAGTCGTGCAACAAATCGATAGCAGAATGTTTTCAGAAAGTAAAAGTAATTACATTACGTTGTAATAGTAAAAATGTAAATGTTTTTTTATGCAAATGCATTAACATTGTGCTGGCTATAAACAGTCATTGTAGTTAATACTGTCATTACACAGTGACAATTTTGTATCATTAGTAAGAGTACATATTTTATGTAATTTCTTAGCTAAAAAAAACAGGTATTGTCAGCACTCCAAACACTTTAAGGACGTATTTACAAATCTGACGAAAATAAGCAGTTTTTCGGTACATTATGTGGCCAAATGAAACTAAACCAAGTGAAACCAATAATTCACACATATAGATTACTCTTTAATCTTCAATAATTATTAATTTTTATGCTAAAATGTTGGTTAATAATACTGTAAAAAAATATTTTCGGTGCCTCTCCGCACAACATTTGCGATATCGTGTTGAATTTGGGTACATTACTCTCTTTTATGACATTAATTTATCTATTTAAAAATATTTTATAGAACTAGATATGTTCAACTCAAATAATTATTATTAAAACTATCAAAATATTACAAGCAGAGCCTGAAAAAAAATAACAATCAAACCTAATTTTTCGGCATATTTATCGTTATTGCGTGGACCTTAAGCGCCTGACTTAAGGTTTATTTTAGTGGTCACGGTCATGATAAATTACGCAAAAATTTGAAATGCAAGACTTATTTTGCGCTCGACCATCGTCGTGGGTGGACTCTGTGTCGTTTTTTAGCTGGAACTCGTGTTGAAAAAGATAGCTCTACGAGCACAAAATATTTGTAGTAGTAAGACTCAAAAATTAAAATTGAACCGCGAGAATTCGTAAACGCGCCCTTATTCATCATCATCATCATTGGCCTGTAATGTTCCCACTGCAGGGACTCAGGCGTCGTCTCTAGGAGAGGGATGGGCTATAATCCACCACGCGGGCCCAGTGCGGGTTGGCAGATGTCACATGTCTTCGATTTTTTTTGGTTCTAAGACATGCCCATTTCCTTCACCATTTTGAGAGCAGCGGTGATGAAATAAATTACACAAAGTAATGCGCCTGCCTGGGTTCGAACCCACGACCTACTGTTCGTAAGTCGGGGCCGACACCACTGGGCCACCGCTGCTCTAATAATAATTATTACCTGATAATAATTATTTTGTCATATCTGTCAAGAGATTAAAAGTTAGGTAATTCCTATAATATTTTATTGATTACATTATTATTCAGTGACCAATAATTGCGATTCTGTGAACCCTATTAATGACCCGGTTTATGGTATTATAGGTATTTATTATCTGGCATTATCAAATGGCACATTTATGACAGTATGTGTCTTGTACTTACCGGCTTTCCTTTATCAGTATGACGCGTAGTTTTTATATAACTTCTTTTTACTATTATGAATATTAATAGCATTTGACTATGGCGATCATTATCATTATTTTGTAATCCTAAACAATATAAAAAAAAACAAAATTATTGAATTTAGTTTTTTCTAGTTATTGAACTAGGTCATTGCGTAATTTACATGGTCGAGGAGATATATTTTACCCGACTGCGGCAAAGCTGTATGAGACTGGAAGTCAGACAGAGAAGAGAAGCCTATTCCCAGCAGTGGGTGAATTCGGGCTGTGGATGATAATAATGATGCGGCAAAGGCCAAAAGGAGGAGGGTTATTTTACATAGCAATGAACAAGTAATTTCTTTTTTCTCTCAAAATTCGTTACATTATGATTGAAAGTGTGTTCCGCATTTGATGCGATGTAGTTCCCTCGATTTTATCATTCTAGGAATGCTACATGACCATTTCTAATACTGTTAAAACGTATCACAATAGGGATCAAAGTAACACTATCAAATAATTAAACCTGTTAAGTGCAAAGGTATAATTATTTGAAACCTGATACTCAGTACTGCAAATTATTCTTAATTATATTGCAATTAGTATTGCAGCAGATTCTGCAACTTCATGTTTCACTTGACCTTTCTGAAGTGCCTGTAAGATACCACATTTGAACTTGGACAAAGTTCAAGGCCTTTTACCGTTTCTTACGTAGCTAGTATTACTACGTAATATCCTGAATGAATTTCCCTTTCAAAGTAATTCCGGCAGCTCCTATCAATTTCATCAACTTGCTTTAGTTAGACCTACCTCAAAGGCTTATTAATATACCTCTTGGATTGTTACTTACTCAACAATTAGTGTTAATATGGTCCTCCATTCTTACCAAGTGTTGTTGTATTACCCAGTACTCCAACTGAGTTATGGAGGTCAGTTAGGCAGTCGTATCCATGTAAACTCCCTGTAGTCAGTTCCTTCCGGTATGACTGAAAACCGGCCCCAACATAGTTGGGAAATGGCTAGGCAGATAACGATGGTTTTCCAAAACAACGCGCAACGGTCCAACATGGCTGGTGGCATTCAAAGAAAAACCCTCCACGTGACAATACCCTAGGGAGTACTATGGAGTAAACTCTACCGTTATTTGTTACCGTCATGCGTCACCACTAGATTCAAAATTCTTTACGTCCCCTCTTTTCCCTGTTTTGTCACCACTAGGTTCATAATTCTTTACGAACTAAAACAGGGAAAAGAGGGCTTTACCTGTTTTAGTTCTCTGTACATCTTTCCTGTTTTTTTTTGATCCAGACTAATTTTTATTTTCTCTTGTCCACAGATTCGAGTTACGGCGAACATTAATGATATGGAATTGTTCACTAGCAGCGTTTAGTATCATGGGCGCCTGTCGGACACTCCCGGAGTTCATTCATGTGTTACGGAACTACGGGATCTATCACTCTATTTGTGTGCCAAGGTAAGTTTTACCATAGTTTTTCCTTTTGGCCATTGTTCAACGTATAAATTACATTTTTTCAACGAAAAAAGGTGGGCAACGCTCCAGAGACCCGAACCTCCTCATTGTGTGTGCGTTTTAGGAGTACTGTTTTCTAAAACGATACTGATATTGTTAGCCTGTTTCATCCCACTGCTGGTCATCCAGTTGTTTCGATCCTATGCTTAGTGGTGTTTGACATCAGTTTAGTCTTCGACATGTTCGGTCATCGCCAGTCCAACCTTTTCTGAAAGCAGCCCTACATGAATTTGCCATCCATTTTTTTTCATTATCCAACCGCGAAGCCTATCCCCGTGATTTCTAGTTCTTTCAATAGCCGATGTTCAACAGTCGGCAGTTGGTTTTGTCCAGCTTGTTCCATTATCTTCTACGAGATCTGCCCTCTAGCTGTGTTAATATAGAGTTCTACATAGTAACTATTTTAGACCACATGTATATTATTGATTATATAGTGTGACTGTTCGATGATGGGCCTTGACGATAGGGCATCACTAGATAAAAGCATTAATTTAATGGGACCAAATGCCATGTGGAAATTCAAATAAATGTTTCATGACGATAATGTTATTTGACGATTGAAGTTGAATTTTGTAGTTACATTTGTGTCTTCTCTACAATTTGATTCAAGGTTAGGGCTTCCTATGAGTCTAGTATTAATAATGAGGTTGTATGATTGTTACATAGCAGTCATGTTTTGTTCAATTCCATTAATTAGTCTATGTTGTGTCTTCAATAAAATGCCTCGTTATGTCTGACCTTCATTGGCTGCTATGTTTTGACGGATGTATCTGACCGTAGTCACCTTTATCAAAATAACTAACTCATCAACTAGTTAAGAGTACAAACTTATGTCCTTTAACTGCTTGAAAATTGACGGAATAAAATTGCTGCAGGACGAGACATTCAGTATAAAACTAGATTCATTTCAAAGTTAAATTATAACAATTTCGCACAAAATAAGCAATGTATGTCTGCAAAAATTTAAATATAGTCGTGATATTATTTGCATACAGATAGTAATGATATGTAACATAAACTCGGAATATGCGTAGATAATAATATGTACAAAACATTACGTTTTTTCGTATCTAATCGAAATTATAACACGGAAATAGTTGATATTAGTGGCCTTTGCTGATTGTGCCATTATTTATTTATAACCAATTTATATTAACAGTTAAACCGCACATACTAGATATTGGTTGAACTTATAAAACCAAATAAATGCAAAAAGTAAATTATATTCCTCGTGTAATGTAAATTTCTTAGCCATTTCAATAATATTGTTTCTATATTCATACATACATCTTAAGAATCTCCAGTGTATATAGTTGTCCCAACAAAAAACAAAAACTGATCCGGTTTTGGTCTCCGACAGCTATTTCAGGAAATATTGGTCAGTGCCGCATGTCGCGTCCACTGATTGTCAAAAGGTTCGGTCAATCAAGTCTTGCAGATAGTGCAGATTTTTAGTTTTCAACCAAATTGTTTTGGATTTTTTGACCTGCCATTTTGTTTTGTTTTATACTGCACGCATAAAACATGTAGTATATTTAAACATATTTATAAATATACTATGAAATATGTGTAAATGTACTGTCTCTGTTTTTTTAAATAAAAAATAAATTGTTACCAGCTATTGAGTAATTGTGAAAATAAACGACTGCTACTCGTATTATGAAAAAAGTATGGCGGGGCTAGGCAGGCCAAAAAAATTAAACCCTTTTCTATGTACCAGGATAACAACAAGATTTATAGTCCAGAGATAAAAAGGTCACTAGCACAGAACACCAATTGTCGGCTAGTAACAAAGGCAGCCGAGAATAGGCTAGGCGAGTCATAAACTTTTTTACGTCATCCAAACAACATTACGGATAAGGTGACTTGTCTAGACTGCTTGTCTGACTCGCCAACTATTTGGGTGAAGCCAGTGCCTATATCCAGCATTACGGCCTTCTGAAAATGTGGTGTTTTGTGCTTTTTATGTTCACGAACAAAAATATCTTCTAGATTGTGTTTGCGTTTATTTAACCTTGTAATTTTTGCCATGGATATCATGGCAAAAATTGTATTGTGTAAAAATTGTAGTTGTACATAATTGGTTGTTAAACATGTTTTTTTTTAATAAACAATTTGTATAACTAGAAAATAAACCGTGTCCTTAGTGAAGCGATCGGTCGCGTAAACATGCGATGTTCGCGTTCATTTATTTCGAAAACCAGAATATGCCTTTTGTGTTCGCCGAACATTATGTTTGTTTGGCTAGAACACTGCCTCAAGTTCAGCACCTGTGGCCATGAACAATTCACCATTTTCATCTATTTGTAAGTAATGAATTGTTTTTAGATAAACAAGTACATATTACCCTTAGGCTATTTAAAATGATTTTTTTAAAGATTCATTGAGTAATATTTTCCTGTAAATTAAAATACATTTCGGATGCTCCGTTCCCGAAAGGGTATAAAACATTTGAGGTCAGACAGTGCTCGGCCCTTAAAATGTTTCATAACCGTAGTTACTGACATGAGAACGGCTTATCTAACCTTTTACATAACCCAAAAGCTATGTTAATAATATACACATCACGAATTTGAGATTTTCATTTTAATTGCGGACATAGCTGTGAATACATTTAACGCTCGCTGGCTGTTAACGGTAGTCGTTAAAAAATATGACAGGAACGTACGTGCCTTTCTGTGAATTTAGGTCTTCCTTCGTGTTTTTTGGGTCGGTGAAAAGTCAAACAGCATTTTGACCCAGAAACTTTGTAATTCCAAATATATGTACATAGAAATTAATGGCTCCTTGTAAGTTGTTTATGCCGAAGTTATAAATGCGAAGGGACTTAGTATAACTTTACGCTAAGTAAAATATCGGCATTGAATAAGTTTGTAATGTCCCAAGTTTGGTAACGACTTACAACTTGAAGACCTATTGGTTACGGAAAGTTACAAAGGGTTTATCCAACTCGCCTACGACGGCCTACGCGGCTACGAAAGCGCTACGCCACCGGTTTTTGCTACGCAGTATGCTACGTTCCTTTTTTGCGTTTCAAATCAATAGTGACCTCAATCATTTACGTAAAAAACCAGTACTGATGGCAACAAAGGGCTTATCAAACAACATTCAATAGCTAATAGAAAAAATATCGACGTCCGATGACATTGTTTACATAACTTTTACTAACGTACGTAAGTGTGTTATCTTCGCGATCGACTATCGCTACGCTACGTCGGCGAAAACCGTCACGTCCGTAAGCAGTACGTTTGTTAAAACAATCTCACGTTTGTATTCTAATCGCGTTTCTTTAGTATGTCTGTCTAATGTTATTCTGGCGATGTCCGAGGCGAAAGTTCACGTTGTTGTTGTTCGCCAATAGTTTTATGCAATTGTGTCAATCAGTACGAGGGCGCAAATGTGTTTATATTTCAATATTGTTATAAAGACTTACAAAAATCTGTATCTGAAATACTGCTGGGATAAATGAATGTATAGGTCATCTCTGCCTTACCCTTCTGAGAGAATAGGTGTTATGTTTTCTGGATAGTAATCACGATCAGACATCCGGATGCATATTTACCCAAAAAACCTTTAATTTCGGCATGGTACATACAATAATATTGAAGCCGCTTCTTAAAATGCCATTTTTCTTCCTGGGATCACGATATTCCATAAAATAAAATAATTTTCAAAGAACTTAGTTCATAATCTGCCAACATTAAATTAATGTTACTTAATTTATTTTCAATAACTATCCAAAGATAATGAATTCAATATACCACTAACCGATAAAGCTACTACCGATATCTATGTTCACTCCCACATTGAACCCATCTTACTTTAAAGCAAGAGTGAACAACTATTCAATTATTTTTGACCCTTTATGGGTCAAAAATAATTGAATATTTACATAATTATATAATTATTAAGAACATTATAATATTTACATAATTATAAACAACGAAAGCAAAACACAGATTAAATTGAAATCATAAAATAATGTTTTTATTAGGTACGTAAAGTACATGGAAAATATTCAATTTTATTCAAGCTACAACGATTTCATCATAAAATTAATAAGACTACAAAATGTGACCCTGACCTTCGGACATTATTTAAGTCAAAATCAAGGTCAACAATCGACCCTCGATTTAAATAATCATTCGTTTGTAAGTTACGGGTCAGACAGAAGTAGGTACTTCCTTAACGCTTACTTGAGTTTTGATTTATTCGCTCATCTCAAGGATTGAATCGTGTCGGTTTAATCATTGACTGCCTGGTTGGTCTAGTGGTCATAAGCGCGGCTACTGAGCATGAGGTCCTGGTTTCGTTTCCCGGGTCGGGCAAAGTGTTATTGGGTTTTTCCATCAGGAATTGCTCAGTAGGAGCCACAGAGTCTGGATAAGTGCCCGGTTGATGGGATAAGGCTCGCCCCCTATTACTTGGGACTTAACATATCTGGCGAAATATGGGTGTTGTATTAGGTACACCTGTGTCTAATCCTTCGGGGTTTACAGGCGTCATGTTATGTTTTGTGTAAATAGTTTGATTCGCCCTACCGCGTCAGTTAATGAGGGCAATGTAGCGATTTCAATCTTTGCTTAATTTATCTAAAAAGTTGCAATAATGTTGCAGGTAATATATTTATTGCAGATAATCAGGTATTATGTTTATTTTGCTAATCGTATCAGCATCCTAACACGATAACTACACATGAATAAACATGTTATTAATAAATCACACCCCAACTCAGTTACATTTTCCGATATAATAAGTAAACAAAAACATAGATCAGCTCATAATCTGTATTTCTTGAAATAATGTAAGTCTCAATAACATAAATATTAGTGTTATGAATATACTGATGCAAGTAAAAAATTATAATCGTAACATTTCTAAATGCAATAAGCTATAGTACTAGTCGGAAAAGCCAGTTATGATAATATAAACAAGTCTTTGACAATAACTTGATACCTTTTTTAATATTTCTACTAAATAAGGAAAATATCTCCCAAGTGATTTTCCGATACAAATAACAATGAATAGAACAAAGTTAATTGAAATTACGCGAAACAATAGTGCATTTAATTAAATGGAACGTATGAGGTTACATAAACGTTTTCTTATTACGTTCTTGGTCACAATGTTTTCAGTTCTAGATCTGACTTTGTAATAAGCATAGGTTATGCATTATCAACTTATTTCCTTTGCTCTTCCCTATGAAAGAGAACGGACTATAATCCACCACGCGGCCCCATTGCGTGTTGGTAGATGTCATATGTACGCAGTGAATATTATTAAAGACATTTTACAAACCAGAGATCTCCACAATTTCCATAAACGTACAAAAATTTCAGTTCTGGTTCTCCAAAGAGTGAATTAAAATCCGTCTGCTCTACACTTAAATCGACGTCAGCAAGACATTAACAATTTCGTCGAAAATCTTCACGGCTCTTCTGTTATTATCTATAATACATTATGTTTCTAGACGAACATACAAAACTCAAACGTGTCTTCCGCCAGCTCAATGGTACTTCAGTGCGCTTTGCAAAAAGCGAACACAGAATCAGACTCTTTTGTTATATCAAGTCTTTTCTAAAGATGCTACGGAACCGTTGCCAGATTCTGTTATCCAACAATTTTCATTTCGCCCGCTATTGCATCCTCAGCGTTCATGTTTTTGGCGGTCTTCCAAATGTTCAGGCCTTCAATGAGATGTTAGTTCCGATACAGTCAAAGGCAACTGCTGCTACCTACGTCGACCTTGACGATATTAGGTTGGGTCGGAAAATATCCAGAGAAAAATGACCAAATAGTTCATGAACTGATGAAATCAACGAACTCTCCAGACTGTCTGCCGTCGAAGTTATTTTTAGATACTGTTACCTGATGATAACCCTGACAGAGATTAAACAAGTTTGTTTTGTTATTAAACCAATTATCATTTACATAAACAATGCCTGCTTCATTGATAATGTTACAAGACTTACATCCTCTCGCTCGATTTGCAGATATAAAGAGGTGTATTTAATTCTTATCTTCTACATGTAGTATTACTATCGTCCATTATTACGTACGCCACAAACATCTGAGCAAATATTGGCCCCGCCGATGTTGACCTTACAAATATTTGCCACGATAAGGGATTTGGGCTTACAGAGGGCGAGTCCGGTCCTTTGATACGTAACCAAGTTCGCTATCATTGCTATATTACGTAAACATGACCTGCTTTCCACAGTAAACTTGCTTTATTTCCTTAGCGAGGAGTAGCTTATTTTTCTTAAGTTTTGTTTGCCACGGGAAGTTTTCTTAACGACTTGTGTTTTGAAGTAGGTGGCTTCTGGCCATATTTATAGTGCATGATATGTGCAATGACAAAGTAAGGTCAATCTGATCAATGATCCTGGTCGTTCTTGAAAGTCGACATCAAAATATTTGTCAGTAAACACTAGTCGACGTACAATTCATGAATCATCACTTATTTTCAAACCACCTACACTTACTGCCACAAAACTTATTACAGCCATTGAAATAGAAATAATATCAGCCAGAAATAACATCGATTGATTCCAATCTAAATTGCACTGTAATTGCTTCGAACAAGCCGACTTATTATTTGAAACCAATCTTACTGCGTTTCTCATGTACGTTCCTATTTTTATTTGTACCAATGTATGTGCGCTTGATTCTTGATGTTGTAAATGCGTCTTTCAAATCATTGACGATATTGTTTACTAGCGTTGGTACGCGAACTGTTTGCGAAATTATCTCTCGAACAAACTCTAATTGATAGGAATCCCGTACAATTGAATGGTCAGAAACCCTATGTGATCTTTTAATGAAAAGGTTGAACATTTGTCTTAATTTCTGGAGAGAGAATAAATTGTTGATATATCAGTGGTCTGCACTGAAAAAACGACTTGGTTTCTAGTTACCGAATTTTCATTAAATAATTACTTAAGTATTTAGTTGCTGTGGTGACTGCCAAACGTTTGGGTACAGTAACAAAACAAATTTAGTTACTTAATTTGGATCTCATTACAAAACTGTTTAGTAAGATATAACAAAGCAGTTTGGTTAATGACTGCTGAACTATTTGGTATGACATAGCTAAACTGTTTAGTAAGATATAACAAAGCAGTTTGGTTAATGACTGCTGAACTATTTGGTATGACATAGCTAAACTGTTTAGTAAGATATAACAAAGCAGTTTGGTTAATGACTGCTGAACTATTTGGTATGACATAGCTAAACTGTTTAGTAAGATATAACAAAGCTGTTTGGTTAATGACTGCTGAACTATTTGGTATGACATAGCTAAACTGTTTAGTAAGATATAACAAAGCTGTTTGGTTAATGACTGCTGAACTATTTGGTATGACATAGCTAAACTGTTTAGTAAGATATAACAAAGCTGTTTGGTTAATGACTGCTGAACTATTTGGTATGACATAGCTAAACTGTTTAGTAAGTTATAACATTACAGTTTGGTTAACAACTGCTGAACTGTTTGGAATGAGTTAGCTAAAGCGTTTGGTAAGATATAGCTCTATAGATTGGTTAACGTTAGCTAAACTGTTCGATGATAGGTAACAACCTATTTAGTAAGATATGTTTGGTAAAGGGTACCTAAATTGTTGATTGCGACCGAGCTATTTAGCTAAAATAGCTAAATAGCTCGGTCGTAATCACGGCCGATCTGTTAGCTAAAAACAACAATACGTCTTGTGAGAAAAGTGATACGCGGCGCTAGTTCATTTTTTGACGTTTGCCCACGAGATGTATTGTTGCTTTAGTTGAAGAGACTGAAATCAAAGAAAATATATATCTATAACTTTTATTATTTGAGTACTAATGTCAATATTTATGATTAAATAACATTTACTTTTTTGAGTAACAAAGAACAACATAATGATTAAGGGTGGGTTGCACCATATTACTATAACGATAACCAAACCGTAACAAGCCATCAAATTATACTTTTTTAATGCTTTTATGGCTTGTTACGGTTTGGTTATCGTTATAGTAATATGGTGCAACCCACCCTAAGTATTAACACACATATATTCAATTTTTATAAGAACAAAAAGGTGCACATAGCGCGCATAATTATTAAGAGACTGAAATCAAAGAAAATAATTAGAGTACAAAGAAGTACGTTACATAGACTAACTTGACAGGAGTAAAATTCTTGCTATCTCTTTCTAACTAAAACGATTAGAAAAAGAGAGCGATATTATAAATAATTTAAGTTGCTGCACAACTTGCACAAATTACACAATAATTGCAATTTATTATTTACACATTTGATTTATTGAATTATAGGGTATTCATTAATTCAAATGTGTTTTACATTTCAAAATTACTTACAGTAATATTTGGTTTAGTAGACAAAAGGCCTATTCACAAAACGCCTTACTCCTAAAATAATACATACTTATATTATTAGAGTCCGCGTGAGATAACTTGGCGAGCGTGTAGTTGATGCTACTGGTATAGTGATGAAATTTGAATCATTTAACAGGCTTGAGAAGTTAAGGTCTTCAACATTCTCAACTAATTCCTGCACGCGTAGTATGGCGATTTTATCTCTATTCTACCAAGAATAGACAAAGCTTTTTCCATACAATTTGACATTAAATTTTGCTACAATCTGTCATTTTGTCGATTCTTCCGTCGACAAAACCCGTTTCTACGGTGTCATGCTAGGCGGGCTGGAAGAAAAAAAAAAATTTGTAATTGTGCTAGGTACCTATAAGTTACATTTATGTAACAACAATTAAGCCAGTGATATTACTAATTTCTAGTCACAATTTGAAACACTTACTTAGGTTAGGAGCGGTTTTTTTGTTTATTCCATCTTTCAACCCTTGAATATGTGCTTCGAGTAAAGCACGATCTCTTATGGCAGAAACGGGAGCATTTATGTGTTCTTTGGTTAACACAAGCAGCGCATCCAACGTTATGCCTTCCTCTAAAACAAAACAGAAATAAATGAACTGACAAACACAAATTTTAGTCTAAGGATTATTTATTATCATCTCATTTAGCACATTTAGCTTATTTTGAACTTTTTATGTTTCACTATTGAGAAGAGAGTCCACGACTCGATGAGTAGATAAGTTTAGAATACCCACTAGAAATCTAAATATAAAAGTGCTTTGAACATTTTAATTGTTACCTACCTTTAAACTTCTCTTTGTATTTTGAGAGACCCCAAGGATCCAGATGGTCTTCGACAGATTTATCGCCCATGACACGCTTTGGTTTGCACTCAGGGAAATACTTATTCTAGCCAGAAGGCCGCGCAAGATACCTAACTTGGCGGGCGTGTGTGAACTTCAGACTATATCCCTGTCAGCACTTGTAATTAAAGGAACACATCATACTCTCTTCATCTCTTGACAAAACGTTGAGATGGCGCCGGATGGCGGCAAATGAGTCTTGTTGAAGTTCAACCTGTTCAAGTTCGAACTCGCACCGGCGCCGTTAGTCGTAACCTTGCTATGTATCTATGTACATAGACAAGCACGCAGTCTATACCACAGTCAGAGCAAAATACGTCACTCCTCGGACCATTGAGAGTCGAGTTATTTAATTGTTTGTACGAGCTTCACAAAAACATGGCGTCAAAATATGGTTTGGAACATGGGCACAAGTGAACGCGACCGACCTGAGTGTTACTAGTTTGGAAATAGAATGAGCTAGAAAACAAAATATTCTCAATGCAAGTTCATAGAACTAAATTGTTTAGGAAAAAATACCAAAACATTATTTACAAATTACTAATGTGCTTAGCACCAAATTGCTTAGACACTACGGTAGCGAACTACTAAACATTAGTTAAATTTCTGCTAAATTTTGGTTGGACCTTTCTCGAGTGGTTTAGTTACAATTAAATAAACATTAAAGCACAGAACTACTAAATATTAGTTGAATAGATTACAGTAAGTTAGTTGCTGTCTGCAAATATTTAGCTTTAATGCTTTAGCTGCTACAGCTAAGGAGTTTGGTATACAGTTACTGGGCCATGTCTGTGGCAGCTCAATCACCTAGGTACATAGGGTTATTTCACTTATTTCTGAGAACCGAGATCTGTACCTACCTTAAGGTGATTGCTTCAACCAGCCCGCGAAATTCATTTTTTTTTTCGTTTTTTGCAATTTGCAGGCCAGTGCTAGGTTGTATGTTGATTGAAATATTGTTCGCGGGTGTAAGGTAGACGTATGTAGTTACAGAATTATAATCATCAATACAACCCTCCAAGTTCATAAAGGTCGAGGAACGACTTTTTCGAGGTCAAAGTCATTCCTCTTCACTTCAAGATTAGGTATATCCCTGTCAGCACTTGGCGATGGCGGTAAACGAGTAGAATACTTCAAACACGCGCGCAGAGTTATTTTGCGCGCAGTCTACTTTTTTTACGACAAATTGTGATAGGTATCTGTAAAAGAAGTCCTTATTTGTAAGTAGGTAAGGCTTCATTAGTAAGTAGGTTGGTAACACCTGAACTACTGTACCTATTATTCTATCCGTTCCTAAAATCTATGTCTGTAAGTACTTACTTACTTACCTACCTTGTATTACAGAAAGTCTTATCAGTAAGTAGTTGTTGTTCTATAGAGGATTACGAGCCCTTTTGTACGAGCACTCGTACAAAAATCCTCTAAAAGACAAAACATTGTTTTTAAGTAAGTACACACTAAATTCAACTATATTTATTATTTTTCTAACTCTTCCAAAGATATAACTTGCCTGCCATTAAACTGCAGACAAGGAGGTGTCTGACAGTACCTACCTAAGAAGGTAGGTTGAATAAAAAAGAAGATGGTTTAATGTATACATATTTTAGGGTTGGCAATGTAAATCTCGAAGAGGGCCTTACAGATTGACTGCTCCTATAGCAAAATTTAAGAAGTAGGTATGACAAGGTCAATAATATTTGTGTAACTCTTGAAACGACAGCTGAATTTCATTACCTCATCAAAATTACAGCCCGCTATCTAGCCCAAACTAAGCAAAAGCTTGTAAATAATATATGATTGTATATTATATACTATTGGATTTAGATGACTGACGAATGCTTAAATCTTTTTACCCCCGACAAAAAAGAGGGGTCTTGTAAGTTTGACATGGCTGTGTATCTGTCCATCTGTATGTCTGTCTGTGGTATCGTAACTCCTAAATGAATGGACCGATTTTAATGTGATTTTGTTTGAAAGCTGACGTGATCGAGCTAGAATCGTAGCTACAATTTATGAAGATCTGTTTAGGTGGTTGATAATTACAGCTCATTTCCTTTTTGAAAAGATGGGGGTTTTTTAAAATTTTAAATTAATAAGCGCTTGTTTCTTAAATATATGTAATTTTTACAATATAATACCCAAAAACATAAAAAACACCAATGTTCATCACAAAAATGTTTGTCCTGGTTGGGAATCGAACCCACGACCTACAGCATGGCAGGCAGGGCTACTACCAACTGAGCTGTGAGACCAGCCAAACAGTGTTGCTATCAATTACTAACAGGAGTTAGTAATTAATAGCTTATTTATAAAAACAGAGCTAATAATAGCTAAGCGGTTTAGTAAACACCTACATTTT
Organism: Diarsia brunnea; assembly: GCA_949774965.1. Taxonomy (NCBI): domain Eukaryota; kingdom Metazoa; phylum Arthropoda; class Insecta; order Lepidoptera; family Noctuidae; genus Diarsia; species Diarsia brunnea. Next base: position 18,414,334 of record OX459001.1, read on the forward strand.
AGTAATTAGTTACCAAATGCTTTAGTTGTTGGTAACTCAACAGGTTTTAACAAAATAATAAATGTAGCCACAGCTAAATTGATTTTGAAAACAGAGCTGAACTTTAGTAACAATTAACTATTATATAGTAAATATTCAAGTAGCTGAACTGTTCAGTTAACCTATTTTTTTCAGTGTGTAAATAACAATGTTGTAGAGCTCTTCCTACGATAGATTTCAATGGAAATGAAAATCAAGAATCGAATTGGAACCGATTTTGTATTCTGATAGGTAATATCGATAGTCACAACGCTATTATCAGCATTAGAAGGAATTACCGATAGGAATACCACTATCGTGAAATATAAATTATGGAGATAAAGATTTTGCATACAGTAAAAAACCCATACGACATAACTTTTTTATTTCAAACCACAGATCTAAACAAGGTTAGGCATACATAGAAGGAAAGAAAAAATATTTATTTGTCGCAGATACATACATGACGTTCATAGCAGATCTTGTTTAATACTGATGTCATATTCGTGGAAATAGAGAAACGTTTATCAGCAGCTAATGGGTTCTTTACGGAACTTAGCAGCTTGCTAAAAAGTTTTGCACACAACTTTCAAAGAACTTTGGCCGAAAACAGCATTATTTTATTCACAATAACAGCATTATTGTCCTTTTTCATATTCACAACTAGGATCTGAATTGCCACATTGTTTACTTTTACTATTGAATTGTCTGTAAGTTATTTCCCATGTCTTTTTTTTTGTTATTTCTCCGGGTCCTCTTTCGCAGAGCCTCCTTCTTATTTTTCAAAGTTTAGTCAGCGGTGTACTTGATAATACAACCAAATTTCACACACTCATACAACTTCTTTTATGGGAAAACCCCACAGAAAATGGACGGAGATTTATTCCCCTTAATTTCTAGGGATTCATTGAAATATTTTGTTCCACTTCTCCTCTACCCCAAATAGCAGCCTGTCATCCCTTCTCCGTTTTGTTTTGTAGATAAAACAAACGTTCATACTCGTATTTTCTGAAAATAAACACAAATGTCAAGGTCTCTTTAAGTCCAGACATTTCGTGTTTTATACAAACTAGATGCGAATACAAAGCGTAATGTAAATCGTGGTGATAGTCACAGAACATGTCTTCTATGCTATTAATATAATTTGGATTTTTTGAGCTTTCCACGGCTGATTTAATTCTTTGTGAACTTAAATCGATGAAACTACACACAAGCATACACTTACGCTGTTTTCCCATGGCGGTAGGCAAAAACTACAGAACGTCAACTGCTAGCATAACTTCCTTACCTAGATACTTGTTTCGCTTCGTCCACGTTCCTAGGTCTAGTCATCTATGTTAAGGGTCCTCTCTCGAAAAAGCTTAAAAACAGCGTGCAGATGAAGCGGTTTTTCACCGGCACTTACAGAGAAATTACATCTGAGAATTTTTTTTAGTAATCTACATGATACGACACGTAATTTGGTTTAGCCACAATTTTTGTATCGGTATCACATAATAAGAAAAAAAATCCACAAAATCACCTCCAAATCGTTGAATGGAACCATTTTACTCCTTCATTTTTTAACAAAATAATATAAAAAAAATATCTACTGCTTTGAAATACAAAGGAAAATAATTTGGTTTTGTTACTTTTTAAAAACATGTATTATTTTAATTATAATAAATGAAAAACGCGTCCGTTTAGAGTCCGTATCTACGACCGAGAGAGGTAGTTTGTATGCACAAGGTCATTGGCGTGAATACAAGCCTTAATAGTAGTTCAATGATAATTATATCTAGGCTGTATCTTGTTAATATCGGGTTAATGACAAAACTGGTTTAAAATATCAATACTTCAGGTATTCATTACTTATATCCACGTGTGCGTATGTTAATTTAATAGTTATAGACTTTATAATAACATCAAATTAAATATTTCCTGTAGGTATTCCATTATTTTAATTGTTTGAGCGCGGTAATGTGTGAAAAACTGAAAATATTTTCCGAACCCATTGTTACTTAATTATATTATGTAAACTTACCTACATATTTTAGGCGTGCGGTGTGAAAACCAAAAATTAAAAAACAAGTTGACTTGTAAACAGTAATTTATGCTATGATTCCATTGTTATGATTTTATGATCGATGTAAAGATTTAGTAACGATGTATTTGAAAAACACCCATGGCCTAGGTTGATTATACCAAAACCAGCTGGTTATCTAAAACGGAGTTCAAAGCTTGTTCGTACCAGATTACCTCGACGAAGGTCCTTGGTAGTAGTAGTCACATATTTGCAATAGCTATAAGTTTACCGCGCTCGACCACTGCTACGTAAAAGGGCGTTTGACCATAATTACTCCGCGGTCTCTCATCGCTAACACGGTCAATATAACCGGAACTACCTTTTTGACCAAATCGAAGGCCAATTGATTATGTAACCGCAGTTTAATCCGTATTCAAATTTAAACCTTGGACTCGACAGGTTAGGTTTGGAAGGAAGTGAGAAATATGGTTTTCCTACTCCTCCGCTATTCTTTTCTGATTGATATTGTAACGGGATCCAAGACAGTTAAAATGTTTTCTTGGGACTTCGTCGAGTTTCAAGGGCTCTGCGTTTTTCTGGTGGTCGCCACTGTTGATTTTGGCTTTCAGGAGTTGCAGTGGTTTGGGAATCACTACATAGTATAAAACAAAGTCGCTTTCTCTGTCCCTATATCCCTATGTATGCTTAAATCTTTAAAACTACGCAACGGATTTTGAAGCGGTTTTTTTTATAGATAGAGTGATTCAAGAGGAAGGTTTTAGTGTATAATTTGACGGACATCCACGCGGGTGAAGCCGCGGGCATCAGCTAGTAGTGTACTAAAAATAGACGTTAGGCATCGTATGCTCTTTTTTTTAAAATAACTTCTACATTATTTCAGGATTATGTAGATATCTTCTCTCATTAATATTTATTTCCCCCGCGGTTTAAACTGAAAATTGACTGTTACAGTCAGTTATTCCATCAAACAAAGAAAAAGGAACCGTTTAAAAATAGAAGATTTTATCGACCTTAGGTAATACGAAAAACATAAAATTCATGTCTACGTAGGAACTTCTGAAACTATAAACGTTTAATTTGTTTACGTTTAAGTGTTAAATTAACCAGCCCTGTGAATTAATGTTTCTAGCCATGTTTTTTAAAACCAAAACTGTTTATTTTGTACGTAAACACGGAACTAGGATCTATTACTAATAAAGTGGCGATGAGATTGACGCAATTGCGTTAGTACACAACACGATACCACGATAACTTAGCACTTTTTTCTTATGGTGTTGTAAACAATAGCCCATGCGACATCATCGCAATGGCTATTTTGACGGAAGTTTTACACTAAAATCATGCAAATTATCGAAGAGTCACGGATGAATGGAAAATACTTCTCCTTATTTCCACTTCTCTCGTTCCTGAACTCCTCATACATTGGCCAGAGAAGGCAAAACATCGAGACAAGAATGAGATAGGCCTTTGCCCCGCAGTGGGACAGAAAAGGCTAATAAAAAGTCTTATTCGATCTTGTCTTAAAATTCAAGACATCTTGTGGCGTCTTATATCTACAGGGTGGTGCCGACAATACGACAATAAATGAAACCACTGGTACTTCTAGTTCATACGAACATTTTTAAACTATCAAATAAATCCTAACACCGTCGTAGTGCCGACGATACGACAATAACCTTCCTATATGTCTTTGCCAAATTCGTTTGTTACGTTTTATTTCCACACGTTAATAGGTGCAAATTATTCCCAAGGTTAGTAAACCAATATTTGTTTGTAAATTGTAATGTATTTCGTTTACAGTTTAATGCTACTTAGTTTTATTGATTTTTTTCCATTTTTTTATTTTGGTGTAAAAAATTATTTGACATTAATAATGTTCCTATGAACTAGAACTACCCGTGGTTTTATTTATTGTCGTATTGTCGGCACCATCCTGTATAACTTTGAGAGAAGATTGACATTAGTTTCTTTCTAAGGTAGGTTATCCAATACATTTTTGAGATTTACTTCATCGTTATCGCAGATACAAAGTCACTAAGCGACATTATCATCATCTGCCTAGCCTATTCCAAACGGGTCGGTGTCCAGTCTAACCGGATGCAGAAAACTAGTATTTTACATGGAGCAACTGCCTACCTGACCTTCATAACCCACTTAATCATCATCTGCCTAGCCTTTTCCAAACTATGTTGGGGTCGGCTTCCAGTCTAACCGGATGCAGCTGAGTACCAGTATTTTACATGAAGCGACTGCCTATCTGACCTCCACAACCCAGTTAATACTAGGTAATACGATACTCTTTGGTAAGACTGGATGTCAGAATTTCAGGTCAACTACCTGTAACGACTGCCAAAGATCTATATATGGTAGCCGGGACCAACAGCTTTACGTGCTTTCCGAGGCACGGAGGAAACTCGGTATGTCGGGCGGTCACCCATCCACAGACCGACCTAGGCAAGCACAGCTTTACCTAAAGATCGACCCGAGTGGCAGTTCTTACTAAGCCACGAGCTCCTCCATAACCCACTTAATACTGGGTGATAACGATAGTATTTAAAAATGTAGATTTCATCTTTTATTCCGGATAGCCTCCAAAATGCAACCATCCAGTCCAAGGTTTTGTAAACAGGCATTCGTTACGAGAATAACATAAAACCGGAAAGTTCGCATATTAATTGAAACCAGACATCTAACCCGTAGACCGGTCCGTCGTATTGCTGACGTCAGTCAGGATTCGATTGACGTCATTGCAACATTGGAGTCCAGTATCTGATACTCTGAGGTAGATTCGATCTGGCGTTGTAAACAAATTTGCCAATCTGCGCAGACGCCGAAATGATAACGGATTATTATGTTTGTTATAATTGATGACTATATATAAAAAAATATTTGATGACTACGTAAAAACCTAATCAATAAATCAAACTAGTTTTGATTACCATAACTGGCAAAAATGAACTTTAGTACCAATAATTAAACTATGTTTTCATAAATGTTTGCTTTCATAAATATATTTCACCTTGCCCCTTTGGCTCTTATTATGATACTTACCAAAAACTAATTATGAAAATTTAAATTAAAAGAAGGCATGGCCAGATTTATTTATATTGTAGTAAATAACATAAACAGAAATAAATAGGGTATAAAATATTTAAGGGTGTTTTGTTTTCGGCTGCCTCGATGGTCTCTCTGGTCATGCATTTTATCAAACTAAAAAACCTGGCTAGAAAAATGCCTCCAAGAGATATTACAGAGCTAATACGTAGACCACAGAATTTGTGAACTGTTTGACAAAATCGAATTCAGAACCTTTGCAGTTGTGGTTCTTGTTTTCATATTTCTACTTTCCACAACATTTCCTACGTTTCCATTGTATTCTGGTCAACACGTTTACCAAGGTTGAACTATTCCACTAATTTTATCCGACAAGACCAAATGCTGGATTTTCCGACCACAAAAATTATTCTGCGGTTTGATATTACGTTCGATGAAAATTCTGGTCGTCTGGAGATCGATAAATAATAATTAAATACATTATTTCTATATTAAGTATTCATGCTGCGGGCTACCCTAACTTAATTAGGATGAGGTCAGGAAAATTATGACGATTTCTGAATTATGTTAATAAAATAAATATATATATCAAAGATATACAGGGTGTGAATCAACCCATCACACAGCCGTTAACCAAGCATTCTGTACATCAAACTAAGTACCCCTACGCAAAATTTTTTGCTGGGAAACGATTTTTTTTTGGGGTCAAAAATCACATTTTACGGTAAAATTCAATGTAGCACTCTTAATTGTGCTATTGGATGCTTTGAATAGTAAACGGGTCATGCAGGTAATTTAAGTAAAGTTATAACCTGAAAAACTAGTATTTAAAAAACAGCTGTGAAAAATTTGGAACTTTGACCACCAATATCTCCGTAACTAGGAGGTTCCCAGGTATGGTCTAGAACAAAAGTGCCCTTCGTTTGCGTTAAGGGTACTCTTACACCCTATATATCGAGTGATAAGAAATAAAATAGACTGTAAAACCAAAAAAAAAATACTTTAGTTTCAGAAGTCGGTGGTAAAAAAAAAAACCAAACAAACAAAAGTCACCGACTTATTATTGTGCGAGCGTGTTACTTCTCACAGAGAGGACTTTACACTCTCTTTATTTATATGCAATACCTAGTCGGATATTAAACCATGTCTTATAAATAAATTCTGCATCAAAATCACGAGCACGACCTTATAGCAACCGCTGGGAACTTAGTGCTTTCTATATCGGATCTAGGTTACTCATTGTTATAGCATTCACTTTTGACGTTATGAGATCTGTGCCAGATAGCAATACAGATCAAAATTTATTTTCTTAACACTAAGTTCGAGCTAGTTCTGGACTAAAATATTCAACGTAACTGTTACGAGCTCATGAAAAGTTTAAGAGAAACAAGCTTTCTTCGCCTTGCTTTCGTCACTTCCAAAGTTGTAACTGAAAGTTTTGTGCTGAACTAAATCTCTTTCAATTCGATATGCTTCGAAATCCGGGAAATTTTTAGCCTCGTCTCTGCCATATCCTAGAGCCTAGAATCGTAAGAAGAGAACTTCTTACGATTCAAGGCTCTAAAACGAATCGGCTCTCGATTTTTACTGTCTCTGTTTGGTTGGTTAGAGTTGTTATGAGTCATTTATTTCGGAACAATTTACATCGTCGTCAATTAATGTCGTGTGTGATGTTGTCAATGTCATGTGTTGTTTAAATGACACAACAATTTGTCATCAATTTATTGACCTACTACTATGTAAAGATTTTACAAAGTCCAAGTTACTCTTCCAGCAAAACCAAGTACACCCAGGGGATGTGTTAATCACAGTTCACTGTCACAGTACAAAGATTAATTCTTTTACACAGTATCAACCCTAAAACTTTGGAAAAAGATTAGCCATTTCTGAATAACTGCACGATTTATTTATCCCATAGGCCAGTCGTAAAAATTTCAACTTTAGTAATCATCAAACATTAAGCGTCTTCTCCTAAAGTAAGAAAGTTTTAATTTCAAGGTAACAAGCATCAAAGGCCTTTGTCTTAAACGGAGGCAGTAAAACTGGAGCTTCATCACGATTCACGACATTTAAGCTTAGTGCTTTAAGCTAGCGAAACTTACGTTTCGTCATACATTTATCTTTCATCTTTTTGTTGATACTAGCTTATGCCCTCGGCTTCGCCCGCGTAGAGTTGGCTGGCTACGGGATCATACTACTGCGGTAAAAAGTATTCTATGTGTTAATTCAGGGTATAAACTATCTGTGTGCTACATTTCATCAAAATCCATTCAGTAGTTTTTGAGCGATAGAGTAACAAACATCCATCCATCCTCGCAAACTATCGCATTTATAATATTAGTAGAATAACATAAGATCACGCCTGTAATCCCCAATGTAGGCAGAGATGTGCCCACTGTAGTACACCCACATGTCGCTAGTGATGTTTAAGTCTCTTGTAATAGGGGGCGAGCCTATTGCCGTCAACCGGGCACAAATCCAGACTCATGACACTTTACCCGACCCGGGAATCGATCCCTAGACATCATGCTCAGCAGTCACGATTGCGACCACTAGACCAACGAGGTAGGACGAGGTTTATATCGATGTAATTTCTGGAATATTCCACAGACAAATTAAAATCTGAATCGGATGGAATGGAGTTGGAAGAAGTTATTAGAAGCCAGAGGAGGCACGTTTTCAGTGTGCGCATAGATCAAATAACTTAACCTCAGTGTTGATCATGAGTTCACAGACAGATCGCTGATCTGACCAATCAATGTTATTGTTATTATCATAAATGAATATGTAGCATATACAGAGTGTAAATCAACCCATCACACACCCGTCAACCAAGCATTCTGTACATCAATCTAAGTACAACTACGCAAAAATTTTTGTTGGGAAATGACTTTTTTTTTGGGGCCAAAATCACATTTTACGGTAAAACTCAAAGTAGCACTCCTAAAACATTGTGCTAGTGGATGCTTTGAATAGTAAACGGGTCATGGAGATAATTTAAGTAAAGTTAAAACCTGAAAAACTAGTATTTACAAAAACAGCTGTAAAAAATGTGGAACTTTGACCCCCAATATCTCTGTAACTAGGAGGTTTCCAGGTATGGTCTAGACTCTAGAACAAAAAAATGATCGCAGTGGTGGGAAGAACAAGTGCCCTTCGTTTGCGTTAAGGGTACTTTTACACCCTATATAACCAGCATATAATATTTATTTATTTAAAACAGGCACGCCAACAGCACACACATTTTACAATCAACAATGAAAGTGAACAGGTTAGGGTTCTTATGTACCCGTCGGGGCTGCGGGTTGTTCTCAAGAGATACCGCGGCCTCGACATGAAGGGCTAAGAAGGAACATGGGTGGTTTTTAGTCAGTAGAAGTCTGACACTCCCTTTCGCTCTGCCCAAGAGCGGGAGGGGTTGTTTGATGATTTTCCACCCGCCCAAAAAAAAAAGGGTTCTTATGTAGGTACGTACCGATTAGGTATTAATTAGTATTCCTACTGGTGGATCACAGGCTGTTAAAGTATCACGGGCCCAGATGACGGTGGTAGATGAAAATTGAAAACAACTTTTTGTGATTGAAAAACCCTTCCAGAGAAAATGTTCCCATTTTTCATAAAATATACATTTTCATTGAGCATAAAATATACTGGTTTTTCCAACCAAATCGTAAGGGTCAGCTGTAAATAGTAATAAATAGTTATTGGGTGTTCATGGGCACTGGGCAAATAGCCTCAGAACCTTTTCTATCTAATGTAGTGTAACTGTGTAATAGTCATAAAACCAAATACGAAGTTGTTATCGACTTGGTTTCGTAACTTTAGAAGTTTTTTCTGTGTTCTGACTCTAAATCGATATTCTAGTACATATATTTTTCTTCAGTATTTTGGCTTTGTAAGAGAATTTTTACTTTCACATCACGTCTGCTAAAGTAATTGGAACGAGTAGGTTTCGATATTGTTGAACCAATGTGAAACAATTTCATTGTTTCAGACATTCAATTATCGTAAGTAACATGTAAGAGAAAAGGGCTACTGTAAAATACTTTCAGTTCTTTTAAAGCAACGTTTCAGGAATAGATTTTTAAGTGAGGTTACAGACATGCGTATATGACCAGGGCCCCGAGTCTGCTATTCAATAGTGTCAGAATGGTCTATCATTGATCTCAAATCAACAATTATGAGATCAATGATAGACCATTCTGACACTATTGAATAGCAGACTCGGGGCCCAGATGTATGTATGTGGACGAGGCAAATGAAGTAATGTAAGGATCGTAGCAAGTGGCGTTCTGTAGTTTCTGCCCTCCCCCATGGGTGGAATGCGTGAGTTTATGTATGTATGTTAATCTAATAACCTTTAAGATTGTCTCATCAATTTTGTCAACTTGTCTCCAGATCCACATAGCGTGGGTTTAAGGATCCTTAACTCTTGTGTTTTCAGATACAACCCAGCCGTTTTCTTTTACCCTTGCAAACTTGTTGCTTACAACAGCGGTTTTAGGGCGTATTATGGTGTAATAGAATATATTATTCAAAGTACAATGCTCTCGTCACCCTCCGAATTATTCAGCAGTTTTTACTACAATATAAAAAATTAATTCTACTAATTGACGTATGTCGTACAAATTATGTACAATAGTGATTCAACAAGTGTGTTTACAATATACAATATTCATTGTGCATTTACATTCTACCAGTAGTCGTAAAAATGTTAATGGACTTCCATTGATTTTAAATTATTTTCCTCTCGCTGTTTTATCGCATTGTCTTTTATGTGATAACTCGGCAAAATCTTAACTAGAATGCAATCAAATACAGCAGCAGTTCATGATTCATCATATGATGTAACATGGCACTAAAAACGTTTATTTGGTCGCAAAAAGTGACAGTAGTTAAATCAATTATTAGTAAAAAAATCGTCCTTCAAAGTCCGTGTCTATTCACTGGAAAAATACGTTTTTCTTTTGAACGTTCGACAATAACAGTGTTGCTTACGCTTCATAGTAACTAGTAAGTAAACGAAACCATAAGGAGGTTCCCACAGTAATCGATTTTGCTTATTGCAACTGTTAACATTCTTCTTTCGTTAAATACAACAACAAATTCTTTCTTTTCTTATTTTTCCCAAGTGTTGTGACCGTCGGACTGCCAAATAATAGGTCTCAAGTTCGAACCCCCCGTCGGGGTGCGGGTTGTTCGCAAGAGATACCGCGGCATCGACATGAAGGGCTAAGAAGGAACACGCACTGAAAAAAAAAGTGTTTGCTTTAATAAACATCTTGTTTATTGTGATCACGCATCTTGACTCCATACGAGCCTACTAAGATCTTGACTTCTGGAACTATGAGAACTTTGTTAAATTATCATAGTTCCGTCTACTAAGTAATGTATTGGTTTAATCACGGGAAATTAATTAAATCAGCTCAAATGTGTTGTCACATTAACACACTTGACTTGTAGATTCAACTAAGATCTTGCACGAGACGTCTGTGAAACGTTATCAGATCAATGAAATTCGTAAGTTGTTTCAACTAAGATCTTGCATCAAGTAACCGTGATAAACTAATTATTTCAACTAATGTCATATTCGTCGTAGACATGAGTCGTTGTCATATGAACTACCTGTGTTCGTCAAACTAAGTCAGTGTCTCTTGCATATCAACAAAGTAACTTTACTGCAATAACTAAAATCTTGCATCAAATAACCGTGATGAACTGAAGAAATTAATAAATTTCAAAACGAAAACAAGGTATAAAGTTATTGTTTATTAACGTTTAACCGCATGATCGCCTATCATTAGATAGGTCATACCTACCTACCTACGCAATATAGGTAGTGATCTAAGATGAAACTATTAGAGATAATTATACCAGCGAACACATTTTGATCAGTAGGTCGTCACCGTTCAAAATTAATAGAATAGAATAGAATACATTTATTTTCAGGTAACAAAGACCCATAGACAAATACCTTAACCTAAATATACGTACTAATAACATTTGTGTTAGTATAAATAACTAAAAACTATGTTAGTATCACTTCACTTCACTTGCACGATACTTAGTGCGATCTTGTGGAATTAGTCCGTTTGTCCGGCAGTAATGGTGTGGTCTGCAAATTATCTATTATCCTACTAACAAAATTAACCATAAGTAGCTCCCATGTCCTTAATAATTCGGCGACTTCGTCCATGTTTATTTATAGCACTCACGACTGTTTTCTAGGGTAAAATATAAAATTGTCACACAAGACTCAGGCGCAGACGCCGCCGCCGGCAGAACTTGTCAAAACGCGTGCGTTTGTTCAATGTTCAATATTATTTGGTCGTCTATGAGCAATGGGGGGTTGGAGAGGCGCGGGGAGCATCGCGTTTAGTTGACTTTACAAAGCGTTAATAAATGCGACCCTTCACTTGTTTGATTTAACTATGCAGCCTCTTTATTCAACCATGCTCGTTGTTAAAAACTATTATTTAAATTTTATAATGCTAACAAGTTGCTTATTACCATGAACTTATATTATTATTTGATATATAAGAGTGAAAAGTAAAATCAAACAAAAGCATATATGATGTGACAAACACCGTAGATTATACTGAACATGTGCATATTAATCGACTTAAATAAAATGAGATTGTTCTGGCAACTATGGTGTATTGTTTAAAGTAAATAGATAAATAATTATTCCAAACATTTTAATGCCAACTAAGAGAAAATGTATCTTAGTTAGTGTGCAGTTTTTTCAGTGCGGGTGGTTTTTAGTCAGTAGAAGTCTGACACTCCCTTTCGCTCTGCCCAAGAGCGGGAGGGGTTATTTGATGATTTTCCACCCGAAAAGTTCGAACCCAAGACAAGACGTACCTCGGACTTTTAGGATTCATGTGTGAATTGTAAAATTGTCACTTGCTTCGGTAAAGGAAAACATCGTGAGGAAACCAGCATGTCTGATATTTCTCGACGGCATGTAAAGCTAAGTAAGAGCTTAGGCCGATGGACGGCATAAAAATTCCCACCAAGTTAGGCGCAGATAAAGAAGACTGTTGACATCATAAACTGTTTCCATAAAACTATCTAACTTGACATATTTGGCACAACGCCATTTAAATCCGGCCTTTATAAGTTCCTTACTTGGCTACCAAACTGGCAAATCAACATAATTTGCACACTTCTCTACAAAAAAAGCAGTTTTGTCTTAACTAGGTACGTCATCCGACAAGATGATCATTATAACATTGACTTAGCACATACGCCGTGGAAATTATATCTTTGTGTCCACAAGAAATATATTATGTGTGCAAGCACATAAGAGTATCTGTAAATAAACTTAGTTAGACTTTTTGTTAAGTGTAGTGATGAGCAAATATATGGGAAGGTATTATAAGTGATGTGGTCACGTGTTTCTTACTCAGACTGTTTGGTTTGAGGCGGATACAATATTATTATGTTATAGGATGTTGGTAAACAAATGAGCCACGTACCTATGTATCATTTACAGATCTCGGATTACAATATGCTAAGTTTTCACTTCCTTTGATCGACCATTATGACTCTAGAGAGCAGCGGTGTCGATCCCAGGCATTCACATTCATCGTCATCATCCATAGCCCGAATTCACCCACTGCTGGGATAAGCCTCTCTTTTCTGGTGCCAATCTCCACGTTCCTGCGCCAGCCTTATCCAGGATTTTCCCTCGATTTTCCTTCGATACTTTGTGTAATTTATTTCATCCACCACGGCTCTCAAAACGGTGAAGGATAACATCGTGAGGAAATCGGCAGGTCCTAGAACCAGAAATTCGAAGACATGAGACATCTACCTACCCGCACTGGTGGGCCCGCGTGGTGGATTATAACCCGTGATCCGTGGTGATTATAATGGAATGCCATTAGAGAGGATCTGTGTCTCAGCAGTGACAATTTTATAGTCTAATTAAGCTACGGCTCTAGAACTGATGAAAATATTCTGTAAAGTTTTTCCAAGTAATTGGATAAGCCCTGCATACTTTTCACGGCTGCTGAGTGTGTCTAAGGTTAAAATAAAAGTTGGGTCCAAGGAAGCTGTCCGAAAAACTGGACCAATCCAATTTGAACTTGGAAAAATTCAAAAGCATAACTTCCATTTCAACTCGAGAGACGCAGTTTGTGTAGCCGTAGCCAGAAGTTTAAGACTTCCAGAAATTTCCAGATTTAATCTAGAACGAAATACTTGATTCTATTAGTTGGAGCGTTCGATTTGTTTGTAGCATGACGAGGACTACCAAAAAAAAAATGTTTTTGTTCGCCCGACCGTGTCAAATGCAGAGATATGGCTGTTTTTGTTGATTGCGACTAACAATATTGTTTTCTAGAAAACGGATTTGGGTTCCAGATCTAGACCCAATTGTTATTCTGCTAAAGCCGGAAAAGTTAGGGTTTAAATGAATCCGTTTAGGTTTTTTTTTTCGTTTCGTTCAAGAGACGTGTTCAATTTTGTCAAATTGCTTGGACAAATCTAATAATTGTTCTTTGGACGTGTCGGTGAGAACTCCTTCTTTATTGTAACTTCTGCAGGTACCTATCTAAAAGAACTCAAAGGTTCCTTAACCCCCGTCGGGTCTGCGGGTTGTTCGCAATAGATACCGCGGCCTCGACATGAAGGGCTAAGAAGGAACATGGGTGGTTTTTAGTCAGTAGAAGTCTGACACTCCCTTTCGCTCTGCCCAAGAGCGGGGGGGTTATTTGATGATTTTCCACCCGCCCAAAAAAAAAATTGGTTGCCTGTAAAGTCGGTATACGGGCGAAAGTTTTACGTGACAACGAAAATAGAAGCGCAAGACATGAACCGGTGTGATGCCTATCTCTCTCACTCTCTCTCTCTCGCTCTGGACGCGTGCCTCTCACTCGCTCTCATTGTGAGCGCATAACGTGAGCGGAGCGTAACGCAGTTTCTTGAAGTGTCACCCGGCAAACCAATTTATAAGACGTTGTCACGTCAAAAACACGACATATTTTAAACTTTTTTTTCTTTTTAATAAGTGTTTATAGATTTAGTGGAACGAGTAGCATAAAATCTTATTCCCAGAATTGTTAACTTCCGAATCAAATAAGGAAATTAGCGTTTTTCTGTTTGTTAATAATAACTAAAGAACACTAGAAAACATGACATTAAATATTAAAGTCGTTAAAGTGTCGTAAAGACAATGATGTATCAAAATTTTCTCATTCACACGCTTTTTTGTCGAATGTTATTTCAAATTTTGAAGGTTTTTTTTTTTTTTTTTTTAACGTTATTATTATTCAAAACATATTATTTAAGTTTCTTATGCTGACTGTTTCATAAACGACTTCAGTTTGTTATGCTGTTTCACTTTGTTGAGGTGCTGATAGCCTTTTTTGTTTTTTTTACTTTTGTAAAATGAAAATATTTTTTCAGAAAATTGGTTCGTTTTAGTTAGAAGTAAGTAGTCCTTTACAGTTTTCTGTTTTCAGCAGAATTTAAATTATAAAACAACGGTTCTAGATTTAGAAATTGATGGTAGACCGCATTGTAACTACACAGTCAGCAAGGGCGATCGTTACAAAAACTTTGAGCCCGCGCTGCGTAAAGCACTTTTATTAAACGCATAAACTATGCCATATGTCGTGGACTTTTACAGTATCTCCCCCATTTTTTGACGAGTCGTAAATAGGGCTGTCCAAACCAAAAAAATAAATAAAAGCAACTCAAATTCAAATCCATGCGTCAGTGAAAACGAGGTCAGCGTAATAGCGCTTGTAACATTTATTTATGGAACATTCTAATTTGAGAAAAACTGAAATACATTTAGTACAGTTTCTTACTATCGTAGGCGATTTGTTGGCACGGTTCTGATCTTAGATCTTATACTTTGTTTCTGTACGTCGGTCATTGCATCTGGCATTGATGCGAGTTTACGCGTTACGGGAAACGTCAGCATTCTAGTGCATGATCCCTATCTCGTGTGTGCAACTTCCGAGTGGAAACCAAGTAGCACATGTTTGGCTTGTCATCGTTTAACCCTTTACTTAGTTTCTACTGGGTTTTCTTAAAGGACTCAACCCCCCAGATCCCAGACCCAATCAGAAGGCCAATTTCTTTTCTTACAAAATATTCATGTAGGAAAATCGGAGATGTTTTGACAGATTACGTCTGAGATTAGAAAGTTAAAAAATTGTAAAATAATGACAATCGAATGTGGAGGCAGATGTGATTATCAGTATTTTAAACGGATAGACTGTTCTGTGTAAAACCAAACTTTTGGGAGATACTGACATCGGGCCCATATTTATTTAGGGTTAAGCTATTGTCAACAGTCATAAATATTCATTTATTGAGCTCAATACTTAAACTTAATTTTCACTTCAAAATACCCAAAGTCTACGTACTTCGGGTATTCGGAGTAAACTTTATCCAACTTCGATAATTTACGAACTAGCTATTTGGCATGAAACCATAATGTTTGACAACCCTATACAAATATCGATTTAGGCCGTTTGCAGACCGAGTCACGGACTCTTGGGCTCACGGTCAATGTCGAACCCCGGCTGTGCCCGGTCACAGTACAAGGGCGGCGGGCCATGACTATCGAGAATTAAATTAAAATTACGTCATATTTGCTTAATAGTATTGTAAATAGCACATCCTCACGTTACTTCTGAGGGCGTGAAGTGATGAAAAATAATATACGCCAATTTTTAGGACATTTTTCTAACCGTCTGTATGTCGCTTGTAAAATAGTCATTTCGGATGATGCAAAGTAAAATACTTTAATGGAAAATTCAATCATCATCTTCTTAGCGTGTTCGCTGACATTTTTTTGTTTATTAAATATAATTTGGCCTAAAATTGGCTACAAGATTAAAGAAAAAATGACCAAAGAAAGGATGGATGGACTATGTGAAGGATGATGTGGCAAGGAAGGAGGTGACTGCTGAGATGGCGTGTAATAGAGAAGTAAGGAAGAAGGAGACAGGTTGCGCTGACCCCTAATCGATTGGGATAAGGGCAGGAGAATGATAATATTTTGTTCAAAATTCAGCTATGCGAACTCCGTTCGCTGATGCAGTCATAAGATCGCCTAGTGAGCAGGTGTCAGGGCATGCAGAAGATGGAAGGTGGGCCATTGTCTGTGAAGACATGCCGCATACACACTTGAGATCTGAGCCGTCCATGAACCCCCATCTGATTGAGCAGAGATTGTCTTTGCTACGGCTGACTTGGGTTTGGAGTCTTTTTAGAGATTTCCAAGTCGGCCACGGCAAAGCACCATTTACTACCAACTACTAACCTGTCTTTTCTGCTGTACATCTCAAACTTCAACACAAAACTGAAGTGAAGTATCTGCAGCATTCCGTTACGAAATTACGAAAAGAGATTGTAGATTTCAACCATAGTTTTAGCTTGTCTGATTTCAATTTTCAGTATGGATTTTTAATTTCTACGCCCTTGCATAGCTCCCTAACATTCATTACAGCTTTCATGTTCGATAACGAAAAATTCATTCCTAAAATGGTTTTAGTACACGCACTGAATTTTAAGTTGGATTATTTTACCTTTTTACGAATAGTTGCCGTACCCACTATAATTTGATACTTTTAGATACCTACCCTATAATTTTGTTTCTGGTTATGGTTTTCTCAGTAAAAGCTAAGCACAATTCTAATGTTGATTTTTTATTCATAAATTAGCCTTGTCTGTACGAATCAATGTATTAATAAAAAAAAAAAAAAAATGAAAATGCCCAAGGCATTAAGTCCGCCTCTGTACGATTTTTGTGCATAAAGTTTTAATAAATAAATAAATATTAATATATTGATGTTATGTATTTTATAGATTTCATATAAAATGCTTCATCTAATCATCTGAACATAACTATACAGTTTAATCATTCGGTGAAGATTTAAAACGTTTCCAATAATAAATTCAAATATGTTGCCAAAGAATATTTCAAGAGACCAGTTATATTCAGCCAAAACCGCTCTTTTCCCAATAACAACTGGAATTCGTTCGATTTGGTTGACGGTTCCAATTGATTGATGGATTCCAACCTATTTCGGCTGTCTAATCTGATGGATGCCATTCCTACTATAAGCACTATTGTTAAAAGGTTTCTGGTATTTTCGTTTGCATTGTTACAATGATATATTATATCGAGTATGCTTAGCTTTCACAACTCTTTAGCATCTAGTTTTTTTTAGAGTCGTAGAAAAATATTATATAACCAAGATCACACGGCATATAAACTTTTTGCAAACCAAGAAACGTGAAGGCTAAATAAATACTTATAAGCAACGACATAAAATAACAATGAACTAATTAATTTTATGTACAATTACTTTTATATTTTGAGCCATTTGCTTCTCACATCAATTTGATGTCCTTGTTAAGCTAGTACAGGAAACGTGAGCGAACCACGTGTGAGTATATGTTTCATTATGTTTATCAAGTTCTCAGGTAAATATCAAAATTATCATATTATTAACATGCGTTTACTTCGTTGAGTTGCGTTTTTCCTTGTTCACGGCTAACTACGTTGTTGTCCTTTTCGTCTTGATGCCAATGGCGCTTCCCTTATTTATTATATCTAATCTAAACTATCGAATAATAAGACTGGAAGTCTGATGGTAACACCATGGCTATGATCCGCGACGGTTTAGGCAGAGGTTTCCATAATTGTACACCCAGATTTCGGCAGAACTATGTTTAATTCCTATGTTATAGCGGGCGAGCCAATAGCCATCAGCCGGACACAAATCCGTAATCCGTGGCCATTCTGATGGAAAAATCCAATGACATTTTCCCTCGGGAATTACGATTGCGACCACTGAACCACCGAGACAGTCTCGACGTCCTCTTTAATTCCAGACATAGTTACAATTTCCTGTAAAGTTTGCCTAATTTTAGGCCAAATAGTTCCAAACTTCATAGCAAACCTGTCATAGTTTTAAGGTAAGCAAATTTCGACCTTGAATACTATCTCTAGGGAAAATTGTGCGAACTTAAGAGCAGACTTGAAAATACACGAAGAACTTTGTGATTCTTAGTTATCGCGAACAAATCTTCCCACGGGGAGTCACACTGCACACACCCTTCTCAAGATCTTAATTTCTCTGCGGACTAGACAACGTTTTTTCCCTTTTATTGCCAGATGTTCATTTTAGATAGGTCTACCTCAGTGATAATGAGGAACGATATCTGCTTTATCTTTTCGCTTTTGTATGTATGCTGTCTGTTTGTGCGATTTAGATTTCTTTCTTATTCGATTGGTTGTTGTATATAGCACATTACGTGCTTCCTTGGTCGAGTGGTCGTAAGCGCGACTGGTGTGCATGAGGTCCTGGGTTCGATTTCCGGGTCGGGCAAAATGTTATTGGGTCTTTCCACCTCCTGAATTTCCCAGTAGCAACCACGTAGTTTGGATTTGTGCCCGGTTCATAACAACTGTCTCGCCCCCGGTCAAAAAAACAGGGGTGAAGTTATATCAACATTCGGTTCAGGTTTCCACGTTACTGGGTTACGGAGGACAAGTCCTACAATGGTTGGGAAAGAGCAAAGCAGATGATGAGCATAATTGGATAGCTGAGACGTGTTGATGATGAAAGGAGATTTCATAAATTCGCAAATAACCCGCAACTTGATATTATATTCTACTCCCTGATTAAGCCTGGCTAAAGTTAATCTATCTTCCTTTCTGCCTAGACAGCCCTTGGGGCAAATATCTAGCAAGCTAACCGAGTAACCGCTCTAATATAAACTAAAACGTCCTATCCCAGTGTAGGCAGTACAGCAGGGTAATTTAGTAACTTGACTAATTACACTTAATTAAACCGTTTACGTATGTAGACGTCTGTGTGTATATAATTATAACTATGCTGTAATTACTATTTACCTCTCGAGACCTGTGCGAGAATAATTGTATGTTAAGTTATTTCTTAGTTTATTATTATGCTTGGCTTGGATAAAAAAGTGGAGCAGAGATTTGACTGTTTAGATATGTTTTATGTGGTTGCGATAGTATAGGTGTATACTGTATGCCTGTATGGTATGATGGCCCATGATGGTTTCAGTTTTGCACAATAGTGATAGCCTAGTGGTGTGGCAGTCGGACTGCGTAGACAAAGGTCTTGAGTTCGAACCTCTGATTTTTCGTAGTCATAAGCGTATTGTATAATTTTATTATCACTTGCTTCCGTGAAGAAAAACAGCATGCTTGACAGATATTTCTCGACGGCATGTAAAGCCAAGTCAGAGGTCCATCCAGAAGCATAAAACTCTGACACCAGGTTAGGCACTAACCAGACGATAAGAAAAAGAAGAACTTTTGAAAGCATTGAGAATAATGAGATTGAATAATTTTGCAATTTAAATTGTAATCGTTGTCGTGATTGGATTTTCATTGCCTACTGATTTTAAGAATATTGACGCAGAACGTCCAATTCGTAAAAAAATCAAGCAACAAAAATAAAACCGAACCATTTCCCAATCGGAAATTCTGCGAATCTTCATCTGGGTCAAGAGCATATCAAGCATACTAAAATTGCGATTTCAATTAATAAAATAATAGATTCAAACTTTTCACAAGCACCGAAGTCCAGTAATAATTAACAATTTGACGAAAAAAAATTTTTCCGCTGTAATATTTTTATTCTCATCTCTTTGAGAGTAAGTAAACATTTTCTATCATAACATTATCGTATATTACAATAAACAAAAATAATGATGATATAACCTTGTTACAAAAACAAAAGCTGCCCACGTTCTGCTATTAAGAACATCATTCACAATATTTCGACATTAATGCTAACAGAAGTTTAGTGTCTGCTAAAAATATGACGTAGCTCTCAAAATTCTTAAGACGTGCAAAATATTACACAGAGATCTAAGACGGGCGGATCAAAAGAAATTGCTCGCCTAATCCAATCGGGGAGCACCGAAGAGTGTTTATAATCTTGTAAGACGGTGGGTGTCTTAAGCGACTTTTCAGGGTTCTTTACTCAAGGTACAGCTTTATAGCTGTAGGAATACTAAAACGAGGTGTCTGAAATTCTGAATAAACTAATTTGTCAAATCTCTTGAGAGCTATGATTGGTTAGACGAAATGACAGCTGTCTTGACTTGTCATTTGGCCACCGATTAATTTTACGAAGCTTTCATCTCGTTTACACAGCCTGCGAAACATGTCTATCCAAATGTCACTAAAGACTCTGTCTGTTTCATGATCCCGTCGGGGTTGCGGGTTGTTCGCAAGAGATACCGCGGCCTCGACATGAAGGGCAGGAACGTGGGTGGTTTTTAGTCAGATAGAAGTCTGACTCTCCCTTTCGCTCTGCCCAAGAGCGGGAGGGGTTATTTGATGATTTTCCACCCGAAGAAAAAAAGGTCTGTTTTATGATATCTATTTATTCGTAGTTTATTCAGCTATCAACCTGGTCAAACAGTACGGACCCCACAACAGGAGCAAGACTCACGCAAGCCCATTGTTTTTGCTTTTCGTCTCGCCATAAATAAATCTCAAGAATCGATTCGTCAAAATCGAATCAAACCGAACCGATTCTGTCTCGATTACGTAAAGGCAAGCTTCCTCTCAGACTTCCTCACCTAGTTATTAAAAACAGGTTGTGTCAAAAGTCGGTGTAAACAAGATTTTGTTGGAAAAAATTACATCAGAGTCCGTAGCTCGAATGGAAATAGAAAGTGGTGTGTCAGTTACGGACTTACGTCAGGTAGAAAATTATGCGCTTGCGACGAATGCCATGACTACGCGCAGAATACCAGTTTGATTAACCTAGTGGTCTTCTTTCGTTAGCTCGTGTTGGTATTCCTTTATTGATGCTTATGTATGGGGTTTATGGGCTAGTCGTGACGGCGAACCTACGTTTTAAATGCAATCATTGCTAGTTTATCGTTACTGTTCATTTCACTTTTGGGGTTAGAGACTTATTAGGAAAGCTCGCAATATTCTGATTTCTCAATCATACGTTTTACTTTTATACCGTGATTCTTGTTCTTGGTTAAAGTTAGCCAGGCAAGTGGCAATTACTGTTGTCGAAAAGCTAAAAAGCCTAATTTGGCATTCGACTGGAATGACTTGACTTGAATTCTGTTAGTTCGATGTCGGCCGACAAAAGGACAGACTGGTCTTGTAAATAAATTGGGGGACAAGAATTTTGGTTCGAGGTTACAGCATCAATTGTCATCAATTTGATCCGATGTTATGGTCAGGTTGATCGGGATAGAATGTCAAATATGTATTTAAATAATTTCATCAAATTGATTGTGCGCTGTAAACTCCACCTGAATAGCCAAAAATGTCAATTTGGCATGCTTAATCGCAATAAGCCACTGGATTCGGAAAGCAACAGTCGTGGTAACCTAAAAGAAACCTACATCCAGCAGCTGCCATTCTTTCGCCGTTTATTCAGCTTCTCGTTTCAGGGGCCCTTTCATGTAACTTTTAATGTTTAAAAAGGGCTGATTGTGAGCGTGATTTGAATAAATAACTTTAAACTCATTCGTATTGGAATAACGGAACTACTGTTTTCGTAGATTGTTAGGATCTTAAGCATCACGTTCATCACACATAGTAAACCTGCCATGCGCATTACTGTAACTTCTCACATTGCATAACACTCAACTTATTTGGACTTGAGTAACTGTATTGGACTGTGTACTTACTAATTAACTAACTTCAAAAATCACACTGTTTATTTATTTAAACTTTATGCACAATAGTCATACATAGGCGGACTAAATGCCACAAGGCATTCTCTACCAGTCAACCTTAGGGTTAATCAAGTGTTTAATATGTTCCACTTATGTAACAATTTGAACAGAATTCTATTTGAAAGCAATTGCTATACAATAGATGGAGCCACAATAGAATTGTTTGGACTTATTCATTATATTGTAGGGATTCTTGTTGTTGTAATAGTTCGTAGTCCTATTGTTTGAAATTAACTCTAGGAATTATAGGACATGGTTAAATAAAATATCTTGAGTTAATAAATGAAACTGTCTGGAGTGCTTATAGAGTAAGATTTGAGGGCCTGACTAGAATAAAATTCGGTCAGCGATTATGGTAAAGACAATCTAATGGTTTGAAAACCAAATTGCTTATCTCAATCCTCTTGGAAAGTTGTATTAATGCGAAACACTGAAAGCGATTTGCATGATTAGACCATCTGCTCTGTAAAATTGTCAAGGTAAAGACGCATCTTGATTTGTAGCTGTCCCATTGCTGTCCAGGCAAACTTCTAAATGCTAAGAGGGACCGCCCAATGACCATTTCAGTCCTAGAATGTGAGATGTCAAAATTGAGTTATATCAGGTTACAATACGCCAGTTTAGAATATTTCGACTTTTCCATTTAATATTGGAGCAGTACAGGAAATCTGCGGAGATCCACGTTTTATCTTCTTTGTGGTATCTACTCATAAAAACACATCCTGTTTTCTAATGTTGTGATTAAAATTGATTCATGAACATAAATCAGTACGCCAAGGTTAACGGCAAAATTACTAGACAAATTGAAGACAAAATATCCGAAATCAAATACAGGATAAACTGTTTATTTTGTATTATTTTCCCGTGTGGTTAAAAATACTATAAATAGAAACCCAAGTTATTTCGACACATTTTTACATTATACTTTGGTCAGACGCCATTGTGACCAACTGTTGAGCAAACCACTCCTTCCTTTCATTCTAAACCGTAAAAGATAGTGCTTTTGCAGTTTTTAGCCTCAACTGTAACTGTACTGTATTAATAAATAAATTTACTGTTGACCAAATTAGCCACTTAGTGGAGCCGTGATAGAGCCAGAATCCGTTGCGGTAGACCTCGTAAAATAAAGCAGAATGAGCTGGACAAAACCTACGACCAGTGGTTCACATTATCCCTGAATCGAAACAACTGGAAGTTATGGGGAAGAGGCCTTCAAGAATGGGATGACGCAGACGAACAGTACCAGTATATTAATTAATCAACTTGAAAGCCGACTCGCAGCACCACCTGTCTGTAATTAGTATCATATGACAGTTCGAACCCCTTTCTATTATGATGTCATTCTCATTATGTAAAGAGTATCTGTGGCCTCAATTAATGGTGGGACATCGATATTGATTGCATATTCAACTGTCTGTGTTTACATTTCATTGGGAATTTTTATCATCTGCTGAGCCTTTTCCTAAACATGTTGGTGTCGGTTTTCATTGGGAGAATCTTCTTCATCTAAAATTGTTATCATATCCTTTACTTTGTCACGAAGATTGAAGTAAGCGCCACTATGTCTGCGGTGAAGTATTATTGATATCTGCACTTGAAGTATTGTTTGCGTTTATGGTTTCTCTTTCAATATGTTTTCGTATACTTGCCTATATCATGTGTAGTATTGGGAAATGCTCTTGATTTATTTGTATCCAGCGAATATGTCCCTATCTCAAAACATGCGTGGGTGGAAAACAACTGATTCTGGACTAGACCTTTGTAGCAACCAACATTAACTGAAATGATCACCGCTAATTCCAGCACATTCTCACACAACCGGCACAAATTAGCGTCCTACCTAACAGACAAGACAGCTTCATAGCTATTGCTCGCGTGTCCAGTCTTACTCTATGCGCACGCAATGTTTAGTTATTATTATCAGGCATATAAAAACGTTCGCCATTTATACGCCTCATTACACCACCTAATGCCTGTAATATACGTGTGCACATCAATCATGCACTTGTTCACCAATTATCGAAACATGACTGATTGGTTTAAATTAGTCACAGTTCAACAGCAATTTGTCGGTTTTCTTAAGACTAGCTAGCTAGATTCTCGTTTTTTTCTTTAGTCTGGATGGGTGTTACAAATGAGCTGGCAGTTTTTAGTTCGTCTGGTTCGTTGTTCCTTTTTTATTAATGGGTCTTTACTTCAGACTAGACCTCCAGCATTCTCCGCCCATCTTAAATAGTTTAGATTCTAAGATTAACTTTTGGGATTTGAAACTTTTAAGCATTGTTCTTTTTATCGTTGCTTCAATAAAAATAATTTTGTTTTTGATACATCATCATCTGCCTAGCCTTTTCCCAATTATGTTGGGGTCGGCTTCCAGTCCAACCGAATGCAGCTGAATACCAGTATTTTACATGGAGCGACTGCCTATCTGACCTCCACAACCCAGTTAATACTAGGTAATACGATATCCTTTGGTAAGACTGGTTGTCAGTCTTTCAGGTCACTGACTACCTGTAAAGACTGCCAAAGATCTATATAATTATGGCAGCCGGGACCAACAGTTTAACGTGCTTTCCGAGGCACGGAGGAAAGTCGGTATGTCGGGCGGTCACCCATCCACAGACCGACCTAGGCAAGCACAGCTTTACCTAAAGATCGACCCGAGTGGCAGTTCTTATTAAGCCACGAGCTCGTCGATATTTGTTTTTGATACCTTCACGCAAATAAAATCTGTAACTATAAAATGCTCATCATCACATTCCTGCCCTTGTTCCATTACTAGTTACTTGGGGTCTGCGCAACACGTTTTATTTACTTCCATTCTCCTCTGTCAACCGTCACGCTATCATTTACTTCCTTTTCTTTCATATCATTCCTCACACAATCTTTCCATCGTCTCCTTGGTCTTCCGCTCCCTCTCCATCCATTAACCTTTAAATTCATCACTCTTTTCTATAAAATTCTTATAAATATTTTCTCTAATTTCCAGTTTCATCGAACAAGACAAAGTGTCAGGCTTCTGGACATGGATGTTCGTGTTATCGAAGCTGCCTGAGTTAGGCGACACCGTGTTCATAGTGCTACGCAAGAAGCCCCTCATCTTCCTGCACTGGTACCACCACATCACCGTCCTGCTATACACCTGGTACTCCTTCACGGAGTACACGTCTTCGGCGCGCTGGTTCGTCGTCATGAACTATTGTGTCCATAGGTAAGAGATCTTTGTTTGTTTTTAAACTTTATACCATTAACACTAAAAGGCAAAGCTGATTGCCTGAGGATCAACGCACAGGTGAAAACCATTTGAGCTAGAAACTTAATATTTCGCACACGTATTCCTCTTATGACTTAGGCATCCACTAAGGTAGGATTTTTCAAAATTCCACACCAAGGGGGTGAAAAAAGGGAGGCAAAGTTTGTATGTAATATCGACACTTTCACTCGGGCGAAGCCGCGGGCAAAAGCTATTTCCTAATATGTCGTGAGAATAGTTTTGAGTGTGAATCTCCTACTATTAACGTAGGAGAAGACCCACCTAAGAAACGGTGGATGGAATATAATATATAAGATAATATGGCTGGAAATAGGGTGACTACTTAGAAGACGACAAGAAGTATGCAAGGAGAAAAAATTGTGTAAGGGCAGGAGACTTTTTATGCCTTGACACAGAGCACCAACTGCCTCGTTGGTCTAGTGGTCGCAAGCGCGGCTACTGAGCATGAGGTCCTGGGTTCGATTCCCAGGTCGGGCAAAGTATTATTGGGTTGTTCCATCATGAATTTCTCAGTAGCAGCCATGGAGTCTGGATTTGTGCCCGGTTGGTGACAATAAGCTCGCCCCCTATTACATGGGACTTAAACATAACTGGCGAAATGTGGATATACTAATGTGTACGCCTCTGCTCCTCGGGGATTACAGGCGTGATGATGATTTTACTCAGAAGCCTCTTTTTAATCAGAAGCCTCTTGTTACCAAGCAATCAATTAAATGTGCCCGACCACACAGCCAATCTATACTAGTGGTTGATTAACTTCTTTGATGGATCTTTTGTTTACCCTATTGAGTAATGAACGCGAGGGCGTGTCCGAACATAGAACCTCATTGTTTAGAGTAGTGTGACAGCATTCGAATAGCCATAGATGGCTTTGTACTCAAATTATGTCAAGAAGCCATTTATATTGATTGAGTGCTTCATTGAAAGATCACTTATCTTTGGTATTGGATGGTAGACTTTGTTTTTTGATGATCAGCGCAATGAACACACAACATCACGCCTATAATCCCCGCAAGGTTAGGCAAAGGTGTACCTAATATTACACCCACATTATTTTTGAGCCCCATGTCTCACCCCCCCCCCATCCAGGCTGCTACTGAAAAATCCCTGATGGAAAATCACCAATTTGCCCAACCCGGGGATCGAAACCATGAGGCATGATCGGCGCCATTCAAGTATGAATGAAAATAAATATTAAATGCCACGCAAATCATAAATAGAAGTTCATGGTTACAATATTCATATAGCATCGGACGCTGAGCTCAAACTAATATTTTTTAACAAGATAAATTAGAACTAGTTCTCCTTCTCTTGTACCCGTCTTTTGAAAGCTATCCGCTTGCAAATGTAAGTTTGACATATCGAAATGCAAATCTAAAACCAAAACAATACCAGTTGTGGATCTAGAAACATCTATACAGCAGGCACTGCCAGTCACCATTTGCAATTTGGTATCCTCCCACGACTTCGGCATTCAACGAAGAGATATGGATGTCTCGTTGAGTTTCTATAGTGTCGATAACATCTAAATTGAACGAATTATTCTTAGAGGAAGTCGATTCATTGGTCTAATGGCAGCCTATGGACCTTGAGACGCTGGGATTCGCAGGTCATCTGATTGTGTTATTAGGTTTTGGCACGTGTAAAATTCGAAAACCGCGCAGACAGAAGAGTGGAAGATTATGCGGCCTTTGCCCCGCAATGGAACTTAGTAACGGACTGCAAAACCTGCATGTCATCATCATCTGCCTAGCCTTTTTCCAACTATGTTGGGGTCGGCTTCCAGTCTAACCGGATGCAGCTGAATACCAGTATTTTACATGGAGCGACTGCCTATCTGACCTCCACAACCCAGTTAATACTAGGTAATACGATACCCTTTGGTAAGACTGGTTGTCAGACTTTCAGGTCACTGACTACCTGTAACGACTGCCAAAGATCTATATATGGCAGCCGGGACCAACAGCTTAACGTGCTTTCCGAGGCACGGAGGAAACTCGGTATGTCGGGCGGTCACCCATCCACAGACCGACCTAGGCAAGCACAGCTTTACCTAAAGATCGACCCGAGTGGCAGTTCTTATTAAGCCACGAGCTCCTCGCAAAACCTGCATATATGCCTGAATATTCTACCGTTTCTGACAACCGCTTTCACAAATACGTATCTCGTTGCATTTAGTTATTAGCAGTGCAAATCAACCTCCACAGTGTGTCCTAAACAACCTAGTCAAAGCTGATGCCATATTTGGCAAAAGACCCAGTAAATTATATCGCATACGATGTTGCCTGTTGAATGTGCAAAAAATAAACATTGTGAAACTAAATATTATTATATTGATTACAGTGACATCACTGCCCTTGGGGATTTAGGTTGACTACAGGGCAAGGGGTTATGTTATGTATGAGCTTATCACAAATTGAGACATGATATGAAACCCGTCGGGGCTGCGGGTTGTTCGCAAGAGATACCGCGGCCTCGACATGAAGGGCTAAGAAGGAAAATGGGTGGTTTTTAGTCAGTAGAAGTCTGACACTCCCTTCCGCTCTTGGTTGAGAAGAAGTATTCTTCTTATCGTGTCGATGGCAATCTAAATTGTTTCGGCACAGAACTTAGCTACTGGTTTGGCGCTTTCGGTAGCGAGCGTCCATCAGAGAAGTTAGGGATAGTTAATGTGACGATAATTAAGGAGACGAATTTGGATATTGTCACTTGAACTATAAGCCGACTTTATGTTTTGTAACGTGTAGCTAATCCATCAGGTTTTACAAGAGAAGGCTCTAAATTCAGTAAACAATAATAATAAAACCGAATGACTAGGCCTTTTCAGGAGCTCCATTCATCTCTCCCCCAAGATGTAATACAAAAGTATTACTTTCGTAAGGTTTAATGAGTTGTGAATGATTGATGAATGGATTTGGTTGAAAACAACACCTGGATTAAAATGAAACGTTTGCAATAAATCAGTCAGTAGGTGATAATGATAAGAAAATGTAAGGCAGGGGTGTGGCAGGGATTAAGTAATTATATTATCTTAATAAGAGTTACGTAAGTTAGTCGTCATGTGTGGAAGTGTTTAATGTGATAAAATTTTGTCATGGTCACGGGCACCGCACTGATATTTCTTTGAATGATAAATGCACCAGGAATCTTCTACTAAAAAGTAACCTTAAATTCACTCTCTGACTTTACAATGGTTTCCACAAAAAGGGTATTAAAATAGGGCATAAAAGTTTCTAGGAATTATTACTGATACCGATAGTTTGTATTTAAAAAAGTTCCGTAACTGCTTCAATTAAGAGCTGGATATACGCCACTGACAATTCACCCTCCCGCACTCGATTTATTGGGCGCCAGAGGGGTAGTAGCTACGCGATTTGCGAGTAGCGATTGCGTAAAAAAACCATATACATAATTAAGAAAGTTATTGGCAAAAATAAGCCGAAGGTCCCCTCGATTGATGGCAATAAAAAGATCCTATGATTTATAGTTTAGGAGAAAAATGGTATTTAGTTACAAAAACAGAGGCTACTTTGCATATTTATTTATGATATTTAAATTTAATTTTTTGAAGCTAACAGGACATGCTCTAGCTAGAATCTAGATTGTGTAGATTAATATATTTTTTTTTGAAAAAAAAAAATCCTTTGATGGTTGCGGAAAAAAAAGGTTCCAATGTATCCTAAAAAAGGCCAATACACGTATATCCACGCCTTAAGGTATAAAATACTACGTCTGTGTCCCATTCCACAGTTCCCAAGTGACCGTTTCCTTTGAGCCGCTTGTAAGCGCGTTTCGCAGAAGACATGGTATTTGATCCCAGCAAATTGCCCTATTCATAGCCCCGCCTGCAATTGTAGTCGACTTCCTAAGTATTTACTAACTTGCCGTATCATTTACCTACATTTACTACCTGGAAAGAGTTCATTTGTTAGAATACGCATGGGAACGTAAAAAAACATGTTGAAGATTATGATAATGAATAATTCATTTGATTAATCTGAGAGATATTATTTTTGCAAACAAATATAAATGGGAATTAATGTCTGTGTTAATGATAAATAATTTTACTTAGAGTATAAGTTGACTAGGTACGATCATGATTTATTTTGATCGATACTTTTTTTTTTAATTCTTCCGGTCGCATTATAAAAAGTTTTAGTTCTCTTATAGGTACTTCATGCGTGAATCTTGATAAGAATATCGGTTATATTATCGCAGACTCAAACTTCACACAATAGAGTTTGTATGATAAATATAGGTACATTTTATTTTAAATGCTAAATAGGCATACAACTCGCCTAAAATGAAGCGATGATGACGCGGCCTAGGATGGAGCACGCTTGCCTAGAAAAAACTGATTCATTTGAACATTGACTAGATCTAGATTATAATGATCGGGAATCAGAAGCCAGCAGTGAATTCCACCGACTGGCAGTTCGCACAATAAATGTAGAAAACATAGCGGTTTGTTCAGGCTCTTTACAAAAAAGGATATAAATGTTGATTAAAAGTTATAAAGCTTATCGCCGATTACTGTTACAGCCTTTTATACGATGTTATTAATAGCAAACTATAGGCTATGATTATTAAAAACAACTATTATAACATTAAGATAAGCGGTTGCAGTTAATTAGTAAAACCAGTTTATGTACTGACTTCATAATTGCTTCCACATTTATCTTTTTACACGAGAAACACTACATAAACAGATTAGATATAAAATTATTTTTCATTATCAAGCTGGGCAAACAATAAGAAAAAACATTTAAAAACGAAATGTTCAACTATAAAACTTAATCTATCCAGTATAACAAATTTTAATGATTCCTTTTTTCTGTTTCCAGTGTAATGTACTCATACTACGCGTTAGTGAGCATGGGCAAGTACCCGCCCAAGATGCTGGCGATGACCATCACAGTGCTGCAGCTCTCGCAGATGATCGTCGGCTGCGCCATCAACATCTGGGCACACAACTACATGTCTTCACCTTCCCCTACCAACTGTCACATCAGTCAAATTAACATCAAACTCTCCATGGCCATGTACTTCTCGTACTTCATACTCTTCGCCCAGTTCTTCTATAAAGCGTACCTCGCCCCCAAAACTGGCAAAAAGCTGAAAACCGAACCGGAACCCATCCCAGATGTTCCCAGCAAGCAAGTGAATTACAATGGTTACCCGCGGCAAAGGAACGGCGTGGTCGCGCACTAGTCGACGTCACATTGTGATATGTGCTAGTTATATTGTACAGGTTATGGCTGTTATTTATTTGGTCACGATTGGGCTCGATCGCTGGTTTTAAGCACTCCTCAGAATGGGGTCCAGACCGTTGCCAATATCCGATACCAACCAGTGTTTTACTGAATCACGTTACGATAATTTTACCTTCACTCAATTTTTTTAAGATTTATGAGAATTTGCATAATATTATGGATGTTTGTTATTTGTCGGCGGTGGTGCCCAATCGTGGTCAGTGGACGCTGGAGACGTCGCCTCGCGTTACATTCCACGCTAGATCGACTGTTTGCTTGCAATGCGGCCGGTGCATGGCTCTTGTTAACACTGATGAGAATCACGACTGTCTGAATTATACCTAACTGTAATACACTTACTGCCGCACTCAGAGAGCTTTAATGATTACTTAGGCCATCACTTAGTAAAGGTTTTGACAGTTTTGTCATACAAAAGTATGTCAAATCTTTACTAAGTGACGGCTTAAGTAATCATTAAATATCTCTGAGTACCGCAGTTAGGTTTGAATTTTAAGTAACCAGTTTTATTTGAAAAACTCGTAGGATAGGAACTTTCAAATATAACTGTAGATTTACCTTCTGAGTATACGCGGGTGTACATTGGGGATAGAACAAAAATCAATCTGCCATAAACTGGCTATGTACAAAATAGATATAAATACTCTTTTCTATTCAAAATGTTCTAATATAACCTAATTGGCATATGGTTATAGAGTCCTTTCACATGTAGTCTATAAAAAATAATGTGATCTTTATTGCTGTTACCATAAGGTTGCTGATGGGTTCTGTAAGACTCGAGTGATAGAACGAAAATATTAGTACAGAGCAACTTTGCATTTGTTTGGTATAATTCCAACAGTCGTGTTCCTTGGTCAGTGGTCCATTTGATAATGGCGGCGCTCTCATGGTGTCAAATACTTGCTTTTATATAGGATCTGTGTACCGATGATTTAGGATACGTGCTATTGAGGTAAAAGGCTGCATCGAATTGACAGAATGTCCATATTATTATACAGTAAGGCTCCATTTTAGAGTCGTGTACAGTCATTTTACAAGAGAATTGATGTTTCAATGTTGTAAATAAAATGTAATGTCTAATGTTATTGACAGACATCTTGCCATTTTTTGTTGTTGTATTTTTTTCGGTCAATTTTAAAATCGGTAATTTATTCAGTTATTTTTTTACTTAAATGTGGTTTGACATTTATTTGTGTAGTCCATGTTAATTAGTTTTGTTACAATAAACATGAAACAATTTCGATGCAGTTAGGTCGTGACTATGTTTAGTTGCAGTTTGCAAAACTATATTTTTAGTAAATACTAGTTTATAATGAAGGAAATGAGCCATTACGTAAATATAAATTGTTACAAATTGTAGTACATAATATTTGACAAATTCCTTTACTACAGGGTCTCCGAGGTAATTAAGAATTTAAGTTTGACGTTGTGTGAAATCTTCGAAATTTAGTTAATTTTTAGTTGGAAGATTGATTTTCAGGGACCCTGAATAATTTATAAGAATTTTTAAATTGTTCAAATCATATTATAGTTATGGAAGATACATTCCCAGTATAAAATGTGTGAGAATTATTTTTTAAGAACCCTGTACAAATGTTTTGTTGACTTAATTGAATTTTGTACACTTTCCTAAATTATTGTTTCATCAAGACCTGTATAAAAGCTCTACTTTGTTGTTATTATGTCGTATTTATTACTTAAAGAAAAACTTAGTGATTTTTTTTATATAATTTATTTTTAAAGGGATAGTTTTACCTATACACTTTGTAAATGTTACGATGTTTTGCGCTTCATGTAAACCGTTGAGTGCGGTGCGTAGGTGTAATACTTTGATATGCTTGTCAAACAAGTGCACAAAGTGTAATTATGTAATTCCGGATAGTGGAATAAGCAATAAAAACGAAAAGTTTCGGTTACATTGACAGTTTGGGCGCGTTTAGTGTACATTTGGATGATAAACTAATTTTAATATTGGCACACATTCTTTCATAAATCTGGTAGTTTGGATTTAGCAAAGAACGTGTGCCCGTGACGTAGCGCATCCCAGGTCGGGGCAGAAGAAAGTTCAAATCAACACTTCCACGCACGTTAACGTGTGCATTAACGTTATCGGGTGAAAGCTAACAACCGACGCATTTATGTAACGTAAACGCGGTCGTTGTGAATACATAGACTTAATTAGATTTAGTCCGCGACGCTGATATTGGACGCATACAAATTATTATATAAGGCGTCTATTCAATGTCCAATTCGTTCACGATTATCCAATGTCGATTACCGTCGGCGATCACACATGTGATGAATTATTAGACTCGATTTATCCGTTAAATTTAATACACGAAAGCTTTGGATAAACGAAGGAACGCTAAATAGCGATGTTCTAACTTCACTCTTACTAAATTAGTATAGAAAAATGCCCTGTAACTGTCCGCTAATTGACCTTTTTGTGGTAAAAAGGCTCGCGTTTTATCTATCGCAGGCGCCATATTTGAGACTTAATCTGAGAGCTTAATTTTAGTCAAATTTACATCAGCAGCGGTGGCGGCCCCGACTTACGAACAATAAGTCGTGGGTTGTAACCCAAGCAGGCGCATTACTTTGTGTAATTTATTTCATCGCCACTGCTCTCAAAACGGTGAAGGAAAACATCGTGAGGAAACCGGCATGTCTTAAAACCAAAGACATGTGATGTGTGGTGCATGCATTATAGCCCATCCCTCTTCTAGAGAGGAGGCCTGAGTCCCTGCAGTGGGAACATAATAGGCTGAAGATGATGATGGGATGACATCATTAACGTTTTAATGAAGCTATTTAAAACTAAGCTCACATTTAAAGTATCAAATAGGGTTCATCCGTGATACCTCCTACAGCTGAGCCTTACAAGAGTCAGTGTGCAAATTAGCATAGTTTTTAGCGAAGGTCAATTTCGTCTAGTACCGTTAATAGAAGTCACAATTTTAATATACCTAGGCTATTGAAATAGGCTGTTATTTTTTTGTCCAGTTCATTGCTTTGTCATTAACGATGGTGAGCTATAGGAGTACTTGTAGTATTAACAATCGACTCATAAGGTGGGGAATGACTAGGTGTAATAGGGAATCGGGAATTAGGTACTTAGTCCGAACTAAACAATGCAGTTGAGGTATGTTGCCTGTAATGTCGCCTCCTCGAAACACTCTTCGGGGAACAGTACATATGCGAAGAGTTTTTATTTGTAATTATTTTTTAACACCTTTTTTTATTTATTTTGTTGCGAGATCGTCATCAGTAATTAAATCTTGTGGACATTCAACCCAGTTGAACATATTGTTACCTAATCTTGTAAACGAAAAGCTACTTCGTTTGATGTAATCCTTTGACCTACGCTTTGTGTGCAACTCGACGACGTTGTTTTGACGTCAATGACTTGAATTATCATCACAAAGTTTTACAATTATTCAACACCGTGTTTCACTACGTCTGTTTTTGTCTACGTCAATGGATTTAAAACACCAAACGTAGTCAAGGGGTTAGAATTGCAAAAAATGCATACTTTTTTTTTACTTTTATTTGTCTTTGATGCACTTTGTATTCTGAATCGGTTCAGAAATTATCATTGTATTTCTTAAAAAAAAAACTCTTATTTCGTCGTATACACTACAAAAATGATTATGATATAACCCTGTCCAAACCCCTGAATTTCATTTCTGAGAAATGATTCAGGGTAATAATAGTTAATAAAAAAAAAAGTAATCACTAACGCATTTATTATTATTATTTAATATATTTTCGCATTTACAGAAAAAACTGTTGTTGTAAATGTTCTCAGTAGAACTAATTAGCGGTTACAGTTCCATATTAAAATATTTTAATAAATATATTTTTGTGATTGAAGTTTTGTGGTTACAACATACAGAACTAAGGATTATGATATAGTGACAGAGCATTGTAATCTACAACCTGAAGTGAAAATATTCTTGCAATCATTAATTTGTATTTTCTGGGCAAATAAAGAGTTATGCGTAATCATTATGTTTGTTTGTTTAATTTTTTTGCTTCCGATACCTACCGCATGGCTTGTAAATATGCGCCCATTTGGGCAAGGAGGAGCAGGTGCGTACTTACAGAGAGGTGTCTCAATAGGGCCGCGAGCCCACGTGGCAGGCGGATCACTGCTCTGTTCAGCGGGCCCACTCTTGTGCCCACGTATTTTATTAGTACCTATTTAGTTTATTTATTTCTACTCCTTAATAATTACATTTTAATTATTTCAATATAAAATAATAATTAGAATTCAAAAAATAAGGTCCCGGTTTCGGGCACACGGTCCCAGCTATCGGCAACCAAGTCTTTGGAGAGGAACCTAACAATACGAGTAACGAGGACGTCCTCGTTACGCTTTCTGATTCAAGCCCTTGATTCAGATGCCTAACGAGGGTGCCCTCAAGTCGAGGTCGAGGTTCTTAGCAATTAAGTCATTGACTGAAACCACTATGGGCACATACCTATAGTAGGGTTCTTCCGATTCCACAATTCTAATTGCACAGACAGAACCTTCGGTTTCTCCTAACAGGTCCCCAGAACGTAGCATTGGGCCCATAGACATGCATTGCCCGCAACCGCGCCCACCTGAGCGGGGCCCACTTACTACCACCTCTTAGAGCAGCATTACTTTAATTTTCTTCAGTGGCAAAAAGAGATGTTTTATTTCTTGGATCTTCTTATGGTGTGGGCAGTAAGGTCTAACGACCCCCCACACCCTAGAGACAATGATAACCCCCAGATGAGTCCCTGGGATGAAAATATACAACAGTGCTCGCAAGGGCGGATCCAGGATTATTTTCTGGGGGGGGCACATAGGGCAGGTTGGCAAAAACAATCAACAGTTAAAAATAATTTTTTGAAAAAAAAACACTTAAAAACGTCTACAATAACTTTACTTTCGGAAGTCGGTGGCAAAAAAAGTCAATGAAAAAAACAAAGTCACTGATATTTGATTTGTAAGTATGTACTGTGATGGTGGGCCCTCTATAACCGTCTGGGGGGGGGGCACGTGCCCCCGTGCCCACCCCCTGGATCCGCCCTTGAGTGCTCGTCTCGTATTTCGATACACTTGCATTTGCTCTGTGCCACACATTATATCGCCTAGGGTTGATAATATTTTTTTTTTAGTTTCTGAACGAACGCGCAGCAGCTCACTATTGACAAGGGCCCTGCCAATCCTGCCATGACATTTCACGACACAACTGTCAAAATATCAAACTTTGCAAGAGTGAGCCCGTCAATATTTTCGCACTTTGTTTCTATTCAACATGGATTTAATTGACAACGAGATCAGGCAGTGGGACGCCTCCGATGTGAAGGAGCAATTTGGTGACAACCTGACGCTGCTGCCCCTCAACGACAATATTAAGGAGCTTCAGACCATTCTGCGGGACAAGTGAGTGAGGTTACTTACCAGGCCTTGTGGCTTCCTTCGCTTAGATTGAAAGATTCTGCAATGTTTTGAGTTCCAAATTATATTGGGTATATTGACCTGCCCATTAATTTATTCACTTTATAGAAGATCAATATAGAGTTCATTTTGGATGTGTTTCGTGCTATTTTTAACAATCTTAATGGCTCATGCTAGGTTAAATTGGCCTGAAAATACACAAATAACAATATGTTAATTATAATTAAGGTAAACTTTGTAGTAGGTAAGTCTTAAATGCTATGTTTTAATGAATCATACAAATCATACATGTACATGCATATTCAATCCTAACCTCTAAGTCAACAATAA
Source organism: Diarsia brunnea (assembly GCA_949774965.1). Lineage (NCBI taxonomy): Eukaryota > Metazoa > Arthropoda > Insecta > Lepidoptera > Noctuidae > Diarsia > Diarsia brunnea. The sequence continues at coordinate 18,450,462 of OX459001.1, forward strand.
CATTGCCATATTATTTACTATTAATTATTATGATTGACATCAGCTGATTAATGTGTAAGGAAAAAAAATATGTTGGTACGTTTTAAGATAACTTCCAAAGAATACATAGCTTGACTCAATTTAAAAACTGTGTTCTATTGACTTTGTGACATGTAATTGTTGGTGCTATTTATAGTTTTGATAGGATAAGTTCACAAATTAATTCACAGAGCCACATTAGAATGTCTAAATTTTAAAAATGTACATGGAACATATAAATAAATTAAAACACATTCCTGATACATTTTCAGAAACACATCCCGCAGTGACTTCAAATTTTACGCAGACCGTCTAATCCGTCTAGTCATTGAGGAAAGTTTGAACAAGCTGCCATTCACTGATTGTGAAGTGTTGACTCCTACAGGGGCGCTGTATAAGGGCCTCAAGTATGGGGCCGGGAACTGCGGAGTGTCTATTGTCAGGTCCGGGGAGGCTATGGAACAGGTAATAAATGATGTAACTGGTTATAAATTATTAACATTGCATTAACAACAATGTTACCTCCATGTATATGACTATGTTTATAAGCAGGGACTGATTCATTGGAATAGTTGACCGGTTAGACCTATGGCTCTAAGGCTTAGAGCCATAGATTTTTTTTTTTATTATTATAAGAACGAAGTTCTTAATAACTAATTACAATCTAGCCTAAAAAAGACTAATAAGTAATTTAAATCTGACTTATTATGTTACATTATAGATTATGTTAAAACTAAGAATAGTGTCCATATTTATGCACATATACACAAGTCCTTAGCACACTTAGAGCCATAGATGAAACACATTGCTTAGAGTGATGATTATTTTGCAAATAGACATCATTTATCAAAATAGCTCCTAAATTGTTATAAAATTCTCAATGGAATGGTTGATAAGTTCAATTGTTGAGCATGAGGTTTTGGATTTTATTCCCTAGTCATGCTAAGTGGTCCTGGGTTTTTCCATTTGGTATTTCTCAGCAGAAGCCCAGAATGTGGATATGTGCACAATTTATGGCTATAGACTTATTGTCCTTTTCACATAAAACTTTATCATGGTTGATAAAGTTTCATGTAAAACTCAAAAGTTCACAATAACATTTTCCAGGGTCTGCGAGACTGCTGCCGCTCCATCCGTATCGGCAAGATCCTGGTAGAGAGTGATACAGACACGCACGAGGCACACGTCGTGTACGCGAAGTTCCCTGAGGACATTGCTCGGAGACAGGTGTTACTCATGTACCCTATCATGTCTACAGGCAATACCGTGAAGCAGGTAATAATTTGTCATGAGTTTATTTTACTAAGTGACAAAATGATGTATAAATAAATAGCCATTTGGGCAAATTAGTGATGAAACAATACAATACAATTTGCGTACAACAAAAATAAGTCATGGATGTGTAACTAAAAAATACTTCAAAACTTTGTAATAGACCGATACCATACCATATACCATAAAAAATGGAAACCAACCTTCCATTTTTTATGCAAAAATGCAATTACCTCATCATCATCATCAGCCTATAATGTTCCCACTGCAGGAACTCTGGCCTCCTCTCTAGGAGAGGGATGGGCTATAATCCACCATGCGGGACCCAGTGCGGGTTGGTAGATGTCACATGTCTTCGATTTTTTTGGTTCAAGACATGCCGGTTTCCTCCCGATGTTTTCCTTCACCGTTTTGAGAACAGTGGTGACGAAATAAATAACACAAAGTAATGCGTCCAAATCCACGACATACTTATATAGCCGTCACCACTGGGCCACCACTGCTCTTTACTTTAATTTTGTTTAACAAGTGTTAACTTACTATTAATATACACATATCTTAGACACTGACTCAGGATTACATATTTTGCAGGCTGTGAACGTCCTAACCCAACACGGTGTAAAAGAAGACCGCATCATCCTATCCAACCTGTTTTGCACCCCTGCAGCGGCCCAGGCAGTAGTCGACTACGTCCCCAAGATGAAGATGCTGACTTCGGAACTACATCCCGTAGCCCCGAACCATTTCGGGCAGAAATACTTCGGGACAGACTGATATGAGGACGAGATTAAGTTTTAGCAAGTACTTATTTAGTTTATTGTACCAATGTTGCTTTTTATTTTAGTTGTTTTTATTTAATTTAATGGAATTTGCAATTTTATTTAGTACAGCCATATCTATTGATATGGTTATTGGCATTAATTTAAAAAGAAATGACAACAATGATATAGCATGGACTTTTGGTGTCACATTCATTCATTTGGTGCATAATAGCGCAGAAATATACTTCAAAAGATGCAGTTGCATTCGCGGAATGAATTTGTGAACTCAAGTTGTTACCATGAAATTGTAAGGTATGTTTCAAAGATCAGCAGACTTGTTTCGATCTCTTGCCAAAGGATGCAGTTTTATTATAATAAAGTAATTTATGGATTAATATTGACAATTTTGAATTTATTTTGTATAGATTAAATGCATTGTTGACAACATTTTTTTTCATTTTTTGAACATTTTTTGGCTGTTGTAAATGATTGTACGAGTTTAAGGACAAATTCGATTCGAATATAATAGTATTATTATCTTGGACAATGAAATGGAACAGTAGAGATAAAAATATAGAAGACATATTCACAATAATACATTTTCATTATGTAAGAACAGACGCTTAAATTATATTATTATTAAATGAATATTATTATATAAGGAGAGAGTTCACAAATAACGGCTAGATACTTTATATATTTTTGCAAAATCAGTACTTATATGAAATTAAATGTAATGACTTAAATATGGCTAATTATTATGTGAAGCTTTATAGCAATCCAAATCTTTAGATCTAGTATTAAGTGAAATGATCTATTTATTAGTATAAATATTATACATTTGTGATAATGCAGGGAGGTACTAGTTATTAATTACTTAAATGTATTTAGTCACTTAACTGAATTGCTTCATTTGTAATTAAATAACTGAAGACCAATCATGTTTATTTTTAATTTTCCAAGTATCGACACGTAATAATTACTGTAATGAGTATAACTGCCATAAAGGTCTTGTTATCATAAGCAGGGACTAAATTACCCAAAAATTACGGTACCTTTAACGGTATGACGTCATACCGTTAAATAAGGGCTACCGAAATATTTCGATACCGTTATTTTTTTCGGTAGCGGAATTTTGAGGTTGGAAATGCATACCGGTATATTTCGGTAGAAGTATACCGGTAGCGGTACCTAAACCTTAATAAATAGGGGTTTTCTTTGACGCACCGCCTTGCCACTCACACACACAACAAAGAGATAAGTAAAAGAGTAGCAAACAAAATGTACAAAATACACAAGTTAGATAACGTCTTCCACCGCGCACACGCGCGCCGCGCCCCGTCTCGCATGATTTCGGTACCGAAATCGTGTAAGGGTTAAATAACGGTTTAGCCCAACCTTTATTTATAAAGGTACCGGTATAGCTCAACCTTTATTTTAAACTGGTACCGGTATATTTTTGAGGTATCTTTAACCGTAACCGCTTTCAGTCCCTGATCATAAGCGCTACTGCTGGCCATGAGAGCCTGTGTTCGTGTCCGATGTCCAGGTCGGGCTAAGTGTTATCGGGTTTTTCCATCAAGAAATTCTCAGTAGCAGCCACGGAGTCTGAACTTGTGTGTTCCTACTATTCGGATCCCGAAAGACTTTCTTGAAGCCCATAGTGACGTCATATGCAACCACGCGGTGGCGAACTGTATCAGCAAGCTTGATTTAAACCAGTACAACCTACCCTAGGTTGTTAAATGAAGCTAAAGGTTAGTGGAGTCAAATTACCTTTTTACGCGACTACGGCAAAGCCAAAAGGAAGGGTATTGTTTTTGTTTTGTGTAGATCTGAATTTCACCAACTAACTACAAATGAATCCACCACATACAGGCTACTACAAACATTTTTAAATATTGAAGTACAACACTTTCTGCCGCACTCGGAGAGCTTTAATGATTACTTAGGCCATCACTTAGTAAGGGTTTTGACAGTTTTGTCATACAAAAAGTGACGGCTTAAGTAATCAATAAATTTCTCTGAGTACGGCAGTTAGTATACAAAATCTTTAAAAAAAAATTGAAACTACGAAAACACCGAGTTGAAAAGCTCCAAAGTCAAAGTAAAAAAGAGTACATCTTAAGGTGAATGCTCCAACTAGCCCGCGAAATTCAATTTTTTTTACGTTTTTTGCAATTTGCAGGTCAGTGTTAGTTTGTATGTTGATTAGAAGGAACTTGAAAAAGTCATTTTTGCACCTTTATGAACTTGGAAGCTTGTATTGATGATTTTGATGATTATAATTCTGTAAGTACATACGTCTTACAGCCGCAATTAATATTCTAATCAACATACAAACTAACACTGACCTGCAAATTACAAAAAACGTAAGAAAATTTGAATTTCGCGGGGTGGTTGGAGCATTCACCTTAAATTTGGTGTAGTCACCTTCCTGTTCTGTGGGTGTAGCAGTAGCACATCCAAAAAGTGACGTTCGGTGGATGAGTTTCAATCGTTACCACTAGATGGCAGTGTTGATGTCATCTAGTGGTACATTGGGCGCGGCTGGGGGTCACACGGGGCGGTGCGGCGTCTCCTTTTCGCGGGGGGCCACTAGATGGCGTTGATCTTTTACGTCACTATTCTGAATCGCGGTGTTAAGATTCTCCGCCGTTGAATGACCCTCGCGCGATACTGTACAAAATTCATACTTACCTGGCATAGGGGAAACCGTGATCAAATAGGCGGTTCCCCCAGGGCGAGGCCTTTCCATTGCACTGCGGTTAGGTTGACCCTTGCGATTATCCCTAATGTGGATAACTCGGATGCGTAATTTTTGGTAGTGGGGACTGCGTACGCGCCGTCCCCCCAGAATCTGTTGACAGAACGAAACGGTGTTCACATTCACACTTCACCGGTCGGCGGTCACCGTCAATCTCCATTCTCCTGGAATTATAAGGAGATCTGATAATGGCTTAGGGCCTTGCGTTGCGGCCTTGGGCAGCCCAATAGTGGGTGGCTTTGCAGATACTTTTTTAACATAAATTTGATCAGACGCACGTAAACACGAACTGAAAAGCTAGAAAAGGTTTTTATTTTTCGCTTGTCCATCGGTTTAGTTTTTATTAAAATCCTTTATTTAACGCTTTTTTGTTGCTGAAATCTAATCAAAATTTTGGTTGCACGTCTGATAGGCAAAGGGTGAAAATTCAAGGATGGTGTTACTGTAATCCTCGAAGGGTCAGGCAGAGATGTACCCACATTTCGCCAGTTTTATTTATGTCCCATGTAGTAGGCCAGCCTAGTACTATCAACCGGGCACAAATCCAGATTCCGTGGCCGCTACTTAGTAATTCCTAATGGAACATCTCAATAACACTGCTGGAAATCGAACTCGGGACCTCCTGATCAGCGCGCTTCCGACCATTCGGCTAACGAGGCAGTCGACTATAGTGTTGTGATACAAATTTTCCCTACCGTCAATCAGGTTGACGAGTACAATAGTGTGATTTTCATGAATTCGAAACAGAATAGATCCATCCAATTCGTTCCATCGATGAGTCTCGTGAAGTGGTTTGTTGTCACTAGTACCATTAACAGTTCCATGATGGAACTACTGATTGTTTTTTTTATCATTAGATCCATTTTAAAAGAATCTGAAAATAATGGAACTAATGTTGAATTTGTTATCATTAGTTCCATTCTAAAAGAATCTGAAAATAATGGAACTAGGTAATGTTGAATTTGTTGTCAGTAGTTCCACATTATTATTTTAGGCACTTTTTTAAGGGCGTAAAAACACTAGAGTTAAAAACACTTAGTTTTTTTATGACAATAATGTTCAATAAAATCAACAAATATTTATTTTGATATAATATAGTATACATAAATATTTACCTTTACTTTTTTATAATATAGTAGACAGGGTGTAAATCAACTCATCACACAGCCGTGAATCAAGCATTCTGTACATCAAACTAAGTACCCCTACGCAAAAATTTTTGCTTGTAAATGTAAATGCTTTGAATAGTAAACGGATCATGGAGATAATTTAAGTAAAGTTATAACCTGAAAAACTAGTATTTACAAAAACAGCTGTGAAAAATTTGGAACTTTGACCCCCAATATCTCCGTAACTAGGGGGTACCCAGGTATGGTCTAGAACAAAAAAATGATCGCAGTGATGGGGAGAACAAGTGCCTTTAGTTTGCGTTAAGGGTACTTTTACACCCTATATGAGTCAATGAATAATCGCGAAAATATTCTTATTATGTTTTTTTTTGCAAATGGATTTCCTTGACAACCTAACGTCTCCATCCTTACACACTCGATGACAGTCATACTCCAGCTAGGTCTAAAGTTCTCATCCAGCAGCATGAAGTGAGCCGAGACACGATATAGATAGACCCTGTAAGCTGTTGCGGACCTCTTGCGACTGCCTTCCGACTCCATTGTCAGACCTTCGATAACAGTCATACACTAGCTAGGTCTAAACTTCTCATCAAGGTGGAAGAAATGAGCTCAAATATATCGCTGCTGTATACCGTTGAGGCGACTTCCAACTGCCTTTCACCTTCATCATCAGATAAAATCAAGATCTTTATTCTATTTCGTTATCGTGTGCTAAATTTAAACAAAATGGGTTCCTAAATGGAAATTCAATAGAAAAAAATACTACCATTAGTTGTACTTACATTTTATTTGTCAATTTTAAACGGAACCAGCTTTGAGCTCTATCTTCTCCAATAAAAATAGCATTATTCGCTACTGAGAAATTTCTGATGGAACAACCCAATAACTTTATAACTAACAATTTGCTCGACCTAGGGGTCGAACCCAGGACCTCATGCTCAGCAGTCACGCTTGTGACCAATAGATCAACGATGAAGTATAAATACGACAATAATATAGCTTTCAAAAGAAAAAAAATCGAAATATATTATTAAGGACAGGTGCGGAGTACTCGTAACCGGCGTGCGTGTATGACCAGTGAATGTGGACGAGGCAAAAAGAGTATGTAAGCAAGTGGCTTTCTGTGGTTTCTGCCTACTCCCATGGGAAAAGGGCGTGAGTTTATGTATGTATGTATGTAATGCCATTTATTATTAGAATATTTTAATACAAGCGTATCGGGGGATTTAATTAAGGCAGGTACCTAATACATAGGTTTCCCCGAGTTGTTCCCTGTTCCCAGGTTTTGTCAGATCTTTGTTTGGTTGCAACCATCAGGACTATTAGACGAATATAGGACATAACACAAATAAACAACGAACAATAAAATTACTTTTAAATCGTTTATTTCAGTTTCATAGTTTACATTCTATAGATAGATAGAAATATTTAATTAGATCAGATCACACAGCTAAGCGGTTGTTTTTAAGTGTACACATTATTATAAATTAATAATTCAACATTCGAATAATTTAATCCTTAACAAGTAACGTTTATAAAGTGTTCCCCAATCATTACAAATGGTCGGCTCGCGCATGCGATCTAAACACAGATGTTACTCACTTATATACCACTACTAAATAGCTTACCTTCATGTAAAAATATCGATAACATTCAATTAACGCGATTGATTCTTATTCGAGAACAAAAATATTTTTTATATTATTATTTTTTATTAGTAAAACTAGATGTCACTTAACATTAGTGTTAGGCAGCGACCTACCGATGGCGTATATGGCAACACTACATCTAAAATCTCATTCTGTTTTAATGTGACACGGCAACACCATCGGCGTCCCCACAGATAATAAGTGCGTCCTCCCATATAAATAAATACTTAAAATATAACACGTACATTACTCTTTCAATAAATTTCTTATATACTATGTTACATGACAAGCACTTATTACCACCCATTAGGATGTCTATTAATAAAAGAAATTAAATATCTGGCAACACCAGACTAGCGTTGTAGGACCTCTTTAGTTATAAACCTTGAACACACTGGATTGTCCTTTTACAAGTACAAAGAAAGGCAAGACTTAGATCACAAAATTTATAAATAAGGTGGCTATACAACAAGAAATAATATACCCTCGAAATTGACTTAGATATGTTATTAAGGCATCGTGTGAATCGCACTAGGTAAATTGACAATTATAAATCTAAAGACTTAATACAACAGCCAAAGCGAAATTATATGGCAATTAGCACGTATACATACCTACGTAACAATAGATACAGGGCTTGAATTAGTCTGAACTAAACAGTCAATATATATAAATAAAAGATTTCAAAAGCGAAATTAAATACTTGATAACAAAATTTGTGCATTCACATTTTTTTTGTGATTTTCGTTATTTTTTTGTATAAAAATATCGTCAACAAGTTGCTCTAAGTATCGTTCTAAGGGTTGACATTGACCTTGTGAAAGTTTATGTTGTCAATGAGGTCGAAAAGCACATCGCTGGATGTTTCCTGCTTTTTTGACGCGACCCAGTCTCTGGCGTTAGCGACAACCGGTAGAATGGTTTTTTCGCTATAAAGCACACAAATAAAATACATTAGTCACATTTGTCTTGGGGAGAATCGATTGGGGATTTAATCGATTGTTTTAATTTAATAATCGATTCACTCGATGGTAAAGCTTATGTTGTTATGTGATGCCAGGAGAGGAAGCGTTAGTGAGCTGTGCGTGGAGGTCGTATTTACATGAGCTTCTGTTTGGCGCACTCGGGGCAGATGATGTCGGGGCCGTCGGTGATGAAGCCCTTGCCCACGAGGGAGGTCTTGCACTGCGCGCAGATGAAGCAGTCGTTGTGCCAGTGACGGTCCTCGAACGAGATGAAGCGGGTGCCGCCGATGCCTGGAAATTATAGAAATATTTTGTTAGATAAAATGAAGGTTGGAGTGATATAAGAAAAATATGATAATCAAGGTATTTTTAGGACCATCTCGTGCAGTGTAAAATAACAAAATGTTAAAGCCAATCCAAAATTCGAATGATAACAATCCTTACTGATACAATGAAGTGATATTTCATTTTCATAATAACTATTCAGTTGTTTAAGAGATTAGGTGGCAAACAAACAGCCGGGTCAAGAGTAAGCGCCACCTATCGACATTTGTCAGAGGTATTCTATATATGGTACCTTTTTCTTTACCATTCCAGAGACAAAGGCTATCCGCCAGTGTTGCTAGTTTACAGTGAATAAAGATGAATTCCCAATACTAACCAGTGATGGGCTTGGTGCAGGAAGTGCACCGCTTAGCGAACAGCTCTCCGAAGCACTCAGCGCAGTAGGGCTTCTCATCACGCGACGTGAAGCGCTGGCCCGCTAGGGACGTGTTGCAGTTGGTGCATGTGAAGCACTCGCGATGCCACGGCTCGTTCTTGTATGTCACACCTCCTTGCGTGATGATCTGGAAAAGGACGGCGATTGGTTAGAAGTGCTTTGAAGTTAGCAGCAAATGGCTTAGAAGAAAATTGACTATATACGCAAAGTTCATACGGCTAATATAAAAGAAGACCAAATAAACAATGGATTGACTGTGAAAGATAATAATATGGCTAGGAAAGAGGTAACTACTGAGATGATGATTATGGAAGAAGAAGACATGCTGCGCCAATCTCAAATAAATCGGGATCCGGATAAGGGCCAGATAATGATTAAGTAATTATAATATCTACGCGTATTTTGAGAAGAACCGATTAAAGCTTTTATATTTTTTCAATACACTTCCTCGAAAACTGGCTCTTATCGCACTACGATTAAGTTAAACATGCAATTTACTTCATGCAATGTATTTTGAAAAAAAAAACCACAGACTAGATACTGGTTCAAAATGGTTCAATTCATATATTCAGAGGTCATTGTTTTTTTTCAAACCTCGGTAAAGAGATATATGCGTCTTTACGGCGTAAATATTTTTTGAATATTCAAATTGTGTTTATAAATAGAATATCATAAATAAACATGATTATTTAAAACAAATATTTACTTTGATTAGCAAATTAACACAGATTTAAGTCTTGAATTCAAAAATATTTGTTTTTTTTTGTATAAGGCTGTTTAGCGGCTTCATACCTTTGCTTCATCTTCATCCTGGCGAAAGCAAAGCGCGGAAAAAAAGGAAATTAATTCATATCAAAAATATTTTTCGTTGCATTATCTTATTTCTTCGAAAGTGTATTGAAAAACTTCATACGTGGGCATTTGTTCCCACAGTTCTAGGCTCTATAACAACCTCGCCTACGGCTCGGGTGTTAATTCCGCTTTGAATGAATCTTTGCGGTGATTTTTAGGTAAAATCCCAAACCTCCTTTGCAAATATACGGTCTAGTCCTAAGATTCTTGAAATAATAAATATTTCGAAGCTCAGATGTAGTTCGAGGAAGTGTAATTTCCTTTCTTCCGATAAGTGTGTCAATATCACCAATCGTGTTTCGCCATTTATCTTGAAACCTTTCTATCTAGATGTAGGTAACCTTTATTCGCTTCCTATTATCTGACATCTAACCTTTAACAGGTGACTGACATTCGTAAAGGCTTTATCTTCGTAATAAACTACATCTGTGCCACAGCCACAGTTGCCATAAACAATAAAGATGATTAAACGAACGCTGTGGGTGTACGATGTGGGTACAGCATTATACCTTATTTATGTGCGATTAAACGTCATATTCCAATAACCTAGTGCCCTAATTCTATGAAGGTCAGATCATCGTAATTGGGGGAATTAGTCCAATGATTTAAGTGGACTAATAGATGGGCACATTGGGAAGTCATTAAGTCTCCGATGGAGAAAAAAAACAAAATGAAAGGTAAAATTACATACGACCTTCGAGAACATTCGAGTGATTAAGAGAAGATGTTCTAGAATGAACTAGATACAGGATAGGGTTCTGCCGAACGTAAAGTGACCGCGATTTTTGTTTTCTGCATGTCATCTCGCAAGTTCACCTATGAGGCTAGCTTCTGCTTTGCCGGCATTGATATAAAAACTAAAGATACGGTCGTCCGAACATTTGCTCGACGCGTTCACAGTGCGCACAGAGAATCGGTGTAGTCTGCTCGTTAACGTAACCTTGTATAAGCGGCGTGGTATTTTCGAGGTATAAAGAACATAAATAAAGCTTTTAATAAAATTTACGACCGCATCCGAAGAGAGCCGATCGTGGACTAGTTCACTTCGGCTTAGGAAAGACCGTTTTAGGACCAAGTTCGAGGCGTCATTGTAACATGCGGTCCGCCCAGTCCTTACGCAGTAATATATAAGTCAATGTTTGCCGGACTATCCTGCGGATGCCTTTTTTTTTTTTTTTTTTGGGGGGTGGGAAATCATCAAATAACCCCTCCCGCTCTTGGGCAGAGCGAAAGGGAGTGTCAGACTTCTACTGACTAAAAACCACAGATGTTCCTTCTTCGCCCTTCATGTCGAGGCGTCGGTATCCCTTGCGGACAACCCGCAGCCTCGACAGGGATCCTGCGGATGCCTTGAGTATAAAGTCTCCAGCCAGGGCGTAAAACTTATATAGACTAAGTTTTAGTGCGCGAAGTGCACCCCTTGCGGGGTACCAGCCTAGGCTTAGAGCGTCACTTGGGAGGGCAGCATAGGGACTGGCTGGATCTGAGTGAAAAATGACCGCGTATTACCGAAGACCTACTTGTGTTTACTGGTATACCTTTTCACGGGCCTTCCAAGAGACAGTAGAGCAATGATGGTCTGTCTAAAGTGTTAGGTCAAAGGGTCTGAAAACTTTGAACTCAGACAGATTTCGCCCAATGGGAATGGCAACTGTAAAACTAATGGCGCTAACACACCGGCGGTTCTAAGCATCGTCATTGGTTGAAATTCTGGGTAATTAACCGACTTCCAAAAAAGGAGGAGGTTCTCTATTCGTATGTGTGTTTTTTTTGTTTTGTCGTTTTATATTTCTAATTAGCTTTGTGTTCATTGGTCAGATTGGGATCTAGCTATGGTCGCGACATCTACAATGAACTTCTAATGACTTTCCCCATTCGTTTCACCCGCTATCTTTCTATATTCACCAAATTTTAATAACGTATATTCCAAAGATTTTCTTCAAATAATAGGTTCACATAATTATGTTCTCATATTGCTGAGCTTGAGATCCTCGGTTGGATTCCCGGGTCTTTGGAATAGGAATTTCTCAGTAGCAGCTAGAATCTGTGCTCGGTTGATGGCAATAGGCTTGCCCCCTATTACATGGGACTTAAACACAACTGCCTTTTTCTTTATTTCTTTCTTACCTTGTTGCACTTAACGCAGCGGGTAGCGAACTTGTCTTCGTAGCAGCCAGCGCAGTAGATCTCCTGCTCTCGTGGGATAAAGCTCCTGGTACCGATGGGGTTCTTGCACACCACGCAGCAGAAGCACTTCTCGTGCCACTGCCTGGTCTTGTACTCCATCTTCTTGGTTCCTGGAGAGGGGAGGAGGATTTAGATTGAGAAGTTCAGGTGTGTTTTGAAATTTAGTGGTGGTTTGGGGATTTCGGTCCTAAGGTACGACTAAGTATGTCCAGAATATTTGGTGTTCTAACATTGCTGTTGGTTTTTGAAAACCAGGCTGTCGCCAGGTATCGTCATTACTGAAATTCTAGTTATTACACTTCGAGTTAAGCTAGATGTGCAATCAAACTTTTGAGTTAGGTTTTGTTAAAGGTCGATACACCTTTTTCTTTTATTTTTAATTGAGTGCGAATACTAAGTATTTAGAACAATCAAATGTCAATCACGTTGATTTATAGCTTATATTTTAATAGTTTAATTAAAAGGTCGCATTTTGGGTGACAACATGTCTGTCACTCAATCAATTTCGACGTGGTATTTTTGGTTTAGAGCCAGAAAGTATTCAGTCAGTTCAATGGCCCAAATAAATAAAACCATGTTTTCGTCCCTAGGTATTTTCCCATTGATTAACAACTTCGTTACATATGACATGTCTAACTTGAATTCTCACTACCTATTCCTATCGAACTTAGGTAATATATTCACATGGGACATTATCATGCGATCACACGATCACAATGTCATTTCAGATACCATTCGATTTCAATATGGTGATGGGTCTGTCCTTGCAACGATATACAGTCCAAGGTTGACATGTCACGGAAATGACAGTTCGGAATGTCAACGTCGTCACTTTGATTTTTTATGGAGGGAAATTTTAAAAGTGGAATGGAGAAAGTTTTTTTTTATTTAGGGGTTGCTGTCCTTTTTTCGTGATGAATAAATGGGGATGGCGTAGAACGATATCTTTCGAGGAAGTTTCAACGTTTTCAATTATTACCTCAATTTATATTCGGAAAACTTGGTAGCGTTTTAATGGCTCGAATATTGAAAAACAGATAAACAAGAAATTAGGGTAAAAACATCAGCAGAATATAGATATTTTATTCACGCAATTGTGAATAAAATATAAAGAACATTAATTTAATAATATACATCATCTTTATTCTATAATAATTATAAGGTTGTAACAGCCCATAACTTCAAATTAATCATAATCATATTTTCAAACAAGGAATTAATAAAGCCGTAACTTTTATGGGAAATATGTAATTATAGAGGAAAGCAATTTTAACAGTCTGTAATTATGTTGTCGATGATAAAAAATTAGCATATTGATCGCCAAACGTAGGTAGTTTGTTAAATATATAGTTTTGACGGTCAAAGTCGGGTCAAGGAATTATGTTGTAGCGAGAACAGAGGGTCATTAAAAAAAAATAATGTTGCGAAAAATACTGTGTGTAAAACTGCGACTCTTTTCATGGGAAAGTAACTGAAATAAAAAGATATTTTTTTAGACTTTAGTTCTTCACTAACATTAAGATAAATCTAATTAATTGAGCGAATAAAATTTTATTGGAGCATTGAATAGTAATTGAAGAGCTAGGTATAGTTTTTGCGCGCAGAAACGCTATCCGAATATTAATTTCAGATTAAAAATTGTACTTAGTTAACGAAAGTGTAGGCACTTTCGTTAACTAATATATTTAAAGATATTTAAGTATTTATTTTGAGTGTAAAATAAAATGTAGGGAACTTGATTCGTTACGGGAGGTTGAAAACATAATTGGATTTCTTAACAATTTGAAATTCATTATTTCAATCACTGCAGTCTCTAGCTTTATAACTTTTATAATGGGAGAATCCTTTCAAAAGGCAAAGGCAGTTACATATTAATGCCTTTGAAAACTTCCTTAAGTTCCTTTCAGTTAATTCCCTCAATTAGAATTCAAAACTGGCGTTTGTTCCGTATATTCAATTTGAACGCCGAAGGATATCCAAACAAAACTTAAAGGAACATGATCATAGCCCGATGTCAATTCAATTAAACAGGCAGTTGTCGATCTTCGTTCTCTTTACCCGACTGACTGCAAGGAAAGGGTTATGTTATTCATAGACAATATTAGTTTTGACACCTTGCGTTTCGTTTGTTTACCCGCGTTAGGTGCATATTTTATTATGTCGTAAAAGTGTAATGATCGCGTGTTTGGACGTGAAATGATGTCCTTGACGTTTGCATTTGACATTGAAACCATGGGATATTTGACTGATGCACGCAACATGCACCTAGCAATCACAAAGCGATTTTACACGGTTCAATTTGTGTATATTTGATTTATGCTGCACTATCATGGTAGACCAGCGGATTTCAAAATAGATCTTTACGGCGGGTTTACTAAGTTGTTTTTTCAATGTGATCCAGATTCTCTAATTTATCTTACGTTAGCCAACTTGAATTTATACGCGATATAAATACATATTACATTTCTCCCACGAAAACTAAATCTTACATAATTAATCACCACCAAAATAAATGGAAACCATTAGCGATAAATGTTTGATGCGTTTAAACTGTCCAAGTTTTCGTTATCCATGGCCATCAGCGAACAAAACGCACGTTTAGTTTAAATCATTATACGCGGTTCTAATGGGAAAACTTTCCTATCAGTGATTTGTGATTGTCTATGGCAATATCGAAACGGGAGTTAATTTGTCTTTGAATGTTTAAAAAAGTTTTGAAAAGAATGCGAGACAATTTTGGCATGAGTGATTCTAAATTCAAATTGTTTTTCCGCCTGAGGAAAGAGACTGGAAAAGTGAAAAGACTAAATTATAAGTATATATACAAGTGGCATGCTTAATAAGCATGTTCTTTTACGAAACATAATCTTTTCCTCGATTATTTTCTTCTCCTTTAATTCTGAAACTTCTATGTCAGCCATAAAACTAACTTAAAACTTCTTGTTTGACATTTCGCAAACGGAGCCAGGGAAAATGGCAAGTATAGACAAAAGAACATGCATAGTTTAAATATCGCGTGTCAGAAGAGTCGGACTGTCGGAAACTAAAAGCATTGTAGTTCGTGACTAGTCTTCGGTTACATCTGCAGCTCAGGGGTCTCTGAACCCCGCCTGTTATCGTATTTCATATCGATTTCGGGAATCGTTGCAATATGAGCTTCGTTTCTCTCGCGCTTTTGTTCGTTTATGGTTTGATGCTTATTGTCTTGCCTATGGTGGATTATTATGTTTTTAAAATTACTTACAAACTTTTTTTTCTTTCATTCAATAAAGTTTTTTGACTATGGTGGTTTGATACTTTTTTGAACAATTTTTGTTTCCAAAAAAGTTCTCATGACTCCTTGATTAAATTGCACCTTTCATTCAGAATTCCAAGTTTTAATTAGGCCTATATGCATGTGTACCGAAGTTGTTTTTAAACTTTCCCATCTTTGGTCACAGATTAAATAAGTCTTTTGTTTTTTGCCAAACAGATTAGTCCCCAAATTATTCAGAGCATGATTCAAAAACATAGGTACCTACATAAGAAGTCTATAACCATAGTGTCTACAGATAGAGATGCATCAACACAACCATAAACAATAAAGCTGCGAACACACAATACAGTTAAACCGTTCCACTTTTCCATTGTTCTCGGTGAAAGGGCCCTTACGCCCACTAGAGCGATCGGACAGTAATAACTAGGCTATTTCATTTGCAAATTGTTACAGTTAACCACGGGGTACAACGGCGTAGGTTACGTTTATTAAAGTTATTCCTATTATATTATAGGACTAGCTGATCTGTTGACCATGAAGTTGGGATACTATTTAGTTTTTATGTGTACAATCAGCAGCACCAATATGTATACACTTAGCATAGTTAGAAACAATTTTCGCCTACTGTATTGTTTTCG
Organism: Diarsia brunnea; assembly: GCA_949774965.1. Taxonomy (NCBI): domain Eukaryota; kingdom Metazoa; phylum Arthropoda; class Insecta; order Lepidoptera; family Noctuidae; genus Diarsia; species Diarsia brunnea. The sequence continues at coordinate 18,466,678 of OX459001.1, forward strand.
TTTCCATGTTACGTATCCATGAAACCACTAATATTTTGGAACCTATATTATCAAAAAGTTTGTCATATCTTAAAAATACATTCAAAAGCGGAGATAATCAACAAAATTACATTTCTTAAAATTAGCTTGAGATTATGCACTTAGAAAACCTAAATAACTGACGATTCCCATTGTCTACTTACTAGTATTTTAATTGGAGAGAAGAATGGCGTTTTAGTCAGTTCTGTATCTCTTACAATAAACACTTCACAAGATCTTGCACCAAAGGTTGGGTGACTTTCTTATAAAAAAACGATCAAGTGTAATAAAACGGTCAAGCTCTATTTTTACGACCGTTCTGTTTATCATATCCCCGGTGGGAGCGCCAATGCATCGGTAATTAATTAAACTCGTTAGTCGTTCACTCTAAGTGACACCGAGAAAGTTGTTTGCTCCGTTTCTTGAGCGTGGGATGAGGATACGCTAAATATTAATGATATTTTAATCTGCCTAGCTTTAAGCGGATATCTGTCCGAAAAGGTATTGCGACCGTTAAGTTTTGTGTCTGACCTCATTTTGATAACTGGAAATTCAGATTCAAAAACTCAATTGAAGCATTGTGGACTAAATTGAAAGCTTTTAGGATGTTATTGAAAGACAACATCGAAAAATCACAGCTTTTATCACTTGCTAGCGTTTGAGTTCCAGAAATAGCGAAATAAACCTCCCAGCAACTCATTTCGTTAAGCTGACATGACATAACTTTGACTAATGAGTTCATATAAAATAAAATAAAAATACATTTATTTTATTTTAAAGAGAGCTTACACACTAATAACAATTATAAATATCATGCATAAGTAGGGACATTTGCTAATTACAAGCTTCCAGATGACATTCTCACCCATTTAATGACACAAAGCTGTATGTGTACAGTCACGAGCAATAATATGTATAAACTTGGCAATGCCCAAACGCGTATGATAATAAGGTTTCCGAAGTATTGGTTTCGTTACGAAATATGAAAATGAAATCTATACAGTAGGCTACTAAGAGCTGTTGAGTGTACTGTAAGTAAAAAAACCACACACAGTCCCGCAACATCTTCTTTACATTCTGTTATAGATAACTAAGTAGTAAATTAGCATAAAATTAACTATTACAGAGGGGTATTGCATTCACAATGAATGATTACGTTACGATGCATTGTCGGGGCATCGTTTGTCCAAGTTATGAACGAAGTTAAGATCAAACACGAATGAGTTATGAAGGCCGCGATGATGTCATTCGGTCAGCGTGGGACGGGCTATTATTAACAAAAACGAGGCTCATTACGGCATGTAGTAAAAGTATTATTTATAACGCCATAATATCGGCTACCGTCTGATCAAATATCACGTCTGTAATCCCCGAAGTGTTAGGCAGAGGTGTAAAGTCCATTTCACGAAAAAAGTCCCGCGGACAATTGTGGAACTAAATTTAACAGATCGGCCATGTTGTCGTTTGTCGATGTTATCAAGGTGCGTCTGTTGTGGTAGATATTTTGTGAGTTTATTATTGGATTAATGCGTTATAAGGTTTATTTACGATGCCAAAAGTTGTGAAACAACATTATGTCGCGCGACATACAGCGCTGCGTCTGCGGGACTTCTTTCGTGAAATGGACTATACCTAATAGTACACCCATATTTTGTCAGTTATGTTTAGGTCCTATGTAATAGAGGGCGAGAATATTGCCATCAAACGGACACGAATCTTAACTCTGTCGCTGCTACTAAGAAATTCCAAAGAAAAACCCAATAACACTTTGCCCGACCTTGGAATCGAGCCCAGGACTTCATCCACAGCAGTCGCGTTTGCGGCCACTAGACCAACGAGGCAGTCTGATCGATATTGCAAGAAAATTCGTAGGACTTTTTCGCCGGTGTACACCCGGCCTTAAAGTTCGTGAACATTTTTTTATCGCTCGCGAAAAAGCGAAATAAAAAGAGAATTTCATTCGCTAATTTTGTAGCGCTATTAAGTTTCACTGTAAAGCTTGTTCGAGTATTCATAAACTATACGAAAATGTTTGAAAGGAATTATCCGTAATGCTTGAAACTTTTATCCAGTGAAGCACTAAATTGAGTTAAGTAGGCTATACGGTTACCGCATTTATCATAATCAACATCAAGTTAAACTATAGAAACTTAAACTTCCTTCTCAACATTTCCTGTTCTTGAAACAACATGTGACATTCCTATTTTCTCGGAAACTTTGAACACACGTGATATTTTTTCTATAACAATTCTTAAAACAACCTCTAAAATATCGTATTTTAAATGAAAACTGCTGTTCTATTTTAAACCTTATGCTTTTACAATAACACATTTTATTTGAACCGCAAAATCGATTATTTAACAGCGTCCTCCGATTTGTTTTGCCATGGTAATGTGACATGACTAATGATAATTTACACATGGCAGCATTGTGTGCTGAGATCTCGATTGATACGTAATGTGGACTCCTTTGTAATTACCCTAGCTGCAATGTCAATGTTATTTTGTTACATGGTACAAATGTAGATGCCAATAATTTAGTTAGAATAAAATTACCCATATAACTTCTATCCTTGTCTTGAATATGTTATGTACCTGTATTGATACTGCATAAAATAATTAAGCATTTGACAGTTAATCGATGGACACTATGATAGCCACTGACATTTAAAAAGATACGCAATAACCCTGCAGGTCCTCTCAATTAAGTCTACACTTATTTATGTTCTATTGACAAAAAGTGTATCATATTATTATTTGGGGAAAATTAATCATGTTTCTTTTTAGATTTTTGCGAAATTGGACTCCTCCTCTATCCCTTGTTATAAAGGTCGGCAATTCAATATAGAATCTACATTGACAATAACGTCGAATTCCATTTTCTAACAGATAAATAAATGACATTTACATAAAACGAAGACGAAATCTGAACCTTTCGTTCGAGAAACATCTAATAATCGAAAATGATAATACAATTGGTAATAGTAAAATTGAAATAATACCTCCATTTCTCATTTTATCGTGGTCGTAAAGCACGGAATGAAATTCCTAGCATGCAAAACGGAGCAAACAAATTTTCCTCGGAAAATGGTGACGGGCGCCATTTTGCAGTTCCCTAAATTGATTAATGCACGTGTGCGAGCGTGTGTTGCGTGCACATGTGAATTGTGATGCACGTAACGCTAAATCTGATAAGAGGACTTCATATCATTGGTTCGTTGATGGTTGGTATTTAGTTATTTACTTTGAAAATGGAAAATTGTGACCGTTATAATTTGATTTAGGTACTGCGTCGCCATATTGGTATGAACTCAATCTTAGCGTAAAAACGTTTGGTTTCTGTAATAAACAGCAACGGCAGGGTGATATAGCAATTGTTTTTTCCAATGTAGCTGTAAAGTTGACATACTGATTTCTTTTTTTTCAGTTCTTTTTTCGAATTATGACAGGCAATCCAAAAATCCTCGCGAGCCTACCCTTGAACTTTGACGTCGTAAACCGAACTGTTCGATTGACTGGTTGTAAACAAGGCTCACCCCACGTAGCCACGAGCCACGAGGCTTACACTATAAAACTGAAGGGTACCTTGTTTTACGTACACGCTTACTTATTTCCGCATAGAGTTATGAACCTCGATGGAAACTATCGTGATTTATTGCAAGGAGGTTTGTCAAATTGTTTGAAAGTAGTTTGAAACTTGTTTTTTTTTAATGTACGTCTGACAGATGTCAAACGGAAGTTTACACTAAGAGTTATTAGTTGTGCCCGTTTAAATTAAAATGCATTGATTTCATAAATTCTAAATTAGTGAACTCCAGACAGATGCATTGATTTAATGGCACTTTCTCCTAGTAAAAACTAGACAGTGAATGTCTTGACTTCATTTGCATTTTTAATTAAATTTCATCCAACTGTATCTAGTATTAGGCATAATGTGCACTGCACGTGTAGTTTAATAAATGGAGGTTTGTCTATTAGACATCGACTGTCCATTACATGACATATGAGGTTAAAACCAACGAGATAAGGGACCCGAAGGTCATGGTGATCCACCATCTGTTCCTACATCCATATACAGATGTAATGCATCACTGTCAGCACCAAGATCTTATTGACGACCTTATACCGTTAACATAAGGAATATTTTTGTGTTTTTTGTTGAGTTATGACGTCATTTCTCAGTTTAATTGGCATCGAGAAATTCTGGACCTTGAACTGTGACTTAAGGTTGAATGAATGTGGGCTAATGTAAGTTGAAGGATTGTTGGATTTTGAAAAAGGAACCAGACGACCATAAACCTTACTTTTTAGGGTTCCGTACCTCAAAAGGTAAAAACGGAACCCTTATAGGATCACTTTGTTGTCCGTCTGTCTGTCTGTCTGTCTGTCTGTCTGTCTGTCAAGAACTTTTTTCTCAGGAACGCGTGGAGGTATCAAGCTGAAATTCATATCAAATACTCAAGTCTATGGTCTCTTGGAGCTGTGAAAAAATCAAACTTCTAAGTCAACGCGATCAAAAGATACTCCCGTTTATGCCGCAAATTTTCGACACTCGCAAGGGAATCAAAACCTACAGGGTACTTCCCGTGAACTCAGAATCTTGAAATTTGGTATGAAGCAACGTCTTATAGCAGAGATATAGGAAAAATTGCGAAAAGTATACATTTTTAGTTATATCATATAATAAAAATATTTTTAATAATTTTAAACTTACTACCCCTTTCCTCATGAACGCGTAGTGGTATTATATTGAAATTCATATCAAATACTCAAATCTATAATACCTTTAAGCTGTAACAAAATCAAACTTCTATGTCAACGCAATCAAAAGAAACAGGAATTAAAACCGCATATTTTGAAACTCGCCACTACTCGCAAGGGAATCAAAACCTACAGGGTACTTCCCGTGAACTCAGAATCTTGAAATTTGGTACGAAGCAACGTCTTATAACACAGATAAAGGAAAAATTGCGAAAAGCATATTTTTTTATTACATCATATAATAAAAATATTTTTGTTTGTACGGAACCCTCGGTGCGCGAGTCTGACTCGCACTTGGCCGGTTTTTTTTATTGGGACAAGCCAGCCATTCTTTTCCCAAATCAATTAAATAATTAGTACTTAATGGTAATGTACTACTTATTGAAACGACACCCAGATAAAAGGAAAAAAGAACATAAAATTCGTAGAGGCATATAGAATTTGACATTAAAAAAATCCCACCAAAAAAGGACAACGAATGAATTTGGTATGAAGTTTGACAGCTCTAGACCCTCTTCCTCTATTCTGAATTCAAAAGTGGCATCAATTTATATGCGAGAATTGGCGAGTCGGAAAAGTGTCAGCTCTCATTCCCATATTGACAGAAACGTGTAGTCGAGTTTTCCCAAAAAGGAAAATAAAACGTATTCTACTCTTATGTCAGCAGTTTGTATGAATGTGTGTGTAAGTTTATGTCCGTAACTTGTCTCTAATGTGGTTTAGTAGTTAGCTACGAAGGCAAGGGTAGTCCAGGTGTTCCTAGCCTAAATAAACAGTCGTATGGAACCGGGAAACAGGTTGTATAACTTAACCAATGCAGGTAGGTGCCTCTACCAACACGTTGTGGGATCGAGTTGCGTTTCCACCGTTATATAAGGCACTTCATGGTCCATGAAAGTACTTTGAAGTCATGGACACGCAACGTAAATGGTACTTTGTTAAAAATCTTAAACGCATTTTAATTAAAGTACATAATTGCTAATTTATAACATAATGTAAAGGTAAATGTTTTTTTACTTCTTCCGAGAAAAAAAATACAAAGTTCAATTAATTTCTCATAAATCACATCGAAATAATACAAATCGTTTAAAAACAACATAAACAATTACGTAAACACTATAAAATCCAATTAAAACCCTTGACCTATGCGAATTTATACCTATATTACTCATACATTTTTGGGCAATAAAATAAAAATAAACGTGCGTAATATGGAAATTATCGTTCAGACAAATTATTACGAGTGTTAAGCATTTAGGTCACATATTGTTATTGCCGTAAATGGCTCTGTAATAAACAGCCCAGTTTATTATGTAGAAAGCTGGGAACAATAAAAAGTAAACATAATTGTTTATGATCATTTACTACCGTTTCTTTTGACAGGCTTTTCAGAAGCAACCATTATTTAAAACCAGTGGTAAATCTGTCAATTTTAAATGTCAGCAACCCTCGGGGATAGAGCAAATTGACATGCAAATTTTCGGACCCCAAACTCCGTTATTTTTTTTAAAGACATAAAATGTTTATTTGGAAAATCAAACGACGTTATATTATTCCTAAAATGGCGTGTTTTGGTCTTCCAAATTTAAACTTGACAATCAAATCCCACGCTTACTGACTATCAATAAAACTGAATTTATGGTATCTCCGGCTTACCTTGATCTTGTTAAAGTTAAAAATATTGTTATTTGGAAACGTTCTGAATTTAATAAATACTAAATTAAATCATAAATATATTATGAAGTGTCATGGTTAGATTGAAATTGAATATAATAATTTATAATTGCACAACCACTTGTGCAATTATAAATTATTATGTGTGGGTTTGTAATCAATAACTAATGACGTAAGTCCTTTATATCAACGACAAAATTAACATTATAAAAGAAGAAAAACATACATCAATCCATCCATCCTTCTTTGGTTTAACTTTAATTACTAACGATTTGTTACACCAGCCTTCACAAAAGTATCGATAAGATTTATGATTAAAAATATCTCATAAGTGAAATTAAACGGAAATAAACTGCAAGAAAATATCGCATGTTGTGCACAATGCAAGGAGTTTCCTCTATTGGAAAGTCCTTCACCGTCTATGTTATTTCATTCAATAAGTTATTTCATAAATTCTAGCGATAAGTAGTTACTTTTATGCTGTATTGCCCTATTTCAATTAACAAGTCGACATACTTGTATATGGGCTCATTAGGGGCTATCCAATTTACCAGCTTTTCAAGCAACAAAATAAACTAAAAGCCTACATTTTGGTACTAATTGTAGTTACAATCTACTATAGAAGCGTGAAGCGCCCTTGCGTACTTTACAAATGCGTAAAGCAAAAAAAACTCGCTTACATTTCCGTTTCCCTTCCTTTTGAAAAGCGAACGCAAAAGCTGCGTCGCATTAAAAAAACATGGCAGTAAAGTTCCGTATTTATGTTTCGCGTAATGCAGTCCGAGTGCCTTATTCTGGAACGACGTTTGAAAATCATGATTTAAAAAAAAGCTGTTTGAGAACATCTCTTCACCGAGGTTCTCGCTTTAGCACTTTTCTAGAATCCGTATTCAGTATTTTCAGGCTCGAATGTTTGAACTTAGAATAACATTTTTTCCGCAGACGGATAATTATTACAGAATTATACGGGGATAAAATATAAAACTACATTTGTGATCCTGCTGTAAACGTTAGGACCTTTGAATTATTGCCATTTTCGTTTTTTTCTTTAGTAGAATAACTAGAACGCAATCATAATTTTTAAATGCATAAGTATTTCGTAAACAAAAAAAATGCTATTTAAACTCTGTAATTTATTACCGATCAATAAAACGTTGCTCCTAAGAAATTAGGTCGATATCGGATTCCATTTGGTAGTCTATGAATAAACTTTTATTTCCCCACGATACTTTGATGTCTGCATTAAAATAAACTGTAATAAGTCGTAAAAATTATCAGTACGGTAAAAAGTTCGACTACTTTTTAATCGTCGACATACGAAGTTGTATCGACTTCCTGTGCCCATCACGACCTATTTTATCAAAAACTTTGCACTTTTGAATATTATGTGTGTGTTTAAATAACATGTAATAAATTGTGTTGTAAAGACGATATTATTCTCAAAAACTATGAAAAAACCTGTCACTTTTCTACTAAGTATTTTTTGTACGACCGCCTAACCAAAGCAAGAGAATCAGATACTTACCTACCCACTTACTTATTTGTAAATCAAAGTAAGTTTACATAGTTTCGCTTAAACCTACATAAAAAAATCGTAATACAAATATTAAAGCATAATATTTATTTTGTTCTGCCGTAAACGTAAGTGTCATGCCGTAATACCTCTTTAAAAGGGCATATCATCATTGAACCACAAATTAGGGTGAAGGTTGAAATCTGACCGAAAATTGACATTTACCGTGCAAACATGCATTAAAAAAACTTAAAAGAAATCCCGCCAACAATATTATTACAGCAGTTTGAGAAGAGCCAGATCTCCGTTTGTCAAACTCAAATATTTTAATGTCACACCTTCAAATATTTCAGTTTGTTTTTCTTATAACGAGGTAAGAATTAGTATGTTTAGTGTGCCATTACGAAAAACTGCATTCAAATATCTATGTCTAGAGGAAAAAGAGTGTTCTTTTTTCAATTTCCTGCTTTTTATGAACCGTAATTTAATTAGCTGTTAAAGAGGCTTATATGTAATGTTCCTACTAATTAAAATTACGCCGAACACACCATAAAAGTAGTCGCTAATTATATAAGTACACACACGTCTGTTTTACAAATTAAACATGACCAAAAACGTTTACCATATTCATTTACTTAGCAAACACATGAACGTGCGTTTAAATGAATTAAAACCTGACCTCCATTTAATGGGAGATTAATTGAATGAAAAGATAAGAGTCGGTCATTGTTCATTCAATTAATAAATGAATGAAGTGTCTAACGGTTATGGTGTGTCGGATCAAAAAGTTTTCAAGAAATATAAATGAATCTGTGTTTAATATTGAAATATTTGAAACGAAAGAATAAAGGAACTTTTTTCTTAAAGTGAAGGCGCCAAGGTAGCCTGCGAAATTCGAATTTTCTTACGTTTTTTACAATTTCCCGGTCAAGTCGTATGTTAAATAAAATAGGATTCGCGGCAATAACAAATGTTTATTTACTGAGTAATGCTTTTTGCCTTAATGATAAAAGCTAGATACCATTTTCGGAAGAAATTAATGAAACACCAATTTTTACATTCGATGTCGATAGAGACACGAAAACGTATCTAACTTATGAGTTTTTGTCGAAAGTAACAAAATGGCTAAACTTTTCTAATAATAGTAGTTATTACTGTCACGAATTGCTAAAAGAATTGAACAAAAAATATGTCGAGTTCTAGACAAAACCATTTATGTAGCTATAGTTAGTTCGCAATCAAAAACCTAGGAATCTTAGAAACGTTATTTCTCAGAAGAATTTCTGTATTCTCATTTTACTACTTACAAGCTTTTATATTTAAATTTTATTATCATACAGGTTGACGACACACTTAAAGCTCTGATAGCATCTTTTTAAGTTTAAAAATATTCGAGTCACGAATTTTAGAAACATCATTGTAATTTAAAGCTAGTTTTACGAAAAGCCAAGACGTTGCTACCTAAAAATATTTGTCTATTTACGTTGGTAATTTAAAAAGTTAGAGCCAAAGCCTGCTTTCAGTCCTATTTGTTAATTAGATATTTAGATTGTAAGTGAATAAACGAGAATATACTGAAATGAGCAGTCTTGCTAATGTTGACTTGTCTCTGCCCCAGTTCACCAATGAATAGTGTAAAGAATTAATTACAAAACAAACATTTCTAGATACTAGGCTTAGTAGGACGTCAGTCTAGAACTCTAGACCGACATGGCGCCTTTAAACCTGTTATAATTATTGAGAAAACCAGTTGAATAGAAAGTGTGGCTTTCGTAATTACTTATTCATGGATATTTCTATTTCAACTCTACTTTATTATCTATAGTTCTGTTCTAAAAACAGCTAATCTTTGAACTACTGGTTATCGTCGGGGAAAGGCCACAATCACTCTTGATCTTGAGGTGTTCTTCCGTGAAGATTATACTAAACACTTAGATTAAAGTTACAAGTAATCACGTCAACGATATGAAGACATCAAGATTTTATCTTCAAAGTCAGAGGCATTATAAAATAATCCGGTACTCTACAAAGAGTGTAAAAACAAATAAAAAAATGTTTAAACACCTGCAATTGTTTTCCTTGAGTCACCAAGCAGGCACTGATCCCGTAACGCACAACAAAACTTCTTATTTTCTCTTTCAGCGGTTGCATTTGGGAGGAACATAGACAGAATCGCGACATCTTCATTATTTTCCCGCGCCCGTCGTATCCTTTCTTGTCCAACTGTTTTTGTTGTTAAATGTAGTCGAGATTTAAGGTCTTCACTCAACACGTCCGCTGACATTTTTGGCGGTATGAGTAGCAACTTTGTTTAAAAAAAAATGTGTAAAAATGCGCGCCAAGTTTGACGTTTGCCTTGTTCGGATACGCGCGTGTGTAGGCTTCGCGGCTCGCGGTGCTGTACTGAGCGGTCTCACGGACTACACCGAGGGAGCGAGCCGAGTGTAGGCATGATGTAGGCTGTCGATTAACTTAATTGATCGGACGCGATAAGAAATGTTTCGGATTCCCTTTAGAGATGTATCTCGTTTGTGCTATGAGGAAGTACATCGTTGGTATTAATTGGAATAGGCATGTATGAAGATGCCGCTGCGATTAGTTTAGTTTTTGTTGCTAGGTTTTGTAACTTATAGGTACCGTCTCTATAACACAAGCTATTTTTTGCGAATCAACAGCTCAACCAAATATAATTATGAAGTTAGTTTGCTTCAAACTGAACAATTTCTTTGAAATATGCCAGTTTCCAATAATAATATGCATAACAAAAGCGTTGCATTTAAAAACAAAGGTACGTTATGAGTGGTGCATGTAACTGATAACGCGAACGCACGTGTTACTGTTAACCAATGTCACGTTTACTGTGCGGATATCCATTAACTAATTAATGAGTTAATGAGTATTCTTCATTAAGAAGGAAATGAATGTGAAGTGCAGGTGAGTGATAATTTTTCGAGTAGTAAGTGAATCATTATCACAGGTGGCATACTTGTGCCTGACAGATAAACGAAAACAAACACTACTGAAAATAGAATCATGATGTTTGGAATTGAGGGTATTGTGGTTCAGTGAGGGATTAAGCTAAGTTGTAGATCTGAGTTTAAATCAGTGAAAAGTCGTCGGAAAACATCAACATAATACAATTTGCAACATGCTTGTTATTCTTGGAGAGTCAGACAGTCGGGGGTGTACGCGAATTTACTAGCTAGTGTCTCCCGTGCCCCAGTCACACGGTAGTAGTAGGAACAGTCGGTTAGAGTCCAAAATAACCCTCTGCTTGCCCCAGACGGAGGGTATCCATGAAGATTTTTCCACTAAAAAATGGGGGCCAGACAGAGGTGTGCCACACTTATGTACATACGGACAATACGGACATAAAGTAAGTGAGTTTTCAAGACAAACAAAACCAGTAGTCGTCTTCAAGCATTTACCTAGTCATATTTCAGTGGAAGAGGCCCATCTTACATCGAAATCTAAAACACAAAGCACCATTATCCTGTTACCTAGAACCTGTTTTACTTCCATTTCCACAAACCGAACCATATGTTTCTCATCACTGTTTAGTAACCAACCATCTTATATTTAAGACGATCTGTTCTTGAGCACTTCAATGTTAATTTAAGTAGGATTTTATTGTTCCTGAGACCTAGTAACGTGGCATTGCTACCTACGATCAATTAGCTGCATCTTATTTACTGCTCATAAATGGAGACTAAAAGGTTGCAGTGTATTGTGTTCAAAGATGGGTGGTACGCAGAGAAAAATACCTGTAGTAAAGAGGTTACTGATTGGATTACATTACTTGCCTTTATTTATATGTTAATCATCCATACAAACACTATTAAAGCTTATGTGAAAGGAAGTGTCTGGCTGTTTGTTATACCTTTTACGCTGAACGGATTTGAAAGTGGCTCACGGATTGGTCATGTTATGTTAGGACATTTTATTTTGGCCCTACAGTATATTCCCATGGGATAATTTCTAGCCTAAAAGCTTCGGCAAAAGCTTGAAGTCTATTAAATAATTAGATTTATTGTGAATTAGCTAATGACCATTTGACCATGCTTCATATTCCAGTAATAAATATTAATTAAGAATTACGCACTCTAACATTAACCAGCTTCGTCATGTTGTCATCATCGTAAAAATAAATCAAATCAACTCAATTAATAATGATCTGACGCCATATATCTTTTGAATGGCCGATGTAATCTGTGGACGAACATTTATGACGAATATTAAATAGTTGAAAACGGTTTTATAAGATGATGTTGTTTACAAGGTTTAATTTTACAGTTGTGAAATAAAAGGATATGGCAATGGATGTCTTTGGATTGTTAGCAATAAAGGTGTGGTCGATATTTTTGGATTGTAATACTTCAATGGTTTTTGAACGAACAATTGATATAAACATAATCTGTGTTGCGTGGTTCTTTTGGTGCGAAAGCCACCATTTTGTTTTTCATTACAATTTTCATAGACAAATGAAAGGCAAATTTTTTACCAACAGCGTCCTCCTAAAGTCCTGGAAAGGTCATTGATATAAACATAATCTGTGTTGAGTGGTTCTTTTGGTGCGAAAGCCGCCATTTTGTTTTTCATTACAATTTTCATAGACAAATGAAAGGCAAATTTTTTACCAACAGCGTCCTCCTAAAGTCCTGGAAAGGTCATTGAAGCGCCAAAATACTGTATCTTTGGTCTTCGACTGAAAATTGATAATTTAGATCTATGGATTCAAATGAACTATCGTTTGAGCGGTTTCTGCCTGTAGGTATCTATCTATAGTGTAGGAAAAACGGGAAAAAAACTAATTGGTCCTCGGTCCAGTATTGGCCCTCGTAAAATTGATTGCACACATGACTTTATTGCATGTTATAGATTGTGAATTTTATCTTGATATGCTGTTGTATTGTATTAGCCGATAAGGTTGTATTGCAATAAGGTTTTATTGCTGTTGTGATGTGTGTAATAATTGTGTCTTTACTAATTTATGTATTTTTTTAAGTTTAAATAGAAAATACTTAATATATTTGTCTATACGTTCCGTTTTGTTGTCTAACTAAGTGTGTGCGGTCTATTCCTTGGGCCACATGACGTTAGGTTAGATTATTTTAAGCTAGGATAGTAAGTATTTTAAACTAGCTTTAAGCAATTAAGAGAGATGCTATCGGAGCTTTTTTTTTTTAACTAGCCTCATGTTACCCATGATCCAGGAATCGTGTGGTAATGTGTAGCAATGATATAATTATTATATTTATTTCTTTAAAATGTTACAATAAATGATGTCGTAAAACTTCTGATTAAGTAAACGATTGTGATAACGATAATGTTTTTTTTTGTGCTGCCGTAATTTGTTTCAAAACTGTCAAGTAGTAAATTATGTTGCATAAATTAAATATGATGTATCGTTGTGTCCTGTGTCATTAAATGTAATTTGTTGTTGCTTAAGTCAAGAGTTCCGTGTTTATTTTACGTTTACTTGTAAAAACAGTGCTTAAAGTCATTATATTATGTAACATCCTTCTTACACAAAGTATTTTGCTTAGCCAAATGATCTTTAAGTCGTATTTGTCCGTCGTCAAAATGACTCGACATCAAACATTGTAATGTCTTTAAATATCCGACATGTGTGTTTAACGTGTGCTTACGTTTATTAATAAATCATTTAAGATTCTATCTTTAGTTAGAAATGTCATCAAGAGCAGCAATAAATCTTTATGAAGTGATAAGTGTCATTTCTGATATCATTAATGCCACTGACAGTAATATCCGACCTTTGTCATTACCGTTTACAACCAAGCTTGAGCGTTTACACCCGTTTAGGATGATTCACGTTATTTAATCGTGAAATGCCTCGTATAAGGGCACACGAGCAAAGCAAGGACGTTTAGTTCTCGTAGTAAAGCACAAATAATGTTCGGATTATTGATGTTACTTCGCCATTAAAAAATCGCGTGTTTTTTCGCCCACACCGTGTGACTCAGGCTTTACTTAGTGTCACGGCGATAAATAGATGATCATACTTGATCCGGTGGGCTATAGACAATCGTTTTTTTTTCTAAACCAACAAGACAAGAAGCCATGTGGGTTGTGTCAAACTATTTCTATTTTTCGATGTCCCGAATGAATTAACGGGTCTTTTAATGCTTTTATTATTTATATGTTTAGAGAATATAATTACAGATACAGACAGACGTTCTTTTTATATGAATAATTTATTAAGTCATTTGTTTAGATTTCTAAGACCGGATCCCAAAATAAAAATATAAAAGCGTACTAATATTAATTTACGTATGTTTACGAGGTAGACTGAGCTTGATTAACGATTTAATCTAATTAAAAATAAATCACAATTTTTTGTTGGACACGCCATCATAACGCACATAAACAGCGTTTATCCAATTACTGAAAAGCATGACGTCATTTCTCTAGCCTTTGATTAGCTTATTCTTTGGTATGCGTTAAGCTGGCGTGTCCACCTAACAAGGATTAATTAGACTTAGAATTAAAGTAAAAACTTGTACTGTAAACTTAACCGTAAATAACTATTTCTTTAAAAACACCGTTACGTTACAACGGTGGTGCATCCTTGAGCGATTTAGGAAACAGTTAATGAAAAATTTCGTTTTGAAATACTTATCTGAAATTATTTGGCAATAAGTAGCCACGGTAATTTAATCCCTATTCACATAGCAATGGAATCGGAAGCCATAGCTAACTTGCGGTTAACTACCTACGAGACAAGTAATTTAATCTGTGCGTATTACCGTATTTATTAACGGCCTACTTTTAAGTCTTATGCCCTATGTAATAAGGTTGAAAAGTCGATCGTCAGTGTTCTCGGCAGTACTTTGAAGAATTATTCGATCGGCCAGACCGCCTTATGAAGTGGTATAACAAGGTTTCTCAGAGGACATGTATACTTGATTACTCTGACATAACGATGACATCATGTTTGTTGCTTACTATGTCATATTTTGGCGACACGCCTTGCCTTTATATTTGTAAACTAGGTGTTGCCCACGACCTTGGGCCGCGTGAAATAATTATAATAAAATATTATTTTTCTTCCTTTTTTATTTGGGTTTTTGCATGGAACCCTAACCCATTTTCTAAAATAAAAATGAAATTACTCCTTCTAATATCAATTATGCCATAAAAGTCCCGTTTTGGAGATTAGATGGAGCAAATAGAGAGACAGACTAAGAAATGAACAAAAAAAATATAAGTAATTTCTCAGCTTGGCTTTAAGCCTGGTTCATGGCAATCGGTTCGCCCCGTATTACATGATACTTAACATAACTAGCGAAATGTGGGTGTGCTTTTAGGTACGCCTCTGCCTAACCTTTTGGGAATTACTGAAGCAGAGAGACCAAACTATCAAGCGGTCCAATCATAGATTTTTCAAAGACAAATAAAAAAAATTGAATTCCAAAACTGATTACCGTAATCAACGAAAGAGTCTCATCGAATATATCTGGCTCGACCGTGTCATCGTTACATTTGGACCTGTGTGGGAGTCATTGTACATTAATTTTGTGCTAAAACCACACTTGTACCTCATTACCGTCCCGTTAGTGTAAAGGATGTTATTAATTTTCATTTCTATTTTATTTATTATATGAATCACTGCGCTTCTTAGAAAATAAATGAGAGATGATTGTAATCTTTTACTGTCCTAAATATTTGACCTAGCCTTGTTGTTCTGAACAGTAGCGGGTATTGTTACTGTGTATACTTAGTCTATGGTATTCTATTCTATTTTTACCTGCTGAGATAGGAGCCTTTTGGCCTTGTACAGGACCAAATTCGTTAGATTTATTTAAAAAAAATGTTTTTCTTTATAAGTATTTTGTTTTTATTATTTATACCGTTTTGTGGGAGACTAATAAATCTTTCTTTCGGTCTTTCTACCGTTTTATGTACCGTCTTTTATGCTAGATTTTAAACTTCAATTCGAATCAATTGGGTATTTATTTATAAGCTATTACTCCAGTGAAGTGAATACTATGAAAAACAAAATTATTGGCGACATAATGAATCGCAAATCGGCTGTGTCATACAAATTAATACTACCAAGAATACCATAATACAAAAATTCATATGAGAATTGACTGCTAGTTTCTTGGAAGACCTACAACCACTGTTATAACATGCAGCCTACTATCCTACTATTAAATTAATCACAATAGTAGGAGTCGCCCTCTGCCCAATTATAGGAATCCGTACATCAAGCTTGTAAGGTATCAAATTATACTTGTAATGTGGTTGTTCGCTAGTAATTGGTCATTGTCTTTCAATTTACAAGTGTTTTCGGTTAATACTGAGAGATTAGCTTCGACTTATACGTCTTAGTTGTTTATAGTGGGTAGCTTAAAGAGTAGAATGATCACTTATCTAAGGTTACCGGGTATTACGCAGTATTATTTGTGTATCGCTTTTATAGGATTAAGAATATCGCTGTCTTTCTATTGGTTTGATTTTAGACTGCATCAGCATTAAAGTTTGGTTTTGAATTCCGAAATATTATTGGGATTTTCCGTCAGGAATTTTTCAGTAGCTCGTCCTCTGTTACATGGGCCTTGGCAAAATGTGGATGAACTATGTATTAGATAAACCTTTGCCTATCCCTTTGGGGATTACAGACGTTATGTTATGATTTTAGCCTAAGAAAAAACTTTTCAACAAACAACATTTTGTCGTCTTTTAATCACGAAAATTTTAATAACTTGACAGTAGGTGCAGTTGCAAAACAAAAACTTCGCCTTTTAAGCCCAACAAGGTAAACCAAAGTAAAGCATAAAGCCAGATGTTCCAAAAACTTTAAAAATACATATCGCGAAGGTGTTGCCATATATAAAATTCGAAATTCGAAAATTTCATTTCCACCTATGAGCATGGAAGCGTATCCGAGGTTGTGGCAATGACACTGGCCGTTTTTTCTTGGTCCTTACCTTACGATACCATAAGGAGGGGGAGGTAATGACGCTCCTTGTACGGAGATCGGCGCAGGCGCAACCTGGTCTTTAGGATATACTGTTGCTAAGATTAGATAGTTCAATATTGATTTTAAAGTGTGATGATGATTTTTGGTGAGAGTGAAGCTCGTGTTATAATTTCTTTTTTGTCTGTTTGGTGATCATTTTGGCATTTGTATGTAATTTAGATTTGGTTATGTGTTAAAACTGTCTTTTTTACCGTGCAGTTAGTGCCCAACCTGGTGTCAGAGTTTTGAGTCTTGGGTCAACTGGACCCGCAGTCCCGCATGTAACTGGACCCACAATAAAACTATGAAAAAAAAAACAATTTAAAATGTGATTTCTTCGAATAATCTCGCCCATGGACCTCTGACTTGGCTTTACATGTTGTCGAGAAATATCTCTCAGGCATGCTCGTTTTCTCACGATGTTTTACTTCACAAAAGCAAGTGTTAACTTTAATTATTATAAGTACATACAATATGCACATGAGTCCGGAAAATCAGAGGATATACGATATACTACAAGGAGGTCTATCATTGGCTTACTCTCATCAACGAACAAAGTCGAACGAGAAAAGCGGGAAACTGTCTGACAGCAAATTCTGCATAAACCATAGACCTATTATGCTCCAAATCAGAAACAGAAGAAGAGACACAAACGAACGAGAACAGATGGGTAGTGAAGTCGCACGAAAAAACACGGTAAGCTTTTTTTAAATCAAGTTTTGTTCGGGTTTATTGTAATTTCATTGTGTTCATTCTAATTCTGTCTGTTAAAAATGTTTTGTGTAATATCTACTATATTGTGTTCTTTCTAATTTATTGTTATTTTATTTTTAATTCTAATTTTGACTGATTTTATATAGATTTTTATTTTTATGTTCATCCAATAATATGGTAAGTAAGAAGGTTATAAACCAAAAAAAGCCTTTTCAGCCAGTCACATTGTACGACTGTGTGTATCAAATACAAGTGTCGGTCGGCATGTGACTAATGATAAACTAGGATATGTGCACAACGCGATATGTTACACCTTATTAAGCGTTTGATTTAATCGGTACGAAGAACGCGTAAATTATGTTATTATAAGTCCCGTATAAAAGGATAAAGTATTATATAAATATTTTATTAATTTGCTACTTCTTGTAACAGATATAATATGATACTTATTAGAAATAGTAGCTAAAACAATCTAACAAAGATTAATGTACGCAAGTATTTTGACTGGGTATAAAATATTGGACATATCAATTCCGATACTCTATAATATAGTTTCACTAGGTACTTATATCATTTTGTATTTCGACGTAACCCTACCAGTACCTTAGGACCAAAAAATGAAACCGCAAGATTTTAAAAGAAATTCTACATTCAATTTTTCATAACTTTGAAAAACATATTTACTCGACGGCGGAAACCTCGATTTATTTCGAGCCGTTTATGTGTCCCACAGCTGGGCAAAGGTCTCCGCTTTCTGTTTCCTAATCTCTCTATCTTATGCGATATCTGGACTATGGAACTGTCAGAATGAATTTCGTTACAACTTCAAGTGTGTTACACAATAATCCCGCTCCTCTTCTCCAAAATAAAGGCAAGTTCAAGACACCTTCTGGGCACGCTCGTTCCATCATAGATTTCATCCATCGTCTTCGAGGTCAAGAGCAGGCCAATTAAAAGTTAAGTTACTCACCAGCACGGAACACCTCGCCACAACCATCGCAGCGGCTCGCGAACTGGGCATCATAACAGTTGCCACAGTAGATCTTGTCCAGCTTGGAGCCGAACTGCTTGTCCACCAGCGACACGCGGCACTTGGCGCACAGGAAACAGGCCTCGTGCCAGTGCTTGTCTTTGTACGACAGGTCCTGAGAGAGAAGAAATTGTAATCATAAAATAAATGGTTATTTTTTAAATATAATGGTGGTGTTTCGAGATCTTATCTGACAACTCACGAGATGACGAAATGCAAAACGAAACTGAGACATTACAGTCTCCATCGGTTGTTCGAAAGAGATACCGCAGCCTCGACACAAAAGCCTAAAAAGGAACATGTGTGGTTTTTAGTCATTAGAAGTTTGACACTTCCTATCGCTCTGCCCAGAGCGGGAGGAGGCAAAAAAAAGTCTAGTAAGTCCAGAAAAAAACTTGCGGAAGAAGTGACCATCATCTGCCTAGTCTTTTCAAAACGATGTTGGGGTTGGCTTCCAGTCTGACTGGATGCAGGACTACCTATCTGACCTCTACAACCCAGTAGTAGATAGCTCTTGAAATACTCCTAGGTAAGACTGGTTGTCAGACTTTTTGGGCCACTGGCTACCAGTCTACCAACAACGGAACTGCACCAATATCAGAATTGGTGCCATTAATGGTCAGGGAAAAGATAACTAAAGATTTGAATGTCGTAATTTAATGAGTGAAGAAGTATTTTAAATAAATCCGTATGCTAAAGTTTTCATCAAAAATAAGACAACACGCAAAACAACAACAGAAACCAATTTTAACTTTACAAATTCCGTAATCTGATGCAAAACGCGCTATTGTTTTTATGGCGTGACTCGAATGTTAACAGCATTATTATTCCACTAGCTACCCGACCTGACTTCGCGCGGGTGCAATGTAGATACTGAATTTCTCGGCTTTTCGTACTATAATACGCATGTATCATCATCATCAGCCTATAATGTCCCCACTGCAGGGACTGAGCCCTCTTCTCTAGTAGAGGGACGTGGGATCCACCACGCCGGCCCAGTGTGGATTGGTAGATGTCACATAAATCTTCGGATTTGTTGGTTCTAAGACTACCGGTTTCCTCACGATGTTTTCTTTTTTGAGAGCGGTGGTGATGAAATAAATTACACAAAGTAATGCGCCTGCCTGGGTTCGAACCCACGACTTATTGTTCGTAATTCGGCGCTGCCACCAATGGGTCACCGTTGCTCTTGTACGCATGTATACTACATATTAACCTTACTCTTGAATCTATCTATTGCTGAAAACTCATTAAAATCTGTTGCGTAGTTTAAAAGATCTCAGCGTATAAACAGCGGAGCGACATTATTTTATACTATGTAAAGATTTCAATAGATTTCAATAAATGCCATCGGCCGAACAAAAATAACGTAGATATAAATATTGAAAAACACTGGAAATAGACATGACAACATCTTATTTAAATAAAGGCGCGATTTACAAAAAAATACATCGCATCGAAACACGATAGTAATAATTAATTCGTTTGAATCCGACGTGAGGACATTAATCAGGGGTCCTCCGCTCCTCCCATCAGATCTTCTTCAATTAGATGGGAAAACCAGTCTTAATACTTACGCAAAAAACGTATTATTCTACGACTATGTCGCGTAGGCGGTAATTATTACCTTCAACTTGCTGGTAACATACCGAGAACAATCAATTTTAATAGAGCTACCCAGCACTACCTGACCCCTCTTGCCTTCTTATTCTTTATACGAGGGTCAGGTAATGCTGGGAACTGACTGTACTTTTAAGGACTACATTAACTTCAGTCGACTGCCTTGTTGGTCTAGTCAATAGCGCGACTACTGAGCTTGAGGTCCTGGGTTTGAGTCCCCGGTCGGGTAAATTGTTATTCGGTTTTTCCATTAGGAATTTCTCAGTAGCAGAAGCTGAGTCTGAGATTGTGCCCGGTTGATGCCTAATAGTCTCGCTCGCCTCCTATTACATGGGACTTAAACACAACTGGCGAAATGGGGCGTGTACATTCTAATGGGTAAGTACACCTCTGCCTAACAATTCGGGGATTACAGGCGTGGTATTATGTTGTGTTATGTTAACTTCTGTTGTCATTCCCAAGATTTGCTCCCAAATTGCATAACAACCTACATCTCAATTGCTGGAAATACCAGCCATCGAACACAACCTATTTCGGTCCATGATTCATAAACATACATTTTCGATTTCATATAAACACTCGACTGCAAATCCTATTAGCTACATTCATATCAAGTTCACTGACCAAATAACGGGCTTACACCAAAACCTGAGTGCATACTACGCAACTATTTCCATCTTTCGGGTCAACGCTAACATTTGAGTTTAAAAACTCAAATACATTCTCTCACGTTGCATTTGACGTGTTTAGTTCAAGTTTCAAAATAAATCTCCCCTCATTCTGGATTCTATTCCTGGCCGGTGCGAGGACCGACAGAACGTACATTTAAAACTGAATGTCGTAATGCCAATAAAATATGAATGTTTATTTTGGCTGATTACGAAACTCTAAGAGATTCTTGGTTCGCGTAAATCTTAAAAGAATCGTCTGACGGATCCAGCGAAGATTTTCAAGGTTGGTGCTAAACGAAAACATCAAAACACTGTATCCGACCCAGAAATAGTTTAGTTTGTGCTAACATGCGATTTGTTTTCTGTAAGCGATCGTCAATTTGTTAAAGTCCAGCCTGAAGCGCTAACAGTTGGATGTAATGTTAACAATATTGCCGGTGTATCGTCATAAGTAAACACGCCGCTAATGTGTTCTTGACTGCCGATAAATACCATCAAGGGGTTGTTATTTATGAGAAACATCATCCATTACTTGACAGAGGCGAAACTGTCATTTATCTATTAGATAGCCATCATTTATTGACGGTGGCTCATTTACTTTGATTTTTATTCCATCACTACCAAATCAAATCGACGCAATTGGTGATTTCATTTCTATGATTGCCTAGATTCGATTCATGGGGACATGGGGATAATATTTCAGTAAGTGATCATGGTAATTTATCATAAGTGTATTTGAACAATTGGTTCAGACAAACACTAGTAGCGTTTGCATCTGCGTGTGGACGGGAGAAGTCATTGGTGTTCGTCGAGATAAATGTATAATGTTTGGCGTAACGTTAACGTTCTGTTGGCTTGGCAGCGTACTGCCTGGGGCCGTGTGCAGAGGTGCGCCCGAAGAATCTGGGCCGGCTGGAGTGACATTACTAAATTTGATCGGTGAAACAAAGCTGACGAATGCCGTGGATTCTAATCCTATTCATACCACGCATACAACCCGCTTAGAATACTGTGTCAATGATATTTTCAATGAAACCCAGACTGCATAGCAGTTTTGGGCGTGGATTTCAGATGGCAAGAAAACAAAAGTGATTTAAAAGTCACTATAAACACTGAAGATGTTTACAATGGGCTCTCAATCAAGCTGTCACGAACCGAGCATTTTGCCAATTCTCGTTTGTTGTTTATCCGTAAGATTATCTTTCCCGAAGCTATTATTTATCAACTGAAAATAGCGTTCGTCTCAGCATTTTACGGCACTTCTAACTATTTTAGATACTGCACCGTATCCTATATCAAAACAATTTATTTCGCAATCAATCTTCTTAACACAATATTGACAAGAGGCTCAAGTTATAAGAGGCAGAGGGTAGAACAAACAACAAGAAAACTGACAAAGACAAAGTAGAACAAAAATGTCAGAACGACCTAATGCTGAAAATTTAAAATGAAAATTCGATTTCTTTGATGTTGAATAACATTGCATAATATACAGACAGTTCCAGTCAGTCAAAAATGACCTTAATGGATCTAACTATGCCAATAGGATCTGAACATTACGATGCTAACCTTAGAGTCGATGCCGATGGTTTTGTTGCATTCTTCGCAGCCGTTAGCGAAGACGCTCTCGTAGCACTTGATGCAGTAGGGGTGCTCATCCCTGAGGACATAGCGCTGGCCAGTCAGCGACTCGTCGCATTGCCAGCAGCAGAAGTGACCGCTGTGCCAGTCCTTGTTCATCGCCTTGGTGTATTCGCCACTGAAAATAAGCTGAAACAAGAGGATGAGGTTAGAGAAAGAGTACTTCTTGGAGTACCTTAGGACAATTTTGTTTTTGGTCCTCAATAACCATGTTGGATATCTAGTGGTATTAGGGAAATTGGTCTATAAGCTTTTGATACAGACTTTCTGAATTATTTTCAAATTCACAAACTGGATTTTGATAAATTCGTATTCATCATTCATCGTATCTGTGCGTTGTTTTTATTTTCATCATTCATCTTATTCTTCAATGCGTACATTACAATATTGTTTAGAAGGTGTTAAAAATAGATGTTTTCATGACTTCTTTCATCATGTTTTCCGCTTTCCCTAAGTTTATGTTACATGAAGTCATTTTGTTGTCTATACGATAGGTAACATTTATTGTTAGTGTAACATAATGTTGCTGTCAAAAGATCATTCCAAAACATCAGACAGGTACCTTAAATTAGGTCGGGTATGTGAGGGTGGCCAAAACACGCCTAACAATGTACATGACATAAACAATGTACGGGTGCATGTCACTGACAGGGAGAAACGCGCGGTAATCGACACTTGACTGGCACGAACACACTGGCGTCACTACACGCGCGAGTAACTGGCCACCACAACACATACCCATCGTCAGCGTTGGTGGTGTTGTTGGTCTGTTCCACTTCCGTGACTGTGACCTCTCCATCCTTAGACTCCCTGCGCTTGGAGGTCTTCTTGACCTTCCTGGTCTTGCGCTCCGTGGTGGTGTACTGGACTTGTACGTCTACGTCAGCCATGGCACTAGTCGGGGTAGTTCGGAGAAGATACGATATCACCGGACGCGGTCGCGACCCGAATTCGAATGGCGAGCAACGGTGGCCGAATCGCAGGAATTATTCCAGAATGTTTAGCGCTCGGGACGGTGGGGGGAGTTTGGGATTTAAATTTGGAAGAGTGACAGAGAGGGCAGGTGCGCGGGCGGCGTTTCCGAACTATGGCTACTTGAAACCGCGTTTTCCTATCCGAGATCCGCTGCTATCCTTCCCTTGTAAGCGATACGCTGACTGACCGCGGAATATGAACATCAGGAGTAGCTTACAGGGTTATCGGTTGGCCGAGTTTCCGAGTAGGTTAAAATAGGAGAACAATTACAGATTTACGCGTGTTCCGACCTATAAATGCACAATTAAGCTTCAATGTTTGTGCAGCGCAAACTGGTTGGTGTGATAATTGATGCGTTTGACATTATGATTAATTTTATTGATGCTCATCGTTAGCTTTTGACATATTGTTTAGATAGGGGAGAATTAATAACAACGCGTGTTCAGTACAAAGTGTACTAATGATAAATTACGTGATAAAGATCTGGCAATTAGAAGCTTGCATGAATGTATCAAAGGACCATTCACTATCAACCATTTGAATACGAAAGGATCAACATTCTAATAATCATGAACTTTTACTTTACTACAAATCTAAAAGACTTTAAATAAAAACAAACCTAAAATATCGTCCAGCCTCAACACTTAACACGATCAACTTTTCCGAACTAGGCCTTAAAATTAGCCTTTTTCACAGAACAAATTGCAAACGTGTGGCAAAGCTAACTTAACTAACGTAACCTCCCCACTTGAATGGACGACATGTGTTCAAGCGTCAATACTCCTGCATATTTTATTAGAATCGACGCGAAATGAAACCTTCCAAGGTAACTTAGAACTTAAGTGGACATATTATAATACAAGCCAGTATCAACTTAAATGGTTTTCAAGGAGCTTTTATAAAATCACGCCTGTAGTGTACCTAATAGTACAGCCATATTTCACCAGTTATGTTTTTTTAAAGTACCATGTAATTGGGGGCGAGCCTTTTGCCATCAACTGGGCACACGTATAGATTACCTGGCTGCTGGAAAATTCCTGTTGGAAATCCAATAACGTTTTAACCGACACGCGAATCGAAATCCAGAACCTCATGCTCAGCATTCGCGACCAATAGACCAACGAGACAGGAGCTTTTATTTCTGGATATCAAAAAGATTAAAATCTATATCATGAATAGATACTTTTACTTCACGTGGTTTGGAAAAGTAATCTCAAACTTTTGGATAGTCATGTAAAACAATTCAAATGCAACCTGAGTTAGATAGAAACATGGAGGATCTTTATACACAAGTGGAACAAGCAGACGACAAACGAATCTGGAAGACATTGTTAATTTAATGGTGTAGAGGGAAAGTAGTTTTTGAAATTCAAGATTGGAATTAAGGAAAACATCTTATGGAAACCTAGACAGTTGTGCTTTTGTGTAAATTGAATACATGGTCTTTTTTTTAAGTTCAGAATTCTATAGGTAACCCGAAAAGTTTCGCAACATGAAACAGTCTTGGAATGCGAATATCTAACTAATAGAATCTGCCAACTTTTGTAACAAAAGCAGAATCTATTAGTTAGAACAACAGTTCCACGTAACAACTTCAAAGACAATATTTATTTACATTTCTTAGTAGTTTTTGTACTAAAAGCTCGTGATTTGACGGAAATATTGATGGATGGCTTATGTATTGTTTAACTGTTACATATTGTTAGTGGAAAATGGAGAGCAAGATCTTTGTCCAGCAATGAACAATTTATTACAAGTTTTTACGTAGTCATATAGGTAATATGTTTGCCTTAGTGTTACATTACCATGCTGAGATAGTGGCCTTTTGGCCTCGTACAGGATCAATTTTAGTTTAATGTATGTCTTATTAATTATAAGTATTTCTTGTATTTAGGTGTCTTTTGAAACAACTGTCTAACTGGGATTAATGTTCGTGGTTTCTTTTTATGAAAAAAAAGGTCTTTGACCTCCAATGGGACAGTAACAGGCTAGTATATTCACAGGCAGAGACGGCAGAGACGCCGCTTTCAGAAAAATAAAATTTACATTCCATTTGACACTTGAAACTTAGCGGAAACGTCAAATTAACTTAACTTGAAAAGTCATAGTAAGACAGAACAAACACAGCTGTTTAAATAAAGAAGAAAGAATGGCAATTGAAACATAAAACAACATGAAAAATGACAAACAATTTATTTTTATTGCCGCTAAAATTTATTTCCGAATCGCACAGATCACTGAAAAACAAATGGAGTATTCGTCATTTGTTTTTAACTACTGCAATGATTAACAATTCTCAGAAAATTGATACGAAAATATAGAGCGGGACAAAACAAGATTGGACGTCAGAAATCTAGTAAAGTCTCAAAGGACCAGAATTTTCTTTTGTAAACTGACTCATGATCGCATTACACGAAAATTCTTTGCGTGGTTGTTTATAGCGAACTTGCAACTAAAATTATGAATGATGATTCATAATTTTAGTTGTCCGGATGCAACTGAATACTATTATTTCACATACAACCATGATTTTTCATTGCCTACAACAATAACTGGGAAATACGATACTCCTTGGTAAGACTGATTGTCACACTTTCAAGGTTCTGAAACACCCGTTACAGCTGTCAAAGATATGACAGCCACGACCAACAGCTTCAAGAACTTTACAAGGCCCGGAGGGAACTCGATATGTGTGTATGTGATGGATACACATTTACAGAACGATCTCGGCAAGCATTGCTTAAAGTTGAAGA
This sequence comes from Diarsia brunnea, assembly GCA_949774965.1. Lineage (NCBI taxonomy): Eukaryota > Metazoa > Arthropoda > Insecta > Lepidoptera > Noctuidae > Diarsia > Diarsia brunnea. The sequence goes on from OX459001.1 coordinate 18,493,033, forward strand.
TCGACCTGGCTCAGAAGCTTTAGTAAAGAATACTCTTTGCCTAGTTGTTTAGACAACTTGCAACTAAAATTATGAATGATTCAGTTTTCTCTGTAAAGTCCATTTCACGAAAATTGTGGAACTAAATTTAACAGATCGGCCATGTTGTCGTTTGTCGATGTTATCAAGGTGCGTTTGTTGTGGTAGATATTTTGTGAGTTTATTATTGGATTAGTGCGTTATAAGGTTTATTTACGATGCCAAAAGTTGTGAAACAACATTATGTCGCGCGACATACAGCGCTGCGTCTGCGGGACTTCTTTCGTGATATGGACTTTACATACATTCACGCATACTTTCCTAGCTTCCGCGTCGGTTACCTTCGTTGTTCGTTCGTCTAGACATACGGTCGATGTCTTCATTGAACCTTCAAACCGAGGTCTTGGTCAAAGCAACTTCCTTCATTGAGCTATTTTTATAACGTTTTTGCTTACGTTTCCGACATCTTATACCTGGGCGAACGCCCTTTGAATTGATTCTATTGAAAAACGTAACGGAAGAACATGATTGATGACGTAGATGATGAGATTGGCGGAAATTGAGCTTTTTAGATCTTTAAAAACAATTTTCAGGTTAATTTTTAAAAAATATTGAAATTGATATATAGATGAAATTAGGTAAAAGGTTGCAAGTTCTTAAGGAGAACTAAACTGTAGAGCTTACAGATTCCGAATACGAAAAAACAAAGTTACGATAGTGACTGGATACCGTATTTTTTTGTAACACATACAGTATTAAAGAAAGCTTTAATTGTATAAGCGACGATTTTTACTACCACACATCGACCATTAAAAATTTGCATTAAGTACAGACATCAACTAACAGAAATCCATGACAATGGTGCATAATTTTATGGCACAGACTTGACCTATATGCGGTAACTCTTATAATACACAACACAGGACAAAGTTAGGTTGCCCCAGATCAGTATCGAAAAACGAAAAGTTGTTTTTATTAAACGACGGAAAATCCCACCCGGAAAATACTACAGAAAACTGTCGCTGTAGGATTTTCCGCGAACATGTGCTATAAAAAACAGAAATATAGATTGAAAACAACATTTTTATAATATACAAAGTATTTTATATGAACTGGATTGTTTTTCTTGTTAGAGGAAGCTCGAGTTCCAGGAGTCATCAACTGCCTAGCCTTTATCCAACCTTGTTGGATTTGGCTTCCAGCCTAACTGGATGTAGCTCAACCAGTATTTTACATGGGCTACTGCTTGGATGACCTCTACAACCCAACTAGTACTGGGTAAAAGGATACCCCTTTTTTTTTTATGGTGGGTGGAAAATCATCAAATAACCCCTCCCGCTCTTGGGCAGAGCGAAAGGGAGTGTCAGACTTCTACTGACTAAAAACCACCCATGTCTCTTCTTAGCCCTTCATGTCGAGGCCGCGGTATCTCTTGCGAACAACCTGCAGCAAAAGATACCCCTTTAGTAAGACTGGTTGACAGACTTTCGGGCTACTGACTGACTGTAACGACTCTCAAAGATCTGCAAATGGGAACAACGGCATAATACAAATGACAACCAACGGGTGAACGTGCTTTCCGAGGCACTGAGGAAACTCGGTATGTAATGGGCGGTCACCCACGGACCAACCTACCTAGGTAACCTGAGTTCCAGCAGTACGACCATAAAGGCTGATTAGATTATACTAGGCTTTTTAACTTCTTTGTTTTGTCTATGAGTGTCTATAGTTTCTTTTATTAATCATTTATTTCTCTACAAACATCCGCTCGCCCAAAGCTGTTTACTGTTATAAAATCTTCAAAGATAATTTATTTCGCGAATATAAATCAATAATTAATCAAATCGTTCACAATAGTGTTACCAATTAATAAATCGGATCGAATATGAATGTTGCCAGTGCGCCATTTGGCACACGGTGGGGTCGAAGATAATTTAATTACTATTGAATGAATGGTCCTAACGGTTATGTTTTAAAATTATTTGGTCCTAGCGATCGTTGCCTGTCGGCGGGTTTGCACGTTTCGTACGTGATTTTCTTTGATTGTGGTTCTTAGTTTTGGTCATGTATTATTTTTAGAACACAAGTTCAAGACAAGACAGAAAGCGCGGCAAGGAATTTCGTTCCAATTATTTCAAAATGAGAATCTTTTTGTTTTAAAGGTCCGTATCATAAAAATTTAAAAGGGACATAGAGAGTGTGTTTTGAATGTTTATAGATATTATAAGGTAGAATATTTTCCTTTCCAACATTAGGTAGATCAAGTATCAAACTTACACAACTGCGAATAAATCACAAAAAAAAACAATAGATATTTTTTCGTATCGATTGATCAGACCATCGCAAATTACATCTGAAATTGCAAATAGTCGAAAACTGGCAAACGAGTTTACTCGTCGCTATTATTTATAATAGCGACGTGTGCGAATAAATAAATGCGCCTACGCATAATTAATAGATTTCCTAACGCGCCTTAATGCAAGCCGTGATAAAACCATTTCTACTAGTGATGTAGTGTGGTGTGAGCAACGCAGAAAAGAAAAACGAATAAATAAATCAAATGGACAGCACTATTCAGTCTCCTACGAATAAACATCTGCAAAAAAGAGAACTGGAATTTTGTGTTGACATCATCATCGCTTAATATCAGGTGAGATAGCGATCGAATACGAACCTATTCAAAGTTATAACAGAGATAATATTAAAATAATCTGATGCGGAGGAATGAGGCAAATGTCAGGGAAGGAAAGTTTTGAGTTTGAATGTAGATGGGTATAAGAGTAGAGGAAGACCAAAGAAACGATGGATGCAATCTGTGAAGCATGATATGGCAAGAAAGGAAGTTTCTGATGAGATGACGATTAATAGAGAAATATGGAAAAAAAAGACATGCTGCGTAGACTCCAAATGAATTGGGATAAGGGCAAAAGAATGATGATTGATAGATGAAGACTGGAAGCCAACCTCGACATGGTTCGGTTAGCAGTAGCTGCCAGATGGATGATTAAAAAAAAGATATCAACCATCAAAAACAAACCAGATCCACAACTAAAATGATCAAGACTATGAATTTAAAAATAAATATCCTCACTATAGACGAACTTCTAAGAACTACATAGAATCTAACTTTTTTCTATATGCCTGAAGTATGGGTTGGCAACGGCGGCCATCTAATTATAAAACCAACGAATCACGATGCAGCAAAATAGAAAGGAGATAGATAAATTTTCATCTTGATAGATGAAGATATTTCTTGATCAAGATGAAAAATAGTACGATGTTTTGGCTCACTTTAGTAATGTGTACCATGTCGTGGCTGATGACGTAATTATATACGTTGCTGCGAAGGGGGTGGACAGTGCTGACAATTAGGGACGTCTTAAAATAATTTCACTACCTACGCTAGGGAGAGTTGGTTTATTTATAAGTGTGTTTGGTTGTAAGACTATAGTTAGGGATTTATCTATGCTGATAGAGATGTCTACGATCACTAGATGACGTTTGAGGCTAATGTGATTTTTTTAAATAGCTGCTTTAATGGCTACCCAGTCACTGCTATTAGTGTTTAAGTGTAACAAAATCCAGACCTTGGAAATTTTGGAGAATCGGTGTTATTGTTAAACACAAAACATTTTGAAATTACCACTGCAACTGGTTATTTTTGCGTGTTTATATTATAATGTTTGCGTTGCTGAAAGTTTCCGAGTCGAACGAATATTTTCACTGCAAAGCTATGAATTCTGACACTGAACTAAGGTATGTGCGTTTATTGGCTCAACATAAAATTTCGTCTACTTTCCATAAATCAAACATTTAAAAGTAGAAGATTCAGTCACCTCAGTAGTCAATTCGAAATTTGAAATCATAAAAACAAATGACAGTGATGTTCAACGAGAAACCAATAAAACTATTTTACATGAAAAGAAAACAAAAGAATAGACAAAAGAACGTCGTGTGGTTGTAAATTAGGTTTCCATCAAAGAAAAGAGTTAGATCGCGGGAACACATCCCGTCATAAAAGAATATGTGTGTGTGTCTATGGAGCTTCATAGACACAAGCTTGTGGTTCAGTGACGCATGTGTCGGAAGTTGTGACCACAGTAATAGTAGACTTGACTAGTATTGTAGGTTGAGATGCATGTATTTTTGGAAAGTTAGGTCGGACTGTAAATGTGGAACAGATCTGTAGTGTCGAAGATGCTTTTCATAACTAGCGAGCGAGTACTTTGAGGAAACTAGTAGCATTTTGCAGTCATCAGGATCTCTGGTAAAACTTTAACAACAAAAATCAATCTACATAAAGGCTCTATCAATGTCAAATTGCAACTGTATTCATGTGTGGTTTATTGTCTCAATCATATTCGGCATTTTTTTATTGAAAGACATACCATTACTATGCACATCTATGGCTTTTATAGGATAATGTCGAATGACCTTTAACCATAAACGAAAATCACTAAAATGAACATGACCATAATTATATACTCAAAGTGCAAAAACTATTTAACCATAAGCAAAAAACTTGACACCTTTTTACCATCGAAAACAATATAATAAAACCAAACCATTAGCCTTCTTGTACAGTAATAATTTCTACTATCACGTTCTACTAACCTTAAAATCATTGACACATGAATTACCGAAGAAAGCACTTCATCGCATAATACATCATCAGCCTCCATTATTTGTATTAATATTTTAGATGCGAAAGTAACTCCGTCTGTCAGTTACCTTTTCACACTTTTGTAATGGCTGACCGGATTTATTATGATACTTTTATCTTTTATTTTTAGTTTCGTTTCACATGCTTAGGGATAGAATTTTCCAATAAACTTTTATTAGCGGATGCCTAGCCTACCTACGTCTTAATAGAAAAATTTTAGTCCGATTCGTCCAATGTTTTGAGCTGTGCGTTGTTGGGCAGTCAGGACAAACTATTTTATGTGTTTCAATAACATACGAATAATAATAATGTAGGTAGGAGAAAGTATAGGATATTTATTATCCTTGTCCTGCTTTACAAAGACAAAGACATTTCTTTGGAATACTTTCAGATAGGCAACCGGGCGAAGCCGCGGGTAAGAGCTAGACTATGTTTGGCTTCTATAATACGGCACGGTATAAAAAGCGTATCTTTCGTTGCGTATGAATAGGGCTTAATTAAAGAGCTTTGGGCTTTAGAAATACGCCTACAATTATTTAGAAGATTTCGGCATCTTTTGGCATTCGTTACGTTTCTTGTTTGTGATCATTTGTAGATGCATCTGTAATTTTGTTGGCGCTCTTTTATTTATAGCCAAAATGCGAAATGAATGGGGAAATGGTATCTTACTTGCCCTTTTTTTTAATAAGTAAAATTCTGCGACTGCTGTGCACTTCGATAAGTAACGAATTCACTATACTTAAAACTGTGAATGTCTTGTATGTTTTTAGTGAGTACCTAAGTCGTTGAAGTGCCATAAAATTAATAAATATTTTTCTAATTGAATTATACCCATATTGCACTTTCATGTTCTCCTCACTAACTTGCATCTGATTTATTATGCGATCCTAATAGTGTACTCATATTTAATTTAACTGTGTCACTACACTTTATCTGCAGTTTATCTAGCTGTTTATCTATCTGTACTTTTTAAACTATGTTTTCAGTTTTCATGTCATGGACCAGTGCCATTTTAGATCACGTTTGAAGAGAATTCTGAACACGACAAATGCATAATATGTTAGGAAGGTATGCAGCTACATGTGTACGATAATTCTCCACGTGTGTAGTAGCACTGACTTTAGTTTCTAGCGGTGTGAAGACTAAGCAGAGGTTCAACAGTTCCCAAAAGTAATATTTCAAATCATTGCCACATTTAATCCTCTACTATTCATCTTTCCCTAAATCCCCAGCTCATTCCAAGTTCGATTTGAAATAATCCCAAGGGTAATAGAAAAATACTTTACAGAATCCGTTAATAATCCGCATTGGCCGGTAGATGGCGTTAATCTAAAGGTCGTAGGTACTTTATGCCCTGGATTTAATGAGACACATCTGGGTCGAGGTTGGTCGGGTATTTTCGGACTATTGTGCAACAGTTTTGATTAACCGCTCATAATTTAATATTAATTGGAAATATGGCAGGTATGATTGCTGTAAAATTGTAAGAATTTGACTTGACCTGATCGTGGTGGGAAAATAAAGGAGTCTTAGAAGAGACTTAAACTTTTGAACTGCGTGATGTCATCATGTTAGAGTTTGTCTTTTTTCGATTTAATCGATTTTCGAGAAAAACAATAATTTACCTAGAAAGTTACGGGCACATTACGTGCGGTTTGTTCCCAGTTCAATTCCAAAAACCACATGAATTCGATCGGAGGAAATTGGGCCATAACTAAGCTCGCAACCAATAACGTTTTCAACATTAACTACGCTAATAAAATGTGTAATACACTAATAGTACATGTAGAACACAAATTACATAGTAAATATAAGAGAATTACGTGATTATTACATGAACTACATTGTGACATAGAACGTGTATCTTCGTGATTGTGTTTATTCATTATTGCGTTAGATGTATTTATCGTGTTCAAATATGTGATCAGTTTTACCTCTAGTAAGTGAGCCAATTAAATATCTAATAATAAAATCAACCTCATATTGTCTCAAATATGTGTCTTTAAGCCAACCATTGAATCAATTTCGAAACAGAATAATGTGTCCCATAATTTCAGTTTCTTTAAACAAGCCATACATATTAGAGCCTACCTTTTCAAATTGCTGTCAACAAAGGATATCAAAGAGTTCGGTTATTTCTAAGGGTTCGCAAAGAAAACAAAACACAAACCGGGGCATCATAATTTAATATTCAGTCATGCTTACAGACGCTCACATTTAGCAGTGCGCTCGTGCGTTAGGCTCCAAGCTAGTCATCCGAGTTGCCCCAGAAATCTACATCATCTTCTTCCTCCTCTTGAATTACCTCTTTAGTCTCAGTCGCCTCTTCCTCGAAGGAGTTGAGTTTGGGAACGTCTTTCAACATTGGCTTTAGCTCCGAATGGTCTTCGGAAGCTGCGCTGTCTACTGACGCTTCCACGCTCCAGTGGTCACTCCTTCTCTCCTTCGAATTTTCCCTCGATCGACTTCTGGAATAAGAACGCGCTGATAGATTAGGAGTGCTTCCAAACCCTGCCACGTTGCCGTCTTTACTCATACGCTCGAACTCCGCTTCCTCGAGTGACGTGAACATCTTTAGTTCTTCCTCACGGGACGCTCGCGACTCTTTGGAAGAATTCGACGACGAAGAGTGACGCTTTCTGAAACTCCGTCGTCTGCCACTCGGGTCGCTTCGTTGTAACGGTCGGTACTTAATCCCATCAAGAGATCTTAAACAAATTCATAACATATGAGTAGGTATATTACAGATGAAGCGAATGGTATGTACCATGACTTAGCTTTCTACTCGTGCATATGGTGGTGTCCGGATGGGCAGTGATCACTCGTGGCAATGGGATGCAGCTAGGTCACTACCGAACTGTAAGCATGAGAGTCTACATGAGTAATGTTCCTGCCGGTATCAATGAATATTAACCTGAGGAATTCTTCGCTGTATTCGCCTTTTTTGTCGTCGTCAAATGATTGAAAATGTATTTCGGGCAGTGTTTGCGGGGTGCGGGTGGGACTCAGTGGTCTGTAATGCCATGTCAGTTTCTCGTCAGCCCCATCGCTCTCCTTGCTGTCAGGCTCGACAGAATTTGTAGTAAAGCTGTTGTGATTTGAATCTGAAATTGTTTCACGAGGCGTAGGTGATCTTGATCTGTTATTTTGACCGACACTGATCGACCCTGACGTGTTCGTTACAATAGTTTTCGTTTTCGTCGGTATGTACCTGTCGCTCTGGTAGTCTCCGTTCGATTGGGTCTCCGACTCGACTGACTCCTGTCCGAAGCTGGAGATTTTCGTAGAGAACAGTATGGCGGTCGAGTTTGTGTTGTCACCGTAGTACTTCACGGCGGCCGATTTTAGTTTTCCATTTTTATCTTCCGTTAATAATAGGTATCCCTGACCGCATTCTTTGCTCCAGTCCGCTGTGGAGGATGCTTTGGTTGCTTTTCTGAGTTGGCTGCTGTAGTATTCGACGAGTTCTTGGAAGTCCGGGTGGTCGTTGGGTATGAAGCCACTGAGTAGGTGTTTCAAGCAATCGATCGCTTCATGCGCGCCGGCGTACGAGATAACGACAGACAGTAGGAGTCCCATTTCAAAGTCCTCGAACAAACACGGCCTTATCAAAAGGAATGGAAAAGGGGTACTTTTGAAAAGGGTCTCCGGGGAGCGGGACGGATGCAGCGCGATTACGCTGAGACAAGATTTGAACAACTGAAATTAAAGTGTAATAGTTGCCAAACTTTTGTGTCCCGATTTAGAATTCATTTGGCGTTGTGGCCAGACATTAGCTTTATGTCTCGTTCGATCATTTGGCCGAAGGTCGTGGGTTTACGAGACTATAAAAATGTTTCAGTCACTGATTGATTTGTTACCCGTGTGATTGTAGCTGTAGTGAGTTATTGGGAATGTAACATCGGCTCACTTTGTTGGTGATTTAAGGTGAATGCGTTTGGTTGCAGTTCTTGTGATGTTTCGATCAATAAATCAACATAGTATCGAAGCTTGCCACTACCGGATACGGGCTTCTATCTATGATGTTAACTAAGTTTATGTTAATGTTTTAGACCATGTTAACTATTTCGATCTATGCAGTAAGTGCATCAGATTTTAATATATTATTTTTTTTGAGTTATACTGCAATTTTTTACTCTTAATTACGTAGCTTTAAAATTAGTAAAGTAAGATAAGACTAGATGTATCAAATCCTCTTATATGATAATCCCTATGAAAGGACAGGGTCACAGTTTTGAACTTATAAAGGATATGTAATTAGGTACATTAAGGATAAAACCCACGCCCACGTTCAGAAGCCCTTAATATATTTTACCAACATTTAAATACCTTCTCATTTTACATTACTTGACTGGAAATTATACATAAGTAAACTAATTAGTAGTTCTTTAGGTCAAACAGTAATGCCTTTGTTTTACTAATCATCCCTGTTTAGCTGATGACTAATTGCTAGTGTTGCCAAATGTTCAAGTGACCGTCAAAGGCGCTAGAAATACGTAGTTTTTCTGCGTCATCCGTGCGCTCACTAGAATAATTTATTGTCTCTTAAAGGATAGTAAATTTATGTAATAAGTAATAACTAAACCCAATGTTGAGCATTTATTGGCAATAGAACTACGTTAAGGGTCACTCCCTTTGTTCTTGAGAGCAAATTGTTCTTTTGTTATTGAGCGTAGTGACACGTCAAAATAAATTTTATTACCATGATTCAAAAGTGAGTTTTAAACGTGATAAAAATCTGCTGTCCTCTCCGAGCCGGTCGGTGTGAACGGACCCTTTTTTTTTTTTTTTTTGGGGGTGGGAAATCATCAAATAACCCCTCCCGCTCTTGGGCAGAGCGAAAGGGAGTGTCAGACTTCTACTGACTAAAAACCACCCATGTTCCTTCTTAGCCCTTCATGTCGAGGCCGCGGTATCCCTTGCGAACAACCCGCAGCCTCGACAGGCGTTGGCCCTTTCGGGCCCCTTCCATGTTGCTGACATCTCTTTGAGGCGCGCGTGGAACACGAACCCGCCGTCGACACGGCCTGTCGTCGTCATAAGACGGACGGACGGCGAGCTTACCCATCACTCACCGTCCACAGGCCCGCGTCTACGGTGGCCGGAAGCCATCACGTGGCCCCCGACGCCCGGATCGCCTCCCGCGGCGGCTGGGACGAGAGGTTCTCTCCCTCTCACGTTCCGCCACCTCCTTCGCTAGCATCACTGCTTCGCAGAAGGAGGCGACGGCGTCCCATTCCTCCTCGCCCCGGACCATGGCTTGCACCAGGGCCGGACGCGAGAGGTCGCCGCCGCCGATCGCCGCTACGAGAACACGGCGGGGTTCCGCCCAAGCGGGACACACCTCCACGGTGTGCTCCACCGTGTCCTCCAGCCGATCCTCACAATGGTGACAACCGGGCGTTTCCTCCCGCCTGATTCGGTGCAGGTACCTAACGAAACAACCGTGTTTGGTGAGTACCTGCGTCAGACGGAAGGTGAGGGCGCCGTGGCGCCTCTCCAGCCATTCCTCAAAGAGGGGACTTACCGCCACTATCGTGGCGTGCCCTGCACGGGGTTGCGACAGTCGCTCTCTCCATGCCGCCATCAGATGTGTGAACGGACCCTTACGTAGCGTACAGCTGATATAACTGTCGTAAGATACAAATATGAATGTACCTACAAGATGTGAACGGACCCTTACGTAGCGTACAGCTGATATAACTGTCGTAAGATAAAAATATGAATGTACCTACAAGATGTGAACGGACCCTTACGTAGCGTACAGCTGATATAACTGTCGTAAGATAAAAATATGAATGTACCTACAAGATGTGAACGGACCCTTACGTAGCGTACAGCTGATATAACTGTCGTAAGATAAAAATATGAATGTACCTACAAGATGTGAACGGACCCTTACGTAGCGTACAGCTGATATAACTGTCGTAAGATAAAAATATGAATGTACCTACAAGATGTGAACGGACCCTTACGTAGCGTACAGCTGATATAACTGTCGTAAGATAAAAATATGAATGTACCTACAAGATGTGAACGGACCCTTACGTAGCGTACAGCTGATATAACTGTCGTAAGATAAAAATATGAATGTACCTACAAGATGTGAACGGACCCTTACGTAGCGTACAGCTGATATAACTGTCGTAAGATAAAAATATGAATGTACCTACAAGATGTGAACGGACCCTTACGTAGCGTACAGCTGATATAACTGTCGTAAGATAAAAATATGAATGTACCTACAAGATGTGAACGGACCCTTACGTAGCGTACAGCTGATATAACTGTCGTAAGATAAAAATATGAATGTACCTACAAGATGTGAACGGACCCTTCACGAAGTCAACCAGGCATTCTGTACATCAAACGAAGTAAAAAAGAATGCTGAAACAACTTTCTTTGTGGGATAAAAAAATCATGGTTTATGGTAGGACTCAATTTAACGCACTCAAAATAGTGTGCTGATAGATGCATTAACTAGTAGCCTTGGAGATAGGTATTTTTTGAATTCAGAACTACGTAGATTTGAGTCCGTCCGATTCACAGGTCCGATTGTCCGATTTGTTTCGTCCAGTTAGTGTACGCATCTATCAATAAATTCAAATATCGAATGTTAACTTTCGCGCGCAAATGATGACGTTTGTCTGAAAGATCCGAGAAAAATTACATGCGTAAGTAAATAACCTTGAACTATTTATAAAGTCGTTCCAAAAAGTTTCTACGTAACTTTCTATCTAACAACAATGCATAATATCGTTCGTAAATAAAAGAGTCCAGCTGTACCGTCATATAAAGTGCGTGGGTTACAATCTTGACATTGAAACACTGAAATGCTGGAAATAATGTTTCAGTTTCTGTAAAATAATGTTTTAATTTTGCGAAATAAGTAAGTAAGTTACTACTCTCACTGTCTTTGACTGCTTCGTTGCTGTAGTGGCCGCAAGTGCGACTGACTGACCATGAGGTTCTGGATTCGATTCCCGGTTCGGGAAAAGTGGTATAGGATTTTTTTTGCAAGAAAATTCTCAGTATCAGCCACAAAGTCTGGAATTGTGCCCCGTTGATGTTAATAGGCTCACCCCTTATAACATGGAACTTAAACATAACCGGCTAAAGGTGGGTGTACTTTTAGGTACACCTCTGCCTATCCCTACGAAGATTACAGGGACGATGTTATGTTATTGTAAAATTACTTTTATCATTCATTTTTCTTTGTTTAATTACTCAAGTACTTAACCTATTTAAAGTTAATTTGGAAAAGAAAACAAACATTCCGTAAAAAAATCTAGATATATATTTATCTCTTCACATTGTAAGCTTCTTATGTAACACTCTTGCGCAGCTCGAGAAAACATCTGTTTTTTATCAGCGAATTTAAAATCTCTACTATTTACTGCTATGTACTATTTTTATAGCTCTTTAGTCACATATATATTTAAGGATGGCCTGACGTTACTTCTATTTGTCAGAGAAAACAATAAAAAGGATCGTTAATTTGAATTTAAATGAAGAATAATTAAATCGTGATTTGCAGTTGATTTTAATAATAATATTGTTTTTGTGGAACCGATTTTTTTATGTTTAGACAACAGATGATTTGTGATAAATATTTCTATCCGACAGGGTGAAGGGACAGCAATGCCAAAGAAAAGATGGATGGATTTTGTGTATGAGGAATGATATGAAAAATAAAGGATTAAAATTAAAGATGCCGAGTCGTCGGACAGGGGAGAATAGAAGAAAACGCGTTGCGCCGACTCCCGTGAAGTGGGTGTGGTCCAAGCTTTATGATTTTCTCTCGATTTTTTTTACAGGAATTTTCCTTCAATTTATCTCTTGTTCGCAATTCTATCACAATTTATTACCAGATGTTGAGATATTTTACAGTAGGTACACCTAATCCAAGCAATTAACAATCTCTCCGTCCATTGCCAAGGAAATTAGCCGTAAAATAGTCCCTAACAAGAAAATACTTTCAACCATGTGTCATCGACCTTTGGAAAATTAAAAAAAAAGTTCGCTGCACACGTAACTAACGTTTTTAAATCTTCAAACTTCGAACACTTTAGAACCGAATGTTTTCTTTTAAAGAGACGTTTACGTTGTTTTGTCAAAATGCCAGAATTATTTTATAGTTATACCTATTTGTAAGAATAATCCGTAAATATTTAGTTCTTTATATTGTCATGGCGTAAGATTAATAACAACAAGTGTGCTTTAAGATTTTATTTGATATTTGATTTACTTCGTACATTTATTTGCCTCATATTTTTTTGTATTAAATTGAGATGTTTTTTATACACAGTTGGGAAATGTCAAGAGCGAATATTATTAGTCTATTGACTTTGATAGCAGTAGTTAGTCACCCGAAAAGTTTTCACTGAAAGAACTGAAGGAGAATTGCCAATTTGTAAACGATTATGTAGATAAGTATCCGGTATTGTACCTACCAATAAGTGTATTTCAGAAGCAGAACCGATTGTCCAAACTGCGCTAGGAGTCTGTCTTGTGCACAAATCACTACATTTATCATCATTCTCTAGCCCTTATCCCAAAATGGAGTCGTCGCAGCATGTCTTCCTCTTCCATACTTCTCTATTACTCGTCTTTATTGCCATATCATCCTTTACACAGTCCAGCCATCGTTTCTTCGGTCCTCCTTGACTCTTATCCATCTAAATTCATACTAAAAAAATTTCTTCATTCCCACTATAATATAGCTTGTCTAGACACGAAAGCAGTAGAACTGTAGAAGATTCTTACTATCCCAGAGCGATGCTTCATCTTTGCGACTCAATGCTGCTAGACATCGAAGAAGAAGGCAAGTTGCACCGACGCCAAATAATTGGCATAAAGTCTGGAAACTGATGATGCATGAATCTCCAACGGAAACGTCAGGGCCACGTCACATTTGTACGTAAGCCATGACAAGTTGGCAGCTCATCGGTTCAGATATCCACAACAACACGTTTCCTTACGATATATCAACGATATGTGCGGTTACTGCACATTCCCGTAATTTCAGGTGATTGACGACGGGAAACTATAGACACGCACGCCATGACTCGCTTTGAAGTCCACCATTTTAACTGATTTTGGTGAAAAAATATTATTTCAATGGGAAACGGGCCCAGCCCAGGTCATGGTTATCTGACAATAGCTTTAAAAACTTCGTACTTGTATAAAACCTTTTGGAACGATTGACAGAAGATTTTCAGAAGCTTGTTTTAATGTAAATACATTTTCAATTTTGTATCATCGTAAAAAAAGAGCTGTTAGTCACACACATTATCGTCATTATTCACTTGCTTTATCCTAATTTATTGGGATCGGCACACTGTCTTCTTCTTCCATACTCATCATCATAGCAGACAACTCATTTATATACTTATATACATTTATTATCACCTTTCACAAAGTCCGTCCATCGTTTCTTTGGTCCATATCTACTCATATAGCCATTATTTCAGACGACGATTATACAATGTTTTGTACATTGTAAAATTCATCCACGTTTAAAAATAGACCTGACAACTCATCATCAGCCATAAGACGTCCACTGCTGGACAAAGGCCTTCCCCATAGAACGCCACGACCTGACAACTCATGCACTTAAAATCTCAACAATATCCAGCTCCAAATTCGACATAGAAACACAATTTCCAAACGCCAGCGATTCCAGAGCCATTATTCTGAACACAAGTACGTCAGATACGCTCATTTAGGTACAACATACATCTAATTACGGAGCTGTGACGTAGGTGTGACGTCTGAGGAGCCGTGTGGAAAGTGTGGGCGGACCTTCAGGCTGCCTTTCCAATAGAGATGTGAGAGTGAGAGGTAGGTAACTGATGTGAGAGAAAATTTTTTAAAGAAGATGTGTTACTACATCTATACAAATAAATAAAATTGAAGTGTATGTTTGTAATTTGAAAATAACAGCTTTTTACTGAATGAAAGTATCGATAATTATAAAGAACTTTTAGGTAATAAAAAAATTAAAATATTTTGGCTGTCCGTCTGTTTGTCTAGGGTAATCTACGAAAGATTGCTGAAAAAGTCAATAAATGCCACTTTACGGTAGCTAAGCTGTGACACCACCAGACAAGCTAACTGATATAAAATGTGCTACGAAAATGAGTGTTGCAAGCTAAACGATGCATAGCATACCTACTCGCTTTAATGAGTACTTGTGTAAAAATCATAGCTTTGTTGGATCCTTTTTCGCTCAAGTTAAAGGCGAGAGAGCAAAACTTTGGCTGTAGTGTAGAAAAAAGATGTGAGCGCTGGATGTGTGGGAGCGCTAGATTACGCGGCTGTTGGCTGCTGTAAGTATTCCAGCGCTTTTTTATATAAATAGGTCTGTTATGTAAGTCTACTGTGGGTGGGGCTCGATTCATAAAAGCTTGGCTTTTGTTGAGGCAAAAGCGAGTATTTCTGCAGTTGTGTTCGAACTGCGAAAGAAAATATTCATGAAGCCTAAAATAAATTCAGGAGAAATAAACAATTACAATTAGATATTTAATGTGCCTCGGAGGACTAGACTTTTTCGTTTAAGGCTGTCTTTCTGAATTCTTAAACGTGGATAAATATTGAAATCTACGAATTAGGCATTTCCAGAATTAATCCTCTTAAAATTCTTAAAAGGAAAAAAATCAGGAAAGGCCATTTTAAGAATTAGGCATATTTAGATGGCTAGGCGTTTTAAAAATTAGGCAATTATTGACCAAGCCTTTCGAAGTTTTAACCATACCAAAAAACAGAAATACTCTACAAAGTATGTTTGATTTATTACAACTGCCAATGATATTTTCGATGACAGCTAGAAATAGGACGCAACACTCGTTGTAAATGATGCTGTCATCTAGCATAGCAGCTAAACTAACACTGAGGAATGATGATGACCTATAAACGTCAACAATAATTAAAAAAAAAACTTCTAGGCAAGAACATGACCGTAGGGCGAATGGAATTGTTTTTAAAATTATGTATCTAGTGTTTGATTTGAATGATGCTGTCATCTAGCATAGCAGCTAAACTAACACTGAGGAATGATGATGACCTATAAATGATGCTGTCATCTAGCATAGCAGCTAAACTAACACTGAGGAATGATGATGACCTATAAACGTCAACAATAATTAAAAAAAAAACTTCTAGGCAAGAACATGACCGTAGGGCGAATGGAATTGTTTTTAAAATTATGTATCTAGTGTTTTTAAATTCTTGAATTGTCGAGAATCTGAATTTGGCGGAATAAAATAAGTAAATAAATACAGAAAATCGGCATTTGCAGTAAGTATATAGGGTGTAAAAGTACCCTTAACGCAAACGAAGGGCATTTGTTCTCCCCACCACTGCGATAATTTTTTTGTTCTAGACCATACGTGGGAACCTCCTAGTTACGGAGATATTGGGGGTCAAAGTTCCAAATTTTTCACAGCTGTTTTTATAAATACTAGTATTTCAGGTTTTAACTTTACTTAAATTACCTCCATGATCCGTTTACTATTCAAAGCATCCACTAGCACAATGTTTTAAGAGTGCTACTTTGAGTTTTACCGTAAAATGTGATTTTTGACCCAAAAAAAATAAGTCATTTCCCAGCAAAAATTTTTGCGTAGGGGTACTTCTACGCAAAAATTTTTGCGTAGGGGTTGCGTGGGAGTTTGATGTACAGAATGCTTGGTTGACGGATGCGTGAAGGGTTCGTTTACACGCTGTATAAGAAGGCTATGGTTATTCCGTCTCCAGTGTTTCTCCAAAATATGGTAAAAGGTACCTACGTATCTTTCCAAAAGAGCGTGAAATAATTTTTATTTTGCTTTTTCAGTAATCACTGTACGACACACTGTGGGAGAAATAACTTTAACTTTTTGTTAAGGCCAGGGAAACCCGCGAAATTCAATTCGAAACTACGGCGCAAATCATATTTTAATCAACATAGATCCTGATACTGACTGTGGAGGTCAGATAGGCAGTCGCTCCATGTAAAATACTGGTATTCAGCTGCATCCGGTTAGACTGGAAGCCGACCCTAACATAGTTGAGAAAAGGCTAGGCAGATGATGACATCCTGATACTGACTGGCAAATTGCAAAAACGTAAGAAAAATTGAATTTCTCGGGCTACCCCTGCTTTCACGTAAAGATAATTTTACTAAGGTCCTGTAGATATCTAGTAAACAGAACTCTGTTTTAACAAAACGAGGAGGTAAAGCAGTTTTCCCTATAGGGATGAAATACAACCTCCCTAATAAAAGCCTGTACAGCAGACTGACTGGTTATAAAACAATGTGGGTTACAGAACATCTTCTCGATTCAAAAATACCCGCGCATTTTGTAAACAAGTCAGAAGACATTACTATGCCTAACGCCTACGGTTTGTCAAACACATTACTACGCGCTACAACGCGGTCGGTAAATATACTTAAAAACATAAACATTGCGTAAATGCTTGTTTTCTTTGTATTATTATAATTATCTTTGGATTATTTATTGTTTGTCTATGAAAACACTGGCTGGTGTTAAAACGGAATGAGCAAATTCCAGTAGCTTAAATACTCTTTATAATGACAACTACTTATTTATTGAGATCGATGGAACTACTTACAAAACATAAAACCATAGATAAATCTTCGAATAAAAAGAAATAACGTTTAAAATAGATTAGAACCTGAATAAAACGAATCAGCTAAAGCAGACTATGTAATCTCCCATATTATTATTATGTTTGATCATAAAAATAATGTTCGCTATTAATTTCAAAGATCTTCACTAAAAGAAATAAAAAGTAACAAACTGATATTTCAGAAACTAATTTCTACGAAAACTGTGCAATACCAAAAATATAACAAGACAATGCATAATGTACCTACACAGCTGAAACCTCGAAACTAACTAAAGAGAAAACCATTAAATGCAATGCATGCTCTATGCATTGCATTTAATGGTTTTCTCTTTTTATTTAAAAAAAAAATTACACATATCTGTAAAATCGTCTTAAAATCGAAACCATCACATCATCAACACAACATCGTCCATTAGCCTAACCGCGAAAACCAAAAACCCAACGCAACTCCTTCACAAATCTCGCTAACCCATCCAGGCCATATCCCCGTTTACCTAAATATCCCAAAACATCGGTGTCAAAGGCAAGGTCGCAGTGAAAGTACCAGCCGAGTTGAGCCGAGTACGGCACGGGGCGGCGCGCGCAGAAACCCGACACCGCCGTGACGTCAGTGCGGGCCGTGCGCAAGAGTGCGCGCAGTGGACGAAAGGGAACCAGGGAGAAGGAAAATTGGGGGGGAAAGTTTGTTTGGGGGAGATTTTTTTGGATGTAGAAAGATGGAACAAGTAATGAAGTTTTGTGGAGGTGATTTTTTTGAGCTTTTATCCTGAAACATCGATGTTTGTATGATTTATAAAGAACTAGCTTATGCCTGCGATTTCGCTCGTTTGGAATTAAAACCGGGATAAAAAGTATCCTATGTGATAATTCAAATTATAATCTACTTGTGTGCCAAATTACAATCAAATTCGGTCAGTAGTTTTTGCGTGAAAGAGTAACAAACATCCATCCATTCTCACAAGCTTTCGCATTTATAATATTAGTAAGATTTTCAGTACCAAATAAAATAGAGTTTCGAATACAAAAAAATACGGGAAACTTTACATAACGAAGAGAGGTGAAAAGCCTCATAATTCGTAAAAGTGTGTGATCTAAAAAAATCGCGAGACAGGCTTACTCGTAGTTTCATTGATGTTACACCCACTTGAACTTGAATGAGCTTATTGGCAGCCGAGGGGCGTTCCCCACAAATTGTGAAGGTTTACACGTATTTTTAAGTAGGCGTACGCGAAAAATAGTATAGTAGACAGACAGACTTTCGCGAATTTTATATGTAGATTTTTCCCGATCTCTCCAAATCGTTTTCTAACGAAATACTTCATACTTAGGCCTTGCTTATTACAACCAACAAGACAGTTTAACATTAAATGTTATGTAAATACAATGGTACAATTTAGTTTGATTACTTATAATGACATGGCTTTAACACCAAATCTAAATTTAGCACATTCTGTTTTTACATCGATATTCTTATAACGACTCATCCCATTTAAATTACTAGCTAAAATGATTCTTAATGACATTTAAAACCTAGTTGTCTTAAAGTATAACGCATGAAATCGTTCCACGTTTTTACGCGTTGGCAACGCATGCTCAAACATTAGACGACTTAGCATTAAACAATATTATGCTGTAATTGATGAATTTAACATGTAATAAGATGTACCAATTGATTGATAGTTAGCGTGTGCGTTTTTCATTGTTTATTAAGTGTATTAATCTTTTTTATTAGGTCCATCCACCTTGTCATCATCTGCCTAGCTAGTTATCGGATGCTGCCGAATATTAGTACAGATGCCAGCACATAAAGCTACCCGAAACTTACAAATTTCCAACCTTGGACCTAAGGCATTAGCGATAAAGTTGAAAATCTAATAAAGCAATTGGACAAATTCTAGTAACTTGATGTACTGTCGTGTGTGTATGAGCATGGGGTGAGTGGTGACCGTTTTTGGTGAGTGGGAAATCATCAAATAACCCTTCCCGCAATGGGCAGAGCGAAAGGGAGTGTCAGACTTCTACTGACTAAAAACCACCCATGTTCCTTATTGGCCCTTGTGCCGAGGCCGCGGTATCTCTTTCGAACTACCCGCAGCCCCGACGGAAGTGGTGACTGCCTCATCTGACTACTTCCACAGTCTTGTAGTACCTAGGTACCGAGTTACCGACTTTAAGTGATACTGTGTGTCGATGCAGGAACATTGCTGGGATGGGCGGATTAAAAAATCACGCATTGAGACGAAATGAAAATTTAACACAAATACCTTTTAATGAATTGTACGTTTAAAATATTTTAATGAAACTATGTTGCAGTCAGTAGCAAATAAATAAACAAATTAATCAATGAAAGCTTTCTACATTACATTTTTGCACTCGCTTTTATCATAAGTCCTTCACTCATCGAATTTTGTTTAGACAGACGAAATATTTTTGTGAGTGCACGTTTTGTTTTTCATTCTGCATTCTGATTCCTAGGTTTGTGAAATGATGTGTCTATGTAAAAGCATTACAAGACCAGTTATTTAAGAATTTTTTCACGTATTTTGCTCTTATTTTTTCGAGACACACAATGTTTGAAACTATCATACCAAAACATGCTATTTTTATTCAACAAACTTAGATGAAAGCTATATTTTGACGGAAGGTGAGCGACGTCCGGTAAACAATAAATTGGCAGCTCTAACAGGTGGGTCGATGACACGAGGGACAACCAAAGAGTTTTAGATCGTAGACCTGTTTTTTTAAGTTGGATGTCCCGTGACCAAGGAGTTTGAGGTTGTCTGCCGCGACAGGTGACATTTACATATTCAAATGTTAATTGGGTATTTTTTTGTTTTAATGAGGACAGATGTAGTTCTTTTTGGTTAGATTTATATTTAGTTGATTTTTGGAAGAAATGTTTGGCTGACGACCACTGAAATTCAGTCTAACTGCGGTACTCAGAGATATTTAATGATTACTTAAGCCGTCACATAATAAAGATTTGACATAATTTTGTATACCAAAGCTGTCAAAACCACAGAACAGATAAAAGAGGTTAGAAGGGCCTTGTGGGCGTGGCAGGCGCGCCGCTCATATGTCGCAAATGCTCAAATGTCGACAAAATTTGATTTACCGGCCAACAATCGCGCTCACACTGTCAGCGTACGAAGCTCCGCGAAAAAAAAGAATTATGCCATCTTGCGCTATTATAATGTGTCGGAAAAGAAGCCAGGGTGTGTAGTGTGCCTCGAGAAGGGATTTCTTATCACCGGTAAGTCCAAATACCTTAAAATACAAGTAATATTTGTAATTATTACAATAGTATTATGTGGTTGGTAGAAAAAATGATACTGTCGCAAGCAGTTAAAAATTACGTACATTGCTTGCAATACGTGGGTACCATCTTGTACTGCGTGGGCGATTGCGCGATGTATTTCGTTCACTGCGAACGTCGCGTACGACGAGCCAAAGCTTGAGTTCTGCAAAATCTATGCGTTTCGATTGTGTTGTACCAAGTTGTAAACAATGTCGATATTTAGTATGTGTGAATTTATTCAAATGATATTATTATGAATATGATTAAATAACTTCGTTTATTACTGTCAATTATTGTTTATTGTGGGTTATTAATTTTGGTTTTCGTCTAAAATTTGTTTTGAGGTTAGTCATTTATAATGGAAACATAACACAACAAAGTTTTGTTTTTAGGTTTCCAACAGATCCAGATACAAGAACACTATGGCTAGAGGCAACCGGTAGAATTGAATAGATACCTACTAACTAAATGTAGTAATTAATTGAATGTATGTCTTATTTTTAAGTGTTTCTCGTATGTTTACTTTTGATTTTACTTTTTTAATCTTTAATTTTGTATCTGTGTGAGACAAATAAATACCTTTTCATTCTTTCTATCCCGTTCCGAAATTAAAGCAAAATATTGCAAAACTTAAAGTTACAAAACTAAAGTAATTTTATCGACATAAATTATCGACCTTTTGGTCGCCGTAACATGTATGAGAAATTAAAGCGTGTGTGAGTGTACGTCATACGCAGTGTTTGCGCTAGTGTGACAACCAGTAGCAAGCTCGCGATCTAAGTGAGTGCGGTTTATTTGTGTGCGTTATGCGCGTACGTATTAGCCTCTTGCTTGTAGTGGATATAGAGAGTGGGAGACAAGCGGCGACACCCGTTCTAATACAAATCAGGAACTATTTCCTTTCTAATCTCTTTTATCTGTTCTGTGGTCAAAACCTTCACTAAACTGTCAAAACCGTTCATAATTTTTAAAAAGTATGTAAGTACTTTGCCTATTTCATTTAACATGTTAGTGGGTACATAGGAGACAAAGACGTATAAATGACTTAGCACTGTGAGGAAGGTAAGTAGACGACGCGTATACTCGAAAAGCGAAGTTTAATATCTAAGTATGAAAGCTTTACGACGTAAAAGTTACACGGTAGCTGAATAATGTGGAACCAGAAAAGGCACTCAGGCTCTTTTAGTATCTAAATATCAAACTGGCAACCCATGAAAAGCTGAAAATATTTTACATCTCAATCAACTTATGAGTGCAGGTGGGAAATGCAGAACTGAAATAAATGTGACAATTTCGACATTTCGATGCCTTTTTTTCTTGAGATGTAACGCTACCTTGCACTGCACTCCTAAAGTGGACATACTGTAGTCATGTAGTGATGCGTGGTACTTTTGCTGATTTAATGAAATTGTCAGAGAGGTACTGGTGTTTGTCATGTGGGAAATTATCTAGGGAAATTTCAAAAGGGAAATCGAAAAAGCAACATGGCGGCGTTAGTTCCGTTTAAGGCCATAAAGCTGTGGCAAGAAAGCGCTTCCCTACCCAACCCATTTGTGCCACTTGTCGAGTTTCCCGCCTGGGCACGAGTTACCATGGACAACCTGGAAGTCTTTAAATAGACTCCGGACACAGATAGGCTGAAGCAAGGAAAACCTGGAGGAGATTCATAGATGACCAGGTATGTCCTGGAGTGTAAATGTGGTGTTGCCCCACAAACTATGGGGCATTCGATATCATGACCTGTTATTTGCACATCACAGGAGCTGTTGGAGGCTAGTGAAAGTGCCAAACTAGTCGCCGAATTTTGGACCGACTCAAATTGGATTGTCATCGACACGCTAAGAAGAAGCAGCTTTTGTCCTCAAAAATTACAGCGAAAGATGTTTGTTCTACAGTTCAATGTTTTCAACAATATTCATTTTGTGGGGCTTAGTCAATAGACAGGTCTACTGACGTCTACAAGAGACGAAGATAAATTAAACCATTTCGACATTTGAACGAAATTCATACTTCTGACACCAAAACCCAATCTCTTCAGTAAAATTAAGCTGTCACTCTAAGCTTAAAAATACCAACTTTTATATACAATTTCAGAATTAAAAGATAGACGAAATTCAACGCTACTGCATTGTGTTGTAGGCGAGACATAGAAAAGTTGAAAGATAAGTGTAACCTGGTTTTCGTGAGGAAGGCTAATTACCGATTAGTATGAGAAACAGCGTTGACTTGATAATCTTGTGATTTTTTAACGATGCCAATTTTTTTTTAAGTCGTGTTCGTAAGATTGACATTTTACTGATAGGCAAAGGTGTTCTTGAAGTTCGTATGTGTCAACAGTTTAATGTCCTAGGTGAGTAGGTGCAAGTCATAATTCATAAACAGTAAACACCTGAAGGACTTTTGAAAATGTTTTTAGACAGCTGACTTATTTAAGGATATACATAATATACATTTTTTTAAATTACTTTCTTTTGGCCCCAACGCGCCTGATATGAAACGATGATGCGGCCTAGAGTTGAGCACGCTTGCCTAGAACTGATTCCTCTTACAATACACGGTGTAAGGCATTGGAACACATACTTGGGGACCCTTTTTCGACGTTTGAAATTTTAGACCAATATTTTTGACCGTTTAAAAAAAACGGAGTCTCTATGGATCACTTTGACCGCCACAGTCAAAAACAATAAACAAACTAAGCTCTTCCATACTGCCAGATGACTTTTTTTTTAATACCCGACCAAATGTTCTAACCCTTTGGTTACCAGACTTATGAATTAAATCCTTACACTGCGTATGAGAAATGTAAATCGCAGCTCCTAACAGCTCACAACTTTTAATTTAGATTTCAAGCGAAACATAGTCGAAATATTATGTAAGGCGCTTGAAGAAATGTAGCGTTGGAAAAGATAACTGGTTACCCCAAGGGCTCAATAGTTTCTTAATGGTAAAGAAAAATGATTATGTAAGTTTATATATTTGAGGATTTCTTAAGCTTGATAACTATGATTCAAGAGCTCATAAAGGCTCCAATCTCAATAGATTATGCCGAATATGCTATCTAAATGCAATCAAAACTTTCTTCCGAAACTTTTTGTCTCCGCCAAAATTTATAATAAAAACATTTATCTGAATAAAAAAAGGAAATCGAATAAAATTACAAAGCCTTTTTCTATAGTGCAAGCTATTTTAATTCAATTCCAAAAAAAGAAAAAGTTTATCTTGCTATTAATAGAATCGCTTCACTAGCGCCATCTCTTGTCGAGTAGCTGAACTGTAAAGAGCTTTTTGTCACATGTGAAAAAGTTTCGGGCATTGAATTTTAAATTTTAATGTTCTGAATATTGAGAACTTAACACTCTAACACTGAAAATTAATAAAAATAGATATAAAGGAATACACTTTTTTCACTCTTGTTTAATGAAATAGCGCTGAAAATATATTAGTTTGACCACAAATTTCAAATTCATGCTTATTTTCAAACCACTCACAAAAACTGTCTTCTTAATCGGCTTGTATCCGAACACACCAAAAAACGCGGAGAAAAAACGCGCGGAAATTCGAATTTCGTATTCGGCCGAATGTGTCACGACCGTCGCGCAATATGACTTTTTAAAAATTATTTTTTAAATTACACTGGATACCAAGGTATAAATTAAATTCGCTGGAGGCGACACGTCCTCGGTAGCTGTCGAAAGAGTATTGAGTTCACAGTTGGCGAACGCTGTCCGGTTAAGAGATGGTCCTTGTCGTGTGTGCGCGTCGATTATATTTATTACATCAGCTTGTGACTATAAACAAGCTTGGACGACAGACACTTCAAAGAGATCGATCGGTATTCGGAAGATCGATAGACGGGAACATCACCTGCTCCAACGAGACGCCATCCACGTCAGTATGTTTTAGGGATAATGGTAAAATTACAGTTTTACAGACAGCGAAACATCAAAAGCCCTTTTTATTTCGAGTGGTTTTAAAGTTTACCTTCAGAATTCTTTTGAAATTAAACAGAATGATTTCTCTGTGTTGTAAGAGCACAAGTTCAATTTAATAATTCTTTCTGCAAAGTGCAAGTTATAAACGTAACTGATATTATGATGTAGAAACATTTGCAATAATTCGTTGCAGAATATAGGCCATCACTTCACATGCTTCCATTACGATACATTGGAAACTTTGTTATACCGTAACTCACAACAGTAATTTAGTTTGATGGCTCAAGTGAATTAGTAATTTAGGGTATCGAAAACGTTCAATATTCGTGCTTAAAATGAAATGAACGCTGACGTAAAAAAAGGAAAACAAAGAAATATTAGGACCTCACCTCGTTATCTTTTGTAATCCACCACCGCCACCGGATTCAAATATCTAAAGAACACTGACCGAAGGCAAAACTTTTTCTAACAGCCGGAAAGGTCGGACTAGAAAAAAGGCGCGCAAACCCGCAGCGAGCGTTAGTACTGACTACAAGTGGTAAGGTGTGAACCAATGTTCAGCAGTAACTAGTTAACAGTTTATTTTTGTTCTGTAACCACATACCGAACATATTTCATTCGGCTGGTTTATTGACCGATTGAGCTTCGATGGTGCGAATTAATCTGGGCTAAATAAGGTGTAAACAAGAATTGCTAATGTTGAAGAGTGCGTGTCTGGAGTAAACACTGCTTTCACTGTTTTTGGGTTTTGGTAACGATATGAGAAGGATCAGTTTAAATATTCGAAGCAGGCAGGGCAGTCATGACGCATAACTCCAGAAATATGTATTGGCACAAGGGTAACGTTATTTGTTTTCAGTAACAGCCTCGTATATTAATCTCCCATGTCCAAATGCGCGAAATACAGAGCCTACAACAATCCCAAAAAACAAAGCATTAACAAAATCGACAGTCGACAAATATTATCGACAATCCCTTTCGCATACGACTAGTTCTCTAGTAGTAAAGCCCACGATAATTTCGCTCCAAGATATGCGCCTAGTTGAATGAATGTGAACAGTTGGACGCATCAATAATATTGTCATTAGTCCGAAACGCATTGAGTGGCACAGTTATGCATTATTATGTAGCCAGCTAAAATTATACAATGTACCGCTTCCATTAGATTTAATTTCAAGAGGAAACATTAAGATACCTGAATCTTTCGAAGTCTTAACTAAAATTTATTGATTTGCGAGCAGAATTTGAATTGGAGTTTAGTTCAGTGGAGGTGAAATAACAATGTCTTCAAACATTTCTGCTCTTTGTGTTTTTTGCAATAACAGAGCACGTTTGTATGCTATAAGCAATTTCCAATCAGAGTCTATTTAGCCTGTTTGTTATCTTATTTTATTCCTTATCATCCTCCATCTTCATCTGTCTTTGTCAAGAGCTACATGGTGTTTGTAAAAAAAATATTTACTGCACTGTCAACCATCACACAAAACATGTTTCGCTTTTCACCTGGCTTCATCCCATCATTCTCACAGTTCATCCATCTTTTCTTAGGTCTCCCCGACCATGTGTCCATCAATTGGTATGATATACTGCGCTAACTAGTCAAGCATTTGAAGCGTTTATAACTGTCACTTGTTTATAGCTTATGTGTAAACAGCAGTGCAGAGCATAACGTCGTAAAAGTTATTGTTAAAATTAACCTAATAGATATAAAGTAACGCGTTGCTGTCAAGACTTATTAAAATAGTTTGAGTACTAGTTACGCTACTTGACTTTTGTGAAATTGATTTATGAACTTGTTTAACTCAGCATGGTATAATTAGTTCTGTTCTAATTTTGGCAATTTATGAAAATTACTAACTAGTTGATTGCTGATTTTGCTATCCTAGCTTTAGAAAACTTGTTTCGAAACTTTGAGTAGTGTTCATCTACTTCTAATGAGGACTGCACCTTGGTACGGGGACTATTTCATACCTTGTTCTATCATATAAAATATTTGCAAAATCTATACTGTTTTGCCAAACATAGATTGAGACGTCCATTAATGTGGCAACATTAACTTTATATACTTCCGAAACATTCAATTTCTCAACAAAAAAATACAAAAAATCTTTAGCGAAAGACCATAGTTCAGGCCATATTACAGTCACACGTT
Organism: Diarsia brunnea; assembly: GCA_949774965.1. NCBI lineage: Eukaryota > Metazoa > Arthropoda > Insecta > Lepidoptera > Noctuidae > Diarsia > Diarsia brunnea. Next base: position 18,519,729 of record OX459001.1, read on the forward strand.
ACATAACGCCTGGCAAATGTCAAGCCGACAGATTGCCAGTCTGAGACAGGAATAGACCACGTGATGTGTTTTGTTGTCTATTTGGAATACATCGCGACTAATCGTTAGTGCTACTAAGTATTAATACCACCTGTATTAATAATATTTAGGGCGGGGATCTTTGTATTTAGATGTGGGTGTTGCTATGGAAAAGTTCAAATGAAATCATAAGTGATTGTAAGTGGTACCTGAGATATGTAGTTCGATATCTTCAGACTTAGAAATGGTAAGTAATAGATAATTTAGGTTGCAAAATGTCAAGTACCTCAGAAGTGTTTCAGAAACAGTTTTATTGACTTTCAATTTACGCTCCTACACTAAAAAATTAAGATCAATGATTTTTTTCCTAAAGCCATTGTCTCATACCTTATTTTAAATATTCTCAGAAAAGCGCTATTTCGCACGGTCGGACGAAACAATTTTTAACGTTTACGTTATTTTGTTACATCAATACTAATGGTGTTTTTGGAACGACACCAAATTGATTTGTAACAAACGGCGGAAATTGTTTCTTGATCAGGGATTTATGTAGTTATTTATGTAACGTTTGAAATATCATTAGAGTCTGTCAACGTCTAATTGCTATGTTGATTAAAAACAGCTGTTCATCACTGCATACAGGGGACCTAAAACGGCCGCGTTAGCAGAATCATAATAGGATAGTAATATGAATTGCGTTAAAATTCGTAAAATGGTCACAAAGTGATTATTCATCATAGTAACTGCGTTTGCGACTGCTAAAGTGGCCATTTTAGAACTCCTGTACTTTAACAAAATTATACGTTTAATGTCAAAAGTTCACAAATTCGATTCAGATACGATGAATGGCGTATTAATTTGTAAGTCTTATTTTTAAAGTATTCCAGAAAGTCAGCAAGCCTTATACAACCTGCAGTTGCATCCACTTGCCGCATTTAAATGCATCAGTTACTATGTCTACACTTTTAAGTTAGTTGTTCACAGATTTATTTAAAGTTCTGTTTTGGCCCCAAAATAAAATAAACTTGAGTTACCACTTACCTCATCACAAGCATGACACCTAGGCTTCAATCGTTCAGCATAATGTCGGACGCAGTACAACCGTCCGTCTAACGCACAATACGCTAGTTCGACAAGTAGCTCGTCGCATTCCGCACAAGAGAAGCATGTTGGGTGGAAATATGCCTACAACAAAATGCAAATTAGTAAAAATACACATTTTATATTGCTACTAGCAGAGACATCTGTTATCGAGTAGCCGAACTAATTGAATTAAAAGCTACTCTTAACTTTTGAACATAGATATATATACTCACTTCTTCACCTATCCGCGGTGCTTGAACGGTAATACTTCCACTTCGAATAGGTTTATTACATCCCGCACAATCAACTGATGCACCGTGATATTGACTAGCGACGCCTGAAACAAATGTTCCTACATAAAGCAAATATAAAAGATTCAACTACTTGCCACAAGATGGCGCTGTACTAAAATTGCAATATTCGTTACCAATGTCAAGTGCAATTTCATTCCTAGCCGCAACGAAGTCTTCATATTGTTTGCGGTGGTTCTCGTCGATATGTCGGCAATGTGCTAGGGAGAGATCTTGTTTCGGTAACTGAGAGGCTAACGCTCTAGTTCGCCATGTCCTCCACGCTGCCGCACCGGTGGCGCCCCCAAGGCCGGTCGGGGCACGCTCTGCTAACGACGTCCAATACAGTTCAGTCTGGAAAGGAAAAATAATCTGTAATTAATATGAAACTTTTGGTTGGATAGGTTGGTAGTTTTAATCATCCTCGTTTGGTTATGATGGCATCATCAGGAAGGAATTCAACAATGCGCTACATTAAAATAAAGGGAAAACTAATTTTAGAGACCCTACCGTGGTTTATGAATTCAGTGTGCCTTTAAACTCGGAAATTAGTAAACCCAATGACTAAATTGGATATACCTATGCACAATAATGCACATACAGGTCATTCCCATAATTTTGAAGCATAACATTCGTACAAATTGGTCCGTAGGTACCTACATGGCGGAAAAACACAAAGATTTGCTGCACCGACATCAAAACCATTGGGTTAATAAGGACTGCTTGCTCATTATCATCATCTGCCTAGACTTTTCCCAACGATAGGTCGGTAGGCTTCCAATTTTCCAATTTTTCCATTTTTTTTTAATGCAGTTAAATCTCAGTAGGTACACAATCATCACGGTATTATGTCCAATATAACATGACCTCGCTTTGTATGAGCTTCCAGTACAATGAGAGATCAGCATAATTTGAATTTGTTTAGCTTGATTGGTCTTTGTGCGTTCTAAAGTGACTGCCTATCTGACTTCAGCAATCAACAACCCAGTTAACGACACGATACCACTTACTAATATAGTTTTAAGGCTCTATATACTGACACAAACTGTATTCTATAATATTTCTGTTAGTAAGGGCCAAAGTTGCATGAAAATTAATGAATTGTTCATCATCTGCCTAGCCTTTTCACAACTATGTTGGGGTCGGCTTCCAGTCTTACCGGATGCAGCCGAGTACCAGTATTTTACATTAAAAAATTAAATAAAGAAAATACTTATTTAAAAATAAAAATAGAATTGTTGTTTGTTAATTGGTTTCTATGGCGCCACAATGCGGCACTATATTTTCCACCATCAGGACATGATGAAGGTCTCACCTGCTTAGCAGTAAGTCCTGGCGGGCTGTCGTAAGAGTGGTGGTTGATCTTGGACTCCCGCAGCCCGAGCCGGTCCCTCACGGAGCCCAACTCCTCGTGGTACACCGAGTGCTTCAGCCGGTCGCAGCCGCATGACTTGCACGTTTTCCTGGAAACAAAGTAATGGCGGGTTTAGATTTTGTGAAGTTGGTGAAGGTTTGTAGGACGGAAGAGGATGGCGATATACCAGAGCGCATCGAATTGTTTACTGTTTTTATTACCAATAAAATCAGTGTTTTTCGTTAAATATAGCCGAAGCAGAATGAATAAATCACAATGGATTCTAAAAAGGAATATATGTTTTAAATGACTTGTACAGTAACTCGCTAGTGTCGCAGGTTCGATTCCCGAATATTTGTATGGCCTAAATGTAATTGTTCCGGGTCTGTCTTTTAATGTTTGCAAACGCATCCACGATAAAGGAGCAAGTTTCTAGAGAGAGTTTTAACATAACATCACGCCTATAATCCCCGAAGAGTTAGGCAGAGGTGTATCTAATAGTACACTCATATTTCGCCAGTTGCGTTCAAATTCCATGTATATTACATGGGATTTTGAACTCTATTGGGCGACCCTTTTGCATAATGACTAAAACACCAAATAATATACGAAAATTCATAGGCAGACTTCATTCCACAAGTCCAATAATATACCCACATAGTCACATACAGTACCCGGCGATAAATATTGCACATCGATCTTTGGAAAGAGACAATCGGCCTGAATCGGCTAATTTCGGCATCGTAGAGCGTTCCCAAGTAACACATCAAAGCACAATAACGGCCGGCTTACGGCATTTCAGTATCGTTTTAGCATTTTGAGTTAGTTATATTTTAGCACTACAAACGTCCATACGGCTACTGTTATGCTTATTTGGGCACAAATTATGTGGCTTTAGGCCATAATTAGGTTCACAAGTAGTCATTTTTTAGCATTACAGGCGCATTATGTTAGCATTTTTGTGACCAATTAAGATGCCAATCACATTAAAAAAGCATAATTACGGTCAATGAAGTTGCCAATCGCATTACAAAAGCATTGGACTAGCATTAGATTGTGCTAAAAGAATGATTGTGGCTTTTAAAGTGTTCACATGTAGAACTTAAATAAACCCTACACCATTGCAAAAACATCTCTAATACCATGGCACAAATGTTATAATACAATTAACGCTGTAGTATAAGTACTATGTCCAGCTATTGCTGGACAGGAGTATGGACGGAGATCGTCAAAATTTAATGAACGACAACATACTTTTTTTGCATCACTAAACAATGTATATTAATGGATTGACTTTATGACTGTTTTGTTATTTCATGCCATCAAAATATTAAACGCAATGTAGTTTACTGTAAATGTCTATATTAGTTTAATTGAAAATTTTCACGCGCCTTCGATATTTTGTGTTTTTGATATAAAGTTTGATAAAAAGAAATGTACGAAATAACCAAAACAATTGTGTATTCCTAGTTTAGAACGAATTTTGCATTATTAACATAATAGTATTGACTGGGCAGTATTTAATTAAGTTAAATCATTATAATAAAGGTCTATTGCTATTATAAATAGGTCCATTAGATTATATTTTTTGGTTATAAAATATTTACAAAATGGTGTCGGTCTACAGTAGCCCGGTGAACCTTTAGAAAGTCTAATTAATGCCACCAGTATTATAAATACTCACATGTGAACAATTATTAGGCTAGGGGCCAGAGAGAAGACTTTTGGTGAACCATCGTAGTGCCATTGTCTATAAAGTAGTTTTATATGGGTTCACCGGCATGCCAATAGGCTTGATGTAGACTGAAATAGTGCCATTATTTCTTGAACGTAATTTTGGGAATCCTGGAGCAAAACAATAGAACCTATAAAAACTAAGTAGCGGTACATGACGATAATTGTCAAAACCAATTTATTTTTTAATTTATGATAAAGGTCTATTGTTATTATAAATAGGTCCATTAGATTATATTTTTTGGTTATAAAATATTTACAAAATGGTGTCGGTCTACAGTAGCCCGGTGAACCTTTAGAAAGTCTAATTAATGCCACCAGCATTATAAATACTCACACGTGAACAATTATTAGGCTAGAGGCCAGAGAGAAGACTTTTGGTGAACCATTTTAGTGCCATTGTCTATAAAGTAGTTTTATATGGGTTCACTGGCATGCCAATAGGCTTGATGTAGACTGAAATAGTGCCATTACTTGAACGCAATTTTAGGAATCCTTGAGCAAAACAATAAAACCCATAAAAACTAAATAGCGGTACATGACGATAATAGTCAAAATCAATTTATTTTTTAATTTAGATTTGAAGGGTAATCAACAATTACTTTGGCAGGTTATTAAATTTAAAAAATAATAACCTGCCAAAGAAATTGTTGATTACCCTTTAAATCTATGTAAATAAAAAGCTTAAGTAAGTACTTCACATAACATTTTTTATTGGTACGTATGTAATAGTGGTATGAAAAATAATTAGTATTCATGATGATGCAAACATACTAATGTACATCTTGTTTTGTTGATTTTAATAAAATGTGTTTCTCCCCAATATGACCGACAAATGGCTTTACGAATACAGTAAAGTGACTGCCTCGTTGGTCTAGTGGTCGCATGCGCGACTGCTGTGCATGAGGTCCTGGGTTCGATTCCCGGGTCGGGCAAAGTGTTATTGGCTTTTTCCATCAGGAATTTATCAGTAACAGCCACGGAGTCTGGATTTGTGCCCGGTTGATGGCAATAGGCTCGCCCCCTATTACATAGGACTTAAACATAACTGGCGAAATGTGGGTGGTACTATTAGGTACACCTCTGCCTAACCCTTCGGGGATTACAGGCGTGATGTTATGTTATGTTAAAGTGAATGTATATATGGCTTTACGCATCACAATAGCTCACGTGTATTTGGTTAAAGAGCTGTTAACCGGACAACAGCACTCAGGTGACCTTTAAAAATGCAAGCATTATATTGATTCACGTTTATGCTATTCAAAAGTATTAGGCTTTTACTTAGCACTTGTAAGTCCTACAACACAACAAAGAGCATTCAAAATAGCTCAAAGCTGTTTGATAGATTTACGGTGCATTATAATGGTACAAGTATATGCTATTAAACTGCATTAGGCATTATCTTATGGCCCAAAATGCTATTGTAAACCCTAAGGCACCAAAAACAGCTGAAAGCTGTGTACTGGATTAACTTGGCATTTTAATGGTTCACGTTTATGCTATTAAACAACATTAAGCATTTATTTTACTACTTACAATGCTATTGTTGATCCAAATGCACTGAAAACAGCTAAAAGCTATACTGCTGCATTGTGGTTTGCTGCAGTTAAACTAAAGGCTTAATAAAAGCATTTTGACATGCCACTGTCCAACCGCTATACAATGTAAAGCATGACAATGGTTTTCAAATGCCAATATAAAGCCTTAAGATGTTCGGTGAACTATTATAAGAGTTTATACGGACCTTAAGCACTACATAAGTATACTAGTTGTTTTTTAAAATGCTTTCTGTGTTACTTGGGTTATCTCTGTCGCACGAAATACAGTCCGGTAATGAGCTGTTAAATAAAACAATTATGATTTGCTTCTTTTGATAATTCTTTTTATTCTTTGTATAAAATACACCTTTTTCCAAAGGTCGATGTGCAATATTTATCGCCGGATACTGTACTGCACATAACGGGTTAGATACATACACACAACTCATTTGCACACGTAAACAAGGTTCTAAAAATAGCCGTACTGAGCACTTTGGCGTGACAAAGGAGCATCGCTTATCCCTATTAAGACAATCGTCTCTGCAGCGAGAGATGAGGACCAATAAGAAAGTAGTAAACTCTAACAAGCTAGCTCGTAAAGTATTGGATATGGAGGTACTTGGAACTTGCTGAGTAGGTAGGTGTGTGAGGACGAAACTAGGGATTTTTTGACAAGAATTAATAAAGTAAGGAACGAGTTCTTAGGGAAGTTTGGAAGTTGTGCCAGTTTCAGAAAAGGTGAAAGGAAATCGACCGTCGTGTTATGTGACTAAAATACACTTCATCATCACTGTAGATATGAATATCCCGTCGGGGCTGCGGGTTGTTGTTGTTGTTCGCAAGAGATACCGCGGCCTCGACATAAAGGGCTAAGAAGGAACATGGGTGGTTTTTAGTCAGTAGAAGTCTGACACCCCCTTTCGCTCTGCCCAAGAGCGGGAGGGGTTATTTGATGGTTTCCCACCCCCCCAAAAAAAAAGGAATAATATGAAGGAAAAATACTTTGCACCGGCCCCAAATAACATGGGATGAAAGATAAAAAAACTGCTTTTTAATTTATTATTTTATATCACGGTCAATCCTGTCAACTCCTGTCGTTCTAAAAGTTATAGAGGGCAAATAAAATTTTAGTCTGCGAAAATAAATCCGATGTCTAGACGGAAAATAAAGAAGTCTGAGTAACAGATTAACGTAGTCTCAAGTTCGTCCTAAGCTTTATCATATTTGTGGCGGATTTACTTATTAGACGTAACATCACGCCTGTAATCCCCGAAGGGTTAGACAGAGGTGTAACTTATAGTAGGTACAGCCTTTTCGCCAGTTATGTTATGTTTAAGTCCCATCTAATAGGGAGCGAGCCTATTGCCATCAACTGGACTCCAGACTCCGCTGCTACTGGAAAATTCGCGATGGAAAAACCCAACACTTTGCCCGAACTCAGAATCTAATCCAGAACCTCGTTCGTTTTCTTATTGGTTAAGAATAACATTAATTATTCACAATAGTTACGAGGATACACGATACAGCAACAGATACTGAGGCTTTTACTCAAACAGGGATTTAGGGGCCTTTTTTTTTTTTTTTTGGAGGGTGGGAAATCATCAAATAACCCCTCCCGCTCTTGGGCAGAGCGAAAGGGAGTGTCAGACTTCTACTGACTAAAAACCACCCATGTTCCTTCTTAGCCCTTCATGTCGAGGCCGCGGTATCTGCGAACAACCCGCAGCCCCGACGGGGGATTTAGGGGCCTTACAAAATAAATAACAACCGGCCACTGCTTCCACAGTTATCCAACTTGTTCTTTTAATCGACCTAGGTTCAAGTACAATATTTTACCTCCAACCATATTCTAAACAAAAAACCATGACTCACCAATATTCACAACTACTATACCCATGTACGTTGCTATATCAGCATGCATGTATTCATTAAGTACACTATTCTATATGGATGCAAAAGTAACGATATCGAGCTTCGCCTTAAAAGGCGGCTGATAACATCGCCTTAAGTAAGGTCCTTTTAAATGTGTTACATCTGCGAGATACGTATTAAAATAGATACAAGGACCTTCTGATGTGTCCTAGCTTGAAGTTAGGTTTATAGAGAGAAGCTAGGTTTAGATAGGAGACCAGATTATGAACCCACACACATAACATCACGCCTGTAATCCCCGAAGGGTTAGGCAGAGGTGTACCTAATAGTACACCCACGTTTCGCCAGTTATGTCTATATGTATGAAGTCCCATGTAATAGGGGGCGAGCCTATTGCCATCAACCGGGCACAAATCCAGACTCCGTGGCTGTTACTGATAAATTCCTGATGGAAAAAGCCAATGACACTTTGCCCGACCCGGGAATCGAACCCAGGACCTCATGCTCAGCAGTCGCGCTTGCAACTACTAGACCAACCAACTACCAAAAAAAGAACCCCTCGGATAAATTTTCAGGTTAAGGCGTGCTTGCCTATGTTGACCTGTGGATGGGTGACCACCCATTACTTAAGCTACAGCTACGTGCCGCGGAAAGCACGTTAAGCTGGTGGTCCCGGCTGTCATTTGTAAATCTTTGAGGGTCGTAACAGGTAGTTCGTGGCCTAAAAGACTGACAACCAGTCTTACCAAGCGGTGTTGTGGAGGTCAGACAGGCAGTCGCTCCATGTAAAATACTGGTATACAGCTGCATTCCGTTAGACTGAAAGTTAACCCCAACATAAATCATCATCTTCCTGCCCTTATCCCATTCTATTTGGGGTCGGCGCAACACGTTTTCTTCTTCCATTCTTCCCTGTTACACGTCAAGGTGGCATTTATTCCTTTCTCATTCATATCATTCCTCACACAATCCATCCATCTTTTCTTTGGCCTTCCTCTCCCTCTCCATCCATCAATATTTATATCCATCACTTTTTTAATCACATGCGTTTTATCCCTCCTCATTACATGACCATACCAAGATAAACGACTTCCTTTCAATTTTTCTGTAACAGGTGCCACTTTCAAACTTCCTCTAATATACTCATTCCTTACTTTATCCATTCTTGTCACTTCGCACATCCATCTCAACATTCTCATCTCCGCTACATGCAATCGTGTTTCATCCATCTTTTTCAAAGCCCAGCACTCTGATCCCAACATAAATATAGGATGTAAAAGTACCCTTAACGCAAACGAAAGGCACTTGTTCTCCCCACCGCACCGCTGCGATTATTTTTTTGTTCTAGACCATACCTGGGAACCTTCTAGTTACGGAGATATTGGGGGTCAAAGTTCCAAATTTTTACAGGTGTTTTTGTAAATACTAGTTTTTCAGGTTATAACTTTACTTAAATTACCTCCATGACCCGTGTACTATTCAAAGCATCCACTAGCACAATGTTGTAACAGTGCTACAATGAGTTTTACCGTAAAATGTGATTTTTGACCCCAAAAACAAAAGTCGTTTCCCAGCAATTTTTTTTGCGTAGGGATACTTAGTTTGATGTACAGAATGGTTGGTTGACGGCTGTGTGATGGGTTGATTTACACCCTGTATAGTTGGAAAAAGGTTAGGCAGATGATGATGATAAGCGAAGTTTAAATAGCTGTTTAGGTACGAATCCATTTTTATCTTACCTAATCGTAACCTCAAATGACGTAATCTCATGAGATCAGCCAGTGTACCTCTGACCATGTAATTTGTTATCTGTGTAACATGTAATGATCAAACATCAGGTGTTATAATTGTGTTGTAGTTATTATGAGGTATACAAGTATTTATTATAAGTGGAATCCAGCAAAATAAATATAAACACCAAGACAGCCATTTTGTCGGCGAAAAGGAAAATTATATTCACTTTAACAAGAGCTATGAATTTATATTTGAGAAAGATGTAAATGTGAGATCAAGCCTCGGCTAGGCCTTCTGCGAGACTTAAAAAATATAGTGACAAACATTGAAATCGGATCAAATGTAAATTCACCCGACAACTCAGAAATCATAATAAACATACCAAAAATGACAACTGGAACTTCCAAACAATACTCTCGACACAGAGCGATTTACGACACAGCATACCAAATACCACATCCATGCATAAATTCATCAAAAAACAAGAAGGTCCCATAAGAAGCTACGTCCCCAAACAATGACCCGCCATGTTGTTGAAATGCTAAGTGCGGCCGATGCCGTGATATGATTGACTGGATACAAGACTGATTTAATAGGATAAGTGGTTGGAATAAGGACAGCTTGTGCCAAGGTTTAGTCTGGCATGGGTGATTCTGATTGTCTGGATGAAACTGTGGTCTGGGAGGTTAGTGAACTGAACTTTGTTACTGTAACTGTGACTGCATCATTCCACTGATGGTAAAATGCCCTCCTCGTGTGTCCTCGTGCCTTACAGTTCTTTTGATCCAGGGTCAACGTTGACCCTGGTCTAAAGTCCTCCTCTTGTCCCGGTTGTGTCTCTTGTCCTGGTCTTTGGTTTTGTCTAACTCTTCCCACAACTACGAAAAAATCATTTTAATTCTGTTTATGTTAGGAAATTGGAGGCAACTCTGTATACAGTTTCCAGATTAAAGCAATGATGATTGAAGCAATTATATTTCGAAACTGTGAACCCTAAATGGGTTTTAGGGTCCGATGATTCAAAACATGACTTGCTGCCGTATACTAAGTTTAAGTATGCTTAATTATTGACAAAGCTAAAGAAAATAAATAGGATTGCATATTAAAACAGATTGTGTTGTTGATTTAGATCAGAGATTTGGAAAAAAAACTTTATTTAATTCAGTCTTATGATTAATAAATCTTAAGATGACAAGAACATCTTTTGAAGCAGCAAAGAATAAGAATCAGCTGGTACACTACTAACCTATTTACTTTTTATTTCATAAATTCACTGTTTTTAATTGACTATAAAACTTCTTAACGATTCTTCATCAAAGAACACAAAAATACAATAGGCACAAACAATAAACGAATAAACATTTCCGTCATTTAGGTCAAACTGAAAATCACGTTAGTTTCAGTGGTATCTGACTAATTGCTGTGTAAACTGTATAATATTACGCACAGTTACACGGAATTTGACAAAGATATTCGAGTGTTTACATCTTTACGTGCACGTCATCATATAGTACGGAATAGGTCTGAGTCAGTGACCCCAAGGAGGATTACTAGTTTATTTACTAATAAATTATTATTGTTTTTAATGTAATATTAAATGTTTAGGTATTAATTTACAATACGCAGAAACCGCACTTTGCCACAATATTTATTCGTCGTGAAAAAGGAACGACACATTTTGAGTAGATTGTGAATCTATGGGTGGAATAATAAAAAAATAAAAATAATATTGCGCATTTCACTATTAAATCTGTAAATAATAGACAAGCAACATTTAACTGGATTGCTATAAACTTTTCGGTAGCTTATGTCAAACTCTTAAATTTTATTATTTCCCAACATCCTTATCTTCTAATGTCCAAAAATGTTAACTAAGTAAGTACTCAGGATTGTTAACGAAAATGAGTTATTTATACATATTTCAAAAACCATTTACTGTCAAAAATTTTATGATCCTATTCCGCACCAGAACCTAGGATCCAAAAACATCCAAAACCACTCTTAAATCTCTTCGCCTAGAACCTTCAAAAACACTTTACTAAATTACACTTTCATCGGCAGATGGCAGCACAGTCTCACATAAAACTGGCCACGGTAACCTCACCTTGAATTTAACGTCCACTAAAGTGCACTGTTATCTACACGATGGGCCATGGTGGTATCGTGGTGGACTTATCTTTGACCTTAGCCGTGAAAAGGGGCTTTTATGGGATTAAGATGGCGAAAGAGTGGGTTTATTTTGTTGGTGTATTAGCAGGTGTGAGTTATATCTGAAGTGATATCTATGGATGAGGTCGTACTCGTATCGCAAGTTCTATGGGGGTTTCTGACGATAGTATTGTGGTAGATATGCTCCTAGAGGAGATCATAGACCAATCTTAAAAAATGTTAACGAATGAAGAATCGATTCAGAGAACAAAAACAGTGAAGAAAATCTCAAAAGTGTTGCCAGAATTTGAATAGAATGTTGGGGCAATGGCAACAATTAAAGGGATCAAACAAAAAGAAAGAAATGAAGAGGGAGAAGTGAAACAGAGAGAAAATTGTAGAATCACAAGCTCCTTGTAGAAATCCACTCGCACTTTAAGAGACTAGTTCAAAGTCACTACAAAGGCTGTCGAAATGGCTCAGTTTTGGTCAAAAACTCATGTAACTATAACATGAGCATTATTTGATTTAATTTAAGGCGGCACAAAAACTCTCGCCACCAGGTTATGCACCAACCAACCACACGACGAAAAAGTAAGAAAGATGAATGAAGAAGTTGTAACCACTGTCTCACAATAAAGATCTTTGACTTTGACTTTGACTTTGACTTTGAAGTAGGAAAGAAAGTCCTGCAGAACATACGAGTACCTACATACATACTCTAAGCAAATAGCAGGAAGAACGGGAAAATGAAGAAGATCAACCTTAACCATGAACGTACAGTTTATTTTAGTTTCAGATTGATGTCGAAAGTTTCCGATTTAGATGTGGTCCAGATGCGGTGGAAATGTGTTTTAACCGCGATCTTGTGGCTGCAGATATTAATAGAACAATTAATATTTATAGGAGACAGAAGGAAGCGACGGCCTGTGACGTCAGAGATACAAGATTATGGTGTATAGTATGTGTCAAAGATTTTGTAGCGAAATAATGATGTTTCGTGTGTAGACGTTTTTAAAACAGTTTACGCGAAGTAGAAAAAAAATACAGCCTAAGTAAATCATAGTATTTCGTTTTGTGTTTCCCCGACTTTTGTTGGTAACAAAAATATTGTTTTTTATCTTTTATTATACAATAAACACTTACCAACACAAACCATTGTGTCAGAAATTCAGAAACGGTGTATCCTGCGGTTCAGACTGCAGACCCAAAATTTACAAATGTAATATCCTAGATAAGGCTCGCACAAGAGTGTTCTTTCTTTCTTTCTATGATGTGAATCATTCTGTGTATTTGCGATATTTTTAATGGTAATAAGAATTTCGTGTTAACATGACTAAATTCTAATATTTTTGATAAGAATAATTATCAGCTGATAAGATTCTGTAACAAGAAATCTAACAAATATTATGTTTGTCTAATAGCTTTGTATAGTATACCGATAGTCTAAATCCGGAAAGGTGTTTTAAGAATAACATATCGAATTGTTTTAGGCCATTGAAGTGTTGTCGCATAAATCAAAAGTTGAATGCTCGTACAAACGAGCACAAGGATATGTAAAACCTCAACTCCATGTTAAAAGAAGTCTCTATAGTAACCAGGATATAAAATAACATCGGAGAAAATAAAACGCCATTTATGCTTGCGTAAAAGACAAGACATGCAAGAGGATACAAATTGGTATTTGACACTACAGTCCTGTTCACTTCACTGTAGACGAACACGAAGAAAACCTGTATAAGAAATCCAGAGATTTCGATCCAATCCAGTCTTTTCATTTCATATCTAACTAAGCAACACCATAAACCACTATTACTAGGAATTAAAATACGTCCATAAATATGTTCTATTCCTATCGTCCCCCATTCTGAGTAGTTATGAGTAATTCACAAGATTCCCATGGTAATAGCCAATGCACTTAATTGGTATGCGCGGGCTGACTTGCGCGTACGCAGGGTTCAATGACGTCGTTGTGTTTACTGCTCATTGTGTGGGTGGATTAGGATTTTAAGATAAATGCTGATGGCTGCTTGGAGTGATTAGTTATACATTTAGGACAAGTCCGAGGAGAAAAGCTTTGAAGGCTTTGATCTTCTTCTTAATGGCGTGGTTAGTGCCTAACCAGCAGGGCTATTGCGTATCTTTTTATATGTCAGTGGCTATCATAGTGTCCATCGATTCTGTCAAATGGTTGCATTTTGTACCAAACCATAACCATTTGACAGTTAATAGATGGACACTGTGATAGCCACTGACATTTAAAAAGATACGCAGTAGCCCTGCAGATGTCAGTTTTTATGCCAGCCATGGGCCTCTGACTTGGCTTTAAATGCCGTTGAGAAATTTCTCTCAAGTAGCAAGCAGGCTTTGATGAATCTATTGTTATTGACTAGTTTGTCAAAGAGGTTTAGGTAGATGTACTGTTACGCTCTTTCACTCTATTGTTCGCCGAACTAGAACCGAGGTAGAATTTCTTTGGCTGATAAAAACGGAAACATCGAGCAGGCTTTGAAGACAACATTTCCGGCTACATGGAATGTCAATTCGGAAACTTCAAAATGGTTCTCACTTTGACATGTTTGCATTTTTATTGCAGAATGGGCCTGCTCTCGACTTCGATCACGCCTGATGGAAAGCGAAGGAGGTGGTCTACGGTGGAACGAGCGTGCCCAGAAGATGCCTGTTCACTCTTGCTCGTTGATATAATCAGGAACCATTCTTAAGATAATTATTCTTGACTGCTCTAGTGAGCCAGTCCAATTACTGTAAATAACTCAAAACTCTCATAAATTCCTATGACAAATAGATAATAAACTTGACCGTGAAATATTAACGGTTTCCCAGAAGCTTTTAGAAACACTGGTAAAATTATGTTCTCGTAAATACACAAATGTTCAAAGGATAAGCAGCCATAACTGTGCCACCGTGAAAATCATTAACTTTAAAATTATGTCTGTTCACATTATGTCTACTTCGTTAAGAAGGTAACTGTTTGTGACGTATCCGAGTCACGTATGACTATGAGTTATGATTGTTTTCGTTAAAATTGTGGTTTATGGCTTTGTCTTAAAAACTCTTTGTATAAATGTAGGCTCTATGGAACGGATAAAACATTTTGACAGATGGTTATATACTCTATGGTCTTCTTTTTACAGACAGTTGTATGGTTTTCTTTTCTTTTGAGTGAACGACGAAAGTAGTATTTGATCACTGTCCTTGTTCCATGTTAGTTGGAGTCGGCGCAACACAATTTTTTCTGTCCCCTTTCAATCCTCACGCTATCATGCTGAAAATGCACTCCTTATAAAAATATTACATATGAAATTGGCGTTTTGTACGGGAGGAATATAAAGTCAATTTTTTTTTGTAAAATATATTTAATTAATCAAAGTATGCACCGTTGTTATCTATGCACTTTTGCCATCTCATAGGTAGTTCACTGATCCCTTTACTAAAAAAACCGGGCGAGAATCAATAAACTCTTTGAAGGCGGTTTGGACTGTCGCATCGGAGTTGAATTTTTTTCCTTGCAAGAAGTTGTCCAAATTCTGTTGGAGCAAGGTCCGGGGAGCACGGTGGATGTCGCAGACATTCCAATTTTGGCTCATCTAGCTTAGTGGTTGTTAGTTGTGCAGTGTGTGGTCTTGCGTTGTCGTGAAGCAGCAGTGGCCTAGAGCAATTGACCAATCTCGGTTGTTGAGCAGCTAGTTCTTCCTTTATGGTTTGCAGTTGCTGACAATAGATATCTGCCGTAATAGTTTGGCCAGATTTTAGAAACCTATCTATCCACACTATCGTCTACATTTCTTTTTCATTTCTCCTTTTCCAGGTCTGCTGGCAAAAATTTCTTTAGAAATAAGCAGTACCTTTGTACTCACAGGTTTTATTATTGTATTTTCCTGTGCTATTTACTGTGTGTACATAAATAGTAAAATAAATAAAAATAAATAAACCTGTAGTGAACGACACCGGCGCTAGTCCACAGTCCACCAAACACTCACAAGTAACTTTTTCTGAGTCAATTTTCGTTTAGGGCAGGATTTGGCTGGGTCTCCAGGGTTCTGCCATTGCGACGAGCGCTTCCAATTATTGTACAGTATCCACTTTTCATCACACGTAATGATTTGATTTTTAATCCCTTCTTCTTCCTTCTGCTTTATTTATTCTCGAAATTGGTCAGAGATAGCTTTTTAATTTTTAAAAAGAATAGCTGTTTATTTCAACCTGCTTGAGTATTCCCTGTCAGAATCACTTCAAATTCCGAACAAAGACGAAACGAATTTCGAATTTTCGATGCACACAACTCCTCATAATTCATTAATCCATTGCGTGCAAGTCCACTTGCCAATAACTTTACGCATTATCCACGGTTAGCAGTAACTCGAGCGACGCTGTCATAAAATATATTTCGGCTAGATTTATTGCTGGTAATTAGGTCATGCAGATTGGCTGGTGCAAGGGCACCCGTGTTTAGTGTTTTGCCTTTTGTAATAACTATATTTTGAGGACTGTGGATGTGGACCGTTTTGTCGTAAGGTAGTGTTTTCTGTTTGGATTTTGCGTGTTGTTCGCGATACAGTGCAGCAAAAATTGTGAACTAATCTTTTTTTTTCATCATTCTCACATCATTCCACTTTATTTGGGGTCAGCACAGCATGTCTTCTTTCCCAGTTCTATATTAGTTGCTATTTAAGTAAATAGTCACCCCTTTCTTCCCATATCATCGTCAAACTAAAAAAACTGAACTGATTCTTTTGTAAAATTGATTTTTTTTATGCTTTTTTTGTAGTGGTTCAGTCTGTAGTACAGAAATCTTGAGTATGAAAACCATGAAACCTAACTTTTTATTATTATTAATTTCCATGACAATTAATACTATTGTCAGACAAGAACGTAAATTTATTCGAACACCAGTAATATAAAATAATATGATTAGGTCAGAGCATTTTATACCTTAAACACACCTTATAACTAAATAATCACATATTAAATACACGTTAATAAACATAGATATACATAAACCTGGCAACCCACACAAGTCTTGTTTTCATTCGGTCCCAGTCTGTTTGATCTAACAACTGACAGACTCCAATGATGTATCATTTAAACAATTCGCACCTTACCTTTGCATTGAAAATATGTTGTTGATTTACGGATTAAGACACAGAGTAGGTAAATGCAGAAAATCCAACGTAAGCACAATTCTTCCCAACTATATCACTAACACTTTGAAGTGCTTTCACGCAGATGTTGGGCTATTGGGGAACTTTCACGCAGATTTTTGATTTTTGACACAGAAATAAACTCACGATAATATGAAAAAAAATTGGACAGCTAACACTTCTAACAGCAAGGTTAGTAAAAATATATGCCAAATCTGTCTCGTGCATTTCAGATTGCAAAATGCTGAGTATTGACCAATTCATGCGCGTATTGACCAATTCATGCGCAGTGTGGAGTGGATAGAAAGAAAACTCGAGGTCTATTGAGTTTTGAGTAAAACTAAAAATTATAAATTAAATATAGGTATCCACAAATTCGCGTCAGGAAAGGATCCATAGTAAATATCCCGTTTTCAGTGTTAATGATATTGTTAGTGAATATATCACTTGAAAACTTATGTTACACGAGTTTTCCGAAATCCGGGAAGTAATTTTTATGAGGATTTGTCGCATTTTCCCTTCTATGATTTTGTTTGAAGTTAACCTTTGGCACACACCACCATCGTGTGTTTACTTAACACGTTAAGACACGAATGACTATTGTAAATTAGGAACAGATTTATGTGTTTTTATTGGACGCGGCTACGGAATTACGTGTTGCTCTGTGCCGGCTTTCTGTGATTATTAATTACTGTTGTTGTTTGTTCACTACATGAACTGATGCACCGACACAATAGATTGCCATCGATACAGGGTCAGGTAGGCAAAATCTACAAGACGCCGTCTGTCACGTTTCGTACATGATCCTTTCTCCATCGCACACAGTTGAAATAAAAATGTTTCGGACAATCATGAATTCATGATCCACAGGGTTCTAGGTGTTATTTACTTCAGAAAAAGTGGATAAATGGGGAGAGGGTAGAAATGTTTATTCTGGAAGGCTGGCGAGCATAACAAAAATATGTTTGATTTGACGAATTTCTAGGGTCGCTGTAAGGTAAAGGTAATAAGGATTATTAGATGCGTGTGTGCTCGATATTTTTATAAGTTACTAACACTAATCAAGTTTTATGATCAAGAAAAGTCCCTTGAAAGATTCTCCGGTACTTTTTGTACTAAGCAAACTTGTGCTTATCAATTTCTGGAATATTATTTGTTTACCGGGCGAACGCTATGTAAATTGCTTTACATAGCGTACACATACATCTACAAACGGTGTTGGTATTTAGGTATATTCCGATAACTAAATAATACGCTTCATTCATTCATCTGGAATCATTTATTTACGTTTACGAACCATGTGTGGATAAATAAACAATTGAAGCTGAAAGGAACTATTGGGTAAATAGTAATAGGTAAATACATTGTTAATTCTTATGAAACCTTTAAAGACCTTCCTAAAGAAAGAAAGAAGGTCTTCGAAATAAAAAAAACCGGCCAAGTGCGAGTCAGACTCGCGCACCGAGGGTTCCGTACAAACCTGTAGGTATATAAGTAAAAGTTATGGTATTTTTATTGCTAAATGAAATCCATAACATAACAATGTGGAAAGCTGACGGTACCTTGTCAATACATATATGAAAACATTATGTATGTTCGGAAAAATCTTCATCTCTTTAAGAAGAGAAGTGATAGACATAATTTTAATACTAGAAATAGGCACAATTTGGATCAATCTCGGTATAACTAAAAATGTATACTTTTCGCAATTTTTCCTATATCTCTGCTATAAGACGTTGCTTCATACCAAATTTCAAGATTCTGAGTTCACGGGAAGTACCCTGTAGGTTTTGATTCCCTTGCGAGTGTCGAAAATTTGCGGCATAAACGGGAGTATCTTTTGATCGCGTTGACTTAGAAGTTTGATTTTTTCACAGCTCCAAGAGACCATAGACTTGAGTATTTGATATGAATTTCAGCTTGATACCTCCACGCGTTCCTGAGAAAAAAGGTCTTGACAGACAGACAGACAGACAGACAGACGGACAACAAAGTGATCCTATAAGGGTTCCGTTTTTACCTTTTGAGGTACGGAACCCTAAAAAGTAGATAGCATAGGTTCTGGTTTCATGCTTTTACTTTTGTGCTCTATAAATCATTCCACTCAATAATGTTAGATGGGGTTGGCGCTAATCGAGAAATTAAAAGTAGATTAAATTATGCATCAAGGAAGTAAAGCAGTGTCATTCATTACGGGTGTTATTTTGAATCACGCGACAAATGCTGGAGGGCTCTCGAGCGTAGCGAGGGAGCTTTGAGTTAACTTCTGAGTGTTGTGAGGACACAGACAAGGTCTAAAATCCCACTCAAATCTACGTCTACCAGTTCAATACCAAGAAAAACGTAAAACCAGTACACGTAATAGAAAAATAAATATTCCCGCTAAAAATATCCCCATTCAATGGCGGAACCGAATTTTTCCCGCCGTTAATAATTGTATGCCACATGGCCTATATTGTTTATTTTTTACGACGGAAGCCGAAATGAGCGGGGCTGTCGTTATGACTAAATTATTGTTCCTTTTATATTAATAATGGTGGAGATAGGTGAATAAATTAATGAAATGCTAAGATTTTAATTTTTTTGTCGCAATAGTTTTTAAGTTGTACTACAGAGGAGACTGTAAATTGTAAAACTAAAAATCTATCACTATTCGCATCTCACACCAAAAACTGCTTTCACTTTCCACAGCTTGGACACAGTGCTTTTCGCAGTGAAAGGTTCAGCCTGCAAGCCCAGTGCAGGTAGATGCAGGCGATAGATGTCACATGTCTTCGATTTTATCATTTCTGGGCTTCGATCAATCTTCTTCTTTTCGTATCGATACTACTTCAATAATAGTCATAGATTGATAGTTCTGAGACATATCAGTTTCATGAGGATGTTTTCCTTCATCGTTTTGTTAGTGGTAACATACAACCCGTAAAAAGAAAACTTTGATCTTACAGTGTTGTAGAAAGAATCATCGCTGTAAAATTTTGCAGTAACACAAAATCATTCCCAAAGGAAACTTTCTTTTAACGAATTTCTCTAAAATTCGAAGAAGTATAAACGAATAAATTCCTCATTTTATAGATAATCTAGCATACCTCCGCAGCTCCGCTCCGCCGTTATGATTTAGCAGTGTAACGTATAAACTTCTCTCGGTATTTATTTTTTCAGATTCAGATTTCAATCAATCGTTCGTCCTTGATGGAGTACCACTCAGGCAATGAGCAAACGATGAACATACAATTTGAATGGAGAGATGGAGATGGATGGAGTTGGTGTTTGCTTTGTGTATGTTTGTAAACGCACCCACGATACAGGAGAAATCCCTAGTGAGCAACGTATTCGTAAATAACACCCTTTTTTTTGGGGCAGTCGAGTAAAAAGAAAGAAAAGATAACAGTAATAAGAAAAATTACTAAAAATACAACGCGGCAACCAATGGACAGAATTCATTTCAGCAGCCATTTCTGTCTAGAGGACAAAAAGTCCACCGTCTACACACCGTCTTACATTCATAAATAATAAGAATACAAGCGATAGACCAATTTCACCTGATGTTGTACATAAAGGAACAACAAACAGACATCGTTTATTTTTATATATTAGTGTAGTTTGTACAAAGTGTTTGGCCAAAACAGTTGGCCGTAAGCCAATCGCTGGTTCCCATCTATGACTTGTTTCTTAACGCTAAGAGATATTCGAAATTCAATAATGTAAATACAGGGTATAATTAACATTCTCAAGAAATATCTGGGATTAGAGACCAGAATATTGGGTTTAGTCTGAGCTTATCCTACAGTCGAGTCGTAGGGATTTGAAAATGTAATAAATAGGTAGTTTCTGTCGTGTTGTGTCTACCACAAAATAAAATGAATATATAACTGTGGGAGATATTATGAGCTAGACAAATCACGTGTTTGCTCGCTGAAATCATCAGTCCTACCAAGTAGCCATTACTCAAAATATTATGGAATTACGGTAACTGGGTTTATCCCGATCCCCCTGTGCCTCAATCGGCACAAGGGGACGTATACAGGAGGATACAGAACAGAACAGAGCCAATGCTCTGTTCTCCTCTTCCTCCTCCTTCCTCTATCCTCCTGATATGGACGGAAGCGGAAATTATGTTTTTCCTACTAATCCGCTATTCATATCTATTTAATGTCGTTGCGGGATGCAAAACAGGTAAATTCGGTCTCGGCGAGTTTCTGGTGGTCGCCGCTGTTGATTCTGGCTTTCAGGAGTTGCAGTGGTTTGGAAATAGTGTGGCGGGGTTGTCCCAAATGTGTAGACTTAGGTGGCAATTCATCCGAAAAATATTTCATCCGCGGATGAAACGCCACCCTTTTAATTGAAGGCATCGACTTAACATTATAGGAAATCGCAGCAGGCCTACCTAAGCCTTGAACATAAGATTGATTGCTGCATAATCTTAAAACAATCTTCGATAAAATATTCTACTTATTTGTAGTGCCTAACACATCGTAAGTTTACAAAGCTTCAGCAGAATATGTTCAATATTTACGCAAACATTCTTCGTAGTAATAAAACCAAAAGTTTCAGTTTATTTTCGTATGTTCGATACGAAGCCCTTTGGGATCATGGTCATCGGCGAACGCAGTCGAAACCACTTGAAAGACTTGAATGAAAAGTCCTTGTCTGAAGCCGGGTTTTTAGCCTTTGAAACTTAGGATTGCTTGTACCACAGATCAGTTTATGTGTTTGTTTAGCGATAAACGTGTTTTGAAATATCATACTGTCTCTGTCACCTACTAACAATATTAACAGAATTATTTTTCAAATATTACATTACCAAAAGGACAGCGAGTTACTGATTTGTCGTGAAAGCAGGTTTAATTCTTCTCTTGTTCCGAAGTCCATAGAGAGAGATCTGATTAATCTTATTGCGTAAATATAATAGTGCACTGGGAAAATACCAAGACTGACGAAAATATATTATTTTCAGTCATGAAACTGTTGACGATATTGCTGCTAATTGTGGTAATATTATGTAAAAATAGCCTAAAGGAAATTCACCGATTTTATTATTACCTGTTACGCCATGGAATAAAATCTATAGGAAACATTTAATAACAATCGTATTTATCCTTATTAACCAGTAATAAACACAGTTTAGTTTCCGAAGCTGACACATGTGTAATAGAAATTATTGGTATACACGCGCAGAATAACTCCAAATAGTAAAAATTTAATGGCTCTCGTTTTAATTTTACTGTAGAATTAATTTTGTATTATGCAAAAGTTTTTACGTGTTTCGTTACAATGGCTTTTTATTTTTTCATTTTTATTAAAATGTTTCAATCAAAATTTAGAGCAAAATTCAATAATATTTTGATTTCAATAAAATGAATAGAACAATCGTGTTAGTTTCGTAATCATCACGTGTTAGTAAAATAATATACGTTCGTGGTTTCAGGATATAAAGACAATAGGTTAACCACATCAGACCTGTAAATAGATATCTATGTATAAAAGATACAATGACAATTGCATTGGCCTGTTCAGTGTTCACAAGAAAATCTTTAGAGTAATTAAATACATCTAAATGCTAGGTGATTTCATTAAATAGCCTTCTTATCCTTTCATGAGTGGGAACATTCTCAGGGATACCCTCCGTCTAGGGCAAGCGGCAAGCGGAGGGTTATCTCGGACTCTTACATAGGTACCTAGGTACCTACTAAAAAGAAAAACCTACTCTTTTACCTCTGGCCCATTAGGTACTTTCCTTTACCTTCTTATCCTAGAATTTGCAGAGTAGCATCCCGGCCTTTACATTTCTGCCAATTTGATGGCAAAAATGGCAACAGGCTCGCCCCCTATTACATGAGGCCTATCTAGCAAAGTCTTCTTTTTTTTGGCGGGTGGAAAATCATCAAATAACCCCTCCCGCTCTTGGGCAGAGCGAAAGGGAGTGCCAGACTTCAACTGACTAAAAACCACCCATGTTCCTTCTTAGCCCTTCATGTCGAGCCCGCGGTATCCCTTACGGGGCCCGTAAGGGATATCGCATTCCATGTTGCTGACATCTCCTTGAGGCGCGCGTGGAACACGAACGCGCCGTCGACACGGCCTGTCGTCGTCATAAGACGGACGGACGGCGAGCTAGCCCATCACTCACCGTCCACAGGCCCGCGTCTACGGTGGCCGGAAGCCATCACGTGGTCCCCGACGCCCGGAGCGCCTCCCGCGGCGGCTAGGACGAGAGGTTCTCTCCCTCTCACGTTCCACCACCTCCTTCGCTAACATCACTGCTTCGCAGTAGAGGAGGCGATGGCGTCCCATTCCTCCTCGCCCCGGACCATGGCTTGCACCAGGGTCGGACGCGAGAGGTCGCCGCCGCCGATCGTTCTTCATCTTTTCTGCTAGTTAGATTTTAAAACAGTACATCTGAATATCTAATAATATCACAGACGAGGTCGCGAAAGATCGCTAGTTAATTGTTTCAAATTATTTATTGGTCGTAAAAACCACGTTAGTATGACATCCTAGGAATAAACTATAAACATTGTGGTCCTAACTGGACTAGAAAATCTATCATATGAAATGACATGTATTTCATTCAATATTTCATTTTTTAATTCTGACATTCATGATCATAAAGGAAATCTATTACTTCCGGAAAATAAAATAAGTGCGTGTTTATCGATTTATGAATGAAAATCTACTTGGATTCTTGAAAATTATAATTTAATATTTCGGTTTTAGCACGGCCACGATCACTCATACATACTCATCATTAAATTATTATTATTATAAAACATAATTATTACAGTTTATTCAAACTTACGGGAAAATAGAAGAAAAGTTTTGTATGAGGGACACGAGATGTCCTCCAAGTAAGTTGGCCACGGGCGGGAGAATAATGAAGAGTTGATGATGATTAAAGTTAGCCGTTATTCACTTAGGTAGGTACTTTAATTTTAAAAAAAGGTCTTCTCAAGTACTTATGTCTTTGTCTTGCCTGTTTTGGAACGACACTATCTGGCCCAGATAGGTATACTCGTCGACATAATGCAAACAATGCCCGTCTACCGCGACCCTACGTTTCGTGCTGTTAGTCATGCAGTACAAAATGCCTGGAAGACCTTCTGGGCCCTGAAAGAACATATGAAGGGAAACCTTCCAGTATCACTGAAAAGAAAACTCGTTGACATGTGCATCCTGCCCGTCCTAACCTACGGTGCACAAAGTTGGTCACTTACTGAACAACAGAAGTCCAAACTCAAGATTTGCCAGCGAGCAATGGAGCGCAGCATAATAGGTGTTAGGCGAACAGATCGCGTTAGAAACACCACCCTGCGCTCCATAACTCAAATAGCTGATGTTGGAGAAAAAACAGCCAGGCTGAAGTGGGAGTGGGCAGGCCACGTAGCACGGATGCACCCGGAGAGATGGGCAAAGATCGTCACACACTGGACGCCTGAGGCAGGACAGCGCCGTCGAGGTCGACCGCGGCGAAGGTGGCGTGACGATCTGATCATGTTTGCAGGGCTAACATGGCCAGAGATCGCACATGACAGAAAGGTATGGAAGGAGAAAGGGGAGGCCTTTGCTCAGCAGTGGGACACAACGTAGGCTAAAAAAAAAAAAAAAAAAAAAGTCTTTATGAGATAAACGAAAGAGGTACAACAACAGATTCTAAACTTAGACGAGTGGTCAAGCTTGTAACCCGTTTCACATAGATTAATTTACCACCTGGTAAATTACGTCGCATATTCCCGCCATTCCCGGATCTGCATAAAAATACCACAGATAAAAATAGCTCTTTCCTTATAACAAGCACAGGAAAAAACATTCAGCCTAAACAGCTGATTATGTCCGTGTTTAAAACTGGCTGGCTCGAAAAAAATTTAACACCTGTCATGGTTCCGGCCAGTGTTGCAATAAAACAAAATTCGCAGTAGATGTTTAGTTTTGCGCTGCGTAGGTGTTTAGTCTACTAATGAAACTAAAGTTTTACTCATAATAATAAGACAACAAGGATGTATAATAAAAATACCTGTTTGCTTCGTGTTTTGTTTAGATGATGTCGTCATTTGTTTTAATGTTACCATTTTATTGTTCTCTACAGTTTAAAAAATAATGTGATAAGACGTCATAATGATTCTCACGGGTGTAAGAAAAAATAGATTATGTTCTCATTATTTTATAACTCGCCAGGAATTTTAAAACAACCCGTAGTGTATATTAGTAATCTAAATAGGTACAGGAACCGATTTTTCATAATTCTGTTGAAACTTATGTTGATGGACGGAGAGGGAGAAGAGCATAAAATAAAAGGTGGATGGATTGTGTGAGGAATGATATGGGACAAGGGCGATGTTTGTTTAAAAATAAACCGTTTTAAAAATTAAAATCCAGGTTGATAAACTTGACAGTTCACAGAACTACTAGGTACATAAACCTTGCTGTTATCTAGAACGGGCTTAGGGTGACACCGCGGTGACATCACCGCCGAATTTGCAGTCGTTTGTAAGTTTACCTTGTCAGGCTGCCGATAAGGCCTAGAGGTAGCAGTAGCAAATAATAATTTTGTGTTTAAATGTTGAAAATTTTAATGAAAAAGAAAATGTGTTCGTCATATTGGTGTCTCAAAATCATCCGATAAAAGAGAATACAACACTAGGAAACTACATTCAAGTAATAGTATTGATGGATGGAGAGGGAGAGGCCGGCCAAAGAAAGGTGTGTGTGAGGAATGATTTGACGTCTGATATGGGTGAACGGAAGAAGAAAGTAGGTTGCGCCGACCCCAAGTAAAATGGGACAAAGGCAAAGATGTTAAGGTACTTCATAAACCGCTACCAGTAGAGGAAAGCCCATAGTTCTTTCTAGAAGTGCGGATCCTTCATGACCATGAGAATATATGGAAAAATTTTCAGACGGAGATGAAAGGAAATAGCAACAATAAACAAATTCCTCCGTATTCCGTACAGACATATTTTCTTTGCTAATTATAAAATCTCATTTAAATCAGGATATGAACTGTCAAAATATTTTCGCAATATCAAAATCAAAGTTACTCTTGGCAGTACTGACAAAGGCCAACGATGGCCTTCGGACCAATTATCGTACAAGATCCACAATATTGATAGCCAAAACGGCCATTTTAGCAAAAGTTCAATGGAACTAAGTAAAAATAGCCGTGAGATCAAAGGACCGTGCCTTCTTTTGATGATAGATACGTGAATATAATGATGTGGCTTCTTTAAGGTGAATGCTCCAACCACCCCGCGAAATTCAAATTTTCTTACGTTTTTTGCAATTTGCAGGTCAGTGTTAGTTTGTATGTTGATTAAAATATTAATTGCGGCTGTAAGACGTATGTAGTTACAGAAATATAATCATCAAAATCATCAATACAAGCCTCCAAGTTCATAAAGGTGCAGGAACTTGAAAAAGTAATTTTTGCACCTTTATGAACTTGGAAGCTTGTATTGATGATTTTGATGATTATAAGTCTGTAAAAAAAATTGAATTTCGCGGGCTAGTTGGAGCATTCACCTTAAGCGTAATTGAGTAAATATTGCTTTGTTTCCGGGATTATTTCTGAAGGTTGGTATTTATCCGCCAACTTTGTACTGAAGATTGACAGGGAAGGGCTACTGTTTCACACGACAAGACGGTTGTGAGGAAGGATAGTTTTTTAGCTTTCGCTCTATTTGATTGTAAATAAGACTACAGTTAATATTTTATTTTATTTAACTTCAATAGATTATCGGCTAAAAGGACCAGAAACTACAGAAACATACACTTGAGAAAATCAAAATGGATGAAAAAGGGATTGGGCCCAAACAGCTAAAGACAGGGATAAATTAAAAGAGGAAAGGGAGGCCTTTACCCTGCAGTGGGACACATCAGACTCATAATAAATAATACAAAGAAATAAAAAAAATAAGAACTTTTAAACACTATAGTCGTATAATAACGTTTTTTAATAAGCCTCTATTAACATAACATGATCTATGTCTGTGCACATTATCGAACAACCCACATCAAATTGTTTTGACAAGACGCAGTCAAAACAGCTGTCAATTTGGTAAAATTTACAAAATCTTTTGTTTTTAATTCCCTAAAAGCCATTTGAAATGTTCTTTTCGATATCAACTCATGGATATTGTCCATGATTTCAGCCGACGAACATTCAGTTTTCTACTACACTGCTAATTGTGGTAGAAAGGACATTAGCCATAGGCGCGGGAGATATTATTGTGCGCAAGTGAGTGCTCGAATCAAAGTGAGGCACAGGCACAGAATACATAATAGTACTACGTACAGAAGGGACACTCTCTTCCCCGCATTTATATTAAATACCGCACCTCACCCCGCACTTCGAGGTATTCGTCGCCGACTCTTGAGCAAGGGCGCTCGCAATCGTAAGAACTCATTCGGTTTTCGCGACGCAAACCGTTGCACTTTCCGCGCCATTTTTTACGCTACGACAACCCTACTAGAGTTTACGCACACATTTGCACAGGCACAGTGTGCGCAAACGTTATTTGATTACGTAGTTGTAATAGGCAATTATTTTGCCAGCGTTGTATGGAGTGTCCGAGGTGTGGCACAGGTGCACTCTCTGTTCCTTTACTCTCATAGTTCGATCTGACAGCAATCCGGCGCAGGCGGAGAACCAACGGTTTTACATTGTTTCCGAGGCACGGGGGGCATACCGCCAATTAACACACACTCGCAATATTCATTCATTGTACCTACCTATGCAGTTTCTGTAAATTCAGCATTGGCCACAAATAGCCGTAAACAATTAAACAAAGCTAGGAATATCCCCGTAAATCTACGGCATATACATTAACGCCTATATTAAACAGACTTTAATACGATGAATGCTTTGATACTGAGTTACTATGACGTGGATAACCCAGAACTACAGTAATGTAATTGTAATAAAGATATTTGAGCTACAGTTAACTTTTGATCTTAGAGTCAATAACATGAGGATTTATTTTAAGTTGTTATAACTTAGTCTTACGTTATACAAACTATATATAAATTTATATTAAAAAATAACAAATAACGGAGAAAAACACGTGGATTTAAAAAGATACGCAGTAGCACTGCAGCAGGTATAATGCGTATCAATTGGTACAAAATGGAACCATTTGACAGTTAATAGATGGACACTATGATAGCCACTGACATTTAAAAAGATACGCAATAGCCCTGTTGGACTGTTAGTAGAACTGAGTAACATGAGAGTAAGTCAAAAATACAATATTCAAAAGTGGAGTAAATATAGAAAACAGAACAAAATTCAGCTTCACAGATGATTACCACAAAGAAAGCTCGATCCTAGATGCGCCATTGAATTAAAAGAGAATGAAGTTAGGGGGGTAACCAATACTATTGTTTTAATATACTACCAGAGTGGTAATGCGATAGAGATATGATACAAGACGACTAGCTCCTAACTCTGGTTAGTAAGCCACTTGGAGTAGCATCGGCTTTTAACGTGAAATTGGTTAGACCTTAGACCATCCCTAATTAAACTCAACCCTGTTTCATTAAACTGTTAACACAAAGTAAGTTAACCTTTTGCCTTGTACTCTTCTAAACGTGTCACCATTATAACGTAAAGGTCAAAGAAAAGGTAACACAAACACTACAAGAAAACCTTTTAGCCACATCCAGAGTCTGGATGTCCTTGGGTTCAACCTTAGCACTATCTAATGGAACGCCGAGCCCATAGCCATTTACTCAGCGATGCAAAGTACGAGGGCGTTGTTTAAACTTTGAAAAAGTTTTTACAAAGCTGCTGTACTTTTCAGTGACTAAAAGTTACTTATTGAAAACAAAACAAGAACTAATGCAGTTTTCTAGGGCTAGGAATCTGTCTAACTAGATGCAGCTGAATACCAGTATTTTACTTGGAGCGACTGCCTATCAGACCTCCACAACCCAGTTAGTACTGGGTAACACGATACCCCTTGGTAAGACTGGTAGTCAGACTTTTGGGCCACAGACTAGGTAGTTAGTCAGTCTTACAGGTGTTACAACTGTCAAAAGATGTATAAGCGACAGTCGGGACTCGGGACCATAGGGTTAACGTGTTTTTCGAAGCTTTGGACCAACTAGAGAGGAACCTACTATGTTAAACCAAAATACATTGATATTTTAAGCCCAAATTCTTTAATATGTTTCTGTAACATTTTATGATTCTTAAGATCTAAAGAATCTTAAAATCGTAATTAAAATATCTGCAAGAATGTTTATTTTAATTGCAGCGCTCTACAATTTAATGGCAGCTACTTTTATGGATCAATAAAATTTATTATTAATTCTTCGAATATCTTCGATGGCACTTTTGGCATTTTTAACGATATCTAATTCTATTTTAAACCTGTTGTAATCATTATTTTAATGAGTCCAAGTAAAGTAGTATAAAAACTTTGAATCTAAAGTGTCTGCTACAGCCCCCAGAAGCTGCTTCAGGTGGCTGGTAACCAGGACTGCTTCACTTTAGCTCGTGATTCCACTGGCACCCTAGGAAACTTTGCTAAGGCCATTAATTCGACTATTGCCAAGACCTAGGCCTACCTCACTTCTGACTTGTGGAGGGTCATTCCACCAAGTCAAAGCCTAAAGAAAACTTTGTTTTGAACTGAAATAAATGTGAGTTTACTTTGTCATATGCCATTTATCTGACATGAACCATCATTCCTTTTTTCCAAGTTACACTTTTCTGTTTATCAATCCATCAAACACATTAGAAATGCGTTCACGTGTGCCTTTGTGTACAGAACCCATTACATTTATTCCAAGTGACATTTCCGTTCTATTTCCAGCCATTCCCTCATTTATGTAGCAACCCTGAGGCATAGACAAGCGTAGACCTTTATGTGACCTCTTTGCAACCCCATTTGCCTAATGAAATAAACATGTGTGCAGTGCGAGAAATTGATTTTCGCAGTTGGTAACATTTAGCTTTTAGTATAAAATCTTTTTCTTGATGTAAAGTAATGCAATATTATATAAATATTTGAGATGGATCAGTAATGAGCTCAAGGTGTTCCAAACATTATTTCTTCCGATTCATTTGAATTCCAAACTAAATTGAATGAAACACTTATATTTTATATTTTCCGTATGTTTGCAATCCAAGCAAGCAGAGAGGCCACTCGGGACGTCAAGAAAATTGATATTTTTTCTTTTGACTAAAGTTTTCGTGTGAAGGCTCAAGATTAAGTCGATGTAGTGGCCGTTTCGGAGCTAATGATAATCACAAGTCATTATTTTGTCTAAACAAAAGTATGGATTATCATGCTTTTCGTGCAAATCGCGTAAACATAAGCTGCATAATATATGATTGATGACTATGACGTTAGAGCGTGTTTGCATATTGCCTGTAGCATTTGATATCGTGACAACCACTGAGTACCTAATACCCTGATTGAATACGGCCCCTAGCGAAAGACGATACAGCAAACATGAAATGTCAAGAGTTGACGTGCCATTTCTAAGGGTTGCCAGATATAAATAAGTCACTGCTTCTAGGTCAAAGGCTGAAGGTTAGCCACTAGTGACAGAGACTAAATCACAGCCTGTTCGGTTTATGTCCTCAACTGTTAGTAGGTTAATCTGTGTCACATGACGTTTAGTTTCCAATGTAATTACGAACAGTATGATAAGGCTTTGTCTATATTACAATATTGTAAGCGGTTAGAAATTAGAAAGTACATTATGTAATCGAGGCAAAGTTTTAAAATTCGAATAGTGCCTAGTACATAATTTAAACTAAGCTGTTTTGTTTTGAGGAAGTCTAAAATTAGCGCCAGTGACTGAAAAGTTGTGTGATAAATTGATAATAGATTATCGTCCTATAGACATGTGATCCGGAAGAATGAGATGTCATGAGGAAAGCTTTGAATATGAATGGGGCTATAAGAGTAGAGGAAGACCAAAGAAACGATGCACGAGATTATAATAATATGATGGATAATATGGATGGCTGACATGACTAGTAATTGAGAAGTATGGAAGTAGAAGACATACCGCGCCGACGCGACGCCATAAAAAATGAGATAACGGCAGGAGAATGATAATACTTTTTATTTTGAAACGTTTCTTCTTCTTGTCCCAATATTTTTTATGGCAATGCAATACTTCTTTACACAAGAAAGAAGAAGAAGTAATTATTTGGCACTGGAGTAAAAGACTCGGTCTTGTAACCAATCCAAAGAAAGATTAATCGACATTTATGTCTAGTAAACAGAATATTGATAACTTCTTATACGTAAAGCCGTCGTAAGATGAATGTGGGTCATTGATGGTGTGTTATGTTTGTATTTTCACAAGATTCGTATCTTGTAAATAAATCTTTCAGCATCCAATCACTCGGATTATACACGATGTGTGATGAACTCTACATTTTAGGTTATGTCTATTTGATAGATTTTACATGTGTAATAGGGTAGTTGACTGAAAAAAAAAAACATGATTCTGTTAAGTCCGTCTTCTGTTAGATTATTGAAAAATATTGGATACGTATTGTTTTATCAAATTAATAAAAAAATACGAAAACAAAACGTTTCAAAGATCGTGAGTGGCGCTGGTGGCGCCACTTTCTGGTAAAAAATGTGCCAAACAATGACGTCACGCGAAATTTCGAAGCACTGTATCGTCTTCATTTTTTGTTTACGTGAAAAAAGAAAAATACGTGTGTATTGTGAATATCAGCTTTGTTAACTAGTTGGCTACAATGGTCGTAAATTATATGACTATTTTGCTGACATGTTTTCATGAAAACCTTATATGGTAGGTACCATTTTCCTATGTCCAATAAAAATAAAACACCCCAACCCCAAGTATTATATATACATTTTGATATACGTGGGCAAAGTTTGTTATTGCATTGGAGCTGAACTTCACAACCGAGCCGCCGGCGAGGTTGTTATGGAGTCGAGACCTACAGTACTGCCACATGGATGTTTATAATTGTCACGGGAATTCAGTCTACATACAACCTTCCGCAGCTTTAATCCCCCAAAATCAACCCTCCTGTTTCAACCCATCAGCTTATAATGCCACGGCGCTCATTAGGCCCACCGTAACGCGTTACGACCGACTCATCCCGACTAACGCGCTTTATAGCCCGCAAAACCGTTTTATTGGCCCGTTTGATACCGATAAAATTAGCAAAAACACATAAAAATAGGGTAATTAAACATAAACGGGTTTTACGGCTTGATAAACATGTCTGATCGTTTATTGTATTAGTTCGATGTAAATGGCAGTGATTGAAATTATTTGTATGATGAATTGTATGATGATGCAATAGAGGATAGCTTGGTTGTTATTTGTTGTTTGGAAGATTAATAGGATTCCAAGTATAGATGGCATTGGAATGACAGGTGTTTGGGGCATCAACTGATAATCTGTGAATCTAGCAAGCACAGAAAGTGTCTGCTACATCGAGCGATATGTAACAAGACCCGTTAATAATGAGCTGGTTCTGTTTTTGCTGGACCTATGAAACTTCGATGATCTATTTGGTTATTAAGACTCTAGCTAGGGTCTTATGACTAGAGTACAAAGCAGTCTAGTAGAGAATCAAGTAAAAAAGAACTAGAGTCGTGCTAGAGCCATTTTAATGTATAAACCCAGATAACTACGTTGAAGTACTACGTGCAAAAACAGCGTCGTAGTTGGAGCAAAATGTTCGATGTCATTACTTGAGTTTTACAGTGCAAAAGATTTATTTCCCTATTAAATCCGTTTCGGAACGGTGATATCGAAAGTACCAATAAAATTAAATCTAATTCTCTTGAATGGCGGCCGTAAACACATGGTATTTATTCTAAAGAGACTTGCTCATACCTTAAAATAAATTGAAAGTGTTTTGAGGTACTAGTATCTCGTGTATGCAGATGAATCTTCCAAATAACTGTTATTATTACTTATGATTTTCACTTCAGAAGAAATCATCTACCTTTTACCAACAGCGTAACGTCCTTCCCGAAGCACGGAGGGTACTTGGTATGCTATGATGGTTAACTATTCCTAAACCGACCGAGGCAAGCAATTCAGAAGTAATAAGAATTGCAAAAGAGAAACGGCCAAATACAAATAAATAATTCTCCTGAAAGTTAGAATCGTGTGAGTTGATCTAGAAAAGGGGATGACGCTTCATTGTCGAGCGCACATAGCTCTTTAAAGGTAGGAAAAGAGACTTTTATAATAAAAGTCGAATGTCATTTGCTTTTCGATCCAATCCAAACCGCTTGGAAAATCCCAGGACCAACTAAAAGAAAGGGTTAAACGACATTCAATTCGCTGGAGAGGTCTTCAAGAACTGGCAAAGAAATAAAAACAGCTCAAGCATAATACTGCGGAAAATAATTTGGATAAGTGTATGAGACTCTTGAAGATTGGCGAACAAAGGTTTTTTTGTCTATCGGTATAAAACAAAACATTTTTATTACAATGCTCTTTGAAATGTGGATTTAAAACAGATGAGTATAATGGTAGAGTTGTTGGATTAAATATTCGCATAAAAACATACGTTTCATAAACACTGACTAGACACATGCATGCATGAATTTTAATAAGATTTTAGCGGGAGTTAAGAATAGATTTAGGTATGAAGATTTTAATTATATTGAAGTAAATACTAATTTTGCTATTCTGTAGAAACAGATTGCTGAACTCAAAAACAATGATAAGAAAATGACACTGAAGAGATGAAAATTTCATCATTGCGGCTGAAAAATAGAGTTTGAACGTATCACATGGAAACGGTATACATATATATGAAACTAGTAGCTAGTTGAGTTGCTGATTACTGCTGATACGAGTATAGAAATTGGAACCAATATTGACGATAGTACAATGGAAATTATCAATAACACTGAAAATTGGATATTTACTATGCTAATCCGTGATTATGGTGCTTGAAAGAGCGTCGAAATATCGGATGCTCAAAACAAATGGTATTTAATTTAATACACATTTATAGTGTTATAAAAACTGATAATATCTACAATGGACAATATTTAAATTATGTAAAAAAAATCTGCAAAGATTTATGTTTGACACTCCTTAAAAGTTAAACAGTTCCTGGAAGCGATCACTCTTTTAAATGCAAATTGCAAGAACAACACGTTTACTGATTGTGTTACATTTTACCTTCCCCCCTAAATTGAGTAGGTATGCGAGTTTCAAATATTGCAATTGGTAAAAACTCTCAAGTATTTGTATTTAAATATTAACATTAGATATTCTGAACACAATATATTGATTCATTCGTAGTGTATGACCCAGAAATTAGGAGTTATGATTAAATAATGTCATTATGGAAACTAGGACTCATTATTTTAGAACTACAATAAGCATTGTATCTTTACATTTTATAGTAACCTTACTAAGATTCGTTTTAACTTGCTAAAATTGCACCCACCAGGACTTGAATGAGGCTAGCGCTGAGAGAGCTGTCAATGTCACTACGTGATGATCGGGCAAAACCTTATTAATCGGTTCGACAAATAGAAGAAGACTTGCCAAAACATCTCATGTGACGAAATTAATAATGTCAACCACTTTAAAAGTTATCCTGGCAGGAAAAGTAGACAGTTACGATCGTCATTCTCCGATACATCACAAAAGTCTGCCAAAAATAGGTTCGACGTCTACAATTTTTCTTCAAGATCTTGTAGGGCGGTCTTAGGCCATCAGTCCTTCCGTCGCTCAGGTGTAAATCTTGGGAATATGCCACCGATACTTCTCATAACGACCACTAGGTCCATCATCACGTGAATACCATTAGGTATCTGACTACCTGCAAGCAGTAAATCTCCCCAGTAATATACGCAAGTTGTTTTGGCTACAGTTACCACGTTCATCACTCGGAATGGCCGCTGTCAGTGACTAAGGGCCTTAAATTGGGATGACTTGCTAATTCTCAGAGACTATGTATTTTATACGAGGAAAGGTTTATGAGTACATAGTTGGTAAATCTGGCAGCCATCTTGTACATAGTCAAAAAAGGTTAGATCGCAAAAGCTTTCAAGTGGTCATGATCTGTGTAGAGGATAAGTTGCCTTGTTTTTCTGTTAGGGGAGGAGCCACTATCACCTGTAAAAAGTAAGTAATAGAAAACTTCTAGACTAAAGCCTCTGACTAGCCGACGGTATTCAGTTGAAGATATACCGTACTTGAGAAGTTTTTAGGTAAGGTAAGGACCGACATGAAGTTAGTAAACTAAATCCTAGAAGAGGACCTCACTGAAAACCAGTCTCATCTAATTTTATACGCCCTATCATAACTGCACAAAATTAACACACAATGTTCTAAAATCGTTTATCTACAAACGACAGGAACTACCGATTATAGCTTCGTATCCTGACTGTACAGCGTGGGTGTATGCCCAATTTGATGAGTCTGTTACACGATAAAATTATCGTTCTAATGAAATATTAACGCGGGAAAGTGCTCTGTTGAGATTATTGGCGCATTCTGTTTACGTTGACGGTTATTGCGAGATGAATCAAGATTCAAACTACATTGTATCAAATAGCTCCTGTTTCCGTTCAAAGATTTATTGTAAAAGTTCGAGAATTTATGAGATATTAGAGTTGTAGGAAGCTGCGAAAGCCATTCCAAAAATCTTTGATGAAAAAAATGTTGTGTTCAAAACTTTTTGTTTATTTTCCTTCGTAGTAGATTTATGAAAGGTGAATAGTGTTATTACGCATTTACTTCATCCAAGTCCACAAGAACAAACAGCGGCTGGCAGATTACGAACAAACCTCGTCGAGAGCCTCTAAACTTCCATGTTTTCTAATGTTCTAAAGTTCAGCACATTAGAAAACATGGAAGTTTG
This sequence comes from Diarsia brunnea, assembly GCA_949774965.1. Taxonomy (NCBI): domain Eukaryota; kingdom Metazoa; phylum Arthropoda; class Insecta; order Lepidoptera; family Noctuidae; genus Diarsia; species Diarsia brunnea. The sequence goes on from OX459001.1 coordinate 18,555,506, forward strand.
TTGACGCCGCAAATACGGTCTAAATGGTGAGCCAAACTAAAAAGGCGGCTCCGAAAAAACAAAAGCACTCTTCTAAATCACTAAACTCACCTAATAACCATATCCAGCACATCTTCCTTCTCGAACACCTTGCAGTACAAATGCAGGATCTTCAGGCAGGTGTACTGCAGACCAGTCCAGTTGACTTCAGCTGACTTCAGAGCCTCGTTCCAGGGGCAGTTCTCGTGTCTCGACAGGCACAACATGCCGTCTACCGCGGTCTCCGTCGGAGGCATTTAATTTAGAATCTTTGGTTCACTTTGGCTTTTGTTTTCACTGTTTTTGGGCATATGTGTTGTCATCGGACTGTTGGAAGTTAAGGAATTATGAAGAATGACGGTGGTTTTGGAGATTTCGTTGTACAGTTTGTTTTTAATAACTTAAATAGTTAATTACAGTCACCAGCGATGCACTGACTTTTCCTATATAATAATGTGCCAACAGCAGCTTAGAGTAAACGGTGGCTCACTGAAAGGCCATACGATTAAAGTTTTGATAGCCTCATTGACAGTCACCTCTTATGATTATAATAGTATTCAATAATGGATAGATCTATTAGTAATCTATACCTACATTACGAGAATAATGACCTACGACAGTTAATCGCATACAGGTACTAAGATATGGGAAATTATAAATCGAGCAACAGATTTTTTTAATGGCCACGTGATCAAACTTCTAATTTTATGACTAAGCCACGGGAAAATAAGATAGCCTCTAAAAAGCTAATTCGTCTTTTTACAATGCCAACTAAATATCTTACAGAAAGCGTCAAATAAAGATCATCAATCAAAGACATATTTTGTTTGGCACTCATCGCATACAGACGTGCACATTAATGCAGTACAAAAATAAATAAATTAACGTTTGCTATAAATTGTGACCCAGTTTAAGTGTATTAGCTTGATATACAAATCAGCGTAGTAAGCGATTTCATGTCGAAAGAATGGACTAAGTGGATTATAAAAAGTCTATTCTAATCTGGAAAATGGACAGCAGCCCCTTTAACCACCGGAGTGGGATGACGCCACGCAGCCCGCCGTCGACACCAACACCGAGACCACCTCAACAACCCACGCAGTACCAAGAAGAAGCCGCTGAACCAATTTCTACGCCGGAGATTCAAAACTGGTTGGGGACTATTCATCAATACCTGAATGAGGTTTGTGCAATTTCTTCTGAGGGAAAACTTAATTCTGAGCAGAAGCAAAGAATTAACAGTCTCTGCCGTAAAGTTGGACATGGTGTTTCACAATTGGCTGTTCAATACCAGTCACTAAAATCCAGAGCCTTACAAACACAAACAGCCCTGAAAACGATGACTGAAGCTCGAGACCTAGCGGACTGTCTCTCAGAGATGAACCGCACCATTCAAGAGTCCTGTACTAAACAGGCTGCAACCTCTACGTCCTCTACATCTTTTGCTGATATGGTGAAAAAGGGGTCCAGCAGTTTTATTCGACCCAATAATCTTAGCTCCGTGGCGATTTTTCCCTGCGACAACACAAAGACCAGTGATGAGACCAAGAATATGATACAGAAAATCGTATGCCCTGGCGAAATGAAGCTGAAAGTGCGAGGCGTCCGTAAAATAGGGAAAGGAGGACTTATCATCAGCACTGAGACCAAGGATGACCTAGAAAAGCTCAAACAAACAGTCCAAATCGCTTCGTCAGGCCTTACCGTCGACGAACCTCGGAAGCGCAAACCTCGCATTATTGTTATCGGAGTTCCCGCGTCAATGACTGAAAATGAGGTTTTTAAATGCATTTACGATCAGAACATAACAGAAAAACTGCCCATGACCCTAGATACTTTTCTGAGCACAATTAAGCTTAGTCACAAATCTGGTAGGAAAGATGCTGAGAATTGTAATTATATAATAGAAGTTTCAGCCGTCATTCGCAAGGCCCTCATCACTCAGGATAGGTTATTTATAAACTGGACGTCCTGCCCGGTACGAGACTTCACATTAGTAACGAGATGTTACAAGTGCCACCAGTACGGTCATGCAGCCAAGACTTGTAAGGTCGCTGTCCCGGCTTGTGCCCATTGCGGAGAAGAAGGACACTGTATTCAAGACTGCGCAAAAAAAGCTGATGATCCAAAGTGTGCCACCTGTATGCGTTTTAAAAAGCAAGCCAACCACAAGACGGGAGATGCCGTATGTCCGGCTAAACAAGCTGCCGAATACAGGTACATTAACTCGATTGACTATGGAAGTGCCTAAGACCGCCAAATATTTGTTTAATCTTAGACGTAACTTATTTATTTTATTGTTGTTATTTTTAAATAGAATAGATATTAATTTAATTTCCGACATACATAACTAATTTTTTAGCCGAGTCAAGTCAAGTGAGGTTGAGGACTGCAGACACAAATCAATTATATAAAACTTGCAATGTGCTGACTGTACGTTAGCTTTTAATTTTGCACCTAGTGATTAGTATTAAAACAGCACACCATGCTCACGTACAATGCTGACAATACTAACAGGGACGGAATTACATAGTATGCAATTCTAACGTTAAATCATAACATGTCTTTGTGGAAAAAAAATAATTTCATTTTAGGCCCATTTATTGTACAATAGATTAAATAGAAAACTAAGTAGGGACCTATAATATATAAGTTTAACTATTTTAGCTATAAAAAATCTGTAAATACCTTTTTTGTCTGCAAATAAACTGCTTACACGCTGTTTTTCTATTTATAGATTATACTCATAAGTTTTAATTTTTGCATCTTACTTAATATTAATTTATTTGTTTTAAGTAGATATTTATGCACCTTGTAGCTTGAAACACAGGTTCAACCTAGTTCAGGCAAAAAAGCAATTGAGCTCTATTTTAACTTACTGTTATTATTTTATTGTAAATGTGCCCCTTTTTTATAAATAAACAATTATTATTATTATTATTCCCTTTATTTATTTCTAAACAAACTTTATACATTTTTAAATATTTCTTATAAAAACAATAAAACAAACATTTAAAAATATAAAAAATTGTAGCCCACCGGTATCGGGAACAGGGTCCAAGCTACCGGCGGTCAGGGCTCCAAAGAAAGGAACCTCCTAACGATACGAGCCGTGTCCAGGAGTACCGCTTTCTGCATCAAGCCCTTGATCCAGCCGCCTAACGAGAGCCTCCTCAGGTGTTGGTCGAGGCTCTTGGCAATTAAGCCATTGGCTGTAACGACTATCGGCACAATGATCGCTGAGTCCACATCCCACATGTCGACAACCTCGCGAGCCAAGTCAAGATATTTGATTTGCTTATCTTTCTCGGCTTTCACGAGGTTCTCGTCATGCGGGACGGTTATGTCAACAATCATTGCGCGCCGCTCTGATCGATCCACCACCACTATATCAGGCTTATTAGCTATAATAGTCCTGTCAGTGATGATGGATTGATCCCAGTACAGTGTGATACTGCCATTTTCGAGAACTGGGTCGGGCACATACCTGTAGTACGGCACTTCCGATTCCACAAGGTTGTATTTTAGAGCAAGTTGCTGATGGATAATCCTGGCTACAAGGTTGTGTCTATGCAAGTATTCTCCGTTAGCCAGACGAGAACACCCGGAGATAATGTGACGGATTGATTCGCCCGGACGGTGGCATGCCCGACATATGTCAACCGTACCGTCCTTCACAATAAATCTCCGGTAGTTATTCGTCATCATAACTTCATCCATAATTGCACAGACAAAACCTTCGGTTTCTCCGAAGAGTTCCCCTGAACGTAGCCAGGCTACGGACGCCAAGAAGTCTACATCAGGCCCGTGTAGGGCCCGGAAAAAGCGTCCGTGAAGCTCTTTACTCTGCCATACCTCCATGCGTTCATTAGTGTCAAGCACTACAGGTTTGCGCCAGTTCTCTTTAGCCAAGGAGAGCGGGGTAAGGCCCTTGTCCACCGCGACAACATCCCGATGCATCCCCACGTCGGCTTCCAGGAAATATTCCCTGAGACTGCATATCTCACGATTGTGGAGAGTCTTAGTATTTAAAAAACCTCGACCTCCACACTTCCGTGGGATATACAGTCTCATAACCGAAGAACGTGGGTGATGCATTCGATATGTCGTCAACAATGTACGGACCCGCCTATCCAGGGCGTCTAGCTCTGTTTGAGTCCATTTGAGTATGCCGAAAGAGTACATCAAAACCGGCATGACCCAACCGTTGAAGGCACGCACCTTATTTCCGCCTGATAAAAGACTATTAAATACTTTTCTCAGGCGGCCAAAGAAACGCTCCCTCAACGATTGTTTCATGTCAGCAACATTGATGCCCAGCGCTTCCGACATACCCAAATACTTATAGGTTTCGGTTGCTGAGAGGGATCTAAGATTTATGGAATCCGTAAGCTGGGTTCCCACAGATTCCACAATCTCCCCTCGCTTGACATGCATGACCGTACATTTGTCCACACCGAATTCCATCCTGATGGCGCTACTGAAAGCTTCAGTGACCTTCAGTAGCTCCATCAGTTGCAAATCGTTGGGGGCAAAGAGTTTCAGGTCATCCATGTAAAGGAGGTGAGATATAACTTGACCACCTCTCTTTAACCGATAGCCTAGACCTGAATCCTCCAGCAGCGTGCTAAGAGGATTCAAGGCTAAGCAGAACCAAAGTGGACTCAAACTGTCGCCCTGAAATATACCTCGCTCTATCCTTATCGGCTCGCTATTCCTCTGGATCTGCCGACATCCTGGATAGCGAAGGACTGTCCTCCATTGCCCCATACACGACATCAGGAAGGTGCGCAGGGTTGCATCAATTTTATATAACTCTAGCACCCTCATGAGCCATGTATGTGGCACCGAGTCATAGGCCTTCTTATAGTCTATCCAACATGTCGACAGATCCTTTCGGGAACGGCGAACCTGTTGGCTAATGGCCATATCAATGAGGAGTAGCTCCTTAGTACCACGGGACCCGTTCCTACATCCATTTTGAGAAGCGGACATAACAGAATTTTCGCTAATATGTTTGGTAATTTTAGCTCTCAAAATGGAGGTAAGAACTTTATAGACCGTTGGAAGACACGTAATCGGTCTATAATTTTTGGGTTCCGCAGTACTACCTGATTTATGGAGCAGGTGGGTTATTCCAGTCGTCAGGAACTCTGGTAGCGACCCTGACTCTAAGGTTGACTGGAATAGGGCTGCCAAGCAAGCATGCGATCTTGAAAACCATTTAATCCAGAAGTTGTGCAGTCCGTCCGGCCCTGGTGATTTCCAATTAGGCAACGGACGAACTGCACAACCTACATCTTGGGGGCTGATCGTAATTGCCCCCATTTCTGTTATTGGTTCACACGCTCGCTCGACGTCCCGAGTCCATTCACCCTCGGTATGACTGACAGGCACCGACCAGATGTTGCGCCAAAATGAACACATGGCGCTATCATCCGGTAGGCACGCGTCAGCCACACCTTGGTCCGGTCGCTCCCATGCTCTGTAAACCCACCTTTCATCGCTTTGGAAGGTGCGATTTAGAGTGTACCTTTCCACCCGACGCTTATACCTACGAATACGGTTTGCCCATGCATACACTTTCTGCTTCCAGAAGTCGATGCGCTCCGTGATACGAGACATATAGTCTCGAGGACTAATATCAGTCCCCGCAAATGCCCGTCTCACAAAGCGCATCACTCGAGGGCGATTGTTGCCCTCCCGGAAGCAGATTAGTTTGCCGATGAGCGCTCTGGCCCCAGCAATGCGTCGTTCAATCCTGCACTGCCAAGCCGGTACGGCTGGTTTCGGTCGAGTAGCTTTGTCATCCGAAAATTTGACATGAGCTACACGACATGCCGTTACAGCCGCGCAATACAGGATTGAATGAGCATCACTGAGGGTTTCGCAGTTATCAAAATAACTTGACAACTGCGAATCCAGAACAGCCACCAGCGCCCTATTTCTGTTATGCATGGGCAAACGAGGTAAGCGTGGTCTAAGTTCGGGCGTCATGAACCGATACTCTCGGATCGCACCCTCCAAAGTACTCCTCATCTCCTCACTGCACCGGGTACTTACATCAGTAACCATGTCATCACTCACGTCGTTTTCGCGAGTATGTGTTGTGGTAGACTGTGGTGGCACCACAGCCTGCGACGGCGTAGTAATGACATGGCTACTCCGTATTTCAGTCCGCAAGCGATCAAGTACGGTGTCATCCAACATATGATTACGCTGGATGACTCGCACCTGATCCGACAGTCGTTGTGCCGATACGTTGACAGCCGGCTCAAGCACCTGAAACAGAGAAAGCATCCGAACACGGTACGCGGTCAGGTTGTTTCCTCCCTCTGTAGCCCCATAGTATGAGCGCATGACATTTTCATTAATGGATTGCGTCCATCGCATGCGCTGCACACTTCCGCCGGGAGCTGGGACCCTATCAGAAGCCGGTGGGCCTCGAGGTCCTAAGCCGTCCGGCGGCCGGCGTCCTCTTCGTCGACGAACTGGTGTTGGCGTCGGGGACGGAGAGAAATACTCGTCGCTCGAGCTCGACGCGACTGCCGCGGTCGGTGTCACAGCACTCACGGTGAGACTGGGTTCCGGCGGCGGCGAGGCGGAGCTGAGCGACGAGCCCGGAGTTCGTATACGTGCAAGTAGAGCGGCAGCTGCTCTCGTTATCATCGTCTTTTTCTTCTCATCATAATGTTATTGTATTGTATTTATGTATTTTCAAAAAAAATTTCGTGGTTGGCGTACATGACAGACGTCATTGTCATTGTCGAAACAGTTTTTTCAGTTTTTCTATTGTTGTTATAGGTAGGTAATTGTTGTATTTTTGATCATTTACTTTCAAATAATATGCCCAAACTGTTATTAAATCACTTTTGTAAAGGTTTGTATTTAAATAAATATTTATATTCAAAAAAAATATGCGATGATACAAATTAGACGATGCTTGACATACGGGGTTGCCAGCTATTATTATTATTATTATTATTATTATCAATTATCGTAACTTGTACTTATTACATAGACACCTAATTTACTAACGCAGCCACGGAATTTATATCTCATAACCATTTTACATTTTATAGCTTTAACATTAGGTCCTCAAAAAAATACAAGTCAAGCGACCATAGACAATATCGTGTATTTATTTTTGTCGATCGCGCGTTCGTATTGCTTTTAGAGGCGAAACATGCTATTAAAAAGAAGCCGGTTTAATTAGCACCCTAATGGGCGGCATGGGCACCGGGCCGTAGGCCGACGAAGGAGGCCGGCGGAGGCCCGGCACTTCGGGGACAGAAGATATTAGTGTTATTTAATATGCGAGCGAAGCGAGCGCGCGTCACTTCGCCGTTGTCGGGTAAAAAATAACCACCATGCTGAGTTATATTTAGAGTGGCTCAGATAGAACTTAACTAGTGGCTAAGATAGGAATACTTAGATGCTCGTTAATTGTGGCTTACTTAGTAATTTAGAAGGCAATGTAGATTTTTAGAGGCGAAAAATGCTATTAAAAAGAAGCCGGTTTAATTAGCACCCCTAAGATATTCATAAATACGGAAAATTAACGATTAAATAATAGTAATCCTTTCTATAATAAGAATCGTTGTTCAATTGCGTTGAATGTATGTGTAACACATAAAACGATTTTATAGGACTTAGCTAGGCACACAATTCTTGCCTTTTATCGTTGCATGAATGTTCAGCGAAGAAACATTTAACATGGTTGAGATAATGTCCTGAGAAACCGTCATGGGAACGATTTCAAAAACTGTGGGTGGAATAATTAAGATCCTTAGCCACAGAGCCCACAGATGGAAAGATCTTGTCTAAAATATTGCCATGAAGATAGTTGTTTAGATCGTTTTCGAAACAACAAAAGCATTCGATATTCAAATTGAAAAAAGATTGCAAACAAAGAGCCTATCTATACGTCTTTCAAATGCAAATCCGTTCTCATTCCATTTTCAAATCCTATCACTTAACCTTTCGCTTGAACGCCTACGCAGGCAAAGAAAGTATCATTTTCAATCTGTCAAAACATGTGACAAAAAAAAAGCAAGTGCTCGTGATTTTATTGTGTCGCAAAAAAGGACATTGACTTTCGAGTTCCGTTAATCTGAGAACTATAGAAAGAAACAATTCATGAGCGGATGTTTACACGTAGCACGGTAATTTATTTCAAGAGAAGCGTGGGAGATTTTACTATTACGTATGTTACATTACGGGGTGAAAGACGAATAGACGATGAGTTCACCGCTGTTTACCACGTAACAACTTCTCTACGTCATTCGTCACTTTTTGAGTATTTCCCGTGGGCTTCCTTTAATCAGAGACCTATTAATAGGATCCTATGCAAAAGGGAAGAAATGTGATGCCGTGTATCACTTAACTGGGTAAACTGCTGCGGATCTACGGTAAAGCAGTCTCTAGAGGACCATACTGCAAATTTATATAACACCCGAAAGGATCTCACAAGTTAGCAACTTGACACTTTCAGGCTGACAAGCTTTGATGTCGGATATCGTTACTTCGTTAATGAGGATGCGCCCCTGCAGTTCAAACTAATAAAATTGATCGTTCGATTATGATGTTTTATTGTACTCTGAAGAGCACGCTGAAACAATATTCACGGTCGACCGTACATAATGCAAAAATCGCGGGACTAGGCTGGATAACCCACAATTGCGGCAAGCAAACGGCAAGACAGATGTGTGGTAACACTGGTAACTCGGTAATAGTATTATTGTTAGTTGTAAATGATAGTAGATGATTACATTATACCACTTCATAAAAGACATTCATCCGTCTGTCGTATTGTGCTTACGTCATTATGTTTGTATGTATACCCAGTAGGACCCTATGTTGAATCGGATTGAAAGTAAAGGTGACGTGCGTCCCGTCGGGCGGGGCTGCGGGTTGTTCGCAAGAGATACCGCGGCCTCGACATGAAGGGCTAAGAAGGAACATGGGTGGTTTTTAGTCAGTAGAAGTGTGACACTCCCTTTCGCTCTGCTCAAGAGCGGGAGGGGTTATTTGATGATTTCCCACCCCAAAAAAAAAAAAGGTGTAACGTGCGTAGTATTTAGTACCTTCCGAATCGCATAATAAAAAAAATAGTACCTCAATGGTTACGGCGAAATCTTAAACTATTTCGCCGTAAGACCGTCCGCTGTTTGAAGGTCTTCAGACCAAACCTATATGCGGTATACTTATTGAGCAGTGTTTTAGTTCTTTAAAAATACCTTAGTTTTATTTTATTTATTGCTGCGTATACAGACATTACGTCATTAAATCCTCGAGACATTGTGTTAGTTTAGTGTTAACCGACTACTATGAGGAACTTGAGGAAGGTAACAACAAAATATGACGTGTTTCATAATAGTTTGTATCGCAATTTGTGCGAAATGATAAGTCGTTGAAGCATGGACTGCATTTCTCTGCTAATCTCTGATGGATGGGTTTTATCTGTAGACGAAATTAAACAGACATGATTTGCATTAGGAGTTTCGTGATTATTAATAGGATAGGTAGATAAATACAGCTTCAACTGACGCACACGTTACGAAATACATTAATTTCGACTTTATTATTATGATCGATTTTGTGACGCTCTTTCCGAATCATCATCATCATCATCATGATCATCATTCGAAACCTCACTGCTGAGTATAAGGCTTCTTCTTCTCGTGCTATGATTCCTTGATCTGCACCAGGTGTTACTCACGATCTTCTTAATCTTCCCGTCTTGTCAAAAAGGTACTTCTTATTTAAAAAACATAACACTCTTTTTTTTGGGGCAGTCGTGTAAAAATGCGGATGTTTACTTTTTTTTCTAAAAATATAATGTTCTTTCCGTGTTTTACAAAAGAAGGCTGCGTAAATTAGTATTTATGACAGAATGTCAAAGGCGGTCGTAACTCTTCGCACAGTGAGCCATTTAGCATGATTGGTTGAACAAAATTCGTTCTACGACAATATTATTCTGTACGCTTTAATTAATTTTAATGATGTCGAGACTCCTTTTGTTTTTAGTTTACGATAACTAAACAATAAAACTACGGCTTCTGAGTTTATTTAAGTATTTGTCTGGCAGCTCATTTGGTAACATACGCAAGAAAGTTTTAGTTCATAGGATAAGAAGAAGAGCAAACAGAAAAAATACTCAAGTCATTCAAATTATTCGAGTCACATGTGTCCTACATTGCTCAGTTCCACAATAATTAATAAAACAAATAAAGGAAGCGGTCCCAACAAGGACCGGACCGCTGCGCGCGACCTCTGGCGAAGGAAGTCCTAATTTAAACAATTCTCCGTTGATGTCCATTGTCTCCGCAACTCCGCACTCTCGAACGATGTGTTATACGCTTAACTTTGACGCAGTTTCATTAGTTAGTAGTACACACTGCTGCACTGTAATTACGATGGATGTAAGGATGGACCTTTCTCTATTAAGTTTGTATATTAAGAAAGGCAGTCCCGATTTCTTTTTCTGTCTTCATTTTTCCAAGGATCTGGACCTGGACTTGGAAAATTCCGCACAACAAAACCCTGACTGGGACTTAGACCAGTTCCCACGGTGTTCATTATTGTCAAACAACCTAAGAATACATACGATTTAATAAAGTTTTAGGTCTCAAAGCCTAGACTGGCCACAAAAAACTAAGACAGGTACGAGACAGTAATTTGTTGACATGTCAAAGCATAAATAACTTTTTGTTTAATTTAAAATCGGTTGACAGGCACATGCGCTTGCGACTCGAGAATTAACGAGGTCCTTATATGGCGCCTAATTAGACATTATGAAACTGTTTTGTTAAAAGTAGTTACGAACGTGACTTGGATTAGAAATAAATAAACTAAGCATGGTTTAAAGTAAGGCAACAATGATTTTTATTGCGGCTTGGGACTTTTCAAATAATTATCATCTGTTGTATTTTATGCCATTGAACTATATATATGCAGCTTCCTGTTTGATCAATCTTATCTGGGTAAGGTATATTCTGTCATAGAGTACGTCACTTGTTTAGAACATCCTGTGAATGGCAGTAGTGTTACTCCTCAGATTATCCTGCTAGTAATTTTTTCTGTGGTCCAGTGCAATTCATGATTGTACTTTCCAAAATTTTGTTTTTCCTATGTGTGTTAAGCTTTAGTAATTATTTCATCAATTAATAACTTTATTTTCTATCCACAGCCATTAAAATCTGCACTCGCCTTCACGTGAACGTACTTGAATGAATCATTCACCAAGTGTGCGCAAACGCAACGTTCTATTTCTCTAACTTTAATGGCATTATGCAATCATTAACCGCGAGCCGCGACCAGTCGTTTTATTCACTACCAAAATAAATAAAATATCCAAATACAGATAGATATTTACGCAAAAACATTAAACATGGCTGGAAATAGCGTTATTAGGTAAACCACTTGGCTCTTTATGGTATGATTACATTTTAATTAAGTTTAAATATCGAATAAGCTTGGGCGCAGAACTGTTTAGTCCATGTTTTATTTAATTTATGTCAAGTGTTTATATTTTAATAGCGTTAACGAGATTTTAACTGCTTCGACAGTCTATTTCATTCTAAAGACTAAGATCGTAGAGGATAAGAAATACTTTTTCGAGGTTGTAGTTATAAGTTTTTTTACTGTAACAGCGTAATGTAAACGTAACGTTTCTATTTAGTAATATAACGTTATGGAGAGATTTCATTAATTAATGTAAATATTAAAAGTCTCAATGTGAGTGGACACTGAAATAGCGTGGGTCTATACGTCGTGGGAGAGATATGTCTGAGCAAGAAAATTCTTGACATCTGGACACAAAAATTAATATTAATTTGTGTCAAGAAAATGTATAGCAGTAATATTTTTAGAAGACTTAATTAATTGTGTGTGATGTTGATGTTTTATCTTTATTCCGAGTTAATTTCAATTGCTTGTTCTGTAGGTGTTTGCGAGAAAGAATTTTATCAAGTTTTATTTTTTAAATGTTTACTTTTATATGTTGTAAGATAGCCCCTCTTATTATTTTGATAATATGATATGTAATCAGATTGTTTCCTAGTGCAAGCTGATAAAAAATACTACAATAATGTCTACAATCAAAACTTGATAGTAGTACAGAAGATACAGCGTCGAATCAAATTGTCACACAGTGCAAACATGTCAATGGATAGCAAGAAAGTGTAATGTGTAGAGGATTTCACAAACCAAAATCCACAAACGTCAAAATGATCAATTTATGCAATAAATTCTCCAGCAATACATTTTTTTCTAAGTACATAATCATAATCTGAGCAAGTGACGTCTTCATCAATTTGTATCCAAGACCATAGTTCCCCAATCCCCATTAATCCTCCCTCTAAATCAAAATGACAGCCGCTGTCAGATGGTGCGAACATGAAAAATGTACATGTTTAGCGATGAAGCCGTAATCTAATTATACACAAGTTGCGACTTCGCGAGTGTCACTCAAGTTAATAATAGTCACGTTCTTAGTCTGATTCGTTGCAACATTTTTATAACTTTTGATAAAGTAGTTTTGGCATTTTTTTTGTTTAGATATAACATTGAAAGAGGATTTTTGGATAAGAATATATTTTCAAGGTTTAGTTACAAAAATGTGTAAGAGCAGGCACTGAAAGTAGTTCTTAATAATTATTCCTAATGGTTAGACTCACAAACACTACAAGAAAATTTTACTGCACACATATTTATGTCAGCACTGAGGGCCGTTCAGCGTTTAGTTGTAGAAAAAAATAACTCAAGATTTTTGTCAACTTACTATACTATACAATTTTAATCGACATCGTAACTTATCCAAACGAGAGGTTTTACTGAATTCTGGCTATCAACACGTTATTACAAATTAATGGTCAATCCGTAACAGAGGCCGTCTTAAAATATGTCAATGTGTCTAAAAGTGTTTTTTAAATAAAATCCTATTTTTTCGCAGTAAAATATCTCTTGATATAAAACTTCTTGACATCGTTTCAGACTTTTTACTGTCATAACATTTAATTATGTGCGAAAATATGAGTTTGAGAGCAACAGAATATATTTTTTATGACTTAAAACGTGATAATTGTCGCGTGTTTAAAGTGGGATATGAAATATTTAGGTGTTAATATTTGGTAATGAATGGAAATATCAACAGTTCTCTTTCGCATCCTGTTTTTTTTCGTTAAAGTAGTTCAGCAGCGCCCACGCAAAGCTCAACTCAGCTATTTAAATTATTTAGAATATAATCCTCTTTGATAGTTGATTGTAAAAGTCAAATCATTCAGCGGTATTAGCTAAACTAGAAAAGTGTAGGCAAGAGGAACAGTTCTGAAAATACTTTTTGCAGGCATGAATCAAACCAGCTAAAGGAATAGCAAATATATGATGAGTGTAAAGTTATATATCCTTAACGAGCCTAAAGGCACTTGTTCTCCCCGTAATTGCGTTTTCGTCACAGGTAAAACGAGTAGACAACCAGGAACTGGTCTACAATATTCAAGAGGCCTCCATGGGCGATACTAGTTCAAAAAACAGTTATGATCTTTAACCCTGCATGTCTTCCTTCAAATTGCCGGTTGACGACTCCGTCTTAATACAAAATACGATTCCTCTTGTCTCCTGCGATTCGCTGAATAATGATTAAATTAAGTATAATTCATACCAAGCTTGATGCAGTTTCTTTGTCAGTCAATCAGGAAGCAACGCACCGTGAGACGATGAAACATTTGTTTACGTCAATTATTTCAATCTGTTTTTTTTTTGCATCAATCCTAACCCCTCGGGTATCACCAGGCGTTCTGTGTTTTTTCTGCGTCAATCTTTTTTGTAAGTAAAACCTTGATTTCTTTGCCAAAGATGCGACGACTGTGGTCAGGCGAATATTATATTTGGGAAATGTGTTGGATTGAAATAAGACATAGCAGAACCACAGAACGTTTTGAAAGTGAGCCCAGTAAATAGACCAAAAGTCGTCTCTTCTACAGTAGTGAAGGGGCAAGGTTGAAGTTTTCCCTTCAAGCATTTTCCGAGTATCTACAAAAACAATCACATAGCTAACGTATGGATAATGACTTCATCATTACAGTAGACATGTTGTCATTCTTCATCCATGCGTCTGAAGCAATCTATCAGTACGCGCAGTTAGTGTGGGAAAATATTCGCACGTTTTTGTTTAACTTCGCAATCTAGATGGTAATGTGTAGCTTACCTTATGGTAGTTCAATCAATAACATTAAATACTTATCTATGGAGTAAAGTAGGCTAATATGTTCACACGTCAGGTACTCATGTATCTGCGGGTTGTTCGTAAGAGATATCGCGTCCCCGGAACTCAAAGGGCTAAGAAGAAACATGGGTGGTTTTAGTCAGGAGAAGTCTAACACTCCCTGCCGGGAGGAGTCATTTGATGATTTCCCAAGCTCCAAAAAAAAGGTACACATGTCAATTATAGCATTATTTGAATGGAAAGTACGTAATTTGTCAGGGACTTTTGCAATGATATTAAAACTCTTCATGTAAGTTAAGACTTAAGACATAACCATGTAAAGCAGGTATAATGTAGGGTTTCAGCGCTGAACTAGGTCATAACATGGATTACATTCATAACTAGGCTTATTTCTGTTCACAAGGTGGAAATCTAGACTTTTACATACACATTTTTTTTATTGTTACAGACACTTTTTTATCGAAGTTACTCTAGGTGAAGGTGCTGACTACCGAAAATGACCACCTGCCTAGCCTTTACCCAACTATGTTGAGGTCGACTTCCAGTCTAACCGTATACAGATGAATACCAGTATGTTTCATGGAACCATGGAGCTACTGCCTATCTGACCTCCACACACAACCCAGTTAGTACTACCGAGAATACACATTTAAATTAGTGTGAGCGAAATTCTACGTAAATTCAGCAAGATTCTTTCAAAACATTTAACTAGAAAAAGGTCAATAACCGCATTAAATATTAGCAACGTGTGAATATTTTTTTTATAACATAAATAAAATCAGAAATGTCAAATTATTCTTACAGAAAACTATGCAGCCAGTGAAATAAATTCAAAGTCTAGAGTCAGAATCATTAAAATTTGTCGTTAAATAAACCAATAAAAAATTATAAGTAGCTTAGTCACTGCACTGTGTGCTATTTTTTACAACTAGCTAGACAAAAGTTTATTTTTCGTTACAAAATCTTGATAGGTACTTACTTGGAAATCGGAAGATAAGTAGTGTACCTACCTAAGCCGTTAAGGAGCAAAGGAATGTTATTATATTTACACAATTTATTATTATTTCGGTAGGTAGAGAGACCGAAGTCTGATAGATAACCTATGCACCTTTTGGCCAGTAGTACAACACAATTTATTCTTCAGACATTGTGGCACTAGCTAAGTTTACACAATTAAAATTTGTGGAATGGAAAAACCAGGGTCTTGATCGGTGATAAAAAAAGAAATAAAACGGACTGATAAGTTCATTTTAATGACAAAATTCACACTTTTGGATTGTAATTCTTCACCTCATGATATGACCTTATCATTATTTTTTTATTGACAACATCTTGTGATTAATACAAGGTCATTGCAACTCTAGTAAATTAATCTTCCTCTATAATATAGAAATCTCAAACAAAGGAATAAACATAACACTCGGTAACAAATGACGTAAACATTGTTACTGTTCTGAATTTTTTAATTTAATTACTTTTGAGTTTAAATCTATATTTTGCTGCCTTAATGTTTTTTTACGATGTTGTGGAGATTTTAATATAAAGTATATTTTTTGAAATTTTATATCTTATAATAAAATGTTTTAGGGGTTCAGTATTGTCTATGGCAGAAGTCTTTCCCTAGTGCCTGTCAAAAAATTATTAACAATTCAAATAAGTGAGAGAGATGGACTTATTACCGGATCTAATCCTACCGTTCTGCCCAGAGCGGGAGGAGCCATTTCATTTTGATGATTTAACACCCCCCAAAAAAAATGCAAGAAATAATATGTATTTTGACCATTGAATTATATATTACTGCGTAAGGACTGGGCGAACGGCATGTTAAAATGACGCCTCGAACGTGGTCCTAATGTGCTCTTTCCTAAGCCGAAGTGAACTAGTCCACGATCGGCTCTCTTCGGGTGCGGTCGTAAATATTATTAAAAGCTTTATTTATGTTCTATAAACCTCGAAAATACCACGCCGCTTATACAAGGTTACATTAACGAGCAGACTACACCGATTCTCTGTATGGCGAACGCGTCGAGCAAATGTTCGGACGACCGTATCTTTAGTTTTTATATTAATGATTTTGACATAGGTAGTAAAAGTTATGTGATATATTAGTATACGTGAGTACCTCTGTAATAATATTGTATGCTTAGATGAATTTCACCGTTATTAAACTCATCCAACGGTCAGTACTTTTGTAATGTTCAATGAATAAACGAGCTGTAATCAAATTATCTTATTTTATTCCACCTCTCACACACTACCTACTACGATAGTAATTAGATAAAATCACTTAACAAGTTACACTCATTATCAGTAATCACTACGTGTCCATATTTACGATGTTTTTAGTGTTTATCGTGCTGTTAAGTAGCCATTATGTTAATCATGAATGAATTAAAGCGTTTCGTTATCCACACCTCCACATTCTTGCACAGCGGGCATTCGTTATTTGAAAGAAAGTCAGTGATGTTTTTATTTTCCTGGAAAAACAATTTCTCATGAACAATAATTATGTCGGTAATCAGTGCCGTGACTGCTCTTGTTACTCTGGTATGTTAAATGAGACGATAAAAATTGAAATAATAATTCATAACATGATCAAAGACGTAAAATATAATGGTCGTTTAAAATACTCGAGAAGCTAAACAAACATTTTATCCAGCCAGCTGATTTTTATTAACGTCAGACTACGGCATTGATTCAATTTATTTTTATTATTTGAACGCATGCTTGTGTTTATCTGTGGGATTTCGCGAATTTTCCTGCCAACAGTGCAGCGACAATGACCACTTTTATTTCGATATTTCAAAAGTATTGCTAGTTACCATATATTTTTCATGATCTCACAAATATACAGTTTCAATTGAGTAATAATAGTGTTGTGTGAGTTATATTTCATTGTACTTGCCTATCTTCCGCGTCCCACAATTATTAATAGTGAGAATGACCTTACACGGATTACACCTGTCAAATCTTAATTAAATTTTACCCGCCAACTTCTTCAAAGAATTTTGCAAGGCACTGAAACGAATTCATAAGACAATTTTTATTGGAAAAGGTTTTATCCAAACGCTCGCTTTTATTATAAGAAAAATACACACGAGTACGATTTTATTTCACCGCATGCGCTTAATGGCTTCCATCTGTTATTTTTTTGTAATAATCCTACAATTCGCAATATATTTTTGCACAAAAATAATAAACATTATCCTAACTCAGCTGTAAATCTTCGGAAGAAAACCTGGAAAAAAATAATCTTACAAAGATAGATAACGGCGCCATATGCCTTGATATGGCGCCGTTATGGTTTATTATTGAAATTAATACTTCTTACTTTTCCTCGTCACTGGTTTGTTTTGTATTAAGGTATGTTCAAGGTGACGCATAAAAACCAGAGATAAAACGGCGCCAGAGTGCTAGCGATATAGGTTATCTATGTCAGCTTGCGAGCATAGACTAGAAAGTCATTAGTAACCTTTGCCTTCGACAAAAAATACTATGAAAATGGAACTAGACGGGTTCGACGAGCTTATTCCTCTATGCGGGATAACATGAAGCTGCGGAAATTAAATCTTATGTACAACTTTGGCCCTTTTTATCCGACTGCGGCGAAGGTCAAAAGGAGGGTTATTAAATATTTTCAAAATAAACTATAAAACAACACACACATCGTGTTAGTTAATAGTTTCAGTTTTATTGAAATAGAGTTGAACGTATTTTGACGAATAGAAGAATGCCAAAGAAAACTTGGCATCAATGCTAATGTCTGGGATATTGATGTCTTGCAATTGGGTTATACTGTGATTGACAGTATGACAAAAGCTTGTTTTTTTCTAAAATAAAAATAACCTCATAAACAATGGATGAATAGTCTTCTAAACCTACCTACTGATCTGGTTCTTAACTTAGAACAACGAGTTTTGTTATGTTTTCGCTTACTCAAATTCATACCGCTCAAGTTATTAAAACAGTATCTCATCAGCAGTCGCCAAGTTTTTTTTATTCGCTCGTTTTATAATTCCCCGAAAAGAAAGCACCAACACTGGCCATCAATAAAAAGACATCCGATTTTATGATGTGATACTAAAAAAATATTTTATGAAGAAATTAAGTCATCAATGTTCACCCCCCCCCCTCATGGAATAATTTTGAATTAACGTCAACATAAAATGACAGTTACGTTAATGGCGGGCAGTTAATAAAATGGCGCGTAAAAATAAACATTTTATGTTCTAAGGGAGCGGCCAGCCTTGGGTCATCCCGTGCGATGACAGTCGTGATATTTCATTAGAATTAATTAATCTATATGAATATGTGTCCAGTAAAGCCTACATTTTTATTTAATTAATTTCCGAGTATTTTTTGGTATATTTAATCATGGGATATTTGTAATTTATATTTGTCCATGGTTTTTCTGACATAAGCCACTTGACATTTTCTAGAAAAATGAAAGTAATTTATTTTGTCTCCCTTGTCGAAGGTCTTTGAGAAATCAGTTCCTACGTGTGACATGGTTAGGTGTTTAACTGTTTAGGATAGATCGTTACTTTATTTATTGCCTTCTTGGTTCAATATCTATTCTCGCTATTCTAGTTACCTAATATAATCTCCTAAAGACTAAAACTATTTGAGGTAAATTCTCTAGGGCTAAGTTTACGTCAAAACGTAAACGCAGTACTAACGTCAGCTACATACGTTACAGATTCTAGTGACGTCACACTACCCGAAGTGTGGGCCAATATGTAAAGAAACATTTGCTCATCAAACAGAATCCAATTTTCCGGCATAACAATGTTTGACGATGATAGACATAGTGAATACCATGTAATTGGCCCTGTCAATCTGTGTCTATGTTCGAGATCTAAAACAGATCGTTAGATTGAGTTGTTGTGTAAACACCTTTACTTCAAGAAAAAAAAACTAAACATTCCTTTGCATTTTTGAATTCGATTTTCTATTTTCTCTATGGACGACCATGGAGAAAGAGACGACCTAGCTTTTATTTTCAGTCAACGTGGCATTGATGAGGAGGTTCGGTAGCAAGGAGTCTCAAACGTTGCTTGGTCTTTCAGTTCCATTATAGCCCGGAGTTGACTCTTGCCTAGCATTACATTCATGTATAATAGGAATTAAAATTATTTCTAAACCTATAAGTGTTGGCAGAATGTGAAGCCATACAAATAACATATGACTACGAACTGTCACTTACATGTATTGTTGTAATACAACTACTGCTATTTACTGCTGCTACTACTGTTTTATGTTATTTATTGTGTAAATATACATATGAATCATTACTTTACAATTGTTTCCTGGTGATATTCTTGTATTTTACCTTATTCACACGTTTCCAGGGAAAATGGCAGCAATCGTTTTGATAACGCTCTCAAAATGGCTAGGCTGACGTGACTTAATTCACGCGGTAGTCATTTTACTAGAATAGTTCTTGTAAAACTAAAAGCATTAAGTGTTTGAATGGTATTGGGTTGGTCACGGTTTGGGAACTCTTCGACACGAGAAGTTTATTATAAGCTGAGAAACTAAAACCGAGTCGGACCCGAGTACAAATCATCATCTGGGTGTGCTGTTGAGAGTAATATTGGTCCATTTACTCTCAACAGCACAACATAATTGGTTTTTGTAATAAAAAAAATTAATTTGGTAATAAAAAAAAACAAAGTTACTGCTGCAGTTTCACGAAATAGTCCTATTACTCAAAACCAAAATATTAAATCAAAATATCCTAACTAAGTACGTTAGCCATACACATTACATTTTTATTAATTGAAAACTGACTATTTAAACAACATAAAACAAAATCGATCATCCAATTCTCCAATATCGTTGGAACTGATGAAAACATTTCGGTAAAAAATGCATGTTTTCTGTTCAACGTTAAGCGCTGAAAGATTGAAAGTTACAGAGCAGTGATGTGGAAAGACGAGATTAATATATTTGATTTATCGTGAAACTATGGTAACACTAAGCTATATTAAGCTGTGGTAATAATTATCGTGCATGATAACGTGGATGACTTGCTTTTTCTGATGCGCCTTACTGTAAATGTCCTCCTAGTATTGGAAATTTTATTTTTTGAACGATGTTCAACTTTATGTAATAAGAGAAATACAAACGTCATCGTCATTAAGACCTCAGAGTCACTGAGAGAAAGGAGAAGCTATTAAAGTGACTGTATTTCAAAGATTAAACTTGCTGAAAATACCTAACATCGAAGAGCAATAATTAAGGAGGACTGCTGCGAACAACAGGCTATCACGTTTGAAAAAAATATAGATCGTTGTAAGACCTACGAAAGAAAATGGAGCTGGCTAGATACAAAATACTACGGTATTTTTTCGCTTAACTTTTTTATTACCTTGACCTAAAGACGTACTGTACAGGGCAGCTAACTAATAGACAAACAAGTCGAAGAGTAAAAATAATGGTGGGTAAAATGTTAAGAAGAGTGCACAAAAATGTGTGTGGTATCTAGAAATGCAAAAGAAGCTATTAATGCATGTCGCATAGACAAAGGTACGTAACGATTAATTCTAATGATGAAATGTATGATGCTAGTTGGAGTGCTGATAGTTAGAGTTCTATGTTTATCAATCAAAACAAACCAATTAATTTTAAAGATGTGGCATCCACAGCTAAGATCTGAATGCGAAATTAAAAGAAAAGTAAGGTACGATGAAACGGAAGTGACTGTAATAAGTGACATCGGTTAATCGGTAACAGATATGGAAAAGTCAAAAATGTCTAAAACTGGTACAGGCCACCGAAAACTTTCAATCCTCTTGAAAGCCGTTAGTATAAAATCGTAGCCTCTGGTCAGAACAAAAACCAATGTCATTTCTTGTCTAAGAACCAAAACAGCGCAAAAGCTGTTATGTTAATTGGCTAACAAATATTTCCATGTGTTCCAACAACCATTGTGCTGTCAATAAACATAGGAGAAAGTACCTTGTGCTAAACTAAAGACATGTTCTTACATGGTAGTCACCAATATTGAAAATGATTTGAGGACATACGACAAAACTGCCACGACAGAACTGCCACGACCAAACTGCCAATATGAGTCAAATCATTTACTAGGTATTTAGAGAAGCGCAATTTTGAGTAATTTTGCAAACAATAGGGCACCTAAATGTATGCGAGAGCAAAAGACAGGCTGTTGTGCTTGTAGGGATACTCTTGACGGAGATAACGTCCAGCACTAGAATGATTTAGCTGAATATACAGACACTGCGATTTTAAGTTATAGTAGGACTTAGTACTAGCGCGTGCAGTTTTCTATTGTTCTCAAATACAACCAAAAACATGCACGAGGGCTTAATGACTTAAACAGCTGTCATCAAACTGAAATGCATTGTTTGCATTCCGAATCGTAAACCACACCACAAATTCGTCACTGACCTTCTGAAACCGAACAAAAATAGTTCCAAGTTTACTCCTAGCCAGTATATTATTGTTATTAAATTAAGATTTCCTTTATTCTATCACGTTGGAATATAAATATTGTTCTTTTACGTTCTTTCCGTAAACAATTTCATCATAGATTCGTCCGTTGTTACGTTATTCGGCATCATCATCATGCTCTTGGGCCGGTGTTTTTTTCTTAAATATTTGTTTGTTGTTCTCGATGTGATTGCTAACAAACAATAGATAGATTATGTCATGAAGTTCTAGATTACGAGATACGTTGTGTCAGACAGCATAAGAGGAAATCGTAAGAATTTGTTTTGTTTTCTTAATTGTCATGTAATTCTGATGTCATTCGCTGTAGATCGTAAAATGTGTTATCGTTATAAAAAGACTTTAAATATTTGATGTCATAAAATCTAGGTATGCCAGGAGATAAAATTATTTGTGCAAAAAACTACAGCTTCAGTTGCTGGCGTTCTTTTATTATTCGCTGAGTGCTACTTAAACAGAAGAAAATGTTGTATGACTGCATGACTTAAAATTGTTGTTTATTTACATGGTAATAATTTATTAGTACCCACTACAATGGATTTTAACACTGTGGCTTACATCAGGTAAGGTAAAGACGTCATAGCTATCCCATAATTCTACTCAAAGCAGACTGTTTGACCGATATGGCAGGAAATCATGATGGATTGAAGATCATGATAAACGGAGACTAAACAAAGCTAACAATATGGTTACTTTTACTCTTCAATGCACTAACACAGATCTCTTCATCTACATAATGTGATCAATTTGATGTACAAAGAGTCCATTATGACCTAGGTAGGTGTACAATCGTCATCCCGTATTTGTTTAACAAATGAATTAGTTCATAACAACATTTACTTTGCCGCCAATTAGCTAAAGAACGACTGTTTACTTTTAAAATGAAAGGACTTCAACGTGGTGTTTAAATAGGGACTTTGTTCGTGGTCACGTTTAAGGAAAATAACGTAAATACTTGGTATTACTATTGTGTTATTGTAACTGAAACGCTGAATGTTCCTGAAGTTTCAAAGGGGTTTTGTTTTAGCCAATACAAGCAAATCGTCAATACCCAGAATATGGTAATCAGGAGAAAATGAAGTTTGTTTTCTGTGGCAAAGGTTTAACGCTCTATTTGGTTTCCTCTTTTCAATAATGAAGAGAAAGAAGGTGACATACTAAAAGAGCAGAGATTCAGATTCACTAGAGAAGTCATATATTCGCATCATGTCTGACGAGGTCCAAGGTGATAATTTTAAAATGATCAGTGCACAGACGCCAGCGATAAGTTACCCGAAACTGTAAATTTTTCCCATTCAACCTTGAACCTTATTCTTTAGCCATACACTTAAAAATCTATTAAAACATTTGACAGATTGAAGGACTGTACACTGTACGTTGTTAATCATGGAAGGATCAATACATCATTGAACTGGATTGATTCCATTTCCTCATCGTCTTTAATAATTTCTGACGCTTCGTTGTCACTAGTACCATTAACAGTTCCATGATGGAACTACTGATTGTTTTTTTTGTCACTAGTTCCATTTTAAAAGAATCTGAAAATAATGGAACTAATGTTGAATTTGTTATCATTAGTTCCATTTTAAAAGAACGACTACCAGAAGATCGAGAAACGTAAGGTTTCCGATCACTTCAATATTCATAGACTCCGTTTTAATTAAGTCCTGTTAATCCAGTTACTTCGTAGGATAAGAATTCCAATAAATTCCTAACCGCTAACCAGTCATAAAATGCGTTTGATTCGTTTTTTACCAAAACAAGCGGTTGACTCAGAATCGTGAAAGCATGACTCAAGTGGTTCGCGTACGTGCTGGTGTTATTGAAGAAACGTTATGGAATGAAATCAGATGATTAACACTGAATTGTAAGTTGGTGAGGTGTTATTGGATTTTCCATCAGGAATTTCTCAGTAATAGTGGGCATGGAGTGTGGATTTGTGCCCGGTTGATCGCAAACGCAATAGGCTCATCCCCTACATACATTAAATGGGTCTTAAACGTTACTGGCGAAAATGTGGGTGTACTATTTAATTACCTACGGATTACTACGGATACTACGGATACCTCTGCCTAACAATCCTAAGCCAATGACTTGAAAAGCAGATCATACAGAGAAGACTCACCTACAAAAATGCAGTCAGGTAGGTCCTAAATAAAACAAAAAGCAATTTCACCATCGATTTCATTTGTTTTCGGGGACAAAGTCTACAAGTGAATGGGGTTGAAGTGTGACGTATTCAGAGACAAATGAGACAGCAGTGTAAAGCGGTTTTCGTTCAGACAGAATAGTGTGGCGCTGGCGGGTTTGTCTCTCAAAAAAAAATTGCAGTTCAGCCAGACTCGTAATCAAGGAAGATTGATTTTACAGGAAGCAAGATAAATAATTTCATTGGACATCAATATTTTACGCCATTTTATATGTATTATATTAGCTCATTTTGTGTAAATACAGCTTCGGCTGTGGCGGCACGTCGGCTGTGCCCTGAAAACAGTGATAGATAGTGATATGTACCACGGTCCGAGTGAAGTATCGACGTGAATTCACTGCCAAGTATCAAAGATACTAATTTTGTCTAAATTATGTAGTTGGTTACACATAAGACAAATTATTGGGTAGTAGGGTAGTTTTCAGTACTTGGCAGTTTGTTCCCAAACAATATTGGAGTAGAAAGAAGGTTTGTCTTACGTATTCTTTCAGCCAGTGATGGAAAACAATGAAAAATTGGTTTCATGAAATTCATTCAATTTTCTCGACTGTATTGTCAAACACTGTGGTTTTTTTTTTTTCCTTTTTTAGTTGTAATATATAAGGAGCTCGTGGCTTAATAAGAACTGCCACTCGGGTCGATCTTTAGGTAAAGCTGTGCTTGCCTAGGTCGGTCTGTGGATGGGTGACCGCCCGACATACCGAGTTTCCTCCGTGCCTCGGAAAGCCCGTTAAGCTGTTGGTCCCGGCTGCCATATATAGATCTTTGGCAGTCGTTACAGGTAGTCAGTGACCTGAAAGTCTGACAACCAGTCTTACCAAAGGGTATCGTATTACCTAGTATTAACTGGGTTGTGGAGGTCAGATAGGCAGTCGCTCCATGTAAAATACTGGTATTCAGCTGCATCCGGTTAGACTGGAAGCCGACCCCAACATAGTTGGGAAAAGGCTAGGCAGATGATGATTGTCAAACACTGTGAATGGCTGAGTAAAACTGACGTCAAGTTGGTCAAACTTGTTTGACAGCGTGCATGTATGTTTCTCAAACATACGAAAATGGTATTTGACAAACGCTTGACAGTTTACAAACAATGTAGGCACATGGACTGGAATAAATATCCACGCGATGGATCGCGTGAAAATGTTTAAACTTTGCACCTTGCAATACTTTAGCCAGAAATAGGGGATTGTGGCTGTGATAAGCGAAGATTCGAAGAATCTACTAAGTTTTGTGTAACAAGTAATACTTTGAGACCAGTTGCAGAAAACTTGAAAGGAAATCGATTGTCTTGGTATGGACTCTATGGATATGTGATGAGGAGGGTCGAATCGCATGTGAGTGAAAGAGTGATGAATATAAATTTTGATGGATGGAGGACAGAAAGACTATTGAAACGATGGACGGATTGTGTGATAGTAAAAGGAGTAAATGATGCTGTGACGCCTGACAGGGGGGAATGGGAGACAAAAACGTTTCGTGCCGACCTCAAGGAAGATAACAAATAATATTTTGACAAACATTAACTTCGTTTTTAAGAGCAATATGGCGACGGGCGGCGCTTGGTTGAGGTACGCGTTTGTTTAATTCTGGATGTTTTTCGGTTGATCAATGATGATGCGAATCAGGAATGCACCCGGAGAAGTCGGAAAAGATCGTCACACACTGGACGCCTGAAGGAGGAAATCGCCGTCGAGGAAGACCGCGGCAAAGGTGGTGTGACGATCTGATCTTGTTTGTGCAGATATCGCACAAGACAGAAAGGTTTGGAACGAGAAAGGGCCCTGTGATGGGCAAAGGCCTCCCGCAAAGTCTTGCCCATCACAGGGATACATGACAGTCTAGGAAAAAAAAATATGTTGATGGAGTTACTAGTAAGATGAAGTTGTAGGTGTACAGTATTTTTGATTAATTAGCGTAACAAACGCCTTCAAAAAATAACTCAGAACATTTTCCGCTACCATGAGCCTACCTCAAAAGATCGACCAAGAATGTTACCTCCTGGTGAGTGATGCTTATGAATCACTACGCTCGGTATGTCAGTGTTGGGAACAGGTGATTGTGTATTGTGATATGGCGAGATGAAATGAAACCCAGCTGGCATGCCTTGCTAGTGTTACACCTTCGAATGAAGGTTTGGCGTTTTAGAGCAATCTTATTTAAACTATATTATACCTATTTATATTTGACGCGTATGTTAGTATGGTAGTATGTTATGAAAATTAACCCAACAGAACGTTTAAAATGTAGCCAATGACACTCTGGGATAATGTAGCTTCAAGATAGTGAGGAATTTTTGGAATCAGGTCATTAGTTCCGAAGACACACATACAGACAGACATAAACTCACGAAGACTCCCTACATAAAAGCTTACAAACAAATTTTTCCTCTGTAATAAAGAAAAATTTGGCACTATAATATAGGTGTGAAAAGGTGTCAAAAGAGTGAAAAGTGCAGATTTCTACTTACATAAACCAACACCTTTTTTCTATGGGGGCAGGCAGTTATTAAAGAACGCCAAGTACTATGACTATGTCTACTTTCATACAACATCAGGTCTGGGTCATACACTTACAACGGTTGCGAGTACAACGCACCTGACTGACAGATTGTTAATCCACCTCTGTTGTGAGAAGCACAGGCAATCTGATAGCTGATAGGAAATGTGCAAACAACACAACAGTATCCGAGTCAATATTCTGATAATCGGTTATCTATTACGGGAAACATCGATCGCTCACAAAGAGAATGATTTGCGTGTCTTTCTCGAGGGAAACGCAAATTTAACTTGTATCGAATAACGTACGAACACAGCAGTGGCAGCTATGTTCTGCTGCTGTTTCCTCGTCTTCTTCTTCTTCACTAGCCACCTGCACTATCATTTGCTGCGAGTAAATCCTGAAAGGTGCAAGTGGTTGTGCAGAATGGACAGGATAAGAGATGGCACATATCCTGCAGAGGGGCTCCACACTGGCAGTTGGTTTGGGATGGATCGAGGATACCCCATTTAACCGAATTATATGTACAGCGGCCAACCTCGTTAATAATTTTCAGAACAGTTTTTGTGGCAACTAAGGCATGCGGTACCCGGTTTTGGGCCCATAGTAAAACCGGTTTTTACCATGGGAGCGAAATTGGTTTTCTCATGCCCTATATTGTGTGAATCTAATGCTATCCGCACATAATCTGATCTGCGTAGCCTACCCATATGATTAGATGCAGTTGAATAGAGTATTTTACATGGAGCGACTACCTTTCTGACCTCGATAAGTCTACAGCCGTTTTACTGGGTAATACGAACTCCTTGCTTTACCACTTATTTGTCGTAATGTTATATTCACTCATCATCAGTGCAGTGCGCAATATTGCAAGTTACAGACTTAGGTACCTATATTTCGAGAAATACGGGTGCACCAAGATTTAACATCTCAAAAACATAACATGACGCCTGTAATCCAGGAAGGGTTATGCAGATATGTAGGTACTCATTAGTACACCCACATTTTGCCTCTAAGAAGAGCCTTAAGATCACCAGAATCAGTAACCAGAAGAAGTACAGTTCCAACGAATTGTCGGTCTTGGTCGTCTTTACATAATGAACAGATAGGCACCTTCACAGAACAGATAAAAGAGATTAGAAAGGAAATAGTTCCTGATTTGTATTAGAACGCCTGTCGCCGCTTGTCTCCCACTCTCTATATCCACTACAAGCAAGAGGCTAATACGTACGCGCATAACGCACACAAATAAACCGCACTCACTTAGATCGCGAGCTTGCTACTGGTTGTCACACTAGCGCAAACACTGCGTATGACGTACACTCACACACGCTTTAATTTCTCATACATGTTACGGCGACCAAAAGGTCGATAATTTATGTCGATAAAATTACTTTAGTTTTGTAACTTTAAGTTTTGCAATATTTTGCTTTAATTTCGGAACGGGATAGAAAGAATGAAAAGGTATTTATTTGTCTCACACAGATACAAAATTAAAGATAAAAAAAGTAAAATCAAAAGTAAACATACGAGAAACACTTAAAAATAAGACATACATTCAATTAATTACTACATTTAGTTAGTAGGTATCTATTCAATTCTACCGGTTGCCTCTAGCCATAGTGTTCTTGTATCTGGATCTGTTGGAAACCTAAAAACAAAACTTTGTTGTGTTATGTTTCCATTATAAATGACTAACCTCAAAACAAATTTTAGACGAAAACCAAAATTAATAACTCACAATAAACAATAATTGACAGTAATAAACGAAGTTATTTAATCATATTCATAATAATATCATTTGAATACATTCACACATACTAAATATCGACATTGTTTACAACTTGGTACAACACAATCGAAACGCATAGATTTTGCAGAACTCAAGCTTTGGCTCGTCGTACGCGACGTTCGCAGTGAACGAAATACATCGCGCAATCGCCCACGCAGTACAAGATGGTACCCACGTATTGCAAGCAATGTACGTAATTTTTTAACTGCTTGCGACAGTATCATTTTTTCTACCAACTACATAATACTATTGTAATAATTACAAATATTACTTGTATTTTAAGGTATTTGGACTTACCGGTGATAAGAAATCCCTTCTCGAGGCACACTACACACCCTGGCTTCTTTTCCGACACATTATAATAGCGCAAGATGGCATAATTCTTTTTTTTCGCGGAGCTTCGTACGCTGTCACACAGTGTGTTAAAAACCCGATTTTTGTGTCATCCTGTTTTTATTTAAGAAATGGATAGTTACTGTCAATTCTAGTACTACAGTCCAATTCCGGCTTCGATACGACTTAAAATTGATTTTTAAAAAAATGTCAAAGTTTCGTAATATCCGCGATCCGAAAAATTAAAAAAAAATTATAATAAAACAGGCGAACCAATTATTTCAATTTTTATTCATTCCAATAATTGTTGGCATAATTACCTATAATTACACAAAGTTTTGTCGCTCTTGTGCAAATGGGTCCCGGGATATAATTTTGTTTTTAATTTTTCGTTTTTATTTTTTTATTCGAATTTAACAGCGTAGTAGTTCGTAATTCTTATACCACATTATAGCTTAAACCCCATTCTATGAGCGATATTAAAATCACAACCTAACTCCTTGTTAATCAGGAGTTATTGATTTTTTTTATAATTTTTCAGGGTTGTCACTTTGTGTGTATCCGAAAAAATATAAAGTATGATTATTTTCTGTCCAATAATTTAAATTAATATTTAGTATGTTTTAGTTATAATTACAGTTGTCTAACAACGTATGCGTCAACGTAAAAAAATCTTGAAATAGTTAGGCTGTTTTTTTAGGGTTCCGTACCTCAAAAGGAAAAAACGGAACCCTTATAGGATCAATTTGTTGCCCGTCCGCCATCTTTCTGTCTGTCAAGACTAAAAAAAAGCGTAGATTCTAGCTTGATACCTCCGTATCAAGATGGAATTTATATCAATTACTCAAGTCTATACCTCCGACCCAAAATATACAGCCGTTTATGCCGCAAATTTTCGACACTCTCAAGGGAATCAAAACCTATAGGGTACTTCCCGTGAACTTAGAATCTTGAAATTTGGTACGAAGCAACGTCTTATAGCACAGATAAAGGAAAAATTGCGAAAACCGTAAAATTTTGGGTACATCATATTATAATAAAAATATTTTACTTAAATACCTACAAGTTTGTACGGAACCCTCGGTGCGCAAGTCCGACTCGAACTTGGCCGGTTTATTTATTATTGCGGTTATACTGTTAAAATTCATCTTCATTACTTATGACTATGAACTATTAAGAACGAATATAATTATGTATTAATAGTTTGTAATGATCAATGAACTTTCCTTCATACTCCAGGGCTTAGAGTTAGACTGTCTTACAACACAATTGATTAAATTAGTAAAGTTGGGTCAGTTTTTGTTTTTTTTTTTTGTCATGGGAATGACACTTAAATATCACGGGGGTTATACAGGGGGGGTGAAATTTTGGCCATTTTTTGCCTAGGACGCTCCGTTTTCGAGATATTTCAATTTCAATTATTATTTTATAAATTTGTTAACGCCCATAACTCGGAAACGGTGCATCGTAGGACCATGCTTCTTAGAACCAAAATGGCTGCGCTAAGTCCCTACTTAACTCGACGGCGATCCGCGACGCCGCGCGCCGCTCGCCATGTTGTTATTTTGTTATACTTACTATCCCGTTCTGGCCCCGCTGTTAACCGTTGAGCGTGTTGTTGAGTTAGACATTATAATTATAACACGTAGGCAGCGTCGGTATAACATATGTTATTCGTTATGAACAAATAACACTTTATGTTTTGGGGTTATTCGTTATATTAACCACCACTAGTATATATACAGGGTGTAAACGAACCCTTTACGCATCCGTCAACCAAGCATTCTGTACATCAAACGAAGTACCCCTACGCAAAAATGTTTGCTGGGAAATGACTTTTTTTTTTGGGGTCAAAAATCACATTTTACGGTAAAACTCAAAGTAGCACTCTTAAAACATTGTGCTAGTGGATGCTTTGAATAGTAAACGGGTCATGGAGGTAATTTAAGTCAAGTTAAAACCTGAAATACTAGTATTTACAAAAACAGCTGTGAAAAATTTGGAACTTTGACCCCCAATATCTCCGTAACTAGGAGGTTCCCAGGTATGGTCTAGAACAAATGCCCTTCGTTTGCGTTAAGGGTACTTTTACACCCTATATATGAAATTCATACATATAGAAGTGAAGACATTACATTACTCAAACTAGTCATAATATCTAGTAACATAATATCTTATGCACTAGCACATCCAAAAAGACGTAAAAAAACATATATTTAAAACAGATAAACTGACAACCCTAAGTGCGGATATTTCGGATATATCAAAAAAAATCTATAACTCGTGATTAACAAGGAGTTAGGTTGTGATTTTAATATCGCTAATAGAATAGGGTTTAAGCTATAATTTTATATAGGAATTACGAACTACTACGCTGTTAAACTGGAATAAAAAAATCAAAACGAAAAATTAAAAAAAAAATCATATCTCGCGATCCATTTGCACTAGAGCAACAAAATGTTGTGTAATTATAGGTAATTATGCCTACAATTATTAGAATTAATAAAAATTGAAATAATTAGTTCGGCTTTTTTATTATAATTTTTTTTTCATTTTTCGGGTCGCGTATATTACGAAACTTTGTCATTTTTTTAAAAATCAAGTTTAAGTCGTATCGAAGCCGGAGTTGGACTGTAGTACTAGAATTGACAGAAACTATCCATTTCTTAAATAAAAACAGGATGACACAAAAATCGGGTTTATAACACACTGTGTGTCAGTGTGAGCGCGATTGTTGGCCGGTAAATCAAATTTTGACGACATTTGAGCGTTTGCGACATATGAGCGGCGCGCCTGCCCCGCCCACAAGGCCCTTCTAACCTCTTTTATCTGTTCTGTGGGCACCTTAAACGCGCCTAATTATTTTTCCAACTAATAAAGTAAGTTGTAAGAAGTCACTAAATAATCAATGAGAATGCCATCATGGCAGGCATGACTCAGGTTGTCAACGAAAAATCTAGTAAAAATTTGAATTTTGGTATTCCATGCATGTATTCGTGGTATTGGTTACTTTTTATAGGTAGGTACCTACCTACGATTTTAAAATAGTGCAGTGCAGGGCGATCGATGTTCCATAGATATACCTGTTGTGGTGCACTTACCTAGATAGGTAGTTATAGATAGAACTTAAATGTCATGTTTTATGCAATGAAGGTGGCTACTGTAAAGGATATCGTGTAGATCGATTGATGACCTAGTACCTAACTATGGTAAATAATTGGTACCTACATTATTATTTACGTATTTCGTGTGGTGAGAACTTTCGCCAGGACTGACAAGCTTATGGTACATACCTACGAAAATTAGGTACCTATTCTGCGAAAATGCAAAGTTGTGAAGCGGTTGGTCTTTCGTGCACCATCATCTGCCTAGCCTTTTCCCAACTATGTTGGGGTCGGCTTCCAGTCTAACCGGATGCAGCTGAATACCAGTATTTTACATGGAGCGACTGCCTATCTGACCTCCACAACCCAGTTAATACTAGGTAATACGATACCCTTTGGTAAGACTGGTTGTCAGACTTTCAGGTCACTGACTACCTGTAACGACTGTCAAAGATCTATATAATGGCAGCCGGGACCAACACCTTAACGTGCTTTCCGAGGCACGGAGGAAACTCGGTATGTCGGGCGGTCACCCATCCACAGACCGACCTAGGCAAGCACAGCTTTACCTAAAGATCGACCCGAGTGGCAGTTCTTATTAAGCCACAGTTGGTCTTTCGTGCACCACAGATAGGTAACTTATGATGCGAGCTACATGGCTGTATGTATGGCTGACTGGCAAATAAAACTCGATTGTAATTCTTTGAACTGCAGTCTGCAGCTCATTGCAAACACAAGTCAGCCTGCTCAGGTAAATACCTAAGTAGGCACCTAGGTATATGCCTAACTGAGAAATGTGATGGAAATCTACATTACGAGACCTCAGAACAATAGCAATACGTGTACAATATGCCTACGATTTAAATGGAATTTAACATTTCAATAAAATAGGTAGGTAGGTAAGTACCTACCTTTTCTTTGCCGTTCATTAAAAATGCGTTTCTATTATTGGCAATTTAACGTGATTTTACATCGTGTTTGGAATTTATTAGGGAGGCACGTTACAAGCACGAGTATACCTATAGTTAGATTCCATTTATCATTTCTTCGAGTACGGGTTACCTTAGTAGACCACTTACCTACTTATTGAACCTATGTTTTATCTGGATTCTAGAATTCGACTCAAAATCAAAATGCTTTCGTGAGTTTATGACTTGATCATCATCTTCTTTCTCTCCTCCGTGATATCTTCCAAGGCCAGAAGCGATTTCAGTCTCGCGGGGCACAGGAAACTATTTAGAACAACGACAAATAGGTATATACATACATACTTACTTGCCCAGCGAATATACGTGAGAACCGTTAGCTCAAACAATTGGTTGCCTAGGAACGATAACAATGACGGTAATTCTAATTAGGCAGGCTATTCGGGGTAAGATGGCGACATCCTCGGTTTTAACAAGAGAATAGGTACTACGCCCGCGAAAATAAACAAACGCTAGAGGTTATGGTCATAAAAGTTTGACATTACATCGAGAAAAATGAATAAACACAGATTCCAATTTGAATTTCGAAATGGCAATACTAGCCGGTAAGAAATATAAGAAAAGGTTTTTTCTATAAGCACGCTTCATAAAAATAATAAATAATAAAAACAAAGTTACCAACGAAATCTCTAAATTGCTTATTCAACCAGCATGTAAACTCGCTGTATCAGCCGCTTATCGGTCATACTGCCGTCATTTCCTTCATGAAACACAACAATGACTTCAAATTGACAACAAAAAAGTCACAATCACATTTACCAAAACACACACTGATAATAATTAATTTCCTCACTGGCCGAATACACTGCGAACTGTTTGAATTTCGAAAGAAAACTGATTTGTTGTTGTTATTATTTTTTAAGTTGCGAATTTGGTCGCGTTCGCGTTCGTATAATCGCGGAGCGCGCGCGTACGACACTGGCGCTAGCGAGTCGCGTGCGTTCCAAATGACAAATGCGCGTCAACGGGTTGCCCGACGTTTGTTTACTTCGCGGCTTCGGTTCCGCCTGCTCAAGTTCAAGGGATTAGGCTTTACGGAACGTGTGAGCGTCCAACCAAGCTTGGCCTCTCATCGTTTGTATTTTAATTGATGTTTAATGTCCTTAGACGCTGGTTGTTACGTTTCTTTTTGCATGCGGTGACGAATGTATAAATTACCTACTATATTTCAATGGCTGAGACAAGAATGGTGATGTCATACTGTTGATAGTGGCAGCTGATAGCAAGGCGATGTCATCTGATCTAAACAATGCATTGTTTGAGTTAAGACATTCTTTGTTCGTCTAGGATTTGTTTTGATTTGTGGTGGAAGTCCTATTGATTATAACCTGATAACAACATTACGTAAGTCACCGTAAATGTCTGTTACGGGATACTCAAACATAGGTACATAATGTGAAGTGATGTCTACCTACTGGGTACTAGGTGAGTTACTTTAATAATCATCATCATCATCATTTCAGCCCGGAATCACCCACTGTTGGATATCTAATGGGCTTCCCCTTTCTTCTACAACTCTTCTCTGTTCTGTGCGTCTCTCATCCGTCCGTTTCCCGAGCTCCTCACCTCACGATATCATCCACCCAACGCGCTTTAGGGCGGCCCCGGAGTCTCACGTCCAACCTTATTAGTTTTTTTAACCTTGGCTACCATTCGGTCAGAATTTTACTCCATCGGCCATCTCCGCGTCTAACCAGATGTCCGTCCCAACTCCACTTTAGGCGTACTACCCTGTCCCCGACGTCGAACACTTTCGTCCGACTCCGGATCTCGGTATTGCGCACTCGGTCTAGTAATAATAGAAGTCTTATAATTCAATATTTTTATTATTAGACATAACAATTATATTGTTGACATTGACAATTCTGTCAGACAAAACCTGGTAATATCACGCCTTTAATCCCCAAAGGGTTAGGCAGAGGTCCCGATAGTTCCGCTAGTTATGTAGGTATGCCTATTGCCATCAACCGGGCACAAATCCAGACTCAGTGCACACTCTAATAAATCTAGGTACCTACCTACCTACGAATTAATCCAAAATGTTGAATTAACTACAAGCGTTCCTACTTTGTCACCATTTGGGCCGTTGTGGTTCAATATAAAATCCGATCGATTTATAATAATACAATTAGGTGAAGAAATTAGAACATACTGAACATACTATCTTATCAGCGCATTATCGCGACATCAACAGTTTGCTTGAAAAATAAGTATTTTTATCAGTTTGGTTACGGTTACGTGGTTATATTCAGAATTAGGTACTCACCTATAATATACGGAGAAGAAAAATTTAATGTGAATATTAGGAATTTGTGATGTCATCAAGTTCCAATTATTTATTTATTATTGAACTTAATGGGCATTTAACTAACCTACCTATAATAATAATAACACACCAAATTCTAGTAGGTATTTTTAGTAGCCCGTAAAATTCAATTTTTTCTTACGTTTTTTGTCAAATTAGACATCTGAATAACTAAATATCTCTCTCTGAATTTAATTTAGTTTAACAGATTGTATGTTGATTTAACACAAATGGCAAATTACAAAATTCAAATAGGTAATTAAAATTATAAAAAAAAGTACACAACACAACCTATACAGACCTGCAAATTGCAAAAAACATAAAATTTGAAATGGGATATTATTTGTTATTTTGTATAATTTGTTTTACTTGAATATTATTTACAGAATTGATACCATTCTTATTTAAAACAGGCTGCTTATTTAGTAAAAGGTTTTATTTCTTAAGTAAAATTAAACTAGTTGACAAAAATCAACTCCTTTTCTGAAATCGGAAAAATATTTTCACTTGTTCACATTACTAAAGACAGCGCCATCTACTAGAAACACAAACTAACTAAGACGAAATATTGAAACAAAAACTCAAGCTAGATGTCGCTACTTTGCCAATCAAACTTCCGCTACTCAACAACAGATGGCTCTGTTCTTCAATATAGCATTCCTTGTGTATTTTCCTTTTGTGCGAAGAAAATGATGAGTAACAAAGTTCAACGAAAATACGCGCCAAAACAATGCATTGTCCCTTTGTCCTGCATTGTCTTTATGAGTCACAAATTTTCGTACTAGTCAAATTAAACGATACCTAATCTTCGTCTTACAAAAATAGATTTTCTTGTATCTACTTCGATAAGATTTCATTCAAGTCCGGTTGCTATCATTGGATGATTATGAGATCAACCATTCAACCCACATACGACACATATAAGTACCTACTTAATCCTATTCTACTATCTGCACTGTTGTTACAAAGAAGTTTATCTTAATGTTATAGAAACAAACGTTTTGTAAAACCCAAGTACAGATCCGGAGTACCTACAGATTTACACTTTTT
The DNA here is from genome assembly GCA_949774965.1 of Diarsia brunnea. Taxonomy (NCBI): domain Eukaryota; kingdom Metazoa; phylum Arthropoda; class Insecta; order Lepidoptera; family Noctuidae; genus Diarsia; species Diarsia brunnea. The sequence goes on from OX459001.1 coordinate 18,591,502, forward strand.
AACTATTTACGACCGCTAAATTGTATTCAAGACACCTGCGTCTTCAAAATTGCTAAGCCAGGTAAAGAAGTGGAACCAGAAGGGCTACCAGGCCAGTTTCGTGTTTTGTTTATCAATCTCGAACTGTTGAGGAATGGGTCCTTGATTTGATTAGGTAATAGGTTGGGGAAAAGTTATTGGATTATGTTATACTAGAAGAAAGTATCTGGGTAAACCCCTGAAATATGTGTAGGTATATTTTATGCCTGATTATTATAGGTTGCTCCAATACAATTCAACCTAGGGTTAACAGAGTATGCAATGGATAGGATATAAGAATTATGAAATAGGTAATGTCAAGTAATATTTTCCCTAATTAGGGGTCAGACCGTTACAGTGACGTCTTATGACTTCCATTTTCCATATCCTTAAACTATTTAAAACTGTAAGAAACATAAGAAGAACAAGTAAATATAACAAGCCTAATTCATTCCCTTGCTTTTATCACAATTTATTTGAGGTCATGTTCCGTCTTTTTTGCCATTATAATTATTTACAGAGTAATATTGAATTAAATTACAAACACGAATGTAAATAGATATGCATACCTATTCAATCAATCGAACTTCGTACATTGTTGATAGATATCTAATTAATGTGTTCCGAATTTCCGATGACCATCAGTCCATCACTTACATTCGTTAATTACAGTGAAATACGAAACCTGATTTGATTATTTATTTATACATTTTTATCTTTATTCAGTGATGTCTATAGCTTAGTTCAGTAAATACGTTTTGCTTTTTTAGTTGTAGTGATAATTATTCGTTCGAGTGCGATATGGAGATAACACGCCTATAAATTATTGTTATGTCATATGAAATGACGTACGTCCAATGTAAACATGACTTTTAAAAATATTATGAAGTCTGGAATAGTCAATAAGCATTCAACAGTTATTCATAACTGTCTTCTCTGACCGCCACGCTGGGTATCTAAAATGGTCACTATAGCAGATCATAATATGAATTGCATTAAAAAGCGTAAAATGGACATTTCATAATAGTAACTGCGTCTGCGACCAATTAGGAAAATAGATCATCATCATCTGCCTAGCCTTTTCCCAACTATGTATGTTGGGGTCGGCTTCCAGTCTAACCGGATGCAGCTGAGTACCAGTATTTTACATGGAGCGACTGCCTATCTGACCTCCACAACCCAGTTAATACTAGGTAATACGATACTCTTTGGTAAGACTGGATGTCAGAATTTCAGGTCACTGACTACCTGTAACGACTGCCAAAGCTCTGTATATGGCAGCCGGGACCAACAGCTTAACGTGCTTTCCGAGGCACGGAGAAAACTCAGTATGTCGGGCGGTCACCCATCCACAGACCGACCTAGGCAAGCACAGCTTTACCTAAAGATCGACCCGAGTGGCAGTTCTTATTAAGCCACGAGCTCCTCAGATCATAATAGGAAAATAATTGAATTGCGTTAAAATTCGTAAAATGGTCACAGACACATTTCCAGATCCATTTTACGCTTTTTAATGCAATTCATTTTATGATCTGCTAAAGTGGCCGTTTTAGATCCCATGGTCTAGTGGTCGCAAGCGCGACTGCTGTGCATGTGGTCCTGGGTTCGATTCCCTGAATTCCCAGGTCAGGGAAACAGTGGGTTTTTCCATCAGGAATTTCTCAGTAGCGGCCACGGAGTCTGGATTTGTGTCCAGTTGATGGCAATAGGTTTGCCGTATTACCTACATGGGACTTGAACATAACTGGCGAAATGTGGGTACTAATGGGTTCTCTGCCTAACTCTTCTGGGATTACAGCCGTGATGTTATGTATGTGCGTATGAAGTCTGGAACAGTCAATAACCAATGAATGAAAGTTATTGTTTTCTCATACATAATAAGTAAAGTAAAGTAAATTTTGACGTTCGAAAAGTGCTGATTATCAGCCTAGTTTGAATAAATGACTTTTGATATTGATTTTCTCTGTGTTAAAATGTGTGTTTGATTTACAGTGAAACAATAATTATAATCGATGTGTATTGTTTACTGAAATATGCAGCAATTATTTTTTGAATTAGATATTTATTTAATGACTGCCTCGTTGGTCTAGTGGTCGCAAGCGCGACTGCTGAGCATGAGGTCCTGGGTTCGATTCCCAGGTCGGGCAAAGTGTTATTGGCTTTTTCCATCAGGAATTTATCAGTATCAGCTACGGAGGCTGAATTTGTGCCCGGTTGATGGCTATAGGCTCGCCCCCTATTACATGAGACTTAAACATAACAAATAGTGGGTGTACTATTAGGTACACCTCTGCCTACCCCTTCGGGGATTACAGGCGTGACGTTATGTTATGTTATTTATATAATGTTGTTTATGTGGAAAAACTGAGCAGCTTTTCACGATGAGATAAATTGTAACAGTTCATACGATTTAAAAAATCGTCCGAATAAAATTTACGTTAATTTTTCTCATTAATTTATCTTTTTAAGTACTAAGATAGCGTATCGTGCGTAGTGTGTGGCTTCTTAGTGTAAAACAATATTTTAAAATATTAGAAAATAATGTTTATCAATTGTATTTTATCTTCTAATGTTTGCTTGCTACACCTTTTACAATAATCATCATCATTTCAACTTGGAATCATAATAATTATAGTTCTACACCCAGCAGTGGGTCACCAATTCATTTATTTTTAATATATATATGCGGTATTTGCACATCATGGCAGTGTACTCGCCTTTGGTAACATATTCATGAATCGTATTTTTAAATTGTAGCTAAAACCAGATGTATGTAACAGGAAACTATCGAAACTTGGTTATCTGTGGTTGGTCATGCACTAAAAATGTACGTCACAACTCACACTGTGGTACCTAACCATGTACCTATATACTTACCTATGTATTTATTCATAGTCTCCGTATGGTTTAACCATTACTTACCTTACTAAACTTTGTACTTGTTGATTCCTTAAATGAAATAAGTACCTAGGTACTTATATTTAATTAATTGCGAAATAAGGACAATATCACAATATGCTTGGACTTTCTATTTTCCATAAAATAAACAGATATTTACCTATTTCTTATGATTTTCCTAAATCGATTGGTGTTACTAGGAAATTCCCAACTATGTTGGGGTCGGCTCCCAGTCTAACCGGATACAGCTGAATACCAGTATTTTACATGGAGCGACTGCCTATCTGACCTCCACAACCCAGTTAAAACTAGTTAATACGATACTCTTTGGTAAGACTGGATGTCAGAATTTCAGGTCACTAACTACCTGTAACGACTGCCAAAGATCGATATATGGCAGTCGGCGCACGGATGAAACTTGGTATGTCGGGCGATCACCCATCCACAGACCGACCTAGGCAAGCATAGCTTTCCCTAAAGATCGACCCGAGTGGCAGTTCTTATTAAGCCACGAGCTCCTCACTTTTCACATAGGCTTACATGGGCACATAAAGAACGTCGGGAAAAGTTGCACGGAGCAGGTTGGTCGTTTTAGGAGACGAGCTGGCCAGAAACACCTTTTTTTTAGCGGGTGGAAAATCATCAAATATCCCCTCCCGCTCTTGGGCAGAGCGAAAGGGAGTATCAGACTTCTACTGACTAAAAACCACCCATGTTCCTTCTTAGCCCTTCATGTCGAGGCCGCGGTATCTCTCGCGAACAACCCGCAGCCCCGACGGAGACCAGAAACACCTTACCACTTATTCTAACCATTCGTGGACTTGTGAAAGAAACTCTGTCTGAAACTTATTGACACCTAAGCGACTGAAACATTCTTTATTAAATTTAACTATTTCAAATATATAAGAGCTGCATTGAAACTTTTGTTCATCGATATGTCTGTTTGTATTTCATCAATGAACGAAAGGCCGAACAATTTTACTTGATAACGTTTCATACGTACCTACAAAATGGCTCATTTTGAGATCAAAAAGTATTTTATTAAACTAGTTTTGATAAACTGTTCGAATGACTAAAAACCTGATAAGCTACAATCATGACTTTTATGTCGGTCCTTCGGGGATTTTCGACCGGATTTTTACAAGCGATGATGTTAATGGTTCATTCTTTTTTTTATAAAATTTGAATCCATATACAGGTTCTCAAAAAGCCACAGAAGTATCAGTTCTTTAACAGTAACAATGATTGACGTCATTTCCAATAACATAACACGAAATTAATTTGTTACAGGTGACAAGCTACGTCGATTTTGGGGGAATCCCTACAATAGAGGCAACGACATAGAAACGGTTTTATTATATGATAATATTACCGTGACATAGAGGTGACAGACTATACAAAAAAAAAAGTTAGTATTTCATGTTATAACGTTTATCTCTACCTAATAGGTATCTAATTTTAGACTGTCCAAAGTTTTACATACGTGACAGGTTAGGGTTTTACCATAATATTTCGACTTCCCTGACAAACAAAAACGGGTTTTATTGCCTTGTCCAAATCGTGAAGGTTCGGATACAAATTGTCATAATTAAGAACTCGTGTCGAAATACTTTATTTTAGTTTTAAAATGACTTTTCAAAGACTTATTCTCACCTAGTATCTAATGAGAGTAATGAGTTAGGTCTACCGCGCACCATGTCATACCTAGTTTATTTTCGCTTTTGTGCAATATCTATTGGAATTCGGAAGTCAGTAAGTCGTGTCATTATGTAAAGGCAGCCGCCATTGGCAGCAATACATAACTTTATGTTTACCAAAGAGGCAGACAAGGGTGGACACACCTAAGAAGCCAGTTTTGTTGCCATCTTGTGAAAGATTTATCGAGGTTGCTGATGTTAGGGGGAAGATATCTAGACTTGGAGGGGATTTGTTTTTTTTGGAAAATGTAGGTTTACAGTTATCTACAAACTATCTTCTTGTTTTTCGTATCGATGTTACATCCATAATATTATACAGATCTTAGCCTAGTAAGTGGCCACGATATAAGGCACCAGACGCATTGATCAGCCCGCAAAGGTGCAGGTGGATGGACGTTTGAGATATTCCAGCAGGTTGGATTTAGTCTGATCAGAACTGGAAATTGTGTTTTCCTACTTCTCCGCTATTCTTTTCTGAATAATTTCAAAACAGATAAAGTGTTTCTTTGGGGCTTCGTCGAGCTTCATTGTTTCGGGGCAATTCTGGTGGTCATGGTCACCACTGTTATTTCCGGCTTTCACGTGTTGCAGTGGTTTGAGAATTGTGTGGCGGGCTAGCCCCCTCCAAAAAAACAGTCTGTTCAGAAGGATACCTACCCTTGAAAACAAAAAACAAATACACTGCAGTCAATCCAAGTATACAATAATAAAAGACCTCGTACTCATAATCCTAGATTTACATAAAGCAAAGATAAATATAAATAGGCAACTTAGCGTCTTATTCTTGTGCAACTTGTTACTAAAATATGAGACAGGTTCTACTCCGTGAGGTAATAGTCGTTAACTTGTGCAATTAAACCAGTTTTTTTGTAAACACTAACATTCCGTGCAATCCTACGCAAGATGCAGATCGATTGAATCGTGACTTTTAGACTTTAGCCGCCTTATTACAAAAGGTAATTGGTACCTGGTTTAACTTAGACTTGGTTTATCTCGCATGACGTCTCACTTCAATAGTATTCAAAATAAAGTGATAGCATGCAAGATAAACCAAGTCTAAGTTAAACCAGGTACCAATTACCTTTTGTAATAAGGCGGATTATCATTTATAATTGTGTAGTTGAAGTGAAGCCAGATTTGGTAAGACTGGTTCTCAATGTCAGACTTTCAGGCCACCGACTGCGCCCCGGGACCAAGTGGCGCGGATGAAACTCGGTATGTAATGGGTGGCCATACATACACGCACCATCCTAGGCAAGCACGGCTTAACCATAAGATCGTGCCAAGTGTCTGTTATTATTAAACCACGACCCAACACCTTGCTATAATATTTTCTATTGCCAATTTTCTTTTCGACTCTTCAGTTTGTCGAGTCCATTAACATTCCATTGTCTTACAACACCTAGTCAGCACCTTTGGAGTGACGATGAAGTATTGCTTCCAAATTCAGGTCAAGGCATCTCCTATCAACATCGTTTTGCGCTTGCACATGGCATGGCCAAATGAACTGAAATTGTATAAGAACGCTAAGTAGATAGGCTGTAACATGCCACGTCGAGTTTGTGAAAGAGTAAGGCTTTGTAAAGCTCCTCCTCTATAATTAATACTTTTGCAAACTAAACAACCACACGACAGACGACTGGCGCAGTGGCTGAGCGATTGGACTGCTGCGCCGAGTGTCGCGGGTTCGATCTCCGCACGAAACAAGTATTTGTATGGCCTACAGATAGTTGTTTCGGGTCTGGGTGTTTGTGTGACCGCGACCCGTAGCGCAGTCAGTCCAATCGCTCAGTTGCTACTTGTGTATACATATGGTGCTCGTAACTGTAGGCATATACTACTTATATACTACTCTACGTAACACGCTAATAGGTACCTACAATAGGTATCAACTCTCCTACAATTTACTCATGATGAAATATGACTATGCAAGTAAACAAGTGGGTAATATTCATTCATACAATACTCGAGGTCTCACAGTCGATCATTTGTAGAAAATGTAAATAAATGAAGTCATTTAAACTGATCAAAACAAGTAGAAATGCATTTATTAGATATTCTTTTCTCAATAAGTTTTCCGTTAAATAAACGGACGACCATCACGCCTCTAGTCCACGTAGGGTTAGGCCGTGTACCTAAAAGTATACCCACATTTCGGCAGTTATGTTCCGCCCCCCCCCCCCATGTAATAGGGGCGAGCCTGTTGCCGTCACCTGGACATAAATTCAGGCTTACTGGGTGCTACTGAGAAATTTCTGGTGGAAAAACCCAATAATTGAACCTAGGAACCCCATGCACAGCTGTTACACTTGCGACCACTACACGAACCAGGCAATGTTAGTAATGCTCTTGAAACTAAGTACTATACTAAATTAAACCCACACGCAAACGTAACTGTCAGTAAAGTAGTCGGTGTAGTAAGGTGTCTGTCAGTTTCTTACGTTTTCACAAGATAGTCCATGACCTGAGTTAAGATTAGGATATTTTAGCTCGATATTTGGTCACCCCTGTCCTTTCTGATGTAAACGCGGTTGGAGCCGCGGATGGAAGCTAGCAACGGAAAGGAATTCCGTTTCTTAGACGACGACGTTTTTATTTTCTAAGTTTTTTATCAACAAAAGTGTAAAATAAAATATTCGATACATTCCAGAGAGTATTTTGTTTGTAATTCGCACGCTACGATACGTCAAGGCTCGCGGTGTCGACGAAAATGATGTCATTTCGGCAATATTGTGACAGCTGACATGACTGCAACCGTCGTCATTGAAGACAAGAAGACAATGACTTGATTGTCGTCACTTAATACGTATTTTGGAATAAACAAAAACACATCATGTGATGTGAAAGAAAATGAAAGCATAATAAAATGTAAGATTGATATTTCAAATACATATTACTCTGTACGAGACAGATGTTTACTGTGCCTAGTCATGTCTCAAAAAAGCAATACTCTGTCTCATCATTCTCTTGCTCTTATCCCAATTAATTTGGGGTCGGCGCAGCCTTCTTCTTCCATTCTTCTCTATTACTAGTCATCTCATTTCAGTTCTCTATTACAGTTCATCCATCATTTCTATGGTCTTCCTCTACTCTTATACCCATCCACATTCATACTCAAAACTCAACACTCTATCTGTATGTATTTAAATCTCTTGTCAATTGTCAATGTCACATGATACTTCAACAGGATTTTTACGGATTAGTGATAAGAATGGCCAATTCTTATCATTAATCCGTAAATCTTATAGGCCTTCAACAGGCTTTACTGAGGATTAGTGCATTTATTGGCAATTCGGTAATTAAAGCGTTCTTTTTTTGAAAATCTGAACAGGGACCTGCAGGTATTACAAGGATCTTTTCATTAATTTTTGAGAAACATCAATTGGTCAAAATATTTTTGTGTAATTAGTGGTCTCATTGATTGGTTTGTGGTATGATTTTAAGCATGTATTTTTTAATATGTCTTCTGTGGAAAATATTGTAGGCAACACATTTGCTCATACTTGTCTTTATTGTTATTTTATTATTAACCGACTTCAAAAAAGGAGGAGGTTATATGTTCGTGTGTATGTATTTTTTATTAACCGACTTCAAAAAAGGAGGAGGTTATATGTTCGTGTGTATGTTTTTTTTTTTTTTTTATGTATGTTACCTGATTTCTCCTCCATTTGTGAACCGATTCTCAAAATTCTTTTTTTATTTGAAAGAGTATACTCCTGAGGTGGTCCCATTTAAATTTGGTGAAGATCTGATCCTGATCTTCGGAGATATACAATAGAACTCTTCAAAAATAGACGGCAAATCTGTCGTGATTGCTGCAATCGCTTGGATGTTTATTGTTTATACAACATCATGACGTAACATCACGCCTATACAGGCGTGATGTTACGTCATGACATCAGATCATACGATCTGAGGGGGTACGCAGATGTGTACACCCAGATTTGGACAGTAAGATAATATGTAATGTTCCATTTATTGGGGATAAATAAAACCTATTATTTGTTTGGGAACAACTAAAAATGGAAAAATAAAAAACTTTTTGGCAAAAAATAAAACCGACTTCAAAAACACCAAAAAGTGAAAAATAAACTTCTGAAGAAAAATCAGCTTCTGAAGTCGGTGGCAAAAAACGAAATCAAACAAACAAATGTCACCGACTTCAGAAGCTGATTTTTCTTCAGAAGTTTATTTTTTACTTTTTGGTGTTTTTGAAGTCGGTTTTATTTTTATTTAATGTAATGTGTCACTGTTTGTTTTCCCCAATAAATAAAATTAAAACTAAATTAACGGACCAACCATGGCAAGCGTAGCTTAGGCTGAAGATCGACCCCGATGAACTGTTATTATAATACAATCATGGCGAATCAGTCAATCGAGAAGACCATGATAATCCAAAAGCTATTTAAACTGAACATGAAATACCAAATTCAAATGGACTTTACGAGTACAGTTTTCAATGAATCACAATTCTGCAGCTTGTACAAACCACACAATAAAACTGTAGGCACTATAGTACCCAAGAACTGCATATATTTACGAATTACTACTTGAATTACGTGACATCCGGTCACCATTGTTCCATCCTGTTCCGAATTTCCTCGTCTTACTAATCAAGGAAGAAATATCGGAACGGGAAAATCGTATAGCCGGTCTTTCCAAAGCCTTAGGTGGGACAATGGAGTCTTGTAATGTGCATACAACACAATGATGAGTAATTATAAAGTAATCAAAGTATTTGACACACTGTTACTTCTCTCATGTATGGGTATAGGTATCGTTATGTCATTGTATTTCGAAGAATACAGGTATTGAATTATTGTTAGTGACTCTTCCTGAATTGATTTTGTGTCCCGCTGCGATTTGAGTCTATAGAGCATTGATTCCCATAGATTGAAGGTGGGGATTTTCGTATGAATAAAGACGACGCATTGGAAAAATGTGCCAAAGGATTTTCTTCTTGTTCCCAGTTAGAACATGGCGGAATGCTGTTTAAGAGTCTAAAATAAATTACTTTGATTTTAATTGTAATGCATTGCAATTCGCAATTTTCCTCATCTCCCATGAGGAATAATCAGGAGCTACTATTTAAATGGCGTCGGACAACTCTGCAGATTGCAAGCAACAACTACGTAGGCATCCGGATTCTCTAACTAAGTTTCTTATAGGAGAAGTACATGGAAGAGGAACCATCACTACTCAACAAAGTTTCCATAGAAACCAAAGGTCATAGAAAACACCACCAGCATAACAAAACACTCAATGACACAATACATTACGAAGTGCACTCGATTGCTAACGAGTTGGTCAATAACCCCAGATAAGGGTGTACAGTCAGGCCCAGCATTACCTGACCCCTCGTATACAGAAGAAGAGAGCAGGTGGTTTGAGATGAGGGGGTCAGGTAATGGTGGACACTGACTGTACAATGTAGGTACGTGGTCCACTTTGTATGTACTCTTAAATAATGTCAGTAACGATGATAATTTAAACAGTTCCTGTCAGTTATGAGTTAAATTGTCAGGCCTGTACACCCACTTTTTAAATGAAACGTTGCCCTACTATAGCTATTTATAATATTTTGTCGTTCTCGTGACGTGGATGCATTTCACTTGGTTTCAATTTCAATCACTCAGTTACAATATGAGCCAATTCATTTATCCTACTTCTGATGGCGGTTTCAGAAGTCGTTCTATTTATTCTATAGCTAGAAGTATTTTTTTAAATTGAGACAAGCCCGTCACACTATTCCCAAACCACTAGAACTCCTGTAAGCCAGAATCAAGAGTAGCGACCACGAGAAAAGCGCCGAGACAATGAAGCTCGACGAAGACCCAGAGAAACGATTTAACTGTCTCGAATTCCGCAATGAAATTAATCAGAAACGAATAGCGGAAAAGTAGGAAAAACATAATTTTCACTTCCCTCCATATAAGCACGAGACAGAACAGAACAAGGTCAATAGGCACATAGGGACGTATACAACTGGGATAAGGCTAGAAGTTAGACTGCTGCTGTAGTTCTTTGACGGATGGCCCCTTTTCTATTAGCTGCCGACGACATCGTCGATACTACTACGTGTGATAGCACTCCCCCTCTGTTTATCGCTCTAGCAAATGACGAACTTCTAAGGCCCGGTATCCACCAAAGCAGAGAGGAGCAGAGACGAGAGGCGATGTGCGGAAATCAGCCAATCACATTAGGTAAAATTTACATCTGGTCTTTCGCCCTTCCTGTGATTGGTCGAATTTGGCAGATCTGCTCTCCGCTCTGTGGATATCGAGCCTAAGCGACGGTAAAAGATCTAGGTACATGGTGAATGCGTGTCCGTCCGGATAGACGAGGTTCACCCCTAAAGCTTTGGGGCACCGTTACATCTTATCTTTTCCCATTCCTTAGTGTATGCAGAATAAGTACCACCTACTAGACTACTACAGCCGTGTCGTGAGAAAATACTTTATAAATCAAATTGAATATTCATAATTTAGCTCACAAACATCAGAAACTAACTACCTACAGTTTCAACTGGTCGTTTTCTATGGAGAAGTAAGGACTGTACAAAAACTCCACAGCTATTCTGTAAAACAAAATTAACAATAACTTATAACTAAAACCTTGGCAAGTATAATACTGATCGCAATCTGTTATCGTATCGGATCATGTCAATATTATTCAACAGGGTATAAAAACCTACAAGTGTAGTTAAGCTGTATTCGATACTAAGAATCATGACTAGTGTAGATTAACCAAGGTTAATGAATACTATATGAGTGCCGTGGCTTCGTCTGTGTGCAGAGTTTTTAATGATCAAAAATATAAGTTGCTCAAATCGTCACGCCACGGTACCTTCATTACCTTAGTGACGAATAATGCCTACGACCAAGAAAACTCTTGTACTTTTGCGTTTTCTTGCATTTTCCTCTTCAGTATTAACAATATTCTTCGATCCAAATAATACTGCTTCGAACCGTCGTCTACCGAGGGGTAAAACAGATGTGTGACTATAGTAAACCCACATGAAGCCAGTTATGTCTAAGTCAGAATAACAGGAATAAAATATTCTATTGTATAGACAATATTCTTGGTAATGTAACTGTGGCAATGAATCAAACAGTTAGACAGTAAGTTACTTTTGAAAAACTAGGTTATAATCATAATAAAAGTAGGACAGAACGGACTACGGACTAAGACAAGGATAATTATGTTCTAGAAGGATGTTCTAATACTGCTACTGAAAATGCAGTATTCAAACAAACAAACTTATCATTTAGTATGGTAGTGTTAATTATAAGTTTAAAGGTCAAACGTTCATAAAGTAAGTGGTCTCTATTTATCTAATGACCATTCTGCATACAAAGGACCAACACTAAAGATACATTTGTTTCTAGGAACTGATTGTAGCAATATGGCACTTGTGATGAATACGTTGCATTGTCTTTCAAGCTGTGGAATGCGAAATAAGAGTTGTGTAAATGAAAAAGGAAATCCTATTCGATTGAAAACATCAGGAATTTATAAATGCTTATCATTATCATCGTCCTGCATTTCATCATCATCATCATCAGGCTACAGCAGTCCACTGCTGGACATAGGCCTCCTCAATCGCAACTTATTAAACCGGATTCCAGAAACTCTCATCCATTTACTTAACGCCTAAGGGCGTCCATAAGGCTGGCTTGTCGATTCGCGGTCTCCTCAAGAAGACATCTACCCCAGCGGTCATATGGACGGGCCCATTGCCTCCTGCGTTCATCACTGCGTATTTGTGGCCGACCTAGTCAACCTTCTTCATTCACACATCTCTATTAGCTGTCATCTCTTCTCTTTCTAACTATATATCTTTCACACAATTTACCACTTCGTTAAAGCTAACGAAGTGGTAAATTGTGTGAACTAAGTCAGTTATTGTGTCTGGCTAAGGACAAGTAAGATAGAAGGACAAGTTAGGCAAGCGCCTAACTTCACTTCTACAATCATCAAATTCTTCACTATCTTACTTGTCCTTGGCCAGACTACCAACCGAAAATGAACATGGGTAGGTACCCTTACTTACCCATATTCATTTTCGCAAACGCAGCACGTCTTCTTCTCCCATACTTCTCTATTCATCGTCACCTCTCTGTACCTCTGCTCTATCCATATCATCTATCATATTAACCACCATTCTTGAGACTAACTTCTTTAAACTCATGCACAATAGTGATTGCAAGGATACATAAATCAGTAACGTGAGACGTTATTGATGAAAAAACTCGCACATACAGTTTGGTTATATGACCACTACCAGTTTCTACAAGGCGGAACCTACCAATCAGCTTACAAAAAGAGAAATAAGCGGCTATACGGCATCAACTTTGATCTCTTAGTTCAACAAACCTTTATGCAATAACTGTGTTATAGTATGAATTCATATAATGAGTGTTTGCAGACCTATTGTAGTAAGATAAGATAAGAAATAAAATAATGGAGTGAACTCATGAACTCGTTTATTTATAGTCACATGCATAGTCATATTGTATGAAGTAATATAACCTTCATCTCAATTCAATCCACTTAAGATGCTATATCGTCATAACACATATACATGAATACATCGGTGGATGCAACACACAAATATTTTAAAATTATTTGTTTATTTTTTGCAACACAAAACATTGTCGAACCTGTTTATGTGATAATATTTATACAATTCTGAACCATATAGCGCTTCAATAAGCCTTAAAATTGAATGCATTGGCGACATCCGGGATCGTCAGACCTACAATGTTATTGATAACACAAATTGTATGGAAACTAACGAGACATTATTAATCATGGAACATTAACGAAGTATTGAAGTAAACATTTACATAGTTATGAAGAATTAATGAGAGCTACTTTCATTAATTGATTGTTTCTTTAACTAAACAGTAATAAGTTAAGGACGTTTGATAACTAGGCCAAGTTTCTTTTGTTTCAAAGACTCTTCCTTATAAATGAAGGCCTTGAGAAAACAATATCTATTAGAATTGTTAACATTTCAGTCCTTCTTAACATCCTGCTCTTATACTCGTAAACAATAAAACTTTGCAATTGGCCACCGCAAAGGTATTTTAGAAATACATTTTGAGCAAAACGAAATAAAATATGGAATGGCGTTGAGCAAAAAGGATTTAGCACCAACATTAGAACGACCGAAGCCAACAAAGCCAGCTTCGCACTTTGCACCGACTTATTTATAGCCTTTATATAAATAATAATATCACTTAGTTTTTTTGAGAGATTTGTCGTCACTGTAGTCCAGACACGTATTCACGTACAATATCGATCCTTAGATCCACTGAATCCTGAAACTTCACAGTCACACACACTTGAGAGATCATCTGTTTTCTTTTTCGGCGACTCTGGCGCAACTTTCACAGTTAGCATGTGACCTCATGTTGTTATTAAACTTCCTCTTCACAGCAAAGTTTCGCTCCCTGGATGGGAACTTCTGTATCTTCTTCTCCTTGACCGGCTCTTTATCATTGCCGGTGATGCGTCTGTACACATCCGCCCACTCGAGTTGTTTCAACGAGAGACACATTGTCTGGCTTGTTTTGTATTTGAGAGCGACACGACTGTTCGGTATGACCGCGGGAGCAAGAGTGGACATTTTTCTTGTTGTGCGGCGCACGCGCTGACCTCACCGCAAGGCTGATTATCCGCTCGTTAGTCGATTTCGATCACGTCCGTCGGCGTGGCGTGAACGATTGTTGATAAGGTATCTGTGACCCGGTCACAGCAGTTTGATAACGTAATGGTTATTAGCGATTTTTAAAGCATTGTCTGTTTTATTTGTTGCTGCGATAACGTTTGCAGTAAATGTAATCTCATCATTGCTATTGATGTTTATATCTTTTTGAGGGGATTGGCAATATGATTAGATATATATAAAGTCTTACAATGGTGTCAGGGTTAATATTAGAACCTGTGTAAGGGTGTTTACAATAGTGATTTGTTCTGACGAAAAAACATTTCCAACTTAGTTTGTACTTCGATGTTTCGTGTAATCACTATGTCTATACATATAAGTTCTAAAAGGTTCTTAAGTAAGTGAAATCATTGCAATTTCTTACTGGTATATAAATTTATTTAACCATATTACAAATGCAATGAATATTTTGAATCATCATTCATCAGACAACGACTAACAATAAAGTGGTTTCGGTGCCAAATTCTTTGATAACTTGCAACAAAGGCACACCAAACGAAACAGGATACGATATAGATAATGCGTCCCAATCATTGTGATCCTAATATGAAGGCATACTGTCTACGTTACACCAAACACGAGAAACAAAGAAACGAAGGTATATTTGAGTCACAGTCGAACGAGGTAACAACGGAAGACACACTGATAGCTCTAAATGCAAATGGTGTAGATAGATAGACAAGAAAACATTTTCTCTATTTGTATGCACAAGGTATAAGGTAAGCCATAACGACTTCGGGGTCGCGGAATCTAGGTTCGAGGACAGAGTTATAGTTTCCTCATTTAATCTTAGAGACTTACCTCCAAGCGTGTGGAATGAAGCCGGGACACAGCTCGGGGCAGTTGTCACAGGGCCTCCCCTCCGATACTTCTTTTATGCGAACGCCCTGGAAAGAAAGGAGAAAATTGTTAAAAAGAGGGAACTGATTAAACAACACGGTGTAGTACACAATTAATGTGAAACTAAATAAATGGTAACGAAGAAAAAACACAAACAATCAGAAGAAATTCATTGCTTGCTTATAATTTTCTTCTGAAATAATTGCGAACGGGAAAATAATAAAAATATTATGCACAAATTCACATTCATTTGCTCAAATGAAACAATACAATTCGTAGAATTTCGTCATCGTTTATTTGTTCTGTGTTTAGATTCAACGTAAACACTAAAAATCAAGTCAACAAAGTCTGTGTGGCAACATGATTGTAGAGTCCACTGTTATGTTCAAACACACCTCAGATAGTTTGTCGTCAGAGCCACACGTGTGAAGTTCGTTGAGATAGCCAATCATATCTTCCATATCATCCTCGTTAGTAGATCGCAGTCTCTCAGAAACCTTATCTTCGTTAGAATCGCATTCACTGTAACTATCCGATGTGGAATATTCACTATCTCGCCGGTAAGCAAACAGTTTGAATATCCCAGTCTTCTCCCGCCAAGAATCGTCTCTCCAATCTCCGTTCTTCCTTCTCTTCTTATGGATCTTGAAAGGAACTTGCTTCAGTCTTGGTTGTATGACATAAGACACTTTCGAGACTATTGTTTTCTTATAGTTTTTATCGTAATCCTCTTCGGTGATACCGCAATGATAGACGAGATAGTCTTTCCTTATCTGTTCTTTCCCAGCCGGGTCCCGCCAGTAGCTCTCTCTCTTTCTAACTCCTAGATAATAGTCAAGGTCTCGTTCTCCTATGTCGTCATCATCTGTTTTTGTTTCGTTCACTTTGTTTATATTTTCTTCGCCATTGTCTTCGCAGTCCTCTACAGCTTCCATCAGGATTTGAGACTTTTTATTGTTCGGTTTTTTCTTAAGAAAATTTGCAGTGTTCGATGTTAAGAATTTGGTGGTTTTCCTATAAACGGAAGCTACTGATTCCCTTCGTCTTCTCATATTGTTAATTTTCTTGCTTCTTCTACACAAATATGACACGAAAAACTTTTTTATACTTCTCAATATTTTTCCGGACTTCCAGTTCATTTCCAAGTCTACGTCGTCAAATCATTTTGTATGTTCCAAATGAGGCTTTTAGTTAAATGGACTGACAAGGGAGTAAATGAGGGTAGTTCCCCGTGTCGGTGCCCGCGGAAAACTAGTCAGGTTTTACGATTACGATTCCATTGCGAAGGTGACGTGATCGTGGTTACCTGCCAATGGGTGGACGGTGTTCCTCAAAACCAGTTTACAAAGAACCGTGAGGTTCTAGGGAGGTTTCCGTTGTCGTAGTTTAATTGAACGAGCAGAGGGGGAAAGAGGGTCCTAAGTAAATTGGTGCAGTGGGTGGGTGGTTATGGTAAGGGCGTGGACTCTTTACGGCCATGCAAACAGATCTAAATGTGTCCACAGTAAATGACTCGACAAATTGCAACACCCTTGGGTAGTATTGCCTGTTAAATTTCTACCCTTATTAGCGCTCTTATTTGAGCGGGGTCAGTGACATGATGTGTGTTTGGTATATAAACAGTTTTATCGCAGCTGTAAACAAGAGATTGTTGTGAGTTACGAGAATACGTTGTTGTTGTTAAGATAGTAAAACTGAACTAAATTAAACGACAATTATTGTTCCCGATCTCATAAAATTATTTTAGTTGAAGATGTTGTTTACAAAACAAAACTCACAGCACCCTCAGCGCCATCTGGCAAGCGCTTGAAATACTTCCCTGCTTTACAAAGTTTCAACTTCAATGCGCGCTGAGCTAACGCCATCTGTTATCGAGTAGCGAAACTTAAATAGGCATAAATTGTTTTTCTTGATATCTATAACAACGACTGCGGAAGAATTTAGCGTTAATTTGCAGTATTATTATGACCTGAATACTGCAGATTAATATTTATTTTCCTCATGAATTTCCTAGTAAACAAGATAGGAGTTACAAGGGCAATGGCGCTATAATTTGGTTGCGGAAACTTCTGAATGAATGTTTTAATGGTTTGTGCTGCAATATCGATTTTATTATGTATTCTGGTCACGAATTGAACGACATTATTACATTTATGAAGCTGCATACAATAGCGGTATTGAAGTATATTACATATTATGCGACAATAACCTTGGTTGAATAATAAAAACAACTAGTCCTTAGCCTAACCATAAAAAATAAAATAACGTTTCACATTGCAATAATATTCCACAAAGGTAGAGAATTTCTATTGATACATAAAGATTATACAGAAATAGTATTTAAAGAAATTATTAACTGTGAATATTTCAAAATAGTACTTTCAGAAAAAAATAAATGTCATTCAACGTTACGTCCAGCGAAAGCAGCGGTGGCCTAATGGTGGCGGCCCCGACTTACGTACCCGTCGTGGGTTCGAACCCAGGCAGGCGCATTACTTTGTGTAATTTATTTCAACACCACACCACTGCTCTCAAAACGGTTAAGGAAAACATCGTGAGGCCGGTCTTAGATTCGAAGACATGTACCATCGACCAACACGCACTGGACCCGCGTGGAGCCCATCCCTCTCCCAGAGAGAAGATTTGAGTCCCAGCAGTGGGAATATTTTAGGCTGATGATGATGATGTTACGTTACAGATAATCTTGAACCTATTACTTCTATAAGTTCTTTAAGCACAAAAAATGCTATATTTACATTCTTAGCAGACTTGCAAATGCTATGTAGATTGATAGTCCGACAAGGAGAATAAACTATTTCACTTTTATAGTACTCGAGGGGCTGTTACTTTCGATGTTTTTCCATTCCAAATAAACATTGTACCTATATCGTTTTGTTTTCGTTTGTAAATAAAATGATGTTTGTGACTCCTGTTGTAAATTTGGCTGGAAAAAAAGTGGTTATAGACACATAAACATAACATGATCGCGGCTGTAATAACCGAGGGGTTAGACAGAGGTACACCCATATTTCGCCAGTTATGTTTAAGTTCCACATAAGAGGGGGTAGAGGGGGGGGGGCGGGTTGTTGGCTGCGGGTTTTTCGCAAGAGATACCGCGGCCTCGACATGAAGGGCTAAGAAGGTACATGGGTGGTTTTTAATCAGTAGAAGTCTGACACTCCCTTTCGCTCTGCCCAAGAGCGGGAGGGGTTATTTGATGATTTTCCACCCACCAAAAAAAAAAGGGGTAGGGGAAGGAATCACAAATCCAGACTGCGTGGCTCTTACTGAGAAATACCTAGTTGAAAAACCCAATAACACTTTGCACGACCCGGGATCCCGGAACCGCATGCTCAGCAGTCGCGCTTGTGATCACTCCATCAACGAGGTAGTCTAGACTTTGGTTAGCCTAATACAGCATTCACGCGTACTCCAGTTTTTAATCCATTCGGTTTTGAAACTTTGAAAGCACTTCTCATCGAATGATTAAAAATATTTTCTTGATTTTAAACATTTCACTTTAGATTATAGTAGGTAGTAGTAAACTTAGTTAGAACTAAGTTCTTCTATCAACCACTAGATGGCGGGACTAGTGCATATCTTGAATCCTTAGTTTTTCTCTTACATTTTTATATCGAAGAAGTGATATATCCTACCACATGTATTTACAAGGAAGTGATGCGGTTCTAGAAAATCTCTCTTCACACTTTTGGGATTATTTTTACAATTTTTTTTTTAAACACAAAATGTCGTAAGTATTTATTTTTTTAAATATTCTGGAATTTTATCTATTTAGGGGGGGGGGTCGGTAGGTCTTAGTGGGGCGTGTTCCTTTGCCAGGGAATACGCTCCTATAAAGTGCTAAGTATACCAATAGCGTACGTCTAGGTGTGCGGAGCTAGGCTAACAGGCGCATACCGACAAGTCCATCACATACGTCCACGCCATCTTTAGACTGACGCCTCGGTCTACTGATGGGCCCACATATTATCTTCATCCATGTGGGTCGTCCCTCCTGGGCAATACTGTGGTCTTAACAAAACGAGCCCCGCACACTACCACACACCTCGTGACCACAGTAGCTGAATATGATGGACGAAAGGCGAGCCTCCGGCGCCCTAAAACCGGATACCTTGGCTAAGGGAAGAAAACCCTGACAATAAATTACAAAAACCATGGAAGAAGCAAGACTTAAAAAGAATCTACCCCAGGAGGGTACCGGAATATCCGGAGAATCCCTCTCTGAGCTTTGCTCGGGCTGCCCCACGTATTCTGGGGGGGGCAAAGGATTGCTAGCCAAGGAAAGTCAACCGGATAAACAAAAGAAAAAAACACTGACCCAACAACTTTTTCACCCAGGCCTATTCAATCGACAAAGATCCGCATCTCTTAGTGAGGTTACTGACAGGAGCCAAACAAACACCACACAATCATTGGAAGCTGTAGAAGACAACAATTTTAACCCAAATGCACCATGGCAAAGAATGCCAAACCAAAAAAGAACTCGATCTCCAGATGACCAAGATACCAAGATCAATAAAGCAAAACGAACACAAAGACGAAACCAACTGATCAACTTACACAGAGGGATGAACAACCCTGAAAGCAACCCTACCACTGATGTAGAAACAACCAATAGTTTTGCCCTCCTCGACGTAGAATGTGAGATACCAACCAAACGTATATCAAAACCACCACCAATTATCCTCTATGGCGTTGATGATCTAAGTAAACTCACCCAACTCATCGAAGAAGTTGTTGATAATGACGAGTACACATATAGAGTAGTGTCTAAAGACCAACTTATCATCTCTTCAAACTCTGTTGACACGTACAAAACTATGATAGAACACATAAGAAAGAAGGGCCTAATAGGACATACCTTTACTCGCAAAGATCAAAAATGCATGAGAATCGTCATTAAGCACCTCCATTTTAGCACACCCAAAGATGCAATCGTAGCAGCAATAGAGAATACTGGAAACTCCGTACAAGGGGAGATAGTAACTGCCAGGAAACCTAAGACGAAGGAGCCTCTTAACACGTTTTTTGTTAATGTAGTCCCACATGAAAATAACAAACTAGTTAAAGATATAAGAGTAATCTACAACCAAAGAGTAACAATAGAAGACCCAAAAAGGAAAACTGATGTAATCCAATGCCAAAGATGTCAGCAATATGGACACAGCAAAAATAATTGTATGCGACCATATAGGTGTGTTAAGTGCGCTGGTACACACGAAACAACTAGGTGCACAATTGACAAAAACACCCCAGCTACTTGTACCCTCTGCACAGGAAGTCACCCTGCTAACTACAAGGGGTGTCAAGTATATAAGGAAGTACTAGCAAGAAAACAATCTATAAACAAAACGCGACCACGTACAAAGCCCAATCCCAATATAAAAGGGTACGAACCACGTATCAATGACGACGTACTCACAGTTACAGAACCCGCATCTAAGGATGTTAACAAAACTTTGACTACCCAACCCACAAGACATTTAACCTTTGCGGAATCCCTAGAACTGTACAGTGAAATACTGAAAAACGGACCAAAAATGCCCTCTGAAAAAGAAAACCAAACTAACGACTATAAAAGGCCACAAAAAGCACACACAAGAAATAATGAAGACATCACACAGTCTCAAAGAACACACAACATAGAGTATGAGCTACAAAGAACTCAACATAACAACGAAGACATTCCAATGTCTCAGAGAACAAATAGCATGAATAACAATCATGACTATAGAAAACAAACAAGAATAAATGCTGAAAGTATCTCCAGAGAACACAGACTAAGTCTAGAAGACCTCATAATAACCCAGACAGAAAAAATTGACAAGCTCATAACACAACTAAGCACCATGATGAACCTCATTTTCACCCTGATTAATAAACTACCATAATGTTCTCGCTAAGAATTGCCACCTGGAATATCAATGGTATAGTACCAAATAAAAAGGAACTAGAACTGTTAATTAAAATCAACAAAATAGATATTGCCTTGATTTCTGAAACACATCTCAATGACCGAAAAAGTTTTAAAATTGATAACTTCAATGTATACTGCACCAATCACCCCGACACCACATCACACGGTGGAGCAGCAATTATTATTAAAAATAATATAAAGCATCATCTTCATAGCGCGTTCGAAGAAGACTGGATGCAAGCTATAACCATCACCGTAGAAGAGAAAATGGGCCCTATTAATGTAAGCGCCATCTACTGCCCCCCGAAACACAATCCAAAACAGCTCATGTTTGACCGCTACTTCCAGACTCTTGGGAACAGATTCATTAGCGGAGGGGACTGGAACTGCAAGCATACGTATTGGGGATCGAGACTGACCACTACAAAAGGTCGAGAACTGAAAAAGAGTATGGACAAACTCAAACTTTCAGCACTAGGAACAGGCGAACCCACCTACTGGCCAACTGATATAAACAAGACACCTGATCTCGTAGACTTCCTCATTATCAAAGGCTTGTCCGACCTGCACTTTGAAGTAAAATCGTCACTCGACTCAGTCTCTGACCACACACCAATCATAGCAACATTTAGTGCCACTGCAATATACAAAGAACCAACACCAACTTTATATAACCACAAAACAGATTGGGAATCATTCGCCAATTACCTGGAGAGGGAAGTCAATCTGAAACTCAAACTTAAAACAGAAGAAGACATAGACGAGGCGACATTCTACATAACAAACCTCATTCAAGTTGCAGCTTGGCGTGCTACCCCAGAATTGAATGGCATTACTTCAAAAAACAACATTCCACTAGAAATACGCAACAAGCTGGAGGAAAAAAGAAAAATACGAAGAGAATTACACCTAAGTAGATCAGCTACAGACAGAGCAAGATACAACAAAATATCAAGAGATCTGAAAGACCTCATAAAAGAGAACGAAAATGAGACTTTTCAGAGTAAGTTGTCAACTCTTTCCACTCATAAAAGAGACAATTACTCGCTGTGGAAAATAACAAAACAGTTTAAAAGACCTCATATTCATACTCCGCCATTGAGAACAATCCCTAATGACCCATGGGCCAAGACCGGAAGCGAAAAAGCAGAGCTCTTCGCCAAATATCTAAGTGGAGTTTTCACCCCTAACGAGTCTCCATTGACGGAGTTTGAAGAGGAAGTTGATAGAATCGTCAACAGTGATCAACAACTATCGTTGCCTCTATCACCTGCTACTCCGAAGGAACTTGTAAAAATGATCCGCAATTTAGCAAACAAAAAAGCACCGGGCTTCGACCTGATAACGGGAGAGGTACTTAAGCAATTACCTAAAAAAATAATAGTATTTTTAACAATGCTTATCAATGCTATCTTCAGATTGCACTACTACCCCAAGTTGTGGAAAATCTCACAAATATGCATGATAGCAAAACCGGGAAAACCACCAACTGACCCAAGCTCATACAGGCCAATAAGTTTGCTCCCTGTCCTATCAAAGTTGTTCGAGAAACTCTTCCTATGCAGACTAAAACCAATACTTGAAACCAATAAAATCATACCCGATCACCAATTTGGATTTCGGGAGAAACACGCTACAGTAGAACAGGTGCATAGAGTAGTTCACTCAATCAGACAAACATTGGAAACAAAGGAGTATTGCTCTGCTGTGTTCTTGGACATAAAACAAGCGTTCGATAAAGTTTGGCACAATGGCCTATTGTACAAACTTAAAACATTGCTACCGAACTCATTCTACATGATCCTTAAATCATATCTAGCACACAGAAGATTCCAAGTAAAATATGAACAAGACTACTCCAAACTATATGATATCAAGGCATCAGTACCACAAGGATCAGTACTTGGCCCAGTACTGTACTCCATATATACGGCAGACTTGCCTGAAACAGCAGATGTTATAACAGCAACCTATGCGGATGACACTGCGTGCCTCTCAAGCGATGTGGACCCACAAAAGGCTTCTACTAGACTGCAGGCCCAGCTAGACAAAGTAGACACGTGGTTGCAAAAATGGAGAATTAAACCGAACGTCACCAAATCAACACAAGTAACTTTTACTCTCCGGAAAGGAGACTGCGAACCTGTCAGCATGGGTGGCAATATATTACCAACCAGCAAGACCGTAAAATATCTTGGTCTGCATTTGGACAGAAGACTCACCTGGGCAAACCACATCAAGGCTAAAAGAACAGAAGCAAACTTGCAACTCAGAGGTCTCTCCTGGCTACTAGGACGACAGTCCCGTCTCTCACTCAGCAACAAACTGCTGATCTACAAGGCAATCATAAAACCAATCTGGACCTATGGCATAGAGCTCTGGGGGTCAGCTAGCAACTCCAACCTGGAGATCCTCCAAAGATTTCAGAATATTGCCTTAAGAACGGTTTCCAGTGCACATTGGTTTGTAAGAAACTCTGAAATCCACGACTACCTCGAGATGCCAACAGTCAAAGAAGAAGTTAATAACTACTGCACAAAATATAAGGAAAGACTCAACAAGCACACTAACGATTTGGCTAAAAATTTACTGAATGATCAAAGCACAATAAAACGCCTTAAGAGATGGGATATCCTCTCGCTTGACCAGAGGAACTAAGAAGTTCATCAACAGTAATTAGGGCAACTCAATGGAACTGCTCCTAAGTCTCATCCCCCAGAACACATCTGATTATGGCTGATGAGCCGATTGCAGATAGAAAGAGAGAATAAAAAAAAAAAAAAAAAAAAAAATTCTGGAATTTATGGAGGTTTTAAATAACGCGAAAAATATTTTAGTGTTAACATTGATTTGAAATTCGTCAAACAAATTGCCACACATATCGCTGCCGATATTTTTTAATAATTTGAATGCGATTTGGGCCGTCAGGTTCTTTTAACAGCTTTCCATTTTTCAAAATTGCTAACTCGATTTAGAAAGCAAATATCGGTATAGTTTGAAACGGTTAGCGAGTAAAGGTACCCCGGAGTACCCTTGCCACAAGCAAAGCGAGGCCCATACCTAGCAGTGGTTGAAGTCGGGCTGTGAAGATATAGTAAAGTTAGCCTACATCTAACATCATAAAGAGTTAGTGGATTTTCATGACCATCTCCATAAAAATATACAATTTACAGGCAACCAGATTGAACTTTCTCCATCATTGTGGTCGAGTACTTGACTTAATTGAAAATGCTTTGGGATTGAGCTTTTGTTTTTGACATAAAATAATTTTGCCTTGTGCCTTAAAAAATCATTAAGCAATTAGTTTCCTGTTTATCTGATACTTATTAAGCCTAAGATGTATGATCTCGTGCTAGCGAGTGGAGCCGTGGGCACATAATAACATATCATCACGCAGTAATCACCAAAGGTAAGGCAGAACTTTACCTATTAGTTCACCTATTTATCGCCAGTTATTTTCGAGTTCAATATAGCGATGGAAAAATCCACTAACACTTTGCCTGACCCGGGAATCGAAACCCAGACCTCATGCTTAGCAGTCGCGCATGCGACCACTAGACCAACGAGACAGTAGCACAGTTGTACCTACATTAGTCCCTAGACAAAAAAGCTTTCTTCGGTCCTGTGCAATGTTAAACGATAAGCGGAGCCTTCTTTTGAGTTGAAAAGTGTGTCATCATCAGCCTATAATGTTCCACTGCAGGGACTCAGGCCTCCTCTTTAGGAGACGGATGGGCTATAATCCACCACGCGGGCCCAGTGCGGGTCGGTTGATGTCATATATTTTTTTGGTTCTAAATCATGCCCGTTTCCTCACGATATTTACCTTCACCGTTTTGAGAGCGATGGTGATGAAATACATTACACAAAGTAATGCCTGGGTTCGAACCCACGACTTACTGTTCTAAAGTCGGAGGCGCAACCACTGGGCCACGACTGCTCTCAAAAAGTATGTATAGTTTTAAAATTAAGTAGAAATTAACACAAAGATGGAGTTCGAGCAAGTTGCTAACTTGTACAAGGCACCTGTAGTGACCTCTTTCGTTTGACTGGAGCTAGAAACCTTTTAACAGGACCTTCGGTTTTACTTCAGTGGAGTTTTCGAAGTATTATTAAAACTATTATTGCTATACCATGTTCTATTGCAATTGCAAATAACAGTATAGGGAAGAATGGAAGAAATAGAAGATGATGATGATTTAATGAAAATCATCATCGGCTTCCATACTAACCGGGTGCAGCTGAATACCTGTATTTTACATGGAGAGACTGCCTTTCTGACCTCCAAAACTCAGTTAGTACTGAGTAATATTATGATACTCTTTTTTTTTTTTTGGCGGGTGGAAAATCATCAAATAACCCCTCCCGCTCTTGGGCAGAGCGAAAGGGAGTGTCAGACTTCTACTGACTAAAAACCACCCATGTTCCTTCTTAGCCCTTCATGTCGAGGCCGCGGTATCTCTTGCGAACAACCCGCAGTCCCGACGGGGAGATTAATTACTTCAAATGACATAGTAATATGAAACAGAAAAAAATGTGACCCAAATATACTTTACGAGCTGCTTGATAAAAAAGTAAGAATAGCTTGCTACGTGCTTTCCTGAAGCAAGGTCTGGATTTAAACTGTGTGTAATTAGATTTTTAACGAGCTCATTTGTATTCTAAGTCATAATTGCACGCGATAGATGGCGGTCCTATCGCCAACTATAAATTGAGGTTCTGCGTCATAGTTTCCACGAGGATGATAAAAGTTTTCATAAACTACAAAGGAGGATATTTATTAAGTTTATTTTAAAGTCTTTATTATAATTATAATAACATAACGCCTAACATAATCCTTAAGTTAGGCAAGAGAGTGCCTAACAGCACTCTCACTTTTCGCCAGATATGTGTAAGTCCCATGTAATGGGGGGCGAGCCTATTGCCATAAACTGGGTACCTATCCAGACTCCGTGACTGGTACTGGGAAATTCTTGATAGAAAAACCCAATAACACTATCGGGCCTGGGATCCGAAACCAGGGCCTTATTATCACACTTCACACTAATATTATAAAGGCAAAAGTTTGTGAGTGTGTATATTTGTTTCTCTTTCACGCAAAAACCACTGAACGGATTTCGATAAAATTTGGTACACAGATAGTTCATAACCTGGATTAACAAGTAGGATAGTTTTTTATCCCGATTTTATCTTGCCGTGGCATTATTTTCGAGTTACAGCGAAGCCGCTGGCACCAGCTGGTTATTTATAAATGCAAATACGTCCCTTTAATACATAATGACATGAAGTTAATTTCTAACGTTTTAAAAAAAATAACAGTCGATAAGTTTTTAATTTAACCTTCACCTAACTCAAAATTATTTCAATGTACAACTTATTGATGTCTGAACTTGGAACTTTGGTTCCTTGCAACAAGGAATGCAAGTGCAAAGGAATGTCAGCAACTATCCAGAGGTTGCTCAACTTTCTAAGTATGCGATGGCGGGGAATAGTTCTAAAGACTTTCATAGTTTGGTATCAAACATGACCATGTTTCAGTGGCGTGCCTAAATACGGCAAGCAGACTATTCCGAAACACTAACATTAGGAAGAGTAGTACAAAAAAATAGGTTATTAGGCCACGCCAAACTTTTAGTCTTATATGAAGGTTCCGTTCCTACTGCCTCGTTGGTCTAGTGGTCGCAAGCGCAACTGTTGAGCATGACGTCCTGGCTTCGATTTCCGGGTCGGGCAAAGTGTTATTGGCTTTTTCCATCAGGAATTTATCAGTAACAGCCACGGAGTCTGGATTTGTGCCCCGTTGATGGCAATAGGCCCGGCCCCTAATACATGGGACTTAAACATACTCGTAACTGGCGAAATGTGGGTGTACTATTAGGTACACCTCTGCCTAACCCTTCGGGGATTACAGGCGTGATGTTATGTATGTTATGTTATGAAAGTTCTGCCACCAGGTAGGCACTTCGTATTACAACAAAGGGACAGCAGTGGCCCAGTGCTGGCGTCCCCGGCTAACGAACAATAAGTCGTGGGTTCGAAACCACGCATTACTACGTGTAATTTATTTCATTACCACAGCTCTCAAAAATGGTAAAGAAAAAATTCGAAGACTTGTGACATCTACAATCCGTGTGGTAGATTATAGCCCACTCCCTCTCAAAGAGAGGAGGCCTGTGTCCCAGCAGTGAGAGCATTAACTGGATGTGTATGATGATTACCACAAACTCTATATTTCCTTACCTACCTACCTTTTTGTTTTTTCGGATGGGAAGTCATCAAAGAGGTCAATTGATGATTTCTCGCTCTCGATCGGAGTGTCAGACTTGTACTGACTAAAACCCACTCATATTCCATCTAAGCTCTTTGTGTTGCAGGGCCGCGGTATCTCTTTCGAGCAATCCCACAGCCCCGGCACGTCTACCTACCTAGGTTATGAACTGTTTTTGAGACAACCAGATAAAGCTTTTTTTTATGGTTGGTATGCAGCAGTCTTATTCAGTAAAAAAGCTCCGGTTCATCCTCACCCGCAACCCTAGGTAAGTATAAATCATCATCATCATCATTTCAGTGGAAAGAAGCCCACTGCTGGACATAGGCTTCCCCAAGTGCCTACCTGCCTACTTAACGCAAGTATGTGCAATGGATTCCGAAACATAGCTGATTCATCAATCAAGTGACGCGCCATCACTTATTCAGAACGTGTGACTACAGTGATTAACAGAATACGTTAATACTGAGTAATTAGCACACTAATTATATGCAATCTTGACCTAATCTTTATTATTACGCCAGAGCGGTCAATAATGTCCTTTAGGAAAGAAAACACGAAAAATTCTTTAATATTGTTATCTATATTTATTTATGTACTTCTACTTCTACACTAATGTTATAAAGAGGAAAGATTTGTTTGTTTGTTTGTAACGAATAGACTCCGAAACTACTGGACCGATTTCAAAAATTCTTTCACCGTTGGGAAGCTACACTATCCGCGAGTGACATAGGCTACTTTTTATCCCTGTATTCCCACGGGAACGGGAACTACGCGGGTGAAACCGCGTGACGTCCGCTAGTAAATTATAATATTATAAAGAGGAAAGATTTGTATTTTTGGATGTAATGAATAAACTTGAAAACTACTGGACCGATTTGAAAAATTCTTTCACCGTTGGAAAGCTACACTATCCACGGGTGACATAGGCTATTTTATATCCCTGTATTCCCACGGGCAATAAAGTAGCCTATGTCACTCCCTACTGCTCTGCCCAGAGCGGGAGGAGTCATTAGATGATTTCCCATCCTCCAAACAAAAAGGGGTCTCTCTTTCGGGGTCGCCATGGCTTGACCACCGCTTCTCTTATATATTTATGTTAAAAAACAATCTGTGCTCACTTCAGACAAACAACAAAACATACAACAATGTTAACATGCCATTGAAATTCCACCAACACATAAAATGATAAACAAATAAGATTATTTAGTGAACATATTAACAGTGGTTCGAACAAATAATTGAAGTAACGCCAATAACTGTTGACCGATAGATTTATCGCTTATGTTATGTTAACACATAATAGTGCGACTAAAAATTTGTTAATAAATTCCCGGAGGGAAACATGTGTAATGTCATCAGGGAGGTATTAAAGGCTGCGGGTTGTCCGCAGGCTGCGGGTTGCCCGCAAGGGATACCGAGGCCTCGACATGAAGGGCGAAGAAGGAACATGGGTGGTTTTTAGTCAGTAGAAGTCTGACACTCCCTTTCGCTCTGCCCAAGAGCGGGAGGGGTTATTTGATGATTTCCCACCCCTCAAAAAAAAAAAAAAAAAGGGAGGTATTAAACATTATTGTTTATTACTAGTAATAGCTTTAGAGGAGCTTTTTTTGGAGGGTGGGAAATCATAAAATGACTCCTCCCCTCTGGGCGAAACGGAAGGGAGTGTCAGACTTCTACTGACTAAAAACCACCCATGTTTCTTCTTAGCCCTTTGTGGTCGGGGCCGCGGTATCTATGTCGGCTCTTTTACTTGGTACAGTCGAAATGTAGGTGTGACTAAGATGTACCTCTACCTGTTCATAACATCACGCCTGTAATCCCCGAAGGGAAAAATAATAATTTATATGATTTCACTTACTTAAACATCGATAAAAATCGTATCTATATCAAAACGTAGCTTGCACATGCAGAAAATTAGCAGAGCTTTAGTCTTAATTGGCCAGTAGTAATTAATTTAAGTCAGTCACGACTAATGTTCTGAGCGACGCGACAGTTAATTTTTAACGACCTCATTATTTAACTTATTAATATTCTGATGAATTATTTACAGGCCGTCCGTCAGTGTGTGGAGTGGAGTGGTGTAGTCCTGGTTTCAATTCCCGGGTCGGGCGAAATTTTCGATCAGAAATTTCTCAGTAACAGTCAAGGAGTCTAGATAGATTTGTGCCCATTTGATGGCAATAAACTCGCCCCTATTAGAAGGGACTTAAACATAACTAGCGAAATGTGGGGGTACACCTCTGCCTAACCCTTTAGGGATTACAGGCGTGATGTTATGTTATGTAAATAATTAAACATTGATCACCATATTTCTTGCATCAGTCCCCTAATGTCTCACGGGCAGCGTAGGCGCCGTCTTATAAATCTTTTACGATATTCTTCCATATTCGAAGTGGATCGTGTCACATAAACGATGCATGCTGTCATCGTTATTAACCGGTAGATCACTACTCGAAATATTCGATTACGCAACTGAAGCGACCTTGTCGACCGAATAGGGAAAAGGGGGGTGGTACAGGTGAGTGGAAGTAGCGTTTTATTTGTAAAGTATTCTTATAATCATTTGACAGTTAATCGATGGACACTATGATAGCCACTGACATTTAAAAAGATGTAAAATGGTAGAAATCATCTATGAACTTTAATTTAAACTAGTAGGCTGTCATTAATTTCCAAGATAAAGAGTAAGCCAATAGTCTTCTTGCTAAATCAATTCTGTTATTTTGTAATTAGTCTCCCCACTGCTTTAGGTTTTTTTTAAACTCAGTCTTGAATTTCAAGAAAGGGAAAGATGGTGGAATGGCAGAACATAAAACACAAACAAACAAATAAGCATGTAATTTATGATTAACAATTTCAAATCGAGAACAACAGCGAACTCAGTAGCCGAACGATACACGATAATTCACGAATACCGAGTTTCGGCCAATTTCTGGCCAAAACTGCCAAGAAACCAAGTTGCGCCACCATTCCTATAATATTCGTCTATAATAATCATCATTCTTCTGTCTTCCCTTATCCCATTTTATTTGGGGTCGGTGCTGTAGTTGTCTTCTAGAATAAAGCTTCAAAAATATATTTTATTTTATATCGCTTCCCGCTTGTACTCTGTACCACACATCTCGAATCACACGCGCAGTGAATCAGTGGACATTTTGTTTATAAAACGTTGCCCAAATAAAGGAAACATGTGTTTTCAGTTTGCTGAAGAAATGTGACTCTGCTTATGAACACGAGTGGGTACTAGTGATTCACTACCTCAATGGTACTGTGTATTTAAAGACTTAGGTATACATTAGCCTAATATTTAAGTTAATTAACAAATATCACGTATAGGCCTTTCTGCGTAAAACGTTGGAATATATAACATAACATTACGCTCGTAATTCCTGAAGAGATAGGCAGAGGTGTTTCCTTTACGTTCATATTATATAGGCTGATTATATCCTTATGCTTTGCTTGTGCAGAATTTAATCAACAAAGAAGCAATCAACTATTTTTGAATACATTTCATTAACAAACTCAGTAAGTAAGTACTGTTTCTTTTAACAGGTAATTTTAAATGAGAGCTTTTATAGAGAAACCGTTTTCTGGGAACCCGGTGGTTTTCCAATTATACAGGATGAGTTCTAGGAACCTTTCCCAGTCCAAATTAGCATGTTACAAACTCAATACTCATTAGTTCCCGCCCTACTCATCACAGACATAGAAAGTGAGTTAAAAACCAGCCATAACTAAAGAATTAGCCGCACCCGTATAATTTAACTAAGAGTTTTTGTCACGCTACACTTTGCCGTAACGGCGTGCCAGCTCACTATAATTCATAGTTTGTATTATTTATACAGCATGTATCAAAGGCGTGGTCATACAAATTCCCAGCTGCCCCATACAAAATTTCGAAACCTACTTGATACAAATGTTTGTTACAGCAGTATTTTGTTTTTGCGATTAGGATGTTGGTCCAAAGAAGAATGTTGTTTAGTATGATCATCTACCACATCTATTCAAAAAAATTTAATTGAAGAGTGTTTTTGTAATTTCAAAATTACCGCTTTTTACTGAAGTAAGCAAGTAAGTACGGTACATATAACAAAAAACACATTTAAAAAATATAGTCGATCTGTCCATTTTTTTTAGTTCCGGTTAATCTCCGAAACGGCTGGACCGATTTCAACGGTACTTGTTTTAGCAAAAAGATTAGGGTCCCATGCAAAAAATTTAAACGCTTTAAATTGTTAACAAACTAGATTCAATAACAGAACTAAATTTTATAATAATTTCACACGGACGGAGGTCACACAGGCTGTATATTACATACTCAGTTTATTTTTATATGGAATTCATTTTACGTTTCAATATATCACGGCCTTTTTTGGGAATCGGTATGCTTATGCGTTGGTTGCGTGTTCATTTTGTTGAAAAGTCACGTCACTATTTCTATAAGTATAACCCGTGACTTCGCCTGACTGTACTACGGATTTTCCCATAGATAATATCAACCATTGCTGGTAAAATAAGCGCTCATCTTTTCTTCAAATATTGTGAGGAAACCAGCATGCTTTAGAGATATTTCTGGACGGCATGTAAAGCCAAGTCAGGCCCATGGGTGGTGTATAACCTCTGACACCAGCTTAGCCACTAACCACACGATAAAGAAATAAGTAACTTTTAAAGTTACCCGGCTCTCTCGTATCTTAGACTATGTTCTCACTGCCGTAATACACGACTATATCGTGAGAGTTACGTTGATACCAAGTATTATTCAAGTCAATTCAGTGGTTTAAGCTCACACGATTTAGAAAGAGAAGATCTTTGCTTCTGGCTTTTTTTTTGTAGGGAGGGAAATCATCAAATGACTCTTCTCGCTCTGGGTGGAGCGGAAGGGAGTGTCAGACTTCTACTGACTAAGAACCACCGATATTTTTTTTATCAAAGCGTTGCCCCACACTAGGAATTTCTCCTGTATCGTGGGTGCGTTTACAAACATTTAAACTCACATACACAGAACACCCAGACCCGAAACAACTATCTTCCTTCTTAGTCCTTTGTGTCCGGGGCCGCGGTATCTCTTTCGAACAACCGGCAGTTATCTTTATACCAAGTTTCATTCAAATCTATTCAGCGGTTTAGTTTAAAAAAGGATACAAATCGAGTGGTATCCGTAAACTAATAATAATAGTATCAATTTCTCAGATTGCAGAAATGATGAGTAGACCGTACAGCTAGCTATTATAATAGATTCTCCATAATTGCGAGAAGCAGCGAAGTGCTTCGTTAGAACTGTTACTAACGCTTTGATTTAAACTTTTCCTGAAAATCTTTAGAAAATCAGAAACTATTTTACTATTTATTTATAATTTTCAAACGAGAACCGTGTTCATGAAATTGAAGTGACTAAGGAGAATTTCTCGTTGAATTTAACCCACTGGGAGAGGTACTACAACAGCACGCATCGCATGAGCACCGTAGAAACGGGTTTTGTCGATAGAAGAATCGACAAAATGACAGATTGTGGAAAGATTTCATGTCGAATTTTATTGGAAGAACTTTGTCTATTCTTTGTATAACCTCCTCCTTTTGGGAAGTCGGAAAATAGAGGTAATCGTGATGCTACGCGAGCAGGTCCTATTGTGTCTCTTCAATGTTACAGCACCATGCTGAGATAATGCTAAGTCCCACGCGAGTGACCTTATTGCCAGCAACCGGACACAGATGACACCAGGCTGTAGGCCGTTGGCTTGTTGCTGTTGTGTTTGTGTCCCGTTGCTGGCAATAACCTCGCCCCTGTTGGAACTTCACCATTACTGGCGAATTATGCGGGCGTACTATATTGTTTACCTCTGCCTTACTCGACGCATAATACAGGTGTGATGTTATGAGTAACAGATCAATAAGAATAGTTTGTAATTAAATAGGTAGGTACTGGAAATTATTCGCCGATTCCTACTTTGAATTAATGATACCTAGAACCGAGGTTCTAAAGTAGCAGACACTAGAATTCTAGATAATTTAGTGAGTACGCGTCACTCTGTAACGAGTGATGACTAACTTCCGATTGCCTATTTACGGTTTTCGTTAAGTTGTCTGTGAGAGTATTCGCATATCATTTGTTTTACTTCGTGATATTTGCGATAGGTGGCGTTGCCTATCATAAGCTTATAAGACTGTATTAAACAATATTTGGTTCCTTTTAGATTTTTCTTTATTGGGACAAGACGGCCACACTATTCCTAAACCAGTACAACTCCTAAAATCCAGAGCCACCAGAATGGCGCTGAGACAATGAAGCTCGCCGAAGTCCCGCAACGAAAACGTAAAGTTATAACTTATTTATAACATAAAAAATACTTTTAACTAGAGTAAGATTCCCAGGTATGGTCCTGGAAAAAATATCGCAATCATGAGAAGAACAAGTACCGTAGGTTGTTTTTAAACTCCCAATCGACAAAAAATCTCAAACTTTCGGGGCCTACAGGCGCCATGTAATGCAGTTCAGTATGTTACCTTTACGTCTGCCATCCCCTTTGGGAAACAAAGGCGAGAACATAAAACCATTTTATCAATCAGTCCGTCCAGCTATCAATTTAAAAGGTGCGACTGTTAGTGAACCACTCAACTGTGACGATAATAAGCTCAGTGAGTGTCAATAAATAAATTGATGATTTTATTTCATTATCAATCTGTTGAATTTACTCGGTACATATCACCAAGGAGAATTGCTATAGCCGTCACTGGAGATAGCAATTCTCCTTGCTTGTTTTTTTTTAATTTTTATTGCTTGTGTAGTTTAGTGTAAAATAGTTTAAGTTAAGATGAGGCTGACTTGCCTTTAAGGATAAAAGCCTCTTTTCAAATAAAAGAATAAAAAAAAAAAATATATATTCATTGTTAATTCATGTCCCGTATTTTCACGATATTTGTCTGAGAGACCGCCTCGTTGGTCTAGCAGTCGCAAAAGCAACTGCTGAGTATGAGGTCCGCGGTTCGATTCCCGGGTCGGGCAAAGTGTTATTAGGTTTTCCATCAAGGATTTCTCCGAGTGTACAAGAACTCAAGAATTTAAATTTTGCGTAGCAGGAAGTATTTTGAAGAAAGTTTAAATGATGAATGAACTTCTGGTAGCACTATGTCTGCCAGTGAATACAGCTTCTGTACCGAGGTCGACTTGAGGCAACCAGTGATGATTTTACGTTTAATTCAGGGCTGTATCCACTAACTTTGCAAGGCTGAGCGATTCCACATGGGCTACGCAAATTCACCCACAGAGAAAGATAGAGCCAGCCCAATAGTCCGCATGACTACGCATTACAAGTGTAATATTATGATATTTTATGTACCTTTATATTACTCCTGCTTGCTCGCATACTTATGGACCCTTAATTAATGTCAAAAAGTTCTACCGCAAGGTGAAATATTCAAACAAGTGCATAAAAGTCGCCAGTGTGCAACTAGCGTTATAAGTTCCCCCATACCGTCCCTAGCTAATTGCATTTGTCAAGAATAATGAGCTTGCAACATCACAGCGTCAGAACCTATTATATTCACGTATTAAGGAAGCTAGATTTTAGCAGTAAAATTGCATTTCACATTAACAGCAATACCGACCTTTTTGTTACTATCAATCTTAGCTTATTTGTAATAAATGAATAAATACATAGCAGATTTAGAGGGGAATTTTTTTGGTAGGTACAAGTATGAATCGCACTATTCCGACGAAGCTCGACTTAGTTCCAGAGAAACAATTGAACTCTCTTGGTTCCCGCAACGAAATTATTAAGAAAATAATTGCGGAGTAGAAAAAGAGAGAAAGAAGAGCGCATTTCGTCAGATAAGTAACACGCAGTGAGTCTATTGTATCAACCGCACGCAAAACCCAGACTTTGGGCGACTGTTTTTTTTAGGCGGGTGGAAAGTCATCAAAAAACCCCTCCCGCTCTTGGGCAGAGCGAAAGAGAGTGTCAGACTTCTACTGACTAAAAACCACCCATGTTCCTTCTTAGCTCTTTATCGAGGCTATCGAACCTAAGACCTCAAGCTCAGCAGAAGCACTTGCAACCACAAGTCACAAACCTAGTCTATAAATAAGCAAATGTCTAGACACATTCATAAAACGTCATTCAATTACATATTCACGGTACGATACGCATTGCACGATAATTTCTAATGTCCACTACTTCACTGCAATAATATCATGTGCCATCCTCCATTGGCAAGCTAATGGCGCGGACAGACGGACGGGATGCATCATTTACATAATACATTTAAATCTTGTTTAGAATTTGTTACTAGCTCTTGGCATTACTCGAAATAGAGGATGAACTCAGTCAATTTCTTACTGATTTATCTGTAATATAATTTGAACTGTTTTATTACCGTCGACAATCAAATGAATCAATACCATGGTGAGAGAGGTGTCAAGGAACACCCGGATGGAACGAAGTTATTGTTATTATTTTTTATTATGTTAAAAAAATAAAATTAAAAAAAAAAAAAAAAATGTAGAAATAAAAATATCTGGCTTGCTTTCTATAAGAGAGAGAGAGACAGACAGAGAAACATGCGACGCCGCACAGCTTACAATAGCTTACTATAGCAAAAAGTGTCGTGACAACTTTTCGTAAGAATTTTTTCCGTCTAGTCCCCTTTTTTTTTTTTTTTTTGGGGGGGTGGGAAATCATCAAATAACCCCTCCCGCTCTTGGGCAGAGCGAAAGGGAGTGTCAGACTTCTACTGACTAAAAACCACCCATGTTCCTTCTTCGCCCTTCATGTCGAGGCCTCGGTATCCCTTGCGGACAACCCGCAGCCTCGACAGGGCCGTCTTGTCCCCTTTCACAACGCGCGATAAGGAACTTCGTTCCAAAAGTGCTTCATCAGCTTTGTGCCTTCCTGTTGTGTATCAAATTACTTTACAGTCGCTGTAATGAATGGAAACAGTGCATATGATTCTCTCTTTACGCATTTCCGTATATTTTTACACATGCTCAGTTTTCATAATTATACGTAATTATGCCTATCCCATTGCACCAACACTACATCTGCTTAGCCTTTTCCCAACTACCTTGGGGTCGGCTTCCAGTCTAACTGGATGCAGCTGAAGACCGGTATTTAGGATAGCATGGAACGACGGCCCATCTGACCCCCACAGCCCCGTTAGTACTGGGTAATTCGATACCCAGTAGTGAGACTGGTTGACTGGTTGCTGGTTGACTCGTGGACCTGTAACGACGAAAGGACACCCAGCTACCGACGGCTTAATGTGATTTCCGAGGCACGGAGAAAACTCGGTATCACCCATCCACAGACCAACCTAGGCAAGCGCAGCTTAACTTAAAACTTAATCCGAGCGGCTGCGAGCTTCGAGAATTGTTTTAAAGTTAATTTCATTCATTTACATCGCAGATAAAACATTACAAGTAAAAGTTCAGAAAGCGATGCCAACAAAAGACTTCAAGCCCTGTGAGGTATTCTCAATGCAATGAAAACACACTCGACGAAACCTAATAAATGGCATAAAATAGTAGTAGGTAAGTGTACCTACTACTATTTTATGCCATTTATTAGGTTTACACACACAGTGGTGATACACACAGTGGTGTGTATCAGCACCCAGAGTTCAAAATCAAACAATGCAATAATACAGGCCTTCACTCAATCGCAGTGAAAAGGGGCACCTATTTGCGAAATTAATACATCAAGAAACTAGCGTAGGCGTACCTGAGTACCACTACCAATCAACCTTTGCACTTTCAAAGAGATTCCACCCACGTCAACAAAACATAGCTGTAACTCATCATAATATCACGCCTGTAATCATTGAACGGTTAGGCAGAGGTGTCCCTAATAGTATACCCACATTTCGCCAGTTATGTTTAAAGCCCATATAATAAGTTGCGAGCCTACTGCCATCAACTAGGCATCAGATCCAGACTCCGTGGCTGCTACTGAGAAATTCCGCATGGAGAAACCCAATAATATTTTACCCGACCTGAGAATTGAACTCAGGAAATCATGCTCGAAAGTTGCGCTTGCAATCGATTGAGTTACTATCAGCTATCATTAAATATTTCTGTAAACTTGTCAAAGGGTTGAAGTAGTTAGGACGTTACTGTCTGGAGCGAAAGTCCAAGGCTGCAACTTAGGCCCTTTAAAAACAAAACTTAAGGAATATTCATTCCTTATACCCTAATTGCAACAAAGATCTTATTACATCATTAAAACTTCGGAGTTTTGCATTTGATAATGTTTTTGTTTTAAACTTTGTGCGGAGTTTTGTTCGATCAGTTTTCGATATCAATTTTATGCTTGAATTAGTTTTTTTTTGTGGCTATGGCTGGTGGCACAAGGCTATCGATAAATTTCTGGGAAATGGGTAAGTTTAAAGTAGAAGTTGTTATAAATTACTTACGAAGGTAAAATGTACAGTCACGACCACACATATTTACCACTTAAACACGCAGTAACTTTAAAAAGACATTTTCTCCTACTGTATTGATTGTTATGTTATGACGTTACGGACATAGCATTTTCGAACTTTGGGGGTACAGGGTGTAAAGTTCCTCATACCCCCAAACTGGTGACCCCGACGTGATGGACGCCTTGGGTTGCCTGTGAAATCGCTCCTGCTATTACGAAATCGGTGTTATCTTAAAGTATAAACTTGTTTCACGAGAATATTCGGTCTGATTTTTTTTATATTACTGCTCGAAAATGGGTGATAACTTAGAAGTGGCTTTCGTACACTTTAATTGAAGTTTTCAATGAAATCGCTAAATTCCGAGATGTTTTATTGCTTTGAACTCATCGAAAAATACCACAAAGCTGTTTGTTTTGATGTTATTTTCTATAGCTCATGAAACAATTGATCTGCTATTGAATTCCAACAGATTTCTTTTTTTAACTCATGGAAGATTCACCTTTGAACTTTATTGGCATTTAAAATGGTGGAATGTTTCTTTCAGAAAAAAACTTTTATTTGTTTCAGGTGAAAGCAATTTACAAGTAAGGTAAGCAATAACAACAATATTTAAAAGAAATTGCATGGGCTCTCCATAGATTTAGGCCCATTCTTCTCTAAATCTATGCTGTAGAATGGGGACACTTATTTACAAGTCATTATGCCTTGTGACTGTGAATGTAGCTTCGCTTTTTTTTGACATTCATATTTGCCTTTAATGGTCTATTTGAAGTAAATTCTTTGAGTTTGAGAATAGTTTTTTTTTCTACTTTTTTTTTTAAAAACGTTGCCCCACACTAGGAATTTCTCTTGTATTGTGGGTGCGTTCACATACACAAATACCCAGACCCGAAACAGCTATCTGTAGGCCATACAAATATTTGTTCCGTGCGAGAATCGAACCCGTGACACGTAGCGCAGCAGTCAACTGCTTGAGCCAATGCGCTAATCATGCCGTCAAATAGATAGATTTTAGCAACTTGCTCCTGTACCATTTTCACAGGGCTAAGTTCAGCCCCCAAGGCCACTGCACCATTCTATTCCGGGCCTGCATCTGTCACAGTATGACTGATCACCCAAACGTGACGTAGTGGTCGGCGCGGCGATTCATGTGCATGGTTAATATATTCATAGCACGTTCCGATCCTGGTAGTCTGTTTGGAGGGTTGGCAGGCATGTGTGGGCAGTACTAATGCTAGTATGAGTATTGTACAAATAGTAACGGGCCTGTTTGGTGGATTAAGATCACTGATCTCATAGAGAGGAGGGTGTTCCAGCTGTGGGAACGTGACCTATATTTTGACCTTATTTGGAGATAATTCTGGACATTTGAAGAAAACACCGAAGTGCCATCCACCATATCTAAAAAGAAAAAGTGTAAAGGGAACTGTTTGTTAATATCTTATTTATATTTTCAGTTTTAGAACTCTATACGAATTCCGGACACTGCTAAAATTCCAGACATGTTCCAAAGTTCTGGAACCCTCACCTACAGGCTGAATATCGAAATAAGTGATAATTTTAAACCGGTGTTACAGCAGTCAGCAGTCGAATTTTAACCCGAGTTACTTAATTGGTTAGTCGGTAAGACCAATAGCTGTTACACTGTAAGTCGTGGGTTCAGTTTCCGTACGGAAAATTATTTGTGTGAACAATTTTCCCACGACATAGTCGTGTATTACGGCAGTGAGAATATAGTCAAGATACCAGAGAGCCCGGTAACTTTAAAAGTTACTTATTTCTTTATCGTGTGGTTAGTGGCTAAGCTGGCGAGAGAGTTTTTATGCCAACCATGGGCCTCTGACTTGGTTTAACATGCCGTCAAGAAATATCTCTCAAGTTTGCTCACGAATGTTACGAGTATCCTTCATCGAACGAGTGATAAATTATACAATACACACATGAATCCAAAAATCCGAGTTGCGTATAAAAAGAAAAGTAACTGCATCCCACTACTGTAAATGAAAAAAAGTTTTGTTGTTTTCATACTCAGAAATACTATTGTCGGAAGCCAATTATCTAATTAAAATAAAACATACACTCTCTCCCACCCACACCACAGTGCAAAAATATATGAACATTAAAATGCCAGCAGGCTAGTCGGCTTCGTTTGTAGGTAATGTCGGCTTCGTTTGTTGGCAATGTCGGCTTCGTTTGTTATTCGTATAGCGGTACGTGTGTTATAATGTTATGATCAAAGGCGGTAATGGCAGCTGTAAAGGGATCATTAACTGCGGATGAGTCAACACAGGTGAGTGAACAAATCACAGAATTAAGTTCGAGTTTTTGGATCGTCTCCACGTTCCAAAAACTCGAACATAATTATGCAATATTAGATCAATAAATTACGAACGTCCCCACGTAAACTAACCGATACCTTATGAATGCCTCATTTAATTAAGCTAGTTTAGCGTTACTGATAAGTGATAACGTTTATAGACATTAGAAGAGGGAGATTAGAAGTGCCAGACTATAAAATTGGAAGAATTATAGAAAATCTGACGCTTTAGTGCTTTCCGATTCGAATGAACGACACATCAACTTTTTCGTCGTATCAAAACAACACACAGAATGCAGATACGGTTGTCAAACACATAACAAATTCACTCATAAGCTTTTTTGTTAACGCTTTTTCTATTTTATATAAAGAGTGGAAATAAATTAGCATAACACGAGCAATAGCAGTTTTAACAGAAGTTCAGATGACTCAACATTTTGTTAATGGTCACATGTCATAAGCTTGTGTAGTTTTGTGCACAGGGATGTATTTAGGTAAGTACCAACTCAGTGTTACGTTGCAGGATAGCTTTACGAGCATATAGGTTCATCGTGTTTGGATGAGTCAGTATTATCCGACGGTAACGATATTTATGTTTTATAGAATCGTTTTCAGGCTGCAGACGGAAGAAATTACCTTCCATCTTACCTGAAAATTATGACGATAAACCGGTGTATTGGATGTGGAAGGCAAAACTTTATGTGTTAAATTATTTTGACAATAATAATGAGTACTGGTGGATGATAATTGATGAAAGTTCTCTGAATAAGAAATAAAATTGAATTTCAGAACAGTTGATACTTAAATAATATTTTTCTTTCTCGAATTGGATTTTTAGAAAGAAGTTTAATCGGAAAGGGTGACTAAACTGTAGCACCTTCCTTGGACACCCTAGTCCGGTCCTGGTCCTGGTTAAAGGTAACAATAACAACAGAATTAACAATTACCCTTACAATTATCGTTCTGAACATTGTGCTGATCTTTTACGACAGTTTTGGAGCTCACAGATTAGCATATTTTGTTTGAACGGTATGATCCTTCTGGCTTGCTCAGGCAA
This sequence comes from Diarsia brunnea, assembly GCA_949774965.1. NCBI lineage: Eukaryota > Metazoa > Arthropoda > Insecta > Lepidoptera > Noctuidae > Diarsia > Diarsia brunnea. The sequence goes on from OX459001.1 coordinate 18,632,687, forward strand.
AACAACTATGTTTTGTGTACTGAGCATTGGTAGTAGAGTTGAATGTGTAGGATAAAAGAAATGAAAAAGGAATAACTTGTTGTAAATATATTAGGAGATTATTTTATAAGAAAGCACACACGAAAAGTATCTCAGAAAAATCAAAGGTGACACAAGTACCTTAGAACGTACTACTTTTTAAATTCAAATTTACACCATAAACACATATACAGAAAGTTTGTATATCCAATACACCCTCATAAATTTTAATTTTAAATCATTAAAATATATCCAAATCAATAATCTTTAACACCTAAACCAGTAATGCACTTAAAGTGCTTTGCACTACATAATGGTTTAGTGAGAACGTCAGCTATCATTGATTCAGTGGGTACATGTCTCAGTTCGATGTCGTTGTTATCTCGGAGCACTTCCCTAATATAATGATGCCTTATATCAATGTGTTTACTGCGTGCGTGAAACATTGGGTCTTCAGCCAAACATATTGCTCCCTGATTGTCGGCATGAACAACTACTCGAGTGTACCTCACAATTCCTAACTCCCTCATAAGACTATTCAAATAAACTGCTTCTTTCATACATTCAGATAGACTTACATATTCAGCCTCACAAGTCGATGTAGCCACGCTACGTTGTTTCCTTGATTGCCATGATACACTTGCACCACCTAAAATAAAAGCATATCCAGAATATGATCGCCTATCTAACAAGCAATTAGCCCAATCAGCATCCGAAAAACCTTGAACACAATCACCAGTTCTCTTGTATACGAGACTGTGTCGCATTGTCCCTTTAAGGTAACGTAATATACGTTTCGCTGATTTCCAGTCGCATATTTCCGGTTTCGTTAACTTTTGGCTTAGTTTACTCACCGCATTTGCAATATCAGGCCTAGTTGCGTTGCTCAGATAATTGAGGCAACCTATTAGTTCCCGATAAGGCCATGTTTCATCCTTTTCTGTATCACAATTTTCTTCGGATTTCACTTTTGAATTAATTTCCATAGGAGTTGCACATTTATTACATTTTTCCATATTAAATTGTTCTAATAATCTTTTAATGTAATTTTCTTGTGACAATATAATGACATTGGCATTTCTTATAATGTCTATTCCTAAAATATATTTCGCCTGACCATAATCTTTCAAGTCAAACTCCTTCGACAACTCATTTTTGAAATCGATGATCAAACCTCTTTCTTGGCTTCCAACTAAAATATCGTCGACATATATTATTACAAATAAGATAGTATTTCCATTTTGCTTAAAATAAAGGCATGGTTCGTTCAGACTCTGCTTCAAGTTCATTTCAGTGAGTTTCTTGTTGAGCCTGAGATTCCATTGACGTCCAGCTTGCTTCAAACCATACAATGATTTCCGCAATAAGCATGAATCGCAACCATTATCCAATTTACTAAGCATGTCTTGCGCGTGCTTTCTAACGATAGGATCTTCTCCCTCACGATTCATAAGCTTCATTAAACTCTCTCTTAATAATTCAGGAACTTCCATGTAAATCTCTTCTTCCAATGAACCATTCAAGTAAGCGGTATTAATATCTAATTGGTGAATTTCCAAGTCCAATTCAACAGCGAGAGCCATTAATAATCTGACGGTGTCCAGTCTAGCTACAGGCGCAAAGGTTTTCTCGTAATCAACCCCATATCGCTGACTAAAACCCTGAGCCACAAGCCTAGCTTTCTTCTTAAAAGTCTTGTCGACATTCTGTTTAATCGTTAAAACGTAACGGCAACCAATTAAGTTTCTGTTTTTCGGTCTTCTAACAATATCCCATGTCTCTTTTTGAACTAGACTCCTAATTTCAGATAGTATAGCCTCCTCCCATTCTGTTTTATCTTCACATTTGAGAGCATTTTTTAAACTCATTTCAGCTGAACCAACAAAATCTGCAGTTTCATTTGAATCAGTAAAATTTATTGGTTGTTCAACTTCGGTCATTCGATAGATTTTCCTTGGACGGCCTGCACTACCTGTGCGTAATAGTTTGGGTCTACCAGGAGCTCTTTTCATCATCTTTTCTTGATCAATATGTCCACGCGTTCCAAGCGTTCTTGATTCTTCTAGATGATGATCAATATTTGAAGAGTTTGTCTCTGCATTCTGTTCACATTCTCTCGATTCTACACAGTATTCTTGACATTCGCTCCAAATCTCATCGTCTACTTGTTCTATTTGATTATCATGTTCTTCCGGTGGAGTATACTTTGAAAATTCGATTTCAATTAACTCTTTATCCGTATTCTCTTTAACATTTGATAGTCCTAGCTCTTGCGTCGAGATCTCGTGACATAAATTATCATTTTCGTGAAATCTCACGTCTCTTGCAACCATAAATTGTCTTCGCTCTGGAATCCATACTCTATATCCTCTCGCATTCTTTGGATATCCAACAAAAATACCATAAATTCCTCTTGCTGTGAATTTATCTTTATTTGGATCTTTATTTAAAATATGTACCTTAGTTCCAAATTTTCGAAGGTAATGAATCTTCACTGGTTTCTCTAGCCATCTTTCATAAGGAATATCACCATGTAGACTGCTTGTAGGACATCGATTCCTGATATAACACGCGGTATCCACTGCATCTGCCCAAAAACCTGCCGAAAGATCTGAACTTAGCAACATACACCTAGCCATTTCTACTAGAGTCCGGTTCATTCGTTCAGATATTCCATTTTGTTGTGGTGTCCGAGCAACTGTCAGTCTTCGCATTATTCCAGCTTGTTTTAAAAATTCGTCGAACTCAGCGTTACAATATTCACCTCCATTGTCGCTTTGAAGATACTTGATCTTTAATCCGGTTAGATTCTCAACTTGACTTTTGTATACCTTAAAAGCTTCTAAGGCTTTACATTTCGTACTTAGAAAATATATCGCACACCAACGTGTACAATCATCAATAAAAGTAATAAAATATTTCGCACCTCTTACAGACTCACATCTCATAGGACCTACAATATCAGAATGAATTATTTTAAGTTTTTCAGCGCAAGGACTCCCGGAATTAGAAAAAGGTAACGCAGTCATTTTTCCTTTAGCACATATATCACAATCGAGTAAGCTCTGTACTTTGGTTGTGTCAATTTTGAAACCCAATTTAGTTAAAAGTTTATCGACATCCTTACCATTTAAATGTCCTAAGCGTTCATGCCAACTACGTATGTCAACATTTGCATTACTTAAACTAAATGAATATTCAGATCTATTTAGACAATACAAGTTCCCTTTGCGATGAGCACTCAATTTAATATTACCCTCTTTGTCAATCACATTTGCTACATTATGTTTAAATGTGACATCACAACCATCGTTGGTTAACTTGGCTATAGATATTAAATTTGTTCTTAGGTTCGGAACATAAAGTGTATCACGTAATTCAATAGCGGTCTTTGAATGTATGTTACATGCCGACAACCATACAGTACCCTTACCTTTTATTTCAGTACTTACATGCGTAGCTAAATTTAGTTCTCCGGTAATAATAGTTAAAGTGTCTCTGAACATACTCGCATCATTACAAAGATGAGACGTGCACCCACTGTCAAAAATCCAGTCATTTTTTTGTGCATTTACAGCATTACATACTTCTAAATCTGAAACATTAAAAGTAATTAGTGCTTCGTCCACGTCCTCATGATGTGTTGTTACAACATTTTTTAGTACCTTCTTTTTGTTCGGACACTCTGATGCCTTATGTCCTTGTTCGTGACATTTAAAACAATTATATTTAAATCCTTCTCCTCTGGTAGTTGAGTTAATTTTGTTTTCAACTTTTCCACTTTTATTCCATTTCTTAAAACCTTTTTTCGCATATGTATGCATTACGCCTTCATTCTGAGATCTATTTATCTCTCTGGATTCGTGCTCTTCTAATATTTTAATCTTCAATGCCTCTGGCTTCGGCAAGTCGTCCCTTGATTCAATGGCACATCTAAAGCTTTCAAATTTTCCAGGTAAACTATATAACAACATTATAGACAGCAAGTCGTCGTTGATATGTATACTCATTTCTGCCAGTTTATCAACAGCGTCGAAAAAACTATTTAAATGATCTCGTACATCACCTGTTTCCGACATCTTGTGTAACATTAGCCGCTTTAGAAGTGTAGCCTTCTTAGCAGGTCCTTTCGAAGCATAAATCGACTCTAATTTCAGCCAAACTTCTCTGGAAGTGTTACAGCCCCTAATATGTCGAAGTTCAGAACCACACATCGACAAAATTAGATCCGCTTTGGCCTTTTCATCCTCTGCTTCCCAATTCTTAGCTTCTCCTATTTCTGACGGTTTCAGTACTTTACCACTAGTAAATTTCCATCCATCATTTTTAATTAGGATCGCCTGGACCTGGATTCTCCAGCTGTCATAATTTTCTTTGTTCAGGGGCTCGATCCTAAATAGACTGCTCATCGTCGCTCCTTTTTACACAAATAATTACTTTACTGGATAAAAAATAAAATTTACTCTCCTTACGTAACTCTTAAGATCTTTCACACGATCTTCGTTATTCTTATCCCTTTTTCGATCTCGTAGCTTTGAGTGACTGAATGTCTGGGCCCATAACCAATGTAGGATAAAAGAAATGAAAAAGGAATAACTTGTTGTAAATATATTAGGAGATTATTTTATAAGAAAGCACACACGAAAAGTATCTCAGAAAAATCAAAGGTGACACAAGTACCTTAGAACGTACTACTTTTTAAATTCAAATTTACACCATAAACACATATACAGAAAGTTTGTATATCCAATAGAATGGACGTTGTAAATGGTTCAACTGCTGGTTTTTTTTATACTACGGTTTCTTTATTTGCTAATAGGCTATTTCACCAAAAAAATCAAATAAGTCCGTCCATTAGATTATCGAAAAATATTAAATTAATAAAAATTTACGAAAACAAAACGTGTCAAAGATTTTTCAAATTGACGTCACTTTCTGGGTAAAAAAGTACTAACCTTGTGACGTCACACGACTTGACACGACTTTTCGAAGCACTGTATCGTCTTCATCTTTTGTTTACGTGAAACGCCCCCGCCGTCTCCCGCGCCACAGACCCCTCCCGCATCGCCGCGTACGCGACACTCACAATCTCAATCATTGTTAAATCGTGTATGTTGGAATTTTAATAAAGCGGACTTCAATCAAATGTATGGTTTGGTAGCTAACATAGATTGGAGTGAGATTTACGGTTCATGTGACCCAGATATAGTTTTAGATTTATTTTATAAAAAGGTATATGACGTTTTTGACAAGTGTGTTCCTCCAAAAAGTAAACATAATAATTCCTTAAATAAGAGATACGTTTATCCAGTTTGGTATACAGCTGATATTATTAGAGATATAAGAGTTAAATATTTATTGCATAAAAAATATAAATTAAGTAAATCACGTAGTGATTATGTGGAATTCGCACGGTACAGGGCGAGAGTGAAAACTGAGACGGCTCGGGCGCATGATCAGTACCGCATCCGCGTGCAAGGGCACTTGGCGAAGGAACCGCGAGCGTTTTGGGAGTATATAAGGTCTAAGAAAGGAGATTCGAATCAGCGGAAGTTAATTAAGGATGGACGGGTATTATCGGATTCCGAATGTGCCAATGAGTTCGCTCAGTTTTTTCAGTCGGTGTACAATCCGGAACCTCCCGTGCTGAGTGTGGCGGCGGCGAGCGCGGGCGAGGTGGCGGGCGCGTCGCCGGGTGCGCGGGTGCACCTTGCTAGTGTGGGCCCCGCTGACGTGCAGCGCGCGCTCGCACGCTTGCTGCCTAAGCGCTCAGCAGGGCCGGATGGTATACCGGCGTACATTTTTAGGGATTGCCGTGCGGTGTTGGTCAAGCCGTTGCTACACTTGTTCAACGTCTGTATCAGGACCGCAACCTTTCCTGAGCGCTGGAAACTTACCCGGGTCGTACCCGTGCCTAAAGTTAGTAGAGGTTCAGCGCCCTGCGATTATAGACCTGTAGCGGTATTATGCACTCCAGCTAAAGTGTTTGAGTCGACCATTCACGGTAGCCTTTATCCACAGATTAGCGCTGTGTTGTCCGACGCACAGCATGGTTTCCGTCCTGCACGGGGGACAACAGGCAACTTACTGGATCTTATGTCACAAATAGTACCGACGGTGGATGCGGGGCAACAGGTAGATGTGGCCTACTTCGATTTTAGGAAGGCTTTCGACACAGTCGATAATGACGTCCTGTTGGCCAAATTGGCTGGTGTAGGCTTTACACCTCACACTTTGTCGTTTTTCGCCTGCTATTTACGTGACCGTTGTCAGTATGTCGACTGCAGTGGACAGCTTTCTGAGCCTTATTTCACGAGATCGGGAGTCAGTCAGGGCAGTAACTTAGGACCCTTTCTCTTCATTGTAACAACTAACGACCTTTCTAAAGTAGTCAGTAAATCCAAACCATTATTGTTCGCGGATGACTTAAAATTGATTCGTAGAATAGGACAGGAAGCTGATCATGACATACTGCAGCGGGATATAAATAGCGTAGTAGAGTGGAGCCGTAGCAATAAATTGTATTTCAATGTGGCCAAATGTTCGGTATTGTCATTTTCCCGGGCCCGCGACCCAAGGCATTATCAATATTGCTTGGACGGAATCAGAATGCAACGTGTCTCAGAGGTTAAGGACTTAGGCGTGCGCTTTACTAATGATTTAAATTTCCGTAAGCATACCACGGATGTTTGCAAAAAAGCATACCGCAATTTAGGGTTGGTCTTACGACTAGGAAACCAGTTCACGAACATCAGTGCTCTGAGATCGTTGTATGAAGCGCTGGTAAAAAGTCATTTGGAGTGCAATGCTGTCATCTGGTCGCCACATGAAGCCAAGTATAAACTAATGTTAGAACGTGTCCAGAACAAGTTTGTAAGATTCCTATACTTAAGGCTATATGGGGTGTATCCAGGGTATCCTCTGCTATACCCTACTCTATTTGTGCTGGGCATGGTAGGATATTATAAACTGGAAGTAAGAAGGGAAGTAGCTCTCGCCACTTACATATTTAAGATTTTGCGTGGTAAAATACACAACCCAGGCGTTCTAAGCACGGTTGGGTTGTGTGTACCTGATGGGTACGTGGGGCGACGGAGGCGGCCGCCACTGCTGTGGGTGCCGCCCGCTCGCACAAACCTGCTGCAGCACGCGCCGCTGACGCGCGCGCTGCGTGTACTCAATATGGTGTCACAACAAATTGACTGCTTCAATTGCAGTCTGAGTGAATTCACACGGGCCGTATTTTGTAAATTTAGTCTCGATTGTTAATTGTAAGTCTCATTTTGTAAAAAATAACTAGAACTACACTGTTGTATTAGGTTAGCCTGTAATGATAGTGTGTGTGTGTTTAAATAAATAAATAAATAAATAAAAAAAAAATAAAAAAATATGGGTCCATTATTTTTTGGAAATCTAATTGACGGACTAATTAGAGATTTGCCATCAGCAGTTTTGCAAATATTGTTAAGCTATTGCATAGCTTCTATCGCGGGCCTTGAGCGTGGGGACCGAATCCAGAAATTCCGTAACGAAAATAAAAACCTAACAAATTGACACTTGACAATGACTTTTTGAAATATCACGCTTGTCTCTTTAGTTCAGCAACCCGCCTTTAGGTGGCATTGGTTGTATTGGAAAACTACCGTAATCAGCTGTTTGTGAGAAAGTATATAGGTGTATAGGTATTTATCATCTATGTACAACAGTGAATATCTGTACTCGTATAATTTGTGTACAAAGTGTTTTAAATATGAATAAACAAAGTGCATTTATTAATGAAGAAAGTCACGAAAAAATAGTGAAAGAAAATGAGTTAGTACTCTATATACATTCATTTTATTATTATTACTAGCTGATGCCCGCGGCTATACCCGCGTGGATGTCGGTCAATTATATACTAAAACCTTCCTCTTGAATCACTCTGTCTATTAAAAAAATCCGCTTCAAAGTCCGTTGCGTAGTTTTAAAGATTTAAGCATACATAGGGATATAGGGACAGAGAAAGCGACTTTGTTTTATACTATGTAGTGATAGTGATAGTGATAACAAATGCAGTATTATTTTTTGTTTTGTTAATTTATATATAATACTGCTATAAAGATAACCAAAATGTTGGGGAAATATAGTATTTATACTTACACTTTTACTAATCATCCTCATCTTTTATAAAATATTAAATCTTATAATTTTTCAATGTTTAATTTTCATCTGACATTACGTCAGTTGTCAAGATGTCATTTACTTTTTCTTTTAATTTGTGTCATAGTTTTTCTTAGTGGTTAGAACTACGAAGGTTACATTTGATTTATATAATTTAATTCATTTTTATTAATATGTTAGCTCAAATAATGTAATTTATTGATAATTTCTATTAATAGTATCTTATCTTACGCTTATAAAATTAACTAACAAAAAAATGCTATGCAATAGCTTTACCGCGGCAGTCTCCGAGTGCCACACGTCTTTTTATTCTGGGATACTGGTAAAGCATCTCAAATAATATAATTTAAATAAAACACATATTGTACACAAGATATGCTGCGCCGACCCCAAATGAATTTGGATAAGGGCAAGACGTTGATGATGCTAACCAGTAAAGAAATACATAACAACACGCCTCTAATCTTCGTTGGGTTTAGGCAGAGGTGTACCTTTTAGTACACCCACATTTCGCCAGTTATGTTTCATTATCATAAACATCTTCAGCCTATAATGTTCCCACTGCAGGGACTCAGGCCTCCTCTCTAGGAGAGGGATGGGCTATAATCCACCACGCGGACCCAGTGCGCGTTGGTCAGTTATGTTTAAGTCCCATGTAATAAATAAATAAATACCTGTGTTACGTATTCAAAAATAAAAATTCTGGAAACGCTGCTAGCTTTTACGGCTCAGGTATACTGTTTAAAAGGCCAATTAGACCATACAAATTACTGTGCCATTCAGTAATTGAATTACCTTCACAGTCTGAAATGTTAAAGTTTTTAGAACTGAAAACAACGTAGCTACAAAAACATGTCATATTATGCTAATTAGTAAGCATGCTTTTGTAGAGAGAATTCGGCCAGAATAAAAAAGTTAGGCGCAACGAGTTGTGTTGTGTTGTTTGTCCAGTGTCTGAAAGTTATGTGCTTTTATTTGTAAACTGCATGTGTTTAAACTCATTCTCTGTTGTATTTTTGCAGGCCTTTTAACAGTACTATGTGAAGCATTTCAATTTATTTTTGTTACAATTAAAACTGTCGCCGGTTGTGAAATCGTCACACTATTTAGAGAGATTGTGGGCGCAGCTGAAAATTATACCTTTTTGACAATAAATGTTTTAGGGCTATTTTATGTAAAAATGCGCGAACCATTTGCACAAAACAGGGGCTGGTGCAGCGGCTGAGCGACTGGCTGTTGCGCTGCGTGTTGCGGATTCGATCCCCACATGGAACACATATTTGTATGCCCTACAGTTAGTTGTTCCGGGTTTGGTTGTTTGTATCTTTAAATGTTTGTTTTGTAAAAGCACCAGACTTACGATACAGGATAAAATCTTAGTGTAGTTTAAAAAATGAATAAAAAGAAGACCAACGGCCATTTTTGATCAAAGAATGCTGATGACTTCACTTGTACCACTACGGCAAACAAGGCAACTAACATTAATCAATCAATCCTTGCACAATATTTACAATATTAGTAAATATATTCCTTGGAAAGCCAACGAGGTACTTAAAGAAAGAGCCCCTTTATCTCCAAGTACTTATGACTAAGTGTGGAGTTACGTAGGACTCGAAGCAACTCCTCATGCTAAGCATATGACATCATCAGCCGATCTGTGATTTAAATACAGACGATAGTGTGTACTAAGTATTGTGTTGGTCTTACAACATAGTTGGTAGGAGTTATGTGCTTGTGGTAATCGTGTGTTGACCTGGAAGTGTCCTAGTGCATTGGAAAGGGCTATGCATGTTCGGAGAATGCATTGATTTGAGTGTAACGCATTGCAAATATGTACTAGTTTGCGCGTGATCAAGAAACACGAATGCGCCGTCGACACGGCCTGTCGTCGTCATAAGACGGACGGACGGCGAGCTAGCCCATCACTCACCGTCCACAGGCCCGCGTCTACGGTGGCCGAAAGCCATCACGTGGCCCCCGACGCCCGGAGCGCCTCCCGCGGCGGAGTAAGCACATAATATATCTGTCTTAAAATAAAAAAATATTTTCTAGCTTTACATCACCATTAATCCATGGATTACGATTTCAGGAAATCAACCCTATTACAATACCAGGGTTTCCACGATTGTTCGAAGACCGCAAGTATCTTTTCACTATTTACCTGCAACAATAAAACAACAATTAGACATAAACTAGATAAGCTTATCGATTATAACTTATATATAAGTCAGTGCAGAGGTCGTTCTAGTGCACTACTGAGATATAATTGGCAGGCCACCCACTTGTACCTAATCAAGTTTAATAGGACAATGTAATAATTAATTAGTGTGATTACGATATAAATTTTATGATTGGATTTCAATTAGAGCAATAATTATCATTTTGAATGTACGTAATGAAGGGCCCAACTAACTATATATACCTCGTGGTCGAACCCGCGACTGCTAAGCATGAGGTCCTAGGTTCGATTGCCGGGTCAGGAAAAGTGTTATTGAGTTTTTCCATCAGGAATTTCTCAGTAGCAGTCACGGTGTCTGGATTTGTGCTCGGTTGATGACAATAGGCTCGCCCCCTATTACATGGGACTTGAACATAACTGGCGAAATTTTATATAGTTTTAGGTACAGCTGTGCCTAACCGTTTGGGGATTACAGGCATGATGTTATGAAATAAGAAGGTTATGAGTTTATCAGTAACCTTTAAACTCAGGATGACAATACGTGCATAGCCGGTTTTAAAAATGCATTCTATTTGTGCTCTTCAGGTAATAAAAACAAAAGCCATCCTACGCAAAATTTGTTTGAAAATACGCAGTTTGTCAAAATGACAAAAAACAATCCTCTAAAAGTCCAAAACCTCTTTTCGTCACTTCCTTGTTGCTAGAGATAAGAACTGGCGTAACTTCGCAGCAAGACGATTGCGACCATATCCTTCGAAAAAACATCAACATCCAACCAGTCCAGGTACACTTAAATAGAAAAAAAAATTTAGAGCAAACGTCGTTTGCCCGTACAGTCGCGGCCAGTTACTGTATATGGTGCAAGACTGTAAGGCTCGAAGCAGTAAACTTGTGCGGAATGCGCCAACAATGGGCTTCCGCGTTCTTACCGCTATTGCTTTACTACTTGACTGTACCCTATTTACTACAGTGTGTAATATGTAGGAGTATGTGGTTGTATAATGGGAATATGAAGAGGGCTGCTTAGACGCATGGACTCATCCATATTAATACTAAAACTGCGATCTGTTTTAGGCCTTAACACCTGAACTCAAACTCAAATTCGAAGCATTTATTACAAATAGACCCGTGACAGGCACTTCGCATTGTCAAAGATAGGCACAGGCATATTGACTGGGATTAGATTGTAGTTGCCCATTCCAAAATCGTAGATCTCATGGAGAAGAATGGACAAGAGATTCCATGGACACTCTTTTTAAATCAAGTTAGAAACTCCTAAAATCTTAAAGATTAGGAAAATCCGTACTGACCATAATAGAAAGTCTTCATGGTGGACAGAACGGATTTCAATTTAATATTGCACAAGGGTCAAGCAGCCGACAAAAGCTACTTAAGCAGTTCCTAATACTTTTAGCCTGTGTCATCTCACTGCTTGGCAAAACTACTACTAGTAGTCATCATTCATCAGCCTAAAATGTTTCCACTGCTGGGACACAGGCCTCCTGTCTATGAGGAGGCTATAATCTACCACGCGGGCCCAGTGCGGGTAGATGTTGGTTCTAAGACATGCCGGTTTCCTCACGATGTTTTCCTTCAACGTTTTGAGAGCCGTGGTGATAAAATAAACTACACCAAGTAATGCGCCTGCCTAGGTTCGAACTTCGAACCCACGACTTACTGCTTGTAAGTAAGAGCCGCCACCACAGGGCCACCACTGCTTTTTTACTACTACTGGTATTACTAGGTAATATTTAAAATAAACATTTACGAAATCCACCTAGTTAAACAAAACAAGGAAAGTTTAGGAAACAAGCCTTATTTTAATAAAAAAAATACCACCTACGTAAAACTGCTACCCAATTTGTGAGAGCAAGGTTGGTTTTGGCAGCAAGCCAACTAAACTCTATGTCGAAGTTTTAAAGTCCATATTTAAAGTTAAGTTGTACTATAAATTCTTATGCCTGTACTTAAACTTATTGCTATCTTTATGAACTATCTTATAATTTATTAATGATGGTAATTATGTGATGCACTTGGCAATGCACACGGTATATTAATCTCTAGTTGATCGTTGTGTGCAGAAGGAAATAGTTTGGTTTTCATGGGATTTTAATTTTTTTCTCTGTACATCCATTGCATTTTTAACATAACATCATAACAAAAAAAAAATAGTAATCCGCTGTTGTCCAAAGCAGGGTTCAAGCTACTGGTGATCAGGGCTCCAGAGACAGGAACCTCCACACAATGCCGAATGCCCGATTATTCTTTCTTTATGTTAAAATATAAATGTTTTTTTTTTTGAGGAAATCATGTTATGTTGATGTCAATGGGTCCACACCGAAATTAACTTAATTGTACTTTAAAATATCACGGTGAAATCCGTGTAGCCTTCTAAGAATACAGTCTGCTTCACTTAAAGCAGACTGTATTCTTAGAAGGCTCGGTTATACACCTTAAGGCGTACTATAAACTTGGCACAATTAGAATATAAAGCTACAACATGAACACGTACTCATCGTATAAAAAAAACTCCATTCGACTATTCTAACTCCCGTGCTTAAATTGAGCTTCCTGTGGTCTATTCTTCGGCCAAATTCGTAAATGGTAATATCAATTTTATGACACTCATGTCAAAATCACCGTATTAATGTCTCTTAATTTGACCCTTCGCTTACTCTTCCCCGTATTTACCAACTCCGTCACATTAACACCGATCGCATCCACTCCTACATTCACATATATGTTACAAAAACCTGTCGGCCCGCCAACGAACGGACCGTATCTCTCAGCAAACCCTATTACAAGCTAATACAATAGTAACGTCTTCTTCTTTCTTTCTTTCATTACTTGCCCTATCTGCATGGAGAAGCGCTATCCGAATTTTCATGAATACGATATTCAGTAGTGTTATAAGAAACTGGTCTAAGTGGAGGGGTGGAAAGTTGGTTTCGCCGTGTACGTATGTATTATTAAGTGTATTATGTAAGCTGGTCGGAAATAGCTCCGTTGTATCATATTGGTTGTAAAGGTCAGACGAAAATAGAATGCACCGGTCGAATTAGTGTGGGTGGTTGGTGCATATATTTATTTGCAGATATATTACCATATGGGGGATTTTCAGGTACCCTTGCGTATAAACGTGGTGATGGGGGGGATTTTCGGATTTTACGTTTTGAGTTTTAATGGCTGTGAAACATGGTGGTCAATTCCGAAGATATTTTCATAGACATAATTTATAAGTTTAGATGGTTTTAGCTGCAAAAATCTATAATGATTTTTTTATAACCCATATCTCATACACAGACAGAAGATTTACTTGTCTGCAAGTAAACTGCTAACCGCTGATTTTTTCATTTTATATAAGTTTTAATTTTAGTAGGTGCTTTACTTTTCAGTGTTAATTTATTTACTTTAAGTAGGCCTTGTAGCCTGAAAAACAGGTTTAAAGTAGTTCAAGCATATAAGCAACTGTCTTCTGTTTTAATTCTTCTTCTTCGTCGTGTCGATGATTGTTTTATTGTAAATGTAGAAAATAAATAAATAAATGTTTTTTATTATTTAGGCAACAAATAGGTGGATGCCTGTTACCAGTTACTTAAATAGCGAGGAATGATGACTTTACTGCCGCACTCAGAGAGCTTTAATGATTACTTATGCCATCACTAAGTGAAGGTTTTGACAGTTTTGTCATACAAAAGTATGTAATCATTAAATATTTCTGAGTACCGCGGTTAGTGTCATAGAGCACGGTTCGGCTAATGCCAATTTAGGTTTAGTTCAGAGCTGGGGTGGTGTTGCGATATAACGATCACTTAATACAGGCTGCTGGAGTGAATGCGTCACGTATTTTATGCGCGAGCGATTTTGTGTTTTGTGCAGTCACACGATAGCGCGTCAATGTGAATAAGTGTACAACTGTACACTTACTACAATTTTCGAACGAAATTGTACTAAAATGTCACCTTTGGTACATGAATACAATACATGGTATAAAATTAAAAATATAATTCATAGCCCCCACGCGTAATGTATTATCCTATCAGTGACAAAATTTTTAGAATTGGACTTAGAAACAAACTTTACCTCTTTAAAATCTTAGCTTAATCTTATCTTTTTCATTATTTTTTAAAATCAATAGTTACAGCAGCCCCAAAAGAACCCTTCACCACATCCTACTTTTTAAGTTCCGTCTATTGTCAAGATGTACCCGCATGAGCTCGTCCAGTGGCCCTCATGTGCGTCGGTTATGCTTGCAAGATCAGACCACTCAAAACCACGGAAGTAAGACGTCGGCAGGTGCATGAAACAAAATAATGTTGATTGCTGCGGGTTGTTCGAAAGAGATACCGCGGCCCCGGACACAAAGGGCTAAGAAGGAACATGGGTGGTTTTTAGTCAGTAGAAGTATGACACTTCCTTCCGCTCCGTCCAGAGCGGGAGGAGTCATTTGATGATTTCCCACATTCCAAGAAAGAAAAAAATGGTTGATATGAGACAATAAAAGCTGCCCGCAAGTATGTTGTAGTGAACTGCTTCATTTTTAACAGATTCAATATTATCATTTTCTTCTGGTCCCGTGTGCCTTGGGGGCACTATATATTTTTTCTTACATTCTCCTTAGTCCTTATTTTAACAAATTGATAGACCTTAAAAAACTTAATCTGCGAATTCGAACTTTCCTGCTGTCTTACAAACTGACATTTACATTTCGCCAGTTATGTATAATCACATGAAATTGGTGGTGAGCCTTTTGCCATCAACCGTGCACAAATTCTGACTACGTGATTGCTACTGAAAATTCCAGAAACTCTTTTCCCGACCAAGGAATCGAACCCAGGACTATGATTAGACCAACGAGGCAGTCACATGCATAGGCAGCAAACATGAAGAATTCGTTCATTAACATCTGTAACGTTGTTTGCAACCCACAACAATTACCTCAGCCAGCTAAAGTTCAAAGCAAATAATTCAAAAGCAAGCCAAAACGAGGGTCGGAAAAACCATTTGTGAACGTTTCTAATTAAGTTTCATGAAGCTACTTCGTGCGGTGATGCATAAAAAGCGTGGAGTTACGTCACTGTTTATTTTGATACAGAACAGCGCTTCTGGAGCTGGCTTTATGCATTACATTTTAATTTTTTTATATTACAGTTTTAATTTTTTGTTTTGGTTATTTTGTGTGGAGCGGATAAGCAGCAGAGACCGATTTCGTGGTTAAACACTTCTTCTTATTTCGTGTGGTTATTGCCAAACCTGATGGTATCATAGTTTTTATGCGCCCAGGGTCTGTGACTTGGCTGTACATGCCGTCGAGAACTATCTCTCAGGCATGCTGGTTTCCCGTCGGGGCTGCGGGCTGTTCGAAAGAAATACCGCGGCCTCGACACAAAGGCCTAAGAAGGAACATGGGTGGTTTTTAGTCAGAAGAAGTCTGACACTCCCTACCGCTCTGCCCAGCTGCGGGAGGAGTCATTTGATGATTACCCACCCTCCATAAAAAAGGCAAAACTAGTCCACATGGCAACAATAAAATCACGGAGGTGAAAATAAATTATGCAATTTCCACTCGGCACTCTATTTCCAATTGAATAATTTCATCGACCACTTTGAGAAAAAACGCTGCAAGTTATTTTTAACTACAATAGCATTCGTGTTATATAACTTTTATTGTATAAATTCAGGGCCTTTCATAGAATGCAGAATTTCAAACTTAAAATCAGTTTGTATTTTTAAGACTTCATCGTGTCAATTGAAAATACAAGGAGCACTATTGTGTGTTTAAACGCTGCGGCTATAATTGCTGTGGACGTTCAATTAATTTAATTATTACTGCAGGTAGTGGTGGTAATGTAGGTGGCCTATGAGTTTAATGTGCCTTGTCATAATAGGCTATGATCTTACGAGAATGGAAGATAAATATATATGGTGTTGGAGGATTAATTACAGCCTTAACGGACCACCTAAAGACAGATTTTGAAGGCTCCTCAGCGCTGCAGAATAGGTGATCGGACTGAGTCAAAAAAATATGATTCTAATTAGTCCGTCAGTTAGATTATCGAAAAATAATTGGATACGTGTTTTTTGTTTTATCTAATTAATCAAAATTGACTAAGATAATACGCGTCAAAGATCAGGATTTGTGACTTCATTTGTAGGTAAAAAATGTACTGACATGTGATGTTTTCGAGGAGTTCACGAGTTTTCGAAGCACTGTATCGTCTTCATTTTAAGTTTATGTGAAAAAAGAAAAAATATGTGTTCAATATTTTTTGGAAATCTATCTGACGGATTAACAAGTTTTTTTTTGTCCGATCCCCTATTAACATAAAATTCTAGAGTATCGTAAGTTTTCATGTAGCATCAAGCATGTAATACCCGAAGATAAAAGCCAAAAGACAGAGGTGTACGTAATTGTACACCCACAATTCGCCAGAGATATTTACCAAAAAAAAACTGGCCAAGTGCAAGTCGGACTTGGCATGAAGGGTTCCGTACCATCCCGTCGGGGCTGCGGGTTGTTCGCAAGAGATACCGCGGCCTCCACATAAAGGTGGTTTTTAGTCAGTAGAAGTCTGACACTCCCTTCCGCTCTGCCCAAGAGCGGGAAGGGTTATTTGATGATTTTCCAGCCGCCCAAAAAAAAATAATAATAAAAAAAGGGTTCCGTAGCATTGTAGTAGATATTGAGAGATTTTCCATGTTACTTTAGCACCATAGACTTCTTATAGGATTCCCTGTAATCTATAAGTGTTGAACTAATTTCAGTGTTTTTTTCAAATTTTTAGGCTCAGTAGTTTCGAATATAAGGCGGGGGGGGGGGGGTGGTCTGACAGACAGACAGACAGACACACGACTGATCCTATAAGGGTTCCATTTTTTTCTTTTGCACCCTAATGAAGTCGTTTTCCAGCTATAATTTGGCGAAGGGTTACTTAGTTTGATGTACAGAATGAGTTTTACTTACTGCCGCACTCAGAGAGCTTTAATGATTACTTAGGCCATCACTTAGTAAAGGTTTGACATACTTTTGTATGACAAAACTGTCAAAACCTTTACTAAGTGATGGCCTAAGTAATCATTAAAGCTCTCTGAGTACCGCAGTTAGTTTGATGTACAGAATGCTTGGTTTGCACGGCTTCATGAAAGGTCTATTTACACCTTATATTATTTCTTTTCTAAGAGGTTGAGCGTGGGCATCAAGACTAACAACAACAAACTACCCATAACCAGTACTTACTATGTTTTCTCTTTCAAAGTTTTTTCAGAAATTTTCTTGCGTAGAAATGGTTTGGCACGTGGAGGAAGGATCGGTTCCAATAGTAGTTGGTACAACTTTTATTAATTGAAAAACCTACTTTTATTTATTAAACGGAACTTCTTTTCATGACTTCTTCAAAGATGTTTTCTTAACTATTTAAAATTATTGCGGTTCGAAATAATAAATATACATTTTCTCGTTTTGATCACGTGATTCTAATATCGAGTTATAAACACAATGATTTTAAATCCACTCTGTATAATTACTGTTATGCAGTATGACGCCTTAATTTCAGGAAACAAAGATTCAATGTTATTATTAAGAATAGCGATGTTTACTGACTAAAAAAATATGAGTCTAATTAGTCCGTCTGTTAGACTATCGAATAATATTGGATAAGTACGTATTTTTTGTTTTATCAAATCATTAATAATTGACGAAGATAAAACGCGTCAAAGATTTGAATGGGGGGTTGTGACGTCACTCACCGGTAAAAAAGGCATAATAATTTCTTAGAATATGACGTCACACGAGTTTTCAAAGCACTGTATCGACTTCATTGTTTGTTTACGTTAAAAAAAAATACGTGTCCAATATTTTTTGGAAATCTCTCTGACGGACTAATTCGATTTTTTTTGTTAACTACCCTATTATGAGATTCTTAATTATTTTTAATCGATATTCATCAGAACTATAATAACCGAACTATAATAATTTCTTTGTGAATGCCCCAATTTGATAAAAACAGTTTATTTGTAAAAGCGATGCATATCTGACAGAGCGTTATTGATAACTTAATGTATGGTGAGAAATATTGATAACATAATATTATGCTAATGTGTGTGGCCGTGATGATAGATAGTCATTCATATACATTTATTTAATAAAATATAGGTACGGAAATGTATTTTTGACAAAATACGGGTACCTAATCACAAATCTTTTAATCGTGGCATATGCCGTGTGATTAAGAGACAACGAAGATAGCAGCAAAGCCACCTCACAAATTGAGAGAGCGAATTAGATAACCTCTGACTTCAATTTGACCTTCTTATGCAGAGTAGAACTACAAAGAAGTTTCAGAAATTGGATTAACCATACAATAATTTTGTTGAAAGGTAATATAGACGGGACGAACTCTTTCTTTGAGGAAAATGGACGGCGGTTGTTAGTCTTAGTGAATACCTGAATACCATAATAATACAGAGCGACTACGTATCTGACCTCTACTACCCAGATAAATCATAAAATTGGTTTTACAAATCACTCATACACGTCACATCGTGTTATGGTTTAAAACTCAATGGGGCCGGGTGTTTAGTACGCGACTATTCTAAGAAGAAACAGCCGAAACAAACTCAAAGCTCTGGGCAAATGCTTGCACTGACTGGACAGGTTTGAAATTTCTTCAAAAAACAATCTGCATGGTCATTTTATGACTTTACCAATGTCTGGATTTTAAAAGAGACAGTGAGCTTTGAGTTTGTTTCGGCTCCTGTCCAGTCAGTGCAAGCATTTGCCCAGGATCGTGTTGCTTGACTCATAAGTTCATAACCCAAGGAGCTCAACAGTTACTTGGTAACACGAGCAGCCTTTGGTAGAACATGCCATCATGCACTATATTAAACCAAGTCATAGTCTTCTCACCATAATAAGATGAGCAAGTCCTTTAGCACAAAGTATTATGTCGTATAATGTTATGCGTCTATTGTGTGGCACAAAGACTAATTTGCAAACAAGTGGAGCTGCTAATGAATTGGCGTGGAGTGGAAAGACTGATTCATTGCGGTTGGTGAAAATGAGCGGAGATAGCGGGGAAAAAACTCGAACTCCTTGAAAGTCGAATCCGCAGTACGTTTGTCTTTTCCTATACAGGGTGTAAACGAACCCTTCACGCATCCGTTAACCAAGCATTCTGTACATCAAACTAAGTAACTACGCAAAAATTTTTGCTGGGAAATGACTTTTTTTTTGGGGTCAAAAATCACATTTTAACGGTAAAACTCAAAGTAGCACTCTTAAAACATTGTGCTAGTGGATGCTTTGAATAGTAAACGGGTCATGGAGGTAATTTAAGTAAAGTTAAAACCTGAAATACTAGTATTTACAAAAACAGCTGTGAAAAATTTGGAACTTTGAACCCCAATATCTCCGTAACTAGGAAGTTCCCAGGTATGGTCTAGAACAAAAAAATGATCGCAGTGGTGGGGAGAACAAATGCCCTTCGTTTGCGTTAAGGGTACTTTTGCACCCTATATTAGACTTTAACATCCAATCATGTCGCAGGGTGGGTCTTTTGTAAACTTGCTGTTCAAAAAGTGCATATTTCACTAGTTTTTGCATAACCAAGTTTTAAAGCCACGTGCCATTCACAATAGCTTACTTGAAAACGTCAGTTGGAATCCCACCTTCCGTCAGTCTTTATGTTGGCACCAGCGTATCCAGTTTTTTTATTGCCCTTCTCTAAAATTCTCTCCTATATCGTGGATGCATTTACAAACATTTAAACTCACAAACACAAACAACCAGACCTAGACAGACAGCGATGTAATGCAAAATGAGAAACACGAGTCAAAGCTAGTGTTTTGCATACGGGCGGAAAAGTCAACATCCTATAACTCGCACCAATCAACGTAAGTGACTAAACCGGTGCAGTTCTGGCTGCACAGTGGGCCGGCGAGAATAACGAGTGTATACCTAGCAGTACCTACGTACCAAAAGTGCTTGCACAGTGACCTCATCGTGAGCAGTGCAGTAATCTAAGTGCTATTTACTTGTTACTGTCCTAAAAGTATTGTTTGGTCAGGTGCTACTCCGATACTACATAAAAGTGTTGGAAAATAGACGTTGTGTCCTATCTACTCTAATTAGGTCACAGTACACCTTTTTAACCGACTTAACAAAAGGAGGAGGTTCACAATTTGGACGTATTAAAAAAAAAACAATTCATAAATTATTAAGAGACCTACCTCTTAGAGACGTTTAATGATTACTTAAGCCATCACTTTCTGCCGCACTCAAAGAGCTTTGATGATTACTTAGGCCATCACTCAGTAAAGGTTTTGACAGTTTTGTCATACAAAAGTATGTCAAATCTTTACTAAGTGATGGCTTAAGTAATCATTAAAAATCTCTGAGTACGGCAGTTAGTGTGTAAGTTTATTCTCCAGTTTTGCGACCTCTAGAGTCCTCTAGACAATAGAGATTACCACCGAGCCCACTTCGTTAGTAGGGGACAAAATTGACCACTTATTTGGTCAAGGAATTGACCTGTCACACTAACTCTGGTGCTCTATGCGTCTAACTACATAATTTTTCATTGGAAAGTTGTCTTCCATTACATATGAATGTCTGACTGCGGTACTCAAAGATATTGAATGATTACTTAAGCCGCCACTTAGTAAAGATTTGACATACTTTTGTATGACAAAACTGTCAAAACCTTTACTAAGTGATGGCCTAAGTAATCATTAAAGCTCTCTGAGTGCGGCAGTAACTGCGGTACTCAGAGATATTTAATGATTACTTACTACCTG
This sequence comes from Diarsia brunnea, assembly GCA_949774965.1. NCBI lineage: Eukaryota > Metazoa > Arthropoda > Insecta > Lepidoptera > Noctuidae > Diarsia > Diarsia brunnea. The sequence continues at coordinate 18,653,838 of OX459001.1, forward strand.
TAACGACTGCCAAAGATCTATATATGGCAGCCGAGACAGCTTAACGTGCTTTCCGAGGCACGAAGGAAACTCGGTATGTCGGGCGGTCACCCATCCACAGACCGACCTAGGCAAGCACAGCTTTACCTAAAGATCGACCCGAGTGGCAGTTTTATTAAGCCACGAGCTTCTTCCCTTCTGACTATGAGAGTAAATGAACAAAGAGTGCTTCTACATAAAAAGTATTCAGTATATATTTATGAAATAAGTAAATATGCGATCCGTCGAAAACTCGATCAAACAAACATTCGATATTTTGAACACTCGATGTATTGAGTGTACGATATTAAGAACGTTCGAGCATTTAGACATTCGATTTATAGTGGTCGATCAATTAATATTCGATTATCTGGCATTCGGTTTGGCATAGTACCTGTGCTTGCGCACACACTTATTCACTATAAGATTTCCTAATTTCGGCAAAGATTGACCGCCGAGGCCGAAATCGCCCAGGAGGACTATATCCACTTGAGTAACTAATGATGTGGCTACATAAAGCCCAAAAATATTTGAACAGTGATCTCACCGCTACGACTGTTTACAAACTTCTCGTTAATTAGTGTACCTACTCATTCGAAGTACACAGAAGAGAAGGAAGGTAAACAAAATTGGGAGCAATGCTCGGACGTGCGACAATATCTCGTTAAAATATGTTGGTTTAACACCGGGGTTTTTAGTTGTGGACTGAACTTGAGTCGGACTTGACACGCCTTCATTAGACATATTGACAGCTACAATGTGTTGAAGAGCCAATTATTGGGACCACTCCGAGAAAGAGCTCAGTCGCAAAATGTCTACTGGTAGCAAAACGTCTCTTTCGCATAATGTCGCTTTCGCAGAATGCCGCTTTCTCACAATGCCTCTTTCGCAGAATGTCTTTTTCGCAAAATGTCGCTCTAGGACTTAGAATAATATTTCGCCAGGTTTTTAAAACGTTTTGCTACCAGTAGACATTTTGCGAAAGAGACATTTTGCGCTGAGCCCGAGAAAGTAGTCATCCAAAAACTACCCAAATCGCTTCAATCGAGTGCCTACAAAATTTGAAGAGTTCTCCAGGATCCCATCATCAGATCCTGACTTGATGATTATGGGACCACCCGGGATGTATACGCTTTCAAACAAAATAAAAAAAAACCAAGTCGGTCCAGCCATCTTCGAGTAATCGGGGAACATACATAAAAAAAAAGTATTCCGACGAATTGATAACCTCCTCCTTTTTGAAATCGGTTAAAAATAGGTCGACAATTGACGGAGATATGCGCGGACATACATAAAAAAAATACGTACACGCGAATAGAGAACCTACTCCTTTTTGGAAGTCGGTTAAATACGGTTGTAAGAGTGTAGGTACCTACACTCTTACAACCGTATTTACACAATGCAGCGATTTTCTATTATTATCTGATGATCTGTTGGATAAATAGTGGGTTGGATGAGTTAGTGTATGGTCTTAATTAGTTTTAATTTTAATTGTGGGACTTTGCCCATTGGTATGAGTTTAATTCTCATCCCATTTGATGTACGGAGAACGTGTTATATGTCTAAGTTATTAACTTATTATATCCGTATCTATAAACAAGTCAAAGTGATCACTTGAGTAAAAAAACTTATATACTAGTTTAATAATTTGCTTGCTTGAAGTGAGAATTCTTTGCTTTGCTTGATGGTTGTTGTTGTTCTTTGGCCAATGTTACTTCATTCAAATTGTTGTCTATTGCATAAAAATTATTGCTTAAAATATTTATTTTAACTCAAGTAATTACTTTAACTTTGAGCCAATTATTTTTCTAATCGAACGACTTTTGCGAGTATACATATAAATTTTATAAACGATGACAGCACCCATTAATTTCAGAATGTACGATAGTTTTTACGATACACGGGGAAACAATATCTCTTTGAACTTGGCCTTGGAAAAGCGTTTCCATTTTTGGATCGAATAAAAGAATATTTTAAACTAAATAGCTTTAAATTTTAAAACAATTCTAACTATAACATTTTTATTTAAAAAATTGGTACTAAATTTATCAGTTTCTTAAAAAATATGCAAATACCAAACACAAATCGCAGAACGACTTAACGAACATATCCGTGTACATTACACCTACCTACATTGACTCTGGAATTTTTGGACAGCGTCCAACTTCATGCTGAACTGTCAACTTATCATAATTTATATTTTCCCTTTAGCTCCAAACTCTTGTAGGAAAAGGCTTCATCCCGGAAGCATAGCGGGGTGTGGAGATATCCGGCGTGAGAGCCAACATGGCGGATGTTGAGATGCAGCAAGAAAGAAATGTCTCGTACACGACCTCGGGTGATGCATTTGTATCATGCGACACTTTGTGCGTCACTTGTTCTCTCGTGAGAATGTACCACGTCACGGTGCCTCGTGTGACATGGTCTACAGGGTGTAAATCAACCCATCACACAGCCGTCAACCAAGCATTCTATACATCAAACTAAATACCCCTACGCAAAAATTTTTGCTGGGACACGACTTTTTTTTTTGGGGTCAAAAATCACATCATTGGGGTAAAACTCAATGTAGCACTCTTAAAACATTGTGCTAGTGGATGCTTTGAATAGTAAACGGGTCATGGAGGTAATTTAAGTAAAGTATATAACCTGAAAAACAAGTATTTACAAAAACAGCTGTAAAAAATTTGGAACTTTGACCCCCAATATCTCCTTAACGGGGGTTCCCAGGTATGGTCTAGAACAAAAAAATGATCGCAGTGGTGGGGAGAACAAGTGCCCTTTTTTGTTTTTTTTTTTTTTGAGGGGTGGGAAATCATCAAATAACCCCTCCCGCTCTTGGGCAGAGCGAAAGGGAGTGTCAGACTTCTACTGACTAAAAACCACCCATGTTCCTTCTTCGCCCTTCATGTCGAGGCCTCGGTATCCCTTGCGGACAACCCGCAGCCTCGACAGGCGTCGGCCCTTGCGGGCCCCTTTCATGTTGCTGACATCTCTTTGAGGCGCGCGTGGAACACGAACGCGCCATCGACACGGCCTGTCGTCGTCATAAGACGGACGGACGGCGAGCTTACCCATCACTCACCGTCCACAGGCCCGCGTCTACGGTGGCCGGAAGCCATCACGTGGCCCCCGACGCCCGGAGCGCCTCCCGCGGCGGCTGGGACGAGAGGTTCTCTCCCTCTCACGTTCCGCCACCTCCTTCGCTAGCATCACTGCTTCGCAGAAGGAGGCGACGGCGTCCCATTCCTCCTCGCCCCGGACCATGGCTTGCACCAGGGCCGGACGCGAGAGGTCGCCGCCGCCGATCGCCGCTACGAGAACACGGCGGGGCTCCGTCCAAGCGGGACACACCTCCACAGTGTGCTCCACCGTGTCCTCCGGCCGATCCTCGCAATGGTGGCATCCGGGCGTTTCCTCCCGCCTGATTCGGTGCAGGTACCTCCCGAAACAACCGTGTCCGGTGAGTACCTGCGTCAGACGGAAGGTGAGGGCGCCGTGGCGCCTCTCCAGCCACTCCTCAAAGAGGGGACTTACCGCCACTATCGTGGCGTGCCCTAGAACAAGTGCCCTTCGTTTGCGTTAAGGGTACTTTTACACCCTTTATAGTTCTTGACCCCTGATTCTGCATCACTGTCAAAGATTACAGTAACCTTTAACAGAAGTTGGAAGCTTTATGTTAGGTTGCTACCAATGACAACTATTGCATATGACAAGTAGTTTATTTCTCATAAACCTACTTGTAGGTACAAGGTTATTCCAATAGTTAAACTATTATATAAAATAAAAAAAGAATGTGATTTACAAATGCATGTTTCGTTTTAATGTCGTTCTAGGTACAGTGACGTTTTTTGGCATTAGTGACATAACTGACATAATTATTATATCAATTATGTTGTGTTGCCAACATATATGGGCAGTGGGCACTTATGAAACGTCAAAATAGTATATGGGCACTTATGAAACGTCAAAATATATGGGCACTTGTCTGGTTCGTCGTTTCCTATCGGTATATTGATCCTTGCTGCCAGAGACAAAATAAATAATAAATGAAATAAATAAATAATTTGTTGCTCTCAACCGTGCTAGACTCGTGTCACTTAAATGCAAAGCTAGTGGCCAAACGTTAAAGTCAAATTGTCCGGCGTTAAGATGCATTTTGCTGGTCCAGTACTAAAGCTTATCCAACGCATTTGAGTCTTAGGTAATGTTTAGAACTAACGGTGCTTTTAGTGTCGCAGTACCGTGCCAAAATTGGCAAAATGGACAACTAGCTTTAGTAGAATGTGCGGCGTAAAGCTATGGTATATAAATTACTAAATTAAAACAAAGTGCGTTTAAGAATGTTGTTTCTGTTCTGGAGAAAAGCTGAGTAAAAGAAAAGAAAGAAAAATAAGTCTAAATTTGGCACTCTATCTGTTTTGAGAATTTATTTGCACAAAACCAAAACTCCGCATTGACGCCATCGAAACATCCGGATGTCCAAAAAGAACACTTAATCTGGCAAGAAATACGATTTATGAGTAAAGAAAAAAGCAAGAGTTAATAATATAACTTGAAAATCCCTAAAGATGTTGATCGGGTTCAGCACATCTAAATTGCGTTCAAGAGCTGTCATTGTGCTAAAAATTTACTCATTGCGTTAGCATCAGATCCCATGTAGGGAACTCGGTGACTGGACACTTTATTCATTTGCACGGATTCACAGGAAATCTGCTTATGAATTCATCCATCTTGAAATCATTCTCCAATAACCTCTATTCATGTAAATACCTACCGAATTTAATACCTAACAGGACGTGCCTCTAAAATGACGAATTCGTTGCATCCGTCTCCTAAGACGTTCACTAACAGTCGCCATCGGTCTTTAACTCTCCGGTCAACACGGATATAATACATACATGTACAAATATACATAAATACATATGTATGAGTGACCCGAGACTTGAATGAATGTCTTACGACAATATTGAACTTGACCGCTTAGGTAGGTATTATAGGTGGCATTAGATATCGGGCTGCCATGAGGGTTCTGCGAAAAACAAGTGACGATCGAACAAATGACTGATTTCTCTGGAATGTTTTCGTTTGCATGAATTCATTGAATGAATATACTATAATAATATACACACATCAACACCGTCTAGGGATATTTTGTATAAAGTTCTTAAACTCAAAAAATACTGGCCACTTTTAAATTCTTTTGAAGAAAGTTTATTTTGTAAGCCTTTTTGAACGATTCTAAATTTAAATTTGAAAAAATACATTAAAAACAAAAGATTTACGCGGCATAATGGTAGCGAAGTCCGAAGGTTTCATTTACCTACAGTAGTTTGTGGCTATTTTTTTGTGTCCAATTTAAGTTTTATAACAAGTTATCGGTTAATTCCGAATTAATGTTATTGTGTGCATCATGCAGCGGCGCCATTTAACTAGAGAAGAAATGTTAAGGGCAGTAGGCATGCTCCAAGCTGGGGCTACTCAACGGAGTATTGCTGAGGACTTTGGAACAAGACAAAACGTGATATCAAGGTTATGGTCACGTTATCGTGCTACTGGTGAAGTGGCTGAAAGACACCCAGGCGGGAAGCGCATAACCACTCAACGACAAGACCGATTTTTGCAAGTTGCCGCGAGAAGACAACCAAATGTTACGGCCATGCAGTTGGTTCAGAGGCTCCAGTCAGAGCACCAGTTGCTTGTGAGTGACCAAACTGTGAGGAGAAGGCTGCATGAAGCTAACCTTCATGCTCGCAGACCGCTTCGTACTCCAGCACTACGCCGAGGAAATCGTGGACGACGACTAGAGTGGGCTCGTGAACATTTGCTCTGGGAAGAAAACCAGTGGTCTGTAGTGCTGTTTACCGATGAGTCCCGGTTCGGTTTCCATCCCGATACACGTAGAGTACGTGTTTGGTGAGTTCCTGGTCGTGAGAGCCGTCTGCAACATCCTCAGGAAGTCCATTCATACCACGGCGGGACAATTATGGTTTGGGCGGGAATTTGTGTAGGTGAAAGAACAGACCTCGTTTGGATCAGAAACACCATGACGGCTGAAAAATACCGTAACGAGGTGCTAGTACCAATAATCTACCCCCATCGACTACAAATGGGCCAAGAATTCACGCTCATGCACGATAACGCCCGTCCGCACACAGCGAGAGTGGTGACGAGCTGGTTGCAGGAGCACGACGTATCGGTCTTAGGCTGGCCCGCTCAATCGCCTGACCTAAACCCCATAGAACACGCGTGGGACATGCTCCAAAGAAGGACTTTGAGGAATTTCCCTGCAAACGTTGCGACGGAAGAGCAACTTTTTTTGCATCTTAGCCGGACCTGGGACAATATACCGCTCAAAGCTCTACTGATATTGGAACTGAGTATTGATTTTGTTCACTTGAGCTAGAAAATGCTTTGATGCAAATCTGTAGTGCAGCACCATATACCCTCACTTAGGTATGTGCAATAAATAAATACTTCACTTATTTTTTCTTTTATTTTAAAGCTTTCTTGGCCACGTGCCAGTTTTCATTAGTATCTAAGTGCTCGTCTATTCTTTATTATTCTCTTTTCTTGAAATATTAATAATCGGAATAATGACGTCATTCAATGTGAAATTGTGAATTGCAGGGGTATCCTAATGTATTATCATATTGAACCATATCTAGCTCAAATTGAACTACAAAATTTTTGAACCAATACACGATCTACACTCTTTGTTTTTTGACCAGTAGTTGCTCACGTTTAATGTCGCTACAGAAGCCTTGGTCAGGGAGTTAAATAAATACAGGTATATTTTTCAATATTCGTTCACTTGCTTGAAGGTCCTGTCCTGATGTACAGATAATTGGGACACAAGAGTTAGTTGGTAACTAAGTTAGTGATGGGGAAACGTCTTTGTATCGTATATTCTGTGAATCAGTGACAATTGCTTTCGCGACTTCGAAACGACCGTCAAGAGGATTCACATATTTAATCCTTTCAGCAACTGATGTGAATCCATTACAGTTATGACTACTCTATCATCGCTGACCATGATTAAATGTTACTGTAACTGGTTCTCTAATTTCATTTTCTGCTATATATATTACCGTAACTAACAAGTCTAAGTAATTTTGATGGTGAGTTTTCTTACTTATTTCAAGAAAATGCACCACAGCCCAAGGTATTATCCCCTATCCTTGCTAATAAATTCACTTTTATAATAGGTACCATTATGTATAACCGCCTCACAGTCTAGCACGAATCTCAAAATGGCGGCCAGGAACTGTCAGAGAGCATCACTCATAAGTCAATTAGCGTTCATTTGAGCACCCACTTCTCAACCGTGTTTGGACTCATCATCATTATTTTCGATTGTGTGAATCAGTCTTAATTATTATGTTTTGCTTATAGTGCGTTTCGTGTCGTACTCGTGTCTGTGGACTCATGAGTTTGGTTTGGTTGTCAAAATGATTTTGCAGGTCGATGTTTTTTTTTGCTGTTGTTGGAAGTAATCAGAGGTTTAACTTATATTCGATTTGAGGAATTGGTACGTAAGATAGTATGGATAGTCAGAAACCTGATGACAGCCTGCCTGCCAGCCATGAAGTGTCTATAGTATCTGGTTTATAGTTGCGAAAATGATTTCAGTTTAGATATTCGGAAAATGGCTATATTCCGCTATTATTATTGTTGGTGGTTTCGTATTTACTCTTATTTTATACGATTAATTTATCTTCAGCTTTTTTAACATTTGCCTCAATGACAATCATGCAGACAGTCATGCAGTGCACGATTTCAAACTATGAATGGCCTGCAATTGAGAATTGTCCAAGAGTAAAACTCAATTACGTTTTGCCTCGGTAGCCATGTTTTGGGCTACAGTATTCATACTGTGTACAATATGAATGTAAATTGAATTGAATTTGAAATTTCTGGGTATTGTTCAAATAGCCTAACAGTCCTACATCTAAAATTAGCTACATAATTTAAGAGCAAACTTTTATAGCACGGTTAAGTTTTGACGCCATTTTGTAATTTGTAACATTATTAAGCACAAACTTTGAGTCATCAGAAGCACAGACAAGAAACGAAATACAGCCAATAACGACATTAACAAAAAAAGAACGTTCCATTTCCAAGAACCTTTTTTCTCATCGATGATTCCATTTTCAAACAGTCATCAAAATAAATGCCTGGTAACACGAAACGAATTATGTGACCAATAATAAATCGAGCATAAAATAAAGTATGGACGTTGTGATTTAACTATTAATTTTCTGTGGCGATTGTCATGCCATGCAGGGCACGTACAGTGTCCAGTAGTGACGTGACACATGCCAGTTTGGTGTTCCTCAATTGGATCGGAAAGCCATTTGTTTTCGTCATTGTCGTTGGCTGATATTTGTGAGAATAACTGGAGAGTTTCTAGCAAGTAGTAGTAACTAGCAAGTAATAACCGTCGTAGACTTTGAAATAAATAGAAAGATGGTTAGTTTATTTCCTTAATCTAATATAATTTCCGTCTATTCTTTCTTATTTTTTTTTAAACATTGCTGCACACTAAGAATTTCTCCTGTATCGTGGGTGCGTTCACAGACATTTAAACTCACATACACAAATACCCAGACCCGAAACAACTATCTGTAGGCCATACACATATTTGTTCCGTCCGGGGATCGAACCCGCGACACGTAGCACAGCAGTCAACTGCTTGAGCCACTGCGCCAACCGCAGTCGTGCTATGTGTGTGTGTGCTGTGTGTGTTCTTGTATGGTTAGTGCCTAACCTGGTGACAGAGTTTTGAAATGCCGCTCATGGACCTCTGACTTGGCTTTACATGTCGTCGTGAATTATCTCTCAGGCATGCTGGTTTCCGCGGGAGGCGCTCCGGGCGTCGGGGGCCACGTGATGGCTTCCGGCAAACAATTGCCGTAAACTTAGTCAGTTCAAAAGAGTCATCTTTTACAAGGAAAATCGTGTTTTACATTTTAGGAGTTGACGTAAGGATTTTATAAGAGTACCTAAACATCTTTTCCTTACTATAAATGAGTGAGATGCTCTTGAAACTATATATTTTTAATTTTTAATGTAGATTAGGTACATCGTGTCCCACCGCTGGGCAAAAGCCATTTCTTCTTCCATACCTCCATAATTCCTTATACAATAAGTAGTAAGTATATTTTTTTTCTTTCATCTTAATTTTGTGTGAACATAAATAAATAAATATGTTTTTCATGTGCGATCTCTGATAATGTTAGACCCGCATGCAATGTTTTGCGAAATTTTATATTTCGATCACAAATATGAAAGAACATAAAATATGTACAATCAGTTCCTTACGTTACGGTATGTATTTGATAACTGTCAACTGAAATATATTTATTTTTACCGCAAATATGGTAAAAAAGATATAAATGTTAGTGCAAAGACATATTTCGCCATAAAAATGACTTGCAAACATCAATAAACAAGATTCTTGTTTGAAAACACACCTACAAGTGAATACAAACATTAAATTAGGTTCATACCGCAACCATCAGTATGTTACATCATTCATTGGTTGGTTTTTACTTGGTGAACATGTGTGGGAGGACAAGAGAACGATATCTTCAATTCCTAGTACACAACCGTGGTATAAATTGGTTTGTAGGTAGTTACCTATATTAATGGGTGACACGTATTGTATTTATGTATGAATGCAGTAGGTATATGGGTACGAGTTGCATAGTAAAAGCAGACAATAAGAAATAGAACCAAAGAAAATACACTAAAAATCAAAACATTTTATTTCACACGGGCACTTTTAAAACGTCGAGAAAATTGTGCACGGTTCGGGTATGTCAATAAATTGAAAGAAAGAAAAAAAGAAAAAGTATTTATTGGCCAAATCCTGCTTCTGAAAGAGAATGGGGAAAAGTGGGCTTTACTACATGCGCCGTTTTTTGTTCAGTAAGGTTTTTATTTTAACCGACTACGGTTAAGCCAAAAGGAAGGGTTTTGATTTTTTCACAGAACATTTATTATCGGAGATGCACCTTTCCACCGGCTGCACTATTACTGGCGCTCATCAATATGATTGCAAACCGTTGCGTCGGACATCGTGATGTTTTCAAAGATGTCTCGCGCAATCACCACTGGTGTTAACGGTAGCACAATTCGTTACGTTATTTATTTTTAAATTAGAATTTCTTAGCTGTCGACTATTCTACAGCAAGATTAAAATGGTCAGTAGCAGCCCCGGAGTCTGAATTTCTGCCCGGTTAAACACAATAGGCTCGCCCCCTATTACACGGGATTTTAACAAAACTGGCGAAATTTGGGTGTACGAATGATCCAGTTGGGCACACCTCTGCCTCACCCTCCGAGGATTAAAGGTGTGATTTTATGTTATATGTTATTAAAATGGTTTAGAAAAAATAAAGCAATGGGGAAATAAATATATTTTGAACCACACAGCAGATTGAAGGCACTTTACCTATTTGCCAAACACCAAATAGAATCCACTCACAAACTAACAAACAGTACTCCGAATTGCTGGACCAAAAAGGAAGTACCATTCACCAAATAAGGTTGTGCCCACACGTGTCAACTTTTTATCGCCAAACATTCCTAACGCGACCATTATTTGTGTAGTTGAGGTAACGAGCCTTCGCGACCAATTGGTCGCTTATTGGAAAATTGTCTGGAATGTGTATGTGCACCTAAACCGTCTATTAATGCTTATCTTTGAATGTCATATTCATTTTAAACACCTACAGTTAATTTAAGCTTGTTTGCGACAAGATTAAGGAAATGGTGACGGCATTCTTTCATTCAGCGTTTTATCTTCTGCTCGGTAGTAGGTATCCCTCAAAGGGTGAATTGAATCAAACAGACTGAGCGCGATCAATTTATTTAAACTACGATTAAGACCTCTTGATGTCCTCTTGATCACAATGATGACACTGAAAGCTATTGAAGGCAGTTAAGATGTTATGCTGCTCGCCCATTTTTTCGTGAATTAGGCGAATTGCGCCCTTACTTATCCCCAAACATTTCGATTCCTTTAAATAACTAAAATCACTATCAGCTCCATTACAGAATCATTAAAGCTATTCAAAATGGTTCCCATTCGAACAATTTCGGGGCCTACTGCAGTATTCATACAGATGTGGTGGGGCAAAGTTGTCAGTAATTCAACAATGGGCTTCCAAGTAGGACCACTATACATGCCCGTTATGTTAACTTAGTCATTACAAATATGTATGAACAAAGGTTTGTTTAAAGCTAGTAATCCCGATGAATTGTGTATCGTTGTTTCTGTTTCCAAATACACGTTATGATTAAATTGCCTGCAATTTTTATTTTTCATTCATCGCTAAATTGGTATTGGATAGGTACTGCGGATTTTATATCGAGTTTCTCTTTTTCTTTTTTGTTACCTGACCTTTAATTTTTATACACGTTTAATAGGTCATGGTTCATTCAAATGCAGATTCACCACTTTTGGTTATCAATATTATATTTAAACCAGGCGATCTCATCGCTAGGTTTAGTCAAATCTAAACCGTCGCAAAAATTCATATTTGCTCTCAAAGTCAGACTTTTAACGAAATCCTTTCCATCAAAGCAAAGGCCGTTTCACTTTGATGCTGCCGAGCTCCATTTGCGACTTATTGCCGTGTGCACTTTAAAAAAAAAAGTAATACTGGAGGTGTACGTATCGTCCCTACCTGTATGTGCCATATGAAAGTTCTAGGAAAATCCGCGCTACAAAAGATTTAGAGGAATATTGCACAAAATATTTTTTATTACAGTGACGAAGAGATTTGGAAGACTCTGTGTTAAAAATTTAAAAAAATGCACCGAAAGTGTCATGAAATTGCCACAATTTCATGCACCTTAATGTAGCTAGAAACTTGGTGAAAAACACTATAAGCCAAAGTTCAATGGGCATTACGAGGAACTGGGTCATTGTAAGCGCCATGGGAGGGGTTGCATATTTTTGCAATACACTGCAAGGAGCACATTGACTAAGTCATCCTATTTTTTTTTCTTTTCGTTTCAGTCAGGGCGTCTTATATAAATTAATGTCTTTTATTTGTAAGATAACGGAAAATCGCAACACGCGTTCGGTCATCGTATTGCGTTCGATATCCAAAGCAAAAGCGCAACGGTGAATGAGTGTTATGTGTACAGGACATAATAAAGCTTTTATGAATACGTTTTATTGCGATGTAGGAGTATCTTGTGCCCGATTTAACATTATACATTTATATCCAGTTAGTGAAAATGGCAATAAATTATACATACGTTTCAGGGGAACTAAGGATTAATTTGCGTGAATTTTTGAAGAGATGAATTGCCTGACGATTGCATTAATTGTTTTCCAACCCTCTGCCGGAACTTGGCATAGTGCCCATTCCTTTAAGTAACTGATCAATCTGACATTGCATTTAGCACCAACATCGATAAAGTTGTCTTTTGCGCTAAGAGCACACCGCTTTGATTGTAAATCAGTTTTAATCACTATGAAAATCAAGGCGTTTGAGATGGACTACAAAAATAACTAATTCATCTTTTTTCGACCACCTGAACATCAAAATCAGGATTCCGATGAATTCCGATGAGTCCTAAGTTACTTTGATCTTGTCCCGTGAAGCCACCAGACAACTTAGAAAAACTGATTGCAGTGGGAAAAGTAAATAGCGCTGATAGTACTGGTACTATCAGCGCTGTTACATACGTCTTACATGTCACCTTTATCAGAACCAATTTTAGTTTAATGTAGGTATGTTTTACTTTTAAGCTTTATACACATTTTATTTTTGTCCTATGTGAGACCAAAAAATATTTTTGCTTTCTTTACTGAAGACACGAATGAAAAGAAAATCACGAATGTAGTAATTGCTTAACATGAAGATACTGCCTTTTTCTTTACAGATGATGCCTAAGAAGAAAATATTAAAAAGGTTTACAAACCACAAATTCATGACTATCATAAAACAAGAACGCCGCAACTACGCAGATGCTCATTCAAAATACTCCAATACGACCTTATTCTTCCAGATGAAATATGAAAATGAGGTTTTACGAACTAATATTTGCACTTATCATTGGCCTTCATAAACGTAGTGTATAATGTATAATTATGTACCTGGGTGAATTTCAACAAGAGATTTTTATGTATCATTTCGGTGGGATTTTTTTATTTCAATGCAATCTATATATTTTTAGTGACAAATAATACTTTAGTCTATTTTATAACATTGTGCGTGAGTGGACATCAAATATTATCAAAACTTACATAAATATTTAAGGATAAAGTTTTAAGAGTCCACTGAAATTAAAAGTGTCCACCGAAATGATAAAAATTACCACCGAAATGATAAATCCACCGAAATGATACAGCTAAGAACAACCGTGCCCCCAGCCAGGGTTCCGTACTTTGTTAGGTTTGATTTCCACAAATTTTAGATAAACACTGAGACAGGACAGTACACAGTTTTTTTAATATCATCATTAATATACAGATATTACAGTTAGTATTATTACATATATCATTCTTTGAGGTTACAATAACCTCAAAGAATGATATTAATGTAATGTAATGTTTATTATGAACTTGGTTGTACACAATGAGTGCCAGTTACTACATTGTCATCAATATGATGTTGAATATTGGAACCAATTGTACTATCGCTATTCATCGGCAAGCAGCGCCGAGCCGAAGATGGATTCCCTTGACGAGAAGTGCTTGGACCAGGATTGCTATAGTCAAAATTTACAAAATTTTGATGCGTTGATAGCAGGGTTTGTCGTGGACTGCTTGTGTATACCCGATGAAAGCTTCTAGCTTCTGTAGTATTAGAACGTTGGATTTGGATATTCGTACTAATACTATTGCTGTTCAATCGTAAGCTGCGCCGTAAAGTAGGCAAGAAGGAACTGTGACAGGAAGTGCTTAGTCCAGGACCATCACTTTGATCCCCAATTGTCTCATCCAGAGGGTTAGCACGAGCCGCTATAGGAGCTGGAGCTGCTCTATTTTTTTTTCTTTGGTAATAAGCAGCAGCACTTATTTTGTTTTTTCTTCTTAGGATTCTTAATTTTTTAGGGGTCATTAGATGCCTTGAAACAATTAATCCCGCTGCTTTTTTTCTGGCATACCTTTCTCTGTCTTTTCTCAAAAACTCTTCGCGTGAGACTTCATTGCTCTTAATTCTCTCTTTTCTTCTTCTTTCATACAACCTCCTTTTTTCCACCCTTTCTTCTCTAGTCTGTTGCTTAGGCCGCGGCATCCTAAAATCAAAATACACGCTTTTCAATTTTCTTCTTTCTCATATCCACAGACATACATTCATACACACTATACTATGATCCTATAAAATACTATACCTTCAGATACACCACGCGCTCACACACTAGCTCTCTTGCATTGACTCAGACAAACACTCTCACAGGCAATTTCTCATCACATAGGTATATCTCTTTTTTTTTCATATAACGTTTAAATGCTCTTTAACTTATTTGTTATATCTTGTAAAATTAAGAAATTTTGTAATTATATCAAATATTATTTATTATTGTTATTTACTCGTAATAAATGATATAAAAATAAAGGTAAGTGACTTATATTGAAGGTAAACCCTCGAAATAATTATTTTGTTGACAATTAGTAGGTATAATAATCTACACTGTGGTGACCCACACACTCATCACATTTTCGTTGAGCCGAACAAATGTGTATCTAAAGTATAGTAAACATGTACTAACTACATAGATATATGTATATATTATATTATATCTTAAGCACAAATATTACACAACAAATACACCTAAATAATCTAATCGACACTCTAGGTAAAAGTAGGTACATTACAAAACTATGACTTTGTATTTGACACCAGGATCTCTAAAACTTTATGTTTTTATCATTTCGGAGATACTTTTAATTCCGGTGGACTGTAATTGGTATAACAGTCCACCGAATCCACTGAAATGATAACACTGAGATGATAAAATAGAGGTTAGTTCTACATTTAACTCCGAAAAAAAAATATTTAAAAAATATGAACACTACTCAAACAAAACAGTACTTACTGCGAATTTAATACACAATTTTGAAACAAATTAAACAAATCTAGCACGAGTTATAACAGCCACCGAAATGAAACTATTTTTGTCCCCATATTACTGAAATGATAAACTTACTTTTTTGGCGGGAAACCGCAAGACGTTGGGACCGGTGCGTTCGCGCCGAGAGCTTAAGCCGGACTGATCCGGAGTGAGAAAAGGTGAAAGGGGCGTAACAACGCAATGTTGATGTGGCTATTCTACTAAAACTTACTGTCCTCTGAAATGATAACTTTTTTCCAGACAAAAGTTGACTGCCTGTCAAATCCATGAGAAAGAAGATAAACAAACAAAAATTGTTTTATTTGATCGAATATATTATAATTTAATGATAACAAAATCAATTTAAATCCATATTACGAATGTATTTGCAGGAGAAGGTATGTTATGAGCGGAATTGGGTTCAGGACAGGTCACCGTGATGATAAAATAACACTTTGTAATTTTTTTTTTGGGTATATTAGAGGGTAGATACCAATGATTTTTTTTGCCAAGGTAGAGAAATACTTACGTTGTTGAGAAAAAATATATAAAATTAATAATCAGCACATTGCACTACCGTTCTCAGGTTTGCCGTGTATTTTTTTGCTTGGGCAATTCACCCACCTACACCTACGCAAAGCTTTTTGTTGATTCGAGAGCATGAAGTCATCGACTACATGTACTAAGTTTGTTATAATACGCCAACACATCATTGTTACCTAAGTTATTTAACCAGATGCTCAACGAGCCTATTAAAGAGTTATGTCGATCCGTTCAATGTTTTATTTCTTTTTCGTATCAAACATTGAGTCATCAATATCATCACAGAAATGTCCTTGGTGAGATATGGTTGTAAAGTGTATATTTGTTCAGTGTTCATTACCGTCAGTAAATATTAATTTGTAATTAAATAAAATTGGCTAATGAGAGAACGTATTATTTTATTATTTTTGATGTGCATGTTACGTTTTTTTCATATCTGTCATATACAGGGTGTAAACGAACCCTTTACGCATCCGTCAACCAAGCATTCTGTACATCGAACGAAGTACCCCTACGCAAAAATTTTTGCTGGTAAATGACTTTTTTTTTTGGGGTCAAAAATCACATTTTACGGTAAAACTCAAAGTAGCACTCTTAAAACATTGTGCTAGTGGATGCTTTGAATAGTAAACGGGTCATGGAGGTAATTTAAGTCAAGTTAAAACCTGAAATACTAGTATTTACAAAAACAGCTGTGAAAAATTTGGAACTTTGACCCCCAATATCTCCGTAACTAGGAGGTTTCTAGAACAAAAAAATGATCGCAGTGGTGGGGAGAACAAATGCCCTTCGTTTGCGTTAAGGGTACTTTTACACCCTATATGTTGTTCATATACAGGGTGTAAATCAACCCATCACACAGCCGTCAACCAAGCATTCTGTACATCAAAGTAAGTACCCCTACGTAAAAATTTTTGCTGGGAAACGACTTTTTTTTTTGGGTCAAAAATCCCATTTTACGGTAAAACTCAATGTAGCACTGTTAAAACATTGTGCTAGTGGATACTTTGAATAGTAAACGGGTCATGGAGGTAATTTAAGTAAAGTTATGACCTGAAAAAATAGTATTTACAAAAACAGCTGTTCAAAATTTGGAACTTTGACCCCCAATATTTCCGTAACTAGGAGGTTCCCAGGTATGGTCTGGAACAAAAAAATTATCGCAGTGGTGGGGAGAACAAATGCCTTTCGTTTGCGTTAAGGGTACTTTTACACCCTATATTGTATTTGGTCATTCTGAAAGCATCATCATCTGCCTACATTTTCTAAACTTTATTGGGGTCGGTTTCCAGGTTTACCGGATGCAGCTGAAGACCAGTATTCAACAAAGGGCTACTGCTTATCTGACCACCACAACCTAGTTAGTACTAACTGCCGCACTCAGAGATGTTTAATGATTACTTAAGGCGTCACTTAGCAAAGATTTGATAGACAAAACCTTTAATAAGTGACGGCTTAAGTAATCATTAATCGTCTATGAGTACGGCAGTTAGTAATACAATACAGTACACCATGGTAAGACTGATTCTAAAAGCATCACACTTTAATCAAAAAGTCTTCAAGTTACATTTACGTAAGTTGCTTGAATTTTATGTTTTTTATATGGCCCTATGTGGTTGCTCGCTAACTTCATAACCCTTCCTTTCCCTGCAGTCGGGTAAAGGCTATTTATATTTTCCCGTCTAGCAATCCCATTTGCCGTCCTTTCCAATCTTCGCCCTTTCGACCCATTCGACTTTTACGCCAGAAATATTGCATGTAGTCATATCCTCTAGCCTTCGTAAATGCATCTGGTCAAATTTCCTTTAAGACCGTGGAGTTTTAAATGAGAATCGCAAAATACGAATGTCCTTTCATTTGCGAGTTTCATTTCGGGGACGAGTTTAGCTGTAAATGAGTTTCGTAGACATTTTGTAGATTAGTAGATTCCGTACTAAATGTGATTTTCTGATGAAGAAATATTGTATGTGTGATTTAGAGATTGGGTGAGTAAAGTGCTAAGAGGACTTCATGAGAACAAAAGTTTAAAATCTTCTTAGTTCTTATTCCACTGCCGCGACAAATAGAAAGGATGTTGAGAAGTCTTTGGCTAGCAAATGGGTGTCCCACTGCAGACCACTGGCTGACAAATATGACAGATAAAAAATGATTTAATAAAGTTTTAAAATTAGAAGTGCAAAACACAGAAAGAGCTTTGCCTAATAATCTCGAAAAAATTCAAAAATCTCGGAATCGTAAATGCCTCGACAAACTTCGTTGATCGAATGGTTGCAAACAACTAAGCGTGAGTCCGATGCCCTGGTTGGTCAAGTGGCTTTCTCAGTAGCAGCATGGAGTCTAGATTCGTGCCCGGTTGATGGCAATAGGCTCGCCCCCTATTACATTGGACTTACATATAACTGGTGAAATGCGGGTACACGTCTGGCCTTTGGGGATTACAAGCGCGATGTTAGTCAGAATAATCTACCTTACTATATTGTTATTTCCTCTTCCCAGCTAAATAGAAATAAAATAAATAAACATATTTATTTAGCACATGCCACAAGTGCACACAACAAACAATAAAAATTATAAAAAGAAACTAAAAAACTAAACTGAAAAAAAAATAGTGTGTGCACCTCACGGCTGTCGAAAAAATCTCAAATCTTCCATACATCGTATTATATGAAGTGTAAATCGGAAAACGAACCTAATTAACAACAGCAGGATTATCTAAACTACGGCAAAAGGTATCGGATCGATGCGACATTTTTGTAGTTTTCGACTTCTGTAAAATGTTTTCAGTTGCTTCTGGAAACACTTCATCCAAGTTTTGTTTTCAGAACCATAAATGAAAACTCTTGCTGCACGGATTTTTGGGGCAAACTGCCGCACTCAGAGAGCTTTAATGATTACTTAGGCCATCACTTAGTAGGTAAAGGTTTTGACAGTTTTGTCATACAAAAGTATGTCAAACCTTTACTAAGTGACGGCTTAAGTAGTCGTTAAATATCTCTGAGTACCGCAGAAAGATACTGTGTTTTTAGATGTAAGTATTGTTCTAAATATTGAAATTGTGCTGTGGTTGGTGACCATATCCTATAGATGGTTTTTCAAACGAATAAACAGCTCTTATCATGCAACATTTTTTGACGTGACAACGTCTTATAAATTGGTTTGCCGGGTGACACTTCAAGAAACTGCGTTACGCTCCGCTCACGTTATGCGCTCACAATGAGAGCGAGTGAGAGGCACGCGTCCAGAGCGAGAGAGAGAGAGTGAGAGAGATAGGCATACACACCGGTTCATGTCTTGCGCTTCTATTTTCGTTGTCACGTAAAACTTTCGCCCGTATACCGACTTTACAGGCAACCAATTTTTTTTGGCCTTTAGTATTCTTTGTAATTAAATATTAACTGCCTCGTAGGTCTCATGTTTGCAAGCGCGACTGCTGAGCATGAGGTCCTGGGTTTGATTTCCGGGTGGGGAAAAGTGATATTTGGTTTCTCTGTACCACGGAGTCTAGATTTGTGGTCGGTTAATGGCAATAGGTTCGCCCCTTATTAAACAGGACTTAAACATAACTGGCTAAAAGTGGGTGTAATGGTAGGGTCTACAGATAAAGACACTACAGGTACACCTCTTCCTAACCCTTCTGGGACTACAGATCATGACTATATTATAAAACTAAGCCCTCCGCCGTGTCTGTCTGTCTGTTCGCGATAAACTCAAAAAACTACGTCATTGATTTTCATGCTGTTTTCATCAATGGATAGAGTGGTTCTCGAGGAAGGTTTTAGTAAATAATTTGTCAAGTTTTTGACAGCCCGCGGGCGCAGAATCAGCTGGTAAAGAATATAACATAACATAGAACGAACTCTTGCCTAACCTGAACAAGATCTCTAACCCACTGTAAGTTATACTTTGACCTTGACTTCACGAATGTCAAGGTTGTCGTATTTCCAGGTAATTACTGCTTCAGGAAAGGGTCGTATAAGTGAATAACTCGACTACCGTTACGGCTCTTATATAGCCAATAGGCTGTTAACCCGAAGACGCTGTGACGGATATATTCAATTAGACTGTCTGGTCAAGGTCTTGGAAGACGTCTTTTTGACCTGGTTTGACCTTGTCGAACTTCCACGTTAGATATAATAATATGAGTAGCTGCAAAATTTGTTAGTTTTTTTCTCATCGTTTTTAATTGCTTCCAGCTTTTATTAAAAATTCCTAAGTCTCGTATAGTCTTTAAAAAGGAAGTGTAATATTCATGGCGTTGCACTTACTAATTACGATAATAAATTAAACAGTGTTTTGAAAAGAGAGGCACTTTGATCATTCTTTCTACAGTTTTTCATATTAAAGCCAATAATCTGGATACTATCGATTCTAAATTATTGTAATTTTGGCTTGTTTACATTCATTAATTATATAGTTTTATTTGTATGACAATTATTCAACTTTGTGATGTATATTTTAGACAATATACCATCAGCTGATACACACATACATAAACTCACGCCCTTTTCCCATATGGGGGTAGGCAGAAACCACAGAACGCCACTTGCTACGATCCTTACATACTCCTTTTGCTTCGTCCACATTCATACATCTGGTCATACACGCACGCCAACACCACTACCACCACCATCAGCTGATGTTGGAGTAAAAACAGCCAGGCTGAAGGCGTCTGTCCAGAGACGCCTGAGGCAGATCAACGCCGTCGAGGTCGACCGCTGCGAAGGTGGCGTGACGATCTGATCATGTTTGTTTGCTAACATGGCCAGAGATCGCACGTGATAGAAAGGTTTAGAAGGAGATAAGGGACGCCTTTGCTCAGCAGTGGGACACAATGTAGGCTAGCAAAAAAAATAACCATCTGTAACCATACCTGTTCAACAAAATAAATGATTGATTCACTGATTATCTTCTTCAACCTAAAATCTGCCAAACACCTGAATAAGAGTTTTTACGGTATCGTGTACCGTTTCAATGACCAAATTAATAAATTAGTAAGACAAGTATGTTTACAAGAAGCATTGGCTTCACGCGTGACTGCCGCACATCGAATCGAAACATGACGATATCTGGTTACCATCTGAAGGAAAGGTGTGTTACTTGAACGACATACTAGTCAATAGTGTAACGTTTTAGTGGCAAATTGTCTTTGCAGAAAATAGGGGATCGGACTGAGTCAAAAAAATATGATTCTAATTAGTCCGTCAGTTAGATGATCGAAAAATATTGTATACGTGTTTTTTGTTTTATCAAATTAATAAAAATTGACGAAGATAAATCGCGTCAAAGATCACGAGTGGGGGGTTGTGACGTTATTTGTAGGTAAAAATGTACTGACATGTGATGTTTTTAAGGGGTTTACGTGTTTTCGAAGCACTATATCGTCTTCATTTTTTGTTTATGTGAAAAAAAGAAAAACTAAGTGTTCACTATTTTTTGGAAATCTATCTGACGGACTAATTAGTTTTTTTTGTCTGATCCCCTACTGAGGTAGGGACCTCGTGGCATAATAATAACAGACACTCGGGTCGATCTTCAGGTTAGATGGGTTGTAGATGTTTAACAGTCGTTAAGTAGTCAGTGGCCCGAAATTCTGACAACCAGTCTCACCAAAGGGTATTAGGCTGCGGGTTGTTCGCAGGCTGCGGGTTGTTTGCAAGAGATACCGCGGCCTCGACATGAAGGGCTAAAAGGAGGAACATGGGTGGTTTTTAGTCAGTAGAAGTCTGACACTCCCTTTCGCTCTACCCAAGAGCGGGAGGGGTTATTTGATGATTTTCCACCCAACATAAAAAAAGGGTATCGTATTACCCAGTTAAAACCACCACACACTACGTTTTATAACTATAGTTTCTAAAATCCCATTGATCTATTTTCCCCAATTTTGTATCACCCGGCAACAAAGCGCTTATCAAGTTGACGGTCACTGCGTCCAAAAATATAGACAGATTGGTGTGGGAACGGACCGCGGTCGTTCGGGTGATGCCTTGAATTTACACGCTTCAATTAACATCAAATTTTGTATAAAACACTACTTTTAGAGACATCTTAAAACTAGGTAAAGACGTATAGGTATAGCCGTAAAGGAGCTTTGTGTAAAGAATTTGTGGTAATTAAAACCTAGAGTTGTTTACCACTACGAAGCATCATCATCATTCTCTTGCCCTTATTCCAATTCATTTGGGGTCGGCGCACCATGTCTTCTCCTTCAGTTTCTCGTCATCTCATGAGATACTTCATAATTTGATATACTTATACCATTTTTAATGTTAAATACATTAAATAGAGTAGCCTACCTATTTATATGATTAATTAAGAACTATAAAACAAACAAAAAAAGAGTATTAAAAAACTCCTCAACGCTGTCAGCCGGTAATAAGACCAAGAGATAGGCGGTGGAGTTGCTATTATTTAAATTTCAGCTCCAAAAATCCCTCCTTGTCGTCTTTATAGTCCAAAACCTATTCATAACATACTTACGATACCATCTTCAATTCCACCAGTAAAGATATTATCTAAGTAAACATGCCTTTGCGATATTACATCGGCCTTTATGAAGGGAATCCGTTTTAAATAGAGCGTTACGATAACCTGTTAATCATGAACGACTTTATTATGAGGCCCGTTTATGACCTTTTTAAAGGACTTGCATTGTGGGCCAAGTCCTCTGAAAAGGATATTAAAATCTCAATAGGTTTGTGTTGGAGTGGATGTATTTTGTATACAAAGGGGTTTGTAGGATTGTTGTGGTTGGGAAACTGTCACTATACAATTGGTTATTGTATAATTATCTTATCACATCATTCACATCAAACTATTCATATTGACTTAGCAATTTAAATTTCTCTACATTTTTATTAATAATCTTCAATTTTATTGTGTGATGTATTATTTTGTGAATGTTTTATGCTTTTAATTTAATTTTTGTATTGTGTTGAATTTTGTATCTGTCTATGAGCTGACTATTCTATTCTTTGTAACTATGCCTATGGATTGTGTTGTCCGAAATAAACGTATTATTATTATTAATCTCATCATTCTATTACCCCCACGGGGGAGCCCAGTTCTCACACACACATGTTGACCTACCTCTTCTTGTCCATCCATCAGCACAGAAAAACTCCCGTCGGAGCTGCGGGTTGTTCGCAAGATATACTGCGGCCTCTACATAAAGGGCTAAGAAGAAACATGGGTGGTTTTTAGTCAGTAGAAGTCTAACACTCCCTTTTACTCTGCCCAAGAGCGGGAGTGGTTATTTGATGATTTCCCACCCCCTCAAAAACAAAAAAAAGAAGAATAGAAAAACTACATAAGACCTTATTTTGACGTGTACTATCTGTATTTACGATTTTTTACTTACTAACATTATACCTGTAATCTCCAAAGATTTAGGCAGAGGTGTTCCTAATAGTTCACCAGTAATGTTTAAGTCTCATGTAATAGGGGCGCGCGTATTGCCATCAACCAGGCACAAATGCAGACTCCGTGGCTGCTAATGAGATATTTCTGATGGAAAAACACAATAACACTTAGCCCGACACGGGAATCGAACCGAGGACCTCATCATCAGTAGTCACACTTGCAACCACTATACCAACGGGCAGTCACATTCTTACTGATACCTTAATAAAGTGCACTTCCGCAGCTTCTTCCCAAATATATTTACGACCGTTAAGCGCCAGTGGTTAGCCATTACAACACCACATGTGAAGACGTATATCACACTTAAATGTTATAAAACGCAGCCAAGAACTTTCTGCTGGAATTTAATGTGACATTTATATCTAATAGTCGAAATATTACCTTTGAGTACACATTATTGTTATGTATGATGCCATTTTGTTATTGAGCTTAGGGAGAAATTATTGGTAACTTTTGGTCTTGAAATCTTCTGCACCCATTCTGTGTCCGTATGCTAAAGATGGTTTTTTCTGAAAGATAGCAACGTCTCAAAAAGCTATGTGTTATACAGGGTGTAAATCAACCCATTACACAGCCGTCAACCAAGCATTATGTACATCAAACTAAGTACCCCTACGCAAAAATTTTTGCTGGGAAACGACTTTTTTTTTTGGGTCAAAAATCACATTTTCCGGTAAAACCCAATGTAGCACTGTTAAAACATTGTGCTAGTAGATGCTTTGAATAGTAAACGGGTTTTGGAGGTAATTTAAGTATAGTTACTCGTATAACCTGAAAAACTAGTATTTACAAAAACAGCAGTGAAAAGTTTGGTAATTTGACCCCCAATATCTCCTTAACTAGGAGGTTCCCAGGTATGGTCTAGAACAAAAAGGGGAGAACAAGCGCCCTTTTTTTTTTTTTTTGGGGGTGGGAAATCATCAAATAACCCCTCCCGCTCTTGGGCAGAGCGAAAGGGAGTGTCAGACTTCTACTGACTAAAAACCACCCATGTTCCTTCTTCGCCCTTCATGTCGAGGCCTCGGTATCCCTTGCGGACAACCCGCAGCTTCGACAGGCGTCGGCCCTTGCGGGCCCCTTCCATGTTGCTGACATCTCTTTGAGGCGCGCGTGGAACACGAACGCGCCGTCGACACGGCCTGTCGTCGTCATAAGACGGACGGACGGCGAGCTTACCCATCACTCACCGTCCACAGGCCCGCGTCTACGGTGGCCGGAAGCCATCACGTGGCCCCCGACGCCCGGAGCGCCTCCCGCGGCGGCTGGGACGAGAGGTTCTCTCCCTCTCACGTTCCGCCACCTCCTTCGCTAGCATCACTGCTTCGCAGAAGGAGGCGACGGCGTCCCATTCCTCCTCGCCCCGGACCATGGCTTGCACCAGGGCCGGACGCGAGAGGTCGCCGCCGCCGATCGCCGCTACGAGAACACGGCGGGGCTCCGCCCAAGCGGGACACACCTCCACGGTGTGCTCCACCGTGTCCTCCGGCCGATCCTTACAATGGTGACAACCGGGCGTTTCCTCCCGCCTGATTCGGTGCAGGTACCTCCCGAAACAACCGTGTCCGGTGAGTACCTGCGTCAGACGGAAGGTGAGGGCGCCGTGGCGCCTCTCCAGCCACTCCTCAAAGAGGGGACTTACCGCCACTATCGTGGCGTGCCCTGCACGGGGTTGCGACAGTCAGAACAAGCGCCCTTCGTTTGCGTTATGGGTACTTTTACACCCTATATATTTGGGATAAAGAAATTCTTAATTCTTATATTTTGACTAAAGTTTTTATAATTGAGGGTTGAGATAACCCCGTCGGGGCTGCGGGTTGTTCGCAAGAGATACCGCGGCCTCGACATGAAGGGCTAAGAAGGAACATGGGTGGTTTTTAATCAGTATAAGAAGTCTGACACTCCCTTTCGCTCTGTCCAAGAGCGGGAGGGGTTATTTGATGATTTTCCACCCGCCATAAAAAAAGGGTTGAGATAATCACTTCTGACTTGCGATAGAAAATTCTTTCTCATGTATCTTCAGGGGTTTTTTTTTTCAAAGTTAAGCAGAGCTTGTCGAGATCGGCCGATGGTTGGGTGACCATGGATTCCACCTCCAAGATTCAGAAAGTACGTTAAGCCGTTGGCCCGAAAATCTTTCAACCAGTCTTACCAATGGGTATGGGATACAGGCTATCACAGTATCCGCTACCCAGAATCTAACTGGGTGGTCTGGGTCCGGTAGGCAGTCGCTCCATGTTAGGATCGGCTTCCAGTCATGTACTCCTTGGCAAGGCCATCTGATGATGAAGAAGCTAATTAAGTAGTCTATGGCTGAAAATAACTCTGTATAAAAACCCTTAGTTTGATCTAAATTTGACTTAATCAAGAAAGCATTACTCACTACTCACTATAAATAGTTAAAATCTAATAATAAGCGAAGTATTTCTAGTTTCATATAAAGTGAAAGGTCAAGCGGATGTCGGAAGTGGGGCAAATCGCGCTCCAAGGGTGCCCGATTTAATTAGTGACGTACCGAGGGTGAGTTGAGAAATAGATCGCAATTATTGAGTATTATCCTATTTGGGACGAGAAGGCCAAATATAAAACACTAGCTGACCCACGCAACTTCGTCTGCGTCACATAACTTATAACCTTTCTCGACAAATCGACTATCCAACATATTAAATTGAGTTGAATCGTACCCGTAACAAACAAAAAATCTTACCTTTCCTCTTTTTAATATACCTATTAGTTTAGATTGGCTTTGATTATATTATTAAAGTAACAATTACTATAGGTATCCCCTACTGTTTAATATGCAGTAACACCTTGTACTTGTAAACATTATGGTGCAGTAAATATTTTGAATTTGAATATCTCCGGAGCCCCCAGAGGTCAGAATCCCCACGTACCTACCGCACCGGACCGAATGACTGCAACGCGCTTAATTATTTTGTCGCCCGTATATTTTTACATTGCGATATCTTCTAAGATATTTGTTTAAACTTTATTTTAGAGTAAAAGGCACATTTATTCTATATTAAATTTCCATGCTAACAAACACATTTATTTTGATATAGATTAATACCATATGGGTTAAATAAGCTTCGCAAAATATCATTTTTTTTAACCTAACATTATAATATTAAAAAATGGTTACAGTGAGTCAATCTTAAAAGATAAACATATGCTGTCGCGGACTTTTTTTTAGAACTTTTAAAGAGGAACAATTCCGTCATACATGATATTTACGTAACTTAAACCGTTTTTGCAGCGCACGCAACAGAAGCTCTCAAAAAGGAATATCTTTTCCCGTTTTTGCAACATTTTTCATTTATGCTCCGCTCCTATTAATCGTAGCGTGATGTTATACAGCCTAAAGTCTTCCTCGATAAATGGACTATCCAACACTAAAAGAATTTTTAAATTTCAACCAGTAGTTCCAGAGTTTACCCCGTTCAAACAAACAAACTCTTCAGCTTTAATATATTAGTATAGATATGTATACGTATGACTAGAAGGTTTAAAGTAATTTGACAGGATAATCAAATCTTTATTGCTGAACATACACATAGAGGGTGTAAAAATCCACTTAATGAAGTCGAAAGGTACTTGTTTTCGCACCATACCTGGGAACCTTCTAGTTTCGGAGGTCAAAGTTCCAAATTTTTGTCAATGGTATTTTTTTTTATTACATAATTGCTTTTATTAATTGCAGAGAGCTCGTGGCTTAATAAGAACTGGACCCACTTGGGTCGATCTTTAGGTAAAGCTGTGCTTGCCTAGGTCGGTCTGTGGATGGGTGACCGCCCGACTTAACGAGTTTCTTCCGTGCCTCGGAAAGCACGTTAAGCTGTTGGTCCCGGCTGCCATATATAGATCTTTCGCAGTCGTTACAGGTAGTCAGTGACCTGAAATTCTGACATCCAGTCTTACCAAAGAGTATCGTATTACCTAGTATTAACTGGGTTGTGGAGGTCAGATAGGCAGTCGCTCTATGTAAAATACTGGTATTCAGCTGCATCCGGTTAGACTGGAAGCCGACCCCAACATAGTTGGGAAAAGGCTTGGCAGATGATGATGATGAACTGGGTTGTGGAGGTCAGATAGGTCGCTCCATGTAAAATATTGGTATTCAGCTGCATCCGGTTAGACTGGAAGCCGACCCCAACATAGTTGGGAAAAGGCCAGGCAGATGATGATGATGATGCTTTTCAGAGAATATCTTTCCTTTAATTACGTCCATGATCCGTATGCTATTCAAAGCATCCACCAGGACAATGTTTTAAGTGTTTTTTACCGTAAAAAGTGTTTTTTCGCTGAAGAACTGTCAAATATTAGAATTCGTAGCTTTTATTTCTGTTTTTTTTTTCTTAAGTCTTGTCCATAACATAAAAATATTTGCATATTTATTTTTTAAACTCAAGCAATTACTTTAACTTTAACAGTCAAATAAGTCTGTAACAAAGTATGACCCGTAGGATAACTATTGATGGCAAAATGGAAGAGTCTGACAAAAACAAAGTGTGAACTGCGATGGCAGAGTTAATTGATTGTTTCAATATAATGCCAGTAATGAAGCTATGTTTAGCAAAATCACAACACAGGTCAGTTGATTGATAATACTTAAGTACGGACATAATTTATACATATTATTAGTTGCTATCACTAACTAAGGTTAAACAATGATGTCAACCTACATTAAACTGAAATGGCGATAATATTGTTAAATATACGAGGAAACTATTATTGTCATAAAATCTGCGTTTTTAAGGCGTTGTGTCATCAAGTTAGAGTTTTTTAAATTTAATTTTATAACGTTAAAAATACTTATTACTGAGATATTTCTATTGGAAAGACCCAATGAGGGTGGGAAATCATGAAATGATCCAGAGGCTCTGTGCAGAGCGGTAGGGAGTGTCGGACTTCTGCTGACTAAAAACCACCCACGTTCCTTCTTATCCCTTTGTGTCGAGGCCGCGGTATCTCTTTCGAACAACCTGACTTGGGAATCGAACCTAGGACCTCATGCTCAAGTAGTCACGGTTGCGACCACTAGACCAATTTAGACCAAGTGGAATTAAGCGCTTATAGTAGTTATAAGATTTCATAACAAAGCATTGAAAAATGTAGGTCAAAAGATATATAATTAACTTGTAAAGTTAATTTTGAACCATACTCTTCACGGCTCACAAACTCCAACGGAACTAACATTTGCTGATGCTTCAACCTCAAGTAGTACTTAACACTAATTAAATGTAATTAAAAACGTTTTAATTAATGCGTGACCTCTATCTGGTCATGTGTGAAAGTTATTTTTAACATTAAAGAATTTAGGACCTTGTACTCGTACATTCGAACAAGCTAATAAGTATACAGAGTTTTTTATAATTCTCATCATTGAAGACAAGACTTCCACTGCTGGACATAGGCCTCCCCTAAGTGTCGCCACATTGACCGGTCCCGTGCATCTCGCATCCAGCGGATCCCCGCAACCTTCACCAGGTCATCGGTCCACCTAGTGGGAGGCCTTCCAACGCAACGTCTTCCGGTTCGCGGTCGCCACTCCAGAACTTTCCGGCCCCATCGGCCATCCGTTCTGCGAGCAATTAATAATTCTAGTACACTGAAAATATTGATTGCAATTTAGTTTTTTAAAGCCTTTCGCATTAAGTGAGTGATGTCAAACGCTGTATCGTTTGGCATCAGCCTCCCTACCCCACCACCATATAACCACCCAATGTGGGGTGGTTATATCTATGTTTATTTAGTTATCTGGGATGACGACTAATAGAGAAGTATGGAAGAAGAAGACATGTTGCCCCGACCCCAAATAGATTGGGATAAGAACAGAAGAATGATGATGATGATGATTATATTGAATGGACCAACGATAGAACCTTTTCAAGTCAATTCAAATCAAACATGGCAGTGTCTGTTTGTAATTTCAAACTTACAGGTTTTTACTGAATGCATATGAAAGTATTTTCGATCGCTAAAAAAAATGTCAGGTAAAAATTTTAATAATTTTAAGTTTCGTACATTGGTATGAGGAGGTACTTCTTCTATTGGGTTAGACAATTTTTAAAGTATTTGTCTGTATGTCCGTTTGTTCCCGGTAATCTCCGAAACGACTGGACCGATTTTGATGGGACTTCTAGTAGTAGCTAACATTGACTTCTTTATTTAAGAAACTGATTAATTAGGGTTCCTAGCAAAAAAATAAATGAAAACCCATGAATTTGTTAACTAAATTCAATTCAGATACTGACATGAACACACTTCAAGAGACTTAACCTACTTTAAAGACCTACTTGTACAAGTTGTAAGATAGCTCAAGTAAATTACGTACGTCTTAAAACTTTAGCACCTGTACACAACACCTCTAATCAGAGCTCCTATTCAGAGAACAAAGTAATTCTGGGCCAAGTATAGCTTTACCATTTTTTTTTTTTTGAAGGTTGGAAAATCATCCGCAAGAGATACCGCAGCCTCGACATGAAGGGCTAAGAAGGAACATGGGTGGTTTTTAGTCAGTAGATGTCTGACACTCCCTTTCGCTCTGCCCAAGAGCGGGAGGGGTTATTTGATGATTTTCAACTCACCATAAAAAAAGGGTTCGATTTTCGCATAGAGTTATTAGGTTTTTTTCTGAAAACTTTCAGATGCAGTCACGGAAACTGGATTTGTGGCAAGCAAAATGCCCCCTTATTACATGGCACTTTAAACATACCTAACTGGTGAAAAACTTTTGTACGACTAGGTTTGATCGTGATTTAAAACGAAATAAAGTCACTCAGTAACAACCAGAGAAAAGCATATAAGAGCTTCACACTTCTGACTTGAATAAAATCATACTTACACGTACAATTTTGTCTATCCCTGCATTTTTAAACCTCACTGCCTAATAATTTGACCATGAACAAAATTGCCTTTTTTCCAGAAAAGACTCTCACAGGCATTGTCTGTCCGTTTTAGCGAATGTTCCAAAACTATGCAACTAGGTCACAGGGCACTAACTTTTCCAAAAAAAGGGGTAAAAGTGCTGTAATTTGATAAAATACTTTTAATTTGGGTGCATGATGCGGTGCAGTTTCCATGAGGGAGAATGCTGTCTAGCTGTTTGTTAGGGTGAGTTTGGAAACATTGTTATAACTGTTTATACAATTTAGGGTTTGGCTAAGTGAGAACTTTATAATTCGTTAAAACAACATAGTGTTACCAAAAGTTTCCTTTTCAATTTTTCAACTGTGAGAAGCAATGAGATGTGGGACGTGGGTTTGAACCCCGGCAACCAGTAGGTGATATTACTTTGTTTGACAGTAAATCAAATAAGTCACACTAATCATGTAAGTAAAATATCTGCTCAATCGGAAACCGGGAGCCAGGGTCTTGACATCTATGTTTTTTTAAATATAGTAACAGGTGAAGGCTAATAAACTGACTGAGCAGGCAGCCTCGCGAGGCAGCCGCGCGATGCAAATCCTCGGTCGGTCAGGACGTGCCTCGCCCGAGGCAAACGTACACGTTGCATCGCTCAAACGTGTGGCGCGAGCCGAATGTTGTCGGTTTTTATCGATTCAGTGTCATGTAAAAAATAAGACTGCCTCGCGAGGTTGCTCGCTTAGTCAGTACGCGGCTTATAAATCAGTATTATCTTTGCTGAAAGTTTTTCTCGCCTATACCTACAAAAGTGCACTTGACCGTCCCAAATACTGTAATCACATACATTATCTCCAATGTACTCACACATTTGGATAACGTCCGAACCGTGTCGATTGTGTTAATCCCTCGGATAGTGGTGACAGGGAAACCTGCTGATGGGGTTGGCGAGATAGTGTCACACAATCTGGGTAAGCTTTTAATTAATAAGCTTTTATTTAACTTTCCTAGTTTGTTAGATAGTTGGTTAGTTATAAGATATTACGGATTAGTCAAATCTTGCTAATGAATTTCAAACCAGCTTCTCCCGTTGGGGGTTAGATTGAGCTGAAATTTTGCACAGAGCTTTGGTTCTAGTGACAATATATTTTTATGATAGACGCGACTTGATCCTGCAGCGAGGATATGTGCTATCAGCCGGTGAGGACGCCGCTTAACGAGATATATCGCACTATTAAAAACGGAATTTAAAAAATGGTTTCACCTCTTTTTTTTTTTGGCGGGTGCAAAATCATCAAATAACCCCTCCCGCTCTTGAGCAGAGTGAAAGGGAGTGTCAGACTTCTACTGACTAAAAAGCACCCATGTTCCTTCTTAGCCCTTTATGTCGAGGCCGCGGTATCTCTTGCGAACAACCCGCAGCCCCGACGGGACAACGCGCAGCCCCGACGGGGAAATTGTTTCACCTGACTTATACAATGCATTTTTGTATTAATGTTGGTTTCAGGAACACATTGTCGGTTATCAATATGTAAAGCTCTTACATAATGTACGTGTGTTGTGGTCGCAAACTGCGTCGTTGTATACCACAATTGGGCCTTCCACGGGTGACCACAGCTGACCACGCTCGACCATAATGCAACCTCGTCCTGAATTATTTTCGTTTTTCAATCGGGCACCGTTTGTTGGTAATAAATTGTGCGTTGTTGCGGTAAAACCACAAAACGGTGCACATTTAAAATAAAAATAAAACATTTAAAATTCGAATCTACATTTTCTTTTTTTTTTTTCGGCAAATGTGCGCAGTGTAGCGCAAAAGCGGTACGGTGCAAGTTTAACAATTTGGAAAAAAAATGCTGAGTTTGATATTAATTTCTACTGATAAAATATAATGACAGCGGTTTCACAATTTGATTAATATTTCCCTGATTTTATCTAGTATCTAGTCTAGTAAAATTCTTGTGAATAATTCATTTCTTCGTAGGCAGAAGAGACTCCGCAATAATACGATAGTTTCAAAGACTATCATTCAATTCCTTATCTTCCAACAATCAATTCCAGACAACATTTATGATCTTGCTCGAGAATAACTAGATCACTAGCACACACTGACATTCAGAAAACAGATCGCCTCCATATTGAATGAAACTCATTCCCATATACGGCACATGTAAACTGTATACTCAAAGAGTAGCGTAACAAATCAGTAAACATTGAAACAACCAGCTTGACTTGTCCTCAGTCGCGGCGCTGCTCGTCACAAAAAAACTCAACGAACTGTCAAATCCAGTACATCTAAGTGTAGTTCCGTAATTGGCCGCAGTTCAGGGTAAGTTGGTGGTGCAAATGGGACTGTTGATTGATGTGTTCAGTACGCAGATAGCCGTGGCCGATGTAATTCACACGACAAACATGGATTAAATGATGCTTGAGATTTTGTATGCGATGATTTGTTTGTGAAAGAACGCTTTGAGGTGATTGTAAGAGAAATACGCTTGGTAGTGATGGCTGAGGAGTTCGGTGCAATGATTTATTGGTTACCTGCTGCATTTCCGTTGGCGGGTTTGTTCTTTGTCGGAACAAATATTTGCCTATGAATGGATGTTTGTAACAGGTCTAGTGTCTTTACAACTCTCCGCACTGCGTTGAGGGAGCTTTTATTGACTGCCTCATCGGTCTAGTGCTGGGGATGAGGTCGTGGGTTCGCTTTCCTGGTCAGGCAGAGTGTTATTGAGTTTTTCCATTACGAATTTCTTAGTAGCCATGGAACCTGGACTCCTGCCTGGTACATGGAAATATGGGACTTAAACATAACTGGCGAAATGAGGGTGTAGTAATGGGTACACCTCTGCTTGACATTATTATTATTATTTACAGGGGTGAAGCTATTCTATTTATGTTACATTTTGAACTCTTGTTATGTTGGTTGAAATGGTTATAATTAGGATTCTTATATTTTTTTTGTAAATAGAAAAA
The DNA here is from genome assembly GCA_949774965.1 of Diarsia brunnea. Classification (NCBI taxonomy): domain Eukaryota; kingdom Metazoa; phylum Arthropoda; class Insecta; order Lepidoptera; family Noctuidae; genus Diarsia; species Diarsia brunnea. Next base: position 18,686,736 of record OX459001.1, read on the forward strand.
AATATGAAAACGACTGTTCTGTAGTAAATTGCACAGTCGATAGAGTCGAAATTACCTTACCATTTCTGTAAGGCCGACCTGAAGTTTATAACCCAGGCCCATGTTTAGCCAAACATAAAACCATAAGCACCTAGAAGGCTTGTTGATGACTAGTTTGATGTTATCAGTTCAGAAATTGATAGTTCTGCCCATCCACTTAACTCCTTACTCACTTATAACGGTACCACTGCCCTATTAATAGTAGGGATGTTATGGATATGTCGGATCTGGATACGGATACGGATGTAGGAATAATATTATACCGGTTTCGGATATGGCTATTAATATGAAACTATTACGTATTAAATATCGGCTAGTTTCGGTTACGAATATTATAATGTTTAAAACACATTCTGACATCTGACAAGTCAAACGGTTCGGCCGCGCTAAACGAACACAGTGTTACCAAGTCTCAAAAATATTTATTCCTAAATCTAAAATCCCGCTAATTACTTGAAAATATATGTTTTAATTATGTATGTTTTAATAAAATGAAAAATAGTTAAGACTCCGCCAATTCGAAAATTTAAAAATCGGTTTCTGTTACGGTTCCGGAGCTCCATAACATCTCTGATTCATAGTAGCGACTACCATGTTTGGTTTGTATCTGTAGGAGTCCTAATTGAAAGGAATACATATGGTGCCTTTAGATGGGCTATCAATAGGATTACTGAGAAACTAATCCGATTTCGAAACACGTCGCATTTCCATATATGGCTGGAGAAAGGATAAAGGTCGGCTGGTCGGACCCTGATGAAGTATTGTGCATCCTGACAGATAGATAGGTTTATAGGTAAGCTGTTATAGTGGTGTAAATGGAGTAACCTTTTGGGTATTTCAGTTGCAAAATTAACATTAACATGAAATGGAGAAATAGAGGATCAAAGGAGGGTTATTGTGAGTTTGTTATACGCTTAGATCTCTAGAAATTTATTGGTTGCTAAAAGCTTTAATTGACGTAACTAAAATAAGGGAGATCAACCGACTTTTCAACCGACTTCCAAAAAGGAGGAGGTTCTCAATTCGTCTGTATGTTTCTTTTTTCTTTTAATACTCACTTTTTAAAACGCCCGTGGCTTAATAAGAACTGCCACTCGGGTCGATCTTTAGGTAAAGCTGTGCTTGCCTAGGTCGGTCTGTGGATGGGTGAACGCCCGACATACGGAGTTTCCTCCATGCCTCGCAAAGCACGTTAAGTTGTTGGTCCCGGCTGCCATATTTTGATCTTTGGCAGTCGTTACAGGTGGTCAGTGACTTGAAATTCTGAAATCCAGTCTTACCAAAGAGTATCGTATTACCTAGTATTAACTGGGTTGTGGAGTTCAGATAGGCAGTCGCTCCATGTAAAATACTGGTATTCAGCTGCATCCGGTTAAACTGGAAGCCGACCTTAACATAGTTGGGAAAAGGCTAGGCAGATGATGACTCACTTTTTTAAACGTGGCAATGCTGCCAGTCTTCTCTAGTCTTCTCAGTCTAGGATCACGTTCTTGGATTATCTCCATGCGAACTTTGACGCCTAAGTATCCAATTGTCGTCGTTGTATATACCAAAATTATAGAGTGTATATAATTTCGCGGGTGCACCGTTTCCCACGGAACCATTTGGTATGATCATACATACATAAAACCAGTAGGTACCTATTCGTTTTCTCCGAAGCCAAATACACAGCTTCCAGAGCCAATTATTCCAAAATCATGTCAAAGTGAACACTGTAGATCAACAGTCTCCCATTTTGCCAAACTATACTGTGCTAACTATACTGGCTGGTGAGTTCCACGAACTTTAGATATCCTGATATTCTCGCTGGATTCAAAACTGTTCCGAGAAACCGCTTTGGTATAGTTTCACTGCGAAATTGAATCACTTGGAGTGATGGGCAGTCGTTTGATAATATTATGATGGTTAGGGAGTGTGGTATAACTAGATTTTGCTGGGACGGTTATGTGTATGACGGTATGTCAGTTACTCTAGCGTAAGCTAGCTGTTGCCCCACGTGTAATTAATATATAGAACTATTCCTTCCCTATTTGAATCGGACTTTTTTAACAACCAACAACGCAACTGCCACAACCAACCACCCAACCAACTGCCTCGTTGGTCTAGTGGTCGCAAACGCGACTGCTAAGCAAGAGGTCCTGGGTTCGATTTCCGGGTCGGGCAAAGTGATATTGACTTTTTCCATCAGCAATTTATCAGTAACAGCTACGGAGTCAGGATTGGTGCCCGGTTGATGGCAATAGGCTCGCCCCCTATTACGTGGGACTTAAAACATAACTGGCGAAATAAGGGTTTACTATTAGGTACACCTCTGCCTTACCCTTCGGGGATTACAGGCGTGATGTTATGGTATGTGTTTTTAACAATGTCATGGGTTTTCATTTTTTAATCATTTTCCTTTCTAATCCTTTTTCTATAATAAAACTAGTCTAAGTTACTCAGCAGTTTAACATCAGCTTTCTGCTGGTGAATGTTAATTTCGTTGCGAATCCACGATTAAATAGTTTTTGTGGGACTTCGTCGACCTTCATTGTCTCGGCGCTTTTCTGGTGATCGCCACTGTCGATCCTGGCTTTCATAGGTTACAGTGGTTTGGGAGGCTGGTGGGCTTGACCAAAAAAAATAATATTAATAGGTGATAGTCCCTGCAAAATTGATTCCGCTGTTTCGGAGATTACCCGACACACGTTCGTTCAAACTTTAATAGTTCGATTACAAGCAAATCGTATGAATAAAAAATGCTAGCAAAAATCCATCCTAAAAACAGTTTGACTAAAATTAAAAGCACTATTTGAACAACGACGTATTCGGTCGGCTGGCCCGCAGGCCGTAGTGCACGCGGCGTCAATCCGGTTTGCCGTCAAAGTGCTCCAGTTACAGATTGGCCGGATCGCCGGTGACCGTCCGGCTCTGGACGGCTTTCGAATAAGTCTACGTAGTGATGCGACTGTTGCTGTAGGTATTATTGTACGTTTAGCTAGGGATGTGTAATATAGACTGCCTCGTTGGTCGAGCAGTCGCAAGCGACGACTGCTGTACATGCGGTATCGATTAAGTATGAACTATGTACGCTGGAACTTATCGCTATATTACACATAACATAGCATCACATAATCCCTGAAGGGTTAAGCAGAGACGTGCTGTTAGCACCACGCCCACTTGTCGACAGTTATGTTTATCTCCCTATTGCCATCAATCAGGCACAAACTCTGGCACGATTCCTGATGGAAAAACCAAAAAACACTTTGTTCGACCTGAGAATTGAACACAGGAGGTTTTAAGACTTCAAGTAAAAGCTAAAATTAAAAACGGGCTTCTATTTATATCAAAGCTGTCGGTTTTAAATAACATGGCACTCAAACGTCGTCAGTTTTGTTCACATTATTTTGATAATAAACAAAAAACTGCAAGCGAATTATTCTGAAATAAATTGGTTTGCAACTGTATATCCCGATTGAGCCACTTTAAAAGAGCCAGCGGTGGAAACCGTTGAAAAACATGGCAGCTACGTTTTTATCAGATTTCTCGTCATACGCTACTGAATTTTCAAGTTTTATTTATTTGAAATCAACATTTATAACGAGACTAGTTCGAAATAGCCGTTCTAATACTCGTCATGACTGAAAGTTAAAACTAAAGTCCATTTCACGAAAGAAGTCCCGCAGACGCAGCGCTGTATTAAAATTATCTGCCAATTAAATATTACATTATTATTATAATAATTATTAATGAATATTATTAATATATTATTATAATAATAATTAACAATTAATTAATATTTATTTTTACCAATTAAATTAGAATTACCAATTTAGTTCCACAATTGTCCGCGGGACTTCTTTCGTGAAATGGACTCTACCTGCCTACCTACTGTTGCCAACTTTTTTTTTCTTTCATTAGAACCTTCTCCTGATAATTACAAACACAACAAACAAAGAATTAGCGAAATCGGTTCAGCCGTTCAGGCGTGATGCGATGACCAAGGAAATATGGATTCATTTTTATATATCGAGATTATTCTCGTAACTTCCTTTTTATGATTTTTTTATAAAATGCATGCTCTGTTGAATATTTTTGTTTAAACAAACATGGGATAGGAAGTGGAAAGAGCCGGTTCAACAGCCTTAAAAGTATATAAACATACTTTGTCATAGTAATAATGCCACGTGGACATTATTAAATAGGGATGTTTACTGACTAAAAACAATATGATTCTAATTAGCCCGTCTGGTAGGCTATCGAAAAATATTGGATACGTATTTTTTGTTTTATCAAATCAATAAAAATTTACGAAAATAAAACGCGTCAAAGATTTGAGTGGGGGGTTGTGACGTCCCTCACCGGTAAAAAATGTCATACTAATGTCTTAGAATATGACGTTACACGAGTTTTCAAAGCACTGTATCGTCTTCATTGTTTGTTTATGTGAAAAAAGAAAAAATACGTGTCCAATATTTTTTGAAAATCCATCTGACGAACTTATTAGATTTTTTTTTTAGCTACCCTATTGAAAGAGATCTGTACAGAAGAAGGTGAATGAAGGGTGTAAAGGCGTTTGCCCAGCTGTGGGACTGTACGCGGAAGTAAACCAAATGCCTAATACATATAGAACATGGTGTCCATAATATATTTAATCATTTTTAGAATGATTGAAACGATTGTGTCATCACGATAATTTAAACCTATACAAAACTATTTAGGGGCCGGCTTCCAGTCTAACCAGATGCAGATGTATTTTACATGGAGCGATTCGTCCCATTGTTTGTTTAAAAGCAGATTTAAATAGCGCAAAATAGCAGAATGTGTTAGCTTAGAATCCCACTAATATTATAGACGCGAAAGTTTGTAAGTATAGATGGATGGATGTATGTTTATTACTCTGTCACGCAAAAACTACTGAACGGATTTGGATAAAATTTTGGTGCACATATAGTTTATAACTTGGATTAACACATAGGATAGTTTTTATCCCGATTTTATCTTCCCGTGGAATAATTTTCGAGTTGTAGCGGTCGAAGCCGCTGGCAACAGCTAGTCGAAAACAAAATCGACCAAATAAGCTCAAACTAAAAGCCGTATTTACTTTCAATGCATATTTTTGTGATAAAATCTCGGTTTGGTGAAGCGGTGTTGTAAACTCAAGAAACAGTAAACTTTTTTTATGCACAAGGTGCATTATGCTTGCATTCTCACTCTGAAATAAAAAACAAATTATTATTTTTATTTTGAAGAAAATGAAGTTTTAGTATTGTGCAAATAGTAGCTAAACTTTCGTTAAAAGTTCATTCTATAGAACTTTTTACGAAAGTTTCTAAGGTGGTGGCAAGCGCGACTGCTGAGCGTTAGGTCCTGGGTTCGATTCCCGGATCGCGCTAAGTGTTATTGGGGTTTTCCAGCAGGAATTTCTCTATTCGTCTGGATTTATGGCTGTACACTGTGTGTCTAACACTTTAGGGATTATAGGCATGATGTTATGTTATACATGCCTGTTTTTTTTTTCTTATTGTGGGTGGAAAATCATCAAATAACCCCTCCCGCTCTTGGGCAGAGCGCAAGGGAGTGTCAGACTTCTACTGACTAAAAACCACCCATGTTCCTTCTTAGCCCTTCATGTCAACCCGCAGCCCCGAGGGGCATACATGCCAGTCTTATTTTCACATCGTTTGTGACAACCACAATAGGTGTAACCAATTAAAAATGGAATTCGACGCAACGAAATGCTTTTTCCCATAAAAACCATACCATACCAATAAAAAACTAACCTTCACAGTTCATACATCCAATATCATAATAAAAAGGGTTGCCATGTTGACAAAACATCGACCGTCCTATTTGAAGTTCAGTAACACAGCACTATTAATAGCACTTTGCATTACCCAAGTGTAAGGTGAAAGTAATCCCCTGGCAATCTGGCATAGAAAGCGACCGTGACCGCTGTTCATAAGGGCTAGTTTCCTTTGGATAGAGTTATTAATTATGATTACTCGTAATTTCACTCTGTTGGTTTCGTTTGGTGGGGTTGAAGGTAGTATCACACGTCTTGAATAGGTATAGATGCACTACGAAAAGAGAGTCAGCGGTGAAAACCGAGAAGACTTCTACTGACTAAAAACCACCCATGTTCCTTCTTAGCCCTTTCTGTCGAGGCCGCGGTATCTCTTGTGAACAACCCGCAGCCCCGACGGGAGTACATTTCGCCTTATGTCCGTTTTTTATTTTAATAAATGTTTATTGTTTCTTTTCAGTGAATAACTTAAAATATTTGTACATAATCACAGTAAAGTAGGTAAAGAATTGTCAGTTGCCTTCAACTGTATTCGTATGATCTTACGATTGACATTACGGAACATAAATATCACATGCAGTGAGTCACCAAGACGGCAATGCGTTCAAGTCTGCAGTTCTGGAGGCCTACCATGTCGTCTTAAAGCAGTCTTGTGGAAAAGAGACGGGGCTAGACACCCTGTATAGCTCTGTCATTTTCTCACAATAGTCTAAGATTAATTAAAGACTGCTTGACGACGACATGGTAGGCCACCTGATCTGCACTCAGCCAGGCGGTGAACTATTTCTCGAATGCGAGACGCATTTTCTCTCTTTTCGAATTTCGAATCGCATGCCGTAAGAAATTAAATGGCCGAAGGATCAGTGTTAAGTGCGTTTCATTGCTTGCCGAGTTGAAGGCGTCGTTTAGTGGGCTATTCAAATTATTGTGTGAGGACTGATATGATTGCTGCAGCTATTTTGACAGACTGCGCAATAAAAACTATGTACTTTAACTTTACTGAAAGAAGATTGCATTTTAATTGCGTTTTCACAAAACACTACACAAAAGTGAATTGTAGGATTTTTTACTTTCTGTACATAGCTAAGTGTTGAAAATCCATCAGAGGGCTTATTTCTTCGCCCATAGTCTCAGATCATTTCCTCCTCTATTAAACATGTGTCTTCGCCCATAAACATTCTACCACGCACTCCTTGTATTTCTCGTCACATTGTGTCTCAAAAATGCACAGCTGCACCATCCGGTCCACCACGAGCCGCAACCTTGACTCCTACGCGAGCACCAAACGTCCCCGTATTAAATTAAACATTAAACTACAGAACAGGTAAACGCAGAAGATCAACTTATGAAAGGCCTAAATTCTGGACGAAGACTTAAATGATGACAAATTAAACACAGTTGTCTGGAGCCGTGCGAAAGAGAGATGGTGTTATTCGATATGCCTTCTCTCTTAAAGAGGAAGCCTGGAGTCCCAGCAGTGAGAACATTATTGGCTGATGATGTTATTTATGCTATGAAGCTGTGCGAAAGAAAAATGTACATAATTATGTACTGTAGTAAAAATACAAAATCATCGTAGCGTATTCGTAGAAAAGGCGTGGCGTTACGACACGTAGTCGTAGTGTCTTCGTAGCGCTCTCGTAGCATAGTTGTAGCGTTTTCGTAGCAGTCGTAGCGTTTACGTAGTATAGCTGTAAGAGCGTAAACATAAATACGACTTGATACGTTGTGAATCGGAGTGGGTATTCTGTTCACACCCACTCTGTGACCAAACCTCAAACCGGTGACGTAATTCGATACAACAAGAATTAGTTGTTTTCGCAAAATGTTGCTATAAATATAAATATAGTGGAATCTGCTCGTTTGAATCGCAGGACTTGTTTCGTCGTTAACGCCATATAAAACGTTGTTTTAAGACTATGTTGGTATTTTGTAATGATATCGCATTTAGTATAATGTGTGAGGCGAGTATTGGTTATTTTCGGGTGATTCTGTGTCAACTTGTGTAAAACAATTTAAGTTTAATCGAGGTAATGTTCTCGATTGCACCGAACCGTGCACCTTTTTGTCGTCGTCTTACAAGTGCTCATGTAGGCCTATGTGAAATAAAATATTTTGAATTTGTTTTTATTAATAAATATTGGATTAAATTGCATACATACAGCATGATAGGATGGAGAAACGGGGATTTTTTTATGCTTCTCTCTAAATTACCATCTTCTGCCGTTATCCCAATAATTATGGGTCCGCGCAGCATTTCTTCTCCTTCCATACTTCTCTATTACTTCTTGAAGAAGTCACCTCCTTTTTAGCCATATTTGGTTTCTCTTTGAATTAGTCAACTCAATTTCTACGTAGGTACAGTTTGTGAAACTAACTAAATAAAGTTGTTAGTCCATACAGAACACCATTGCAGATTAACAGGATAAGGAAGGAAACTTATGTTAATAAATAAAACAATGTATTTATCAGTACGAATAATGTAGTAAACATTGTTAACAATTAGGCAAATTAAACTAAAATCTATATTTACTACATGGTATAATATCGCAATGTCGGACTTGCAGTTTTATTAATTGAAAGACGGCACGGTTGGCGCAGTGACTGACTGACTGGATTGTTTCGGCGGTTCTAACCTAACATAAATAAAAAAATAAAAAAAATAGATATTCAACAAGAGCAAGTTTTTTTTTTTGGCGGGTGGAAAATCATCGAATAACCCCTCCCGCTCTTGGGCAGAGCGAAAGGGAGTGTTAGAACAACTTCATAACATCTCATTTGTATCTTATTATCGAAGGACGCCTAGTGTACGCCCACATTTTACTAGTTATGCTTAAGCCCCGTGTAATAAAGGCCTAGCCTATTACCATCCCAAACACAGGACACAAATACAGACTCCGTGACTGCTATTGAGAAATTCCAGATGGGTAAACTCACTCACACTTTGCCCGACCCAGGAAATCAAACCCAGGATCTAATGTCGCGCTTGCGACCAGACTACAAACAAAAACCGTCATCACAAAACTCCAACTAAATCTATGGCCGCAGTTCACTCATTATCATTAATTTGCTATCTAGCAGCTGACGTGGATAAACTGAAAAGGCTAAGTACTGCAAGAGATAGGGAAATAAATACATTTCCTATATTTTGAATGAGTTTTGTTATTATCTGTGGGTATCAGGAAAAGTAACAAGTTCGATGTAGGTAGGATAATTAAATTGTATTATCATGATGGAGAGATTGTGATTTATTTGATTTGTATTGTGATACTATTTGAACAATATTTCATTACTTAAGTAAACCTTTCAATCAAAGCCATGCCTATTAGATATTTCTCGACGCCAAGCCAAGAAAGACAAAAGCCAAATAAATTAAAGGTCCTTTTTTTTGGATGGTGGGAAATCGTCAAATGACTCCTCTCGCTCGGAGTGTAAGGGAGTGTCAGACTTCTACTGACTAAAAACCACCCATGTTCCTTATTAGCCCTTTATGTCGAGGCTGCGGTATCTCTTGCGAACAACCCGCAGCCCCGACGGGAAGTATGAGGCCCTTGGGCGGGATAAAAACTCTGACACTGGGTCATGTAATAATTACACAATAAAGAAAGAAGAAACAAATCAATCATAATTATTATTGTCCACTCTTAATAATGCAGCTTTCAATTCGAGCAGTAAGTATTTCTTGCATCTAATGCATCAAAGAGACACAAAGGTTGCAAGACAGACCACCGACGCCTAAGCCTCTTTCGTGAACCGCACAGACTTAAGACACGCCTCTCAGCTAGAGGCGACATTGTCAAGAATTACCATAAAACCAAGAGTGTCACCGATAACACGCACTGCGCGGTTCAACCACGGCTGGTTGTGATGACTGGCCTTTATTTTTAACCGACTTCAAAAAAGGAGGTGGTTATAAATGTTCGTGTGTATGTATTTTTTTGAACAAAATTGTTCGGACCGCCGAAAGAGTTTGAGGCCCATGCAAAAGTCAAAAGGATGTGGCGTTACTCTCACCCGACTGTCAGACTATTCGCTTCTATTGTATCTATCTAAAGCTCGTTTTGTCAGACTCGAGACAATTCCACGTCTACAAAACTGGTCGCTCCGTAAAGTGGTTCGTGACAGAAATCGTGTGCTGAAAACAGATTCTGTTTCTAGATTCTGACCGGGATTCCGCGCTCTGTGGTGTACCGCAGTCCCGGCTTATGTTAACGGACGGTTACTGCCCGTGTTACCGATATTATGCCAACATCAGGAATAATATTTCTTCATTTTTCTAGTATCTCACTGTAAACTGAAGAAACATGGTATACAAAAATGGGTATTATGAGGATTCTAGCTAATTTTACGCGTAACTAAGAGTATTGCATTGCTTTAATATGATCCAGAACTAAGTATTTGCACTAACACAAAAGAAAATCCCAATAAATTTTTGATGGCATTGGATAGCAAACTGAATGGCTTAACGGTCAAGCCCGCCACACTATTCCCAAACCAGATACACAAACTCCTGAAAGCCAGAATCAACGGTAGCGATCACCAGAAAAGTTCCAAGACAATGAAACTCGACGAAGTCCCAGAAAAACTGAACTGAGAAAATTTAACTGTCACGGATCCCGCAACGAAATAACTAAAAAAAGAATAGCGGAGGAGTAGGAAAAACATACGACTTTACGGGCAGTGGTCACGCGTGTCCATTGACTTAAAGTAGTCCACAAGCCACTTCCATTCTCCACACATTAAATCATACATCACCGGAGAATTCCATACCGTTAGCAACAGCCGAGATGATCTCAAGTTAGCGTTAAGTTAACACACTCGTATCGTTTGAGCAGTTAAGTTGCTGTTAAGTAAGTACACAGCTCATTAACCGCACCGTTAGCGTCATTTGTGTGATTTATGTTGTATTAACTGCTGGTTTTATTATTTATTAATTGCTTGTTTGGAGTTATGTGGATGGGTAGAAAATGTGGTAAGAAAAATAAGGCAAACCAAAAAAAAAAAGTTCTGTTGAATGGCATATCCTAGAACTAAAAAAATTGAAGGTATGTGACATCTCAATCAATCCGCACTGGGCTCGTGTGGTGGATTACTGCCCATTTCCTCTCATAAAGTGGAGGCCTGTGTCCCAGCAGTGGGAACATTATATGCTGTTTATGCTTATTTTTTATTCTTTTACCCGTAGATTGGCTGGTTACTTGGTAGAAATAACCAACCGTCGTGATGCTCAGTAAGTGGGATATGAAAATCAAATATGTTATCGTTATATACTAAGTAGTATTCTTCAAGTGCTAGACATTTTGTGTCACACGATTTAGACTAAACGTAGGTATATGAAAACTGAGAAGGTGTAAACAACGCGGAAACGCATGAAGAGTGAATCATATGCACTTTTCCATTCATAACAGCTACTTTAAAGTAATCTGATACACAACAGGAAGCCACAAAGCTTATGAAGCACATTTTTCTGTTATGTTGTGGGCGTACAGGTATGCAGTGACATTGAATGCGTAAATCGATCTGACGGTCAGCTTTGCGACGATAGCATTGATTCATTTGATTGTCGACTGTAGTACTGGCTCCATTAGAGTCCATAAAGAGACTTGCTAATGCAACGTGGTACTCTACTTAAAAGTAGTATTAAAGCCACTATGATCCGTCCTTCTCCTACATCCAAAACTGTGATTAAAACACTCAAAAGCACGTTTTTATCGTACACAAAAAAATCGCGGTTTACTATCAACGTCCAGATTCCGTCAACCAGCCTTCAATACCAAGTGTTGGACTCGTCAAAACGAACCATATGAGCCCAAACTTAAGGGATTTACTAGTGCCCGTTGGGGCTGCGGATTGTTGACCGTCGGGGCTGCGGGTTGTTGCCCGTCGGGGCTGCGGGTTGTTGCCCGTCGGGGCTGCGGGTTGTTGCCCGTCGGGGCTGCGGGTTGTTGCCCGTCGGGGCTGCGGGTTGTTCAAAAGAGATACCGCGGCCTCGGCGTAAGAGCTAAGAAAGAACATGGGTGGTTTTTAGTCAGTAGAAGACTGACACTCCCTTCCGCTCTGTCCAAGAGCGGGAGGGGCCGTTACTTGATGATTTTCCAATGCCAAAAAAAAGGGGTTTACTAGTAGCTTCTGAAGAGCCCCACTATTCACCTCCTGGCTCCATCATTCGATCTCATGAGCTCTGAGGTACCTAATTAAAGTATTCTCTTAAATAAATAAATTCTCTTCCAAACTTCAAATAGGTACATTCAAAATTTCTGGTCGGTACGAAAATTAGGTTAAAATTAATTTCCATGATTAACAATGCTGCAAATAAAGCGACGCTAATATAACCGTGTTAAAAAATCTGGCACTAGATAATTGAATAACTTCTGAAGTGGAAAGGAGTAAACACGTTCATATTTGCCGGAAAGTACCAATGAAGCTTGGCTGCACAACTTAATAGGGTCTCACTACTGAGAACTGCTAAGCTACAAACTTATAGGTGATGTTGTTAGTATTTTCAACTTGAATGCATCCGTTCGAGAAGCGCAAACGACTTATAATAAGTTACCAATAAGTTATAAGAGAAATCTCAAGGTTTCAGCTTCAAGTTAGTGAATGATCGCAACGTTGTGTGTGCAATCTCGTTTACAATTTAACTTAGAAAACTAGTGTACACAAGTTTTGATAGTTGACTTGCGACTCACTGGCTTGTCTATAAATCTGTTAATTCTCGGGGTTATTGAACCTTTGGCATTTAGGCATGAAGGTCACACTGTCGTTAATTTTAGATATCGAACATGAACCTTAGAATAAACTTAACAGGTTTGTTAAAACTGAGATAACTATATATAAGGTTTAAGACCTAAAAAGTCATCATCATCAACCTATAATGTTCCCACTGCAGGGACTCAGGCCTCCTCTCAAGGAGAGGGATGGGCTATAATCCACCACACGTGCCCAGTACGGATTAGCAGATGCCACATGTCTTCGAATTTTTTGGTTCTAAGACATGCCGGTTTCCTCACGATGTTTTCCTTCACCATTTTGAGAGCAGTGCTGATGAAATAAATTACACAAAGTAATGTGCCTGCCTGGGTTCGTACCCACGACTCACTGTTCGTTTGGGGCCGCAACCACTGGGCCACCACTGCTCTCCTACCTAAAAAGTAATCAGTTAAAACTCTAATATAATATGTACTACATACTTACAATTAGACCTCCTTTTTCCCAAGATAGAAGGTATCCAAAGAAGTTGCTACTTGAAAACAAACGTCTTCTATAACATAGCTGCTACATTTCGCATTAAAATTCGAACAAAATGGCCACAGATTGGGTTCCGAACGACAGAACCATGGCGATGCGGTAGGCTCAGAAGGTGATAGCGTGACGAGTGTCAATCTTATCAAAATGTTTGGGTCTAAACAGTTAAAGAAGTTGGACACATAAGGCTCATAATAAAACTGAAATACCATAGATTTAATATGTTGTGATCTATAAATAATTCCACAGTAAAACCGGCTGTAGGTAAGAGATATTTTTAAAATCAAACAGCTGCTTATTAAAAACCGATTACCTATACGGTAACCGGTTAATACAATTAACGGTCTGGAATCATGATACATTGCTAAATCAGTCACAAATCCTGCTGGTTGCCGGTATTCCATTCTCCCGTACAATTTCCAATTTCGACAAAACCTGTCCAATTCATGAGGTACCTAATTAATAGGTAACCATTGAATAATCAGATGGCGCGTAGTCGCTCCATTTAAAATATACAGATATAAGCTGCATTCGGCTAGATCGAGAGCCGATCCCAACAAAGCTGGGAAAAGGTTCGGCAGATGATGAATCAGAGTGCTAAGAGAAATCATTCTTTCAATCATACATAGCTGGATGCTAATAAAAGGTCTAACAAAGTAACGGAATTTTCCTCCGTATGATTCAGTAGAGCCATGTAAAACCATATTACATATAATAGTTTAGTTTAGTTTAGTAGTAACAGCATGAAAATCGGTGTAGTAGTTTTTGAGTTTATCTCGAACAGACAGATAGGCGCGGCGAAGGCCTTTGTTTTACAATATGTAGTGAATATGTAGTGAGTGTGTGTAGCTGCATAAAACTTTAAACTAACCCCCAACAGGCTAGGCAGATAAAGATGAATACCGATAGATAGTACCGACACTACCAACTAAATCATTGGATAGTCAATACTAACACCTTGTTGGCCTAATGGTCACAAGCGCGACTGTTGTGCATGAGGTCCTCGATTCGACTCCGGGTGTTATTGGGTGTATCCATTAGGACTTTCTCAATAGCAGCCACGAAGTCCCGATTCGTGCCCAGATGATGGTCCCCCCTATAAGATGGGACTTTAACATGACTTGCGAAATGTGGTAGTACTATTAGGTACACCGCTGTTTATCCCTTCGGGGATTACAGGCATAATGTTATTTATGTATGCAACACCTAACCTTAATTCTAACAAGAATGACGCACACAAAAAACTCCCATACAAATCAAACTTCTCTCTGCATGATTCATTTATTGTTGATCTTGATTTAATTACCATGCAAGCGCACGCTCAGGTCTCGTTCAATGGCTCCTCTCAGCCGTGACTCCCTTGCATCACTGAATAGCAGGTGGGCGTGCCCTGATCTCCGATATGCACTGCATACAGGCTTCCTTTCTTTATTGCATATGGCTATGTTATTATTTCTCAAGGCTACTTGAGAAGGCTTGTAATTATCTGACTATAGTGTATTTCGTCGGTGATGATAGTGGTCTTTAATTTTCTAAACACAGTGAGAAGAGCAGTGGTTGTGGCCCCAACTTACGACCAGTAAGACGCGTGTTCGAACCCAGGCAGGCGCATTACTTTGTGTAATTTATTTCATTACCACTGCTCTCAAAACATATCATCATCATCAGCCTATAATGTTGCAGAACTGGGCCCGCGTGGTGGGTTGTAGCCCATGCCGCTCCTAGAGAGGAGGCCTGAGTCCCTGCATTGGGAACATTATAGGCTGATGATGATGCTGATGACACTGTACTAACTCGCGTTGTCTTGTTCTTCTGTTGTTAGTCGAGAATAGTACTATTGGTTAGGAATATCTCAACAGCAGATGAGACTCGGTACAGGTGCTCGGTGAATGGCAATATTTGTACAACCCTGCTAATACTGTAACTTAAATTTAATTTTTGAAATAATGTAATTGTGCCTAGTAAAACCTTTCGGAGAAATCATGCTTAATCTTAGGTTATGTTGACTAAAATTACATATCGATCAATGTGGCATATTTTTTTTTTGTGATAAAATCACCTTACCAAATTGATATTCTATTCAAATGCTAATGGAACTCTAATGTCCAATTTCTATTGTCATGTCGACGGTTAAAATAAATTATAATTATTTCTTCATACCACAAAGGTTTACTCAAGTTACAGAATATCTGCTGTATCAATCAATCAACTTGATGTAGTCCAGTCCACTTCTGGGCATGACATCGGCCCATCCCGAAAGACCCTGTCTTCCACCTTCCGATCGGTCTGACCCAGCCATCAACTTCTCCACACATTCAGGTTACCTGCAGAAACTGACATCGTTTATGCCCGGGATATACGAGGCCAGTTTTTGAAGCCAGGCCAGCAAGTTGGTGTCAGTAAGCTAGTACTTCTGGCTTCGTGTAGACAAAACTAGGTTCATTTCTAGCATGTTCCAGGGCAGTAAGACAGGATAGTTTAGTAGAGAACTAGCTTGCTGTCCTGACTTGAAAATCTGGTCTCGTGTACATCCCGGGCATTAGACTTGTTTCATATGTGCTGATTGAACTCGGTTTCATTAGTAAATTTCCATAACACATTGGATAGACTAGCCGCTTACTGCCATAGACTTATCTTCTGTTTTATTCCAGTCTGCGCTGCTGAAATACGGAGATGTGTTGTGGGTCCAAACTGGATCAGAGTTGTACGAGTATATTCTAAGTTTGTCTACACTACTGTTGCCGCTGTTCTATGTTGTAAAGGCAAATTGCTTTATACGAGTAGGTGTAACAATTTGTGAATTTTTAATATTCAAATGAAAAACATAAGAATGTTGCAAATAAGTATTTGTTTTATTTCAGTTCATAACTTCTTAAGGACGAATAGTGCGACAGATTTGGAGTTTGGACGTTATTCGCCAAATAAATATATATGAGTCAGTCGCTAGTAGTTTTCCTATACAACATTGGACCTTATTATCTTTTTGCAGTCATCAAAATTTGATTTTGAGGAACTGGTTTATACCTACTCAAGTTCATGTAGTAAAATTATAAGTCTGTTTCAGTCCCACAATCTCGTAAACCTATTTTTGGAGCCTACAAGAATAACGCCTACTTGTGCCACATGTCTAGACAATATTTATACTGATGTTATACCAATCCATAAACAAATTATAAATGCCCTAGACTCTGATCATTGCGGACAAATGATTACCATTGATAACCAGAAAATCAAAGTGGATAAAAAGGATATCACTGTTAACCCAAAAACAGTAAGATGCTTGGAAACATTTAAAAGTAAACTATTAAATAATTTACCATTATTGTCTACTGTCAATACTCATCATCAATATGATGAATTTTTTGATATGTATTGTAAGCAATTTAATTCCACATTCATTCCCAAGACTATCTCAGTAAATTGTAACGCATCTTTCAGTGACTGGGCTACCTTTGGTATTCACAAGAGTAGAACACGGCTTTATGAGCTGTATAATGAACGAGTTTTTGTAAATACTGCCGAATTTAATTTATATGTTAAAAAATATTCAAAACTGTTTAAAAAAGTGTGTCGTATTGCTAAGTCACATTATTTGAGCTCGAAAATTAGAAACAGCAATAATATTGTTAAAACTACATGGAATGTTATTAATAATGAAACGGGAAAGTCTAGAAAACGTAATAGTGACTACAGCTTAACAGTTAATGACAGAGTAATTCAATCAGATTCGGATGTCGCCGCGGCTTTCGAAAGTTTCTTTTCTGACATTCCCGTTTCAACGACGAAATCCCTAAACTCGTCACCTACTGTTGCCGAATCTTTGCTAAAGGAAAATGTTAAAGCTTGCGACTCGGAATTTCATTTTGAACATGTCACATGTAGAGATATTTTAAAAACATTTCACACCTTAAATGTTAAGAAGACTGCGGATCTGTGGGGTAATTCTGTAGAAGTTGCCAAGTCTATTATTGATATTGTAGCACCTACCTTAGCTTCTATTTTTAATAATTGTGTTGATTGTGGGGAGTTTCCTGACCTTATGAAAAATAGTAAAATTATTCCTTTATTCAAGGCGGGTAGTACATCAGACCCCACCAATTATAGACCTATTTCAGTGCTGCCTACTTTCAGTAAAGTTTTTGAGAAATTAATTTTGGACCAATTGCAAAGATTTTTTAATAAAAATAAATTATTACATAACAAACAGTTCGGTTTTACGAAGGGTCGCTCAACTACCGATGCCGGTGTCGAACTTTTAGGACATATTTATAGTGCATGGGAAGATAAATGCGATGCTTTGGGCATTTTTTGCGATTTGTCCAAAGCATTTGATTGCGTCCTTCATGAAACGTTAATCAGGAAACTCCGCCACTACGGAATACGAAACAGCGCTCTGGATCTTCTTATTTCATACCTAAGTAATAGAATCCAAAGAGTTGACGTCAACGGGAAAATATCACCCGGATCTAGAGTAATAATGGGAGTCCCACAGGGCTCGATTCTTGGCCCTTTCTTGTTTCTTATTTATATTAATGATTTACCTCACCTCATAAGAGATAACCACGAAATAGTGTTATTTGCGGATGATACTTCGCTTTTGTTTAAACTTAAACGACAACAGCTAGTTGTTGACGATGTAAATAGCGCGATTTCGAAAGTGGTGCATTGGTTTAACGCTAATAATTTGCTTCTTAATGAAAAAAAAACCAAATGTATTAAGTTTACACTACCTCACGTTAGGCAGGTGAAAACTTGTGTGTTAGTAAAGGGCGAAGAGTTGAATCCTGAAGATAGCACGGTGTTCTTGGGCTTAACTCTAGACGCTAAGCTTCAGTGGGGGCCTCATATAGATAAATTGTCGAAAAAGCTAAGCTCTGCAGCATACGCAGTTAGAAAAATTCGTAATTTAACCGATATAGAGACAGCCCGATTAGTGTACTTCAGTTATTTTCATAGCGTAATGTCGTACGGCATTCTATTGTGGGGAAATGCCGCTGATATTCAGACCATCTTTGTTTTGCAAAAACGGGCGGTTAGATCAATTTATAAATTGAGTCCGAGACACTCTCTCAGAGAAAAATTTAAGGAAATTAATGTAATGACTGTTCCTTCTCAGTATATTTATGAAAATCTTTTGTATGCTCACAAAAATATAAAGCTGTTTAAGAAATATAGTGATATTCATAATATAAATACAAGAAATAGACATAAATACATTGTACCCACAACAAGGCTCAAGAAAATAGGTGGATCATTTAGATGCCAATGTATTCGCTTTTATAATAAACTACCAAGCCACATTCAAAATTTAAGTCTTAATAAATTCAAGTCTTTTATAAAACGTAAACTTTGCCAGAAAGGATTTTATACTGTTAAAGATTATATAGAGGACAAAAATGCTTGGAATTGAACTGCTCCAATTCGAAATTGAATTGACTTTATACCTATTTTATTTTCCTTTTCCTTTTACAATTTGACATTTTATGAATTTTCTTTATACACAATGACATTATTTACTTTTTCAAGTATGATATTATTTTTATTTTTGTTTGATGAATATTTTTTTTTGTTTTTCATTTAGTTTTGTGTATTTTGACATTTAATAACTTGACATGAATATTTAATATGATAAATATTTTATTACTTTTATATTGTAAATGTGAGGACCATGTGGGTCTTTCTGTAGTTTTAACGTTTGTCTGGCAGTTTGAGTACTATAAGCGACCCACCCAAATGTCCTTTCTTTGGTATTGTTCGTCGTGACGTTGAGCTCCTTAAGTTACAAGTCGAGCTCCACGATAAATGACAAATGCTTGCACTGACTGGACGGGTCCACTCAAATCTGTGTGGTGCTTTCATCAAAAGACCATCTCGGACACCAATCTGCATAGTCTTCATGTCTGTATAACAAGTTTATGTCTGGACCTTAAAAGAGACTATGACCTCTGAGTTTGTTTCGGATGTTTCTTCTCGGAGTAGTCAGGTACGAAACACCGGCCCCATCTAGTTTATAAAAAGTGACTTGTAAAAGTGTTTGTTAAAACCTATTTGCAAAATAAACATCATTTATCATTTATCATTACCTTCTATTAAAGGTTCGAATATTACTTATTAGAACATTGTAATTGAATAATTTTCGTGACAAAACAGGATTTGACCTTTTTTCTAAATTGCTAAATACTTAGGAGGACAATTAATGTCATGATGACATCAATTCAATAATATTGCAACGATCCAATACATAAAATAATGCACAGAATTTAACGAATGAATAATTCACTCCAAAAGGGATATTAATTACTCAATCAAACTAAAAGCAATTAAGAGATGTTATGCAATGTTAAACTGCAAGAATTAATTCGTTGAACGCGAGAGTAGAACTTCATAATTATTGTAAAAAGTAAATTCCTGTTATGTTGAAGTGAATCGGTACGCCTACGATTTTATTGGCCAAAGAATTGAATTTCGAATTCAAATTCCGAACACGACGCCATGTTATTATTTGATTTCAATTATGAAATTACGTTGTGATATTACGTGTTTTGGTTTTAAACATGGCTTCTGCGTTTTAAATGATGAATTTGTGATACTGAATTCATTTTTTCTTAAACTATAAAGTGTGCTAGACTATCTTCCAACATGGCTATTTGAATCTTTATATTACCTAAGCTTCGTAGAATGTATAATACTGGTATTCTGCTGCATCCAGTTACACCGGATGCCGATTTAAATATAGTCAGGAAAAGGTTGATATTGTGCTTCATAAGATCTCTGAATAGAACGTAGAGCAATACGGCGAATTTCACGACCGGAAATGCAGTTATACAACAACGAAAGGATTTCTAGGAGGCACTATACTGTCTGCCTTATTCCAGGTATTGTGCATAGCGGAATAATCTA
This sequence comes from Diarsia brunnea, assembly GCA_949774965.1. Taxonomy (NCBI): domain Eukaryota; kingdom Metazoa; phylum Arthropoda; class Insecta; order Lepidoptera; family Noctuidae; genus Diarsia; species Diarsia brunnea. The sequence goes on from OX459001.1 coordinate 18,706,705, forward strand.
TCTATAGACATCCTATTTTCAGGCCCGGGCACAGCTTAATGCTTTTATAAGCTCTGCACTGGACCAGCACCTTTATATAATATTTTCTCACCGTTTCAGACTGTAAGCGATGCCGTCATGATGCTTATAAGTGGACGCTGCAATATGAAGGCTAATGGAAAGAATTTCAAACTGGGGAGCTCGTGGTTAAAAAATAACAGTACATTACCCCAGGCGGGGTTAATCTTCAGGTTAAGCTGTGCTTGCCTAGGCTGCTCCGTGGATGGGTGACCGCCTCTTACTACCGAGTTTCGTCCGTGCCTCAGAAAATACGTTAATGGCTTAACGTAGTCGCGGCTGTCAATTTGACTGTAAATTTGACGGTACGGTTGGCGCAGTGGCTGAGCAATTGAACTACTGCCGCGCTGCGTATCGCGGGTTCGATCCCCTTGCTTACAGATAGTTGTTCTGGGTCTGGGTATTTGTGTATGTGGGTTTAAATGTTTGTAAAAGCACCCACGATACTGGAGAAATTCCTAGTGTGGGGTAAAGTTAAAAACAACAAAAAATAGTAGATCTTTGATAGTTGTTAGATAGTCAGTGCCCCGAAAGTCTGACAACCAGTCTTACCAAAGGATATCATATTACTGAGTACTAACCGAGAAAGATCAGTTAATTAGAGGTCAGATCTGTAGGTAAAGACACACAAACACGACATGACACACACACACACACACACACATAGACATGTAAAGTAATATTATTCAGCTGCATTCGGTTAGACTGGAAGCCGACCCCAACATAGTTAGAAAAAGGCTAGGCAGATGATGAAAAAAATCTCAAACGGTTCGATCCGAAACGATGCTGATCCCGTAGAACATTTATAACTGGCTTTAAAAGGAATAATTTCATCATAAAACCACTTCCTTGTTTCCAAATGTAATGGCTACTCATTCCTTTACTATCTTGAATGGGTACTAGAGGTACATTTGTGTAACAACATGCTATTGGGGCCACCTCACCTGCCAAGAGCCAAGAGTAGTGGATGTGGTGATTATGGTAATGTCCTGGCCCGTTACCGACTGGTATGGGCAGTTGGGCAGTTTGCTCTAATGGGTGCTGAGCAAAATAGGGTATTAAGGACGCTTTTAGATGTCCAGTTGTGTGTAAAAGTAAATGGCCGAAGTGTAAGTTTGGACTTGTTCTTGAACCACCAAGGCTATTGCGTATCTTTTTAAATGTCAGTGGCTATCATAGTGTCCATCGATTAACTGTCAAATGGTTATGGTTTGGTACAAAATGGAACCGTTTGACAGTTAATCGATGGACACTATGATAGCCACTGACATTTAAAAAGATACGCAATAGCCCTGCAGGTTTTGAGTGTTTGTGCATTTCAAGTGTTTCTTGCGGTTAGTTCTATTTCTACTTCAAGCGAATAAAAAGAAAAAAAATATGCATTTTATTTATATTATATGACTAGACCATCATTATAATATAAATAAAATGCATATTTTTTTTCTTTTACGCGTACTACGAGGGCTGGTTCGAGGTGGCACAGGAAAATATCTCTTGGAAAGAATTTGGGGAGGCGTCTGCCCAGCAGTGAGACCTTGCAGTCTAATAAAAAAAAATGCTCGTTCAACTTAAATAAAAACGACGACGCCTTTTTATTATGTGGCAGCCTGTTTTTTTGTACAAACTTATATTATGGACACCATAAAAATAACATCACGCCTGTAATCCCCGAAGGGTTAGACAGAGGTACCTAATAGTACACCCACATTTCGCCACTTATATTTACGTCCCATGTGGCTTAGCTTAGCTTATTGTCATTAAATGGGCACAAATCCAGAATCCGTGGCTGCTACAGAGAAATTCCTGATGGACAACCCAATACCAATTTGCCCAACCCGGGAATCCAACCCGGAACCTCATGATGCTCAGCAGTCGAGATTGCGACCACTGCACACTGGACCAACGAGGCAGTCTGTCTGGTTGTAAGTAAAGGGACTGAATTTAAACTACGGATAAATAAATATTAATGATAATTTAGTGGCAAAAAATTAAACGTTTTTGACTCAACGACACAAGGATAGTCATGGTTATTTTTGTTCCAATATTTACCTTAACATTGTGATTAATTCTTATAATTTTAATATTTTTTCCCGTATGCCAAGGTAATTGATCAACAAACTGGTGAACCAAATTATGCAAAATTAAATAATTTCAATTATAACATTGTATGTACTGTTTTAAGAAATATGTTTAAAATCAAGAGTTTATGAAAAAATAAAATACAACGAATCTCCCTTTAATAACAAAAAGCAAAAGGCTGATAATAGTCTTCCACGAAAACCTTAACGTGTAATAAGAAAAGTAGGTCATGAGGTAAACTGGTCGAGGGATCATAGACCAGAATAAGGTGTTGAGGTATCATGTACCGTCATTACGATATCATATCCCTTATGGGCGAAATGTCATCAGATGTGGACTCAACTGGTTGGTCGAATATGAGGAATAGTGTATTATTTGAAGGCATAATATTATTAGGAATGTGATATGCTATAATGCTATTATAACTGGACCTAAAGGTTGAATGGTAGAGAATGTCTTGTGGCATTAAGACCGCCTATACTCTTGTACCTATATGAAGTTTGAATTAATAAATAAATAATTGTTGTCACAATAAAAATATATTGTTTATAATTTTTCCGAATAATGTGTGAATCAGTTTACATTGTATTTAGTGCATTCTGTCAACAGCAGGCAAATAAGAAGAAGAATTACATACATACTGTCTTTTATGTCATAAAACCCATCATGTTTGTTGCTCTTAAATCTTTTAAAAAAAGTGAACATTTGTAAAGCTTCTTCTAACGTAACAATTTCAACAAAGCCGTATAAATGAGCCATAACCCGTAGATATCAATGTTAGAATGCCATAAATGGTAGGCAACTTATTAGCATTTACTTTTAGGCTTGTAGTTGTATTATTTTTGGGTATCAAATATTCATTCATATAATAAAATATAGCTTCAAGAGTTTTTCTTAATGTCAGTAGACGGATATACCACGAGTAAGTAGAATTGTAGTAGGTGAAAGATATTTAACTTGATAATAAAATCTTAGTAAAGTCTTACTTTTTTCTAGAGTACCTACAACTCTTTAACAGTTTCTGGGTGCTTAGTTTCATTTAAAATAAGTATACTATTTAACTCAATACTGTAGTAATATAGTCGAAAACACTGTCATCATAATATAGTTACCCATTGTTGGGAATTCATAAGTTAACCCTTCATTTCCGCACGGTTTCTGAACTAGGTTATCAATATTCTCGTAAAAATAACAATTTCAAATTCATGCTAATTGTCGTATTTAACTGTTTTAAGGTGGATGCACAAAGGTAGACCGTGAATTTAAAAATAAATCCGAAAAAAATATTGAGTCGATTTCTTACCTCTTTTGCAATTTCCAGGTCAGTGTCAGGTTGTATTTCCCATGGGGTTTACTCTTTTTGCCTCGTCTATGTTCATACTTCTAGTCATGCAATACTATAACAGCTTTCAATACAATATTCTATGAAAGCCAAAAGGTTATTCCCACCAATAATAGTAAAACTGTTCCAGCTAACATGTAATAGGTTCCTGCTAAGTCAATTCCTTCCTATGTTCATGTAATCTATTCCTAATGGTCTCTTACCAACCATTATGTTCGTATAATACTCGGAATTTTAAGTCGCATTCCCTTATACAGCCGTCCGTATGGTTCACGGCCATCTACTAAACTAGTATTACATTTTGAGGCTGATAAAAAAAACCTTGTCAAAAAAATCTTGGAGCAGGTACTGGTTACCGATATTTTGGAAGTCTCTTTGCAAGTTTTAAAAATCATTGTTTTGAATTACAGGATAGTTTCTTGTCAGTTTATTTAATAGTTTTTAATTAATAATGTATCAGTTAGTTTACTCTACTTAATAATTTAAGCAATAAACTACTTTTGAGTTTATATGTCTAAGTTCAGCGTACCCATATTTTAAAGTTTACCAATGGTAACAGTTGTGTTGACAAAAATAAACTACACTCTACATTTATCAGTTTATTTGTTGATAAATTCAATAAGCAAGTAGCCGCAGCGAGCTATATTAATAGTCAATAATAGATAATTAATATACCCAGCCTAGCATTGAACCTAATTGATAAACGAATGACTACACTCATAAAGATTATCAGCGATAACACGATAACCGATAAAAACCGAGTCGAGTAAATGAAATAACAAAACCCATACGTTGAACCACTTCTTCACTTCATATTAATTATGTAAAAGTTTGTACAAGGAATTACTCATATCATCAGTTACTCAAACTGTAAACAGAACAATCAATCAAACATGAATTTTATTGATCAATTAATTCGCGACGCAAACGTTTGTGTAACTTATCACTTGTTTGTAACCCTTTCAAATCAGAAGGGGGACTGTATCCGGGGGAAATGTCCGGCCTTCAATGGCTTCGGTTTACAAAATAAACCTTGCAACGCGAAAGGGTTAACGCCGTAAAATGTTAACCCAAACTTGTCAAGCGAAGTGCAGCTTGATAAAGTATTTTAAGGCTATATGCCATTTTAACGTCTCAAGATGAACTTACCATTTCAGAGAAAGCACTCTTAGGCCTCCTAGCCGGCGTTCCATTCATCCTGCTACCGGACACGACTCAACAAAACAAAACAAACCGACCAATCCGATCGCACACAACTTTTTCACGGACACTTGTAGAGTTCACCACTGTCAAACTTTAACATTGAACCTTCGCAAAACTTCTCTCAAGCAACTTCGTCAAATAATAAACCGAGGTATAAGTTATAAACGTTAGACTGCACTTAATTTAATCGATGACTTCATGCAATTATTTGCTGATAAGTTATCGAGAAGTTGTGACTTGAAACCGGTCGTGCCGAGGCGAGGAGTCGGCCCCGTGGTTGGAGAGAGACTGGCCGGTTACCTACCGCTTGCCGGCGAGGAGGCGTTGCGCCCGCCAACCGTGCGTACAGAACACCGAACCTGTATTTTTTACGCGCCGGATAATGGGTTAACTATTTTGGAGGTTAAGTTACAAATGCACGCGGTAAACAAGGGTTACTTACGGGTACTTAATACTCTATTATAAAGAAATACGTTATAGTAGAATAATCAAGACATTCAATGCCACGACTGTTTACTTAATACAGCTGAAGCGAGCTCACATATGATTCACATAAGGCATGTTTACACTCTATATTTAGTTGGTCGCCGGTTAATCTTGGTTGCGCCTGCGACGGTGACGTCATCGGCCACATTTTATCGGCAGAAAGTGATTAAGTAGATAAAGAACCGCAATTATTGTGATCTCATGTAGAGTGACTTCTGAACTGATCTCAGTATCTTGACGGAGACTGTACGAGTGTACGAGTGTATCGTTCGAGGAATTGTTATCACTTACTTTGTTTGCGAATTCTTTTATTTAATTATTATTTTTAGATAGTAGTGAATGAGCGTGTTATATCATAATTATCTGGGGCCGTGTATCAGACAAATAGTCGTTTAGTTTTATGGCGTCGCGCGTCGTTGAAGTTAAGAATAAGAATAAGAAATTTTATTTGCTTAAGTTCTAACACCACGTTAGTAAATTTTTGGCAGTTTCGACATATTTATACCGTTTGCTAAATTAATCGAAAGACACGTTATTTCCGCCACTCAGAAACAAACAATGTCTCTATGTTATTTATTGCAGTTTTTTCACTACCTTGTAAAGTTACTATTTTTTACCTAAGAAGTTCAGCGACGATAGGAGATATTAGATTTTTTTAAGTAGTCGTGTGACACAATGGCTGCCTAATTTTAAACAGTTTACAATTATTATGTCATCTATGAAAATGTTGACAATTTATTTAAAATCATAACTTAATACAGAATAAATACATGAATTTGCATTGCTTAAATATGCAAGTGCCTATTTTTCTGTAGTTCACCTTGAATTAAAATTTATAACAGGTTTTAGGAGCACTATGTTTTGTAACAAGTTTGTTTTTTTCAGGTGTTTTTTTTTCTTAAATACACTTAGTTAGACACCTAATTGACACGTCATAATTCAGAATTCAAATAATAGAATGTAATAAAACAATTAACTATTAATACCAATTATTAAGCAAGCATATTAACCTAATAAACAAGGTAAACTCTTCTTCTTCTTCCATTTTTATTATTGGTGGTATTTTCACGCTTATCAAATATCAAACCTGGTGTCCATTTAAGCCATTTTAACAACTAAAACTGGTGTAAGCTAAGGTGTAAAGTCAACAAATGGTTTAAAATGTAGAGCAAATGTATAATGTTGATTTTAAAATTGTACCTAGAACTGTGGTGAGTTTACACTGTATACATTTTTTCGTGGCGAATTTACTTTGTGGCGAATGTACAATAGCCTCCTGAAAGTAAGTGTAAATTGTATTTTTCTATGAAGAAAAAACCTTATCGGTTGCAAAAAAAAAACTCTTAGCCCCATTTTATATCCATAAACAAAAACACTATAAATAAATCACCTTCGGACTAATTGCACAAAACAAGTTATGTATATAAATATATATATAATAATAGTTCATAAGTAACTCGTGATTATATTCTCCATTATGTCTAGACGTTGCATATATTATAAAGGACAATGTGTGATATGTTGTTTACATATATTTATTCCTTTTATGTTGTGTTGAGGACATGCCTAACATTGCTTTGTGGTAGCGCCATGTATGTTATCAGGACGGTGTAAAACGATAAATTAAGGGCATTATTTGTAAGAAGGACAAGAAAATACGTATGAAAATTAAAGTGCTATGTAAAAATCTATTCTAATACTAGCGGACCTGGCAGACGTCATCCTGCCCGGACAGCAGTGCCACCTACCGGATCCAATTGTAAATGTAAACCATTCTCAAATCCCCCTGAACTCAATTTTCTTCATCAAAATCGGTCCAGCCGTTTAGAGGGAGTTGAGTGACATACACACGTACAGTAGAATTTTATATATAAAAATAAAGATTATAAAGAGGTAGAACTTGTTTGCTTGTCTGTACCTACATTTGTTTGTTGGGAATACCTAATCTCCGGATAAAAATATTCAATTCTAAACATTCTGTCACTAGCAGAAAGCTACATTGTTCTAAGGTGCTGTATAGGCTATAAATTCATGTATTAATTATTAATTAAAAATGTTGTGATAGTGCACTATCACAAAATTTTGCGCACGAAGTCGCGGGTGAAGTACTATAGTAGTATATACAATGCTTTTAATGTATGTAAACTTCGAAACTCTTCGAACAACGTGAAAGGCCATCGTGAATCTGAAGTTCCCCTTTTATTATGTCTGTATTCACTAACTTTCTCTAACTATTAACCCAAGGTACGAGTATATAGTCTCTACCAAGCATTTTGATTTCGCTAACTTAGAACCCTTAAAACGTCAGTGCATCCTGTAAATGTAACCATATGCAATCTTATAATAAAATAAAATAATGTTATTAAAAAGCTCAACCCGACTTGGCCATTGAAGTTTCAATCACAAGATATAATAACTTCTGTAATGTCTGTAATGTATAAATAAACAAAATAAAGTGTACTATGCACTTGTAATCTCGTAAATATCTGAATATGTTTAATTCGAGAAGTCAAAATATAGTTGTGTTTAAGTCCCATGTTATTACGAAATGCGAAATATGGATACACCTCTTGTTAGGTGTGTACCTAACAAGAGGTGTACCCATATTTCGCATTTCAGCAGCGCAGATGTGTCTCTGCCTATCCTTTCGGGGATACAGGTGTGATGTTACATCAAGAACGAAAAAATCCAGCACAAAAGCACAAACCACTTCATTCCGCCACAAAATGCATTCACGCAGACTGCTCCCCTGACGTGAGAACCAGAACTAGCAATTGTTATTCACAGAAGGCTAAGTGCCTGGAATTTGACGCGCCTAGAATGCATAAGCACTTGGACAAAACAGCTGATTTATACAAGGACGCCATTATAGCCTTCATGATACGTATCGAATATATTACGGGGTTTTATTGATGCTCTTTCATTGAATGCGTAGACTATTATAGTATGGGGCATTAATATATTTCTAATCGATGAATAAATAAGTAATAACAGCTTTATTTTTTGGTCGGTGGGAAATCATTAAATGACTCCTCCCGTTTCTCTTTTTAAATGTCAGTGGCTATCATAGTGTCCATCGATTAACTGTCAAATGGTTCTATTTTGTACCAAACCATAAACCAAACCTTAAAAAGATACGCAATAGCCCTGCTGGGCAGAGCGGTACAGAGTGTCAGACTTCTACTGACTAAAAAGCACCCATGTTCCTTCTTAGCCCTTTGTGTCGAGGCCGCGGTATCTCTTTCGAACAACCCGCAGCCGACGGGAGTACTAATAGCCTAGTGGTGTGACCGTAGGACTGCCAAGTCATCGGTCTCTAGTTCGAACCCAAGACACGTACCTCTGATTTTTCTGATTTATGTGCGTATTGTATAATCATCACTTGCTTCGGTGAAGGAAAACATTGTGAGGAAACCAGCATGTCTGAGAGATATTTTTCGACGGCATGTGAAGCCAAGTCAGAGGTCCATACCATAGAGGGCAGCATAAAAGTCTAACCAGGTTAGACACCAATCACATAATTAATATTAATAACCGATGAATCATTTTTTGAGTGCCATTTACACGTTTTGTATTAAGTATGTTAAGATGCCATTCACATTCATATTTAAGCCAGAATGATAGGTTAATGCATGCAGAAATCCATCATCTATATGCAATCATATTGATAGAAATCTTTAATAGTATGCGGCTTCTCATGGACGCTACTTCTACTTAGCGTGTCGATGACAATTTCAATTGGGTCAGCCCAAAATTTGGCGACGAGTTTAGCACTTTTAGTAGAGTCAGTGTCACCATCAGCTTCTATGATGTGCAACCAACAGGACAGGCAGGACGTGATATCAAGTGTCCCGTCGTTTGTGGAGCAACACAACATTTACACTCCAAGGTAGAGTCATTAAAAATCTCCACATGAATAGGTTTTCCGTACTACGCCCAACCTATGTCCGGAGTCTATTTAAATACTTCCAGATCAACTTTGACCGGCTTGACGGCACGGTTAGCGCAGTGGCTAAGTGATTGGACTGCTGCGCTGCGTGTCGTGGGTTCGATCCCCGCACGGAACAAATATTTGTATGGCCTGCAGATAGTTGTTTCGGGTCTGGGTATTTGTGTATGTGACTTTATATGTTTGTGAACGCACCCACGATACAGGAGAAATTCCTAGTGTGGGGCAACGTTTTTAAAAAAAAAAAAACTTGCAACAGCTTGACTTTACTTGTAAGAGCATTCTTGTCTATTTCTCTCAAGATCTTAGTGAAAAAAGGATTTGCTCCCGCCAGAACTTGCACAGAATCGTACAAAATCTAAGTCATCAATTTGTGGATAAGAGACTGTAAAAAGCACTTATTTAGTTATAGCAAGTGTTATTTCCTGGAAAATATACACTCTAAAATCTGGATAAAATGCATATAGCGTAGACCCTTGTCAATTTCCTTGCCAATTGTACCTTCCTGGACAGTACGACAATCCAACAATTCGACATCTGATTGAAAATCACACGATATCAATGCCAATCGACATTCAACTTGGATTACTGCCCACACCGCATCCAACCCACCTTGAGAATAAGTAACAAAATGTCGCCAGTTCGCAGGTTCGGCGTCCGCAAACCAGTTGACGATATTCTAATAAGCCGGGCGAGGTAAAAGTAGCGGTGCTCGCCACAAGGGTGACGGGCCCAGGAATGTGTGGGTCTTGTGGAGTTGTGCACCAGCTTTGTGAAACAAGGCTGTGCAACGCGAAATTGAACCTTGGATGCAACAAAAAAAGGTCTTTTATAGGAATAGATAGTAGTTTTTTACATAAGATACATAAAAGCATAGAATAGAATTTTATTATTGTAAATATGGGTGGTGGGTATGGGTGTTAGCAGTTTGTTTTTTTTAAAGGGAGAAACCCGCCATACTATTCCCAAACCACGGTAACTCCTGTAAGCCAGAATCAACAGTGGCGATCACAAGAAAAGCGCCGAGACAATAATGAAGCTCGACAAAGTCCCAGAGAAACGATTTAACTGTCTTGGATCCCGCAACGAAATTAATCAGAAAATAATAACAGAGGAGTAGGAAAATTCATAATTTCCATAGGCAATAGTTGTTACCATCACGCCTGTAATCCCCGAAGGGTTAGGCAGAGGTGTAACTAAAAAGTACATCCCCATTTCGCCAGTTATGTTTAAGTCCCATGTACTATATTTATGTCCCAGTATTGCTATCAACCGGGCACAAATGCAGACTCCATGCTGCTACTAAGTAAATTCCTGATGGAAAAACCCAATAACACTTTGCTTGACCCAAGAAAAACCCAGGAAATCGTTTGTCAAGGTTTGTCAGGCCCAGGAATGTGTGGGTCTTGTGGAGTTGTTCACCAGCTTTGAGTTAGAGCAAGGCTGTGCAGCGCGAAATTGAACTTTGGGTTGCATGAATACAGTTTTTGCGAAGGAATAGAGATAGATTTTAGAAGTACTACAAATGGCTTAAAATATTACCTAAACAATACAATAACAATAGTTGAAGTGAAAAGATTAGTTGTACATATGGGATTGTCTCCACCGATCCCGGGATCCGATTTGATTTAACACGGACCTTTCAATCCCGGGATCGGTGGAGACAATCCCATAAAAAATTGTCTTTGTAAAAATCCCGTTTTCAGTGTTAAAAAGTCTGTATTCTAAAGACTTTTATTTTAAAACAAAAAAGTTTACGCAAAAGAAACTGATTAATCATACATTACCTACAAAACAAGCAAAGCTCACCACATAGCTCGTAAAGCTAGCAAATATCACATTACAGTTAATAAGTGGATGGTAAAAGCTCTGTAGAAAGCGCCACAACTTTCTCCAACGAACTTGTTTCTCCACAGCTTAGAAATATACTTGTTGCTAGTATTCGAACCTAGACTTTAGGATCGGTGTGTGTTGGAGCGGTTTCTTATGTGTCATATATTATGGATCGCTTTCAATTCGAAGATCGATATGTAATGTTTTCATCAATTTAGATTAACGTTAAAAAAAACTAAAAAAGAACATTTAATTACTCTTTTTCACCAGCTGAGAAGACTAAGAGTAACCCTTTTATTTGATATCCATAACATGGAAATGCTTACAAAATATGTACCCATCATACCTACCTTTTGAAAAAACAAAAAAAAGTCTGAAATTACTTTACTTTCGGAAGTCGGTGACTCGACTGATCGGTTAAAAAACCCTATTAAAAGTAGCTTATTTTGTAGTTACTGTACCGTAACTTTTTACCAGACGGTTATTTAAACAGATAGTTCCGCCTATATACCACTTTTGTAAATGAAGTTTAAATAAATAGATAGTTGAACCTTGACATTATAGGTAACAATCTTCTCAATCTAGTTTCAACCCCTAAAGCAACACCCTATAACTTACATCCCTATAGATAGCCTTAAGGACAAGCTACAAGCTACTAATTCTATTGGCGCGACCTTAACCCCCTTGTGGCTAATTGTTACTATTTTTAGACCGTTAACGTTGGCCCGTGAGCGATGGTCGAAATGCGGCATGATAGGGTTGAAATATTTATGTTAGGGTTGTTTGGTCTGTTTTATGTTACAGGGAAACGATAATTAAATGGGAAGTTTAAGTAGTCCCTTTAGACTTATTGAAATAAGGGTAAGTTGCCCTACTTTTGGTTATAAACACAATTTATTTGATGAGACATGTTATATGACGCAATATGTCCCTCTAGTATTCTTTTTAAAAGAAGGCAGCGGTGGTCCAGTGGTGGCGGCCCGAACAGTTAGTTGTAGGTTTGAACCCAGGCAGACGCATTTTTATCTTTAGCCTTCTCTGTCCGTCTGTGCGTCTGTCTGTCTGTCTGTCTGTGTGTGTAGCCTTGTCTGTTGTTGTGTGCACTTGTGGCATGTGCTAAATAAATATGTTTTCTTTCTTTTCTTTTCTTTCTGTCCCACTGCTGGGCAGGCGCATTATTTTAGAGTAATTTATTTCATTACCACTGCTCTCAAAATGGTGAATGAAAACATAGTGAGGAAAACGGCATGTCGTAGAACCAAAAATTCGGAGATATGTGACATCTACCATCCCGCACTGGGCTCGCATGTTATTAAGTTTATTATTTATTTATTATTATAGGCCATTCCCTCTCTCTTTATAGTCTATTTGGAATAGTTAATCATCATAGGTGAACGGAATGTTAATTTATCAATCAAAAAGTATTTTACGTCTAGCATTAATTGAAGCTTCTGTTGTATAAACACTCAAACAAGCTTGTAACCTTCTTCATACGTCCAAGATTACGAAGCCATTCATTAACTTGGGGCTCCCGATACTTTGCCAAAGGACTCTCGAGACTCGCCAATGATCACAAGGTCAAGGTGAAACCCCGACCTTGTACCATGGCCTCAAGGTCCCTATTAACTCGCCCCACGCAATAAATCCCGCCCTGCATTTCAAGTTAATTTATGACGAAAATCCGACATTTCCCACCACATGGACCTTTTCATCATTTACGCTCCAGTTAAACAGTGGTTCTGGGAATTGTGACGTTTACTGCAATGCAGTTTTATATAAAATATCGTAAACCGATGCTGGGTATTGGGGACTCATAAAAATGAAATGCTGTTTATTTATTTAAGGTTTATGTACGGGAGTGGTGCATAGGCGGACTTAATGCCACAAGGAATTCTCTACAAGTCAACTTTTGGGTCAAATAGGACAGCATTGTGGTAGAGGATAAAAAAATCGTGAAGGGTTCGTTTACACCCTGTATACAGACAGATATAATTAAAGTAGCAACATTGGAGTGGCATTTTTAACCCCCGACCAAAAAAGAGGGAGGTGTGTATCTTGGTAACGACCCTGAACATCATCATTATCTGCCTAGCCTTTTTCCAACTATATTGGGGTCGGCTTCCAGTCTAACCGGATGCAGCTGAGTACCAGTATTTTACATGGAGCGACTGCCTGTCTTACCTCCACAACCCAGTTAATACTAGGTAATACGATACTCTTTGGTAAGACTGGATGTCAGAATTTCAGGTCACTGACTACCTGTAACGACTGCCAAAGCTCTAAATATGGCAGCCGGGACCAACAGCTTAACGTGCTTACGGAGGAAACTCGGTATGTCGGGCGGTCACCCATCCACAGACCGACCTAGGCAAGCACAGCTTTACCTAAAGATCGACCCGAGTGGCAGTTCTTATTAAGCCACGAGCTCCTGAACAGATGAACCAATTATGATTTACCTTTTTATTTTTATTTGTTATCTAATCAGCTGTTTAAAGATCATTACCCCTTTTTCTAGTTGATGCCTTCGAAATGCCGATGCCTTGAAGGTTTTGCTACGATGAATACGAGAAATAATATGACGTCACTCTAAAGTGTTCTGTATTTACTAAGAACCGCTCAAAGTGTGACCAAGCCATAATCTCTAATCTGAAAATCTATAAAGCAAGCAAGTTGTCGCTTCACGATACTCTTGAAAGGGGATCACGCTCCATCCGCAAAGTGCAACAATATCTTACTTTGTGCTAACAAGTGCAGGTTTAGTACAACTTTTATATTCGCAGTCGCACTTGCGATCAAAAGACCAACAAGCTAGCAAGGTAGGCAAAAATTCTCCAATAAAATAAAACTTAAAGCATCTGTAAAGGAGTCTAATAACCAAGGCAAGATTTAAGGCATGGATATACGTTCCGTCGGGGCTGCGGGTTGTTACCCGTCGGGGCTGCGGGTTGTCCGCAAGAGATACCGCGGCCTCGACATGAAGGGCTCCCTTTCGCACTGCCCAAGAGCGGGAGGGGTTGTTTAATGATTTTCCACCCGCCCAAAAAAAAAAACCATAGTATATAACACATAATAAACCGCTCCAACACACACCGATCCTAAGTCTAGGTTTGAATACTAGCAACAAGTATATTTCTAAGCTGTGAAAGCGGGTGAATGGCCGTTAATTGGCCTTTTTTAGGATACATTAGAACCTTTTTTACGCAACCATCACCGGATTAAAAAAAAATGTTAATCTACACGATCTAGATCATGTCCTCTTAGCTTCAAAAAAATTAAAAACTAAATTTAAACATCATAAATAAATATGCAAAGCAGCCTCCGTTTTTGTAACTAACTACCATTTTTCTCCTAAACTATCAATCATAGGATCTTTTTATTGCCATCAATATATTATATAAGTCATAACAATGCCTGTAGCTCTCGCGACCTTAATTTCTGAGATTAAATAACAAAGGTGAACTAACGCAGAAATCTACATAATGGCTGTTTACTTATAAAAATTAACCTATATAGGCCAAGCTAAGTAGGTAAATGGCAGTCGCTTTAGATAAAACCAGGAAGCACATGTAAACAAGATGAGTAAATGTTGTGTTAAAATGGTGTCACGGAAACGCAATGGGTAGAAGACAAAAAATCAGTTTCAAGATTTGCCAAAACATGCTAACAAACCAACAAACACGGCATGTTGAATAAGCTTATGAAAACAGTAAAATGGAGAAAATATTTTATCACTCCGATTTGGTTAGGCAGCGGAAAGAGAAATAGCCTAGTGTTTTAAGCTCAAAGTCATGAATTGTAGGCCTTAGGCCGCAAGAGCCTAAAGTTGTTCGGAAATCACAAACGCATCATCAAGATAACAATCAAGAAGATAACATCGTGACATCGACATCCACAACACAACAAAAAATAAATCATGAAGAGTAATCAGTCAGTTATAAAGGCAAGCTAAGCCAAAAGGCTAAGCTTGTAGTCTTGTATGAAAGGTCTACCTTAATCGTGAATTTTCCAACCCATAACTGCTCTCAAAACCGTGGGGAAAACGGTATGATCTGAAAGTAAAATTCATGTCATTAGGTGGCCCGTGTTCTCGATTATAGCATGAGGAGAGTCAGTGTGCCCCGGCAGGAAGACTTCCTGCCGTAGTTACCTTAAGTGAATATGCTAGGTTAAAGCTTGGTGTCTACCAAGCATAACCTAGCATATATTATAGCGTATTCCATTGCCGATCGCCGAATATACTTCGCAAAAATTTGTTGAATTTTCTGACAGAAAAATAAAAATCATGGTGCATAGATTGGCTAAGGTCTACGCCAACGGTAACAGCTACCGCCCTTACGAAGATACTATTAGTTTAATTCTTTCATGTGACATAAAAACTAAATCTTCCAATGTGCTTCTACACTAATTTTGATTCTTCAGACATAATTTGCATAGCATACAATCAAACTTAACAAACAAACCAACTCTAAAACTAACAAGCACAATATTGTCTTTAAATAGTTTAACTCGAAGTTTTGTGTTAAATTCAATTTCTTATAAAAACATTGTTTGATCACATTATCTATTCTAATAATATTTGTTTTAATAGAACTTATCGCGGCTGAAGGAGGTCGTAGAACTTTACTCAATCTTGTAACAGACCATCATTTTGTTTTGAGTATGAATTTTGATGTCTATAAAAGTAAAGCAAGACCAAAGAAACGATGGATGATGGACTGTGTGAATGATGATGTGGATGAGAAGGAGGTGATTGAAATGAGAAGTTATAGAGTAGTATCGAAGAAGCAACCATATTCTGCCGAATCGAAATATACCAGGGGAAACCGACCTTAACAGTAATATTAACATAATTTACAAAAATGTTCTCAACCTAGCACCTTTGGCTTGTTGACTAGCCAATCAAGCACCCAACAGAAAATTAATATTACTCTTGGTAAAGGTTCATCACTATATTATATTGTATTATTTTAAAAATATCAGTTATCAATCCTGTACCATAATGGTTAAATATTTTATTTAACATCTGCAATACTACTACAGTCGCTAATGCACTGATTTGATTCATGTTTTGAAATATTATTAAGTGTAAATTACACATAATTCAAAATCTTGTGAACCGTGTCCTTTACCTTTATCTGGTGGAAACCACCTCTTCATCCGTAAGGTACAATAACCCTTTAACTTCTGAATCATATAAAGGTCATGTTCGGAAACAAGACTGCTAACCTACCCTTTTAAACGTCGACCACGTCTTGAATTCTGGGGGTTACACGTATCCTCTCGTGTTCTCTTCTTTTTCCTAGCGTGACGATGACAATTCAAAGTGAGTCAGCTCGGACGATGAGTTTGGCATTTACAGTAGCGTCCAAATGCTCGTGCTTAATAAGAATTGCCACACGGGTCGATCTTTAGGTAAAAGCTGTGCTTGCCTAGGTCGGTCTGTAGATGGGTGACCGCCCGACATAACGAGTTTCCTCCGTTACGCTGTTGCAAGCACGTTAAGCTGTTGGTCCCGGCTGCCATATATAGATCTTTGGCAGGCGTTACAGGTACTCAGTGACCTGAAATTCTGACATCCAGTCTTACCAAAGAGTATCGTATTACCTAGTATTAACTGGGTTGTGGAGGTCAGATAGGCAGTCGCTCCATGTAAAATACTGGTATTCAGCTGCATCCGGTTAGACTGGAAGCCGACCCTAACATAGTTGGGAAAAGGCTAGGCAGATGATGAGTGGCGTCCAAATGCTCGTTTTAATAACGCACAGCTACATTGCCCCAATATGTTGAATCAAAGTAATAAGTTTTGAAGAAGCATTGATTGACACATGAGAAGAATCATTTAAAATTTCCTACAACTTTTAATGATGAACTAGTAATTTTAATAATATATCCTAGGCTAATAGATTTACATTTGTAAGTTAGGTAGTCAGTCCTCCCGTCGGGGCTGCGGGTTGTTCGCAAGAGTCCGCGGCCTCGACATGAAGGTCTAAGAAGGAACATGGGTGGTTTTTAGTCAGCAGAAGTCTGACACTCCCTTTCGCTCTGCCCAGAGCGGGAGGGGTTATTTGATGATTTCCCCCTGGATGTTTCTTGCATCAAACATGTCCTGCCCACATGGGCTAGGCAGAGGTAACCTGATATACAAAAACACCCGTTATGTTTAAACTATAGCCAGCTGCATACAAATTGACACACAGCCTGCTACAGTGAAATTCCTGATTGAAGAACCCAATAGCACTTAGTCCGACCTGGAAACGAATCCAGACTACATGAAAGAGGAAATGTGCAGCCTATGGTAAAATAATAATAATAGTTTATTTATTTTCAGGCATCAAGGCCCATAGATAAATACCTTACAGACTAACATAAATGTGATAGAATACAATTTGTAATAGAGCCTTCAAACTACAATGTTAGTAACACTTCACTAGCGCTTGAGTCACAGCGCGTTCTTGTTTCACTTGCTCGCGGAAGCGACGGAACACCACTCCCTGCGGCCAAAAGTCCTCTTCCAAGACGAGATGCAGAGAACATGTTGGTAAAACATGGCACTATAAAATTGATATAAATTGAGTAGCTCGGCTGAGCATACTACACTATAATTACTAACCTATTATTACGTTGAAGCTCGTCGACCTCAACTTCAGGCTAATTTACTGCGCCTAAGTAATTAAGCTAACAGCTGTATTATAGTGTAGCATAGCGTTTATTTTAGGTATAATTGAGTTAATTTTTTAGTAAAGTCATTTCGTAAATGGACTGTTTAATGTAGGTCGGTTTAAGTTTAAACAATTATTTTAGTTTATTAACATGTTGTGTTTGAGGAGCTTGTGGGTTAATAATAACAACCACTCGGGTCAATCTTTAGGTTAAGCCGCGCTTGCCTAGGTTGGTACGTTGATGGGTGACCACCCATTACATATTAAGTTTCCTCTGCTCCTCAGAAATCACGTTCAGCCGTTGGTCCCAGCTGTTAGAAGATCTTTGGCAGTCGTTATTGGTAGTCAATGGCCCGAGAGTCTGACAACCAGTCTGACCAAAGGGAATCATCAAACCAGTAGGGACTAACTGGGTTGTGGAGGTCAGATAGGCATTCGCTCCATGTAAAACCTGAGTATTCAGGTGCATCCGGTAAGACTGGAAGCCGACCCCAACATAGTTGGGAAAAGGCTAGGCAGAATATTTAAGTGAGATTAAATCAAGAAAAAAAACGAATTAATTCAAGTTTTTGAACTAGAGATGTTATGTGCAGCTTTGCTAAGGCCAAAAGGTCCAAGTTCTTGTCAACCAATGATAAACTTACCTATACTCTCACTTACGGGATATATATCTTCCGTGATTATCCATTTCGACGCTGTTTCATGCGCCATGATCGCGGGATGAATCACGGAAGATATCCCGTAAGTGACTGTATAAGTTTAGTTATAAACCATTAAAACGGACGAACACGGCACGGTTGGCGCAGTGGCTGAGAGATTGGACTGCTGCGCTGCGTGTCGCGGGTTCGATCCCCGCACGGAACAAATATTTGTATGACCTACAGATAGTTGTTTCGGGTCTGGGTATTTGTGTATGTGAGTTTAAATGTTTGTAAACGCACCCACGATACAGGAGAAATTCCTAGTGTGGGGCAACGTTTTTTTTTAAAAAAAAAAAAAAAAAAAAAACCTTAAACAGCGTCTAACCAACAAGAGGTAACTGATCATAAGTTAAATCTAACCAAGCAAGTCAACAGGCAGTCTTTGTGTAATTTATTTCATCACCACTGCCATGCTCTCAAAACGGTGAAGGAAAACATCGTGAGGAAACCGGCATGTCTTAAAACCAAAAAATTCGAAGACATGTGACATCTACCAACCCGCACTGGGCCTGCGTGGTGGATCATAGCCCATCCCTCTCCTATATAGAGAGGAGGCCTGAGTCCCTGCAGTGGGAACATTATAGGCTGATAATGAGCTCGTGGCTTAATAAGAACTGCCACTCGGGTCGATCTTTAGGTAAAGCTGTACTTGCCTAGGTCGGTCTGTGGATGGGTGACCGCCCGACATACCGAGTTTCCTCCGTGCCTCGGAAAGTACGTTTAGCTGTTGGTCCCGGCTGCCATATATAGATCTTTGGCAGTCGTTACAGGTAGTCAGTGACCTGAAATTCTGACATCCAGTCTTACCAAAGAGTATCGTATTACCTAGTATTAACTGGGTTGTGGAGGTCAGATAGGCAGTCGCTCCATGTAAAATACTGGTATTCAGCTGCATCCGGTTAGACTGGGAGCCGACCCCAACATAGTTGGGAAAAGGCTAGGCAGATGATGATGAATGAAGCAAGTCAACATACCAACACCCAATCCCAATGCTCCCATCTTAAAACTCACCTAGCTCCTTCATCACAGACAACCGACAACAAAAAAAAAACAAATCTCAGTGCCCGCTATCCGTTGGTCGCTGAGCAAAAACTAAGTAATGTTCTTTAGAGGTTTACGCTCCGGCAGCGACGTGCGCACGCGCTTGTCGGTCAACGTAACGGGATTGCATGTAGCATGCTTTATTGGAGTTTTACTACGCAGTGGTATCAAGCTGAGGCTGGCTTGATTAAATTGAGGAGAGTATTATAATTCATCACAACATCACGCCTGTATTCCCTGGAGGGTAAGGCAGAGCTGTACACATTAGTCAACCCATATTAAGTCCCATGTAGGAATAGATCAAACAATCCAGAATCCGCGGCTGCTAGACTGAGAAATCAACAACAGATAAAACAAGAAATTGAGCGAAGCAATAGCTTAGCTCACTTTCTTGTTTATTTTCTTCTAACTGATTTGCAAAAATCAATAATTTAGGATGATAATATCATCTTCTAAATCAGGGATGGCGAATCTTTATGGATCAACGTGCCATTTTTTCTAAAGCAATGTTTATTGAAACCTGGCACGTGCCGTCCAATAACATTGCTTACTGCCGCACTCAGAGAGCTTTAATGATTACTTAAGCCATCACTAAGTAAAGGTTTTGTCATACAAAAGTATGTCAAATCTTTACTAAGTGACAGGTTAAGTAATCATTAAATATCTCTGAGTACCGCAGTATGTCTTTATTGGCAAATAATTAAATTAAATATGTTCAACTACAAACTGATTATTTATTTCCAAAAAAAAAAACTTGACCTCGTAATATTTTTTTTTAATTCTACGTATAATTCAAATTAAAGTAACATTAGTGTAACTTCTGTTGTTGCTGATTAGATGATAAGTAATATATTATTGTATAGTAAAAGGGTTATAAGAGGTTACTTTTAGTAGATTGTGTGTTGAACTGGACTCTTCTACCAAACGGTTTCTAATCGAATCTTATGTTATTCATCTCTGAACATAATTACTCGTAGATAAATGAAAATAGTACTCATAAAAATATGGTTAAAAATTCGGTGGTGTGCCTAAAATATTGTGTAACGTGCCATTGGTTCGCCATCTCTGTTCTAAATAAATTACGTTCGAACAGTCAAGCTAGCTACCACTCTAGAAAAGCAAAGGTGACCAACAAATACAGATACCACCTTCAATAAACTTTAGTAATGTGTCGATTTAAACAATAAAATATTAGAAATACAAGCCATGGTCACAATAAAGCCACAAACTCTATCGTTTCTGCTTGACCTCAGGGTCAGGAGAGAGTGACGCCATATTGTAGTGTTTGCTGGCAATGGGGATGACCCTTCTCAAATTTTACAGCCCGATGTGATTTTAAACCTTTTATTTTATTGTGTTTGAAGGTTACCATTTAACATTGAAATAGCTGTAAGTGGAACTTTTGCTTAACTTACTTTTCGAATAGAAAAAGCTGTCATGAAATGACTAACCTTTGTTTTAAAGAAGTAACAAATTGTTCTCCTACAGCAACTACACACTCAATTTTTTCGATCATTTTCAAATATTTTACCCATTAAATACAATTTATGCGTCTCCAGATAAACTACTAAAACTTACTGACAAAAATGTTATCAATCAAAATTAAATACAAAATTCTTCCGAATTCTCCTTCTGAGTTTTACAATAAATTGCTCGTTTTGTTTATTAAAATGAGCGTACCGACACACCATGCACAACCAAAACAAAAAACACGTGTAAAACCACATAAACACCTAAAAATATCAAGCAATTATCTTCCCAAACCAAGTGCTCCTTAAAATAGCCACATAATGCAAATACAGCGAAAAGACAAAGACCGTAATAAAGATGCAGGATACACCTGCATTAAAAAATCGCACCTGCCTTCAAATTATGGCAGAATTACACTATACTTCGTTAAAATAAAATACAGGGCGTTTGGCAGGCGGACCAACTTTTTTTTTGTTATTGGGACAGTTCAGGTATATTCCAGTGTTAAGTTTTGATGTTATCTCTCTTTGGTCGGTCCCTCATGTCTGAGGATCGTGGTCAGTATGTAGATTGCATCTGGAGCAGTTGATCTGCCTCCACCGGTTACTGTCCAGATGTTATCGACAATGTACAATACTTTTAGAAAATTATGTATCATGATGTGCTGGACTCTTTCTCAAAGGATTGTCCTACAATGCCACAAGCCCTATAATAGGATAATATAGGCTTATAGTATAGTATAGTTAGATTATGAGCTCCCAAAATGCTCTATTACCATCAATACGCTACATTGATGGCAAAAAGTTTATATGAGTAATTAGATCATCAAGTGTGCACTGTGCAGGTGATATGCGATGCAAGATGGAAGGTGGATCAATGTCTGTGGGGAGACGCCGCATATACACTTGAGGTCTGAGCCGCCCATGAACGCCCATTTGTAGAGCTTAATTTTGCTTCAGCCGACTTGGGTTCATTTCATTTTCAATTATCTTTATTTACCATAATATTAATAACAAAATGCACTTAACCTAAGCTACATTAACACACTAAAATTAAAACTATTTTGCCTTGTAAACCTTATACATGATCGTTCGGTTAAGAAGCTTATACTGATAATAACAAAAACACACACAATATATGTATAATGAAGACAAAATGTAAATTATTTAGAAAATCTCAATAAAATTTCTTGCATTTATGTAAATCGAAAAAATATTAAATTGAGCTAAGCTATGAAACTCTTTCACTGTATGATTTTTGTATAAATATATTTTCGGGCTAGTGTCCCCAATTCCACAAAAAAATTGTCGCTCTATTTACTAAACAGCCTGTATACGTCTCGTGCGACCATTTGAGTCCCTTTCTGAGGTACGGATTACGAAGCGTTTTTGCCCGACCCTGCACGGTAACGAAGGGTAATGGTTTTAGGTACGTGTGCTGTTTCGCTTTTTAGCGAACTGCTTAGGTGTGTTTATCTTAGTTTTTAGTGCTTACATGACATTGTTTGGTTAAGTTTTAGTATTTTTTTTAAGCAAAAATAGTTGAAAGAATTGTTATGTCTTTTATAAAGAATGTCTAGCGTTTTCCTAATTATGTCAAATTTTACCATGTTGTGCTGAGGGGGAGATTATTGGAGTTTCTTTGTGACTTTATTTAAGATAGCCAATGAGGGTTTTGTTTTTCTTTGAAAAAGGAAGATATCTTAATCAGCTAACTATAGGGTGTAAAAGTACCCTTAACGCAAACGAAGGGCATTTGTTCTCCCCACCACTGCGATATTTTTTTTGTTCTAGACCATACCTGGGAACCTTCTAGTTACGGAGATATTGGGGGTCAAAGTTCCAAATTTTTCACAGCTGATTTTGTAAATACTAGTATTTCAGGTTTTAACTTTACTTAAATTACCTCCATGACCCGTTTACTATTCAAAGCATCCACTAGCACAATGTTTAAAGAGTGCTACTTTCAGTTTTACCGTAAAATGTGAATTTTGACCCAAAAAAAAAAGTCCCAGGAAAAATTTTTGCGTAGGGGTACTTAGTTTGATGTACAGAATGCTTGGTTGTCGGATGCGTGAAGGGTTCGTTTACACCCTGTATACAGGAAGGAAGGTGACCCTTAATGCGTCGGTGTCCCCTCCATCTTCTATTTTTTTTTCTGGGCATTCCTACCACACCATTCTTAAACTACTACAACTCCTGTGCACCAGAAATAACAGTGGCGACCATCAGAAAAGCGCCGAGTCAATGAAGCTCAACGAAGTCCCTGATGAATTTTTAACTGTCTTGGATCTGGACTGAGTAAGAAAAACATAATTTTCGTATTCCATTTGTTTGTATAACATATTAAGTTATCAAAAATAAACTTAACTAACTACTGTACCATTGATTTACAACAGTAATGGCTGCTGTATAGATGAATTCTCAAAATGAAACTCTGATAAAAACTATTAGCATCCTTTTCTAAAATTGTACCATATAATATGATATACGGTGGTACCTATATCCGTCTGGATATACCACCTTTATCACCATCCATCCATCTTTGCCATCTCCGTCTGGAGATCTTCAAACTAAGGCAAGACGGCGGTTTGTAGTTATCCAATTTAAAATGAAAATTAAGATCTTTGCATCAAATATAACCTTTTCATTTTAAATATTCATAGGTTAATCAAAATTAATGGTAGTAACCTATTCAAGATGATTTATAATCTAGCTGTTAGATTTATAGCGGTAGATTCTGGTTCGTGGCACACTTTTGGTATCATAACAGATTTAAGGTTTTCCCAAACCGGTGTGAATATCTTGCGAATACTATTACATTATCTGTCAGGGGCTGGTGTAAATAAATCGCTGTTAGTCCGTAGATAGGTGACCAGTGTGACCACCCATTCAATTCAATTCAATTCAATTTATTTGTCAAAAGCACGTGTAGGTTCACAATCAGTTGGAATGATTACATAAAAAAAGATAGTTTCAACATGTTTTGCCTATAGAGGCGTACAAATACAACAATAATATAATTCGTCACACAAAAATTTGTTAAAAGTTACGTAATAAATTAAATAATTGAAACCATTACGTACCGAGTTTCCTCCGTACCTCGGAAAGTACTTTAAACCGTGCCGGACCTCTCTCCGGTCATGTCGGATTACAGTCCCACCGAACCATGTGAGTGAAGAAACAGAGAGTTCTCAGTTCACCTATGTCTGCGTACACACTTATGCACTATAATATCTCCGTTACCGATTACTAATCTCCGCTAAGATTGGCCGCCGTGACCGAAAACGGGGGACTATATACTCGTATACCACCGTGGGTAATACCGCTAACTTCCAAACTCCGAGCCTATGTACTACTGAGAATTTTTTAATGATAAACTCAGAACTTTTTGCAGGACCGGGGAAACGAACCTAGGACCTCACGCTCAGCTTGCGAACACGAGACCAACGGGGCAGTCCACCACTCGTATCAGATGGTATAACCAAGTTTCAAACCCCTGAAATTAACCTAACTAAGTTTAGCATAACTTAATAAGCAAGTTTCGATGATGTCCAAGCAAATTTAGCTCCCATCGCATTTATCTCAGTTACTTTTAAAATCATTTTTGCTTGAATACATCTAATGAATTATTAGGTATTATTTATTATCGTGTCTTGTCTTGTTAGAAGTTTTTTTGAGAGTAAGGTAAGGTTAGTGATGAATGTTATAAGTGGAGGGAACAGGGTATTGAGAAACCTGGTACTCTACACTGTGTGATAAAAAAAAATAAGTTCAATATTGTTTTTTGTTTTGTAAGACTCTTTTTAAGGATAGCCTTTGTCTGAAGATGGTTTGCGACTTCTAAAGAAGTTTTTCAGGCTTTAGAAGTAGGCTGGAAAGGAAGAACTTTTTTATAGGTCTAGTGGTCGCAATCGAGACCACTGAGCATAAGGTCTTGGGTTCAATTCCCAGGTCTGGCAAGTTTTTATTGGGTTTCTCCATCTGGAATTTCTCAGTAGCAGCCACGGAGCCCGAGTTTTGTGCTCGGTTGATGATTAAAGGCTTGCCCCCTATTACATGCAACTTAAACATTACTGGTGAACTGTGGGTGCACTATTAGGTAGACCTCTGCCCTTCCGGGAGTAGGGTAGTTGACACAAAAAATCGAATTAGTCCGTCAGATGGATTTCCAAAAAATATTGGACACGTATTTTTTCTTTTTTCACGTAAACAATAAATGAAGACGATACAGTGCAGTCACAGTTTGGTACATTTTTACCAGAAAATGACGACACCAGCCCCCACTCACGATGTTTGACACGTTTTATTTTCGTATTTTTTTATTAATTTTATAAAACAAAAAATACGTATCCAATATTTTTCGATAATCTAACAGACGGACTAGATTAGTTAGTCAACTACCATAATACCATTATGTTATGTGACACAGCACATGACATCACGCCAGTAATTTCCAAAATAAAAATCCACAGCTTTCTAAACTTTAGAACTAAACTGAATTACAAAAGATTTCATCGTAGTACATTGGAAAATAAATGTGATTACTGTACTCCTGTACCAGTATATGGCGTACTGAGTTACGCACGATTTCAATCAATGTATAATTTGGTTTGATAATTGGGTACGATTGCATTTACACATCAAATCATACAATTTGTAGTCACATTCCTTTGAATAAAATTCCTTACTTATCTACCGATGTTAGTCAAATAGACGTATGATTGGTTTGGTACTTTACTTTTTTTTTAGTTATTTGACGGTGGTCATTTTTCAACCTTATCATTTAGGACATAAGGATTGGAACTTGGTTGAAGAATAATATTTAATGTTCAGAATACAATATGAATAGCTTTCTTTAGAATCTTCTTTGCCAAAAATTCGAAGATATGTGACGTAAACCAATACACACTAGGCCCGCGTGGTGGTTTATAGCCCATCCCTCTCCTAGAGAGGAGGCCTGAGTCACTGAGTCCCTGCAGTGGGAACATTGTAGGCTGATGATGATGATGATAATTATCTTCTTGAACCTCACTTGAGCAAAGAGCAATTTATGGGCCAGTCGTCACACACTACGAGTAGAGAGTGTCAAAAAACGGACATCATCGGGATGCGGGTGTTGAGAGACTTTTTTAACCGACTTCAAAATGGAGGAGGTTTTAAATTCGATTGTTTTTTTTTTGGATCTGTGCTCACACTACGAGAGTCACTTGCCCAGCTGTGGGACAAAACAGATTAATAAGAGTATTAATGTTTTGAGATAGATTGCCTTTGTAATATAACGTTTATTCATCTTTGAACTATTTTTTCACCGTTGGAAAGCTACACTATCCCCGGGTGATATAGGCTATACATTATATAATGTATAGCCTACCTAGTCCCTGTATTTCCACGGAAACGGGAACTACGCGGGTGAAACCGCGTGGACAAGGTTATTCTCATAACATGAGACATTCTACCCGCATAGGCTCGCAAACGATTGCGTCGCAACGGCAGATGTTGCCTCAGCTGTATGAAATTATGAATATGTAACTGTATTAAGAACGTAGTAACGTTATATCATACACGGCTACTTTATTCATAGCTCCGAAGGGTTGTGATCTTGCATACTGTTGAAGATGAGGGTTTAATGTTATACTCAGCTCAAACAACTTTTCAAATTGGAACGAACCTAGTTCACCATCCTTATATATAGATTTGTACGATTTTTTTATTAGATCCAATACATGTTTGGCTTGGAATAGGTTCAAAACCAAAAAAAATCTATAGCCATTGTAAATATTCAAATAACAAACACTATGGTAACAGAAGGAGCACCGTTTTTTTGCCAAAACATAAAAACACTAGAAAGAGAACCCTACGTTTGACCAACACGAAAAAACAGTTGAATACAAAAAAAAACAAAACACAACTCAATATTTGAATCAGTCTGGAACGATCCTCGTGTTTTTTCATCAACTCAGTGTTGCTGCAGCAAAAAATTAAATGGTGGTCCCAAGTTGCGTTTTTTGCTAGCCCACTGGGAAATGACGGCCATGATGACTACGTGGTCAAAAGTCAGCGTCGAAATTAAACAAATTTATGACCATGTTCGTTTGAGGTTTGGCAAATTAAAACACTGGGTGAAATTTTGCTGTTATTTTTTGTGAATTATTTTTTGGCGCAGTGTGGCGAGTTTGTGGTGTTTATTTTATTCGTTGATTGTGTGACATATTATTATAATATGTATAAGGTTTATTTTATTTATTTATGTGCACACAAAATACTTAACATGACGTTACATTAACACAGAAGAGCACACAAAGGTATTGCTTATTTCATAAGATTTTTTTTCCAGCAGACATGAGAAAGAATAGTTTTACTGAAAATATTCGGTAGGTATTCGTAAGTAGAACTTTAACTCAAAAAAGATCTTTTGACTACTGATATATCTATCTGCTGGGCCTAAACACTAGCCATTTTTAATGAGCGTAATGAACGAGTGTTTTAGGGGCACTGTCTAATAAAATGTTCACGTTTAAAAACGGTTTAATCACAGTCAAACTGTATGTATTAATGACTTTTGAGTTGGATTTTAAAGTATTATAACTGAATACCGCTCTCATTCTAAGAACCAAAACAAATCGAAGACATGTGACATCAACCAACACGCCCTGGGCCCGCATCATGGCTTATGACCCATCCCTCACCTAAAGAGGAGGCCGGAGTCCCTGCAGTGGGAACATTATAGGCTGATGATGATCGCTCTCATTTAGAATTCACAGAAGCACCCTACGTATTTTAGAGACAAACTATTTAAGCTATACACAAACATTCCTTACATCCTTATTGTTAGGACATAAGGAGAAGGTTGCATCAGCATCGAATGCTCAGTCACAGTCACAAGGCCTCCCTTCGCTCTCGTGGTTAGTCATCAATAATGAGCATTGCAAGTATTTGTAAACTGTGCCATTCTACGGTAATTGCTTATGATTTTATCAGCTTTTCTGTTTGGAATGTAGTATGTTAGCACTTACTTACTCCACAAGCGTGAATTCATAATGTGGTAATGGTATTTGGTAGTAAGATAAAGTGAATGTGTGTATGTTTAAACTGTAATTCTTTAAATAAATAGAAATTTCCAGCACCAGCCAAAACGGAATAACTCAAATGGACCGCCGCGATGATCTTAAAAAAGGGTCTGTGGTCAGACTCGATGCTGAAGGCGGAGGAGGAAAGGGTGTGTTCGCATAACTTCGGAGAGACGTAGGATGTTATCGGTGAACTGCAAGCGGCTCAGTTGATTGATCGATTAAACACATTTACAAAAAAAAGAAGATACTCTAATAAATGAATTATGAGGCTCGGCCATAATCGATCCTACCAAAATCAAAGTACAAAGGACGAGACATCAGTCACATTTCGGCTTTTCGGTGGTCTTACTATTCCTAACTTTGTACAGACTCGCATGATCATTACCTAGAAACTAAATATTACACAAATACTTAGGTACCTAACTCGTGAATGATATTAGCCGAGCAATTCGCTGAATTCCTAATATTAATTACCTAATTATTTCACAGGCGTATAATATTCAATACAAATATTTGCCAAGGACTTTTCCCTTCGCTAGGGCTATGAGACCTAATACGAGTGGTACACGGGCGATTAGTTTGATCCTTTTGAAGGTAACATTTGGCAATTATGACGCAATATAATAACGCCCAGCTCGAATTCAATGGCTCGCCGTCCGATCAGAACCAGGCCTGGGTCAATGGCGCGTGTGTGCCACGCTCGCCTCGAAGAGCTGTCAGCGTAGGTCCACTAGGGTAGTAGGGTTAGTCAGTAAGAGTCTGACACTCCCTCCCAGAGAGGGAGTCGTTAGATGATTCCCATCCTTAAAAAACCGGCCAAGAGCGTGTCGGGCCACGCTCAGTGTAGGGTTCCGTAGATAATAAAATATTATGTAAACGAAGTTAAAAAAAAAATACGGGCAAATGAAACTTGACCTCTGGATTGTATAGGCGCTCATACGATTCAGGGACCAAATTATATTGGTTAACTGCAGTTTCCATCTGTTGTTTCCATCCAAGTTCAAAATAATTTTCCTAGAAAGTCCTTATAAAGTTCTACTTTTCAGATTTTTTTCGTATTTTCTAAACTTATGGTTCAAAAGTTAGAGGGGGGGGGACGCTTTGTTTTTTACTTTTGGAGCGATTATTTCCGAAATTATTGACATTATCAAAAAATGATTTTAGTAAACCCCTATTCATTTTTAAATACCTTTCCAACAATATATCACACATTAGGGTTAAAATTAAAAAAAAAAACACTTCCCACTTTACATATAGGGGGGCTACCCTAATAAAACATTTTTTTCCAATTTTTATTTTAGCACTTTGTCGGCGTGATTGATACACATATTGGTCCCAAATTTCAGCTTTCTAGTGCTAACGGTCACAGAGATTAAGCGAGGACGGACAGACAGACAGACAGACATGGCGAAACTATAAGGGTTCCTAGTTGACTACGGAACCCTAAAAAAGGGTTGAATACAAAGTGGAAAACTATGTGAGATTATTGAGGTGTCAATGACATTGGCAGAGTACCAGATCAGAGGCCCTAGCACGAGCACGCGGTGTAAACTTTACGTAAATACGTCTATTTAAAAGGAGTCCACGAAATTATAAAACATTATATGAGAAATCATATAATGTTTTATAATTTTCAAAAATTATACATTTTGATTGTATGTATTTGTTGTAAACATCACCATCTTCTTGTTCCTTTCTACTTGTGGTCGTTTGCGCAACACGTTTTCCTCTTCCATTCTCTGTCAGACACTTGATTGTTGCTTAGAGTGTAACTAAAATGCTATTGGATAATTCAATAATAATAATAGTATTTTCGATTCAACAATCGACGTATTTATGTTACTGCACCGACTGTGGATACGGACAGGTAATATTTCTAGTTATTCTGGAACTTTATTGCAAAAGTCGACAAATATTGATAAATTGTTATTATCACATTACCTCTTCAAAGTACGTGATTGAGGTTTTTATATATTTTTAGAATGTTATAAAAGTATATGTAACCATAAGTTTTATTTAATAAATGGCCCGCCGTTTGACACGAAATTAGAATTTTGGCCCACCTTTGTAATAAGTTGAGCCGCCTTGCTATAAATACACCAACGTCAAGCAATTAAAAGTTGCCCGTGTAGACACTGCAACAATGTTTTGCGAACAAGATGACTAAATTATACAGATCGGGCTATGAACTCATCGTCTTTTTTGTTTACAACTTGTTCTGTGACCGCAAATTGTTGCAAATTGGTTATTACATCAAAATACCGGCCGATTCAGATGAATTACTGTGTTTATGTTGTTTCAGTTTTTTTTCACACAGTGATGATCGTGTTGATGACTTAAGTTTTATTGTTTTTGTCTATTGTAGAAAATTATTTATCATAAAATCCTTGAGTAGCAATTGAGGTAAACATCGCATGCACACAATACAAACAAATATTGCCCTGACTTCTTTATTAAAAACGTTAACATATTTTTTTTCCTAGAGCCAGTTTCAAGATCCGAATTGTCTGGCACACTGGAAAATGCTACGCAAGAGAGGTTCTACTTATAGAGCTGGAGATAAATATGTACCTACCAGGTTTCTATGTGCCATCATATTTTACAACATCTATCTCCGGAGCTCCATATAATTAAATTAAATTTGTGTTGTTACGTTTTACATAATAACGTCCGATGGTACATAGGACTGACATGTACACCTGTATAAAACTCCCTAATAATAAATAAAGAGATTTGGACTTAGCACACGAGGTTGTCGATATGTGGCATGTGAACTCGGCTATCATTGTGCCGATTGTCGTTACGGCCAATGGCCTCATAGCTAAGAGCATGGACGGTCATCTTTCAAAGTTTTCGCTTGGCAGTTGGATCAAGGGCCTGATTCAGAAGGCAGTACTCCTTGATACGGCCCGCATTGTGAGGAGGTTCCTGTCTCTGGAGCCCTAACCTCCGGTAGCTTGGACCCTGCTCCCGTCAGCTGAGGACGACTATTTTTTATATTTTTAAATGTTTTTTATAAGTTTTGTATGAAATATTTAAAAACGTAAATTGTATGTAAGAAAGTATAAGGGACATATATGTAATAAAGAGATTTAATAGGTAATTGGCACAGGCCAATTATGAAATCATTGGATTTGATAAAAATTATAATAAAATAGATTAACAGACTGTTTTTACCATGATACCATTAATAAGATCCGGACATGATTTAGAGCTACAAGATTTAAAACTAGTATCTCCTAACAATAGGAACCTAAACATAATAATCCATATAATCCCTTAATTAGCCCATTACAATCCTCAGATCACTAAACAATTAGCATACACACCGCATAGACAATTCAATTGCCGCTATGACGTGATTTCACGCGACAAGCCTACCTCAGGCTCGTCATACATGCGTGAGGGCCAGAGACGCGGGAGTGTCTCGTGAGGGGGGAAGGGAGGGGGGCTGAGAGGTCGTTCGACGACCCACGTAGGTGGTGCGGTCCAGCAATCGTTGCTGCGCCTGCCAAAGTCCATATGTGCATTTTTTATATTTTTTGAACACTTCACTAAACATAGCCTCCATTTCATTCTTGATGTATTGATGAAATCTTTTTTGTTATATTCGAACTAGAAATAAGTTTGAACTAGTTCCATGTGCATTAATAATTTGGCAATGTTTCCGTTTAACTATTAAATAACACGATTCTCGTTGTTATCCTAAAACCTTACAAAAATCACTTATGGATCTTGTTAGCTTGCTTGATTTACCTTTGAATGCGACACGCAATGCCTCGCGGTGTTTGTGTGTGGAATGGCTAACCATGTGTCAGTGGAGTGACGTGGTTTGTATGCGTTTGATGGCAGGTCACGGGTGTAGCTCGGCGGTTATGGCAACTGTGGGTAAGGGAGTTCGAAGTTTGGCTGTTGCAAACTTGGAACAAATGTAGGTACTTCTTGCATTTGCTTTTGTAGCGTAGATGAGAGGTGTTAATAGAATACATATTTTGATATTTGACAAGAATATTAGTGTATGTAGAGCAGCGGTGGCCCAGTGGCCCCGACTTTCGAACAGTAAGTCGTGGGTTCGAACCCAGGCAGGTACATTACTTTGTGTGATTTATTTCATCACCGCTGCTCTCAAAACGGTGAAGGAAAAACTGTGAGGAAACCGGCATGTCTAAAAACCAAAAAATTCGAAGACATGTGACATCTGCCAACCCGCACTGGGTCCGCGTGGTGTATCCATCCCTCTCCTAAAGAGAAGGCTTGAGTCCCTGCAGTGCAGTAGGTACATTATAGGCTGATGATGATGATGACGCTAATAGTCTAGTGGCACAAGCGCGAATGCTGAGCATGAGGGCCGGGGTTCCGGGGTCAGGCAAATTGTTATTGGATTTTTCCATCACGAATTTCTCAGTAGCTGCCACGAAGTGTGGATTTGTAATAATATAATAATAATAATCGAAATGTGGGTCTACTATTGGGTACACATCTGCCTTACTCTTCAGGGATTACAGGCGTGATGTTATTTTCTATGATAATAATCAGAAAAACTTAAAAGCGTAAAAGTAAAATGGTGACCTGTGACATTTCATGACACATTCACTTCTTTCATCAAGTTTTTGTAGTGAGTTCACTGGAACTGACCTCATCTGACTCCTATCAACGAAGGGTTTTAGCGACAATGCTCACGGATTAGGTACCAAGATTTTCTCATATGTTCTGGAGATTCGACGTCAGATAGAATATTCGTGGGATTTCCTCCTGTCTGTAATCGTAGCGTAAATGAAATCTTGTCCAGTCTCTGTAGGTACGTTCTGTTATATTACCAGATAACTTTTAGATATTTCTTAGTTCTAACAGTAATTGTTTGTTTTTAGCGGATGGGCGTCTCGTTTTAAATAAAACGACACTTGTTTTGATTTGTCCGTCTGTGTGAGATACCAGTTTAAGTACCTATATCGATCTACTACCAAAGTTGGTATCAAGTAAAAACTTAACGAATTTAGGCCATGTTTCAAATCATCTGCATGAAAATGACGTGTTTTGCCCCATATTTTTCTTCGTTCGAATTAAATGTTATTGTTCAAACGAAAAGTCGGAACGAAAGCAAAGTTTTAATACAATCCAAGAGGTCCGTAAGTGTGATTAACGCCATCTATTGGGTAATAGCCGAACATTCTGCCGGCGCCATCTTTGGGTGAATAGACATATCACTAGTTGATAATAATGGAACTAGATGGCGCCATTCTACTACCAAACATATAATCTGGTAGGTAAACTTAATTTTGTAAACTTATTTTTACCACAAAAATATATGTAACAAATATTTGTTTGGTTTTAATGAACTTTTTTTGCATTTCTTTGTAATTTGCAGACATTTTCATAAAAAATAAAATGATTGCTGTGTTAAACTAATGTTTATGTTATGCATAGATGGCGCTGTACAGTTTAATGCTTGTTTCTGAAAATGTGCCTTAGGTATGTGAGATCTGAGTCTGAAAAGTAGGTACCTGTCCGCGATATTGGTGATATTCCGTAATAGTGCGGCAGACGGCAGTGGCGTTGTGGTGCAGTTGTAAATAACTGCAGGCTACAGTGCGACTGCGGTCTGCTTGACTACGAGTACCTCGATGGCCTAGTGGTTCCAAGCGCGACTGCTGAACATGAGCTCCTGTGTTCGATTCATGAGTCGAGGAATTCCTGATGGTAAAACCCTGAAAACAACACTTACCCGCCACGAGAATCGAACCCAGGGACTCACGATCCCGTCGGGGCTGCGGGTTGTTCGAAAGAGATACCGCGGACTCGACACAAAGGGCAAAGAAGGAACATGGGTGGTTTTTAGTCAGTAGAAGTTTGACACTCCCTTCCACTCCGCCCAGGGACATGGACGCGCAAACGAATAGGTACCACGTACTTATTCAGAACATAATTCCGAACCGTCTTTAGTTCGTAAGTATTGCACTTTTGTATGTACACACAGTAAACAGCACAGGAAAATAACACAAAATAATATTTGAGTACATAGTTACATTCTCCGAACTCACCTTATCTATCGCTGTGGTAGAGCCATAGCCTCGTACGCTGCACTTTTGTCCTTATCAGCCAGACATGGCGTATGCAGGCGCTCGCCAGCGACCACCAACTTAGCTTTAAGTTCTAAGTATGTAATAGGCTAGGTAGAATAAGCAGTCTTGCATCAAACTCTGTAAGCTCGGGTCGTTTTTAATAAACTCTTAAGTATAACGGGCCCTAACGTTTTATTTTCGTCGTCGCATCGCTCCCGAAATCTAACTGGCGCAGCCGGTAGGATTGCCGTAAACTGTTGCTTTCGCGGAAAGTAAAGTGTGAAACCCGGGAAAGTGGAAAAGAACACTAAAGAACTTATTCGCGAGTGGTAACGTAGAGTCGTCGTAACTTAAAATCAGTGAGACGTTCTTGGCAATCCTCGAACCAAATAAATAAGATAGATAAGCGTAACGATAACGTGGGTGAGCAGAGATGTTGAAAGTTTATAAAGCGGTTGGACTGTGAGTAACCTTCTACTTCCTTCCTAACTTCCCATACTAGTAATGTTAATATAAAATATATTATTGTATCGATTATTTTATCAAATCTGGAAAATCGAGTAAAAAGCTTTTATGGTAGAAATTAATAACTTAATAATTAGTGAAGTGAATATTATTTTCACGCTATTATATCGATAAGATTTTTCATAAGATTTTCTTTTCTTTTTATTTAGTTTAATAATTGTAGAATTAGAACTTTTATACTTTTAAATATTTTTTTATTTTAAGTTTTGTGTGCTTATCTTTTGTTCGTTTTACGATTTAATTTAAAATGAGTCACGGCCAGAATCCTGTAAACGCGACAACCGGTGCAGCCCCGACGGCTCGAACCGAAACACCATTTACTATGCAATTTGCTGAATCGTTGATACCTCGGGATGTTTTAAATTTAATTCCAGAATTTAGTGGTGAAACTAATTTACTTAGTTTATTTTTAAGAAAGTGTGAATATGTTATTGAAAAGTATCAGGGGACTACGGATCGAAACGAATTTTTAATGCAGAATATTACAAGTAAATTAAAAAGTAAAGCGGCAGCCTTAATTAGTGAAAGAGGTGATTTTGAGACGTATAGCGAATTAAAATCTTTATTGATCCAACATTTTGGGGATCCCAGGAGCGAGGAATGCGTTGCTATTGAACTGGAAACCCTAAAAATCAAACAAGGCGAGTCATACTTACAGTTTTGCAGCCGAATTCAAGACATTCGTGCTATATTAATTTCCAAAGTGAATCAGAACAGCTCTACAACGTTAAAAGAAGCTAAAAAAATAATTTATAACAATACTTCTCTTAATGTTTTCTTGTATAACTTACCAGAACACATGGTGCGGATTGTTCGAATTAAAAACCCTACTACATTGGAAGAAGCTTTAAAATATGTCCTTGAAGAAG
Organism: Diarsia brunnea; assembly: GCA_949774965.1. NCBI lineage: Eukaryota > Metazoa > Arthropoda > Insecta > Lepidoptera > Noctuidae > Diarsia > Diarsia brunnea. Next base: position 18,742,050 of record OX459001.1, read on the forward strand.
TTAACTTTCAGGAACAATATAATTTACGTAGTAAAATGTTACAACACCGACCGCAAGGTCATATGTTACCATCACCTAATCTAAAGCCTTTGCAAAATAATCATTTCAGACCTTTTACAAACCAAACTCAATTCAAATTTGGCATACCTAATCAAACTTTCTTACGTCCGAATATACCGAATCAACAAATTGGTCGACCGCAAATGGCTCAATTTGGACCACCAGGCGTTGATAGGAGAAACCCCCAGCAATTAGGCTTCCGACCTCAAGTAGGATTATTTGGCTACAGACCCCCAACAGCACCACCTGGTTATAGACCCCAAGTTGGACAATTTGGCTATAGACCCGTTCAAGCTTCGGCCTATCGTCCAACTAATAATTTCCACGATAGTGACGTGACAATGAGAACTGCTCCAGCAGCGCTTAAACCACAACAAGGTTTTCCTATAAATGAACTTTATACGGATGGCGAACAATACTACTACGACGTCACTCATGACGATTATATGCAGAATATGACGACACACTGTGACTACGACTATACAAATATGAATACTGAAGATGTTTGCGTAGATGAGAGGCCTAGTGTAGAAATTACCAAAACTGCTAAAAATTTACATTCAACTGAAAATAACAGTGATCCGGAAACTGTCCAAAATTTTCAAATACATTCAATACAAACCCGCCGGAAATGATAGAACTTAATTTTAAAGCCAATCTAAAACATCCATACATATACATCCCTGAGATAAACGGTAAATTTATGTTGGACACAGGAAGCACACGGTCATTTATAAGTCCCAGAAAAGCTGATGAGTATTTTCCTAAATTAAAATTCTATGAACCATTTACAGTTACAAGCATACATGCGACTAGCGAACATCATGAAGTAGCTGAAATTCCCCTATTTTCCATTTTTAATAACGAAGGGTATCAAAAATTTTATGTTTATGATGTGGACAACAGATATGACGGGTTAATTGGAATGGATCTTATAACTCGGCTTAATGCTGATTTATCGTTTAAGGAAAAGATGTTAAAGACTAACGGTGTCAACATTCCTATAATCTACTCCACTGACCCTGAATTTAGACTAGAACCCCGGACCGAACATCGAGTTAAATTACCTGTTACTCAAAAGGATGGCTATGGCATATTAGGTTACAAAGAGTTTCATGAAGGCATTCGAATGCCCGCTGCAATTGTTAAATGTGAAAATTATTTAGCTTCTACTGTTATACAGAACGCAACTAGCCTTGAAATGACTTTAATTATAACTTCTCCGTTCAAGGTTACTTATTTTTCTAACGAGTGTATAGTAAATAACTTAACTGATTTAACTGACGTAGAGATGGACTCATTACTGACAGAAAATTTAAAAAAATTGCGACTTGACCACCTTAATCAAGAGGAATGTGACCTTATTAGTGAATTATGTCACGAGTACAAAGATATATTTTACTGTGAAGAGCTACCTTTGACCTTTACAAATCAAGTTAAACATCATATAAGAACCACTAATGAAGATCCCATTTATATCAAACCATATCGACAGGGTCCAGCGCAAGCTGAAGAAATCAAAAGACAGGTTGAAAAACTTCTCAAAGACAATGTGATCCGCGAATCACACTCACCCTGGAGTGCACCTGTGCATTTGGTTCCCAAAAAGGCAGATGCTTCCGGTCAAGTAAAATATAGAATGGTTGTAGACTATCGCCGACTCAATGACATAACAATAGATGACAAATATCCACTTCCCAATATATTCGATTTACTTGACAAACTTGGCAAAAGCAATTATTTTACAACCCTAGATTTAGCTTCCGGTTACCATCAAATAGAAATTTCCGACACCGAAAAAACAGCTTTTTCAACACAAAATGGGCACTACGAATTTCTTCGTATGCCATTTGGTCTCAAAACCGCTCCAGCGACCTTTCAAAGGACAATGGACAATGTCTTAAGAGGGTTGCAGGGTATACATTGCATGGTCTATTTAGATGATATTCTAATTTACTCAAGTGGTATTTTAGAACATATTCAAAGATTACGATCTGTCTTTGATAGATTACGTCAGACCAATCTTAAGGTTCAATTAGATAAGTCTGAATTTTTACGCAAAGAAGTACAGTACTTAGGACATACACTGACTAAAGACGGACTTCGACCAAATAACGACAAAATACAGGCAGTTCTTAACTATCCATTACCACGGACACAGACCGAAATCAAACGATTCCTAGGGTTCGTGGGATATTACAGACGGTTTATTAAAGACTTTTCCAAAATTACACAACCTTTGACAGCTTGTTTAAAAAAGGGTAAGAAAGTTCTGACGGATCAAAAATTTATTGAGGCTTTTGAAAAATGCAAGGAACTTTTAATTAATGCACCTATATTGCAATATCCTGACATGAATAAACCATTTGTATTAACCACTGACGCTTCAGAAGTCGCTATTGGTGCTGTTTTATCACAGGGCCCTATAGGCGGCGACAAACCCATAGCTTATGCTAGTCGGACGTTGTCAGACACTGAAACGAGATATAGTACTATTGAACGTGAGTTATTGGCAATTGTCTGGGCCACAAAACACTTTAGACCCTATTTGTACGGACACAAATTCGACATCTACACTGACCACAGGCCTCTTGTTTGGTTATATCAACTTAAGGAACCAAATAGCAAGTTAACACGTTGGCGTTTGCGTTTACAAGAATACGATTTTAACGTTATATATAAAAATGGTAAACAAAACGTAAACGCAGATGCGCTATCTCGCATCCGCCTAAATGCCCTAAAAGATGACGATTTAGACAACAGTTCAATGATTGTTAATATAGACGAACAAAAAGACATGATCAGACAAAGTACAGACGGTTCTACAACCATTTCCATATCTGACTCTGAAAGAACCGCTACAGCTAGTCCAATAAGTATACCAGAAACTGAGGCAGTTCTTGACGAATCGCCTCACTATCCCATACCGTCTGAGTCTTCTTCCATACAGACAGTTCATTCGGCCAAAGATCTCGAATCCAATGGAATACCGATCTTGAACGAAGCAATAGATACCAAGCCTAATCAAATACTTGTCTTTAGCTGGTTCCGTAATGAGATTCAAGTAAAAGATTTATCTAGAGACAAACAAAAGGTATTAGAAGTATTTCTGCCTCTTCACAACTATAATCTCATCACAGGATTTTTGAAAGACTACATAAAACCAAAAATTAAGTATTTCATTTATTTCGAAAATCAAGAACTTAGAAAAGATTTCAGTAATATCATAATTTCTCTGTTTAAGAAAGATGTGGTTAAGTTTTACGAATGTACCGAACGTGTCGTTTACGTCGAAGATGAGCAGGAACAAAGAGCTATAGTAATTAAATTACACGAAGGCAAGACATCTCATCGTGGGATCAGCGAAACCATGAAACGAATTCGTCGTAATTATTATTGGGCAAATTTAATTGAAACTGTTTCCGCCATTATTAACTCATGTGAGCGTTGTAAAACTTCTAAATATGATAGGAAACCCATTAAACCTTTATTGCAACTTACACAAACTCAACATGCACCTTTTCAGGAAATATTTATAGACCTGTTTAGCATAGAATCAAAATACTATTTAACTTTAATTGATGCCTTTAGTAAGTTAGGCCAAGCCATAGAAATTCCATCTCGTTCGTCACCTGAAGTGGTTAGAGCGTTGATGAAATATTTTTCATTTTACGGCATACCACAGAAAATAAGTTCTGACCCTGGAACTGAATTCAACAGTGAATTACTAAGAGAACTAACAGAATTACATAAAATTAAATTACACATAGGGACCCCAAACAATCCAAACTCTATGGGTCTCATAGAACGTTTTCATTCCACAATTATAGAAATTTACAGATTGGCAAAATATGAAAAGAAGTTTACGGACGCAGCTTCCGTAATGACTTATGCCATTATGGCCTATAATAGCACTATTCATAGCACCACAGATTTAACACCGTTTGAAGCTGCATTCGGTCATACCGAATTAAACTCTACATTTAACTCTGAATTTGATAAAGCTTACAAACAACAATTGATTAGGGATCATAAGAAGAGAACTCAGGCACTCTATAAGTATATTTCGGAGAAATTAAAAGGTCACAAAGAAAAAATTTTAACGAAACGAGGAGGGGAATTAGAACCAGTTTTAGAAATAGGTAATCCTGTTTTCGCTAAGGCCGTTAATAAGAGACAAGCAAAAGATAAGCCTAGGTACCAAAAAGCCGTTGTCACAGGCCATATAGTACGCAATGTTATACCAATTAAATTAAAAAATAGGGATACCAAAGTACCTCTAAAAAACATAAAACGTCCTCCACAGGTGGAGTTTGATCCTGGTGATATGGACAACAACCAATTGGACTCTCCCAAGCCAGGCCCTTCAAGCAGTAAAGATTAGTCAAAACCCTGGTATTCTTCCGGTGAAGATAGGCCAAGCGTTTATTCAATATGATAAGTGGTCTATTGTTAAAATAATTAATCTTCAAGGCATAAGCACAGACCTTTCCTTTAATATTCAAAAATATTCGGAATTCAGCCAAATATTACACATAAATAAATTCCATACAGATGAGTTTATGGCACTTAAAACACAAGTCGAGTATATTCAAAATCAGACCGAAGAGAAATTACAGCAATTAATTCCATCCAAAAGATTTAAACGTGGTATTGTAAATCCTTTAGGCTCTATAATTAAAATTATAACTGGTAACCTTGATCATGAAGATGCGGTTAGATATGATAACGTAATTTATAATATTCAGACTAAAGAACAGGCAATAGCCAATAAATTCTCTGTGGTTTCTGAAATGTTGGATCACTTTCTGAACACTACTGAAATAATTAATGAAAATACAGACAAAATAAACAAGCGCATTAAATTACTTGAAGGCCTTGTAGCTAATCTTAACACAAAAGATAAGCATTCAATTTATATGACCCATGTATTTGGATTACTCAATCAATTTATTGTAAACTTTAGGACTATCTATGTCAAACTTAGCGAATTAGAAACCGCTGTTGCATTTAGTAAAGTATCTGTTTTGCACAAAGCCGTATTAAACTCTGATGAATTGTTAAGTTTATTAAAACATATTAATGCACATGACAACATAATGTATCCTGTAAATGATAAAAATTTAATTAATATAGAAGAGTCATTGTCTGTAAAAGCTTACCTTAAAAATGAAGAAATAACCTTTATTATTGAAGTTCCGTTAATTTTAAATGTCACTTATAATTATTATAAATTGTATTCCCTTCCTATGGATTCCATGAACCAAACCTTTGTTGTTTTTCCCGAATTCCCTTACCTTTTAGTAGAAGGATCCAAATATCGTCCGATTGATCAACCATGCCAAGAGATAACAGTCAAGGAATACCTCTGCTCTGAAAATAACCTCATTCAATTTGTAGAAGAAACCTGTATCGAACAACTAATGAAATACCAACATAATCTGTCGCGATGTATTCCCCGTCAGATAAAGTCTGAACACCTGAAACTACAGAAGATTAGTCCAAATAGTTGGATAATGTATACCAGACACCAACAAATTATTTCGCAAATTTGTGGTAATGACGACACCAAGGAACGCATACAAGGAACATACATTATAACTATAGAACCGCAATGTGATGTTTCTATAGATAATATCCAACTCCATGGACAGCGTTCTTACTTCCTGCAGACAGAATATAAACCCGTTCCTGTGATAAACTTACCCGATCTACGAGAACTTACCTCAAACGCCGTGAAAATGGAACCTGTAAACTTGAAAGGAGTTAACCTGGATGATATACGTCAACTAAATTACCTTCTGATGAATAGTGCGAATAGTGAAACCAGTGAAATTAACGGTGATAGTGTCAGTGCCGCTCTGTACTCTCTGTACGCGATCGTCTTTTTATTGTTAATAGCTATAGTTATTTATAAGTATATTTTAAGGAAAATTTGTAAAGGGCAGGATCGTCGTTTGAATGGTGTTGAAAACAATCCTACTCAACAGGAGGAAAATAGAGTAATTCAGAGACCTGTATTATTAGTGTCTTAACTCTATGACGATTACTCCTCATAAATTAGTTTTAAATATGTGAATATTATCTTCACGTTATCCTATAATCGTTTTAACTACTTAAGTTTTGTCATTTAATAGTTTCTTATTTTTGTGAAGTTCTTGGAAAATCTCTGTTTTTCCGATAACTTCAGTCCAAGGGGGGAGGAGTTACATTCTCCGAACTCACCTTATCTATCGCTGTGGTAGAGCCATAGCCTCGTACGCTGCACTTTTGTCCTTATCAGCCAGACATGGCGTATGCAGGCGCTCGCCAGCGACCACCAACTTAGCTTTAAGTTCTAAGTATGTAATAGGCTAGGTAGAATAAGCAGTCTTGCATCAAACTCTGTAAGCTCGGGTCGTTTTTAATAAACTCTTAAGTATAACGGGCCCTAACGTTTTATTTTCGTCGTCGCATCGCTCCCGAAATCTAACTACATAGGTACTGCTTATTTCTCAATTATTTAACTGCTTATTTATTTGACTTTTGAAGACTGAAGAGGGTGTTATCTGCGTATTTATAAGCTGTCATTTTAGAACATCAGGGTCCTGAGATTTATAGAGTTTGTTATTCATCGGGACAGTTCGAAGTATTGTGTTACGGTATTCAAGTGCTTAAGTTTCCTTGCAAAAAAACAAAACTTAATAACAAACGATTAATAAAAATTTTTTTTGTCTAGTTCATTGTTTGTAACACCGTGTTCAAGCATCATTAAAGTTTCTTGACACTCATCAATTTCGCCAAACCACGTCATTCTTATCAAAATATAAATATTTGTTTTTCATTTAGCCCAGTGACTGATATAAGCGCACAAAAATGCAAGGTTCTTGCTAAAAAACATAATCACAACACACACCAAAACCCTTATCACAAGAGCAATAAGGATGAAATTACTTTGAACGGACCTTAATGGAAAGTTTGTGAGAAAATCTGCCTTATCTCTTTTGGATAAAGTGGGTTATTTTCTTACAATGTTATATAAAATAATATAACGAAAAATTGAAGAGTCAGAAGATCGACTTCTGGAAGAAAAAAAAAATATTTATATTCAAATGGGCTTAGACCAGAACCCCTTTTTGCCACTGTTTATAAACTACGTAAGTATCTAAAAGGCGTAGCACTAGATTCATCTTTATATGCATTTTTACTTTCAGAAAAAAGAGTGTTCAATTTTGTGCAGATGCATACCAACAAATATATGGGACAACTGCATAAAATCGCGGGAAAGACCTGGATGAGAACCCCTATGGACATCAAGGCTGCCAAATGATGCCATGATGATATGGAGACGGCTAAATCAACGGCTGAAAGAAGACTGTTGGAAGCGGCATACACGTGTCAATCTACACCAAAGACCGCGGAACTTGGAGTTACTCAGAAGTCGGGGAACGAAATGGAGTCGGTCTTCTTTAGATTCCCCTTTTATGTGGTAACACTGCTATCAACTGTGCATGTCGTTTTTATTGTCTAGCTTAAATACGAATCTAGGACTCATTTTGCACAGGAGTCACGTTTAGTTACTAACGTTGTCGTTAATCTAACGTTGCTTATCGTAAAAGTGAAACTTAGCAGTTAGAATTTTAGTGCTAGACTTGAATCACGCGTATAAATGACGCAAGCTCGATTTCTAGAGCATGCTAAAGTTAAACCATCTGTGCAAGCAGAGTTCAATTTCAATTATCAAAACTGTTTATTAATCAATTATCGCGAACTGCGCGACAACACTGACCCTGTTTTTTTTTTTGGTTGCTGGAAAATCATAAAATAACGGGGTACCGCTCTTGGGCAGAGCGAAAGGGAGTGTCAGACTTCTACTGACTAAAAACCACCCATGTTCCTTCTTAGCCCTTGCGCCGAGGCCGCGGTATCTCTTTCGAACAACCCGCAGCCCCGACAGGACAACGCTGACCCTTGGAACCGCATCCAGTCTGCCCCAACTTTTTCAGATTGTCGGTCGATCTAGGCTGAGTAGATTGAAGACTTTGTGCATCGTCCGTCCTTCTTTTTTGTGGGAAGGAACTGTGTGCCAAAATTGCAGTTTTCTAAGTCCTAAAATTCGGGCTGGATATTGAGAGTATTGAGACGTGAGACAAGTCAGGTAATGATATAGAGAGAGTGATGTATTGGTTTAAAACCTACCCAATTATTTCTGCCCCATAAGAAATGTCTGTAAGTGTTAACCAAACAAACAAGAATGCTCTATTTGAATCAAGCACCTTCTCGGCTAGCATAAATATTGAAAGTACTAGCAGACCCATGCAACTTCGTCTGCGTCACATAATATAGCTTATAACAAATAATGTCAACATAAATTGAGTTAAATCGTAACAAACAAAAAATCGAATCTTTCCCCTTTATAATATTAGTTTAGATTATATTAAAGTGTAAATTACTATAGGTATTTCTTACTGTTAAATATACAGTAACACCTTGTACCTTGTAAACAGTAAATATTTTGAATTTGAATTTCTCCGGAGTCCCCGGAGGCCAGAATCCCCACTAACCTACCGCACCGGACCGAATGACTGCCGCACGCGTAATTATTTTGTCGCGCGGATATTTTTACATTGCGATATCTTCTAAGATATTTGTTTAAACTGTATAGAGTAAAGGGCACAAATATTTTATATTAAATTTCTGTGCTAGTAAACACATCTATTTAGATATAGATTAATACCATATGGGTTAAATAAGCTTCGCAAAATATCATTCTTTTTAACCTAACATTTTAATAGTAAAAAATGGTTACAGTGAGTCAATCTTAAAAGATAGACATATGCTGTCGCGGACTTTTTTTTAGAACTTTTAAAGAAGAACAATTCCTTGATACATGATATTTGCGTAACTTAAACCGTTATCTTTTCCCGTTTTTGCAACATTTTTCATTTATGCTCCGCTCCTATTAATCGTAGCGTGATGTTATATAGCCTAAAGCCTTCCTCGATAAATGGACTATCCAACACTAAAATAATTTTTCGAATCCAACCAGTAGTTCCAGAGTTTACCCCGTTCAAACAAACAAACAATCAAACAAACAAACAAACTCTTCAGCTTTATAATATTAGTATAGATTTTAAGCGGTTGTCGAGTATCGGGTGTCTAAAGATTGATTGTCAATTGTTTTAATCAGTGACTTCGAACCGTTGCCGTTGATGTGGATGTTAGTTGAAGCAGGGTTGCACTGACAGAGTGGTTTATGAATGAATCAATAGTAGAAAAAAGAAACAATGCTTATAAGCATTGTTCGTTGTTGTTTTCGGGGGAGGCCAGTGGATGTCTTTCGGCTGAAATGATGATGATGATGGTGGCTGAGCTAAAGTGACGGAAACACAAAGTAATTTGAAGGCACGGTTTTACAAACTATTATTCATAACTACTTTATCTCCCACTAGGTGAACATGACCTGTTCAAAGTTGCCGTAATCTCCTGGTTGCGAGACGCACAGGACTGGTCAATGTGGCGACACTTGGGGGAGGCCGATGTTCATCAGTGGACGTCTTGTGACTGAAATGACGAGGATTAAATATTAGAATTTATTAGACTTATTATGGTATGATTTTCAGGACACTTGGAAGCCAAACAACGTGTGAACCAGCGGCAATTGCGGTGACATCAAAGAGGTGTCGTTACTTATAACAGTTTTATTTTAACTCTGACGTAAGTTATCGTGTTGCGAGGTTAGGGCGACAATACGCGTGATTGTCGTAATACTGGGATATCCATGGATCACCCTCGAAAAAAGTGATGATTATAATATATATTCATAATGATTTTAAAGTATCCAAGTTAGTAGTAGGTAAATCACGTACATATTGAAAACACCAATTTAACAAGCAATGATAGCTTAGTGGTGTGATCGTTGGACTGCCAAGTCCAAAGTCCCGAATTCGAACCCAAGTCACGCACCTCTGGTTTTTCGGATTATGTGCGTATAGTATAATTATCACTTGCTTCGGTGAAAGAAAACATCGTCAGGAAACCAGCATATTTCTCGACAGCATGAAAAACCAAAGCCCATCCCATCAGGACTGTGGGTTGTTCCAAAGAGATTCCGCGGCCTCGACACAAAGGGCTAAGAAGGAACATGGGTAGTTTTTTTTTTAGCCTATGGGCGTCATAAAAACTCTGACAGCCGTATACACATTGTGGAATGCAAATAAAGTTTGAGTATTGAGTATAGGCAAAAAAGAAAAAAAAAGGAGACCAATTTAGAAAGTCAAAGAAAGATTCAACATAACATAACATAACATTAAGCCTATATTAGGTAGAAGTGTACCCACATTTCGCCAGTTATGTTTAAGAAAGATTTATTATGTGCGTAATTTAAATAATTGATGTCAATTTATTTTACGCCTATTTCAGAATACTTTATTTATCGTCTGTGCATTGAAAAAGAAATGTGTGAACTTTCTCTGTTTCTAATTCCTTGTAAGAAGGTTAGTTTACTAGCAACATATTGGAAAAGAAGATTGCCCATTTTTTAAGAGAATAATAAATAATTGGTAGAAATGCTGCTCAGGAACCCAGCGCAGGTACTCCCACCTGCGCTGGGTTCCTGACACTAATTTATGTATATTTTTAGAATCCATCCCGGGGTTCCTATTTTTTAAACCTATTTATTTTGATGATATTATTTTTTGGACATGGTGTTTTTCGACACTGTAACGTTTTTTACAATTTTTATGACCACAACTAAAGACATTTTGGTTTGATACTATCATTTCTTGACATAAACATATCGGACTCTACGGATTGTTAGCTTTTTTAAACAGAGCCCTGGCGAGACTCGAAGCACTGCAAGAAGAAACGAATCGAGGCATTGAGCCTGAAGGTAGCTCTCAAAAAGACGGCGGCGCAGGTATTTCTTGCGCCCGACCACTGGTTGGTGCACACTTCATCATCGGTGGTGCAACGATACCGGTACGGGCAAGGATAAAATATTTGGTGGAACTTCCGCAACCACTCTGCTCAACTTGTGCCGAATCTGATCGGCACGGTGGCGTCTGCCCTCAGTCGGCTTTTGCCGAACCAGACTGACAGACTGAAAGAATGTGGATAGGATAGTAGAGGAAGACCGAAACAACGAGAAAATATCCACCATAACTCATAGCCACCATTGCGCATCGGGGCCTGCGCACATACAAGTCGTAAAAGAAAACGTTTGGTTGCATCACACGTATTGTTATTGGAACCCAAATAAACCCAGTCAAAGCCCATAAATAATGCGTTCAGCTGCATTTCTAAGTCAGCGACCTTGGATACAATCTTGCAATGCAGATGACAGCAACCTAATTCTGGAGTCGATCAGCTATTGTAGGTGATGAAGTCAAACAATGATGCATTGTGGTTACATTGATGTTAATTATGTAGAATTAAATGTCGTGGTTATTCTGATTAATTGATAATAGACACGTGTGGTGACGGAAGATGACAGCAATGTTAGGTTTATAATTGAGTCCTTTAATAGGAGCCTTTGTAGGAATTGTAAAGATATCATCATCAGAAATAGATGGTGGTGCAGCTGGTCCTCTGCAACTTTACACGCAACACGATTTATATGACTTTCATTAATACTCATAAGCATGCTATTGAGTCTGTAAATGTACCTACCTGTTGTACAGGAAAACTCCTGGTGAATCCGAGACTTCACGTATATACGAATAATTTAATTTGATTATTTTTCAGGGGAAAAGTAAATAATAATTGTGAGTAAATAACTATTTATTTTCAGAAATTGATTATTTTGAATAGTGTCCACATGCAATATACAAATTTCCCTGTTTTGTGTACCTAGATACGTATTACGATCCAAAATACCTCCCATCAACTTCCTGCCCTTGCCAATTTTTTCTGTAACTGGCGCCACTTTCAAAAGTTTTCTAAATTTCTTATTCTTTACTTTATTTAGCCTTTTTTTTTTGGGGGTGGGAAATCTTTAAATAACCCCTCCCGCTCTTGGGCAGAGCGGAAGGGAGTGTCAGACTTCTACTGACTAAAAACTACCCATGTTCCTTCTTAGCCCTTGTGCCGGGGCCGCGGCATCTCTTTCGGACAACACGCAGCCCCACTCTATTTATTTAGCTTTGTCCATACATCCATATCAACGTTACAAAATATAGCTAAGGGTAAAATCATAATTTGTCACATTATTAAATGTTTATGTGATAAGTTCACAGCCCCAAACTAGCTCTCCATCCTGTAACTTTGACACTGTGTATACAAACAATGCTGAGGGGAAACCCAAGCTCTTCATATCTTATGTATTGTATTATATCGGTATCATATTCTAATGTTTACAGTATTAGGTTACTAACAAACAGTTACGCGGTGCGATAGTACGCTTGCAACACTAGCGAACTATGTGATAAGCTAGCATACATGTTGGTAAACTAATGAGTAATGGTTTTAGAGGATACAGGGGATAATATTATAAGTGATATTCCACAGAGTTACATAAGCATTACATTCATGAATATCGAGAGTACCGGTGGCCCAGTGGAGGCGGCCCCGACTTACGAGCAGTAAGTCATGGGTTCGAACGCAGGCAGGCGCATTACTTTGTGTGATTTATTTCATCACCGCTGCTCTCAAAACGGTGAAGGGAAACATCGTGAGGAAACCGGCATGTCTTAGAACCAAAAAAAATATTCGAAGACATGTGACATCTACCAACCCGCACTGGGCCCGCGTGGTAGATTATAGCCCATCCTTCTCCTAGAGAGGAGGCCTGAGTCCCTGCAGTGGGAACATTATAGGCTGATGATGACATAATTATGATGACAGCATTACACTTTGCATGTATGCTCTGAAGGATTGGGCACAGACCACTAACTCGACCACTAGACCTGCACGGAGAATGCGACAGTCAAATGTAATTCCAGTGAATTGGAAAAAAAAACTAGACCATGTTCATGAGTTCCTGGGTTTGATTCCCAGGTCGGGCAAAGTATTATTGGGTTTTTCCATCACGAATTTTTCAGTTCAGTGTTCGTTTGATGGCAATAGACTTGCCCCCATAATAGGGACTTAAACATAACTAGCGAAATGTGTACTAATAGGTCTCCAACACCTCTGCCTAACCTTTCAGGGATCACAGGCGTGATGTTATGTAAATAATAAATTCATGGTTTATTTTAAGACTTAGAAATAATTTCTCAGTGGTTTCCTCGTTTTACCACAATATTGGTTTACCGATTCTAATTTAAGACAGGTTTTTGAGAATACTTTACATAATATCTCAAACAAGTCTGTTTTCGTATATGTTATTAAATTTAATAATTATTAAAAGTACTAAGTATATAAATTACTGTTGTAATTCCCATCATAACATATTTAATAAGCATGTAATTTCCTCATGTTTTGCATGACAACATTGGTTACGAAATAACCTGTTTAAAGATCGGTTGTTGTCGAGTTAAAGAAGCCAGAGAGCTATCATCATCATCAAGAGCCTATTAATTTTTCCACTGCTGGGACACAGGCCTTCACTCTTTAAGAGGGAATGGGCTATAATCTACCACGCGGTCCCAGTGCGGATTGGTTGATGTCACAAGTCTTCGATTTTTTGGTTCTTGGACATGCCGGTTTCCTCACGATGTTTTCCTTCGCCGTTTCTAATAGGTCAGCTGGAAGAAATTTCTTAAAAAAAATCTCTCTCCCAATTCATTTGGGGTGGCGTATACTATCATCCTTTCAACAGTCAATTCATCGTTATTTTTGGTCTATTCCCATTTACGTTACTTAAAATCTTAATACCATTTAATACTTTTCATGGCCAGCCTTGAAAACTATAACAGTATGATTCACTTTTACTATAACATGACCCTGTATCCGAATGAACCTCACACTCTATATTCCATGACATAGTAAAAATTGTTAAAGTTAAACCAAAAGTCAAAACTGTTAAAGTACAATAACCCCTTCAGATTTTCAGTTATTCAAATTACATCTTGTCTGATTCAATCAAAATATTTGAACAGACTGCCAAACTGTTGTTGCAAAACTTTCTTCAACGTTATTTACGAAACTAGTTCAGTTTGTTTTGAGCTAGAAAATAAAATACATAGTGTTGGTAAGTATCAATCGGAACACCGAGCTGTTGAGAGATATTGATGTTCTTGTTGGCTATCTAAATTCGCGGAGTGATTCCTGCTTGCACTTTTGATGATCCGTTTCAAAATAGAAACAGATCCGGGTTTCTACAGAAAAGTATACGACTTACAAATAGATTTTGTAACTAACCAATAGGATAAATAATGTTAATTTTGGAAATATGTTTATACAAAATCTTTTATACTATTTTTTTGTAATAAAAAGGGCCGGTGATGTCTACTTGTCTAATCTGAGAAGCCACAGCCGAAACAAACTCAGAGGCTCTCTTCAAAAGATAGCTATCAGAGGGTCTCTTTATAAAGTATTGGTTAGAAGATGCATAGTCTTTTTGTGCTTCATGTTTGCACGGGGTATCTAAAACGTTCTAAAAATCTTAAACCCTGAGGAAGATGAATGATTATGTGAATTTTAATCAGTTATTTTATTAAAAATAATAATAAATTATATTGCCCTTATGTTATAAGCACTTTCTTCATATCATCAACATTTGCCTAGTCTTTTTCCCGAACTATGCTGGGGTCGGCTTCCAGTTATTGTATTTTACATACAGCGACTGCCTATCTGACCTTCATAAACCAGTAACTGGGTTGTGGCGACAGCGACATCTATCGCAACACATGAGAACAAATTGACAAATCCTACATCGCGCTATCAAAGATAACCGCTGTATTAGCTCATATAGAAAATCCCGACTTACATACGAGTATGTCGGGCAGTTAGCCCACCAGACACCGTCTGGTTGAAGGATCCTCCCGTTTCTATGGGGAATAAAACTTTAACCCTGTTCCACATACCCCCCAAAGGGTAATACGATACTCTTTGGTAAGACTGAATCTCAGACTTTTGGCTTCTGACTACTCTTAAACGACTGTAAAATATCTACAAATAACAGCCGCGACAACGTGCTTTGTCCTCACAAAGCACGTTGTCGCGGCTGTTATTACGGAGCAAACTAGAAAATAGGGTAGTTGACTGACTAAAAAAAACATGATTCTGTTTAGTCCGTCTGTTAGATTATCGAAAAATATTGGATACGTATTTTTTGTTTTTTAAAATTAATAAAAAGTGGGGGCTGGTGACGTCACTTTCTGGTAAAAAATATACCAAACTAATTATGACGTCGCGCGACTTTTCGAAGCACTGTATTTATTTTTTTTTTTTCTCTAGCCTGTACTGTCCCACTGCTCGGCAAACGCCTCCCCCAATTCCTTCCACATTCTCTTTTCCTTAGCCACCTCAAACCAGCCCTCGTGGTGCGCGTCCAGATCGTCTCGCCACCTCTTTGACGAACTCATTAGATTTCCATCCACGGACCAACCACACGACAGACACGGTTATTGTTTAGTCACTGTCTCCTCCCCTTCTAGGTACAAATCATATTGCACAATAATATTATTATACGGCATTTCACCTCCCACCTTCTTCAACGAATTTTTTAGCACACATTTATAAATAAAAAGTATGATTAGGAAATCATACTGAAAAATTAAAAATTACTCATTCATGAGTTGGCAAGTGTTGGCCCAATTTTTATGAAAATATTCAGGTCGAATGGAGACTATCCATCGTTCGTAACGTTTGTGAGATGACATAGCGAGTATCATCACAGAGATTGTGCTTGAAAGATTTATTATTTTATTTGTTTGCTTTGGTTACGAAGACCGCCTTTGAGTTAATCATAGTGGTGAGTAAACCTATTGTTATGACGCTTTTGGTGGTTTCTGTTCAATGTTTTCTTCAAATAAATTCGTGGCGACCGAGGCCCTATCTTCTTCTTATCCTGTATGCAGTAAGGTCTAACGACCCAACACCCTAACCTCTATCGGTCATCTCTACTGCTTTAGTTGTGACTGGGACACCGCCAGCACATCAAACTTCTACGTCTGTCCAATTTCTTTAATAAAATTTCAACTTTATCGCTGACGCTTTGGGTTCAAGGTTGATATGGAATTTCGCAGTTTCGGGTAGATTGTTTGCGTTCGTCTGTGTTACATTTAGTAAACGAAACGGTGAACGTATTTTTTTAAGGATAAAAACGGCTAGACAGTTGAAATTTTCACAAATTATGTACGAGTATTTCTGTTGCCGCTATAACAACAAATACTAAAAACAAAATAAAATAATTAAGTATTTATAGGGGGCTCCCATACAACAAACGCGATTTTTATAGATATATGATACGGAACCCTTTTTTTTTTTTTTTGGGGGTGGGAAATCATCAAATAACCCCTCCCGCTCTTGGGCAGAGCGAAAGGGAGTGTCAGACTTCTACTGACTAAAAACCACCCATGTTCCTTCTTCGCCCTTCATGTCGAGGCCTCGGTATCCCTTGCGGACAACCCGCAGCCCCGACAGGAGGATACGGAACCCTTCGTGCGCGAGTCCGACTCGCAACTTGGCCGGTTAAATAACACCGTCTTCAGGTTAAGCCGCGCTTGCCTAGGTTGTACCGTGGATAGGTGGCCACCCAATACATACCGAGGTTCCTCCGTGCCTTGGAAAGCTAGTTAAGAGATGTCATTTGTAGATCTCTGATAGTCGTCATAGGTAGTCAGGGGTTCGAAAGTCTGACAACCACTCTTACCAAGGGGGGTCGTCTTACCCGGTACTCACTGGGTTGTGGAATTCAGACAGGCAGTCGCTCCATGTAAAATACTGATATTCAGCTGCATTCGATTAGACTGGAAGCCGATCCCAACATAGTTGCAAAAAAAGCTACGCAGTTTATGGCAGTTAAAATAAGCATAGCATAACCAGCCTATAATGTCCCCACTGCTGGGACTCCATGCTTCCTCTATAATATGTTGATTGGTTATGGTAGTTAGGACAATGTATTTGCCTTCTTTTGTATGCAATCTTGTACTTTATGACATTGTTTTTCATATAGAAGTACTTTTTTCATGTAATTCTAATTTGAAATAAAAGATGTTTGATGTAATAAGTTCCTGATAAGGATAACATTGTATAGGGCCGTTTGTTTCATCAAATATAGGGTGTAAAAGTACCCTTAACGCAAACGAAGGGCACTTGTTCTCCCCATCACTGCGATCATTGTTTTGTTCTAGACCATACCTGGGAACCCCCTAGTTACGGAGATATTGGGGGTCAAAGTCTCCAAATTCACAGCTGTTTTTGTAAATATGTACTAGTTTTTCAGGTTATAACTTTAATTAAATTACCTCCATGACCCGTTAACTATTCAAAGCATCCACTAGCGTAATGTTTTAAGAGTTTTACTTTGAGTATTACCGTAAAATGTGATTTCTCACCCCAAAAAAAAAAATCGTTTTCCAGCAAAAATTTTTGCGTAGGGGTACTTAGTTTGATGTACAGAATGCTTGGTTAACGGCTGTGTGATGAGTTGATTTACACCCTGTATAGCGCTACTCTGCTAATAGTCTTATCTAATTAATAAAAACCTTGGTCGAGGCTTAGGTATTACTTGCGGAAGGAATATATTTTGGTGGTAATTAGATTTCACATCGTAAAGTTAGTTAATTAAAGATTATTAAAAGAGCTTAATAGCTTCGAGGATTTTTAAGATTTATTGATGCTCTTCTTATGAATAAAATGGCGCACACGAATGTAGTCATAAACAAACGTTTGAATTAATTTGTAGACCCCTTTTTTTTTGGCGGGTGGAAAATCAAAGAATAACCCCTCCCGCTCTTGGGCAGAGCGAAAGGGAGTGTCAGACTTCTACTGACTAAAAACCACCCATGTTCCTTCTTAGCCCTTTATGTCGAGGCCGCGGTATCTCTTGCGAACAACCCGCAGCCCCGTCGGGATTTGTAGACCCGTGAGATCAAGTTAATAGTTTAGGTCACATAAAGAGGAAGAACCAGGGCAGCCCACAAAATTCAAATAACCTTACGTTTTTTTTTTGCAATTTGACAGTCAGTTTCAGGTTGTGTTTTAATTTATTTTTATTTAAAAAAAAAGATTACAGTTTATTATTATATAAATTTTTATTACTCTGGACAATGCGATTTTCAGTTTCTTTTCCTACTAAAATAAGTCATGTGACTATAGATTAGAATACAAAATTAATCTAGGTTTTTAAAAATTGGCCAAAGTGAAAATTGGTAATCTTTGCAGTCTGATAATCGTAACAACTGATTATTTCAATAATATCTTATCTTATCATCTTTTGATTACACAGTGTGGTGTGTCCATTATATTTTTTATATTGGTGTAGGTAAGTATTTCTTTGGCTCTCTTACAGACTCGAGCCACAATTATATCATAGCACTCCCCAAAATGCCCTGAACACACCTGTTAACAACAATGTTCATAAAGAATCCGGACCCGAGATAATAGATCATCAGTATTTACTTCAAAATTATTTGAAATACATTCATTTATTGCCAACCTAGTTTCTGCCAACCTGGGTCTAGACTCTAGAAACTTAAAAATTGACACAAAATTATATTTATAACGAAACTGCGCACTAAGGACATACTTCTGAATTTTCACCCATTAAACGGGTGTAAGTTTATTGGGGTTGAAATTTTGTATAACAATTCCTCATAGACGGAAAATCTCATCTCATCGGCGCGCAGCTTATTACAGCATAAATCGAGAGTTCGCTATAATTTCCTACAAAAAAACACAACAGCTGATAGCACACACATCCCACAGCCTGACCTGAAGTGAAAAGCGATTTCATGTCTCAGCGCCAGCCGCTCGGCTCGGAGCGACGCTGCCAGTCAGCACCACCCAACCGCGGCGCGAACACGCGTCTACACGCTCCGCACACACTCCCCGACACACAAACACCATCCTCCAAATTCGCGAACGATTTTTCGACACAGTTTCCTAGTTTTCCAACTGATTGTGCTACTTTAGTGTTACCGTGCTGTGCTTTCGGCAGTTTCGGCGTGACTAAGGTAAATAAACCGGCACTAATTCGCAACTTATCGGACGTTGTGTGTGCTAAGTTATCGCTTAAGACGGAATTTACCATTATTTTTAATTTATGTTTGGAGTTACTGAAAATTTTGTGTGAGAAGGTGGTTTTTAGATATACGTAATTGGAGTTTTCATTCATAGTTTGGTAGATTTAAATACGCCTATTATAATGTCTTGAAAATCGTTGTAATTTCCTAATGACCACATTTTTACCGGCGTGGAAAAAACAAATTTATAATAAGCAGACATATTGTCAAGAGCACGTGAAAATACAAAACATTTTTCAGTCATAAAAATATTACTGAACTACTCAAAGATCGAAAACTTGACACAGAAACTCCAATTAAATATCAGCCCAATAAGAACTAAAAACAATACCAATTAGAACTCCCAAACCGACGAACTCATTAAAAAACACGTGAAAACGATGAAAATAACGATGTTTATTGAACAAATCGACATCTATTAGCATAAGCAAGACTTGCTAACAACAAGTTGGTAACAAGACCACCTGTTACAGACATCTAAGTGAAAGATGGTACAATACTTCAAGGAGTTATGGATACTGTGTAAGCAAATATGACAAGCAATTATCTTATGAGGGATTCTTTACTTATTCTTGTGGTGAAAGAGATGGGCCGTGTGGTAGACTCGCATTATCTATAAGTGGTAGCAGTTGAGTGAAGGATATCTTCAAAAGATGAAGGGATGTGTACCAGGTTCCTTTTTTGTCGATAGTATTTTATCTTGGGAGACTGTTTAGACTGATAAAAATCTCGGTGTTGTGAATTTCCTCAGAAGCTTGTGAGTTTCAAGTAGTAGTATTATTACTCTTCTTTATTTTAATATTGAACAAGTCACATGTGACTTTATTCGCGTTATACACGTGGTTTCATATTTCAGTGTCGTTTTAATTGCTTACTTAAATTTAACATACTGGCTTAATAAATTAACTTAGTTCTTCTATTTCCGACTCCTTGATATTTTCGATATATGACGTAAGCTACCAAATAGTAGTCTTGTTATCATATCAAGTTCTTACTTCTGAAAAAATAATTCAGAGGATATTATGCAAGCAAATATGCTAAACAGAAACTATAAAAAAAGTACCATGACAAAAAGTACCTAAACTAAAAAATAAAAAACAAGTCAAACGAATTCAGCGATGAATGGGAGCAAGGTCGCGTAAATGTATTCGAAAATGGAAAACTGAAAACTAAAACTTTTATTGCAGTCGGGGGACAGTTCGGTGGAACAATTCTTTACAGGTCCCCCGACTGCAATAAAAGTTTTAGTTTTCAGTTTTCCATTTTCGAATACATTTACGCGACCTTGCTCCCATTCATCGCTGAATTCGTTTGACTTGTTTTTTATTTTTTAGTTTAGGTACTTTTTGTCATGGTACTTTTTGTCATGGCAGGCGTGTTTTTTAAATTTTTAAATTATTTATTTTTTATTTCATATCTTTTAGTGATATATCGGTATTTTGACCTATAACCAATCATTTAAGCCATAAGACGTCCACTGCTGGACATAGGCCTCCCCCAGAAGGGGGAAAATGTGTTTTTTTTTCATTTCTCAGGATTCCGATCGGCAAAATCGGAACCCTAATAATATGTACGCTTTGTTTTCCGTCTGTCTGTCCGTATGCCTATCCGTCAATCAAGACCCTGTTTCTCAGGAACGTGTGAAATGATCTGAATGACTTAATTGCGTAATTTATACCTACAAACATTTTTCATTTCATGTAGGTATCTATTTGTAAACAATTTACGCTGAATTTAATATATACATGCAATTTACATACAATGATAAGAACTTTGAATATTTTGTTAACATTCTAAGAAATTCAAGTGTAGTGCCAAACAGTTTTAAGTATAGTAGGTACCAAAAAACTTTTACAGATCCCTTGGTGCGTGGGTTCAACTCGCACGGTTTTTTTAAACTATTGTTTTATAACACACGTAATGATTTATTCATTTGTGTTAGTAATGAGTTTCAAGTTGAATCTCGCAGTCAGATTTGTCCATACCAAAATCTACCCTGATCTTCTTTTTCTACCCTTTAAGGGGTGAAAATTCTATTATTGCAAATATTATTATTTATTTAAATTAATATTTTTGCCATGTTACAAGTAAATTGATTCACGCTTACTGACTTCTCATACAAACTTAAAAACCATTTAGGTGCCGTCGTAGATGGATTTGGGAGTTGTAACCTAGCCAGTTTTATTTCTTTCATTACAGAGAATCTATTGATATGTAGCTTATTCGTATCGGATCCCGGGTTTAAAATGTCACTATATCATTTGTTGAGTAGTATTACTAGTAAACAATAGATATTGAATACTACTGTGGTATATTTTTGTAATCTACTTAATAAGTTCTAGACGATGATTATATTTTTCATTGAAATTTCAATAAAAAAAAATTAAAAGTTCTTTTTTTTTCTAAACCATGGTCACCCTATTATGTTTTTTGATATTTTATCTAGCTTATGTTACCCGGGGTGACGCAATGAATCTAACGATACCACATACATCAAAATCGGTTCAGGCTTTTAGAAGTTATGGTGGAATAAAGAAACTCACAAACAAACATACATACATACATACATACATACATACATACATACATGAACGCTAAAAACATAACACTCTTTTTTTTGGGGCAGTCGTGTAAAAATATGCTGGAATTTGAATAAAAACTGTTCGCAAGGTGCTTCCACCTTAATTGTGCATTTTGCTGTCAGAGGTATAATTTTATATCGTCGAGTAATATTTCCGTATTTAGGGTTTATGCATCCCATTTGTGTTTTATCATAAATGTTAAAATTGTATACTTTTATTTTTAACAAAATATGCCTCATCATTTTCCTAGTCTGTTCTCATCTACGTTAGGGTTGGCTTCCAGATTAACCACATATAGCTTAAAACCAGAATTTTACATGGAGCGTCTGCCTATCTGACTCTCACAGTCCAGTTTCTGGGTAAGACGATACTCTACACAAAATACTCCTTGTCATCAGTATGTCGGTTAGAGGTAAGTATTTCGTCGAAGGAGTCAATGCAAAAGTCTTGTAACAAAATGCCCGCATGAATGAGACGAATCGATCGATTCAATACTTGATTGGTCAGAACCGGTAAGGTACAGGAATTTTAGCGGTACGATGCCAAATTAGTACAAACAGATACGTCTGCGCATTCCGAAAACATGTTTGATGATCTTAAAGATTGTTGTAAGTTTATTGATTATAAGATGGAATTGGGAAAAGAAACTATGAATGTACTGTGTGAATGATTTTCTGGCTAGAAAGATAGTGACTACTTGACGTCTAATAGAGAAAGACTTGCTGTACTGACCTCAAATTCTCATCAATTAGTATAAAAGCAAGAGATCGATGATGAAAGTCATCATCATCTTAATGCCCTTGTTCGATATGCATACTTGGGGTCGGTGCAACTTATTTTTTTCTTCTGTAAACCGTCACGCAATCATTCACATATTTATCTTTCATATCATTCCTCACACAATATATCCATCGAAGATGAAATTAAAAATGTTTCATCCGGAATACGCAAGGAATTTCATGACCCACATAATTGCATTCTAGATAAATTGTTTTGAAAAAACACAAATTGCTGCTATTACTAAAGCTGTAGAAAGCAGAAATGAAAATTAAGTGTCTCAACTTGTCAAATATGTTTTCAAAAAGTTGCGGCTGACAAAGCCGTTCAATTATTCGGCAACTTAAAAATGCAAGATATAGTTTTTACAACGGTAAAATATATCTGTTTTGAGTTCTGGCTTGCATCGACATTTTTATTTTCAAGTCGTATTTCTTGAGTGCTCTCATTTTTGTGATGTCTGGCCGTGACTTTGGGTGCAAAAATATTGAAAAGAATTCCAATATTTTTTGAAAGACTGTCTGAAATGGGTAAGTTGTCTTTGGCAGATGGTTTTTAGGACATCAGTGATGATAAGTCTGATGTCACAAAGATTACCCATGACCTAGAAGTCATGGTCAATGTTCGTATAAATTTAAATCAAAACTGTTTAGGAATTTCGGCTTAATTGGTTGATTTATTAACATGGAGACATATAGACTAGATCACATTATTAAAGACTATTTTACTGACGATATCACAATTTGTGTATGATATAATGAGATAATCTCTGGAAGTTCTGATCCAATAATAATAAAAAACTAAAACATTTCTATTTCTCGATATTTTTTTATGTTACATATTGCTAACTTTTGCACAGTCAAAGACGCGAGTAGAAGCTAGCAATAAATAAAAAGGGTAGAAGTTTTCTATATTAAAACATAGCTGCTATCCACTCATCCGAAAAGCTCTAAAATAACATTTTACGGCACTCTTGGGAGGAAAAGCTTTTACCACACTTCTTTACCAGAGACATTTTATATTCTACAAGAATTTTCAGAGTAGAATTTCTTAGCGTTAAGGTAAAGTAGTTCGTCCAGACGATGATGTCATTGTGTTATATATCGTCACTTGTGAGGATATGTAAATATGTATCATTGTGTACACAGTGCGTTATCGCCATGTGAGTAGGTACTAGTTTCTACAATACTCTAGTTACAGTTTAGTTCCGAGGCCTTATTAATGAACGATGTGTATAGTTCTAGATGTGTTTCTTGGAACAGTTTTATTGTTTGTCGTGTTTTGGAATAGCTTTTCTCCTATCTTGAGTTATCCTGTTTAGGAATGATATAAAAACCAAGGTGTTTCTACTTTTTTGTATTGGGTCATTCAATTTGATGTTGTGGTACCATTTAAAAGGAACTACATAGAACGATGTTAGTAGAATCTTTACTATAGTTATATAGTATTGTTTTATTGACAACATTAAACAGTAAACAAACAATATGATCGCACTTATGTAACACAAAATAATAGCGAAGTCAGTTTCTAAATCGTATTCAGGTAAAAATAAACGAATTCTGTTCTGATTCAATTCCGCACTTTTTTCACTATTTGCACCATTTTTCAATGCCAAATGATTCAATGCCAGAATGCCAGTGCAAACTGTGTGTGCAAACTGAAACTTGGCACGAATTTAACGAGAGCATTATTAATTGTAATAACACTTTGAGAAAGTCTGGAGCAGCTAAATGGAACAGTATTATTATAACAATCTAATAATAAAATCAACCAAGTGGAAATAAGTGGCGGCGCAAGTGAAAATAATGGAAATTGAATACCAAAGTGAGAACTACTAGTTATTACTTTGGTGTACGTAAAGTAGAGCAGAAAAATGCAGTAAAACTAAAAGGCAGGAAGTGTAAACAGAAAGTTAAAGATAACACAGGCATAAAAATACAAACCACAGTTTTTCCTGTGTTATTTTTCTATAGATACTACATAGTAAATTATAAGACCAACACTCACCTGCCCTTATCCTAATTTATTTGTAGTCTAGCATGCCTTTTTCTTCTTCCATACTCTATTACTCGTTATCTCATGACTTTTTTTTTCTGGGGTGATGGGACATCATCAAATAACCCCTCCCGCTCTGGGCAGAGCGAAAGGGAGTGTCAGACTTCTCATGGCTTCATGAGACAGACACACCTCCATTTTTGCCATA
Source organism: Diarsia brunnea (assembly GCA_949774965.1). NCBI lineage: Eukaryota > Metazoa > Arthropoda > Insecta > Lepidoptera > Noctuidae > Diarsia > Diarsia brunnea. The sequence goes on from OX459001.1 coordinate 18,766,781, forward strand.
TCATCCTTTATTCAGTTCATCCATCATTTATATGGTCTTCCTTTACTCTTATACCCAACATACTCAAAATTCAATGATAAGACTAATGCAAAATCTTTACGATTTTGTATCACAAAGTTTTGCAGCAGGCCCCTTAAAATTCCTTCGCAGAATCAGGTTTAAGATAATTTATTACATTTCAACAACTCACTTACAAGCTATTGTTTGAATTCCAAGACGTTTCTCAGAACCAAACCATTGAGTCCCTCCATAAGGCCTTTTGATTTTTAATACCATCTTCGGTTATCATTAGTTTTTCGAAGATTTATCGCTTCGGTACTCATGTTATCTTCATTTTGATGATCGGCAGAACAGATGGCCATTATAACTCGTCCTGTTTTAACTTTATTGGTTTATAATTTAAACAAGTTTGTTGTTGAACTCAAAAGCTGAAGGATTAAATATGATGGGAGTTTATTGGCCACGGTACTATGTCTTGGAAGTCAGAGGAATGTTTACGATCCACGACTTAGTTTGTAGTTTGATCATTGCGGAACTATTTGTTTGATTTGTGACCAGTGCGATTTATATTATTAGCTTAACAGCAAGTTCTATTGGCTAGAATATCAAACCGTAATATCGATGCACTGTCAATATTTTCATTGAGACTGGTTGCAATTTCAACAACGGTCGTTTTAGCATTTGCAAATTCATTTCCCTCGTGAACATACTACCGGTATTTAGTTTAAAGGTATGCACCTTTTACGAAATTAGGTCGTGCTACTAAAATTGATTGGTCCTGTTCCGCAGGTGCTTTGTTTTAGACCCTACCGTTTGCGTCATGTTGTGTTTTTCCTTTAGCTGATGATGTTATGTTTCGCCCAACGTTTCGCGCTGCAGTAAAAATGAGGGAGTCCACAATATTGTGACATTGGCGTACATTCATCTTGGTGTTGGCAATGACACAAGAATCCATTGCATCACATCGCGTAACGAATCATAGTTTATATTGGCGTGACTGAGTATTACAGACTAATGTCTAGAAAGTGTTAAGACTTGCTCTTGGATTTCGTGCATGCATTCCGTCCGCTTTTTTTTTTGGTTAAAGTGTTTGGTGCAAAGGATTTTTGTATAGAAGAGACCGGGATACTAACAGGCAAAAAATTCTACAATTGTTGCATTTAAAACAACATACGGAACATACGGAAGTAAGCGATACCAGAGGTTTCCCAAAAAACTGGCCAAGTGCAAGTCGGACTTGCACATGAAGGGAATTCCGTAACATTGTAGTAGATATTGAGAGATTTTCCATGTTATTTTGGCACCATAGACTTCTTATAGGTTTTCCTGTAATCTATTTATAAGAGTTGAACTAATTTCTGTATTTTTTTCAAAATTTTAGGCTCGGTAGTCTCGGAGATAAGGGGGGGGGAATGGTCTGACAGACAGACAGACACACAAGTGATCCTAAAATAAAAAAAGGTACGGAACCCTAAAAATCAATGACATAGATTTATAATATCACGCTTGTAATCCCCGAAAGTTTAGGCAGAGGTATACCTATTAGTGTGCCTACATTCCACTAATTATGTTTAAGTCCCATGTAATAGGGGGCGAGCCTAATGCCATCAACTGGGCGTAAATCCAGGCGTTGTGGCTGCTACTGAGAAATTCCTACAGAGATTTTATGAGCAATATTTTACTCTGGTATATATAAACAAATATTTGTCTTATATTTAATAACTTTACTACGAAAGACGTATAAAAATGATGTTCACAGTTGACACTAACAAATTAACTCGCATTTCACATACGGCAATGAGTAATTATTTCAGCTTGTATGTTACAAAACGTTGGATAATGAACCAATTTTCGCAAACAAATCGGCTGAAGTTCGAAGAATTAATTATCCATGATATTTTAGCAGTGTAAATTATAATTGGCGAAACGGTACACAGTTGGGCATTTCTTCGAATAAAGATAGTAACATACATGTAACACTACTCCGGAATGTCCTTTGGCCAAATGACGAAAAGTAGTTTCGCGAGTTAAATAAAATATGGCCCAAGAGCATGCTACACGCAGCGCGTTATAGGTATGTTTCCACCTTTATAAACTTACTTTCGTGCATACATACTCGTACGTCAAAAGTGCGAGAAATCGTTAATAAACGATTTTGTTTGTAAAAGCGGGCACGGAATGTTGGGACCGTTTAAGTGTGCAGTCTTTTAAATAAGAATATATTTACTGAGTACAATACTGAAGATTGTTTGTTTGTTTCGTTTGATTTTGCGCGAAATCTCCCGTAATATTTTTGAATTACGGTGTACTTATTTTATAATAAGCGGTAATTTAATCAAATTAACATGTTTATAGAAGTGCTAGATAGCAGAGTTCGAAGTGATAATTGTCATTGATAATAAGCTTGACAATTATCTCTTTGATTATAACTTTTTTAATTTTTTGTGTGGTGGGGAATCATCAAAATTAACCCCTCCCGCTCTGGGCAGAGCGGAAGAGAGTGTCAGACTTCTACTGACTAAAAACCACCCATGTTCCTTCTTAGCCCTTTGGCCGCGGTATCTCTTTCGAACAACCTGCAGCCCCGACGGGCACCCGCAGCCCCGACGGGCTCTATAATTATACCTTGATCCATAAAATCAGAGGTGCGTCTTGGGTCTACAACCAAACCAATTTTATAGAGAAATTTTTAGCGATCAAGTTATGAATCAGCTAATAATTCAATAAGTACGAACCCTGCTACTTACCAGTCAGTGGGAAACGTAGGTGTCCCAACTTTGGGAACAGTTACGGGTAAATTATGCTACAGTCTAAGTAAAACCTTAGTCGTTATTATACGTCGAATACTTTAGTAATTAATACCAAAGAGCAAATACCTCTTCAATTCAGAAGTTCAATTAAAGTAAAGACCTCTTTCTACAATAGAGAAATTGAACTTTGACCTAATGAATAGAAACCAAACAATCAAAACAGTGAAATCAATAATCACACAATAACCTTTGAAGACTATTCAGTAAATTCTCTTCACTAATTCAATATAGCCCTCAAATATCACAAAATAAGCCTTGAATATTCTCGACAAGCCACAAGCGATATAATAGGCCCTTTCCTACGATAGCTAAATTCATAATTAAACGGGAATAAACCCACAATATTGGCTACATTATAACGTTAATATCTGTTTCACCAATATTATGTACATGAGAGTCGGGGGCATGGGGGTCGGTTGTTGTGTCTATGTGAGTCGGTAAATAAGAGGGCCATGTTATGTATTAGTACAAATATTATCTTGAAGGTTCGTTATGTAATACATATATGACTGTAGAACTTTGGGTCATAATTATTTAGATAGATTTTAGGTCGAAGACAGGTGACAAATATGATGAGAATAGCAGTAAGTTCTACTGTAAGTAGAAGCCTCGTTGGTTTAGTGGTCGCAAGCGCGACTGCTGAGCATGAGGTCCTGGGTTCGATTCTCGGGTCGGGCAAAGGGTTATTGACTTTTTCAATCAGAAATTTATCAGTAACAGCCACGGAGTCTGGATTCGTGCCCGGTTGATGGCAATAGGCTCGCCCCCTATTACATGGGACTTAAACATAACTGGCGAAATGTGGGTGTACTATTAGGTACACCTCTGCCTAACCCTTCGGGGATTACAGGCGTGATGTTATGTTATGTGTAGCAGTAAGTTATATTAAAAATATCTATTGTTTTGACTGTTTCTAAACAAGGGTTCAAACTGAAAACTATAAATTATCATTGAAATTTAAATCCTGATAATTTTATATTTTGATAATGATAACACTCATTATCAATGCAACTCCAACTGTACCCGAACGCGATTTGCCGTTTATAAGTTACTAGCGGAAGTCACGGGGTTTCACCCGTGTAGTTCCCATTCCCGTGGCAATACAGGGATAAAAAGTAGCCTAATAAGTAGTTTATTCATTACAAACATACACACACTAAAATACAAATCTTTCCTCTTTATAATATTAGTGTAGATAATGTAATGAATTAGCGTGATAATTATCAAAGAAAATTATTATCTTGATAATTTTTAACAGCTCATATAATTTTATAATAATTTTTTTTTACCCGTGATTAAAGGGAGAGTGAAGGTTTCTTTAAAACTCTGGCAAAGTTAACCTCATTTTAAGTTTATCAAGCACTGTGGTCCCTGGTTAACAAAAAAAATAACTAAGGCGAACATATCACGCTACTCTCAAAACATCCAATTGTATCTTTCCTACGATTCTATGAAGCGAAGTGGCAAAAGCGGGCACGGCCTATAGTGACAGAAAAAAAGTACATATTACATTACAAAAATGCACACACTTTTTATCAAACGTTACGCTATGACATAACACTTAACAATACCTCGACCTTATCATATCAGATCTTCGCAAAAGATTAACTGATTATATGTCATTTCATGGAAATCATATTATTAACACTTCAGTTGGGAACATCCTTTAATGTTGTCATGTTGGTATCAGCGTTATTTTTATATCAAGGTTGTCTGATAAACGGATGAAAGTATATCCTGTGTGGTTGCTGATAGGGAATGTTATCGATTGATAGGTCCTTGTATTGAAATAGAATGTACTATCTCATCCCGGGGGAGGAGTAGGATATCGTCCGAAGAGATTCTGCAGAAATTCCTATGGATAAATATCTACGTGAACACAAACTCACGCCTCATCATCATTCTCTTGCCCTTATCCCAATTCATTTGGGGTCGGCGCAGCATGTTTTTCTCTTACTTCTCTGTTTCTCGTCATCTCATGAGACACCTCCTTTTTTACCATATCATTTTTAACACAGTCCATCCATCGTTTCTTTGGTCTTCCTCTACTCGTATATCCTCCCACATTCATATTTAAAACCTTCCTCACAACATTTTCCTCATGCCTCCGCATTACATGCCCATACCACGACAACCGATTTCCACACAACTTTTCAGTCACACACAAACTCACGCCTGTTTACCATTAAATCATATAAAAAATACTGTTAACCGTTACATCATGTTATAGTTTAAACTGACTATTCAGAGAAAAAACAGCCGAAACAAAATCAGAGGTCTCTTTTAAATTCTGACATTCATTGGTTAAGTCATATGAGGACCATGCAGATTAGTGTCTGAGATGGTCTTTTGAAGATAGAACCACCCACATTTAAATGAACCTGTCCAGTCACTGTAAGCATTTATCAGTGATCGTTTACTTCGTGTAGGTCATCATCACTATCACTATCACTACATAGTATAAAACAAAGTCGCCGTCGCTGTCTGTCCGTCCCTATGTATGCTTAAATCTTTAAAACTACGCAACGGATTTTGAAGCGGTTTTTTTTACAGATAGAGTGATTCAAGAGGAAGGTTTTAGTATATAATTTGACCGACATCCACGCGGGTGAAGCCGCGGGCATCAGCTAGTAAGTCATAACCCAAAGAGTTCAATGACCCAACGAACAATACCAAAGCATATTCATTGCCAATTTTCACTTTTCTCAGGACAGATAATTTTTAACACTGGTGCATCAATTTAAGATATATTTTCCGAACATCCTTGAAAGTCATACTTCGTTTCCTAAACGGACTTCTGCTCAATAAACATTACTATTAATTGCGACTGTTGTCAACCGTTTTGTGCAATCCGTTCTAGCGTAGGTGACCGTCCACGCGATAAACCGGCCCTGAACTATTAGACGTTTAGACGTTGCATTGACAATTCCCTATGTTTTATGAATTTTATAATTTGACATTTGCAAAAACAAAGATTGTATTTCTATTGACTGTGATGAACAAGAACACTAAGAAATAGTGTCTTGATTTGTGTCTAGCCTGCTCTGTCTCACTCCTGGGCCAAGGATGGGAGGCCTTTGCTCAGGCAGTGAGACAGAGGACAAGCCTACTCCACTCCTTCCATTTCTACCAAACCAGCGCGTCCTCCTTCCAGTTCTGGCAGAACCTATCTAGTTAATTTCCTGCTTTTGTGATCCATGTCCATCCCCAGTCCCTTTTGAGTTAAAGTGTCATTGCATCTAGAAAATCAAAACATGGCTTGGGACAGACAAAATACTACGGAAAAGCTCATGACGACCCTGTTGAAACTCTTCGTCAAAATAAAAAATGTTTTGCAACCGAATGCAACTTCTTTAGCACCCAGGTCGAGACTGAATCGGTACCTATCTTAAATGTCTAGAAATGTCATTTTCATGCATATAAATAGTAGTAAATATAGAGCTTATTGGATCAAAGGTCGTATTGTGGCCTCGACCGAGAAAAAATAAATATTGAATTAATACTATTTTGTGATATAACTGGTTTTTATTATTCAAACCATTGGTTACCTACTCAGTTAAAAATAATATTCTACTTATATCTTAAACTGGAAACTGTAACGAGAACCAGTGATGACGTGATAGTATAATAAAACTGAGGAAAAGTAAAATCTGCGGAAAGACTGTAATTTGAATTGATAGACGTTCATCATTCAAAATATTGTCATTTTGTTTGGTTAAGGTAGCGTGTAGTCTCGTCGGGGCTGCAGGTCCTGTCGGGGCTGCGGGTTGTTCGAAAGAGATACCGCGACCTCGACACGAAGGGCTAAGAAGGAACGGGATGTTTTGATGATTTCACACCCTCAAAAAAAAGAAACAGGTAGCTCGTAGTACGGAACACTCCCACAAATTCATATGGAAACTTGGAAATTAACAAATAGGTTACATTATTTACTAATGATCGCGTTCTCACAATAAAAACTTCTGTATACAAAACTAAACGTCTAGTTCTGTATTCAAAATATTGTCATTTGTCATAGACAAAACCGTTACAAGTCTCAAGCTGTCATAAAAGCTAAAGGGGTCGTCACTAAACCAAACTACAATCGTCATGATGAATCATCGCATCCTTAACGATCCTATATACAGTTACATGTAACACCAAAATCAGCCCATTTGCAATCAGGGTACTTTCGATGACGTAAGAATACTATGTGACGTCATGACTCCAAAAATCATTCGGCCAGCACCGTTAGCTGTCAAAGTATATAATTGATTTATGTTTGTTTGCGACATTGAGTCGAATCAACTCATTGGTGACTATTTAGTGAAGGTTGGCTTCGTAGTAGTGCGGTATGTATGTATTAAATATAAAGATGACCATAAAAATGATGATACCATTTTGTTTTCTACTGCCGTTGATATTTTTCAGTGACTATGAAAGTCACTTGATAGTTGATAGCAATTTTACTCGGTAATGTCTCTAATTGTTTGTGGCCCGAAATTCTGACATCGAGTCTTACCAAGGTGTATCGTATTACCCAATAATAACTGGGTTGCCTAGGTTAGATAGGCAGTCGCTCCATGTGAAATACTGGTATTCAGGTGATGCGGTTAGACTGAAAGCCGATCACAACATAGTTAGAAAAAATCTATGCGGATGATGAATTGTTTCAATTGTTTGGTTAAGGTAGCGCATAGTACGGAACAGTCTCATAAAGTCATGTGGAACATAACGAATAGTAAACATTGTTCATTAGGGATCTCTTGTCACAACACAAACTTTTGTATAGAAAACTCAAAGTTGTTTCCACTCAGTTATTTAATTTTAGAAAAGATCGGTGGCTATAAAACATCTTCTATGCATTTGATCACAGTTTTATTTACTGCGAAAATGTAGGTATGGCTTTATGTTTGGATATATTTTATGCTGCATTATTATTCCATACGCAGAACTATTAACCACTGTCATTCAAAGATCATAGATCTTTGACAATTCTTACGGGTCGAGAAGCCCGAAAGTCTGCGAAGCGATACTGCATTACTCACTAACTGATCCCTGGGTGACTGTAGTCATATCATTTTGGTATTCAACCTCATCTAGTGCCTGGTATCCACCCCATGTGGTTCCCGTTTACGTAAACTCAAGGCATCAGTCTAGCCTTTCATTCATCTGAATAAAACTAAGTATTTCATACACAGTCAAGGCACTGCACTTGACGGTCTCAATTGAATTTCTGAGTAACAACAATTGATTGGTTGACCTGCTCAATTGGTGACGCGACACCATTGTCGAGAAATGGGAGTGTAATTATGATATATGATTATGATACTTGTGTGAACCAATATTGGGATGGTATTTGAAGTGACGGTGCTGAAAAGCGTCGGTCGATTTTTAAACGATTTTGTTTAGTTTCACGCCCGACAATCATTTTCGTAATTCGATAGTTGTGATGGCGAATTTGGTTACGGGATCCAAGATACAGTTACAGTTAAACTTTCTCTGGAACTGGTATTCGTCTTTTTACCGCCGCGGTGAACTCTCAGATCATTGGGCAACCAGACCGTGATCAAACCCTGAATGCATTTTGTTACCTATAACGTTAGTCAATGACGGCATTGTGACATACTTTTGAGACATAATTACGTATTTATGAGGTGACACATGACTCGACGGTCGATATCAATCTGCTCGGTACCTACGTATCTAGTTATCTACGTAGCAAGTTCAGCAGAAGAAAGAACCATTTCAGAATAACAAAACTGTTCAAAACGCACGAGTCGTAATAAACACACACAATAGAACCCACACACAAATAAAATCTAACAGCTCCCATTAATTTCAAACAAATCCCTTCTCGTGTTTCAATACCAACAATATTGCAATACAACACCCTAGAGAGTGGCCCATTGAACAGTGGGCCATTAGGAGCCAATGTCCCGTTTATATTGACATCCGGACCTCTTGCCCTAACAGATGTTGCTGTCCCTACAAACGGTGCAATTGTTCTAGTCATTTCTGCGTGGTGTGCTATTAAGTTTGTCGCGTGACTGTTATAATTTGACCCCTTATGCTCTGTTTGTTTATCCTTCAGAATATATCAGGAAGCCATTATTTTGATATTTATAAGATTTGTTTGTTTCTGTAAAGCGTTTTCTTTAGTATGAGCTTAACATGACATCACGCATCCATTTCCCGAAGGGTTAGGCATGTGGAAGTGTAGGTACGCAGCGGTACACCCACATTTCCCCACCTGAATTAAACTCCCACGTAAAAGGGGGCGACTCTACTGCCAGATATAGACTTCATGCTACCGAGAAATCCCTGACAGAAAAAGCCAATGACATTTTGCCCGACCCGTAAATCGAACCCAGGACCTCTTGCTTAGCAGTCACGCTTGCGACCACTAAACAGTAATTACCAGCATTATTTCATAATTAAATAAATGACAAGGAATAACTTATATGGGGCTAACATTGACAATGCTTTAAAATGTAAAGTCACGAATGAATTACGTAATACATATACACAAAGAACCGTAATCCTTACAGGGAGATAAAACTAAAGAATTAATGATGGTGGCGACAAATCGGATGCGGCACGTGCTATGAGACTTATTTCTCAAATTAAATGAATTCTGATTATCAATTTAAACGACTGTTTGGGGAGATTAACAATAGAAATTCAATTCACTCCTCTAAAACCATTAGCTGCAAATGACAAAACCGCTGCAGCTATTTGTCGCACAAATGCTGGCCATGCTGCTATTAGCACCCTCACAGAACAGATGTCCCTTCCATTAATGAAATCATTAAGAATTAAAATGAAATTCCCAATGTGTAGTGCAAGCAAGCGTGTTGATCAATGCTTGTTTCTGTTTTGTACCAGTCATCGTAATACTAACGACTGTTTTAGAATATTTTCTATGAGTACTACCGTTACGGTTGGGTGGGAATGCAATCATAGTTGTTGTCTTGCAGACATTGAATGGTTTCAACTGACACATTCGATAGTTTAGCTTACCAACAAGCATTTTTACCTAGGGGCATCGTATTACTCAGCACTAAATTGGTTGTGAAGGTTAGATAGGCAGTCGTCCCATGTAAAAAGCTGGTATTCAGTTGCATCTTTTTTTTTTTTTTTTTTTTTAAAAACGTTGCCCCACACTAGGAATTTCTCCTGTATCGTGGGTGCGTTTACAAACATTTAAACTCACATACACAAATACCCAGACCCGAAACAACTATCTGTAGGTCATACAAATATTTGTTCCGTGCGGGAATCGAACCCGCGACACGCAGCGCAGCAGTCCAATCGCTCAGCCACTGCGCCAACCGTGTCGTCAATCTAAGTCGTAATCTGGTTAGATTAGAAGCCGACCTCACATAGTTGTGATTAGTTTAGGCGCGTTTAGAACTTTAGACACACTCAACAGTCTATATTGGCTATCATAAGCATCCAAATTTAAAAGAGCAGGAAACTGACTACACGATTTTAGCTTTGGTATTCGGTAATGCAGCTTAACAGGTCCTTTGGAAATTTCAAAGGCCCTTAAACGAATCAATCTTGCAGCTTAAGCCACTAAGCATTAAAATATCGAATGCTGTGTATTTCGCCATAGAGTCACCCTACAAATCATTATCTTCTGCTGCCATTCACGCGACTAGAGCTGCCGAGACAATTTGTCGCCAACTGTCATCCACTGCCCCTACATTGTTATGTACATCCGATTTTACAGTACGGTGGCCTTTATTCTCGGTAACATAAGGTCCATGTCAGAACTGCACACCGGCAGGCACCCTCTATGGTGGGACATCTGTTCTTCCGTCTATTGTACATAAATCACGAGGTTCCGATCAGCTGCCAGTGTGAACTTGACACGCAAACCTTTTTCGTTTACCTTTTTTTTGGTGTAGAGTTGCATTTGTTTTCATATCTGACTGTTCTATCTTGTCTGTTGAATCTACTGTTGATGTTATTTACCACCGAGTTTAATGTAAGTACAGTATGTTCTACGTTCTATATTGGGGATTCGGTATTCTTAAACTGGACATAGTACATGTGCTAGCTTTAGTCGACCAGTAGCATACACCGCAGTAGCTTTACAATTATGTATTTGTTTATTTACTGGTAACAGTATTAACCCTTTTGCTTTTGATACTGTTTTCTTCGATTTATCGAAGCCTAAATTTAACACAAGAAATTGACGGACCTTAGATGATTCAGAACCACAATATCAAATTCCTCATTCATACTATGATGCAATTCATAAAATATGAGTAATTGAATTGCACACGTAGATAAAACAACGCCATGCATACAATCTCTACCATTTGTAACATGATCTCAAACCTTAAAATTACAAAACGATAATTTCTTCTCACTGAAACATACAAATAGTATAACGTTTCTATTGTGAAACTTAGTACTTAATAAGCTACAAACGCAATCCTTGTAATATTCAATTACATTACTACCATTCAAGAAGTTTCGTCCCTTCATAATTTTACGTCTTTACTACCTACTCACTGTACAGAATGAATATACTTCTGAGATATTTCGTAAGTTCATAGCTAACTTTCTAATTAACAAAGTGCTGTAAATTAATATGAGAGGAGCTAACAGCCTAATTGAGTAACCAACTTGTAATGACAGTCGTTTTCATTAGAACATTTCGACGATAAAGGAACAGGGATACAATGATATTTTGGCGCGGCAGACATTTTATGAAATTGCGTCGAGATATTGTACTGCAATAACTAAATTGCGGCTTTTTACAATATTTTTTTGATCGGTTTCCAGTCTAACAGGATGTAGCTGAACATGGAGCCTATCTAATCTCAACAACCCAGTTAGTACTGATTTATACGATACCTCTTGTTAAGACTGGTAGTCAGACTTATTTAGGCTACTGACTACCTGTAACGACTGTCAAAGATGTGCCAATGATAGCCAGGACAACGGCTTAACGTGCTTTCCGAGGCATGAAGGAAACTTAGTGTGTAACCCATCCACGGACCAACCCAGACAAGCATGGATTAACCGAGCGGCTGCTATTATTAAGCATCGAGCTCCTCCCTAAAAAAAATGGCATTGTTACTGTCAATTTTCGTCGCTCGCACGGCGAGCTGAAAGATACAATTTTCACAAACATCAGATAAACATACAAACAACAAAAGAACAGCACAACACAATGATGAATTTTGTAAAATTGTCAAAATGAAAACAATATTGTAAGTTCCGGAATACGTATGCTGGGTAAGTTGCTAAGGTGCAAGTTAAACGGGTGCAACAACCGTGTCTGTAGGTGCAATATAATTTATTTTAATTTATTTATTGATATCAATTACAGAGTCAAAGTAATCCTTTTACACGGTCTTCTCACAGAGCCACAAACAATCTTACATTACCGTCTTCCATTCATCAGCAAACAATTCCATTCCAGGGTTCCAATTGTATAGGGGAGGTGGATCGAGCTAAACAATAAAAAAAAAATTGAAACAAAAGAAATAGCAGTGTTTTGTTTCTATTCATGAATGGGTTTATAAATATTACATTAAGCTATGGAAAACAAAGCATTTACGATGTATGTCGTAATTTTACGTCGACACAATACATTCAGCAGAGACGAATCAATGACATGTCTGGCAAGTTTGCAAGTCAATCACTATCGTTTTTCATTGAGAATATAAAACTCAATTGAGTAAGAATGAATGAACTTATGAATGAAACTCGTTGGATTATGTATTGTGTGTGATACTTATTGACTGCCTAGTTGTTCGCATCTGCGGACTGCTGAGCATGCGATCTTGGGCTCGATTCCTAGGTCGGACAAAGTGTTATTCGATTTTTCACATCAGGCATTTCCCACGGAGTCTGGATATGTGCCTGATTGTTGGCAATTCGCTCGCCCCCTGTTACATGGGACTAACTCAATGGTAATTGGCAAAATGTGCGTGTAATATTAGGTACTCCTCTGTCTATCTTTACGGGGATTACAGGCGCAATGTTAAGTTATGATGTAAGGTAATATAAACGTTTTAGGAGAGTCGTATGTTTTGTCGAGGAAGATGACAAATAACAATAATATTCGCCGCAGTTTTAATTTATTAATATATTTTTAGAGAGTTCTGTGAGGTCTATTCTGTGATGAAAACCCAAAGAATCACAATTAAATGGGCTCGTATAAAATATTAGTAAATGTGTTGATAGTATGTGGAGTTTGTGCGGTCTAAGGTTACAAAAGATTTCATGTCAAGGTAAATATATTGTAAAATGAACGATTCATTTGACAAATAGTAATGTGCCTGAAATCATTCCTGCTATAAAGTTAGTAATACATTAAACATATTTAGTAATCAAACTTATTGCTTTAGCAGGAATCTATAAAAGTTAATGCGATATGGATGCCCACTACCTATAAAGTTTGTTAGGTTTACCTAAAGTATACACCAGTTAACATTTGACCAATTAGGTACTTACATAGGAAAATATGTTACATTGCCTTTTGGTTTAATCCTACTAAGAACTTGTAAGTACTAGCCACACTAGGTACCTAGTACGGCTGATTCTTACTACGAGTGTATTTTGATATAAGTTGAGAAAAATTTTTATTGCATTCGAGGCAGAATTTTCACCCGAGCCGCACGCGAGGTTGTTATAGAGCCGAGAACTGCAAAAACATGTACCCACGTATAGCAAACGACGTTTTTCAATGCACTTTCGAGGTCTTGTGTTTGTTATGTATGATACAACTAGTATAGTGGTAGATTTTAAACGACTGTAAACAAACATGTTTTCAAAATGTTTTTATTTTGATTTTGTTCTAGAAGTCGATCTGTAAAATCCAATCATACTTTTAATTTATCGATAATAATTATGATAGTAAGATAAATTGAGTAGCAGTGTTAAGTCAAAGAATATTCCCACGGCGACTAAGTTTTATGAAACAACTTATAGCCTAATTTTAATAATAATTAGAAACACGCGTTACGAATGGCGATAATTAAGGCCTAAGTCGATATCCATAAAAACTTATAAACCTGCAGAGCGAAAATAAAATAACTTGTAAAACCTTTATTTACTACCTTTATTTGAAAAATATTTGAATAATGCTGTCTATTTTAAAATAAATACAACAGTTACAGCACTTACATAAACCGAACAAATAATGATGATATTAAAAGAAAGTTTTCTCCAAAAACAGGATGTGGTAGACCTTCCCAACAAAAGGAAACTACATCTCTCCGTATTTTTTCCCAAACCACAATCTCATTGAAGTTCATTCATTCAAAGTTTCTGAACCACAACCACAACTTACGATATACTAACATAATAAAAAAAACAGTCCTTTCAATTCCAAAAACCGCGAACGATGCAAGAAAAAACCGAATGTTACCGAAAACAGTCGATGCAAGACCGCAAGGCTGTATAATGCCTTGCCTTTGCCTTGGTCACGAATCCCATTGTTTCCTTGGCCAATAAAACATCAAAGGGTCCCTGGTGTGTACCACTTTGGACTTTTTCATTGCTTCCTGTGTTGTTCGATTTTTGAACAGGTGTAGTGTTTTTATTGGTTTGTGTTTTTTGTTTTCCTTTTTTTTGGTTTTCTTGTTTTGGCTACGAAATTGGAGGAGGATAAAATTAAGGTTCACAACCTGAAACGTCATATTTTTTTACGCCATGTTTCGTTATATTAACAAGGTTTTATTTAAAACTAGCTGTGCCCGCGACTTCGTTCGCGTGCTTGTCGGAAACCAAAATGCGTCGCTTATATAAAAGTACATTAAATCATTGCCCTGCGTTAACTTACTGCCGCTGTAGAAGTGTTTGTTAATCAACCACGTCAGAACGGCCGAACGGATCTTGAAGAAATTTGAAACAGGTACATTATAGTCGACAGGTACTGTCGTTGGCGCGTTTGTGTTCCACGCGCGCCTCAAAGATATGTCAGCAACAATTAAGGGGTCCTTTGGGGCCCTTTAATGGTTGCTGCCGTCGTCTGCCGGGGCTGACGGTTGTCCGCAAGAGATACCACGGCCCCGAAACACAAAGAGCTAAGAAGAAACGTGGGTGGTTTTTAGTCAGTAGAAGTCTGACACTTTCTTCCGCTCCGCCCAGAGCGGGATGAGTCATTTGATAATTTACGAACCACAAAAAAGGGGGGATTAGAGGCTGTTTCGAGAGGTACCTGTACGGAATCTGGGACATCGAATCTGAAATGGAACGCCGTCACCTCCTTCTGCGAAGCAGTAATGCTAGCGAAAGAGGTGAACGTAAGAGGGACACAACCCCTCTTCCCAGCCGCCGCGGGCGACGCTCCGGGCATCGGGGGCCACGTGATGGCTTCCGGCCACCGTAGGCGCGGGCCTGTGAACGGTGAGTAACGGGCTAGTTAAATCGTTCGTCCGTCCTATTACGATGGAGGCGCGTTCGTGTTCCACGCACGTCTCAAAGAGATCTCAGCAACATTGAAGGGGCCCCCAAGGACCGACGCCCGTCGGGGCTGCGGGTTGTTCGAAAGAAATACCACGGCCTCGACACATAGGGCTAACAACACACCACATCTATATAAAGACATGTTTGGTGCAGTGGCTGGACGATTAACAGTAGCACTGCGTGTCGCAGGTTCGATTCCCACACGGTACAAAAAAAATATGTCGTGGGTTTTATCTAATTTTAATTTAGTTTTAAAAAAATAGTATTTTTATACTGTGTAATTGGTAAATCTTTATTTGTTGACTATTCACGAAACATATGTTTATTTAATAACACCGCGGTTCAGAAAATGACATCAAATGTATAACGCCATCTGTCGAAAACGAAGATAAACTGCTAAAAAAGAGCGATCAAACACACTATAGGGTTTAGGCTATGTAGATTTTGAAAGCAGCGTCATTTAGACTAATATCTACGTACCTTTTGCTATCATAACTTATTTAAAGTTATCTTGTGAAGGCATTTATTAATAAGTACCATATTCGTTCAATAGATGTCGTTGCTTGTCTCATTCTTGACCATAATGATAAGTTCTTCTTGAAAACTATAAATGCATATATCTTTTGATAGAGAGCACCGATTACGATGAAACAAAGACTAAGTAATAGCCCAAGTTACGCACAATATTTATGTATAAAAGTTACCTACATTCGTTTCGTAAATTTGACGTGATGCTTAGTCATCGAAACAGACAAACAGACAAACAGATAAACAGACAAACAGACAAAAATTCCAAAAATGCTGGAAATGTGTTCAGTTGGTTATACTTTAATACCCTGACAAT
Organism: Diarsia brunnea; assembly: GCA_949774965.1. Classification (NCBI taxonomy): domain Eukaryota; kingdom Metazoa; phylum Arthropoda; class Insecta; order Lepidoptera; family Noctuidae; genus Diarsia; species Diarsia brunnea. The sequence goes on from OX459001.1 coordinate 18,782,852, forward strand.
TTTTAAAAAAAATATTTTCGATGTACAAAAAAGATTTTTCTACAGATTTATTATATGTATATATATATATAGATTTTAAAATTGATTAGGTAGTGAAACGATTACCTTCTATTAATCAACAACATACGCAAAATTTGTATACAAATTGTATGTCCCAATTCATTTGGGGTCGGCGCAGCATGTCTTCCTCTTCCATACTTCTCTGTTTCTCGTCATCTCATGAGACACCTCCTTTTTACCATATCATTTTTAACACAGTCCATCGATCGTTTCTTTGGTCTTCCTCTACTCGTATATCCTTCCACGTTCATAATTAAAACATTCCTCACAACATTTTCTTCATACCTCCGCATCACATGCCCATTCCACGACAACCGATTTCCACACAACTTTTCAGTCACCGGCGCCACTTTCAGACTTCCTCTTATGTACTCGTTCCTTATTTTGTCCAGTCGCGTAACAACGCACATCCTTTAAGCATACAACAGGCAACAAAGTGCCTAAATTCACGTTTATTGTTTCTTACCCTTTTATAACTTCATTTTATGACTCAATATAATTTGGTCCTAGTCAAAACGTTTCCAACAACTTTATTGTATTTATTTATGATAAATAACTAGGGATCAATGTAAATCCGATTATGATCTCCGGACACATGGTGCTGTTTGGGGTCACTGGAACATCCGCTAACGTCATCTTACTGTCTCACCTACTAACATTAATGTGAAAACTGACAAAAACCGTAAAACCGATTATTTTTTGTTTATGAAATGTCTGAAATTGATTTCATATTTAGCGCAAATTCTAGACTAATTGATTTCTGAAAACGAAAACATAAAACTTTTATTTAGATTTAGCAGTGTTCAGTGTTAAGTATACCTACAAAAAAACTCTTCTTGGGTACCTACTCTCAAAATTCTATACCTTCGCTTTATCAGGCACATGAGTTATTTCATGTTTATAAATACTGAGTGATGCCAAACCTTCTATAATTCCATAAAACCTAAATTAAAATAGAACGAAACCATCAGGTTGCAAATACTCAAGACATGTAAGGAGTCCAACAACTGTACATTTAGTTGTCGTGGTGTTTACGCTAAGATAGTAATAATCTTCAGCCTGAATCGCTTCCGTGAGGACAAGCATGTCCGAGCTCCTTGTACAAACACTTGGCTTAGGGGACAGGATTTATTCGAGCTTGTAAAATAATAATGGAGGGGATAATCTTAAGCCTAATGTGTGGTCGGAGGTCGTACCTCCGGAAGTTATGTTACAGAGTTTTTAGATTATGGAGATTTTTCTTAAGAATGACTTAAGAGTTCAGTGGTAAAGTAACAATAACATTTAAAGTAAATATTTTTTTTAAACACAAATCTGTAAGATAATCTTTATGACAGTTCATTGTGAGTTTTAAACAACAATTATATTTCCTCTAAACTGTTAACATTTTAAATTTATAAAATGCAACCGGTAAAAAAGCAGACACATAAAGTTACAAAAGGAACGCACTCAAACCTTGATAGTCTCACTCATTTATTTTAAAAATAAATCAGCATAACTTGTTCCAATTACAAAATGTTAATTTCGTACAGTGAATGAGAATGAATCACGCGGTGACTCGGTCGAACTTCATTCATTCTTTCGAGTTATTTGTGTTCTATAAATGTGTTACTGGGCCATCTTTGATATCTGATAGTTTACATTCATTTTGAAGAATTTTCATTGACAACAACATTTTTTTTTTAAGAAAATAATTCTGACATGATTAATGAAGGGCTTCGACTGTATGTAGAGTCAATAAAGAAATTATTTGGGAAACCACTATATTTCGTGGCTTTGTGCCAATTTGCACGAGAAAAAAATGCACGTGACTACAAAACTAGGGTAGTCCCCGTTTTCTCAGACCATGTGACTGGACAAAACAGATTGTAATGATAAAAATATAGAAAGCGTGTATATTGTCAGCCATATTGATAAAATTGCATGTTTATTGATCGATGACTGTAAAATTGAGGATTGTCCGCGATAACCTGTAATACGACACACCTATTTAAATAATACTAGCTACCTCAATAAATGATAACAGATCTCCTTTTTCAGAAGGCCCTCTACTTATCAATTTGACAATTTAATGATTAGATATTTTTTTATTTTTACAGGTAAGCATCACTTCCTACGGTTTGCGAGAAAACCAGTCCGCTGCCATATGTAAGAATTTGCCGTAAACACCACGTGACCCCAGTGAGTCTTGGTCTCTGATCACTCTGTAATCCTGGAGAATTAGGCAGATGTGTAAGTACCCAATGGTGGGTCTACCATTTCGCCAGTTATATTTAAGGCTCATGTAACAGAGGGTGTTTCTATTGCCATCAATCAGGCACAAATCCAGACTCCGTGGCGGCTACTGAGAAATTCCTGATGGAAAAACCCCATAATACCTACTAAACTACTAATCGAACCCAGGACCTCATCCTCAGCATTCGCATTCGCAACCACTAGACCAACAAAGCGGTCTCTAACTCCCTTACTACTGAATTTCAAAATGATTCAACAGCTGAACACTTCAGTGACGATAATAATTCTATCATTAAACAAATAATGTTAGACATCACCATAAAAAACATAATAATTCATAGCTGGCAGTCGCTATTGCCGCCATTACACGCTGCACTTACATCCCAAGGTTGGACTCATCGAGTACACAAAAATGGCTGGTTTTATGGCTGCAATAAATGCAACCCCAAGGCTGGGTGAGATCATTCGGTGAAAATTAATTGTGCGAAAGTTGGGGCCATGGTAGAGGCGGTAGCGTGGGGTAGGGTTGCAGCTGTTGTAATCAATCGCGCTGCTATGGCTGATTACAGCTTATTTATGCATTAATGTCATAAAAGCAGTCATCTGTGTTGAAGTTCATGAAATCGTTTTCCATGAGGTCTTAGATAAAAAGGCATTTTATCAGGGCTAAAGATAATAGAAAACTCAATACTGTATAAATTTATCAGTTTGATATAAACAGAGTAAAGTTTATTATGTATCAAAACTCTTACACAGCTCTTTTTACCCGACTGCAAGGGAAAGGTAATGTTTTTCAACATTGTAAAATTGATGGGTACAATTATAGTGATCTGATAGTTTATTGAGCCAGTCTGAAGCTTTCGTCAATTTTGTTGGTAGTCGCCGTAGAAATGTTGAAAAGCTTCAAAAGCATTCATTTTCATTTCATTCACTTCCTTTACATTCTGGCGAATTTGAGTCAGAATATTCCTTACCTCTTTAATGTAACTAGGTTGACGCAGAATTTTGCGAACTTGTCATGGGAATTTCGAATCTACACACATCAAAAGTGTCTAGGGATCAAGCATTTTTATGCGGATTTCTTGAGATTGAGATGTGGCTTTGTAATAAATTTATGATTTTATAAATTTATATGGATCCTTTTTGGTGCATTTCATAATTTGAATCAGGAACTGTGAATCAAATTCGAGTAAAAGATGAAAATCAGCTGTCAATATTTTCCCTATAAAAACATACAACGCATTGAAGACATTATTAGTGCTACTGTTTCCCTACTACTGATTAAAACCAACGTTATTATGGAGCGGCGACGTCATTTAAGCAGGGAAGAAATGCTCAGAGCCGTGGGAATGATAGAAGCTGGTTCCCGGCAACGTACTGTGGCTTTAGCTCTGAATACAAGTCAGAGTGTTATCAGTCGACTTTGGACACGTTACCGAAGCACTGGTACCGTGGCTGAGCGCCATGGAGGACGGTATCGCTGCACCACACGGAGACAAGACCGATACATTCAAATCTTAACTCGAAGAGCTCCAACAATAACCGCCATGATGTTAGCCGTGAGGCTTCATCACTCTTCAGGGAACTTAATTAGCGACCAAACAGTCAGAAACCGCTTGCATGAAGTGAACCTTCATTCCCGAAGACCGCTACGGGTACCACCTATAGCAATGCACAATCGTAGGATTCGATATCAATGGGCTCTTGAACACAGAAATTGGGCAGAAGAACAATGGCGTTTCGTGTGCTTTTCTGATGAGTCTCGTTTTGGTATGAGACCGGATACAAGACGTATACGACACTGGAGAACCCCTGGACGCCAACAGCGATTAAAATCCTGCCAGGAAGTCCATCCTTATAGTGGTGGAACCATCATGGTATGGGCGGGTATTTGGATCGGCGGAAGAACTGAGTTGATTTGGATCAGAGGCAACCTCAACGCTCAAATTTATGCTGAGACGATTGTATCAGACGTCATCGTTCCTCTACAAGTGCAAATCGGTCCCTTATTTCAGTTAATGCATGATAATGCACGACCGCACACCGCAAGAGTTGTAAGACAGACTCTCGCCGCAGCTAACATCAATGTCCTGCCCTGGCCTGCTCAGTCGCCAGACTTGAACCCGATTGAGCATGCATGGGATATGCTACAGAGAAGAGCTCTGCCGAATATGGAGGGTATCCAGTCGCAAGAAGACCTTTTTTTGTTGTTGCAACGAACATGGGCGGCCATTCCACAGCGTGATTTGGATGAACTCATTTTGAGTATGCCAAACCGATGTTCTTGTGTTGTTAGTGTTCGCGGTAGAAACACGGATTATTAATTATTTAAGTTACCCAATAAAATTTTAAAGAAAACTGTTATTTCAGTCTTTTTTTCGAACTTTAATGTTAGTGGTTCAAATGTCAAAAATCCCTTTATTAGGAAAATGGCAAATTTCTTTATTAATGCAAAGGTGACTTGGTTTATCGTTACTGTGACAAACGAAAACACTTTATTTGATGAATCCTTAAAGAAAATTTTAATTAATATCAATCAGGAGAAAAGTTATTGCAAAAATATATGTTGATCCCTAGACACTTTTGATGTGTGTATTTCCGTACTTTTTTAATGTCTTCCATTAGACTGTAAATGTTCAGTTGTACATACAGATGCGACGCAAAGATTTGGCTGGTTAGTCAAACACCGCGACAATTCCCACGCTGCCCTCTTCTAACTTGTCCCACACTCCCACTAATGTACAGAATAGTGTCACCCGCGGCAGATTTACGAGCGAACCCCACATGTTCCCATTTTAAAGTCCCCGGTGACATATTCGCGGTATCATCATCTATTCCGACACTTTACCTACCAACAATATTGTTATTATAGCAGGTTTTAATTGAAATTGCTCTGTTTATTAGACATAGCAGACGATGGCTGGTTGCTGGTTATCTGCTAGGGACATGAAAAAGGAGTGCACGTTGATTGCTTCTGGGTACGGTCGAACTTGTAAATCGTGTTAATTTACCGCTTTCTGGTTGTCTATGGTATTTGTAAGTAAGTGAGCTTGTTCCGTGTGAATTTGTTTGGGATTTAAAGAGCAAGAAGCTCACTTTGTCATGAAAAATAATATGTTGTTTCATCAAAAAGTGACAGCTTTGCGAAATTAGAGGAACTAAGAAACGTGTCCAAAGTCTTCATCATTACTTATAATTTTAAAAATTGTTTTTACAGTAGTATGTATTGAATATATTTTTCTTAGATCAGATCGACAGTAATGTCCTCCCTGAGGCGGCCGTGGCGGGTGATTCGTGTGAGTGGTGTGCAACATTACTTTCTATATTTTTTTTTTGGCGGGTGAAAAATCATCAAATAACCCCTCCCGCTCTTGAGCAGAGCGAAAGGGAATGTCAGACTTCTACTGACTAAAAACCACCCATGTTCCTTCTTAGCCCTTCATGTCGATGCCGCGGTATCTCGAACAACCCGCAGCCCTGACGGGCAACATTACTATCTTATTTTGTTTATTTTAAAATTACTCTTTACGTTATCCTTCGTAGTTTGACAACAACACTAACAATTTATCTTGCACGCTCTCAAAACCGTCATAGACCACACACCAAAACACTTGACATACTAAATTGTAAACGGTACCAAAAGAATGAACCTAATGAATATTGAAACGAACTAAGAAGGTACAGCGTGACATTTTTATTTAACTTGTAACCCTTACAATGCCATGTGCATCTGTGTCAATACGCTGGCTTATGGGACAAAAGATTGGACTGACATTTTAAAATACATGCGGGGGCTATGCACGTTAGTCTACTGTTGTGTTTTGGGACAAATTTTGGTTGTGGTAATGCTTCTTCTTTTTCCGACACGATATTGTTTTTCAAGTGCCATGTGTACTTTTATTTGACAAAAAAATTATGTTGCAAGCATTAAAAAAAATATATATGAGTTAAATTGTCTGGGAAGGATTTAATAAAGATTTACATCTTTATCTGGATTCAAACTTAAATCGTCATCATCATCAGCCTATTATATTGCCTCTGCTGGGACGCAGGCCTCCTCTCTATGAGAGGGAATGAGCTATAATCCACCAACCGAGCCCAGTGCGGGTTGGTAGATGTCGCATGTCTTCGATTTTTTGGTTCAAAGACATGACGGTTTCCTCTCGATGTTTTCCTTCGTCGTTTTTGAGAGTAGTGGTAATGAAATAAATTACACAAAGTATTGCGCCGCTGGGTTCGAACCCACAACTTAACTGCTCGTAAAGAGTTAAATATATTCAAAATACAACTTTATTAGCAGATTAGTTAAACAATAAAATTGAAATTTATTGCCCAAAATCCTCGAAACATAGATAAAAGTAGGTCCGCGGTGTCTCCCAGGACATGATGAGAATCAACCGTTTAAATTAAATTTATAACCGAAACTTCATTACCAATTCACGCCATACCCATAAAAGTAACAAAAACGGATGAATTTTAAAACTAATTGATGATGTCAATATAAAATTCCAAGGTGAACAAATAAAATATTAACTGATATGTAAACGCATTGTCTTCCCATCCCACGTTTTATATTCTAGTATTCGTAGCCTACACACGCCTTTTGAAGGCAAACCAAAATACGCATAAAGATAAGAAACAAAAACACCCATTGACACCTTTCAAGGACTTGTCAGTCTATGAAAACCACATTAAAACTAATGTGGAAGAATTGATACACATGCGAATATGATCCTTGTTGCTTTTATTTAAGGGGTTATTTAAAATTGATGGATAGCAAATATAAAAGTGCAAAGGTCAACCCGTTGACTGCTACCGTCAAGTCAAGTTCACTCAATTTCGTAATCGATGAGTCAGCTGTCATTTATGTCATATTATTCGCGTTATGTCATTTTATAATATCATTCATTCAATTTATAAAATACACGTCATCGTGGATTTTATAGTCGGTCTGTGATGATTTAATTTGCATAACGTTTCCATTTTCGTTTTAAATTGTTCGTCATGAATATTGATGAAGGTTTAACTCATGCGTTTAGATCAACGATTTCCAGATGGAAATAAATGAAAATGAGAATTTGTAATAAATGTTATATATTCATGGAGGACCTTATTTTTCATTTGCGTTTGGGATTTCGTTGATCATTTGGAAAAGGGTTTTACAGCCTAAATGGATAACCTGTTAAAGCATGTAGAGTTACTTTTAAATAGGACCTTGTCACTTCTAACACTCTTAAATTGCGTAGAAGTTTTACAGTTTTTCGTCGTTTCGAACAGTTAGCATTACTTAGTGCTTATAAAACCCGAAACATTCTGTTGTGCTTGATAATTAAAATTCACTCACAAAAAATGTACCGCTTTAGGTAATTACCGGCTGAAACTTAATTACTTCCATCCCAGCCATTACACCAGTATAATGCACAGTAATTACTGCTACTTTTTACATCATTATCACACCTAACGCTTGCCGTCAGTATATATTACAAAAATATACACCGAAAAGTGATGTCCCTTGTCACCATGAACGGCAAATATTTTCCCTTGCTTATTAACAAAAGATGTATGTCAGGGCATTGTACTAATGTCAACATGTCACTAGTGTACTAATTAGTCTCGAGGTGACGAACCGACTGACAGATTGTCAGCATTCTAGTGAAAGTGACGACATATTGCATCACTGTCAAAACTTATTAGGCCTTTGTGAAAGATAACTTTTATGAACGTCATTCATTTTAGAACGAATTTTACGACGCCGGCGTTCTAGGGTTATTATAGGTAATTTATAGATGGATAAATTTAGTGTGCGAGATTTATGTGGATATTTTGAATTTATTTTAATAGCGGCGTGACATTATGAAAATTCGTCGTAAAATAGTTTTAAGTATTATAATTAATTTGCATCACTTATTTCTCTTCAGAAAATAATATTATATAAGCTTCAATTCATTCCCACACTCTAATTTCCACAAAAAACCTTTAAATTCCATTCAACAAAAAATAAGTATTTTCATTACTAAAACGATTGATTTATTAATTGTAATTGCATCCGAAGGTACTACCTACACGAAGCCGTGACCCATAAATGATGACGTCACGAAGGCCTGACGGACCAAATGACTTAATATGTTACACACGGGTGAATAAATCAGCAAGCCTTGCACACGTGCACCTGTTATGAAGATGATTGATGCTCAAATTACAAGTGAAATTGAGTTTTTACGAGCTTTTTTAAAGTAGACAGGTGGTTGCCGTAAACTTTGAAGTTTTGGTAAGGGAAGATGATTAATTTTGGTATACATTTAATTAATTATGTGACATAATGATGGACATTATTATTTGTTCTAATTCTTAATCGTACTTTTATGTTCATTTCTATTTTAATCACACTAAATTATAATTTATCGCAACCATTTCCCCAAGACAAATAACATTTTAACGAAAAGAAAAACCATAAACAATAATTCAACATTTAAAACTTCCGCGATGACATTATCCATGCCACCCAAGTCGAATTTTCATCTTGAGAAACGATTTATACAAATCAAAGGCACGCATACTCTGTTCCGGGAACGATAATGCAAAATAAATAAAACATTTCAATCGTTGTCGTCTGGAATAAATAACTTTTTGCCAACAGTTGGAGACACCTGTCCCGTACTCATTTATCTTTGCAGTTTCACCGACCGACGGAAGATACCGGTGTAATGTGGTGTTTTTTTAACTTTATTCTGTCATGTGTATCGCTGGTTTCTTTTAATTAAAATAACTGGGTAGGAGGAAGTGAATTGTTGTTTTTTTTTTACAAACCGCTGCGTTCAAATTGAGTTGAATGCTAAGATGGCCGTTGATGTCAGTATTTTGTTACATATTAAGTAACTGTTTTGCCAACAGTAAATGGGACCTAAAGGTAACTGGCAAAATGTGGGTGTAAACCCTCCTTTGGTCCAGTTATGCGTAAGTTAAAGGGACATCTCTGACTAAGCTATCAGGATCATGTGTCGTGTTATGTTATCTTCTAATTCTTTATAACTTCTTGTTGATAATTACCGGATTGATTGAAATCACATCACACTATCACACTATATTATAAAGGCAAAAGTTTGTGTGTGAGTGTGTATGTTTGTTACTCTTTCACGCAGAAACTATAGAACGGATTTGGATAAAATTTGATGCACAGATAGTTTATAACCTGGATTAACACAAAGAATAGTTTTTATTTCGATTTTATCTTCCAGTGGGATAATTTTCGAGTTGTAGTGGGCGAAGCCGCTGGCAACAGCTAGTTGTACATATTTTATTGTGAAATCTCATGACATCCCTCAACTTAGTTGCGTGGAAAATTAGATGCATCATATTATGCTACATTGTTAGTTATTCATTAAAATACCTCAGCGGCTAATAATAAATTATTTTAGGTGGACATTAAAATTTAATTACCTAGTGACATTCTATTCTCGTCCTCCCCTTAAATTTATTAATTGCCATGTCTAGCTGCAATTTATTCCGATTTTTGTGTCAAGTTTCACACTAAATAAATACAGTTATGCAAACACTAAAACTATACATCTTATATTATTCTGAATAATTCAGTTATTTAAAATAAATTAAAAAACTTTAAAGTTTAGTACTTATGTTAAACTTATTTATCGTTATCATTCAATAAATTAAAATCCTAATAAGATAATTATTTAAACAAGTTTTAAAAATATGTATTACGTTCTAGACATCTATTGGTCCGATCAAGAAAAATATCCATATACAAGAAAACACGTTGATATACAACCGATATTATCGATGTTAATGAATATTAAATCTCTGTCTTCTAATGGACAATTTAACAAAAAATAAGATCATACAACAAGTAAAACTAATTACTACAAAAAAATTACTCCAAGACTACTACTACTACCTCGATTACTTGACTGCCTCGTTGGACCAACGAGGCAGTCAAGTAATCGTGACCGCGACTGGTGAGCATGCGGTCCTGGGTTCTATTCCCAGGTCTGGCAGAGTGTTATTGGGTTTTTTCGTCAGGAATTTCTCTGTACATGGAGTCTGGATTTGTTCCCGTTTGATGGCAATAGGTTCGCCCCTATTCCATGGGACTTAAACAAAAGTGGTCAAATGTGACTACCTATATATATAGGTAAACCAGGTGTACCTATGTATACAGGGTGTAAATGAACCCTTCACGCATCTGAAAATGACTTTTTTTTTGGGGTCAAAAATCACATTTTACGGTAAAACTCACAGTAGCACTCTTAAAACATTGTGCTAGTGGATGCTTTGAATAGTAAACGGGTCATGGAGGTAATTTAAGTAAAGTTAAAACCTGAAATACTAATATTTACAAAAACAGCTGTGAAAAACTTGGAACTTTGACCCCCAATATCTCCGTAACTAGGAGGTTCCCAGGTATGGTCTAGAACAAAAAAATTATCGCAGTGGTGGGGAGAACACTTGCCTTTCGTTTGCGTTAAGGGTACTTTTACACCCTATATAGGTAAAAAAAAAGGCAGAGGTCCTCTGCCTTTTTTTTTGGGGTGGGAATTCATCAAATAACCCCTCCCGCTCTGGGCGAAAGGGAGTGTCAGACTTCTACTGACGAAAACCACACATGTTCCTTCTTAGCCCTTTGTGTCGAGGCCGCTATATCTCTTTCGAACAACCCGCCGAGATAAACCTCTGCCTTACCCATCGGGGATTACAAGCGATATGTTATGTAATGACTCAATTATCAATTTATGACATCGCAAAACTCGCTCGCCACACAACCCTTCCGTATGTCACAATCTAACTCATTGTTAATCCACTCTAAGCTGATGGATATCTAAAACGTTTTATTTATCGTATAATTTGTGTTACAAACTAGCGTATAATTCACAATGGACTCAATACGTCATGTCGTGACGAGAATAGATGAACGAGTGAAGCAGTTGTGCCGAGTTTCAATGAATTATTAAAATACGAAATAGAGAGATTTTGTGCAACTGATTTTCTTCTTTATGATAATTATACAATACGCGCCTCTGTCTATGCGAGGTGCTCGTCCTGGGTTCGAACCCGAGACCTCCGGACTTCCCGTCGGGGCTGCGGGGTGTTCGCAAGAGATACCGCGGCCGACATAAAGGGCTAAGAAGGAGCATGGGTGGTTTTTAGTCAGTAGAAGCCTGACACTCCCTTTCGCTCTGCCCAAGAGCGGGACACATCACCATCTATTTATTAGCTGATAGAAAACTTGTAGTAGCACATGTAAAACAGGCAAAATGCAGAGAATTAAAAAATATAGCTTTAATAATCTACAGAACCAAAGAACGAACAAGCGGTAGATTTGCGCGAATTGTTCTCCATTCGTGTTTCCCAATAAAACAGTCCAATTACTCTATTTATTTAAACTATTAATTTATTATTAAGTAAAAGATAACAGATGATCATACGTCAACCCTAAACTTGCCAACTTTATGTATTGTCACTAATTAAGTCAACGTCAACGCCCACTGTTCAGACATAATTTAGATATGAATATTGCAGTTATTACAATACATTACCTACCTACTTTACTCACGGGTTCATACACCTATAAGGATAAGCAGAAAAGTCCTTGTATGTCAGCTTACATTAATGAAACGTCATTCCATATGAGCCTACTTGACATTTTTTAATGTCAAGAGCTAAGCCCTAGATGACGTTTAAGATGACAGCTGCTAGAAAAGCCATTTCAGCAAAAGATTAGACATACAATTAATGTGTTTAATAAATGTCTATCTTTTCTAATTTATACGCTGTTAACTAACAAGCCACGTGAAGGATTTATAGCGTGAAACGGTAAAAATAAATAAAACATCCATTCTGAACGTCTTGTTTAAATAATTTCAGCAAATTTATTTTTGCAAAAGTGTTTGTTTTTTTTATTATTCGTAACCCAATTTTAGCAGGGTCACCCTAAAAATAAACTGCTGATTTGATTAACGACCTTTTTTTGCTGACATTCCAAAAATCTCAAATCTTTGTTTTCTTCGTCACGTCTTTCGTCATAGGCACGTGTGCACATGTCAGAAAAAAAATGGCTGTCATTTTTTGCGGTTGGTATTATGTCAAATAGGCCATTCTGTAACCGAATCGCGTAACATAGATGCTTGTTAACTGACAAAAGGTTGTTTTTATTGGCTAGCTAGTTTCTAAGAATCTATTTAATTTTACACAAACGATCTGCTCTTGACTATTTCAATTTGTTAAATGTTTGAAGCTAAAAATGTTTGGTTGTGTCGTTTTATTTTTTTGCGTTTGGATACGGTTACTAGTGTTTTGGGAAAGTGTGTAAAATTGTACTTAATTGTGAAAGTTTTTCATTGAGGGAATACCGCGAATAAGTCGTCGTGAAAGAGAAATTAATGTAATTGGATTTGTTTTATAATTTAGAAAAAAGAAAGAAAAAATATATAATCATCGCAGACACAATATGATGTACATACAACAAATATTTATAAATACCTACAGAAAGACGGAACAGAAAAAAAATAACAGCATTTTTTCTTAACTAACCTGCAATTTATTCCTATATTTGAACTCACGTTTCTACGCAGCCTAACGCAGTCCACTGGTGGCCATAGACCTTTCCCAATCTGCGCCAAGAGCATAACCATGAAACAAAAGAAAACACAAAAAACCCAAACCCCACCTCTATTTTCGCTAAACATGCACAAGTACAATATTATTACCATATTCTAAAACTGAAACATAACAAAACGGCATGTTACCACATCTCTATTTGTCTCAGCCCTAATTTACATAGCGTCAAACGTTGTTGAGCTGTAAACTATTACTCATGTGGCCGCAGCCTTATTTACAAGTTGTCTGCTTACATCGTAAAACGGTGACTAAGTACTGATGCAGGGTACTTAAGATAAGATGCGTGCAATTTGTTGCAACATCCTTGTATTGTTATAAATCTTCGAAGATGGGATTTCGTTGCTGTAAGAAAATTAATGGTTTTCCGTCAATCTTGCCGAGACACTGATTTACCATAAATTGTAGTCGCTCCTTCGCCACAGGATGCTGTTTTCAGTTACGTCTTGTAATTAATGAACTAAATAATAATGATACTTATCACTTTTAAAACGTGTGGCTTAGTAATTCTTTTAACAGGTAAATAGCATATTTTATATCTGATTTTTTTACGAAGTACAATACTTTTCTTTTGTTTGGGTATCATCAAAATAACGATTGCGCAAACCAACTCTTATATAAACATGGAACTCAGTCTCAGAAAATTAAATCTTTGTAGCTACCATATTACCATGCAAAGTAGCCCCATGCGTCCGTGTAAAGTATAATACCAGAGGTTGCCGAAACAGCTGCAACCTTGTGACCATTGTCGTATCTTCCAGGACATCTTTCAACTAGCAACCTTGCAGGTGCCCAATATGTCACAGTGCACTCTTTTGTGCATAAATATCACTGATTTCAAGTTCCAACCAGATAGTCGATAAAGAAAATGTATCGAAATACTGTTACAGTTTATAAGTTAACTTTAAATATTGTAATTTACGAATATCTTCCGTGATTTTCTATTATCGCTCCCGATATTTCGAAGCTATTGCATGCGCCATGATCGCGGGATGACAGCGTCGAAATATTGGGAGCGTATTATTAATCGCTATATAGGTACGCGTTTGTTTATCCATTATTATGGATAATCACGGAAGATATCCGCAAAGAAAAATTTGTCCCGTAAGTGGTATAATAAAAGATTTTTTTTTGATAATAGAAATAATATTTTGCAATCACAGTAGTTTCTTGCAAAAATATAATAGTCAAATCGGTAAGTCTGTTCGTCATTCTTTCTTTACTTTTAAAATTTATTTGACAAGCGCTAAACTGTCACCAAAATAGATGACAGCCATTCACAAAAAAGTTTGCAAAATCTTCCGTCAAACTTTTTCCTGGTTTAAAACAAAACAAGAGCTAGAACAAAAACAAAACTAAGTAGAAGCTAGTTATGTCACAGTGCAGACAATCGTGACAAACTAGCAGTTTAGTTACTGCATAAAACCATGAATGTCACAAAAGATTACGTGTTTCGTGTTGCATTTCCATACAAACGAACGATAATTTGTCACAAAAAAATACTTGCTATGATAATGTATCCGTCTGGACGTCCAAACGACACTTATTGTGTTTTTTATTGGCAGTAATAACGTATGTCTTGTACTGTGATCAATCTTTTTAGGCTGTCTGACGGAGTAGGTTCCTTTTTTTGCTTGGTTTTTTTTTCTTAGAACGTAGTTTCGGTTTTTTTTTTTTTAAATCTATGAAGTCTTGAATTTGGTCTGTCTATCGAATTTATTTATAGTCTATTCCCAGTGATGGTCATTAAAATGGATATTCTAAGATTTTCTTAACCAAAAGAAAAAAAGGTTAATAGACATCAGCTTAGTATTTACGAAGCCATTCAGCATTGTATTGAAATTAGTTCTACGAGTAAATCCAGAATAATCGAGAATTAAAACAAATGTCTTTTATATTTTTGTCATTCCGAGAAATCGAACCTTAAACTTAAAACCTACTTGCGTCTATTTGAAAACCAATACTCAGAAACAGTGACCACACGATTAGGCTTACATACAGAAACATTTATACCTTAATGTTAGTCAACTTTAGAACACGAAGAGCTCGTGCTAGATAATAACAGCCACACAAATCAATTTTAAAGTTAAGCCGCGGTTGCCTAGGTTGGTCTATGGATGGGTGAGCATTCAACACCTACCGAGTTTTCTCCGTGCCTCGGAAAGCACGTCAAGCCGTTAGTCCCAGCTGTCATTAGTAGATCTTCGACAGTTGTAACAGGTAGCCTGTGCTCGAAGGTCATAACTGGGTTGTGGAGATCAGATGGACAGTCACTCCATGTAAAATACTGATATTCAGCTGCATCTGATTAGATTGGAAACCGACCCCAACATAGTTGCGAAAAGGCTATGCAGATCATGAACTTTAGAACCACATGGATCACATAAAACTCGTTCGCTAAAGTTTGATCGCTCATCAATCGTATCTCTGGCATATTATATACCTACATCGTGGTGGCCGTTTTTATGCAGATTTTCGAACTTCACCGAGTGAATCCCAGCCTGTTTTAGAATTTATAGCCAATCCGTGCTTCGAAGTGAAATCTCAGGAAACCCGCCTTTGTAACGAATTCTAGGCACGTTCTCAGCTCTGGTTTCTGGTGACGATGAGGTGGCAATGGTGTAGATCATTGTGGATACATCATCACTATGACATAGCATCATAATATAGCAATGACATCAACGCTGTAAAATATCACAAGTTGTGTATAAATTTGCACAGCTAATCTCGTATGATTTAAGTACTTTGGTACGGACGAAAGCACATCAAGCTACTTAACTTAACTTTCTTTAATATTTTCAACTTTATTGCTGAGTGCTAAAGTTCAAGGTTGATTGGGAAAACTTGTCAGTTTCGGGTAGCTTTGTGTTGGCGTCTGTACATTCAAGAACTAGCTTTTGTCCGCCGCTTTGTTCACATCATCATCTGCCTAGCCTTTTCCAACTATGTTGGGGTCGGCTTCCAGTCTAACTGGATGCAGCTGAATAATGGTAGCACAAAACAAAGACGGATGGTAGTTTAAAATTATCATACGGTGACGAACTACCGGGATAAATATAATTTCCTATATCCTAGCCCAAGTAATGTGTTTTTTTTTCTACTTCAATTATTTAACTGCAACTTGCCTGAATGTGAAAGCATAGCGATTTGTTCGGGTCCGTTGAACTTTTAAACGATGATGCTTCGTTGTATCTATGCTCTTCCGATGATAGAATGGGGATGGTGGAATTAGATTATGTAACACCAAAGCACAAGGACAAGGTAACATACAGAATCTAAAAATCAGAGGCAGTTCAACGGTAGTCGACAAAGTTCCAAGGATGTGACTGTCACATTTAGCGGCCACACACATAATTCTTTGCCAATTCATGCGCATAATACCTTTCTCATTGATCCCGGATTTGACCAAAGGTTTATAAATATCCCGTCGGGACTGCGGGTTGTTCGAAAGAGATACCGCGGTCTCGGCGCAAGGGCTCAGAAGGAACATGGGTGGTTTTTAGTACGTAGAAGTCTGACACTCCCTTTCGCTCTGCCCAAGACTGGGAGGGGTTATTTGACGATTTTCCACCCGCCAAAAAAAAAAGGTTTAAAAATATAGGCACCAAAGTACTAGCCACACCATTACAAATAGGTACTTATTTCTAAAGCGTAAGAAGAACATGATCGTAAAAGTTCCGTTTAAACACGCGGATCTCCGTGCCAATACATACTAAGCATTGGCCTTTCAAGCACAGGCTTGCGATCTTCTTAGTCACTGTGTCACTGACTCATGCACTCCGAGATTACGACAGTACTCCAACTTATAATTCTGCGCGCAGATCTGTATCGGCAAGTCGCGTATGACTTGAATTTTACGTTGAATACGTGATCTGTGTCAGTTCGTAGAACAATTCGTGAGTATTTTTTGAGCTAGTCTACCCAAACAGTTCTTAGTAAAGGATTCGTAGCTTTCCTTGCATCGCTATCAGTTATCTAACGTTCTTCTATAGCACTTTTTTCGGTGATGAGAATAACTTATGATAGTCAAGACAAGTCAAAGTGAAGTAGTACCTATCTTAAATATCTGTGACTGAGGGACTATTGTTGATCGAAGGAGATCAGAGAGAAAATGCGACACCACGTCTTAATGAGGTCCTCAGAAAAATTTCGATATTTTGCACTTAAATACCGATAGCTACTTGGTTCTTGGTAGTAGGTACATGACGACATTGTTCTCGTTCATCCCTTACGCCGTTTTTAAACTCGCAAAATTCTCTACGTTCCAAAAAAAACCACTAGCTACTAACCTAACTGAAAGTTTAAGATATAATCAGTTCGGTATACCGTTTTCCTCCTACCAAAGGAAATACAAAACGTCTCGGTAGCTACAACTCGTCCTTGTTAATCTGCCATTTGTGAATTGCATTAGAATGTCGAATAAGGTAAAGTAGCATTTTATCTCTTTGGCACTATTGCAAATGACGTGGTCGTCGCACCCAACACCGAAAGGTGTAGACTTGATGTCTCCTAGCGCCTCTTTACAGCTGACAGTCGCGAACATTTTACAACTGTCGTGTGAAGAGACCTTTTTTTTTTGGCTGGTGGAAAATCATCAAATAACCCCTCCCGCTGTTGGGCAGGGCGAAAGGGAGTGTCAGACTTCTACTGACTAAAAACCACCCATGTTCCTTCTTAGCCCTTCATGTCGAGGCCGCGGTGTCTTTTGCGAACAACCCGCAGCCCCGACGGGCACAACCCGCAGCCCCGACGGGCACAACCCGCAGCCCCGACGGGCACAACCCGCAGCCCCGACGGGCGTGTGAAGAGACCTTGAACAGCTTTTGAATTTTGCTAAATATGGTGTATGATGTGTTTCTATTAATTTGTTGTTATAACAATATTAAAAAATAATTCTTAATCTTTCAGCTGCAATTTACCGTTAAATCTACTACTACTAAATATAAATTAAACGGTGACTCAGTCACCCCAAAAACTGAAACTAAAAAGAATAAACGAAGTGTGGTACTTCTTAAATAATTTAACTAAACAATCTTCTTTCTATAAATGAAATCGATTGATGTCAAATTTGAACGTTTGTATATAATAGTACGATTTTAATTTATTACTGATGAAAGAATACAAGAACAAAGTAAGACGTTTTATACCTGTTTTAATGACAGGTTAGTTTATTCTTCATGTTTTTTGTTTAGAAATGATCAGTATTGTCTATATGGTTAATAAGTTACCCTACTTTGATTAATCTAGGTTACAGTTACATTACACTGCAGGATACCCAAAACATTACACTGCAGGATACCCAAAAACAAGGTCCAAACTCTTGTTTTTGACTTGGTCGACTTGGACGTGGCTTGACAATATAAATTGTGTTTATGAAAATGTTATTTTCTAACTTTGGTAGGTATGTAACATTATCACGATTAAAGTGTACACGGCTCGGCTGCTACTATAACTTTTTATTTTATTTTTAGTACTCTATAAAGTTGCAATACTGTTCAACAGGACTACACAACTATTTTTTCTCCAAGCAGTGGTCGGAATGATAACAGCTCAATAACTGGAGTATTCTTATCGGTACAATAAAATCTTACCAAAATAATTCACCGTACAAAAAATATTCTCATGCACATATAGGAATCACGCTTTTGTCAAAAGAGGGGAAGACAGTACAAAACAATATAATCACCGTTTATTTACATAACCAATCACAACACGAAACATTTCAATTTCCGGCTGCATGAAGAGATTTATAAATAATTACTGTTTGACCTAGTTGCGGTGTATGGTGCATTATTACACCATGATGCAACGTGCGCAGGAGTCGCTTCCTAGTAACCCGATACTCGAACACCTTGTGTTGGGCCCTTTGATCTCAGTGATGGACCTGATAGCAGGAATGTTGGTCTTTTTGGTGATTTGTGTGGAATTAAATGTGTGTTTGGCAATCCAAACAAATACTTGAGCTATAAGCATTTGAATTGTGTGAATTTAAGAAATAAATATAGGGTGTAAATGTACTCTTAACGCAAACGAAGGGCACTTGTTCTCCCCACCACTGCGATATTTTTTTTGTTCTAGACCATACCTGGGAACCTCTTAGTTACGGAGATATTGTTCAAAGTTCCAAATTTTTCACAGCTGTTTTTGTAAATACTAGTTTTTCAGGTTATAACTTTACTTAAATTACCTCCATGACCCGTTTACTATTCAAGCATCCACTAGCACAATATTTTAAGAGTGTTACATTGAGTTTTACCGTAAAATGTAATTTTTGACCCAAAAAAAAAATCGTTTCCCAACAAACATTTTTGCGTAGGGGTAGGTACTTAGTTAGATGTACAGAATGCTTGGTGTGATGGGTTAATTTACACCCTGTATTAGAATAATGTTTGGTGTTCGGTACGGTGGCCGAACATGCTATGACAGCTACAAGAGAAAAAGTAGAAGACCAAAGAAACGATGGATCCATGGACTGTGTGAAGGACATAGCTAGAAATGAGGTGACTCGCTGAATGACGGGTAATAGTAAAGTTTGTAAGAAAAAGACACACTGCGCCCACCCCCCATTAATTGGGATAAGGGCAGGAAAATGATGATGACACATCATCTGCCTTGCCTTACCCCAAATTTATTGAAGTCGACTTCCAGTCTTACCGGATGCAGCTGAATACCAATATTTTGCATGGAGCGGATCTGATCTCAAAACATAATTATTAGAAGCAACTGCATTACAGAGAAAAAACGTGCTGACGCATACAGAAGGCTTTATTATAACAGTATTAATATCCAACACAATACTCGTTCTAGTCGTAAACACGAACTAAATTAATTTTATCATAATTTCCCAGCGTTTATTGCTGTGCTGGAGCCTCCTATAAACCTCTTTAGAGGGTGATAATAATATCTGCACCCTTCGTTTAATATCAAACAAACTACATCATCATCATCTGCCTGATCTCTCGATCTCTCATGTTATTTGGGGTTGGCGGTAATACAGGCTGACGCTTTGCATCCTCGTCAAATGCAAGGAGGCAATAATACTAATGATTCTCTATCGGAATCAATAACAAAATGAATCTATTTTTTCTAATTAACGGAAATCGGTAAGTGTGAACTACCCGTGTTAAAACGCGGTACGTCTGATTCCTGCAATATAACCGCGCTTACACACACACACGCAAACAAAGACAAACGTTTCTTCGATAATTTATTTTCCCAAAACCACAGTATGGGTGTTATTTTGAAAAAAAATAGAGTACTTTAAAATTAACTACGTTAGGACGCGTTAACTATAACCGATCAATCATAACTATGGTTAAACTGACATGATGATGTCACACCGCATCATGAACATATCATGAACGAGTGAACATGTTCATTCATTCACATGATCCGTCAACATTCATTCATCATCGACTTGATGGGTGTCAATCGGTTTATCAATTTAATTATACTAGAGGTCAAGTTTGATGTGTTTTGGGTTAATTCATTCTCATGGTAGCCTGTTAATGGATTAATATACAGTTAAGTTGCCTGTCAACGTAATTGACGTGACAATTGATAAACAAACAATAATTAAAGTTCAAGTGCAGTCATTTCCTGAATGAGTAATAGCTGACTTATTTGAAGTTTACTTAGAACATAACTGGCGAAATATGGCTGTTCTATCAAATCAAATCATTTATTGTTTGCAAATATGGGTAATAGGCACATAGATGTTCGTTTATAATACAGATGTATATCTACTAGGTATCTCTATGTATATCTGCGTCCAAATCTTCGGGGATCACAGTCGCGATGTTATGTTGACTTATTTAACGGTGTTAGCGTGCATTGACACTGTTAAGTTACCATGCATCCAGACTATCTTTTAAATTATACATAACCTTGGTTTCGCCAAATGATTGCTAAAATCATCTTAACTTTTTACAAAAGAAACCCGTGCTAAAATCAAGAGACAAAACAAAACGAAGTGATTTATGTCCTATTATTTGCAGATGTTTCTACTCATATACGCAACTCATATAGCCAACGATTATTCGTCCATGTAGACGACGGAAACACAAATATATGGAACAAAACAGTCTTTGTATACCTTATCCTTTATTTCACATTCACTATAAAGCTTATAATTCAATATTTGATACTAAAGAAAAGCGCTACCAACACACTCGATCGATAATACCCGGGGTTAAACCTATGAAAGGAGAACCTTCAGATTCATAATCCTTAGGAAATATTTTCCTTTTATCTTTGAATATTTTGCTAACCCTGGTACTGTAGGTACACAGGAAGGTTAAATGCTAAAAAGGTTTTGACCCTTGCTATTAAAAATATTTTATTTTTGCTGAATCGGAGATGAAAGCATTTACTACTGAAGACGAGGCATGGAAGTATGGAACTTGAACTCAAAGCATTTATTTCAATTAAACCATTCACAGGCACGTTTGAATAGACAAGGAGTCGGTCAGTTAGTCAAAGAGTTGATGCTAATTAATTGGCCGTTCGGAAACGTTGATATCTTTGGAGAAGAGCAGGAGAAATACTGCATCGATAATATTTAAAATCAAGTTAGGTTTAAGAGTCCCGGGTAAATTATTGTTACTTCTTCGTGTGCGAACAATTCAATATACTCGTATAATTTAATTATGACATGGTATTTTATGAGATGACCAGCCGCAGCTGACGTCGAACATGACATGAAATACACATAAGGCTATACGATTATAGGAGCAATGCAAAAGATACATCTTACGCGGCCATAATTCCGTGACTAACGAGTTGTTGCAATGACTATCTGCCAGTTCCGGTAAAATAGAACTCATGCATTCTACTCGTAATTCAATGGCATCTCGACCAATGTAGGACCACCCATGAGTATCTGTACTGGCTGCAACTATTTGCATAACAAAATAATTAAAAATATCAGCAGCAACAAGATCAACACCTTTTACCGTCCTCAAAATCGATATATTTATTTAACAATCCCTTTCTCTTGAGCAAAGGTGAGCACCTTCGAGTTTTCAAGCAGCTTTACATTGGGAAAGCCAATTAAATTTACCCTTTCGGCTTATCGGGTTAACCCGAATAAATTATGAAAGTGCCATTGGCATGTTCGCATATTTATACGATTAATATGTGCTGGCGTTGATATCTTTCGAGTTACGACATGCCTTTAGCGATCTGATTGTGGAAATCGATTGCTTTACAGTTTCTGCTGATAATAAGGTTTGATAAATCTGTGGTACTAAGGGCTGGTTATCTGGTAGCTGTTTTAGTTTCTCCTTTATCGTCTTTGTGGTTGGATTCTGGTACAGTTTCTGTGATAGCATTTATCTTATCGTAGATAGGTATGTTATTAAAATCAGAGTTTTTTTCAATCAGTAATGTCTTCGCTACTTGTCTTCTCACAGTCTACCAGTCTTCTCTTGGCATTGTTTTTTCGAGTCAATTTGTCATTCACATATCAACCATCGTATTTTATTAATCTTAAATTAGACAAGAATATTTCACTTCTTATTGTACTTATAAATTAGACGCCTCGGTTACCCAATGAAAGAGGATTTCCGTTACCTTGTATCCTTAAGTGCTCTGGTAAGAAGTGGTCGTTAACTATTCTATTCTTTTCCACTTTTGCAATGTTCTTGCGAAGTATCAGTTCACGCCATTCAGTTGGCTTACCTCCAAAAACTACACACCTATGCTAGCTCACCTAGAATTACTGAAAAAGCAAAATAAATTTAATAATTGAGATTGCTCAAACAAGACTTGTGAAATTACATCAGAACTTTCTTTTCAGTTTCTGTTTCTAAATTGATCTGTCTGGCATAGAAATTCACAGGTGCGAATTTAGATTAAACATCACCGTTCTGAGAACTGCAAAATCGCTAGAAATCAGCAGACAGGTAGACACAACTAGCAGTATTAGATTAGACCGAATTAGTTGCGATAGTTTTTTCCCCAGCATAATTAGCATCTATTCCAAACTAATATAGTCATTAAGCCTTTAAAAAGTCTACAAGCGTAACTACTACTACTAAACATCAATCAATAAAAGACTTATTACCTTTTTTACAATATTTTTTGTTGCGATGTTTGAGATCTACAAGTTCAAGGTTACGCTAAGTTACTCGTGGGTTGAGTAGTAAATTGCTAAGATATTACTCACTAAAAGCAAATTAGGTTTTATATATTTAGAGCGTCTGATCGTATTTGGGCTTGAAGCTTCCGAAAGTAATTTTGGATCGTTTGAGCTTGTCTTTAACACATACGTTAGACGCGGTGTATAAGATATCGTGACACAAACACCATGGGTTCAATACACCCGTTAAGACCCTCGACCCCAACTTTTAAAAGATGAAAAGTTTAGTAGTATAGAGCAAGAAGAAGAAGAAAAGAGTAGATGAGTACTAAGGAGTGTGTAGTAGTAGTTGTCAAAATATAGATATGTTACTTTTTTTTTTTTTTTGGGGTGTGGAAAATCATCAAATAACCCCTCCCGCTCTTGGGCAGAGCGAAAGGGAGCGTCAGACTTCTACTGACTAAAAACCACCCATGTTCCTTCTTAGCCCTTCATGTCGAACAACCCGCAGCCACAACGGGCGAATAAAAAAAAAATACGTTACTCACACTAATAATAGTAATAATAGTTAATATAATATCGGTAACAGGAACATTTATTAATCTTACGAAGATAATGCAAAGAAAACTGACGATGATAAAATTGCATACCTACAAGTCCTATAAAAGTGGGAGGTGTTTACCTTTGATTCGGCTGTCAGATAAAATAAACTGCCAAAAATTTCGATAATAATTATGAATGACTGAAATAATGTAAGAAACACACATTGCCCTTTAGTAAGCAATGAAGCTGAACATAAAATTATTTTGATTGATAACACAGTACCCGTTTCATCTGAAACCGGTTGCTTTGGCTAAAGTTCAGCGTACAGTTATTTAAATGCACTACAGAAAGTGTTGGTAGGAAGGTATATAAGTGTCAATACAACGATTTGAATGCACGTGTTTCGTATAATAATTGAAATTTCGAACAGGTACCTGAGAGTTTACTTACTAGTATTTTCACCAATCAATCCCCCCTTAACGCAGTATGCTCTATTGTCTAAACTCCTAGGCAGAGAACCTGAAAGTGTAGGCATCTATAATGTAACGTTAGCTTGTTTGAGATAAAACACAACTTATTGAATTAAAAAAATAAAGCACAAATTAGACCATAATAATTAATACAACACACTAATTTTCAAGAACATGGTCTATAAATACCCATGAGATAAGAGAAATACCACAGTGCCTATTATTAATAGACTACTATGATAATGAATCTATTCTAAAGCCTGTCAGAGGTCAAATAGCAAGAGATAAAAGTAATGAGACAGCCACATATAATTTAAAAACAGGTAAAGTTCATGCAAATGGACTGCTACCCCTAATGACCAGACTACAGATACACGCAATTTTAGATTTCAAGTGGTTTTATGACTAATATTATTCTTTATAGTGTTTTTTGAACCTGTTTAGGATTTATTTCTGTTTTTACGCTGTAAAAAAGGATTAATGACAATATTTCATCAAAAAATATTGTTTGCAAATAACAACAACTTCAATATTGGAATAATGAATTATTCTAATGTTGAAGTTGTTGTTATTTATCCAAAGTAACGAATGATAATGCTCTATAGAAAATACAACCAAATCGAGGTCTTGATCTAATCCTTTATCTTTACAAAACCCATTGTCTTTAAAATAACTTACGTTAAGCTTAAAATTAACATTGTCAACGCAGAACACGTTTTACGTATTGTAAAAAGTGTTTTAAAAGACATCTTGGTTTGCAATTAGATGGCGCCTAGAGGTCGATGAACAAATAACTGTAAAAGAAACCAATGTTCTATCCTTTGAAACAAAAAACAGAGACACTCCTCCATTGAATTTAATGTCTGTTTTTAGATTAAACAAAATAATGTTCCCCGAGGCTAGGTACGGTTGGTAAAAAAAATATCTGTAGTGGTTATCACGCACCACATCTTCGTCGCCAAGTCTGATCCTTGTTAACGTTTAATTCCGATGATCAGTATTTTGTACACCCGTAATATTTCTGTATTTTAAACGACGCCACTCGGAAAATAGCACTACCTTAGAATTAGGGTTAATCATTACAATTCAGATCGTTTGTCATCATAATCTTCATTCTCCTACCCTTTTTATCTTAAATTATTTGGTGTCGGCGCAGCATGTCTTCTTCTTTCATACTTCTCTGATACTCGTCATCTCAGCAGTAACCTCCTTTCTAGCTTTATCAACCTTTACACAGATCGCTTATATTTGTCGTAAATTCGAAAACACTAATATCTTAGTCAAGACGAACCACTACTCGACTGATTTACCGACTGAACCTCATAAAACAGGCCGTAAAAATTCCGCCATGATTTTGCCAACATCGAAAGCAAATCGTTAATTGGCCGTGAAGCACCAATAATTATTAGCAACATGCTTATATTACTCAAAGATAACTGTTCCTCCTGACCCCGGAACCAAGCAGAAGATTATACGGCGTGTGCCAAGAACAGTGTTTAGGCGTGATGCGAAAACGTGTTCCATTCTGTTACTTTGATTACGAGATCGAAATTGTAGGGACGATACGATGATACATCCAGACGTTGCAAGATTGAATTACGTAAACGATGGTCTGGGAGTTGATGCAAATGCATGTTTATCTGATAAAATTCCTGCGCTAAATCAAATAGAACAGGGATGTCTAAACTAAAGGTTAGATTTTAATCAAAAAGCTTGTGCTAAAAATGTGAGGAATCTTTAAAATATTGCGATAATATCTACATTGTTATGCAAAACCGGATCTATTTTATTTTTATGTCTTTTGCTGCTAAAAAGCAATAAAACACAATTTGGTGAACCAAAAAATCCTTTGCAACGACAAAGAAGCGAACATCGTCGCAAATTCCACTCTAGCTTTAATATTATGCAGCAGAGATATATCTTAGAATACAAACAGAACAATTCCATTGTGCGGAATCCGTTGGAATTTCACATTTAGAATGTCATCTAGATAAACCAAATCTAGTTTTGGTCTAATCCCAAAATGTATGAGCAGCAAAAAATGTCATCGTTGCAAAATGTTTATACATTAAGATAAGTTAATTAAACCGGTTATGTTTGCGAAATTAGCAGTAACAAAAACAATGATAATGCTTATATTCTTAATTGTTGTACACTTGACCGTAACTGTCGAGTTCATGGCCGAATGTTTAATGTTTTTTTTATGTTTTTATCAAGAGCTGTTCATGTTTTAGGTAATCTTGTGATTGAATGAAATGATACTTTGACATTTGATTGAAAGAACTCGTTTATTATGCCATTTACTTTGATTATGGCTCAAAGTCCAAATCCTTATCTTGACACATTCTTCACCATGTCATGCATCATCTGAATAATTTACTGGGCCGTCGGTCTTGTCATGTTATAATTAAAGCTATCCTTTCTTTTAACTAGTATACTTATCTACACTTATCACACTAATCAACACTACAAAGTGAACGCTAATAAGCTTTTGCTGAGGCGACGCGATCGCGTGACGATCATAATGAACCAACTAGTACATGGGGGATCCACAATTATCCTAACGGCTGCTCGTTCTACTGATCCTATCTTCCTCGTTCCTTAATTTTAATGATGTCTACTTAATGGGATTTTTAACATCACAAATTATATGATAGCCACAACTATGGTGGACGATGCTTCTGTGTTTTGTTCAGTTTTATGGGCAATTATCGTGTAAGTTGATGTGTATCGCTGTTGTCTTGCGGTGGGTGTTTAACAATTACGTGTGTAGGTGTCCGAGTAATTAATAGGAGAATTAATTGTTTAGTAAATTATTATTTGTTAAGTTGCCATTGGTAAATCGTAGCAATTTGTCAGTAGTTATGCATTTATGCAGTCTTCCGTGTAATAAGCCAGATGAATGATGTTCATGATTAAAATTGTTGGCATCTCGTTTGTTGCTATCTGCACGATTAAATCTCTAGATCAGCATTAATAAAATTACTAACTGATTTACTATTTCCTTTATTAAACAAGTTTTTGTTAAAATTTGCTTTTAACTGAAAATTACATTAGGAAGAGTTTTGGCTGTCAAAATGTAATTCAAATCGAAATCAAAACCAAAGAGAACTAAAATAAATGTAGGTCTATAATTAAATTTATTTATTTGAATTTATTTCACGTCATATTCTGGTAAACTACTTGTCAAAAGTCATTTACACACTAAACCAACAAATTACCGTTGAATTCTGGAAATATGCGTGGTTAAACTTAATTTGAAGCTTTATGCTAGTTTATATTAAATCACGACCGCATTTAAAAAAAACATGTCAAAAAACGTATTTCGTTCAAGTTAGTGTACTCGTATGGAATGAGGTTTTGATGAGTTTTGTCAGTCACTCGTCGTCCCTGTATCGTTTTGCATAACTTAAACATGATTTGTATTTAAATTGAAATTATGAATGTCTTCTTCGCTTGTGAATGAGTTTTTGTTACAAGTGATTTCATTTTGTTTATGCCTCGTGCCGTTATATTCAAATTTTGTTTACGTTCTACAACTGTTGAAATCCGATTGGTTGCAGTTTATGATACCGAGCATATATTTTGCTGTTGCTATGTAACCCTTCAGTGATTTCTTAATTTTCTTATGCAAGAGACTAAGTTTTCAAATAAATTTTAGTTATCTTCACCAATTTTTTTTCGACATTTTAAATTGAGTTCAGTGTGTATTATTAACAAATAACAATTATAAATTGTAATTAATTGATTTATAATAATTATAAAATATTTACAAGTAATAGAAGCAGGAAAGAATAACAGAGCGTCAAAGAATAGGGATATTTCCTGACTAAAAAAAATATGATTCTATTAGTCCGTCTGTTAGATTATCGAAAAATATTGGACACGAATTTTCTGTTTTATCAAATCAATAAAAATTGACGAAGATAAAACGCGTCGGATTTGAGTGGGGTGTTGTGACGTCACCACCGGTAAAAAATGTCATACTAATGTCTTAGAATATGGCGTCACACGAGTTTTCAAAGCACTCTGTATTGTCTTCATTGTTTGTTTACGTGAAAAAAGAAAAAATATGTGTCCAATATTTCTTGGAAATCTATCTGACGGACTAATTAGTCTTTTTTTTGTTATCTACCCTATTCGTCCACATCGCTGTCAACATAAAAAGTGTCCGGAAAGCAGCTTTGTCACGTGAGATGGCAATGCTGATCTGATCTGCGTCTCGAATTTCACTTATAATGCTGGCTTTTTTTTGTTACCCTGAATATGTTATCATTACATGTTATCCAGAAAC
This sequence comes from Diarsia brunnea, assembly GCA_949774965.1. Lineage (NCBI taxonomy): Eukaryota > Metazoa > Arthropoda > Insecta > Lepidoptera > Noctuidae > Diarsia > Diarsia brunnea. The sequence continues at coordinate 18,811,161 of OX459001.1, forward strand.
TGAAATCTTTAGGTTTTGGTTCTTTAGATTTTCTTTTTTCTTCATGACTGACCCACATTCGATTGCCAAAAATTATGTTGCATCATAAATATTCTCATTGCATTTCTCGCAAGTGTCAATGACACCTAAAATTAATCGGACAGAGGATTATACTTAAATAATAACTTCGGTTATATTCGTGAATACTCGGTATTTCAGATTTCTCGAGTTAATCCTCGCGTGTGGATCCATCGTTACCGCATATAGATGTGTAATCAATGTTTTTCTTTTCGTTTCAGGTAAATGTTCGGCTAAGCAGTTGTTGGTATACAATGTGATGCGACACGATATAGAATTAACAGGTATTTAAGAGAAACTCATCCGTAATTTGTACGTCAATGTCAACGGTTAATCATTGGTTAACGTAAAAAAGTTCGATGTCTATTGAGTTTTTATTGATTTTTGTTTTTAATGATGTTGATTTGTTTTTACTGGAAGAAAAGAACGATGAGCGTGCCCAAAATAAAGCTAACTCGGTTATAGACAAATATTCTGTCGAAGATATAGATATGCCCTTCTATTGCCAACTATGACACTATACAGGTTGTAAATCAACCCATCACACACCCGTCAACCAAGCATTCTGAACATCAATCTAAGTACCCCTATGCAAAAATTTTTGCTGGGAAATTACTTTTTTTTTTGAGGTCAAAAATCACATTTTACGGTAAAACTCAAAGTAGCACTCTTAAAACATTGTGCTAGTGGATGCTTTGAATAGTAAACGGGTCATGGAGGTAATTTAAGTAAAGTTAAAACCTGGAAAACTAGTATTTAAAAAAACCGCTGTGAAAAATTTGGAACTTTGTCCCCCAATATCTCCGTAACTAGAGGGATCCCAGGTATGGTCTAGAACAAAAAAATGATCGCAGTGGTGGGGAGAACAAGTGCCCTTCGTTTGCGTTAAGGGTACTTTTACACCCTATATAGTACACAGCTTGTTAATGAAAATTAACTATTTGTATTTTATATCATTCTGTAAGAGACTATACTTAGTTGATCATTTTGTTCTACAAATATTGAATTGATTACGGAGAAAACTACGAATAAGACCGTAACGAACAGACATCTAACAAGAGCCTTACTAAGAGAATTACGCATTCCCATAAATATGATTCCAATGCTTAGACAAGCGGCTTGTTTCGTGTCTCATTACAAACCATAACTCAACTACTACATTACACGTACCTTATTAGGACGTAGCCTAAGGAAGTGCCCCGTAAAACAGCTACTTCGACTATATATATTTTTTTCGAATATAAACTGATCGGAACAATCTATGTAGATCAATACTTAGACAAGTTTTATCAACGAATCTCATCCGACTCACGACTTCTTCAAGAACAACTAGCTCCCGGCGTTGAACTACAGTGGTCTATTTTGAAAGCCCTGAATCAATTGCGCTCCAGAGTAGGCCGCTGCAAACATAATCTGGCAAAATTTCGGCTCCTACTGTAATCAGAACCAGCTGAATACCAGTATTTTACATGGAGTTAATGCCTATCAGTCTCACCTCCATAACCCAGTTAGTGCTGGATAATACGATACATATTAGTATAAGGACTGGTTGTCAGACTGTCTGGTCACTGACTGCCTCTAACGCCTGACGAAGATCTTCAAATGCCAGTTGGGACCAACAGCTTAACGTGCTTTTTGAAGCACGAAGAAAACTAGTATTCGTAGTCACCCAGGCACCGACCAACCTAGGCAAGCCCGGATTTATCTAAAGGTTGACGGATCAAATACAGTAGGTATACCTTTTTTTGTGGAGGATGGGAAGTCGTCAATTGACTCCTCCCGCTCTGGGCGGAGCGGAAGGTAGTGTGAGACTTCTGCTGACGAAACACCACCCTTTTTTGTTATGGCGGGTGGTAAATCATCGATTAACCCCTCCCGCTCTTGGGCAGAGCGGAAGGGAGTGTCAGACTTCTACTGACTAAAAACCACCCATGTTCCTTCTTAGCCCTTGCGTCGAGGCCGCGGTATCTCTTGCGAACAACTCGCAGCCCCGACGGGACTAAACACCACCCTTGTTCCTTCTTAGCCCTTTGTGTCCGGGGCCGCGGTATGTCTTCCGAACAACCCGCAGTTCCGGCAGGAGGAGGACTACCTTGACACAATCAGTAAACAGGTCTAGAATAACGCAGAATAGGTACCTATTATCACCTCGGTACGATGTCGTAAGCTGCCTGTAAGTTTATCTTAATGTTATGTAGGCCGCGCGGGAGCATTGGTTAGGAGCTACCTACTGTTAATTATGATAATTGTACTTTAGTTAGGGCCGGGCTTTGCCTGCGGTCCGGTTAGTTAGTTCCTAGATTCTATCCTTAATTAATGGAGTAAAATAGATTGGTGCTACCTTTTAAAGGACTATGGAAATCTTGTGTAGATATTTCTGTAACAAAAAAATGTTGTCTGTTACATTTGTTTCTGTACTATTGTACAGTTTGCATTACTTCTAAAATCTTATTACTTCCGTGAACGTATAAAATTTTAGACCTACAATCTACAATTGGAATTAGATTCACGAGTGATTTATTACACAAAGTATTGCACTACTGACCTACTGAAACATATCCAAAGACTACATTAAAAATATAAACGCTGTCTTCAAACTGATGGAAAACGATATGGCGCAACTTTTTTCACTTTTCCGCATTCTGAAAAGTCTGAACCGAAAATTGAACTTTGCTCCGTTATTTTATGGTTAGTTTTTGTTTACTAACATGTTGTTATTTGCTTAGATAAGAAACGAAACGACCGATTACATTTTATCTTGCATTAGGTATGCTGAATTATGCCAAGAGATAGTGGGTGTACCCGAATAAAATCGTAAGTGAAAATGGTTATCTACTAAGTGGTGTTTATATTTTGTAAAGTGATACTTGCACTTAAGTGTGAATCTTCGTAGATATTGATAACAAATACTTGTATCTAGCTTCTATATTATTTTCCTTGTCTGGCAAAGTGTGTCAATGTGGATATGTCGGCGTTGATCAAAACGTTGATGATGTTACTTATCAGAATAATTATGCATTATAGCGTCACAGACACTTAACGATGTAGAATCTCATCTTCCAAGATGATCTGAACACTTCACATTCTTCATTTTAAATCCACTTACCAGTTATAAATATAACATCACGCCTGTAATCTCCGAAGAGTAAGGCAGAGGTGTACGCAATAGTACACCCACATTTCGCCAGTAACGTTTAAGTCCCACGTAATATGGGGCGCGCCTATGCCATCAGCTGGGCACGGGCTCCATGGCTGGTGCTATTCCCATTAAGGTCAATAACAAGCCGACGTCCCTGTACGACCAGTTGCATGACCACGAACGAAGCGAAATGAGTTTGTAAGAATCGTAGATAGTGGCGTTTTGTGGTGTCTGCTTGCTTACCGCTATGGGAAAAGGCGCGAGTTTTGTGTATGTATAATTTAGGGCAAGATCCCAATTAAATATAACATGAAGCCTTTTCCCCGAGGAGTTAGCCAGAAGTAACCCTATAAAACACCTAAACTTCGTCATCTATGTTTTAACTCCGATGTAATAGGGGCAACTGCCAATTAATTAATATATATATATTTTTTTTATGTAATTTGCCACCAACTGCGCATATCCATTCGATAAATTCCTGAACTTAATTACATTAATGAATTAAATTAAATTAATATTAATGAGCCAACTGAAGCATCCCATCTTGACACGATTACGCACAATCTCCAGCACAATGTAGGTGACTAGTTACACGGTTATGTCAGCAAACAAGATAAGCGCTTATCAGTCGCCTACTAAATACACGATAGGATTGCGTTACCTGGCTGTTACGACATTGCTAGGAATTTCGTGGAGCTACTGCTGATCTGTGACTCGTTTCCGTATTCACGTATTTAAATAGTTATGGGATGTTTATGCGATTAGAATTAAAGGTAGGTTAATGAAAGCTTGACTTTAATATATATAATATTTTTTATATATAATATTTATTTACTCAAAACAAGGCATTGTAGTACACGTTAAAAATACAGTTTTACAAAATAGGTAAGTACTATTTGTACAATCATTTGGGTAAGCACTGCTCTCCTAGCTAGGTTATGAAAAATTGAAAACCTGTGTTAAGGAGAAGCAGTCCGGTCCCCTAAGGTATCATGGCGTAAAGTTTACATAACGCTTCTTATGTTACTGTAACAATTTTGGAGTATTGAGTTTGACAATTAATAATATAATAAATTTTTAGTAGTCTAAGATTTTAGTAGACATGAAAATAAAATAATTTAAAAAATAGCTTTGAGGTAAAGAAGTAATAAAATATATGAACATTGACTTGAGGTGAAATTCATGTGGTCAGTTTCCAATACATAGGTCTGATCAATCATCATCATCGGCCATCGTCTTACTTTTAAAAATGTACGTAGGTAAGTCAATGTCACATATTATTATATCTATATCTAAGACTACCGTCTCATTCTTGTAGGACCAAGAGAGTGCACCTGTGTTTGCGCATAATTATAATTGATCGTGCAAAGTAATATTGGGTAGGTACTTCTATATTTTTTTTAAGTGCAGCCACGGAGTTTAAATTTGTGCCCAGTCGATGGCAATAGGCTATGACATGAGACTTATTACATGGGGCTGCGGGTTGTTCGCAAGAGATACCGCGGCCTCGACATGAAAGGTTAAGAAGGAACATGGGTGGTTTTTAGGCAGTAGAAGTCTGACACTCCCTTTCGCTCTGCCCAAGAGCGGGAGAGGTTATTTGATGATTTCCCAGCCCCCAACAAAAAAAAAAAAAACCGGAAAAATGTGCATATACCAACTAAGTACACCTCTGCTAACGCCTTCGGTGACTACAGTAGCGGTGTAATGTTATGTTTAATACGGGTTTAGCTCGTCCTTCCTATGAAGATCTGTATGTTAGAGGTTCTGTATATTAGAGGTTTTGTATATTAGAGGTGCTGTATATTAGAGGTTCTGATACCTCTTCTTGTGCATAATAATTTCATCCTTGACAAATCCTAAACCCCTATATAGGGTGTAAAAGTACCCTTAACGCAAACAAAGGGCACTTGTTCTCCCCACCACTACGATCTTTTTTTTGTTCTATACCATACCTGGGAACCCCCTAGTTACGGAGATATTGGGGGTCAAAGTTCCAAATTTTTCACAGCTGTTTTCGTAAATACTAGTTTTTCAGGTTATAACTTTACTTAATTTACCTCCATGACCCGTTTACTATTCAAAGCATCCACTAGCACAATGTTTTAAGAGTGCTACTTTGAATTTTATCGTAAAATGTGATATTTGACCCAAAAAAAAAATCGTTTCCCAGCAAACATTTTTGCGCAGGGTTACTTAGTTTGATGTACAGAATGCTTTGTTGACGGCTGTGTGATAGGTTGATTTACACCCTGTAGTATGCAAGTGACACGTCATTCGTCTAGACTGGGGACCTTGCGCATAGCTTAATTTAAGCTCACTAGGTACGTTTATCCAAGCTATAGCTTAGTCGCGAGCTAAGCTGGCTTATACGAATATGACGTGGAGATGGCATCAAAAGATTATTAAGATGAATGAAATTCGTTTACTGTAGCGGTTCACGTAGCGAGTAAGTTGTGAATGCAACTAAAGTTAAAACGATTAAAACGATAGATTACATCCACTTTTAATAGTTGATTGCCGGGACAAATGGCTTTTAGTACTTTCCGAGGCACGGAGACCTCGTTCGCGACAAAACGACATAAGTTTTTCGGAATAAAAAGTGGATCATTTCCACTATTTATATTTCCTTAATAGCCTATGTACTATTCCAGACCAATCTATATCTGAGACAAATTTCATCCAGATCCAGTCAAGCGTTCTGGCGTGATTGAGCAACAAACATCTAACCAAACTTTCGCATTTATAATAGTAGAAAGATGAAATTATCAGAATTAAACATAACAGTACCACTACTAGCATAAAGGCCTATTCTCTAGACATGAGATTATTAAAAGCAGCAAACAATAATAATTCGATTCTTAGTAACATTACTCGTACAGCCAAGTCGCTGGTCGACATACAAGATATTAAATCCGCTAAAGGCTGCTAGCGACCGCGGTATCTGAATATGTAATAAAGGTAAACGATAATTATGATCCTGTGTATCTCAAGCACATTGCTAGTAATTATAATATGCAAATTGTTCTCACACAACACACAGACAGACTTAAGTGAAGGAGATAAGTCAAACAGGCTAAATAGACAAGGAAAGTTTGCATATGTTTCGAAATGAATGGAAGTGCACTTTAGGAAGCTAATTGTTCTAAATTGTATTATTTATACTGAAAACGGGATATTTACCGTGTTTAATAGGGATGTTTCCTGATTTGGAAAAATATGATTCTAATTAGTCCATCTATTAGATTATCAAAAAATATTGGATACGTATTTTTTGTTTTGTCAAATCAATTAACATTGATGAAGAAAAAACGCGTCAAAGATTTGAGTGGGGCCTGTCACGTCACTCACCGGTAAATAATGTCATACTAATGTCTTAGAATATGACGTCACACGAGTTTTCTAAGCACTATATCTTCTTCATTGTTTGTTTACGTGAAAAAAGAAAATATACGAGTATGTGTCCAATATTTTTTAGAAATCTATCTGACCGACTAATTAGATTTTTTTTGTTAAGTACCCTATTGTGTCCTAAATTGGTTTACGTTGGACATGAATTTGTTGAAAAACATATCCGGCCTGTACTCCCCGAAGGGTTAGGCAGCGGTGTAGCTTATAGCGTGGACAGAACGACGGAAATTATTCCTGGTACGTACTTCCGTTATAAAAAAATCCTTTGGTCCGCACTACTCGCAGCCATGAAGAAAATGTTTGTAAATCTGGTACACCCTACAATTTTGCTGACATCGCTTTGATCGTCCCAGCCTCCCCTCACGAAATAACTCTTGACATTAATCAGACGCTGCACACACAACTGATACACATAGATATATAGTATTTGATATTCATGTAACTGATAATGGATTCTCCAATCTACATATTCACGGTCACACCAAACGACAACAACTACAAATAATCGACAATGTCAATGTTTCTATAGTTACGTAACCTTCGATCACTGCACATAATCTAGGTACAATGTTGTTATATTTACTGCATAATAATATTGTAATACTACGAGTATGTATAATATTAGAAAGAGATAAAGTTTGTAAGGTAGGATGTAGGGTAAAATCTTCTGAACTACTAATTCGATTCCAAAAAATATTTCGCTAATAGAATGTTAAATTACCGCCAACAACGCGAGTGAAGCCGCGAGTAATTAAGCTAGTCAACTACATCATTTTATCGGATAGTCTAGCTTTGTAAAAGGCTACTAAGTACTTAGTACATTTGGACAAAGCATAATCGATGTGATTGTGTGTAACATTGAATAGGATGAGGTAATAAGCTATACAATTTCATAGATTAATCAATTAAAATATTTCAAGGACTTTGCATTATTGCAGTCTCCATGCATCATCGTCATGACTAAACAGTAATCGGTAATCATTAAATAGTCATTACACGACACTCCCTCAGACGTAATAGATACCTTAACACTTTAATGATTACCCTGAGGAAAATTGACCTAATCATACGGCTATAAAAGCAATTGGTTGATTACAGCACAACTGGATAATAATGTCTATGAGCGATGATAAATACAGTAAATATAACTTACTGCCGCACTCAGAGAGCTTTAATGATTACTTAGGCCATCACCAAGTATATGTTTTGACAGTTTTGTCATACAAAAGTATGTCAAATCTTTACTAAGTGACGGCTTAAGTAACCATTAAATATCTCTGAGTACCGCAGTTAGTAACTTAAACCTACTACTAGGTACTTTATGAGAGCCATTCAAGTCGAGACCACACACACGGCAAAACTAATAAATATCACTTAAGAAAAATTTGTGATCCACCAAAATATACAAGCAATACAAAAAGAATCTCTTAATAGCCCTCTGATTACGACGAACATGTAATTAATATTTTCCAACATAACAAACGTAGAGATGAAAGCAATTATTTCCATGTAAGGCTACACTATAATTCAGCAAATAATGATTATGTAAGCGACAGTAATTATGCTAATGTTATAGAGATGACAGAAAAATGCTCTTAGTCACAGTTTCTACCCACTTGAACTACTAATATGGATCTTTAGAACGACCGCCGACCTCTTTGAACCGTTTCGCAAAACGATTTGGAATTCTGGTTGTTTATGTAAATGTTTAATGTTGTCTATTGGTTCCGGATTTGTATTACCTCATGTTACAAGAAACCAATCAGAGATGAAGAAACCGAAGCGATAAAACCAGAACTTAACGCTGCTCTGGAATTAGATAACGTTGTTGATACACAAAACAGTGATGGTAGACATTTGGGAAGTATCAATAAACATAAGTATAAAGATATTGAATTTACAGAAAAAAAATTAGCGATTGCATTCATCGGTCTAGCATTTTGCCCAACTATGAAGGGGCTGGTTTCCAGTTAAATAGGATTTGCAAAAATACTAATTTACATGAAATGGCTGCCTATGTAACCTCCACCCAGTTAGTACTGGGTAATAAGATACCCCTTGGTTACACGCGTTGTCGGACTTTCGAGCCACTGACTACCTATAACGACTGTCATAGATCTTAAAATGGCAACCGAGACAACGGCTTAACGTGCTTTCTTAGAAGATCAGGTCCGAAGATTATTCGTACTTCAATAAAGAATTATTTTGAATCCAGTAGCAATAACTTTTAGTACGATACTGCTGGTGATAGCTGTTGCTTATATCTATATATTACTATATCACCAAAGACACAAAAAATATAACCTTGTGATGGCAAGAAATCGTTAGTTGTTGGACCTTGGACCAGAATAAAGAAATTGACAGATTGATCACACAACCCACCTTCTAAAAAATCATCAATTGAAAGAATCAATCAATTTACATTTTATGGGAACAATTCCAAATTGAAATTGATTGATTCTTTTAAATTAGGATGATTTGACAGTCAATCTGTGAATTTCCTTTAGACTTTGAACATTGCACTTCGCAGGTCAAATAACAATTGGTGCTAATAAAAAATTTGACATAGATGGAATTTAATTGACAGTTGTTCTTGAGGTACAATTATTACAATACCGAGACATATAGTCTTAAAGACGAGTCGTGTAAACCGTAAACCTAATGTAAAGTCATTAATGACTTTACCTACCAACACAGTAATAATTTTACACACGAAATCAATTAAGTTTGACAACTTCGTAATATTTGTCATTTCGCATAATCTTATCTCTCAATCACGAGCATTATCATACAAACGACCACTTACGTACATCAGATAGCACACTCCACTATAACGGTCAAGGAAATTCTCCCAATATGGTAAGACCACCGAATTCAAAAGTTCCGTAGAATTTGTAATAAAATTGTCGGTCTACTTAAATTGTTCAGGTGAGATGCCGGAGGCGTTTAAAGACCGCCATGTTGACTGACTTACAATAGGAATATATCTAGAACTTGAATCAAATTTCGCAAAGTCTAAGAAAAGGCAAACTTCGGCGAAAACTCGGCAAACTTCGGATCTATCAAGACCACACTTCGTAACTTTAGACTAGAGCGCAAGAAAATAGATACTATTGAACATACTAGCTAGAATAATATTGTTGGTTTACAAAGAGCTAGTAAGTGATACCTGACGGGAATTTCGCGTAGACTCGGAGGCCTTTTATAGTAAATAGATACATTTACGTTGAAATAACAGGTAGAATAGTAACGAAGCGAATGCTAATACTGCAGACAATGTAACGGCATTGCTGGCTCCTAGACAGCACCTAGTATAGAGTAAAATAAAAAGTTTAAGAACAAAACATAGTTTCAAAATTTATTTTCTTTCCTCATTAAAAAATGAAATACTCGAAAGCTTTAGTCTTCTATTCTTTAGGTCGGGTTTGCAAAGTAATGCATGCACATTGTGTAAACAGTTACAGTGCATTGTTTTGTTGCTTTATTCATACAAAAATGTCAAGACTATAAAGAAAATATTGCTCTAGTCCTATGTTTGTCTGGTCTGAACCCTCGTTTACACTTTTCTAAATTATTTGAGTAGTATAAAATTGCACGGTCATCTTATGAGTACTTACGTACAGATACCATCATTACCAAGGTTCACATTGAAGGAGAGCATGTAAGTCCTCGATATACAACTATTCCTATTTTCGGCATATCAAAAACGTTCACACGTCCTCCATCCTTCCTTGACCACTTTACAGTTATTTGTTCTAAACATTTAGACAATCTATTTGGATTACTGCTAACTGCACAATGGGTACAACAAAATGTTTTACTCTTGACCCACATTAGCAATGAGTTCTGAACTATAAGACAAACAGCATGTATTCTAAACACGCCAGACTGAGTTAATATCACCAACGCACATACATGTTTTCTATGTACATAGAGGCGTTGTTCCGAACAGTCTATGTGCACAAATGTGTGGCTCACTATGTAGTTTGTTGGTTCTAGTGCCATAACTTGTTCCACTTTATTTGACGTTAAGAAATGAAACATGGGTGGAGACGTAATGATTATAATATTGTGTTTTGCTTACATTATCGATGATAATGAAAAATGGGGCAGGGTCAGTTTGTACTGTAGATATACTAAACATTATTGTTTTCTGGGGTTTTGCCCATAGCCATACCAGATCGTACAAACAGTAAATAAACTACAAGGACGTAAACTTTAATACCTTCCATCCTCCGAGCTGCAACTTTGTTCTTTTAGTCAACAACTTTTAGTAGTCGAGTCTTCTACCTGGATATTGTTTTGAATAATTGTCTGCCTAGAAACGCAGAATATTTTTTTTCAATACACTTCCTCGAAAACTGGCTCTTATTGCACTATGATTAGGTTAGACATGCAATGTATTTCGCAAGTTTGCTTTTTTCTTATTTTACCCGCTACAAAAGGCGGATAAGAAAATTACCATAGATAACTAGAGTTTTTCCACCGTGCCTCGGCGGAAAGCACGTTAAGCCTCGGGTGTCATTTTTTGACCCGGAATTCTGTTGCCTGACAACCAGTCACCAGTGAACCAGTACCAAGGGGTATCGTATTTCCCAGTAACAATTGGGTTGTAGAGATCAGATAGGCAGTCACTCCATCTAACACGCTGGTGTTCAGCTACTTCCGAAAACCAAACCTGTTGGTAAAAGGCTAGGCAGGCCTATATGATAAATCTTTTCCGTGCTCATTCTATGTTCAAACCTCGTATTTAGTCAAATGAAATGCCTCGATATGTGTGTAGCGAAAAATCGATTCCCTTATCAGAGTTTATCGGCGTTACGGCCATTGTATTTTATAAACAACTTAATGTTTCTTTGTAAATTGGCACACATTCCTCGCATACGCATTGATAAGTCTTCTGTTTCGTCCCAGACTGTTACTAAGAGCCGTATTGTTTTTATAAGTTCAGTGATCTTTGGTGGACAGGGTTGGTTCAGAAAAATGACAATCGGTATCAAACCCTTTCATATTATATCCGCACGGTTACCGCGCAGTGGCGGAGCAATCAGCTCCGGCACTGCGTGTCTCGGGATCCATTCCCTCCCAGAACAAATATTTTTGCTTAAGCTTTTATTGCTTTAATGCGATAGAAGGCGAATTAAAATTAATTTAAATCCCAAATCATCATGATCTGCCTAGGATTGGCTTCCAATCTAACTGAAAGCTCTACCAGTATTGTACATGAAACTGCTTCTTATCTGACCTCCACATTTCAATTCAAAATCTTAAGCTGCGTCCACGCTAGACGAGCCGACGTTCGTCGTTCGCGGCGTAAGTGTGGACTTACAACGAACCTACAACGATCACTGTCCTCGAACGTAGTCAAATCCCTTTTTGTTCGCCAAAAAACCGACAATTGGCGGAGCGCAGACGAGTGCGAACGAAATGCTCGCAGCGCGCTCGTTCGAGGCTTGTAAGTCGGTCCACACTAGACGAATTGTGTTCGGCTATGGCTCAGTTCGTGCTCGGCTTGTCAGGGGCTCGCCTAGCGTAGACGCAGCTTTAGATATTATTGCATAGACTGCACCGTTATCCCAATTATACTCACCCACAATTTCTATCTCACTCCTGACACCATTCCGACGTCAGTTCATTCACTATCTCTCTATCATTCATTCACGTCAGCGCAAGGCACGACACTGACATAACATTTCATTCATCAATGACATCAGGCATCTCGTTAGTAAGGTCAGACGTTATGTAAACATGCGTAAGTACTGTTAATTGAGGCGTTCAGTAATTAATATTAATTATGTTGTAGTCATTAGTTGCCTTTTGATCATTGATGAATTGAGTTGGATTCCCGTGGTTGATTGTGGAATTTTTCGTTTTATTGATTTTGTTATATTTTATTTTTTATGTTTTTCTTATGCGCCTGTCACATGAATCGTTCTTTTTAATTTTTATTTTGCGTTTCGCTCTGCGTACTCCATTTTTTTCGAGCTCTGAATTTGATGAATTTGATAACTCTGTCCTATGACTTTTTTGTTGCAGTTAACCTTTTCGAACTTGGCAGTCAAATCCTTTTATTTAATTTTACCCGACTTCTTAGCAGGAACGAATCCTCGCATACCTAATCATAGCTCCACAGTGCAGATTTATTTAAAAATTAGCGTTATTAGCCATTTTCAACACACTATCTCATCATCTTCCTGCCCTTCTACTTGGGCTTGGTGCAACACGTTTTCTTCTTCCATACTCTCCCGTCTAAAAACCACGTCATGCCATTCGCTTTCATAGCGTTCTTCATACAATCATGGGTGAATTGTATGAGGAACGCTATTTTTTTTTTTTTTTTGGCGGGTGGAAAATCATCAAATAATCCCTCCCGCTCTTGGGCAGAGCGCAAGGGAGTGTCAGACTTCTACTGGCTAAAAACCACCCATGTTCCTTCTTAGCCCTTCATGTCGAGGTCGTGGTATCTCTTACGAACAACCCGCAGCCCCGACGGGGAGGAACGCTATCTCTGCTGTCTTTTCTTTGCATACCGGCCTTCCTATCACATAACACACTATCGAACTATACATCATCATGTTTCCTATACATATTAAGCAACGTTATGGCATGTAAGTTAAATAATGCTCGTAATATTACGACCACGTGCTCGTAAACGTAAAATCAATAAATCATTCGAATCACAATCGATGTATGTCACACGTAGCTACTTACATAACATAAGCAGTAGCTTTACAAGCTAAGACGAGCTTTATTCTAATAAAACTATGTTTTCTCGGAAAGTTGGAATATTCATTAAGAAGGTTTGAGTTACACGTGATAGAATGTCGATTAAGAATTATTTAATTTATTTATTAATAAAGCTATGAAGAATTATGATAAAATTATATAAAATTAATGTTTTACAGAAAAACGCTCGTGACTACCACTTTTTTCCACGAGGTCCTGGTTTCGATTCCCTGGTTTTTGGGGTTTTCCTTCAGTTTGTCAGTAGCAATGGTTTTTGATGTTAGGTTGATGGCAAATGGTAACAAGCTCGCCCCCTATAACATGGGACTTTAATATTACTGACGAAAGGAAAATAAAAAAAACAAAAATATTAATAAACATTAATCTTAAAATTAAGTAATTAATTATAGGTGATCACTTTAATCAAACTTTAAAGTAAAGCGGAAGTTACACTTGCACTTTAATCTTCGGGTATTATAGACGTCTTCGTCGTCATCTGATGTAAGTGAAAAGTTTAGTCATTTTCATTCATCAAACTTCAGAGTAAGAAGTCTTAGAGAAATAGCAAAGCAAACCTTATCTTTTTGAAATAAACAACTGTTTTTCTCGTATAACTTCTTTCTATACCATTTTAAACAATTCAAAGAAAAATAATTGCCGTTAACAAAGCTAAGCTGAGAAATTTTGCACTGAAACAAGACCTACCGCACTGTACTATATAAATATCAAAACAATAATTAGCGAAGCGACTATTAAAACAGCAATGAACACGAACAGATAAACTCGATACACAATAATAAAGATACTGATAGTGTTTTGTTTACGGCTTAGTAAACTACAAATGATAAGGATAAAGGTGCATCCCGCATCAAGAGTACTGTAATGTTATCATTGTTTTGACACTTTTCTTGACCCCCATTTCCATATCCGTGAGTCTGATACTCTGTCTGTGGTCTGTACTGATAACTCTAAGAGGAGAGACAATGGACGCACGATATAGCTTAAAAATATAATATGCTTTGTTTGGCATCTGGCCGTTTCTGTGGGAATAAGCAAAAAGGTGCGTTCTTACAAGAAGAGATTGGAATTCTTTAACATGCATACCTTGGAAGAACGAAGATGTCTTAATGACGCAATATTTGCTAGCAAAATTCTGAAGGGAAATATCGACTCGTAGCCGCTGCTCGCACTCATTAATTTTCGTGCTCCGTCGAGGATTCTGCGCAAACCTATTACTCCAGTTTATCCTCCAATGAGAAAAACGGTGTTGGGATCTAACCCTCCATGTGCTAGGTTCTGTAGGGTTTTGAATAGTTGCAGTGATATGGTTGATTTTCACTTTGATTCTCATAATAAGCAAAAATTTAAATGTCTGGACTGTTTATCAGATTTATTGTAATAGTTTTTGGGCTGTGTTGAATTGATGCTTTTAATATTTTTACTGAGTTTACTTGTACAATGTATAGCTTAAGAATTTACTTATTATTGTTTTCTTTTTGTCCATGTGGTGTTTACCTATAAGTAATTGTTGCACTGTGTAAAGTATAAACGCATGTCTTATTTTTGCTTGTGAATTAGTGTAAACAATAAATTGTTGGTAGACCTAATAAATAAAATAAAATATCGCTCCTGGGTCTCTGCCCAGGAGCACCCGTCGCTGGAAACCGAAAGGCTGGGCAGATAATGATGTCTTGACGAAGGCTAGCTAACGGCGAAAGACACATAAATGAGACCACTCGATTTGAGAAGATTAAGTAACAAATTTTTTTTTTGTTTTCAGGTAAAAATCAGCAGATATTCATGAAAATTCAAACAACAACATAACATTAAAGAGGTAAAACTTAAAATACACTTCAAACTGGTCTAAAGAAACTAAAAATAAAATGGAAATTAGATAATCGAATCCGATAGTCTTCACAGGCAAATCATTATTAACTGCAGTTTTATAGGCAAATAGCCTATTCACCTGTCACTACCGGAGATCTATCGAAATCTTTATTTTTCCGAATTCACCTTCGATGTCTTCTAATCGTCCGCTTGCTGCATACGAATAGGCCAAAATTTCGAAGACGCTGCGCATACACATGACAAGATTTGCTGATCAATTCGAAAGTTTAAACGGAGTTTAGCAGGTGTTTAGTCAGTTAGACACCACATCCGTATCCGCGATATGGTGTGTGAGATAGTTATTTTGTGACAGCAGGAAGTGGTTACACATATATTTTCTACCGTGGCTGTCAGGGGTCGAATCTACACGTAAAATGAAGCCATTACAATGGCCCATTCACTACACTGCTGTCACGAGCTCACGACTTCCCCCAATACTAGGGCGCATGGAACACTCGTCTCTACAATATCAGTCCGTTTAGTCACAAGAACAGCCTTCAAACCTAAACTCTTTGAATCTTGTTACTATTGAAAACTCGATTTCTTAACGTTAAGTTTATAGTATAACTATAAACGTAAAGTTAAGACATTATAAAGTTTTTCCATATTATTATGTATTAGTTTGATGTTATTGTTTTATATTATTTGTGTATTTTACCTATAGGCCTTAGATGCCTGAAATAAAAGAAAATGATGATGATGTTACTACATCCAATCTCATCAATATTACTTTCTAAGGGTTTATCACAGTTTTAGTTTCTGTATTATGGGGCCTTTTCATGTAAGTCTTGAATAATTGTGTTGATAGTGGTGTTAAATCGCTTACTGTCTTCTTTTCCGTGAGTCAGTTCATCAGTAACTATACAAAACATATACCGTCTAAAGAAAGCTGTGAAATTAATGTCTTGTGTGCTAGACGCATCACTCCAGATAATTCTACTAGCTCCACACAGTTAAGTGGAGTCCAATTAAGACTGTCCAAGTCCATAAACTGTCATTGTCCATTCAACATTACGGTCAGTCGTTTGAAAGCTATAAAATGCAATGGCGGCAAAACATGTCTATTAAAATGCAATATAAACTTGATCAACATGGACATAAACCCTATATCATAATGGTGGTGTTATACGATGCATAATTGCGTACGTTCCCGCTCCAAAACCTTGAATTACATTGTAAAGAACCTCTATACAAATTAATGAAATTCGCAGTATCTGTTTGTAATTTGAAAAAACACAGGTTTTTACTGAATACAGATCATATATCTTACGTCTAGCTAATCCGGTTGTCCAATTTGTTCCAGCTAATCTCCGAAACGGCTCGACAAGTTTTGACGAGACATTTAAATGGCAAATAACTGATGTTATAAGGAGTAACTTAGGTTTTATAATAAAATAACCCTTGATATTTTTTTTTAAAAATCTGATTCATATTTGATATTAATTTCACGCGGAAGAGCTAGTCGATCATAATATAGGAATGTACGAGTATTAGTATGTCAGTAATTCATTTTGGCAAGATAATTATTAATGACCTAGATAGACTACACACGGGACTAAGGCGCAAAAAAATCTTTTAATCGTGCATTTTTAGCATCTTATCCGTAATTAATAAGTAGAAGTAGTGGATTAATAAATAAGCGATATGATTATTTTATAATAATTAAATCCAGAGGACTCCATTCGTAACAGTTTTTATTATGTTATCATGACCTCGTTCTAAAAATCGCGATAGTCGTTCCCAAAAGACTTAAGTCGTGTTCCTTATCACTTCGCATGCATTAACCACGATGCAACTGCTGTTGATAAGACTAAACAAATAATAAATAGGTATATTTACATACTTTTATCATTTTTGAGTATTGTATATAAATGACAGCCAAAATAAAACTATTAGCCAGCTATCTTCGCAAAATGTCTGTTTCTTATTTTTTTTATTGCAACATGGGCCAGCTCTTGATCTCGATCACGCCTGATGGAAAGCGATGGATGAAGCCTATGATGGAACGAGCGTGCCCAGAAGATGCCTGTTCACTCTGGCTTTAACGGCAGATGGGATAAATGTGGGTGTGTGGGTGTGTGATTTTAAAATTGACCTGTATTTTTTTTAACTTTGTTCCTGACATTAAACCACCTGTCAGCGGTCATTCAAACGCATTCATTGACTCATTGTATATATTCTAGGATGCCATTTAGCAGTAACCTTGCTCCATATAGAAGATCTTACGAATGAGTCCGAATTCAATAAAAAATAAACACCCAATAATTCTTTTAAAAAAAGCAGTGATACGGAAAACGAATGTGCAATAATAGCAAGTACAATCACTGTGCACAGATTTCACCCACATTTTACCGCAATTTAATTACCAACAGCTGCTGTCGCGCGCAAAATATTGCACCGTATATTTTCACTGTTGAAACAAAGGACCGTCTTTATCACTGCATCTATGGCAGAGACACTGCCCCATATCCACGGCTTTCACCACCGTACTGGTTTAACTCGGCTGCAGTATTTCACACTTGTATCGCGAATCCAAACAGCTTTATGGTGGAAACGATACTCAGGTTATTGTTTTAATTATTTCGCGAAGTGAAAATGCTGATTTCAATCAGCATTTTCGCTTTCAACAATGAATGTGGAACACGGTAAATTGTTTAACAATTTTCATTTTACTATTAAGTTTATGGGGCTCTAACTTTAGTTGATGTATTTTAGTCTCCGGGTTAGACAAATAAAATGCGATGAAATTGTTCATTTTATTTGAAAACCTTGACTGCATTTGTGAACTTGCAAAACATTTGGAGCTTTTGAAACCGGAAACATACCCGCAGGGAAGCGAAGGTAATTTAGTGACGCGTAGGCGGTCGGTCGGTAGGTCAAACGGTCTGCGCCCACGTGTTTCTTTGTAGACAGGCCGCCGCGAATACTCTCACGTATTTTTCATATTTCGGAATTATTTTTCGTATATTGAAGTTAGGAGAAATGTGTCATTAAATAATTGAGAAATTATTGTTGTGTTGGAATTAACAGATTTATCTGTTTTTAATAAGCTAGTTCTAATTTTTCTTTTATAGTTTCGGAATAGAGTTGTTTCGAAAGCGGTAATCTGAAATCACATAGATCTGATTAAATCAAGCAAGAGATGCCTAAAAACCTGGAACAGACGAGTCTCAAGAAAACGCGTTACATATCGGAAAACCAAACCTGTTTGCGTTTTCACTTTCGCCGTCGACCTGTGATGTGACAACTGCTTGACGTTTTAACTTAAAAAAACATGGCCGGACTAAAATAGCAAAAATATCTGACGTCATTCCAAAAATAAATTACACCAAACGCGGACGCTCAAAATTGAAGTGTTTATTTACACGGAATGCTGTAACAGTATTCCAAAATTAAATTTCAAATAAAGTATCGGATATGTGCCAGCGCCAATATAATTTCCCAGTGAAGCCGTTATGCAACGATTACATAGGTGAGTCGTTTATTTAAAAACTAGCGACCCGCCCCGGCTTCGCACGGGTGCAATGCTGATAGTAAATTAAATACACTACAGAAAAACTATGAACGTTGTATATAAAAACATAGCGGCCCGCTCCGACTTTGCACGGGCATAAAATATATATGCCTATGTCACTCAATGAAAACATGATTAAAATCGATCCAGTATTTTTGATTCATTCATTACTGCCCTTGGCCTGCACGCATTAAATTTGGAGTAAAACAATTCCTCTTTCCCTATACTTACTATGAAGATTTCCTGCTATCTTTGGAATATCTAAATTCATACAATTTTTATTACATTACACATTTTTACTTATTTACTTTTTACATTTTTAGGTATTTATTTTATTTTTACAACAATTAATATATTACAGGATGTCTTTATACACAACGTTCACAGCTTTCTTGTCATTAGACAATACAAACATGTTTTCTCTTGAGGTTACTCTTGAAAGAGCGACATACAGTTGGCCATGTGAAAAACAGTCAACGCTCAAATCTAAGCCTGCAACGTTGAAGGTTTGACCTTGCGATTTATTAATGGTCATTGCAAAAGATGTCTTTACCGGAAACTGTAAACGTTTAAATTGTAAGGGTAAATCCGATGGTATCAGAGGGATTCGGGGAATCAATACACGGACCGGTACCGCCCGCCGCAAACGCAAATTTTAAATTTGTAATATCTCCGAAAATATTTGTTTAATTTACATGCTGTAAGGAACCATATTGATCTATATTAATTGCACACTGTATTTAAGGTACTTAATTCGATAAGGATTAATGTCGTATTGCTTAAAATAGCTTCGTAAATAAGCCATTTTTTCACGTAAAAAGTAAACAATAAAAATGGTTAATGTGGGTTATCCCTAAAATATAAACATATACCATCGCGGACTTTTTTGTAGACCTTTTTATGGTGTACAATACTGTAGTACATTAATTTGATCTAACTCGTAGGGTTTAGGCAGCGTTTTTGCTAAATTGCTAAATAAGCCCAAAAAAATAGGTTAATTTACGACATCACGTTAGAAACCTCTAAAATTAGCAATGTTGCCTTAGTATATGATGCATGTATTATACATATAAACCTTCCTCTTGAATCACTCTATCTATTGGAAAAAACCGCATCAAAATCCGTTGCGTAGTTTTAAAGATTTAAGCGCACATAGGGATATAGGGACAGAAAAGGCGACTTTGTTTTATACTATGTAGTGATGATACTCTTGTTTATAGTTTTAATAATGTTGCAACATTGTAATGAAATATTTTAAGCAGTTAGCAACACTATGGCCTTGACTCGTGTAATATAATAATATCCGATGTTATGATTGGCTTACAACAATAGCATCTCTGTATTTTTGTTAGAGAAGTCATAAATATTTGTGATAAAAACAGTTTGTTTCTGTGAGTCATATTTAACTTATTGCTTGTTTGAAAAAGTGATTGAAGAAGTTTTTTCCTTCCGATTAGATGACGAATACTTTTTTATGAATGATTCTGATGAAAGCGTACGTGAAGTAGCTAATTACGATTTATCTTTTCGACAACATATCATTATGAACGAAAAAACCTACATGCATGCAAAACTTTTTTTTTGGATTTTTATTTAAGATCATCATAAATAAATAAACAGCGATAGACTAGTGGTGCGACCATCACACTACCAAGTCGAACGGGTCTGACGTTCGAACACAGTAATCTGTGCTCAGGGCACCCACCTCTAATTTTTCGGATTCATCTGCGTATTGTATAAATTATCACTTACTTCGGTGAAGGAAAACATCGTAAGGAAACAAGCATTCCTAAGAGATATTTCTTGAAAGCTTAAAAGGCCAAGTAAAGAGTACAAGACGCAAGGCCTGGTTGCAGCCTTAACTCTTTTAATATCGTCGTCCCATAGTCAATAGCATTCTTAGACACTTCAATTGTTTCCCCCACGTTCCATGTATCATTTCACATCACACACGTAATGTATGTAATCTCTCATTGAACACATTTAGCGCAGTATTGCAATATTTACTGGTCGGTTAAGTGATTTCCACTCTATTTCGGGTTTCAAAGGAAAACAAATGAATCACCTGGATTGCATGCACGAAACAGAAACAACTGAGTGACGCTGTCACCAATTTGAATTTAGAAATACGATGTGATATTAATAGATATTGGTGCTAGAAGCAAAAAGAGCAATGATTGCATTCCTAATTTGACCTGGCAACACTTCTGAAAGTTTGACGTAAGGTAATTTTTTTTCGCAATTTCGACTGCATGTACCCATTTGAGATTTGTGAAAACCATTTTTAACCGACTTCAAAAAAGGAGGAGGTTCTATGTTCGTGTGTATGTATTTTTTTTTATTTTATGTATGTTACCTGATTTCTCCTCCATTTGTGAACCGATTCTCAAAATTCTTTTTTTATTTGAAAGAGTATACTCCTGAAATGGTCCCATTTAAATTTGGTGAAGATCTGATCCTGATCTTCGGAGATATACAATAGAACTCTTCAAAAATAGACGGCAAATCTGTCGTGATTGCTGCAGTCGCTTGGATGTTTATTGTTTATACAACATCATGACGTAACATCACGCCTGTATGATCTGAGGGGGTACGCAGATGTGTACAGGACGCCCAGATTTCGAGAGTTAGGTATGTTAAGTTCCATTTTATTGCGGATAAGCCTATTACCGTGACATGTATTGTTAACAACGTAAAATTAATGAATATCAAATATTTGTAAAGGATATTACAACTAAAAATGGAAAAATAAAAAAACTTTTTTGCAAAAAATAAAACCGACTTCAAAAACACAAAAAAGTGAAAAATAACTTTAGCTTCTGAAGTCGGTGACAAAAAAACTGAATAAAACATACAAAAGTCACCGACTTCAGAAGCTAAAGTTATTTTTCACTTTTTTTGTGTCTTCCATACCACCTGACCCAGCATCACAAAAGCAATATTCTCAAACACATGCAAAGTTCTCACGTTATCAGTCTTAGTTCGTCTTCACACCAACCATAGTCTATTGGCATGGCACTGTAAAGTAAAGCATCTCTTCACAATTCATAGTCTTCACTTCAGACAGCTTTTAATATACCATCTCAACATGAATGATGTAACTAAAGTTTTGTAACAATATTATGATTTAGAAGAGTGTCCATGGAGTTTCTTGCCGTTCTTCTCATGAGACCAACGCTTTGGAATAGGCAACTACAGTACACTCACAGTTATTATGCGTTGTGACTGGGACTGTGTCTTAGTTGATTAGTTTATTTAGTATTTGCTCGACTAATCAAAAGTGCCTGTAACTGGCTTACTTGAAATAAATATTTTATTTTTTATTGCATCTTATCCTGTATTTTCAGTCATATATTTCGCGCAATTCTTTCCCATAGTCTCAGATATTCCTATTTACCCGTCTCCCATGTTGGACATTCCACCATGTCCTAGGAGTCCCAGTGTCTACCAGGGACCCAATCTCACAATCTGCAATAAACTAAACCACGTGATAACTCAACTTAAAATTCCCGGCCAGCCCTTAGTTAGAATGTAACATGCGTTCAAATAGATGTTAAGATAAGAATACTAATGATTACGGTTTTCTCAGAAGTCTTTATTAGAACTTGAGTTAAATGTCAACTTTATGTCTAAATAACTGGGCTTACGTAAACACTGGACTTAGGTTTTTTAGATAGCAACACCGTTGATAAATGCAATTTGTAATCTAACCAATCGATAAGTATTTTATTGTTTTCTGTCTTTATATGGCCGTAAAAGTCAAGTGTTAAGGACAATGGCGATCACGATATTATTTATAATTTATTCTAAGATATTTATCACTTAAATAACAGTTACTAGGAATTCTTACTTATTTAAATACTATTGCCTAGTTCTAATTATAATAGGAAAATACTTAACGCGGCATGCTGTGCAAATACGAAACAAACAGAAAAAATAAATACACAGATGTTTCTCGCTCTTTTACGTCCAAAGATTGCACAGTTAAATTGTTTTAGATCGATTTAAACTCGGCAGAAAACTGCATCATATTTGCCCTACGTCAACTACATAGTAACACACGTTGCCTTGTAATCCTTTTAGCTGCGCCATCAAACATCTAAAGTCAGCAATATGCCAAAACAGTATGCAACAGCTCACGCAGTACTGGTAATGCATTTAGATCAATTTACACCAGAGGGGGCAAAGTACTGGGCAATCAGCTAATCTAATTTTGGGCAATGCAGGTCGAATTACACCGTGCAAGGAATTTTACGAACACGCGTATTGGTAATGAAAACAAATTGTGTATTTGGTGTGACGAAATAATGATTCGTTTTATAGTTTTGCGGGCGTCAATTGCTGATCAATTGATCATACATATTTGCGTGGTTGAACAATTAGGTGACACTGGAGTTAGCCCTAAAAATCTGTTTAGGATAACAGAATTTCCAAGAATTCTTAACACATCTTAGTAGGTCGTAGGTCAAGTTTTAGATAAAACAAACCAGGAAAAGTTACCACAGAGAGTCCTATATTTTCACGCAGATTAAAAATTAAAGTCAAAGTTATTTTTGGAGCGGTTTTTAAAGATGAGCCTTTCCTTTACTTAGCTTTTCTTCAAAATTCCAGAATATATGGTTAAAATATGTACTTTAGTTAGTTGGTTGGTTAACAAAGTAGTTGTCCCGCACAATAATAAACCCTTGTAGACAAGACATCTAATTTGTGCCAATGGCGCAACGTTACAACTGTCATTTGTAGGCAATACAACAGCTCGGCTGAATCAATCGTGCGCAGCATTCCTTGCTGCCACAAACTGTACTTTATCTACGTACTGTAATGCTGTGTTGTTATCCTAGTACCCGTTGCTTATGAAAGTCTCTGGATAATAACTGGAAACTGAAACTGAAATGTTTTCCCAGAAAATTCCTGGTTTTTTTCCGTTTGTTTCCTTTTCTGTGAAAAGTCAATGATGAGCCATCAATAATGTAGACAAATAAAAAAAACAAAATTGGCAGTAGACTCGTCGCCTCCTTTTAGCCACGCATGGGAATTAAACTAGGCGTGTTGTAATGATTACTTAAAGTGCTGAAACTCTGATGGACTTCATCATCGGTATTATCTCTTGTCCCAATTTTTGTTATATGGGGTCGGCGCAGCATGTGATCTTCTCCTGTACTTCTCTATTCTTGTCATCAACCACCTCGTCATCAATCGTGAGCAGTCACCTCCTTTCTTGCCATATCATCCTTCACACAGTCGGTCCAGCGTTTCCTTGGTATTCCTCTACTCTTAAATAACTCTGACGGACTTATCCATCAAAATTGCCACACACAGAAAATCAGTCAAGTCTGTCGGTAAACAATGTTTAAAAGTGACAACATGTCGTTAATCTGTCGCCAAAGTTTGACAATAAAACAATTGCCAATGCGTCCGTGACCATCAGATAATTGTGCTTGAACATCGACCTAACTGATGCTGGAAGATTGTTTATCGAGATCTGATACAAGATGCAGTATTTGATAGTAACAATTTAACAGTGACCTCATTTTTCGTCTTATTTAACTTTGAAGTTGTCCATACTCCTTTAGTCTTTTTTTTTCATGGCCTATATTGTGTCTGACTGTTGGGCTCCCTCCAAACCTCTCTGTTTTGTGCACTTTCTGGCCACGCTTGCCCCACGAACATGATCAAAGTGTCACATCACCTATGGCCGAGGTTGATCTCGTCGTCGATTTAGTTATTCAAAAAGAAAAGAATTTTTCACAAACTTTTCATCGGAAAATTAAGATTCTAAGAAAATGAAACTCTTGTACTAATTTAAATAATTGGTATTGATCCACGATACATTCGTACCTACTAAATTATCATAGAACCCGTCCATTCAGAAAACAATAAACAGAGTCAAAAAATAGAACCGCAAAGAATCCCTCATTCAGTCACGAGTCACGATACGCCCCCAAAAATACCTTAATTTCTCACAACGGTGATGATGATGAGCCTCCGACTTTTGTTGTCATAAATAAATATTTATTAAGAAAACTGCCCACCCAAGGCGGCCTTGAGAAGTCAAAACATGTTATTTGGAGCCACAGACTTATTCATAAGCTCGTATAGATCCTCGCCGACGTTACATAAGCCGCATTCTGTCTGTTTTCGTGCTCGTTTATCTTGAACCGGTAATCCAGATTTCAAGAGAATTTCTTTAGTTCTTCCCTTTTTTTGTTTTATTTATTTTTATTTAATTTTCTATTTTACGACGTCCGTGATTTTCTTCGTGAAAATGAAATTTCTTTACGACAAGACTAGAAAGTATATCAGTTTAAAACTTCCATTGTATTTCAAAGCTGTTATAAACTATTTACTACATTTCTGCTTAATCGCAGAATGTATTAATAATTGTAAATAGCTATGAATAGACTTGCCTACAATTTAATCGCAAATAACAGCGAAAATATTTTCTTGTCCTTACGTTTGTTTGCTTAGCAGATAATGCTTTTATCCTCCCATGTTCTTTTTGAAAGCATAACAAAGATAATTTCAAA
Organism: Diarsia brunnea; assembly: GCA_949774965.1. NCBI lineage: Eukaryota > Metazoa > Arthropoda > Insecta > Lepidoptera > Noctuidae > Diarsia > Diarsia brunnea. The sequence continues at coordinate 18,836,422 of OX459001.1, forward strand.
TATTTATCCAGTCCGTATTAATGCATAATCTCAACAAATCGTATTAGCAAACAAATATATAATCTCATAGGTAATTGCTCATTTAAATACGCGTAAATTGAAACAACATCCATTTAAGGAACGGTTTCGTTAAGACATTGTGTTGTCGCCTGTTTTGGGTAGTGAAACCAACCTTAATCCTTCTGCATGAAAAGAAAGTGGTTCGGTGACAAAGATTTTAGGTATCGTTGTTTGAAATTATTGCAAAACTACGACCTTATTATTATTTAACAGTTTTCTTTTTACTAGTTTTAATAGTCGACTTCATCTCAGGCCAAAACTGAAGTCAAGAGTAGGCCCATTTAATATTAAAAATAAAATCGCTTGACCGGGCAAGATTTGTAGTTGATTTTCGTTCCTTACTTTCCATTCAACCAACATTTTCCGAATGAAAAACTCGTAAAAAATTAAAAACCGTACCGCATGCGGATTTCATTAGTAAATATTTTCACACGATGGTAAATATATTTTCAGTGAATAATATTTTGCACAATGTTTGCGTTTTTTTGCAGATTGCATAACTCATATTTGAACTCCTGCAACAATACGATAATCCGTCAAAAAGTTTTTCCGCAAAATATCGTGGTTGTAAAAACTAGAATATTTTGTTTTCACATTTTGTTTGTCGTTTGACAGAACTTTTATTCGTCCAATCAACCACAGATTGAAATTCTTTTTTTATTCGATATTGTTTTTTTTTTATTTGATGTTGTTTTTATAGAGTTTTGAATTAATAGAGATGTCATTCGAATACCCACTGAATAATCGATTACATAATTTTTCGTTTGTTATTTCGAGTAAGCAACAACTAAAACTAATATGTGACGCACAGAAGTGTCAAATATTTTGCCAAGAGTGCTTGTTACTATTGACATAAATTGTATTTCGAAAGAACAGTCTTGATACATGTCTGTAATGATTTTACGAGCCCTAAAACGTTGTAATTAAACATTCAAGTAGTATTACGCAAGAACTACTGACCGTGGTGTTGATTTGTTGAAAATAAAATGCCTACATGAGGTCATCATTACCTACAAAAAATTTTAAGTTTTACATAATAAATATGTAAATAGTATGTCTGAAACATTAGAGGTGGTTATTACAATATTAATTTGAATTATTATTAAATAAGTGTCCCGTCATAAATTATACTTTTTAACATAAAAGGTTAAGGAATGTTTCATTTATAAATATTTATTTTAACATAATTAAATATGTATCATGTTTATTTGGAAAACTCGTTTATACGTCGTAAGTTCTGTTGGCTCTTTACAATTCATGAATCCTTCATCTTATCTCAAGATCCTTGAGCCAAGATTTTTGCCCATCATTCATAAATTAGGATCATTGGAGGCTCCATTCACAGGCTCTCCGTCCGGCTAATTAATTTTACGGCCCCCGTCTGCCATTCGCATATACATCGTAAAATTCGCAGAACAACGCGAACATCAAATATAAATATTTAGCAACGGCATTGTACAAATTAATTTACGACCAACGCTTTGATAATCATCTTTTTCTTCATTCATCAAGGCAAAATAATCTGTAAATCAAGACGTTAATATCACCGGAAATCGACCGCCATAATGACCTAAATTATACGGCGTATTAATAAAAATGATGGAAATAATTCGTATCATTCATTCACTAATAAGCCAATCTATTTGATTCGATAATCGATTAGTTTCGATGTTAATGTTCCTATTGGTTAACAATGAACGATCGTTATCGTTCAGTGAACGATCGACGCGATTCGATTTATAAAAATATTTTAGGGTGGTTACGTCAGCTGGCCCAGAAAGCCGACCTTTACGCGGCTATATATTATTTATGCGAGCGTAAATTTTAATTGACATAAAATACAAGCTACAGTGCAGTGTGTTTCTCATTTATTAACAACTTGTCCCCAGTATATAATAGCGTGTAACCTAGCTTTCTTTATGATCATAAAATACATGGCTTTTACATCTCAAAAACGGTCGTCATTTATCATGTTCATAATATGTTAAATATCAGAAATGTATTTACATTGCTGATATTATCCGAAACAAAAAAAAGTGAAAAGAAGAGGGGCGTGTGATATGTAAAAATGTGTACAGTAGGCAAAACTTTTTACCTGCGTAACACATTTTTCAGTAGGTACACAAAGGCCATAAAATGAGAGTCAATGTTGACCAATGTTCTATAAATATCTAATATTTCTCACCTGACGTTTACAGCTTTAGCCAATTAATAATAAATAACGATAGGTAGAGAACTTGCTCTAGATTTTTCTACTGTTTCTTATTTATGATATGTCTTCAAGCATATTTTATTTTCCACAAATTACCTAAACCTATAAATAAAACATAATTTATGAAAATATTATTCAGAGAAAACAAATCAGTTTAGTCGATTAAATTATCCGTCATTAAAAGTCGATTTCAAATCGATTACGGATCTCACGATCGATATAGGGCACCTTCTTAAATAAATTGCTACTAATTTCCCTTGCAGTTAAATAAGTGGAAGTTTCTTTTACTAGTCGACTGACTTTCGCGGATTACAATTATTCTTTTAAACCAAATGTTGAGTTTTGACAAGCTGTTGACTGACTTCTCCGTATCCGTGTCGTAACTAAAACGAATCGTCTCCGAGTGCACATATCCCCCATTTGTTCGAAAAACCTAAAGGCGACTTCGGATACCACGCGTTCGAGTGCACATAATAAAATGTTTGCAACAGTCGCGAAGGTTGCGGGTATCCGCTGGATGCGAGCCGTACGGGAGCGGTCAATGTGGCGACACTTGGGGGAGGCCTATGTTCAGCAGTGACAGATGATGATGACAGTCGCGAGTACCCACTCGCGAGTTCAGGCGACGCTCGCTCTGGTTAGGACGCCGTCTTATCGATCTCGATCTGATATTTAATTAATAGACAGAAATCGATTAGTATTTATTGTAAACCGGTGTGTCCGGTAGCCGAGCGCGTGTATTCGGAACGTGTGTTCATTATTTTAGTAGTGAAGATAAATCGGTAGCGTTCTTGTTGTAGGTAATCCTGTTTTAGATGTTGCTAAAGTGAAATGTATCTGTTTTTACATAAAGCACCTTAATTTTAGTTTAATTAAAATTAATTTTTATTCTGCTTTTTGTTTACTTTTTGTTTCGTTGTTAATTCTCCGATATCTACCGCAAAACTGCTGAAACCCAAAGTCAGCCACACATCTATGAACTTACGCTTATCACCGAGATCTGTCATTGTTAATTTACCTAATCATTTCTATATGTCTTCTATATGTCTATGTGCGAGACAAGTAATTAATACTTTTCCTATCTTTTTTCTGTAAAAGGTGTTAAATAATAAATCTGTAATGTACCTACCTACATGATTATGTCTTTGCAAACATACTCTAATTTAATTCAACAATTCATTAATTTTACGTGTTTCGTTAATGTGTTAAAGTATTTTATGCCAAACTAGACCGGTTTCGCAAGCAGATATTCAAATATTTAATTCTCAGCTGTGTTAGCTTAATTCCTCTAAAATTCAAACTAGATAAAAACTAGACTTATTCTTTCTTAAAACAAATATACCGAAGGCCACAGCAATTACCTTCAGACGTGTTAAAACCCCGTAAACACAATAACAGACTGCATCTCAATCTCATCTGCAATGTTTATCTAGCGGTCAGTAAATTATCTAGCAAAAATAATATATTCTCAAAAACCTACCGTTTAACATCGCTACCTGCATTCCAAGCATTCCAATCAATGCTATTTCTATTTAATATAAATAAAGCGTGGTATCCGAAAGGGAATTGAGGAAAAAAGTTAATTGCGTGAAAATGAACGTCAATAAGTACAGTCAAGAGCACAAACGTATATCAAAATTCAAAAATGATTTTCTCGTTATTTATTGACTTCAACTTTGAGATAAGGCCTATTTCATAACAGTATGAGTTCCAGAATACTACGTTCATAACAGCAATTAGAATAACAAATAAAATTACATTCAATAGGTAGAAGAAAATCTTTTTAAATTTTTCTACGAATAAACGTTACAATTCATGACTGTTAAATTCCATGGATGTACCCGCGCCTATGGCACGTCGATCCAAGGTGGCCATCCTATAGAATAATTCCTAGATAATTCCCGCCAAGGTCGACACATTGGCTACTATTTTCGTATTAATTGAAATAAACAACACAAGTGCTAGAAAAAGTTAATTGCGTGAAAATGAACGTCAATAAGTACAGTCAAGAGCACAAACGTATATCAAAATTCAAAAATGATTTTCTCGTTATTTATTGACTTCAACTTTGAGATAAGGCCTATTTCATAACAGTATGAGTTCCAGAATACTACGTTCATAACAGCAATTAGAATAACAAATAAAATTACATTCAATAGGTAGAAGAAAATCTTTTTAAATTTTTCTACGAATAAACGTTACAATTCATGACTGTTAAATTCCATGGATGTACCCGCGCCTATGGCACGTCGATCCAAGGTGGCCATGCTATAGAATAATTCCTAGATAATTCCCGCCAAGGTCGACACATTGGCTACTATTTTCGTATTAATTGAAATAAACAACACAAGTGCTTGATTGTAATGTGGCCATCTGTTTAGATTTTTTTAGGACGAGATTTTAATTAGGTTTTATTAATAGTCGAGGCTTACTTAATTGTTTATTTTTTTAGAATGTGGAAATGTCTTAATTTTTGCTAGTTTGAAATGTTTCGGTTCGGTCAAATAATTTAATGATGTAATGACCGTCATGATTAAAAATAACCATCGAATCAAATAAACAAACTCATATTATCCTATGTCATTTGTCAAGTTAACACTGCCCTTTTAAGCAGCAAACACGGATAAACCAACAATGCTTGATTACTAAGAAACAATCATACATTAACAACTTCTTACTTAAAGTCACACTTAGATAAGACAAACAACACTAGTAGTCAATTACGCATTATGATAAATGTGAGTAATTTTAGCAAACAATAGAGACTGACGCATATTGTCAAACAAGTGTGATTTTCCAAGGGCTAAGACAACAGGCCGTAATCCCCTCACTAGTTAAGTATAGAGTCATCAGTTTTAATGAAATTTTTATGTTTATTGAGCAATATCTAATAATTTAGGATGGCAACATCATTTTATCATACCACTTTAAGTGTGCAGTTCAAGGAGGCGTTGCTTTTCGTGAAAATGAACATCGATGTATCTGTCCAAGATGTTCAAATGGCACCTAGCGGTACCAACCGGCTACCATTTGTACATCTTTGACAGTCGTTACCGCTAGTCAGTGGCCCAAAAGTCTGTCAAAAAGTGTTACGAAAGGGCAGCTCAGCTGCATCCAGTTAGAATGGAAGCTGATTCCAACATAGTTGGGACAAGGCTAGGCATCTGCCATCTGCATCTGATGATGATGTCAAACTTGGTAATTTATATTTTCCCGTTTCCACAGATAACTTGGTTGAAGTGTACGTACGAATTTATTTGTATTGTGGTACACGAAAAAAAAAGATAAAATAAAATACGTCATACACTCGCCAGTAAGGCTCGCTGAATAACTATCACTTAAGGCTCCTCTCTCGAAAAAGCTTAAAAACAGCGTGCAGATGAAGCAGTTTTTCACCGGCACTTACAGAGAAATTACATTTGAGAAAAATTGTTAGTAATCTACATGATATGACACGTAATTTGGTTTAGCCATAATTTTTGTATCGGTATCACATAATAAGAAAAAAAATCCACAAAATCACCTCCAAATCGTTGAATGGAACCATTTTACTCCTTCATTTTTTAACAAAATAATATAAAAAAAATATGTACTGCTTTGAAATACAAAGGAAAATAATTTGGTTTTTTTACTTTTTAAAAACATGTATTATTTTAATTATAATAAATGAAAAATGCGTCCGTTTAAAGTCCGTATCTACGACCGAGAGGGGTAGTTTGTATGCACAAGGTCATTGGCGTGAACACAAGCCTTAACCAGTTTACATACTATCTTTCGTAAAACTCGCAACGACCCAAAAAAAGAAAACTGTCCTGATGTCTGGTCACCACACAATCGGTAGCAATCGACTCGGGCGCCAGTAATTTGGTGCTATTTACTGCTACGCTTGCAAATGACGTGACGCCATTTTATTGGATCAACGTAGTATAATAAATCTAATAGACCACCCATTATGGTGTACCATAGTGATACAGTTAATAGTTTTTTTTTTATTTTACATTATGCAGATTGGATGTGATTAGGCATAGAGTAATATCTTGTGGATTTGGAGCAAGGCGTTTGTAAATATAATTATTTTGTTGCACTTTAATCTTGGCTCTGATCGGCAATATGTTTCAGATATAAATATCAGTAGTGTCCAACAGTAGCTCTTAAAACAGCGGTGACCTATGCAAGACAAATATTGCGTAAAGAAAATTAATACCCCATGACACATTCTTCGAAAGCAACATCCAAAACATTGTATTTGGCATCAACTCCAGTGCCGGGTACATGCTACTATGAAATATAGTCTTGATACACCAATGACGTGTGGAACTAAAGTCGGAACCGATTCGTGCCGTGCCCCGATTTCGGTAATAAGCCGAGTAATGTGTCCGCGTCAACAAGGTTTATATTACAATTTTATGACTCAAGCATTGAACCGAACTTTGGCCAATACGTAAGCCCTGGTGGGTTTTATGGGCGAAAAAAAATAAACAGCAACTACAAACACTACAAAAACACTAACAATTTGCCGCAAATCATATTTTTATATGTTTACACAGGTTTCCACTATCATTCGAAGCTCAGAATAAGTTATTTCAAGGGCTTCATTTCTGCTGATAGCCTATTGGACAGTTTACACAAACATATTACTGTAATATCTTTCATATTTCTGTAAAACATCTAATAATTTGGTCTATAAAAATTTATGCCTCTATAAATCACTGTAATAGTTAATTTTTTCGTGAATTGAAATAGATTTCGGTTCAAACTATGATTTCGTAACGTGCCGTTGTATATATTATCCGTAGTTATAAATAATTGAGTGAAAATAGACTATGTGTAAATTAGTAAATGCCTTAATTTAAGATTGCGTGGGAAACCGATGTTGTTTGGAGACTCGCTAACAATGTTAGAACATTGATATTGATAGCCATTCATTAGCAAAGATCTAGACATTTTAGCTTTTAAGACAATACAACGAATCTTTGTTCTGATGCGGCTAAGAGTCAAAATAAGCAAAAGAATTTGTTTCTTAACTACATTATTTACATGACAAATAGACCATTAGGTAGCTCGTTCAGCAATTTGCATGCAAAGTATCAAGAAGCTTTGTGTATATCCTAATAAAATAGCATGAAGAGCAAGAAGAATTGAAACCGCAAAGAATAAAGGCAATGATAATAAAACACCATAGAAAATATTTGTTTAGAAAACGTTCTTTGATTTACGGACAGACAATAAAAATATTGTCAATCTTACAACGCTTTCGTTTACGCCCGCATTTTATAAAAAATGTTTTAGTGCTATCTTTTAGTGGGCAGTTGGGCACCCACTTTGCGGAAACGAACTTTCTTCGCTAACGAAAAATTTATTACCTTCTAATAACGCTTAAACCATAAGCAATAAGGACGAGATTTTTCAACTAATGTATTTTGGCAACTGAAACCTTTTTCTAGTTAAGATTCTAAAATCTAGATAATTCACCTGATGATTTTGATGAAGCTTTAATGGTAGCCTCACAAAGGTTGCGGAATTTGTTCGAAAGAGTTACCGCAACCCTCGAACGTAAAAGGCAATAGAATGAACACAGATAGGTTTTGGTTAACAAGAGTCTGATACTCCCTTTTGCTCTGAGCAGAGTGGGTGGGGAGTTATTTGATGATTTCCCATTCTAAAAAAAACCTCTCAACATTACAGAACCGAATGAAGAAGTTTGTACCTTCTCAAAATTACAGAACCGAATAAAGAAGTTTGTCCTTTAAAAACATGAAGGTTCATAACACGATTTTGTCCCATTTCGCTGTACAGCTGCCTTTTCGCACTTGCTTGACAAATGACCAAATCTATTTTTATGTCTTTTTCCGAACAAGTCTCATCGTACTATACCCATTGTAGAGACCATAGATGCAGCAATCTTTATATTAGTAACGCATTAGAAAACCTTGTGGCCTGAGAAAGTGTCTGCTTGACATTGGAGAAAATCGCTCAGTAATGACTCAGTCATTACGTGATGCACCTAGTATTTGCATTCTGGAACTAATTTAATGATACCTAGGCGTTATAATTTACTAGAGGGTACTTTTCCTTTATTATGGTCTAACCTTTAGACTTTTATGTTTTACTATGTTTGCGAACTTTGTTATAACTTTCCTTCAAATATCCACAAAACAGTAGTAGATTATTATAGTAGATTACTCGGTTCTTTTCTACTACGGGCTTCCTTCTTCTGTTTTTCAAAAACAAGATTACGCTTATTTCTATTTAATTTCATAGACCAATATTATTATAAGTATTCAAATATCAAAACTACCAAATCCAACTATAAATCGCAGCTACTCAGTCGACCCTCAACCCTCTAACATCCGCAGCGTAAACCCTAAAACGCTGTGGTAATAAGTAAAGTGACCACAACCGTGGTCCCTCTAATTTCCCGCGCGCTAATAGTCCCGCTGAATTATGTGGTCACTGAGTAATTATGTGTTAACATGTAAACAACATAAATTAAACAAGTCGAGACGTAGGGCTGGGTTTTTATTGTACGTGGTTTACGGTGACTTTTACGTTTGCCAGCTATAGAAGCAAGCTTGGTTAGTCATAAAGATGATTTGGTAAGTCTTAATTTCAACTGTAATGTAATGATAACATTACAGCTATTTCCATCAGGAATATATATTCCTGATGGAAAAACCCAATAACACTTGCCTGACCCGGGAATTGAACCCAAGACCTCATTCTCAGCAGTCGCGCTTGCGACCAACGAGACAGTTGCTGGCTGTAATGTTAACATTACATTACAGCTAAAATTCTCAGTACTGCTACTTTGATATTCCTGATCAGCAATGGAGTATAGATTTAAGCACGGTTGATAGCAGTGTGAGCTGCTCTCCATATTACATAGGACTTAAAACATAACTAGTGAAATGTGGGTGTACTATTAGTTAAACCTCAGTTTAACCCTTCAGGGATTATATGACATTTAAAAGAGAAAAAAGCTTGTTAATACTATTTGTAAGAAACAACCGTGCCTATCGGCATGGCATACCCCTAGTCTAATTCATAGATTTATTTCTAACCTAATTCTTTTGCTTCAGAAAAATAATGTATAAGCCCATTTGACCGCAACCTAGAGCTGTTCGTCCTTCATATTTTTAAGGGTTCTTCTCACTCAAAAATCCTGTCGTATACTCAGCCCTACACAGGAATTTCCTTCAATGAATCCTTTGCACAATTTTGGTTCGAGAACAAAGAATATAAAATTCACAGAAGGGACTATTTGAACAGCGAACAATAACGCCTAATGGTTTGTCATCATACTCGGGAAATTCATATGGAAATCCCTACACAAAGGTTATGTATAATTATCTAATACACTGAGGTGTGTGTTGTTTAGTAAATGCCTACTTTACGTATTGGAAATACTGAAGAATGGCATAGTAATTACTTGGTAGTACCTATAATGTGTTCCTAACAAGTTATGTTTTTACACCTATGATGACTCTACTGTTCCTTATATAGAATATCCGTTCTTAGTTTATACTTCCCTTCACTACACGATTTTCGTACCGAGACAAAATATGTAAATAACTATTAATTTCAATTTAGATAAGTTTTTTGATGCCATTTTTTAAGTTATGGTAAGGTTTTTTATCGTTTTAATCAGTTAAATGTATCGATATAATTAGTTCCTGAAATAAATAAAAAAACAGATGACGTTACACAGAAAAACAGACAGTAAAAGTGACTTTAATTTGTAATAATTGTAGGTATAGATTTATCTTCAAACTAATTGCCAATTTCTATCGTTTAAAATGCCATCGATTAAAATCATCTACGTGCAATGCCTTTAAAGGGAATCAAGTTAAGAACCCGTAAGTAATTACTTCAATAAACACGGAATCAGGAATGTTGTTTATCTGTTCTTGTAGAGATAGTTTGTCCGATTTCACAATCAGAGCCTGCTTTTATCTGTAGTCAGACTTGTACGTTAGATGTGTCTTAAAACTGGCCAATTACGTAAAAGTTACATTACTTTTATTTACTTAAATCTGTGTACTGGTCATGTTATGTATTATGGCCTTTCCTGCATGTGCTTAATTTTGCTTAGATGGTGCTAAATCCTGCCGAATGCAATGTGATGCAAAGAAAAAAATCAAATCCTGAATGCAAACTTGCGTGGATGTTTTTCGCCAAACTTGCAATTTTGTTTAGCTTTTTATACACACATCATCAGAATTATCTTGCCCTTATCCCAACTTATTTGTGGTAGCATGTTTTCTTCTTTCATATTTCGCTATTACTCGTCATCTCAGCACATACTCTAACATTTTAACATGATCAACATTATGAACATATAAAAGATGTCTGTAGATATTCAAATTCCAATTACTTGGTTCTGAGAACGAGACATGTAAATGGTAATGATACACGCGATGTCCTGTATTTGTTTATTTTACTGTCACAACGCGAGAAAGTTCGTTGTGTAAGTAAAAGTTTCTTAATCAAATAATTTACGACGTATTTTATTTCAAAAGTTTATTGCTAAAATGACAGAAAGTGGTTAAGATAAGTGGGACGTGGTTCACGCGGTTAAAATTCAAAACTTTTATCTTGACACTTAAGATCATTTTTGGAAGATTGGAAGTATAACAACCACATACATTCACATTTACTTACCGAGTTTCCTCCGTGCCTCGGAAAGCACGTTAAGCTGTTGGTCCCGGCTGCCATATATAGATATTTGGCAATCGTTACAGGTAGTCAGTTACCTTAAAGTCTAGTAGTTGGGAAAAGGTTAGGCAGATGATGATGATGGAAGTATAACAACCACCAACCGCAGTATGATTTTTTTTTGTACGGGTGTAACAATAAATTACAATCTTCTAAAGCGGGAGGTGTAGTAAAGGTAGCGTCTATAGTTACTGCCTACCAGTTATCATCGTCTACCTAGCCTTTTCCCAACTATGGTGGGATACGATTTAAGTCTAACCGGATGCAGCTGAATACCACTATTTTACATGGAGCGACTGTTTATCTGACGTCCACAACAAAGTTAGTACTACCCAGTGTACGATACCCTGTGGTAAGATTGATTGCCAGACTTTCGGGCCACTGACTGTCTGTAACGACTGGCATAGATCTACAATGACAATGAAACAGCGTATATTTGTCCATGTATATCTAAACAGCGTATATTTGTCCATGTATATTTAAACAGCGTATATTTGTCCAAGTAACTATATTTTAAAGCTGGAGAGGCAGGGTTTTCCATATTGTGTACAGATTTCAGGGGCCCTACTACGACGTCTTAAAACAGTCCTGTTTTAACCTTACTTTGCGTTTTCGTACCATCACGTCCTTAAAACAATCATAAAATAAGAAAAGCTGTGCCTTCGTTTTCATAACAGTTTTCAACCAATTCCCACTTCAATTTTGGCAAACAGCTGTAAATAGGTACCTATATATCCTTATAAGAAACTGACATTGCCAACTAATCTGCGCAGGAGTGGGTGTATGATTGCAGAGAAACGTAATCCTACTAGTTATAGTGTCTGAACTCGTATAACGTTCGCAGAAGTCGTTATAGCGAATTATTTTTACGATGTCGATGGCATTCAGTGGAAACTTACTTTTTATTGGCGTTTGATCTTCTGATTTACATTGTAAGTAGGTATAACCTTTTTACGGTTTTATGATCCTGGTGTCCCAGAATGTATAAAGTTTCTTGGGCACCATTTAAACTTTAAACATATCGGTTATAACCGATACGGTATTTGGATCCCTTACATAAAGAAAAAAATATTTAATTCACAGTATCAGATTTTTTTTAAACATAGGTTAAATTTAAAAATTCTATAAAGGTACTCGGGTTATGTTTTGTCATTTCTGACGTACAAACTAGAAAACAAAAATATCATAAAAATTACAAATATAAATAAAATTATTAAATCCTAATTCAAATGCATTAAGCTAAAATAAAAACAAATACCTATGTGGCTTCAAATAAAAAAAATACAATATTCATACAGAAATGAGAACAAGGCTTCTAAAAAAACCTTTTGAACATAAAATTGTAGGTAATTAATCTGAATTAAGTGCCACAATATTACTACTATGACTACCTTAAAGCACCCACACTTAAATTAAACTAATACTTTTCACACGTAACACCAAATACAAACCAAAAGACCAATGGCCACGACTTGCAAATCATCATAAACAATTTCATCATCATTGATTAGCCGACCATTTAAGATGATAAAGACATACAGCTTACAGCAAAAACGTCGTATAAAACAAATAAATCAAATTGACGTTATTTAAATTTTGACATTCTGAAAGGTTGCTTGATTTAAACCATTTATGGTGATGCTCGTTAAATTTAGATAAATACTAAATAGGAAGGCAACTGTGGTATTGGAACGAAGTTCCTTATCGCGCGTTGTGAAAGGGGACTAGACGGAAAAAATTCTTACGAAAAGTTGTCACGACACTTTTTGCTATTGTAAGCTGTGCGGCGTCGCATGTATCTCTGTCTGTCTCTCTCTCTCTCTCTTATAGAAAGCAAGCCAGATATTTTCATTTCTACATTTCTTTTTTTTTTTTTTACATAATAAAAAATAATAACAATAACTTCGTTCCATCCGGGTGTTCCTTGACACCTCTCAAGTTTTTTAGTTCTGACTACTAACTGGTTCGTAGTGTTAAAATGTTGTGTGAAATATAAAATAAAATATCATCAAAATTCTCCTATCTTAAACCTAATTTATTTTGGGGTTGTCGCAGCATGTCTCCCTTTTCCATAGGTCTCTTACTCGTCATCTCATCAGAGCAGATATAATGCTGAACTTATAAATTGGATGTTGGTCAAACTCAAACTCAAATTCTTTATTGCATTCATGAGTTGTTAGTTAGCAACATTTACTTATATATTACTGCGTAAGGACTGGGCGGACGGCATGTTAAAATGACGCCACAAACGTGGTCCCAATAAGGTCTTTCCTAAGCCGAAGTGAACTAGTCCACGATCGGCTCTCTTCGGGTGCGGTCGTAAATTTTATTAAAAGCTTTATTTATATTCTATAAACCTCGAAAATGCCACGCCGCTTATACAAGGTTACGTTAACGAGCAGACTACACCAATTATCTGTATGGCGAACGCGTCGAGCAAATGTTCGGACGACCGTATCTTTAGTTTTTATATCAATGGTTAGCAAGTTAGAAAACAAAAAGAATCGACAAATTAAAAATATATTAAAATCATACTTCACCCCTGGAATGTATAAAACAGGGGAAGGGCATACGTGTGGACCCACTTCGTGACAAACACTGTTAGCGAGTAATTTATTTAATATAATTATAATCGATAGCGCACATAATCTAGAATGATAGATTGAGCGTTATTGTTACTGTGTTTTTTTAATTAATGAATGCATGATGTAATAAATAGTTTCAAATATTTTTTTTTTTAGTTGTTACATTGTATTTGGTCCCAAGTGCAACTAAAGTGTTATTGGGTTTTTCCGTTAGGAATTTCGGTTTATGGCATTAGGCTCGGCCCCTATTACAAGGGACTTAAACATAACTGGCGAAATGTGGGTGTAATAATGGATGGTACACCTCTGACTAACCCTCCGGGAAGAACAGCATTGAAAATTGCTAAAAGCACGAAGCATTGTATGTCGTTTTCAATTGCAAATACAATATACGCAACGATTAACGTACGGTCACGTAACGGTCACAGGAAATTTGATAAGACATACCATCGATAAGAAAAACAAGCTAACAATTAACGGTATTCGTATTTAGTACATATTTCTATTGTATGTAATTCATATTACCATAACTACTGCTGAAATTTAGCTCAGAAAACACAAATCATGTGGAGAAAAATCTTTGAATCTTGAAAGGAAATATGAAAAGCACAAAATATGTAAATACAAAGTTTATTATAACAAAAATGAGCTTCAACATATTCTCTTTGAATATAAAATGGTAGAACATGTATAAAAGTAAAAGAAATGGAAGAAAAATATAAAGAGTTTACAGTAAAGTGAGCAAAATGAATCACTTCGGATTTTCCCTTCAGAGCGCGGATAATACGGGATATCAATATTAATGTTTCGGAATCCGTTTTAAGCGAATTTGAAATATTTGAGTTTGAAGGATTCCTTACGTTCAAATTTTTTACATCCTACGTAAAAAGTCGAGATGAGAAAAAAATGTAAGCGCTTAAATTTAATGAGCGTGAATCTATTAAATTAGGATTTAATAGATTTATAAAAATTATATGGGATGGTAATGGGCGTTCCGTATGGTGTCGGACGTAAATAATAGCACCATCCCATATCTTCCCGTGGGTGTCGTAAGAGGCGACTAAGGGACTTACCAGAGAATGGGCAGCAGCTCTTCTCTGTGCCTTCGTAACAACCATACTGCGATCGCCAACCCGCCTGCCAAGCGTGGCGATTATGGCAAATCACCCCCTTCTGGGGGAGGCCTATGTCCAGCAGTGGGTGTTATGGCTGAAATGATGAATGGGCGTGTTAAAGATTTAACTCAGTCTTTTAAAAACCTATCACATGGGACTTAAACATAACTGATGAAATGTGGGTGGAGGTACTAATGGGTGTTCCTCTGCCTAGCTCTTCGGGGATTACAAGCTTGTTGTTTTGAAAACCTCACCTTCGGGTAGAATGGTAAAGTAAGTAAAAAAAGGTAGAATACATCATTTCAAGACCTCCAATAGCCGTTTTATGTCACGATAGTTTTCCTATTTATGTATTACTAGGGGTTTCGTGTTTCTTATTCTGTCTGCCTGCTCTCTACAGGTCAGACAGGCAGTCGCTCCATGTTAAATTGGTATCCAGCTGGAGCTGTATGCGGTTACACTGGAATCCGCACCAAAAGGCATGGGAAAACAGTGGGTAATTGAAAAATTCGTCACACTTGTTTCACATCAATCTCAGGCTGTTTGACAGTTCGTGGAGTAATTCAAAGGATACATTCAAAGCTCAGTCACCAAACAAAACATCAATTCCAAGAACTCATCTCAAAAAAAAACACAAATACATTGTCAGACAAAGTCACAACCAGCCAGTCAAAGATTTGCGAGTAAGTCGACACCACATACCAACGTGTTGATGAAAAATGACAATGACGTCATATGTACAGCCAAGAATTTATGACAGACCCTAAAATAAAAGTCATGTAAGCCCATGAAGGTCGGCTCGTGTGTAATGTCGGATGTACTGGTAACTGGTAATGTTCACAAATACATCATGGCATAATATTGTGGATTTTATTCTGGGCGAATGGGTAATGGTGATGTGGTGAACAGAAAATATTTATATTGCTGAAGGAAACTGTGTCTATAAAGTTTAGAGACAGAAATAGCCAAAATTGAATCCTCAAAATAGATTAATTTAAATCAAAATCGTTTTTGTAGCTAATTATGTACCACACAGACACCGCGTTGCCAAAACCGCTGACACCGCGTTGCCAAAACCGCTGATTCCAAAAACATAACATTTTTGACTAATTTCCTTGAATACCGAAAGAGGGCTAATAGGAACACGTTATTAAAGCTTTTTCGGAATATTAAGGGAAATTCCGCCGAGCACCCAGCTTGTTTGTAAGTTGTGCAATATTGCACAATTGCGATAAGCTTACTGTGCTGTTTAAATATTTGAAAGCAGCACTTCTATTACTGAACGCATCG
The DNA here is from genome assembly GCA_949774965.1 of Diarsia brunnea. NCBI lineage: Eukaryota > Metazoa > Arthropoda > Insecta > Lepidoptera > Noctuidae > Diarsia > Diarsia brunnea. Next base: position 18,852,399 of record OX459001.1, read on the forward strand.
CGAGGAAACCGGCATGTCCTAAAACCAAACATTCGGAGATACGCGTCATCTACAAACGGGTACTTAGCCCTCATGGTGATCTTTTACCTCTCATAACAGAACACCTGTAATCCTCGAAGAGTTAAGCAGAGGTGTAACTAATAGTACATCAACATTGCGGCCCATTACGTTTTATGTCCCTTGTAACAAATCCCGGGGCAAAACCCAAAAACACTTTGCACGACCCGGGAATCGAACGGAGGATTCACGCTCAGTAATCGCGCTTGCGACCACTGGACGAGACCATCGAGAGACCATCGAGGTCACCTTTTTTTTTTGGGGTGGGTAATCATCAAAGAGAGCGTGGGCAGAGCAGAAGGGAGTGTCAGACTTCTACTGACTAAAAACCACCCATGTTCGTTCTTCGCCCTTTGTGTGGAATCCAAGGTATTCCTTTCCAACAACCCGCAGCCCCGACGGGACCATCGAGGTCACCTTGTCCTCTCATATCAAGGTATACATAATTACAGAGTTTCGACATGACTCATACATTCTGTAACCGATGCAACAAGCAGATAATTTTATACACAACCAGTGCAACAATAAAGGTACTTTCTTATTCCGATAACAGAAGTGCGCTCATCACCGGGATTACGTTTGTACCCTTGACAACTGGGTCAAGTATCTCAAACGATACTTACTTAACGAGTCATGAAGAATATCTGTAGGTAAGCAAATATCTGTACTTCTATTCAGTACATACGATAAAAAGTTGAGCAAGAAGAGATTCTATTAGCTTTTTTTTTTATGGTGGGTGGATAATCATCAAATGACCCCTCCCGCTCTTGGGCAGAGCGAAAGGGAGTGTCAGATTTCTACTGACTAAAAACCACCCATGTTCCTTCTTAGCCCTTCATGTCGAGGCCACGGTATCTGCGAACAACCCGCAGCCCCGACGGGCTTCTATTAGCTTATCTTCTATTCCATGATCATCATCTGCCTAGCCTTTTCCCAATGATGTTGAGCTTGGTTTCCAGCCTAACTGGATACAATTAAATACCAGTATTTTAAATGGAGCGACTGGTTATCTGACCTCAACAATACAGTTCGACGGCACGGTTGGCGCAGTGGCTAAGCGATTGGACTGCTGCGCTGCATGTCGCGGGTTCGATCCCCGCACCGAACAAATATTTGTATGGCCTGCAGATAGTTGTTTCGGGTCTGGGTATTTGTGTATGTGACTTTATATGTTTGTGAATGCACCCACGATACAAGAGAAATTCCTAGTGTGTGGCAACGTTTTAATGAAAAAGAAAAGTTAATATTGGGTAATGCGGTACCCCTTGGTAAGACTGGTTGTCAGACTTTTGGGCCACTGACTACCTGTAAAGACTATCAAAGACCTTCAAATGACAGCCGCGACCAACGGCTTAACGTGATTTCGGAGACAGAGGAAACTCGGTATGTAATGTAAAACTGAAGATCGAGCCAGTTGTTATTATTAACTAGCTGTTCCCGGCATGCGTTGCAATGCCCTTTTTCCTACCTACTACCTGCCTGTGTACCAACTACCTACCTACCTACTACCTCCTACCCTACCTACCTACTACCCTACCTACCGACTACCCTACCTACCTACTACCCTACCTACCTACCTACTACCCTACCTACCTACCTACTACCCTACCTACCTACCTACTACCCTACCTACCTACTTACTACCCTACCTACTACTCTACCGACTACCCTACCTACTCTACTATCCTACTTACTACCCTACCTACTACTCTACCTACTACTCTACCTACTACCCTGCCTACCTACCTACCACTTTCTCACCTTTAAAACCTTCCCTGGACTTCCACGAATAATTCAACACTATAATTAGCCAAATCGGTCCAGCCGTTCTCGAGTTTTAGCGAGACTAACTAACAGCAATTAATTTTTATATTATACGCAAACACCATTTGAAAAATCGCTTTTCTATTGGGAAAGAAACAGTAATTATTTGTGTTTATTGTGATAATGTCGTATGGTCTGTTTGAAGTTGTCATTCGTTGACTGAACAACTGAACGTCACTCAATTGTTTTGCCTTCCCGGAACCTCTCCACTAACACTTGAACTTTATAGGTACGGTATTAAAGCTCAAATTGATTTTACGTTTTAGTTAGAAAACGTTTGTATGGGAAAAAGAAAAGGGCTGTTTTTAGGGCTTTTCCGGCCATTATTCGAACTTTTCTCGCCGTAAGAACCATCCTTGAACTTCAACGAACATTTAAAAAAAAAAATCAGCCAAATCGGTCAAGCCGTTTTCATGCCAAGTCGTGACAACGGAAAACGGGTTTCATTTTTATATATATAGACTAGCTGTTCCCGGCATGCGTTGCAATGCCCTTTTTCCTACCTACTACCTGCCTGTGTACCAACTACCTACCTACCTACTACTTCCTACCCTACCTACCTACTACCCTACCTACCTACTACCCTACCTACCGACTACCCTACCTACCTACTACCCTACCTACCTACTACCCTACCTACCTACCTACTACCCTACCTACCTACCTACTACCCTACCTACCTACCTACTACCCGACCTACCTACTACCCTACCTACTTACTACCCTACCTACTACTCTACCGACTACCCTACCTACTCTACTATCCTACTTACTACTCTACCTACTATTCTACCTACTACCCTGCCTACCTACCTACCACTTTCTCACCTTTAAAACCTTCCCTGGACTTCCACGAATAATTCAACACTATAATTAGCCAAATCGGTCCAGCCGTTCTCGAGTTTTAGCGAGACTAACGAACAGCAATTAATTTTTATATTATACGCAAACACCATTTGAAAAATCGTTTTTCTATTGGGAAAGAAACAGTAATTATTTGTGATTATTGTGATAATGTCGTATGGTCTGTTTGAAGTTGTCATTCGTTGACTGAACAACTGAACGTCACTCAATTGTTTTGCCTTCCCGGAACCTCTCCACTAACACTTGAACTTTATGGGTACGGTATTAAAGCTCAAATTGATTTTACGTTTTAGTTAGAAAACGTTTGTATGGGAAAAAGAAAAGGGCTGTTTTTAGGGCTTTTCCGGCCATTATTCGAATTTTTCTCGCCGTAAGAACCATCCTTGAACTTCAACGAACATTTAAAAAAAAAAATCAGCCAAATCGGTCAAGCCGTTTTCATGCCAAGTCGTGACAACGGAAAACGGGTTTCATTTTTATATATATAGACTAGCTGTTCCCGGCATGCGTTGCAATGCCCTTTTTCCTACCTACTACCTGCCTGTGTACCAACTACCTACCTACCTACTACCTCCTACCCTACCTACCTACTACCCTACCTACCTACTACCCTACCTACCGACTACCCTACCTACCTACTACCCTACCTACCTACTACCCTACCTACCTACCTACTACCCTACCTACCTACCTACTACCCTACCTACCTACCTACTACCCTACCTACCTACCTACTACCCGACCTACCTACTACCCTACCTACTTACTACCCTACCTACTACTCTACCGACTACCCTACCTACTCTACTATCCTACTTACTACCCTACCTACTACTCTACCTACTACTCTACCTACTACCCTGCCTACCTACCTACCACTTTCTCACCTTTAAAACCTTTCCTGGACTTCCACGAATAATTCAACACTATAATTAGCCAAATCGGTCCAGCCGTTCTCAAGTTTTAGCGAGACTAACGAACAGCAATTAATTTTTATATTATACGCAAACACCATTTGAAAAATCGTTTTTCTATTGGGAAAGAAACAGTAATTATTTGTGATTATTGTGATAATGTCGTATGGTCTGTTTGAAGTTGTCATTCGTTGACTGAACAACTGAACGTCACTCAATTGTTTTGCCTTCCCGGAACCTCTCCACTAACACTTGAACTTTATGGGTACGGTATTAAAGCTCAAATTGATTTTACGTCTTAGTTAGAAAACGTTTGTATGGGAAAAAGACAAGGGCTGTTTTTAGGGCTTTTCCGGCCATTATTCGAATTTTTCTCGCCGTAAGAACCATCCTTGAACTTCAACGAACATTTAAAAAAAAAATCAGCCAAATCGGTCAAGCCGTTTTCATGCCAAGTCGTGACAACGGAAAACGGGTTTCATTTTTATATATATAGATAGATAGATAGATAGATAGATATAGATATAGATACTAATATTATAAAGCTGAAGAGTTTGTTTGTTTGTTTGTTTGTTTGTTTGTTTGTTTGAACGCGGTAAACTCAGGGACTACTGGTTGGAATAGAAAAAGTCTTTTTGTGTTGGATAGTCCATTTATCGAGGGAGGCTTTAGGGCATATAACATCACGCTACAACGAAAAGGAGCCGAGCATAAATGAAAAATGTTGCAAAAACGGGAAAAATATTTCGTTTTTGAGAGCTTCCGTTGCGTGCGCTGCGAAAACGGTTTAATTTACGCAAATATTGTGTATGGTGGAATTGTTCCTCTTTAAAAGTTCTAAAAAAAAGTCCGCGACAGCATATGTCTATCTTTTAAGATTGACTCACTATAACCTTTTTTTACTATTATAATTTTAGGTTAAAATGAGTGATAGTTTGCGAAGCTTATTTAACCCATATGGTATTAATCTATATCTAAATAAATGTGTTTGTTAGCACGGAAATTTAATATAGAATATTTGTGCCCTTTACTTTATACAGTTTAAACAAATACCTTAGAAGATATCGCAATGTAAAAATATCCGCGCAACAAAATAATTACTCTCGCGGCAGTGATTCGTTCGGTCCGGTACGGCAGCCGGCTGACGCGCGTTCCATCGCAATGTAGGCCCCTACGTGGGGATTCTGGCCTCCGGGAAATTCAAATTCAAAATATTTACTGCACCATAATGTTTACAAGTACAAGGTGTTACTGTATATATAACAGTAAGAGATACCTATAGTAATTCACACTTTAATAAAATCTAAACTAATATTATAAAAGATAAGATTTTTTGTTTGTTACGATTTAACTCAATTTATGTTGATATGATTTGATTTATGTGACGCAGACGAAGTTGCATGGGTCAGCTAGTATATAGATATAGATGTATGAGCTCCTACTATCATCGAAAAGTCAAAAATGTATTGAATTGCCTTGTTTAGCTATATAAATGCTTATTAATTAAATAACTAGCTTTTGCCAGCTGCTTCGTCCGCGTGGATGTCGGAAATATCAAAAATGACGATTTTCAAAACAAACTTTCATCCCCTATTTCAACCCTCTCAAGGGGTTAATAGGAGGGGGGGGTTTGAAAATACTTCCTTAGTGCATGGCTACGTCCTATGAGGAATACGTGTGTGAAATTTTAAGCTTCTAGCTCTAAAGGTTTGGCCTGAGCGTTGATCCTCAGTCAGTTAGCTTTGCTTTTTAAATATACAGATAGATGTTCGAAATAAAATCGTTGCAGAAATACGAAACATAACATCACGCCTGTAATCCCCGAAGGGTTAGGCAGAGGTGTACCTAATAGTACACCCACATTTCGCCAGTTATGTTTAAGTCCCATGTATTAGGGAGCGAGCCTATTGCCATCAACCGGGCACAAATCCAGACTCTCCTCCGTGGCTGTTACTCATAAATTCCTGATGGAAAAAGTCAATAACACTTTGCCCGACCTGGGAATCGAACCCAGGACCTCATGCTCGGCAGTCGCGCTTGCGACCACTAGACCAAGGAGGCAGTCGTATTTGAAAGCGATTACCGCTGCTTAGCCACTCTTGACACAAAAGGTTCGTTTGGTCAGGATCTGTTCCACAGTTACCAAACTCAAAATTAGGTAAACATTGATTTTTAAATGGATTTACGTTGCGTTTTGATACAAAAAATCAGGCGTGGTCGAGGTCAACAGGCCCATTTAGCAATTCCAAAAAACAGCACTATTATATCGAAGATAAAAGATTTTTTTTTTTTTTTGTTATCTGCATAACTCATAAGCACACTGAAAAATAATTAGGATATAAACACCACCACCACCAAAACATACCAGCTCTTTGTTCTCAAGCTATCTCTAAACACTGCTCCCCAAATAAATCGGGATCTAGATGAGCTTCGTATGTCTCTAAAGTCGGTTTTATTTTGTTCATTCACATAACGTAGATGTAACGCAACGCAGGCGTCTGGAAGCGGCAGTTGCTACTGCTAGTGCGAACGGAGCGCACCTCTCCAATTACGTACGAGTGATTCAAGTGATCTTTTAATCTCGAGTGATTTGGGGAACAGAAATAGGAGTTCTGAAGTGGCGCCAACATATTTTTATTTTCTGAAGAATTTTTTAGTGATTAAATTCAGTGTTTTATTTCTTGGTGAGTTTGTTCGTTTCTTCTTTTCTTCAATGTGTCTTTCTTGCAATTTTTTTTCTTATTCAGAATTTTCTTTTATTTTATTATTTATGCACACACATTAAAAAAGGCAAGAAAAAAATTAATGCTCTCTCAAAAAAAAAAATATTTGATTGATATTTAAGATTTGCGAAATAGTTTTTTTTTATAACTTTGCTATGAGTCTGTATCGTCAATTCAATTAATTTTCTAACCTCAGTTATCAACTAAACTGTCTCCTATTAAGATAACCCCTAAACGTTGGGTTATCTTAACTCCTATTAAAACTATTTTTTATTTTTTTGTTCAAACTATTATAAAACTAGGCCTTTAATCATAAATCGCGCTCACAAATATAGCTTGTGATATAGGTCGGTCATTGCCACAGACTATAAAAAGTTTGCAATTATTTTTTGCCGGCCATTTTTTTATGTGGTACGCCTCTTTAGTAATCGTAGACATTAAACTGACATGACAGTCGGCTCATCTGTCAGCGTAGGCGTCTTCTCGTCATTGATATTGACATACGGAATAAATTGATGCAGAAGACCCAATAGATATTACTGAACTCATGCGAGTCATGCGCAGATTGGCGTGATACTTACTTTTATATTATTTATGAGAATACTATTGTAACACCCATGGAATTGTCTCTTTGTTCCTAACTATATAACAGTAAAGTACACAATGTCCATTAAATGAAGTTTTTCGATAAACTTTGTTCCGTATGGAGTGGTGGGGTGGACAAAGACGTAAAAATTTGTTTGTTTGTATGTAAGGGGTACTCTCCTGGAGGCGATAGTCCTCGCGCGCCTGCATGAATGGCGCGCGGAGGCGCTGCACCGGGGGGTCACTCCGTTGCCGCGGCAAATTGCTGCGCAGCGGACAGACCTCCGGTGCGATCTCATGGCGGCATGGAGAGAGCGACTGTCGCAACCCCGTGCAGGGCACGCCACGATAGTGGCGGTAAGTCCCCTCTTTGAGGAGTGGCTGGAGAGGCGCCACGGCGCCCTCACCTTCCGTCTGACGCAGGTACTCACCGGACACGGTTGTTTCGGGAGGTACCTGCACCGAATCAGGCGGGAGGAAACGCCCGGATGCCACCATTGCGAGGATCGGCCGGAGGACACGGTGGAGCACACTGTGGAGGTGTGTCCCGCTTGGGCGGAGCCCCGCCGTGTTCTCGTAGCGGCGATCGGCGGCGGCGACCTCTCGCGTCCGGCCCTGGTGCAAGCCATGGTCCGGGGCGAGGAGGAATGGGACGCCGTCGCCTTCTTCTGCGAAGCAGTGATGCTAGCGAAGGAGGTGGGGGAACGTGAGAGGGAGAGAACCTCTCGTCCCAGCCGCCGCGGGAGGCGCTCCGGGCGTCGGGGGCCACGTGATGGCTTCCGGCCACCGTAGACGCGGGCCTGTGGACGGTGAGTGATGGGTAAGCTCGCCGTCCGTCCGTCTTATGACGACGACAGGCCGTGTCGACGGCGCGTTCGTGTTCCACGCGCGCCTCAAAGAGATGTCAGCAACATGGAAGGGGCCCGCAAGGGCCGACGCCTGTCGAGGCTGCGGGTTGTCCGCAAGGGATACCGAGGCCTCGACATGAAGGGCGAAGAAGGAACATGGGTGGTTTTTAGTCAGTAGAAGTCTGACACTCCCTTTCGCTCTGCCCAAGAGCGGGAGGGGTTATTTGATGATTTCCCACCCCCAAAAAAAAAAAAAAAAAAAAGGGGTACTCTCCGGAACTGATGATACAATTTTTAAAATTCTTTCACTGGCAGTAATCTACATTGTTTGTGGGTGCTATAGGCTATAAATTAACCTGAGTGAACTTGGCACCCCACTTTCTAAAAATAAGCTTTTTATGGTTTTTCGAAAGATTTCGATTAGCAGTCGAATAGTAGTGAAACTATCTTCGATAGTGGCAATGCCAAAAAAAAATGTCATTTCCCGACCACCCAATTAGACTAATTGGTTTTTTCCGATTGTTCCTCTTAGATAAATGTTAGTAATGGATTGTAGTGCAATTTTATTCGTTAGTAGTAAAACCAAGTTTTTTTTTGGTTTTTCGAAAGATTTCGATTACTAGTGGATAGAAGATATTTATTTATATCATCCATAGTAGCCGCTCTATCTCAATTTTTACTGACGAAGTCGTGTACGAAGTGCTAGTTATCGTTATAAAGTTATACTTGCTGAAGTTGACCTTCTGGTCTCTTTTAACTTACCTATAACTTGAAACCTGGTACGGTTTCGCATCAAGGATAATCAAGATATATACATAGCTTATGTCATACAATGTGGTTTATCCACGTCCAATGCCATAGCCAACATGACGACGACCACTCCCATACATTCTTATGGTCAATGCTATTATATTCATCAAATCAAAAACATCATTAAACCACTTATGTCCAAAATCATAATAAATTAAACAATCAACATGTTATAACCAATATAAAATTAATTACTTACGGATGTGCTAATCCCACACATTTTTGCTGACCTACTAAAGCCTACATTGCACTATTGGTACTAAAAAGGCCTGACTAATTGACAAAAAAAAATCATTTTACGATCTTAATAAACCTTTTCGATCGTTTTGTCCGTGGGATTGTCTTATGGTGGAAGAGCCAGGGTATCCCGCAAAATTTATTTCGCATTTTTTAAAATTAAATTAAGAGTGTGCGACGTCTCGCCATTACAAATATTTAAAAACTACAACGCAGCATCACTCATGCCTGTAAGCCCCGAAAGTTTAGTCAGGGCTGTGCCTTATATTACACCCACAAATATCATCTGCATAGTCTTTTCCCAACTGCAAGTATATTGGTGTCAGCTTCCCGTCTAACCGAATGCAGCTTAATTCCTAACTTATGCTAAATCCAAGAAGTTCTAAAACAGTTTCAAAGCAACCGTGTGCTTTGAAACTGTTTGCCGTTTTTCCACGTAAAACACTTTATTTACTTTATCATTTCCCGATTACAACATTTAAACAAGTACGGTGCGTGGCACAACATAACCTAAGTGTATCTAATGTTAATACTTATTATGCGTAAATATATTAGAAATTGCGAAAACTTGAAAGTTGTATCCTTTGCGCGCCTATCCTTTGAAGTAAATTACTTGCACGCTTACATAACCGGATCATAGCGTAACGCTAATGATACCCAAAGGGCTAGGCATCTATCATAAGTATCTGAACATTATTATGATATGAATATGGTACGTGTTTTTGAACGTGGGACATTTTTCAGAAAATATTTGCAGCTTGATAATAAACCACAAATTATTTTTCTAACGCCTTGTAAATGATGTATTTATTATACTTTCTCTCCTTAGCGTGTTGATGGCAACCGAAATTGTGTCGGCCAAGAACTGAGCTACAAGTTTGGCGCTTTCGGTAGCGTCCATTAGTTCCTGTAGTGCACAAACAACAGAACACGCAGGACACAATATTAAGTTTTGTTTCCTGCGTGATATACTACATATTATACTATATTACCACATATATTCCATATTTCAGATACTAAACATTTCTTTAAAAAAAACATAATTAATTCCAGAAACAAACAATTCCCACCACGATTGCTACTAGACAAATAAGGCAATGAAAGTCAGCAGCCGCATACTTATTCGCACATAACTAAACCCTTGCACAGTGCGAATTGCAGCTTAAATTCGGACTAAGCGCATTCATATGCTTAAGCCCCAGGCTTACTTGAAATGAATTGCTATCAAGTGCTACATCTTGAAACATGTGGTATTAACAACTGGTTGCAATAAGTTTGATTGTTAATGTTGCTGCGGCTTCTTCTTTTTTGTGAACAATATTTTGTAATGTTCAACGGGACACCGACGCTAAAATGATTACCACGTATTCTGAACCTCTCTTTTTTTATTTAATATACTCTGAGAAGCAAAATATCATCATGTTTCGCGCAAGATAATTATTTTACTATTTCTGATTGAGTACAAAATAACATTAGGTACATTATGTACCTTGCCATTATGTAGCCGGTTACTTGGGCATGTTATTTTTCCTCTGCCAGGACACTGGCATGCATCCTGTGAGAAAAAGTGGAGCACAACCCACCATAAGTTAACAGTACCTACACCAATACCAAGCAAAACATATTGAAAGAAAAATATCCCTAAACCTTCCACGTACCTATATAAAAGCCACATCTAGATTAATATTTTTTTTATACAGCATTGTGACAATAAGAAAAATATTTGTAAGTGAAAATAGTTTCTTTAACATTCTTTTCTCATTTCATTCAAGTACTGGATATTTCTTTCAAAGAGTGTCATATAAAAAAAACATAACGCTGTCTTTACTCTCGCGCAATCAGTTAAAAATAGACCTCATCTATAAGGCAAGTCTTAGAAAAATCTTTCTGAATAAAAATATTGTTATTGTCCTTATGGCATAACAAGCTCACCGCACCTGCGGTTTTCTAATTCGTATAATGTTACATGAAGGACTCAAATCACTGCGTCAGCTAGTCAGCCACATATGAAATGTTGAACTGCATACCAGTTTATTTTATCTAATAAGGCAGCAATTATTTATTATTATATTTTTTCCAGATTCTACACAGTTATAATATATGACTCATAATGTTGAAATGAAGCTAACAATGTCGTAAACAATGACTGTATTCACTGAAGTAGAGAGATTTCATAATACAATCGTCATTACTAAACACTTTCCATCTTCATTCATATCGAGGGTATTGCTTGTCAAATTACTGGGCCCCAGTAGGTGGAGGCGTTATTCAGTAGCCATTTACTTGGGTACGCAATCGTTTCAGTGTTTGCCACACAAAAACCATTACTTGAACGTGACCTACGTTCTACTGGTCGTGCAGGTGATCCTGCTTCGACATCGAAATCGGACTGCGGTCCTCCCCATATTTCGTATCACACACTTACTGCCGCACTCAGAGACCTTTAATGATTACTTAGGCCATCACTTAGTAAAGGTTTTGACAGCTTTGTCATACAAAAGTATGTCAAATCTTTACTAAGCGATGGCTTAAGTAATAATTAAATATCTCTGAGTACCGCAGTTAGTCCAAGATTTTAGGTATTCACTTACTTATTGCAATATTCTCCAATGTGGTTTCTGCCTACCTTGGGAATAAGGCGTGAAATTATTTATGTATTACACAGTCCTAATCAAATGATAACCCAGATATTTAAACTCTATGTCTAAACTTTTGTGCAAGATATTCGCGCTTTCACACAACGCATCTCGACGTTCGGTAGTCACGAACGATCTAGCGAAATAGGACGCGGTTAAGGGTTGCCTTCCTAAGGAAAAACGAAAATTTATTAGCAGTTTTTACTGCACTAGTCCCAAAGAAATAAGGAAAAAGCTAGACAGATATGAGATCTAAAAAATCGGTAATCTTGTAATGACCAAAAAACTTATTTTTTTAGTTTAGCTACTCTATCTTGCTCAAGTAGGGTTTCGTGCTGGTATCTCTTCGTGGCGTGGGAACAAAATGTTGAAACAAACATTTTCGTTAACTCATGCCAGCACTAAGGGAAAAAAGATTAAATTGTATCCTAGCTCTCTCTCCATGCCAGTAGAAAAAGCTCATTCAAAAAAATGCATTCCGTGCTTAAAAAAAATACCCTTGAAATTGTTAACAAAATCTCGATTCTCATAAAAAGTTCTCGCGGAAGCGGGACATATATAAGTCGCGAAGCACACCTAGCCTCCAATAAATGTCATCTCACAAAACTCACATCTCTATTTGATAACACCATTACCTCACAAACTCACAAGTTCACAACCCTATCCCAATGATTTATAGTGCACTTTGACAGTAAAATGAGACTATACATTACTCGATGCAAGGCTGCACAAACTTATAGACCCTATAGGGTCCGTAACAGAGCATTTCTCTTAGAAAGTCTAGCGAAATTATATTCAGTAAAGGGATTGAACAAAGGGCCTCAATTGTTAGGACTTGCGTGTCTAAGTTGATTTATCGTTGGTTTTATTTAACATCTCGGTTAGAGTTGCTATTGTGTTTTAGTTATGCAGTGCTATCTATGATGTATTTTTTTGCTGTTAGAAGTTTTTTGAAGCTTCTCTGTTTTGTGCTAAGCTTAAAACACGTCTGTAACCCCCAAAAGGTTAGGCAGAGGTGTACCTAACTTACTTAAGTTCCATGTAATAGGGGGCGAGCCTATTACCAACAAACGGGCACAAATCTAGACTCCTTGGCTGCTACTGATAAATTCCTGATGAAAAATCTCAATAACAATTGCCTGGCCTCAGGACCCAGGCAAACTTAGCAAAGTGTAGTTTTAGACTACCAAAAATGGACTAGACAACATCAAGATTCTTTCGGAAACGAATCGAGTATCGCCAAATGTTAATGTTATGACCCCGGACCACACTGAATTATAAATCGAAGCCTTGTCTTCTCTCAAAGCATGGATAAATTCAAATAGGCGTTACCTATTAAACGGTACCAATATATACATCCATTCAAAATGACATGAATTAATGACCGATAGAAAAAATACTACATAATTAATGCCGACAGCTACTTATCAACAAACATTTGTTAATCCATTCAATTAATGAATAGTAAATTGAATAATAACATGTTAGTAGCTACGAAGGTCTAAACTCATTAACACATAAATAGTGATAAATTATTTATTATTCTTAACTCAGCGTTATTGAACTCGAATTAAACTGAAGCAAAATATAAAGACGGCTACTCACTTGTTCGGTTCAAAACATCGGCAGTTTTTGTCGAAAAATAAAGCCGACTTCTGGCAAATACTACCCATATGCATCTTTCATATGGCTCATGCAAAACTACAAACTTTGGCATCATAAGTCATTTATTCTTGAACAATAATTATATTTGAAATAATAAATCATGAATAATAAATCGGCTCGGCACAATACAAAACAAACTAACTGCCGCACTCAGAGAGCTTTATTGATTACTTAGGCCATCACTTATTAAAGGTTTTGACAGTTTTGTCATACAAAAGTATGTCAAATCTTTACTAAGTGACGGCTTAAGTAATCATTAAATATCTCTGAGTGCCGCAGTAAGTGACTATCAACCGAAAATATACAAGATAAGCCCAAGACCATGGAATTTCACAACTTTTGATCCATGACTGCAGGAAATTCGTATTTTTGTTTTCGTTTTCAAGAACTTTTAGAACAATACTTGTTCAGTTTTGTGATCCGAGACACCACACAAGAGGTCTTGTGTTTACTATGCTACACCTTGTATTTTTACATAGTACTTGAATTTCCGCCCGGCAAACCCGAATCAAGCCGACCCGAATAAGTGTGTAGTACCCCTTACGGCGGTGACTTCAAAGCTAAGGTATTGCAATTTCATGCTAAACATTATGATAATTTAGCCTCGGGACTAAACTCGGTTAATCTAAATAATAACTTGTGTACCGTACGTGAGTGGTGATTAATTTTAATGTTATAATTTCAGCAGTAGTGCATAGTTTGTGTATGAATCGTGTGTGGCTTTACATTGAAACCAATTGTGGCATTTAATTAAATCAATAAAAGTGTCATGGTAAACGGGTACATTAAGGAAGATTTATTAATCTAGGATTAAGGAAAGTCGTAATCTGATTTATTACGTTGACAATCTAGGCTCATATACCTGTGGGATTCCAAGTCTCAAGTGATTAGGCCACTGCTAGGCACAGTAAGCCATTTCCTAATGTTCAAAACATAAACCTTTCAGTAGCTTATGTCAATACATCTTTTTTACATTACCATTCATCGTTAGAGTCAGTTTTTCAGAGCCCTACGGCAACATACGCCTTCAAATAAATAACGTTGTCTATGAACTGTCTTCAATACTATTACGCAAAGGACGAATGTATATAGGATGTCTATAATTATCTAGTTCTAGCCATGAAACGTGTAACAGTTATGAAATTGGCACACTAGGTCAGTTAGCTTCGTAAACGTGTACTAAACACAAGACAAAAACGTGTGAGTAGGTGGCATGTCCGTTCTGAAATTACAAAAAAAAGCAGGAAGATTCAGTTACATTTTTTGTTAGTCTTCTAGGCTTTATTGCAGCCAGTAATTCTATGCAAAAGCAAAAAGTTTCACATCTTTTCACACGAAACAGAACAATAGGAACGGTTATGACTGCCAGACAATATTTGTTTGGGAAAGATTTGTTCTTATTTCAAATAAGTTCTTATGTATGGCATTATACAGGGTGTAAACGTACCCTTCACGAAACCGTCAACCAAGCATTAAAGTACACGGCTGCGGGTTGTTCGCAAGAGAAACCGCGGCCTCGACATGAAGGGCTAAGAAGGAACATGGGTGGTTTTTAGTCAGTAGAAGTCTGACACTCCCTTTTGCTCTGCCCAAGAGAAAAAAAAAACGTTAATGTACATCAAAACTAAGTAATTCTACTCAAAATTATTGCTGGGATACGACTTTTTTTGGAGGTAAAAAAAACGATTTACGGTAAAACTATACTAAAGAAAAAGATACTTTTACCATTTACTTTTACTATCTCCGTAACTAGAAGGTTCCCGACTATAGAGCAGAACATAAAAATATTGTCTTTGAAAGGTTGAGCATAGATTTACTTAACTTGCACAAACATTTCGTCAGTTCCGTTTATATAATCTCATTTCTAGAAAAAATTCACTGCTTGCGCGTAGTGCGCACTTGACCTTTTCTCATCCAAATGAAGACATCAGACTCTCTATAAAACAGACTAGATATCCTCACTAAATTAAATTCTCACTGAAATTAGTAAATTCACCGACACTTCGTAATTAGGTTAACACAACCGCTACTCTCTAGTCGTGAAATTAAACCTAGATCTAGAGCCATAAAGTCTAAAATGCGAGCGTTAACTGAATTACTACCTCTCTCAATAGAGGTCAATTTATAGACTCGATATTTCTGTAATTACTGTTCTGAGGAAAATCTATTTGTTTTGCCTTTCACGGTAACATGCTAACGGCTGTCAAATTCATAGGTAAACAAAAGTAAAGATATGAAATATTAATCAAAGGAATGCTATTTCTTGCAATAAACGGCATACAAATATTCCGTTTTTAATTAATAAGTGCTAAAAATAATTCAAAAGAAAACAATTAAAATTAATAAATAAAGTTACGACTCGCACTTGACCAGTTTTTCGATCTAACTCAGACTGGTTTTAATTTGATTCTATTTTTCTCTGAGAGTTTAAACAAAATATAATTTCCCCAGAGAGTTTTTGGCTAAACTAGGTTTTTCTTCGAAAAATAGTCTAGACATTTGCTTTGTCTTATCTAACAATAATAAAATTAATAAAGGAACCGTTCACAGCTAACAATTGTGTTTGTTAAAATAACTTTTATTTCTTTCAACAGTATTTTTGCTTCGTTAAAAACTTTTTAATAGGACTTGTTTTCATATTTTCTGTGGTACCGTGATTTTCCTTGGGAAGTAAATTAGAATATTAATTAACTGCCTCGTTTGTCTAGTGTTCTAAACCGTGACTGCTGAGCATGAGGTAATGCGTTCGATTGCCAGATCGGGCAAAGTTTTATTGAGTTTTTCCTTCAAGATTTTCTTAGTACCAGCCACGGAGTCTATATGACGAGAAATAGAGAAGTATGGAAGAAGAAGACATGTTGCGCCGACCCCAAATAAATTGGGATAAGGGCAGGAGAATGATGATGATGAGCCACGGAGTCTATACTTGTGCCTGGTTTATGACAATAGGTTCGCCCCCTATTACATTGGACTAAATATAACTGGCGAAATATGAGTGCACTTGTTTTGTACACCTTCTTTTTTTTTGGAGGATAGGAAATCATTAAATGACTCCTCCCGCTCTGGGCGGAGCGAAAGGGAGGGTCAGACTTCTACTGACTAAAAACCACCCATGTTCCTTCTTAGCACTTTGTGGCCGGGGCCGCGGTATCTCATTCGACCAGCCCTTACAGGCGTCTCTCGGCCCTTGCGGGCCCCTGCAATGTTGCTGACATCTCTTTGAGGCGCTATTAGGGACACCTTTGCCTAACCCATCAGGAATTACAAGACATGACATTATGTTAAAAACAACGTATCACCAAGACAACTACTAAGATGATATTTCTTCCAATCACTGGCCATTATGAACGCCCCTCAGGAAATAAATACGACCCTTAATATTCGACGAAATATTATTTACGTCGCGTCGTCTGACAGAGCAACAACACTAAAAGTTTCTCACCCTCTATCAGAAACCGGATATCTATGCATTGTTTAGCAACCGACATTGATACCAACAAAACGATATTCATTTCAAGGGTCATTGCTCGTAATATGAGCACATAGAATGTTAGTGCTTACATTAAATGCTTATTGAGCACAAGTCACCCAGGTGCTCACAATGTAGTCGAATTACTACACAGTGAGCATTCATACTTGTAATTTGAAACACGTGTTAATTGGTAATAGGCGATAATTGAAAGTGTAATTGTATTAATCGGTGTGATATTATAATCTGGTTTAGTAGCGTCGGTGATAACCAGTCTTAGGGGGTATCGTATTACTCGGTAACTGGGTCGAGAAAGTCAGTTAGTGTTAAATATTGGTTGTCAGCTGCATCTGGTGACACTGGAAGCCGAACCTACCCCATAGTTGGGTAAAGGATTTGCAGATGATGTTTCATAGCATCAGTGATAATGAAACAAAAACAATTTGAGTGGTCACTTAAGGTAACGCTAAATAGTGTTAGCCACAGCTCGGAAATAAAGGATTTTGCAACAGAAAACCAAACTCAGTATTAAAACTCATACATATTTATTTCTTTTTCCACAATACTTGAAAGAAACACTTCAATATCACCTAAATAATGAGTCCTGTACTTACTTGCTAGGTTTTCAATCTAAATTACACTGAAGTAATACGATTTTATATGATATTGCTGTCGACAATGTTTTTTATGCCCCGCGTTTTTCTTATATCCCGCCGCCAATAATAATCTAGTCTATGCCAATGTCATAGAGAACGAATCCTCCTTTCAGTGAACTATGAGTACTAGTCCATTGAGCAACTAGGGTTACCGCAGCTGCAAGCTAACAGCTCGGCCATCCTGTTTAAAGCGCGTCCTCGTGCTTACAATCTTATTTAATTGTCAAAAACAAAAAAAATACAAAGACGAAAAAAAACAAAAATATCATCGAACTAATGAACGAAATTAAACTAACAGTAAATATCAGTTCATTAGCCATAGTAGCCATTAAATCAGTTATATACTTTAGAAAAATCAATAGCTTATTTTACTAATCATCCTAAACATATATAATTCGAGATCAACATCACAATAATATTATCATAAAGTTCATTCACAAATTTAAGTCTCCACTTAATTCTATTCATTTTCAGTATTCTCATCCTCATCATCACTACTTTCTAAGTTTCTACTAAATGTCAGCCAAGGCTGTATTTTATCTACGGCAACCACGGCTTCGTATCGACGACCGTGTTTACGTGTCATAGGAGTGTCTTCAATTACATATCTTTCATTGGGAAGCACTTTCATTACTCGATATGGACCTTGGAATTTGACCACTAGCTTTTGAGATTGGCCATCATGGGGAACTTGCCTCTGAACGCGGACTAAGTCTCCTACCTTATAGTTCTTGGCCGATTTTCTACGACTGTTGAACCTTTCTGCATCTTTTAATTGCTGTGCCTTCATATTACAACTTGCCTTTTCCCTTATGCTATACAAATCATCAGAGTCAATTAGATTAGTAGTATCGGATATAACGGGGTTCAAAATGCCTTCTGACCTACTAGTTATATTAAACCCAAATAATAATTCAGAAGGGCTTTTTTTCGTGGTCTTATGAACTGTGGTATTGATGCCTACTTGAATATCGTAGATATAGTCATCCCAGGACTTGTCATCTTTGTTGTGAGTGCAAGTCGAAAGGGCATCCAGAATAGTCCTATTAAACCGCTCAACTTGCCCGTTAGCTCTGGGTGTTGCTACGGCGTTAACAATGTGTTTTATTCCGTATAGTGTAGTAAATTCATTAAACGTTTTACTTGTGAAACTAGATCCTTTATCAGTTATAAGACGTGTGGGAACCCCGAAATAACTTATGTGCTCTTTTATTACGCGTACACTAGTTAGAGTCTTAGTATTTTTGACTGCTTTTATGTTTACGAATTTCGTGAAACTATCTACCAAAACCAATAAATAACAGTTACCCCTTTTACTCTTGATAAAAGGACCTAAATGGTCATCGTGTACTGTATGGAAAGGAACACTGACTTTCTCTATCGGGTGCAGTTCGCCTTCTCGTTTGCCACCAGGTGTCTTATGATGGGCACATTCTAAGCAAGACTGTACATATTTTTTTACGAAGCGACGCATTTTGGGAAACCAGTAATGCAGTTGTAAGCGCTGTAAAGTTTTGTCGAAACCGTAATGCCCTATGTCGTCATGGTTACGTTTTAATACTTGCCAACGTACGCCCTTCGGAACCAACCACCTAATCTCGTCTCCTACAATACGATAAATACACCCGTTCTTTATTTTGTAATTTTTATGAATATCCATGACTAAATCGGCAGTTTTATCCTCTAATATATTTTTAATTCTCTGTACCTCTTCATCCGCTTCTTGCACGGTGGCAATCCAATCCTGATCGGGGCGTTCGATACTTAGGATGTCTAGAACGTGCGTTTCGGATTCGGGAGCCATAACTGGTCCGCGGCTCAGCGCGTCAACATGCGCCATTCGAGAGCCAGGTCGATATTCAACAGTACAATCGAACTCCTGTATTTGGACCCACCAACGTGCAACTCGCGGAATCAAGTCGCGTTTTACGAATGTGGATCTTAAAGCACTACAGTCACTATAAATTGTGAATGGTATACCCAACAAATATACCCTGAACCTACTCAAAGACGCTACTACCGCCAAGGTTTCGAGCTCATACGAGTGCAGCTTGCGTTCATCGGGGGATGTTTTACGACTAAAATATGAAACCGGATGAAATGCTCCTAAAGAATCACTCTGTAAGAGTATACCTGCAAGGCCATCCTTGCATGCGTCGGTATGCAATTGTGTTACTGCTTTAGGGTCGTATAATGCCAACAAAGGTCGTTGCGTAAGCAAAGTTTTAACCAAATTTAAAGATTTCTCTTGGTCACTACCCCAGGACCAAACGACCTCCTTTTTCAATAGGTTAGTCAACGAGGAAGTTATTATGGCGTAATCTTTTACGAACCGCCTAAAGAATCCAGATAACCCCAGAAATTGTCTTAATTCGTGTACATTTTTAGGAGTTGAAAACTTTGATATAGCTTCTGTTTTCCGACCACCCGGACGGATACCCGACGAAGTTACTTCGAACCCTAAAAAATCAATAGTGTCTAGGAAGAAGTTACATTTACTGAGCCTGAGTGTTAAGCCTCCTTGTTTCAACAACTGTAAAACTTCCTCTAATCTATTCAAACCTTCAGTGACATCTTTACATGGGATAAGAATATCATCCATGTAAACGATTGCGTACTTGATTTTAGCGTCATAAAGAATTTTATTAATTGTCCTTTGAAAAACTGAGGGCGCATTAACAAGACCAAACGGCATGCGAGTATATTCAAATTGCCCATCTGGAGTAACGAAGGCTGTTTTATGACGGGACTCTTTACTAATCGGAATTTGGTAATAATCTGAAGCTAAATCAAGAGAAGTGAATAGTTTATTACCTGCCAGTTGGTCAAGTTGGTCCTCGACGCGTGGAAGAGGGTAATGGTCTTTTTTTGTTTTCCTATTAAGGGCTCGATAATCGACGCACAACCGTTTTTCTCCAGTCTTTTTCTGGACAAGGACAATGGGGCTAGCATAAGGCGAAGAAGACTCTCGCACAATGCCACTATCTAACATCTCTTGAACCATGTTGTTTACTAATGTTCTTTCAGCATGAGATAAACGATAGGGTCTATATACGATTGGTTTGGCGTCTTCCAGTTCTATAACCATTTCTGTCACTGTAGTAAATCCGAGATCTTTTAAGTTTTTAGAAAAACAGTCTTGATATTTATCTAATAGTTGCTGTAATTGTAAACGTCCTTCCTTATCGAGTTTCTCACCGCACTTAATTAGCTCATCAGAATTTTCAGAATCAAAAGACATTTGACAGCAATTAAGAACTTCTGAAGAATTTAAATATTCGCTTTTAATAGAACGAGTCAATAAAGAATTTTTAGAGATGGTTATTTCGCTATCTGACACATTATACACAAGTACCGAGCCATTCCCTGCATTGACGTTATATTCGTCTGATAAAAGATAATAGTGTTTTCCATTCAACTGCCTCAGGGACGCTTTTACGTAAACATTACCGCTAAACGATGGTTCAGATTTTACCGACAATACACGTAGTGAAGACGGTGGAATGCAAATATTATCAGCGCATAGTAAATGTACCTTTGTACAATCTATCCTTTTAAATATTAACTTGGTCGGAGTTTTAGTAATAATAATTGTTCCGGTTCACTAAATTGAGCCGCTTGCGCACCTACTTTAATGGCACGATCATCCACTCCGTATAAGACACAATCTACTGCGTGTTTACCATAAATTTTGCACCTATTCAATAAGTTCAATTTCGCATAATAATAGTGCTCCAATGATTCGCCGTACTTAGCGCGCTTAGTCAACATTTCTGTCAAGAGTTCGGCATAGTCCTCGCGACAAGGGAATGACTCAATTAGTTTTTTCTTCCATTCACCCCAAGTGTAAAGAAGTGTAGGTAGACCTTGATACCAAGTCTTTGCTACCCCTGACAATTTTGGAAGGGCGTAGTGTATTATTTCCTTTTCAGACCAACCGTATATTTCTGCGCATTCTTCTACTTTAGTGATCCATACTAACATAGTTTGCTCTTTACATAAAGGATCAAAATCCGGTAAAACATTACTATTAAAAGATAGCTTGGGCTTTTCCGAACTCTTGACATTACTTAAAATCGACAAAAATTTATCTAACAGTACATTTGTTTCAGATTCCCTGTTCCGACTAGATTTATTAACTCTGATTGACTCACAGTTATCAGAGCTACCGGTACTGCGATCCGTCCACCTGGAACCGCCTCTCCTTGTCCGTGACCTCCTTCGGCATTTCCTTGTCCGCTCATGGCTTACACCGCCACGCGACGAACTGTCCGATTCCGTGACGATATTTTCCCGTTTTCGGTTTCTAGAAGGACGCAGTGTCCAGTCTTCAATCTTCTTTGCCATCCCTGCAGAAACCCGTTCCCCGTCTCGACTGTTCATGTTCCTCCTTCCTTTGCCCTCTATCATGGGCTGTCCTTGATCGTCCAGTCTTGGTGTTGATATGTCCTCCAACCTGGACCCACTCCTGCCCCCGAACCTGGGATCAATTCCGCCCTCAAACCTGGGCTCAACTCCGCCCTCAAACCTGGGCCTACGTCCGCCCTCAAACCTGGGCCCACCTTCGCCCTCAAACCTGGGCCCACCTTCGCCCTCAAACCTGGGCCCACCTTCGCCCTCAAACCTGGGCCCACCTTCGCCCTCAAACCTGGGCCCACCTTCGCCCTCAAACCTGGGCCCACCTTCGCCCTCAAACCTGGGCCCACCTTCGCCCTCAAACCTGGGCCCTCCTTCGCCCTCAAACCTGGGCCCACCTTCGTCCTTATCCATATTGGCTGGCAACCCTTCACCTCGGTTACAACCAATAAGGATGTGTATCTGAAACTTCCAATAGAAAAGCTTAGTGCATGCTCGTAGTAGTGCTTTTATTGAGTAGTTATCATAGCAATTTTACTTCCTTCCTTATATGTAAAATAAACGCACATTTGCGTCTTTTAAAGTTATCATTTTACATTTGCAATTACAGGTACATATTATTTCGTGCAGCAACACGTATAGTATAGACCAACCATTAAACAACAAATAATAACTTGTCGTTATTTTATTCAATTTTTTTTTTCACTTTTCCAATCAAATACAAATGAAATACAAGTTAAATACAAATAAAGCCTTCATATTCAAGTTAATATTAGAATTCAATTTCTTGTATATTACGACCGGTAAATAGAAAAAAAAAAAACGTAAAATGATTTGCTCATGAAAGAAGTCATACCGTTCCATTCTCAAAGTTATAATTTTGTATAAGTAGGCGGGAAAAGAAAATAAAGTATGCGTGTCTGTGTCCCATGATATCACTCGTTATCTTAAAATGTGGACGTGAACAAAAGAAAATTATGAGAATTCTCTTATGATCCCACTTCTGAACTGTTAGCCACAGCTCGGAAATAAAGGATTTTGCAACAGAAAACCAAACTCAGTATTTAAACTCATACATATTTATTTCCTTTTCCACAATACTTGAAAGAAACACTTCAATATCACCTAAATAATGAGTCCTGTACTTACTTGCTAGGTTTTCAATCTAAATTACACTGAAGTAATACGATTTTATATGATATTGCTGTCGACAATGTTTTTTATGCCCCGCGTTTTTCTTATATCCCGCCGCCAATAATAATCTAGTCTATGCCAATGTCATAGAGAACGAATCCTCCTTTCAGTGAACTATGAGTACTAGTCCATTGAGCAACTAGGGTTACCGCAGCTGCAAGCTAACAATAGGTACTTAATTACTTATGATACATTGCTGTATTATCAGCTGAAGAAGATAGTTAATATGGAGATACGAGGATATTATTTTTTAAAACGATGCACGTGAACAATCAGTCGATAAAAATTAATTATGAAAGAAAATTGCAGCAATGATTTTACGATTATCCTTTGCGACAGAATAATAGTATAATTAGTGCATTAAAGATATAACATAATCAATAAGTGCATAATTTATCGCCTTTCGCTTAGTCATGTGCAGAACGATAAATCAAGAATTTAAGATAAAAACATACACATGAATCCTGATAGGTCTCGGATAAAATGATTACATGACACACATATTTTATTTTTGTTCAAATTAACACAGAATTTGCATAAAACACCCGAATATTGTTCCAAATAATAATCTCGTTTTCTTTTGTTTCAGGTGACAGTTCTACATTCAAATCGAAACAAAATCTCGAGTGAATCATTCCGAAATGACATAAGTTGTAACTGTCAAAAATATTTTTTTTTTCTTTGTGATTTGAATATGGATTCGTGCAGAACTTTCCAGTGAACAGTGTTGGTTGTGTGTGTTTGTGAACTAGAGTGTCGTTGAAATATAAAATGGAAGCCATGGAACGGAGAGGAAAGGTAGCGGCAATCAGTACGCTCGTCTTCATCGTGTTATGGTCGCAATGTGAGTACTACGTAATTGTTTTATTTATCATGCATATCTTCATCTTTTCAGAACCCGAAAATCATGTTATTTCCATTAAGTCGGGATGCCTCTTCTTTGTTTTCGAAAACCTGACTATTCAAATGGCTAATAGGCTAAAATTAGAGTCATTTAACTTCAAAATAAATTAAAAACAGTCCCCAAGCGTTCACTCTTCATTGCTTCGTTATGTGTAACCTAAACAAAACCAATAAATGTTGTAACACACATGACATCAGACCTGTAGACACCGCAGGGTTAAGCAGAGGTTTATCTAAGTATACCTAGTGTGTTTTGAGACCCGTGTGACAGACGCTACTAAAATCTGTCAAATTTCTTTAGATCAAATAAATCAATTTCTTCAGCTTGATGTGCCTGTGCAAAGCCATAATTAAAAAAACCCCGCTACACATCTAAGCAACTTCACACCCGCTTCCTTTTACCATAAACATTAAAATGAGAATAATTCCAGTCTAGAAATCCAGATAACAGTATATTCTGCGCTAGGTCACATACTTCCGCAATAACTCCCAGCTTCCGTGCTAACCGGTGGCCGGCTTCACGACAGTTACGCTTAACGAGACGTCTATTTTAGCAGAACGTTAGAGTTTTAGCTCTGTTCCACTTTTAGCTGGGGTTAAAACTTGTTCTATTATCGTGACCTGTCTGGCTCGGCTTTAGGTAGTTGCTAGTTTGCAGTTTTAAACAGACTTTTTTTGTAGTTTTATATGTCCCGCTACTGGGCAAAGCAAAGGCCTACCCCTTAACCTTTCAAATACTTTTCTCCTACGTCACCTCAAATCAACCCAAATTTTGGCTATGAGTTTGAGTCTTTCAGTAGCGTTCATCAGCTCCTATAATGTAAAAAAAACTTTTTTGCAAAAAATAAAACCGACTTCAAAAACACAAAAAAGTGAAAAATAACTTTAGCTTCTGAAGTCGGTGACTTTTGTTTGTTTTATTCAGTTTTAAAAAGTTTTTTTATTTTTCCATTTTTAGTTGTAATATCCTTTACAAATATTTGATATTCATTAATTTTACGTTGTTAACAATACATGTCACGGTAATAGGCTTATCCGCAATAAAATTGAACTTAACATACCTAACTCTCGAAATCTGGGCGTCCTGTACACATCTGCGTACCCCGTCAGAGCATACAGGCGTGATGGTAAGTTAAGATGTTGCGTAAACAATAAACATCCAAGCGATTGCAGCAATCACGACAGATTTGCCGTCTATTTTTGAAGAGTTCTATTGTATATCTCCAAAGATCAGAATCAGATCTTCACCAAATTTAAATGGGACCACCTCAGGAGTATACTCTTTCAAATAAAAAAAGAATTTTGAGAATCGGTTCACAAATGGAGGAGAAATCAGGTAACATACATAAAAAAAAAAAAAAATACATACACACGAACATATAACCTCCTCCTTTTTTGAAGTCGGTTAAAAATAACAGGACATTAATCAACGATATTTTCAAGTCCCGTTAATACGGAGCGAACCTATTGTCATCATGAACCAAGCACGGTTCCAGACTCCAAGCATCTCCTGAAATCCAATAAATGGACTACCTACGGCGACGAAAGATGATCCGCGAATTTATCATTTACCTCAACCTGCTTTTATTAGATTTCCTGAGACGAACAGCGTCGTTCATAAATAATTCTACGAAAAACTGAATGACGTGCACTTTGCTTAAAAGTCTTCGCCGTTTCAAGAACTCATGAATAAAACCCCGAGCGTAGAAATTACTCGGAAAAGCTGCTGAAATATAAACGCTGGTACCTAAAACCATCCGCACTGGTAAAACTCTCCGCAGGTAGGTATAAAGTATGATTAAATGGAACCTCTGAAAGCTCACATAATAAATTCAACCTAGATATAGCGCCAAGAAAGACTTGAGAGATACCTTCAAGAGATGAAAATGAAATGATGATGACAGTCTCGTTAGTTTGGTAGACACAAGTACCACTGCTGAAAATGAAGTACAGGGTTTGATTCTACCCGTCGGGGCTGCGGGTTGTTCGCAAGAGATACCGCGGCCTCGACATGAAGGGCTAAGAAGGAACATGGGTGGTTTTTAGTCACTAGAAGTCTGACACTCCCTTTCGCTCTGCCCAAGAGCGGGAGGGGTTATTTGATGATTTTCCACCCGCCCAAAAAAAAAAAGGTTATTGGGGTTTTCAATTCCTGACTGAAAACTCAAAAACACTGAACTAAATACTGTACCACTACTGAATAGCCTCAATTTGTGCACGATTAATTATAAACACAAATGACGAGTATCATACATGCAACCTGTAAGGGCAGTGCAAAACAAATATTATTTATTTCAAAGATATCATATCATAATTTACAAAAAAAAAATATAGTTTAGAATTAGAATCACATCAACATTTAATTTATTACGTTTATAAATAATAACTTATTCTATAATTTTTATTCATTTTTATGTACTATTCGGTAGAACTCTGAATTTCAGCCTTCGGGACCCGGGGCCTTCAGCTGGCGTCTAGTTTTGTATGTTAATCTATCAAAATGACTAGCAAAAACTACTGTATTTAATTCTACAGTTTATGAAGATTAAACGTCTCGTTTCCCCCATACGACGGCGGTAATAGACCTGCACTAGATACAAGTACACGCATTAAGATTGATACGAGTTTCATGAGTGTCTCCTTTCTCTTCGAGGTCAAAAAGATTAACTAATTAAGATTTTTTATCCCCTGACTATTGAAAATCGGCCAAGTATTCTTGGCCGATTTTCCGTAACGAATGTTTGTTTAGTATATTTATAAAATTGATCGGTAATAGTCTGATTTTCTTTATATTAAACATGTTTTTCAAGGCCGTCTACTTCTTTGAATTCATCTGCTTTGATTATTAATTTTTAATTATATTACTTAATTTATCAACAACCTTTTGATTCTCGTTTACTGTTCATATCTACTGATAAAATACCTCTTACTTATTATATTATAATTATTATTATAAGCCTGTATTGTCCCACTGCAGTGCTATTCAAATATGCTGTTATCATTTAGTAATACCACTATAATAATAAAAAAAGGTGCCCTCCTTTTTTTTTTTTGGGCGGGTGGAAAATCATCAAATAACCCCTCCCGCTCTTGAGCAGAGCGAAAGGGAATGTCAGACTTCTACTGACTAAAAACCACCCATGTTCCTTCTTAGCCTTTCATGTCGAAGCCGCGGTATCTCTTGCGAACAACCCGCAGCCCCGACGGGCGTCAGCCCTTGCGGGCCCCTTCCTTGTTACTGACATCTCTTTGAGGCGCGCGTGGAACACGAACGCGCCGTCGACACGGCACTATATGGGCCCCTTATTTCTTTTTTTTTTCATGTGGTTAGTACCAACCCAGGTGCTGGTGTTTTATACCATCCACGGCACCCTGACACGACCAGGCAAAGTGAGAGACCTCGTAAAAGATGGCGAAACGAGCTAAAACAACCAATGGCCCACATTTAGCGCTGAATCGAAAAAACTCTGAGCTATAGAAATATTTCTTTGCCCAGCAGAGGGATATAGGCTAAGAGCAAAATTATTCATAGACTAACATTATATTTACAATCAAGTAAGCACCATCACCTATTGTTATTCTTTGAACAACGTCGTCTAAAAACGTACCCAAAAAAAATTCAGTCCGTCTGGTTTTCGGCCTTGGTCGAGAACTTGATCGCGAATATAATCCGCCCACTATCTTTAGACTAATGGAAGGTACGGTGAGCTACCGTTCTGATGGTAGATAAGACTTAAGAGTAACAATGGTATATCTTTCAAGAGTTGTCGTAATGCTGTCAGTGGTTAGCCGAAAATGGTCAAACCGCTTTGAAGGTTTAAGGTCACGACGTAATGTTTGGTTAGAGCAATGTTTTGTGTAGTTTCTTTGTGTTTGTACAGATGACAGAGGATGGGAATGTGTCAAAATATCCCAAACATGCTTTGTTATAGTTTCGTAGCAGGTTTTGAACAGCCATTTTATGTTTCAAACCTACGAGTACATAATAAGAATTCCAGAACTCATGAAATTGCAAAACCCATGAAAAATCTGTCCCGAATACATAACAATTATTTGACCTACATCCCATTTCAAATATGTATATCTTGAATATCACAGGAATTGGTAAAGAAACACTTAAACATAGACTTTTAATAATGCAAATAATTCTAAAATCACCAACTCGTCTTGAATAAAGCGTAATAATCAATGCTTGTGCCTTCTCTATATAAGAAGAGGACTTTGCCAAGCGGTAAGACCATAGATATAATATACAAGAGTAGGCCAGTATTATTACCACATCCTTCCTACCTTATAGGAATTTCATCATTATTATTTCCTTATCGTAGTCTTACTTCGAGAACCTAATAATACTGGCAGCATGATAAGGCCGGCTAAACATTAATATTTAATTTAGACGAAGTAAAGAATTCCCAGCGGAAATTCAGGAAGCCATGAATCATTCAGAAAGAAACCCGGGATTTTTTCAACAAATTTTACGTCCCTTAAAACATTGATAACGCAACATGCCGTAATTCTCTAAGGACTAAACCCACACTTCGCCAGTTTTGTTAAAAACATTGACCTCTACAAATATACAAAATTGAAGTATCTGTTTGTAACAGCTTTTGACTGAATGCCTTTGAAAGTATGTGTACCGTACTTGCAATAAAAAAATATTAATTTTAAATTTAGTTTATCTGTCTGCATGTTTGTTTCAGCTAATATCCTAAACCAAAAATAAACCGATTTTTACTAGACTTTTACTGATGTTATAAGATCTAACTTGGGCTACTTTTTTTTTAAATAAGAATTAGTTTCGTGCAAAAAAACCCTTGAAATTGTAAACAAACTTGATTAAAAATGGTATTTTTTTGTATTATTTATGCGAACAAAGGTTGCGGGTTATATAGCTAGTTGAATATAAAGTCGCCACAAACTTTAAAATATTAAATTAATATACTTTAATGGTTCGGTTGCGAAATTAAAGCTAGTTCAAACAGAAATCATCCCATCTCTTAAGTATTAACAATCCATGCATATAAAAGCTCTCATTTATATAATACGTAGCTGAAAGTTGACAATCCGTTAATTTTATAGTTCTGTGAAAGCTGCAGCTGACAGTATCACTGTGGTAACAGCTTTCAAGCTGTTACATAACTTAATACTAACTTAATTCTTGAAATAACTTGAGTAGATGTTACAGGAACATTAATAAACTATCAAATAAATCTTAACATTAAAATAAAAAAATTGAAAAAAGAACAATAAAACCAAGTAGCATAAAACTGTAAACGAAATACATTACAATTTACAAACAAATATTGGTTTACTAACCTTAGGAATAATTTGCACCGATTAACGTGTGGAAATAAAATGTAACAAACGAATTTGGCAAAGACATTTAGGTAGGTTATTGTCGTATCGTCGGCACCACGACGGTGTAAGGATTTATTTGATAGTTTAAAAATGCTCCTATGAACTAGAACTACCAGTGGTTTCATTTATTGTCGTATTGTCGGCACCACCCTGTAGATATACTAAACTACAGTGTACATAGATATGATGACGGTTAATTCTCAGGAAAGTAATTAAGGGTAACTGAGAATTACTTTCTAGATGGCGAACAGTGTTTTGTTCCATATGGAAACGAATAATTATAAAACCAGGCCACGGCCACGGCCACGGTTACTTTAAACGCAATCTAGTGGTTAACTTAGCCATATAGGATTTGGTGAACAAATGGTACGGAAACGGCCTGTACATCAATATAATTGCCTTTTTTATAGAGGGTGAGAAATATCAAATGACTCCTCCCGCTCTGGGCAGAGCGGTAGTGAGTGTCAGACTTGTACTGACTAAAAACCACCCATGTTCCTTCTTAGCCTTTTGTGTCGAAGCCGCGGTATCTCTTTTAAACAACCCGCAGCCCTGCGGGGCAATCTAATTGCCTCATTATCCACATCGCATAATCAAAGTCAAATTATTCTCGTAGAAGGATTAAAGATAACCCTGACAAAATTACGACTTTTCTAAGGTAGGATCGCAAATTAAAACCTGTTGGTTTAAAAGTTCTTTGTCGAATTGGCTGGGTTTTGTCAAACTTTTACCTCCACCTCCACATCTTATCATACTCCTTTATCGACTTACTTTACAATATACTGGATGGTCCCGACAATACGACAATAAATGAAACCGCTGGTAGTTCTACTTCATAGGAACATTATTAAACTATCAAATAAATCGTAACAACAAAATATTTTTTTTGAAAAAAAATCAATAAAACTAAATAGCATAAAACTGTAAACGAAATACATTACAATTTACACACAAATATTGGTTTACTAACCTTAGGAATAATTTGCACCGATTAACGTGTGGAAATAAAATGTAACAAACGAATTTGGCAAAGACATTTAGGTAGTTTATATGTATTGTCGTATCGTCGGCACCACGACGGTGTAAGGATTTATTTGATAGTTTAAAATGCTCCTATGAACTAGAACTACCAGTGGTTTCATTTATTGTCGTATTGTCGGCACCACCCTGTATATTAACATAACTCATTAATTGAAACCTCCTTACGACTTGCAGGCAAGAGTGTTGAGGGTCAGAGGAACAACACGAAGATGTCGTACGTGTGTCCACCGAACTTCATCAGGCTGGGTCACAGCTGCTACTTCTTCAGTGAGAAGAAGGCTACGTGGCAGAATGCACTCTTCGAATGCATGGTAAGTTTTTATATTAAACTGATAAAATAACTCTCCTAAATAGTGTAAACGAGCGTTTGGGTTAAACTAGAGCAAAAACCAGACATGATAGAAACATTTGTCTTAACCGTCTTGTACCGAAAGAAAACTTTAAATAGTAATATAATAATAATAATCATTTATTTTCTCATCATCATCACAAATAGTACAGAGTCAAAGTATTACTATATAGAGACTGGTGTCTGTTGAAGGTTAAACCTTTGATGAAAAATACTTGCTTTTTCCCAACTATTTTAGGGTCGGCTTCCAGTCTAACCGGATGGAGCTGAATTCCATTAATATTTTACATAGAGCGACTGCTTATTTGACCTCCACAACGGGACCAATGCCAGTGCAAGTGGTTATCCAAAACCCCATGAAATTATAAAGAAGAAATAATAATCTTAAAATTCTCGACAATTGCTAATTGAAAAAATTAAATAATAAAAGATAACATCTTAATCCATTTAATAATTAGCTCTAAACATTTTATCGATGACCGCAAACTTTCATTAAAATCTCAACGCAATCATGCTAAAAATTCTCAATCTTTATATTCTACGAACGGAATGTGAACCCAAGTCATAACTTATATCAAGTCCCATTATCGTTGAAACGTACAAAGCTAAGTAGATCACATAATAATTTTATGACTGCCATCAAAACTTTATAATGTGCTTGAACCTTAATAACTTGATAAATATGTTAATTACTTTTGAAAAGAGACCGCTTTATATTCAATGGATTCAGTTCATTTAGTTCATTCAAACATCATTGACATACATTTCGTTTAAAACGACCTTTTTTGGTAGCTCGTCGAGAAATGGGACCTTTTTAAGGATAATTTAATAACCTACGAAATGTTCACCGAAAAAACTCCTCTTAACATAATAAACTGAGCTTTTTCAAAGAAGAGGTTTTACAAGTTCACAGATTTTGAATATTCCTAGATATTGTAAGTATCACGATTCCTATGAAAACCAAGTTCAACCAACTTCCTTTTTATAAAAATAAGTTAGTTACTATACCAAACAGACTACGATTTTGTTCTTCAAATGTCAATTTTGTTTTTAATGTTAAGTTCTTGAGAACCAATTAACTTGCTGTGACAGTAGCTATATGACGCATAAAATGCAAGACACGCAAAGTCCCTGGCAAAGGCAAAAAAAGTCTTGCGTTATCTAGGTAGGTATATCTACATCTGTGTTCAAACTCTAATTTGAGAACATAATAAATCTCAAAAAAGCCCAGCCAAACATGTCGGGAAGCGATAAACTAAGATCTTATTGTTAAAGATATTAATTAGTAAGAGATTGGAACTGCGACAACAGATATAGACATGACCTCTGACAACAGGATCTTTCTATAACTATTTTACGTATTTATTAAGGATATGGAAACCGATCATAATGACGAGGTAGCTAGTGGTGATGTTGTAGAAGAATTTCATCGTTTACCTTCAAAGCAAGAGTGAACAGGCATCTTCTGAGCACGCTCGTTCTATTATAGACGCCATCCATCGCTTTTCATCTGGCGTAATCGAAGTCAAGAAAAGGCGCACTTAGAATATTTTCTTTGCATCAAAAGATGTTCATAGAAAACGCCGAAAAATTAAGCTGACCTAAAATCAAAACTTGATTCAAAAAGATACAGGTTTACCTACTGGTGCATTTTTCTTAAGCTTTTAATCCATAACCAGTCAGACGAACAGTTATTATGCATTTCGAATGATACAGAACATACAATATCAAACAAAGTCAGTGTCATTGTCCTCTTAAAAAAAGATAGCCAGACTAGTTTATTGATCAATTATATAAGCACCTAACGTTGACTAAATCACCAGTATTCATTGTTACAACAATAAAATACACATTTAGATCAACATAAAGTAGTTTCAGAATCTGAACAGCCGTTATAAACCAGATGAATGCAATAGCAATTAAGTTTTTACATTCCTGTGGCTATATTTGAATGATGATCTCCTTTGATGGACTGTATCTGTTGGTATGCGTACCTACATATGTTGGTAAGAATTCGATTGAGACGTATTGGTTGTTTGATTGGCTTTGACTCAATGTGATTTTTGATTTCCTTGAAGAGTTTTTGGACTGCAGACAGAAGAACTTTCTCAGTACCAGGCAGATTGTTGATTTGTGATAGTTTGTTGGCATTAGGCTCGCTCTTAGTATATAGATATTATGTGGATGTTTCATTTATAAGGCTTACCATAATCATAATATTGTAATCTATCGAAGCGTACCAACTTCGCTTACCACGTATTACGCTTATGATAAGAGCGGTTTTCAATAATGCAAAGAGCGCTATTCCAACCATCAGGTTATGATCACTTCAAAAGCTTTACTACCCATTCTGCCCACGCAACCATTATCTTCAGGTACTACGACAAACATGTGACATACTGCATACAAGAAACTAGGGCCAACATGAATATTCCCACGGCCGCTAGTAAGCTACGATAATAATAATGGGACAATAACAACGACTGGTGCGTTCATTGTCTAGGATGATATTATCTAAGGAGTTTTCCTTAATCGGTTCATTCATACCATCACCGAAATAGACGAGAAGATCAACATTTGATCATTTAGCAATTTACTATGACAGTTGAATATCTTTTTTTGTATGGGGTTTCTACAATCTTGAAACATGAATGGTTCAATGTTACAGAAAAAAAGTTTATGGAGGGAGACGAAGACCAGGGAAACGATGGATGAATGGATTGTGTGAGGAATGCTATGAAAGAAACAGACGTGCGTAATATCGTGACGGTTGATAGAGGAAAATGAAAGAAAAAAACGTGTTGTGCCGAACCCAAGTAACCTGGAACAAGCGCAGGAACATGTTGTTGGTGGTTTCTCAAACATTACATCTATGTACAATGCTATTGATCGAACAACCTTGTCCATGACTGATAAAAGCAACTCCGCTAATGATAAAACATTCTCTATTACCATTATTTTTTGCTTGATCTAGGCTGGCGCTTCACTGTATCTGCTACTTAATAACCACAAACCACAATATCGAGTTTAATAACCTCATACACTCATTCGTAATTTTTTTCTGTCTATCATTATGCAAATGTCTTCAACGACTCGTGTAACCAAATATTATCTCATCAACATCATCATTGACGCCTCTTAACTAAACTAGTAAAGCAATCAATTTAGAATAACAATTATACTAATGGTGTTCTGGCCACCTGTCAACTGGGTTATTGGAATTTATGGCCAGTACTAAAATCAAGTGGTGTGTCCTTACTCCTTAGCTCAACGAACATTTGGTCGGCGCTCGCGTAGAGTTGACCGAGGCCTTGACATTAAATTTCATCGGTCGCTATTATGTGATAGCATTAATTCGGCTCGAGGTCAATTAATTAAAATCTTGTTTGCGCGTTACTTTTGCGTCCTTTTCTTTTTAAATTGGTTTTGAGTGTTTTGGTCAAGGACGTCACTACTACTACAGTACTACATTTATCTACTGTACTACTACTACTTTATATATCACAGTTACTTAGCCATTTCCAGTATTTTACAAAATGTAAGCAAAATGCTTCATCATGAATTCATACATTTTTGCCTTTTCACCATTATTCGATATTATGAATGTGTCATATAAGAATCTATTCGCAACATTGAACTTCCTCTACTTATTCTAGCCAACAAATCTCATTGCTCATAGATTCTGTAACAGATAACTTCTCACATACATTTTCAAGTTAACTCTCCGTCAAGTATAATGCACTTAGGTTAGATCTGGGTTAACCGCAATGGTCTTACGGGGTCGATGGATTTGAACCCGTTTGTGTTCATGCGGGTGTCTACTGTCCACACACTGGTTTATCATGGGAATTAGTTAAACACATTGTTGTTATTGTTTGTGCTTATTCATTGAGTGGTATTCCCTGTAAGTAGTTAACTCTTTTGTTGATATAGTTTAAAAGCAGCAAGTCACTAGTGCAAGACTTGTTGCTCTTTATACGGTATTTACAGCTTCACTAAAGGTCGAGAGGTTTTCTGATAATAATAAATTTCCTCAAAATATTACTGGAATAAATTCTGTTTTGTGGAAACTGTATTAAAATCAATTGTACGAGTTCTATAGTTTAGAAACTCTAAGATTAAGAGTTTGTGTGCTTACTTAGATCTTAGAGTCTAAGTTATCACTCAAACAAACATACATTAAAATCGAATTTACATGATACTAATATAAAAAGATAATAAACGTATGATGTAATCGAATTCAAAATACTTAAAACATGTGATTTCATTAATCACAATATGTTTTAAGTATTTGGCCTAAAATCGTTAACTTAAAACATCAAAAACTGACTTCAAAGAACTTCGACAATATAAATGTCAATATACATAATGATTTTACATATTTACTTGTCTACTATTTGAACATGTAGTCATATATTTAAATAAGCTAAAGCCTACATCGTTACAACAGGGCCTACAATAGGGGATCGGATTGAGTCAAAAAAACATGATTCTAATTAGTCCGTCAGTTAGATTTTCGAAAAATATTGGATACGTGTTTTTTGTTTGTTTTATCAAATTAATCAAAATTGACAGAGATAAAACGCGTCAAAGATCATGAGTCGTGACGTCATTTGTAGGCAAAAAATGTACTGACATGTGACGTTTTCGGGGAGTTCACGAGTTTTCGAAGCACTGTATCGTCTTCATTTTTTGTTTATGTGAAAAAATAAAAAATATGTGTTCAATATTTTTTGGAAATCTATCTGACGGACTAATTAGTTTTTTTTTGTCCAATCCCCTATTTGGTTAAATCAAAACGGTAAAGGAAAACATCGTGAGATCATGTAATCTGCCAATCCGCAGTGCGCCCACGTTGTGGAATTTTCTTACGTCTCCTTCACGTAAGAAAATCCTGTGACTTACTCTCTCTCACAGAGATATGGCGTTGCGTCCTAGCAATGGGAACTTTATAGGTCGATTATGGAGGTCTCAAAAATCGCCTTCAAAATTACAGGCATTCGATCACTAGCACTTGTAATTGGCACTTGGGACTCAATTTCCAGATAGGCTAAATAATAACCGTCGCTCGGGCCGCGCTTGGTGGGGTTGGTCGGTGGTTTGGTAACAAACTAACCACCCATTATAAACCGAGACAGACGAAGACAGTCGTTACAGGTAACCAGTGGGTCGAAATTTTGACTAAGTCTTGCCAATTGGTATCTTATTATCGAGTTTTGAAGGTCAGAAAGGCAATCGTTCCATGTAAAATACTGGTATTCAGTTGCATCCAGTTAGACTAGAAGCTGACCCCAACAAAGTTGGAGAAATGCTAGGCAGGGAATGAGACTTCCAGACACATACATTGCTTGTGATAAAACTTCGTGAATGTGTAAGGTCACGAACTTTTAGTGACAATATTGCGTACATCGAATCTACGAAATTGAAGCCTAGTGTTTAGCAACCAACGACAATTCGACACTCACTTATTAGAACATCGAGTTATTAAACAAACAAAACGGTGGCATCTTGTTAGAGCCTATTACATCACGCTCGTTATGGAATAGTACCTACTAGAGAAAAGGTTGTCAACCCACTTGAAGATTTGAGTACGTTTGAGAAATATATACTCGTAGATAAGATCTTGTAAACAAGCTGACCCATTACTCCCACGTGTTAAAGTTCATGATACTCCGGAAGTCTGAAATCAAGCAGATTTTTTCTAGCTCTTAGTTGGAACTACAATGAATCTTTTGTTAAACTGTGAAAAAACTTTTAAATAAGAGAAAGGTAAGATAAGAAAAATTAGCGAAAAAGTTTTTGGTAGGCGCAGCGTGTCTTTACTTCTTCCATACTTCTGTATCAATAGTCATTTTATTCAGCCACCCCTATCATCTTTCACTATATTCATCCACATATATGTATAATATACTCAAATCTTACTCAAAGTCAGTTAAGTAAGTGTACCAAAAATTTAAACTCCTAACCGCTTCTTCTTCTTTAAAATACCACCTACTTTAGAGACATCAAACAAAAGGCAGCAACACTTCATCATTCTACACTTAAGCTTGACTAGGTAGAGCCATTGTACATAGCCTTAGAACCATAGAATCTGCGAGGATAATGCATTATCGTGACGGCTCCACACAATAGCTCAGCGGGCACACTATCTTGAGCAATATTGTGGCGATCTCTGGTATTGTCTTCATGGCATTCGTAAGGAAAATATTGAGGATTATTATAATAATAAATAGTATTCGAAACAGGATAGAATTGAATGAGATATTAAACGTTAGCCTTATACTGGACATAAACGAATTATAATCCATATCAATCGAAATGTGATGATTTTGATTTCAGTCCATCCAAAAGGCTGTCTAGAAGGTATCGCTGTCAGCTACAAGAACGCTGTTGTACCAATAGAAAAATCAATATTTTAAAATAGCGCCTGTCGATCGGCTTATCAATTTTTTGGTGTACAAATAAGAATCATCGTCATTCTCTTACCCTTATCTCAATTCATTTCGGGTCGGCGCAGCATGTCTTCTTCTTCCATACTTCTCTATTACTAGTCATCTCAGAAGTTAGGCGTCTTTCTTACCATATCATCCTTTAGACGGTCCAACCAGCGCTTATATGGTCTTCCTCTACTCTTTCTTTTCTTTGAACATAAATGTGTATGGGTATACCAAATAAATTCACACTCCAAACTTTCCGCATGACATATTCCTCGTGTGCAATAAAGTATATTCCTTCAATTTAAACATGAGTCGAAAGATTTTGTCGCTATTAAATAGAAAGCAAAAAATACTCCAATTTACCAAAATCTCTCAAAGCGGCAAGTCAAAAACCAACAGCCGTTCAGTAATTTTCAAAAACATTCACAGAAACAGATGCGTTCCAAATATTCTTTATATTTATACAAGCAAAACACTTGGCCTAGTGACAGTTATTCCATATACCAATACCTCTAGTTCGGAACAGTTGATATTTCCATACAAATGTGTCAGAAATGGAACGATCACCTCAGTTGCCGTCTCCGACTGCCAATATGATGCAAATTCGTCTCATTTCACGCCTCTTGGAACCAATCAAAACAATATGCTGCGAATAAACGGAATGTCAAACAAACTTATTGTTGAAGAAGATTCTACTGTTCAATTGTGCGAAGAGGAAGGTTTTGTTTGGTGACTTTCATTCTAGTGTGGTGGAAGCAGGCTTCTGAAGCTAAGCTTCAAATAATATGTCATGTAAAGTAAAGTTGTATTTTGTCTCATTGGAAGAAACAATATACTCCAAGTATAGTTAAGGTTTATTGAAACGGGTACGGACAGCGTGTGTCTGGTGTCCGAAGCCATTCCTTAATTTGTCCGTACCAATTTGACTTATCCTCCTCCTCCCGATGTCTGCAAGTCTGATGAATAACTGAGAATTAAACAGATTATGTTAATATTTGGCCGTTGAGTTATTTCTATCAATTATGACCCAATGATGGCGATGGTAATACCTTAATTTCATACAAGTACTAATTAGTGGCGTCGTAACCATTCGCAATACATTCCAGCACATCTTAATGGTCTCCACAATCCCATTGTTCTGTTACAGAATGTTAAGTACATATTTCGAAACTCGGGAGTTAAATTATCTTCCTTTCTACTCTATTCATTCCATCCGCAATTAATCATTCTAGAATAACGAACTGTTTATTGTATATTCAAAACACAACAGACTAATGGCTGAGGACTTTCGCGACAACTATCGCCAACATTCGCAGAAAGCTGCAAAAATCTTTGCTGCAGTTTTTTTGTAGGGTTGTCTCGTAACCGGTTTCTGTAAGAATTTGGTTGATGAGTGATTTGAGATTTGTACAGTCTCAAGTGGCAGACGAAACTCTACTAGCAAAATTAAGTTAAATATCGAAATCATTAGGATAAATTATTGCTAAAACAAAATGTTCTTATAAATTAGTTTAAAAACTGTTTGAAAGCATATTTCACATATTATTGCATTTGTCTAGACAGAATATGATACTGCAGTGGAAACATCCAGAACATTTTTGATTGATTCAAAATCACGACACACCCTTAACAGTACTGTCGCTATTTACTCATAGCTGTAGACAAATGCTTTAACGACCAATTTTATGGTAACCTCTAAACCATACGATGCAAATTTGTAAGCCATAGCTTCTATGCCTCGTTCACCTTTGTGCCACAAATAACTGACGCGAGTGCTAGTCACGATCAGTATTGCTGTATTGGCTAGCTATCAGTTAAGCCAATACGCACTCCATTAGGTGCGCCTGCTCTTGAATGACGTCAAGCTAAAGTGTTTTTAAATTGGGATGTCTTACGCGTATTGTTTAATATTTCTATTGCCAGATGACAATTGGAACTTTCATGCGTGACGGACGGCTCTGGTGAATTATTATTATTATTATAAGCTTATTGTGTCCCACGTCTTTCCATTCTTCTCTCTCTAGAGCTATTTCAGTTTAGTCCTTCATAGAGTTCATCTCATCATGCCATCTCCTTCTTGATCTGCCGATTCACCAATCTTTGGTAGATAGGGTTGTATTTGGTTTGATTAACTCCTAAACATTTGAAGGTAGTCCACCATTAGGGAAAATCGTAGACTATCATGGCAACGCTCCATCACTACGGAATATTTTCTTCCAAGTAGAAATCTGTCCACCCACAGACATCAAAGTATGCTCTTTGGTGCCACAAAGGTTGGCGACATAAATAATGATTGATTCATGACTGATTCCACTCCTCAAGAAACACACCATCGCATACCATGCATGCATAATACAACTGGAAATAAACAACATATCTTACAAATGACGCTAAGGCAAAAAAAGATCTATCAAACAATCTATTGAATAGACGGTAATTAATTTAATTAAAAACAGTAATAAATAATGCATACCAATGACACTGTTTTCGCTCCGACAATGTAGTTGAAGAATGCCCGCATACTTCAGTAATAACTGTCCACATTAGGCCATGGAAAGTGACCTGCTTTATACGGTCATGGGGGGCGATAACTAAAGATTCCGGTTCTACAATTTGTTGTATTTCAGTGTCGATTTTTTTTGGGAAGCAGGAAATTAATTTTGGCAAAGAACCTTTATTATACCAGTAGCTGTTATGGTCACGGCTTTTTTTTTATCTGAGCGTGTTTCCAAGGATGGAAGTGGAGTCGAATTGTCTTTAAACAAACATATAGTGTAGTATGTATGGTATGAGACAGAGCTTGCTCGACTCCATGGCCCTACCAAATGATTCTGACGACCTTCGATAAAATAATTTTGTTCTTGCCACTTTGAAATATTCCATCTTTTAATCTAACAACACCTTTAACAAAATACACACTGGCCTGTTTATAACATCGCATAACATATGTAACACAACAAAATCCACCCAAAATATACCCCGCAAAAATTCTTCCTCCACATTCCTTGTTCCACATTCCTTCAATATTTCCGTCATATCCCTTCTCTTTGATAGATTCAAGCGCTAAAACAATGATACGTGTGTTTTCAACAAGTCCATCTGACCGATATACACAGCTGCTCCCTTCGACGTTTGTTTGTTAGTTTTGTATAAACGTATGTTTCTATTAGCAGGTTGAATTATTGTGACTGGGTTATGAGTGCTATGGGCTTTTTATTATTTTGCTTTATTTTCGGCTGTTGCTAAGGTCTTCGGCTCTTGTGTTCTTTTTTCTCTGTTGCTAAGCGAGGGATCTTTGGTTGTTTTAATTTTTATGTTTTGCATTCTTGGCATTGAGTTAATCTTTTATATATTATTGTTGTTGTGTTGGGTGGTTTCATGCAAAAATAAATGTTATCCGCAGAGCAGCTACCAACAATTAACACCTCAGAACATTGGAAAAGCATTAGAAACTCAAAAGCGAGCCAAGAATATTTAATTAACAGACATTCTTAAAACGCTTCTATAAAAATACTATCACGGAACGAAAAACAAGAGATTCCACGTATCAGTTTATTTATAGCGCGCAATGGCTGATTATATCATTGAATGTTTTCTTTTAAATAGACTAGACCACCCTAATGCGCGTGGGCAAGGTACGGTCTACACCAGGGATAGCCAAACCGAAGTTTGTTGCGGAGTTTTAATCTATTGCTCTAGAATTTGACCAGAGATTTTTTTATTTGGGCGAAGACGTGCCCTTAATAAACCTACTTATGTTGCGAAAAGTTCCCATAATGAGAAGAATGAGGTCACTTTATGCGGAAGGAACGGTAGATACGATTTTCAGCATGAGTGAGCAATACAATACTATTCAAATGTCACTGTCAAGGAAACAGAACCATCTTTTGATGCGGTCAAGCGAAACTGACAATTTAAATCTTTGACTTTCAGGCTAAGTGGTCCTACCTAAATTCTCAAGAATGAGTTCATATACTAAAACGATTATGTAATTATAATTATGTTATTTGCTTAAGGATTCTCATGCTCAGAAAAGTTTAGCTTATACATGGCTTATACCAGTCTAATACATTTTTCAGTTTTTCATCACCTTTGTCGCTGATTGAATATAACTACAAAATATGTGAGCAAAAGAAACAATACCAATAACGATATCTATGCTCAAGAATGTACTTTACATCACGTATCGGTTTCTTCTTGGCAAGCGTGCTCCACCCTAGGCATTATCGTTTCCCGTCGGGGCTGCGCGTCCCGTCGGGGCTGCGGGTCCCGTCGGGGCTGCGGGTTGTTCGCAAGAGATAGCGCAGCCTCGACATGAAGGGCTAAAAAGGAGCATGGGTGGTTTTTAGTCAGTAGAAGTCTGACACTCCCTTTCGCTCTGCCCAAGAGCGGGAGGGGTTATTTGATGACTTTCCATCCGCCAAAAAAAAAAAAAAAACGGCATTATCGTTTCATATTCGATCAGTTGCGGCCTAACGCAACCCTATAAGTATTACAATCGATTGAAGATATCTGCTTCAAAATTGAGTCGCAAGATCCACCACCCGAACATACAGACATGCATACATTGCAAGATAAATAAAAGCTTTAATAATAGCATAATATTATCTGAAATTAAATTCTACCTGTACGTTAACAGTTGCGCACCCCTGATCTACAGTGATCTTGTTTAGTTTATCTCCCAGTAAATGATTTCAGGGTGATACACGACCACGTGGTCCTGTTACTGTTACTGTTACATGTGCTGCGTTTACGTGCATTGAGTGTTTAGGTCTAGTGTACACTGAGAAGTGGCCTTGTTTATATAAAGTGGGGAGTAAACCTAGGAATAGATGGTACTGATGTATACAGAATATTCTGATTTTGTGTAAATACAGAATATTTGCAGTTGGTTAAATGTTAGGCAAAATAAATTAAATTCGTTATCAATCTAATGGGTGTAAAAGTACGCTTAACGAAGCCGTATGGTACTATTTTACAAAAAAAATATCGCAAAGATAGGCATCTTTGCGATATTTTTTTTGGTTCTAGACCATATGTGGGGAATCTTCTGGTTACGTAGATTGTGGGTTAGTTCCAACTTTTTCTTTTATCTTGCTACCTTTTATTGTTTAACACACACAATCCCTTTCAATTTGATATGTCACAATTTTTGTTATTTACATTAAGACAGGTATAAATGGAGAGAGAGAAGGTTTTGAGGACGGAGGCCTTTGCCCTGCTGTGGGACACATCGGGCTCATTACAATAGCATTATCGTTTTTTGTATGTTTCAAATTATTTTACCATACAATTGTGAAAGAATGTGCGTAGCGTACATAATTAGACACTGATTATATCATAGTTACTCACCCATACATTTCAACATAAGTTTTTTACAACTTAAGTTCCGTATAGGCCTAAATCTTATGACCCATCTATCAATGTCACCAAGAAACGTATCCATGTTACACTAAAAGCAGAAGTTTAATGAGTTCAGGTATTTGGTAAGTTATCTAACGTTCGCAGTAATGTATCGCACGAGTTTTCCACTTAAAGGGTAAATAGGGTTTCTTAAGTCACTTTGCGAAAGTTGTATTGGTTTAGGACTTTAGGCTATAATATCCAAGTATGTATAATAGCTACCGGAATAGCTTTACTTCAGAAATCTTGTTTTACAATACCCAACGTTTTGAAAAACAACAACAGCGCTAAAACACAACAGACGCTCGGGTCTCATCATCATCTTCAGGTTAAGCCGCGCTTGCCTAAGTTGGTCCGTGGATGGGTCACCTCCCTTTACGTACCGATTTTCTAACGTAAATTGGAAAGCTCATTAATCCTTTTTTTTTTTTTGGGGGGTGGGAAATCTTCAAATAACCCCTCCCGCTCTGGGCAGAGCGAAAGGGAGTGTCGGACTTCTACTGACTAAAAACCACCCATGTTCCTTCTTAGCCCTTGCGCCGACGCCGCGGTATCTCTTTCGAACAACCCGCAGCCCCGACGGGAAGCTCATTAAGCCTTTGGTCAGTCAATGGCAGTCAATTTTAGATCTTTGTCGACGACAACTTGTCCTACCAAGGGATATTAGGCAGTCGCACCATGTAAAATGATGTGTAATCATTACGACAAGTATTTCTTTGGAACATGAAATATATCTACCGAATGTTTGGTTTACCCTTGTTTAAATATTAGTTCCAAATAAAAAATCTAATAATTTATGACACTCAAGGTTTACCAACGTGCTATGGAGTGCAGTATCTTAGGTGTAAAATTAACAGATCATGTTCGAAACCCTACTCTGCGCTCCAAAACGCAAATCTTTGACGACGTGGCTCAAAAGGCTGCCCAACTTAAATGAGACTGGGTAGGACATGTCTGTCGCATGCCGAACGAACTCTGGGCCAGTAAAGCTCAGGATTGGTGCCCTAAAACAGTTACACGAGGTCGCGGCAGACCACGCAGGAGATGGCGGGACGAACTGGATTTCTTCCTTGAGAATTGGAAAGAAGTTGCACACAGTCGCGACCGTTGCAAGGAATGATCTATTCCCATCCAATACCAAGAGCTAATACCATTTGGTATTAGTTAGTGGTTAATTTTCTATTCCCAACGAGTACCACATTTTTTAAAATAAAAAATCTATTACTAACGAATACCAAAACGTGACTTTTTGTACACTCAGCTACACAAATTACATACTATACTATCGTAATTGAATGCTAAAAGTCTAAAACTTTCCAAACTAACAAATAAGTAGTTCAAATAAATCATTTCTCTTTACCTGCGAAAAAGGGTCGATTTTTGTCTATTGTTTTGAAATTCGAAGCAACCAATCAGAGTTGAGTGCAAAATAAGTCTTGCTATCAGACAGACAACTCAGTTCAGTACATTTCCGTGCTTGCGGCGGGTAGTGTGCATACTCAGTGATCAATATGTGATTTATATTCCAACCCTAATCTTGATTAAACATTACTTAAAATCACTCAAAGCATTTTAATTTTAGTGAACCTGACTGTACCGAAGTTCTTCAAACTTGTTTTGGTATTGGTTTCAAAATGTGGTACTCGTTGGGAATAGAAAATAAATTCGGAAATAAACTAATACCAAATGGTATTAGCTCTTGGTATTGGATGGGAATAGATCCAAGGAATTGAGGGAGGCCTTTGCCCAGCAGTGGAACCATGTGGGCTAGCTAAAATAATAATACATTTTATGACACCTATTCAAGACCTAGATACGATCAGCAGTATGTTACTAGGCCATGCTAAAATAAAAACTCAAACTT
The DNA here is from genome assembly GCA_949774965.1 of Diarsia brunnea. NCBI lineage: Eukaryota > Metazoa > Arthropoda > Insecta > Lepidoptera > Noctuidae > Diarsia > Diarsia brunnea. The sequence continues at coordinate 18,896,592 of OX459001.1, forward strand.
ATCACTGTGTAGGCGGGGTGCGTATACGCACAGTACTAACATTAAATGTACTACGTCATTGTTGAATTCCATAATTTATTTCTGTCTTATTTACACGGTATGCTGAAACAACATGCTGTAACAAAGAATTGTATGAATTCAAAGACGGACTTACATGAAAGAGTAGGTGTGAAAAGTTACAGGCTGTTGTATGAAAATATTGGCTTTGCCCGCGGCTTCGCTCGCGTAACTAATATTGAAAAACATTTCTCGGAGATGGCAGATTCATAGATGACTCTTCCCTGTGAATGTGGTGTTGCCCCACAAACGATAGGACACTTTTTTTTTATGGTGGGTGGTAATCATCAAATAACCCCTCCCGCTCTTAGGCAGAGCAAAAGGGAGTGTCAGACTTCTACTGACTAAAGACCACCCATGTTCCTTCTTAGCCCTTCATGTCGAGGCCGCGGTATCTCTTGCGAACAACCCGCAGCCCCGACGGGAGGACACTTGATATGCACATCACAGGGGCTGAAGGAGGCTACTGAAAGTGCCAAACTCGTCGCCAAATGGGCTGCGCCAATTTAAATAAATCGTCATCGACACGCTAAGAAGGAGATTTCTCGGTCAAGTTTCAAATAAAGCCCATCCCATTAAAATATCAGTAGTTACGAAGATTACCCCTACTTTTTTGAGTTTATTTGTTCCCATATTACATTAGTATAGATTTATCTCCTAAATGGGTATTAACCGCTTAATGTAATAGACCTATGTATTTTCATTTCAGTCTACAGTATTCCTCACAAACCTAACCTACTGTAATATGAACGCCTTAACGACCCTTACTAATGCCGCTCAGACATTTAAACCCTCGTCAAATCGGTAATGTAGCATAGACTGCGATGAATCTTAATGAGCAACTAACCAGCTATTAAGGAACAGTAAATATCACCGTGTATAGTTTTTTTAGAAAAAGTATACATGGAAAGAAAATACTCCATGATAGATTATATAGTTCGGTAGAGATAGAATCTTGTATTAATCTATTCATTGTGGTTTCGTGTTAGAATCTAAATATCATTGTCATCAGTTTCAGACATGCTCGAAGTCACTAATTTATTGATTTCAATTGAAATCATTTAAAATGCAAAAAAATAATATCGAGAGCTCCTAATAATGCATAATCACGGAAGATATTCCCATAAGTGACCACAAGTTTATCATTTATTGGTTTTCTTAACAAGTTTTAAAACCCATTTCAAAATTGTACCTGTTGTGTTACTTGAAAAGTATTTGGAGTTTGCAGACACAGTACTGTTGGTAATGAGTTTAACAGCCCAGTATTCCGCAGACGTCCAAAATCCATAATACGATTTCGTCACTCACAAAAACTCATTTGATGCATCAAAAAACTTTAACAATGGACAGACAGACTGTCATAGAAATTCTATGCATAACTTTCATTTAAAACTACCGCGCACCGCCCCAATTAGTGGGGACCGTATGATCTGGTTAGCTCTGCCCCACAAACAACAGGAAGAGTCGTAAAGTTTTATCGATATGTGGTACGTGCCAAAATCATGGTGGTTCCAGGTACCAATATGGGACTGAGCCAACTCATGGTGGCGTCAGCTTCCTTAAACGAGCCGTGGAAGAATGTTTAGGTTTAACGTGGATCTGGTTACTCGTGGTCATGGTTCCCTGATACTTCAGAAGAAATGTGGTTTTGACTCCTATGTTGACACTAAATTTAATGTTACATAACATGACATCACGCCTCTTGTAGTCCCCAATGGGTTAAGCAGAGATGCACCTAATAGTACACACTCACATTTCGCCAGTAATATTTAAGTCCCATATAATAGGGGCGAGCCTATTACCATTAACCTGGCACAAATCCCTCCTCCTCCGGTTGCTACTGAGAAATTCCTGATAGAAAAACCCAATAAAACTTTCCCCCAACCGGGAATCGAACCCAAGAACCTCATGCTCAGCAGTCGCGTTTACGACCATGAGTACAACGAGACAGTTGTGGCAGACACTATACAACCTTTTCTATTGAATTCAGTAGGTAAACAAGCAGGAGTGAGCTTGTAGCATTCCCAGCTTACGAGATCAATCTGCCAAGCTTTCTACTATGATTACCCGACATTCGCTGCTCTCAATATGCAGGTCAAAAGTATTTCGAAGTTCAATTAAAAACGTTTATAAGCTAGTAGTTTGAAGATTTTCACATAAACAAATCATAATAATTCATAGCACAATGTAAATTTTCATGAACAGAAAACACAATGTATGTATTTGCAAAATTTCTGAAAATCGCAGCATCATAAAATTGCAGGATGTCCCACCGTTTAGTGTCCTAAACTGCTCGGAAAGCAAAACAAAACTGCAAAATAAACAAAATACGATAAAATCATTGTCATACATTTACAACAGTCATACAAAACATTTAAGGTCAAAACAACAAAAACGCATTTTAACAAACAGTTGTATGCATAACAAATGTCCCTGATGTAGTGATTATTTTAACATTAAATCCGTGAAAAGATTGCGATAACGCAACGATTAGTTCTTTATAAGCCGCTTCTGGCAATAGGTTTTTTATTATATTGTTACTGTGAACGGCAAATGTCAACGTTAGACACATAATAGTTTATGGCTTACTCACGATTCTGTTATGTTGGTTTGGACTACCTTTTGCACCGGGTATGCTTGCGTATATTCATCAGTTTAGATTTGTATGGTCTGAATATCCAAAATGTAAACAGATCCTTATGTACATCACACTATGAATCAAAAATGATTGCAGGGAAACGACTTATTTTTGAGGTAAAAAATTACGTTTTACGGTTAGAATTCTATGTAACGCAATTTTCACAAGAACATTTCAGCTTCGTAAGGGGTATTTTTACAAACATTAGATAATATTACATGGTTACAGCGCCTGGACCTCTTTAGTCAAAGAGTGGTATTGACTTTCAAAGCTTCCTCATTTGTAAAATAACTTTCAACACGACTGCAGTGCATGATGACCATCACTAATAAAAATGAATACAAACAGTCTGACATTAATTTTCCTCACGAGTTCTTAGGTATTACGTAATGTTGATGTTATTTAATACTCAATGGTAATCGGTGCACGAGAATTAACATTAAACTCAATAATGTGTTGCGACGTTTACTAGCTCAGTCAATTATATTGACCTAATGACTATTTTTATTCGATCCACTTCTGATATTTGCTAAACCTCCCTTCCTCCTTGAACTATTTCTAAGAATTACTGAATCCTGATTTAAAGGTTACGTCATGACACAGGCACAAGATTTACAACTTAGTTTTCAAAAGCTTTACAAACGGGGCGTTCTCACTCAGGCGAGCAGACAATCAATAGTTGTTAGCTATCATCTTCCTGCCCTTCTCCTATTCTACTTGGGGTCGGTGCAACAAGTTTTCTTCTTCCATTCGCTTCTGTCACAATATCATTTAGTCCTTACTCTTTTCTCATATCCGTCCACACACAACCCATCCATCTTTTCCCTTAATCTTTCTCTCTGTCACTAGCCATCGACATTAATCTCCATCAGTTTTTTAGTAAAATGCGTTTCTTTCTTTAGAGTATTTGGTTAGCCTATAATATCCACAATTTCATTAGAATAATAAGTAGAAAAGGGAGAACCTCAACAAGACCCAAAGTATATTTAAACAGCGCAATCACCAACCATAACTTTATAGCATTCGTCATAATCATACTTTCACTCACATTAGACAAGCTTCCACCCAAATTCAAAGTACGTCACAAAACATGGCACCTCGAATTCTCGAGAATCTCCCACATATGACACATCTCACATAACATCTCCCGCCACACGTCACAGATCAGATAAACTTCTGAAGGATACATAAATGCAAATCCGATGTTTTCTTTGAAATCGTGCGCCCACGCAGAAACCGCGTCACTTATACTATTTTCACGGACATTACTCAGTGGTGGCCTTCGTTATCTAATTGAAATACATAAAATTATACAGTGTGGAGTGAGTTGGTGCAAGCTGTGAAATATCGCGGAGGAACTGGGCCAGATTGATAACACACTTTCTCCTATCAATCCTATCTCCATCCTATCTTATCTATCTTGTCATGATGATGATAATTCAAATTCAAATCGTCACACCACCTTGGACACGGTCTACCTCGGCGGCGACGTCCAGTCAGGCGTCCGATCTTTTCTCCAATAATGCTTTGATATCACTAAAAGTTTATGTTTTACATCCGTAATCGCCAAAAGGTTATGTAGAGTTGAATCTATGGTGTATACCCAGATGTCACGATAATAAGTCCGATAGCGTTCTTTTGCCATCAACCGGACTATACACTGTTCCTGTGAAATAATATTAGTTTAACTTGTAATTTTGTATTTTGAATAAAATATTCTATTTAATGTTTTTATTTTCAGGTAAGCATCGCGATAAACTCACCACAGCGTCATGGTAACGTGAAAAACTTTGTTATAACCATACATATTTCTTTATGTTGGACCTGTCTGAGCTTCTTTTGTATAATACTCGTAATAAAATATGAGTACATCGTCTACGGCCATTCAATTCATAATTTACAATCAAAACAGTACTATAAAATATTTGGCTCCATAATAACAGAAAAGAACAAACGATGGCAAATCGCCCATCTTACAAATATCTGTCACAGTGTTTCGCCATTTGCTATCTAGATAGAAACTACGCCAAATTAACGTACTATCCAAAGGTCTTTATAAATAATAGGCATACGCGTTAGTCTTACTATGTAAAACAATCAATTATATCCGACACCTACTGCATGATTTGCCAAACTATTTGTCTATTTGAGCGCATCGTCATATTCAGCGAATATTATGGTATTCCTGCACCATACTAGGTTAAGTTCAAGTAACGTCTGTAGCTGAAAACTCGCTCAATACGATTATATGCCCACTTGCCAGTCTTTCTCTACTAGTATGACCAGTATTTCGCACATCCATTTTAAACAACAAACTACTCCAATTTCAAAAATCAAAAGTTAATCGACAATCAATTGATACGAGTCATCGACATTTAAATAAATTCCATATCAACCACACAGGCAGCAACTCCATCTAGAATATCAATGAAACTATTCCATCAATGGCTGTCATCAGCAATTAATTTCCCAGCCATTACTAGTTCATTTCACACTAGTGCGACAAACGTGTCACATTCTTGACTTGTCCCATTGAGATCAATTCAATGCTGACATCATCTGCCGGTGGTTGCCTAACACCTATTAGTGTACACATTGCTTTTCCAATTGCCACTTTGAGGCCATATTCAAACGCAATGTACTTGATAGTATTTGCCTTTGCAATCGTTAATTCGATTTTTATAAGACTGGTATCTTCGTTGGTCTAAGCTTTGAATTTAAGAAGCTTAATAACTCGAAGTTCTTCATAAGTTAAACTCTTCTTCTTCGGCGGACTCGATGGTAATCTAATTGTGTCTGAACAGAACTGAGCCACTAGTTTGGCGCCTTCAGTAGCGACGTCCAGTTCCTGTAATGAACAAACAACATAAAAATTATTACTTGAAGGTTCATTTTCCAATGACGCATCTTCATTTTGGAGGCTTTCAAAAAGCTAATATTTAACTTTACTTTCATTTTCTAGTATGTGTATTAGTAAATGTACAAACATTATTTAATGTTCATAAACAGAATTTCTATTATTTAAGTTTCAGTCGTTCTTGTTATCGAATGTTTCCACATTTTGAGTCATTCGGGTCGTGTAAACTGCAACTGTATAAATAATTCGTGCTAATTTTATAATACACTAACCACATTTACCACTTACACAAATATAATGAATATTAACACGTCACCAGCAGAAACAGACGTTTTGCTAATATTCAAGAATTTTGAAATTAGTGAACACTAGATAAGGTTTTGAAAGTGCTTGTTCATATGCTGCAGTGCAGTGTACTGAGATATCACAATCTACTCAATTGATTAAAAATCATAAAGACACTCTACAGAAGTCAACCGATAATCAATAAACATGTATTGATAACAGCACTTGGTATCTGCATTCTATGATGCAATTGCTTGTAACATGTTAAGATAGATAGCGGTAGGGTTTTCTACACCATTTCAATCAACATTAGATTTCCCGAAGAGACAATTATGAAGTTCCCAGGGTTAATCTTTTAGGTGACAAATTCGACTAGCACCATTGAGTTACTAATTTAATTTTACTTCAGTGTGAGAAATAGATAGATGTACGCGGAATTTCCAGAAAAGACAGTTGAATGAAGACCTTAGAGTTAATCTATTTGTTGACAAATTCGGCTAATGCCATCGAAATACTATTTTATTTAATATTAGTTTAACGTGAGAAAAAAAATCACACACACGGGATTCCCTGAAAAGGCAGATGATGAATACGCCCCATAGTTCAGCATGCAGTAAGATCGAAATCCGACGCACGTCAAAATTAAACTGACTCTCCTTGTACTCCATATTTTATTCAATTCCTGCTTGTATTTTAAACATAAATCAAACCATTCCAATAAGTTAAATTAAAACGCAAGTTTATCTCACTAATCACTCACATTCCTCCGTGTCTAATGACGTCACCGCACACCTCACTGATTGCACAGATGCACCGGCGCACCGCACCGACCCACTTTTGCGACATTGGACCTAGCCGATGGACGAATAATACAGTGTACAACAGTGGTTATGCCCAATGTCATTTTTGTATTGAATTTGTTATACATATCTTGCCTTTTGCCTTTAATAATCTACCGGTTCCGATTATTTAATGATTTCTGTAGGCTTCGTGCTAGTTATTCTTCATCATTCTCCTGTCCTTGTCCCAATTTATTTGGGGTTTTCAAATACCATACTTCTCTATTAGTCCATATTTCTAGCCATTTCATCTTTAGCACGTGCTCTCCATCGCTTACAGCTATCATCATTGGTCATTCATACTTTAATTTTCCTCACGAGATTTCCCTTATTCCTCCATATAAGATGACAATTCTGGTGCCATATTTATTTTATTTCATTTTCTGAAGTATTAAATCTTCAAAATGTTTATACCGTCCTGGAATGTTTTAAAAACAAACCCAAAAGCTTGCTTGAGGGCAAAAGCTTCGCGGCGGCGACCTCTCGCGTCCGGCCCTGGTGCAAGCCATGGTCCGGGGCGAGGAGGAATGGGACGCCGTCGCCTCCTTCTGCGAAGCAGTGATGCTAGCGAAGGAGGTGGTGGAACGTGAGAGGGAGAGAACCTCTCGTCCCAGCCGCCGCGGGAGGCGCTCCGGGCGTCGGGGGCCACATGATGGCTTCCGGCCACCGTAGACGCGGGCCTGTGGACGGTGAGTGATGGGTAAGCACGCCGCCCGTCCGTCTTATGACGACGACAGGCCGTGTCAACGGCGCGTTCGTGTTCCACGCGCGCCTCAAAGAGATGTCAGCAACATGGAAGGGGCCCGCAAGGGCCGACGCCTGTCGAGGCTGCGGGTTGTTCGCAAGGGATACCGCGGCCTCGACATGAAGGGCGAAGAAGGAACATGGGTGGTTTTTAGTCAGTAGAAGTCTGACACTCCCTTTCGCTCTGCCCAAGAGCGGGAGGGGTTATTTGATGATTTCCCACCCCCCAAAAAAAAAAAAGGGCAAAAGCTTCTTCTCGAAGAGATCAATCGATCTGTTTTCACCACAAAAGATTAATAATGTTACCAATAAAACCAAGATTCCTATCAAAATACTCTCGGGAAGTAAAAATAACGTCACTAAAATTATCTATTTATTTCAGTCAATATTTTTGATCACTTCATCCTACCAATAAAGCATGCCGTAAGCGGTCATTAACCTTATCCTTAATATATTTATGATAGCTATTAAGTCATTTATAACCTGTTTGATTCTAAAAGAAGATAATATGAAATTATATCACAACACTCCTTTATAGTTTCCTTTCTCTTTCTTTACCATGCAAATCAGTATGTTCATCTCTTTTACCCCTAGAATTAATGTGGCATTTAATTTCAATATTAGCCCTCGTCAATTCTTGGTCGTTATTTGGTTCATAAAATTGATCGGCCATTATTTTGAAATGATGTTTTGTTAAATGGCATTTATTGTTTGCAAGTGTTTGTTTTTCTCTTTTTTTATTTCAATGTCTTGATCTATTTTCGGTTAATGGCATGAATCGGTTTTTCTAGATCGAACTAGTTTTTTATCTATTGTTTGTTTTGTTTTTTAAAGTAACTGTTTCATTGACTCTGCAATGGTTAGAGCTGCTGGTTAGAGCTGCATCTTAGAGCTCCTGGGCCTTAAGTTCTTTATTAGACAAGTTTATATCATCTTTATTTCCATTAAATCAACGACCAGACATATAAAAACCCGTTTTGTTCTGGTCACCATAAAAATGCATTTAGACTCCACCAACGCAGTAAACTCAGCTTAGTCTAACAAAATAATTAACGATACTAAAAGGCAGTAATAAATAATATAAATTGGCTCAACGAATATTGACACTTTACTGCTTGTTCAGACGTCTGCAATGAATACGACCTCGTCGTCACAAAGCTTAAACTAAATAAAAATAATATCTGGGCCAGCTTACGGTTAAAGTCAATTGCACCCAATATCTAATTTTATTCATCCAAGGTTTGCTGATGAAGTGCGAAGGCCACAGGATCTGACTCATGGGCTTCTGAATGAAATATGGAATACCGTTTGACTTTAATTTATAAGTTCATGAAGGGCCCATAAATCTTGTTCTTCTGTCCAGCTTTAATAATGTTCGCAATTTACCACGGACCTTGGTAGGCAAGTGATGAAAATAAAGTGATGATGAATTGAGATTCGTATGTTCAACAATACAATAATTTAGCTGAAAAGAATCTAAACAGAATAAACATGGTTTCGGAATTACTTTGGTAAAACGATAAAACGTTTCATCAAGTAGTCAATCTATCAAAAGCTCCTTGGTAACAAGACACATCAACCAGAGCTACGTATAAAGAAACCAAATCTGTTCTTAATCGAGAAACCACCAAAATAGTCCCGATAATGACTAACTCGTAGTTTTGGAAGCCTTATTCTAAATCACTTCACAGTTCAGTTGCTACTCCTTTTGTGACACCCAGTGAACCGAGAGCCGTTCTAATTAGAGATAAGTCTCCTAATTGAAGACCAACTTAGAGAAGGTATAAAAACAAAAATCTATCTAGACCAGTATACCAACCACAGAATAGCAACTTGCATAGAGGCAATCATAGCTGGCAAGCACAGTTGGTACTCGGTCACCAGGAGATAAAAAGTGCTTACTAATCACTTTGTCTAAAATACTAGAATTCTGCATCCAGTTAGACTGGAAGTCGACCCCAACATTGTTAGGAAGACGCTAGGCAGATGAGGATGATGATGATGATAATGATAATCAAATATGTATTGGATTGACAAAAGCTCCTGAAAGCTTATATCCTACTGACAAGTATTGCTGACGTGCGAAACGCATTGAAATTGATTACAACTTGTCAAGGCCCGCAGCCCACAGAGAACATTATTATTTTTAAATACGTCTAAAAACGAATTTGAAAAGCAATAGCAGAAAAGCGGTCACTCTTCTAAAGCATTCATAGATTTGTATGGCACAGTATAACAGTGTTTATCTTTTTTTAATTACTCTCTTTAAGTTAGTTATTTCCATGTCGCGTTAGTCAGCGACGATGAATGTATTGGCTGAGGACTCGTTAACAGGTTTTCTCACATCTCAATCGGATGACGCGTGTTCGAAGTCCTAACAATAGACTGCATTCGCAATTCTGAGGAATGCTGTAAATTAGAATGTTCTATTACGAGAAAAATGTGCAGACAACTGACGTAGGTTGTACGTTGACTTATTGAATTTGATAATACAACATGACGCCTATGCGAATACCACAATAAAAGATTTTTGCACGGACTATAAGAGTTGGAGAAGACCAATGATAGATGTAAAACAATGATGGACTGTGTGAAAGATGATATGGCTAGAAAAGGACATAATTACTGATATGACGACTACGGGAGAAGTATAGAAGAAGAAAAGAATATTATTAACACTGAAAACGTGATATTTAAAAGAATTAACTCAGAAGAAAACATGCAGCGCCGACCCCAAGTCATTTTGTATGAGGGCAGAATTTTGTATTAGAGTTAACTGACATAATATTTTACCTCATCAAAAATTGAAAAGGTTAATTTGTCGATTCCATGTTCTTTATATTTTATAAAGTATGTTGTTATTTGATCAACACACGCCTACAAAGCTCACTTACTCACTTAGCTCAGTCGATTGCTAAAGACTAATCGACTCATACTATAGACATTAAAAAAGCTTTGATCAACTTTTCATAACACCTACATAATTATTTATCAAAAGCTCCCTATTAACTGTCCATTGACAATTTTAATAGAGCTGTGTGCTAAAATCTAGATCATGGTGGGTTCTGCGAACCTTGATAACATATATTTTCTAAAGTTTATTGAGTCATTAAACTAAAATATATCGTAGGTTGCTCAATGTGTCTACGGCTACAAGATGCAAATACTAGTTACAAATGAGAAACAGACAAACCGACTAGACAGTGTTTGGTGTAAGTTATAAGAGGCCTGGGAAAAGGCAGCTTCTAAAACTATATTTATAAAAAAAACCGTTGGCAAACAAAAAAAAATATGTTCAACAAAGCACAATAAAAGTAACATTTCTATTAATCAAAGACACAGGACATTCATATAAATCTGTTACAATTATTATTTTGAATACTCAGGTTTAAATAATAATGATCCTTTATTATTACAATTAACATATTGAAGAAGCTTTAATCTTTACTTACACATTTATTACAAAACTTGCCTTACATACAAAGGCAAACTTATTTTGGTGAATGCTATGGTTGAAGGAATTTATCACTTAGTACTCCGATTACTCATTGACGTACCTTTTCAAATGATGAGTTCTACATTCATTCTCATAATAACAACACCTCAATACGCATCTAAGTGCATTCACACACGTCTTCACAAATCTTTTGCTTTACACTCATTCCGAGAACCAAAATTGCGTTCGCCAGTACACAATGACCGATGGCATTGGCACGCGAGCTTGAATGTCTCAATTGTTACACTGATAGTGAATGCTCTGCGGCTATTCCTGGCTAACCAGATATAATCATGTTAGTAACTTAATCTGTCTTTAACAGGATGATCACTCATTGATGTACCTTTCCACCGCAAATGTCCAGTCCCATCTTCATTCTCGTAATCATATCATTAACATCTTACCCCAATATGGAAGTCTGGAAGTCTATAAATAGATTCCGGCCCCAAGTTGGTCGCAGCAAGGAAACCCCGCTGAGGTGTTAGAATTAATGAATCTTGGTGTAAATACATATGCTGCTGTTCCACAAACGATGGGGCATTTCACACCCAATTTTGTCCTGTTGTTGGTTCACTACTGCAACTGATGGAAGCTACCGAAAGCTCCAATCTAGTAGTTCAGTTCTGAACCGACACCATTTAGATTGCCATCGACACGCTAATAAGAAGACCTCAATATAAATCTTTAAAGTCACCCGCGTTCGCACAAATCTTTTGCTTTACACTCATTCCGAGAACCACTTGCATTCGCCAGTACACAATGACCGATGGCATTGGCACGCCAGCTTAAATGCCTGAATTGTTACACTGATAGTGGTGCTCTGTGGCTATTCGTGGCCCACCCAGATATAATCATGTCAGGTGTTCCGGAGTAAAAGATGAGGATATTAATTCAAACGTTGATTTCAAAGTGGTTCATGCATCTATTGCTTAATGTAGCACGTGTTTCAAAGAAAGTGACTCATCGGATAGAATACAAACATATTCTGTAGTACATCCACACGATGATATAATAGTTACATACAAAACTGGAGACGTAGTATCAAAAAACAAAATGAAATGTATTTAACAACTAGAGATCCAAACATACCGAAACCCGATAAAGTTTAAAAAAAAACTATCGTATCCTGCCAGTTAAAATGCAATGATAAATATCCCAACATAATTTGTATCATCCTCAATTAATAATCACCCACCAGTAATTTGTACCGACAAAAACTAAAGAAATAAATATAGATTTAGTTATCATAGACTATGCAACAATAAATCATAGACGTATCACACGGAAGCTTCTGAACCGTCTTGTTATTAATTGGGACTAAATATAGCGTTTAGTTAGCCATTGATTTATTTTAACTTGGGTACATTCACCTATGTCTTTATTTGAACGTTATTTTATCGTCGCTTCTTTAAATAGAGCTGGTATTTGATCGTAAATTTATTACTTAGGTGGGATGTCTTTTTGTAGGAGATTTACTTTCGTTATATTCTGTTTCATCATTATTTTCCAACCCTTATCCCATGTTATTTGGGGCCGGCAAATCACGTGTTTTTCTTAAATTCTCCTCTGCCAACCGTCACGCAATCATTTACTCCTTTTCTTTCATATCATTCCTCACACAATCCATTAATAATTTCTTTGATATTCCTCTCTGGCTCTTAGTCCCTCCCTCATAACAAGTCCATACCAAGTTATATTCTGTTTGTTATGATAAAATTCTTGACAGCCACTTTTCGTTAAGAACTCTTTATCACTATCATCGGTGGGTTTGCTAATTTCCTTTTCTTGTCTAGATACCAATGTTTTCTCCCTTGTCCATCAAACACAGTGCCGTCCCTCCATACCTTCACCATAATATCTTTGACATGTCAAGCAATTCTTCTTTCGAATTGTTTCAACCTCAAAAGTTTGCACGTCTGTCTTGAAAACAGTAATTTCATCTCTTATTTCGATTCGTCATCTATCATCGCGATCTACTTCATTGCATTCCTATTAACACCAATTAAAATTCCATACAATCTTAACGTAATTAGAATTAGTTCACTTAACTTCAGTCAAGTGAAGTGATGTTTCACTCGCTTGCACTAAATCAATTAATCATTAACGCGTCAATTAACGGTTACTTAATCTACTGTCAAACGTTATAGGTAATGATGAAGAATTTTACGATACGTCATAATTAAGATTTGAAATTTTAATGGTGTCATAATTATGTATATGTTTTAGTTTGTTGACAGTTGTTGATAGAGTGAAAGCTTTTAAATTAAATGTTAGAAGAAGTTTCGGGATAGACGATCAGGTTTATTTGTATTAGTATCAGCTAATGCAAAGGTATCAGTTGATCATCATCGTCAGCCTCTTGCCCTTATCCAAATTCATTTGCTGCCGGCACAGCATGTCTTCTTCTTCCATACTTCTCTATTACTCGTCGTCATGAAAAAATAATGGTGTGGTAAAATTGTAGAACTTTAAGATCAAGCTTTTCGTACATCTATATAATAATTTATTCTAAACCCTGAAATTTCTACATCATCTTCCAACGCTACAAATAGATTAGCTGTGAATTTGTCGGTATCGTAGCTAAAAACGTTTGCATCATAGTTACAAACGTAAAGACACGTGTATCATAATCACAATAACAAACATAAATTACTGCATAGACGTAACCAAACCGATGCTGTAGGCAAATAAAAAAAATACTCATTGATAAAAATAAATAGAATCGAAGTTGCTAAGAGCATAAAATATAGAAGTAAAAACCGGCGCAATGATCGCTGAGAAATTGATTTTGTTTCCAACCGAATAATTAACGTGTTTAAGGCATGCGAGGACAGCGGTTAGGTCTGAGAGAAATAAAGAAAATAACAATAATAGTGAAGAGAAAAGGAAAATCGTATTTGTAGGTCTCTTGTTTTAAAGAAACTAAGGAAGTCCAAAAGCTCGTGGGGTTGACGATATCGTACATGGGCTGATTTGAGTTTGAGAACAAAACAAACATCGTAAATATATAAGAACCTGGGCGCTTACAATACCTATAACTACAAGAATATCAAGAGTTTAAAGTAATTTTAAAGTTTATTGACGGTTCTCCAATTTATATAAGAATCTATCACTTTGTGTAGAACAAGAGATTTCTTCATTTTCATGTTCAACCATTTATCCATTTCAACATAACATAACATAACATCACGCCTATAATCCCCGAAGGGTTAGGCAGAGGTGTACCTAATAGTACACCCACATTTCGCCAGTTATATATATCCATTTCAAATACAACCAAAATATCAGCATCGCAACAGAACGAATGAAAAATCTACCAAAATACTTCCCGCCCACGCGCTCCGTCTGCAACTTGCACCAACAATCGTTATGCAATTACGGCCGATGGATTCGACCGTGATCTTGATCTCATTCGATTCGATTACACTGTCAATGACGATCACATGTCCGTTTCGATCAATCGATTCTTATTGCTTGTTTATCGGACCATTGTTCGGTGTGTCATTATCCGATGATAGTTTATCGATGTTTAGAAATGTTCTCTGATGTGGTGAATCGATTCTTTCTGGTACGTGTGGTATTTTTATTGTGTTACATTTATGCGTATAGGACAAGCAAGTTATGACGGAAACTCTAGATTTTACTTTCGATTTCATTTAGGTTAGATGCAGTCGCTTCATGTAAAATACTGGTACTGGTTGCAGTTGGTTAGACTGGAAGCCGACTTCAACATAGTCGACGAAAAGCTTTTATTCAACTCTACTAGATTGTCAGTTTCTATGGAATATTTTATGGAATAGTTAGAGATTTCTCGTTCGAAGCTTTTATAACTTTACTGAAATGATCCATCGCGATAAAAACTGTTCAAAGTTCCTCAATTGAATTTCTTATTTGCCTTGCTTAACCTCTAAAGTTCACCAAGCATAAAAACCCAACTTCTTCTCTACATCAAAAACCACTTATATAAAACTGATCCATAATGTATGAAAGTGAAGATGCTGGCCATGATCTTGCCTTATCTCGTTTCGCATTCCCATTCACGACCGTATGATTGTATGATGAATTGTCTGTACCGTATTATCATGTAAAATTTACTATTTAAATTCACCGTACTGACATATGAGACGATGCTGATAGAATTGTAAGCGGAAATGGGGTACTAGTGTATGTATGTATGTACAAGATGTCTGTATGTTGATCGAAGATTTCTCATCATCTTCCTGCCCTTGACCCATTCTACTTGGGGTCGGCGCAACACGTTTTCTTCTACCATTATCCCCTGTCAGACATTACGTCACGGCATAATTTTCTCTTTATTCTTTCATATTATTATGTGGCGACAGCGACATCTATCGCAACGCATGTGAACTAATTGGCTGAATCCTACATCGCGCCATCAAGTTTATCTGCGACATTAGCCTATATAGAAAATCCCGACTTACATATGTGGGGCAGTTAGCCCACCAGACACACAACATATTATTTCTTATTCTATCCATCCAATTTTTTCGGCCTTCCTCTCTCCCTCCATCCATCAACATTAATATCCATATTTTTTTAGTAACAAGTGCTTCATCCCTCCCCATTACGTGGATTGAAGATTTCGAACGTTACTAAATAAGCCCAAAGGCTTAGTGCAAAGTGTTGTTGGATTCCATCTGGAATTTCTAAATAGCTGTTATGAAGACTGAATGGTCGCAATAGATTCACACCCTACTTCATGGGTCTTAAACATATCTGTCAAACTGTGGGTTCACTATTAGGTTCTACCTTATCCAAGTTTACTGGTAGGCTTAATGTTAAGTTATGTAAACATTCTCATTTATAGACTTTATTGAACACAGCTAACAACTTACATGGTGAATTTAATAACGGATAGCAGATGCACAAGTTGTAACTACATACAATAACGGTTCATCGGTTCACAAGTAATCGTATTTAAGAACCATAATTTAGAACTCTAAAATGGCAAGATAATGGCAGCATAATCAAACAAACAGTTACCTCCAATCATTCACAAATCACAAAGTACTATCAACTCAAATGATATATCAATATAAAGAATGTCTTGCGCCACCATCAATTTTCCTCAATCAACCACATACATTACGATTGCACCACCAACATCTTCGGCTTATAAATATTCATAGCGATCTAATACCAAAACTGTTCCTATTTGCATGACAACCATGGCTGTCTATCACTTCGGTATCACAATAGACTCGCGCATGATAATACTCCAACGTATGTCACTTTAGACGTGATGTTCGTGTAATCCGAGATTACAAGCGGCTGAAACTTACCAACACCCATTCATCTACAAAAACAAGAAACACAAGAATTTGAGCCTTATGATGAGAGTCACGAAGATGATGGTGAGTGGTGGTGACTGCAGATCAACTTGGTAAAAGTCCACATTAAGGTGTAATTCGACGAACAGGCATTGAGTGAAGTGCCGGATATATTTATTGAGGAAATTTGAAGATAACCACATTTGAAATATCTCAATATAATTATATGGCTACGGGGAGTTATTGAATGGAATGGATGGGATTCCGGTATATGTGTCAATATTCATTTGTAAACATTCCCTTTAATAGATTATTAACTGTAGTCACAAAACGAAGAAATAATGGATAATAACCACAAGAAAGGGTCTCTATGAAATAAATCATCATCATCATCATTCTCCTGCCCTTATCCCAATTTATTTGGGGTCATCTCAGCAGTCACCTCATTTCTAGCCATTTATCGTTTCGTTTGTCTTCCTCTACTCATTTGACCATCTACATTCATACTCAACACTTTATTCACTAAATTTTCTCTAGAAAATAAATAACTCTAAAAATGACACCAAAAAGGCATATCAATTGAATTACTTCCAATCTAAAGCAACAAAAACCACAAGTAAACCAACCAATTAATAAAACGCAATGCGTGTCCTGATTGTGGTCAAATAATTTGCAGCGAACAATTGGTCGCAAGCAATCAAAAGATTTGCCTAAGTCGTCGTGAAGATGCTCTACATTGATATAGCAATGTCTATGATGTGTCTGAGCGGAGATATGAAACCTATTCCATGAGACCCATTGAGATTTATAAATAGAAACTAGATCTTTGAATGGAGGCTTGACTAATTTAAATGGCGGGTGGTCCATTGATAAAAACATAAATAATGCAGACTACATTGCTTACTGTAATACAAGTATGAGAAATTAATATTCCACCCTGACAAAGCAAGATCTGTCATTGCATTACTTACATAATATCTTTGTATAAAGACTTGCACGACCTCTAAATCGATAGATGTTAATGTCCTATTCGCAAACATACATAGTTCATCTGCAAAGCGGACTACTGCTTTATGTTCTGTATTTTAAGGTTTAAATTATTAAGTTTACCAGTAAAAAAACTAGATGAAAAATTAATTTAGACTCCTGAATTAAACATAAAAGTTCTAGATTTGCCATGACACCGGCTGTCTCCAACAAAATAGTGTTTAGGTGGAAAGACAAGACTCAAGGATCTAGGAGTTAAGAATTAACCGGCCTACTTTGCTAATGGCCCCCGTAAAATTATAATCGCACACTATTACCAGCAAGAGCCGGCTGTTTTAATGTAAACACTAACTTTAGTACTATAAACGAACATTGTTGTGGCGCATACTAATTTAGTCCTACTTAGGTTATAGGAGAAACTACTAAAGTTAACCGAAATAACTCCCGAGGCACGTCTAGAGTCAGTAGTTTAACTAGATAATAAAGGCATTTCATCTGCCTAGCCTTTTCCCAACTGTTTTGAGGTCGGCTGCCAGTCTAATGATGCAGCTGAATACCAGTATATTCCATGGAACGACTGCCTCAGAGACTGAAATAGTACAACCAGATAATAAAGTAACATAAAAATATACATGATAATTTTATCAAAAACAATGGACTGCTGCTTTTCTTTTGATGCTGCTGGAAATGTCACTCACTTGCTGACACTTATGACGTCAGTACCGTTGTACTGACATCATCCATCTTGACACAGTACATCCTTTTTCTACTAGGGCAGGCTGAAACTACAGAAGTTTTGCTTCGTCCACATTCATAAGTCTCAGGTTCCGAATAGGTACGTATATGACCTTTGAGAATCACATCAACTACAAGATTAGTGTATGTTCTTCCTAATGTAACTAGTATTCTTATCATCAAAGTTAATGTGACAAATCAAACCCTGTCTCAATACATAATTAAATACCACTAATCCACCTTGATCTAAGATCATAGGCAAGACGTAATTATCATCTGATTAGCATATCTCTGTTGTGTCTCGGAATCAATAGGAAAATGAGGTCATCGCAGTCAATGGACAGGACGAGCTCGCAAATTGGCTGTGTAATAGGGCAAGCTCAATACAAACTGGACGCAATGTCAAGAATTGTATGGTACGGAGTACGCGCGAAGAGCGGACTGGCCAGAAATGATTTAGTGATCTTTCATAAAGATTATTTTCTCATGAGCCTCCTTCATCTTCAGTTACTTGGTTAAGAGCTCCTGGTTCTCCATCCATACCTCTCAATCCAGTGCAAACTCTAACCATGCTTGCCCTGCAAACATGATGAGGTACTCGAAAATGATTGAAGAAGCTTGTGCTAAAGCAGTATGCTTCTAGGCTGTTCATATAATGCTTTTAGTGATAAGGCAAATACTATAATGTTTTTTAAAAGAACTTATTCGTACATAACATAAAATAGACTTTTCTTTAGAAGAAAAAGAGATCACAAAACATAACAAAACACAAGAAAACGTAAATAACTTTAAAATTCAAATAAACTCTACATTGCTAGTATCACTAATAGTTGATCATCAATTGGAGTTATACAAAAGAAACGTTCAAGTCACCATAACACCAAAAAGTAATTAATCTTACACCACGCATAACCTACATAGCCCTCAGACACCCACAAGAGGCGCCAAACTTGACGCCATCGGCATCGCCACCATGAGTTGAGCAAACAGCGATAATCATGATAAATAGGTCAGTCACATCACCAACAGTGAGGTGATCATGAACACTATGGAAATTCACGACCAATTGAGCAAATTAAAAGATGACATCTGCGATCCTCTTAATTGTAATCGGCGTTAGGAGGACCCTCTATTAAGTCTTGATTTAGCAAGCACTGAAGGGTCAGCATAAGATTGATCGTGTAAGAAACTCAACTGGATAATTTATGTGTTCAGTGAATTGGGTCTGATGGGTGGTCCTTGATTATTAATAGGGCGTGTAATAATCTTCCCACGGGTGTCGAAATATTTGGGAGTAATACTATATGTCTCGTAACTGTTACTGCCTTGTCTAGGCGAGCATGATGTCCTAGATTTAATTTCCAGGTTGGGTAAAGATTTATTAGGCTTCCCCATCAGGAACTTTCTGTAGCAGGCACGGAGTCTAGATTTGAGCCCGGTTGATGGCAATACACCGGTGAAATGTGGGTGTACATATTATATTAGGTTCACCTCTGCCTAGCCTTTTCGGCATTATAAGCGTGATATTATGACTATATGTCTCATATTATTATAATAAAAAACGAAAACGTCAAGAGCGACGTAGTTGCAGCGGCATTTACTTTGAATTTCATCAAAACCAGAATTCTAAATTAAAAACGGAAGTCGGCAGCATAAAAGGAAATGCAATTTCGGTAATATAATTCCAAGGCTCTTAAAACATTACATAACCCCGTTTAAAATTCATATATCAAAATCCACCGATGCTAATAAATGTAAAACGAAATCGATTTACCATATCCGATGTCCATAAAATCGAATAGTTTTATCAACTGAATCGATAATAATGATTCTAAACGCGAGATATCGATATATTATGGTGAATAGGAAGCAGGACATCTCTGAATATATTTATAGCCTATATAAGTAGCCGAACTTCAAAGGCGGTGGTATCAGAATCACGGTACATCAAAGCGATAAGTAGCCGTCTCGGCGGTACTGTGTGAGATAAAGCAGATGTAAGACAAGCGACAGATCTGTCTGCCGTATGAGAAACTGCTCTCTTCTTGTACTTTGGCAGTGGAAAGCAGGATCGTGTTAAAGGGCTTAATAGGATTAAAATTAAATGTTATGTGATGTGTGAATTTATTATCTGTAGAATTGTTATTGAGAATTGTCGTTCGTCATCTGCAGTAAGCTTTTCTGTTTCATGCGTGTTCATATTTAAGCATTGTCATAATCCTTTGAGTTACTTCAGTGGCTCCAACCAGTTCCTCATTATAGTAGTTCCTCATTGTTTAAATATTTTGTAAAGGAATGTTTATTATTGAATTCAAAGACAAGGAATCTTCTAATAATAGGGCATAGAAATACTGATTTTATATTTGAAAATTTTCTTTAAATTAATGTTATCACAACATTTTATCAACGTCCTCTTTCCGACTTTGTTTTCCGTCTCTTCGCTGTTCTGTATTTTCTAAGATAATGTCTCTTATAAAAATATACCAGTAGAATAATTACAATTCCAAAATAATTATTACATTTTGCGACGAAATTAAAACAGCATTCAAGATGAGTCATTTTCTTGTTCGTGAATTGAATCATTCCGAGTTATATCTGCAATGTTTTTACGTGCTATCATACATTTAAATAGAAATGGATTACTATTTACTAGTGTATCATTTACTTTGGAGTTTAAGGTATCTAATGTGTATTAACTTACAAAATTGATGGCAATAGGCTTACCCTATTACAGGGTACTTAAATGTAACTGGAGAAATGTGGGTGTACTAATTCGTACACCTCTACCTAACCCTTTGGGGATTACAGGCGTTATGTTATGTTATGCTTACAGGACGTTATGACTATTTTAATGCTTATTTAAATAGACCACCCCAGTGCAAAATTATTATAGAACCCTCGTCCACCTATTAAGATTCTCATAATAAAATATCTGCACTCATTGCGCACCCTAGGACTTCTCGATGACGCCACCTTAAGGCTGCCTGTCCACAGAAGCGGAGCGAGGCTGCGGAGCGGAGAAACGGACAAATATTAACCAATACGATTGCATACTGGGACCGGAGCGAAGATTTTATGCAGTCTAATTGGTTTATTTTTCTCCGTTTCTCCGCTCCGCAGGCTCGCTCCGCTTCTGTGGACAGGCAGCCTAATAATACCAACCATCTTTTATTCCATTACTAGCGGACGTCACGCGGTTTCGCCCGCGTAGTTCCCGTTCCCGTGGGAATACAGGGATAAAAAGTAGCCTATGTCACCCGGGGACAGTGTAGTTTCCCAACGGTGAAAGAATTTTTGAAATCGGTTCAGTAGATCCCGAGATTACCCCTTACAATTTAACAAATATACAAACACACAAACTTTACTTCTTTATAATATTAGTATAGATAATAATTCCTGAACACATACTCCACTAGCCCATAACAAGAACCTAGTGTTAGAAAGCACTTACATGCTCTTAGCCCACTAATAAGAACCGTCCATTTCAGCGCTCCTAACTGCGACAACCTAACTGCTTCCGAACATATAGCCTTAAGTACCAGAGCTATACTCTTAAATACCAACCTTAAGATATAACAATAAAGTTGGAAGTGCTTAAAGAGGATAAAGTAAGGATGTGAAGCATTTAAACTGAAAAGGAACTACGTGTCTATCTATGCTTAGTCGTAAAGATGTGGATATAGTTAAGAGCTGCCTTAAATATTAGATTTTCTTCGAGATAACGTTGTTATTACGTTTTCTGCATATTTATTATGTTGGGCGTCATCATGGAAATGAACGAGAAACATCGCCATGTATGATACATAACAAGCGTCGTGTAATTACTTTGAGGGCTGTTAGTATTTTATGGATTATTTCTAGTTTGTTTATTTTAATGACTCTGATCTTTTATCGTCATTTGATATAAGTGTTTATGTTAATCTGGACTGCTAGATGTTTTTTTTAATAATTACGGACTATAAGCTTATGCTATCGCTTCTTTCAGTATTTTAAATCAAAATAACATAAATGTATATCACGCGCAAGTGCTGAACATGAGGTCCTGGATTCAATTCCCGGGTAAACAAAGTGTTATTAGGTTTTATCATCAGGAATTTCTCAGTAGCAGCCACGGAATCTGGACTTGTGCCTACTTGAGATAATAGGGAGCGATAGGCTCGCCCCCTTATTATGCGGGACTTAAACAGAACTGGTGAAATATGTGGGTGTACCATGAGTTACACCTCTACCTAACCCTTCGGGAATTACAGGCGTGATGTTATGTAGACTTGCTTTTGTAATATCGCTTGTTTCAGTATTTCAAATGAAAATAACACATCATTATAATCAAAACATAACCATCTGTTTAGCGAACGTACAAATAATTATTTAATACCAATATACTTTTCTGAGAACTCTTGTACACTGAGCTAGATTATTATGTAAACAACTTCTTCTTCTAATTTTCTACCTGATCTTATTCTGACTCAAGGTCTAGGCTGCCATTGCAGATATTTCACACCAGAATATTCAAAACACAGCTGTCAACAGCAAATCAACATTATACATCTTATTTAAAAAATACCAAAACATTGTATTATTCAGCTGAACGGTAGTTGGAAAGATTCTGGCGAATACACATTAGTTCGTGGTGTAAAAAAAGATTGCATTACAGTACAGTCAAGACCACCAATATGTGTACACTTATCTACATTCCAAAGCGTTTGTCTCGTTGACCTTTCTGATTAGACCTCATCATCTGCCTAGCCTTTTCCCAACTATGTTTGGGTCGGCTTCCAGTCTAACCAGATGCAGCTGAATACCAGTATTTTACATGAAGCGACTGCCTATCTGACCTCCACAACCTAGTTAATACTGGGTAATACGATACCCTTAGGTAAGACTGGTTGTCAGACTTTCAGGTTTACCGACTGCCTGTAACGACTGCCAAAGATCTATATATGACAGCCGGGACCAACAGCTTAACGTGCTTTCCGAGGCACGGAGGAAACTCGGTATGTCGGGCGGTCACCCATCCATAGACCGACCTAGGCAAGCACAGTTACCTAAAGATCGACCCGAGTGGCAGTTCTTATTAAGCCACGAGCTCGATTAGACCTATTTCATATTAATATGGGTTTCGAAAAGACTATGTGCGTAACGTAAAGAAATTACAATAAATATAGTAAGAGAAAATCATATTTAAAAGTTGTAATCTGTATATACATCTGTACACAGTGCGTGTGACTGTACAGGTCACCTAGTTGGCAGAGGTGGCTTGTCTCAATTTAAATGATCATAATTTATTATTTCCCACGCTAGGTTAGTAAACAGGTCCGTCACTAGAGGATGGAGTCGATTTTATGGTTTTTAAATTTGTATTATTCAGTTTCTTGAAGCATATTAAATTATATATAGTATGCCTAGCAAGGGCTTTTAGTTTTTACAAGTAAATCTTGTTTATTCCTGAAATTAACTATTCGAATCCAGTTTCGAAGTCTCGGTTTTTGGTTTGTGAGTTTAAATGTTTGTTAGCGCACCCACGATACAGGAGACATTCGTAGGGTGATGTTGCACTGAAAATATTTACAATTCATATCAGTTAAAACTCATCAATTTTAGTAAAAAAAAACATTGTATTCCTGCGCGAATATTTCGACCCGTAAGACTGGATCCAAACTATTCTTGAAATCTTATTTCCCTTTTTCATTACACTAGGCATCACCTTACTGTGATGAATATTATTGCACGTTACACTTTTGTTTAGACATTACATTTGGATATCGCATAGACTTACTGAACACGAACATCTTCTGTGATTATGAAATATAAAGAAATGGCGTTTTATTCTACGTATTGTTTGATTTTTCTGCTGTCTGTACGGAAATAACCAATATGGCGGATTTTTATTCATGAAAATAGAGATGTGACGAGTTTACACATTTTTTTTTTCGTGGCGAATTTACTTAGTGACGAATGTACAATAACCCCATTAAACGTACATTTATAAAAACTATTTAACTCCAGCTCCAATAGACATTCCACTCGTCATCCAATTAATATCTAACTTTAGCAACAAGGAAATCAAACTGTCCTTCTGCGACTAATTTGAAATCTCAATTAGTCCATCCAACCTCACCAATCACATTATATATCGCTAACTAATCGGAGGATCAGCAGAACTACATGAAAGTGGTTGGACAGCTGCCAGACGAGAACACTGAACTTGGTTGGCGGCTCTTGTGTTTCTATAAATTAATTGTAACGAGTACGTGAAGGAATTCGATGGTCAGTGCGGGTATTTTGGGGAAATTTGTGGTCTTTGGTCTATTTGGCAATGTTTGTTGATGAGTAATACTGAGTTCTTGGTTTTTAATACAAGATGTATACAGACCCTTTTTTTTCTGGTGGGTGGAAAATCATCAAATGACCCCCTCCCGCTCTTGGGCAGAGCAAAAGGGAGTGTCAGACTTCTACTGACTAAAAACCACCCATGTTCCTTCTTAGCCCTTCATGTCGAGGCCGCGGTATCTCTTGCGAACACCCCCAGCCCCGACGGGCGTCGGCCCTTGCGGGCCCCTTCCATGTTGCTGACATCTCTTTGAGGCGCGCGTGGAACACGAACGCGCCGTCGACACGGCCTGTCGTCGTCATCATGAGACGGACGGACGGCGAGCTTACCCGTCACTCACCGTCCACAGGCCCGCGTCTACGGTGGCCGGAAGCCATCACGTGGCCCCCGTCGCCCGGAGCGCCTCCCGCGGCGGCTGGGACGAGAGGTTATGTATACAGACCCTTCATTCACGAAGCCGTCAAACAAGTATTATGTAAAGGAAACCAAGTAACTCCAAGCAAACAGTACTGTATTTATAGTTAAGCCACAACCCTAAAACCTAGTATTTAAAAAAATACTGTAATAGCTTGACCTCCAATATCTCTGTTACTATGTAGAAGGTTTCCAGGTATGCTCCCTGTGTCATTCCATTGCGTTTATGTAAACAAACAAACAACGGCGCATGCAATAACATCTATTATTTTACACAGTTCAAAAACAAACCGACAAAAATGAAAAATAGGCAAGCGAAACGTAAATTTTCTGATACAGATTATTACGTAATGCACAAAGACTTTCAAAACTGAACTGCTTTAAAAACTTTTCTCACTTTATGGGGAACGCCATGCTAAATAACCTTCAGGCTAAATATGAGCCACTCTGCAACGCCACAACCAGACCCACGTCAGATGTCTAGACAGCTAACAAATCCCTCAGAATAACCCCAGACTTACGCATAAATGATTTTACAAAACAAAACATGTAGAACAGTAATTATGGTAGTAATCAAAATATGTCTGAGCTTTCAACATAGGTTTTCCGAAATCAAAAAATTTATTAAATCTCTCACTTTTGAATAGTATTTTATAAAAATCGAAGTTATAAACCCAGTTTTTCTTGACTGCCTCGTTGTTCAGTGTTATTGGGTTTTTCATCAGGAATCTCTCAGTACAGGAGCAGCCACGGGGTTTATTCCCGAAACGAAAAGAACTTGGACCAGAGTTTAATTCATCTTCTGTTATACTGTCCATGTATATAACAATAACAAGCACGATTCGTGCCTGGTTGATGGCAATAGGCTCGCCCCCTGTTACATTGGACTTAAACATAACTGGCCAATTGTGGATGCTAATAGGTACCTACACCTCTGTCTAACCCTGTGGGATTAGAGACGTGATGTAATGTTGTGTTCATACTGTATTTTAAAAGTTCTAACTAAGAAAAATGTGGGGGGGGTCACAGTTGCAAGACAAATTAGATTTGTTAACTTCATACGAATGTGAAACTTTCCAAGCTCCATATCTGGAGCCAATCCCATTTCCCTATACGTGCAGTACAGGAATTAATCTGTCAAAACAAGGAAATGTCTGAATTGATGGACATTCTCGATTTCTCACCAAAGCGTACACACAAATCAATAATTCCGAACGCACACGAATGAAATCGGTAAACTTCCCTAAACGCTGTTTCCGACGTTTATAAGCACTTTATCTTAGTAATGGTATTCGCGCGTTTAATAAAATAAATATATTCGTTTTTAATAGCTCCGTGCGTCTTTTGAGGACAGATGTCGGAAATAAATATTGAACGAAATGCGGAAAAAAAAAATTATGTTCCGTGAATGTGTGTTTATAATGTCATCACAATCACATTTACATTTACTCTAAAAATATAAGCATGTTTTTATGTGTCTTTTTGTTATTTTCAGGTAAGCAGTTCACAACTGGAACTGGAATTAGACACTGGAATAGATGGTGACGTTTCAACACAATTTTATAATAAACTTTAAAACTTTTCTTGGTATTTGCTAAAAAAGTGTTATTGGCAGAAAATCGAAACTACAAACACACCCACTTTGCAAAAAAAAACTGATTTCCGTAAAAAAAAAAAACAAAGTTTAAAATAACTATACTTTCGGAAATCGTGGTGACTTTATTTCATTGAATTTTTTGCAATTGACTTCTGAAAAGTTAAAGCAATTTTAGACAGAATATCGCTTCTATATAATTTCCAATTTATTTACGTTCACGCTTATTTCCAATATAATTACGTTCACGCTTATTTCCAATATAATTACGTTCACGCTTAATATACGTATTTTGACTCGTCGAACATTTTCACGTGAATCATTGTAATAATTCAGTCTGGTTACATCGGTTACATCGCCATTATTTAAATAGATTTCTTTCCTAATGCCTACAAGCACTTAGTGCATGTAAAACTTCTCCAGTGAAAAATAGATGATCTGCTCTATGTCTGAATGTCAGTGTATCCTTGAGAAAATTGGGCGAAAACTGCACGCGTGGGATTTTATTTATTGTTTCTTAAATGTAGGTCAGATTCGAATTTAAATTAAGAACCAGGATGTACTTGATTTTGTTTCTAGTGTTTGTATTACTAAATTATTTAATTTCTCAGTAGCATTCAGGGAGCCTGAATTACAATAAGTTCACCTCCTAGAGTACCGTCTATGGGACAACGTAACTGGGGAAATGTGGGACTATGGTACACCTCTGCCTTATCCTTAGGATTACAGGCGTGATGTTATGTTTATCAATTACCATTGTTTTGTTATTCTATAATTATCTTAAGAAATCAAAACTGTACTTACTCAGTTAATAAATTGCACCTCGCAACAAACTTCATACTACTATATACGAGTATGTCCCTACTTGTTTTTCATTGTTTTTTATATTTTAAATACATAACATAACATCACGCCTGTAATCCCCGAAGGGTTAGGCAGAGGTGCACCTAATAGTACACCCACATTTCGCCAGTTATGTTTAAGTCCCATGTAATAGGGGGCGAGCCTATTGCCATCAACCGGACACAAATCCAGACTCCGTAGCTGTTACTGATAAATTCCTGATGGAAATTTGAAATAAGTTACTTTTAAAACTGCGCTATCGCATTAGGTGAACACCTGTAATGATAGTTGTAAGGGATTTTTAATAAATAAATAAAATTCATAAATACAAATCGTGGCCTAAGACCTAGGCAGTCTTTTTCAACATGCCAACTCCGTTAATGTCAAATGCATACAGAGATTAGGTGTGTAATTTTTATTCAACATAACGCAGACATAACGTCAATAAGAAACATATTTATTGCGACGCACGTGCCAATAAATTGCATTGAAAAATTGCAATAATGTAGTAGGAGCAAAAAGCAGTCCCGACCGCTAAACACCTTCGTATAAGTAAGTCGTTCAATCAAGTTTTAGACTCGTAGGTGATACAAATAACTGGACCGCATGCTTATGCCTTACAAGGAGGAATTAGCAAAAAGTTTTGATTTGTTTGTGACTTGAGTAGTGAATTGATTCCTACATAAATGTAGCTTTTGGTCTGTGAAGTGTAACCTAAACAAATCGTAATACTTATTTCCTGTATTTTTATGTGTTTTATTCGATTTAATAAGAGCTGACTTGTATGGATCAGAATGGGTTTTTGGGTCACAAAAGGGAAGAATGTTAAACAATTGCGTGTAGCTAAAATGAGAATGCTAAGAGAGATGTGGGGTTTAACGCGAATGGATAAAATAAGGAATGAGTAGATAAGAGGAAGTCTCAAAGTGGCGCGGATATCTGAAAAGTGGCGCGGTAATCTGTTATCGTGATATGGACATGTGATGCGGAGGAATGAGGAAAATGTTTTGTATAAACGTAGTTAGCGTTAAGAGTAGAGGAAGAAAAGATAGATGGACTATGTGAGGGATGATATGGCTAGAAAGGAGATGACTGCTGTTATGACGAGTAATAGGGAAGTATGGAAGAAGAAGATACGCTGCCCCAAATAAATAAGGATAAGGGCAACAGAATGATGATGATACCACCGCCTTTGATGTAGTCTGACTAAATATAGGTGTAATGTGTTTCATATATCAATTGCAGTAAGTGTAAATGAAGATAATATTTAAAATTATTTGCTAGGACCTGATGGCCTGGATAAATGGTAATCCTTGAATAAATGTCAATGTTAATACAAAATAAATGTATAAATATCTTTATCTTTAGAGTCTAACCATCATATCATATTTCTTACATCTGGCAACACTCAAAAACGTCACTTTCCGTTGCTAGCGCTAAAATAGAGTGGATCACATCTCGCATCCTTTCAAACGGATAACAAAAGTCCGGGAGAGTCCGTATCCGTATGATCCGTATGATCAGCAGCCATCTCTGTCTTACTGCTCAGTTTCAACGAAGATTGGGGAATACAAAATGAGGTAAAAAGGAGGATTGCTAGAACTAAACGTTCCTTTTTTAAAAAAATTACAAAAACCTGGTAGAAACGTAATCAAACTTCTAAAATTAAATTAAAATGTTTGAAAATCATAAAACAGTTAATCTGCGTACGAAATACTAACAGTGGTTTAACGAAGAAAACTAGACGTGATTAGCAACTTTAAACAGGTAACATTAGGTGTCAACATTTACTTAGATTTATTTGTGAAACAATTCGCATGTTGAAATCACAACAACGGAAAAGTCCACAGTAATTTCGCAACATCTTCATTATGTTTTTCGTCTCGTTATTTATCATGAAACTATAAGAAATGTTCCCAGTTCACCAAATAGTAATAAAGACCACAATAATGATGTCAACGATCGCCCAGAAACCACAATATGTCTTACGTTAGAAAATTAGTCATGTATTTTTTAACACAACACTAAAATTTAATCGAGCCAAACCTTGTAAATCGATCGATTGTGAATAGAGATTATTGCTAGTTTAATATTTATTGAGGAGTTAGAATTTAAATTTTATTTAGTTGATTCGATTATATGAAACTTTAATGTTACTGTGAAAAACTTGTGGTGTCTAGACGCTTCGAGTTTCTCTGCTAACAGAAAAGTTTAAAAGAAGAATACTTGCTAAACTGACCCTAAATCACACTTCACACTAATATTATAATGGCGAAAGTTTGTGTGTGAGTGTGTATGTTTGTTACTCTTTCACGCAAAAACTACTGAACGGATTTGGATAAAATTTGGTACACAGATAGTTTATAACCTGCATTAACACATAGGATAGTTTTTATCCCGATTTTATTTTCCCGTGGTATAATTTTCGAGTTGTAGCGGGTGAAGCCGCTGGCAACAGCTAGTAAAATCTAAAAGGATAGGAGATTAATGAAAATGCTGAGACTTTTTTGTACACCTGAAAGCGGTGCTTGCTTGGCTTCTTCTTCTTCGATACTTCTCTATCACTCGTCATCTCAGTACTCACCTCCTTTCTAGCACAAAACACAAACATAGCGTCAAACATCAAAGGTGTGATAACCATAACTAATTACTACCTTCAATAAGTTAATAATACACGCGCATAGTTCCATATACTGAGCTTTATTATATGAAGTACATAATATAAGGTTATATCCAATCCTGCTCCTAACCAGTTTTAGGTGCAGGTGCGTTCAGATGTTGATGGTCGTAGATTTTATAAGTAGGTAGAAATTGCATTCGATAACTGTTATCTTTTGGCATATAGTCTATCTACCATAATTTTCTGTTTTCGTAAAAAAAATTATAAAGCGTTTAACAGACATATGGAAATAGCACAGAAGCTATAGCGCTTATGAGTGCATTCTCAATCAAGTCTCCATATCACTAGAATCTCTTGGTGAATCCCGATTGAGAGTCAAGAGGTGACAGAATTATGTAGCAATCGCTTTCAAAGCAATACGTTCAAAGATACACTATCCCGCTAGAATGTTGTCTATGCCCTGAAGCTTCGAGAACGTTAGTCTTGCTTGCCAGTCCATTTTATATCCACGATGCTTATCACAGTTGTCTTCTCCGACAATTTCTGGAATTCATAAATAATTATTCCCATGATAAAGTCTGCAACACGATCGTTCAGCATCTCATTCCTGAAACGAATAAAAAGAGTAAGTATGAAATAAAACGAGCACTTATCTTTAACACCATTAACTACCGCAATAGCTAACAAATACTCATAAAATCTAGACAACGTGATGCGATAGAGCAGTAAAATCCTATTCGTGAACATCACCTACACCTATGAAAAAAACTGTAAAACTCTTTAGTAAATTGAAAAATAAAAGTACAAACTGTTTTTGAATATCGGCACGTGTATTCCACAAAACATTCTTAATTCAAACCGCCTAGCATCAAGCAATAAACTTATCTAAAGATACGTTACGTTTTCCACGGACTGCACTTCATTTATTATTATTACACTTTCCCAACGGTTTCCATATGCAATGTTACTGGGAAAAGAGTAATAAAACATTGTACTAACCTCCAAACACGTTAACTCACTTACATTGTTTTTGTAACACAAATATCTTCAAAGCCAAGGTTGGCCGAACCGCAAACGAGCGTAGACGTTTTAAATTGCTTAGAAGCTTTAAGCTTCCTTTAGATGTATCCAGACTCCAGCATAGTAATTAGTAGAGTGCGGGTATCACATCGGTGTTATAAGTTTCGATACTTATTTAGATTATTGAAATACTTAGCTAGTTCAGTTATTAACTTTGTAGTAATTTAATTTTTAACAAGCAATTTGAATAAAAATAATTTCGGTAATGAATTTCGGTAGGTATGTTTTATGAATACCCCATAACTTTTTAATTCACTCAAAGTGCAGCAATTTCACTTCACTGTTGAATAAATAATCAACTCTAACTGTACCTCCACTATTCGTGACCAAAAACTCGCACTCTCCCAAATTGAAACGTGCAAACGAGCCTTTACACGATGCTTCGCGTAGCAACAAGCGCGAGTGGCCAATAAAAGAAGCATCCGCAATAATTTAGAGCTAACCATATGGTATTCTTATTTTAAATGCGCTTTAGAACACAAAGGAAAGAATTAGAGTAGCGAGCTAAACCTTGACCTTTTTGGATGCGTTCCAATGATGATTAAGAGTTAAGACCAGTTTCTATAAATTGGCGGTTTAGAAGATGGTTTTCTTTTTTTTATTTGAATTGTTTGTGGTGATATTATGTGTCAGCAAACTGTCTAGTTTGCGTTCCAAACTGTCATCACGGTATTTTATATTGTTTTGTTACATTATGACTGTTGTATAAACAGCGCTTGACAAGGCTTGTACATCAAGAAGTCCCACATTAAAAACTTAAAGAATAAACTAACTAATTTTTCAATTACTATAGGACTTTACAGTAATTTCACCCTTATTTTGCCACCCATAACTACCCAGCAACCATATTCTAAAGATAACACTTTGACAGAGATTTTAACTAAGATGTAAAATGACACTGAAAGGACCAGGCCTTCGATTTATGACTTTTTTTTAATATTTCGAATTTTTAATTTTTTTTAATATTGCCAGTGTCACGACATGACCGCCAAATATAGAGAAAAAATAAATTGCTGTATTTATGGTTTTACTCGTGTGATCAAGATAGCTTCCATATTATTGTCGATGTCAAACTCAGAGAAGAACCAGACGATAGCAAAATTATTTTGTAATGTTTGTAATAAATTATCCTTTTACAAACATAAACTGGACACTATTTGGTTTGTTTTCAATGCAACCTTTATCGCAATATCATAATGCCATTATTCCTTTTATAATGCTTGATGATTATACCAAAAAGTAATAGCTAGCTATAAGTTTAACACACACTCGTACACTATCGAAATATAGAAAAATAGAAATATAGGTATAATAACCTTACTTGTTTGGTGATATTTCTTCGACAGTATTCATTTTAGTGGTAAATTATAAGCAGTAACTAAACGTTTATGGGCTGATATAACAGCTACATACGCGCAAAGTTATTTCAAATCGATTTTCAATAACACATAAATCGTTATTGGCAATACACAAATGGCATTCTAATGCCAACCATATATTTAAAAAAAACT
This sequence comes from Diarsia brunnea, assembly GCA_949774965.1. Lineage (NCBI taxonomy): Eukaryota > Metazoa > Arthropoda > Insecta > Lepidoptera > Noctuidae > Diarsia > Diarsia brunnea. The sequence goes on from OX459001.1 coordinate 18,928,914, forward strand.
ATGAGAGGTCATTGAACTCTTCTAATATTCTTATTCTGCATTCAAAGCACCTAATTTGATTGTCAATAAAATGGCCACCGTTTGGTTGTAAAACGCGGTCAAATTCATAATATTAGTATTTCACAGTCATGAATCGTTTAACTGTTTTATCTACCCAATATGACTATAATTTTCAGTCTGGTTTGATAGCTTTTAATAATTCGTAATAGCGTTTGTCCGTTTATCTTAATTTACCTTAATTTTCTAGCCACCAATCAAAATAAACTAAAAAGTATGCATTGACTTATATATTACTGCGTAAGGACTGGGCGGACGGCATGTTAAAATGACGCCACAAACGTGGTCCCAATAAGGTCTTTCCTAAGCCGAAGTGAACTAGTCCACGATCGGCTCTCTTCGGGTGCGGTCGTAAATTTTATTAAAAGCTTTATTTATGTTCTTTATACCTCGAAAATGCCACGCCGCTTATACAAGGTTACGTTAACGAGCAGACTACACCAATTCTCTGTATGGCGACCGCGTCGAGCAAATGTTCGGACGACCGTATCTTTAGTTTTTATATCAATGAAAGTATGGCTCTCTTGTAACAGTAAAGTAAAATATAGATTTGTTAACCAAAAAAAAAAATTATGATATATTTTAGCACAAGCAGAATTTGAAAGCTCGTCCACAAAAAACTAAAAAAATACAAGATACTAGAAAGCTTTGTATCGTGGTTTATCATTGTTAAAATTAATCAAATGAAACCAGTAACGCCATCTATAGATACTATTGTGTAGGTACTTAGTATATTATGATCACTCAATCTTAATAATCTGTTTCCGATGTAACGAATGAATGTAAACCTAAAAATATAGTTCAGTTCTCTGGTGGCTTGTTGTTTTATTTACTAATAATCATCATAATTATCCTGCCCTTATAACAATTTATTTGGGGTCTTTTTCTTTCATACTACTCTAATACTTGTCATCTCAGCAATTACCTCCTTTCAAGCCATAGCCATAAATCCATTCTAGAGCTAAACACATCGTGTTAAAAAAGCTAAGAGGCGCTAGCACCTTATTACTTACATTACAACCTTTTTACTACAAACCTTGTGCTCTTTCCAACGCCAACGTGTTTATTTAGTACGGAATGCAGGCAATAAATAGGGCTAGGTAATAACTTAGATTATAACTACTAGAGATCAATTATGAGCTAATCTTACGTCATAGTGTTTATGATGGCTCGCCGCGTCTTTATGATGTAACTGCATCGGTTATTTATTGAGATCGTGTGTGGTTGGAACGGTTTTTTTAAGTAGTAGATTTCAAAGGGTTGGAATAATGAAAACAAACAATCATTTATCAGTATTTCTTGATTTAAGTTCTGCACAAGTCTGTTTATTACATCACTATTTATTATTATATGTATTCCCACTGCTGGGCGTTTGCCCAGCAGATAGAGTTGGCCTTATCTCGTTCCAAACCTTTCCAACTTGTGCGATATCTGGCCATGTTCGACCCACAAACAAGACCTGAACGTAACACCACCTCGACGTTGCTTTCCCCTGTCTAACGTAATAACCAATCCAAACCAATAACCAAATGATTTATAATCACAATCAAAAATTTTAAAATCTTCATCTTCCTGGACTCCGGACACATTTTTTTCTACCGATCTCCCTTTGCGGTGCAATAATTTTAAAACAAATAATTCTAGTATATCTGATATTTAATAAACCACCGTCGTTAACATCACCCCTGACCTAAAAGTACCACGTAATAAACATGCAAACTGAACCACGTTCTCAGAATAGTAAGTGAACATTTGGTAAGAGCGGCTCCTTAGATATGCCCACTATTTGCGAACTGGCACAATTGACAATAAACTGCTGGCATGATGACTTCATTCTATACACCCCAACGTGAAGTAATTGCCTTCGGAAAATCCACTAATGACTTCGATTCATTAAGAGTGACAAACCTAATACGGAATAGGTCAATTCTATAACTTCGGGTATGTGAGATGATCAAATAGTCATCAGAACTGATGATCAAACGGTTGTTAGAATTGGTAAATGGTCTACTAAAGCTTGATACGCACCGTGATTCAAAAATTAGTCTTCAAAGAACTGCTAACAATAAATGACAATAGGTTCTGTGAAGCCAAGCTGTTAAATACCAACAGATTTATCACACTCGGTATGTGTGCTTGTTACATTAACATAACACAAGATAACATCACACCTGTTATCCCCGAAAGGTTAGGCAGTGGTGTACCCCATAGTACACTCACATTTCGCCAATAGGGTAGTTAACTAAAAAAATCTAATTAGTCCGTCTGATAGATTTCCAAAAAATATTGGACACGTATTTTTTTCTTTTTTCACGTAAACAAACAATGAAGACGATACAGTGGCTTTGAAAACTCGTGTGACGTCATATTCTAAGACATTAGTATGACATTTTTTACCGGTGAGTGACGTCACAACCCCCCTCTCAAATCTTTGACGCGTTTTATCTTCGTTAATTTTTATTGATTTAATAAAACAAAAAATACGTATTATTGGATACGTATTTTTTTTTCCGATAATCTAACAGACGGACTAATTAGAATCATATTTTTTTAGTCAGGCAACATCCCTATTATGTTTACCAACCGGGTAAAAGTCGTGCTTTACACACTGATCTACGAGTATATTGCTTTTTCCACAGAAGAGTTAATAAATAAGAAACTATCTAACTAGAAAAATTAAGTGTATTTTATTTTGAAAGCAAGGAGAATTATTATATTTAAGCTTCCTTTCATCTCGTGAAAAGGTTTTCAGCAAATAAAGAAGTAAACAAATACCTTGGAAGGTGGCAAATAATTGTGTAGGAAAAAGTAAACGGAGATCATTATGTTAGGTTGACACTTTTTTTATTTATTTATCCATTAATAGTACACTTACATTAAAACAAGTTGGTGCAAACATAAACTCATTAGAGTTTTACCGTGCACCAAAAAAACTTACAAGTTACAATGCTTCAATTCAACAACATACATTGCCTTACACATGTTAGACATGACTCATATTGTTTCCTTTCGAGTAATACTAGAAGAAGAAATATGAGTACCAGTAGTAAAAACTTTTTTGCAAAAAATAAAACCGACTTCAAAAACACAAAAAAGTGAAAAATAACTTTAGCTTCTGAAGTCGGTGACTTTTGTTTGTTTTATTCAGTTTTTTTGTCACCGACTTCAGAAGCTAAAGTTATTTTTCACTTTTTTGTGTTTTTGAAGTCGGTTTTATTTTTTGCAAAAAAGTTTTTTTATTTTTCCATTTTTAGTTGTAATATCCTTTACAATTATTTGATATTCATTAATTTTACGTTGTTAACAATACATGTCACGGTAATAGGCTTATCCGCAATAAAATGGAACTTAACATACCTAACTCTCGAAATCTGGGCGTCCTGTACACATCTGCGTACCCCGTCAGAGCATACAGGCGTGATGGTAAGTTAAGATGTTGCGTAAACAATAAACATCCAAGCGATTGCAGCAATCACGACAGATTTGCCGTCTATTTTTGAAGAGTTCTATTGTATATCTCCGAAGATCAGGATCAGATCTTCACCAAATTTAAATGGGACCACCTCAGGAGTATACTCTTTCAAATAAAAAAAGAATTTTGAGAATCAATTCAAAAATGGAGGAGAAATCAGGTAACATACATAAAAAAATAAAAAAAAAAACATACACACGAACATAGAACCTCCTCCTTTTTTGAAGTCGGTTAAAAATATAAAGCTGTTGATACAATAGCAACTGTTGTTTAACTAATAGTTGTTGCTAGGATAATGAACAAAACTGAGCTGGTTGTATTTTTTTGTTTATTAACAGTAGGAGTAAAAGTGCCTCCCGTCATTACGATCATGATTGTTACGGAGATATTGGAGGACTTTTTCAAAAATTTTTAGAATACAAGTTTTTAATGTTGTAACTTTACTTTAAATACCTCCATGAACCGTGTAGGTACTATTCAATGCATCCGTTCGGGACAATGTGGATCGTTATTATTCACCCCCAAAAAAAAGTAGTTTTACCGAAATATTATTTGCTTTGAGTTGAATTTTTACTTAGTTTATTATACAAAATGCTTGATTGATGGCTTCATGAAGTATCTGTTAACACCTTGGACAAACGCCCTCTTATATACTTTTAAATGTGTGTCATGCCCACAGCTTCCTAGTCATACTTGCAAATAAATTATAGGCTGAAACAATCATAATTTATTGCTATACTTTCTCAGAAGAATTGCATTCGTTCTAGTTACAATTTTAGGTTCATCGTTAATTGCCCCATTTCTTGTACCTACAGTTGGCGAATACTCAAGAATTGCTAAAACAACAATAAACAATGCTGTTTGAAAACATTGCTACACAATAACATAATTATTTTAGGAGCACACACTTGCCTCCAAAACTGTTAAGATTTAGGTCAGAATCCATCAGTCACGGTTGATCAAACATGCTTGACGTTTCAAGGCATTAGAAGCGGTTTCTAAAAATTCCGCAAACATTTCTAATGAAATAAAAAATGTAGGTGTACCTACCTATAGATAGACCATTCAAATATCAACGCCTATGCGTGGATTTCATTTGAATCACTTATCAGGGGTTTTTTTTTTAATAATGCTGTTTTATCAATTGCCAGCAATTGCAATTGATAAAAAAGCATTAGTTTGCAAGCAGCATATTTTTGGCTTTGTTGTTAAAAATGTGAGCACTTAAGTTATAACAAAAACTGAAATACAGCGTTTGATAGAATCACTTTAAAGAGTTGTAAACCTGTTTTGTAAGATCTTTACAAAGTGCCAAAACCTCAAAGTTTCCTGGAAGGTCCGGTAACAACCATAGTTACTATGGCAACTCTCACTAAATTAACTTAAGTACTTGGCACCTGACCAAATAGCAGTAACCCGTCGCCACACCTCATCATTATTTCACAGAAGTGTCCCTAATTTCATTAATTCTTGCCCACAACCTTACAAGTAATTTCGCAGAGCCCTCTAAATGAATACAAATATAAATGACAATAAATTTTGGTAATCCCAACGGTACGAGGTACTTTCAAGATCATAAAATAGTTCCTAGACCTACACCCTTGATTAATATGCTTAATACATGACTTGTACAGTACTTTGCCTGAATAACAATCAAAGTTTTTGCTAATAAGCATATAGATGACAAAACCTCATCATTAGATGACGTGTCAGTAAGGCTCTTTGACTGACACAGTGAGGTGACATCAGATTATTTCCTGCCACTCCTTACGAAAACTTCTACAGTTAATTAAATCTTTGACAATGATGTAGGTGTTGGTTTAAGAAATGATACAATCGGAGTTTAAATTGCATGACAGATAATAATCAGGACTGTCAAATATTGCGAATAGAACGCACAGTTACATTCCATGGGTTTTGTAAGAGGTTTCTGGGAGATTAATTGGCAATAACTAGTGGGATGAACAACTATTTCATGCTGTTTCAAGCATAGCAGATAATGGAAATTAACAGATAGTATTAGTAGGTCTTCTTCTTCTTGTCGTTCTTGTTGATGTTACTCCCATATTACACATTTTTAGTCCAGTAGGTGGTCACGTTTATTGCTACGTTAGAGGCACTGCATTGTACAGGTTGTACACGTAAACAGAAACCTAGGACACTCTAGTAGATGGATATTAAAATGTAATCTTCTGTTTCAGGATCGAGATAGCAACCTGACAGTACCGGCGCGGTGGGAGGACAGGAATCTTCGCAAATACCTCAACAAACCTGACATCGGTACGTATAGACACAAACAAAAATCATACAACATTAACGTCAGATGACCACTACATCTCCACTTAACTTAGATAAAAGAATTGTAAGAGGACAAAGTTTGCCAATAATAAAGTTCTTGATACCCTTGATGACACACTTAAGCCGCAAGTTTTTTATGAAAGTCAAATTGATTGAAACTTTTGCTATACAGTATCAAATTATGAAGTACTTACTTGTTAGAACTTTCTCATGTTTCGTTTGTGTGTAATTTATATTACACACTATAAGTATAGGTATCTATTAGGCTATTGTATTTACAGAGCCCTTTGCAAGTGAACAAGGCGTTTTTATGATCATACTGCCCATAGTACCTATCAGTTAATTTCGTTGCGGGATCCAAGAAGTTACGTTCGTTTCTCTGGGACTTCAGTTCGAGCTTCACTGTCTCGGCGCTTTTCTGGTGGTCGCCGCTATTGTTGACTCTGGCTTTCAGAAGTTTCAGTGACGAGAATAGTGTAGCGGGATTGTCCGTAGTATTAGCCTATGTTTTTGAAGTGAATAAACGACACTTTCTGACCTTCTTACTAATTCTGCCCACAGTCAAAGCAAGCCGATGGATCGGAGGCATCTTCGACTACGGCCCCAAGTCTTGGCGGTGGGGTGGCGACCTGCGCAAGATGCACTACCAGTCGTTCTCTAAGATGAAGAAGATGACCGCGGAGGAACTGCAGTGGCACTGCATCGCTATGATGCCAGAGCTGTTATACAGGTAATCTTTGAAATAAATATTGCATCATTATAACTTGTAGTGCTGATCTAATAGAGACGATTTACAAATTAGGACTATGATTAGGCTATGAGAGTTTAGGAAGACCAAAGAAACGATAGATGAACGTGTGACGGATAATATTGCTAGACTGCTGAGGTGATGAGTAATAGAGATGTATGCAAGAAGATGGCATGCTGCGCAAAACAAATTGGGATAAGGGCCAGAGAATGATGATGATGATGATGATCTAAATTAAAAGACTGGAATACTATTATAACAAATAAGGGTAGATAAAAACAAATAAACAGATACATCCAAGAAAACACCGGGAAAAAAAATAGGCACGTCCTCAAATATGGCAATACCTATTATTATCTTCATAAAAAGCAAAAAAAAAACTGCCGAGTACAATAAGCAACAGAAAACTAATATAATATTTATTAGGTTTCGAGAAGCAATATTGAATCGTGACAAACATGAGTGTGGCCACTCATGGATGTCGGCAGAATTTCGGTTAGAGCCTAAAGCTCTGGAATTCTACTTAAATCACAAGAGCCGCCTGTGAGTGTGCGCTCAAGTGATGTACTGTGAGCGATTTAGTTAGTATTTTACATGAAAGACGCTAAGCATTTATCTCAAATGTTACAGCTCTTTGTTGAGATAGGGGGCTTTTTGGCTTCGTACAGGAGCAATTTTAGTTTAATGTCTGTCTTATTCTAATGGTGTTCTTACGTTTATTTTTTTATTTATTGATTTTTTTTATCATATTATTTTGTCCTGCGTGAGACCAATACTACTTAATTTTAGTGCTCTTTTTGTGTATTGCCTAGTTTGGTAATATCTCGTTGTCTGCATTGTTCCCTTTTGCTCGGTCGTGGCGATGATATCCATTTTGAAGCTTAATTAAATTAACTTTGACTACATAAAGCGGAATTTTGTAACTCTGTCACCTATCTTATCCCTATGTTTTTTTTATAAATCATGGACATTAAATTCTCTATTATGTTTCACACTTGATCCAGATATGACAATGAGAAGTTTATTGACCTGCCAGCGTAGAAGTCATAGACCCTGCTATTGAAAACACGGGGCAAATGATGTTAATATTCAACACTTATTGCCAATCTGTCGAAATTGATATACATTGACGTACATTAATGTCACTAATATAGAACTAAATTCTTTCAATAAATCATAGTTCGATCTCGTTCAACCTGCCTAATAGGCCAATTGGCAATCCAATAGTATTAATTTCTATCGGTGTTAGATTTTTTTTTGTAATTGGAACAGTACTTTCAAAGTTTCCCCCAAACAAAACTTTTTTTCTGTTCTAAGTTTAGGTTTCCACACTCTCTTATAACTTGTACCACAAGCCACCAAAACCGTCTAACCATAGAGCGTTCCTGAGAAAAGCAATAAGTTTTACGATTCCATGGTTTGTGTTAGTCTTTTGTCCTTAGCAAGTGACGTCACCATACAGTATACCTACTATTTTTAGCAGTCAGTTTTATGGTCGTTTTAAATGTCGAAGGCCATGGTGTTGGCGCCTTATGTAGTAATCATCGGTTTCACATGGGAACAAAAGTAGTTGTTTATTGCAGGAAGTAGGTCAGAATCATGATGAATGGAATGAGGACATTTAGGTAGGTACTGTCCTATAATCGTTATGTGCTTGTTACGATGAATAATCACGGCTGTACCAATTTTTTGTGCCAAGCTGAAAATGAAGTCCATTTTAGTATTAGATGTTTTATTTACAGGGTAGATTGGAAATGAAATGAATATCTACCTACCTACACTACTTCTATTTATATCAATTAATTCCAAAGCCTCTCTCAGGAACCCTTGGCATCTCAACAATCTAAACATTTCTCACTAATTCTCAACTAATTGATTCATTTAATCACTATCAACGCTAATTGCTTCAGGTGGTCACCACGTAAGTGCATCGAAGCCCGTCACTACATCTGCCAAACCAGACTTCAGAAGGTGCCAAAGGCCAAAGTGAAGGACCTACGTCGTCGCTGGCAACGTATGGGCAAGATCAACGAAATCACTGCACCAAGCGTCAGCAGGGAGGTTAACGACCCCATGATGATAAATGACGTCACTGTCAACCCCGTACATAACCCGAAGTCTTACGATCTGCGCCCGAACCCACACCATCTCCGAGGAGGACAGAAGAGACATGGCCCGAGGTCGAATGCGATTCCGAATTCGAAATACGATTTGAGACCAAATGAGTTGAAGAAGAGATTGAGGCCTGCTATACGCAGGCGGCTCAAGAGACCGTTCCCAGGGTAAGTTAATAACATACGTATGATATTGCGTGCGATATTGACTGACCTCTTTTAGGTCAGTCAATATCGCACGTGTACCAAAAAAGAATAAAAAGTTACCACGTAAAATAAATACATGGCCCATTAATAATACTTAATGTTTGGCCAACTTTCTCCATTACCCGACCAACGGCAATCAATTCCTCGGAGCACGTAGTTTCGAACAAAAACACATTAAATGTACATTTTTATGGCAAACATAGATCAAATTAACTGCAATCGTTTCTCCCTTATCGTCCAATGTTTGGAATGGACGAATAATTGGCTAGTACTATGCCAATATTGGTGAGAGAGATGGTAAACAGAGCTTTTCTCTAGTTGATATTATTGTACTGCCAACTATGTCAATCGTTGAAAGCTTGGCACTCGCAGTACATTGTACAGATGTGTTGCTAATCGGTTCTCAACAGGCGGACTGGTCTCGCCTGTTTAGACGTTCACCCCCGTTATACGTAAACCATAATAGTTAGTATTAGTTGGAAGACGAAAATGTAAACATTTTCTGTGGAGTGCCACGAGGAACGAACTTAAGACTTATGGATCTTACCGTGGCAGGAGACTGACAGTGATCAATAGAAGCTAACGGATTTATGTAATTCTCATTCCAGTTACACTTGGAATCGCCGCGACCCCGAAGGCTCATACCAGCGCAACTCTGACCTGCTCCGCTCCGGCCGCACCGGGCTCACCCCGCAACAGATCAACGCCCACCTCGCGCGACTGCGACATCTGCGCGACAAGCAAATCGCACGACGCAAGCGACTGCGCGACGACGACTGGCTGGAGAACGAACCAAGACAAGCCCTCGCTCAAACACACGCCAGGACATACACCGTTGACAACAACATCAGCGCTCTTCATCCTAAGACCATCGTCGAAGAGTTCAATATGATGGATTTCCCCCATCACCCCGTCGGACCACCCAAAACGAACGGCAACGCCGGTTAATCGATTCGATTCCAATGGTCGTTCGCATCGATCGTTCAAGAATCGATTATTCCTCGATGTTAATTTAAGTTCCTCGCGATTTTTCCGAACTATTTCCGACTTCGCTTTTATTAATATTTACTGCTGACACTTTGCGATTGTTCTGATCCCTTTTATTAGCGTGTTGCTCATTTACTAATTGACCATTTATATCAATTATATAAGTGAAGTTTCGGCACCTATTGATAGTGGAATCAATATTATTAGACGTACGGACGTTGTAGTAACTCGGCATGTTACGTAGCTTCAGTTGCATAATTGTCTGCCAATTGTTCTATCATTCCGTCAGGTTCAGATATCCGTCTCGCAAAGTGTCATATCATTGTTCTTCTTCTCTTCCTTCTAGAGTAGTCAGAACTTACGACTTTTTGTCTACTCGAATTTTACAAATTCCGCTTTATATCCATACTTTTAATATCTGCAATCCAGTGTGAGTCTTGTCAATGTAGTTTAGTTACCACTTTATTGCATCTGTTAAATTGTAGTCGTTATTAAATACTTTATTTTCTTCATTGTTTATATAATAGTCGCATTTACGACTATTTGTGAATGTGAATCAGACTTTTCTACTATTCCTTCAGATTTAATTCTGTTGGACAATTATAGTGACCAATACAAAGTCGATTTTACAATCTTTAGTTTTACTCTTCATTGGATACGAAGTATTAGGACCTCAATACACGAGACAACATAAAACATGTTACTACGATCGATTGTTGAGTTAAATGTTGATAGATCTAACTATGTAAGTCAAGAGAGTAATTTAAACGATTCTAGTTTATAGTGTTTAGATGTCAGAACATCTATTTGTATTTTAATATTATTTCGTTTGTTTATATTCCACACCTTTTAATATTATGATTTCTAATGCTGTGCTTTTAAATTAAGTGCGTCGTGGTAATCTGTTTTATTTTTTATATTTATAATGTACTAGTCAGTAAGTTTTATGAGGAAATATAATTCTAGATTACTAAAATGTTTAATCTTATCCATAGTTTCGAAAATGTTGATAATATTAATAATATAAAAATATTTTCGATGTAGGCACTACCAACATAATTCGTTGGAACATTTCTTAAAATTGAACTAAATATTAAATAATCATTAACATTTTCTCACTGATTTTTAAGTATATTTATTAAAATAATAAGAGAATAACTAGAAAAGTGTCGTACATCATAATTGGCATTTCGTGTTTAATTAGCTAAGTAAGTTTACGTTCCAATATGTTTGTATTGTTTGTTATTTTAGTTTAAACCTAATAAATTAATCCTTTTTTTTACTAAACTGCCAGTTATTGTAGTCCTCGCATTTATGAAGTTAAAATCACATTTTGAGTAAGTTTTTTTTATATTTTAAGCAGTCGTAATGAAACTTATTGATCGATATATTCAACCCATTCATTGTAAAATCCAATATCGTCGGCTTAGTGTAGCATTTATGTTCAATCTCATTTGCTGAATTGAGATTTTTTATTTTTATTATTATCGTGAAAAAAATAATAAAGTTTCGACTTTATTATTTTTTTCTTAAATCGCACAGTCTTTGAAAGTGCATTTCGCCGTTATCGCCAAGAACTTTCAAATAAACCGTAGGTTTTTTTTTAAGTACGGTTTTACTTTCCAAAATATTTCCATTAATTATTTTGATTTCATTTTATACTAAGCCGAGGATATTCAAATGATGTTGGATCAGATTTTGGATACTTAACTTTAGTCTTTTAGATTTACCAACACCCAACATATCGACACAATGTTGCATCCAATATATTATTATGTGCGTGTTGGACCGTGCATAGCTGTAGTAACTTATGTTCTTAGATTTCGAAAAACTAGTCTACTAGTTACTAGTGACGTGCTTATTATAGTATTACTCTCATACCTCAAAACATATTACTTGAAATAAAAAATAAGTTATAAAATCTTTAACATCTTTTTCTAATATTTTTGTAGTAAGTAGGTACTTACTAAAAATATCAAATTTTGTATTTTGATCTGTAAATACTACTTATTGTAAATTTAGTAGTAGCAACACCGAGGTACTGTGAATTCTTTTTAAGCAAGTGGAGAACTTATTTATAGGAACAAAATAACTTCTTATCGTATCTTAAGTATTAATATTTACTTATAACTATAAGGAAATAAAGAATCATCAGTATTTATTGGTTTTATTTTTATAACAACATTGGTTTAATAATTATATCTACCCCAATTATACCCCATCTGTTAGACAGATAATCGAATCCTAGAAATTACGTTTTCTTGGTTAATATGGTAGGTAATTAAATACTTTGCACAATATTTAATGGAGAATGTGAGCAGTGGCTAAGCGATTGGACTGCTGCGCCGCGTGTCGTGGGTTCGATCCCCGCACGGAACAAATATTTGTATGGCCTGCAGATAGTTGTTTCGGGTCTGGGTATTTGTGTATGTGACTTTATATGTTTGTGAACGCACCCACGATACAGGAGAAATTCCTAGTGTGGCAACGTTAAAAAAAAAAAAAAATTATATGAAGGTAAAATAAATAATTGATAGTTTGACGTTTGGCAGGGGAAAATAGAAGAAAGAAACGTGTGGCGCCGACCCCAAATAACATGGGACTAGGGCAGGATGCAAGATGATGTATAACATTTTAATTTCTGCAAAGTAACTCCATGGTTCCAATAATATAATCTACTCATATTAAGTCTACTTAATTGGGTAATATGAAATAAAATGGTTTTCATTGCTTTAACTAAGAATGCACATTATGAAATTCGGCAAAGTACTTATAATCTTTGAGAATACTGCCATCTAGTAACGAGTAGCACAACTAAAGTTGTAAACATTCTTTTCCTCAACCTAACCACAGCAAAACTACCGAAGCTGAAAAATTTAGTTTTAGGTGCACGCAACAGATGGCGCTACCAGGCTTTATTAGCTTTCAACTGTTTCGTCATACAAATTTTAATGGAAAATGGGGTAGGCCAGCGGCATTATTTTTTTAGATGTTGCAACAACGGTGCTTAACTGGTTAGTCCATTTGATGTCGAAAAAAGTGAACTACCTAGAAAGTATTCCTAAGCTCTTTGAACTTTTTCATGTTGTTTGGGATTACCTATAATAGGAAAACTATGCTTTGTTTTCGACCTAGACCCAGATTTTTTAAACTCAGTACGTACTTTTACAGCTAATCAAATATAGACAATTTTATAAAAATATCATAATTATTTACTAACATTATTTAAATGTTAATTACGTTGATCAGTCATCAATAGTCACGCCTTGGAAAACCTAAGTGACTTATAACATCAGCTATGTGCTAGTAAAAGTCCCGTCAAGATAGGCTCAGCCGTGTCGGAGATTAGCCGCAAAAAGCAGACAAAATTAAAAAAATAGTTATTTGTTATACAAGAGTGCAAAGTTGCTTTTTAACCGCGTGTTCAATTTTGATGACCGAGCAAGCGAATGATTCTAAAATTGAATCACGAGCGCAGCGAGTGATTCAAAATTAGAATCCTGAGCGTTAGCGAGGGAATCAAAAGAGCACGAGGTGAAAAATCTTTGCACTCGAGTGCAACACGTAACTTTTCATTCCACCTCAGCGAGGAAATGACTAAATGCAAAAAAAAAACGTTTACAATCACAAGATAGGTACACTTTTATTTCAGTTTAGGTATTAATTACTACATTATGACAGGTAAGTATTACAGAATAATCTTTAAATTATAACAAAATAATACTAAGGTATAATTAAGAAAATTTTAAAGTAACGTTGCTACAGTTATTTAAATTGAGTGTAATATTTTTGTTTGGTACTGTAATATTGGTGTTAGTCACTTGTGTACTGTTTTTCGGTAAACTATCTGTCATACTTAATAGTTGTACCGATTCATCGGATTCCCTTGGCGTGAATGTTGGAGAGAGAGGGAGATGGTTAGGTGTTTCATAACGGCTTATTTTTGATGTAGAAGGGCCAGTCCAAGGATCCGATTGAGGCTCTTTCAGTGTAATGGCTCCTATGATGCCTTCACATATTTTAGACTTATTTTGGATGGAATCCTCTATGTATCCCTCTACAACTGCATTGGACTTCCAGCCTCCGTGGCGCTTAAGGGACAGGAGATCAGCTCCGGAATCAGCCAAAAGTGTGGCTGAAGTTCGTCGGAAACAATGACCCGTGTACAACAGGGGTTCTGGAAGTTCAAGAAATGTTGCTATTTCTCGTGGGATACTGCCAATTTTATTAGTACCCATAGGCTGTCTAACACACTTTCCATTGCGATACTGTAGAAAAAATCGATTGATTGGAGTGTTAGGCGGGCGTAAGGCTTGATATTTCTCAACAATCGTTACGTATTCCTTGCGAATGACGAAGTTGCGGTCTCTTTTTGTCTTTGTATTAGGTAAATTAATTAATAGTAAGTCATCTGAATGTTTCTCAATGTTTTTGACATTAAGTTGTGTTAGTTCATTAGCTCGACATGCTCCGTTTATTCCAATAATAAGAACAACCTGTAACGTAAAGAGTATTGTAGTAGATAAATGAATAAAATTGATATGAACGCATAATTATGCCTATCAACATCTACTAAGTATACTATTTAATTGAGATTAATATACTTAAGTAGATACTGAATGTGCAACTGACTTACTTTTGCCGCCAAATATACGGAATCGGGTGCTTCGTTAAGAAACTTTTCAATATCAGATACTGTGAAAACCTTCGATTTTTTTGGTTGATGACCAGATGAGGCTCTTTTTAAAAATGCCACTAATTTAGGATAGGTATCGATATGTTTGTCTTTTTTCATCTTTATTGTTGCTTTTAGCATCGAATACGTACTCCATAGAGTGCTTGCTTTCTTGTTCTCGGATAATTCTATAAAATATGCCAGCAAAACGTTTTCTGAGAAAGTTTTGGCTCCTTTTGCTAGTCGCCACGTGTTGAACATATCGTACTGTTTTAAATACTTCTCGCGTGATTGTTGAGGGAGAAAGCTCATTTGCGCATTATTAACAGTTTCAGTCAATTCTGTTGGCGTCAAGCAAACTTCCTCGTCGCTAGAATCACTCATTTTAGTTTTTTCACTTGTTTTCAAGTTTCTTGTTTTTAATATAAGGTTTAACAATGACGTGAAAAAATGCCGCGTAAAGAACCGCGTACAAAGCAAATTGAAAAAAGAACACCAAGAAGGTTCCGAGTCTGAGTTTTTAACAAATTAAAAAAAAGTTGTATGATATATTCGGCACCATAGAGGTAGCAGTAAATAGGTTTAATGTTTTTTTTAATTCACAAACTTAGTGCACACGATGTTCTAAATTCAATTTACTTTATCCTCTAGAGAATAAAAACGGCTTTTCCACTCAGATATTGAAGATTAAAAATACTCTTTCCGAGATGGTGGGATGAAAATAGTATATTATGCAACGAGTGAATAAAGGACGGATTTAAAGCGAGGGCCGTAGATGAGTCACGAGCAAGTGAAGGATTCTAATGATTGAATCACGAACGCAGCGAGTGATTCAACTGTTAGAATCCTGAACGACGCGAGTGATTCATGGCCCTCGATATAAATTCGTACTTTATTCAGGAGTTGCATACTATACTTTATATCATGACTACGAGAAAAGACATAATTTAAGCGAAAATTGAAATTTAATCAAGAAATAAGAATTGTTACATTAATTGAAATGGACATTAAAATTAGAGCAATGACTGAAATTAAGCGTAATTTTCTTATTATTATCATTAGGGTGGTCAACTTGTGAAACAATATTTATTAATCTAATGCCAAACTCCTTGTCGCAAATATCGACCAATCAAATCTCGAGAATTTATTTGCACCAAAGAGTTTTGAATTTCGAATCTTAGCACAAGGAGTTTGTGTAAGCATTGAAATAGAGACCGGACATATTTTTGTGTTCCAAATTCAAACACCAAAATAGTGAATAAAAACAAAACAGTGAATAAAAGGCCTTTTTATTCACTGTTTTGCGTGAATAAAATAAGCTTTTTAGAGTAGGTATGGTATAAAGATATTTTCGCTTTACTTTTCATATGCATTAAGTAAATACCTGTTTTTTTGGAATTACAAACAGTCATTTCAATTTTATTTATTTGTTAAGATATATGTAGGTCAGAGGTCTACAACCACTTATTGATATTTTCTTTATCTTAAATGTCAGTCAGGTTCAATAATCAGATAAAGGCTCAATAAATTAGCTGCCAGAAGTTAAGCTACTTTCAAACCGCGCTTTATTACACCCGAAATATATTAGGTTCTCAAACATAAACGTTACTGATAGCATATCATACAATTATACGGGCCGTAATTTGCAGGGTTACCTACAAAAAAAATAGCCAAAAAATAGACTAATAGCCAAAAAGCATCATAAATCCGCGACGGATCAACGACCCATTGACCGAATCAGCGTAGTTTCCACCTCCGTTAGCGAGATGCTACGATATCGTTGTCATGGCAGCCGTGGACAAACAATCCAGCTGCTATACCACACAAAACATCCAAAGAAACTTTTATCGAACTAATTAAATTACTCCAAATACATTGCTGCGTTTTTTACCATTTTCACGAAATCGTTCTTAAAAATACGCAATGTATTGTAAACGAGAATTCCGAACGTAGATTTTTCTTTTCACAGTACAAGTGAAAATCTATTTAAGCATCAAAACACGCGAAAATACATTTTCAGTCTTTGTATTAAGGGTTACGATATAATCAATATAAAATTCTAACGAGTAGGTAACGCTTTGAATAGGAAAGAGAGCTGATATGGTCTATTTGAATGTTTTTATTGTGAAATTATCACATCAACCACGCCATTTGGTTGAGTATCATAAAATATATTTTAGCTGTACTTAATCTACTTTTAGATTCAAAACTTTGACCTTACGAGTCTACAGCAAAACAGCTTTTTAATCAAAATCTAAATCGGTTGTTCGTGATCGCAAGAGGGCATTCTCCTTTTCATCATGCAACGAATGGTTGTTAACATCTAACAGGAAATTGCCACTGATGTTGTTATCGACATAATAAATAGAAAACTAAAGTCATCGAACTTCAAGTTCAATACCAATCTTCAATACCTTATAGGTAACGGCTGTTATATTCCCACTGAAAAATGAAAGTTTCATACAACTTTGATTAAGGACTTTGCCCACGAAACTACAGATGTTTTGACACACACAATATTTTTGTAGCAATTCGCCTTCTTGAGTTAAAACATCTATACATTCTACACTACTTAGCTTACCGATTAAAGTGAAGATTCGAAAGTAGGGAATTTCTAGTATTCACGACCACAGCTCATCAAGCAGGGTAGGTCCAAGTTAGCTGGTGGTTAGGGTTCCAGATAGAGGAACCTCATTACAATGCCAGCTGTATCGAGGAGTACCTACTGCCTTCTGAATCCTGATTACTAGGCTGGAGAAGCTGTCGCTAGAACGTGTATCCTAGTGACAGTTTGTCCAACCTAATGAGTTCCGCTGCTGGACAAAGGCCACCTTTTTATTATTCTCTGTCTGTGGCATTATTGACTATCTTTGGGTAATAGATTTAGCTGCATTTTAAATATGTTACGATTCAAGCGTGCTTAAAAACTAACAGAGAAATGTGATGCTGGGGAATTTATTCCGCCACTTCTTCTTCCCAGCTAAAACACAGACTGTCTCTTGTAAATAAATTTAGACGTTCGAAATCAGTCTAATTTGAATAAATGACTTTTGATTTTGAAAAATTCGCAATTCAAAACAAAACACAATAAAATCCTTGTTGCCATGCCATTCAAAAGCAGAGCTTACATAACATGACACTTGTGACCTCGACGCGACGTTGACAAGACTATTTCAGTTCATTCTGCATAATGCCGTCCACAAGTGTACGAGCTATGAGCTATCTTGGTCATTCATCGCATAACTCCTGCCGACTGCTAGGCGGTGCTTTTACTTAACACCTTGTTTAGTCACGAAGGTAAATTAGTCAACTGAAAGTTGAATTTCGTGTAGTTTTCGTGAGTTTAAGGTCATTTTACGGGGATTAGACAATAATTTAGTGTAAATGTCAATGTCGTGTTTTGGAAATGTCAAATCTAGATATGAAATCGCACAACCGTAAATCGTACTCTCATTTTACTGTAAATAGAACTTTTATCAGACGTCTTGTAAATAGCGTCCCAACACTTTTTTACCTTCCTGCTTTTGACTCGTTGCGGGAGATGAACGCTCGGTAGCCGCCTCGCTCGCCTCGTCCTTTTCAAGCGCAAGATGTATCGGAAAGGTTCATGAGCTGCTAGAAGGTCTGGCATTCCCGCTCAAATCATTTCTGCGAATTCTTTTTGAGTGGCTCGAAGCTTTTGCGAGGGAGAGGACGTGGTCATGCTGTCACCATGAGTGGTGTTGATGAAAAGCACCGTGGTGTGCTTCGGGTCTTTAGGCGCGAAGTCTTAAGATGCTAGGGAAAACAAAATGTGAGCATATAGAGAATTTAGGAGGTTCATTTAATGCTGGGTTGGTCTATTGACAAGAATTCAGTTTCAACCGACCAACTTATTTTAATGTCTCGTAACCTTTCATAAGCACAGTCGAAAAGGTTGTAATGAGCTAGAAAGTCTGAACCAATTATTTGAATAGGGATGTTTACTGACTAAAAATAATATGATTCTAATTAATCCGTCTGTTAGATTATCGAAAAATATTGGATACGTATTTTTTGTTTTATCAAATCAATAAAAGTTGACGAAGATAAAACGCATCAAAGATTTGAATGAGTGGTTGTGTCGTCACTCACTGGTAAAAATTGTCATACAAATGTCTTAGAATATGACGTCACACGAGTTTTCAAAGCACTGTATCGTCTTCATTGTTTGTTTATGTGAAAAAAGAAAAAATACGTGTCCAATATTTTTTGTAAATCTATCTGACGGACTAATTAGTTTTTTTTTGTTAACTACCCTATTCCAACCTCGTCCACCTCTCTCTTGTGCGTCCACTTCTCATACGCAAACCAAGTAGTGAATAATCTCGTCGATATCCTTAAGTATATGAAATCCTTATCAATCCTTATGTTTCTTCTATTCTGCGGTATCTACTGTACCAATTGTAAATATTTCGTTTAATATTACAGTAAACCTCTATCTACATACAGTATGTTTATCAACAAGGCGTCTATTACTTTCAGTTCACACGCAACACTTTCTTCTCTCTCCAACGTACACTAATTGCACTACAAACATGACCTTATATCGGAGCGATATGTAGGTTACTTCGCACAAAACACCAGTGATTACCTTCAGCATACGTAGGGGCAGCTCTGACCCAAATACGCGTGTGAAAACTGCGCACTATGTAGAACATTGATTCATGACCGACTTCTAGAATAAAACTGTTGAAATATTTGATTTAAATGCAAGGAATGTAGAACTGCGTACTGTTAGCTGTATAAAGTTTGAACTGTACCTGAGTGAACCTAATTAAAGTAGAAACACGATATAAACCTCCTTTCTTGTAATAAACTTACAAGGTTTGGAAATCAATGCCTTATTTAGCATTCCTCATATTTTGGTGTCGTATTACGCAATTTAAAATTGACTTTAGTTGTTACAGTTTTGTTTAAAATTGTGCTGTCGTAGTGGTGGCAAACCCGACTGCTGTGCACGAGTTTCAATTCCCAGGTTGGGCAAAGTGTTATTAGATTTTCCATCAGGAATTTCTCAGTAGCAACCACAGATTCTGGGTTTGTGCCCGGTTGATGGAAATAGGTTCGCCTCCTATTTTTTTTTTTTTTTTTTTTTTTTTTTTTTTTTTTTTTTTTAAAAACGTTGCCCCACACTAGGAATTTCTCCTGTATCGTGGGTGCGTTTACAAACATTTAAACTCACATACACAAATACCCAGACCCGAAACCACTATCTGTAGGTCATACAAATATTTGTTCCGTGCGGGAATCGAACCCGCGACACGCAGCGCAGCAGTCCAATCGCTCAGCCACTGCACCAACCGTGTCGTCAACATGGGCCTGAAACATAACTGGCGAAATATGGGTATACTATATTGGGTAAACCTCTGCCTAACCCTTCGGGGATTACAGGCGTTATGTTATGTTCTGTTGAAATATTATAAAGTACAGGATGCTTCAGAACCTCGTATATGCAAAACACCAGTAGTTATTTACTAACCAAAGCTAGACCATAGAATGTGTCAGAATATTTGCATAAACAAGAACGGTAGCATTTTATTCTATTATCGCTTCGTGATAGGGATCTCGCGTGATAGCGTGTAGCCCTAGGACCATATCATTTTGCCATAAAAATATACCTACGAACCAACCTCACTTATGTACCCTATACTAACACCAGTTTGTCGACTATACTACGCACAATGTTTTCTAAAAGAAATTCTTAGATATCTACGCTAAACTTTATATTTTAATTGCCCACCGGAATCGCTAGATAGATTCGTTTCCACAAAATGATTTAGTACATCATATCATAATTATGTTCTTTATTATTTGTAAGATAAATCCTGCCTATCTTTGCATTATAAAAGATCCCTCTGTCCTCTCGATGAGAGATGTGTCACACCATTTGGCCAATCTTGTGCAAGACTATGAAATCATTTTCATCGAGTGCTGATTATAATCTGTATCTTTTTGAAAATTCGAGGTAATGGGTTTCTTCTAGGTATACGTCCTCCACCCCCATCGCTTCACATCAGGCCAATTGCGGACAAACGCAAGCCTATTTCGTTTAAAAAATGTCGTAGCAGTGTTTTTATTAGGCATTAAACAACAGGACGGTGGCTGCTTTCCCTCTAAGGTTAGGGCACCTTGAAAGCTCATTCGGCTGAAAACGGATTTCAAGGTTTCACAATTAAAGCTTACTCATAATTCTGGGAACTGGTTAAGTATTTGGTGTTAAATGTGTTAATCTGATGGTTTGTCATTGTTCAGTCCAGTAAGGCAAGGTCGTTGGGTCTGCCTTATCTGATGCTTTGATCGATAGTTCATGATTCACGCTTTCTGGGAAACTGTAATTGGTCGTGGAAACTTGTAACAGCATAATATCTTCGTGAGCGGTGCGTTTCTATTTCAAGCTATTGAATTTAAGCTGTGATTTAATTAAGAAACAGAATACATCTATTTCCTTTTACACCATGATTATATGCTATGAAAGATTATCAAGTTCTGAGACGCATTTAACACGAAAGGAGAACTAGAACTGTAGGCCGCGAAGGGATGGGCACAGCTGTGCCTAACATTTGGCCAGTTATGTTTAATTCCCCTGTAATAGGGGGCGAGCCTAATAAAGCACAAATTTAGACTCCGTGTTTGCTACTGTGAAATTCCGAAAGAAAAAACCTCAATTATACTAGTATGTAAAACACTGTCGTACTTAGTAGCTGATTCGATCTAAAAAAATCATATTGTTGGTTTCTTTGACCCCAAAATACGACCATAAACCATCAAAACCCATCGTGCAAACCACCTATTAGTTCAGCAGACACGAATCTCACCACCAAAATATACTTACATAAATCTAACAAAAGGAAATACAAGAAAACTGAACAGACCAATTTTCCACTGAACTGACGCAAATTCAGTTCAATGGCATTAGAATGTTCCACTCAACTGATTAAGTATGCATAGGGGCTGTTGTGAGCTATCGTGGACGTCGCCACGAAATGCTTTCAAGAAACCGAAGGGTCAATGGTACTCAAATCTTTTGTTTTAAATACTATTGTGTATTGACCTATGTATTGGAACGGTAATTATCAATCGCAGTTACGGATGTCGGTGAAGCCATAATTTCTCAAACTTTTAGACATGGAAGACAATCAGAAACCGATATTTCTGCAATGAATTTCAACAGGATTAACATGTAAGCTATTCAGTAGGTAGTATTACATTTTTTTCTTTTCTACCATCGCCAGGCGACTATGTGAGTAAATAAATCTCATCAGACCTTTTAATAAATCGGATGGCAAATACCAACGTTGCAAGGCCACTCTAAACTAGTCAGGTGGCAAATTAACAAGTGACCAACAAGAAGTGTTTTTAATTAATTACCACGAAAATCTTTCATTCAATCCTACAATCTCTTGAAAACACTTGGAATATCACCTCTGCCGAAACTTCTTAATCAAAGATTGAGAACCAGGAGTTCACCTCGTGGTAATGAACTTGTGATATTGAAGGTGCCTGAACTTAGATAAACGGCACGATACGACGAAGGTCTTTGTGGCTGTTCCAACCTGTATAATTAGTTTAACTTCACTTAACTTATACTTAACGCTGGAAGTTTACCTATATATAATTTTTGTTTAATTTTTTTATATTTTCGGTCTGGGCGGGTTTAAGATTTATAATCTTTTGACGGGATATTAATCTTGAGAACTAAAGCTAAAAGCTAAAGCTAAACACACTATAATTTAAAACAATTATGTATTTGTTTTGTTTGTTTTCTCAAACAATTACCAAATCCTTGAATCATAATTATGTACACGAAAATAACTATTCAGAATAGCTCACCCAAACACGGACTTCTACGAAAATGTTTGCATACAAATACACAGTGCAATGCAACACATCATGCAATCACCGCTTGTAACATCTGCCTGATACAATCGATATTATTATGGTTCAAGGTCTACTGGCGAATGATAATACTACTGAATTGTACTCCTAGGGAGGTGTATGTACGCCTGTGAAAGTACGATTGTACTACGAGTCAAGATATAAAATTATTAATACTAAAAACGGGATATGATTATACCATGGCTACTTTTTGTTTGTTTCGAGTTCCCGATATTTCGGCGCTGTTACAAACACCATGATCATGGCAAGTTTGTGATCAGATTAAAAACTTATATGATTCAAAATGTCGACAAGAGAAACAGTTGACAATCAACCTTGTTTTAGGCAGTTCATATAAAATTAATTTGGAAGCCTACTCAATCAAGTGGCTACACTCAATTCTTCCAATAACTGAACGAAATCATAATCTGAATTCACGCGTTCAAATGTCTCCAAAAATAACTGTATTA
Organism: Diarsia brunnea; assembly: GCA_949774965.1. Classification (NCBI taxonomy): domain Eukaryota; kingdom Metazoa; phylum Arthropoda; class Insecta; order Lepidoptera; family Noctuidae; genus Diarsia; species Diarsia brunnea. The sequence goes on from OX459001.1 coordinate 18,951,838, forward strand.
AAACTGAAAATTGTCTCAAACTTCCCAATCATCATCTGCCTAGCCTTTTTCCAACTATGTTGGGGTCGGCTTCCAGTTTAATCGGATGGATCTGAATACCAATATTTTACATGGAGTGACTGCCTATCTGACCTCCACAACCCAGTTAATACTGGGTAATACAATACCCTTTGGTAAGACTGGTTGTCAGACTTTCAGGTCACTGACTACCTGTAACGACTGCCAAAGATCTATACATGGCAGCCGGGACCAACTGCTTAACGTGCTTACAGAGGCACAGCGGAAACTCGGTATGTAATGGGCGGTCACCAATCCACAGTACCAACCTAGGCAAGCGCGGCTTAACCTAAAGATCGACCCGAGTAGCAGTTATTATTAAGCCACGAGCACCTCAAACTTCCACATCCTTAAGTAAAAAAACCTGTAATGGCTTGGCCTAAAAAAAGGAATTTACCCAATCTTTACGTAGAAACTCGACGTCCAAAGGACAGTGACTCATCTCTTACAACATTTGCGGAGCCATAATGTTACCCTTCGATTTACTCGTAGGGTTCACAAAGTTCTGGTGTACTTTCATTACGCTCACCGATAAAACGCGCAGTCATTATCAATTATGCAAGCAATCAATCAATCAAACGGTAACATGTAATCTTCGTTTTATTCGCGTTTGTATTTCTTATGGGACAACCTTGACCGTCTCATGATGAAGGGACTTCTGTATCGATTAAGTCATAAAATCAGAGTTCCTTGGTACTTTGATTAATTATTGTAAGTGTGACTTGAACGGTCTGAAATAGGGTGGTTCGATTTCAAATTCAAGAAGTGTTGCAGGGTTTGTTTACAAAAAGTCTTGACAAAGTGACGTTCTATCTCGATAGGCATGATAGAAAAGTCAGAAATGTATTGGATCGACCTCTACGAAAATTTTATTTCAATCCAGTCGAAAATCGCTGAAGAAATACTCAGGACCAATGGTTCAACGTGCTTCCCTAAGCAGGGGGGTATCATACCGCCAGCTTCCAAACTCCGGGCTGCTACTGAGTAATTCTTAATGGAAAAACCCAATTACAATTTATGTGCAACCCAGGTATCGTACCCTGGACCCGTGGCTCAGCAGTCACGGAGCTTATACACAGTTAAACACATATACACAGTTCATGGCAAAGAATCCTCATGTATTGGGGAGGATTTATGGGTGGACCATTCTATAATATATATGGCAGTAGTTCTTCACAAATACGAATAATATGTAGGTTAGACAAAGTTTTTCCCAGGGTCACTTCGGTCCTCCATCCGTCCGGTCGCCAATAAAGTTTGCGACTCTGTGGTAATCTTGTCAAAGATTTTGGCTGGAGTTAAGTTGTATGTTTCCGTTTACAGTGTTGTTTTGACAAGTTCTTGGTGTACCTATTTGCTGAATAAAGGCATTGATTTAAGATCCTTGTACTCGTTGTTACTTTTAACTCTGTTTTCATAAATGGAGCATCAGAGCGTCAGCGCAGTGCATATGCAGAGCTGACGCACCCGTTTTCGTAGACGCAACTTACTTGCGACTACGTAACGTATAGTTGCGATTAAATAACGCAACTCTTCGTCAACGCTTTCGTAGAACAAACACCCCAATACATACAAAGACAATTTTCACAATCAAATTGGTGAAAAAAGGAAATCTGCTACCCTCATGTTTGTATGGCCTTGATGTACCTCTTGTTTGTTTGAAATGTTTAGTTTTTGAGTATGTTTAAGTGAGTAATGGCACACACAACCTAGAATGATGTACGTGCTCACCGTATCATATTTAACTGTCTGTGTACCGTGGTGTACTGATATATTAAAACACATAACACTTTTCAAACTGCGGATACCAAGAACGACACGTCATTTAAACTAGGAACGCATTATGTAGAAAAGAGCTGACATTAAAATATGGAAGAAAAAATATGAAATAATGAAAACCTTCGAATAAAATATACAATACCTACCACTCCCAGAGGATGTTATGTTTGCATTTATCGATATTTTAGCATCCCTACCTACATGAGATGTTCTACTAATTTATTACCATCGGAAGCTGATACGGAGACCAAACATTTGCCGCTAGCTTCACACTCCACATAGCTTTCGAACAAAACAATCCATAAAACCAACAGTTCGATGCACACGGTAAACAATTACTTTGTAAACAAACCAATAGACGATATTTATTGCGACAGGAAAAAAACTATTTCAGTAAATTGATGGCCAATTTAACAAGACCCGTGGGAAATTACTGCTGACCTCACAATAGGGGAAGTTTAAAGGGTTAGAGCGGGGCAGAGGGGGTTAAGTTGTTTTGGTTACCAGTGGTCTATACGACAATAACATTGGTCGAGGATATACTTTTTATGGAAGGGAATGTGTTTCCTAATACTAATGGGAAATAGGGTAGTAAGATATGTTTTGTTTGTTATGGAGACAAATCTTTTACTGTCATCGTTTCAGCTGTCAGTTCTTTCAGTACTTCATTATACAGAGTGTAAATCAACCCATCACACATCCGTCAACCAAGCATTCTGTACATCAATCTAAGTACCCCTACGCAAAAATTTTTGCTGGGAAATGACTTTTTTTTTGGGGTCAAAAATCACATTTTACGGTAAATCTCAAAGTAGCACTCCTAAAACATTGTGCTAGTGGATGCTTTGAATAGTAAACGGGTCATGGAGGTAATTTAAGTAAAGTTAAAACCTGAAAAACTAGTATTTACAAAAACATCTGTTAAAAATTTGGAACTTTGACCCCCAATATCTCCGTAAGTAGGAGGTTCCCAGGTATGGTATGCAAAAATTTTTGCGTAGGGTTAGTTAGTTTGATGTACAGAATGCTTGGTTGACGGATGTGTGAAGGGTTCGTTTACACCCTGTATATAATTAAATAACTTTTTTTTTCCAAAAAAATTGCAATTTACATAGAATCGTTTTGGTTATTACAAATCAGAATAGGACAGTAAGGTTATGTAAATTGCATAAGTCTCCGATTGTACCACTGACACCCAAGCTAAGATTAAACTTGTGTTATAGATGCCAGGGCTCTCTCTATTAATCTATTTTTTAAGTTACACAAACCAGTACAGAGTTACATTTGGAAAGTATCCATCGTTGAGTATAAACATTACATTGTTAGTTGAGCAAGTTTTTTCAACCGTGCTTGCAAAAGACAGCCAGTCAACGTAATGGCTGCTAGTGCTGCTACACAGTACGTTACGAAAAAGTTTTGACTACACAGTTTTCGTAGTGCCCACACACGTTACTAGAAAACTGTACGATTATTCATTCATTAATCTGTGCTATGGCATCGACTGAAGACGCGTTAGCTGTTGTTGGTAAAACAACAAAAAAAAACAAAAGGAAGAAAAAAACAAGCACGTAGGTATTTGATGTAAAGAATGGCTAATGAAAAGTGAAGCTCATTCCCATGTTAATTTATTGAAGGAACTAAAGGTATATATTGTCATACTTATTTGATTATATTCGGACCGCGAACCACGCGAAAATTGAACGACTGGCACACACGTTACGATTTTTCACACAGTTTCTTCCGATTCCGATTTATCTATCCAAAATTTCATACTGCTCCGTTCAACTGTACAGTTTTATAAAATCGGACAAACTGTAGGTACAGTTTTTTTCATACACACATCATAATATAGATTTATCGTTACAGTTTGAACTGTACCGTCCAATCGTAACGATTTTACGTAACGTGTGCCTTAATGAATTTTGAAAACAGAATGCGGGTACTTCGTCTAGCTAGCCGTATAGACGCAACGTGTCGACACTTTTCACGCAAGTCCTTTCCAGTTTTCCACGCTCCTCGTTAAACCGCGGTGGTTACGAAGGGTGGCACGTGGCCAGCGGTCAGTATTCGCCCCGCGGTCGGCCGGTGCACGCCATGGGACACCACTGACCGCTACCAACAGTACCAACATGACGGACGACATTCCAGGTGACTGTGTTCTTATTTTCAAATTTAAAAGACGCCATGATTTTTTGGATGGCGGGAAGTTTACGGTATGTGGAAATCTATGAATTTATTGTTTTTTTTAAAGTATTGTATTGGATCAGGGTTGGTGAATCTTTTTACCGATATTTGACATAAACCGTATTTAGCGAAAAATCATAAATCAGAGGTAAAATAATAATAAAAGGACAATAGGTCTATTCTATTATATAATTCAAGTCGAATTTTCAGAAAAAGTAAATAAATAAGTGAATAGGAAGTGGGAGTATTAACCATTTAAAAAATTGCAACTACGGGAAAAAAACTTCGATTTGAAACGACGCCATCATTGTTTGAATGGCGGGAACTTGATGGCATGTGACAATCTATGGATTCATTGTGATTTTATGTATTGGTTTTGTTTCGGGGTTGGTGGTTGACATTTTCCTAACCTAACCTAGTGTTTATCTGTTTTGGTTCTTCGTTATTGTAGATAGATAGGGACATCTCCAATGTTGTTCTATTATGTTGCAACTTCAGTACTTTCACAAGTAATTGTGACAATTTTTTCGTTCAAAAGTCTATAAATAAGGTCTAAGTATTTTTTCATCGTTTAATTGAAATAAAAACTGTTTATTTATTAAAACCGACAAAGGTCTTCATACTGAAAGTTTGAAATAGCTGGCTGGTCCTTACTTCAATTCCAGTTATTTTAATGCACTATTTAGTCACTGTAAATGAAATCCAATTGAACTTCTTCTTGTTTAAAATGTCCTTTCTGCGGTTCTTCTGACCCATGTTTTCATGCCAAATAGATTTGGCTCTAGACTCTCACAAATTACTGATCTAATCTCACGGGTCTCTTGTTATTCCTGAATGCGCCAGCATTAAGAAGATAAGTGTGCTGATTCACTATCTAGCTAACATGGCAAGGAACAATTAAAGGGACGACAAGTGCTCTATACTGATGCAAACAACACGCGCCTTTTCATACTCCGAAGCCTTTTTGTATCCAAAGGCGTAATCTATTGTGTGTAGCGGAAAGCTGTGTTTTTAAGAAATATTTAAAAGACTAGACAAGAGCTCTACCAGCAAAGCTCGAACCAATTATCAAACAGTAGGAATACTGAACTGAAGTCCTGTAAGAAAACAATAGTGCTCGCTGACTTAAAAGAGGAGAAACAAAGCTGATTTAAAATGTACATAAATACGAGAACCAAAGTTCAATGACTGGTGAAGAATAAAACGTTGAATTCCAAAATTTTAATTGCTTTAATTAGGGTACAACAATTATTCCACTTGGTAAAGAACAGTAAATCCAGTTAAGTATGTGTGTATACAAAGCCCAATCTTAATCTAATCACTGCTAGGATTCCACACATCTCACCAAGCGAAACTTTTCGCTAGTGTCTGTCGGTGGGGTTTAGTTAATTTACCAAGATAGGACAGATTAAATAACAAATAACCAATGTCTCATTGATCGCCTGATCAGTGATACTATAGATCTATGCTGTTTGCAGTAGTTTGAAGTTTCTAATACAGTATTAAGTTCAAAAATGCCTTACTGCCGCGTTGCTGTAGTGGTCGCAAGTGCGACTGCCGAGTATAAGGTCCTGAATTCCAGTTCCAGGTTGAGCATACTGTTATTGGGTTTTTTCAGGAATTTCTCAGTAGCAATCGCGGTCCCTTGACCTGTGTCCGGGTAATAACAATAGGTTCGCCCCCTATTACATGAGACTTAAACAAAATGCTGAAACATTAGTGACAAAATGTGGGTGTACCTACTCTTGGGTACACCTCTGCCTAACGGATTCTGATTCGGATCTGCCTTCGGGGATTACAATATAACATAACATTACATTTATCAGACAACTTTGGCCCATAGATCCTCACTGATTAACATAAATTTGATAAATAAAATACAATGTGTGTTAGTAAATAAACCCTTTAAACTTATGTCGTACTACCCAGAGTGTATGACTACAAGAACATTACGTTGACGAGACAAAGGAGTATTAAGGATCGTAGCAGGTGGTGGGTAGGAACTACAGAACTTGCTACCCACCTCCATGAAAAAGTCCTGAGTTTATGTATGTATGTACCCAACACACGTTTTATTTCCCTTTCTTTTAAATGTTGTTGAACTTTTACCTAGTTTCACAACAACTGGAATTAAAACGTCGTCTAAGAATTCCTTGGTGGGTTCAAGGTTCACCCCAATTTTGGAATAGTAGCATATTTGAGCACAGGTTGACGTGGCTTGGCATATAATTACGGAATACTTCTCATTGGTTCAACATGTTTTATTTAACAACATGTGTATGGCAATAAAATTATATCGATTTGAAAGTGTTTCTGGGTCATTCTGGGTCATAATAGGTTAAACTGTGATGGTGGAAGTTGGGTTTTGATTGCTTGTAAATATTTTTTATTTGAGTAGGTAAGCCTTGGAACTGCCAGATGGCTGATCTCGGGGGTGGATTATTCAAAGAAACTCTACTCCTTAAGTCACGTTCATCAACTTTGTGATGTCTTATACCATTGTGTTATGTCTGTCAGCACACATCGTTGAAAACCAGAACCGAACTTTAACCACCACTCCATTTTCAGACCTGCTTCCCGTATTCGCAAAAGCTTCGATTAGATTCCGATTCTATTCGATTCGATAAGTCATTATGTCTTTTTTTTTGGTATTACGATATTCAGCGAGATACATATTATTATAACTTTCCATACCAACCATTTGAGCCCGTTTATCCACCGTTTCAAAGTTTGAAATTTATATAAATATTTACTGTTGACACCAGACATCGCTCTCGTTACAATTTCACCTTATACCATAAAGACCTCTATACCATAACTCAGAATATAAAAAGCTGTACAATTTTTCCGCTGCCATGTAAAGTAATGCAGCGACGTTGACGCGGTGTGCATTCGGTGTAATTACCATAAAATAATAAAAATGCTGTGACGTCACGCTATCGCCAACCAGCCTTGCATGTATGCAGGTACGCATAAGGGTCGACGTACAGCTAAAAGCGCTGCACAGGATCTTCAGCGCTTCAACTCGAAGTATTCCGAGTTATTTCTCAGAACTCTCTTTTGCCAATAGCAAAAGAGAGTTCACACTGAACACTTCTTAACGTGTAGTCACTCCAGTGCAGAATTTTCAAGGGGGTTTAATCGTTTATGAATCTCCATATGAACAGGTTTTCCTTACTTTGGTCAACCTGGAGCCGGCATTCCAGTCAGCCACGGCAATAAACATTCAAGTGAGATAGAGTTTCAGCTGGTAGCAGATATGGGCTAGGAAGGAAAACACTTTCTCTTTATAGCTTGAGTCTGACTCCGTACTGCAAGCACACCTATGAGCATCGTAAAGCCCGGTATCCACCAAAGCGGACCAATCGGTATCGGTATCGACCAATCACAAAAAGGGCGAAATACAAGATGTAAATTTTAACTAATGTGACTGGCCGACTTCTGCACATCTCCTCTCGTCTCCGCTCCGGAGAGGAAACCGCACCTTAAGGCATAACCTCAGATTGTGATCAGGTAGTACCAAACGAGCCGAGGCGATGGTATTCTCGTGCAGTGCTTATACCTGTGCGGTAGCCTTAACTGGTGCACTGTACTCTGGTACCTCGGTCGGTACATGTAGCTATCTGTTTGTATGAGTATTTCCTAGTTAGTATTTTTAATGTATTTGCATGTTGGTAAGTGCTACAATGGGCGTTTTAACTGCCAATGCCTTATACAGAATACAAACGTCAGGTTTAGTTATCAAACCTAAAATGTGGTCCGCTACAAATTGGCGTTTTGATGAGGTAGGTATTAAGAATAAGGATATTTTATTTGTGTTGAATAAAAGGCGAGAAATATTATAAATTGGACTGTATTTTATTAATTAATAGAACAACACGTCTTTGCAGTAGGGCAGATAGAATGCAAGAGAGCGAAGGAAGTTAGAGTGAGTTACATTGTTCATCGTTCACATGGTTGAAAGTTTGCCATAATTATAAAAAATTAGGTACAGATAATTATTTTAGTGTTTAGTAACTTTTCTAAACATATTTGTAAACATAGGTAGTAACACTGTGTGTGAGATGTTACATTATGCTTTATGCATTATGCATTCGAGGGTAATGAAACAAAACAAGATTCAATTTGGTTCACAAACAAGTGATTGTTACAAAATTATATAAAGAGATCTAAAATGGCGGCCATAGTAGAATCATGTTATGAATCACGTTAAATTCCATAAAATTGGCACAGACGTAGTTTATAAAAAAGAAATGTCACTTTGTGACAGTTTTATAAATTGAAACGTAATTCATATTATTACATCCTATTATTTTTCTGCTAAATAGGGGCCTTTGGCCAACAGTGAGCCACACTAGGCTAATTTAAAAAAAATAACCCCCAGCTTGCGCATTGTAACGAATTGTTAATTATAAATAACAAAGTGTTGAATTTTAGAGCCTAATTAAAACGAAGGACCTGTGAATTTGTAACAAAACAAACTAATAACAGAATAAACCAATATAACCAAAAGCATGCGAAGCGAATACCCTTTGCGGTAAGGAGTGTCAGACTTCTACTGACTAAAAACCACACATGTTCCTTGTTAGCCCTTTGTGCCGAGGCCGCGGTATCTGTTGCGAGCAACCCGCAGCCCTTTTAAGCCTTAATAGGGCATTTACTCCGATTTTCCAAAAGCATACCCCAACATATTAATCTGTTATTAAATCTCAAATCGATTTTGCTATTATTTTTGGTCAGTAAAATTCAAAACCACTTTACTATGATATAATCGAGCTTTTAGAAACGGGGGTTAATTTATTATTTAAGTAATAAAATTCAAGGTGAAAACACATTCTTAAGGACTACTTAAATTTTTTCGTGTACCTACGCAGTTTGCAAAGTGTTGGTATAATTTTAGCTCCCTGTAGGTGGTGGTAAACAGACGTCAGGCCATTTTCAAGGCTCACGAAATTCTAGATCTGATAAGACTAATTACTTAGCTTGAGCTGTCAGCTAAGTGTTTTATTCGAAGGCTAAAATTTACATAACTATTGCTTGTAATGTCCCAGTACAAAGTAAACTGATTGAAGTAGTCACGCTTTCATAAAAGGTTTAATTGATAACTAGCGACTCGCCACGGCTTCGCACGGATGCAATGTATACTACACAATCTATAAACACAAACCTTCCTCTTGAATCACTCTATCTAGTGCTGAAAACTGCATTCAAATATTTAAAATCCGTTGCGGAGTATAAAAGATATAAGCGTGCAAACAGCGGAGCGAACTTTTTTTATACTATCTATAGATGTGTCAATAATGTACTAACTGAATTGTTGTTATGTCATTTGTGTTTGTGAGTGTGTTTGTGTTGTATGTGTGTTTGTGTTTTATGTAGGTATGTGTGCATGACCAACCTACACGTTTTAAACTACACGGTTAGGCTATGTATAGAACCATAGAACCTGTTGAAAGTATTCTATTCTTGGTTTCGTTTTATATTCGTGGACCACGTTTTATTTTATGCAGGGTGGAAGGGACACCACCGCAGTACAGAGTTCAAAACATCATTCTGAAACGTCATAGACATTTTTGGTAATTAAAAAAAAATTTAATTCCATACTTTTTGACCTTGTAGTTATTGCACTTTTGTTTGGTTTCATCATTTCTTCTCAGACGCAGATAGGAAACGTGGATTCCATCTCTAAACTTGACGGTTTAAACTGATTCCTAATTCCTACTTTAGATCTTTGTGCATGCATGTAAGATCTTCGTGGTCAAAATTGTGGATATGTAGGTATAGTCGGGCTTTTTGATTCAACTTTTTGCTTTTTCCAAATTTAAACGTCGATAGCGAACTCCTTTTCATAACCTACGTCATTGGGGTACAATGAAACTAATCCCCTCCAATCAAATCTAAGGACTGACCCAAGGGCATACGTCGGAAGTTTCGTGCCCAACTGCCCACTGCCCAGTGCTAATGACTCTTTTACATTTCAGGGTTCCTTAGAAAGACGGATAGGAAAGGAAGAGACTATTTAAAACGGTTCTCAAACCTGGTAACAATCATAACAGTTTATTCATGTCCGACTTTTGGTAAGTTTTCAACGGTACATTTCCCAACAATAAACACAAAAGTATGGAACAGAGAAGTATGGAAGAAGAAGACATGCTGCGCCGACCCCAAATGAATTGGGATAAGGGCAAGAGAATGATGATGATGTAACACATTACATTTGTTCAAAAAAATATCAAGCTTCAAGTACTCACTTGCAGTTACAACGGTTATAAACGGATATTTAGCTACATTTGGTTAGACTGGGAAGCCAAAGTCGGATCAACAGATCCTGACTTTACTTTTTAGCCTCCTCAGGCTAAGCTGACCTGTGTTAAGGATGATATGGCAAGAAAAGAGGTGACTGAGGTGATGACGAGTAATAGAGAAGAAGACGCATGTCTGTCTGTTGGGATATGGGAAGAGAATGATGATGATGATGATCCGCAACTGGTCAACTCACCTCAAAAACATAACAATACCATCATTAACCTAGTTCAGTTACTGCCGCACTCAGAGAGCTTTAATGATTACTTTGGCCGTCATCTGCCTAGCCTTTTCCCAACTATGTTAGGGTCGGCTTCCAGTCTAACCGGATGCAGCTGAATACCAGTATTTTACATGGACCCTATCTGATCTCCACAACCCAGTTAATACTAGGTAATACGATACTCTTTGGTAAGACTGGATGTCAGAATTTCAGGTCACTGACTACCTGTAACAACTGCCAAAGACCTATAATATGGCAGCCGGGACCAACAGCTTAATGTGCTTTCCGAGGCACGGAGGAAACTCGGTATGTCGGGCGGTCACCCATCCACAGACCATACCAGGCAAGCACAGCTTTATCTAAAGATCGTCCCGAGTAGCAGTTCTTATTAAGCCACGAGCTCCACTTAGGTCATCACTTAGTCGGTTTTGACAGTTTTGTCATACAAAAGTCTGTCAAATCTATATTAAGTGACGGCTCAAGTAATCATTAAATGTCTCTGAGTACCGCAGTTAGAGTGTAACTTTTAGTGTAACTACTAAGTCCATGTTCTACGAAACCTTGTACTTCTGCACGACACGCACTTGACCAGTTTTACTTTCGATACCAGTAAGGTACCAAAGTACTACACCATTTGACTACGCGGTGACGACATTCGTCAAGATTAATGTACACGGCACTTTCTAATAATATAACGCGATTTTTTGTGTAAAATATTACTTAAGTACTAGGTTCGTACTTCGTATGTGCTTAATGCGTGTATAAATTAACTTTTGAAAGGTATGTAGGTAGGTACATGAGTGTATATGAGAGGTATGTAGCTGTCTCAAAAGCTGAAAATAATATAGGTCTCCTTATTGTGTTACATAACATAACATCACGCCTGTAGTCCTCAAAGTCGGGGCTGCAGGTTGTTCGAAAGAGATACCGCGGCCTGGGCGCAAGGGCTAAGATGGGTGGTTTTTGGTCAGTAGAAGTCTGACACTCCCTTTCACTCTGCCCAGAGCGGGATGGGTTATTTGATGATTCCCCCCCCCCCCCAAAAAGGGTCTGAGATAAACGTTTTTTTCAAGTTTCAATAGGATTGACAGTATTTCGGTGATTTCAGGTCACGCATTCGATTCATAGCAAAGACATTCAAATATTACCTATGTGTTAAATCTGTTTGATTCATAGTGTTCGCAATTTCGCGTACAAGGGAGTGTCAACTCCCTTTCGCTCTGCCCAAGAGTGGGAGGGATTATTTGATGATTTTCCAACCGCCAAATAAAAAAAAAGGGTTAGGCATAGTGTAAGTTTAGTGTAGGTTTTTAAACCCATGTAACAGGGTCGAGCCTATTCCCGATACCGAGAACAAACTTAGACTCCGTGACTGCGACTGAGAAATTCTTACAAAAACCCAATAACACTTTGCCGGACCCGGGAATCAAACCCAGGCCCTCATGCTCAGCGGGCGCGTTTGCGACCACTCGACCAACGTGTTTATTAAAAGAAAAGAAAAGATGGGTGGATTGTGTGAGTTGTGAGGAATTATATGATGTTAAAGAGAAAGGAGTGATTGAGGTCGTAACGTCGGACATGTGGAAGAATGGGTTGTGCAAATCCCAAGTAGAATGGTACAAGGGCAGGATGTGTGAGTCTATCTGGCAGGCCCCAACGAGATTTATCAACCAATGATAGCTTTTTATAAAGATATTATTTTGTACCTAAAGAAAGGCGGTGATAAATACTACTGTGTATTGTCTCTGCATCACCCTAAGGTAGACTGGTAGAAAATGCCCAAGGCATTAAGTCCGCCTCTGTACGTTTTTTGTGCATAAAGTTTTAATAAATAAATAAATAAATCTCGTTTAGGGCGTGCCAGATAGACACACGGGCAGAATGATGATGACATAAGTGGATGATACGAGTAGAGGAAGCGTAGGTACGTAGTAGTACCTACGCTTCGTACTCGTAGACATACTGCCGCACTCAGAGAGCTTTAATGATTACTTAGGCCATCACTTAGTAAAGGTTTTGACAGTTTTGTCATACAAAAGGATGTCAAATCTTTACTAAGTGACGGCTTAAGTAATCATTAAATATCTCTGAGTACCGCCGATAGACGTACTTTGAATAATGTTAAAACTCTAGTCTCTAAATAATTACGAATATGCAGCCTATTGATCAATTTAACATGATATTATTAAGTTATACCTGACATTAACTGTAATAAGCCTTGGTGATCAAGCTGAACTTTGACCTATTTTCCATATTGCCCCTCGAGGCTAAAAGGGTAATTAAGGTTGGCTTTTATTTCAGTAATCAGACACACCATTGTACAATCTGACTAAATGATGCCTGAAATACCTACGTATCCTTTTTGGCGGGTGGAAAATCATCAAATAACCCCTCCCGCTCTTGGGCAGAGCGAAAAGGAGTGTCAGACTTCTACTGACTAAAAACCACTCATGTCCCTTCTTAGCCCTTCATGTCGAGGCCGCGGTATATCTTGCGAATAACTCGCAGCCCCGACGGGATACCTACGTATCCTTTATTCATTTTTTATTTTTTTTGGGGGGTGGGAAATCATCAAATAACCCCTCCCGCTCTGGGCAGAGCGAAAGGGAGTGTCAGACTTCTACTGACTAAAAACCACCCATGTTCCTTCTTAGCCCTTCATGTCGAGGCCGCGGTAAAACATAAATATTACAGCCAGTAGCTATTATACTTACAGAAACCTGGGGCCCTCTTTGATCGTGGAACCCTGGGCACTTCCCTAGAGCGCACAATGTAAAATATGGCCCAGTCTGTACCCACTGCTGAGGCCTAGGCCTCTCTGTAAGAGGGAGTGACTTATATCAACCCTGCGGACCCTTTGAACGTTAGTGAATATGTCTTCGAACGCCATAACATCAATAACATTTTACTAAGACACTCATTCCATGACCATGACGTCTGAATCACAGCTGTTGCATCACACGGTTACGGTACAAAACTAGTAATAGTACTTATGATACTACTTATACAGGGTGGTGCCGACAATACGACAATAAATGAAACCACTGGTAGTTCTAGTTCATATGAACATTTTTAAACTATCAAATAAATGCTAACACCGACAATAAACTACCTAAATGTCTTTGCCAAATTCGTTTGTTACATTGTATTTCCATGCGTATTATATATCGGTGCAAATTATTCCTAAGATTAGTAAACCAATATTTGTTTATAAATTGTAATGTATTTCGTTTACAGTTTTATGCTACTTAGTTTTATTGTTTTTTTTTCATTTGAATTAATAGTATAGAAAAAAATATATAAAAATAGTATAGTGTAGTATAGTATAGAATAGTTTAGTGTAGTAGTAGTAGTAGATAGTATAATAATGTCCCTATGAACTAGAACTACCAGTGGTTTCATTTATTGTCGTATGGTCGGCACCACCCTGTATATGATACTGTGTATCTAGGCTAAGGTAAAGACTGAAATTATGTGATGAATATATAATATCAGGGAGTCTAGTGTATAAGTGGAATAGTGAAGTACTGATTTAATTCAGCGCATTGTATTGCGCACTTTGTTTGGCTACTTGATAAGCAAAATAATATGACTATGGTATGTTTATAAAATCTATACATATAATAAATCTGTAGAAAAATCTTTTTTGTACATCGAAAATATTTAAAAAAAAATTGTCAGGGTATTAAAGTATAACCAACAGAACACATTTCCAGCATTTTTGGAATTTTTGTCTGTTTGTCTGTTTATCTGTTTGTCTGTTTGTCTGTTTCGATGACTAAGCATCACGTCAAATTTACGAAACGAATGTAGGTAACTTTTATACATAAATATTGTGCGTAACTTGGGCTATTACTTAGTCTTTGTTTCATCGTAATCGGTGCTCTCTATCAAAAGATATATGCATTTATAGTTTTCAAGAAGAACTTATCATTATGGTCAAGAATGAGACAAGCAACGACATCTATTGAACGAATATGGTACTTATTAATAAATGCCTTCACAAGATAACTTTAAATAAGTTATGATAGCAAAAGGTACGTAGATATTAGTCTAAATGACGCTGCCTTCAAAATCTACATAGCCTAAACCCTATAGTGTGTTTAATCGCTCTTTTTAGCAGTTTATCTTCGTCTTCGTCAGATGGCGTTATTCATTTGATGTCATTTTCTGAACCGCAGTGTTATTAAATAAACATATGTTTCGTGAATAGTCAACAAATAAAGATTTACCAATTACACAGTATAAAAATACTATTTTTTTTAAACTAAATTAAAATTAGATAAAACCCACACATATTTTTTTGGTACCGCGTGGGAATCGAACCTGCGACACGCAGTGCTACTGTTAATCTTCCAGCCACTGCACCAAACATGTCTTTATATAGATGTGGTGTGTTGTTAGCCCTATGTGTCGAGGCCGCGGTATCTCTTTCGAACAACCCGCAGCCCCGACGGGCGTCGGTCCTTGGGGGCCCCTTCAATGTTGATGACATCCCTTTGAGACGCGCGTGGAACACGAACGCGTCTCCATCGTCATAGGACGGACGAACGATTAACTAGCCCGTTACTCATCGTTCACAGGCCCGCGCCTACGGTGGCCGGAAGCCATCACGTGGCCCCCGATGCCCGGAGCGTCTCCCGCGGCAGCTGGGAAGAGGGGTTGTGTCCCTCTTACGTTCACCTCTCTCGCTAGCATTACTGCTTCGCAGAAGGAGGTGACGGCGTTCCATTTCAGATTCGATGTCCCAGATTCGGTACAGGTACCTCTCGAAACAGCCTCTAATCCCCCCTTTTTTGTGGTTCGTAAATTATCAAATGACTCATCCCGCACTGGGCGGAGCGGAAGAAAGTGTCAGACTTCTACTGACTAAAAACCACCCGTTTCTTCTTAGCTCTTTGTGTTTCGGGGCCGTGGTATCTCTTGCGGACAACCGTCAGCCCCGGCAGACGAACGGCAGCAACAATTAAGGGGCCCCAAAGGACCCCTTAATTGTTGCTGACATATATTTGAGGCGCGCGTGAAACACGAACCCGCCAACGACAGTACCTGTCGACTATAATGTACCTGTTTCAAATTTCTTCAATATCCGTTCGGCCGTTCTGACGTGGTTGATTAACAAACACCCATCTATCTTGACTTGACTATGTCTAATACTATAGTTTAGATAGATGGGTGTCCACCCATCTATCTAAACTTTAGTATTAGACATAGTCAGTACTTTGCATTACCCTCTTCTTATTTTCTACAGCGGCAGTAAGTTAACGCAGGGCAATGATTTAATGTACTTTTATCTAAGCGACGCATTTTAGTTTCCGACAAGCACGCGAACGAAGTCGCGGGCACAGCTAGTCTACACTAATATTATAAAGAGGAAAGATTTGTTTGTTTGGTTGTAACGAATAGGCTCCGAAACTACTGGACCGATTTCAAAAATTCTTTCACCGTTGGGAAGCTACACTATCCGCGGGTGACATAGGCTACTTTTTATCCCTGTATTCCCACGGGAACGGGAACAACGCGGGTGAAACCGCGTGACGTCCGCTAGTACTGAATAAAATTAAAGGTTATGTCGTACTTTAGGAAAACATAGGATCTAAAGTGGGTATGGTAAATTCCACGGTCGATTTTAAAACACGATTACCTAAACTATAGATTATACAATCACCATACAATAACACATAAACGTATTTAGGTGTTGTTGTGTCGTGGTTATTATTATGTGATTTTATATAATTATCTCGTAGGCTTGTAGCAGACCACAACGACACGTGTAGCGGGTCTACGAAAATAAACTAAATTATACAAATAAATGTTTAGGGAATGTTTTATATTTCAATCGTACCAATTAGGAAATAGTAGACAGAGTATTTAGTAATAGATTTTTAAGCACTATAATTCCTAAAATACATAACATCACGACTGTCAATCCCCGAAGAGCAGATACCTAACACTCTCACATTTTGCCAGTTACGTTTAAGACTCATGTAACATGAGGCAAGCCTATTGCCATCAACCTGGCACATTCAATCCAGACTCCATTGCCCGACTCAGGAATCCAACACAGGAGCTTAAAAAATTTAAATTCACTCGTAGCTCAAACAAATTCCAAACTGACTAAAGTTCTAACATTTATTCCACAGAAACGGGAGCAGTGTTCACATTCGGCAAGTCCCACTTTGCCGAGAATGAACCGAGCCACTTCTTCATCAAGAATGACCCTATCGTCGCCATCTCTTGCGGCGACGAACACAGCGCTGTCATATGCCGTAAGTTTTATCAATGCTATAATAATCAGCGTATAATATTCCCACTGCTGGGACACAGACCTCCTCTCTATGATGGGGCTATAATCTACCACGCGGGCCCAGAATAGGTTGGTAGATGTCACACGCCTTCGAACTTTTGGTGCCCCCACGATGTTTTCCTTCACCGTTTTGAGAGCAGTGTCGATGAAATAAATAACACAAAGTAATGCACCTGCCTGGGTTCGAACCCACTGAGCCACCGCTGCTCTCTGTAATGCTACCACTCCGTAAAAACATTTTTTATATAGTTCTACTCGTACTGCTTATTAAAGTCAGTATTGCTACTAAATAACCTTTTTAAGAACGTCCTCAGCTCAACCATTCAAACAAACGTATATTGACATCTATAATAGTCTAGCTAGCGTGCATTTAAAAACGTAGCAAACGAACTACTATAAACCACATACAAATGGAGATCTAAGTTTAATAACCTTTTTAGATATTATACAGTCATACATGTAACGGGTTTGTATTACAGGAAAAATCATATAATGCAGTAGGTAGTATAATCCACTTACTACAATCATTACTATGATTGTAGTAAGTGGCGTTCTGTGCGAAAAAGTCGTCAGTTTATGTATGTAAATAAAGATGTGCGTAGTACTCGTAACCGGCGCGGCGTGCGTGTATGACCAGATGTATGAATGTGGACGAGGCAAAAGGAGTATGTAAGGATCTCAGCAGGTGGCGTACATACGCCACAGACACAGACACAGACATACATACGAGTATGTCTGTTTATAAATAAAGAATCGACTGTCACCTTGACCTCCCCCTTCGCATCATAAAAGATTATGTCCCTGAAAAACATTCGGCCCTCATTGCGTCGACTGCCTCAGTGACATTGCGTGTTCTGGTCCTATTGCAAACACAGGCCTGGATCTTAATGCCCACTATTTATTGGATTAAAAAGTAGTTATCAGTATCAGTTATCAGGTTGTTGGTCCGGCTTGCATGCCAATGTCAGACTTAAGACATCGATAGTTGCCGTCAAAACAGCTACCATACCAATATTGGGAATAAGTGATGAAACATTACACTGTTTTGAAGAAGGGAATATCTTGTGAAGACATGGAATGGTATTCAGTTCTGAACTCGGTTGTTACTTTAGTATAAAACTAGCTGTGCCCGCGACTTCGTTCGCGTGCTTGTCGGAAACTAAAATGCGTCGCTTAGAGAAAAGTACATTTAATCATTGCCCTGCGTTAACTTACTGACGCTGTAGAAAATAAGAAAAGAGTAATGCAAAGTACTGACTATGTCTCATACTAAAGTTTAGATGGATAAATATGGGTGTTTGTTAATCAACCACGTCAGAACGGCCGAACGGATCTTGAAGAAATTTGAAACAGGTACATTATAGTCGACAGGCAGACAGATTGTCGTTGGCGCGTTCGTGTTCCACGCGCGCCTCAAAGATATGTCGGCAACAATTAAGGGGCCCCAAAGGGACGTCTGCCGGGGCTGAGGGTTGTCCGCAAGAGATACCATGGCCCCGAAACAGAAAGGGCTAAGAAGGAACGTGGGTGGTTTTTAGTCAGTAGAAGTCTGACACTTTCTTCCGCTCCGCCCAGAGCGGGATGAGTCATTTGATAATTTACGAACCACAAAAAAAAGGGGGGATTAGAGGGTGTTTCGAGAGGGTACCTGTACCGAATCTGGGACATCGAATCTGAAATGGCCGCCACCTCCTTCTGCGAAGCAGAAATGCTAGCGAAAGAGGTGGCGGAACGTGAGAGGGAGACAACCTCTCGTCCCAGCCGCCGCGGGAGACGCTCCGGGCATCGGGGGCCACGTGATGGCTTCCGGCCACCGTAGGCGCGGGCCTGTGAACGGTGAGTAACGGGCTAGTTAATCGTTCGTCCGTCCTATGACGATGGAGGCGCGTTCGTGTTCCACGCGCGTTTCAAAGAGATGTCAGCAACATTAAAGGGGCCCCCAAGGACCGACGCCCGTTGGGGCTGCGGGTTGTTCGAAAGAGATACCGCGGCCTCGACACATAGGGCTAACAACACACCACATCTATATGACGACATGGTTGGCGCAATGGCTGGACGATTAACAGTAGCACTGCGTGTCGCAGGTTCGATTCCCACACGGTACAAAAAAAATATGTCTTGGGTTTTATCTAATTTTAATTTAGTTTAAAAAAACATAGTATTTTAATACTGTGTAATTGGTAATTTTTTATTTGTTGACTATTCACGAAACATAATGTGTGTATGTTTACTATCACCGCGGTTCAGAAAATGACATCAAATGAATAACGCCATCTGTCGAAGACGAAGATAAACGGCTAAAAAAGAGCGATCAAACACTATAAGGTTTAGGCTATGTAGATTTTGAAAGCAGCGTCATTTAGACTTATATCTACGTACCTTTTGCTATCATAACTTTTTTAAATTTATCTTGTGAAGGCATTTAGTAATAAGTACCATATTCGTTCAATAGATGTCGTTGCTTGTCTCATTCTTGACCATAACGATAAGTTCTTCTTGAAAACTATAAATTCATATATCTTTTGATAGAGAGCACCGATTACGATGAAACAAAGACTAAGTAATAGCCCAAGTTACGCACAATATTTATGTATAAAAGTTACCTACATTCGTTTCGTAAATTTGACGTGATGCTTAGTCATCGAAACAGACAAACAGACAAACAGACAAAAATTCCAAAAATGCTGGAAATGTGTTCTGTTGGTTATACTTTAATACCCTGACAATTTTTTTTTTAAATATTTTCGATGTACAAAAACGATTTCTCTACAGATTTATTATATGTATAGAAGATTTATATTTAACTGAGTTGATCAATGGGTATCAAAACTATTATGTAATGAAAAACCCTATCTGCAGAAAAAAAAAGCGCTTGACTACAGTATCCAATCCAACCTTATATTTACATCTAATACATTGATCACATTATTTTTTCTAGAGAATGGGCGCGTGTTCGTGTTCGGAGGCAACGCATGGGGCCAACTGGGGCTGGGCCACAAAGATGAGGTCACTCGACCTAGCTGCGTCAAGTGGCTGAAACCCCACAGAGCCCTCTTCGTGGCCTGCGGGAGAGCGCACACTGTATTCGTCACAGGTACGTTACAAAAGTAGTTGCTCTTGCTTGTTAAGTAACATTTAAATGCTGAACGGAATTGAATCTCAGAATGTGACGATTGTGATGTGACTACCTTGTTGATGTAGAGGTCGCAAGTACGACTGCTGAGCATTAGATCTTTTTTTTTTTGGCGGGTGGAAAATCATCGAATAACCCCTCCCGCTCTTGGGCAGAGCGAAAGGGAGTGTTAGACTTCTACTGACTTAAAACCACCCATGTTCCTTCTTAGCCCTTTATGTCGAGGCCGCGGTATCTCTTGCGATCAATAACAACGGAATTAAACATAACTGGTGAAATGTGGGTGTACTATAAGATACACCTGGGGTATGGCCCTTCGGGAATTACAGACGTGATGTTATGTTATGATATTACATACCTATGTCACTTTACGGTCAATAGGGGATCGGACAAAAAAAACTAATTAGTCCGTCAGATAGATATACAAAAAATATCGACCACGTATTTTTTCTTTTTTCACATAAAAAAATAATGAAGACGATACAGTGCTTCGAAAACTCGTGAACTCCTCGAAAACGTCAAACGTCAGTACATTTTTTACCTACAAATGACGTCACAACCCCCCACTCATGATCTTTGATGCGTTTTATCTCCGTCAATTTTTATTAATTTGATAAAACAAAAAACACGTATCCAATATTTTTCGATAATCCAACTGACGGGACTAATCAGAATCATATTTTTTTGACTCAGTCCGATCCCCAATTGTCATCCACCAGCATCAATTTAATAAGAACCACGGAACGGCCTGCCTGCGCCAGTAGTGTGTGATGGTTCATACAAAATGTATGAGTAGACCAGCATATCAACCTACCCGAAACTATCAAATTTTTCCATTCAACCTGGAACCTAATGCTTTAGCGATAAAGTACTAGTAGTTAGCGGTAGGAGCTCGTGGCTTAATAAGAACTGCCACTCGGGTCGATCTTTAGGTAAAGCTGTGCTCACCTAGGTCGGTCTGTGGATGGGTGACCGCCCGACATACCGAGTTTCCTCCGTGCCTCGGAAAGCACGTTAAGCTGTTGGTCCCGGCTGCCATATATAGATCTTTGGCAGTCGTTACAGGTAGTCAGTGACCTGAAATTCTGACATCCAGTCTTACCAAAGAGTATCGTATTACCTAGTATTAACTGGGTTGTGGAGGTCAGATAGGCAGTCGCTCCATGTAAAATACTGGTACTCAGCTGCATCCGGTTAGACTGGAAGCCGACCCCAACATAGTTGGGAAAAGGCTAGGCAGATGATGAGTTAGCGGTAATCTACTAAAGAAATTTGACAGATTGTAGTATCTTGATGTGCTGGCGTCTATACGAAAGTGATATGACATGACGGCACAGTTAGCGTAGTGGCTCAAGCAATGGACCGCTGTGCTGCGTGTCGTGGGTTCGATCCCGCACATAACAAATATTTGTATGGATAGTTGTTCTAGGTCTGGGTATTTGTGTATGTGAGTTTAAATGTTTGTGAACGCACCCACGATACAGGAGAAATTCCTAGTGTGGGGCAACGTTTTAAAATATATATATAATTATGTATAGGTGATTTTTTGTGCGGCGCGCCCCAATCTTCAGCTGTCTTTAATCATCTTATCCCTGTAACTAGTTGAATAAACAAGAGACTAATGATAACCTTAACTTGTCTCTCACCAGACTCGAACGCGATCTACACGGTAGGCTGCAACGACGAGGGTCAACTGGGCACCGGCGACCTGGAGCACCACACCGTGCCACAGTTCATAGAGCTGGAGGGAGAGACGGGACCTATCAAACAGTTGTCAGCCGGCAGCAACCACACTGCTGTACTTACTGGTAAACTTTTTTTTTTGTGATGGAAGAAGCCTTCAAAAGGCGACTGGTCTTTGGGGAGAAGACCAGGGAGTGTGGGATTTTTACCTCACAAAAAACCACCCCTGCGGGCACATGAGATGATGCACCGTTTCCTCTTAAAAGCCCTGTGCGGAACCCTCTGTGCAACGCCTGTTAAGGCACATCCCTGGGGCGACTATACAGAGGTCTCTCTGACTCTTGCTATGCAATAGGATAGTTAATTAAAAAAATCTAATTAGTCCGTCAGATAGATTTCCAAAAAATATTGGACTCGTATTTTTTCTTTTTTCACGTAAACAAACAATGAAAGCGATACAGTGCTTTGAAAACTCGTGTGACGTCATATTCTAAGACATTAGTATGACATTTTTTACCGGTGAGTGACGTCACAACCCCCTACTCAAATCTTTGACGCGTTTTATCTTCGTCATTTTTTATTGATTTCATAGAACAAAAATATACGTATCCCATATTTTTCGATAATCTAACAGATGGACTAATTAGAATCATCTTTTTTTTAGTCAGTAAACATCCCTATTGTCCATGGCAGCACGTGACCACTGTGCTGCTCTCTGAGGGCATTCGGTGACCCGTCGGGGCTGCGGGTTGTTCGAAAGAGATACCGCGGCAGTCGAAAATCATTGACAGGAAAACCTAGCAGCATTTTTCGGCCATCCCAAAAAGCATGTCAAATCAAATTATTTATTTTTCTGGTCGTGTGTGTTTTGTGTGTGTGACTACGCAATTAAATTCCAAGTTTTACCTTCTTCTCCATCAGATGACGGTCGAGTGTTCGTGTCTGGGTCCAACACTGAAGGTCAGCTAGGACTGGGCGAGGATACCCGGTCGTGCGTCAAGTTCACCGAGCTCAAGTTCATGGAGAAGATCGCCTTCGTCGAGTGCGGATACTATCATACGGTGTTTATAACGGGTCAGTACCGCAATAGGGTCAGCACAAATGTCCCTATTGCTAAAGGCGTACGCTGTGGTTATTATCATACGGTATTTATTACTAAGCTGGCTCGTGGCTAGTTAATAACAGCCGCTCTGAAAAATCTTCAGGATAAGCCGTGCTTACCTAGCTTGATCTGTGGACCACTGGTGACCGCCTATTACCATACCGAGTTTCCTTCGTGCTTCGAAAACGCTCTAAGCCATTTTATAACTGAAACAATTTTTCAGTTATAAAACGTTGATAAAATGTTACATGATCTGTACGCACCTTTGTGAATACTTGATAAAAGTATGTGTCTCGATGTCCCACCGAGTTAAAATAACAGCATTATAGGAACTCGAAACCGTGATAGAATCATTGATATAAAAATACTCACCCACCTCGTAGAGGGGTCGGTCTCGCTACGTCGTAGAGGGGTCGGTCTCGCTACGTCGTAGCTGGGTCGGTCGGCTACGCCGTAGCAGTTTGCTACGAGGCCATCAATTATGCAAAGTGATAGCCACGCAAATCACGTATAACCACATTTCAGGTTATACATGTACATGACTGACAACGTGTAAGCGCATTCATTCAAATTAGAAATTAGTATTTATTTAACAAACCACATCACCCTTACGGTTAGGCGCATTTTGCCAGTAATGTTTTAATTAAGTTTTACTTATTTATTTCTCATGGCAAAATTAGATTTTCTGTGTTGTCATAAAATAATTAAACTATATCTTCAGGTTATACGTTTGGATTTGTTCCATATCACTAATTTACCGTGTTTCCTTCAGCGTTCTGAGCATATATGGTCGATTTAATTTTTTACAAAGAATTTCGTGAAAGAACAACGGAGTACACAATTACTCATTTTATTAAATTGTTGAATTTAATCTGTTCATTAATTACGACGCTCCTAATACATGTTGTAAAAAGATCTAAATATTCTTTCTGATTAGACGAACCTAAGCAACAACACCTATTAATCCATCTTAATTTTTTAGTATATATTTAGTTTATGGTTACTTACGACACGTTTGGTGCAGTGGCTGAGCGATTAGACTGCTGCGACTGCTAAAGTATTTACTTTAAGGTATTTTATTAATAGAATAGAATCCATTTGAATCAACCTTTTCTCCAACAGCTAAAGGCGCAGTCTTCATAACAGGCGACAATGAGAACCAGAAACTCGGTATACCAGACAAACCCACCACGGTATACGTCCCCACAGTCTTACCACTAAGCATCCCTATAAAAAGCGCCTGCTGTGGTGCTTCACACACATTCTTACTATCCATGGACGAGTCCAAGATTATGGCCTTCGGGTCAAATGAAAAAGGACAGCTAGGCCTCCCTAAAGAGGTCGAATATGTGATGGAACCCACCGAGATTGACATGGAGAAGATGTTCGATGGGTATCAGCTGAAGCTGGTCGCATGTGGAGCGATGCACACCGCGTTTGTGACAGGTAATATTGATTTTATTGTAGAAATGTTTCAGCAGGCCTGTGACTGTTTAGTCGTCGTAAGACACGCTGTGAGCGACAAGCTCTGCTTATGTGCTATTTAAACGTAGATCGAGAATATGCCATTGCTTTTAAATCTGTGATACAAATTAGAAATGCTCTTCTTTTACTTTATACCGTGTCTTGTGACAAATTACTCTAAACGAGTGAACAGTAAACTAATAAAAGTTCGACAACAGTTTGACCTGAGACCTTTTTGTAAACACAACTACGTACGTACGTGACTAATATTTATTTACATACTTTGCATTCACTGAATATTAAGGAAATGACACACAATCAATTTATTTAAAAGCCCCATTCCAGCTCATCAAAAGCGGACATTAAAACTGGCACACATTCGATATCTAATGTAATTGGCTCATTTTCATTGTCACGTCAACATACATAGTCTAAATTGCCCTCGGTGGGGCGGTATGATCAGTATTCGATTACCATTTGTCGTCGCTGGTCGTATAAAACTTCGTTTTACGTTGCAGACAACGGATTGCTTTACGCCTGCGGTGAGTCCCGGCATAATAAACTTTGTTTGGAGGAAATCGACGATGCCGACAACGCGAACGAAGCAGTCCCCAATCAATACACACCTAAGCGGGTCACCGCTATGAATGGGCACATCGTAGACAATGTGGCTTGTGGAGGGTGCCACACCTTACTCACCGCCACCAAGGGCTCCAACGCGGACTTCACCAACAACGACTTTAACGTAGTCGACGAGCAAACCAGACACATCTCGCTAACCGAACTCCCGCCGCTCAAAGTACCAGCCATGAACAAATCCGACGAGCACTCGCATGTAATCGAGGACATCACGAACTCTAACGTTGACGTGCACAACACCGATAACGTGAATGGAAATGTGAACGAAGAGTCCGGATCGATAGATTCATTAGAGGCCAACGTCAGCGGCTCCCACATAGTAAACATAAACGACCTTGAGAACGAAAATGGAATCACGCATGACGGGCCCGATATACACACAGACGCGATTAAAACGCTTGCCTCTAATGGAGAAAAAAAGGTTTTGGAGGTCGTTCACAGTATGGACACGATGGCCGATACGGCTGAAAGTAAAATGGAAGAAATTGTTACCAGTGTTACCGATAATGTGAATGAGAAAGTGGAAGTTGTTGAGGAGTTTGTGAAGAAAGCTGCAGTGGTTCCTCCCATAGTGCATGATGAAGCGAAGAAAATGCACGATGAAGCGAAGAAAATGCATGATGAAGCGAAGAAAGTTCTCGACATACCAGATAAAATGATAGAAGTTGCAAACTCACCACCCCCAAAGACACCAATATTACCAGAACTGTTACACATTCCAGACTTAAGTCAGATAAGTCCGATGCTCAGTAAACACAGTGACGATGGACAAAAGAGTGAGGCAGGACAATCTGAGAATGATACTATTCCTTGTGGCTCAGACAAATCCAGTCCGCAGGCAGGTAAAACTAAGACACAAGCTGTGATGCCTATTGTTAGGAGTGAAGACCATATTGACGGCTCTGATGTCGCAGAGCATACCGAGGAAAGTGACGTTGTAGTTCACAAAACTCCGGAGAAGGGACGCTTCGCGCGAATGTTTCAGACGATCAGAGACAAAGAACATTCTTGTATGGGGAAAGGAAAAGTCATCGAAGAAAAAGTAGTTGGTGAGTTTTTATCTTTCGTTAACTTTACATTTGGTATTTACGGCTGCAGTTAAATATATTGTTCTAATGAGAAATGTCACGGTTACCTATTTTTTCTAGAGACTGATATAATCTTTTTTAGTAAAAGTAAATTTAATTTGGGTCAAGGTAACCATTACTTAGATTGATGACGGCCAGGTAGACCAATAAGCTTATTTTTCTACCTGACCGTGCAGCTCCGTACTCGTATAAGGCGGTTTTGTAAATTGTATAATATCATCCGAGAGTCTTTATTAATTACATCATTGTCTAAAATGATTCTAGCATTTTTGACTTCTACTTGGACGAAGTCGCGGGCAAAAGGTAGTTCTACATAAAAGGCGCAACAGATGATGTTCAAAGCGTCATATAGACAGCACATGTATAATTCCACCCTATACGGCTTATTTGGAAACAGTTTGTTTAGTACCAAGCAGAATGGTCGAAGTAGCGACGCTGTATACCTAGGAGTGGACGACTTTCAGCTGATATAATGAGAAAGTGGTCACGTATAACCTAATGCGTGTAATCCTCGAAGATTTAGATAGCTATGTACACACATACCAGGAAGAAGTTCATCATCACCATATCAGCCCAGAACCACCCACTGCTGGGTATACGCCTCCCCTTTCTTCAGCCACATTTCCCGGTCCTGTGCGTCTCTTATCAGGTGTTTCCCGGGACTATTAGAAAGAAGTTATAACAGTGAAACCATTTTATTTCAGAAAACGTCCACAAAGGCATCGACACAGCAGAGGACAGTATCCACAAGGTGGAAGAGACAGTGGAGACGGAGATCAGGAACCAGACCAACTCCAGAACGTGCACGATATTATAAATGTTTTGTCTTCTCCTATGTTTAGCTTAACATTAAACGTTTTTATTATTGCTATTATTTTACTCTGTTTATTTTCTCGGCCTGTCTCGTTATAACGTTGGTGATCGGAAGCTCGAAGTTCTTATCTTTTGCAGTAGGCGTCAAGTAGATTGACGCCTACTGCAAAAGATAAGAACCTAAATTACTCAATGCTTTATTGCATTCCATAATGTGTACATGTAACAGTTGGTATGTTAAGACATAGAATCAATTATGGACCCTGTCGGGCACAGCAAAGTTAATATCCAATAGGAGAGGATGAAGGCGTCTTTTTAATGGAATAATAAAATAAATAATAATAATTTGAAATAGTATCATTGAAAATAGTTGAATTTATATATTTAGTTTAAAGTCATATTTATGTGTTTTATATTATATATTGCACGAATTATTTTATTGAATTAGCAATGATAATAAACTAAATACTATTTTAAGTATTTTATGTATTGTGTAAAAATAGTTTTTATTATTGTTGAAATTTCTCGTTACAATATTCGTCAATAGTGTAGTAGCTTTTGGTTATTAGAAATTGTTTTAATTTATTGATAAAGACATTGTGGTTATTTATAATTTTGATGTGTTCCAGTAACTTATTGTAAATCTATATATATAAAAATGAAACCCGTTTTCCGTTGTCACGACTTGGCATGAAAACGGCTTGACCGATTTGGCTGATTTTTTTTTTTAAATGTTCGTTGAAGTTCAAGGATGGTTTTTACGGCGAGAAAAATTCGAATAATGGCCGGAAAAGCCCTAAAAACAGCCCTTTTCTTTTTCCCATACAAACGTTTTCTAACTAAAACGTCAAATCAATTTGAGCTTTAACACCGTACCTATAAAGTTCAAGTGTTAGTGGAGAGATTCCGGGAAGGCAAAACAATTGAGTGACGTTCAGTTGTTCAGTCAACGAATGACAACTTCAAACGGACCATACGACATTATCACAATAATCACAAATAATTACTGTTTCTTTCCCAATAGAAAAACGATTTTTCAAATGGTGTTTGCGTATAGTATAAAAATTAATTGCTGTTAGTTAGTCGCGCTAAAACTAGAGATCGGCTAGACCGATTTGTCTAATTTTGGTTTTGAAACATTTGTGGCAGTCCAGAGAAGGTGAGAAATTAGTAGTATGTACGTAGGCAGGTAAAAGGGCATTGCAACGCACGCGGGGTACAGCTATATTATATAAAAATGAATAGCTGTTCGTTAGTCTCGCTAAAACTCGAGAACGGCTGGACCGATTTGGCTAATTATAGTGTTGAATTATTCGTGGAAGTCCAGGGAAGGTTTAAAAGGTGAGAAAGTGGTAGGTAGGTAGGCAGGGTAGGTAGAGTAGTAGGTAGGGTAGTAAGTAGGATAGTAGAATAGGTAGGGTAGTCGGTAGAGTAGTAGGTAGGGTAGTAAGTAGGTAGGGTAGTAAGTAGGTAGGGTAGCAGGTAGGTCGGGTAGTAGGTAGGTCGGGTAGTAGGTAGGTAGGGTAGTAGGTAGGTAGGGTAGTAGGTAGGTAGGTAGGGTAGTAGGTAGGTAGGGTAGTAGGTAGGTAGGTAGGGTAGTAGGTAGGTAGGGTAGGAGGTAGTAGGTAGGTAGGTAGTTGGTACACAGGCAGGTAGTAGGTAGGAAAAAGGGCATTGCAACGCATGCCGGGAACAGCTAGTTTTAGATAAATTTGATTAGATTTAAGACATAGGTTACATTTGAATGTCTTTGCTATGAATCGAATGCGTAACCCGAAATCACCGAAATACTGTCAATCCTTTTGAAACTTGAAAAAAACGTTTATCTCAGACCTTATTTGGGGGGGGAGTCGTCAAATAACCCCTCCCGCTCTGGGCAGAGCGAAAGGGAGTGTCACACTTCTACTGACTAAAAACCACCCATGTTCCTTCTTAGCCCTTTGTGTCGAGGCCGCGGTATCTCTTTCGAACAAACCGCAGCCCGACGGGTTATCTCAGACCCTCAAGTGGGGCATAATATGTTATTGGGTATTCTTTAGAACAATCAAATTAAAACACAAACGCTTGAAATATAAAAAAAATGTTTATTAACTAAACTTTGTACTGTATGGCACATTATATACTCCAGAATATCACAGCAATACTGCTACGTTAATACTACAAAATCAGCTTAAACATACACTACCTACTTCCTAGGCGAGCTTGGAGGACGAGTGATTTCCCGAAATTCTGAGAGCACTTGTTATATTTTGTTTTATAGGTACCTAGTACCTACACTATAAAAATACAGGATGTAAAAGGACATAAAACGCACAAACGGATACTTAGTACACCATTCCCCACAAAGAAGTTTTTCATCGGTAATTTAAAAACTATAATTAAGATGAGCTGCACGCGTAGTATGGCGATTCGTAGAATAGAGATAAAATCGTCATACTACGCGTGCTGGACTCTTTTTCAAAGGATTGGCCTACAATCGCACTAGATCATGAAAAGTGGATGAAGGGAAGGGAGGTATTTTGCTCTGCAGTGGGACCATATAGGCTTATAAATATAATATTATTATTATTTAGGCAGAGGAACAAAAAACAGTTTTTTTTAAATCGTGCGTTTGTTGATGTCACTTCCAAGCTGTATCCATCCATTCCATTCTGTGTATGGTGGTATTATAATACAACTAGGTCTAGTTATTTTAAACTTAAAACACATATATATCTAAATTCGAAATACAGATCCTAATAAGAGTACATAGAAGCAGACGAGTTGTGTTTATAGTAGTGAATCCTACATGGTATTCTGAACTGGATCCTCAGTGTCCTGCCGATCTCCATGACTGCTCTACGCTTGACAGTCCGCATCCAAACAGCTGGAAACGTTATTTGTTTATAAGACATGATGAAGAGTTACAAAGCCACAGAGATTAACATAAAATAAACAGGGTGCGAGGCACATCGACACAGGAACGAATACCTTGAATTCAGCACATGAATCTAGATTATCAGCGTCCATTTTTCTGTTTTTTAGAAAAACCAACGGTTACAGATATTTTGACCGTGTATGTTATGAATGTAGATACTTTTAATAGAGAAGTATGGAAGAAGAACACGTGCTGCGCCGACCAGAAATAAATTGAGTTAAGGGGTTTATAACCGGGGAAAAATATTGACTCTTTGGATTTCATGATAGCCGTGTTTAGGTAATTGCCCCTTAAACCGTATATTTTGTTACGTAGCTCTTTATAGTATGAAATGGAACAATGAATGAAACTTACAGATTTTATTTTTGTCTCTAACATTGGCCACAACCCCGGTGATCTCGTCCGAATGCTCAAAGGTCTCTCCGATCAAAAGCAACACCTGAAAATAAAGTTATCATTGTGAAATCAACTAAATTACCATTTACACATACCTAGTTGATGTGTGCTACACAAAAAATCAATTCAACTAACAAAATTCACCACCAGTCACCACCGACATTAAAGTTTAAAAAAAATAAGTTTTGAATTGGAAAGAGGGATTTTAACAGGGAGTCTAAAGTGACCATTTTAGACCCACAGGATGTTATGTTAATAATACACGGGGCAGCATGTGACGTATGGTTTATGCCTTTATAATAGCTCGCTGTCTATGGTGACGTCATCTAAATTAAAAGTAGATACTTAACAATAAAATGGTTTCGTTATCAACACAGTTTTGAGAGAGCACTCGTCTCGTTTTGTTCAAGTATTCTCAAAACAAGGTCGCCCTATATAATGTATATTTATGTAGGTTGGTTACCTAATCAATTAAATAGTTTTCCTGGAAATAGAGTAGACATAAAATAGATAAGACGTACGAACCCTGGGCTGCCGCAGCTACACACAAATAAACACAGGGAGGCTCTCGATTACAACTATAATTGCATCGAATGTAACCAACGTACCTATATATAGCACAACAAAGCTCTTGACAATCAAGCCATCGAATGCAGTCGCTGTGGCCGAAATCGGCTAGATGGCATCATCATCATATACACGAGTGACCGGTCAAGAGTACCTATTGCATACAATAAAACGTCGGATAAACGGACATCGATCGATAGACCGGACCGCACCAAAGTACAGGGAATACCCCGAAAACCCAGAACTCCGTTAGTTCTAGTTTTCGGGGATTTCCTCGTTTTCTCGCCCCGTTCTAGGCACATCAATTTTCACAACATTTAGCATACGAAAACTTGTTTGTAATAGTTATGGTTTTTTTTTTGTATTCAATGGTTGAATGCAATGCGTTGTATTTGTGTAAACAAACTTCAATTAAGTACTCTTTCAATTTATTTCCGAAGTTACGCCACATTAATAAAAGGTTACCTTCATTTACTTACCACATCTGACCAGATCGAATCTAAGTAAACAGCTTTCACACCATCAAGCATAAGTAGCCACCGTCCACCGCTCCTGTTTGCTATATCCTCCCACATCGGCCGGATTCCCTTCTTAAACACCATGTAGTCTTGTCCAAGCCTCAGTTCCGAAGGTACCTTCATATGGTGGTACAAACTGTATGAACAATCATCAACTTAGTTTAGCAAAACTTAACATAGCAGATAGGACTAGGTGTTATAAAATTAACTTAAGTAAGTTTTATCTATAAACATTGAACGAACACGATTTCTCAACAGCAGCCACGGAGTCTGGATAGGTACCCGGTCGATGGCAATAGGCTCGCCCCCTATTTACTTACATGGGCACATCTCTGCCTAAACCTTAGGAGATTACAGGCGTGATGTTATTGTATGTTTATTGAACGAATACATATACAAAGTTTCGTGTCAGTGCCATTAACCGTCGAGGAGTTGTCTCGTGAGGAGATCTTGGCTGCACAGATCAAGTCATGTCTGTCGTAAAAATGTAAAGTCACCAGACGGCGAATGCAGCTCAATTAACAGGACATTAAGTGGACGAAAATGGTTTCTTTTAAAGCGTACAACAAAAAACTGCTTTGAAATCTGTTTATCCTTTTCGTATATAAAATGCCAGGCAAAGGCTTAAAAAAAGAAACTCCTCTCCACATGTGGCACGCGTGCGTGCGTCTAAATGAAAGGTGTGTAGATAATTATATGAATAAGAAACTACTTTGATGCGCTAACTTGAATTTTAGGATGACGGCAGAAGGATTACGATTAAACTCTTCGATATCAATTCAGATAAGTACACTTACCACCAATAGTCTTCCACCGTGTCAAACGAGGTCAGCTCTACTATGTTGGCCTCCCAATTCTTTTCGCGATTAGTGTTCATCCAAAAACTCCACTCGTTCTGTAGAGGATGCTTGACGTTATATTCTGTGATTAACATTTTGTCGGATGCTGTTGTTGGCCCTAAAATAAATAAGTAAGCTAAGAGAATTACTGCTACATATGTATGTATGTATTTTCTAATTTTAAGTGTTTCTCTTACGTTTACTTTTTTGTCAATTTGTTTTGTCCTGTGTGGAACCAATAAATACTTTTTCTTTCTTTCTTATTCTATGGAAGTAGTCCTTGACTCACCAGTGCATGGAGCAAGAGTGCCAACAATGATGTTGATTCTTCGCTGCTTCGCAGCTCTGTTTAAAGAGGTCAAATCCAAGCCACATCGGTACAAAGGGCAAGTTTTACAGACCACACGTTGACATCACTTTACTAAGTAAGCGTTTCATAAGAATATGAACCTTATTTGCGTACAATGTTCTTATTCGTAGAAGGGAATGTGCGCAGGCGTTTATTACGAAATGAACAATAACGTTAAAATAATATACCTAGTTGAGATTCGTATGCTTACTTAACAAAGTCAATGAACGTGGACTCTATTGGCATAAGGGTGCCTCTTGTATTGTAATAAACAGGAAGCTGGAATACTAATACGTGGGACAATGTAATTTTTAATAGCATGTACATTGTACAGGTACACGGTTGGTTGAGATTGAACTTAGCGGCCCTTGAACGCTTGAACAGTCGGCTCAATATATTATATTATATAGGGTGTAAAAGTACCCTTAACGCAAACGAAGGGCATTTGTTCTCCCCACCACTGCGATATTTTTTTTGTTCTAGACCATACCTGGGAACCTCCTAGTTACGGAGATATTGGGGGTCAAAGTTCCAAATTTTTCACAGCTGTTTTTGTAAATACCTACTAGTATTTCAGGTTTTAACTTTACTTAAATAACCTCCATGACCCGTTTACTATCCAAAGCATCCACTAGCACAATGTATTAAGAGTGCTACTTTGAGTTTTACCGTAAAATGTGATTTTTGACCCCAAAAAAAAAAGTCATTTCCCAGCAAAAATTTTTGCGTACTTAGTTTGATGTACAGAATGCTTGGTTCACGGATGCGTGAAGGGTTCGTTTACACCCTGTATAGTCCCTTCACAATTAGTGCTGTGATGATAATACATAGTTGCCTGTGAAAACAATAACAGTATTCCGATTGTATTACTATTATTGAGAATGTAACCACTGTAATTTAATTTATTACAGGTACAATTTAATAGTGCTACACAGACGGAACAATCTCTACCAGCCAACCTTTGGTTCATATTTAACAGCTTATTGATATATCGTAACTATCATAAATTCACATACTTAAGTACCTACTTAACTACATTCAAACAGCTGATAATAACTACAGCAGCGTGACAATAAAAATTACAAAAACTGCGAAAGGAATCCATTATTATTATGTCTGTTCTAACACAATAGACCGGTAGAATAGATAAAAAATGCTTTTTTTCTAAGTGGTAATCGAACCAGCGACCCGCAGTCGTTAGTCCTTACTTACAGCAGTTATCCACGTCGCATTTGCGCTAACAGAGCATTCCTAAAATATTTTGTAAAGGTTTTTTTGTTTAGACGTAACGAAGACGTTATTGTTTTTAAATTAATTACATGATTGATAAACCAAGAAGGTACCTAAATGTCGAACAGGAAATTAATTACCAATAACAATGCAATCAGATTGATATAAGAGTAACCTTAATACCTTTGTCCGATGTTATCTTTTTAGAAATAATTATTATCCTAGTTTGCACTTGAAACCACTTTCACAAACGCACATAGAGTTCACACTAGTGATTTATCCTGTGTCGTGGGTGTTTACGAGCATTTTAGCTCACACATACACAAACCAAACCCCCAGACACGGAACCGCTACATTATTATACATGTAGGCCACACACGAGATCTAGAAGACTACGTAAATACAGTATTTGGTTTAGGTACTCACCGATAAAACTATAGAAATTGATAATATCTTTGAATATAGCTGTGTCCGAACGCGTTGCTTTACTAACAATAATATTGAAATGGACACAATTTATAAGTTCAAGTGTTTATCTATAGTTCGTACTCACTATTGTATGAATCACGCACGATGCAACCGGAACTCCCGAGTACGTGCAATCAGTGTGGTCAGCGTAGAATTTTGTTTTAAATGTGGTAGTTTAATTATACTTGTTTAGTAATTATTTAGTAATATTTATTTCTTGGTACAGTCAACATCATGTCTGTGGCAGGTAACACTCGATACGAAAAGGCAACGGCCATTACAAAAAAATACAGTATAGGAGGTATTTAAATATGTAGTGTTGCCCGAATGTCTGTATGGATGTGTCAGACGTCTTCGAATTTGTGTGTTACTATAAAAACTGATGGTGCCATGCCGTGCCCATGTGGTACTCGAGGTCCCGTAGCGCCAGTCATACTATTTTTCGAAACAGTCACGAGAGCGTGCACCCGCGCGCTTTAGCGGACGCCCAAAAGCATTTAACAATAATTGGAAAAGGAAAATAACAACACATATTAAGATTTTTATATAAAATGGTATTTTATTGTTTTATGGTATACTTGCATCGCTGAAATGCTGTTACAATATGACCGACAGTAGGCAGTGTTAAATCAAGCCAAGTGTTTAGACTAACATTGGAAGGGGCTAAATGTAAAAAAAATATGTTATTATAATACTAATAATTTATAATCCTGCGACCAACAAGCTAGCACATTTCGACACAATTACATTTATAGATTACAACTATTGCACACTTTAGTTACATAAGTCAGACTTAAAATTTAACGTTTTCTAGCCACAGACGTAACATGCATGCTATATTAAGATAAATTATGTGAGACAACTCCCTAACATCAACCTAAATATCATACTCCTGGTAGCTAATCAAATGTTAGAAAACAACAACAATGTACGAGATAGCTCAATGTATTGCTAAAACATCTCATCTTACTAACAAAAATATTGTTTTTTATCACTATTCCTTTTCTCGAATTCAGAAAATCGAATTAACTGAAAAGGAGGACAACTCAGAGTGAACAATGACGGGTGGCAAATCGACTAAATTCAATGTTAGCATCGATTGTTTTAGTTGATTTGTCAGCTGTCAACACTCGCCTGTCATAAACAACACTCAAGACATTTTACCTAGCCACCCCATACCACTGTTTATATCGAGCACGAACGTTGAGTAGCATCTAAACAGTGTATAGATTCTTAGTTGCCGAACTATGTTTGACCATGGTGTCGCGATGTACTTGGAAGCCTATTTTCCCGTGGATACCCAGTTGCTCTTTGACTTTCCTACCGATTTCGATGTTAGCATGCTGCTTCGAAGTGTCAGCTGTCCAAACTCCTGAAAGGCGAAAACATTGTTTATGTTAATGTGTACTTTTAATATTAATATTAAATTAAAATATGTTCTTTGATAAATTTTGTCTAAATATGAATTGTTCTCCGATAATAAAAAAAGACTCTGCATAAACTGGTTTATTAAACAGAAAGGGGTTTGAACTTTTTTGTATGGGAGCTGGCATATCGACCCACCGCCATTTTGATTTTTTTTCGAAATCGCGGCCCACGATGAAAGTGGTATGTATGGATAGAGGACATAGAAGAACAAAAAATGTCATGAAATATGGTACCCCAAAGTGTCACGTTATCGAGATATTTGAAGGTAAAGATCGACATAATTATGAGTACATTGCGTTGCGTGCGTTGATTATTATTATTACTGCTTATTGAAAGAGACTAAGGTAGATTGTCGTTGTACTCATTTGACGATCTTTACCTTCAAATATCTCGGTAACGTGACACTTTGGGGTAACGTGTTTCTGGTCATTTTTTGTTCGTCTATAATATGTCCTCTATCCATACAACCACTTTCAATGTGGGCCCTGAGCGGTTGCTCAGGGCCGAGAGTTTTAATTCTACAGTACAAAACTATTTTTATAACTCCAGGAAAGAAAACGGAAACGTGGTGGTCAGTCTTTACGTTTCAAGGCTGTTCAGAATAGATACTTTAAAAGATGCGAAATTGACCCTTTAGTGTGGGAAAAGCAAGCACAAAATCGGCCCGAGTGGTGACGTCGCGTGTATCACCAGGTCAACGCTTTGAAGAAAGAAGAAGGTCGCATTTAGATCAAAAGCGCGATGACCTTAAAGCTAGGCCACTAACAGCTATACCCTATATTGTCGTTAGTAGTGTTCTGACATGTCCTTTTCGTGCTCGTAGTTTTTCAGCCAAAGTTGGATATGCTAGCCATCTAAAAGCACATGAGAGAGCAGCACAACAAAGCTCTTGACAACCATTATAGAAAGCCATCAAATGAATGCCGAAATCGGCTAGATGGCATCATCATCACAATATTATAAAGTTTACTGTTCCTAAGCCACAAATTAATGGCATAAGGTTAACCGTCTTACGTAGTACTCACCAATTTTATCGAGTTTCGCTCTCACGTTAACGACGGCGCCGCAGATTTCTTCAGAGTGATCGAAGTTTTCGCCAATCAGGAGGAGAACCTGAGGACAGTGGAAATATGTAATCAATAAAAAGTATTTTATTTTACACAGTTGGTTAAGATGAAGCTGTAGATACAATAAAAGAAGGACTGGAAGAAAATGCCATGTCAGCTTGTGTGGTTGTATGCATAAGGCATATCAATGACAAGGCGTGAAAGTAAAATTATTATTTTTAATAGAAAAAACATTAGCAGAATTTTAAGTATGATTTTGTTTTTTAACAAAACTATTACATGATAATATGTATGTTGAACAACAGTCAAGTTTCAGTCCATAGGATTGATTCTGGTTCAACTTTTACTAATAACTGTCAGGGTCAAGGTCAAATCAACAAAAAACAAAGATAAAAGTAGGTACTAATTATTTACAAAATGTTAACTACATGTAGTGTTCATACAGTCATTGGACAACCATATGGGAAATAAATTAGCAGTACAGGGGGCTGCCCCACCCGTCGGGGCTGCGGGTCCCGTCGGGCTGCGGGTTGTCCCTTCGGGGCTGCAGGTTGATCGAAAGAGATACCGCTGCCTCGGCGCAAGGGCTAAGAAGGAACATGGGTGCTTTTTAGTCAGTAGAAGTCACACACACCCTTCCGTTTTTTTTATTAAACAACTAACAGACATACAAGTCTGAGTACATACCACATCTAACCAGAAGCGATCCAGATCAGAGTTCCGCTGCTTCTTCTCGAGACTGATGAGCCACCTGCCTCCCATCTTGTTGGCATCATCCTCCCACATGGGGCGGATACCTTGCTTGAAGACGGCATAGTCGTGGCCTTGGCGCAGCTCTGATGGTAGCTTGATGTGGTGGTACAGTCTGGAAATAAATTATTTTCCGAAAGTTGACTATTTGAAGGGACTGTTTAGCACCATGCTGTATTATTATGTTGCTAGTTCAGCTAGCTTCAGAAAGATCAGGTCCATAGTGGTTTCAACCTTTGGTGGAATACAAACAGATGTATGTATGTGGACAATTCTTTTTTGTTGTGTCGATTTTTAGAAACAAATTTATTTTGAACAGAGCACTGCCACCTCAAGAGTGTTGCTGGTGGCTTTGGACAGGTCCCGCAAAGTTTAGGTGGAACTGTACATGATGCAGGACAAGAGGTGAGCCATGGTTTGCAATTTGCATAGAGGCAGAGCAGTCACACTAATGCATCGGAATACCCCCACCAGACCAAATTGTATCTGCAGTGGCCCCCATGGCTTTGCAGTTGGTTTAGGGTTTTCCAGGTGGACCATGACAGGTGTGCCACTGGGAGCTTTTAATCACTTCGACATAATGTGCCAGAGGAGCCACAACTTTTTTTTGCTTCACTATCCCTGTTGTTTTTTCTATGAATTAGCAACAACAGGGATCTAAGAAAGCTTGCCCGACTCTTCAGTCTGCCTCTTGCATCTCTATATTACACAAAGGGTGACATTTGTCTGTCTGCTGTTTACACTTTTCGCTATTCTTGTACCTCTGTGGGGACCACTTCTACAAGCGGGTATTATGCAGCTAATGATGTTGCTTTGAGGCAGTCAGTAATTATTCAGCATGGAGGCTTACATCTACTTCTCGGGAATGAGCAGATTTACAATGCAAATGAAGTATTTTAGCAGACAGCTTTCAGTAGATTCT
Source organism: Diarsia brunnea (assembly GCA_949774965.1). NCBI lineage: Eukaryota > Metazoa > Arthropoda > Insecta > Lepidoptera > Noctuidae > Diarsia > Diarsia brunnea. Next base: position 18,990,064 of record OX459001.1, read on the forward strand.
ATATACCCTATGAGAAAAAGGCACATACACATGTATGTACTACATCCTCCTGTCATTATGGTGAAGCTTGGGGAGCCCAATACCCAGTAACCAACCTTTTGGCTGAACATGGATTATTCTTCTGGGAGGAATCTATTTTATGTAGGTCTAGATCAATACCAGTCTTCTTCATCACTAGTTGCCTCTTTTATGACTTAGGATTAGCTACCAAAACAAATATACCTACTTGTTGCTCTCATAGCTGCTGCATGCCAATTGACTGTTTGGCTCATGATGGTTCATTAAAGTAATAATTTGAGATAAGAGACCTCCATTTTTATACATATTCATAATGTTATAAAGACAAAGTTTTGTTTTTTATATGAATTAACTCAAGAATATCAAAAATAATCATCACTTAATCTTTGAGTAAATGAAATTATTTTCAACTTACATAAACTCACAGCCTTTTTACACAACTGCCCCAAAAAAAAAAGTGTTATGGTTTTAATGTTCATGTATGTATGTATTTCCATGGGGGTAGGCAGAAATGTTATTTTCAACTTGTATTTAGAAATAAAACAGACAGCTGTTGCTTCAAAATTCGTGTTTGAATAACAATGGTAAAAGTGGCAAAGCCTGATGTAAGTTTGTTGTTCAAATATTTTTTGCAAATCCAGTCAAAAACAGTCCATACGGCAGATAAGTGTCATCATTAGTATCAAGAAATAACATGTTATCAATACAAAATAATATAATATAAATAGATAGGAAACTTCAGCTGTGATAACTGTAGCTCATTTGTAGCACCTTACCTCCAGAAATCTTCGACAGTATCGAAAGTAGTTAATTCAATTAAGTTCTCCTCCCATGTCTTGTTCCTGTCGTTGTCGTAAAACCAAAGACTCCAAGTGTTCTGTAGAGGGTGCTTGATCAGGAACTCCGGAGGGACCTCGACATTGGTAGCGCCTTTGGTGTCTGTCGTCACAGACCCCTTGAACACACAAGCCATCATACTTTATACTCTAATCCTAACCTAAAAAATAACTTATCAGAAAACCTGATAAATATTTATTTTAGAATATAATTCAGCTTGTATAACCCTTTACGATTATGTAAAACCAGTGATCTGGCTAAAAACACTGCAAACGCGAAACAAATGCAACAGTGAAAGTTAGTGCAGCCACATCACCAAATCCCGTAAAAAGTAAAGGAAGTACGATATAATTAATGCCTAATACAGGTAGACGACACAATTTACATCACAATTAATTATAACTACCCACCTCTACTTCTTCAGCAGTATTTCCAGCCATGTCACAACTCACAAGAATCTCACGATGCAATTTTTTTTACAAAAAAGAAAGACAGACGGATGTAATGTTGCAAGTCTTTACACCTATGTTTTTTTTTGTTTTTTAAGTTTATGACAAGTGTTATTGTCAAAAGCCAGTAACATCGATGATAGTTTCATGGACATTTTTATTTAATGAATTATGAAAGTAGGCATTTTAATCAGTCAAAATAATAGAAATAGTGCTTAATTCTGACAATATAGTAATAATTGCAGTAAAGTCGATTAGACGCAACAATTATTTGTGAAATTTGTAAATGGCAGCCCGAAAAATTATATGTCAGTCCGACATTGTTTCTGAGAGAGATGCCAAAAGAAAAAAAAAAAGATTCGTTCAGGATAGGCCGTTGGTTTTTCCTTGGCTATTCTAAAGAACTGGATGCAAACAATTTCTATTCTTAATTATTCTCAATCTTAATACAACTTCGTAACTCAACAAAAAACGGCCATACGCTAGCACTTTTTTATTTTTCTTCTATTCGATAAGAATTTTAATCGATACAAATAGTTCTTATTGGCAACATTGGCGAAATATCAAAATAGATCCTTCAAATCAATTTGCCATTTCCTTCAATTTCGTGAGAGAGCGGCTTCGTTCATTTCTATAGTCTTGGATTTGCCGGTCCCGTCCAATTAGATATTCTCAATAAACAGTGCAATTAACGTTTAATAGTTGAAAATGTCTGTCCAAACGTTGCTGCTAGACTTCTCAGTCGACCCCGCCCGTCTAGGAGACGAAAACGGCCAAAAAACAATATTCGGACAGTTGCAAACCGTATTGAAAGACTATATACCGAATCTTATTTTAGCCACTGAGTTAAAACTGGAAGATGGTTCGCTGAAGCTGTTGACTGGCAAGAAGGGCACTACGGTGTCCGTCAGACTGTTCGACCGTGGCCTTGTCACTGTAAACATTGAATATTACAAGGAGGAGAACGAGGAACCATTAATTAACTTCAAGGTAAGCGCGCTGTGTGATGTTACATTAGCGAAATATATGATAGTATAGCACTTTATCGAACAAAGTAGTCATAAATTACAGGACTAGTCTACGTATTTCAATAACGTACGTCGCTGAGCGATCTTTGATCCTAATTTCAAATAGGGTTGTCTCCTAAATAATTCCTGAATAAATTTATTTTTGTTCAGTTATATATTTGACTAGTTTCTGTAACTATAATATTATAAGATCAATAGAATGACCACCAACTCCAAATTACCCAAAAATATTTAATAACAACAGGGAATTTGATTATTATTGTAATGTCAACAAATTATTGTATGCTGCACTTATTAATTTTAAAATATATTGAATAAATACTGCAATTTCTCTTATGTTGATAGCAACAGCCTCTTAAACAGTGTAAATCAATATTTTTCAATAAATCTGTCCCTAAGACGACCCACTGACCAAAACTACCATGAAATTAATTGTTGAGTAATGGTTCAGAAAAAGTTATTTTAAATTGTGGTTTTTCCCTTCTAGATTTGATTTGTTGCACATTTATTACCCTTCAAAGGGTTTGCCTAAATAACCAGAACAATAAATATTAATCATAGACATGTGAAGGTTGAGCGTATAAATTTTATTTCTAGTGCTCTAAACTACTGGAAAATTCGGTAAGAATGTCATTGGACTGCGAAAGGGTAAAATTATTCCCGACAATCAAACGGGGTTATAAATTTGATGTTTATCTCACTAGTTCAGGTTAGCAACTATACCTGTTCTATTTATTACCCCCTTTATTTAACTTAGTTTGATGACATTTCCCTTACGTAAAGTTATTTTTTGGTTTTAGTTTAGTTCGGCTTTAAATTTTACACTTATATTATTATGTTTATTTAAAGTTACAATTATTATAATATGAGCACAAAGCATGTAAATATTATATGTTTCTATCTTATTCATTCACAGCATAAACACTTAATCAGTCTTGTAGTTTATTCATTTATCATTGACAGGATTTGAATCTTTTTCACAACTAATCCTATTCTTCTCAATGAGATTGGTACAAAAATTATTCAATCTGATTTAAATGTTTTTTTTTAAGACATGTGTAAGCAAAAAGATACCACTATTGGATGAATTAATTTAAAAATATTTAAATCTTCACTAAACCAATAATAAATCTGTGTATGGCCATAAATAAGCTTATTGACTCTGACACTTAATTGAAAGGTAACAAGCATTTAACCCATTTGCAGATTTGCCCAGCCAATCAAACATAAAAGCTACAAACACTCCATTATCTCGTTAACTAAGTTTCTTCCGATCATTCACTCACTCGCACTTTTCATAATAATCATTATAAAAAAAAAACATTATAAAAATGCACATACACTTCTCTGTTTTTTATAATCCTAGAATACAAATATGCTCTGTACTCCCACTTAATTTTCCCAACTAACAGCTCTATGCATGTTTACCTATATTTTCTTATTAGACCTAACCAGTAGCATACAAACGAATCTTCCAGTATCAATGAAGACGCTCAACCTAACATCTTTTGGCCTAAAATTTATAAAACTATGCATGTTAGACTACCTGCATTCATTTTTTTTTTGTTTTTCCTTCTTTATGATTTATTTTTTCAATAGTCGGCGAGAATATTGGAAGGTCAACTGAAAAAATACATCAATATTATAAAATCTCAAGCTTACGCGCCGCTAAAACGATGCCTCTTCGGCAGGTATTACCCAACCTCAGGTCAGTGGTATCTATTATTTTTGTCACCATATTTTTAGTATATTTCAAGTGCACATTAGATCATTACATAAAATACTCATTTTAAATAATGTACATATTCAGTATAAATAGTTAAGTGTAAACTTGATTTAAATTAAATAAAATGAATGACACATAAGCTCTGAGGCTAAGGAAAAAAGAAATGCTTTGATTCCAAATTAGGAGACCAGATTTTGTATTTTAAAGTTGTTTGTGCTAACTGTTAACCCTTCCCTGACCACTTCAACATAGCGTTAATTAAAATACAAACATTTTACACGACATATTGGCCAATTTAAATTCATTATTTAAACTGTCTGTTATATCTGTCTGCTTAAAATTAATTGGTAATATTGAATTTCACAGACGAACGCTTACTAGAGTACGACATCGATGCGGTCATATTCGACGAGCAATCGCCTTTCCAAAGAGTCCAGATCGTCCATTCCAAAACTCTTGGTAACATGTTGGTGCTAGATGATTTACAAAGTAAGTTTGCTGAACAAACATTTGAAATTGGCATATTTGTTCAAATATTTGTGTTAGTTGATCAATACAAAATATACCATATTTCAACAGTGGTAAAGTTTATTTTGTAATAGTAAATTAACAAGAATATTTGTTCAAATACTTGTATGATAGATAAGATATAAAACCTATTTTGTTTGCTTTCAGATATCTCAGAGGCTGATCTCATTTATACTGAAACTTTGATGCAAAGGGGCAAGGAGAGCTATGAAGGGAAAGAAATCGTGATCTTGGGTAAAAACCTGTTCTTAGAAGCTTTCCAAACCTTTGCCAAATTCTAACAACCACATAAATCATTGTAGATTTGATTAAGTACTTTCTGCACGCGAGCTATACACTTCCATGTATGCCAAATGTACTCATAATCTAGGGGGTTACAATAAGTTATAAAATGCTAATCATGGTTATATAATTTCTGCTTTTTGGGACAGTTCCTAACAAAATCATTTGTTAACAGGACACGGTTGCATTGGTAATGCATGCGTAAATAGTCTTGTTAACCCTTGGACCGCCTTGTTACGCATCAATTTGTCACTCAGACGCCAATCAATTGTTCGAAATGGCGAACAGCAATTTATAGACTGACACTCTCTAGTGAGATATTTACAGTTATTTGATAAGGCTAAAATTGCGGTTCTATGGTAGATAGGAAAACATTGAATTTTGTTTCAGTTTTTTTATTCTGGTGTAGGTATTAAGCTCTGACCATATGGTGGCTAAACCAGGGACTGAAAGTGGTTACGATTAAAGGTTAAGATAGGTGCCTCAAAAATATACCAGTACCGGTTTAAAATAAAGGTTGAGCTATACCGGTACCTTTATAAATAAAGGTTGAGCTAAACTGTTGTATAACCCTTACACGATTTCGGTACCGAAATGCATGCGAGACGAGGCGCGGCGCGCAGTCGTGTCCTTCCAGATCGGAAATGAAAACCAATACTGAGTTGTAATATAATAATGTGCAACAACCAGCAAGTGAACGACAGACAGAGTGGCGAGACGGTGCGTCAAAGAAACCCCTATTTATTCAGGTTTAGGTACCGCTACCGATATGGTACTTCTACCGAAATATACCGGTACCTATGCATTTCCAACCTCAAAATTACGCTACAGAAAAAATAACGGTATCGAAATATTTCGGTAACCCTTATTTAACGGTATGAAGTCATACCGTAATTTAAAGGTACCGTATTTTTTGGGTTATTCAGTCCCTGCTAAACACACACGGGAGACGACTATGCATTGATATTGTTTTCATGATTAGGAAGACAGCGAGCCAGTTTGGAAACCTTCATTATGAGTTAGTTGACAATAGTCACAGGTTAATTTCGTCCTGCGGCCCGGGTAGTCGCTTCATTTCCGGAGGTTTTTTTATTATGTGGCTTTTTGCCTGCGGCTTTGCTGCCCCGATGTAGAATTCGGAAATGTTCCCACGAGGACGTACTTCATTATCAGTGTAGCCCTTTCCTAACTATGTTGGGGTCGGCTTCCAATCTAACCGGATGCATCTGAATACCAGTATTTTATATGGTACGACTGTCTGTCTGACCTCCTCAATCCAGTCAGTACTGGGTAATACAATACCCCTTAGTAGGACTGGACTTTTGGGATTTAAATCCCAAAAAAAAAAAAATGTCATAACCGAACCCCACATCAGGTTATGCCAAATTTCATAGAATTCCGTTCTGACATTAGGGCGAAGGAAAGAAATGCATAGAACAGATACTCAAGACAGAGTCCTTCGCATTAATAATGTTCTTTCTTTCTTTTTTTTGTTGTTGATGTTGTTTTTAATGTTGTGTCCCTTGTCAAATAGGGCTTAAAACATAAGTGGCAAAATGTAGGCGTAGTAGATACTTTACCTACATGATCTAATATTACGATCGCAGCAAGGTTACGTCGCGAAATTCTATTTTATCCGTCGTTCATGCAATATTCAGTTACTAGTCGCCGCGGCCGCCGTCGTAAATATATTTTAATAAGAGTTACGAGTACTTAACTTTTTCATGCATGATATTGATAACGTACACTTACCGCCTGGCTACCTTTTTATTCGAAACAAAAAATAATTATAAAACGATTTTCTTTTCCTTGCTGAAACTCGTTATAAAGGATAAACAGAGCATGTGCCCCTTTTATTCTTTATATCTGTATGTAAAGAAATCAGCGGACATCTCAATTTAAAGAGATCCGTTATACGTGTTTGATTTTGTTCTTTTATTATTGAATTTGTTTCTTTTCAACCCGTTCCTTTTGAAGTGGTCGACCTCGTACAGGACCAATTTGAGTTTAATGTATGGCTTATCTTATCTTTAACTTTTTGTTGTTAGTTTTTTTTAATTTTGTATTTTGTCCTGCGTAAGACTATTAGACACTTTTTATGCTTTCTTTCTAATAATTGCCGTTGTAGGTATTTGACTGTCTCGTTGGTCGAGAGCTGTGGTCTTGAATCTTGGATTGATTCCCGGGTCGGGCAAAGTGACATTGAATTTCCACCAGGAATTTCTCAGTTGCAGGCGGATTCTGGATCGTAGCCCGATTGATGGCAATAATCAGCCTTTATGTTATGGACACAGATCTCATAAAGAGAGGGAGTGGCCTATAATTCACTACATGTGTCTGGTGTGGTTTGATAGTTCTCATTTCGAACTCTAAGGCAAGCTCGTTTCCTCACAATGTTATATTTTTCGTTTCGAGAGCAGTGATGTCGTCCGCCTTGGGACCAGTGGTCTGACTCCTACTGATTAAAACCATACCGTGTTCCTCCTCGTCTCTTGTGGCTAAGGTTCCAGAACGCAATTTTTATTCTCCACAATCACCCCAGGAGTAAGGGGTTGTATGCGATAAACCCCTGCATCAACATTTTGACCCTCAACCCTTTCATCAAAGAAATCTGTTAAAAGCTTAATTTGAAATGTTCCGTTAAACATGTTTCACTTCATTGTTTTATTATAATATCGAACTTGTTTCTTTTGAACCCTTTCTTGATCTTCGTCTTTTTTTACCCTTTTATTTTATTTGAAATGGTCGTGTAATATAGATTTTAAAAGCGGATGCTAATTGAAACCGCACATCATACTTAGCCCTCTCAAAAAGGGACACGATGCTAAGGACATTTTAACCAGTAGCATCCGCGCACCGGGTTGAGCCGTTTCGGCTCGGATGTCCTGAATCGACACATCGAGTTGAAAATTATTTATCACAACATACTGTAAAGTTCATCCCCGATTGCTCAGGGGGAGAGCAACTACCCGATAGTTGTTGTTGGGTTTGCGTATAAATGCTTATATCGCAGGTAACTAGTTGCGCTATAAAGTCAGTAATTTTTAGACCTCGTCTTGTGTCATCAGATGCAGTTACTGTTTTTTTGTATTTTTAGTTATTTCGCTACCACAGGGCCTATTATCCTTTAACCCCACGCATGCACACCGCTTCCAATCTAACAGGGTACTAATTATTTCAAGGTGGCGGCGACGGTGCTTTGTTACACGAGCTGCTGAAGGAGAAGCCCAAGTACGTGTGGATGTTGGAAATTGACGAGGTGGTGATGTCCGCCTGTAATAAGTACCTGCGGCCCATATGCGGCGATGTGCTCGAGAGAAGACAGGGGCCTAATTATGAAGTAAATTGTTTGATCACACTTTTTGACTTGAAATCGGCTTGAGCTGTTCAGAGAGACGTTATTCGCCTCGTTATGGTTCGGTCGATGCGTAGAACAGTGTCGAACTATTCGAATTTGTTGCATTGATCTATGGGGCAGTCTCCACGAGCGAGAGAATTACCGCGATATTATTATCGTGTCACGTGTTTCTATGTACTCTCGGTCGTAGAGACGGCCCTTAAGTGAGACTCTAACCAGCCCAAAACGATTTAAACGACCCTTAGTGTTCTGTTTCTTCTCGGTCAATAGCGACCATACTATTTTACTTTGCTATTACTCAACTAAGTCATCTCAAACTATGGGTATCGGGAAAGACGGCTTTGTCGGATCTACAAGCAACTGAACCAAATGCTCATTATTGATCATGATTTGCATGGCATGCCGGAGACAGTAACTAATGTCTATTTTTTAATTAATTCATCGCATGTCTAGTTTATAGACACAATAGGGGATCGGACTGAGTCAAAAAAATATGATTCTAATTAGTCCGTTAGATTATCGAAAAATATTGGATACGTGTTTTTTTTTTATCAAATAAATAAAAATTGTCGAAAATAAAACGCGTCAAAGATCATGAGTGGGGATTTGTGACGTCATTTGTAGGTAAAAAATGTACTGACATGTGACGTTTTCGAGGAGTTCACGAGTTTTCGAAGCACTGTATCGTCTTCATTTTTGTTTATGTGAAAAAAGAAAAAATATGTGTTCAATATTTTTTGGAAATCTATCTGACGGACTAATTAGTTTTTTTTTTGTCCAATCCCTATTAAAACCCCATTGTTTCATGTACATATGCTGTAATTTTGACACGCGAGAGGTTAACCGGGAAACTAAGCTGTAAAATATAACCGAATAAATCATTCTCCTGAGGTGAGGTCATACCGATTTATTTGGGGATTGTCCCTTTCGTTCACAAATAATCAACCAGCTGTAACATCAAATGCCATAAATAAATTGTTTTGCATTATTGTTTTCCTTTTATTACAGTGCAAAATACAGTTTTCTTTTCTGACATAAAATAGTCAAGTGCTAGAGTTACTAACGTTTTAAAACGTAGGAATATAATGCCTTATTGAATATCTAAATATTATTAACCCACTATTGGAAATTTAACTGTCGGCGCAGGAGGTCTAGTCTCGTAAGTCCGTCAACGGCATGCGTTTTGAAACTACATCCGGAGAAGGGACAACTGTCCAATCGCGTCATTCATTTTTTCTGCGGGCCCCTAACTAATCTATGCCCATAAGTGATACAGGTTAAAAAAACGCCCGTATCTTCGGCCGAAACTAGGGATTACAGAGTAAACATGCTGAGCCAAGGGTTAAAAACAGGGACTGAATTACCCAAAAATTACGGTACCTTTAAATTTCGGTATGACGTCATACCGTAAAATAAGGGTCACCGAAATATTTCGATACCGTTGCTTTTTTCGGTAGCGGAATTTTGAGGTTTGAAATGCATACCGGTATATTTTGGTAGAAGTACCGTAACCGTTATAAATGTATCGGTAGCGTTACCTAAACCTTAATAAATAGGGGTTTTCTTTGACGCACCGCCTCGCCACTCACACACACAACAAAGAGATAAGTAAAAGAGTAGCAAACAAAATGTACAAAATACACAAGTTGTAACGTTTTCCACCGCGCACCGTCTCGCATGCGTTTCGGTACCGAAATCGTGTAAGGGTTAAATAACGGTTTAGCCTAACCTTTTTTTTTTATAGCTCAACCTTTATTTTCAACCGGTACCGGTATATTTTTGAGGTACTTTAACCGTAACCGCTTTCAGTTCCTGGTTAAAAATCATACTGGCACTAGTGAGTGTAAACAGGCATAAGTTCACCTAGTTACTAAATCAAGATTGTGAGTCATTTCTGTAACGCATGCGATGGGCCAAATAACTGTCACTAGCTAGACAATTTTGTAAATATACTCCACTATTTATAGAGTATCGTGACAACTCATAGGATATTTAGGTAGTGTGAACTGCATTTGATGTACCTAAGTAGCTCGCAATCGTTATAAAGAAATTGGGAATCGTACACGTACGACGAATTTGATTTGATTGACTTGTATGATTGTCTATTGTTTAATATTGATTGTATGGGTATCCCGGGATCCAATGTCATTCCATTATATTGTAAAACTTTTTATATGAACCAATAAACTTTATTATTATTGTCTATCTACTCCCTAAACAAAAATATTCGTTCCGTCATAGACTTCAACCATCGCTTTCCATCAGGTGTGATCGAGGTAATGAGCAAGCCCATTGCAATAAAAAAAAAGTCGCAACTGCCTTGCCTTACACGGTTGCTTATAATTCGACAGTCGAAATTTAAAATGCCGTAATGGGATATTGAGCGCTCTCTTGGGCTGACTCAGCGCAGACTGCTGAAAATTATTCACTATGTCCCTCATAATATTTCATATTGCCATGGCCACACTCTGCACAAAGTCTCAGAATCTACAATCATAAATATCTCCATTTAACACAAATTACACTTTCCGCTACAAACAGCTGATCAACACAACATCCTAACCCTCAAATACTGCTTTCCAGGTCATTGTTGAAGATTGCATGTTGACGGTGAACAAGTTCATCACAGAAGGCAAGAAGGTTGACTACATATTCGGAGACCTGACGGACATTCCCATCTCGGAATCGGCGTGCGGGGAACTGTGGGAGTTCATGATCACCATTCTGAACGCCTCCTTCAAGATTCTGAAGCCTAACGGGAAGTTTATGACTCATGTATGTATTTTATTCCTGGTACTGTACAAAATTCAAGGAAATGCTGTATGTTGGAAAAAAAACGTGGGGTGTTTACTAAACTAAGAACTTTTTTTTTTTGGCGGGTGCAAAATCATCAAATAACCCCTCCCCACTCTTTGGCAGAGCGAAAAGGAGTGTCAGACTTCTACTGACTAAAAACCACCCATGTTCCTTCTTAGCCCTTCATGACGAGGCCGCGGTATCTGTTGCGAACAACCTGAAGCCCCGACGTAAACTAAGTACTTAAGGGCACAATTTACGAGTTTATTGGTAAGCTTTGTAAGGATCGACCACAATACGTCACCTGCTGGTGACGTATTGTGGTTTCTGTCTACTTATGGCATAATGGCATATGGCTATGTATGGTCACCTTAGAAATAATTCAGTTGATTGAGGCCTAAACAGCAGTTGTTTACGTTTGCAGCGCATCATGTTTCAATTTTTGGGACACAGGCCTCCTATCTACTAGAGGGCGTGGACTGTAATCCATCACGATGTCCCACTGTGGGTTGTCCATGGGCCTTAATATTTCTTAGATTTTTAAGGTCTTATATTTGGCAGAAATCTGTTAAATAGTCGAAGGTAATTAGAGGGAAAAAAAACTATGCATCGCGCATTTCATATTTGAATATTTATGTTCCAGGGCAACGGCGCCACTTCCCCCGAATCTCTGGAGCTCTACGAGCAAGAACTGGCGAAGCTGAAGCCGCCGGTGAGGTACACGAAGAGCAAAGCCTTCGTGCCGTCCTTCCTCGAGGACTGGTACTTCTACCATATAGGCTTCGAAACCACCGACAACGGGGATGCTTAACACTAACTACACCAAAGATAATACACTATTCACATTTTTACTAAGTCATATTAATGCCATATTCCTAGGTATAAACACCACACATAATAAGTATAAAACTATATCCGGACTAGGGTCCATTTGTATTGGCAAAAGGAGCAAAACTATCCTGAATAAAACAAAAACTGACACAAGTGTCAGGACATGTGCCACCACTTGTGCCCTAATCTGGATACAGCGGACGATTTCTATAAAAGAAATTGACGACCACTTTTTAAAGAGTTATTTTGTATTATTAAAATTAATTATTTCCTCAGTTTTAGATGTGATATACGTTTTAGCAACTCCGTAGTGTGTCTGGCGGAGTTCGCACACACACGGTATTGAAGTAGCTTTAGCTTGTACGGTAGGTTGTAAGAAATGTAGTCACACTACAGATTTTTCCGTATTATTAGTATTAGTTGGAAGTTTACTGTTACTTGTATTGATACTTGCTTGTTCCTTTAATTGTTTTATGGATAATAAAATTATTTTAACAAAGTTTCGTCTTTTATATTATTTAAATCTCCTTTGATTGTTTGCTTTGTGAAACTAAGTAAAAAAAATGAATTGTTTTCTGCGTGTGAAAATATTTTTTTGCTGAAATATTTCAAAAAGAGGTAGATAAATTGTTCTTAAAACTTGAACCCATAGTTCAAATTTGAGTAGTCGTAGTAATTTGTAGATACCAAAACGGTGCTATCAATGTATCAATGCTACTTTCGGGCCGCGCCACATTTGCGAAATCGAAATGTACTTAACACCATATGGGATGGATGGGCTTATATTAGTTAAACAACGAAGTTAATCAAAACAAAGTAAATTCATTATTCATAACTTTATAAAGAACATTTACAAAAAATTACATATTTTACCTTAGATACTTATTTATATGCCTGCTTCTATATATTTTGTGATCACAGTACAATTAGCATAAGTGGAAATGACGCGAAAGAAATAACTTGAAGATACATAACATATAAGAATTGTTACTTTGTTCTTTGGGACTTAATAAGCTGACTGTAACTTGCAACAGAAACATCAACATTATTGTCCAAAGTTAGCTGAAAGCTGCATATTTCATTTGAAGACGTTTATTGCACAGATCATGCCAGTAACTTGTAGATCCTGAGTCTATACGGCAATGTCTAAGATCAAGGTGGATCAAGCCTGGTGCATGAGCACAAAAAGTGGCGATTGAGAAAATCGAATATCATACATAACCACGAGCACGCGGTGTAAACGTAATGTAAATACGTCGATTTTTGAATGTAAAATACAATTATCCTATAGCCTATTTTAGTTTAATTATAATACATAATAGTTTGCAACAAGCACAATCAGTGGTCCTAATATAATTTCACTTTGTAACAAGCACAATCAGTAGTCCTAATATAATTTCACTTTGCAACAAGCACAATCAGTGGTCCTAATATAATTTCACTTTGCAACAAGCACAATCAGTGGTCCTAATATAATTTCACAAAAAATATGTGAAACGAGTATTTGTAATTTTACACCGCGTGCTCGTGTTAGGGCCTAAGATTGGGCCGAAAACAACGACAAATAAATGTTGATAAAAGTCATACAACGACGACTCATTAGATTGATGACATCATTAATTGCTAAGTCCCGACAACCAAGAAATTCGCTTAATGTGTCACTTGACCATCAATTTTGTACTTAAATTGTTACAAAACGTAAAATACAACATTCGGGAAAATGTTATTTTGTACTTACACTAGCATGACCTGCAACACATCTAACAAATCGTTGCTGAGACTAAGAGCCGGGGCACACGGTGCGTTGCGACGCCGCACCGCAAAGATTTCGACGAATCGGCGGGCACACGAACAGTGAAATTGAAGGCGATTCGTCGAAATCTTTGCGGTGCGGCGTCGCAACGCACCGTGTGCCCCGGCACTAACAAGTTCCATAATTATGTGATTTTTGTAAGGTTTTGGGACAGGAAACATTACAAAATTATTCATGTATATGGAATGAACTATTTCTAGTTCGTATGTTAAACTTCTTTCTAGTTCGAATTTAAGAATTTAGAAATTTCAGCAACGAAATATGCCTTATTTAGATTTTACTTCAGAATCGAGCTTACGAGAGTAATGCATAAGATAACACATAACGTATAATATCTGTACAACGTGCGCTATTCCGCTTGTCGTAACCTCGCGAGTCGTTGCGTAAGATCGTCTTGTTCCTGCGATACGACGGTCGCGGTGCCAACTGAGGTGCTCGGTATGCCTGAAGGCAGCTCCATGTTGAGTTCCAAACTGGAAAAAAATAGATGAAAAGTTAGACGAAGGTAAAAAAGCAAATGTTCTGTACATTACTACTGTAGGTAGAAGTTTAAAATCTAGGTCCAGAAATGAGGGAACTTACTTGTATGTAACTCCCAACCAACATTAATAGATTCGAACAAGAAGCAAAAAACCCCAGTTCTGACAGTTTGTCCTTAATAATACTAATAATTGGGCGTTAGGTATTTTTTAAGGAAAAAGGAAATTTATATAAAAGTATAGAAAGAAAGACATAGCATTTATTGGTTTCACAAAACAAATTGTCAAACAGTTGTCCTGACAAAACAAATTGACAAGCACGTATAACGGTGAATTCAGAAAAATATCTGAAGTGGGACTTGATCTCTGTGACTGATACTAATTATGTTTCTATTTTGATAGCAGAAGAAGGAAAGCAATAAAATTACAAGAGGGGTAGCCCTACAATATAATAGAATCAATACATACCCTGCTTCATCCGCAACTTGCTGCAACAAGTTGTCAACATCACCCTGAGGCACTGTGGTGGTGGTTGTCTGTGACATTGCATTCTCCATGTATGAGGACTGTACATCCAGATCCTCAAACTGACTCTCAAACTTGTCCATGAGGGTGGATATCTTCTCCAGGTTCATTGATTTCATTGCTGCATCCATTGCCTGCACTACACCCGCCATGGAGTTTGTGACCTGAAATCATAGCATAGGTGAATTAGCTATGAATTATGCTCAGCGGAAATAAAGCATAGCCAAATCAGTCTATAATGTTCCCACTGCTGGAACACAGACCTCCTCTTTATGAGAGGGAATGGGCCATGGGACCGGAATCCACCGAACAAGCCCAGTGTGGGTTGGTTGGATAAAGGCAACAGGGAAACAACCAAAACGGACGAGACGCCTCGAGAATAGTCCAGGACTGACATATTATCTGTTGCCAAACCAGACCAAGATAGAAAAACACTGATCACAATCCTCAGTACTGTCAATTTCCCATGTTGAAAGGGACTTCAATCCAGTGGGATATTGAGACAGCTAGATATGCAGAAGTATGAAGTATTTCTCTCTACATTATAAATCATGAGTTTTTTTTATGATAAGTACCTATTATAAAAGATAAGAAATGAATCATTTATCATTAAATAAATAATCTTATGCTTTGTTTGAAAGGTATCATCATCATTGCTATTAATTTTTCTGGATATTGCTTGGTAACAAACTCTGAACCTTGAATAACTTCATTCAAGATTTTCATAGGAGCTAATGGTCAAAACTGAAAATGCCACAAAATTTTGGGCTGACTCAATTTAAAATGTTAACGACATGCTAAGAAGAGGATAGATTGTACGTGAACATGACCAAAGAATAACAGCTTACCTTCCTAGTTGTAAGTGCCGTCTGCACTCGACTTGAAACTGCATCAACCCGTGCCGACATTCTGAGATAATTAAGGGCCTGATTCTTCTGTCTTATTGCGTTCTCGGCATGTATTCTTGCTCCTTCTAAGTTACCTTTCTGTATTGCCTTCTTGGCTTTTTCCTTCTCAAGCTTTTCTTCTTTTTCAGCTTTTTTAGAGTTTCTTTCTAACTCTTTTACAGCAAATTTTAAATTAAATAGGTGTTCTGACAAAATGTGAGTTAAGGATTCATTTTATAGTTGGATTATGATATAATATCTTGATCACAGCAATTAGAACTTCAAACCCAAAATGTTATGTGTGTGTGTGTTTGTTGTGTTGTGTTATGTGTTGTTTATCAGTAACAAGGAGTCTGGATAGGCCCGGTTTGAAGGTAATAGGCTCGCCCCCTATTACATGGGACTTAAACATAACTGGCAAAATGTGGGTGTACTATTAAGTACACCTCTGCCTAACCCTTCGGGGATTACAGGCGTGATGTTATGTTAAATACTTAAAGTAAAATAATGGTTTATCATCATTTCCCTGCCCTTGTCCCATGTTATTTGGGGTTGGTGCAAAAAGTTTTTGAAGTAAAAGAATGGTTATTGTGATGCAAAAAACTAATCCTATGTGTGACTCATATTCCTAATAAGAATTGTTTATAATTTGGACTAGTTCTTGCTACTAGAAATCAAGAGTTAATTTACAGTGTCATGAATACTTAAATGAGTAAGGGTATCATCAAGTTGCAGACTTAAGTTATGAATCGTAGATCTATCACGAAATACACCAAAAAACAAGACAAGCCTCTACAAGGCCAATCACAAAATGGGAAATACCTGAGACATGATAATGATCCATGATGATTTTGTTCAGGTAGTTTTGAAAAATACGTATGCTATAAATTTCACGGAGAAATTTTAATACTGTAGAACTGAAAATCCCAAATAGCGTAGTGTCAAAAACTTTGAAAAAGGATACTTTCCATAGCGGATGACGACATTTCGTTCCCCATTTTGACGGCTTTTAAAAACTTTTAACACAAAAACAACAGGCTCGAGGACCTATCAAATTAGCACTACGCTAGGAACAACTTCTATAATTATTACGGAATAGCAAATTGAGGCTGCAACCAAGTATTTAGACGATGACTCACAATCACAAGCAGTCGTCAAAACAATTTTCGCTTATCTATAGCTGTCAATGTCAAACAGTCAAAGTAACTAATGTGGAAATATGAAAATTACGGGCCGGTTTAGTTTATTATCTTGGAGCCGCAGGTGCATGTGATTGTGAGGCTCAAATCAAATATTTTGTTTTGAGCACAAGAAAAAATTTAATCAAATGATACATTTCCACATATTCCGAGTCTAACTGCCGAACTCAGAGAGCTTTAATGATTACTTAGGACATTTAAGGCCATCACTTAGTAAAGGTTTTGACAGTTTTGTCATACAAAAGTATGTCAAACTTATACTATCATTAAATATCTCACGTAAGAAAATACCTGGATGTAACGACTAGGCAATATGGTCGAAACACTTTAGCCTTCCCTTCGGGGTAAATAAAAAAAAAAAAAAACGAAAAACGGCGGGAATCGTTCGAACAAATAGGCGGCAATTTCTAAGCTAATTCTATTAATTAATTAACTAATCCTTAGAACTTCATAAATAATAGTTGTAAATAGCTTATTTATATCAGTGTCATTGTAATTATTGTAAATATGGGGAAAAGCGGGCGCAAAAGGAAAAAAAAAGAAGAGGAGGAAAGTTCCATCGTCGACGACTCGTCTACAGAGTCAGACTCGTCGTCGTCAATTGATGAAAAACTGGACTACGTTCCATATAATGCACCGAACTATATAAGGAAGTATCCTGATAGCAGTATTGGTAATGTAGAATACATTGTATTCCTTTCACATGTTGAAGCTAACCAACCAATCACCGAAGGCACCCGAATGGGCATCTCGCGCGCAATCCGGAGGGATTGTATAAGCGGCGTCCAACACTTACGCACCATAAATAAATTTAAAGTCGGCATTGTCTTCGATAATGCCAACAATGCCAACATGTTCCTCCAGGGGAGTAAATTAACTGTAGAACATAAATTAAAAACCTCTATACCTGCCTCTGCCACGGAGACCACTGGGGTCCTAACTAGGGTCCCCATACAATTGTCTAACAAGAAAATTTATTCTCTTCTGGCCAGCACCAGGAACATCATACAAGTTCGAAGATTTATGCGACGGGTAAGAACCGGAGGTGCAGTGAAGTTGGAGCCGACGCAGACTGTGGCCGTAACGTTCTCAGCCACTCAGCTGCCCGACCATGTTTACCTGGATCACTGGCGCCACGAGGTCAATACATACGTCCCACCGGTAAAACAATGTTTGAAGTGCCTCAGGTATGGACACATTGCTAAATATTGTAAAAATACAGAAAAATGCTCCATCTGCACAGAAAATCACAATTTTAAAATGTGTACCATTGACTCAGCCAATGCAAAATGCTACAACTGTGGAGGCAATCATATTGCTATATCTTCTGTCTGCCCAGTTAAAAAACAAAAAATCACGGAATTGAAAAAAAAGGCCATGTCATATAAATACTCAGATATTGTAAACGAAAAATCTTTTCCATCTCTTTCTTCACCAGACAACTTTCAAAACATTCTAAATTCAGATAAATTCATGAACATGCTTGTTCAATCTGTCATACAGATCATTACTTTACACAAAAATAAAGAAAATGTTAGCTCTAGTAGCATCAAAAAAATAATAAATGAAACATTTAATAAAAATTCAAACAACATTTAATTATGGACATTAACGTGATACAATGGAATGCACAAAGTATACTATGTAATAAACTCCTTTTACATAATTTTCTACTAGATAACAACATACATATAGCTATTTTATCTGAAACCTGGCTTAGGCCAGAACAACCATTTAAACTTAGAGGATACCAAATAGAGCGTAATGATACTGGTAATAAACATAATGGAGTAGCCATCCTCATTCACAATAATATTAAATATTCTAAACTTAATACTTTCTTTGATGACTCTTTACAAAATATTTGTGTTCAATTGCATGTTGCTGGTCATGTCATCAGCATTGTTAGTATGTATTGCCCAAGTCATACAGTTCCTAGATTTAATAAAAATAAATTGGATTCATTCATTAAAAGTATTCCTCATCCTTTAATACTAGCTGGTGATTTTAACGCACATCACATCTCCTGGGGATGTAACTCTACTGATGCGCGTGGTAGAGACATTTTGGACGTCATTGATGAAAATGGTTTGGTATTACTTAATAATGGTCAGGTTACTACTGTGGGCTCCATGACCTGGCGTCCAAATGCTTTAGATCTCACTATTGTATCTCCAACATTAGCTCTTTCTTGTGAGTGGTCTGTTCATGATGATCCGCTTGGTAGCTATCATTTACCTGTAATCACAAAAATTATCTTTAATTGTAATAGTAACAACAATAATAACAGTGTTGGTAATGACTTACATTTATTTCCTAGTTATAAATTAGTCAACTGGGATAAATATTCTAATGAAGTTGACAGTGCACTTAATAGTTACACAATAAATCCTCTGGATCCTCAAGCTAGCTACAATGAATTCTGCTATATACTACATTCTGCAATTGAAAAGTCCTTACCAATACATCAAAAACGTAACAGATCATTTTCAACATGCAATAGAAAGAAGTCTCGAGTTCACCTCCCATGGTGGAATCAAAAATGTAGATCAGCTGTTGAAGTGTCTAGGCAAGCATATTTACAATTTAAACGAGATCCTACTGAAGTTAATTTCCTTAATTTTAAAAGGTTACAGGCCTTAAAAAAAATTACCTTGAAGAAGGAAAGAGATGCTAGTTGGGCCCACCTGTGTGAGTCATTTAATCGAACCACTCCATTATCCATAATCTGGAATAATATGAAAAAATTTAATAAAACCTTCACTTATAGCAAATTTATGAGTAACAACAATAGTAATTGGATACATGAATTCTTAAATAAATATACACCAGACTATGTTGATAATTATATGACTGAACACTTTAATGGAGACAGCAACTCTAATTCCACAACCAGTTTTCTAATAGAACCCTTTTCTTATCAAGAACTCAAATCAGCAATATCCTCAAGAAAAGATACAGCTTATGGATTGGACGGTGTACCTTATACTTTTCTTAAAAAACTTAACTCCAAATCTCTTAATATTTTACTTCACATTTTTAATCTTCTTTGGCTAAATAACGAAATACCTTCTCAATGGAAAACAGACTGCCTTATCCCAATACTTAAGCAAGATAAAGAGGAATTTAATCCTGATTCTTACCGTCCCATTGCTCTCACTTCTTGTATTGGCAAAGTCTTTGAGCAGCTCTTAAAACAAAGACTTGAATTTTACATTGAAAAGCATCATTTATTACCATCCAATCAATATGGCTTTCGCAGAGGTTATTCAGCCCGTGAAAGTATAAGCACTTTACATCTTGATCTTCAAAAAAGTATTCATAACAATGAGACAGCTGTTTGTGTATTTTTTGATATAGTTGGTGCTTTTAATAATGTTGATCATAACATTCTCACAGAGCAACTTAATCTTCTTGGTATACCTGGAAAAATGATTAATTGGATATTTAGCTTCTTACATGGCAGGGAAGTTTATGTTAAACATAACCAGAAGCTTATTGGGCCAAGATATTCCTATAAAGGAACCTGTCAGGGCAGTATTTTGAGTCCTTTGATATTTTTGCTTTACATTCACAGATTAAATTTTGTTTTAGATAATGTTGTAAACTTGCAATATGCTGATGATTTGACTATCTACTGTAGTGGAAACAATATAAAACATGTTGAATTAACTTTAAATAATGCATTGCAAAAACTTCAGCATTATTTTTCTTATTTAAATTTAGACATAAATGCAATTAAAAGCAAAGTCATGATATTTGGCAAGAATAAATCTTATAATATTAGAATTTGTTATGACAAAATCACAATTCCAGTAGTTACAGAAGCGAAGTTTTTAGGTATCATTTTTACAAATAATTTATCCTGGAATAAATATGTTGATTATATAGTATGCAAAGCTCGTAGGGCTTCTAACATTTTAAAAGTCCTATGTAGAACTTATTGGGGTGCAGACCCTAAAGTCATGTTAATGCTCTATAAATCTTTGGTAAGGAGTCATTTTGAGTATGGTTTTCTTTGTTTTGCTTCCAATGGCAAGCTAATAGACAAATTAGAGAAAATCCAGAATAGTAACTTACGCCTTATAACCGGTGCTTTTAAAACAACTCCCATTGTTTCTATGCAGCTAGAATGCAATATTCCTCCTTTATTACACCGCTTTAGATTCCTAAAATCAAAATTTCTCCTCAAACTAGCTGCCATTAAATCACATCCTCTTCTTATTAAACTCAACCTTCTTAAAAACTTTCCCGATTGTTGCTTTATTCTTCAAGATTTTTCTGAAATAACACAATATATAGAGTCAATGAACATCTTCTCCTCAAATGAATGGCCTTGTTACCAGGGAACATATAAAAGTAAATACCCACAGATGGATATTATAATTGATAAAGAATTGTCTGAAAAACATGAAGTTTACGACAAACTATCTCACTGGGCAGATTATAGACATGTCTACACAGATGGATCTAAAATATCTGGCAGTACATCCATAGCCTTATACGATTCTACTTTGAAAATAGGTGGAGGATCCAAAATCAACAAATATTCTAGCATATTCACAGCCGAAGCTACAGCCATTCTATCAGCACTTGAACACATTAATAAACATACAAAATCCGCAATAAAATGGGTTATTCTAAGTGATAGTTTAAGTGTACTTACTGCGCTAGAAAATCACTGCCTGAATACAAAGTCTAACTATTTGATTTATGAAATTAAAAGAGCATGGAAGTTGCTTCAAGACTCTGGCATCATTGTTATTTTCTTCTGGGTTCCAAGTCATAAAGGAGTGCAAGGAAACGAGAATGCAGATTTCTTGGCGAGGTCAATAAATTCCGTTACGAATACAGCTGTCACTTATACTAGTGTTGCCCTACCGCACACAGATATTATTATCGAGCTAAGAAATAAGTATTGCGAAGATCTGAATCGACATTGGACCCATATAACAACAGTGGAACAAAAAGGACAATGGTATGCAGGTATAGAAGGTACGACAGCAAACAAGAAACCATGGTTCACGAAATCATCAACTTTTTTGAATCGAAGATTTTACACTACAATAAACCGCTTACGCCTGGGTCACTGCAGAGTTAACTCGCATCTATATCGGATGAAAATGATTAATACATCGGAATGTAATTACTGCCAAGGAGAAGAACAAACATTAGATCATATCATATTTGGATGCCCATCCTTTGGCATTGACCGCCTTGTGCTTATGGATGATCTATTACAAATCTATAAGGTTGCTGAACAAATCCCGCGCTCAGTTCAGCAACTCATGGGAAATGCACAAACATTTTTACCCATTTATAACTTCATTCGCAATACAGTTAAGGAAATTTAAAACAAGTACTTGACAAAGAATTGAACATATAAATTAAGGAATCGACTAAGAACTGGACTTAAGAAATACACAAGGATTCGACAAAGAATAATAAATTGAACATGAAAAACAAGGAATCCATCGGACAAGAAAAACAAGGATAAAACAAAAAAACGGATATAATGTATACAAGGATATAGGAATTTAAAAAGAAAAACATGAAGAATTTAAACCTAAGACTAGGCTATCTTGCCTTATATAATTAATAACTATGTAAAATAATAAAACAAAAGAACAGGCTGCATGGGCTAGATCCCTTTGCCTTCCCAAAAGGGAAAAGAAGATAAAAAAAAAAAAAAAAAAAAAAACTAGTAATATTCGGGGTAAATAAAAGAAAAAAAATATCTCTGAGTAAAGTCCATTTCACGAAAGAAGTCCCGCAGACGCAGCGCTGTATGTCGCGCGACATAATGTTGTTTCACAACTTTTGGCATCGTAAATAAACCTTATAACGCACTAATCCAATAATAAACTCACAAAATATCTACCACAACAAACGCACCTTGATAACATCGACAAACGACAACATGGCCGATCTGTTATATTTAGTTCCACAATTGTCCGCGGGACTTCTTTCGTGAAATGGACTTTACCGCAGTAAGATAACTGTGAGAAGGTTGATATTCTCACTTAGTTCGTAGAGGGTGATGAATAATTGTCTATGGTTTAATTTTTCTTAGTTGGTATGCCTGATTATAACAACAAAATGTCAAAATAAAATTGAATAGTGAAAAGTGTTCGCTGCCGGATTTTATTTGGTAGTGAGAGAATCGGACGGCGTCAAATAATCTATAATATTTAACGAAATCCTGCTAGAAAATTGTTTAGAAATAACTTTATAATTATTGTAGTGCTTGATCTTTCTAATTTTTATTATTATTTTCGTTTTTTTGCTTGATTCGTGACAAAAGCAGAAATTCCAAACATAGTATCAGATAGGTAGAGGACATTCGCTGGGCGTAAAAAGAAAATGGCGTGTGCTACTCTCAAAAGAAATTTGGACTGGGAGTCCATGGCGCAGATGCCTGCTAAAAGGCGAAGGTGCTCACCATTTGCAGCCAGCTCTAGCACAAGTCCTGGAATAAAACTTTCGGAAAGTAAACCATCGTCATTTGGAGAATCCGTTAGTGCACCTGTGAAACTGACCCCAGGTTTGTTTATTTTTTTATTATGGTTTCGAGAATACAATGAAGCCTTGTTAATTATAGTTTCTGTAACTAATACGCAACAATAAATTATTTGTATATTTAATCAGCTGTATTATCTAACGCCATTGTTTCCACTGCATCATGAATATTTTTATCGCGTTAGAGCGAGATGAGTGATGCATGAAGACCGTTGCGTGGATTTTTTTCATGTCCTTTTGTTGGTTTTTGTGTTCGATACCCAACTCCAAAATCTTTGTGGTGTTAGATAGTGGGTCGGTTTTTGCTGAAACCCAAGTTTTATTGTCTGTTCCATGCAGCTGCCCTGACTCAGATTATGCTTAATCAGCTGAAATATGGGCAACTCACTCGGCGATGTCTGCATTTTCTACGTTTCAGCAAATTAGTAATTAACTGGATGA
Source organism: Diarsia brunnea (assembly GCA_949774965.1). NCBI lineage: Eukaryota > Metazoa > Arthropoda > Insecta > Lepidoptera > Noctuidae > Diarsia > Diarsia brunnea. Next base: position 19,013,780 of record OX459001.1, read on the forward strand.
CTGGACAGATTGAAACAAAGCAATTATATGCTTATGTGGGCTGTTTTATTTATTAGTTGTCAATTATTATTGCATTCTTATTTCAAAACACAATGTAGGCTCTTGGTCATATGTTTTTACGAATTTTGAACTCTCAGATTGATGTTTGAAGGTTTCTATCGAAGGTAAATATGTAAATAATGGCAGAATGGGTTGAAAAATATGAACAGCTGGTGGTATTTATTTCGTATGACGTTTTAGTGTACAATAAAAGTTGAAATTGACAAGCTATTGTTCAAAACCTTTAAACTATGAAAATGTTTTAAACATTTTTTCAGTTATTCACTGTTATAAAATACTGTATATTAAGCATACACAAGTCCTTAACCAATACTAGTGAATATAACAAATAATTAATTGAATCAAAACAATTGTAATTACCATTGTATATGGTAAAATTAATCACCTCAACTAAAGTATCATTGCATTCATTTTCTTAAGGTCATACAATTAGTAAACACAATTTATGCATCATGCTTATTATTTATTCAACACTTGAAGTAGTATCAAGATTGAATAAAATAACTTGGAAGTTTTTTTCCACTTCAGTTCTCCAAACCCTTAACCTTTTTTTTTTTGTTACTTGGGAAGCTGTAGTGAACATTTTCTACCTGAGCGTATACTTCACATTTATTGGTCATGAAGTGTAATTGATAACATTTTCAGTAATATTTACTCAAGCCATTACTTTTTATTGCCATGATTTGGTTGTTAGAATTATTGACTGGAATAGTTTTTCACCAAAGTTAAAAGTATTTTATTTTGTTGCATCCATACTATTATTGTATGTTCAATGTGCAATCAATTTTGTTTCAATTATCTATTATTATAGACTATTTCAATGTTATTTTGCTTTGATAAAATTTTATGAAGGAATTTGTATACTTAACAGTAATTTATTTAAACTGCCAATATTCCTTTTTGCCTGCCAAACCTTTCAGTCTTTACATAAAACTTCTACTTGAAGATTTTACTTTAAAATATTATACAACCTTGCTGGCTATACTGACTACTTCCATGCTAAATGCATTTATTCAAGACATTTCCTTTGTTAATGGTAGGTATTATAATAATTAATTCTAGAAGGAAAAATCTTGCACTAATCGTCATTTCATGTAATTCTGATTGTTGTCTTTCAGACTAGCATTCAAATTGTTATTGAACATGTGCAGTAATTCTGTAGGTACTACTGAGTTAGCTGACAGTCAACCACTTTTTATCCTTATGCCCTGCGTGATAAGGTTGAAAAGTGGTCGGCCATCAGTGAGTGCAGTACAAGAGGTCATTAATTTTGACACTGATTAGTTGTCACATCCAAGTTTAGCCGTTTTCACATTCTCTGCATAGTTATTTTTCTTATGACAACTATTTTGGCAACCACACGCTAGAATATAAATTGTGACTGCATATTTTAAGTCTTTGTTAATCTTTTCTTGTTACTCTGAGAATCATAAGATGATGAGTAGATTAAACAGTGACTATTTTTAGTTTTGCATGACTAAGTCAATGCTGGTTTGGCTACAGATCTCTACATTTTCCAGCACTCTTGCTAGGGCAAAGGGCTATCAAACAAACCCATCATAAAATTTAAAAAAATATCTTATATTAGATAATTATCATTATCTGCCTAGCCTTTTCCAGCTATGTTAGCTTCCAGCTTAAACAAATGTAGCAGTATACCAGTGTTTTATTTGAAGGAACTGTCCACCACCCAGTTAGCACTGGCTAATACAAAAGACTGGTTGTCAGACTTTCAGGCCACTGACTACTTGTAAGTTTGTAACACTGGCAAACATAACTTAAAAAATGTAATATTAATAAAAAGGACATCAAAACTTTAAACAATAGTATTTGTCCCACTGGTATGACACCTCCATAAATGATTCTGCTGACCCTTCTGATGATAATATTAATCTATGTCATCTGTCAATTCCACCCCTAACTTCTTCAATCCTCAAATCTCCAGAGCGCATGGCCCAAGAGATATGCGACGAGATAAAGCGCCTGCATCGTCGCCGCCAGCTGCGACTGACTAACGCCGCCGCCTCCTGCTCCTCATCCAGTGGCTCCGAAGGCGACTGCTCACCGCCACACCACTCGTCCCACAGCAACAGTCAGAAGGTTCACAACCGTGCCCTCTTCACTTTCAAACAGGTAAGTTTTGTCGTAATTTAAATGATTTAATCTTTTTTCGGCAGTTGGTCAAGGTAGCTAAACTCAAGGTACAAAATGTTGTGTGCAAACAAGTGCGCTCTCTTTGTTCCTTTACTTCTATAGACCAATAGGACGGTAATCAGAGTGTACCAAGGAGCAGGTCCTAAAGAGTTTAGTCGCCTAAGACCTAACATAACCCTCCGATAAAAACAGTAAATTCTCCTCGAACGTTCTCTGCAAACAACGCGTGAAATTACAATGGGCATCTTAGCAGTCCTTCCAAATTATGTGAGCAGCAATGAATTAATAATCATCAGTAATGATGTGTGTACATTCAGTATTAACGTTGTTTATGTCGTCATCAGGTGCGCATGATTTGCGAGCGGATGCTGCGCGAGCAGGAGGTGGCTCTGCGCTCCGAGTACGAGTCTGCGCTCAGCACCAAGCTCGCCGAACAGTACGAGGCCTTTGTTCGCTTCAATCTCGACCAGGTACGGATTTGAACAGCATAAACAGCCTATGAATAACATTTCCATTGCTGGGTGGGACACAGACCTCTGTGAGATTCGTCCATAACTATATTTATTAAACTGTCTGCAATGCACGCTGATTATGGTGTACTGCTTGCAACTGCAGCAGCGGCCTACATGGAAAAAGGAACAAATTCAATCTAACACACTCCACTGAAGTATAAAATACTCAACTGTAGAACCCAATCTCTTATCAAATACTAGACCCACTTGAATTCTAGGGCTATCTATGCCATTATATAATTGTCTATGTATATTTCTGGATGACCTACATATTAGACGTAAGATTAATAAAATAAAGTATTTTAGCATCACGCCTGTAATCCCCAAAGGGTTAGGCAGAGGTGTGCCTAATAGTACAGCCACATATCAAGTGTTTTTGTCTACACAGATGTGTAAAGTATAAACATATCATAGGACCGAAATATAAAATCGCGTTCGAAAACGAATAATCACGTCATTAATCTAGCTTGACCACCTTCCAAAAGAATAAACGCCAAGATGTGTATAAAAAATAGTAAACACAACATCAAAACATCATCACATTAAATTAGCAACTTGACAAAAAACCATGTATGGTATTGGATGTTAAATATAACAAAAAACCAGTTTTATTTATCCAAATTAAGACCAAAATGATGACAAGACAAAAACTAATAAAATGGCGATCGGTGAAAGAGATCCATATGCGATTAGATTACCTACTCAGTTGTTGGCACACGAAGTTACTTATAGAAAAAGTTCTAATAGAGCTTTTGTCTGTCACTTATATGTGTGTGAGACCCTATGCTGAAAACTTAACCGCCAAGTACCTAAAATACGCCCAAATAATTTGTTTTATTATCACTTAGCTAAAAACAAAATAAACTAAAATAAACTAATCACTAAAGATTACTTTATCACAAATGTTTGAACGTTGTTCGTTATTTGAAACGATATCGGCAGCGGATGCTGATTGGCGATAACATGGAGCTACTTTCACACGCTCTCCTTATCAATTTAAATAGACCGCAAGGTTTGGATACGGCGACTTATGGCTGCTAAACTTACATACCTCGGTTTTCATGAAGTATTTTAGGCCGTATACTTAACGCGACAAACACTGGAATATGTGTAACGTAGTACGTTACACTTCTCAGTTATTAACATAATTAGCATAATAACAATAAAAACACATCAAAGATGCAATGTTTACATTCATGTGTCAACTGACAAGGACGAGCCACAGATAAAAATAAGTAGTGCGGTGACAATCAATACTTACTAAGAGCCAGATAATGATAATATCGGTCACGCAAGTGAGGATTTGTCTACGGCTCGCATATGTCCCATCGCTATTTAGGCTGCCAACTCCATCTTTTCGTTTGACATAAGGAATTTTAGTCCCGAAGCGATCACACGTCTCACCAGATCCTAATTGTCCAGTGAATTACACACGTGTCTTAACTCGCCATTATCCGGGCCTAAACATAACTTAATCCGAATTATTCTCCGCCATCGAGCATTTAAATTCGGTGTCTTTGAAAACCCCATACTGGGTAAGTGTTGGAAAGCTTAATCATGTGCATATTTTTGTGTTTCTTTTGTTTTTGCAGGTTAACTTGGCATGTATGCTTGTTTTATCTAAATTTGTGCTACGCCAATGTTCATTTAATTAAATATAAATGCCTTCAGCTCAACTCATTTTTGTATTTTGTGCTTCACACCGAAAATGTACTGTCATGCCGTTTTTCCACGCATGAGATCATGTAAACTCCGTCTGATTGTGACAATCCACCAGCATCCTCCATTATCGCACGGTGCTTGCTTTGCTTGGCTTGGTGTCGCAACCAGCGGAGATGACCTTTAACCATCTCGTGACACGCTGGACGTCATTTTCCAGGGTCCAAGGTTCCGGCTGACGTCCCCCGTTACATCCGTCAGTTCGGCTGCACATCAGCGGCTACTGGAACCCGTTTTGGTTCCGTCGCCTGTTCCGGCATCCCACCGTTGGGCATACCTGCCACGTGGGCCGCGTCGAGTTACATCGGGTCGACACCGACACCTGAGCCCTGGTGTCTTCCAGCGTGGCACCTCGCTGCGGGCATCGCCACACCGGCTATCAGGGCAGTACAGCTGTGCTCCCTACAAGACAATCTTTGGGTTTGTGAACCACAAACTTGCCCACACCCCTTTTTTATTGTTTAATATATTTTATGTTGACGAGGTTACGTGGTCTTATTTTATAACCTGCGCCACGTACACCCTTTCCGTCACATTGGCGCCCAACGTGGGGCCCGAATGTGACGGAAAGGGTGTACGTGGCGCAGGTTATAAAATAAGACCACGTAACCTCGTCAACATAAAATATATTAAACAATAAAAAAGGGGTGTGGGCAAGTTTGTGGTTCACAAACCCAAAGATTGTCTTGTAGGGAGCACAGCTGTACTGCCCTGATAGCCGGTGTGGCGATGCCCGCAGCGAGGTGCCACGCTGGAAGACACCAGGGCTCAGGTGTCGGTGTCGACCCGATGTAACTCGACGCGGCCCACGTGGCAGGTATGCCCAACGGTGGGATGCCGGAACAGGCGACGGAACCAAAACGGGTTCCAGTAGCCGCTGATGTGCAGCCGAACTGACGGATGTAACGGGGGACGTCAGCCGGAACCTTGGACCCTGGAAAATGACGTCCAGCGTGTCACGAGATGGTTAAAGGTCATCTCCGCTGGTTGCGACACCAAGCCAAGCAAAGCAAGCACCGTGCGATAATGGAGGATGCTGGTGGATTGTCACAATCAGACGGAGTTTACATGATCTCATGCGTGGAAAAACGGCATGACAGTACATTTTCGGTGTGAAGCACAAAATACAAAAATGAGTTGAGCTGAAGGCATTTATATTTAATTAAATGAACATTGGCGTAGCACAAATTTAGATAAAACAAGCATACATGCCAAGTTAACCTGCAAAAACAAAAGAAACACAAAAATATGCACATGATTAAGCTTTCCAACACTTACCCAGTATGGGGTTTTCAAAGACACCGAATTTAAATGCTCGATGGCGGAGAATAATTCGGATTAAGTTATGTTTAGGCCCGGATAATGGCGAGTTAAGACACGTGTGTAATTCACTGGACAATTAGGATCTGGTGAGACGTGTGATCGCTTCGGGACTAAAATTCCTTATGTCAAACGAAAAGATGGAGTTGGCAGCCTAAATAGCGATGGGACATATGCGAGCCGTAGACAAATCCTCACTTGCGCGACCGATATTATCATTATCTGGCTCTTAGTAAGTATTGATTGTCACCGCACTACTTATTTTTTGTTTAATATATTTTATGTTGACGAGGTTACGTGGTCTTATTTTATAACCTGCGCCACGTACACCCTTTCCGTCACATATGTCATTATTCAAACAATGTAAAAAAATATTCTGATAAGCAGACTGCCCTAAAAAATCTTCAATTGTTTGCGTAATTATAGATATTACAGTAACTATTTACACCATAAATTTGAATAAGAAATCCAACTAATATTACTGAACGTTTAAAAACACGCTCGGAATGTCGGCGGTATCTTAGGGAGAATATAGAAAAACACGTGGTGCACGTCAGCGGCACAACGTGCACAGCACGTTCTATAGCGTCTTCTAATAAATGGACGCACATTAATATGTGTTATTTGTGTAACAGGTGCAGCGCCGGCCCCCTCCCGCGACCTGCATGCCCCTCGGCATGGACGCCGAGCACCACATGCACCAGGACCTTGTCCCCAGCTGTGAGTTCAACCTGTTCACCTTTTTATATGACGCTTTTGGGTTGACAAAAAGTTCGATAGGAAAAAAATGGATTGCTGCATGGTATGGTTCGTGGCCATAATCAGAACCAAATCCGCCATCTTGATTTTTATTCAATTTTACACGAAGATTTTTGTCCATACCCTCCTGACGATGCAATTCAAGCACTAAATAAAAGAACCTTACATCAGTGCAATTGAATTACTAAGCCCAAAAGTGAATGCAACTTCTAGGTTATTTCTGTAGACTTGTCATGTTGTGAAATTGGTTATTCACATGTTGACGCAGTTGATAAAATCTTCATGTAGCAATCATTTATTAGATTCTAACAATAAGTTTTCTCTATTTTCAGATCTGTCCTAATACCAACGGAGTCGGCAATGCGGTATAATACTGCAACTATATCAAGACAAACATATTTTGGTATATGTGAATATTATATTATGCGGGAGTAAAGTATCCTAATGAATCAAGACATTGTGATTGCTAGTGGAATTTCACGCCGGCTCATATTGCGATAGGTTTTCACTTTAACAGTACAGTATTAATGTACATCTATATGTTTGCAGTTAGTTTCCCATCATATTTGTTTTCAGTTCAGAGTTTGTCCAATAGCCTTAGAGGTCGCAATATTGCCCGCGTGAGATTCCACAGTTTAGTTCATGCCACATACACATAATTAGCTTTTAATGCTTTAGGTAAGGTACGCTGGATAATTGTGTTCATAGACTGAGGATCGATGACGCCGAAAACACTTACAGCCAGATATGAATACGACACTATTTAAATTTGGCCGGGTGTTCGTAGTAATAAACGGGTTTGTTAACAGAATTATGTCGATAAAACATACGGAAGGCAAGTAAGTATATACACACACTTGTTTTTTTTGTATATTTTCTAAAGTAACGTTACGGAACCTTAGTAAGTTATAATCTACACGAGTAATAAATTCACGCAGAGTGCCTCTTAATCATTGTCCTCGAAAGTGCGAATTAGTTAGCCATAATTATTTTTGATTGATGATAATTTTTACTGTACTTTTCTTTATAGTGTTGTCGAATTATAGTTGTAGTTCGTAAATTATATTTAATTTGATTGTATGTATAGGGCGCGGCGTAGGCCCGCCCCTAGCTCTTATGAGAGATGGCCTCTTGTATCAGACAGTTCGGGATACCATAACTACTCTATTTAATGAAAATGTATTCTTATCTATAACGGCAACCTCTAGCCAATATTTAACTACTACTGAACTTATTTCCTCGAAATTAACTCACTGATACATGGCTTTTAGAGAATGATTAATTAGCTTTATTTAAATTGTTAAGTTATTTTTTTTTTCTCAATAATGTATTTGATTATACTGCAATGTTGAACACAGTAACCGAGACTTGCACTCGAAGAACATTATTGGGTTTGTTTTATAATACTTTTTAGTTAGTAACTTTTTATTGAATACAAAAGAAAAACGATATTTGTTACCAAGCATTATTCAATAAAAAATAGGATAGGACTTTTTTTAAATTGTATTATCAGCTGTTTATTGTAGGTTATTGGCGATTAAGAACTGAAAATAAATTAGCTAAACACCCATTATCGGAATTTTATTTGTTTCTTCAATACCACCCAACCCTCTTGGCTGCCAAAAAAACACCATACGGCTATTTATTGGGCGTGCTCTTGACCTCAATCACGCCTGATGGGAAGCGATGGATGAGCTCTATGATGGAACGACCGTGCCCAGAAGATGTATGTTTACCGTTGCTTTGAAGGCAGTCTGGGAACATTGTTATTTATGGTGTTCGACAGTTAACACCGCTCCCCAGTTCAGATTATCCATTCTCATTTGTATGCCGCTTAACCCTTCGTATATCCACGCGAGACACAATGGCTTTTTAATTGTCTCCATATATACGGCATACAAGTTAAGCACAAGGTCTTCTATAGAAACTACTCGCGATCGAATTTTTGTCCGACCCAAAAGGCGCAATTTCATTGGTCGTTAACTCGTTCGGTACAGCATAGGGGAAGTTAATATCATAAACGGTTCCCCAAGTGCGGGCCACGTGGCTTGCATTCCAGAAATGTTTCGCACCCCGCATGCGGGCCCTATCGACTAATGAAATTGCGCCATTGGCTGGGAACCAGCACCGAAAATGTATAAAAACGAAAACATGGTTCGAGCTGATCCTAAAGAGAAGAACCGGCAAGAGGACCTCGGGTACATCTACCGAAGCTGAGTGGAACTGCGTATTCGCCGGAACGGAACAGCGATGTGTCTACAGTCTGCTTATGTCCAGTAGCGACCACACGACACTATCGTCTTGTGCGCTGCTGAGTGCTGCCCGCTTTAGCTGCTGAGTGCAGAGGTTGGCTTTAGCAAATACGAGACACCTCCTGTCCTCTCTGCACGACCGTTTCCATTAGAGCTAAGCTTAAACGAAAATTGTAAATAATAAAATTCTGTTGGTGGTTTACAATACATTTCTCTCGTCTTGTATCCGCTTTGATGGAGTTCGAGCCTAATAGTCTAAAGCCCAGTTAGCCCAAGGCGAGAATAGTCTTAGCCTGAGGACCCGTCTAGTCTATGCTTTTGTAATGAATGGCGTTAGTACCTATTAGTTCCATGGTGGTGTTTTTTAATATTGCCAATTAAAAAATGTGCTATTCGTTCTAAATTCCATTCCTTAGTTCCATTCTCATGAAGTCATTCATTCCATTGAACGATTTATTTTGTCATTGTCATTTTGTATTCCAAAGGTGAAAATATTTTGTAATTTCTCCAATTTCTACTGTGTGCGTTCTTGAAAAGCAAATAAAATGAGTTTCGACTTGGCTATCACTGGCCAAGAAAAGGAGGATCGAAAATATTATGATCGCAATAAAGGGGACGACTTGCAAATATCCAGAACTGATATGAACATGTTGATAATGAATTATTTGGTAACAGGTAATTAATAAAATACAATACTAGATTGATTTATGTGTGGGGAATCGTTTGTTCAATAACTGTGGGATATAACGTGAAAGGTGCGTGCGTTTATTATTGAAAATCGATTTCAAGGTGGATCTTTCGCAACAAAGAAAGAAACCACGACACACGTCCGTTTTGTATATAAACTAGAAATAATCGTGATCGATACTTGTCGTTGTTATTATTGTGTTTCTTTTCACATCACATTTTAACATGTGGAGAAATGTTAGGCACATAGTATGAGATGAAAATAAGGTCAACAAAACATTCAATCCTCTGTTAGACATTCACTGTTTGTAGTACATATTACTACTATTTGCTCTGTGTTATGGTCAGGTCACGAAACTAGGATACTACAAATTGATTAAAAAAACACTAAGTCATCAGTAAGAAGTTATGTGCATAAGTTAGCACTTAGAAAAAAAAAATTGGGTATTTATTTACTTATCAAAGAACTAGTAAATTGAGTGATACAACTGATAAACTTTGTTCTCAGATTGCGTTTGTGCATTCTTATCTTAAAAAAAAAACTGTTATTTAAACCTACTACTTGAACTACTATCTCTTACATAATAATATTATAAATGGGACAAGCCTGCCACACTATTCCCAAACCGCTGTAACTCCTGTTAGCCAGAATCAACAGTGGCGACCACAAGAAAAGCACCGAGACAATGAAGCTCGACGAAGTCCCAGGGAAACGATTTAACTGTCTTGGATCCCGCAACGAAATTAATCAGAAAAGAATAGCGGAGGAGTAGGAAAAACACAATTACACAAAATAATAATATTATGGTTGATAGAATATTACAACATAACAAGCATGCTAATTTGGCGGAGTGTCAATGTATCCTACTGCTGGGTAACAACTTCCCTACCTCTCCTGCAAAAACTGTCTTTGAACTCTCAGTCTTCTCTCTTGAAGTCAAGCTTGCTCCACCATCTTCCAAAGTTTGTTGATCAAAACGTTGCCATCCGAACATGTAGGTAGGTAATCAAATCTGAACCTTGCCAACATATTTCAGAGGGATTCAAAGAGGCTGCTATTAAATTCCAACAAGAGGCTGGGTTACAAGAGCCAGCACTCTGCAGCTCACTCGATGAGAGAATCATGATCCGTGAGGCAGTGCAGACAGGGCGAATCCCTGATGCTATTGCTATGGTCAATGCTTTGCATCCTGAACTGCTAGACAATGACAGATACCTTTATTTCCATTTACAGGTAAATCTTTGAAAATAATATCAAAATAACTTTTTATCCTATATTCTAAGTATGACACTACAAAAAAAGAAGGCAATAAATAAATCTGGGAAAATTAACATTACACCTGAAATCTCCGAAGGGCTGAGCAAAGGTGTACCTAATAGTACACCCACATTTCGCCTATTATGTTTGAGTGCAATGCCTATTGCCACTCGAGTGACTGCTACTGAGAAATTCCTGATGGAAAACCCAGTGACACTTTTCCCGACTCGGGAATCGAACCCAAGACCTCATGCTCAGCAGAGAAATAAATGTTTTTGGAAGTATCTGATCTGCTGTATCAACTTAAGAAATCTTAGCTACCTAAGCGTCTTGAACTTGACAGGTGTTCGCGCAACGCTCGCTTTGTTTAAACTGCCGACAAACTGTCCTGCAGTTTGGCAGAAAATTTGAATGATACCCACTCATGTAACTTTTGTTGAAATAAATAAAAATAACGCGGAGTTGTATCTTCATTAAATTTTCCGAAAGCAACTACAACTCCTTGAGCTGATTCGCGGGGGTCGAGCAGAGGAAGCCCTCGCGTTCGCCAGCGCGACGCTCGCCGAAGCGGGGGCCAGCGACCCCAACGCGTTGACTGAGCTGGAGCGGTCACTTGCCCTGTTAGCGTTCCCTGACCCTCACGCTTCACCTTTCGCCGACTTATTATTGCCGTCGCATAGTCAAAAGGTGAGTGGTTTTTAAAAGTTGCTGTTTGGCTTTGAAAAGCACTAGTCCAGGTTACATCAGCTTGCAACCTTCTCTGCATGTTGGTTCAAAGCAGTAATATAGGGCCATGATTCTACTGTACGCTAAAATGTATTACGTTTTTACTTATTCTGTGAAGACAGGAAAATATACAACTTAAAAAATCTCGAGGCATGGGGGCTGTTACTCCCCCCTGGCAATGCCCTTGCCTGTAGTGAAACTATTACTGGACTTTTAGGCCCGGTTTTAACCAAGGCGGATACGATACGAAGGGACTTATGCAGAAATGTGCAAGCTTTGGAAACTAATCACAGGATACACGAGAAACGCGATGTTTCAAACAGAAGCTTGGTCGATTCGCTCACATCTTTTTCGCTCCGCCCGTGGTGTAAACCCAGCCTTATTAGAACGCCTGATACGTTCGCACGCCTCTCGACCGAAGACGTACCGTATGGTACGTTTTAGGTCCAGAGATTTTCTCATCTATTGTTACAATGCTCATTCATCCAAACAGATCGCAAGTGAACTCAACGCCGCGATACTCAAGATGGAGAACCAAGAGTACACGAATCCGAAGCTGTGCAGCCTCCTCCGCATGATCCTGTGGTCGCAGAGCGAGCTCGACAATCACAACATCAAGTACCCCAAGATGACAGACCTCGCCAACGCCACTATAGAAAAGCCAAAGTAAAGTGTAGATCCAAATTGTTACTAACCTCTTCACGCTTACGGTGTCTTTCAATCCATTCAAGTCGTAGGCAATCAGTGTTGTATATTATGTTTCTTTTATAAATGTTTTAAAAAATTCGTTATCAATAATATTTAAGACGTTTTTAATTTATCTTTCCGTGTTACTAGTAATTGTAATCCATTTTGATCTAGATTAGTAAGGTGTAATTTAATGTTTTGGAGAAAATCTCCTCTTTATATCTTCATCACATTTTTGGAGATTTAATTTATATCATACTTAAATGTGAACGAATGTACTTAGTCATAGATTCTGTGATGAATAATTTTAATCAGTCTACATAAATATCCTGTTGTAGAAAGTCAATAAAAATGGATTTAATGACACAGAATAAGCAAGAGTCCCTATTCATTTGTACATACAAAGCTTGAAGAAATAACAATAAAGACTTGAATATATTTAACTAACAATTATTCAGAAAGAATTAATGTATTGTAGATATTGGACAATTTTAGGCATGGCCGGAGACTGTGATCTGCTGCTTCCACTGCCGGTGACCGCGACGGAATAGGACAGGACAATCAAACTGTACGACACAACACGACTAGCATTTTTTATATCGATTGTACTATTTGGGTGGACATCTTGTTTTACGGGTCAGACGAAAACTAATATTTATGATGCTAGGTTAGACGTAACGTTATATTTTAACACGAAAGCTCATAGTACTGGTATAAGAACTGCACCGGATCGGTGACATAGACGTCGAGGTGATCACAATCAGAGAGGATGGCTGTTGAGGTGCTTTTTTGCTGGATGGTATTTTATACAGATTGGTGAACTGTTTGAATTGAAGTGATGCTAATCTCGTACAGAGCTTATACATGTGCATTGAGCGTAACTAGAATGAGTATAGATATTTTATAGGTTTTATTTACGTTCCACATGAGTGTTTCCGATCAATCAGTCTACCACAGCACACCACGTTGTTCTTCAATACTGTTGTCGGTTTTAACCATTTAGTCCATAGTATGCAGTTACCTGCACTTAAAACTTGGCTACAGTAAAAGTTTTAACATTGGACAAACATTATGAAACATCTAATTAAAAACAAATCTCTGTAATTTAAGTATTTTATATGTAATATTTAGAAATAAAAATATTAATTATTAAGAATTATCAAAGTTATTTTATTTCGTTACATAAAACAACCATCTTAATTAAAATAATTTGCTCACAATTTTGATTACAGTTTAAATAAGAATTTCATTCTCTTTATATCATGTGTACAGTCAACGACAGGGGATACAAAAGTCTTACAAGTCTATTTATTTCTTAGAATATACGATATATAGGGTGTAAAAGTACCCTTAACGCAAACGAAGGGCACTTGTTCTCCCCACTACTGCGATATTTTTTTTGTTCTAGACCATACCTGGGAACCCCCTAGTTATGGAGATATTGGGGTTCAAAGTTCCAAATTTTTCACAGCTGTTTTTGTAAATACTAGTTTTCCAGGTTTTAACTTTACTTAAATTACCTCCATGACCCGTTTACTATTCAAAGCATCCACTAGCACAATGTTTTAAGAGTGCTACTTTGAGTTTTACCGTAAAATGTGATTTTTGACCCCAAAAAAAAAAGTCATTTCCCAGCAAAAATTTTTGCATAGGAGTACTTAGATTGATGTACAGAATGCTTGGTTGACGGGTGTGTGATGGGTTGATTTACACCCTGTATAGTGGCATAGTTTATTACAAAATCGTACAAGGTCAGTGACGGGAAGTTTCAACAATGAGTCGATTTAAGCGCAGGTCACATTGAGAAGGAACTAAAGTTTCGTTTAAGAGGGAGATCTCATGACTGCAAGACCCACGTCGTTTTATAAAATCTGTTTTTTTTCTGCAGAAGTAATAGCATAGGCAAGAACTATTTATTGGCTATTGCGTAGTCTGTCGTCGTGGCTTTCGTAGATATCAGTTAAGAAAGGTGTGCTGAATTGCTGCCAAGTTACCTTCTATAAAGCGTGACTTTTTGGGTAGATATGGGAAAGTATAATGATTAAAGTATGTCTTGACTTTCATCATCACATTTTCAGCTTTTACTTATAAAATGACGTCCGACATTTGCCTTCACGCGTCGTTCACATCACTACATTTCGCTTCGCTCATGTCGAAGCTAAACGAACTAAGTTTCGCTCCCAGTGTGGCCTGCGCTTCAAAGACAAACGAAAATCTTATCAGTTTGTTCTCTTGAATATTGAATGCAAATAATCCATATAGTATTTGCATAGCACACCTTAGGCCCTTTGCTTCCGACCAGCGTAAGCGCCGCGTCAACGCGACGTATAACTAGGGTTGCCTTCTCAAAAATTTAGCACCCACGACAAGACGCATGAAAACCCCGGATTTTTGAGCCCAGAATCCGGACAAACAGTTGAAATGTCCCTAAGAAAACAGAATTTAATTACAGTTTGTTACAAATTGTTTTACTAAGCAGTTAGAAATAATTTTTTTATTTGTAAAATTGCGACGTGCGGGCTCAGTGTGTGTGTCACCGGGCGGCGGACCAAGACTTTGAATTTTAAACCCGAACTAAATATGAAACCTCGCCCAGACGCTCCCGGATGCTCTTTAAACTAGGACAAATCCGGGGAAACCCGGAAGGATGGCAACCCTACGTATAACACACAGTACTGGCTGACTTATGAATTCTTTATAGTATACAAAAGAATAATTACATAGTGGCACACTATTGGAAAAAATTGGATAGTAATATTTTTTATCCAATTCTTGGTAAGTATTGGATTAATCATATAATATATCACATACAATATATAGAAATTGTCTTATCAGAAACTACTTAACTAAACGTCGTTGACTGCACAATTATTACACAAATCCTATTCAGTCTACATTTCATTACAATGAAATAACTCAGATTGATTATTTAAATACATTTGTGTGTGATTCATTTCATCGAGCATCGTAAAAAAGTCTCTATTTCTATTCCGCAACCGTGACACGTAGGGAACGCGGGCGAAGGCGTCGGGTACCTGCTTGAGTCTGCGGTAGATTGGCTTGATGCTGCGCATCAAAGCGTGTTGTGAATGTCACCAACCCAGTACGTAGTCCAACGCTTTGGAGATGAGGCCACTCGACCGTTGTGGGACGGGTGCATTCGCAATAGGAGTTGGGCAGAGTGAGCGAACTCCTGTTTGTCTGGAAAGAGAAAGAAACAAAATTAACACACAATCAGTTACACAAGGTGTTAATAGATCCTTTACGAAGCCGTCAACTAAGTATTCTGTTCATCCAACTAATTAACTCTATGCAACTTTTTTTTTTGTGAAAAGCAGTGTCCGACCGAAGCTTCGGCTTTGGCCACCATCAGTTACGGCCAAAACGGGCTGAAGTACCCAAGAGCATGAAAGTAGGAGCGACGCACCAAAACAAAAGTAACTATTACAAATTCGCGAGAGCGCTGTCGAAGCCACGCGCGTAAGGTGGAGTCACATTTCGTAGTGCTAATATTATTGTCAAGTTGTAAGGTCCATTTTTAAACAAGTGTCAAAACTTTTAATTTAAAAGTAAAAAAAAAACATAGGCCAAGGGTACTGGTATTCAGCTGCATCTGGTAAGACTGGAGGCCTAACCTAAGATGGTTGGGAAAAGTCTTGGCAGATGATTATAGACCAAGGGTCTCACTGTGATTTGAAAATTCTGCCCAGTTAGCTTTCCATTGTAGGCTCCAATCGGAACTTAAAGGTAATCCAAAGTAATTTTAAAATATATTTCCCATAAGATACAAAATATATTTACCTATCAGGTGATGTGATGCCAGGACTAGTAACACCAATCCTGGGGGGCTCCTTGCATTCAATGACACCAACCATGACTCCAGGCAGCACCTGTCTACCACTGAGCGACATGGCCCGCTCCTTCTCAGCTCGGGTGGCATATCGCACGTGAGCCCAGTTACCTTGAGTCGGGTATTGTTTATCTGAAAATAGACCAATGACTTGCTATGAATAATTTGAAAATGAGGCCTAGCTGAATCCCCATTGGGGTTGCGGCTTCCCGTCGGGGCTGCAGGTTGTTCGAAGGAGATACCGCGGCCTCGCTAAGAAGTTTTTTAGTTGGTAGAAGTCTGACACTCCCTTTCGCTCTGGCTGGAGCGGGAGAGGTTATTTGATGATTTCCCACCCCACAAAAAAAAAAATAATAAGGCCTAGCTGAATCATCATCATTCTCTTGCCTTTGTCCCAATTACTCTGGGGTTGGCGCAGCATACATTTTCTTCCATAATTCTCTATCACTCGTCATCTCATCAGATAGAGTGAAAAGAAAAGAGAAAATGCATGACAGTTTGAAGTGAGATTTTTCTTTAGTTTTTAATGCAAATTTGGGTTTTGCAAAACTATGTAGTTGATAATATACTTGCCTAGAAATACTTTCAAGAAATTCAGGAAACTAAACATAAATCTTACCTAAAATAGCACCACAGTTGCTGAATCTAGCCAATACAGTATTAGCAGCATTTGGTGGAAATCCAAACACCGTCACCCAGTACTCATCATGTTCTTGGCAACCATCTTGCCATGGTGTTGCCAAAGAGTGATTATTTACTGAATTATTCATATTATTCCCGTAACCATTCTGCATCATTGAATTATTATTGCCATAAAAACTATCTTGGAAAAGAGATTTGTTAATCGATGGCTCATTGCTTTTTATAGTGTCGAAAAGGTCTTCTATAGGTGGTCCACTAGGTTTGCTAGTATAGGACATGTTTGGATTAGATGGCATATTAGGATAGACATTTGGCGATGATGGCATGTTTGGGTACATGTTCTGGTGGTTGTAGAGCGCCTGCTGGTGCATAGACAAGTTCTGACGGTAGGCCTTCTGGTCCGGTGTTGATGTTTGAGTGGGACTTGTTGGGGAACCTGTATGATACATAAAATATTTACTGCCCACTCAGAAGGGTTTAATGATTACTTCGGCTATCACTTAGTAAAGGTATTGACAGTTTTGTCATACAAAAGCATGTAAAATCTTAACTAAGTGATAGCTTAAGTACCTAATCATTAAATATCTCTGAGTACCGCAGTTAGTAGATTAAGTTATGAGTAATTAACTGGGATAGATGTCTTGTAGACAACAGGATAAAGCATTGAATTTGTATAAATAAAGCTGAGTTTCAATAACAAGTATGGTGTTTATGTCATGTGCAGGTGTAATAGCAGATTAATCAGAGGCTATGTTAGAAAACAAGA
The DNA here is from genome assembly GCA_949774965.1 of Diarsia brunnea. Lineage (NCBI taxonomy): Eukaryota > Metazoa > Arthropoda > Insecta > Lepidoptera > Noctuidae > Diarsia > Diarsia brunnea. The sequence goes on from OX459001.1 coordinate 19,031,172, forward strand.
GTTCTTGGAACTGGCGTCAGCAAGGGATTGGACTGCCAATATTTATTTGCGTTTCATTATCATAACTTACCGAAAGCAAGACTCCTGCCCTTTGTAGGGGACAGGCTGTTTGTACGGGGCGTCGTCGGAGGATTTATTTCGCCCAAAAGGAAAGGCGGCAAATATCCCACATTCGGGCTGTTAGATGGAGAGTGAGTCGGACTGCCTAAAGTCATTGGCTCCATTTTATGCTTATATTAATGCACTATAATATTTTCTACCACTTCTTTCGAACTAAACAACCGTTGGTTATTTTATTTATCACTTTTTAAACGGCTGACACGCTTTCTTGCTGTTGGTTGACAGTAAAAAACAAAATTGTAAATTGACGTTTACGATCATTAGAGAACACCTGTCAGAAGACCGGTAATTTCTGAAAAATGTGTGAAAAATTCGCATGGTGGCTATCAGAGAGGGTTGAAGGGTTAACACTTTAAATTTATTTAATAATTCAATCAAACCGATGATATTCTCGGGTGACTTTCCAATTTAGACGGTTCGACACTGTTCTTGAACGAAGGACTCGATAAATTCGCTGTAATTGGCAACATTGATTTGATATTTGTCTGTTGTCAAAATAAATTTCAGTCAAACAAACGAACATGGATTCTTTGGCTGCAAAGCCTGAGAAATTTAATGCGTTTAGTAGTAATGCATATGATAAAGTAATAGCAGATAATCCCAGAAACATGTCAGCTGATAGTAGTAATATAGTTCATAAGTTATTTAATAGAGAGGTAAGTTATAACTCTAAAACAACACAAAGTTCCGAAGCTTCATCCTGTGCTTATGCTTTATTTTTTTTTCTCAAATAGGTTTCTAGTCTATTTTACGTTTTGCTGAATAAAGGTACAACCATTTCATAGGATGTAACTTTTATCTCAGAACTATACTCGTTTATAATATGATTGATTATGATTTCTTCTAATTATGATAATAATACAAATCGTATGATTGCTTTAATTACTCACGTCAAAATTCAGTACTAATGGGCAGATCATATATTGACATATCTCGATTGTTTTCGATAAGCATATTTTTGAGTGTAAACAACATATTACATCTAACTGTTTCTCAACCAACCACATGTTGGCATGAAAATGAGATGATCTTGAAAGGTTTTTGCCCTTAAAATTCATTACGCGCCACTTTATAATAGTTGCTAGGTGTATTATATTAATATTCCTGGAAAATATTGTGGCTTGTTTAAAAAGCAATTTAATGGTGTCCACAAGCTTATCCGTATTAGGAAAAGACTTCAATATCATTGACCAAAAGGGTTGAATGAACTGCAAAAAAATAAAAAAATAAGCGTTGCCTATAAATATGAAGCAACCTGAGTAGGCTCTAGTAGTAGGAAGAAGAGCCAAGAAGGCTAATCATTCTACTCATCTAGGATGACATTATTTACTCAAAAGTACTTCATTTACTCCATATTGTTAACTCTGTAAAGGTCAGAGGGCACTCAACAGTTTTGTTGTGATACAGGTGACAAAAATTATAAATAAATAACAAGTTTGCTCTCTCTTTCTAAATTTGAATCTTGTTACATGTTATTAATGCAAATCAGGTCTTTAACAATAGGGTCAAAGATTTGATTATATTATTTTTATCCTATTTGTGTTCTATGACTATTAGATATACTGTATTCACGTGATAGGCTTCTCTCTATGAGAGGGTATATGCTATAATTGAGCGGGTTGGTAGATGTCATGTCTTTGAATTTTTGGTTCTAGGACATGTGTTTCCTCACAATGTTTTCCTTCACCGTTTTGAGAGCAGTAGTGATGAAAGAAATTACACAAAGTATCACGCGGGCCTGGCTTTGAAGCCATGACTTATAGTCTGTAAGTCACGGTTGCCACCACTGGGCCACTGCCTGCTCCTCCACTATTAGATATACTACCAATTGTCTAAGTCTAAAAAACTTCATCGTATTATTATCTATTTTATTCAAATAAATTTAAAGAATATCCGGTGATCTATGCACATTTGTTATCCCTACATAAAAGAAATAAAAATCAAGTTTAGTACTTACTAACATAATCATTATCATCATCATTTCAACCATAAGACGTCCACTGCTGGACATAGGCCTCCTCCAGAAGGGGGTATTTCCCATAAATACATATATATTTGCCATATATTTAACTAACATAATATGTCATGTAAAATAATGTTTAAAATGTAACTAACATAGCAATAAGTACCTACTAACATAATATGGACCTGTATTATGTGTCTGAAAGAAATAATTTCATTTCATTTCAACAAGCTCAATTTGTGGGCCCATGTTTATGCATGCCTATTTAAGTTTGAAGTACATAATTGACCTAATCACTCAGTATTGCAATATGTTATTAGTATAATGGTGGATGCATTTGCTGTATGTACTTACAACATATACACAATTGAATGGTAATTGTACATAATTATTCAACTCTTTGTGTGTAGTACTTTTCTATTTAGTGTGTAAATGAATATAATATGAAACTTGACTTAAAAATGCAAAAGCAATTCTGTCTGGTACCTTCTCAGACTTAATGGCAGATCAAATTTCATTGAAATTTTGTACACAGAAATACCTTGACTTGGGTTCATCATCATCATCAGCCTATAATGTTCCCACTGCAGGGACTCAGACCTCCTCTCTAGGAGAGGGATGGGCTATAATCCACCACGCGGGCCCAATGCGGGTTGGTAAATGTCACATGTCTTCGAATTTTTTAGTTTTAAGACATGCCGATTTCATGATGTTTCCGCACCGTTTTGAGAGCAGTGGTGATGAAATAAATTACACAAAGTAATGCACCTGACTGGGTTCGAACCCACGACTCACTGTTCGTAAGTCGGGGGTGCCACCACTGGGCCACCACTGCTTAACTTGGGTTAAGATGTTTTATCCCCCTGTGGGGATAATTTCCAACATCCATGCGAAGATGACTTTAAAAAAACCTCTTTCATTCTAGACTTTTGGTTGCACATCTCGAAAAACCAATGACAGGGGCCGCAAAGTCTTTGAGCGGATCCCGCCACGTCTCCGCTTTTGCCTCATGGACATCGTACCAAACCGCTACCTCACGGAGCACGTGTTCATGGGGTTCTCTCAGTGCGGGCAGTTCCTGCTCAGTTTTACGTACAGCAGCAGTAACAACCAGTCGTACTTCAGAGACAGTTCCACTTTCACGTAAGTATTGTTTGCAATTTCTAAAAAAAAATCTCATTCTCCTGGCCATCTACAAATTAGTTGGGATCCGCAGATGTTTGTCAAACGTAAAATGAATGTCGAGATAAGCTTTGCTCAATGTTTGATTTCATGTTTTGAAGCCATTGCGAACTTTGTCATAGTAAACTTTGAATTAGCCAATTAAAATAAATTATGTTCAATTTAATGCATCCAAAGTGGCTACATGCCAGTAATCTGTGTGTACTGCTTCCATACTACTACCCATTACAATGATTATTGAACCTTGAAATCACTATAAATGATTTGTGTTTAGATATGAAGCAATAACATTAAAAAATCTGATTAGGACTAATAGGCGCCTACAGCAATCTGTTGAACTGATAAAAATGTTGTTAAATCAAAATTCACTGCTTGCTTGTAAGTTTCTGCATATCAATGAAAGTTATCTTCCATAAACAGAATTATTATAAAGCGAGGGTAGATACACTTTAACAATCAACTATTTCTGCCAAATCGGGTAGGATACAGCTCCTAGAAATAGCCCTAATAGGTCAGTTACCTGTGCCAATGTTCTTAATATATTTGTGCTAGTCTCATCCAAATAGAGATTAAAATACTTAATGCTCCTTGTTGTATTGTATATCCTACCAAGTACAATGACAGAATGATCTTCACGATTGATAAATACCGATACTTATCTTTTGTAAAAAATACGCGAAACAAGAAACAAGTATCATGTCTTCCTCCAACATCTGCTATTCAACACTTGTATCGAGTATAATATCAAGTTCAAACATGGCTAGGCAATCAACTGAACCCAGAAGACTGGGGTTGGAAATTGATAGATAATACTCTGGAACCGATTCAAACTTTACTCCCACCTGCTCCAGAAAAACTCCTCAACACTATTTTTGGCAATTGCAAAAAAGGTTGTAGTGCCAAATGTGGCTGTAAAAAAGTCGGGCTGCTGTGTTCTCCAGCGTGTACCAATTACCAAGGTCAGTCTTGCTCAAATGTCCAGTTGAGTACAAGAGAGGAAGATTCCTGTGATTTTAATGAAGAGACCAATGACTCGGCCACATTTGAACAATTTATGAACATCCAGTAAGAGGAAGAAGAAGAAATCGAAGAAGACAAGACTGGTGACGATAAGCTGGTTGCCAAGCTACATAGCCTGGCCCACCGCCGCAAAGTCGCTTGTCTGTCGGTCTTCTATAGACTGTATTTCGGAGAGTGTGCGCAGGAACTCCACGGGCTGATTCCACCATCTCCCTTCTTCCATCGGGAGACTAGGCGTACTGCAGGCTATCACCCATACCTAGTCGATGTTCCACACATTCGAACGAAGCGCTTTGCTAAGTCCTTTATTATGCGCACAGCCAAGGAGTGGAACTTCCTGCCTGCGTCGGTTTTCCCGAGTTCATATAACCCTAATCTATTTAAGTCGCGAGTAAATAGGCTTCTTCTGGGTAAGCTCGTTCCATCGTCGACCTCATCTCTGCCCTTAGGGCAAGATTGAGGTCAAGAACAAGCCCATTTCAAATAAAAAAAAAAAAAAAACCAGCTGTGAAAAATTTGTAACTTTGACCCCCAATATCTCTGTAACTAGGGGGTTCCCAGGTATGGTCTAGAACAAAAAAATGATCGCAGTGGTGGGGAGAACCAGTGCCCTTCGTTTGCGTTAAGGGTACTTTTACACCCTATATAGCAATAGCCTCAATCCATAATGGTTCAATGTGAATTGAATATTTACGGTAATGAGTCATTCGCCAAGGGCAAAGTACCCCTTTGTTTTGGTCCACCATTACTTAACTTTTCGGGAAGAATAAGGTGAACTATTCTGTGTAAATTACATCTCCCATTCTCTTGCAGCTTACACTTTCTGTCTTGGGTGCCTGGCCGCATCGTGCGCCCAGTACACAGCGTACCTTTATTTGGTGACGACGGCGTCGATAGCAAAATCACAATATCTATGGCGCAGTGGAAGCACAACCCTGGTGTCTTAGTCGTCTATGGTATTGCGTAAGTATTAAACTCATTTGTTCAACCTTTTTTTTTGGAGGATGGGACTTCTAATCTTCTTCTACTTCGACGTCCGGGGCCCTGCAGCTCATTTGTTCAACCTCATGCATGCTAATCAAAATCATGCATCCATCAATAATTAAAATTATTGATTGATGAAAGGTGAGGGAGAGCAAAACAAAAGAAAAGATGGATGAATTGTGTGAAGAATATTATGTATTATGTACGAAAAAGGATTGAATGATTGCGTGTCGGTTAACAGAGAGAATGAAAAATAAACGACTATTTACATGGGACAAGGGCAAGTACATGACGACGGCATACATGACATACATCACTCACATTGATTACCCACTCTTGACTATAATTTGATGATGTACTGTTGTAGTTGTTGTTGCATTTAATGAGGTGTAATGTATGGGAATATTACGACTGGTGCATATAGGTACGTAGGTATACAAAATGACATGTGACGACTAAGTTTATAACTATGTATTTTCATACAGTACCTAGGTAGGTATTTTTGTATATAAAAAAGAATACTTCGTTACCAGGTTTATTCACTAGCAACTTGCTTTAAATTACAACGTTGTAGAATCAGTTCACACTGATAGGACTATTGTTATAAACCTGACATTGTGATCATAGATCGATTGGAGCGTCGCCGTCGCTCGCGCAATAATTGTTGATTTAACGGCCCCGCATGACGAGAACCTCGTAAAAGCAGAGAAAGATAAGCAATTCAAGTATCTAGATCTGGCTCGCGAGGTTGTTGACATGTGGGATGTGAGAACAGCAATCACTGTGCCGATAGTCGTGTCGGCCAATGGCTTAATAGCCAATATCCTCGACCAATCTTTTGCGGAGATTCTCGTTTGGCAGCTGGTTCAAGCGCTAGATTCAGTCAGCAACTCAGCAGTATTTCTGGACACGGCGCGTATTGTTAGGAGGTTTTTCTCTCAAGAGCCTTGACAACCGGTAGCTCGGATCCTGGTTCCTGATGCCGGTGGTAGTGTGTCGATTTTTATATTTTAAAAGGTTTCTATATAATATTAAAACTATTAAAAAAATAAAAAGTATGTAAGAAAAATGAATAAAGAGAATGAAAGTAGTTTATGAAAGTAAATTACTTTTCTTCTCATACTGGTATTTTTTAAACAAATCTCCTTTGTTTACAAACATTACATTTCTCTTACTTGTTCGCAGAGATTCCTGCTCAGAACGATCCCACCTCAGCGTATTTGGAGTTCCTCGTTTAGGATGTAGGAAATGCGCAGCTTTCCGTCGGGAAGAAGGTAAGAATATAGTTTACAGTAACCGCCATGTTACATGACTTTAGAAACAGGCTTTGATAGCTATGAATGCCAGTCCAATGACACGGTTCGCGCAGTGGCTAAGCGATTGGACTGCTGCGCTGCCTGTCGCGGGTTCAATCCCCACACGGAACTAATATTTGTATGGCCTACAGATAGTTGTTCCGGGGCTGGGTGTTTGTGTATGTGAGCAAGAGAAATTCCTAGTGTGGGGCAAAGTTCTTTTAAAAAAACTGTTTCTAATGGTACTCGATACATGCAACAATGCACGTAGCCTTGTCAAATCAGCTCTTTGGTGTCAAAATTTTACTATTATACACCTTTTTCAGAAGACAGTGCTGAACCAGATTGGGGCAGAAGATGTCTCGAACACAACTTCGCGATACACACAAAATTCTTCTGCACATCCGATTCCAGTATGTACGAGCCCGTAGTACAACTCGCATACTCAAACCAAATCATAATATACACAGACTTCATTCACATACTCGAGATTGACTTCGTGAAACCAGACCAAGAAAAAAATGAGAGGGAAGCAGAAGATACCAAGAGTTATTTAGACAGGGAGGAAGTGAATTCTATAGATACAAATCCTAGTACTCCGGCTTCAGACGTTTCGGCACCTTTTCAATCACCGAAATATCAAAACAACGTTGTCCAGAATATTTTAGCAGATTTCTCAGACTTAGAAATGGAGCCGTACCAAATGTCTAAACCCGTGCGTGTGCCTGACGTTATGGGGCAAGAACTGTGCATTCAAGCATCTTCCATTTCCCACAACTTGGTAGAAGAATGGGAAGGACCGTCTCCGTCAATCAGGACGTTAATCAGCCCACCATTACGTTCTCCACGGCGACGGCCCGCGGAAAGCATGTCACGGTTCAACGAGACACACAGGATCATAGCCGAGAAAGCTTACGAATTCGTCGAAGAAGCTGAGACGAAATGTGAGAAACTCAGCATGTTTAGGAAACGAAGATTAGCCGACAAGAAATACGAATTTTGTGAGGACAACAACGAGAACATCGTCCCTTTCAGGGTCCTGAGGAGTAATAGGAAATATTACATTGGATCGACTAGTAAAAGTCAAGGGAAGCGCGCCAAGTCTCCTGGTGAGAGTGTGGTGCTAAGGGCTCATAATCAAATCAGTAGACCGCCTTCTCCGACCACTAGTTCCGATCTGAAGAACCCTGGGCTTTCGACACTTGAATCTGACCATAACAGCGAATCAGAATACAGGGTTACGGAAATGTTGGATGATGGCTCTCTAAAAACGATCGCTGTTCACGATAATACCTCAAAAACTCTTTCTGATTGTCCAGTAGACGCGCAGGATCCTTACTTGGTACACTCGGAGAACTCGAAATGTAGTAAATTCTTCACTCGATACTTTGTGGAAAGTGATGATGAGATTACCTCGATCATCACCGATTCGGAAGGTGAGTCACTTTTCCGCTCCTAATTATTTTTAGAGATAATTTTATCTAGAAAAGTATAATACGTATATAATAATATAATCTATATTTGGACGTGTTGATGTATTATGATGATAGTACGCTCACTTATCGTGTGGCATGTTTAACTTTGCAGCTGTTTATATTTTTGGACTTTACGAAAATATATTTGTTACATCTTCTATCACTTTGAATCTAATATTTCTAAGTTCTAATATCTAGAAGCACATACATAGATAAATCAAGCATTCAGAGCCTCATTCTGTGTTTGACTCTTTTAAAGATCAATGCGCATCATTTGAAGAAATAATCTGGCTCTTTATCAACTCAAGGTATTGTCTGAACTCAGGGTTTTCTATGTTTAGAATTGTAAACAGTATGACTAAACCATGTTATTTTTTATTAATAGCCGTTTTTTTTTTTGGCGGGTGGAAAATTATCAAATAACCGCTCCCGATCTTGGGCAGAGCGAAAGGGGGTGTCAGACTTCTACTAACTAAAAACCGCCTATGTTCCTTCTTAGCCCTTCATGTCGAGGCCGCGGTATCTCTTGCGAACAACCCGCAGCCCCGACGGGTTTATTAATAGCCTTGTATTTCCTACTGCTGGCCAAAAGCGGGAGGCCTTTGGCCATACCCTTCCATTTTTTTATTTATCACACAAAAACTCAAATAGAGCTGTGGCTTGTTGTTGATGTTGGTTTCCGCCGCAGACGACTGCATCTCAGGCTACCACGTGGCGTTGCCGCTGTCGGCCGCGGGCGCGGGCAACGCGGGGCTGCAGGGCGTGGGTGCCGGCGCGTGGGAGCGCCTGTGCGGCGCAGCCCCGCCCCTGCCGCCGCTGACGCTGCGCGCGCACCAGCGGTCGCTGGACACAGAGCTGCTATGCAACGAAGTCTGCGAACGACTGTGCAATATCAACGGGAAGAAGTTCATCTACTGCTTCGATTGGGGGTGCCATGTTATTGATGTCTGTCAGTCCAGTGGGTGCTTGTCTGGGGTGAGTTTTCAGTAGAATGTTTCAGATTTACATTTTGAAATAACTGCTATACAAATATTTGGACGAAATTGCTTCTGTAGTTAAATGCAGATTCCATCATTATAACTCAAACAAAGCCCTAAGAGCAATCGCTGTAACCATATGCCACTATTCACTAAATACTTATTTGTTACTAGCTGTTGCCAGCGGCTTCGCCCGCTACAACTCGAAAATTATCCCACGGGAAGATAAAATCGGGATAAAAACTATCCTATGTGTTAATCCAGGTTATAAACTATATGTGTACCAAGTTTTATCCAAATCCGTTCAGTAGTTTTTGCGTGAAAGAGTAACAAACATACACACTCACACACAAACTTTCGCCTTTAAAATATTAGTGTGATAATATACTTGAATAGGACATGGACGGGAGTCCATCTATCGTTAACAATAAAGACGTTGTTTACGCTAACTTAGACGATCTTGAGCTGAAGTCCAAAATGCATCCTGCATTAAATTTCTTCTTCATAATGATAGATAGACTACCATGCCGTGCCTATTGGCACAGAATAAGTACTAGTATTTCCTATTGGCCTTGTCTTGTTCTGGCTTCTGTTGATATGTATGGAACTGGAAATTATGTGTTTCCTAGTTCTCCGCTATTACTTTCTGTCATATTTCGTTGCGAGATCCAAGACAGTCGAGCTTCATTGTCTCGGCGCTTTTCTGGTGGTCTCCACTGTTCGTTTTGACTTTCAAAAGCAACAGTGGTTTGGGAATACTGTGGCGGGCTTGTACTCATGCAAAAAAAATGATAGACTACCAGTACCTACCTATTTATATCTTTTTACCCAACTTAATAACACTTTACTGGTTCTCTTTGCAGCTGTGTGCTATGTGGATGTGGGCAAGCGACAAGAACACCTCCACAGCAGAGTGCGAGCCGTGTAAAGACATCAGCGCGGGCTGTCTTCTACACCGGCAACAGTATGCCGCTGAGGTAAGTTCTGCATTACATTTCGTGACCCTTCTATTGGCCCCCAATAGAAGGCCCACGAAATTCTTTGGTTGATGGTAACCGTAGCAAGACAAAGCTGGAATTCTTCATGTTATTGCACTGCCAAGTGTCACCATTAGCTCAAAATCTCAATCGGCCTCGGTATAGCAGTGATCTTGATGTGTTTTTTGTATTTGCAGCTTATGCTCCAAGAAAAGCATTTTTTTAAATTAATAATAATAATAAATGTAATTTATTTCTCCCACAAATAATAATATGTACAGTAACACAGCATACAAAAGTTTGAAAATGGGAGACAGGAGCCCATACTAAGTAAAACCTGTGCTACGGGTCTCCTGGTCTCCTTATCTCGAATCCATGATAACGAGCCAATCTAAGGACAGATACGGACGGACACATAGATTTTAAATAACGGTTTTTTCTATGTTCACTTGCAGTGTTTGTTCGTGTGGGATCTAGTGAGTGGTGTATACAGAACCGAGAGAGTTTTCATGACAGAAGACTCCAGTCAAGAAGGAAGCAGAGGTAAGAATTATTGCAGGTTTTATACGGTACTTATAAAAAAAAAACTAGTTTTGTCTGTCTGTTTGTTCCGGCTAATCACCGAAACGGCGGTACCGATTCTAACGAAACTTTCACTGGCAGATAGCTGATGTTATAGTAACTTATAAATAAGAAAAAACAAAGAAATCCGTGACTAAAGTTTGTGGTATTTGTTGTGTGTGTGGCACAGTGTCTTTTACATCGATATTACGATTAGTGTAACCAATTTTCCAAAAGAAAAGTTTGTGTTTGAAAATATTAATGTTTCCGCAAAACATATTTCGCCAAGGTCAGTTGATTTACGTGCCTTTAACGGTTATACTGACCTTTCTCAATGCTTTTCCGTGTTTCTTACTCAAGACCTTGAATATATATCAACTATTATCATAAAATACTTGCTGTATGCAGGTCATTGCAGGTAGCTCAAATCCAGCGGATGTGACGGTACTAGGTATATGGCTATGTCCAGGAATTTCAATACTTTTTTTGCATTTCTTTCTTTGATATTCGTGGTGACGTTGAGCTCCTTGTAATAAGCCGAACTCCACGATAACTGACAAATACTTGCACTGAATGGACGGGACCACTCAAATTATGTCTTGTGCTTTCTTCAAAAGACAATCTCAGACACTAATCTGCATGGTCCTCATGTAAGTATACCAAGATTATGTCTGGACCTTAAAATAGACTATGACCTGTCAGTTTGTTTCTTATCAGGTACGGAACACCGGCAGTATTAAAAAAAAAGTGACTTGTAATGTGAAAGTGTTTGTAAAAAAACATCATATTTTATCACATGTAGGTGCCACCTCGGAACAGCGTTTGTAATGTGCGTTCAAATCACTTTGCCACCTCTTGATAGGTGTAGGGAATAGGACCGAACAATTTTTTTTAGTAATAAATAAGTGGGATCGATGGACCTCGGTTAGATTATGATCGACATTTATTATTATTATTCATTTATTTTCAGAATCAAAAAATATTCCATACATTGTTAGTAAATCAAACTTATAACTATGTTAGTATATTATTATTTCATGTCAATATTACTAATTTAAACTCATTACACATCATTCATCACATCACACATACCATTACATTTACACACCAATTCATTCTTTTCATTTTTTTTATTTCATTGCATTTATGACAAACTAGCTGACCCACGCAACTTCGTCTGCAACACATAATATAGCTTAAAACCTTTCTAGATAAATCGACTATCCAACTTATTAAATTGAGCTATATCGTACTCGTAACAAACAAAAAATCTTACCTTTCCTCTATAAAATACCTATTAGTTTAGATTGACTTCGATTGTATTATTAAAGTAACAATTACTATAGGTATCTCTTACTGTTTAATATACAGTAACACCTTGTACTTGTAAACATTATGGTGCAGTAATTTTTTTGAATTTGAATTTCTCCGGAGCCCCCAGAGGCCAGAATCCCCACGTACCTACCGCACCGGACTGAATGACTGCCACGCGCTAATTATTTTGTCGCCCGTATATTTTTACATTGCGATATCTTCTAAGATATTTGTTTAAACTGTATAGAGTAAAGGGCACAAATATTCTATATTAAATTTCCGTGCTAGCAAACACATTTATTTAGATATAGATTAATACTATATGGGTTAAATAAGCTTCGCAAAATATAATTCTTTTTAACCTAACATTTTAATATAAAAAAATGGTTATAGTGAGTCAATCGTAAAAGATAAACATATGCTGTCGCGGACTTTTTTTTAGAACTTTTAAAGAGGAACAATTCCTTCATACATGATATTTACGTAACTTAAACCGTTTTCGCAGCGCACGCAACGGAAGCTCTCAAAAAGGAATATGTTTTCCCGTTTTTGCAACATTTTTCATTTATGCTCCGCTCCTATTGATTGTGGCGTGATGTTATATAGCCTAAAGCCTTCCTCGATAAATGGACTATCTAACACTAAAAGAATTTTTCAACTCCAACCAGTAGTTCCAGAGTTTACCCCGTTCAAACAAACAATCAAACAAACAAACAAACAAACAAACTCTTCAGCTTTATAATATTAGTATAAATGTGTCTTACAGTTCCAGGTGCTGACAGGGCAAGGGAGTTGGCTAAGAAGCTGGGGCCGATCAACATGCCACCTGGCAATGAAAATAGGTTACTTACTACCTTGACGGGTAAGGTTTTTACCAGACCGCGCGACGCAAACGAGGGTAATGTGTTTGTCAGCCTATGTATGTATGTTTGTTCCTTTGTGTTGCGAACGCGTGGGTCGACTTTGATGATTCTTACGTCAATCGATTTCATGGTAATAAAGGCTTATTTTATGAATTTATTTTTATTATGTTTTTGTATTTAGGTTGTGTTGATGTTTGTTTCTAACTTTTCTTTAATTTAAAATGTGGCTGTTTTTTGCTGTTCAGTTTGTTTACAGTAGTTGGTATTTTAATTTGTTTTTCTCACATATCTTAGAGATTTGAAGCTCCACTTTTTTAAAATTACCTATTACATCTTTTGGTAAAGTTTATGTTGTCACAAAAAATACTCTGTATATCAGGATTGTCTGAGTTCAGACTATTTTAGACTAAAATTAAGTCTGTCCCATTAACTTATCGTACGAGCTCTATAGTACTAGAGTAAAATTATCTATATAAATTATATTATGTACTATTCTGTTATCCAGGTCGATCGCTAAAAAGACTGACAGATGTAGACAACTGCATCGAAATCACAAAGAATCACTCAGACAGCTCGGAATCAGAGTCATCAGCGGAAGAAGACAGCGACTACGACTGATCTATGTTCTAGAAGCGTCTGTGACGTTAACCTCTTTGGTGAGAATTTACGAGGTTCGAGTGTTATGGACAAGTCTGTTATGAGACACGGAGGAGTAAATGCATGGATTGCTAATGTGTTGTATGCTATTTTCTGACGTCCGTATGCTGAAATATTTCATATTAAAACATTCTTCTTCCTCTGTATCGATGGTACGACTCATTAATTTTTTTGGTTTCAGTGGTGGACACGTTTATCGCGGCTGTAGCCGGTGTGCCGATCTGTATCAAAATTTAAACCATCGAGATGTCGCGATTGTCGTTATTCAAGTAGGTAATTAAAATGCGTTTACAGCATAACGCCTTGTCGATCGAATGAGGTTTCGTTCCAAAATCTATATTTGGTGTGATAAAATCACAAATATTAAATGTGCTTATTAGCCCCAACAAATAGAAAGCATACAAACCCTTCTATTGCCCGCACTTAGCACTCCATTGATTCCTTACTCCGTGTATATTTGTCACAAATAGAGAACAACGAAAGGAAAAATTTGACGCGCTAATTGTATGAATAAATATTATGTGTCTCCGTAGGAGTGTATATCAAGACAGGTTCTTAGGAATAGCTCGTTTAAATGTGTTCTTTCCATCTTTTTTAAACTGTTAGTACCTTTTCTCAGATATAATTAATTAATTTGTGTCTTCCGTTTTTATAAACGTTTTGCTAAACGCTCATTACTGCGAGTATTATATCATGGTCTGTAGAAGGTGTAAATTAGAATTGTTTTAGTAATTTTCTCAAGACATCGTTTATCGTTGAAAAGGACTTAACTCGTAGTAATGTGCGGTACTTTATTCTTTTTCAATACCCTCTGCAATTTCAACTATAGCTGCAATTTGATACACAGAAAAAAAGTTTCTCATACAACAACTGGAATACTTTTGTAAATAAAATGTTTGCAATAATTAACATAAGAAATGTTTCAATCGACGAAAATATTTGATAATAGTCTTACAAACGCAACACAAAAAAATATTGTTCTATATTTTCGTATGAAATTTTACTTCAATTTTGTCTATGTACTGTAATCGAAAACTTCTTGTTAAACTATTGTCGTTGTTCAAATTCTAATATGGGGTAATGAAAATGTGTTAGTAGAGTTGCATAATCATTGATATTAATAGATCTGTGTATAAATTAATAAAACATGGTCGCTTCAATTGTGATTGTTACGCGTTGTCTTGCATACTTTACGATATCAATATGGATGCTCCAATATAAACATTACCTATTATGGAAAGAAATGTGTTCGGGTGCGTACACATTCATCATCACCTTCCTGGCCTTTTTTTTTTTTGGGGGGGTGGAAAATCATCAAATACCCCTCCTGCTCTTGGGCAGAGCGAAAGGGAGTGTCAGACTTCTACTGACTAAAACCACCCTTGTTACTTCTTACCCCTTCATGTCGAGGCCGCGGTATCTCTTGCGAACAACCCGCAGCCCCGACGGGCGTCTTCCTGCCCTTTACCCATGTTATTTGGGGTCGGCGCAACTCGTTTTTTCCTTCCATTCTTCCCTGTTAATCGTCACGCTATTATTTACTCCATCCATCTTTTCTTTGGTCTTCCTCTCCCTCTCCATCCATCAATGTACGTATTTATATGTTTATTTAATCTTTAGCGTAGCTGGAGTTCGAAAAAAATATCCGCGTTTGGCATGGATGTGTAGTTGTGTACGCACCCGCAGGGCTGAGCCTATTCGCTCGGTGCCGCATTTCCCGTTCACAAGATATTTTGTAAGAAAGAAGCTCAGCCCTTAGAACAGCAACGAAAATTGTCGAAATACTCAACTGGCCAATGACTGCCGCAAGATATTTCAATGAAACTGTAAATAATTATAGACTTAAATGTGAACGTATGAATTAATTTATGAAATTGGTTGTAGCAGTATTTTGAGAGTATTTTATGTCCAAGTTATGTGTCTATGTCGTTATCACGAGTGAGAGGGTTTACTTGTGTGACTATGGGACCCTAAAAGGCGTGGATTTTGATACATGTGACAGAATTAGTTGTCAATACAAGGTTTCAAGACCCTAGTCTTTATTTCTTATCATCTCTACCAATATAAATCTGATGCATGTTGATGTCTATGTATTACTTTCTACTTGCATTTATATACATATGTATAAAGTTACTGATTATTATATAACGATAATCATCAATGATATTTATGTGTAAATGTATTCAACGAATGACCATTAAAAACGGATTCTAGCACATCTGAATAATTACGAAAAATAAGGCTTGGGTAAGAACTATTTCCTTCTTATTATTAGAAGTTATGTAGTTGTAAGAGTTTGTATTCGTATGTGCTGGAATTGAGTCCTAAATATGAACCTCGGCTCATAAATGGTTGTGATTGTTTGAACATAGGATTGATAAGAGAAGTGCCTCTGAGACTTGATAATTACCCTCCAATTTATTACGCATCAAGTACTTTATTCTGTGTGGGAAGATTCAATTTCCTTGTTTTTGATTATGGTTCTTTATTTCTCGACCGTTGATTCATTTATTTCTAATAATGTAAATATTGTTTTTCCATAGTGAAGACACAAAATTCACGATGGACTTTTTGAACTGCGGAGGGTGTACATACTACGTAATTTTGGAGCAATTATGAGAGCAATGTGTACTGGTGTGTAAAATCTTAAAACATGTTTGTCAAGCTGTATCCAATTGACCACTACAGTCTAAAACTCAATGGTTGATTCCAATCTTTGCCAGTTATATTGATGGCGATAATCTTACTGATGTTTTTAATGTCTAAGTATGAATAGGTTAAGAAAGAGAATGCCCTATACAGTAATACCCCGACATTGCGGAAACCGAGGACCAAGCAACAGGTTTTCGCATGTATTTAGCAATTCTGGCAAATAATAAATTATTCAATATGGTGCCAAAAGCGGGAATTAATGGTCCAAAAAGCAACCAAAAGCGCGAAAAGGAGTTGCTTAGAAATTATTGCATAGGCCATTCGAAATTGAATGTGTAATATATTTATCTCACTAATTGGTGAGCAGTTGTGAGCTCTAGTCGTAAGATTCAAACGAAAAACACTAGTGTAGAACCATCCGCTCTAAGCCAGAGGCATTCTGATATAAAACTAAGCAATATAATAATGGTTGTTCCAAACTATTTTCGATTGTCTTATCTCAAATATGTCTAAACTTTGAAGATTGATTGTATTAATCAGCTTACTGTAGTAAGTGAGGTGATTGCATTTAAGTTTATTTTGTACCTGTCGACAAAGACACGGACAGTGTTACTTGCCATCAAATTGTATGATACTATGGATAGGTATGAAACAATGCATGATGTAATAATACATAAAATGATAAAACTGCTGTTTTATTTACCTTTTTATAAATAGCTACACATCAAGCTATATACCTACATTTCGAGTACCTACATGGCCTTGCTTTGTATCGGATTTTCATATATTTTTTTATATACATAATTCCCAGGTTTGGGTCAGTGTGAATGACAGAATTTATTTTTTTGAAAAGTTTATATTCACCAACAAGTGAAAACTCGCAGAAAATAAGTACAGTAAATTAACAAAACATATTAAAATCAATCCAGTAAACTCATTGCTTCAATAAATTAATTCACCATTTCATTTCAATCAAACCATCCATGAATTTGTCAATATCAATAACAGATGCAGTTTGGTCAAGTCAATATTCTAAGTTAAGTTAATGAAATATCCAAGATCTAGTGCTGAACTTAAGAGATTTAACAGATAAGATTAGAATCTAGTTACACCTCTGCCTAACCCTTCGGGGATTACAGGTGTGATGTTATTGGAAATTGCAGACAGTAATTTAGTGGTAATTATAGTAAACACTTGGTGCCCAGCACACAGCATATGGGTTGAACAATATTTTGCTTAATTAACCCAATCAGCCTGCGAGTTGTCACTATACTGACACTAGACTTGTGCTCACATGGCATACAAATAAAAAATTGATATGTCTTAACCAAAAAATTCGGAGACGTGATGTGGCCCGCATGGTGGATTTTAGCCCATCCCTCTCCTAAAGAGGAGGCCTGAGTTCCTGCAGTGGGAACATTATAGGCTGATGATGAATTTGGCAGGGAAAGTGTTCAAAAATTTTAAGTTGTTGAATCTTCTATTGGTGATCACATTATGGTGTTCCCTTACTGGGGAATTCGTCTGTAATGTAACAGTTTAGATTCATTTATTCTGTACAAAATTAAGATTGTTACATAGGCGTATGCTCCTAGTAAGGGCTTTATGACGTGCTGAAGATACATACAATTCTATCAATGTGAGAACACTGGTGAGTGAACAAGTCCATATAGATACTAACTTACACAATATACAAATGGCAACACTACCACTACAGACTTCTTACAGGTTATGCACTTAGCTGAAGCTACTTATCAGTGTAACAACTTACATTATCCTTAATTGTAAAATACAAATAAATCATTAAAAATATTTATTAACATCCACAATTATTATAAACTGTATACATCATCACACTCCGGTTCAATCTCCATTGGAGGGCTTCGGCTTTGACCATTTTCTTCCAACATGCAGTCTAATGATAGCCTATCAAGATCATCCCATGATAATTTATTGAATTTGTCTTGCACAAGTCTGATGAGCCGGTTAGAAGCAGTAGTTGCTTCTGCTTCTGTCATGCCATACGTCTTCTTGAAATACTTTACAGAAGCCTCGAGAAGGGTATCAGGCTTTTTAACAACAAGGTTTAATTTAGTACCATCCTTTATTGTGGGGTATGCTTCAACTGTTTGTTCGTCCACTAGTGTCCTGCCTAGTAGCAGCAACTTCTGTTCCTCCACTGGAATATTTAAATGTTGAGCAATTTGTCGTTTCATTTCGGATATTTGTGTGGTTGGAAATACCTAAAACAACGCATGAATTTAGTATTTATTATGACAGAATCTACAATTTCAATTCCAGCTTATGTACTTACTTCCAAGCTACATTCGGCGCCTTGTAACTTTTTAACGATTACTTTCATATTGGATTGTGTGAATAAAGATCTAGATTTCAAGAAACACTGCGTGTAAATTACAAAAATATTAACTCAGCAGCATGATATCAATGACAGACAAAAACAACTAAATGGCTGTCATGCATGCAGCATATCTTAGACATAGTTTGTCTTATTTATTAATCGCTATTTCTTTCACTCTAATTAATATACATATATTCCTCTCTCTCCAAGAACAGAACCGATGCAATGCGTTCACCTGGCACGAACACGAACACGATTGACTTTGACAGATGACGTTGACGCTTGAGACCTGACGCTTTGATGTTCTTTGATGATCTATCGTTATCATTGGCAACTCCTCTGGTAATTAAAAAAAAAATGTCTTATTCTGCGTGTAAAATAGAAAATTAGTCAGATTTGAGATTTTAATAAAATACTGTCCAAATTTCGTCACTTTACAATCTCCTTCGTTTGATGGTCTATCATCATAAGTACGGGATATTGGCAAAATTGTGGTGACTCTTCCACAAAAGCCATTAATTAAGAGTTGAAGTTGAAGTTATCATTGGCAACCTTGTTTCACCCGCTGCTGAGTATTGGCCACCTCCCTTTGATTGATGCGATTGCCTCCATAAAAATATTAATGAGTTTAAAAAATATGACCTTTAATGAAGAATGGAGCGTACTGATTAGCTTGTCTATCTACGCGAAATTTACTGCGTCCCGCGTCGGCGAATGCTATTTCAATAGCATCCTCCTAATAACTGAACGCGCCCCGGGTTTTACAATTATTTTAGTGTTGCCAGTTATATTGCCTGGGGCAAATATTATATTTTTTGATAACTTATGATTTTTAATGGAAGAGTAAATACTCTTCCATTAAAAATCATCAATATTTGCCTTATCTCTGCACGTTTTGCTATTTGTAAAATATAAACCTCCCCCCTCCTTTTTATAGTTTGTTCAACTTTGCTCATATTTGGCTTTATGAAGCTTACTTGATATTATGTAGCATGCGTCCATACGTTTACGTACCCAGGGTCTGTGAGGGCACATTTACACTCGCGCAAAAGTAGTATGTAGTACAAAAAGTATTTAGGGCAAGCCCCAACTTCACCGAATTGTAAACAGGTTCTATGCCAAAATTCAAAATAGAATCAAAATGAATAGCCGTCTAGATTTTTAAATCTTAATATCTACCATTAGAGTTTGAAAAATAATAATCCTTGCAAATGTCATCAGGTTTTGATCTCCAAGTTTCGTGTAAATAAATAAATAATTACCAAGGTGATACCTTACTACTTTGGATGAGAAGTACACGAAATACGGAGTTCCATTTTGAAAAATTGTAATGGAAAATAAAATATTTGAAATTGTCAACATGAATACGAATACCATAAAAATAGTTGAAATAATAGAGGATTATTCGAGTAACGCAATATTAATTTTTGAAGCAGACTGTCTAGAAGGTAATTAAATGAAAAATAATTCAAAACTTAGAACTACCATGCGTTTTTTTGCTTTCAAGGAACTTACGGTACAGGGCGGGCGGGCGGCACGTACAATCGTAGTACGTACGTCGTGTATCTCATTCCTATCTTAATGGAGCACTGAAATACTGGGTGGGTAGATAATAAAACACCATCGGAAACAATGAAAGTTGGGAAAATACTTTGACATCAAACTACTTTGTTTGATCTTTCAAAACTTTGAAGAGTTGCCTCGAAGTTTAATCTTTTTCTAATAAGCTACCACGATTGTCCATGATGATGATATTATCCTTTATTTTGTGTGGTAGTAGGTTCTCTCCTCAAAATTGTGTTTGTACGCAATAGTTTTGAACTGATTCTGCTCCCAATGGAAAAACCAAAAAAAAAGTTAGGAACCTATGATTGTCTAATTTTGATTGATGGTTTTTACCTAAAAAAAATAGTATTTATTTATTTAAGACATTAAAAAAATTATAATGAACAAAATGGAATTAGTTACTAAATATAATCTAAAGTTAGTAACTATTGAAATCACTAGCTTAAAATTTGGCCGGGGTGTCCGTAGCCTAGGAAACGGGTGTAGCTACAAGACAACAACATTGATAAGTCAATTCTTATCGTGTTACATAAAAATTGGCAAAACTAGTTGTACAAACAGTAAATATTAGTAATATTACCTTAATCGTGCTTTTATCAATCATCTAAAATAAGATGATTTTGACAGTTCGAGGTATGGATGGCAGGTGGGTTTAATATATTCTCGATAAATTAATTCGCTAATAACCTGAAAAATGGTATTGATAACGTTAATATTAGTTATCAAGCGCGTTGGGAATGATATGCGTGCTTCCCGGAATGGGGAGCGTCCTAAATGAGCTCCCCCTTGCTCCTAGGCGCGTATCAATTTTATCAAAGTTATCGGGCAGGAGGGCTTACGGTGGCGGTGCCTGGTACGGCGCACGATCCGCTGCGACTATTCACCTGCGAAATCAACTTTCAGGACTTATGTACTACGCAGTACATAAGGGGGACCGACAAACTGCGCAGCTCACAAATGTCAAGCTCCTAGAAATGGTTTATTAATCTTAGTTAGCTCTTATTGTGGAATTACTGACAAAAAATATATTTCAGAATTTATACTTCATATTCTATTCTACACACACAAAAACATGCATATCAGAACTTATAAATCACCAATAATCACATTTCAAATCATGCTCACAGGAAAATACACATTAAAGAAATCACAAGGAAAATAATTAACATGACTAATATAAAATTATTCAACATCATCTGATTATTTAATTGCAGACTAACAAACAGTATTTCTCAGATCATTGCATAAAAATGTCAGTAACACCAACAATGCAATAATAATAATATAAACAAAACAATATATCCAGTCATGCATAACATACGGTGGTACATGGCAGGTGGTGTCACTGAACCGTGACAGGGCACCTGCAGCCACCCCACTATGTCCCTATCAACACACACTACCTCCAGTGAGCCCACACTAGGAAACATTAAAAACAAAATTCTCACAGAAACAGCTAGTACCAAACATGACAGGGAGGCAACCAAGCACATAGAGACGGTTGTTTGATCAATACTTGATATCACACAAACCAGTGCAAAGTCACAATAATGTGTAACTGTTGTGTTCCAGTGATATTTTGTTGTGGAAATTAATTTACAATCCAAAATGTCTGAGATGGGCTTTGAGAATGTGTTCTATTTAGAGAGTGAGTGTTTTTGTGTAGTTGTTTTGTTAAGAGTGCCGTGCAGAGGGACGGATGAGGTGTTGCCAGGTTACGCTCCACGGATACTCTCCGCCCTTGCTCCCAGCAGATCAATAACATCTCTATCACCTGGGATGGTGTTATGCAACAATTCTGATATTTAATTTTATTTGTGTGTTATATAATAATATGATGCAATGATTTTTCATGCTTAAGGAAGGATTTAAGATTGCTTTTTATTATTTTACTTGTAATTTTATACTTATTGGGTTTTGTTGCTATGGCAAGTCAGTGATTACTGTAATGCGTTAACAGCAATAATAACAGGTATTATTACTCTGTAAAGTTTTGCTAACATTCAAGTATCAAGAAAAATTACATAAGAATTTGTATGTTAGTACTAAAAATATTTTTAAAAGGAAGATCTCAGATAATTTTTTATTTTTATTTTTAAAAGTACCTGCCTGCATTACATTTAATTGCAAACTGCCATCAAAGGGGTGAGTTACCCTACTTTGTAAAGTTTCCAATTAGCAGCAGGTATGGCTTTCACTATAATTAGGGGATTAAAATGGCTACTCTAAAGTTAATCCTAGTTAGGTATGTTACTTTTGAACATTTAATTAGTGGTCTGTTTTAAAGGGTATTATAAAACTGGTAAAAGTATTGTAAGACTAATAATTATTTTGTTAGGGAACATACAAAATCAATGTAGTTTTTTGCATTTAAGTGGGTAGGTAGGAAGATCTTTTTCTTAATAATCCATTATTTAAATAACATTTTTTAAGTAAAAAAAAAGATTTATTGATTTCATTAATTAGTTAAATCATTTCTTTTTTGGAATATTTATTAAACAAATTATTAGGTAAATAATGAAGTAGGTACCTAATCAAGTCGGAAGAGCGGAAGGGAGTGTCAGACTTCTACTTACTAAAAACCACCCATGTTCCTTCTTAGCCCTTGTGCCGAGGCCGCGGTATCTCTTTCGAACAACCCGCAGCCCCGACGGGATCAAGTCATCCACCTAATACAAAATGTAGCCATTTCTTGGCACAACACAACGTATTTTTACGAAGGTTTTAATCAAGGTCAACAAGAAGCCTATTATAGTTTAGCAATACCTAGAATAAGACCATTATAATAATCGATCGTAATGCTATTTTCCTTTGGCAAACTTTATTAAAACCAGTCCCTACGGTGTTTTCTTCAGACTTTGAGTGCGCCGGCGACGAGGTGCTGGTGGAGTCGTCGCCGCCTGCCTCACCAGACATGGCAGCGAGGCTCGCGGCTCCTGCACAGGTACTCGATCAACTGTCTCTCACTTTCCTGGACATAGGTCTCTCAAGCTGCACCAGACCTGACTTTCCGCATTGCACCCAGCCACCTTTCTGAACTCTTTGGTAGGTACATCGTACTCGGAGGGCTGGGTTGCAGGGGTAGGTAGGTACTCAACACAATTCGAAATATTCGAGTGTTGTAGGCCTCTGACAATTTAGTAAGTATTAGTGTGTAGGTATGGATATTTTACGCTAAGGTAATATAATGACAAAGAAGAAATAAGACGTAATTGGCTATAGTTTAAAGACTAGGTATCTAGAATTATGTGCTGACTAATCATGATTCGCCGCAAGGTCGCGGGTCTAATAACACTCATACCAGCATACCTATATTAAGTAGGTACGTACAATTATAGTTCGTATAGCTACACAACTTCATAACCTGCAATCGTAAAGTAGGTACCTACTACGCAAAGTGATAATGAGTCAGTCACACTTATAAACCGATTACCTATTAGGTAGGGGTACGAGTTACGATAAATCATATTTGTTTATATTTCACTTTCTCCCTGCTTGACTTTACCAATCGCGTTTAGGTCGACTGCGGGTAGATAACTGTGCTAATCATGTGCAGCTGAATTTGAATGTAAGTATACGAGGGGCAGCTAACGCACCTCTGATTTTTCCAATTCATGTGCGTACTGTTTAATTATCACTTGCTTCGGTGAAGGAAATATCTTGAGGAAAGCAGTACCTATGCCTGAGATATATTTGTCGACGGCATGGTAAGCCAAGTAAGAGACCCATTGGCAGCATAAACATTCTGACACTTAGGTTTGGCACTTACTACAGGATGAAGAAGAAGTGACAGCTGCTCTTTGAATAATACGACCCAAGCTAGGCAATACGGAAGTCATAATAGTAGTCTGGTTCTTTGTAGGTAGGTACAGTCAGCATGGGAAGTAGATTAACACTACTCAAAGTTTCCAAGTTATAAAGTATATAAGTAGTACTTATATAAGTTATAAAAACTTGTTAAATATTAGGTACTCGTTAGTAACTAGTTATTAAAGAGCAAGGCATATTTTAAAGAATCATTTTCTGAAACATTAAGAATAATTGCTGAAGTCTTGTACATCAACTAATTGAAATTCCGAAATGTTAAGCTACTTCTGTTGCTGACCGTACCAACAAAGTGTACATAGGAATGGAATAAGAGGCATAAGTTAATTTATGCGGTTTCTATTTTTCTTCACGATTGCGAATAGTCCAATAACTTAAGACCTAGATAAGTGGGAATAGCTAACAAAGCATTTCGTATTTCCGCACCAATTTTCATCAAGTGAAGCTTTTCGGTGGCTTATGTCACTTTTATACACGTTTCTCTATCCTCGTTATGGCAGATTAATGCCAGTTAGTCTAGGCCCTCTTGTTACAGGTGATGTGATTGCGCTATCAATAGTTCGATACTAGTATTCCATCCACACATAAATAGACATAGGTTTACACCTTATCTAGCAGCTGCCGAACACATTATCGATGCTGCTGCGTGCGAAAGCACTTCCGCTGTATTTCTCGCTGTAGCAAAAGTCTGTTCTGAGCTCCGAAAAAGGATAGAAGCATGGAAAAATGCCACTCAGTGCTGCGAGATGAGGCGCAACCTATATGTATAGTTCCATCTACCCTGCATATTGACGATTCCCATATATTTCTACCCCTATATAATTGTTGATAGGGTGGCGCGGGCGGCGGTGCCTCGCCGAGCGCGGTGCGTGATCTCATCGTAATACCGGAAATACCCGACTCCATGCATTTGCAGCACGCTATGCAACAGGTAAATATGGTACGCATTTTCAAACGTTACAAATATACATTAACAAATTGTCTTGCTTACAACGTGGCAACGCCGCCGGTCTCTTGGGCACATTACCAGCTGACAGCGTCGAGGTTCCGAGTCCCTTTTATCGTTCGTTCTTAGTTTACTTTATTTAATCGTTTTCTAATTGTCTTAGAAATCAAACATTATTATACTATAGTATAAATATGAACAGTATGTTTCTTTCTAGAGGGCATTTTTGTTATTTCTGTTAGATACTTGTCTCTTTTCTTGCCTGAGTGTACTATTCGGCGAGATTTTCACAACAAATGATATCTAAATTCTGATCTAGTCAAACTATGATACCACAGGTATGGTCAAACCCAAGCCTCGTGAAAAAAGCAGGAATATCGTAACCTAATGAAAAAAGAAAACGTCTAGTTAAAGCAGCATACGTACCTGACTGCAACTGTTCCTCAAAAAAGCAATTCCGTTACGTTTGAATGTCTCCATGTGTCCATCAGACCATGACTAATGGAAATTTTCGACGAAATTATAACACTTAATATTCTCCTGACTGAATTTCGGTTACGCCGGCCAATCTTGGCTTAGCCTAGGCATTCACAAAGGATATTAAAGTGCACAAGTGTAGTATGCTCAAATATCTAGTCTAGTCTTCCTCTTTCCTTGTCTCATACAGCGGTGTGACGGCAATCCAATACGACCGAATAGATATCAGACGCAGGACCAACGGCTTAATGTGATTTCTTAGGCACGAGGGAATCGAAAATTCGAAACTCGGGGCTGCTATATAAGAAACTTTGAATGCTACTGCCCGATTTGAAAATTAAACCCAAGACCGCTTAGCATTTGCGCTTGCGACGACGAGATCATTGGGACAGTTTATTAGTTTATTTGTAGTGTGTAGTAATATTGGTATTTAGTAGATTTCGCTATCTCAGCAACATTGCCGCCTGTCCTCAGGTAACGAGTACGGTGGTGGAGGTGAATGGAGACAGTTCCGGCCACTCCAGTCCCACGGCAGAGGGGCAACATACCTACATCACTGTAGCGAGCGAGTGTAAGTACCACTAGTCCTTCTCATTTGATTTGAATGATTTCAGTGTAGTTGTGAAGTATGCACCTTATTGTTTGAGTGATGAAGGCAGGTTTTACATTGCAGTCGTGATGATAGCAGCTGATCGAACTCACACCCCAACCTTCTAGGTTTTTGACTGTACTACCAACCAACCCGCATTGGGCCTGGGTCGTGTATTATGACCCACTCCCACTCAAAGACAGGAGGCCTGCGTCCCAGCAGAAATGGTATATGCTGATTATTCTTACGCTTAGGTTGTAGTCAGTCGCCTGAGATGCCACCAGATGGATCCCTAACTTGTTAACCATCCAATAACTTATTATGGATCTGGCAGAAATGCACAATACCAGGATTTAGTGCAGTGGCAACACTGCAGATCTTTTATCATATTGGCTGCAAGAAATAGTTTACTTCATCAACCGCGTTACTGCTAGTGTGTGATCTGCCTTCAATGTCTTATCCAAAACGCACTTTGTTTTGTAGAATATTAGACTTAAGTATTGTAATGTCAAGCATGACTATTTTATGTTGCACATTTTTGTTTTGACGCACCTTTTTATTTATATGTATTTATGTCGTGTGAACGTACAGTGCAAGGCGCATGGGCTCAGCCAGGCTCAAACGTGAAGATTGAGGAGCAAAGTGACCAAGAAAGCAAGTTTTTTTATTTTCTTTTTTGTTTATGCTTCTCATCCTAGGGCCGGTTTCATCAACAAAACTGAACACGATTAACAAAACCCAAGATATTTGGCAAAGGGCCAGTTATATGATGACAGCTGTCAAAAGTGTCAAGTGTCAATATTGCTCTAGAATATTGCCAGCTCTTGGGCGCAGTTTACATGTGCTGATTGCGTTCAGTTTCTGTTTATGGTTTAACAGCATGACCATGAAGAGTTCACCTTTGCTATTAACATTAGTATGAAGTGTATTTTGCTTCAATTAATTACTGTAGAATTTGGCCAAGGTTCCGTGTAATTGTTGGCGGTTCATAGAAATACGACTGCAGCCAATATAATTTGGGGGTCGTTTGTTTTGCTGTATTTTTTACATCAATACTCATGAAGAACAAAACTGCAGTATCCATTACTCTATCTAATCATCAATAATAGCATTCATCATTGTGTACTAAGTAAATAACATTTACTTACATGGACGATAACAAAACCATTATTTTAACGAGCCATCGGCTTCCATTAAAATCGTAAGTACAGTCTCTCACGGCATGGCCAGAGCTGGACAATATCTTACAAATTAGGATGTGAATAGGTTATGCTAACCAGCTAAGTTCCTATCTACACCCAGCTAAGTACTTGATTGAATTGCATAACCTAAATGTGAGTCTACTGTGCTACTAACTAAATGAGATACATACTTACATAGACTCACTCTTTTTTCCTATAGTAGGCAGAAATCAGGGAACGCCACCTGCTACAATCCTCCATACTCCTCTGGCTCCTCCACGTTAGTACACGCACGCTGGCACTACGCACGTGTCCGTGTTTGAGAACTACGCACGTGTCATGGCAATCGTGCATTAAAATCATGTAGGTACTTACAGACTATTTTATTCAAACAAAATGTACCTATCAGCGTTTTACAAATACATACAAAACAAAAACACGAAATCTCGTGTTATAACGGGTACAAACATCACACGGCAGGATCTGAAAAGGCTGGTCATATATACCCCTGAGATTTGTTGCTAGGAAACCCATATGACTCATCGCTATCTCGAAATAAATCCTCAATTTTTCCCTTTGAGTTTCCACTTCAATTGACAAAGTTGGTCATGCTCTTTGTGAGAAACCTTTGATGGACAACAAACAAACTACTTAGATTTCACCCTCTGACATCATCATGTCTGATTATCTTTCCCACCTGTCAGGATTGATGCCGTATTAAAACGCACCCCATTTGTTATTAAAATTTTTGATTGGAAATTCAACTTTATTACTTGGGCATAAGTGTGTACAGAATATAATGAAGAGGAATTAGCGAAATGCAGGTTCGGAATTAATTTGAGGAGTAAAAATCGGTTGCAGGTGCGGATGGACCTGTTTTGATATTTGAAAGAGGTGATTATTTTTATAATCCCTTGCAAAAAAGCTTTTTTTGTTATTTCATCGTAATTTTATGTATAGGCGAAGGGTCAAATTCAACTAAATTCATAAACAAGCAAGATATACGAGCTCGTCTAAAATGTTGCGCATGCGTCACAGAATTCGTCACAGAAATTGTATGAAAACACATTTTCTTGCGGCGTTCGTCTTTATAAAAGAGAAACTAGATATACCTATATGAAATAATAAGAATAAAAATACTTTATTTTTTTTACATTTATTAGAAAAACATTGAGAAAAGCGCGGCCAGAAATTGCTCAAAACAAATAAGTTTGGAGGTAGAAGGGACAGTCGGACACAATATTGACCACGAAAAAAAAAAAAAAAAAAACCAGATCCATACAGAAATCCAGTATTATTATGCTTACATCGCAGTACATTTTCCCTTTTAATCACTATTCCAATTAGTCCATCCCGCGCGTGCGATCAACGTAGATCAAGTTACATGCAATTTTACTATTAAATTCTTCGTCCAATTTGCACATGATACCCTGCACTGCACAAAGCGTAATTACGAGTGCCCCTACGGATTATCTACCTGACTGATTATTATCAATGGGTGCATGGATCAAGGGGATCTTTTATCTGTTTCATTGTCCACCTGTACTGGTTACCTCTTGTATTATAACTGCCACGCGCCGCCGCCCCTTCCCAGTACATTGGGTGCTTCACTTTTATATAATTTTATACTGATATACATGTCTGCATGGATGGCTCCAAGAGGGCTCATACACGATTTTATTGTGTTTTATTGCTTCTTATTGGAAAGGGGATTTATGAATGCTTTTCAGACTATTTTGTGTTGGAGATATACATACTTATAAATTTTCAAAGAGAAAATATATTATGTTCTCAATAGTGGTTTTGGGGCTTCAGAAACCTCGGCTGCTATGTCAACATCATTAAAATATATTTCCACGAAATATAATATATAAAAGTGCCTACAATGTTCTAATTGAACTAAATGCTTTGAGCTTGATACTTCTCATATGAAAAAATCTCAAATATCCCAGTTATTGGAACTCATTACGGTATTGCTACGTATTTATTGTCGCATTTCAATAACCTATTTGGGGATAATTCTATAACAAGGACCATATTTTTATTTACGATTTTTCTGAGAGTTCATTAGTAGATAATTTGCCCTAGATTGGAATATTTATTTATTTATTTAGTACTTGGAAGACTTACAGCCAATAAAAACAAACAAAAAGAACACACACAAACACACAAATCTCACATCTTTCTTTATCTTTTTTCTTTTGATACAATTTATTTTATGAGTTTGCATATAATATGTAATTATTTTAATTTTAAATATGTAGGAGTACACAAAGGTCATCCTCATACTTCATGTACTAAAGTCGAGTCTAGAACTGTCCATTTTCCGCCAACACTAAGTAAATTCCAAGGACAGGCAAGTAGGATGATAGTTAATATAAAGCCAAGCTTTGAACTCAACCTTCAACAACGCCCTCACACTGTCCTCAACTTGCGAACTACTACAAACACATACAAAAGGAAATCACAATTATATCGCTTACGTCTATATTACAACGTTTATAACAGGTGGGGTGGGTGGTAAGAGAGATAGAAGTATACGTTAGAAAGGGATAGGAAACGGGAGATTGGTAATCGGGATGTTTTGCTGGGAAGTGTAGGTCCAGCCGCGAGTTGCCTGGGAGATCTCTAAGAGCATGGAGGTGCCTCGGTATCGGTCGTATTACACCTGTGAGTGAGCCTTCTTGGTCCTATCTTCCTTGGTACCTTAGTCTTTGTGTGCTTGACTATGAGTGAGACGGTGCTTCCTAGACTGAACGTACATTAAGTCTAGGAATTCAGTGACGGGAAATGGTTTTCAGTTGGAAATGCTTTCTTTGTGTTTCATACGGTTTAATTCGGGTTTTTGTTGTTTTTTATCATTGGTATTTTTGTGATCTATGTGTTACAATTTACATAACTATACACTGGCCAAATAAAAGAGGGGACAAAGAACTAAAGGCTCTTTAAGATTCCAACAAAGACTTAACAGCCAGGGTCGTCCTTGAACTTTTATTCTTTGTAAAACTGTCTAAAAATAAAAAGGGGAATAATATTAAAGAAATCTAAAGCTTCTTATATCTCTGGAGTGTCTTGGATCTTATTTATTTT
Organism: Diarsia brunnea; assembly: GCA_949774965.1. Lineage (NCBI taxonomy): Eukaryota > Metazoa > Arthropoda > Insecta > Lepidoptera > Noctuidae > Diarsia > Diarsia brunnea. The sequence goes on from OX459001.1 coordinate 19,061,245, forward strand.
CTGAAACTTGACCACTGCTGGGCACAGGTGCTTTGTTAATGCTTTCTGTTGTTTCCTGCAGGCGAGGGCGGCAATGGGGTCAACTATCACGTGCAGTATGTTACGGAGCCGCAAGAAATCTACACACAAGGTCACCCGACGCATATGTGAGCGAAACTACTTTCTATTATTAATATATTTTTTTAAATTAGCATTTGTCCCCATTATTTTCCAACTCTCCTGGTTCTAAATGGCCACGCCAGCATTTCTTGGGCCTGCCTCAGTGACGACGACTGTCTTCAGGTCTTTAAAATAAAAGCTATTTTCTTCGTTTAATGAATACTTTTTAGTTAAGTATAAGCGGTCTTAAAACAATATTAATTTTAATGATTTTGAGACTTCAGTTTTTGGTTTTAATATGGCGTTTCTCAACAATGTGTGCTTCTCGTCTTCATTCCAATTTTTGATGAGAATATTTAGGTTTAGGTTCAAGCTAGACAATAATATGATACTTTTAAGTTGTAGTGACGGCATAGTTTCGCTTGTCGACGGTTGCCTGGCAATCCTTTGTTGTGCAAACCTGCACATCTTTTGCCTCTGCAAAATTTTGTGTTCATGCTATTTACTGCAACACAAAACATAACATCAAGTCTTATAGTCCCTTTTTTTATGGTGGGTGGAAAATCATCAAATGACCCCTCCCGCTCTTGGGCAGAGCGAAAGGGAGTGTCAGAATTCTACGGACTGAAAACCACCCATGTTCCTTCTTAGCCCTTCATGTCGAGGCCACGGTATCTGCGAACAACCCGCAGCCCCGACAACAACCCGCAGCCCCGACAACAACCCGCAGCCCCGACAAGTCTTAGTCCCTGAAGGGTTGGCCAGAGTTGTGCCTAATAGTACACCCATATTTCGCCACCTATGTTAAAGTCTTATGTAATAGGGGACGAGCCTATTGCCATCAACCGGACACAAATCTAGACTCGCGGCGTGAACAAGCTAGAGTTTATTCCTCGTACTTTCCTATTATGTTTTTTTTTAAGAAAGTTCTATTTACCTATGTTTCTTCTTAAACGGTCAGTAAATGAGAATTTCCTGTTAAAACGTTGTCCGACTTTTGTAGATTCTTATGTTTAGCACTCAATATGATCATCATCATTTCACCCCGGGAACACCCACTGTTGAGTCTCCCCTTTATTCTGCCATTCTTTTTTGTTCGGTACGTCCCTCATCCATCCGTTTCTCGATATTGTAAAATAGTATAAATTAAATGTCATATTTGTTTCCCAGGGAGTCCTTGCGATCTTATCCGGTGTACGGAGTGACGACCGTAGGCAATGGTACGAGCGCGGAGGGCACGTCGGCCGACAACGGTTGGGGTGGAGCTTCTTCTGCTGAATACACCGCTTATGGCGTCGTGGTGAGTACTACTTGATTTTTATACAATGTGCAGTTCTGCATCCACCTCAAATTTCAGGAGTTTGTCACAAAATACATAAATATATAATCAATTTAAATGACGGTACCTGGTCAGTAATTCATAATTGCTGTTTATTTAGTTGATAACAAATTAACACGTGTTTCAGAATAACCAATAATGTTTTGGGAATAAGAAATTACGGAATGAACGCTTGCGTTTGTATGTTAAACGCGGTTATGGGGCGAGACAAAGACGGGATACGCTTTGACACGACGTTTCACAATGTTCGCATTTACCGATATCGGTTCCTAAGAAAAAAAAATACCTACCTATTTTATTGTTGATTATAGGGTCAAGAATCATAATATAGTATAGTTAAGAGTGTCCATGGAGTTTCTTGCCCGTTATTCTCCATAGAGATTTGCGCTAAGGAATAGGCAACTACAGTACACAGTTTTTATGCCTTGTGACTGGGACTGTAGCTTCTTTTTAATTTGTATTTGTTTCGACTATTCAAAAGTGCCTGTAACTGGCCTACTTGAAATAAATGTTTTGATATTGATTACTTCCTTGAATATGACGCAATTGCAAAACGACAGCTTGTATATTTATATACAAATCATCGTCTCAAATCGATAACTCGGATTTTGTCCGACCTGTACGAAGGAACCTGCTCTATAGTTTAGTTGTGCACGACGGGCAAGAGAGGAGGTGTGGCATATCCTATGTTGGGGCCTTTACACTCGCATCGTGTCTGAGATGGGTCGATACATGCTTATTTTTGTCGCTATCCTGTCGGTCATAAGACCCGTGGTAGCAACATCAAGAAGCACAGTTTTGCATTTATTGATTTCTGTCAAAGACATTTCTTCGCAGAATATGGTAGATACAAGATTAGTACAAAAATATCTCCTAATTTATTAATTGTAATTTTATGTACATACTATTTTGCGGCATATATAATTATGAAATAGATCATCAAGGTTAAAAGAAATCAAAGTTAACCTTATTCCAACACGCCGTGTACAGAGGACAAAGGGACGTATACAACTGGGATACAGTAGCTCACAATGGGTCTGAAGTTGTGAGCTGTTATATTTTGACCTCTTTTTGAGGTCGACCTCTGGAAAGATGGGAAGACGAGCTTGTCAAATTCGCAAACAACGACTGAATGAGAACAGTTCAAGATACGAAAAAGTGGAATGAGATGGAGGAGGCCTATACTCGTCGAGAGGTCCTTAGTTAAAATTATGTAAAAAAGAAACTATGTACCTATTATTAGTATTACTAAGGAATTAAAGTGGCTTAATTAAAAAAAAAAAAGAAATGAAATTGGAATCAAAATAAACGCTCACCACTTAGCATAAGCATAATCAGCCTAAATAATGTTCCCACTGCTGGAACTCTAAGCCCCCTCTATATGAGAGGGAATGAGCTATAAATCCACCAAGCGGGCTCAGTGGGGGTTGGTAGATGTCACATGTCTTCGAATTTCGTCAGTACGTCCCTTTGTGCCTCTTGTCCGTCTTCTGCTGATATGGAGGGAAGTGGAAATTATGTTTTTTCCTACTCCTCCGCTATTCTTTTTTGATTAATTTCGTTGGGGAATCCAAGACAGTTAAAATTTCTCTGGGACCTCGTCCAGCTTTATTGATTCGGGAGTTTTTATCTGGTGGTCGCTTGTTGTTTTTTTGGAAGTAGGGTGATGGGCTTGTCCCATTAAAAATGCCGTGTACAGTCATAAATATTTCAGCTGCAAACAATTTTTAAACATAAAATCGTTTGTTTTTAACAATGCCCATGAATTTCTTTGTCATAAAACTTTCAAACTCCGTCATTGAGTAAGAAACTCACTAAGAAAATAAAAGGTGCTTTCAAATGTGAAACAATACTCCAATTTCTAAACACCCTTTTCAACATTAAGGAGAAGCCACAAAAATACAAGACAAAGTTTCTTTTATTTTCTTCCAAGTATTTGTTTTACGGAGAATTTAATTAACTGTGAGAGCTGTTATACAATAACAGTAAAGCAAACAAAAAAAAATTTAAAAGGAAAAAATTATAAGGTCGCTTTGTTGGTCCAGTGGTCGGTGCGAGGTTTTGGTTTCGAAGCCCAGGTCGAGCAAAGTGTTATTAGGTTTTTTCATCGGGAATTTATCAGTAGCAGCCACGGAGTCTGAATTAATATCCGGTAATAGGCTCGCCTCTTACATGGCTACTAAAAAAAGGCTTATAGAAAGAAATAAAAAGTATTTATTGGTCTTACACAGGACAAGAAATTAATAATAAAAAATAGCAGCGGAAAACGTAGCTCTCTGCCAGTGAATGAATTTTTAGAATTGGATAATTCGTTTTGGAGATTATCTCCAAACTAATTTTACTACTATTAATAGTACAGTTAAGCATAATTAACCTGTAATGTCTCTACTGCTGGGTTGGGGTTCCAGCACGGTTTTCAATAGTGCCGTGTGTGCCTCTGTAGTCTAGATTTATCATATAAGGAGAAATTCTTGATATTAAGGTTACGCAACATGTAAACAGGACCATGCAGGAATTGCGGTATTGATACTTGTATTCTTGATGTCCTTTTTTGGGGTTTCTACATTTACACTCGAAGGGAACGTATTTTTCGGCCCTGGTGCAAGCCATGGTCCGGGGTGAGAGGGAATGGGACGCCGGCACCTCCTTCTGCGAAGCAGTGACGCTAGCGAAGGAGGTGGCGGAACGTGAGAGGTAGAGAACCTCCCGTCCCAGCCGCCGCGGGAGACGCTCCGGGCTTCGGGGGCCACGAGATGGCTTCCGGCCACCGTAGACGCGGGCCTGTGGATGGTGAGTAATGGGATAGCTCGCCGTCCGTCCGTCTTATGACGATGACAGGCCGAGTCGACGGCGCGTTCGTGTTCCACGCGCGCCTCAAAGAGATGTCAGCATCATGTAAGGGGCCCGCAAAGGCCGACGCCCGTCGGGGCTGCGGGTTGTTCGAAAAAGATCCCGCGGCCTCGGCACAAGGGCTAAGAAGGAACATAGGTGGTTTTTAGTCAGTAGAAGTCTGACACTCCCTACCGCACTGCTCAGAGCGGGAGGAGTCATTTGATGATTTCCCACCCCAGAAAAAAAAAGGAAACGTGTTTAATAAACCTTCATCGTCTGTCACAGAGCTGTATTTTTAGAACCGTAATATAACGTACATTCTGTAATATTCTCAGAATACGTGTATTTACGGCCGCTATAATACCATGATGGCAAATAATAACAAGTATACTTAAATTAAAAAACTTAAAAAACCCCTGCTCAATTATTTTTTGCGAAGCTTATTTAACCCATATGGTATTAATCTATGTATATCGAAATAAATATGATTGTTAGAACGGAAATTTAATATAGAATATTTGTGCCCTTAACTCTATATACTTTAAACAAATATCTCAGAAGATATCGCAATGTACAAATATCCGCGCGACTAAATAATTACGCGCACGGCAGTCAGTCGCTGAGAAGCAATAAAGATTAAAACCACCGCCATTTTGTGGCGGCGGCCATCTTGTACCGACTTTCATCGAACATAGCTAACAACACTCGTCTAATTCACCCTTCAAACAAAAAAACAGAATCAAGATCGGTTCATGCGTTCGGGAGCTATGATGCCACAGACACACACACACATATTTCCGACATCCACGCGGGCGAAGCCGCGGGCATCAGCTAGTAAAGAATAATATGACATTCAAGTATTTTCATTTATACTTCTTCTACATCACTAAATGAGTAGAGTGGAATATGTAGATGAACAATCGTTCCGAAACAAACTTTATTCTAATGGAAAAAGGTTGGCATAGAGGAGGCAACCCGCCATGACAACGTCATGCCATCTTCATCAAAATCGCGTGATATCGTTTTGTCGTGGATCCGTCTTCGCAAAAGAATGGCATCCCTGTGGCCTCGGGTCAGAGGTAGTACCAACTCGCTTCTGAACGTGGTGTCAGGCAGTGTGGACAGCCAGATCTTGAGGCATGGTCGCTTATAATGCACTCATGACCGAAATAATATATTTTTTAATTTTACTAACGTAGCTATAAGTACTTACTAACATAATATGTCATGTCCAAAGTAATAACTGTTTAAAATATATAACTAACATACAGTTCTCGGCTATTGCACATCGACATTTGGAAATTGGTGTATTTCATACAAAGAATAAAAAGAATTATCAAAAGAAGCAAATCATAATTGTTTTAACAGCTCCTTCAGACGACAGAGATAGCGCTCTACGAAGCCGAAATTAGCCGATTGTCTCTTTCCAAAGGTCGATGTGCAATATTTATCGCCGGGTACTGTAGCTATATGTACCTACTCACATAATATGGACCTGTGTCTGAAATAAATAATTTAATTACGTAACGGGATTGCGCGAATCCACCTTCCGGCCTACCAAGGATTAACTGGTATTTTTCCACGTACATAAAAATAAACAATCTATCTTTAACTGATTACCGGAAAAGATCCTTTCATCAAAGGATATCCTGTTGAGGAAACACTCCAGTTAACAGGAAATGTTATATCTATCAATAAATAAACTATTTCCGTTGCTTATCGGAAAATATTGTTTTTTCGGGGCTGCGGGTTGTTCGCAAGAGATACCGCGGCCTCGACATAAAGGGCTAAGAAGGAACATGGGTGGTTTTCAGTCAGTAGAAGTCTAACACTCGAGATTTCGCTCTGCCCAAGAGCGGGAGGGGTTATTTGATGATTTTCCACCAGCCAAAAAAAAAGAATGTGGCGTTTTTTTGAGGGCCACTTATTGGCATCGCTTTTCAAAAGCTATTATTCCCATTCTAATTTAAACGTTGTCTTTTTTGTTTATAGTGAAACTAACCCGCGTTTTTCGTCTGTGTGAAATTATTATAAAAATACTGCTCCAGTTTCTATATTTCGATCTATTGTCATAAGTAGAAACAGAACTTTTTTCGCTATGAAGAAGTACTCTATGTCCGTATAAGTACAGCAGACAACGTATATTCAAAATTTCAGATTCAGTGCTTTAGGCGTAAAATGGTAAGAAGCAAACAAACTTACTTTCGCATTTATAATTTTAGTTATCCGGTCCGACACTATCCTATCTTCAAAGTTATAACCAACCGTACACACATACATGGTCTGGTGGTTTCGGAGCAGCTAATCTTTATACAGGGTGAAAATCGACCCATCACACAGCCGTCAACCAAGCATTCTGTACATCAAACTAAGTACCCCTACGCAAAAATTTTTGCTGGGAAACGACTTTTGTCTTGGGTCAAAAATCACATTTTACGGTAAAACTCAATGTAGCACTGTTCAAACATCACACACTGGTCATGGAGGTAATTTAAGTAAAGTTATAACCTGAAAAACTAGTATTTCCAAATTTTTCACAGCTGTTTTTGTAAATACTAGTTTTTCAGGTTATAACTTTTTACCGTAAAATGTGATTTTTGACCCAAAAAAAAAAGTCGTTTCCCAGCAAAAATTTTTGCGTAGGGGTACTTAGTTTGATGTACAGAATGCTTGGTTGACGGATGCGTGAAGGGTTCGTTTACACTCTGTATATATATTATTCTACTGTACGTGTGTATGTCACTGAAGTCCTTCTAAACGGCTGGACAGATTTTGATGACATTTTCTGGGGATATTTCAATGGGTTCTTGGATGGTTTAATTGGACCCGGTAGGTGGCGCTGCTGTCCGGGCAGTATGACGTCTGCTGGGTCTGCTAGTAACTTATAAAATAATAGTTTTAACTAGACGCATAAAAGGAAGGAAAGATTCACAGTTAAATAAAACAAAATTAAATCAAGCTAATTTATCAATACGAGTGGAACATGACAACTGTTGGCCTTTTGGCATTGATTCCACCTATAATTAACAACTGTATATTAAGTTACAATAAATATTAATAGTTATAACTTTCTTCCCACCTTACGAAATGGTTCATTACATTACATTACGGACTCAGTTGTCCGTATTGTACGAATGTTTGATCTTTTGCTGGGCGTTGGTCCCGCCCAAGTTATAAATACGCTAAGACTTAGACAGACATCTATATTATAAAGCGAAGTAAGACCTAACTCATCTGAAAGTAAACCTTATTTGAATAAAGTTATTGCGCATATTCCTACACTGCGACTGTGATCAAGTTAAAAAGAACATTATTATGAATGCAAATAAGATTCATTATCGAATAAAACGAGGCGGAGCTAACCTTGGGTACATCTAAGTATGGTTTATAGATTTTAGCATTATACGCTGCGCTCCTAACGCCGCGAAAACGCTATTCATTTTCAGTGATATTCAGACCACAGCGTCTATGTTTTTCATTTTGGGTTTCGGGACATTCATTTTAGGGTTGATATGCGCAAACGTGTGGCAAAATCGAGTTGATGTATGTAAAACGTAACCAAGCTTAACGTTCTTATAAGTAACCAACCTTAAATTATCGCCTAGCCATCGAATTGTGTTGAAATGCATTCGAAAAAAATCTGGTTCAGGCTCAGAATCACTACAGAACCTTGGTAGATCCCAATCGGAGTTTGCTAATCGACACGAATCGAATGGAAGCCGAATTGAAAATTGAACTAGTGATTGCTCAATATTATGTTGGATACTGTACGTACAGGTTACATCTGAACGTATTTACTATACGGACCATTATAGAAACTAAAAAAACCATGTGTTCAAGCGTTTCTGCCTTATCGATTCATCATCATCTGCCTTGCCTTTTCCCAACTAAGTTGGGTTCGGCTTCCAGTATATTTGGATGCAGCTGAATATTCGACATGGAGCGACAGCCTATCTGATCTCCACAACCCAGTTAATACTGGGAGCTCACAACTTAGGTCCTATTAATATTATTAATCTATATATATAAAAATGAATTGCTGTTCGTTAGTCTCGCTAAAACTCGAGAACGGCTGGACCGATTTGGCTAATTTTAGTGTTGAAATATTCGTGGAAGTCCAGGGAAGGTTTAAAAGGTGAGAAAGTGGTAGGTAGGTAGGCAGGGTACTGTAGTAGGTAGTGTAGTAGGTAAGGTAGTACGTAGGATAGTAGAGTAGGTATGGTTGGTAAGTAGGGTAGTGGGTAGAGTAGTAGGTAGGGTGGTAGGTAGGTAGGGAAGTAGGTAGGTAGGGAAGTAGGTAGGTAGGGTAGTAGGTAGGTTAGTTGGTAGAGTAGTAGGTCCTGGTAGGGTAGATAAATGTTTATCCGTGGTGCTAGGCAACAGGGCTTATCCCAGTTGTTTACGTCGCTTTGTGCTTAATGGCCTTGTTTTTTTCTGTCTCCGGTCGATTTGCAGGGAAGTGGAAATTATATTTATACCATACCTACTCTAAAAAGCTTATTTTATTCACGCAAAACAGTGAATAAAAAGGCCTTTTATTCACAATTTTGGTGTTTGAATTTGGAACACAAAAATATATCCGGTCTCTATTTCAATGCTTACACAAACTCCTTGCGCTAAGATTCGAAATTCAAAACTCTTTGGTGCAAATAAATTCTCGAGATTTGATTGGTCGATATTTGCGACAAGGAGTTTGGCATTAGAAAAATATCGTTTCACAAGTTGACCACCTTAATGATAATAATAAGTGAGAACTCAAATCTCGGATTCCATACTACTTAGATCCCTCTCGTCAACAGAAACCTACAAGTATTTGGGTATGTCGGAAGCATTAGGTATCAATATTGCCGTCATGAAACAATCGTTGAGGGAGCGCTTCTTTGGCCGCCTGAACAAGGTCCTGAGCAGTCTTTTGTCAGGCGGAAACAAGGTGCGCGCCTTCAACAGTTGGGTCATGCCGGTTTTGATGTATTCTTTCGGCATACTCAAATGGACTCAGACAGAACTTGATGCCCTGGATAGGAGGGTCCGCTCACTATTGACCGCAAATCGGATGCATCACCCACGGTCGTCGGTGATGAGACTGTATATCCCGCGGAAGTGTGGGGGTCGTGGTTTCTTAAATACTAAGACCCTACACAACCGTGAGGTATGCAGTCTCAGGGAATACTTCCTAGAAGCCAACGTGGGGATGCACCGAGATGTGGTCTCAGTGGACAAGGGCCTTACCCCGCTCTCCTTGGCTAACGAGAACTGGCGCAAACCTAAAGTATTAGACACTAATGACCGCAGGGAGGTATGGCAGAGCAAGGAGCTGCACGGACGCTTTTACCGGGCCTTACATGGAACCGATGTAGATTTCTTAGCGTCCGTATCCTGGCTGCGTTTTGGTGACCTTTTCGGGGAAACCGAAGGTTTTGTCTGTGCAATAATGGACGAAGTTATGATGACGAACAACTACCGGAAATACATTGTGAAGGATGGCACGGTTGACATATGTCGGGCATGCCACCGTCCTGGAGAATCGATCCGACACATTATTTCTGGATGTTCTCGTCTGGCTAACGGAGAATACTTGCATAGACACAACCTTGTTGCCAGGATTATCCACCAGCAACTTGCTTTGAAATACAACCTTGTGGAAACAGAAGTGCCATACTATAAGTATGCGCCCGACCCAGTTCTCGAAAATGGTAATATTTCATTGTATTGGGATCGACCTATCGTCACTGACAGGACTATTGTTGCCAATAAGCCTGACATTGTGGTGATAGATCGATCGGAGCGTCGCGCAATGATTGTTGATATAACGGTCCCGCATGACGAGAACCTCGTGAAAGCAGAGAAAGATAAACAATTCAAGTATCTAGATCTGGCTCGCGAGGTTGTCGACATGTGGCACGTGAATACAGCAATCATTGTGCCGATAGTCGTGTCTGCCAATGGCTTAATAGCCAAGAGCCTCGACGAACATCTAAGGAGGCTCTCGCTTGGTAGCTGGATCAAGGGCTTGATCCAGAAGGCAGTACTTCTGGACACGGCGCGCATTGTCAGGAGGTTCCTCTCTCAAGAGCCCTGACCACCGGTAGCTCGGACCCTGTTCCCAATGCCGGTGGGCTACTACTTTTTATATTTTTAAATGTTTTTTATATCTTTTTTTTTAAGAAATATTTAAAAATGTATTTAGTAAGGAAAGAAAATGAATAAAGGAAATAATAAGAAAATTACGCTTAATTTCAGTCATTGCTCTAATTTTAATGTCCATTTCAATTAATGTAACAATTCTTATTTCTTGATTAAATTTCTATTTTCGCTTAAATTATAATATGTCTTTTCTCGTAGTCATGATATAAAGTATAGTATGCAACTCCTGAATAAAGTACGAATTTATATCGAGGGCCATGAATCACTCGCGTCGTTCAGGATTCTAACAGTTGAATCACTCGCTGCGTTCGTGATTCAATCATTAGAATCCTTCACTTGCTCGTGACTCATCTACGGCCCTCGCTTTAAATCCGTCCTTTATTCACTAGTTGCATAATATACTATTATACCATACCTACTCTAAAAAGCTTATTTTATTCACGCAAAACAGTGAATAAAAAGGCCTTTTATTCACTGTTTTGTTTTTATTCACTATTTTGGTGTTTGAATTTGGAACACAAAAATATATCCGGTCTCTATTTCAATGCTTACACAAACTCCTTGCGCTAAGATTCGAAATTCAAAACTCTTTGGTGCAAATAAATTCTCGAGATTTGATTGGTCGATATTTGCGACAAGGAGTTTGGCATTAGATTAATAAATATTGTTTCACAAGTTGACCACCCTAATGATAATAATAAGAAAATTACGCTTAATTTCAGTCATTGCTCTAATTTTAATGTCCATTTCAATTAATGTAACAATTCTTATTTCTTGATTAAATTTCAATTTTCGCTTAAATTATGTCTTTTCTCGTAGTCATGATATAAAGTATAGTATGCAACTCCTGAATAAAGTACGAATTTATATCGAGGGCCATGAATCACTCGCGTCGTTCAGGATTCTAACAGTTGAATCACTCGCTGCGTTCGTGATTCAATCATTAGAATCCTTCACTTGCTCGTGACTCATCTACGGCCCTCGCTTTAAATCCGTCCTTTATTCACTAGTTGCATAATATACTATTATACCATACCTACTCTAAAAAGCTTATTTTATTCACGCAAAACAGTGAATAAAAAGGCCTTTTATTCACTGTTTTGTTTTTATTCACTATTTTGGTGTTTGAATTTGGAACACAAAAATATATCCGGTCTCTATTTCAATGCTTACACAAACTCCTTGCGCTAAGATTCGAAATTCAAAACTCTTTGGTGCAAATAAATTCTCGAGATTTGATTGGTCGATATTTGCGACAAGGAGTTTGGCATTAGATTAATAAATATTGTTTCACAAGTTGACCACCCTAATGATAATAATAAGAAAATTAAGCAAATCATCAATCATAAAAGAAGCAAATCATAATTGTTTTAACAGCTCCTTCAGACGACAGAGATAGCGCTCTACGAAGCCGAAATTAGCCGATTGTCTCTTTCCAAAGGTCGATGTGCAATATTTATCGCCGGGTACTGTAGCTATATGTACCTACTCACATAATATGGACCTGTGTCTGAAATAAATAATTTAATTACGTAACGGGATTGCGCGAATCCACCTTCCGGCCTACCAAGGATTAACTGGTATTTTTCCACGTACATAAAAATAAACAATCTATCTTTAACTGATTACCGGAAAAGATCCTTTCATCAAAGGATATCCTGTTGAGGAAACACTCCAGTTAACAGGAAATGTTATATCTATCAATAAATAAACTATTTCCGTTGCTTATCGGAAAATATTGTTTTTTCGGGGCTGCGGGTTGTTCGCAAGAGATACCGCGGCCTCGACATAAAGGGCTAAGAAGGAACATGGGTGGTTTTCAGTCAGTAGAAGTCTAACACTCGAGATTTCGCTCTGCCCAAGAGCGGGAGGGGTTATTTGATGATTTTCCACCAGCCAAAAAAAAAGAATGTGGCGTTTTTTTGAGGGCCACTTATTGGCATCGCTTTTCAAAAGCTATTATTCCCATTCTAATTTAAACGTTGTCTTTTTTGTTTATAGTGAAACTAACCCGCGTTTTTCGTCTGTGTGAAATTATTATAAAAATACTGCTCCAGTTTCTATATTTCGATCTATTGTCATAAGTAGAAACAGAACTTTTTTCGCTATGAAGAAGTACTCTATGTCCGTATAAGTACAGCAGACAACGTATATTCAAAATTTCAGATTCAGTGCTTTAGGCGTAAAATGGTAACAAGCAAACAAACTTACTTTCGCATTTATAATTTTAGTTATCCGGTCCGACACTATCCTATCTTCAAAGTTATAACCAACCGTACACACATACATGGTCTGGTGGTTTCGGAGCAGCTAATCTTTATACAGGGTGAAAATCGACCCATCACACAGCCGTCAACCAAGCATTCTGTACATCAAACTAAGTACCCCTACGCAAAAATTTTTGCTGGGAAACGACTTTTGTCTTGGGTCAAAAATCACATTTTACGGTAAAACTCAATGTAGCACTGTTCAAACATCACACACTGGTCATGGAGGTAATTTAAGTAAAGTTATAACCTGAAAAACTAGTATTTCCAAATTTTTCACAGCTGTTTTTGTAAATACTAGTTTTTCAGGTTATAACTTTTTACCGTAAAATGTGATTTTTGACCCAAAAAAAAAAGTCGTTTCCCAGCAAAAATTTTTGCGTAGGGGTACTTAGTTTGATGTACAGAATGCTTGGTTGACGGATGCGTGAAGGGTTCGTTTACACTCTGTATATATATTATTCTACTGTACGTGTGTATGTCACTGAAGTCCTTCTAAACGGCTGGACAGATTTTGATGACATTTTCTGGGGATATTTCAATGGGTTCTTGGATGGTTTGAAAACACAATTGGACCCGGTAGGTGGCGCTGCTGTCCGGGCAGTATGACGTCTGCTGGGTCTGCTAGTAACTTATAAAATAATAGTTTTAACTAGACGCATAAAAGGAAGGAAAGATTCACAGTTAAATAAAACAAAATTAAATCAAGCTAATTTATCAATACGAGTGGAACATGACAACTGTTGGCCTTTTGGCATTGATTCCACCTATAATTAACAACTGTATATTAAGTTACAATAAATATTAATAGTTATAACTTTCTTCCCACCTTACGAAATGGTTCATTACATTACATTACGGACTCAGTTGTCCGTATTGTACGAATGTTTGATCTTTTGCTGGGCGTTGGTCCCGCCCAAGTTATAAATACGCTAAGACTTAGACAGACATCTATATTATAAAGCGAAGTAAGACCTAACTCATCTGAAAGTAAACCTTATTTGAATAAAGTTATTGCGCATATTCCTACACTGCGACTGTGATCAAGTTAAAAAGAACATTATTATGAATGCAAATAAGATTCATTATCGAATAAAACGAGGCGGAGCTAACCTTGGGTACATCTAAGTTTGGTTTATAGATTTTAGCATTATACGCTGCGCTCCTAACGCCGCGAAAACGCTATTCATTTTCAGTGATATTCAGACCACAGCGTCTATGTTTTTCATGTTGGGTTTCGGGACATTCATTTTAGGGTTGATATGCGCAAACGTGTGGCAAAATCGAGTTGATGTATGTAAAACGTAACCAAGCTTAACGTTCTTATAAGTAACCAACCTTAAATTATCGCCTAGCCATCGAATTGTGTTGAAATGCATTCGAAAAAAATCTGGTTCAGGCTCAGAATCACTACAGAACCTTGGTAGATCCCAATCGGAGTTTGCTAATCGACACGAATCGAATGGAAGCCGAATTGAAAATTGAACTAGTGATTGCTCAATATTATGTTGGATACTGTACGTACAGGTTACATCTGAACGTATTTACTATACGGACCATTATAGAAACTAAAAAAACCATGTGTTCAAGCGTTTCTGCCTTATCGATTCATCATCATCTGCCTTGCCTTTTCCCAACTAAGTTGGGTTCGGCTTCCAGTATATTTGGATGCAGCTGAATATTCGACATGGAGCGACAGCCTATCTGATCTCCACAACCCAGTTAATACTGGGAGCTCACAACTTAGGTCCTATTAATATTATTAATCTATATATATAAAAATGAATTGCTGTTCGTTAGTCTCGCTAAAACTCGAGAACGGCTGGACCGATTTGGCTAATTTTAGTGTTGAAATATTCGTGGAAGTCCAGGGAAGGTTTAAAAGGTGAGAAAGTGGTAGGTAGGTAGGCAGGGTACTGTAGTAGGTAGTGTAGTAGGTAAGGTAGTACGTAGGATAGTAGAGTAGGTATGGTTGGTAAGTAGGGTAGTGGGTAGAGTAGTAGGTAGGGTGGTAGGTAGGTAGGGAAGTAGGTAGGTAGGGAAGTAGGTAGGTAGGGTAGTAGGTAGGTTAGTTGGTAGAGTAGTAGGTCCTGGTAGGGTAGATAAATGTTTATCCGTGGTGCTAGGCAACAGGGCTTATCCCAGTTGTTTACGTCGCTTTGTGCTTAATGGCCTTGTTTTTTTCTGTCTCCGGTCGATTTGCAGGGAAGTGGAAATTATATTTATACCATACCTACTCTAAAAAGCTTATTTTATTCACGCAAAACAGTGAATAAAAAGGCCTTTTATTCACAATTTTGGTGTTTGAATTTGGAACACAAAAATATATCCGGTCTCTATTTCAATGCTTACACAAACTCCTTGCGCTAAGATTCGAAATTCAAAACTCTTTGGTGCAAATAAATTCTCGAGATTTGATTGGTCGATATTTGCGACAAGGAGTTTGGCATTAGAAAAATATCGTTTCACAAGTTGACCACCTTAATGATAATAATAAGTGAGAACTCAAATCTCGGATTCCATACTACTTAGATCCCTCTCGTCAACAGAAACCTACAAGTATTTGGGTATGTCGGAAGCATTAGGTATCAATATTGCCGTCATGAAACAATCGTTGAGGGAGCGCTTCTTTGGCCGCCTGAACAAGGTCCTGAGCAGTCTTTTGTCAGGCGGAAACAAGGTGCGCGCCTTCAACAGTTGGGTCATGCCGGTTTTGATGTATTCTTTCGGCATACTCAAATGGACTCAGACAGAACTTGATGCCCTGGATAGGAGGGTCCGCTCACTATTGACCGCAAATCGGATGCATCACCCACGGTCGTCGGTGATGAGACTGTATATCCCGCGGAAGTGTGGGGGTCGTGGTTTCTTAAATACTAAGACCCTACACAACCGTGAGGTATGCAGTCTCAGGGAATACTTCCTAGAAGCCAACGTGGGGATGCACCGAGATGTGGTCTCAGTGGACAAGGGCCTTACCCCGCTCTCCTTGGCTAACGAGAACTGGCGCAAACCTAAAGTATTAGACACTAATGACCGCAGGGAGGTATGGCAGAGCAAGGAGCTGCACGGACGCTTTTACCGGGCCTTACATGGAACCGATGTAGATTTCTTAGCGTCCGTATCCTGGCTGCGTTTTGGTGACCTTTTCGGGGAAACCGAAGGTTTTGTCTGTGCAATAATGGACGAAGTTATGATGACGAACAACTACCGGAAATACATTGTGAAGGATGGCACGGTTGACATATGTCGGGCATGCCACCGTCCTGGAGAATCGATCCGACACATTATTTCTGGATGTTCTCGTCTGGCTAACGGAGAATACTTGCATAGACACAACCTTGTTGCCAGGATTATCCACCAGCAACTTGCTTTGAAATACAACCTTGTGGAAACAGAAGTGCCATACTATAAGTATGCGCCCGACCCAGTTCTCGAAAATGGTAATATTTCATTGTATTGGGATCGACCTATCGTCACTGACAGGACTATTGTTGCCAATAAGCCTGACATTGTGGTGATAGATCGATCGGAGCGTCGCGCAATGATTGTTGATATAACGGTCCCGCATGACGAGAACCTCGTGAAAGCAGAGAAAGATAAACAATTCAAGTATCTAGATCTGGCTCGCGAGGTTGTCGACATGTGGCACGTGAATACAGCAATCATTGTGCCGATAGTCGTGTCTGCCAATGGCTTAATAGCCAAGAGCCTCGACGAACATCTAAGGAGGCTCTCGCTTGGTAGCTGGATCAAGGGCTTGATCCAGAAGGCAGTACTTCTGGACACGGCGCGCATTGTCAGGAGGTTCCTCTCTCAAGAGCCCTGACCACCGGTAGCTCGGACCCTGTTCCCAATGCCGGTGGGCTACTACTTTTTATATTTTTAAATGTTTTTTATATCTTTTTTTTTAAGAAATATTTAAAAATGTATTTAGTAAGGAAAGAAAATGAATAAATGAAATAATAAGAAAATTACGCTTAATTTCAGTCATTGCTCTAATTTTAATGTCCATTTCAATTAATGTAACAATTCTTATTTCTTGATTAAATTTCTATTTTCGCTTAAATTATAATATGTCTTTTCTCGTAGTCATGATATAAAGTATAGTATGCAACTCCTGAATAAAGTACGAATTTATATCGAGGGCCATGAATCACTCGCGTCGTTCAGGATTCTAACAGTTGAATCACTCGCTGCGTTCGTGATTCAATCATTAGAATCCTTCACTTGCTCGTGACTCATCTACGGCCCTCGCTTTAAATCCGTCCTTTATTCACTAGTTGCATAATATACTATTATACCATACCTACTCTAAAAAGCTTATTTTATTCACGCAAAACAGTGAATAAAAAGGCCTTTTATTCACTGTTTTGTTTTTATTCACTATTTTGGTGTTTGAATTTGGAACACAAAAATATATCCGGTCTCTATTTCAATGCTTACACAAACTCCTTGCGCTAAGATTCGAAATTCAAAACTCTTTGGTGCAAATAAATTCTCGAGATTTGATTGGTCGATATTTGCGACAAGGAGTTTGGCATTAGATTAATAAATATTGTTTCACAAGTTGACCACCCTAATGATAATAATAAGAAAATTACGCTTAATTTCAGTCATTGCTCTAATTTTAATGTCCATTTCAATTAATGTAACAATTCTTATTTCTTGATTAAATTTCAATTTTCGCTTAAATTATGTCTTTTCTCGTAGTCATGATATAAAGTATAGTATGCAACTCCTGAATAAAGTACGAATTTATATCGAGGGCCATGAATCACTCGCGTCGTTCAGGATTCTAACAGTTGAATCACTCGCTGCGTTCGTGATTCAATCATTAGAATCCTTCACTTGCTCGTGACTCATCTACGGCCCTCGCTTTAAATCCGTCCTTTATTCACTAGTTGCATAATATACTATTATACCATACCTACTCTAAAAAGCTTATTTTATTCACGCAAAACAGTGAATAAAAAGGCCTTTTATTCACTGTTTTGTTTTTATTCACTATTTTGGTGTTTGAATTTGGAACACAAAAATATATCCGGTCTCTATTTCAATGCTTACACAAACTCCTTGCGCTAAGATTCGAAATTCAAAACTCTTTGGTGCAAATAAATTCTCGAGATTTGATTGGTCGATATTTGCGACAAGGAGTTTGGCATTAGATTAATAAATATTGTTTCACAAGTTGACCACCCTAATGATAATAATAAGAAAATTACGCTTAATTTCAGTCATTGCTCTAATTTTAATGTCCATTTCAATTAATGTAACAATTCTTATTTCTTGATTAAATTTCAATTTTCGCTTAAATTATGTCTTTTCTCGTAGTCATGATATAAAGTATAGTATGCAACTCCTGAATAAAGTACGAATTTATATCGAGGGCCATGAATCACTCGCGTCGTTCAGGATTCTAACAGTTGAATCACTCGCTGCGTTCGTGATTCAATCATTAGAATCCTTCACTTGCTCGTGACTCATCTACGGCCCTCGCTTTAAATTCGTCCTTTATTCACTCGTTGCATAATATACTATTTTTGTACTTCTGCGCTATTCTTTTCTGATTAATTTGTTTGCGGGATACAGCTAAATTATTTCTCTGCGACTTTGTCGAGTTTCATTGTCTCGGCGTTTGATTGGTGGTCGCCATTGTTGATTCTGATTTACAGTTTAGGAATATTGTGGCGAGCTTGTCCCCGCCAAAAAAAGACGAATATGTGTACTAGTGTTTTTTTTTGTACGATTTGAAGGCATCAAATGACTCCTCCCGCTCTGGGCGGGGCGGTCTGACTTCTACTGACTAAAAATCACCCATGTTCCGTCTTAGTCCTTTGTGCCCGAGGCCGCGGTATCTCTTTCGAACAACCCGCAGCTACTAGTGATAATTCCGGATCGACTTGTTCAACAAAAACTGCTGAATGTTTGAAGCACTCCTAAGTCGTCGCCATGTCCCCAGGTGGCCGGCGACGAGGCCGAAGCCCCGGCATCCCCGGCCACGCCACCCGGAGCCCCCGCCGCGCCCCGCATGCCCCCCGCTACTGTGCAGTGGCTACTCGACCACTACGAGACCGCTGAGGGTGAGTCAAGTGAGGAACTATCATACTGATTATTAATTTAAGGCTTAGCTTTAAGAAAATACTGCGGTTGCTAGCAATGTTAGAGAGATCGTTTGAAGAACACTTATTTATGCAGGATGTGAAAAAACGTAAGGCTATCTAAATATATATTATAGATGGAAACAAGATTATTTAGAAAATAAAATTAACTGCCGCTTTGGTGCGGCGACTACTGAGCATAAGGTCCTGAGTTCGATTCCCGGGTTGGGCAAAGTGTTAGTGGGTTTTTCCATCAGGAATTTAGATTTGTGCAATTTGTGCCGGATGATGGCAATAGGCTCGCTCCCCAGGGGTGATGTTATGTAAAATAAACTCAAAAGTCTAAACTTCTCATTTAAAATCCGTACCATGCAGGTGAGGCTCCAATTCGCAAACAGACTGACCAAGAACATTCGTCGTACCCTCTGATTGCATGGTCTGTGTTGCTGCAACTGATTATCAGTTTTACTTTTATCTGACCAATTATGGACAATACGGTAGTTGACAAAAAAAAATCTAATCAGTCCATCAGATAAAATTTTCTTTTTCACGTAAACAAAAAATGAAGACGATACAGTCTTTCGAAAACTAGTGTGACGTCACATTGCAGTACATTTTTTCCCGGCCAGTGACGTCAAAAGTCATGACTCATGATCTTTGACGCGTTTTATGTTCGTCAATTTTTATTAATTTGATAAAACAAAAAACATGTATCCAATATTTTTCGATAATCTAACTTACGGACTAAATAGATTTTAATTTTTTTTGTCAGGTCACATCCCTATTGCATGATGAAAACCAAGCACTCAGTTCTTGTAGGTAACCTAACAAATCTTCCACAGGCGTGTCCCTTCCCCGCTCGACTCTCTACGCGCACTATCTGCGTCACTGCGCGACCCATCGCCTCGAACCTGTCAACGCTGCGTCCTTCGGCAAGCTCATCCGCTCCGTCTTCATAGGCCTTCGCACTCGCAGGCTTGGGACTAGGGGGAACTCCAAGTACCACTACTATGGGATCAGGGCGAAGCCTGGCGTCGACCATGACCATAGCGAGAGTGATGCCAATGAACAACAGGATAATATGGATGATAAAACCGATGTGTCGGAGGGTCAGGTGAGTTGTATTAGTAGTTATTGTTTGTGTATAAGGTTCAAGGTTGATTAACAAAATTAACAGTTTCGGGTAGTTTGATGTCCTGGCTGGAACTAAAATAGTGTTACGAGCTGGGTATGGGATAAATGAAAACACTACCAATTAAACACACAAAATAACTTTATTAATCACAAAATACTTATACACAATCGCAAAACACTTATCGCACTTGATATCTCTTCGAACCTTTCGTTGCCTCGCTTTAAGAGTAGACTGACTCGCTCCGACCTCTCTCGGCTCTTTTTTACCCAAACACACAAAAGAAGTTCGAGAAAATTCCCTATTATTAACTAAAAATGAATAGAGCATTCACAAAGAAAAATAACTAAAAAATAAACTTAAAGATAAAAGAACCAACAAGGAAGAAGTTACTTTACGCCTTCGGCGTACGGTAGAAATTACAATGGTAATTATGTCGCCGAAGCCCTCCCCGCTAACCAGTAGGTACCTACAAGAATGTACTCGACTCTTGTAGGTACGAGTACATCACAGTTATTAGCGAGGTTTCCTGAAGATTCTAGATGACCGTCGTAACAATAGCTTAAGACTCAGTGTAATGGATCGAAATATTTTATTTTGGAATATTATTCAGCACAGATCTACCTTTTAAAAATAACACGACAGAAATTCGGCGTGCGAACTATTCCGTAGCTTTTTCATCTCCATTAATTGGTGTATAATGTTTTATTCGGAATTTTTTTATATTGTGCGATTTATCGTTCTTTATCTTCACGTCTATAATATACTGTTCAGATTCAAAGGCGTTGTTCAGACCGTCAAGATTGACATCTGGAACTTATGCGTTCCAACGGAAGAAGTTCTATAAGTCGTCCGCGGAAACTCAAGTTTTTAATCAGCAGTTCCTTCAGGTTGTAATATTTTTTCGCTCGTCATATTCCATACAGGAAGGAGGGCGATCTCGCTCCCGCTCCCGCGAGGCTCCGTGCAGCCCCAACCACGCGCACCGCCAGTACTTAGGCTCCGTGTCGCCGCCCGAGCCGCCGCCGCTCGTCATACACCCGCTGCCTGACGATATACCGTCTGAGGCGGTGCATGCCCTGAGGAGGCATCATAGGTGAGTCATCATCTGCCTAGCACTGTGATGTCAAGTTCAAAATATCATTTTCTTTTGTATGCCTGAAATTTCCAAAACATCTGTAGCTACGTATAGCGAAGACTCGGAGGCGGGTTCTGAGCACACAGACGTATTATTGTTCGACCCATATGCTGGGTGCTTGACACCAAACTTTGTTGGGGTCGGATTCCCGTGTTATCGGGTGTAGCTGAGTACTAGTATTTTATAATACTGCCTATCTGACTTCCAAAACCAGTAATTAGGTAGTACGATAACCCTTGACAAAACTGATCATAGATGAGTATGGATTTATGAAAACAGAAACATACGAATCGCTCAAACACAAGGATCGCTTTCTATACAGGATGGCATAGAATAATATGAAGACCATCGGAAGTATTCATAGTTTACTTGGTATTTGTTAGCATATTCTAAGCAGTGTCATAGTTGCCCAATAGGGATGTTTACTGACTAAACAAAATATGATTCTAATTAGTCCGTCAGTCCATCTGTTACGTATTTTTTGTTTTATCAAATCACTAAAAATTTACGAAGATAAAACGCATCAAAGATTTGAGTGGGGGTTTGTGACGTCACTCACCGGTAAAAAATGTCATACTAATGTCTTAGAATATGACGTCACACGAGTTTTCAAAGCACTATTTCGTCTGCATTGTTTGTTTACGTGAAAAAAGAAAAAATACGTGTCCAATATTTTTTGGAAATCTATCTGACGGACTAATTAGATTTTTTTAGTTTGTATATACTATTCATTAGTGTTGCAACAATGCGAAAACTTGTGGCGCAGCGTAGCTTCACATAGACTCCTGTAGCTTCTCGTAGGCTTCTGTAGCTCCACGTAGCTTCTCGTAGGCTTCTGTAGCTCCACGTAGCTTCTCGTAGGCTCCTGTAGCTCAGTGTGGCTTCTGTAGCTTCTCGTAGGCTTCTGAAGCTCAGTGTAGCTTCTCGTAGACTTCTGTAGCTCCACGGTAGCTCCACGTACCTTCTCGTAGGCTTCTGTAGCTCCACGTAGCTTCTCGTAGGCTTCTGTAGCTCCACGTAGCTTCTCGTAGGCTCCTGTAGCACAGTGTAGCTTCTTGTAGACCCCTGTAGCTCCACGTAGCTTCTCGTAGGCTTCTGTAGTTCCACGTAGCTTCTCGTAGGCTTCTGAAGCTCAGTGTAGCTTCTCGTAGACCCCTGTAGCTCCACGTAGCTTCTCGTAGGCTTCTGTAGTTCCACGTAGCTTCTCGTAGGCTTCTGAAGCTCAGTGTAGCTTCTCGTAGACCTCTGTAGCTCGACGTACCTTCTCGTAGGCTTCTGTAGCTCCACGTAGCTTCTCGTAGGCTTCTGAAGCTCAGTGTAGCTTCTCGTAGACTTCTGTAGCTCCACGTAGCTTCTCGTAGGCTTCTGAAGCTCAGTGTAGCTTCTCGTAGACCTCTGTAGCTCCACGTACCTTCTCGTAGGCCTCTGTAGCTCCACGTAGCTTCTCGTAGACCCCTGTAGCTCCACGTAGCTTCTCGTAGGCTTCTGTAGCTCCACGTAGCTTCTCGTAGGCTTCTGTAGCTTCTCGTAGGCTTCTGAAGCTCAGTGTAGCTTCTCGTAGACTTCTGTAGCTCCACGTAGCTTCTCGTAGGCTTCTGAAGCTCAGTGTAGCTTCTCGTAGACTTCTGTAGCTCCACGTAGCTTCTCGTAGGCTTCTGAAGCTCAGTGTAGCTTCTCGTAGACCTCTGTAGCTCCACGTACCTTCTCGTAGGCCTCTGTAGCTCCACGTAGCTTCTCGTAGACCCCTGTAGCTCCACGTAGCTTCTCGTAGGCTTCTGTAGCTCCACGTAGCTTCTCGTAGGCTTCTGTAGCTCCACGTAGCTTCTCGTAGGCTTCTGTAGCTCCACGTAGCCTCTCGTAGGCTCCTGTAGCACAGTGTAGCTTCTTGTAGACCCCTGTAGCTCCACGTAGCTTCTCGTAGGCTTCTGTAGTTCCACGTAGCTTCTCGTAGGCTTCTGTAGTTCCACGTAGCTTCTCGTAGGCTTCTGAAGCTCAGTGTAGCTTCTCGTAGACCCCTGTAGCTCCACGTAGCTTCTCGTAGGCTTCTGTAGTTCCACGTAGCTTCTCGTAGGCTTCTGAAGCTCAGTGTAGCTTCTCGTAGACTTCTGTAGCTCCACGTACCTTCTCGTAGGCTTCTGTAGCTCCACGTAGCTTCTCGTAGGCTTCTGTAACTCAGTGTAGTTTCTCGTAGGCTTCTGTAGCTCCACGTAGCTTCTCGTAGGCTTCTGTAGCTCCACGTAGCTTCTCGTAGGTCCCTGTAGCTCCACGTAACTTCTCATAGGCTTCTGTAGCTCCACGTAGCTTCTCGTAGGCTCCTATAGCTCAGTGTAGCTTCTCGTAGGCTCCTGTAGCTCAGTGTAGCTTCTCGTAGGCTTCTGTAGCTCATTGTAGCTTCTCGTAGGCTTCTGTAGCTCATTGTAGCTTCTCGTAGGCTTCTGTAGCTCATTGTAGCTTCTCGTAGGCTTCTGTAGCTCATTGTAGCTTCTCGTAGACTTCTGTAGCTCAGTGTAGCTTCTCGTAGGCTTCTGTAGCTCGGTGTAGCTTCTCGTAGGCCCTTGTAGCTCCACGTAGGCTCTTGTAGCTCCACGTAGCTAAACACCATAATTAAAAGGAACTGTCGAACGTGAATACGACGTGTAGGTTTTATAGGTTGTTTTATCTTCGACTTCTCATAACATTTCGTAGGGACTCTCGTAGTACAATAGTAGGAGATCCTCCTAGTCGTGTGAAGGTAGATTGTCAAGTGGCTTGTTCGTTACAGGGAGCACGGCGCAGAGTTCTTGTCGGCAGTGGCCGCGCTGGACTCGGGCGCAGTGGAGCGCGCGCGGCGTGCGTTCTGGCGCCGGCCGCCCGCCGCGCTGTGCCGCCGCGTGCTGGGCCGGCTGGCGGCGCGGCGCGACGTGGCCAGCTGGCTGCGCGCGGCCGAGCTGCAGCTGTACCAGCGCGCCGTGGAGCTGCTGCTGCCTGATGTACTGCGACCTATACCGCCGCAGCTCACGCAGGTAAACCTATTCCTTTTTGTGGATGGGTAAATTACAGGACCGGATCGATGACCTGGTGAAGGTTGCGGGAATCCGCTGGATGCGAGACGCACGGGACCGGTCAATGTAGCGACACTTGGGGGAGGCCTGTGTCTGGCAGTGGACGTCTTTCGGCTGAAATGATGATGATGAAATTACAGACGGCACGGTTGACGCAGTGAGTGAGCAATTAGACTGCTGCGCTGCGTGTCGCGGGTTCGATCCTCGCACGTAACAAACATTTGTATGGCCTACGGATAGTTGTTCCGGGTCTGGGTGTTTCTGTGTAGTTTAAATGTTTGTAAACGCACCCCCGATATAGGAGAAATTTCCAGTGTGGGCCAATGTTTAAAAAAAAGACATCTTATGACCTCTGTCGCTCTGGGCGGAGCGGAAATTGTTTTGGAAATGCAAGACTTGTACTGACCCACCTATGTTCTTTCTTAGCCCTTTGTGTTTTGGGGCCATCGTATCACCTCTTAAACTCACCTCAATATTTCCCCACTTATGTCAAAATTTACATTTTCCCAAGTACGTTGGGGTCGATTAACTGTTTAACATGTAATATTTTGTGGACCGACTATCCATAATATAAAATCCACAACCCCGTTAGTAGGAGAGATACGATACTGCTCAAGGTCAAAACGTCGCGTGTAACCAATGACTATATAGCCTCTTGACTGCTCATACTGGCGACTCAGGCTCACGACACATAAATGAAATTGCACTTATATTAGATGACAATATGAATGGCCATTTTAGTCTTGACCTGTTATTGGATCTCTGCACACGCGGTTATTTTGATACATTTTAAAACATTTCTGCATAATTATAAACAATTATGAGTTCCTGTTCTGTTAAATGGTGTGGGAAATCGTCTAGAACATCCAGCTATATAAAAGATGGCATAACTTTTCATCGGTAAGTAAAATATATTTATATTATGAATAATAATTGCAGGGCTCAAGCTAAACTGGTTGTTTACGTAAAAAGGCACAAAAATGTACACCGCGTTGATGTCTTTTTGAAAAGTCCCTTTCTCTCACTAGGGTTTGTCAATACATCTGTCCCTTTCTACTATCTTTCTATCTGTACTAATGCTGGTGAGTGTTGTGACAACTTCAAAACGAAGTCTGTATATAATAATGACGATAAAAATTATGATGTTTCCTACTGGTAAAAAAGTAACGTTACTTAATGTTTACATTTTAAACTTCCAAATATTCCGGAACTGAAAGAAAAGTGGATTATTGCAGTCCACAGGGAAAATTGGTTTCCAAAAATTTTTGCGTTATTTGTTTAAGGTATTTCACTGCAGATTGCTTTGAAACTCTAAAGAACCAACGCCGTTTATTAAGTTCAGCAAGACCAACCCTATTTTAACCTGTTTTGGTTTGATATATTTTATACATCATTATTTCAGTCTAATATTGTTAATTTTTTAGACCTGCTGTCGTGTATGGATCAGAATGTTGGGCCACAAAAGGGATAAATGAAAGGCAATTGCATGTGGCTGAGATGAGAATGCTAAGGGGGATGTGTGGTGTGACGCGAATGGATAAAATAAGGAATGAGTACATAAGAGGAAGTCTGAAAGTGGCGCCGGTAAATGAAAAGATGTGTGGTAATCGATTAATGATAATAATATAGAATAAATAAATAAATAAGTAATCGACGAGAAATAGAGAAGTATGGAAGAAGAAGACATGTTGCGCCGACCCCAAATAAATTGGGATAAGGGCAGGAGAATGATGATTGTTAATTTTTTTGAAAAAAACAAGATACATGAAAAATAAAAATAAATGTATAATTTACAGGCTTTACCAAATAATACAGCTGATCTGTGTGTGTGCATGGTTCTAATTTACATGGGCCTTCCCATATAACTATCTCAAAAGTAAGCCAATTCATTCTAACGACGGCAACGTGGTACGTGGCGCGTGTAATATTTAATGTCTGATGTATAATTACAGGATTTATTATCAAAAGGACAAACTAAGGATCTAATAACCTCACAGAAATGTAAATTTGATGATCATAAAGTACCTTTAACTTCCTATGATAATGTCTCTGTCGTAAGTTAATTTTCATTTGTATATTTAACTGTAATATCAATAGTGCTCCTATCAGAAGTCAGATTTTGTTGCTTTGCAGAATTCACCTACCGAAAAAGTCGAGCCACAAATTGAGGACTTAACTCCACGAAAACGTAAAATGAAGCGCCATATAGACCATCTAATATTTTCACTTAGCACAAACAAGAAAAACGTTAAGAGACTTCAAGACAGAAATAGAGTGCTTACCAAAAAAGTGGCAAATCTGCAAGAAGTTTTAAACACATTAACGAAAAAAATCTAACCTAGCCGCTAAATCAAAATTTTTATTGGATTTTTGCAAATTTCAGCTCTATTCGTCGTCTTATATTGTCAATAACGCTATTCACTACAATAACGTCGGGCGATGTTTTTACTTAACCGTTATTGTCGCGTAAACAGCATACTATGTCAAGTAGAGATAAAGAACATTGAGTAACCTTGTATGGATTAGTGGCGTCGTTTTTTTTTTAGCGGCCACCAATAGTTTTCAAGTAACTATGTTGTGCTGTATTAAGTTCACATATATGTTCAATATATTTTTGTTTTAAGCGATTTTGAAGCTGAGATATACCTAAGATATAACTAACATTTCTATAAGGACAGTAGTCCTGCGTATAGAAATCTTAGTTATGTTTTTAGAAGGTTGATATTAGAGCTGGCTTTACTGTTTTACGACCGTCTGTCAATGTGACGTTAGTATTGTGGGTCTTTGGAAATAATAATAACATTATTATACTATTTTATTATAATATGATTATTAAAAACATACCTTTTAACTCTCTTCGTCCATTTCGTTCTCAATGTTATGTCGAATAATCGTATCTAAAAATTGTGCCGGCGGAGTCAGTTTATTTTATATCTGCCCCATCCCATGTACCATATTGCTTATGAATGACTAAACAATATTATATGTAACTGATGGTTTTCATTTTCTATCGATAAAGTTAGGAGACCGGTATCAATCCATAATATCATGGAACCAAGAGTAATTGGTGCTGGTGCTGAAGGCTGAGGTGCTGAAGGAACTCAAGTCATTGGATCCTTCAAAAGGACCTGGACCTGATGGAATACCAGCACTTTTTCTTAGGAACACTGCAGCTTACATCTATAAGCCGTTAACTATTATTTATAATAAGTGTATCACCGAAGGCGTGTTCCCCAACCGGTGGAAACACGCTAATATCACACCTGTACACAAGAGTGGTTCCAAAAATAGAGTTGAAAATTACCGTCCAATTTCCATCCTCTCCACCTTGTCAAAGGTTTTTGAGAAACTTGTTCACAACGAAATATATCCATTGTTTCACCATGTCATTATACAGGAACAACACGGCTTTGTCAAACATAGATCTACTACCACAAACCTCTTATCTTTTTCTAGTTTTTTGTTTGACAGCTTTGACGCTAATGATCAGGTGGACACTGTGTATACAGATTTTTGCAAGGCCTTTGACAAGGTGGATCACGAAATATTACTAAATAAAATTGCCTTCAATGGAATAAGAGGAAACTTGTTGCGCTGGTTCGCATCGTATATTACCAACCGCTGCCAGAGTGTTGCAATCAACGGATACAAGTCGAACATAACCAAGTTAACATCTGGCGTTCCGCAGGGTTCTATCCTTGGGCCTTTACTATTCAACATATTTGTTAACGACATAGGGAAATGTTTTCAGCATACTCAGTTCCTATTATACGCAGACGATCTAAAGATGTACAAAACAGTGAAAACTGTTGATGATTGTACTCTTTTCCAGCAAGACCTAGACCGACTATCCGACTACTGTACCAGTAATAAGCTCAAGCTAAGTTTGCCTAAGTGCAATTACATTACCTTTACCAAAAAAAAGAACGTTATTAACTTTACCTACACTCTATGTCACACAGCGCTCGCTAAATTAACCTCTATTCGCGATCTGGGTGTTATATTTGACTCGAAACTCTGCTTAGACCTGCATATCGAGAAAATAATTAACAAAGCTTATCAAATGTACGGATTTATTATGTGGTCCACCCTCAACTTTAAAAGAACCTCATCTTATTTATGCCTGTATAAAGCACTAGTTCGATCTCAATTGGAGTATGCGGTTTCGATATGGAACCCTTTCTATAAGAAATACGCGGAAATGATTGAAAACGTACAACACAAATTTCTACGTGCTATGCATTACAGGTGCCATCGATCTTACCTACCTTATACCCAGTTACTCAGCAAGTACAAACTCTTATCTCTACACTGTCGTAGAAAATACCTTGAAGCTATTACGCTTTATAAAATTGTCAGGAATAAGTTCAACTGCATAAACCTTAATAATATGATTTGCTACGCAATACCTAGAACTTTCCACAAGCGTAAGGTGCGCGCAGGTACGCTATTCGCAATTCCTTCCTGCCGAACTAACTCCGGCCTGTGCCACCCGTCCGCCGCATGGTTGACGTGTACAATAAAACTTTTGTAAATATTGACATCTTCAACAACTCAATAGGAAAATTCAAAGGTCTTGTCTTCAACACTCTTAGAAATTAATAGATATAGTTACTATTAATCTATGCAATCTTCACATTGTCTTATATCTGGCCTAATTGTGTACTTTTTATTATTTGTTTTTTTTTCTTCTAATATTTTTTTTTTCACTCGCCCCTGGTGATTATTGTTTTTTTTTTTTATATTACTATGTTAACCCGTGGACAGCGTTGTGGGTTGCATTATTATCAAAATGAAAACATTGTTAAACTAGCTATAAGTTCTCATAATGGAACTGTTTGTTGTTCCTCTTCATAAAAATAAAATAAATAAAATAAAAATTCAAATTACCCGTGGACCCGGTAATGGGTCAACCCACTGGCACCATGGGTAACGAGTCATATAATAGACATTACATGCAAACAGCAGCCTAAGGTACGTTTCCCAATAATACATGAGTAATTAAATAGTGGCTCAATATTGCATCCAGCCTTTGTACAACTCTTTCTATGAGAATGTACACGAAATATGTCCGTCTAGATGAATGTCCAATACGAATACTGCCAACACGATTTAGACTTCGGTACAAAATGCACTGTTAATTCAGAGTCCAGAACTACATCCTTAAGTAAATTAGCAATACACCCTTGGTTCATTAGAAACAGTAAAGTACACGAATACCTGTATATCCCAACAGTGAAGGAAGAGATAAACAAAAACGCAGGCAAATACAAAACAAGACTTGACAACCATCCTAAACAGCTCACATTACCTGACTGTCTAAATCCCCTGAAACGGCTCAGAACCTTGGATCTCGGTGGCGTTGACTAAGCCAATATAATAATTAATGGAGGATGTTCTTAGTGGGGTACATCTCCTCAAAACTAATATCCGTTTAACACATCTGCTCATAGTCAGAAGGACCGATTGCAAGATTCAAGACAATTAAAAAAAAAATTACATTCATGCGTTAAATACCTACATCTAAATTGTAAGATGATAAGAATCCAAAAAACTATGTTAATAATGCATCGGCCCTTAGATAAAACAAACATCGGGCCATGCAATGTACGTGGATATTTAATTTATTTTATTTAGAATTCTCAAAGAAATCCGGCAGGAACCTAAAACAGTGCAATGGAGTATATAACTTCTTCGATTTTAATTAGCAATACAAAACCAAATATCTCCGTTCCGATTAGATTTAGAGAATTGTTTCGATAATAACTTTTGATCGCTTTATTGTGTTCTTTCAAAATATCCAAGTTTCATTACTGACCGCGCAACTTCAAAACGACGCCAACTTTACTCAAACCCCTTTGTAAAACTCTTATGAAAAATTGAATTTCGCGGCTAGGTCAAACGAGTTTATTCAATAAGCAAATTTATTTAATGTTTTATGCACTATTCAAAACTCAGAGGAGAAATTTAATACCTTAGGCATTTTATGCTAGTCTATCTTAGGGTGATGCAGAGATAACGAACCTATTAATTTCTGTACTTTAAAACAGACAGTGACCTCTGAGTTTGTTTTGACATTCTTTATGACTCAGTTAGGAAATCTCGACTCCAGCTAGCTTGTTAAATAATGTGTAAAAGTGATTCCTAATTGCACAATAAATTAATTGAATTTGAATTACACTTATGAGAATTCATTGTTCTATCCGACAGGGATTCTTATTGCTATTATTTTTATAAGACATACATTCAGTCCATTAAATAAGCTTAATTTAATTTTAGCATTGATTTAATTGAATACAGTTAAATTAGAAGTGTGACGTCGGTGTTTTATTTGTATCCAGTTAACACCCTATCAATATAGTTTTAAAAAAATGTAGAATTAATAGATGTGAATTTTATCGACATCGATATTATTGTAAAACTGGCTTGCAAATCACTATGTTTGGAATATTCGTCCTGACATTGTTGTATCGGCCAATCGCAATCGCTGTATCTTTTTCGTCCCCCGGCCCGCAGCGGTGAGTCGTGTGCCTAGACGAAATCAGAGTGGTTTAATTCTCTTTGCGTGTAACCCAGTGCTCGTGTCGCAGGCCATCCGCAACTTCGCGAAGGGGCTGGAGGGCGCACTGGCGGCGGGCGGGGCGGGCGCGCCCGGCGTGGCGGCGCGCGCGCAGGCACGGGCCGCGGCGGCACTGGCGGCCGCGCTGCGTCGGTACACCTCGCTCAACCATCTGGCGCAGGCCGCCCGCGCCGTGCTCACCAACCATCATCAGATACATCAGGTGAGACCCACGGACACAAAACCGCGGCGGCACTGGCGGCCGCGCTGCGTCGGTACACCTCGCTCAACCATCTGGCGCAGGCCGCCCGCGCCGTGCTCACCAACCATCATTAGATACATCAGGTGAGACCCACGGACACAAAACCGCGGCGGCACTGGCGGCCGCGCTGCGTCGGTACACCTCGCTCAACCATCTGGCGCAGGCCAAAACAAACAAACACGAACTTAAAACCAAATTACAAAACTGGCTGAATAATCAAGACTTTTCCCGTAGACGACCTTATTTCTAAAATAAATATGGCACATCATAATCATTATATTCTATTAAAACAGATACAGAAACATACTCAACTATACACAAATTTACCTTGTACAGTCGAACAAGCTTAATAAGTATACTTACAGGTAGAGTTTTTTATAATACTAGTACACTGAAAATATTGATTGCAATTTTGTTTTATAAAGCTTTTCGCATTAGGCGACTGATGGTAAACGCTGTATCGTTTGGCATCAGTCTCTAAATGTATCTGTATAATCATAAAAGTAAATGCAAGTTAGCTGACTGTACACTTATTAGCTTGTTCGACTGTACGATACACCTCCACAAAATACCTCCTCCCACTCACACACGCACCATTAGACACATACTTAACACATAACATACGTGGTTTCATTATTGACACACATAAACAATAGTACATTATGGTATAAGTGTGTAACGTTGGTGATTACCGCTGAGGCGCCTTTGAGACCCGAGCCGTTAGGTGAGGGTCTTAAGAGAGCCGAGGACGGTAATCATCAATACACACGTGTATCATACGACGTTTTTCAACACACTTGTTAAGAAAATAACACAAAAAAATCATTTTTAACATGTTTTCAACAGTTAAAATGACGCATCTAACAATGGCGATCGGCCATAGACTAAAAGGATGAGGTTTCTTTTTTTTTTGCTTTTTGCGGATAGTGTTTTAGCCACGTAAAAAATGAGGATTTCAAAGTTTTTTTATTACAGAGAAAACAAAAGTTTTATTTATTGAAAACGTATACACAAGTTGAAATTATCTATTTAAATTAATAAATTATCCTGAGCGCGCATCTAACAATGGCGATCGGCTATAGACTAAAAGATTAAGTTTTTTTTTTTGCTTTCCGCGGATAGTGTTGCAGTCACGTACAAAATGGGGAATTCAAAGTTTTTTTTATTACAGAGAAAACAAAAGTTTTATTTATTAAAAACGTATGTATAAGTTGAAATTATCTATTTTAATTCAAAGTTGCATGAAGTGAGCAAGGAATAGGTACATTAATTTATTTGTAGTATTGAACACAATCTTTTTAGTATCGAAACTTTTTTAAGAACAGAGCAACTCAACCAAAAAATTAAAAAAAAAACCTATAACTCACTTGTGAATAATGGTAATGAAAAATTCACAGTTTGATTACAGGTGGCATTATATGCCTAATTGCGGTGAAATTAGAGCCACTTTATGAGCAAGTGTGTTGAAAAGGTTTTTTTTAACCAAGAAAACTAACTCCTAAGTCACCGGGTCCCCCTATAGACCAGGGTCGATAATTTTTAAAACCAAAGAAACTCAGCGTGCACGTGTATTTTTATAAACGATGTTGTATACTGTACTGTATTTCGAATACTGGTTAGGCTAACGGTTGTAACAGCAGAAAAAAACTTGAATTCGAAATTTTTTTTTTAATTATTATAAATAATTATGAGCTATTTATTAAAATTTACACTTTAATTACTCGAAAAACGTTAGATTACATGTGACATTGATAACAAAAAAAAAACACGTTTATAAAAATACACGTGCACGCTGAGTTTCTTGAAGATAATTGTGACAAGTTTACTTAAAAAAAAAAAAACTATTCGAATCTGCATAGGAAGGTAAATACTATCTCTATTTTTATCTGTATCAATCAACTCAAACATAAAAATCGTAAATTTTCTTAAAAAAATAGTATGCTTAACGATGTATGAAGTATGATTTTTGCATTTTCTGAGAAGATTTACTGTAGTAACATATTTTTTTTTTTCACCATCGGAAAGTAGAGATTTCCACGAACAGAAACCATACCAACTTTTAGAAAAAAGCTGATATTTTGACGGGTGAATTTTCGATTGAAAATTAGGGTGTTTTTTCGATATTAATTCAAATTAAGGTGAAAAAATAAATATTTTTAAACAAATAAATTACAGCGTATTTGGGACATAAAAAGGTAAGTTTTCACCAAATTTCGTTAAAAAAAAAGAAAAATTTTAAAAGATAAAAATAAAAAACCAAAAACTTGGTTTTTTGAATTTTTCACATAAATTTTGAGGTTATGTGAAAAAAGTGTAAATACAAAAGTTTTAGATCTTTTTATTACCTACAACTTTGCCATTTGACTTTTTTCGATAGGACTTTTAGTTTTGCCAGAAATCGAGAAAAACCTATTTTTGCCCTTAAAAACTCACCCCCATCCCCTTCCCGACCTCAGATCGCCCGTAAATTATTTTTCCTTTCATTTTTATAATATTTCCCTCCTTTTCTAATGGGTTTCGTTCTACTATTATTTTTTTTCACTTTTAATTATTTTTAAAGGCTTCTACCCTGGTCTACTAGTTTAGGATGCAGGGTTTTTCCAATGTACCTGTGTTAGATTTCTTAGCATTGTATGCAAAGGTGTTTGTGTTAGTAACTTTTTTTTATGATTATTCATGTTTTTTTGTCACCGAAGTCAAAAATGTACTAAGTAAAGTATCATGAAGTGACTCAAACTGGTCTGTCGAAAGGAATCATGTACATATTGTAATAATGAATAGCTGATAATGTAATCCAGATGCTAGCGGACCTGAACCGCGTGGACTTCCGCGTGGTGCGCGAGCAGGCGGCCTGGGCCTGCTCCTGTGGCAGCGCCGCCACCGCGCACAAACTGGAGGCCGACTTCAAGGTACGCTGGTTTGTAAATATGGGTCCAAGGGTCCCATGTGTATTGCTAAATTCATAAAATTATCAAATTAAGGTATGAAGAGCTCGTGGCTTAATAAGAACTGCCACTCGGGTCGATCTTTAGGTAAAGCTGTGCTCACCTAGGTCGGTCTGTGGATGGGTGACCGCCCGACATACCGAGTTTCCTCCGTGCCTCGGAAAGCACGTTAAGCTGTTGGTCCCGGCTGCCATATAATAGATCTTTGGCAGTCGTTACAGGTAGTCAGTGACCTGAAATTCTGACATCCAGTCTTACCAAAGAGTATCGTATTACCTAGTATTAACTGGGTTGTGGAGGTCAGATAGGCAGTCGCTCCATGTTAAATACTGGTATTCAGCTGAATCTGGTTAGACTGGAAGCCGACCCTAACATAGTTGGGAAAAGGCTAGGCAGATGATGATCAAATTAAGGTATGAATGTGGATGGCTATAAGGGTAGAGGAAGACCAAAGAAACGATGGATGAACTGTGAAAGGATGATAATTAACAAGAAAGGTGTCTGATGAGTTGGCGAGTAATAGAGAATAGAGAGTATAGAAGCAGAAAACATTCTGCATCGACCCCAAATTAATAGGAATGTTTACTGACTACAAAAAAAATATTCTAATTAGTCCGTCTGTTAGATTATCGAAAAATATTGGATACGTATTTTTTATTTTATCAAATCAATAAAAATTGACGAAGATTAAATGCGTCAAAAATGCGTTATGAGTGGGGGCTTGTGACGTCACTTGTAGGTAAAAAATGTACTGACATGTCTTCAATTTTTGTTTACGTGAAAATAGAAAAAATGTGTTCAATATTTCTTGGAAATCTATCTGACGGACTAATTAGCTTTTTTTCTTTTAGCTTTTATTTAGCTTCGAAACGCCCTAGATTTTCGAGGAATAGGGTATAACAAAGATAGGCCTTTGTTATGTATATAAAGTCAATGTTCACACAGGCCACCCTGGGCCGTGGAGCCTCCCTAGAGCAATGGGCAGGTTGGCTGGAAGGTTGCGTGCGGACGGCGCTGGCGCCGCACGAACGTAGACCTGACTACACGGCGCGAGCTAGGAGACTGCTGCTCGACTGGTCCTTCTACTCCTCCCTCGTCATCAGGGAACTTACGCTCAGGTAATAGAATGATACTGGATTAATATGTCAAATATCTAGTGGCGAGAGGTATGGACGCTGGGTGAGACGCTCCACGGGGCTCCACCATGAGTTTGGTACACAGCAGCATAAATATCTATGTTTACAACAACAACAATCAACAACAACAATCAACAACAAACTACAACAACAATCAACTACCAACAACAACCAACAACAATCAACTTAACTATTTAAACTCGTGTGACTTGTAAAGTAACGAGAAGGTTATTACTTATTAGTTTACAAATCACGTAAGTTTAAATAGTTTAAATTAATAATAAAACGATGCAAAATATCATAGTAATAATAGTTGATTTTTAAAAAAAGAAGGAATTATCAAAACTAAAACAAAACCCGACTAAAGAGCAAAAAAAAACAAGCGGATTTGACAGCAGGCGGGACCTATTGAAATATATATTTTTTAAACTTGTATGGGTCTCGCCTGCTTGCTTGTCAGTTTAATAACGTGAAAGATTTTACTTACAATGATACCCCACTAACATAGTGCGTTGTTCGTCATGTATTTATTATTCACTATATTATGGCGTTTGGTTGTCGCCTTAGTGAATTTCTCGTGAATCAACGATTGCAACTTGGAGAAATGACCTACTTTATTATTATAAGGGTTCCATAATATTAGTTTATTTACGTAACATGAAATGAAATCAATACAGCAGGCAAAAATGGCTTCTAAACATCGCTAAATATTGGTGCTGCTGTACTGTGTCTCCTCACACACCCCTCATGTCTTTTTTTTTTTAATTTGGGACAAGTCTGCCACAGTATTCCCCAACCGCTCACCACGCAGTGGCGACCACAAGTGCAGCACCGAGACAAAGCTCGCAGAAGTCCCAGGGAAACAATTTAACTCCGTCATGTGTGTGCAGGTCGGCGGCATCGTTCGGCTCGTTCCACCTGATCCGTCTGCTGTAC
Organism: Diarsia brunnea; assembly: GCA_949774965.1. Lineage (NCBI taxonomy): Eukaryota > Metazoa > Arthropoda > Insecta > Lepidoptera > Noctuidae > Diarsia > Diarsia brunnea. The sequence goes on from OX459001.1 coordinate 19,097,176, forward strand.
GACGAGTACGTGTCGTATCTCATCGAGCGTCGCGTCGCCGCGCATCAAAACTCGCCGCCCATCGCCGTCATGCAACGGGCACAGGTATAACACACTTTATACACCTTCATTATTTTATCTATTCAGTTTTGAATTATTTTCTGATAGTCAGTGATATAATAACTGTTAAAAGTTGTTGAAGACAAATAGGCAGTCGATCCATGTAGATATTATAATAACTGAGTTGTGGAAGACAAATAGGCAGTCGATCCATGTATAAGGCTGCCTGTCCACAGAAGCGGAGCGAGGCTGCGGAGCGGAGAAACGGAGAAAAATTAACCAATTAGACTGCATAAAATCTTCACTCCGGTCCCAGTAAGCAATCCTATTGGTTAATATTTAACCGTTTCTCCGCTCCGCAGCCTCGGTCCGCTTCTGTGGACAGGCAGCCTAATTCTGGTATTCAGATATCAGCTGCATCCTGAAGCAGAACCCAACAAATTTAAGAAAAGTGTAGGCAGATGATTTGTGACTTAAAACATTCTAGCTAGGTTATATCTAACAGGTAACTGTTTGCAGCATCGAGTATTATTGTACTGCATAGATAAACTAACGCTTTGTCTCAAGGAGGTAGGAAAAACTAAAGAATACCTCAACAAGAAAACTAGAACTATAACCAAGAAAACACATAGGTACATAATTATTCAATTATCTTTGGTCATATGTTTACTTCCTGTTACAGGAACAAGAGGAAGAAGAGAATATCCCGGAGGAGCTTCCCCGCGAGGATGATGATGACGAACAGGATTGGGAGTGGGACGATGATGAAGAAGAAGATGATGAACAACCCGAGATGAAGAAACAGAAGGTGACTGCTGAGTAACGGGTAACGCAGTGGGGATGTTTGAGTGGCTGTTGTAAAGTCAGCGGCGAAAGTAGACATTAATTCTTAAAAGATACAAACCTAGTTCATGCTTTGATTTAGATGTGTACAAACATGAGAAATAATATGTATCCACTTAGCAACGAGGAGAAATTATCACCTACTGTTTTGATTACATCTACAAGTTACGTTATGAAACTAATATTTTGAGACCCATATTATCATAAAGTAGCTCGTGAGATATGTGCTACTTTATGGGAGAATTATTTAGACTATTTCGGGAGAAATTCGCATTTGTTTTTTGTCAAGCGTATACTACATAATTATTATTGCTCGTGAGTACCTTCCACTGGTCTTGCAGTGTGGCAAGGATAACGTTCAACTAAAGTATGTAATGAGTTTCGTTTATGAACTTGGTAAACAAATTCATTCGATTCTTGTTCTTTAATTCAAGAATTTATTGTATGTCAATTTTACTACAGCTCAGAGTTTTTCCCAACTTTCGTCGCTGACTAAACACATGCAAAGAAATGTGTTGGTTTTGAATGTTGCTCAGTGTAAGCAGTTGCACAAGATATTGTTAAAACATATATTATTGTGATTGAATATGTTCTAATAATGAACCGGGATGAGTCAGTGCGTCATTTCTGATGTTGATTTTTGCTGACAACTAGATAATACGGGAACGTGTTTGTGTACCATTTCACACGTTGGCGTTGGTTGGACTGCAATTTCGCGTAGTAGCGTAATTTTAGGGTTGAACCTCATCTAGCAGAATCGTCTAGCATCGTCGAATCCATGCTCCAATACACATTTACTATCCATGTCTGTCGCTTAGAACCGTCATTTGCTAGAGCGAGAAACAGCGTTAGTCTATAAACATGTTTCTACCTAGGGTTATCTTGGACGTTGTATATATTCTAAATTATTACGATATGCCCTAAATGAAACCTGACTTACCAAGGGGTACCGTATTACTCAGTACGTACTGGATTATGGAGGTCAGATAGGCACTAGGCAGTCACCCCATGTTAAATACGGGTATTCAGCTGCCCCCGGTAAGACCCCCATTAAAATCTTGAAAAGGCTAGGCAGATGATGATGCCCTAATGTTTATGGTATAGATGAGTTGATTGAGTTCGCTAAATTGGTTAGTGGAATATTCGGGCGTTGTGATTATGTCTATGGAGGATACATGCTGGAAGCATTTTGCTGTATTAGGCATAGCTAAATAATAAAACAACATAACAAACATTTGTCCTCTTTCAGAATTTAATTTTCAATATAAACATTTATATTTAAAATTATCATCGAAAACGGAGAAATACTCAAAATACTACCACCAATGCCTTTTCAGTGCACATTGTATTTATAAGAATCAAGTAGGTAACAATAAATAAATAAAAAATAGTAAAACAATAGTTCTTCTAGTAGTAAATGTTATCAATATTCCAAAAAGACACAATAGATAATGTTATGGTATAAAATGCACCCAATTCATCATGATATCTGAATTCTTTTAATCATTTACTGTTAAAATTTATAGTAAAGGTACTCTTAATGTCTTGCCAACATAACATGATTCTTCATTATTCTATTCTAGTCAAGGAATTAGAAATACCGTGATATTCGACAGCGAAAATTTGGACAGTTTGTCAGTCTTCCAAATACTTAGGGTAGACAACTTTAAAGAAAATACTGCTCGGGCAGGCAGTAAACTGGATTTGAATATTATGGTCATAATAAAACTACTGTATGGTTTTTGGAACTTCTCCAATAAAACCTTAGGCTTGTCTCTGGCATGCATGCATAAAACTGAATGCGTTTTTGGCAAATGAGGTTTCTTCTTTGTCATTGGATATGATATGACAACTATATTCTGGTGTTTTATAACATCAAAATATATTTTCTGTTCATTTCGATAGTTGTTAAAAGTTTATATCGATGTAAATATATAAAGAAATATACATGTTTCCCATTGTATGATAATGTCCAAGCACAAACTTAGTGTTGTAGCGCACCTCTCATGTATTATGTGAAGTGTATTCAGAATTTAATGTAATCCATCATGTTATCGACGTAGCGTATTTTTTCCTCTCCAACAGCGATTCGGTGATAGTAAAACCTCTAGAGAGTTGAGTTTTTGTCACAAATAACCTTTTATTTAGCCTATACTCTCACTTTGCTGGGCAAAGACCTCCGGGGTAATTCATTCCATAAACTGCTACTCCAAACCAGCTCACGGTACTCGTCTAGGTCGGCTCGTCACGGCGGCGTTATTTATCTTGGCAGCCGTAACCAGCAGCTACTGAAAAGTTTATGCAATCTTGCGATTCCCACGTGGGTAGGTCTTCAGGCCGTATACATAGGCTGTCATGTATGTGACTCCTATTTTGGTCACTTTGTCCATAATATGTATATTATGCAAAATAGAGACAAACAAGTGATGTTTTTTTTTGTGCTGGGTATGCTGTGTCGATAAAGTCTCTATATAGGTAGATAATTTTGTATAAAAGTAAATAAAAATAAAGAGTTTGTAACTTTCAAACCTATGGTGTACTATAACATAGTGAGCCCCTGTTTGTGAAGTAATTTTGTAATCGATGATTATAAAAATAGGAATTGTAAAGATCCTGTTTCTCTTGATATTTTAAACATGATCATTTTTAGGCATTATTTCTCATTTAAAATCAATATTTCTTCTTCAAAAATTTTTTTGAATGCTGCTGTCATTAATATTTGCGGCGAACTCTTGATATTTATTCAAAGTACATACATGATTTCAATTAATGTTACTTGTATTTTCTCTTACTTTTGGTCTTTAGTCCTTTTGTAGAGATTTGTAAAATATGTAGTTATGTAATTAATATTTAAAACTTACTATAAAGATGTTTGGTCAATACAGAACCAATGCTTTTACATTGCCAGAGTAAATAAACAACTTATCGAAGAATACTGTAAATAATAAATATTTAGAAGCGTTTTAAGTTGAAAAATAAGATGTTTAATTAAGTATACCAAAGAATGTTATTCTTACATTTGCTTATACATTGTTTATAAGAGCTATTTATGCATAACAGGGCTTTTTTGGAATTGGTCAAAATTACTTGCATTTATCTGCACATTTATTTATATTGAAAAATCTTTGTAAAAAAAAATTGTATTTGTACCGTTGACAACATTTATATTTCTACCTCTATTGTTTATATATCTTTCAAATTCCACCAATATATTGGGTCCCTTTGCAAGAGTTATCTATCATTTAAATATTTATGAAACACATCTTCATTCAATTAGTAGAATATTCCTATATTATCTAAGTGCAAAATTTAAGTTACAATTTTATTAATGTTACCTTTCTATGGCCTAAGTCACTAAGTTTATGTTAGAGGATGTTGTTTAAATATAAGTATAGTTAAGTAGTATACGAAATATTGTCACTATGTTTCGGTATTACCAAAGTACGTTGCAATTACAGAATATATAATATAGGGCTTTTTAATCTGGAATTTAGAGTTTGACACTAGAGTTGTCACAGTAGTACGTGTTTATGGATGTAAACTACGGAGGGAACGACCATTACAGTAGTGCGTAATGCTAGTTCTTTACGAAGTTTGGATATAGACGATGTCTAATTTCAAAACCAGCTAAAACGATTTATTTGAAATCGGGTTTTAACGTAGAAATGAGTTGGTCATGTAAGACATCTTCATTCCATTTCAATATACAGACGCCTGTCCATCAAGCTCCCGTAACTGGCCAATTTTCCAAGAGAGATTGTAGTCGATTGATGTGCACACACGTCTGTACAAATGGCTTTATAAAATCTGCTAGTAAGCTAAAATGTGAAATTGCGCTTACAGGAGTGCGATGTTGAATTTAAACTTGATTCCCAGAAAAATCATTTTGGCGGGTTTTTAATGAATTCGTCTCCATTATACTTACAAAACGTTTCGCTAGTCCTTTACGTTTGTGAATAACATAGTATCTCGATGTTTAGTCTTGTCGTGATATCAGTAGAAGACAATATAAATGTATTTTTATTAAGCATTTCCGGCTTTACTTACCTTAGGTAGGTAGTTTACTTATATTTTTTATCAATTTTATAATAACCTATATTGTTCAATGCAGATAACTGCCTTCAAGGTTGCCTTACGATACAATTACATACCTCCGATTGCTATGTTATTTGGTATACGCTAACAGGTTGTGTTGCACAGCAAATAAATATAACGTGTTGTTGTGATTCGTTTCGTTTAGTGAAAAACTGTCCATTCGAAGTGTATCTTAGCTGAGAGGAGTATTTATAACGATTGAGTGACAATAGTACTGCGCCGGCCGGGTACAATTACCCGTAGTAAACCCCGGCCGGTATTCCAGTGCCTGAATATCTTAAAATTAAAAAAAGAAATAGTTTATTTAAAAAAATATAAATTAGACATAAACAATCATCAAATTGCCTTCGTCGATTAGTAAAGTATTCACAACAAATCTTAAAAGTTATTTTAGTCGTTTATTATCGAAAATGTTTATTCATATTTTTGCATTATGTATATCGCGGAATTGCACTTTAAAATAAGTCGATGTAAAATGTCAGTGTGAAGATTACTCGAGCCAGCGGCCGTATTGTGCGAACAGCGCGAGTAACGTTCACAAATAAATGTTTGTACTTAATGAAGACCATTACTAAATGTAATAGTTTAGGTGTTAAGATATAATTATGTAATGAGTGTCTTGATTATACAGGCAGACTGTAGCTAAAATACTTCTTAAATAACTCCATTGAATAGCATTCCCATACAAATACCTACATATCTATTGTTAGTTAACTTTTACATGAACATTCTAATGGAGAGTTAGGGATAGCGGTGTTCGCATTCTGAACACTATGAATATCGAGTTGAGGTACATTTTCGTCAGAGCGAATCAGCAAAGACTAAAACATGACAATATAAATAGTGTTCTTTTCAAAATTGACAACTGAAAGTAAAATGTTTAGCTACAGTAGTTAGTCTGACACATGAGCTTAACATTTTATACCGAGTTTGATAAGGGTCTATCGATTTGTTCTATTATCAGATGTTTAAAATTGAGCAACGAATACTAAGGGCTGCATTCCTGTTATGCAGATACCTACATTATGTTCCAAACTGTTTGATATTGAAACCAAAAAATTTGATGTCTGTGTATTTAAAACTTCGTCTCGTCCCTCCTGTAGACATTTTTCTCTTTCCGATATAATTGATGTTGTCATTAATTTATGTAGTTTACATTGCGAAGGAGTGCGCCCATCCATGGAGCGATGTGTTAGCTAAGAACCATGAATATTTAATTGTTGTAATAATATTATGACTGTAGCGAGGGACTCTGACGTTTGTATGAACCGGGGGACGATTATGTGTCTGAGAATAAAGCTAGTCATGTGTTTATATTGCTGTTTTATTTATAAAAATAAGGGCGGTATTAATTCTAGTGATTGTGAGGAATTTATCAATGTATTCAATTGATTTACTTTCCATATTAAAAAAAAATTGTTTTCCAGAAACCTCACTCATTCCACAGTAGTATGTAATCTAAATCATAAAATAAAACAAAAAAAATTGGTTCTCATAATAAATATTATTTAAACATTCCGTTAAGCCTAATAATGTGCAAGTCATAGTGACCGCAGCAACGAATCCTAATTAAAATAATATTTACAGAGAAACTATAAATTATAAACATATGAATTGCACTGCGATGCGCTCTTCCTTAATTCCTTACTAGGACAAACGTATCACATATACATAAGATATTATTATATGAACAGTACTAATCATAGAGAATATCCATTAAACCAACCGTTATTAAAATAAACGCCCTTACTCCACAACGTGTTTACCGGGCGCGTCATAAGAAAACATTAAGGGAGGGCGCGTCACGTCGAAATGCCTTAAAAACAGATTTAAAAAAATTTAAATAAAGAGAACTACCACTTTTTATCCTAAATTAAACATTGTAGTTGATTATACCCTGTGCCATTTATTTAGAATATAATTTTATGAAGTCAGGAATAGCAAACCTTTGGAAACAGTTTGAAAAATATACGGGGTGGAAGAAATACTGACGTGAAAACGGTTGCCTGTATGTTGGCGTAATATTATATAAATACTTTTATTGGGGTGGTCCGGGTCCAGGTCATCCGGGTTCCGTAGCCGAATGGCAAAAAAAAAATGATATCAGTCTGTCCATATGTCATCTTTTTTATTCGGAAACTATTAGGTCTACACAGTTGAAATTTGGTAGGTAGATGTTTGTATTCTGTGATCCGCTTTGCGATTTTTATACAAAAATAAAAAAGATATAAGATTAAGGTGAATGCTCCAACCACCCCGCGAAATTCAATTTTTTTTACGTTTTTTGCAAATTGCAGGTCAGTGTTCGTTTGTATGTTGATTAGAATATTAATTGCGGCTGTAAGACGTATGTACTTACAGAATTATAAAGGTGCAGGAACTTGAAAAAGTCATTTTTGCACCTTTATGAACTTGGAGGCTTGTATTGATGATTTTGATGATTATATTTATGTAACTACATACGTCTTGCAGCCGCAATTTATATTTTAATGAACATACTAACTAGCACTGGCCTGCAAATTGCAAAAAACGTAAGAAAATTTGAATTTCGCGGGCTAGTTGGAGCATTCACCTTAAGGGGCTCCTCATACATGGAGATGAAACAAAAAAATATCACACCTGTACGTCCGGCGTGTTTACAGATACATAAGTACTTATTTAAAACAAAAAAAAAAAAAACGTAAAACGTAAACGTTCCTAAAACCATTTTTTTTGTTTGGTCATCATTTCGTTTGAAAGATAGACACTTCCAAAGTGGTGTATGAAAGGAAAGATTGACAACGGATTTTGTATGAAAGGAGAATGGGCAGAATTGACCGTGTCCAATAGCATTAAAGATATGGGTTGATCTCTTCAAGAAAAATATTTCTTGCTTTGCCAACTTTTTCTTGTCCCTGACTCTGGCAGGGCCACCATAAGGGATCTTAATCTTAATAACACAAAAATTTTGTCGCTAATTTGTTCAAATTTGTCCTCAAATATCAGAATTTGACGGTCACTGGTTCAATAGATATAAGGGTTTATAGGTGGCCCTGCTGGAGTGAGTCTCCCCAGCCGGGCCACATTTATATCTCAAAATGTAGGGCACCTAGCGAAGATCTGTTTTCTCCCATATTTTGTCGCCAATTTGTCCAAATTTGATACCAAATATCAGAACTTGACGGACACTGGTTCAAAAGATATAAGGGTTTATAGGTGGCCCTGCTGGAGAGAGTCTCCCCAGCAGCGCCACATTTATATCTCAAAAACTAGGGCACCTAGCGAAGATGTGTTTTCTCCCATTTTTAGTTGTCAATAAGACGCAATTTGTCGCAGAGCCACAGATTTAATCGGCTCTTAGTTTAGGAGTATACTGCGGTACTCGGAGATATTTAATGATTACTTAAGCCGTCACTAAGTAAAGATTTGACATACTTTTGTATGACAAAACTGTCAAAACCTTAACTAAGTGATGGCCTAAGTAATCATTAAAGCTCTCTGAGTGCGGCAGTTAATGAGTTCAATTAGTAAGGCCAACAGCTAGATCAAAGAGTTCACGAAAAATTGCCAAGGATAAATATTTATATTAATTATGTGTAATATACTTCTACTTTTATCGGACTCAAGTCCTTAGAAATGTCCCAGAGAGATACATTCTCAATTAAATACATGTTTTTATGTTTTAAATTACAAGATTAGAGTGGCTTAAACTTCTGTGAAAACATTAAACCTAGCTCTTGGGCTTTTTGGTGCCAAGATGTACAGTCGTGTGCAACTGCTTTACCAGTTTACAATGATAAGCTAATTTACGTTAGAATATTAAAAAAATATCGGTCCCTTAGTTAAATGTTTAAAATAATATATAAGCTCGTTCCATCGTCGACCTCATCTTTGCCCTTAGGGTAAGATTGAGGTCAAGAGCAAGCCCATTACAAATAAAAAAAAAAAAAAAGTAGGTAGGTAGTTAAACCTTTTTTTTTTTTTATGGTGGGTGGAAAATCATCAAATCGCTCTTGGGCAGAGCGAAAGGGAGTGTCAGACTTCTAGTGAGTAAAAACCACCCATGTTTCTTCTTAGCCCTTCATATCGAGGTCACGGTATCTGCGAACAACCCGCAGCCCCGACGGGCGTCGGCCCTTGCGGGCCCCTTCTATGTTGCTGACATCTCTTTGAGGCGCGCGTGGAACACGCGCGCCGTCGACACGGCCTGTCGTCGTCATGAGACGGACGGACGGCGAGCTTACCCATCACTCACCGTCCACAGGCCCGCGTCTGCGGTGGCCGGAAGCCATCACGTGGCCCCCGACGCCCGGAGCGCCTCTCGCGGCGGCTGAGACGAAAGGTTCTCTCCCTCTCGCATTCCGCCACCTCCTTAGGTACTTAAACCTTGAAAACATAATTATTGTCAATTGTTATCAAATTTTATTTTATAAAAATGAATTTCTAAAAAGTTTGTTTGATGTGTGTACTTTGAGGTGATTGTGAGTGTTATGTTGTGGGTATGGATGGGTTGAGTTTTGATTTTATCTTAATTTAGGTTGGAATAATAAAACTTCTGTTGTTGAAATATTAAATGATTTATTACCTTTAAATTATCACTTATCACACATCGACGGACTACATTGGCAGGTATCGGCTGGGTATTGGTATCTAAGGACGCACACACAAACACGCTAGTGACGTGAAAAATCAAGGTAACTTACATATTAATATGCACTCATACGCCGCCGTCCTCTTTTTAAAACAATCTTCTGGCATAAGACCCATGGGAACTACTGCATTTTGGATGATAATTTGCCCATGAATCAATATCCTTTGAATGGTAGTCGGAAGAACCTAAAGAGAAACCTAAGAGTTATCTGCGACTAATTAGAATGATGCGCGCTGTGCCGCGCGTGCCGGGTGAGTTGCAGCAGGTGACTCCCTTTTTCTTTCTCGCCCTTTTCCCCGTATTTTTGTATTTGCGGAATACCTAGAGATAACAACACTCGAGTTCGTGACTATTCATAGTAAGTTCCACTTTAATTAAAATGTCTGACTTTAACTTACGTGGTGCCCTAGTTTTTGAGATATAAATGTGGCCCTGCTGGGGAGACTCTCTCCAGCAGGGCCACCTATAAACCCTTAAATCTTTTGAACCAGTGACCGTCAAATTTTGATATTTGATGTCAAAATTGGACAAATTTGCGACAAAATATAGGAGAAAACAGATCTTCGCTAGGTGCCCTAGATTTTGAGATATAAATTTGGCCCTGCTGGGGAGACTCTCCAGCAGGGCCACCTAAAAACCCTTATATCTTTTGAACCAGTGTGCGACAAATTCAGATATTTGGGGACAAATTAGCGACAAAATTTTTGTGTTATTAAAATTAGGATCCATGATGGTGGCCCTGCCAGAGTCAGGGACACTGCTGGGGACATCTCTCCAGCAGAGCCACCTATAAACCCTTATATCTTTTGAACCAGTGACCGACAAATTCTGATATTTGGTAACAAATCTGGACAAATTAACGACAAAATTGTTGTGTTATTAAAATTAAAATCCCTGATGGTGGTCCTGCCAGAGTCAGGGACACGAAGATACATAAATGAATATATTATTATATTTGTTGTACGAATATTATGACTGTGGCGAGGGACGTTTGTATGAACCGGGGGACGATTATGTGTCTGAGAATAAAGCTAGTCATGTGTTTATATTAGTGTTTTATTTATAAAAATAAGGGCGGTAATAATTCTAGTAATTGTGAGGAATTTATCAATGTATTCAGTTGATTTACTTTCCATATTAAAAAAATGTTGTTTTCCGGAAACCTGACTCCATCATTCCGAAGAAGTACATAGTATGTAACCAGGTCTAAAGGAAAAATAAAACAAAAAAGTTGGTTCTCATAATAAATATTATTTCAACTCCGTTTAGCCTAATAATGTACAAGTCATGGTGACCGCAGCAACGAATCCTTATTAAAATAATATTTACAGAGAAGCTTTATATTATAAACATATGAATTGCACTGCGATGCGCTCATCCTTACTAGGACATACGAATCACATATACATAAGATTTATGAACAGTACTAATCATAGAGAATATCCATTTTACCAACCGTTATTAAAATAAACGCCCTTACTCCACAACTTGTGTTTACCGTACGTAAATCCATGGAAAGTAAAACAAACGTTGCATTGGCGAAGTAAAACTAACAAATAATGTAATCTAATAAAAAACAAAACTGTCAATTTAAAATACAAAAAATATCATTAACATAACATAAGTATAATTAGAGTAAAATATTTCACTAAAAATAGCATCAGTTAAGTTCTAGTGCCGGCAGTAACAAAGTACGTTCGGAATGATTAAGCGTGAGCCCAAATCACCAAGAAATGGAGTAACAATAAAATGTTCTTTAATACAAAATGATATGAAAACGTCGATCGCAATAATATCAATTTACAATACAAACAACATCGCAAAATGAAAGACCGAACGCGTCAGAGATCTGAAACATGTTGCGAGAAATAATCAGAGGTCGACAATCAGCGAGATGCCTCAAACAATAGACGGTTCCAACGTTTTGTTTTATCCAAAATATAAGGAATTTCTTTGGTTTTAACAACTAGCCTATTGTAACCTAACACTAACCTCACCCGACCTGCCCGGGTAACTGTTGTAACTAGTTGTTAGTGTCCGCTCGGGAGGTGACAAACTAAGAAGTAAGGCGTCCAATTGACGTTGCTAGCGTTAAACTAAGCTCTAGAACTAAACCGAGAGATTGGAGTGGAACCGTGCGAGTGTGGTGCGGTGTGGGATGCTGCGGGTTCAGATGGCGAGGGCCGCGGAGCGCTTGTCTCTGTTCTTGTTGCGGGCGACGGTGCGGGCTTTGTTTGCGGCGTTGTTTTGTAGATGCTGGAACAGATAAACAGGGTATAAGTTATTTATTCCTTGACCATCATGAAATTAAAAGGACAAGAGTTCTGATCTTACTATGATTAAAATGTCAATGTTTGTGGGGATGGGTGATAGAGTGAGTCTCTTTCAAGCAAAAAATGTTGTATGAAAGGAGAGATTAACAACGGATTTTCTATGAAAGGAGAATGGGCAGAGTTGCCCGTGTCCAATAGCATTAAGATATGTATTGATCTCTTTAAGAAAAATATTTCTTGCTTTGCCAACTTCTTCGATTCAAAGCTACAGTTCGGTACCCAATCGATTACCTAGTTAGAGCAATAAAACCAAGCAGACCATGAATAAGCAAAAGTTGTGCTGGTAGTAAAAAATCTATCTTATTGTTATTTATTATAGTTTTGGTGCGCTCCAAAAGTCATCTATTCAGAATAATTCCGAACGGACTGGGAATTGCCAAAGTCGTGTCAGTAGCCAAGGATCACCTTAAAAAGCTCTTAGTTTATGGCTATTTAACCTTGGAGTAGATGCCAATATTTCAAACTCCATTCTTCGTAGCCAAACTATTGGAAGCAGACTTGAGAAACGGTTGCAGATCAGTCAACCATATTCGATAGCCAACTTACTATCGACCGCAATAACCGCATAGAAAGTGGACGCATCAAGCCAAGGTTGACCAAGGCTTCGTACTTATTGATTTGCCATTACTGATTTAATTCACTAGAACCAATGTGGAAACTTGTGTTTCATGGACTTTGAAACAATGTATTAAATTTTGGCATTCATTGGTCAAGGTTTGCAGTAAGTATACATAATTTTATAGTGAAATATGAATCACAAGGCACGTGTGAGTGATTCAGCACATGATTCTAGCCAATTCAAGTGTATTCGTTGTTTTGAGCAAAAGATGGCAGTTTGCCATCACAATTATTTACGTTATTGCATCCGACCTTGCTAGTTTTTACAATATCGCGGTCTTTGGGTTACTGTTCTAGTGTGTGGAAGTGGGCAGGATAATGCAATTATGTAGATGTTATGTGGGGCATGAGGAGTTTGAAATCGTATGCGCTATCTCACGCATTGGAAATCGCGTATAGTAATACGGAACTCAAATTTGGAGTTGGACAGAACACTAGCAAGGCGCAGTGATGACAGGTGGACTAAGGCTGTCACCGAATGGCGTCCAAGAACTGGCAAAATAAGTGTGGGTCGTACAGCGGCGAGATGGGCAGACGACATAGTTGCCATCGGGGGAAGAACCTGGGTGAGGCTGGCACAGGACTGTGGAGAATAGCACAAGAAAAGGGAGGTCTATACCCAGCAGTGGGTGAATTCAGGTTGTGGATGATATTGATGATGAGCTCATGCAGGCGGGCTGCAGGTTGGTATGGAAACAGTAACATACCCGTTGTAGCTTGTTGAGCTTCTGTTGCGGGCCGGTCTCGCACGGCGGTACATCAGACAGCGCCAGCGCAGCCCTCAGGCGCGCACTGCGCGGCGCCAGCACTTGCAGCGCCCCGCCGAGTGCGCCCGCCAGCGCCGCGTACGCCGCGCCGCCTGACCACGACGACCACGCCGCGCTCTCCGTGCCCACGCGGACCGACATGCAAGAAACTTCGCCGTCCTGTAACACGAACAATGTTTTCGTTAGATCCTTCTCTATCAATAGTAATGTCGGGGTGCCGATAACTATCTCATACGTAATGACTAGGACTTAATATGTTATGGAACATACCTCAAAGTACTTCAAAATATCCCTGAAGGTAGCTCGCTGAATTTTACGGTCTCTCTTGGCGCGGAATTTGTGAGAATCTCTCGCTAACTCGGTAAGTCGTGGCAGTAGTACGTCCACGTGCGCTGTGAGCGCGTTGTCTGAGTTGTCGTCGTCCGTCACTGTCTCGTACGCGATGGCGAGTGCACCTCCTGCTGCCATGCGGACCTGAAGATTACCAAACATGATGTTTATGAAATAATTCATTGACGTCACCGTTGTTTTGTAGTAGATACAAAAGCTTAGGTAAGTTACCTCAAGTGACACCGCCTCTAGCAACTCTCCAAGCTTGGCAAAGCTGGGTGCCTGCTGGTTTAGAAGTGACAGCGCGTGATTGGGTGATAAGAGCGGGAACAGTAGTGCCCAGCCGTCCAGTGCTGCGGCGTGCCACGCGCCTTCTTCTACGGCTGCTCCTGACACCTTCACACTGCCGTCACCCTGGAAAGAAGGATAGAAAGTTGATAAATTGGACATTTGTGGCACGCCATAGCATAGCAGTCTATGGATCAGAATGGTGGGCCGCAAAAGGGATGACTGAAAGGCAATTGTATGGGACTGAGGTGAGAATGCAAGTGTAATATAACGCAATTTATAGAATAAGAAATGAGTTCATAAAAGGAAGTCCGAAAGTGCCAACGAAAAAAGCTGTGTAAATGTACACAGTTGTAAAAGTAGGAAAAAACCCCAAATTAATTAGTATGATGGCAGGCGAATGATAACATAACTACTGATACTTACTGATTACTGCTGGGATGAGTCATCAAATTGGCAGATAAGGAAAACGCTGCCAATAACAGCTGTTTATGATAGTTCCATAGACAGAAACTATTTATAAGGAAATTTATATGCGGTATGAATAAATTTTGCTCATACCGCTCATACCCTTGGGATTATTATTAGCATTGTATTGATCCAAAGTCAACTATGACGGTGGATACTGTCTTTTATAGCGTTGTATTGATTCAAAGCCACTACCCTTCACATAATATTCTTGACTCGCGTTTTACCTTGAGATAGCTGCCGCTGAAGATGGTCTCGTACATACGCATGACCTCTAAGATCTCAGTAAGGTCATCTTCCATCAAGTAACACAACACTGACAGTGATGAGCAGCACTGAAACATACAGAACATAGTTATTTCATTGGTGTTTGGAGACTGATACGGAATATTTTCTGAAAAGTGTTCTAGGTAATTGGTATAGTGTGTGTTTTGCGTTGCTTACCTCAGTGCGTGTGTCGAGTGAGGCAGACTTGTCAGTGGCGGCGGCGGTGAGCGCGGGCCGCACCTCATGTACGAACTGCTCCGTGCCTTCCTCACCGATCTGTTGGTCAGACAAGCTGGTGGTTAGTTGGTGTTTACAAAATTAATTTGGTGTGGTTACGAACACATATAGGGTGTGAAAGTACCCTTAACGCAAACGAAGGGAACTTGGGTTCTCCCCACCACTGCGATCACTTTTTTGTTCTAGACCATACCTGGGAACCTCTTAGTTATGGAGATATTGGGGGTCAAAGTTCCAAATTTTTCACAGCTGTTTTTGTAAATACTAGTTTTTCAGGTTATAACTTTACTTAAGTTACCTCCATGACCCGTTTACTATTGAAAGCATTCACTAGCACAATGTTTTAACAGTGCTACCGTAGACGTACCGTGTAGTTTTACCGTAAAGTGTGATTTTTGACCCCAAAAAAAGTCGTTTCCCAGCAAAAATTTTTGCGTAGGGGTACTTAGTTTGATGTACCGAATGCTTGGTTGACGGCTGTGTGATGGGTTGATTTACACCCTGTATAGAAAGACGAAGTGTCCAGCCAGCTGACCAGCTCCCTAAACACTGGCTCACTGTGTAGATGATGACCACCTAATTAAGTGGCTGTAATCGACAAGACATTCAATAAATCGGTCAGAAATAGCCTGTAAGGTTTATTGTAGCAGAGTTCGAAGTAGGATAGGTAGGGAGAAAAAGAGAACTTGGTACGATTCGAGTTATTTTGAATTGAAAAGTCTGGAATCGAGGACTTTTATCGATCAGCTGCAGGGTGACTGACAGATGGTAGACCAGAATGATGTTTTTAAACCGAAATCTATACAACATAGAAGTTTTTTGTCGAACAGTAAGATACAAGACGACAGGAATGAGGAAAATGTTGAATATGAATGTAGATGGCATAAGAATAGAGGGAGACCAAGAAATGATGTATTGTATGGACTGTGTGAAGGATGATATGGCTACAAAGGATGTGACTGTGCTGAGAAGTCGAGTTATAAGAAGAAGATATGCTGCGACGACCCTAAATATAATAATAAAAAGGAATAATGAAAAGATAGAGGATGACAGATCAAGACAAAGTTCTAATCACCTGTAAAGCCAGCAGCGGTGCAATAGCTGCAGCTGCCTTCCTCTCTCCGTCCTTGCCACGTCGTAGCGCACGCGACACATGGTCGGCCAGCGTGGCGCGGTGCGCGGCCAGCAAGCCATCCACGGGGCGCCTCTGTAGCGCCGCGCGCAGTGAAACGAATGCGCCCGCGCGTGCCGCGTTCGCACGTGCGTTCAGCGACTCGATTAGTTCTAGGACCTTTTCTTCAAATTTCTCTTGGATCTCGTTTTCTATGGAAAGAAATTTATAGTTATTAGAACTGCTTTATCAACTTGATGTTTGAGGTGGGATATTGTAAAATAGTATCGCGTATTTATTTGCAGTATCTCACTGCACAAATTATGTGTTGGTAGGAACGATTTATAAAGGATAAAACTAATGATTATTACGGAGTACTTGAATAATGAGTTCTGTTTTGGAAGGTTTAACACTACCTACAATGCTTACCATATATTTTATGGTATGCTATGTTAGTAGCTAGAATAGGCAATGGTCAAGATTCAAGTCAACACATCAGAATTAATTATGTTTACTATATGGTAGGTATAAAATCAGCTGTTGCTACTACGGATAAAGTATATGTTACATAATGTTACAGATAGATTGAAGAATGGCAGCTATTTATATAATTTCTTTATGTAATCTATTATGTAGTTGGCAACGCACCTGTTGCTATATGCATATATGATAGATAAATAGTAGATAGTAATGTACTACCGAGTTCACTGAGGGTCAACCACTTTTCAACCTTATTACTGATGTCATAAGGATGACAGTCAGTGAACGGTGAACTTATGTCTTAACTACTTTTGTACCTACTGAGATTATTATATTGTGGATATTTTAATGCATTGAGCAGTATGTTTATTATTTTCAATGTGGTCCCATACGAAACATAATATATTTATTTTTTCATAAAGTTTTGCATAGCAGTGAGACATGACTTGTCTTTGGTATTTAAAGTGACTTTTATTCTAATTTCTTCATTATTATGCATGTTTATCAGTTTATTTGTATGTACTCTGTTTTTATTTATCAATCGTTATCAGAGCTATTAAAAAACCAACATAACTTTTCTTAAACTAGTTGATAAGGCGACCTCAATTGCGATACGAGAACTCAATGTGCTATTAACTATGTGTTACTAACTAGAAAACGTTTAGCTAGAAATGTCAATGTGCTACTTAATAGCACATTGACATTTCTAGCTAAACGTTTAAAAATGGCGGTCGGAACCTAGACAGTATGATACAATTTTGTAAATTCATATTATTATCTAATCATAATCATAGTGGTTTGCATTTTACCAACTAGATTACTAAGTATTTTATATGAAGTCCAAGTAAAATTCATACCCAGTCAAAAACACTTCATATTATCCACAAACCGCACTGAGCTCACATGGTGGATTACAGTTTACTCCTTCTCACAGAGAGGAGGGCTATGACCGCTGGAAACACGATAGGCTGATCACATCATCATTCCCTTGCCCTTATCCCAATTCATTTGTGGTCGGCGCAGCATGTCTTCTTGTTCCATATTTCTCTATTATTTTTTGTCATGTTATCAACCTCCTTTCTTGTCAATTCATCCGTCCTTTGGTCTTCATCTCTTTTTATAAATTATTCCTTTCACGTTCATACTTAAAACTGTCCTCACGACATTTTCCTCATTCCTCCGCATCATTATGCCAATACCACGACCACCGATTACCACTCAGGATGGTCACAGTGATCACGTTACCCATAAAAATCGAGTGTAACTTATTATGAATTGTCATAATAAGTTACACTCGATTTTTTACGATGTTTATCATGATTGATGATAAACCATCGTAAAACAGTTTCCGCAAAATATTCCACGGCACGTTTTTATGTGCTAAATCATTATTCAATAACACTCTTTTTTTGAGGCAGTCGTGTAAAAATAGGTAACCGCATATGTTCTCAAGGTCAGTCGTAACCACGGACTGTGGCGAACTTATCATTACTTACTAACCTTGAAAATTTCCAATCTCAGACTTGTAAAACCACGTTCGCAAGGGCGTTTTTTACCGCACACTGTATTTTTAACACTGGAATCTTTGTCTTTTAATTGAAAATCCAGTGCACCGTAAAAATATTAGAGCACATCCCCGGAGCATTAAAAAACGAAATGTTTGTTTTGCAACTCTCAGTCCGGTACACAGAGTTGAAAATTCAGTGCCGCGTTCAAGAGTGGACCACAGCTAAAGGTCAAACTCCGCACGTGAATTTATAATTAACGTGTTCTGTGTGAAGATAAAATTAAGTGAATGTTATGCCTAAAATACTGCCTTTATTTTTAAAATACCTCCTAGCACGTGGTATATTGTTACTCGGTCTTGTCACGTGTTTGTTACGCGGTACAACGTTTGTTGCTATTCACAGTCGACTATAATTTGAGTTGATTATGTAGCCAATAGGTAGTTTTGTTTTAGTAACACGAACCGGTCTGCATGTTTTAATTCATGCTTGAATGCGTTGCTAACGTTTAACAGTCATAAACTGCCAAAAATAATTGACGTAACATAAATGTTTATTTTACATAACTTAGGTACCATCACGTCTGTAACCCTTGAAGGGTTAGCCATAGCCAGAGGTGTACCCATTTCGCCAGTTATGTTTAAGCCCCATGTACCTAATAGGGGGCGAGCTTATTGCCATCAACCGTGCATAAATCCAAACTCCGTGGCTGCTACTGAGAAATTCCTGTTAGAATAATATCCTTTACAAATATTTGATATTCATTAATTTTACGTTGTTAACAATACAAGTCACGGTAATAGGCTTATCCCCAATAAATGGATCATTACATAATATCTTACTGTCCAAATCTGGGTGTACACAAAAGAATTTTGAGAATCGGTTCACAAATGGAGGAGAAATCAGGTAACATACATTAAAAAAAAAAAAATACATACACACGAACATAGAACCTCCTCCTTTTTTGAAGTCGGTTAAAAACTAAATAACACTTTGCCCGATCAGGGAATCGAATCCAGGACCATAATATATGCTCAGCAGTCGCGCTTGTGACCTAAGCCCCGATGAGGTCGTAGATTTTGTTAATCATTGGGAACTAATACTTATCACACTTTTTTCAAGTGCTATTGAACTTAAGCTGGAAGATTTTAGAACTCAGTTTATTAATGATGATTAAGCCTATTATACTCCCCTGACGTGTGAGCTCTTATTCCACCTGACATATCGTTTAACCCCTAAACTGGCGGCAATTAGACTTGATATAAAAGAAAATTGTATGAGGTTTGTCTTGTGAACGCCTAGTGATTGGTCATGAAGATTTGCCATCGACCCGCTAAAAAGATTATGGGGCACATGGAATATGTGAAATGTGTTGTGAAATATTATATTATACACGTGTCATAAATGCACGGAATGTAGTGTGACCATTACACACTATAAAACTTGCACACACGTGCAAGTTTTATTAACAATTTCCTAAATGAATAATCGTACATTGCAACATTTTCTTCAATGTAGATAGCATAGCAACCATCATCATAATTCTCCTGTTCTTATCACAGTTTATTTAAGGTCAGCGCAGCAGGTCTTCTTCTTCCATATTTAAATTGAATGTTAATTGATATTGTTTGAATATACAATCAACGTTTTAGGTATCAAAGATTTTTCCTACATCAGTTTAATTTAGCACTATATCCTCGTGAATTGACGATAAGTTTTAATTAACGTTGTATTGCCAAGGTCAATATTGAGATCTCTATTCTAATAATGCAGGTTTTCGCTTGTCTAAACCTAAAAATGGTTCCAAAATTCCTAAAAGAGTGTCACATATTCCACGACTGAAGTGTTTGTCGAAGCAGCCCACCATGGTACCTGCAGGGAGCAGTGTTTCTTTGAAAAATATTTCTAAAGGGGTAGGAATCGGTGGAGATTGTGAGAATACACCTCCGCATTCACATCGTGATCGCTGGGATAAAGACAACAGTATTGTACTTTGAAATTGATTTTTAGCAACCAACAACAGCAAGAATGCTGTAGGATATTCTATGATACTTGGAAATTGTTTTATACGTGTTTATTATTGTGTTTATTGTGAAATGTCACTTTTGATTAACATGATTGCTCAGAATTAATAATTTCTTGTATTGTCATCATGCTTTACCTTATTGTATGAAATAAATTTTAACAATAATTGTTACCGTCTCCAATAAATAATTCTTGATTCAACAAAAGAAACAATCTCATATTGTTATCTTTTTCCTAGCAGTAATTGTATTGATAGACTTTTAATAAATATTTTTTTTTTTTAGAAATGACTGGTTAAATATTATTGGGATGTTGGAATTAGAAGCCACTGAGCTAAGAGATGCAAATATTAATTTCGTTTACAACATAACATCACGCCTGTAAGGTTCTGTAAAGGTGTACAATACAGTTCGTCAGTTATGTTTACGTCGCATGTAATAGGGAGCGAGCCTACATAAAACCTAATAACAATTGGCCCGACCCCATGCTAAGCAATCCTGATTGCGAACACTGGACCAACGAGGCAGTCATTTCGTTTGGTCTAAGTTAAAAACGGGAATAAAACATTCAATTGCCTTACACAGTTATCGAGTGCATAATTCTAGAGACTGCTGAAACAAAACCAACTTAGTAGGTTTTCCGCTGTTCTCGTATCTCTCAAACAAAAGTTAATAAACGTAAGGGTCCCCAATCAATAAACCCCATCAGGCTACGTCATTGCATCGGGGCCAATGACGTAGGCGTTAAGTAGACCGTTATCAGATCTCGTATTACCTACGTTCAGATTTTTCTGAGTGTAAAAGCGTCATGAAAGCCCACGCATTTTGTATGACATCACAAGTACATAAGATGGTACCTATTCATATAAGTAACCTTTTTTCTCTTACTGCGCGTTGCAAGTTTTGTGACGTAAACGTAAATGTGAAGGGTCCGCGATAACGCAGACTTGCACTATTAGATAGAAACTGGTACTAAAGGGTTTGTTGACACGTGTTACATGTCAATCGACCGAATCCATTAGAAACATTATCATTTCTATTATAAAAACAATCAATAATAATGATAAACGTTCCATCAATCGGCCATTAGTGGCGGCGACATCAATGTTTTGTATTCCAACACTATGCAAATATATGCGATTAGATTTCGGAAACCTTTCATACATAACATACATAGGTACAGATCTACATTAGTCTGACGCGCCAAGTCCCTCCTAGGTCAATGACATAGCCTTCACATTTTGTGCGAAGTTCAAATAAAAACTTAATGCGCAAAAGTTTTGTAGTGTTCCAGACATGAATATATAAAATCCATAGGTAGCATCACGCCTGTAATTCCGAAGGGTAGGGATAGTACACCCCCACATTCGCGAGTTATGTCTAAGTCCCATGTTATAGGGGGCGAGCCTATTGCCATCAACAGGGCACAAATCCAGTCTCCGTGGCAGCTACTGAGAAATATATGATAGAAAAACCTAATACCACTTTGCCTGACCTGTGAATCGAACCCGGGACCTCATGCTGCGCTTGCGACCAGTCAAAGCAGTCAATAGTGAATTTATGAAATACATACAGTTTTTGAAGTGAGACAGAAACACCCATGAACATAAATCTCCTAGAAAGAAACTAGGTATGTGACAATGTTTATTTTTGTTATTTCGAATGTTGGTGTCCATCAAGGTCTGCACTAAACAATATTTCCTGGGCAGATCAATAAGTACCCCTTACAGGCAGGGTGGTGTTGCTAAGGGAAGTTGCCCATTACCTATCGTATACAGCCCCCTTTCTTTGAACCAGTAAGTACTCAATTCAACTAAGTGCAATAGCCATAATAGCAGGAATTCCAAATCAGTTTTAATTACAAATGCTTTCTGTGGAATGTCTTAATTGTTAATCATAAATGTTGGAATTCACGTGTCGATGTGCGTGTTAAATGAATTTTATTATTTTCTATGTTATTAATTAGTATCGGTCTCATGAAGCCGAATACCATAAATTATATGCACGGCATGGCATACTTATTCTTAATTTACTTATTTTAAATAATGCATTTTTTTATTCTCTTTAGCCCGAAAAATATTTTTATTTGTTTCGTATATTTTTAAGATGTTGATAATACAAAAAAAAAACGTTTTCTTTCTTTCTGAATGTAAGGACACCAAAGTGAAGAATAATTCCATTGAATCTATTTAGGATGAAAAAGCAAAACAATTTGAAGAACAATGTATGTCGTATTCGACCTCGTATTTGTTCTACCAATAGAAACTATTTGTCTTTGTATCAATCAGGTAGTTTCTATCTTAAAGTGAAGTTTTGTTGTCGAAAGTGGTAAAACACTATTAGCAAGATTAACCATTAGCGTCGCTTTTCATCAGCGCATCAGCACAGGATACCAACGATTTCTATTCACACGCAATCAAGATCTACACTCAAGAAGCGCTGTACTTATGTGAGTATTTTTCAAAAAATTTGTACATTTCAGAATAAAAATGATGTCGTTAATTTGGAAACTAAAAAAGTCAAATAAATACATCTTGTAATTTTTAATCTCCGCGTTGTATTTGACAGATATATATTCAGTTCATTCGTAAATAGTCTCATGACTTATTATTCTATATATTTTTTACAAAAACATTTAATATAATACCACTCAAAATTTTGTTTCATACAAAAAGCGTAGTGTCACTATCAGCTTTCAAATATTTGGATTCGTTAAAATGGCTTTAAAATTCGATTTATTACGCGTGAATTGTATTTAATGTGTTATACGTATCCCCTAGTATTTAAATATCTGTTTATTTGGGGTTTACATGATATATAATTAATTATAAATAGTTTTATTTCCTTGTCTCAATATTTTACAAGTTCGTAACAATCAGTTTCGTTAGCAATTTTTACACTGGTTTCTTGGCATTTCTGAACGCAATCGTAAATTTTATTATTGGCAAAACTAACCTGAACCTGATTGGCTATTACGAAACTGTCAAACGCATCGATCAACCATTTTATTGTGAAAGTCGTAAGCGGAGCTCCGAAGAAACATTTTCGTTATTATTCATTTACAACACGATATTTCGGTAAGTAATTTAGATACATGACGGTGAATTTGATATGTTAATTAGTAGAATATTATCTTTTTACTTAGTTCTTCTTCTGAACGTTTAACATTGTGTTTTGCAATCAATTTACTTTTGAAGTTATTTTGGGCTTACATTTTAGTAACATTTCGTAACGTTACGAAAAGGTTTTCTTACATTTTAGTAGCATTTTGTTACTAAAATGTTACGTGTTACGAAAATGATGAATATAAAGCTGTATGTACCATGAATATTTTAACCGACTTTGTCTCAAAAAGAGGTGAATCGTGATCTGATCAATAAATAAATATAAAATACGTTTGTTATTGATCGTAAATAGAGATTAGTAAATAATCAAATATTTTGCTTTAAAGTTACTGAATTGCTTCAAATTCGTGACAAACCCGTGATATTTTGTTTTGTTATGTTACCTACCTAATTCTAATAAAAAAAAAATCGCTTTCTTTTTATTATTAATACTTTATTTAAATTGATTAAGTAGGTAATCCACTACTGCACACATCACGTCCTGTGTAATGAAAATATAATACATAAATAATTAAGAAGAAACAAAAATATTGAACACCGTGGATAAAGCTTAATAATTACTTTTTCGTAACAAGGTTACAATCTCGATACAACAACTTAGTTATAACATTTTCGTTACGGACAAAAAAAATGAAAAGTACTCATGTATGGTATTAGTTAGGTATATAAAGCGATGATTGGTTACCAGCTTTATTGCTGGCATTCGAAATATTCTGGAGTATTACTATTGCGTCTTTGGTCTAGATGCGTTTTATAGCAGACGTTTTTCAAGAACGAATTATTACAGTTATTTAACACTATCATTCTGATGACCGAGTAAGTTATCATCCGAATAATATATACTATACTTAAGGGGAACACAGCAGTGGATGACTTTGACGATTTGACCTCTGTACTGGCTTTTGTTTATTTTTCGGCCCCTACCGGCAAACGACTGTACTACAGAAAAACGTACCAAAGAACAGAAATGTGTCGCAGAGTGGTCATCGTATTTGCCTAACATATTTTGTTTCTCTTGGAGTACCTACATCATAATGTATGAATAAAATATTTAATAATAAATTATACACTTTGACTAATGAAGTAATAACCTAGCTTTCATTAGTTATTTCACTGAGCACAGGTACTCCTACGATACATTCTTAAGGTCTGATAAAGACCAGGTAACTGCTTATCGCTTCTCAGTCACGGAAATAGTCAGAATGCTCCAGCTTTCAGCTAACTGAGCACGAATGCTACTACATGATACATTTTGAAGGTCTGACGATGACCACCTAAGTGCTTATCGGTTCTCAGTGACTGATGTAGTTAGAATGACCTAGCTTTCAAATTTTATCTATCTGAGCACGTATTCTACTACATGATACATTATGAAGGTCTGATGATGACCAGCTAAGTGATTATCGGTTCTCAGTGACGGATATAGTTAGAATGCTCCAGCTGTCAGCTTTTATCTTATTGAGCACGGATGCTACTACATGATACATTTTGAGGGTCTGATGATGACCAGCTAAGTGCTAAATGGTTCTCAGTGACGGATATAGCTAGAATGACCTAGCTTTCAGATTTTATCTTATTGAGCACGGATGCTACTACATGATACATTTTTAAGGGCTGATGATGACCAGCTAAGTGCTTATCGGTTCACAGTGACGGATATAGCTAGAATGACCACCATCAGGTAAATGGCACCATCAGTCTCCAAGGCCTCTTCGAGCTCTTTCAAATGAGTCCACACACGACGGTTCTACGTGGTGCCATCAATGAGATCCTATACTTACCTTCGGAGTCTACCATCAGGTAGCTAGTATCATCAGTCTCCAAGGCCTCCTCGAGCTCTTTCAAATAAGTCCAAACACGATGGTTCTACTCAGTGCCGTCAATGAGATCTTATACCCACCTTCGGAGTCCACCATTAGGTACGAGACATCATCAGTAATCCAGATCTCCATCTTCCATCAAACGAAATTCTCAAGACAAAATAATTAAAACGATAAAACAATTAACACTAATAAAACAATAACATACATTACATAACATCGCGCCTGTAATCCCCAAAGGGTTAGGCAGAGGTGTACCTAATAGTAGGCGTGATGTTATGATAAGTATGTTATTATTTTAATGATTTAAATTGTTTTATCGCTTTTAGCGATAAAACAATTGTAGCAAAAAACAATTGTAGTCGTTCTTGTAGCACGGATGCTACTACATGATACATTTTGAAGGTCTGATGATAACCAGCTAAGTGCTTATCGGTTCTCAGTGACGAACGTAGTTAGCATGACCTAGATTTAAAATTTTATCGATTTGAGCACGGATGCTACTACATATTACATTCTAAAGGTCTGATGATGACCAGCTAAGTGCTAATTGGTTCTCAGTGACGGATATAGCTAGAAT
Organism: Diarsia brunnea; assembly: GCA_949774965.1. Classification (NCBI taxonomy): domain Eukaryota; kingdom Metazoa; phylum Arthropoda; class Insecta; order Lepidoptera; family Noctuidae; genus Diarsia; species Diarsia brunnea. Next base: position 19,122,736 of record OX459001.1, read on the forward strand.
TACCTAGCTTTCAAATTTTATCGATCTGAGCACGGATACTACTACATGATACATTTTGAAGGTCTGATGATGATCAGCTAAGTGCTTATCGGTTCTCAGTGACGGATGTAGTTAGAATGACCTAGCTTTCAGATTTTATCTTATTGAGCACGGATATATGCTACTACATGATACATTTTGAAGGTCTGATGATGATCAGCTAAGTGCTTATCGGTTCTCAGTGACGGGTGTAGTTAGAATGACCTAACTTTCAGATTTTATCTTATTGAGCACGGATGCTACTACATGATACATTTTGAAGGTCTGATGATGACCAGCTAAGTGCTTATCGGTTCACAGTGACGGATATAGATAGAATGACCACCATCAGGTAAATGGCACCATCAGTCTCCAAGGCCTCCTCGAGCTCTTTCAAATGAGTCCAAACACGATGGTTCTACGCAGCGCTGTCAATGAGATCCTGTACCCACCATCAAAGTCCACCGTCAAGTAAATGGCATCATCAGTCTCTAAGGCCCCCTCGAGCTCTTTCAAATGAGTCCAAACACGACGATTCTACGCAGTGCCGTCAATGAGGTCCTTTACTTACCTTTGGAGTCCACCATCAGGTAAATGATATTATCAGTCTCCAAGGCGTCCTCGAGGTCTCAACACCATTAAAATAATAAGATACATAACATAACATCACGCCTACTATTAGGTACACCTCTGCCTAGCCCTTCGGGGATCACAGGCGTGATGTTATGTAATGTATGTTATTATTTTAATGGTGTTAATTGTTTTATCGCTTTTAATTATTTTGTCTTGAGAATTTCGTTTGATGGAAGATGAAGATCTGGATGATTGATGATGTCTCGTACCTGATGGTAAACTCCAAAGGTGGATATAGGATCTCATTGACGGCACTGAGTAGAACCATCGTGTTTGGACTCATTTGAAAGAGCTAGAGGGGGCCTTGGAGACTGATGATACCAGCTACCTGATGGTAGACTCCGAAGGTGGGTATAGGATCTCATTGACGGCACTGAGTAGAACCGTCGTGTGTGGACTTATTTGAAAGAGCTCGAAGAGGCCTTGGAGACTAATGGTGCCATTTACCTGATGGTGGTCATTCTAGCTATATCCGTTACTGTGAACCGATAAGCACTTAGCTGGTCATCATCAGACCTTCAAAATGTATCATGTAGTAGCATCCGTGCTCAATAAGATAAAATCTGAAAGCTAGGTCATTCTAACTACATCCGTCACTGAGAACCGATAAACACTTAGCTGATCATCATCAGACCTTCAAAATGTATCATGTAGTAGCATCCGTGCTCAGATCGATAAAATTTGAAAGCTAGGTCATTCTAGCTATATCCGTCACTGAGAACCAATTAGCACTTAGCTGGTCATCATCAGACCTTCAAAATGTATCATGTAGTAGCATCCGTGCTCAATAAGATAAAATCTGAAAGCTAGGTCATTCTAACTACATCCGACACTGAGAACCGATAAGCACTTAGCTGATCATCATCAGACCTTCAAAATGTATCATGTAGTAGCATCCGTGCTCAGATCGATAAAATTTGAAAGCTAGGTCATTCTAGCTATATCCGTCACTGAGAACCAATTAGCACTTAGCTGGTCATCATCAGACCTTCAGAATGTATTATGTAGTAGCATCCGTGCTCAGATCGATAAAATTTTAAAGCTAGGTCATGCTAACTGCGTTCGTCACTGAGAACCGATAAGCACTTAGCTGGTTATCATCAGACCTTCAAAACGTAGTAGCATCCGTGCTACAAGAACGACTACAATTGTTTTTTGCTACAATTGTTTTAACGCTAAAAGCGATAAAACAATTAAAATCATTAAAATAATAACATACATAACATAACATCACGCCTACTATTAGGTACACCTCTGCCTAACCCTTTGGGGATTACAGGCGCGATGTTATGTAATGTATGTTATTGTTTTAATGGTGTTAATTGTTTTATCGTTTTAATTATTTTGTCTTGAGAATTTCGTTTGATGGAAGATGGAGATCTGGATTACTGATGATGTCTCGTACCTAATGGTGGACTCCGAAGGTGGGTATAGGATCTCATTGACGGCACTGAGTAGGACCATCGTGTTTGGACTTATTTGAAAGAGCTCGAGGAGGCCTTGGAGACTGATGATACTAGCTACCTGATGGTAGACTCCGAAGGTAAGTATAGGATCTCATTGATGGCACCACGTAGAACCGTCGTGTGTGGACTCATTCGAAAGAGCTCGAAGAGGCCTTGGAGACTGATGGTGCCATTTACCTGGTGGTGGTCATTCTAGCTATATCCGTCACTGTTAACCGATAAGCACTTAGCTGGTCATCATCAGACCTTAAAAATGTATCATGTAGTAGCATCCGTGCTCAATAAGATAAAATCTGAAAGCTAGGTCATTCTAACTACATCCGTTACTGAAAACCGATAAGCACTTAGGTGATCATCATCAGACCTTCAAAATGTATCATGTAGTAGCATCCGTGCTCAGATCGATAAAATTTGAAAGCCAGGTCATTCTAGCTATATCCGTCACTGAGAACCAATTAGCACTTAGCTGGTCATCATCAGACCTTCAAAATGTATCATGTAGTAGCATCCGTGCTCAATAAGATAAAATCTGAAAGCTAGGTCATTCTAACTACATCCGTCACTGAGAACCAGTTAGCACTTAGCTGATCATCATCAAACCTTCAAAATGTATCATGTAGTAGCATCCGTGCTCAATAAGATAAAATCTGAAAGCTAGGTCATTCTAACTACATCCGTCACTGAGAACCAGTTAGCACTTAGCTGATCGTCATCAAACCTTCAAAATGTATCATGTAGTAGCATCCGTGCTCAATGAGATAAAAGCTGAAAGTTGGAGCATTCTGACTATTTCCGTGACTGAGAACCGATATGCAGTTACCTGGTCTTCATCAGACCTTCAAAATGTATCATGTAGTATGAGAGACCATCACTAGGTACGAGACATCATCAGTCATCTAGATCTCCATCTTCCATCAAACGAAAATTTTAAGACAAAATAGTTAGATAACATAACATCACGCCTGTAATCCCCGAAGGGTTAGGCAGAGGTGTACCTAATAATACACCTACATTTCGCCAGTTATGTATATATATAATATATATAATATATATATATATATATATATATATATAAACTCACGCCCTTTTCCCATGGGGGTAGGCAGAAACAACAGAACGCCACTTGCTACGATCCTTACATACTCCTTTTGCCTCGTCCACATTCATACATCTGGTCATACACGCACGCCGGTTACGAGTACTACGCACCTGTCCTTTCAGAAGAACGGCACCAATATGATCAGTGTATGTCTTTCTAGGGCGTCCCCTCCCGGCATTACCACTCACATCTGCCTTGTAAATACCTTTTGTTAATCGCCTTTCATTCATCCTTTCCACATGACCGAACCACCTTAGCATACTCTTTTCAATTTTTGTCACTACATCTTCTTTTAAACCGCAACGTTCTCGTATAACCTCATTCCTCAACTTATCATTCAGAGTTACACCACACATGCTTCGCAAAGAACGCATCTCCACAGCATTAATCCTACTTTCATGCTTCGTTTGCCACACCCAACATTCACTGCCATACATAAGAGTAGGCACCAGCACACCATTGTGAACAGCCAGCCGAGCCTCTTTTGACATCGACTGGTTGGTCACCACCGCATGCATAGCACCATTTACTCTATTTCCCGCGTTTACTCTCCTTTCTACATCTGCGTCAATCTTTCCATCTCTTGTAAACATACTGCCCAAATATACAAACTCATTCACTTGTTTCACACTCTTATCATTTATTTCCACATCACACACCGATATATCCTCTTCTCTTTCAAATACCATAACATTCGTCTTGTTTACATTTACATTCATCCCTTTTCTCTTAAATGCTTCATTCATAACAGTTACCATATCTTGCAGCTGTTCCGCTGACGATGCAAGAAGAACTTGATCATCTGCGTACAGAAGGCATTTGACAGGCAACTCATTCATCCTTAATCCACAGTCATTCTCTTTCAAATCTGTCAGACAACTATCTATGTATAGGTTGAACAGCCAAGGGGACGCTACACAGCCCTGCCTAACACCTTTTGAGATGATAAACCAGCCAGTGTATGCCCCATTTATCCTAACACAAGCACTAGAATCCTTGTACAAAGATTTTAGTGCTCGTACCAAGCACCTGTCCACACCATACATAGATAGAGTCGACCACAGCTCTTCCCTCCACACACTGTCATAAGCCTTCTCCAAGTCTACGAAGGCACAGTAGACCCTTTTGTGCTTTGCCAGATGTTTTTCAGCTATGCACCTTAAGGAAAAGATCTGATCCATACAGCCCATACCCTCTCTAAATCCTGCTTGCACATCCCAAATCTTCTCATCTGTCACTCTTATCACCCTGTTTATCAACACTTTCGCATACAGTTTCCCAACAACGCTCAAAAGACTAATGCCACGGTAGTTTTTACACTCCAAATATCTACTAAGAAACGTAGATAATTTACCAATAGTTTGGAGAGCTCGGCCACGCGTCACTTTACGTTTATTAGGCATAGTCAGCTTAGTCTATGATAGGTGCAAACAACAAATCGAAATTACAAACTACTTTAAATATATTTACAAACTTATTTTCTGTTCTTATTTTACGAAATATTGATAACTATACAATTTACAATATGTTTTAATTCAGAAAACATTAGAAACGTGAACTTTTGAATTTTATTTGTGAAGTAATGACATGCGTGCAGTCCACCCGTGACAACAGTCATCGAGACACTGGCGCAGCGCGTTCCAAGTATGCGCGACGGGTCTCGCGCCGCATTTGCCTCAAAATGTCGGGAATTAATTTATTTTTTTAAAATTTTATTACAAATCAGAGAAAATAAACAATACGGATTGATAAATACATCACTACGTATATTTGGGTATAAAATTCATACCGAACTATTCAGCCGTTACAGAGACAAAATTCGATTTAGGTTAAGACATACTACGATTTTTTATTAAATAATGTGAAGGTTTATTAAAATTTTAAACAATACGAATTATTTGTGATGACTTTAAGTATAACATATATTTTTTATATGGAAATCGTACGGAAGGATTCCTCAACAAATTTCTTTAAACATACGTCGTTTTTGGGATTTGACCATTGCAACGGCCTTAACAGGAAATAACTGTTTCACAAAATACTAGATCGTCCTGCCGTCACAAGGTCGTTTTCTGGCAAACCTAGTCCTAAAACAATACGGTACTGCAGTAAAAAGCAGCAAACCAATCATAGTTAGAGAATGCACTCGAGATCTTGACGAGTTCCAAGGCTGAGGTCGAGATCTCGCACGGTTATCTGGCGAGGTCGAGATTGCATTCCCTGATAACCACACCTCTTGATGGCTAAGTATGTCGGTCTCAGAAGAATCTGGTACGTCAGCATAAGACTTCACACCTTTGTGAACTTGTACATGCCTACATGTAAAATGTTCCGATCAATATGTTCCCAACCTTGGTGGGATGCTAATTTCGGAAAAACCAGAAATGTGTGGATAGACAATATACGTAGTCACCCGTACATCAGTGGTAAGAATTTGACATTGATAGTGCCTTATGTCGAAGCAGTTAGGTTGGTTTTTGTGGTTTACCACGTCATTTACAGTTAACTCTACATGTTTTTAGTAAATACCTGCGTCATCATGGTTGCTCTTGAGGTCTGACTGGCCTGAAGTCTCCGAGAAGTTGTCTCCGATGGTCATGTCGATGCCGGCATCCTCGTCAGAGGAATACGCCTGCTCTGTTCTTCTGTGCTCTGAAAAAGTTAATTGTACCGTTAATTTTGATGTGCTTAAATAAATGGATTGTCATTATAGTTAAGAGATCGTTCGTAAGTAGACCGAATAGAAGAGGATTTTATAGGAATAGCCCTATGGCCCTCATCGGTTTTGAGACCGCAAAGGTGTTTCAAGTTTTGGTCGGATCGAATTAGGTTTTTCCGTTTCGTACGAAAACGTAATATCATTACATCGGCATTTCCCACAGGGTCGTGCAGACGTTACATACCTAGTAACACTCAGATTTTTCTAGGACATACACATAACTTCATATTATATCTGGCAAAAAGTACGCGGGAATATGAGCAATTAAAGTCTGAAGAACGTCTCTATTTTATAAGGTGGTGGTGTGGGTGTTCCTCCCGCGCCCACCTCCGGGGCTGCAGTGACGTCATGTTTTACAACCCACTCAAGGTTACCGCCGTTCTAGTAACGTAATTCTTAATAAGTACGTCGGCATTACCAGGAAAAATGACTGGCATATGAATGGTGTTATAGGGTGAATATCGTCTGTAGAAGATATGCAAATTTTTTCCGGGGAATTTAGATTTAAGCTATTAAAGTTGTTATTATAAGGAGAAGACTCATTTTAGGAATGAAGCCATGTGGGTTGGCAAATAGGGCAAACAGCGAGTAACTTTGGATTACGCAGAATTCCAACTCTTCTCGAAATCTCGTTTTACAAGAACAGAGGCGATTTGTGTGCCCTTAATAAGCCTTAATTATAATTAAAAACGTAACAAGTGTGTTCGATTCGATTTTACCGCATCACAAGGTCCCACTCGCGTAGACGCTGTTACAAAGATAAAGCTGTATGTTGTTGAATTGAAACTGACTTACAAGGACAGCGTGTGACCTTGTTAGGGGGGATGGGGTGGGTTGTCTAAACACTGCTGCAGCCTATTGGAGGGACATTCTCGACAGTTTCATTCTTGGCTAGGTACTTGTGGTCACAAGACAGTAATAATTATATATTTGGCAAAGTTTAAACGCGAATTTCTCGAGAAATAACAATTGCAACTTTGTGATATGACCTAGTTTATGATAAAATGGGTTCCAAAATGTGGATTTCGTTACATAACATAAAATTAAATCAATACAGTAGGCGAAAATTGCTTCTAAACGTAGCTAAGTGTATGCATATCGGTGCTGCATAGATATACCTAGATAATACAAGTCTTACAATCCCTATGAAAACCATTTTTTGACGCTCTACTATGACACAAAAAAAAGGGATGAAATTGAATGACCACCAAAAAAACAATCGTTACCCTTAACAGCCTCATCCAAAAAAAATATAATAATGTACAAATAAATGAAACCTGTACCAAAATCTTTCGGGCTAAGTCATGCCTGCACTACTAAAACTTTTCATAACCCAAAAAGGCCACGCGTGCACCAAATTTTAACTAGCAAAGTTTTGTGTCATTACTACCCAAATATATCACTATGTTTGCCATAAAATGTATGCATATAACCAAGTATATTATATTAACCCCGACATACCCTGCGAACCCGCTGCTAGGAAAACTTGGATGCAAGAGCGAGTGAAGCGAGCTCGGGACTTGGGGCACCCCGACACGGACAGGTTAGGTTAGAAGGGGATAGCGGGGTCTATTCGCTCGCTTCGCTCGCTCACTCGACCCCGCCATCCCCTTCGTGGTTTTTTTTTAAACCACCCAGAAGTAGGAGCCCCGCGAAGCGGGGCTCCGTCGACTGGGCCTATGGCCGTTATTTTATTGAAAGCTCTAAGAAGCTCAGCCTTTAGTAAACATTTTACGGTAGTATCGGTGACCCTTTAGAATTTCATTTGTATTTTTTGGGTAAACAATGATTTTTGTATATTAATTTACTTTATTAGGATAAAATTGTGTAACATATTTGGATGAAATTTTTAAATAAAATGCGAGTACATATTTGATGCATGCGTGGCCTTTTTGGGTAGCTCAGCGATTATTCTGAAGATATGTACTTGCCTTTTTTAGGTTAGCAGACTTTACTTTTATTCATATTAAAATGGGGATTAAATTCTGGTAAGTACTTACGATTTTTTAGGCGTTATATTTCATTATATCTGGTGTTTGCTTAAACCTAAGCCAAAAAAAAAAACTTGAGTCAGGCATACAAATTGGCACACACAGTAGGTCTGTAAAAGTACCCTTAACGCAAACGAAGGGCACTTGTTCTCCCCACAACTGCGATCATTTTTTTGTTGGAGACCATACCTGGGAACCTCCTAGTTATGGAGATATTGGGGGTCAAAGTTCAAAATTTTTCACAGCTGTTTTTGTAATAGGTTATAATTTTACTTAAATGACCCGTTTACTATTCAAAGCATCCACTAGCACAATGTTTTAACAGTGCTACATCGAGTTTTACCGTAAAATGTGATTTTTGACCCAAAAAAAAGTCGTTTCCCAGCAAAAATTTTTGCGTACGGGTAGTAGATATACAGAATGCTTGGTTGACAGCTGTGTGATGGGTTAATTAACACTCTGTATAGTTTACCTATATCTGTGCATAGAACTCATCTGATCAACTACAAAATAAGTAAGTATAAAAAGTCCACACATAATATTAACATTCTTAGCTGCAGCCAAGAACTATGTCAGTAGGCCACCATTCACATTTCACCATCTATCGTTACAAGTATTACATAACTTTCAACCTTACTACTAAATAGAATGTGTGAACAAAATGTGGAGGAACTTCTTGTTTAGATGGATGGACAACATAATATTACACTTTATTTACTGAAGGGTGAGGCAGATTTACAGTTGTGTTTAATTTGTAATGAGTAACTCGGTACTCAAATGAGCTGGCTAATATTGTAATTAAAATAAGTATTTGAATAATTATGCATTTTAATGGTCATGCTTTGCTGATTAAATCATTACAGTAATTGTATATTTTATTTTTGGTGACTAAATTACAGCGTAATTTTATATTAACTAAAGAAATATTAAATGCAAGTTTATTATTATCAGATTACCACATTCATATTCTTTCTTTACCATGTGGTTAATGCCTATCCTGGTGTCAGCGTCTATGATTACCATGGGCCTCTGGTTTATTAGTTTTGTCACTATATTTTCCTTCACCGAGGCAAGTGATAAATATATGTAAGTACAATATACCCATGAATGAGAAGTATGGAAGAAGAAGACATGTTGCACCGACCCCAAATAAATTGGGATAAGGGCAGAAGAATGATAATGAATATGCCTATGAATCCAAGAACTCAGAGGTGCATCTCAACTTGTGACCTATTCTTTCATTTGTAAAGGTTAAGCACTTATCAAACATACATTTTCCAGTTTACAACAATGATTACAATTGTTTTGTTGTTTCAATGGGAAGTAAATCAGTACTCAATACATAGAAAAGTAGTTATGTATTATATAAAACACAAACAATTTCAGGCTCTGACATAATGTAGAGTTTGACATTGAAAAGTATCACAGAAGACCAAAATATGTTTACATAATATTTGCTGATAAAAATGATAAATTGGTGACAGGCAGTTTGTTGATGAGTTTTTACATAATTAGCTTTTTTTTGTTAATTCTGTGCCACACTGTGTGTGCTGACGATAAGTTAGTTAATTATTTTTTTCCATTAATAGTTTTGATAAAACAAGTTTAACTAGATAGCAGTTTTAAATTATCTTATGTCCTTGAGATTTGAGAGTTCCAGTTGTTGAGTATTCTAGAAATGATATTTTAGCTATATGTTTGTATGAGATTCAGATATTAAATACAATTGTACTTAATGATGATTACCACCCATCCAAAATAATAATCAAGTAATGTGAATGGTCAGGTACAGAATATAGAAAATAATGTACCATTTAATATTAAACTAAAGACCATGGGTGGTATAAAACTCTGTTACCAGGTAAGGAAATAACTACATGATACAGAAAGAATTTAAGAAGAAATTACCACTTGTTCAAACAAATTACCCTAGTGGTTGACTAGGGTAATTTGTTTGAACATGTGGTCATTTCACCAATACATATATACTTGACATAAAGACTTTGTAAACTTTGTGTGCTTTACCTAGAGCAAAATATTGATAGAACAGATGGCATTGAGACAAAACCAATTGTTACATTGAATGATAACTCCCTATTGTGAGTCAAACATCATTGTAGCACGCTATAGTAATAGGTACCTACTTCCATTCACATTTTAATGACAGTCTTAAACAAACATGTTTGTTTTCATAAGTAGGAACTAAATTGTTATGTAAAATTATATAATGTACAATCTAATGATGATTACAAGGCCAGACAGTATCAGAAAGATAAACATTCCAAACGTTTGTCTGTATTTGTGGACAAAGCATGACCATGTTGAATTGTGACATGTGGGAACGGCGACGTGAAAGTAAGGTTGCGCTGAGAAACGCGACAGTCTTGCGAAACATTGCAATTACTACAAAATCGAAGATCTGCCAAACATATGGTGGTTAGCAGCCCCCTGGTTGTTGGCATCTAGTCTAGCGACCGTGAGCAAATATAAGTAAACGTCACACGTCCCGCGGAAAGTCCGCCGACACAAGGTCGCCGCGTGATCTCATTCTTGGCGGAACCCGAGCCCCACGCACGCCGACATAACCAACTAAATACACTTTTTATATTACAATGAGTGGAAAGTTACCGTATTTTCCTTTCTTCTTTCCTTTAGGCATTGTGGATGATGTCTTCTTCCAACGAATGGAACTTGCGAATTGCGATATCCGTTAATTTATATTCACTATTTATTTGAACTAAGTATCTCACTTAATCAAGACGGAGAAAAGTTTAGTATATCAGTTCTTGTTAAACGATTTCGGCACTGAATGTAACATAAAACTAAAATTTCAGAAAAACTTTTTAACATGTTTAACCGTGTAGCATGCACACTCTATAGTACTCCGTGGGTTGGGTTTGCGCAATGCGCTGTCGCCTGTCACTTTATCTGAGGCGGGTGGGGGAAACTTGCGCCATCTTTGTTTTTGGTGCTGCCATAATATAAAAACCGTTTTACCGTTTTATTTTTAGTTTTAAACAAGTTGATTAAATTGAATAGTGAGAAATTATAATGTTATTTAAAAAGAGATTAAAATATAAAACAATATATTTTAAACGTTACGTAGAAAGAGGTTTTGCTTACATACTACTTTCATTTATTTATAGTTTGAATGAAATATTCCCGTAATCAGTTAATAATTAATAGTATTGGTAACATATTTAGCGCGCACGTCATGGCGCGTCATTTCAAAGCAATTTCTTTATAAAACAAAAATTATGCGTCAGCGTCACTAAATCTTTGTGGTAATTAATGTTGTGAAACTTATTGTTATATTTCATTAGTTACTGTTGTGTAAATTATTATCAACATGAAATGTTGCACACAATTCGATGTCAATATTTTCTTGATTATTGGGCAAATAATAATATTATTGTCGCTGCAGATTGTCGTCGCTAAAAAAATTAGTCCGTCAGATAGATTACCAAAAAATATTGGACACGTATTTTTTCTTTTTTCACGTAAAGAAACAATGGAGACGATACGGTGCTTTGAAAACTCGTGTGAAAAGTCATATTCTAAGACATTAGTATGACATTTTTTACCGGTGAGTGACGTCACAAACCCCCAGTCAAATCTTTGACGCGTTTTATTTTCGTCAATTTTTATTAATTTGATAAAACAAAAAATACGTATCCAATATTTTTCGATATAAATCTAACAGACGGATTAATTAGAATCATATTTTCTTTTCTCAGTAATCATCCTTATTATGGATTACTTACAAAAACGATGGCTGCGTTAGTTCCTATTTTGCCCATTCGCCAAAAGATTCTTGTATGAGTTTGTGACCGTTACAAGAATAATGAGCGTCAGTAACTTTTAGGATGAATTTTAAAAAAAAGCCCATGGAGTACTACCTGGCATGCAAACATAATGCCTGCCCCAATATTAATTAATCTGATATTCGTAACGGTGACGACGCCTACCATGTACCTGAGCCTGAGTTTTACTGCAGGAGGCGGGGCATGCCATGGTTTATTGTGTACGGATTCCATTCCCTTTGCCTTAGGATTGTTGACACGGGATTCGAATTTTAATAATAACTAGCTGTTCCCGGCATGCGTTGCAATGCCCTTTTTCCTACCTACTACCTGCGTGTGTACCAACTACCTACCTACCTACTACCTCTTACCCTACCTACCTACTACCCTACCTACCTACTACCGTACCTACCTACTACCCTACCTACCTACTACCCTACCTACCTACTACCCTACCTACCTACTACCCTACCTCCTTACTACCGTACCTACCTACTACCCTACCTACCTACTACCCTACCTACCTACCTACTACCCTACCTACCTACTACCCTACCTACCTACTACCCTACCTACCTACTACCCTACCTACCTACTACCCTACCTACCTACTACCCGACCTACCTACTACCCTACCTACTTACTACCCTACCTACTACTCTACCGACTACCCTACCTACTCTACTATCCTACTTACTACCCTACCTACTACTCTACCTACTACCCTGCCTACCTACCTACCACTTTCTCACCTTTTAAACCTTCCCTGAACTTCCACGAATAATTCAACACTATAATTAGCCAAATCGGTCCAGCCGTTCTCGAGTTTTAGCGAGACTAACGAACAGCTATTCATTTTTATATAATATAGCTGTACCCCGCGTGCGTTGCAATACCCTTTTACCTGCCTACGTACCAACTACCTACCACCTACCTATTACCTACCTACCTAATACTACTAATTTCTCACCTTCTCTGGACTGCCACAAATCTTTTAAAACCAAAATTAGACAAATCGGTCTAGCCGTTCTCTAGTTTTAGCGCGACTAACTAACAGCAATTAATTTTTATATTATACGCAACACACCATTTGAAAAATCGTTTTTCTATTGGGAAAGAAACAGTAATTATTTGTGATTATTGTGATAATGTCGTATGGTCTGTTTGAAGTTGTCATTCGTTGACTGAACAACTGAACGTCACTCAATTGTTTTGCCTTCCCGGAACCTCTCCACTAACACTTGAACTTTATAGCTACGGTATTAAAGCTCAAATTGATTTTACGTTTTAGTTAGAAAACGTTTGTATGGGAAAAAGAAAAGGGCTGTTTTTAGGGCTTTTCCGGCCATTATTCGATTTTTTCTCGCCGTAAGAACCATCCTTGAACTTCAACGAACATTTAAAAAAAAAAATCAGCCAAATCGGTCAAGCCGTTTTCATGCCAAGTCGTGACAACGGAAAACGGGTTTCATTTTTATATATATAGATAGATAGATTAAATAAGCTAATAATCTTGAAATAAAACTAGATCATATTTTGATTCGATTCTAGACGTATTTTGTCACTACGTTTTGTCTACTGATAAAATACTCCTATATAAACTCAAGCCCTTTTCCCAAGGGGGTAAGCAGAACCCACAGAACCTGCTACACTATTATAATTTTTTCCGATTCAGAAATGGAGAGATGGAAAGGAATTGGGGAGGCCTTTGCCCAGCTGTGGGAAACAACAGGCTAATTAAAAAAAAACATGGATATGTACTCACTTTCAATATTGAATACAGGGGCATAGAAGTAAACGAAATTCAATAACATTATTTATTATCTAAATTGCACGTTATCAACTTTAATAAAAAACACATGCACTTACAAATATAGTTGGTAATCTTTGCACTGAATTTAACTTTAAACATAGCAGGAACATAAATGATAACATTAAATATAAAATATTTTATGAAACAAACATAAACATATGCCTAGAGAAACTAAACGTCCTGTTACAACAATTGTTCCGTTTTTCACATCATTCTCCTTTTTCTTTCGTAATTGGTTCCCATTGTTCCACTTCGCTTTCTGTTGTTGCGAACCGTATACCCTACCGTATTTAAACTCAGCACACTGCACTACTGTTGTAGGCGGAACACCCATGAACAGCAACCGATTGCTTTCCTTTTTCAAAGTAGCCAAACCTCTAAATTCTACCATTTCGACGCCGTTGATGTACCAGCGGAGTTCAGAATCCGGAGCTCCTCGACAGTACGCCTGTATCATGTCTCCATCTTTATAGTCTTCAGCTAATCCATCGAGTAATGGCTTCCGATATTCGTGGCCGTACACTTCCATGTGTGCGATCATGGTTGCAAACTTGTAAGGCGGCTCATCCCTCTCGATATCGCACCTGTACATTCCGGTGGCTTCTTGCGTCAGGGCTCCAAGTCTCAGCTGGCAGACTACAGGGCCGCACGTCAACATCTCCACTGTCCCAACTCCGAGGATGGGGAAGGAGCGAGTACTGGGCGCTGCACCGGGTCGATATCTGAAGAATTCGTTGGAGCCTTTGAACCAGCTGAGAAGCGTGAAATTGGCGTCATATCGGCACTCGACTACGACCTCTTGCTGACCAGCCGGCACTATGTGAGGCACGTCGAGGTACGTGACGTTGAAGTTCCTGGCGCGGACGCCGGTGCACGCGACTAGGAGCAGTGCCAACACCAGCATGATGCCGGGACGCGCGCGCAACTCGCACTGCGCCTGCGCCCTAACCTAACCCAGCGCCGCTAACGCGCTCTTAATTAGACAGTTTATTAAACTCCGACACTTAACCGTTGGGCAGATAAACGGATCCCTCATGGACGAAAGTATTTTTTCACCATATTTAATTGATAGACAAATTGGTTTCGCTGGGGGTGGCTGACTTAACGCCAAAGGCAATTATTATTATACTTAAGGGACCTCGTATTTCCTATTAATTTAGATGGGGTGGGTTTTTTCTTGTTATAGTAATTTCTATTTCTTTATTAGCAATTAATTTTATGCAAGTTCATATTAATGTTAAATTCCAAATGCTATTAGAATGGAAGAAAATGACAAAATATTTATAAAACGAGTCAGGAAGCTATTAATTGACAAGTGCTATTACTCATTGAACGATTTTTTTAATGATAATATCTTATTAGACTCACTTTGACTGCTTATCTATTGAATTTTGGTTTTTATTTATTGACATTTTGTATTACAGTACCTATAATTTTTAACATGATTGTATTAGAATTGGATTAATTATTTTGACTATAATATGCTGGATTTGACTTTAATTTTATTCGATGACTGACTTTTACCACTTTTGACTTTGGTTTTTTAATTTTATTGACATTTTGTATTCATTCTATCATGATTGTATTTTAATTAGTATTTTAATGACATGATGTATCTGACTGTAATTCATATTTTTTTTTCTACTTTTATTCTCCATTACTTATTATTTTATTTTTCCTATGATATTATTTAGTTATTTAAATGAATTCATTAATTTTTAATTACTGTTAATTGTCTTAAATCTACTATCATTATTGGTTAAAATTGTTGTGCCCGACAGGGTCCATGTGAACTGTATTATTATTTTAAGATCTTGTAAAACACATAGGATATGCAATAAATTATTGAATTGAATTGAATTGAATTGAATGTGTCTTAAGCAAGCAAAACAGGCGTTATCGATGACCAAGATAACCTACCGCCTGCGAAAAGGTAAACAATGATAAAACATTGCAACAAAAAAAAACCCAGCTGTTTTAACCCTGTAGATACATAAAACAACACAATCTTATATTAATCATCCTCCATGATTTGCGAAACGAAATATCAGCGTTATTCTATTGGTCGATTCCACCATAGAGAGAAAAAGTAAAGACTATAGCACTGGCGGGTTAAAAGCAAGCAGGCACCTCCCATCTCTTGGCGAATTACGCGTGGAGTGTGTCATCCAATTTTACCAAATGACACTTATGAACAAATAAAATGGGTGATATCCGTTGCACTGAGATTTTCTTGGAATAGTAGTGGCTGGATTGTTTATTTAGTGATGCTTCTTATTGAATCTCCAGGGTTCGTTTAACAATGTTTTAAAGAGGCAGTAAAATTATTAGGTAATAATGGCAGTGATGTACCCTACCACATTTGATTTCGGAGAAGATTAGGTTCGTCTCTACCAAAAAAAACAATGAGTAATTATTACTCATATTTTGCCCTTTCCACTAATTTCAGTTTCAGTCTGGACGCAATTGTTTGAAACGATTTTCTGCTGAAATTTCTGGATCGATCTAATTGACCACTGATGATCATCGTTATTTTTAAAAGTTAAAGCTTTGTGGTCTCTATAACTTCTTTCTCAACCTGTTGATGGCCTACAATCCCAAAATATGGACATCAAAAGGATGTAGATACATATCAGGTACCTACCTAACGAAAAACCTTACATCCAAGACGCGGCAGACGTACAAGATTTTCGAAGTGTACCAAATTGCTAAAGATTTATTGTACCGTCGTACTTAAGCCAATAAGAGTCAAAAAACTTTCCCCTGTGGGGTCACACCGCTTCGCGTCCGTATACCCACGCGCGCATCTCGGAAACAAGACATTACACTTTTATTACCAGTAATCATCTTAAGTGTTATCAGCGTAATTGAATAATGCATCGGCATAGTGCCCGCTGCCGGTGCTGTTTTGCTAAACAACGCATCTAGATTGTTTTGGTTGGAATTCTACCGAGGTTAAGCGTTGGCAGTTTTGACCAGTCATTGCAAAGAACAGTAGAAAAAGAAAAACAAAGTATTTGCCAGCTGAACTAAAAAACTAAAGCATTCTTTAACAAACAATTAAGCGCAGAAGTTATCAGAACTCTCAATAGGAGCGATTAATTGACCTTAGATTTAACTCTGGACTAATTTTGGACATCATCATCATTCTCTTGCCCTTGTCCTAATTCATTTGGGGTCGGCGCAGCATGTCTTCTTCTTACATACTTCTCTATTAAACGTCATCTCATCAGACACTTCCTTTTTTGCCATATCATCTTTTTGGTCTTCCTCTACTCTTATACCCCTCCACATTGATACTCAATACTAATTTTGGACACAGATGAGTACCTATTTAATCTCAATACCAGGGCCGAGGTCCAGCTGTGGACGTGTTTCGGCTTCGGTATTGATGATAGGATATTAGTATTCTCTACAATATCACGAACAATTTTTTTTCTCTTCTTTATCTGCGATCAGTGCTTGGCACTATAAGAAAATTTTGTGAGTGCGTTATGTTCGGTTAGAGTGCGTCCCCCAGTGAGGGCGTCTCTTCATAGTATATCATATGATGTCCTTCCGCTTGAGACGCTTTAAGTAGCCACGTATCGTAAGCTTCTGTTGACAATGTATTGGGGTGTTTCAATAGCTTCTCCCGGTATTTTAAGGTGACGTTTTGGATTTCGTCCTTTATACTGGGCATATTCAGGTGGTCATGAATTTCCGGTTTGTGATGTACCATGGTACGTTGCTAATTGTTCGTAATTGTTGTTATGTTTTGCATTCTCTGCAAGAATGATATGTTTGAATTGCTGGCGCTACCCCAGAGTTGGACGCCGTACATCCATACCGGTTTCAGGATTACTTTATAGATAAGTAGCTTGTTATCAATCGACAATTTGCTGTTACGGTGAGCCGGTATGACGTGATTTTCGTCCAGGAAGGGGAGTATTCTGCGCAGTAACAACTTTTCAAAGATCTTTGAAAGTATTGGGTACTCCCAATACTATGTCTATAAGCCTATAAGCTTACTAGCTTATAGGCCTATATGAATTGACTTCATTGGGTGGTTTGCCATTTTTGTATACCATAGTAATTTGCGACACTTTTCATAATTTTGGAAAGTATTGCACTCTCAGGATACCTACCATTATATAGCATTGTCAGGAAGATGAATGCTTTCTTTGGTAGTTGTTTTATGATTTCCTTCGTAATTAAATCAAATCCTGGCGCTTTTTTATTTTTGAGTCCCACTGCCACTCTCCAGACCTCTCGTGCAGTTACGGGTTTCGGTGGTAAGGACATTTGGTAATCTTGTTTAAGGATTAGTTCCACTTTTTTATCGAACTCTTTGTCATATGTATCTTTTGGGACGAACACTTTGGAGAGATGTTCTGAGAATACGGTTGCTTTGCGGCCATCAATTTTGGCTCCCTGAACAGAGTAATACTACTAATTATCTAGGGATTTTCTATTGAACATGTCATTGAAGTTGATTTCCACGTTACTATAGATAGCTTAATCTTTCACGAAGAGATGGTTACCGTGCTACTCGTAAATGTTGCTGACCTTTAAAACTTAACAAAACATTTTAATGCTTTTAAATATTCGATAAGATAAGACACACCTTATGAAAGACAATTAATGGGACTTCGGTCAAGGCAATGACACTGAACACTAACTTCGGTTGGATTATCGTGAAATATTGACATTACTTTTGTTTTCAGCAACTCAATAAGTTTCTTTCCAACGATTCTATTAGATAGCCGCGCTGTAGATCTTTCCTTGATTATCTTTTGGAACGAAGTTCCTTATCGCGCGTTGTGAAAGGGGACTAGACGGAAAAAATTCTTACGAAAAGTTGTCACGACACTTTTTGCTATAGTAAGCTATTGTAAGCTGTGCGGCGTCGCATGTTTCTCTGTCTCTCTCTCTCTCTTATGGAAAGCAAGCCAGATATTTTTTTTTTTTTTTTTTTTTTTTACATAATACAAAATAATAACAATAACTTCGTTCCATCCGGGTGTTCCTTGACACCTCTCAAGTTTTTTTTGCTAGGTGACAAGTTTTCAATGAAAAAAACCATAACATAACGCCTTTATTCACTGAAGGTTTAGGCAGCACAAATTCCACCAGTTAGGTATGTTTAAGTTCCTTGTAATAGATGGTGGCCCTACTGCCATCAACTTAACACTAATCCAGATTCTGTAACTAGTGCTGCGAAATCCTGATGGAAAATTCTTACATATTAAGATAATATACAGACATTCTGACCAGCAGTATTATGTACTACAAATAAAAATATTACAATTTGACTTTGAGTATCAAACGTATCATAGTGATCAATCAACTTGCCGGATGTAATAACTAAGAGAGTGCAAGACGAGAGCCCCTTCAAGCAAATTGTGTTTAACGATACATTTCAATAGGAACCCCTTCAGCATAGCTATTCACAAACAATCGAATCGAAGTCGAATCGAATTTGACACTCCCTTTCGCTATGCCCAAGAGGGGGAGGGGTTATTAATTGATGATTTTTCACTCGCCAAAAACAGGCTAGTACTTTCTTCATCTGATAGATGCAAATTGCAAGCTTGATGATGTTATATTTCAACCAATTTACTGACCCTAGCATAGCGGCTATTTGTCAGTCATAATCTAGTCTGAAACTATTATTTTATTAAAAACACGAGACACATGCATCGGGTGAGGAGTTGTAGAATCAATCCTGGTCTTGAGCTCGATAGACTCATCCTGCTATAACAATAACAAACAATAGGGATGCTATACACTATTTTTCAGACTTTTGATTCGGTAGAAGGTATTGTTGAACTACAAAACTGACCGTTCCGTATGGTGTCGGACGTAAAGAATAGCACCATCCCATATCTTGCCGTGGGTATCGTAACACGCGACTAAGGGACTTACCAGAGAATGGTCAGCAGCGTTCTCTGTGCCTTCGTAACAACCATACTGCGATCGCCAACCCGCTTGCCAAGCGTGGAGATTATGGCAAATCCCCCCCTTCTGGGGGAGGCCTATGTCCAGCAGTGGACGTCTTATGGCTGTAATGATGATGATGACAAAACCCCAGGCAGTTACTAGGTACACCAACACATACGACTTCTGGTGATCGACAAACTTCGTCTGACGTATATTTCCGCAATGGCAACAATGACATCTATTATTATCTAAATCATATTTAGGTAGACTCGACATTATTCGAGCAAAGTCAGTCGGCTTTTCCCGAAGTATTCGACACGAATATCAACGTGTTTACCGCACAGTTACAAGTGATCAAGCGGCGGTATCATTCGGCGTTCCTCAGGGAAGCGTACTAGGCCCAACACTCTTCCTGGTGTACGTTAATGACCTCTGCAACATGAACATCAATGACGCAGAGGTCTTCTCTTATGCCGATGATACTGCGATAGTCTTCTTTGGTAACTCCTGGAAAGATGTGAAGCGAAAAGCTGAGGTAGGCTTGGCCCATGTAGCTAACTGGCTTATCAATAACTTGCTCACACTAAATACATCTAAAACGAACTACATATGTTTTAGTATAAGCAAAAACACACAACCTAGTGATAATTTGAACATAAAAGTTCATGTATGCGGTGATACTAATAATAGACAGTGTAATTGTTCGGTTATTAAACAGGTCACACAGACAAAATATTTAGGCGTGATACTCGACCAACGATTATCCTGGTATCCCCACCTTGATCAAGTAACGAACAGACTTAGGAGATTAAGCTGGATTTTCAAGACTCTCAGACATATCGCACCAAAACAAATAAATACGAACAGTAAACGAAACTCGTCTAGAAACATATTAAATGAGATTTACGTGGCTTTAGTTCAGTCTGTCTTGACATATTGCATCCCCGTTTGGGGTGGGGCTGCAAAAACCAATTTTATCAATGTAGAACGCGCCCAACGAGCGTTAATTAAGACCATGTATTTTAAAAAGTTAAGATATCCTACTGAAACCCTGTATCAGATAAGTGATTTGCTCTCAGTTCGTAAATTATACATTATTCAAATAATTCTAAAAATGCATAAAACCTTAAAATATGACTCAAGTAAAATAACCCAGAGAAGAAAAGATCTAATCGTTCAAATTCCCCATACTAAAACTGTATTTGCGGGGAGACAATACA
This sequence comes from Diarsia brunnea, assembly GCA_949774965.1. NCBI lineage: Eukaryota > Metazoa > Arthropoda > Insecta > Lepidoptera > Noctuidae > Diarsia > Diarsia brunnea. The sequence goes on from OX459001.1 coordinate 19,143,420, forward strand.
ACAAGCGATCAGCTTTCCTTTATAATAAAATTAACAGTAAAATTAACATAATTATACCCAAAAAAATACTACGAATGCAAAAAAACTTTAATAGATTGGATAAAATTACTAAATTATGACGACACGGAGGCACTTTTGGAACACATTAAGTAAAATTTTGTGCTAATTGGGTAGTAATAAACACTCAACTTATCCACACATATATCTATAAACACCATAAGCACAACACACATATACACTCACGCATGCGCACGCACACACATATATATACACACACACACACACACACGATTAAGATTAGTAATACCTAGCTGTAAATACCTAGGTTAATTCATATTTTGTATTGCTTAGCTATGGAAGAGCGGGGCTCTCCAACACAGGCATTACTTGCTTACAGGGGAGCTCCAAACACAAATATTGTAAATCTAAACTTGTTAAAGCAATAAACCATTTTGTATTTTGTATTTTTTTGTATTTGTACAGTTGTCACGTCGAACATGTGTGTAGTACCCCTTATATCACCCTGCAGGGGACAGATTACAAATGATTTTATTTAATTAATTATTAGCTTTATCTCGGATATTATGCGGGATGCTTTAATTATTGTAATTGTCAGTCGCTTTTAATTTAATTTGATCTGATTTGAAACACTACGGCATATTAACAGCCTTATGAGGAAGATGTTTCTAGTTCGAAAATAGACAAAACACTGTCTCCACAAACGATATAATAAAATGTTAGGTACAAGTTCTCTACTAGGCATTTTTTATAGATACCAGAAGACGGATGTCATCTAGGCATGCCTAAGAATGGCTGGTGTGACGATTTCGGAATGTTCCAGACCAATTGGCAGTGGAGGACATAATGAAGTTACAGATTTGGAAAAGTATTGAAGAGATATTGACGGCACGGTTGGCGCAGTGGCTAACCGATTGGACTGCTGCGCTGCGTGTCGCGGGTTCGATCCCCGCACGGAACAAATATTTGTATGGCCTGCAGATAGTTGTTTCGGGTCAAAAAAATAAAAATAAAAAAATTGATCAGAAGTAGGATAAAATATTAAGTTTAAAAAACTTGGGCTATTGATGTCAATTAAAAAAAATTAAACAGATTAGTGCTATGAGTAACCTATTATTTCAAAGAAAATAATGTCTTTAGATAATATAGAAGCGTATATCCTTACTTTATTAGCGCTCGTACCGTTTTTGCACTGTTACAGTGCCATCTAGTGTAGACAATAACACAGCAATAAAAAACCTGTTCTACAGCTATGTACAGTTTGTCAGATGTAATTTAGTTTTCTGTTTCTTCAATAGATGGCGCTGACCTTTGACGTCACGTTTCTGAATCGCGGTGTTAAGATTCTCCGTCGTTGAACGACCCTCGCGCGATACTGTACAGAATTCATACTTACCTGGCATAGGGGAAACCGTGATCAAATAGGCGGTTCCCCCAGGGCGAGGCCTTTCCATTGCACTGCGGTTAGGTTGACCCTTGCGATTATCCCTAATGTGGATAACTCGGATGCGTAATTTTTGGTAGTGGGGACTGCGTACGCGCCGTCTCAGAATCTACTATCAACCTAATATGATCGAACAGGTCTGTCGGAAGCGGAACACTATGCATGGGTGCAATTTCTTCCGGCTTGGCGCTTGCTGTATTTAATAGTATTTATTATGATCATAATGATGACTAGAAAATAATGTAGCGGGAAATGTACGTACAGCATGGATGCTGTGACGACTGATGAGTAAGTTACGCTTCGTCACCGTATAGTATCTTCTTACAATAATGGAATATTTACCTATATAATAGAAATTCAGGCATATCGAAAACGCCAATTATGTATGTCTAAAGCTGACTGCCTCGTTGTCTAGTGGTCGCAAGCGCGAATGCTGAGCATGACGTTTCAGGTACGATTCCCAGGTCGACCATTTTACTAGGTTTTTCCATCAGGAGTTTCTCAGTAGCAGCAACGGACTCCAGATTTGTGTCCAGTTGATGGCAATCGGCTCGCCCCGTATTACACGGAACTTAAACAGAACTGGCGCAATGTTTGTCTATTAGGCACACCTCTACCTTTTCCATCACGGATTACAGGCGTGATTTTATGTTACGTTTTGTGTATAGTAATAATAAATGGGTATAATTTAGACGGCCACCAAAAATATTTTTAAGACTCTAAGCCTAGGCACCAAATAAAATTTTTGGTTCCTAAAATGGATCAACGGTCACCAAATTCTATCCAACTCAAAGATTAATATTACTACCAATTTTTAGGGGTGGCATGGGCACCGGGCCGTAGGCCGACGAAGGAGGCCGGCGGAGGCCCGACACTTCGGGGACAGAAGATATTAGTGTTATTTAATATGCGAGCGAAGCGAGCGCGCGTTGAAAAAGCTTTTGCTTTAGGCGACGTACGTTCGACGTATTTGGTGACCATGAATCCATTTTGGTAACCGTTTAGAATTTTTTTGGTTGCGAAATAGGTACTTTTTTGGGCGGTGTTTAAACACAAGCCATAATAAATTCAAAAGAAACAAGATATAAATTTTGTCAGTTCCATCCATTTAAAGCTGCAAGAATAAAGTTAGAAAACACTATTTGGAAAGTAACACACAAAAATAATTAAAAATGTGGCTACTTTCAGCATTCAGTAAAAAACTGTTATTTTGATACTACAATCAGACACTTATTTATCTGTATTTTTAATATTCTGGAATCAAATGAGTAAAATAATATTAAATAAAAGAACAACAATAGTTACAAAGAGCGACTTATTCACGCATAAAAACGCGCTAGAGCAGTTTTAACTGTTATTAAAATCTAAAATCTACAACTTTATAATACTTCAATTTTAGAATGAAATACTCGTGACTCATCACTGAAATGTTAATTTTCAAAATGTCATTTAGAGCTATGTCACAGCCTGTAATGCTACTACTAATGCCACCTAGTGACAAACTTTTAAACTACACTTGGCCGAGTGACGTGTTGTCGTTGCTAAAGCAAAGGCATCTGATAAAAGTAAAACTGTTTATAACTTTGGTAAGAACTATATTGACTAGTTCCTGTTTTCACTTAGTTATACTGAGCGGTATGGTATCTAAATGAATCCCCTATTTAGTCCTGGGTTCGATTCCCGGGGCGGACAAAGTGTTAATGGGTTTTGCCACTAGGATTTTTTGAGTAGCTGCCACGGAGTCTAGATGCCCGAGTGATTGCCATTGACTCGCCCCCTACTACATGGGATTAAAACATAACTATGGGACTACGAGAGCCTACGCAGGTCTACAAGAGCCTATGCGGGTCTCAAAAACCCTACGTGCGGCTACGAGAGCCTATGCGGGCTACAAGACAATACGTGCGACTACGAGAGCCTATACGGGTCTACAAGAACCTACGCGTGATTACGAGAGCCTACGAGGGTCTACAAGAGCCTACGCGGCTCCATAAGAGCCTACGCGGGTCTATAAGAGCCTACGCGGCTCTACAAAAGCGCGACTAAGAGAGCTTTAACAGTCTTGAGCATAGAGCGGGGAGTTGCATAAATAATATGAAATGTTTGAGGTCTAAAAACAATTTGATTATCACCGTTTTTAAATAAACTCGGACTTGGGATTTTGGAAACCAGCCCAATATACAGTACAATAAAGTACCTAATCTCAATAATAAAAAAAATCATGGTTAGTATCAGGTTAGAGCATGTATCTGAACTTATTTACTTCTATATACTTAGATTACTAGTAGGTACACCTCTGCCTAACCGTTAGGGAATTACAGGCGTGATGTTTTGTTACGCAATAGCTTTGATTTTCTACTACGACGTACAGGAAAAACCGCATACAAATTAAATTCATTTGGATAAGTAAATTCTGATAAAAAAAAAAAACAGTTTCATTGTTTTGAATTTTAATTGTGCAATACAATATTGTACTACCATTTCACAACATTAATGTTTATCTAATCTGCCAAATTTCGGCGTAAACTCATGAGTCAGCTGCGGGAGGGAAGCGCGAGGGGGGAAAAGGGGGAGGGGCTTGTTGAGTATGTCTAGCCGCTAGCCCGTTCCTCGCTCAGTCTCGTTTCGAAGTTCACTAAGCAAAGTAATCATGTCGCGCCTACCGGAATTAAGTGACCGTGACACTAACTACGGGTATTCGAAGGAGGAACGCGAATTTTATATCGCGCAATATTATTCTAAACTGGCGAACAGTTCTTCTCTGAAGCGCGGTTGGGAAAAGTGCCCCACGATAAATGGGGCGAAGCTCAGGTGGCCGCCAGTAGAATTGATTAGGAAATGGATACAGAGACAAGAGGAGATAAAACAAAATAAAGAAACCGAAGAGGAGCAGCAGAAAGAGTCAAGTAAGTAGAATGAATATTACGAGTGAATTTGAACACGATCAATACATCAACGCGTTCAAGAACTGTCAGTGTTAATATTTCACAACAATTCACAACTACTCTGGAACACTGCTTTGCTTACCGGTTTCAAGTTCATTGGCAAAAATTCGCTCTTACTTCCGTTTCGGTGCAACGCTAGCAAGATATACGGTTGGCTTATTATATAAGTTATTGTGTTTAAATACATTGCGCAATCAAGTTTATTGTGTCATTCGTGTTCATGTCATTAGTTAAAATTAGGTTTTCATTTACATTCATCAAGTGTGACTAAGTGTGATAATAATGGAACAAAAATGTTGAAGTTAAAGTAGCTTTACTATAACTTCGACAATGACCTTGGTTTAGGTCATTGGTACAGGTGCTCATCAAACTACTAAAATTTGTCAAATATGTCTTCAATAGATTTCAACTTTATCGCTAAAACATAAGATTGATGGGAAAAAATTGCCATTAATCTTATGTAATTTAGCGTTTGATTAGAAATGTAGGCCGGTTGCTATAGGCAATCCCAACTAACCATAATCATTTTGTTCTGCAGACAAGCTTATCGGCACACAATGGGGCAGGAAGACGGGAGAAAACCGGATCATCAGGAAAGAGTCGATAGATCTAGGAGAGCGGCATCAGGACATCAAATGTAATGCATTATACAATACAATACACATTACTAGTCAAGTGACCAAATAATTTAGGATGTGACAATAATAAACAATTATGTTTTACAGGGAGGCAACGAGACGTTAAATGGAGTGGACCAAAGCCATTTAATGAAAAAGAGAAAGTTGTTGTGCCTGTAGTAGTAAACCCCTATAATTATTATGGAGGTTACTATCATTATCCAGAACCAGAAGAAGAGGAAGTTAAGCCTGACAAAAGTAAATATATTTATATCACTGCGCTTACAGCTTCTGAAACTAGCCATACATTTAATTTTCATACTTTTGCAAGAAAAACAATGAAAAGAATCATTGCGAAATTTATATGCTATTTAAAGCGAATCGTTTGTTAGTAAACAATTCATGATGATTCATAACCTCGACACGACATTAACGATAAAACCAAATGCGCGTGAGGTTTGTACATAATTCACTTAGTATTAACTATAGTGCAATCAAAGACATTGGTGTAATGTATTAGGGTGAATTTTGTTTTAGTATCACGTGTTGTCAATGTTATTGTTTCATTTAAGTTAGTCCTAAACTCGTTTTGGTTCCCGTAATATTGCGCAATCTTGAGAACCGGATCAATTGAATGTATGCAATTTTATTGAATAACCTGCAAAAATATATCTAATCTCCGCATTATCAATACGGAGCTTGGTATCACTGCGCCTTCTGCAGTAGCTGCTGACGTGTCTGCGTACTATCTGGTTATCGTGGCAGTAATCATATTTCTCCTTTTATAGAACAAGTGCTTCGAGAGAAATTCGAAGGGAAGGTACTAGAACTAGTTGACTCGCTGGATGCTCAAGGACACGCAGCACGGGCGAGCGCATTTGTGTCACTACGCGCGGAGTTACAGCGACATCCAGTAGACCACTTGCTGGCCGCGCACCGCGCCACGCTGGCCGACCATGTGTCGCGTGCACTACGACGAGGCAAGGATGGAGAGAAGAAGGCAGCTGCTGCTATTGCACCGCTGCTGGCTGTACAGGTGATTATCATGATCTGATCAGATTAATGAAAGGTGTCTGCAAACAATATAATGAACCGCTTAACTATAAAGTCGAATTTCGCCTTGATCTACCGCCTGTTTATCGCAGCGATTCATAAATACGTTGTTAACCTTAAACTTGTATTATCACCCACAGATCGGCGAGGAAGGCACGGAACAGTTCGTGCGTGAGGTGCGGCCCGCGCTCACCGCCGCCGCCACAGACAAGTCTGCTTCACTCGACACACGCACTGAGGTAAACAACGCAATACAGACACACAATACCAATGTCCTAAAATACTTAAAAAAAATGTTCTTTGTCTCTTCAGGAAGCTAATAAATAAAGTGTTACAATAAATAATGTTCTGTATGTTTCAGTGCTGCTCATCGCTGGCGGTGTTGTGCTACTTGGTGAATGATGACCTCACTGAGACCTTAGAGGTCATGCGCTTGTACGAGACCATCTTTAGTGGCAGTTATCTTAAGGTAAACTATCAATATAAAATTCACACACACGAATAACTCATGTCAAAAACATTAGCATTTACCAAGATGACTGCCATCTATTTAGGATACGGCCAGGAAGACTGCGATAGTTATGAGTTCCTTATATAAGAAACTTTCTTTTGCCCCCAGAATGACGGCAGCGTGAATATATCAGCCGCGACCGTAGAAGAGGGCGCGTGGCACGCCGCCGCACTGGACGGCTGGGCACTACTGTTGCCGCTGTTATCGCGCAACCACGCGCTGTCGCTGCTCAACAACCAGGCGCCCAGCTTTGCCAAGCTTGGGGAGTTGCTAGAAGCGGTGTCAATTGAGGTAACTTACCTAAGCTTTTGTGTCCAACATATGACAATGGCGATGTCAATGAAATGTTTTATAAACGTATGTTTAACAATCCGTAGGTCCGCATGGCAGCAGGCGGCGCGCTCGCCATCGCGTACGAGACAGTGACGGACGACGACAGCTCAGACAACGCGCTCACAGCGCACGTGGACGTACTACTGCCGCGACTTACTGAGTTAGCGAGAGACTCTGACAGGTTTCGCACCAAGAGAGATCTCAAGACACAACGAGCCACCTTCAGGGATATCCTCAAGTACTTCGAGGTATAATACTGTTTATAAGCAGGGCTTAATAATCTAGATTTGTCTGAGTGCTAACACAGAACTGATTTGTGAATGTAACAATCTGATTTAATGCCAACATAATTAATCTTGCAGGAAGGTGAAGAACCCAGCACTTCAGCGCATATAGGCAGTGAGCACGCCGAGTGGTCGTCGTGGTCAGGTGGCGCGGCGTACGCGGCGCTGGCGGGCGCACTCGGCGGAGCGCTGCAAGTGTTGGCGCCGCGCAGTGAGCGTCTAAGAGCTGCGCTGGCGCTGTCCGACAACCCGCCCGTGGACAGTGAGGAACAAGAGAAGCCTGAGAAGAGCAAGAAGCTGCAACGGGTATGTACACAAATATCAATTGCTACCTAACAATCCAATTCATGAAAGAGCGTAGAATTGTGAACAACGGAAATAATAACAGGAATGTACTTACTCAGCAGTAAGACAGAAATAAAATTTAATTTTAATTTGTCTAATTACAGCATCTTCGGAACAAAGCAGCGAAGAAGGACCGCAATTTCAACCGCAACAGAAACAAGCGCTCCGCTGTCCTCGCGTTCTGAGCAGCATCTAGTTTAGTTCCAGAGCTTAGTTTAACACTAGCAACGTCAACTGGACGCCTTATCTTAGTAAGTCACCTCCCGAGCTGGCAACAGTTACAGCATGGTAGGTCGGGTGAGGTTAGTGTTAGGTTACAATAGGCTAGTTGTTGAAACCAAAAAAAATGTGATATTTTGTATGAAACTAAAATATTGGAACCGTCTGTTTTTGAAGGATCTTGCTAAATGTCGACGACTGATTTTCTCGCAACATGTTTCAGATTTCTGACTCGTTTCGTCCTTCCTTTTGTGATGTTGATGTTTTGTAAATAAATATTTTTTTATTATATTGTTAGAATATACTACTCCTACTCTCTCCATTTCTTGTTATTACGGCACAAGACTTTTAACTTAAACTTAATTTTATTTATTGTAATATTTAACTGAGTTTAATTTATTAGAAGATAAGTTTATATGGGAAAATGTTCATCTCGTTACAGTGAAATAAAATATATTTATTATGAGAACCAATTTTTTTATTTTATGTGATATCTCCCATGTTTCCTCTTCTTTATTTGCAGGAGCTCATGGCTTAATAATAACAGCTGTGTGGTTCGATCTCCAGGTTCAGGTGCGCCTGCCTAAGTTGGTCCGTGGATGGGTGACCACCCATTTTATATCAAGTTTTAGAAGCACGTTAAGCTTTTCGTCCCGGCTCTGTTGACCGCGCGTCGTTACTGGTAGTCAGTGGCCCAAAAGTCTGGATACCAGTCTAACTAATAGGGGGCCGCTTAGTATTACGTAAACCGATTAACTTCAATAATTTGTTAGAATTGTTGTTGTAAGTTTTAGTTACTCCCCCCATGGTACTAACTGGGTTGTGGAGATCAGATAGGCAGTCGCTCCATGTAGATTACTGGTATTCAGCTGCATCTGGTTAAACTGGAAGCCGACTCCAATATAGTTGGGAAAAAGTTAGGCTAGTGAATGTTTCCTCAGTCTGAATCGTAGCCACGTTAAGATTTAGGCACTTCCGTACTACTTACTCAGATTCCTCACACGCATTTGATTGCGTTCTTCATGAATTATTAATCAGGAAACTGCACCACAACCAAATCCAGAACGCATCTCTGAATTTTCAAACTTCACAATTAAGTGACAGGATTTAGGGGAAATAATGTTAACGGAACACCTATGATTTTTCTTATCTGTGTTTGGTAAGTATAGGGGTCCTCCAGGGTTCTATTCTCTGGCTCGTTTTAAATTTAGGATTGACTTAATAAAATAACTCACTTACAATCACAAAGATTTGTTTAATTCGTAGTGTTGTTTGCAGACACTTCTTCCTGAACTAAAAAAAAAAAAAATATTTATTTCAGGTATCATAATATTAGACACATGTTTCAATCATTCAATACTATATAAAAAGAGTCACATAAAAATAAATAGAATCCAAATACAACGTCAGCAGCTAAAAAAGGCGACGAGAATAGCGTTCTCGCTACAGTAATTAACTCGTGTAATGTTAATAACCGGGTATTAGGACTAAACGGCTTGCAGTAAGTTGAAACGATGTTTAGTTAAAGTTCTTCATATGGCCAACCATTCCTTTTTGGTATTGTTCGTCGTGTAGCTACTTGCTAGGCTCCTCGATTTATGCGGTAGCTGCACGATAGATAGCAAATGCGTGCACTGATTGGAAAGGTATCACTTAACTTGGGTTTGTGTAACATTCTTCAAAAGATCTAAATCTATCTAAATTCCGCAGATATGACGAGTATATCGAAACACGATAAAAAAAACATAATATTTGAAATTTTTCTGGGGTCAATGACCGAATTCACATAAATGTTGCACCATTAATTTTTTCTCATGTAACAGACCCGCGTGGCTGAAACCCATTTTTATATAAATATTGATTAAAATCATTACGTAATGACTGTAATAAAGGCTGATCTTTTGTTAGTAAACAATTTGTGATGATTCATCGGCGTCAAATGTAGCTAAATATAACTATCTACGTCATTGAATACAAAGAAAAAACATGTTACGACAAATCGCGTGACGTAAACATAGCGAGGCCGAGAGGAGTGGGTATGATAATTACAATGGTACTAAACAATAGACGATCAATGATATTGCACAATATCACGTGATACTCAATGTTATTGATCCAGGGTTTAGTAGTACGCACTGTTAGATATTGCATAATCTTTAAAAACAATACTAAATATTTTCAGTACCCAAAATCAATGATATTGCGCAATGACACGTGATAAGTACTCAATGATATTGTTGGAACGAACTGTGGCACTGATATTGCGCAATCTTAAAAAACAACACTATTATATTTTCAGTACAAAACACTGTGCTATCGATCTAATGTTTCAATGTTATCACGACCTTGACGTTTACTCATGTTCAATTATTTGAAGTTCATTGACTCGTACTTCGACGTAGGTCAGTTACGCGTGAACGCCCGGATGCTACCATTGCGAGGATCGGCCGGAAGACACGGTGGAGCACACCGTGGAGGTCTACCCTGCTTGGGCAGAACCCTTTCGTGTAGGTACTCGTAGCGGCGATCGGCGGCGGCGCCCTCTTGCGTCCGGCCCTGGTGCAAGCCATGGAGAGGGAATGGGACGCCGTCGCCTCCTTCTGCGAAGCAGTGATGCTAGCGAAGGAGGTGGTGGAACGTGAGAGAGAGAGAACCTCTCGTCCCAGCCGCCGCGGGAGACGCTCCGGGCGTCGGGGGCCACGCGATGGTTTCCGGCCACCGTAGACGCGGCCTGCGGACGGTGAGTAATGGGCTAGCTCGCCGTCCGTCCATCTTATGACGACGAAAGGCCGTGTCGACGGAGCGCTCGTGTTCCACGCGCGCCTCAAAGAGATGTCAGCAACATGGAAGGGGCCCGCAAGGGCCAACGCCCGTTTGGGCTGCAGGTTGTTCGAAAGAGATACCACGGCCTCACAAGGGCTAAGAAGGAACATGGGTGGTTTTTAGTCGGTAGAAGTCTGACACTCCCTTCCGCTCTGAGGGGTGCGTGGGGTTATTTAATGATCCAACCCGCCAAAAAAAGAAAAGGTCAGTTATACATGGTTAAGGTTGAAGGGTAGGGTGGAATCACCGCCCCTCCCTGAAGGTACATCCCAAAAATTTACATGAAAATTTTAACCTTAACTATACCTAGCCTATAACCTTAACTATATAACTGACCTATTTTTTTAGAACTAAGCAGATTTACGCAATGCTATATCTCGTTATGGCTAAGTAGTATACACTGAATATCGTTTTGGTTCTAATGATATTGCATAATCTTGAAAACGATTTTTTTTTATTTTCAATAAAAGGATCTAATTTTTCAGGGCTTGTTTTACCACTTACGGTCAATTTCCCAATAACTTACTTAAACCTACCTTATAGCTTATTTATACCAATCTTATTTATTTTACAAAATTGTGACATTTTCGGAATTTATTAGGTAAGTCCTTCAGTTGTGGCTATTCGGAAATTGTGAAATAGGACCCTTAGTTTTACCTTGACAATTACTCACATTCATTCATTTGGAGTCCATTGACTCATGCGTTGTCCAACATTATTTATACAGAACATAGGAAAATGTACATTCAGTTTTGTTTTATAAATGACATCACATGAATAGCGTGGGCATCAGTGACACCATTGCGCCAAAAATAACTAGTTCGTAAAATAACGATTCATTGGTTCGGATTATTGACTGTATGTGTGCGTAGATTGGTCATAATTATAACATCACGTCTGTACCCCCCAAAGGGTAAGGCAGAGAGAGGTGTTGCTAATAGTTCACCCAGTTTTCGCCGGTTATGTTGATGTCCCTATGTAATCCTATTGCCATAAACCGGGCACAAATCCAGACTCCGTGGCTCTAATGACACCAGTAGTCACCAGTAATCATTCTATTATTTATAATCCAGTTTGGGATTAAAGTAGCAACACCGAGCGTGTTGAAAATTATGATATTGAACTAACTCAATATCAACACGCTTGATCGTCATGAATTTTTAACCGACTTCCAAAAAGGAGGAGGTTCTCAATTCGATCGGTATGTTTTTTTTTTTTTCTATAATTTGTACACCGATTACGCCGAGATTTATGATCCGATTTACGTGATTCTTTTTTTGTTTGATGCGTAATAGTTGCCATTTGGTCACATAAAAATTTTTCATTGTTTGACCCAGTACTTTTCATTTTATGAGCATTTTTTTTTGAGTCTGCGTATCACTGGTCAGTTTCTCCCACACGCCAGTTTATTTATTTCGACAGTTTCGTTGTCTGGTCAGTTTCACTGATTCGACAATTGCGTCAAATGGTCAGTTTCCATAAATGGCCAGTTTCTTCGGTATGAATTCATAGATCAGATTGTAAAATAAGACAAACATGTGTTGACATGAAACAGCTAGTGCTGCCGATGTAAGAGGAGGGATATTATAGAAAATAAACAAAATGTTGTTTCTCATAATAAATATTATAATTCATTAATTATTTACAAAATGGAATAACAATTTCGGTCTGATTGAATAAGTGTGAAACCATAACACCAAAAAATAGAGTAGAATAACATATTCTAATATGTAGTATAATTAAATAATAATTATGAAAACAAAGATATTAATATTTATTAATTAATTGATACCGCAAAAGGAATGAAAGATCTGAATCATATTGCGAGAAATATTCAGATGTTGACACTCAATGAGATACCTCAATAAGGCGTTTAATAGGGATGTTTACAGACTAAAAAAATATGATTCTAATTAGTCCGTCTGCTAGATTATCGAAAAATATTGGATACGTATTTTTGTTTTATCAACTCATTAAAAATTACGAAGATAAAACGCGTCAAAGATTTGAGTGGGGGGTTGTGACGTCACTCACCGTTAAAAAATGTCTTACTAATGTCTTAGAATATGACGTCACACGAGTTTTCAAAGCACTGTATCGTCTTCATTGTTTGTTGCCAACGACGTCAGTTCAACGTTTGACGTTGCCAGCAACGTCAATTCTTTTTTCACAGAGACAGAGATATCCGAGTGGACCCTGACTCCAGATTATGGTGCGGTGCAAGATGTTAAGGGTTCAGGCGGCGAGGACCGCGTACCGTTTATCTCTGTCCTGGTTTCGAATGAAATTGCGGTCCTTTTTCGCTGCTCTGTTTCGAAGATGCTGAAATAGACAAAACATTTAATTTCATCGATACGCCACAGTCTTCTATTATTTTTAATAGGCACGAATGTGCACCCGTGTTACAAGGAGATAATAATAATGAGTTGCAATTGATACTTGTGCACATACCTGTTGCAGCTTTTTACTCTTCTTAGGCTTGTCCTGTTGATCGTAGTCCGCTGGCGGGTTGTTGGACAACGCCAGCGCAGCTCTTAGGCGCGCACTGCGCGGCGCCAACACTTGCAGCGCTCCGCCGAGTGCGCCCGCCAGCGCCGCGTACGCCGCGTCGCCTGACCACGAAGACCACTCGGCGCTCCCACTGCCTATATGCGCTGATGTGCTGGGTTCTTCACCTTTCTGCAAAATGAATTATGTTGGCATTCAATCAGATTGTAACATTCACAAATCATATGTTAGCACTCAAACTTGTTTATTTTATGTGGCCTAGCTAATAAACTGCTTTATACCTCGAAGTATTTGAGAATATCCCTAAAGGCGGCTCGTTGTTTCTTGAGATCTCTCTTGGCGCGGAACCTGTCCGAATCTCGCGCTAACTCTGTAAGTCGCGGCAGTAGTACGTCCACGTGCGCTGTGAGCGCGTTGTCTGAGTTGTCGTCGTCCGTCACTGTCTCGTACGCGATGGCGAGTGCGCCTCCTGCTGCCATACGGACCTGTGGATTGACAAACTCCCGTTTATGAAACAATTAATTAATATCACCGTTGTTCTCTTGTGGTGGATACAAAAGCTTAGGTAAGTTACCTCAAGTGACACCGCTTCTAGCAATTCCCCAAGCCTGATAAAGCTGGGGGCCTGGTTGTTGAGCAGCGACAGCGCGTGGTTGCGCGACAACAGCGGCAACAGTAGTGCCCAGCCGTCCAGTGCGGCGGCGTGCCACGCGCCCTCCTCCACGGTCACGGCTGATACATTCACGCTGCCGTCATCCTGTGGGAAGGAACACCACACTTTCATACATTGTTTGTCCTCATGTACGGCGATATGAGCTATTCACATCATATGATAGTGAAGAGAAGATTATTTGTGTAATCATAGTTTACCTTGAGATAGCTGCCGCTGAAGATGGTCTCGTACTGGCGCATGACCTCTAAGGTCTCAGTGAGGTCATCATCCACCAAGTAGCTCAACACAGCCAAAGATGAGCAGCACTGAAATACAGAACGTATTTATTTTATTGGTTCCTGGAGATAGACTTAGAACATTTTTCAGGTGTTCTTGGACATTGGTACAATGTGTGTAGCGTTGCTTACCTCAGTGCGTGTGTCGAGTGAGGCAGACTTGTCAGTGGCGACGGCGGTGAGCGCGGGTCGCACCACACGCACGAACTGTTCCGTGCCTTCCTCGCCGATCTGTGGGTGATATAACATAAGCTTAGAGTTTGCTACTTATTCATACAAAGCGACCATAGCCAGCCAGTAGAATAAATAGTAGGATCATCCTAGTGCTCTCAGAAAGACCTTTCATTAATTTTGTCAGAAGATGATTATCACCTGTACAGCCAGCAGCGGTGCAATAGCAGCAGCTGCCTTCTTCTCTCCATCCCGGCCTCGTCGTAACGCACGCGATACATGGTCGGCCAACGTGGCGCGATGCGCGGCCAGCAAGTGGCTTAATGCTCGTCGCTGTAACTCCGCGCGAAGCGCCACAAATGCGCTCGTGCGCGCTGCGTGCCCGTTCGCGTTTAGCGACTCCACTAATTCCAGGACCTTTCCTTCGTATTTCTCTCGAAGCACTTGTTCTTTAGAAAGGAGAAATATGATTAGTGCTACGATAACTAGCTCTTCGGATACTGCAGCTGTCGCAGTGATACCAACCTCCATGGCGATAATGATGACAGATTAGGTAACTTTATCGTAGATTTTTTAAATAAATAATGCATCCATTAAAATATTCTCAAGATTCATCATCATCATCATCAGCCATAAGACGTCCACTGCTGGACAAAGGCTTCCCATAGAACGTTATAACGAACGGCAACATGCCGTTTGCATCCACCGGTTGCCCGCGACTCTCACGATGTCGTCGGTCCACCTAGTGGGAGGCCTACCAACGCTGCGTCTTCCAGTTCGTGGTCGCCACTCGAGAACCTTTCTTCCCCATCGGTTGTCGGTTCTTCGAGCAATGTGGCCTGCCCATTGCCACTCCAACTTGCATATTCTGAGATTCTCAAGATTGCGCAATATGCATTATATTGTGACTAACAAAACGATATTTGGACTACCTGATATCAAACATTATTATGAAAAATACATGATACTGCGAAATATTATAGTCCGTCCAGAATCCACCCCTATTAAAATAAGCTGTGTTATGTACAATCCTCACTTGATTTAGTTTATCGTCAATGTCGTGTTGATGTGATGAATCATCACGAATTGTTTACTAACAAATTAACGATTTTGCTATTGTTTCACTGTTGTGTTTGCAGAACTATGGCAATGTAATGTATGAGTAGTTTGAAAAAGCTGTTAACAAGATAAATGTTCAGTAATATGAATATATTTACTTTTGTCAGGCTTCACTTCCTCTACAACTGGCATTTGATAATAATATATTTTTGGTTTTGGTTTTTTTACAACAGGCACTACAATCTTCTCTTTTTCATTAAATGGCTTTGGTCCACTCCATTTGATGTCTCGTTGCTTCCCTGTAGAAAAGAATTGTTTGTTACTGTCTCATCAATATTTTGTCACTTTACTAGTAGTCGTGTATGACGCATTACATTTTGATGTCCTGATGCAGCTCTCCAAGATCTATGGACTCTGTCCTGACGATTCGGTTTTCTCCCGTCTTCCTGCCCCATTGTGTGCCAGATAGCTTGTCTGTAGAATAATCAGAGTGTTGTTAGTTGAGCACAGGCGTGTTTGGCAACGAACAACAAATGTTTCGAACAATAAATCATGAATAACTTTTAGTCAAGTCAGACCTTTAACAACCTTCAGTAATAAAGAAGTGAATGAAATTTTATCAAATAAAATGTACACTACACACAAGCTTGCGCAATATCAAATACGTATTCAGCCGTTGGCGAAACAGAAATACACTATCACCCGCGTATCATAACACTCAAGTTCTGTATTGCGATGTGATACACGTGTGATAAATAATCATGATATTATGCGAAAGTTAGTTCGGGTAGCGATAAATATCATTCACTTTTTTGAGTTTTACAAGTGGAAATTCACGATCCTACTATGTATAGCTGAACACTCTACTTACTTGACTCTGGCTTCTTCTGTTCTTCACGTTGCTGTTTTAGCAAACTAAGCGATCGTTCCTTCTGTTCGTGTATCTTCACCCATTCCCAAATTTGATCTGAAGTGGGACACTTATCCCGCCGGCCTTCATGATATTTTTCACAGTAGGCACGCTTAACAGGAGTGACATGCATACGGTTAACATAATATTGCTTTATACAAAACTCGCGTTCTCCTTTCGGCCAAAGTTTGCGAGCCATGATGACTGTACCTTGGGAACTGTGAATCGCGACTGAGTGAGAAACAAATAAGCGGCTAGACGTACCGGATCAGTCCCCCCTCACCCCTCTTGGCTTTCGACGCTGACGCATGGTATCGCAGATACTGTATACGTGCGAGTATTGCACAATTACGATTAATAACAGTAAAATCCCATTTTCTGCTGTTGAATGTTTCATTGGTCTTTTTTTATCGCTGGTTTTTTTTTAATTAATGAAGTATAGAATACTAATTCGTTCATTTCAAAGTTGCGCGAAGGCTTTTAAAGTTATGCATGAACTGTCATTGTCCCGTGTAAGCTTTCGAATGTTCGTGTTTAAGTTTCCGTAGTCATCCGAAGGCTTTTACAGCAGTCTATACGCTTATTCAACGTATTGTTTTCAATAGTAGGTACCTACTTTGTTGTTAATTATTTATTTTATAGTTTCCTTTTTAGTTACGAACCCCTCTATAGTGATGACTTATAAGGATTCCTATTTTGATTGGGCCACAATTTCGGGGAGGCGTTTCTTGTAGCGTGCAGCTGGGCTAGCGCCTCTCCGAATTTGCGGCCTTAGTCTTGGGCCATCTGTTTTCATTGCAGCCCAGTTATTCTTCTGAAATCATCCGCCTATCGTGTTTAGGGTCTACTTTTATGACGTTTTCCCGGTGGTCCCTGCCATGACGTTACCGTTTAAGTCCATTGTGTCGAGCTATGTGTCTGACCCATTTAGAATTTATTTGTGTGGTTTAAGGCTTCAATTTATTTTTGGTTTTGCTCTTATATCTGTGTGCCAGGTTTTGTACTCTTTTAATATTTATCATACTACGGCCAATACTTTTAAAATGAGGTTAATTAATTCTTTATTCGATCATAAACTTCTATATTTTGCATCCATGTGTATACCATGGATTAAAACATGAGTCCATGGGATTTTCTATAGTTTTGAGGGCATCACTCACTTTGTTGGGAATCAAACCCAACAGTCACACGCAGGACACGCGCAAGCGGCGTGATCAACCTGCGCGGCAACCGAGCTGAGGTGCGGGGCGCCTGCGCGACCGCCGACCACTCGCTTCCTCGGAGCCTACCGCGACGGACGACACTCTAAAACGTTTATTTAATTTATTATATGTCTTGTCCGGGCTATTCTTATTGTAATTTAATCGGTATTATACCAAGCCCTTTTAATACAGTCCACTATAGTTTTATTTCACACCACGAGCAAGTCGAACATTGTGGTCCATTGCTGCCCGGGTTGAAGGGAAGACTTCAAAAATCTGGAAGGGGGCAAATGTTATTGAAAGCCCTTCTTATGGTGCCCCTCCTTGTCTTTACCTCTGCAACTCTTGCTATGCCGTCGCTGCCAGGGTAAATATTTGTGACCCTTCCTAAAGACCAAAGAAGAGGAGGAAGAGCTCTGTCTTTTATGAGGACAAGAGATCCTAATTTCAGCTCTGACTTCGAAGAGCGCCACTTCACTTTCTGCTGCAGTAGGGCAACGTATTCAAGAGAGAATCGCTGCCAGAAGTGCTGTTTGATGTGCTCTATTCTCTTGAACCGTTCCAGGCGATTAATATTGCGATCAGAGACCTGTGGATGAGGTATAGCATTAAGTGGCCGTCCAATTAGGAAATGAGAAGGTGTCAGTGCGGAAAAGTCATGGGGTTCTGAGGAAAGAGGAGTTATAGGACGGGAGTTTAAAACAGCTTCAATTTGAATGAGGCATGTAGCCATTTCCTCGTAGGTGAGATGAGTGGATTGCAATAACCTTTTAAGATGGTGTTTTGTGGAACGAACAGCTGCCTCGGCTAAGCCGTTGAAGTGGGGACTATATGCAGGTACAAATTTAAATTCTATACCTTCTTGTGACATGTGACCTTCAAGGTCTGATTGTACAAGAAACTTTGATAGCTCATTGTAAGTTCCGACAAAGTTAGTGCCGTTGTCAGACGTAATACTTTGCGGTTTCCCCCGACGTGACACAAAACGATTAAGAGCAGCTAAGTAAGCTTCACTGGATAGTGCCGTAACGAGCTCGATGTGACAGGCTTTTGTCGAGTTACAGATGAAGATTGCCAAAAATGATTTAATAAGTCTGCAACCTCTGCCTTTCCTGTCCGCTATCATCACTGGCCCTGCGTAATCAACACTACAGTGTAAGAAAGGGTACTCTAACTCAGTTCTAGTTGTCGGTAACTGTCCCATAATGGGTTGCACCGATACCGCTTTGTATCGACAACATCGGACACACTTGTTTACAATGGCTTTGGCTAGGCTTCTGCCACCCAAGGGCCAATAAGTTTGCCTAGCGTTTGCTAATAAGAGCTGTGGACCAGCATGTAAGTGTATTAAGTGAAGATGTTCAAAGAGTATTTTAGTAAAATGATGCTTACTACACAACAAGATAGGATGCTTAGTATCGTACGTGTATGGGGAGTTATCCAGTCTACCACCGACACGTAATAGGTTATTGGGGTCTAGAAATGGGGACAAGGAACTAAGTCTATTCTTTTTAGGCAATGTTTTTGTTGTTTTAAGAATAGCATATTCGTCAGGAAACATTTCCAACTGAACTTTGTGCAATATTAAATTTAAGGAACCTTTAAGTTCGACAACTGAAAATGGACCAGTACGTTTGTTGGTTTTGTTTCTACAATTATGAACAAACCTTTGTAAATATGCTATTGATTTTTGTACATGAATTAAATTAGATCTACTGTTAATCAAACTACTTATAGGATCTATATTAGAAAGACTACTATTTACTACAACAGAACAAGAAACTAATTCTGGTAGATCGTGTCTCTCGTTATGATTGGGCATTTTTGGCCATTCACATTCATCTTTCTTTAAGAAAGTGGGACCAGACCACCACAAGGATGAATCACTGATGGAATCAGCCTTCAGCCCACGAGAAACAAGGTCCGCCGGATTGTCTTTCGACGGTACGTAGCCCCACACGTGACCCTCTGTGCTCTCTTGAATTTCGTGGATTCGGTTACGAACAAAATTTTTTAGTTGCATTGGGGATGTTGATAACCACCCTAGAACTATTGTCGAGTCACACCAAAATCTACATTTGCTAATCTTTAGAGTAAGAGAGGTTAATACTTTTGTACACAACCTTGCAGCCAACAAGGCTCCGCAAAGCTCTAGACGAGGTATCGTCGTAGGCTTTATCGGCGCTACCCTACTTTTCGAGGTTAAGAGGTGTACCTTTACTAACCCTGTTTGATCCACAGAACGAATGTACAGACAAGCGCCGTACGCTCGCTCTGAAGCATCTGAAAAAACATGAATTTCATGAATATCTGAGTTATCACTAAGAACCCATCGAGGAATTTTTAGGTGATTCAGAAGGGGTAAAGTGTCAGCAAATGCAAACCACAAATGTTTGGTATCTTGTGAGACCTCATCATCCCATGAATATTGATCGATCCACAATCTTTGCATGACGATTTTGGCTTCGACAATACACGGGCCGACGAGTCCCAATGGGTCAAAGATCTGACTTATGACGGAAAGTATGTGACGTTTAGTTACTTTTTTATTTAACTTTATATTAATTGAAAATGATAAAGTGTCCGAATCACAATTCCAATTCAGACCAAGAGTTTTAGATGAGATATCCATATTTGTTTGTGAAAGGTCTAAAATATTGTCATCTGTATTATTATAAGATGGTGCAATTTGATTTAGAATTAATTTATTATTTGATTTAAATTTTCTTAATTTTAATTGGGCTGAATTTAAGGTAGATATTACTCCTTGTGCAATATCTATTGTTTTATCTTTAGAATAAGAGCCACCCAGATAGTCGTCAACATAAAAGTCTCTTTGAATTGATTGTTTGACGTCATCATCAGGGGCGCTGGAAGCTAAACTCACCAAACATTTGGTGGCTAAGTAAGGCGCACTTGCCGTGCCATAAGTCACCGTGTTGAGTGTGTATGTTTTTAAAGGCTCTTTAGAATCAGAGCGGAAGATTATTTTTTGTAGAGAGCGTTGAGAAGGATGAAGTTCAATCGCTCTGTACATTTTCTCTACGTTACCAGTTACAACATACTTATGCTGGCGAAAGCGTAGCAGTATCGAAATGATATCTTCTTGTACAGTCGGACCAACCATTTGGATGTCATTTAGTGACACACCAGTACTAGTAGTGGCCGATGCATCGAAAACTGTACGAAGCTTTGTTGTTGTACTTGATTCACGGATGACGCCGTGGTGGGGTAAAAAATAGTTATTACCTTGAAGACAGCTCGGCGAAGACTCCTTATCTTCAGTCATGTGACCCAGGCGTTCATACTCTTGCATGAACTCAACGTACCTGCTTTTGAAGGCAGGGTCCCTAAGAAACCTACGCTCTAGTGACATGAACCGACACTTTGCCTTTGAAAAGGAATCGCCTAAGACTAAAGGATCTTTCTTCAGTGGCATGGTTACGACAAAGCGTCCGTCGTCTTTACGATAGGTGTGTTCCTTAAAGCTCTGCTCACAGGCACGCTCCTCAGGAGATAAAGAATGCTTGGCTGCAATGGTATCTAATTCCCAGAAACGAGATAAGTCTGGGTCGGCTTCCTCGTTTAAAATATGACAAACGGGAGAAGAAGAGTGTGACTTACGACGGGCAACGTACCCTGACACTAACCAACCCAATTTCGTTTCATATAACTTAGGCTGATTTTTACCTAAGTCTATGGAATTATTACATAAGACGGACCAAAATACTTCGGCCCCAAGTAAGATGTCTATAGCTGCCGGTATATTAAAAGATGGGTCAGCTAGACTTATTCCCAATGGAAGAGGAATGTTATCAACGTTTATAAATGAAGACGGCAAAGCTCTAGTGATCTGAGGTAGAATATGACAGTCTACAGTCAGTTTACAGTCGTCATCATAGTGGGACATAATAGTAAGGCTGCAAGACTGTGTACAACTAGAAGTATTATTATTTATACCTGTCACGGTGGCGCTCGCACTACGTCGCGACACACCCAGCTTACCGCAAAGTGACTCATCAACGAAGTTGCCCGTACTACCGTTGTCGAGGAGGACTCGGGCATTGTGCACGTCGCCCTTGCTGTCAACCACCCTCACGATCGCTGTGGAAAGCAAAACATTCGGAGGAGTAGTAAACTGCTGAACATTAGTTGAAGCGGCAAAGTTATTTACGGGAATAACTGGTTCAGACGGAGTTGTCTCTGCCTCATGTAAATGAAGCAGAGTGCTGTGCCTTTTCTTGCAGTATTTGCAAGGTACAAGATTACACCTTGATTCTGTGTGCCCTGGTCGCAGACAATTAAGGCAGACCTTAGTCTCTCTGGCCTTTTGTATACGAGACTCAACTGACAGGGCTCTAAACGCATCACAATTAAATAAAAAGTGAGTCTGATTGCACATTGGACACGTTAATTTTCTTTTATTATTATTAATAATTTTTTTATCTTTTTTGTTGCTTTCATTTGTTTTTTGTTCTGATTTTGTAGCTGTAAGTAGATTCGAATTATGTCTGGAAGTGTCTGCCTGTTGTATTTTATTGTGGTTTCCTTTGTGTTCTTGCAAAGTTTCTAATAGGTCAGCTCTGTTGCTAAGAAACTTTAAAAAAAAATCTAATGAGGGTGGATTATTAATTGTGTTTCGATGTTCTTCCCATTCCCTACGTGTGACACCGTCAAGTTTTTCGGACATCATGTGTATTATGAGGGTATCCTGCAAGTTAAATTCACTGTCCTGACCTAAGGTTGACAAAGCGCGAAGATTTTTATTCGTGACATCAATAAGGTTACGAATAGAAGAACATGATTCACTTTGCATTGATTCAACGCTAAATAACGCCCGAACATGATTATTAACGAGCAATCGTTTGTTGTCGTATCTACTACACAATAAATTCCAAGCGGACTCGTAATTCTGAGCTTTAAAATCTAAATTGTCTATGACCAACAACGCACTACCTTTAAGAGAAGCTCGCAGGTAGTGCAATTTATTAACGTTATCCATGTCCTTTCGTGAATGAATAAGTGAAATGTACGTGTCTCTAAACTCAAGCCAGTGTTGATAATGTCCGTGAAAAACGGGTAAATTTATTTTTGGCAACCTAACATAATTGGATTTAAAGCCACCTGCCTGCATATCCTCGTCACCCGTTACGTAACCATCCTGTTGACTGCCAGACTGGGGAGGACAAGCACCGAGCAGTCTCCGCGCCGTCGCCACCAGCTTATAATAATGATTCTCGAACTGCTCCCGCTCCTTGCTCTCGTCATCGGGATTCTCCACCGACATCTCGATGTCAGTCTGTAATTTGTCGAAATCCACATATAAGCTATCAAATTTATTGTACCTAGTTTCCAGGTCTAATAGCTGTAAACTACTTAGTTCCTCGCAACTTTCTAACATGTGAAGGTAATTTCCGAAAATAGTTAGTTTTGACTTCATACAGCTGCGTTTTTTGACGAGTTTCTCAACTTTTTCGTCAGCCATAACTATAAATTACCAAGCACTAACTCACAAGTCAAGTAATGAAAAATAAGAAACCGGTTTGTTAAATGCGAAGATACAAATAACGTAGTTAGCTAATGCGCCAGTGCGAACAAAGGAACACCTGACGCGCTCGCGCAGGTGTGTCGCCGAGCGATCAGCTGTTATAGACGAGAAGCGAAGTAACCGTATAAAGGATAACGGGTAATATAAAAAAGTTATGCAGTAGCTTTGAAAGCAGAATAATTGAGTGTCGAGAAATGCAAGGCTATGAATAAGAGTGATTTATCGCTAAACGGCTTAAAGTGAAAGTAATTGAAAGAAAGCACTCACTTAAGTTATTGCTGTTTAAACATGAAATATGAGAAAGAAGGAAAAGATATAAGGGACAAATTGGAACGAACTCACTCAGTGTTTTACCCATCCATAGGATAACCGATGATGTTGCAATTCTTCTTTGTCCTTTTGACGATGACTCGAACTTTCGACGGGTCCAAAGTCCGTTGTACGGTCGACCTCTTGATGACTTCTTCTCTAGGCGTGTGCGGCAGCTGTGCGTAGCTTCTTGGTCAGGAAATTGATGACTCCTGCAGGAACTGTCGCTGCTGAAGACCGCAACCGAAGGGCTTCGAGTTTGATGGTTTTTTTTTTTTTTTCAAGACCGTTACTTTTTGTAAAATAACCGGCGAGATCCTAGAAGGACCAATGTTCGACTTGCTCGTGGTGTGAAATAAAACTATAGTGGACTGTATTAAAAGGGCTTGGTATAATACCGATTAAATTACAATAAGAATAGCCCGGACAAGACATATAATAAATTAAATAAACGTTTTAGAGTGTCGTCCGTCGCGGTAGGCTCCGAGGAAGCGAGTGGTCGGCGGTCGCGCAGGCGCCCCGCACCTCAGCTCGGTTGCCGCGCAGGTTGATCACGCCGCTTGCGCGTGTCCTGCGTGTGACTGTTGGGTTTGATTCCCAACACACTTCAACTTCTTTGAAACTCCAGAACTTAGTCGATGTGCTTTTTTGTTTTTGTGTTTTTTCGATGCAACAGTTTTATTAAATACGTCAGACGAAGTATAGTCGGTAGACAATTCAAAGGTTAGTTTTTTTTGGTCTGATAGTGCTGCCAATCCCTTGATGTGGCTTTGCGGTTGCATTATGGGGGATATTATAGAAAATAAACAAAATATTGATTTTCATATAATAAATATTATTTTAATTATAAAAACAACAGTATAACAATAATTAGTTTTTTCTTTGATACAAAAGTATCAATTAATCTTTTTTTTTATCAATTTTCCTACTTACTTTTAATATAAATAAATTGTTTTACTTTTTAAACATTTCTAAATAAATTATTTACTATCAATATTTACAAAATGGAATAACATTTCAGTTCTCAGTGCCAGTAGTAACAGATTACACTCTGATTGAATAGGCGACAAACCATAACACGAAGAATAACAGTAGAATAAAATGTTCTATTTAGTATATAAAATAATATGCATACAAAGATATTAGTTATAAATTAATTGAAATCGCAAAATGAGAGATATGAATCACATTATGAGAAATAATCAGACGTCAACACTCAATGAGACCAATGGCCTCAAACAATGGCTTTAATTTTATACAAATATCACATGTTTCTTTGGTTTTAATAACTAGCCCTAACCTAACCCGACCGGCAGGGCTACAGGCGTATCTTTTTAAATGTCAGTGGCTATCATAGTATCCATCGATTAACTGTCAAATGGTTATGGTTTGGTACAAAATGGAACCATTTGACAGTTTATCGATGGACACTATGATAGTCACTGACTTTTAAAAAGATACGCAATAGCTCTGCTGACCGGCGGCATGCTGTTACTAACAGTTACTCTTGTTCACTCGGGAGGCGACACACTAAGAAGTAAAAATTGACGTTGCTAGCGTTAGACTAAGCTCTAAATCTAAACCGAGAGAGATTTGCGTGGACTCGTGGGATTAAGATGCAGTGCATGCTGCTGCACGATCAGACAGCGAGGACCGTGGAGCGCTTATCCCTGTTCCAGTTACGGGTGAAATTGCGGTCCTTTTTTGCTGCTCTGTTCCGAAGATGCTGGAATAGACAAAACATTTAATTTCAACGATACTTTACTGTCTTCTATTATTTTCCGTATTCACGAATGTGCAATAATGCAATTGCATGCAAAGTTGCTATTGATATTTGTGTACATACCCGTTGCAACTTTTTGCTCTTCTCAGGCTTCTCCTGTTCCTCGCAGTCCGAAAGCGGGTTGTCAGACAGCGCCAGAGCAGTTCTAAGGCGAGCATTGCGCGGCGCCAACACTTGCAGTGCTCCGTTGAGTGCGCCCGCCAGCGCCGCGTACGCCGCGCCGCCTGACCACGACGACCACTCGGCGCGCTCACTGCCTATATGCGCTGATGTGCAGGGCTCTTCTCCATCCTGCAAGATGAATTATGTTGGCGTTCAATCAGATGTAACCTTCATTCACAAATCGTTTATGTGCTAGCACTCAGATAAGTCTACTGTATTTGGCCATGCTAATAAACTGTATTGTACCTCGAAGTATTTAAGGATATCCCTAAAGGTGGCTCGTTGTATCTTGAGATCTCTCTTGGCGCGAAACCTGTCTGAGTCTCGTGTTAACTCGGTGAGTCGCGGCAGTAGTACGTCCACGTGCGCTGTGAGCGCGTTGTCTGAGTTGTCGTCCTCCGTCACCGTCTCGTACGCGATGGCGAGCGCGCCGCCTGCTGCCATACGGACCTGAGGATTGACAAACTCACGTTTATGAAACAATTCATTGATATGACTGCTGTCTTGTGATGGATATAAAAGTTTAGAATAGTTACCTCAAGTGACTCCGCCTCAAGCAACTCTCCAAGACTGGCAAAGCTGGGCGCCTGGTTATTGAGCAGCGACAGCGCGTGGTTGCGCGACAACAGCGGCAACAGTAGTGCCCAGCCGTCCAGTGCGGCGGCGTGCCACGCGCCCTCCTCCACGGTCGCGGCTGATACATTCACGCGGCCGTCATCCTAGGGGAAGGAACATCACTCTTTCTTACATTGTTTGTCCTCATGTACGGCGATATGAGCTATTCACATCATATGATAGTGAAGAGGAGATTGTGTGTGCACTCATAGTTTACCTTGAGATAGCTCCCACTGAAGATGGTCTCATACATGCGCATGACCTTTAAGGTCTCAGTGAGGTCATCGTCCACCAAGTAGCTCAATACAGCCAAAGATGAGCAGCACTGAAACATTCAGAACATAGTTATGAATCGTAATTAAAGTGATGATGAGTATGATTGAAAAGTGTTCATGAAAGTTGGTATAGTAGTGTGGGTATTGCGTTGCTTACCTCAGTGCGTGTGTCGAGTGAGGCAGACTTGTCAGTGGCGACGGCAGTGAGGCCGGGCCGCACCTCATGTACGAACTGTTCCGTGCCTTCCTCGCCGATCTGTGGGTGATATAATACAAGCTTATGGTAGCTTTTTATTCATATTTCTATTATTCCCAGGGGGTAGAACAAGCAGTAGGGTCCTAGTGCTGGCAGAAAGACCTTTTACCAATCTTGTCAGATCATGATAATCACCTGTACAGCCAGCAGCGGTGCAATAGCAGCAGCTGCCTTCCTCTCTCCATCCTTGCCTCGTCGTAGTGCACGCGACACATGCTCGGCCAGCGTGACGCGGTGCGCGGCCAGCAAGTGGTCTACTGGATGTCGCTGTAACTCCGCGCGGAGAGACACAAATGCGCTCGCGCGCGCTGCGTGCCCTTGAGCGTTCAGCGACTCCACTAATTCTAGGATCTTCCCTTCGAATTTCTCTCGAAGCACTTGTTCTATGAAAAAGAGAATTATGATTAGTGTCACGATAACCACCAAGCATGTAGACACCTCGAAGGCCACTGCTAGTGCAGTGATAACGCTTAAAGATTGTTTACGTTTTTCGTGTTGAATAATATTGATTTATGGTTTTGGTAGCCAAACTACTCGGCGATCTTGAGAATATTGCGCGATCTTGAGAAGATTGCGTGATATTGAGAAGATTGCGCAATATTATGGCTACCAAAACGACATTAGTCGTAACGCATATTAAAATTATTGACAAAACGTGATACTGCAAAATATTATTGACCGTCCAGAATTATTCCTAATTTATTGCACCATTATAAACACTAGCTGTGTTATGTTATTATGTAAAATACTCACGCACATTTAGTTAATCGTCAACGTCGTGTCGAGGTGATGAATCATTAGTATCACGAATTGTTTACTAACCAACGGTTCGCTTTAATTATGGATATTTCACAATGATTATTTTCATTACAAAAATATGAATGGTAAAATATGATATGGGAAGTTAGGTTAGGTTATGTTATGAATATATTTACTTTTGTCAGGCTTCACTTCCTCTACAACCGGTGCTTGATAATAGTAGTAATACGGTGTGGGTTCTTCGACTACAGGCACCACAATTTTCTCCTTTTCGTTAAATGGCTTCGGTCCACTCCACTTAACGTCTCGTTGCTTCCCTGTAGAATATAATTGTTTATTATTGTCACATCCATAATTATTTGGTCACTTCACAAGTAATGTGTACGATACATTACATTTGATCTCCTGATGCCGCTCTCCTAGATCTACAGAGTCCTTCCTGATGAACCGGTTTTCTCCCGTTTTCCGTCCCCATAGTGTGCCAGATAGCTTGTCTGGAGAATAATAAGAGTGTTATCAGTTAAGCCTAGAGGCGTGTTTGTTATTGTGTTCGAACAACAAATCATTTGTATCTTTGAACCAGGTAATGCTAAAGTATAATTTATGTCTTTGTAAAAAGGTCAGTGATTAGGAAGTTAACGAAATTCTCTTTAATAAATTATCATTGCGCAATATGAAATCCGAATTCAGCCGAACGTGCACACTTGCACATTGACTAAACAGAAACTGGTGATGGTACTATCATCCGCGTATCATAAGTAATCAAAACACAAAACCTGTATTGTGATATGATATTTAGCGACAGTTAGTACGGGTAGCGATAAATATAGTTCCCAATTTCGAGTTTTTGGTACAAGTTGAAATTCACGATTCTACTATACTAGCTGAACACTCCACTTACTTGACTCTGACTTCTCCTGCTCTTCATGTTGCTGTTGCAGCAAACGAAGGTTGTGTTCCTTCTCTTCGTGTACTTTCGCCCATTCCATAATTTGATTTGAAGTCGGACACTTATCCCGGTTGCGCCCATTTCGCCCCACATGATACTTTTCCCAGTAGGCACGCTTAACAGGAGCGACCTGCTTACGGTTTGCAAAATATTGCTCTACACAAAACGCGCGTTCTTCCGTCGACCAAAAACCATGGCGACCGTCCGATTTTGATCCACCCATGATGACTGTACTTTGTAAACGGCGAAGCGCGACTGAGTGAGAGGCAAACAAGCTGCTAGACATACTCGGCGAGTATGTATTACTCGGTCAGTCGCCCTTTCGCCCCTCTTGGCTCTCGACGCTGACGCATGGTATCGCGGGGGAACTTCACTGATAAGATTTATTATTGTTGTGTAATTTTGGATATTTGTATTGCACAACTACGATTAATAACAGTAAAAATTTTTAACAGGCGAATTTTATCATTGGGTTGTTTTTTCAACTAATGAAGCGCCTAGTGAACCCATGTTTATTTTAGAGTCGCGCAGAGGCATTGACTAAAAGTATAAACAGTCGTATTCGTGCTTAGGTATACGTAGTCACAAAGACAAAGACAAAGTCAAAGATCTTTATTGTGAGACAGGCTGTTACAGACAACTGCGGCAGTCTACGCGCGTAGAGCAAGATTATTTTCAAAAACTTTAAAGTTTCTTGTTTAGTTAGTAACCTCTTTCTGGTGAACGCTTCCAAGGATTCCCATTTTCTCGGTTTTGAGCCATGTGTTTACGTTGCTACCCCGTTATTTTGGTGATATCATCCAATTACATCTTGCACTGACGTTTACCCATAGGTCCTTTCCATAATGTTGGTTGTTAGTCAATCTGTGATCTTTATTGAGTCGCGCTTATTTCAATTTGGACTTATGTACGTGCTTTAGAGCATCAATTGTTTTTGTTCTTTTATCTGAGTGCCTTATATTTTTGTTCTTTAAATTTATCATAAGACGTTCTTTATCACTTTGACATGACATTAATTTATCCTTTGTTCTGTTCATAGACTTTCAAGTTTGGCATGAGTATGTTTAGCTTAGAATAGCACCATCCCATATCTTCCCGTGGGTGTCGTAAGAGGCGACTAAGGGACTTACCAGAGAATGGGCAGCAGCGTTCTCTGTGCCTTCGTAACAACCATACTGCGATCGCCAACCCGCCTGCCAAGCGTGGCGATTATGGCAAATCCCCCCCTTCTGGGAAAGGCCTTTGTCCAGCAGTGGACGTTTCATGGCTGAAATGATGATGATGATGATGTTTAGCTTGAGATATAACAATTGTTTTCTAATTTCAATTTATCTGTTGATTTTGTTGAGTCTGTTGAATCAAATTTGTTCACCTGGATAAGTAAATCGTTCGATTTATTTTCATGCTTCACAAACACATATTTTATGGTGAGGTAACTGATGATGTGTTTTCTTTTTCCTATAATTCTTCCTTGATTTCTCCAGTCTAGTTTATGAATTTTGATTCAAGTAGGTACCGAGTTGTTGAAAGAGGAGTACGGCAAGGAGCACCCTTGTCGTTCTCCTTCATCAACAGAGCCGTGCCAAGACTTTGTAGACATTATAACATGCTATCTAAAAGTACTAAGTTTGACATTTGTGAATCCCTCACAAATTACAAAAAATGTCTCAAGAATTTTTTATCTGATTGTTAAATTTTTATTTTTTTTTAATTTTGTAATTTTCTGATTCTAAATAATATTTAATAATGTGATGTAATTTTAATTGCAATTTATGACATTAATTTATAGTTTTTAATTTTAATTTTATTATTTTTGACATTATCATTTTATATTACTTTTATTTTTATTATTGACTTTTGGCTTTAAATTTTTGAAATTCCTTTGATCGTGTCTGACTCTAATGTTACTTTGAGTTTTGATTGTAATTTTTGTTTTTTTTTTTAATTAATTTTCGAATTTTATTATAATTCTTAATAGGTACGGAATAGCCCTGTTAACTCAGATTTATATTTCATTGTGCATGCTGTGGTCTCCTGTAAGTGAAGGAGTACACTTACTTGATACTTTTGTCATCCCTTATGTATTTAACATGGTCTGTGTATATCCTTTGTTGGAGATCCTAAATAAATAAATGAATAAATAAATAAATAAACAGCAAAGCTTGACCCAATTATTTCTAGCGTCACTCTATTAGTGCACTTGTTTTATATAGACTATCTAGTACCTACTATGTCTGCACTGTCATCATGTAAAATATTAACTGCCGCACTCAGACGCGTTTAATGATTACTTAAGCCATCACTTAGTAAAGATTTTGACACTCTGGTGAAGATTTTGTATGTCAAATCTTTACTGTGAACGATTACAATTTTTATAATCATTAAATATCTCTGAGTACGGCAGTAAACGAACTAACTGAAACTCGATCAAATATTAATTCATTGTCATTCGGGAGACGTAGCCAGTGCAGTGCAATCCCTAGTGCAGGGTATCCTAAACAGGGTTAAGCGGTACTTCAAGCCTGGAAAGGTTTCAGAATGTGGAGTATTGCTGTCACCTTTGGGATGGCTCAGCCAAATACCAACTTGCCACACTTGACTCTGTAGAGCGCAGAGCCAGGAGGCTAATTGGTGACAATAAGCTAGTTGCCAAGCTACATAGCCTGGCCCACCGCCGCAAAGTCGTATGACTGTCGGTCTTCCACAGACTGTACTTCGGAGAGTGTGCGCAGGAGCTCCACGGGCTGATTCCACCATCTTCCTTCTTCCATCGGGAGACTAGACGTACTGCAGGTTATCACCCATACCTAGTCGATGTGCCACACATTCGAACGAAGCGCTGTGCTAAGTCTTTTATTATGCGCACAGCCAAAGAGTGGAGCTATGCCTGCGTCGGTTTTCCCGAGTTCATATAACCCCAATCTATTTTAGTCGCGAGTAAATAGGCTTCTTCTGGGTAAGCTCGTTCCATCGTCGACCTCATCTATGCCCTTAGGGCAAGATTGAGGTCAAGAGCAAGCCCATGGCAAATAAAAAAAACCGCTTTTGTGCAACGTTGATAATTTGTGTAATAGAACGCTGCGATCACGGTTAGCTTAATGTTTATCAAACAAGTCAGATAGAGAAATTAAAAAAACGTTAAGGGACAACGGCGTGCCTATAAATGGGGGGAAACATGGGTGATGTCATAAAAAAATACACAAAGTTTCTCATGATAAATATTATTTAACTAGTAACAAAAATTAACAATATCACATTGCTATAAAATACTTAACAGTAAATATTTCACTAGAATTCGCAAAATTATATTCTTATTCTTAGAGTTAAATCAAATCATCAAGAAATGGTAGGGGTTTGAAAAGTTCCGCATTTCAAAATAATGTAATTTATAAGAAAACATCCTTAGCAGTTACATGAATTTACACATGAACATGGCAAAAGCAATGACACAACCGTGAAATAATCAGACGTCAACAATCAGCGAGATGTCCCAAACAACAAAGACGCTTCCACCGTATCATTTTATGCAAAACTATCGACACGCCCTTGCTTCGGTTTCACGACTTGTCAAATCATTGAGATTCCTTTCGTATGTGTAAGTTTACGACGTCTTTATTACACACATTAATAAAATCTTTCAGAATCGCATCATCGGTTCGAGGTCGTGGTGGGTTCAGATGGCGCGGACCGCGGAGTGCTGGTCTCTGTTCTGTTTGCGGGTGTAATTGCGGTCCTTCTTCGTTGCTCTGTTCTGAAGATGCTGTAATGGACAAATTAGAATTAAATTTTATTTCTGTGTCTTATTGTTGAGTTTCACTATTCTACGCTCATGTTTCATGAAGAATTTTGATAAGTTACAGTTGATGATTGTGCACATACCCGTTGCAGCTTTTTGCTCTTCTCAGGCTTGTCCTTTTGGTCGCAGTGCACGGGTGGGTTGTCGGACAGCGCCAGCGCAGCTCTTAGGCGCGCACTGCGCGGCGCCAACGCTTGCAGCGCTCCGCCGAGTGCGCCCGCCAGCGCCGCGTACGCCGCGCCACCTGACCACGACGACCACTCGACGGGCTTACTGCCTATATGCGCTGATGTACTGGGTTCCTCACCTTCCTGCAAGATGAATTATGTTGCCATTTAATCAGATTGTTACCTACATTTTCAAATCATTTATGTGGTAGCACTTATACAAGTCTACTTTATTTAGCCCTGCAAAATAAACTGTATTGTACCTCAAAGTATTTAAGGATATCCCTAAAGGTGGCTCGTTGTGTCTTGAGATCTTTCTTGGCGCGGAACCTGTCCGAGTCTCGCGCTAACTCGGTGAGTCGCGGCAGTAGTACGTCCACGTGCGCTGTGAGCGCGTTGTCTGAGTTGTCGTCCTCCGTCACCGTCTCGTACGCGATGGCGAGTGCGCCTCCTGCTGCCATACGGACCTACGGATTGTTAAACATATTACGTTTATAAAACAATTCATTGACATCGCTGTTGTCATAATATGTTGGATACAAAAGCTTAGGTAAGTTACCTCAAGTGACACCGCCTCAAGCAACTCTCCAAGCTTGGCAAAGCCGGGCGCCTGGTTGTTGAGCAGCGACAGCGCGTGGTTGCGCGACAACAGCGGCAACAGTAGTGCCCAGCCGTCCAGTGCGGCGGCGTGCCACGCGCCCTCCTCCACAGTCGCGGCTGATACATTCACGCTGCCGTCATCCTGAGGGAAGGAACACCACAGTTTCTTATACCAGTTATAGTCTTGTAAGACAAGATGAGCTAGTCTTATATGATCGTGAAGAGATAATTGCGTGTGTAGTCATAGTTTACCTTGAGATAGCTCCCACTGAAGATGGTCTCGTACATGTGCATGACGTTTAAGGTCTCAGTCCGGTCGTCCTTTACCAAGTAACACAAAACGGCCAGCGATGAGCAGCACTGAAACATACAGAACACGTTATTTCATTAGTTCTTGAAGTGAAAACTGCTCCAAGCAAGATATTAAATCTTTTGTCTGTATTGCGTTGCTTACCTCAGTGCGTGTGTCGAGTGAGGCCGACTTGTCAGTGGCGGCGGCGGTGAGCGCGGGCTGCACCTCACGTACGAACTGTTCCGTGCCTTCCTCGCCGATCTGTTGGTGCAATATTACAAACGTATTGTTAACTACTTATCTACGGATAAGAATTGACTTGAGTTAGATTGAAGTTTAGATATCACATTTCGTAAACCGAGGTCGAGGGTAGTTTCCATTCCTTTAATTTATTCTGGTCAGATCATGGTACCTGTACAGCCAGCAGCGGTGCTATAGCAGCAGCTGCCTTCCTCTCTTCATCCTTGCCTCGTCGTAGTGCACGCGACACATGCTCGGCCAGCGTGGCGCGGTGCGCGGCCAGCAAGTGTTCTGCTGGATTTCGCTGTAACTCCGCGCGAAGCGACATAAATGCGCTCGTGCGCGCTACATGCCCTTGAGCGTTCAGTGACTCCACTAATTCCAGCACCTTCCCTTCGAATTTTTCTCGAAGCACTTGTTCTAAAAAATGGAGAAATGTGATTAGTATCCCGATAATCCGCAAGCATCTAGACACATCAGCTGTAGCCAACACTGCTGCCGACGCAGTGATATCGAGGGCCGTAGCGACAACGTTGATAGATTTGATAAATTTCTCTTAGGTTTATTGAATAAAATTAGCATACACTCAATTTGTTCTCAAGATTGCGCAATACTATAGCCACCTAAACGATATTTAAACGAAATCATATCAAACAATAACATAGTCAATACGAGATACATCGAAACATAAATGGCCGTCCAGAATCCACCCTAATGTATTATTGCACCATTTTAACACACCATATTTATGTATTGCGTTAAATTTAACGCACTATATATTGTTATCCTATTATGATTCTGCTAAAGCTTTTAGACCCCAGTACAATCTTCACACGCATTTGGATTTAAAAGGTGTAAACAAGATAAATGTTTAGTGTAGTGTATCAATAAATACCGACATGCCTTACTGGTGGGCGAGCAGTGGTGGGGGTGCGGTCGAGTAGTCGTTGCACAGACCGCGCACTCTCTACTGGTCGGCCGTGCGAGTAAGACGTGCGCGTGGAAACCAAACTGTGTTGTTTTACTGAATTCACTACGTACCTAACAACCTAATAGTGACCTGTACATTTAGTAATATATGAATATAGGTTATAATTACTTTTATCAGGCTTCACTTCCACTACAACCGGCTTTTGATAATGACTTAGTATTACTTTACTAGTACTATAAAAATATTTCTTTGGTTTTGGTTTTGGTTTTTTTACAACAGGCACTACAATCTTCTCTTTTTCATTAAATGGCTTTGGTCCACTCCATTTGATGTCTCGTTGCTTCCCTGTAGAAAAGAATTGTTTGTTACTGTCTCATCAATATTTTGTCACTTTACTAGTAGTCGTGTATGACGCATTACATTTGATGTCCTGATGCAGGTCTCCAAGATCTATAGACTCTGTCCTGATGATCCGGTTTTCTCCTGTCTTCCTGCCCCATTGTGTGCCGGTGAGCTTGTCTGCAGAACAATAAGAATGTTGTCAATTAAGCCGAGGTGCGGTTGCCGACACTAGCCCGTTTTTAGGGTTCCGTAGCCGAATGGCCTTATAGATTCGTCATGTCTGTCTGTCCGTCCGTATGTCACAGCCACGTTATTCGGAAACTATTAAGACTAGACAGTTGAAACTCAAACCTATTCGTGTGAGGTGTCTATAGATAGGTCTTTAGAAATGACATTGAAGTTCCTAAAACCATTTTTTCTATAAGTCAAGTGGTAAAATGTGTGTCCCTCCCTCTAACTTTTAAACTAAGAGAGTGAAAAATCTAAAGAAATATATGCAGTAGATCACAAAGTAAACTTTCAACCGAATTATAGTTCGGACGATATATAGTAAATAGATTCTGAGATATAGCACATTTAAAAAATCGCAAATATAACTTTGTCATTCATACAAACACTATAAAAAACAAATTTATCACAAAATATCTTTGTCTGTTGACGTTTTAAAAAGAAATAAACAAACTAAAGGGGGCTTCCCTACTACGATGATACGGAACCCTTCATATGCAAGTCCGACTTGCACTTGGCCAGTTTTTATTGTTGTGTTCGAAACTTCGAACAACAAATCATAAGTAGGTAAGTAACTTTGAACCAGAAAATGCTAAAGTATAAAATATGCCAGGCCTTTAAAAAAACGCCATCGAAGTGAACAAAATTATGCAAGATTGCAGGGTTAGTGCTGATTTCCACATTCTTGTCTCTTCTCGAAAGTTTTCAAAACGATAATGTATTATTTACATCAGTTCAGGAATCAGCACTTAACTCAGATTGCACAATGTAAAATACGATTGTCAGCCAAAAATCTACACATTCAAAATCAAAATCAAAAGTCATTTATTCAAACCAGGCTGATAATCAGTACTTTTCGAACGTCAAAATTTACTTTACTTATTTATAAGAGACAGTCCCCCAAAACGCCCACCCTTCGACACTTCCTAGTGTTTTGGCTGGAAAGAAGAAGTGGCGGAACAAACTCCCCAGCAACACATCTGTCTGATAGGTTAGTTAGAAGAACCATTGTCGTAATAGAAACTAGCTGAACTTACTTGAGTCTGACTTCTTCTTCTCCTTCTGTTGTAGCAAAGTAAGTGATCTTTGCTGTGATACGTGTATCGCCCATTCTCTAATTTGTTCTGAAGTCGGGCACTTATTCAAATGGAACACATTTTTCCCGTGGAACTTTTCCCAGTAGGCACGCTTAACTGGATTCACTTGTTTACTGTTAGCAAAATATTGCTCTGCACAAAACTCGCGTTCTTCCAACGACCAGGTCTGCCTAGCTTTCGATCCACCCATGATGACTGTACTTAGTGAACTTTGGAAAAAGACTGAGTCAAAAAAAAAACAAGCCAGCGGCTATATTTACCGGCTTAGTTCCCCCCGCCCCCTCTTGGTCCCGCGCAGCCTTGCCCCGATAATGCATGTTATCGCGGTGGGGGGGGGGGGGGCGACGACTTTGAACGCTATGGTTGTATTATTATTGTTGTGAAACATTGGATAATACTGTATTGCACAATTACTATTCATACCGGTAAAATCTATTTTTTTAGCAGATGAACTTTTTCATGGGGGTTAAAGTTTTTCTATAAATGAAAAACCAGAGTAATCGAATTTTATGTTGTTTTAAATCATGACTCATCTGGGGTCACGGCAGTGCCCCCGCCAAGTCGAACAATAAAGCGGCATTAATCTTACTTTATTAAATATTGTTTCGAGAGCTCGAGGGTAATAATAACAGCCGCTCGGGTAGATCATCAGGTTAAACCGCGCATGCTTAGGTTGTTCCATAGATAGGTGACCACCCAATACAGGCTGAGTTTCCTCAATGCCTCGGAAAGCACGTCATTTGAAGATCTTTGAATTCGGCAGTCAATATTAATTGGGTTGTGGAGGTCAGATAGAGCCAGCATCCGGTCAGACTGGAAGCCAAGCCCAGCCAAGGCTAGCCTTGATGATGGTTTATCGACATAAAGGGCTAAGAAGGAACATGGGTGGTTTTTAGTCAGTAGAAAACTGACACTCCCTTTCACTCTGCCCAAGAGCGGGAGGGGTTATTTGATGATTTCCCAACCCCCCAAAAAAACAAATTCTATGGAGATAATGATTAACTGTAGTTTTGTACAGCTACTTATTCTTTGTTTCATTTATTTCAAAGCCTGACTGTCTCGTTGGCTTAGTGGTCGCAAGCGATGCGTGATGCACGGTCCTGGGTTTGATTCCCAGGTTATTGGGTTTTTCCATCAGGAATTTATCAGTAGCAGTCACGGAGTCTAGAGTTGCGCCCGGTTGATGGTGATAGGCTCGCCCACAGAACAGATCTTTTATCTGTTCTGTGGGCTCGCCCCCTATTACATGAGACGTAAACATAACTGACGAAATGTGGGCTTACTAATGCGTCATCATCATCTGCCTAGCCTTTTCCCAACTATGTTGGGGTCGGCTTCCAGCCTAACCGGATGCAGCTGAATACCAGTATTTTACATGGAGCGACTGCATATCTGACCTCCACAACCTAGTTAATACTAGGTAATACGAAACTCTTTGGTAAGACTGGATGTCAGAATTTCAGGTCACTGACTACCTGTAACGACTGCCAAAGATCTATATATGGCAGCCGGGCCAACAGCTTAACGTGCTTTCCGAGGCACGGAGGAAACTCGGTGTGTCGGGCGGTCACCCATCCACAGATCGACCTATATAGGCTAGCACAGCTTTACCTAAAGATCGACCCGATTGACAGTTCTTATTAGGCCACGAGCTCCTGCTATACGCATTAGTAAGCACGGGCTTACTAAAGCGTATACCTAAGTTTTAGGGTATTACACTAGGCGTGATGCTATATTATAAGTTATTTAAAAGCAAATAATTTCTTTCTAAGTATGATAAATTGGTAAGACATTCGTAGACTCTCACTTATACAATAGTATAAATACTATCGTAGTGATTCCAAATAGGAATGGTCTAAAAATATATTATATTTTCTTATTGGTGAAATATCTTATGTAATTTGCGAAGAAATTTTGTTGCGCAAGTAAAAAATAAGTTGATTTAAAATTTAAATTTATTTGAACGCTTTTTAACTGACTTAAAAAAAAAGATTTGATCCGTATGTAATGGTTTTTGTTGTCCTGAACTGTCCCACTCCTGGGTAAAGGCCTCGGTCCTTCCATTTTTCTTGCACCAATTATCGAGAAATCCATCCAAGGCGGCCCACCATTTTCTATCGATCTGCCGCACCGCCGCAGTTTTGTGATATGAGGGGCCACAGCTTTATCTGCATGGCCTACCCAGTTCCATTTTAGCTTGGCTGCTTTATCAGTTACGACAGCAATTTATTCCTTATTCGATCGGTAAGTTTAACGTTAAGTATGTTGCGCCCCATTAAAAAACTTTGAGTTTGATCTATTAGACTTTTAGTCAAAGACCAAGACTGTGCACCATAATATATATTAGTAAGGGTAGAATACACATGTCCATTAGCTTGCGTTTTAAGGG
This sequence comes from Diarsia brunnea, assembly GCA_949774965.1. Lineage (NCBI taxonomy): Eukaryota > Metazoa > Arthropoda > Insecta > Lepidoptera > Noctuidae > Diarsia > Diarsia brunnea. The sequence continues at coordinate 19,181,548 of OX459001.1, forward strand.
GATCAGTAAAATACCCTTGAATAGATCTTTCATTAACCAGTAACTCTTCGACATGCGTCTTGCAACTTCTTTTCTTGTCTCGCCTGGAATTAAACTATTTACTAGAATGTGACGAAGCCCAACAGGTAGGTTATTGGCCAATGTAAATGTATTATTGGACAGTGTATTTTCTTCTGTGTGGAAAACATTAATCGGTAAGCTGTTGAGCTTAGTCTTTGACATGAACATCGTCAGTCCAATCTTATGGCTTGCATTGCTTAGCTTTAGGTGCATCTCGTACATTTCCGTAGTTGATTAGGACAATGTCATCAGCGAAACCGTAGATTTGTTACCAACTTTCTAAACACTTCTTTTAGGGTACTAAAGTAAATAGCTTTGGAGATAACGGGTCGCCCTGTTGGACTCCCTCATAATTTTTGAATTTTAGACCCATCCGTTTTAATTTTACAACTGCTGTAGTAATGGTATAAATATGTATTCTAAAAAGGATGTATATGTATAACTTAATTCTACATCTTGTTTAGTACGAGCATTAAACAGAGTGTGTGATACTATTGAATGCTTTTGAGTAGTCCACAAATACAAGGAAAAGCGGGGTATTAAATTCAAGACATTTTTCTATAAAAGTGATTGTATGCAAGTGGTTTGTGGTAGAAAGTCCGAGACGGAAACCTGCTTCCTCAGGAGATTGTTGCTTGTCTAGTTCTCCAGCAATGCAAATTTATATGACTTAATAAAGTTTTCATGTCTGTAATTGTCATAACCAATGTGTGTATGGGAGATATCATGAAAAATACACAAACAGTTTCTTATAATAAATATAATTTCACTAGTAGGTAACGAAAATCAATAAAATAATTTACAGTAAGTATTTCACTAGTCATTGCAACAATTAAATTCTAAGTACATTTACACATTTACAATTCTAAGTACATTTGTTTTAAATTAGAGTCAACCCAAATCTTCAAGAAATGGAGTTAACGAAATATTCCGCATTTTAAAATAACATAATTAAAAAAAAATCGATGGCAATTATAGGAATTTACAACAACAAAGCGAAGGTCCAAACTTCCCAAGTCAGAGATGTGAAACATGTTGGGAGAAACAATCAGACGTCGACAATCAGCGAGATGCCTCAAACAAGAGACGGTTTTAGAACCGTCTCTTTCGTCGTTTAATTCATCTAAAACCAGAAACTCGCCCTTGCTTCACATCGTGTTTTTATGTTTTGTCAAAACATTGAGAGACACAGAGCATCATCGGTGCGGAGAGAGCTGCGGGTTCATACGCCGAAGACCGCGGAGCGCTTGTCTCTGTTCCCGTTGCGGGTGAAGTTTCGGGCCTTTTTTGCTGCTTTGTTCCGCAGATGCTGGAATGGACGAAATTACATTTGTTTTTATTTTCTGTGTCTGTCAGTGCTGGGTTAAATCTTCCTATTCTTATTGCTGTTCACAAAATCTGCGTTTATGTTAAATGGAGACAGACTGATTATAAGTGAAATTGATATTTGTGTACATACCCGTTGCAACTTTTTGCTCTTCTCAGGCTTCTCCTGTTGCTCGCAGTCCGAAGGCGGATTGCCAGACAGCGCCAGCGCAGCTCTTAGACGCTGACTGCGCGGCGCCGACACTTGCAGCGCTCCGCCGAGTGCGCCCGCCAGCGCCGCGTACGCCGCGCCGCCTGACCACGACGACCACTCGGCGCGCTCACTGCCTATATGCGCTGATGTGCTGGGCTCTTCACCATCCTGCGTGATGAATTATGTTGGGGTTTAATCAGATTGTTACATTCATAAATCATTTATGTGCTAGCACTTAGACCAGTCTATTTTATATAGCCCAGCTAATGAACAGTATTGTACCTCGAAGTATTTCAGGATATCCCTGAAGGTGGCTCGTTGTAACTTGAGATCTTTCTTGGCACGGAACCTGTCTGAATCTCTCGCTAACTCGGTAAGTCGCGGCAGTAGTACGTCCACGTGCGCTGCGAGCGCGTTGTCTGAGTTGTCGTCGTCCGTCACCGTCTCGTACGCGATGGCGAGCGCGCTGCCTGCTGCCATACGGACCTGCGAGTTGACAAACTTATGTTTATGAAACAATTCATTCACATCGCTGTTGTCTTGTGTTGGATACAAAAGCTTAGGTAAGTTACCTCAAGTGACTCCGCCTCAAGCAACTCCCCAAGCATGACAAAGCTGGGCGCCTGGTTGTTGAGCAGCGACAGCGCGTGGTTGCGCGACAACAGCGGCAACAGTAGTGCCCAGCCGTCCAGTGCGGCGGCGTGCCACGCGCCCTCCTCCACGGTCGCGGCTGATACATTCACGGTGCCGTCATCCTGCGAGAAGGAACATCACAATTTGTTATATCAGACAACCTCAGGCACGGCCGCATGAGCTCTTCGCATCATATGATAATGGTGAGATGATTGCGTGTTTAGTCATAGTTTACCTTGAGATAGCTCCCACTGAAGATGGTCTCGTACATGTGCATGACCTTAAGAGTCTCTGTGAGGTCATCATCCACCAAGTAGCACAACACTGCCAGCGATGAGCAGCACTGAAACGTACAGAATTGTTATTTTATTACTTCCTGAATACAGTCATACGGTCAAAGAACATTTTCTGAAAAGCACCTCAGGATATGGGTACAATATAGTGTGCGTGTACTGGGTTCCTTACCTCAGTGCGTGTGTCGAGTGAGGCAGACTTGTCAGTGGCGGCGGCGATGAGCGCGGGCCGCACCTCACGTACGAACTGTTCCGTGCCTTCCTCGCCGATCTGTGGGTCATTACAAACATAATGTTTAGCTACGTATTCATGAACCGCTACCATAACCAGGCGGTAGAACAAGGAGAATTCCGACTTTGAAGTTGAGTTTGAGAATAGAGATGGCTGGAAGACCTCTCATCAATCTTGTCAGATCGTGATAATCACCTGTAAAGCCAGCAGCGGCGCAACAGCAGCAGCTGCCTTCCTCTCTCCGTCCTTGCCTCGTCTTAGCGCACGCGACACATGGTCGGCCAGCGTGGCACGGTGTGCGGCCAGCAAGTGGTCCACTGGATGTCGCTGTAACTCCGCGCGGAGTGACACATATGCGTTTGCGCGCGCTGCGTGCCCTTGAGCGTCCAGCGACTCCAGTAATTCCAGTACCTTCCCTTCGAATTTCTCTTGGAGCAGTTGTTCTATGGAAAGAAATAAAATTGTAGTGACGGCATTTAATTAACAAAAAAAAATTTTTTTTTACTGATTACGTATGTGTGTATATCCGTTGAGTACTTATAACAAAAAAACATATATTTTAAGTTTTGATTATTGGCCTGTCTGTCTGTTTGTTCCAGTTTGTCTCCGAAACGGCTGAGATAATTTGGAGGGTCGCTTGTTATCATGATAAATATACACGCGATTTCTATATCTATACATATAATAAATCTGTAGAAAAATCTTTTTTGTACATCGAAAATATTTAAAAAAAAAATTGGCAGGGTATTAAAGTATAACCAACAGAACACATTTCCAGCATTTTTGGAATTTTTGTCTGTTTGTCTGTTTGTCTGTTTGTCTGTTTCGATGACTAAGCATCACGTCAAATTTACGAAACGAATGTAGGTAACTTTTATACATAAATATTGTGCGTAACTTGGGCTATTACTTAGGCTTTGTTTCATCGTAATCGGTGCTCTCTATCAAAAGATATATGCTTTTATAGTTTTCAAGAAGAACTTATCATTATGGTCAACAATGAGACAAGCAACGACATCTATTGAACGAATATGGTACTTATTAATAAATGCCTTCACTAGATAACTTTAAATAAGTTATGATAGCAAAAGGTACATAGATATTAGTCTAAATGACGCTGCTTTCAAAATCTACATAGCCTAAAACCCTATAGTGTGTTTGATCGCTCTTTTTTAACAGTTTATCTTCGTCTTCGACAGATGGCGTTATTCATTTGATGTCATTTTGAACCGCGGTGCTATTAAATAAACATATGTTTCGTGAATAGTCAACAAATAAAGATTTACCAATTACACAGTATAAAAATACTATTTTTTTTAAACTAAATTAAAATTAGATAAAACCCACGACATATTTTTTTTGTACCGTGTGGGAATCGAACCTGCGACACGCAGTGCTACTGTTAATCGTCCAGCCACTGCACCAAACATTTCTTTATATAGATGTGGTGTATTGTTAGCCATATGTGTCGAGGCCGCGGTATTTCTTTCGAACAACCCGCAGCCCCGACGGGCGTCGGTCCTTGGGGGCCCCTTCAATGTTGCTGACATCGCTTTGAGACGCGCGTGGAACACGAACCCGCCTCCATCGTCATAGGACGGACGAACGATTAACTAGCCCGTTACTCACCGTTCACAGGCCCGCGCCTACGGTGGCCGGAAGCCATCACGTGGCCCCCGAGGCCCGGAGCGTCTCCCGCGGCGGCTGGGAAGAGGGGTTGTGTCCCTCTTACGTTCACCTCTTTCGCTAGCATTACTGTTTCGCAGAAGGAGGTGAAGGCGTTCCATTTCAGATTGGATGTCAAAGATTCGGTACAGGTACCTCTCGAAACAGCCTCTAATCCCCCCTTTTTTGTGGTTCGTAAATTATCAAAAGGCTCATCCCGCTCTGGGCGGAGCAGAAGAAAGTGTCAGACTACTACTGACTAAAAATCACCCACATTTATTCTTAGCTCTTTGTGTTTCGAGGCCGTGGTATCTCTTGCGGACAACCGTCAGCTCCGGCAGACGACGGCAGCAACAATTAAGGGGCCCGAAAGGACCCCTTAATTGTTGCTGACATATCTTTGAGGCGCGCGTGGAACACGAACGCGCCAACGACAGTACCTGTCGACTATAATGTACCTGTTTCAAATTTCTTCAAGATCCGTTCGGCCGTTCTGACGTGGTTGAAACAAACTCCCATCCATCTAAACTTTAGTATTAGACATAGTCAGTACTTTGCATTACCCTCTTCTTATTTTCTACAGCGGCAGTAAGTTAACGTAGGGCAATGATTTAATGTTCTTTTATCTTAGCGACGCATTTTAGTTTCCGACAACCACGCGAACGAAGTCGCGGGCACAGCTATCTATATCTTCTATACATATCTATACATATAATAAATCTGTAGAAAAATCTTTTTTGTACATCGAAAATATTTAAAAAAAAAATTGTCAGGGTATTAAAGTATAACCAACAGAACACATTTCCAGCATTTTTGGAATTTTTGTCTGTTTGTCTGTTTGTCTGTTTGTCTGTTTCGATGACTAAGCATCACGTCAAATTTACGAAACGAATGTAGGTAACTTTTATACATAAATATTGTGCGTAACTTGGGCTATTACTTAGGCTTTGTTTCATCGTAATCGGTGCTCTCTATCAAAAGATATATGCTTTTATAGTTTTCAAGAAGAACTTATCATTATGGTCAACAATGAGACAAGCAACGACATCTATTGAACGAATATGGTACTTATTAATAAATGCCTTCACTAGATAACTTTAAATAAGTTATGATAGCAAAAGGTACATAGATATTAGTCTAAATGACGCTGCTTTCAAAATCTACATAGCCTAAAACCCTATAGTGTGTTTGATCGCTCTTTTTTAACAGTTTATCTTCGTCTTCGACAGATGGCGTTATTCATTTGATGTCATTTTGAACCGCGGTGCTATTAAATAAACATATGTTTCGTGAATAGTCAACAAATAAAGATTTACCAATTACACAGTATAAAAATACTATTTTTTTTAAACTAAATTAAAATTAGATAAAACCCACGACATATTTTTTTTGTACCGTGTGGGAATCGAACCTGCGACACGCAGTGCTACTGTTAATCGTCCAGCCACTGCACCAAACATTTCTTTATATAGATGTGGTGTATTGTTAGCCATATGTGTCGAGGCCGCGGTATTTCTTTCGAACAACCCGCAGCCCCGACGGGCGTCGGTCCTTGGGGGCCCCTTCAATGTTGCTGACATCGCTTTGAGACGCGCGTGGAACACGAACCCGCCTCCATCGTCATAGGACGGACGAACGATTAACTAGCCCGTTACTCACCGTTCACAGGCCCGCGCCTACGGTGGCCGGAAGCCATCACGTGGCCCCCGAGGCCCGGAGCGTCTCCCGCGGCGGCTGGGAAGAGGGGTTGTGTCCCTCTTACGTTCACCTCTTTCGCTAGCATTACTGTTTCGCAGAAGGAGGTGAAGGCGTTCCATTTCAGATTGGATGTCAAAGATTCGGTACAGGTACCTCTCGAAACAGCCTCTAATCCCCCCTTTTTTGTGGTTCGTAAATTATCAAAAGGCTCATCCCGCTCTGGGCGGAGCAGAAGAAAGTGTCAGACTACTACTGACTAAAAATCACCCACATTTATTCTTAGCTCTTTGTGTTTCGAGGCCGTGGTATCTCTTGCGGACAACCGTCAGCTCCGGCAGACGACGGCAGCAACAATTAAGGGGCCCGAAAGGACCCCTTAATTGTTGCTGACATATCTTTGAGGCGCGCGTGGAACACGAACGCGCCAACGACAGTACCTGTCGACTATAATGTACCTGTTTCAAATTTCTTCAAGATCCGTTCGGCCGTTCTGACGTGGTTGAAACAAACTCCCATCCATCTAAACTTTAGTATTAGACATAGTCAGTACTTTGCATTACCCTCTTCTTATTTTCTACAGCGGCAGTAAGTTAACGTAGGGCAATGATTTAATGTTCTTTTATCTTAGCGACGCATTTTAGTTTCCGACAACCACGCGAACGAAGTCGCGGGCACAGCTAGTGATAATATATATTTTCTGAATGTATCATTATTATCTCAAACAAAACTAACCTCACTCGAACAATAAAAAAACCGATAGTAATTAAGTAAGTATAAAATGACTAATTTCCTGTTGGCAGAAACAAATTGCAGATTTGATTATTGGATAAGTCATTACACGTGACGTTACTAGAGTCAGACTGTGGTCAGACGCGAAATGTCCTTTCTAGATCAACGACATGACCATCACACACGACTTGTAATTACTCGTAATTCACTACAACATTTTATACATAGTGGAACGTTTTATACATAGTGGGAAAACAACATAATTAAGACGTTGCTATTATAATGGAAAAATAGTTAAAGCACATTCATAGCTGTTTTTATGAGTCCGTCACTGACATTCATTAAAAAGTAACAGATTTTATTCCCCTAGATACCTATAGGGGCCTGAAATCGCTCGAAAATGTATTATAATAACTATCAAAACTATCTTTAATTAATACCTTGACGATCAATAACATTGAAATGACATTTCGCCATGTTTGACACGCGTGTGGCGCAATCTTTATGTCATGTGGATATTTTTGAGGACAATGACTGCATTCGACGTCTCGACCTGTTTACTAACATTCTGACTTAATTTTCAGCCCTAGTTCTAATAAATATGGTACTTGCTAACGTACTGGCGAAAGTACTTATGCAAAAATATAACAATAACTATCGTCTCGATTTAGGTTCGATGGTTTTTTGTCTTACTGGCCACCTAACTTGGAAAATATATAAATTTACTACTTAGTTACTTACTTTTCATGGGATCAGGCTTCCTTTTCTCAAAGACCGGCGGCGATGGAGGACGGTATACATACCACCAAACAGGTTCTACTACAACAGGTACCACAACAATCGGTTTTTTTTCATTAAATGGCTTTGGTCCACTCCATTTAGAATCTCCTTGCTTCCCTGTAGAATATAATTGTTTATTAATTGTCACATCGATATTTTATTAGTTACTTTACTAGTAATGTGTATGATGCATTACATTTGATCGCTGCACTCTGCTGTTCATCGTCCATCGACTCCTTCCTAATGATCCGGTTTTCTCCCGTCTTCCTGCCCCATTGTATGCCGATTCGCTTGTCTTCTGTAAAATAATACGAATGTTTTCAGTTTAGGTCGAGGTGAGGTGGCCTACACCAGCCAGGCATTATTCATGGCAGTAGGTTGCGCAATGTAAAATATGACCGAACAATAAGGTTGGCTGCAAAATAATCAGAATTTAGTCAGTTAAACCAAGGGTTAACAGTCAGTTTCTGCATTACTATTCGAACACCAAATAATACCTAAATACCAAGAACTTAAGTTATGGTTCAATAGAAAAGCCTCAACCGAGGTGACAGTGATAACGAAGCAACTTAAAAACGACTTCCTATCCTAATAAAATTGGAGGTTGTAAATGTAATTGATTACCTAATTTCACTAAATGAAAGAAAGAAAAAATATGCTGTAATAGGAGAAGAAACGATGGAGGAACTGTGTTAAGAATGATATGGTAAGAAAGGAGGTGTCGTGTCTCATGAGATGACGAGAAACAGAGAAGTATGGAAGAAAAAGTCAGGCTGCGCTGACCCCAAATAAATTGGGATAAGGGCAAGAGAATAATTAAGATGAGGGGAGCCTACTACAGCGAAGCGCTGGTTTTAGTGGTCACCATATATGGCACTAACTACCGTTCTCAGAGATATTTAAGATATTTATTTTTTTCAGAGATTTTACTTAAACACTTACTGCCGCACTCAGAGAGCTTTAATGATTACTTAGGCCATCACTTAGTAAAGATTTTGACAGTTTTGTTATACAAAAGTAAGTCAAATCTTTACTAAGTGACTGTTTAAGTAATCATTAAATATCTCTGAGTACCGCAGTTAAAGACACACACACACTACAAGACTTTAAGATTTGACATACAAAACCTTCACTAAACTGTCAAAAAATTTAATAAGTGATGACTTAAGTAATCATTAAACGTCTCTGAGTGCGGCAGTAAGTTTCGCAATGTACACTTTTCTACTTACTTGTCTGTCTCTTGTTCCTGTCTTCCTCTTCAGCTTCTTGCACCTTGGCTTTTTCATTCTGTTCATGTTTCTTCACCCATTCCAAAATAAGTTCTTCACTCGGCATCTTTTCCTGACCGAACCTATTTTGCTGACGGAACTTTTTAATGTAGGCGCGCATTACAAGAATTGGGTTCTCATTATTTGAGTAATATGAGTTTAAACAAAACTCGCGTTCTTCCTTCGACCACCGGCGGTCATCGTCGGATATGTATGTCTTTGATCGCGACATGATGTCTGTGCTTGTTTGAGTACGGAGCGCGAATGAGGAAAGAGTCAGCAATTGAGTATACATACCCAACAAGTCCCTGCCCCCCTCTTCGCCCCGCGCAGTCGTCTGTACCATGACGCATGACTTTCCGCGCGTATTTTGCAAGACTAGATAAAAATGTGTTGTGTTTGTTTATAATGTGATATTGCACAATCAATATTAATACAGGGAAAATTATTTGCATAAGAGGTAAATAAGTTATTTTAATCCACATTAAAAAAACCTACTGCAGAGGTTTATTTCAATCCTGTTGAAAGTAGAAATAAGGTCCAGTTGGCAATAAAAAACAGCTTTGAAAACCATTGCTACTTGTCTAACTAAAATAAATATTTCCTGGATCTCTGAAGTTATGTAAGTTCTTTTGGGCTATTTCAAAAATTGCACAATGTTTTTAATGGTTTGTTTCAACATTAACATAATATTGCACAACATTATTGTAAGTCTTACTGCGGTACTCAGAGATATTTAATGATTACTTAAGCCGTCACTTAGTAAAGATTTGACATACTTTTGTATGACAAAACTGTCAAAACCTTTACTAAGTGATGGCCTAAGTAATCATTAAAGCTCTCTGAGTGCGGCAGTTACTCTACTCTAGGAGCTCATGGCTAAATAATACCAGACATTTGGGTCGATTTTAAGGTCAAGCAGCGCTTACCTAAGTTGGTCTGTGGATGGGTGACCACCCATTACATACAGAGTTTTTTCCGTGCCTCGGAAAGCAGGTTAAACCGTTGGTCTCCGCTGGCATTTGTAGATTTTTGGCTGTCGTTACAGGTAATCAGTATCCGAAAGTTTGACACCCAATCTTATCAACGTTACCAAGGGTTATCGTATTACCCAGTTACGGGGTTGTGAAGGTTAAATAGTTAGTAAGGTTAAAGGTTAAAATACTGGTATACTGGTACTGGTATGCATCCGGTTAAACTGGAAGCCGACCCCAAAATAGTTGGGAAACGACAAGGCAGATGATTATTGCACAACATTATTGTTAGTGTACCGTTTGTCTGCTTAAATACTATGTCATAATCACAGGTTACTGAAACAGAAATCGTAAACAATGCCATAACATAGCTCTAATAAAATTTGTACCTACCGTTTATTGTCTGTTTTTAGATGTCTCACAGAAGAACTGGAAAGTACAGTAATACAGTATTATTGTCGCGGATATAGAGGAAAACGAGGTTATGGGAAAACTTAAATCGCCCGTGACGTAAGGGACCAGTAAGATATTATTCACCGGTTAATAACTGTTATTAACTGTTACACAATATTCAATAACATTTTATTCTACTAATTTATTTTTTGTCATACCTATTATTGGAATCAAATCAACAGCTCACAACTTAGGACCCAGTAATATTAATGACAATAATATCCGTGGTGCTAGGCAAGCTTATCCCAGTTGTATACGTCCCTGTGTGCCTATTGGCCTTGTTCTGTTCTGTCTCCTGCTGATATGGAGGGAAGTGGAAATTATGTTTTTCCTACTCCTCCGCTATTCTTTTCTGATTAATTTCGTTGCGGGATCCAAGACTGTTAAAGCGTTTCTCTGGGACTTCGTCGAGCTTCATTATCTCGGCGCTTTTCTTGTGGTCGCCACTGTTGATTCTGGCTAACAGGAGTTACAGTGCTTTGGGAATAGTGTGGCGGGCTTGTCACATAAAAAAAAAGTGCGTCTGCTGAGGAAGAGCTCCTGGGTTCGATTCCTAGGTCGAGAAAAGTGTTCAAATCAAATAATCTTTATTGTGGACTATAGGTACACACATAAATGCAGGTCTTAAATAATTAAAATAAGTTCAGCTATGTCCCGCCGTTGAGGCATACAATAATAAAATATAAATCAGAATTTAAAACACAATTAGTCATATTAGTCTCGATACATTATTAAAATATTCCAAATTATTAATACATACAAATTCAATTCCAAGTCATATTAGTCATAATTCCTTATTACAATATTGCAATTTATATTCTTACATAAATATTCAAAAAAAAAATAAAAAAAAAAGAGGAAAGACACAAGCAATTTAAATGGCATTCAAATACAATTCACAATATACATATTATTATGTGGGAAAAAATGATAATTATTTTTCCTTTCTTGTCATTGGAATACAATATTTTTGTCACACAAGTAATCTTTGACATCATAGTAACATTTTTCTAATAATAATGAATGTAGTTTCTTTTTAAACTGGAGCATTGGTAATTGTTTAATGTCATCAGGCAATTTATTATAGACTAGCTGTGCCCGCGACTTCGTTCGCGTGCTTGTCGGAAACTAAAATGCGTCGCTTAGATAAAAGTACATTTAATCATTGCCCTGCGTTAACTTACTGACGCTGTAGAAAATAAGAAGAGAGTAATGCAAAGTACTGACTATGTCTCATACTAAAGTTTAGATGGATGGGTGTTTGTTAATCAACCACGTCAGAACGGCCGAACGGATCTTGAAGAAATTTGAAACAGGTACATTATAGTCGACAGGCAGACAGATTGTCGTTGCCGCGTTCGTGTTCTACGCGCGCCTCAAAGATATGTCAGCAACAATTAAGGGGCCCCAAAGGGACGTCTGCCGTGGCTGAGGGTTGTCCGCAAGAGATACCATGGCCCTGAAACACAAAGGGCTAAGAAGGAACGTGGGTGGTTTTTAGTCAGTAGAAGTCTGACACTTTCTTCCGCTCCGCCCAGAGCGGGATGAGTCATTTGATAATTTACGAACCACAAAAAAAGGGGGGATTAGAGGGTGTTTTGAGAGGGTACCTGTACCGAATCTGGGACATCGAATCTGAAATGGCCGCCACCTCCTTCTGCGAAGCAGTAATGCTAGCGAAAGAGGTGGCGGAACGTGAGAGGGAGACAACCTCTCGTCCCAGCCGCCGCGGGAGACGCTCCGGGCATCGGGGGCGCGGGCCTGTGAACGGTGAGTAACGGGCTAGTTAATCGTTCGTCCGTCCTATGACGATGGAGGCGCGTTCGTGTTCCACGCGCGTCTCAAAGAGATGTCAGCAACATTAAAGGGGCCCCCAAGGACCGACGCCCGTTGGGGCTGCGGGTTGTTCGAAAGAGATACCGCGGCCTCGACACATAGGGCTAACAACACACCACATCTATATGACGACATGGTTGGCGCAATGGCTGGACGATTAACAGTAGCACTGCGTGTCGCAGGTTCGATTCCCACACGGTACAAAAAAAAATATGTCTTGGGTTTTATCTAATTTTAATTTAGTTTAAAAAAAATAGTATTTTAATACTGTGTAATTGGTAAATTTTTATTTGTTGACTATTCACGAAACATAATGTGTGTATGTTTACTATCACCGCGGTTCAGAAAATGACATCAAATGAATAACGCCATCTGTCGAAGACGAAGATAAACTGCTAAAAAAGAGCGATCAAACACTATAAGGTTTAGGCTATGTAGATTTTGAAAGCAGCGTCATTTAGACTTATATCTACGTACCTTTTGCTATCATAACTTTTTTAAAGTTATCTTGTGAAGGCATTTAGTAATAAGTACCATATTCGTTCAATAGATGTCGTTGCTTGTCTCATTCTTGACCATAACGATAAGTTCTTCTTGAAAACTATAAATTCATATATCTTTTGATAGAGAGCACCGATTAAGATGAAACAAAGACTAAGTAATAGCTCAAGTTACGCACAATATTTATGTATAAAAGTTACCTACATTCGTTTCGTAAATTTGACGTGATGCTTAGTCATCGAAACAGACAAACAGACAAACAGATAAACAGACAAACAGACAAAAATTCCAAAAATGCTGGAAATGTGTTCTGTTGGTTATACTTTAATACCCTGACATTTTTTTTTTTAAATATTTTCGATGTACAAAAACGATTTCTCTACAGATTTATTATATGTATAGATAGAATAGATTAATGATGTCATGCATAAAATACTTTTATTTAATAGTGCCGTTTTACCATAAGGTATTTGTACCTCTAAACTTTTTTTATCCCTTAATTTTCGATAATAGCTTTTGACAGCAGTCTTATAGTAGCTTAGATTTGATTTCACAAAAATATTTGATTCGTAAATGTATAGGGAAGGCAATGTTAGAATTTTTAGATTTTTAAAGTAGGGTTGACAGCTAATTGTACTATTTATTTGGGACATTGTTAATGGGGTTTTCAAGTAGGAATTTCTCTGGATGTGCTCCATCGCAGGCAATAGACCCGCTCTCTATTAAATCATCATTGTCTTGCCCTTATCCCAATTATTTTGGGGTTTTTCATGTATGCCTTTCTTCTTCCATACATCTCTGTTACTCGTCATCTCAGCTGTCACCTCCTTTCTAGCCATATCCTCCTTCACACAGTCCATTCATCGTTTCTTTCATATATAGCCATCTACATTCATACTCAACATTTTCCGCACTACATTTTCCTCGTTCTTCCTCGCTCGGTTACATGTTTAAGTCATGTGTCACTACATCCCTGTTACATGGGACTTAAACAAAACCGGGGAATTGCGGGTTTACTATAAGGTACACCTCTGCCTAACCCTGCGGGGATTACAGTCGTGATGTTATGATGATGTAATCTACAATAAGGTATTTCACCAAAACAATCTAATTGTTCCGTTTGTTAGATTCTCGAAAATATTTTGATACGTGTTTTTTGTTTCATCAAATTAATAAAAATTTACGAAAATAAAACGTGTCAAAGGTGGTGAAGTGGGGGCTTGTGACGTCATTTTCTGGATAAAAAAGTACTAACCTTGCGACGTCACACGACTTGACACGACTTTTCGAAGCACTGTATCGTCATCATCTTTTGTTTACGTGAAAAAAGAATAAAAATGTGTCCATTAGTTTTTGGAAATCTATCTGACGGACTAATTCGACTTTTTTGGTTAACTACCCTATTGTACTAGTCCCCGCTTAAACTCATGCGCTACCATTGAACCGGCTTATAAAGGGGGAGGGGGGAGGAGGCTCGTGTGTTTGTTGATGTTCACCAGATAGCTTGTCTCTCTCAGTACCGTTCCAAAATTCATCAAGGCTAGTCACCATGGTAACGGAAGAGCGTTCGCTATGGCTTTTCGAAAGCACAAGTCGAGTTATGTGTGGAGCAATATTATTTAAACTTTCATCGACCCGTTGTTGTTAGGCGATTGTTTTGTGATAAGTACCGTGTGAAAAGTCATAATGTGCCAACTATGTGTCCAAGTTCAGAGAAAATTAAGGTCTGGGTGCAGATTGATGAAAAGAAGAATGGTGTTCGAAGTTTGAAGAAAGCTGAAGAGGAACAGGGGAGAGAGTCAAGTAAGGAGGATGTACAATAGGGGATCGGACAAAAAAAAACTAATTAACCCGTCAGATAGATATCCAAAAAATATTGAACACATATTTTTTCTTTTTTCACATAAACAAAAAATGAAGACGATACAGTGCTTCGAAAACTCGTGAACTCCTGGAAAACGTTACATGTCAGTACATTTTTTACCGGTGAGTGACGTCACGACCCCCCACTCAAATCTTCGATGCGTTTTATCTACGTATTTTTTTATTGATTTGAAAAAACTAAAAATACGTATCCAATATTTTTCGATAATCTAACAGACGGACTAATTAGATTGACAATATTTTTGTGAACGTCACTGTAAAAGGTGGTTTCGCAGTTGTTTTGATAGTGTGTGTTCTATCTACCTTAGTAAAGTCCATTTCACGAAAGAAGTCCCGCGGACAATTGTGGAACTAAATTTAACAGATCGGCCATGTTGTCGTTTGTCGATGTTATCAAGGTGCGTTTGTTGTGGTAGATATTTTGTGAGTTTATTATTGGACTAGCTGACCCATGCAACTTCGTCTGCATCACATAATATAGCTTTTAGCCTTTCTCGATAAACCGACTATTCTACATATTAACTTGAATTAAATCGTACCCGTATCAAACAAAAAAAATTACCTTTCCTCTTTATAATACCTATTAGTTTAGATTTTCTTCGATTATATTATTAAAGTGACAATTACTATAGGTATCTCTTACTGTTAAATATACAGTAATCCATTGTACTTGTAAACATTATGGTGCAGTAAATATTTTGAATTTGAATTTCTCCGGAGCCCCCGGAGACCAGAATCCCCACTTACCTACCGCACCGGACCGAATGACTGCCGCGCTCGTAATTATTTTGTCGCGCGGATATTTTGATATTGCGATATCTTCTAAGATAATTGTTTAAACTGTATAGAGTAAAGGGCCCAAATATTCTAAATTAAATTTTCGTGCTAACATACATATTTATTTAGATATAGATTAATATCATATGGGTTAAATAAGCATCGCAAAATATCATTATTTTTAATCTAACATTTTAATAGTAAAAAATGGTTACAGTGAGTCAATCTTAAAAGATATTGTATATATGCTGTCGCGGACTTTTTTTTAGAACATTTAAAGAGGAACAATTCTTTCATACATGATATTTTCCTAACTTAAACCGTTCTCGCAGCGCACGCAACGGAAGCTCTCAAAAAGGAATACCTTTTCCCGTTTTTGCAACATTTTTCATTTATGCTCCGCTCCTATTGGACTTAGCGTGATGTTATATAGCCTAAAGCCTTCCTCGATAAATGGACTATCCAACACTAAAAGAGTTTTTCAATTCCAACCAGTAGTTCCAGAGTTTACCCCGTTCAAACAAACAAACAAACAAACAAACAATCAAACAAACAAACAAACAAACTCTTCAGCTTTATAATATTAGTATAGATTAGTGCGTTATAAGGTTTATTTACGATGGCAAAAGTTGTGAAACAACATTATGTCGCGCGACATACAGCGCTGCGTCTGCGGGACTTCTTTCGTGAAATGCACTCTACTTTTTAGTTTGTCATTGCTCAGGTCAAAGTCATGTTATTTATTAGTGATTTTATTTCCAGAATACCTCGGCTAAACTCACAATCTTTATATTGTTTTGCAGACAAGCTAAGTGGTATGACATGGGGCAGAAAGGCGGGAGAAAACAGGATCATCAGGACAGAGTCTATAGATCTAGGACAGCGGCATCAGGAGATCAAATGTAATTCACATTACTAGTACAGTAACAAAATATCGATGTGACAATAATAAACAATATTATTTTGTACAGGGAAGCAACGGCGAGACATCAAATGGTGTGGACCACGTGTAGATAAAGAAGTAGAGGGAATTTTGAAGTCTGTTCAAGAAAAACCTCGTAATTATTATTGTTACCAAAAACCGGTCATAGAGGAAGTAAAGCATGATAAAAGTAAGGATACTCATATTTCTGAACTTTACAGACCCGACGACAATAAGTAAATTAATCATAACATACTTTTACGAGATATTTATCCGATATTTATCTTTAAGGGTACCGAACCCAGAACCCCACGCCACGATCAACGGGGCAGTAAGACGACTACTATCCATTCAAAACACATTGATGAAATTAATAAAGTTAACTATGTACGTTTAATAATGCGTAAAAATATAACTGTAATGTGTATAATATTTCCCTTTTTTTCATAGAACAACAACTTCGAGAGAAATTTGAAGGGAAGGTCCTAGATCGAGTGCATTCGCTGAACGCCCACGGGCATGCAGCGCGCGCGAATGCATTTGTATCGCTTCGCACGAAGTTACAACGACATGCAGTGGGCCACTTGCTGGCCGCACACCGCGCCACGCTGGCCGACCATGTGTCACGTGCACTACGACGAGGCAAGGACGGAGAGAAGAAGGCAGCTGCTGCTGTTGTGCCGCTGCTGGCTTTACAGGTGATTACGATGATCTGATCAGGTTGATGAGAGTTCTTCCTGCCAGCAATAGGATGATTTTAATACTTGGTTTACACCTCAAGCTCAATTATGAAGTCAAATTTCTCATTAGTCTACTGCCAGGTGATGGTATCGATTCATAAATATGTCGTTAACTTCAACCTTGTTATAAATGTCCCACAGATCGGCGAGGAAAACATGGAACAGTTCGTACGTGAGGTGCGGCCCGCGCTCACCGCCGCCGCCATTGACAAGTCTGCCTCACTCGACACACGCACTAAGGTAATCTTCGCAATAAAAACAATTAAGATTAATGTCTTTAAGCAGTTTTCATTCAAGAAAGTGTGTCTTCAAAAACTAATGAAATAACGTGTTCTGTATGTTTCAGTGCTGCTCATCGCTGGCCGTGTTGTGCTACTGATAAGAGAGACCGAAGGATTCAGCGGGCTACCTTCAGGGAAATTCGAAAGTACTTAGTCAACAAGAGCTTTTTGGTTATTTTTGGAACGAAGTTCCTTATCGCGCGTTGTGAAAGGGGGCTAGACGGAAAAAATTCTTACGAAAAGTTGTCACGACACTTTTTGCTATAGTAAGCTATTGTAAGCTGTGCGGCGTCGCATGTTTCTCTGTCTGTCTCTCTCTCTCTTATAGAAAGCAAGCCAGATATTTTCATTTCTACTTTTCTTTTTTTTTTTTCCTTTTTTTTTTTTTCTTTTCTTTTTTTTTTACATAATAAAAAATAATAACAATAACTTCGTTCCATCCGGGTGTTCCTTAACACCTCTCAAGTTTTTTTTTAACAATAAGTACTTGTTGACAAGACTACATGTGCCGCCCCCCCCCCCCCAGAAAAAAAATCCTTTTTCAACCAGAAACACGCAAGTGTCACTCATGTTCTCTCTGTTATGTTGGTCTGATAATTCGATTTCGCTATAAGTATGTACTGTGATGGAAACTCCATAACCGTCTGGGGGGGGCACGTGCCCCCGTGCCCCCCCTGGATCCGCCCTTGAGTGCGTATAAGACAGTTATCATCACCCCATGATGACCATTGATGGAAGGATTTGACGATAATATTGTTCCTGTTGCAGGTAGGCGAGGTACCTTGCATGTCGGTGCGTGTGAACAGCGAGACCGTGACGTGGTCGTTGTGGTCAGGCGGCGCGGCGTACGCGGCGCTGGCGGGCGCACTCGGCGGAGCGCTGCAAGTGTTGGCGCCGCGCAGTGCGCGCCTAAGAGCTGCGCTGGCCCTGTCTGACAACCCGCCCGCGGATTGTGAGCAACAGTACCAGCTTGAGAGGATTACGAAGCTGCAGAGGGTATATACATATAATTGAATGCCAAATAATTTTCCAACACGCGGTGGCGCGCAGCGTTCTTTGCACGCCTTTCTGAGACAAATGCGGTCGTGTGATAGTTAGCATTTTTTCCATGGCAGACCATATTTGGTGTTGGGGCCCGTGAAGTATGGTGAGCTAATAATTAGTCGAGGGTGAACTCGAATAGGAGACCCAGACAAGTAGTACGAGGAAAAGTTGGGTATTACATAGTAGGAGTCTGCCATCCCATAAATCCGCGCATATTATCTCCTTTTTTTGTGAAAAAAGTTTTTAAATCAAAATAAATTGTTATTTTAACGTGCCGCGGACTATTCGCCTGCTGGCTTTAGTAGGACAGGCACAGGCATTTTGTTCGATGACCACTTTACGCCTCGCTGCTTCTCCACACCTAGGTGCCACTTGTAGTTCTCCTCATCGCTTTCACTGTGGTGATATTGTGGACAGCCTCGTATACCACAAACCCACAGCGGCTATTTCCTGTTAGTTGGCCAGTTTCCGAGGAAGTGTGTTAAAATACAATTTATTTTTTTATCTTTGGTAAGTATCCACTTAATTCTATTTCATTCCTATACTGAAATAACAATATTTCTGGATTACATGTTCAACAATAATAATTGTAGATTACACGTTCCATGTGACACCACAAATCACTCTACAAAACAATAATCTGGATGATAATGTTAGGTACTATTAACGCCACCTAGCGGGAAGTTTGTAACTGCACAAATGAAAGAATGGCAATATTTATTTTTGTCTTTGTAAGTGTACTAGTTCAAGTATTAAATGAGTTTTTATTATTATTATTAAGTTACCAATGCAAGTCAAGCAGTTTAGGGTTAACACTAGTGTAGTATGTAAGTAATGATAGTTTTACAAATGTAAGCTAGATGGCGTTTTCGCAAAACACGGTCAGTTAAGTTAGTTCTTGTCTTTGCGATTTGTCATAACTTCAGCTAATAATATTATGGTATTTTTCATTCAAATCTTTTACTGAAGTAAGTGGACCATATGATTTATTAGCACAATATAAAAAATTGCACAATGATATTGAAGGTCAAAAGTTGCTTTGATGATTCTTTTAGTGCACTAGGTGTATAGAATTGCGCAATATTATTCCGAATTCCAATTGTCTAAAGATCGTCTATTAAAATTCGCTCTCATAACCATATTAGTGTCATATTCTGAGAAACATCTTCATGGTTGTACTACACTACGTTACTTGTTGTTGTAGACAAAAGCAATTGATCTCTACTGTCTCGGAAAAGATGTGAAAAGTAAAGGTTTTTTTCAGATCCTCAAAAGACGTCACCCAGTGGTTCTCAAGTTCCCTTGACATACCCAAGGCACTGCCCCCACTGAATACATTGTGTAATATTAAACTAATTTCACATTATTATCTTTATGTAATTATCGTTCGACTCCTCGCGTAAACTCATGAGTCACCTCTGGACGGGCGTGTTAAGGGGGGGAGGGGGGGAGGCTTGCGTGTGTGTTTATGTAGGTACACCGGCTAGCTTGTCTCACACTCAGTACCGTTCCTAAGTTCAATGAGCACAGTCACCATGGATCGAAATAACAGCTCTCGCCATGGCTGGACGATAGAACAGCGTGAGTTTTGTGTGGAGCAGTATTATTTAAACTACGGTCGAACTGCAACTGTTAGGAGCTTGTATTGTGAAGAGTTCCCTGTGAAAAATAGTGAAATGCAATATAAGTGTCCAAGTCCACTTAGAATTAGACAGTGGGTGCAGTTGCATGAACAGAACCGAGGACTTCATAGTTTGGAAGCTGAAGAGGAACAGGAAATTTTGAAGATTGACGGCGAGCTAGCCCATCACTCACCGTCCACAAGCCCGCGTCTACGGTGCCCGGAAGCCATCACGTTGCCCTCGACGCCCGGAGCGCCTCCCGTGGCGGCTAGGACGAGAGGTTTGGATATTTTGACTTTAAAAATTCTCAAGTCAAAGTCAATGCCATTTATTTTAGGTTAACGACTTGGATAAACCCAATGTATAAACTATTTTGCAGTCAAGCTAACCTGCACAAAATGGGGCAGGAAGACGGGAGAAAATCGGATCGTCAGGACAGATTCTATAGACCTTGGAGATGGAGAGCAGTATCCGGCGATCAAATGTAATATATTATACACATTACTAGTGAAATGTCCAAAAATAAAAGTGACAATTATAAACAAAATATTATCTTATACAGGGAAGCAAGGAGAGATAAAATGGAGTGGACCACGTCCAGTTCAAAATCAAAATCAAAATCAAAATCAAAATCAAAAGTCATTTATTCAAACTAGGCTGATAATCAGCACTTTTCGAACGTCAAAATTTACTTTACTTTACTTTACTCATTTACAAGTGACAGTCCCCCAAAACGCCCACCCTTCGACACTTCCTAGTGTTTTTTGCTGGAAAGAAGAAGTGGCGGAACAAACTCCCCAGCAACACATCTGTCTGTTTGGTTAGAAGAACCAGACTCGATACAATAGAAAGGTGTAACTTAATATTACGATTGATTACAGACACAAGTCAAAAATAAAAATGTATATAATAATAAAAACATAAAAAAGACATAACATGTCAGTAAACTAATTTTGGAGAAAGAACATAAATAACAAACAAACAAACATTGTCTTGTGTTCAACTCAGCGACCAACTATTCCTATCATTTAAGTAGTCGTTAATGGAATAGTAAGCTTTGAAACAAAGATTAGATTTTACTTTGGCTTTAAATGCATTAAATGGCAAGTCTAGAAAAGAAGATGGCAATTTGTTATAAAATGTTATACCGAGCCCTACGAATGAATTATGAACTTTGTGAAGCCGGTGAAAAGGAGCGCGTAGTTTATGCTTATTTCTAGTGTTAAAATTGTGAATATCACTGTTTTTAGTGTACAGGTGAATATTTTGTCTAATATATAAAATGTTGGCAAAGATGAACTGAGAAGCAACCGTGAGAATACCAATCTCTTTAAAAATATCTCTAAGAGAAACTCGGGCACCCAGCTGATAAATTGCACGAACCGCTCGCTTCTGCAGAACAAATATATTTTGAATATCAGCAGCTTTGCCCCACAGCAGAATACCGTAGGACATAACGCTGTGAAAATAACTAAAGTAGACTAACCGTGCTGTATCAACGTCAGTGAATTGTCTTACTTTTCTGACGGCGTATGCGGCCGAACTTAGCCTTCCCGCTAGGCTTGATATGTGTAAACCCCATTGTAATTTTGAATCTACTGTTATGCCCAGAAATACAGCAGAGTCGGCAGTTTCCAGCTCTTGATTGGCGAGGATAATATTGGGACCTAGATTTCTAACATTGGGTAAAGCGAACTTAATTATTTTAGTTTTCTTAGCATTAAGAACAAGGTTATTTGTTGTGAACCAATCCGTGACCATTGACAGCGTGCTGTTTACGTCGTCAAAATCGTGTCTATTCCTATCTACTTTAAAGATAAGAGAGGTATCATCTGCAAATAGCACAACGTCACAAAAACCTTTTAAATAATATGGTAGGTCATTAATATAAACCAAGAATAAAAACGGACCCAGTATTGAACCTTGAGGTACACCAAGCCGAACCGGTAGTCCGGAAGATTTGGCGCCATTTACGTCTACACATTGGAATCTATTTTGTAAATACGAATCTATCACATTTAGGGCCTCATTTTGAACACCGTAATGACGCAGTTTCCGTAAAAGCGTGTCGTGATGTACGCAATCAAAAGCTTTAGAGAGGTCGCAGAAAACACCGACTGCATTTTGTGCGTTCTCCCATGCGTTAAATATGTGTTTTAGCAAAGCAACACCTGCATCCGTAGTCGAACGACCCTTTGTAAAGCCATATTGATCATTGTGAAGGAGATTATTTAAATTAAAATGTACTAACAACTGTTTGAGAATTAATTTTTCAAAAATTTTGCTAAATGCGGGTAATATAGAAATTGGTCTAAAGTTACCAATATCATGTTTGCTGCCAGATTTAAATAGAGGGATGACTTTACTGCTTTTCATAAGATCAGGGAAAGTCCCCAAATCAACGCATTTATTGAAAGTGACAGCAAGACAGGGGGCTACAATGTCGATTATGTTACTTAATAGTTTAATAGAAATGCCCCAAAAATCACCTGTGTTTTTAGACTTAAGTGAATTAAAAACGTTAACCACATCAATAGGTGTTACATGTTCGAAACTAAATACGTTACCACATTTAGACACGCTGCTATGCAAAAGATCTTCGGCTTTAGACGGCGACGAACTTAGGGAACGAGTCGTCGCTATAGGTATGCTGGCAAAATACTCATTAAAAGCCTCGGCTACGTCGGCTGCTTTATTAACTAATTTGTTACCCACCATGATCTCAAGGTGATTATCTTGTTTAACTGATTTACCCGTTTCATTGTTAATGATTTTCCAAGTAGCTTTAACTTTATTATTAGAATTTTTAATGGTCTCGCTTAAGAATTTAGATTTTGCAATAATACAAATCTTTTTAAATAATTTAGAATAATTTTTAACATAGTCTAGAAAAGTTGTATCAAACCGGTATTGTTTAAGACCATACAACTCGTATAATCGGGTTCGACTTTTGTAAATACCTGGTGTGGCCCATTGGTTGAAGCCCACAGAAGGTCCCTTAATGTTAACAGTTTTCGACTTAAAAATAGATAGGTATTCATTTTGAACAACATCAAAAAGGGCTTTATAAATTTCATTAGGAGTTTCGTGTTCTACTATTGACGGTGTTACTTTAAGTGCTACATTATTTTTAAATTTATTGCAACGACTAGCTGTATGAGGCCTGCATTCTATTGTGCGCGGCTTTTTTTTTAATGGCATGGCAGTTGAGAAAGAGAAGATTGTGGTGCCTATTATAGAAAAACCTAACTATAATTACTATTATTACGAAGAGCCGGTCGTAGAAGTGAAGCCTGATAAAAGTAAGAATATTCATATTTACGTATATAAAAGACCCGTATGATAAAACTCTTGAACATAAAGTAAGATAAAAACTAAAATACAAATATTCTGTTTATTATTTCACAAATATTTTATTTCTGGAATCTAAAAAAAGTAAATGCTATAATCTGATAAATATAATATTTAATCTTTTTGAAAGCACCATAATATCTAATTTGATTCATTGGTAGTTGTTGTTGTATTTAGAAAATCAATATTGTGAGTCACAACTCACATAGTACACAATAACAAAAAATATCATGCTACGTCAAAATTAAATGACGTCATGGACGCTAAGTAAGATCCGCGTAAAGATTGCGCATAACGAGTGTCAAATATGGTACAATATCATTGTTTCAAGGTCAATAATATTGCGCAATATCACGTTGAGCGTTGGAAAATCATCGAATAACCCCTCCCGCTCTTGGGTAGAGCGAAAGGGAGTGTCAGACTTCTACTGACTAAAAACCACCCATATTCCTTCTTAGCCCTTCATGTCGAGGCCGCGGTATCTCTTGCGAACAACCCGCAGCCCCGACGGGATGTCATTGATCCTTAATCCTTAATTTTCAAGATCATTTTGGTAGTTATTGTATTGCGCAGTGTTCTTGTAGGTCTACTGACCCAGGTTGACTAAACCTCGGTTTTTTAGTCGATCTAAACTTTGTTTACAATATACACAATTTACACATGTTTTGGCCAAGATCCAATGTCGTTGAACTAGGAAGGTCATGGCAGGTCTGACTGATTTATGCTATGTGTAACGATATTTTATCGCAATCTAATCGAAAGTATGGATAGCGTGGACATCAGTCGAGGTCATTGTTTTGTACACAAAAGAAAGATCGATGCCACGTACACGGTTCTTTTGTTAGTTGACTGTATTTATGTATTTGAATTTATCAAGGCAGTGCATTTAATGATCACGCTCACGCTCATGCTCATAATATTAATCTTTTTTTAATAGAAGAAATACTTCGAGAGAAATTCGAAGGGAAGATCCTAGAATTAGTGGAGTCGCTGAACGCGCAAGGGCACGCAGCGCGCGCGAGCGCATTTGTGTCACTCCACGCGGAGTTACAGCGTCGCACAGCAGAACACTTGCTGGCCGCTCACCGCGCCACGATGGCCGACCATTTGTCCCGTGCATTACGACGAGGCAAGGATGGAGAGAGGAAGGCAGCTGCTGCTGTTGCGCCGCTGCTGGCTTTACAGGTGATTGATGAGAGGTCTTTCTGTCACCACTAGGATGACCCTACTGCTTGATTTACAGATATTTTACCTCAAGCTCAACTTCAAAGTCAGATTTCTCCTTGGTTTACCGCTTGGTTATGGTAGTGACTCAAGTATTTTATTTGAGCAGGTACATAGATACGTATACATATACGTTAAAGGTTAACCCTTTAACTTGCATTGTGACCCACAGATCGGCGAGGAAGGCACGAAACAGTTCGTACGTGAGGTGCGGCCCGCGCTCGCCGCCACCGCCACTGACAAGTCTGCCTCACTCGACACACGGACTGAGGTAGGCAACATGTCCACAATGGGCACTTTTCAGAAATTTTCCGCGTATGTCACCAGTAACCAACTAAATAACGTGTTCTGGATGTTTCAGTGCTGCTCATCGCTGGCCGTGTTGTGCTACTTGATGGATGATGACCTCACTGAGACCTTAAAGGTCATGCACATGTACGAGACCATCTTCAGCGGCAGCTATCTCAAGGTAAATAGTATGCCTACACACGCAATCATCTTTCCACGATCATATGAGTGTAGCTCATCTCGTCTTACAAGAGAATAATTACTGATATAAGAATCTGTGATGTTCCTTCTCGCAGGATGACGGCAGCGTGAATGTATCAGCCGCGACTGTGGAGGAGGGCCCGTGGCACGCCGCGGCACTGGACGGCTGGGCACTACTGTTGCCGCTGTTGTCGCGCAACCACGCGCTGTCGCTGCTCCATAACCAGGCGCCCGGCTTTGCCAGGCTTGGGGAGTTGCTTGAGGCGGTATCACTTGAGGTAACTTACCTAAGCTTCTGTATCCTACATAAGACACCGGTGAGTTAAAGGAATTGGTATATAAACGTAAGTTTGTCAATCCGCAGGTCCGTATGGCAGCAGGCGACGCGCTCGCCATCGCGTACGAGACAGTGACGGACGACGACAACTCAGACAACGCGCTCACAGCGCACGTGGACGTACTACTGTCACGACTCACCGTGTTAGCGAGAGACTCGGATAGGTTCCGTGCCAAAAGAGATCTCAAGAAACAACGAGCCGCCTTTAGGGATATCCTCAAATACTTCGAGGTGCAATACAGTTTATTAACTGGGCCATATAAAATGGACTACTTTAAATGCCAGTACATGATTTGTGAATGCCAACATAATTCATATTGTAGGATGGTGAAGAACCCAGCACATCAGCGCATATAGGCAGTGAGCGCGCCGAGTGGTCGTCGTGGTCAGGCGGCGCGGCGTACGCGGCGCTGGCGGGCGCACTCGGCGGAGCGCTGCAAGTGTTGGCGCCGCGCAGTGCGCGCCTAAGAGCTGCGCTGGCCCTGTCTGGTAACCCGCCCGCGGACTGTGAAGGACAGAACAAGCCTGAGAAGACTACGAAGCTGCAGCGGGTATGTACATTTGAAAATTGCTATCGTAAAGTCAAAAAAGGGAAACGTGAAACCTTTTTTCTACACTTGATATGAAAGAAATATAATGTAACATTTTTTGAATATTTATTTATTTAGGGGCTTTTTGGTGTAATGTTTATATTATTTTGTACATTCCAGCATCTACAGAACAGAGCAGCGAAAAAGGCCCGCGACTACACCCGCAAGCCGCGCAGAGACAAACGCTCCGCTGTCCTTGGCTACTGAATCTGCATCACTCCCGCATGACCATATCGCAATTTGTAAAAAAAAAACTAATTTATTTGGGGTACGCCCAGGACATACGAAGGAGATAGATAACTCTTATGTTATGTTATTTAAAAAGTACATCATAGGTTAAAATATTATTTATTATGAGAACCAACTTGCTGTTTCATTTTTATAACACTGGCATCAGACATGAAAACGAGTATTCAATATTTTGGGGTGTCTTTTCATTCATATTTCTATAGACTCACGCAATGCCAAATTTTAATGTTGATTATCTTTCTTTCCCTTTGCTTTCAAGTGACATTGTGTGTCACTAATGTCTTATATCCTGGTATTGTTTTGAAAGCCGACTGTTACTTGTACTCTATTATCTTTTGTACAACCACTGTGAAAAGTACCTTATCCTTCTTTTCCTATGACACTTATTGAACTGTCTAGTCTCTAGTAAAGGGTTTAAGCTAGTAAGAACTAAAATTGTACTATATAACGCCTTAGTTCGTAGCCACTTAGAATTTGCTAGCGTGGTGTGGAACCCCCATTATGCAGCACATTCACAAAGAGTCGGAGGTATCCAGAGGGCCTTTACAAAACACCTAGCGTATTCCTTCAGCGTAATATCTCCCCGTTGTCCATATGAACAACGTCTTCATTCGTTTAAAATGAATAGTCTGCGTGACCGTCGACACAAGATCTCATGTTTTTGTACAAATTAGTAAACAATAAATTAGACTGCAGTAATCTTGTAGAGCGTATTGGACTAAAAGTACCTTACAAAATACCTAGATATCCTTTGACCAACTTGTTCAATACTCAAGGATCAAATACTAATATTGGGGTAAACTCGCCACTAAACAGACTGAGTAGAGAGATGAATTCCCTTATTAAATCCTCACCAGATATTGATATTTACTATCATTCCACCAAAATCTTTAAAACCCAATTACTTGATTCCCGAAAATTGCAACATAGTGTTATGTTAAGTTAGTTTAGTATGATGGATTCCTCTAGTTTTTTATTTTAAGCTATTGCATAGCTTCTATCGCGGGCCTTGAGCGTGGGGACCGAATCCAGAAATTCCGTAACAAAAAAAAAAAAAAAAAAAAACCTAACGAATTGACACTTGACAATTTCTTGAAATCAAAAATTGTGAGTTGCCTGTATTTAATAATAATAATAATAATAATAATTTATTTATTTGCCTAAAACATGGTATACATAGGTGTTATTATAGCATTTAAGATCATACATGTTTTGCTTAAATTTAAAGCATGCAAACTTAGAGAATTAACAAAATTTAAAATTACAAGCATTATAATTTATATTCAAAAAAGTCATCAATACTATAGAAATTATTTTCATTCAGCCATCTATACAATTTAATTTTAAATAATCTGCAATTTAATATTTTAAATTCATTAGGTAATTTATTATAAACACGAACACACATAGCGATACAGCTTTTGTTGTATTTTGCTAGTCTAGGGAGCTCATCTAGTACAAGTCTGTATGGATCACGGCGGCTTCGTGAACTTATTTCATCTGCTGTTTTAAATAATTCTTTATATTTCTTAACAAACATACATGCTTCATACAAATATAATGAAGGTAATGGTAGCAAACCAAGCCTTTTAAATATAGGTCGACATGATTCATCAGATGGAATCCCGTGTATGGCCCGTAAACATTTTTTTTGAGCGACAAATGCTCTATTGTGGTCAGTACTATTTCCCCACATAATTAATCCATACCGTAACGAGGACTCAACATATGCACGGTATGACATCACAGCTGTTTTTATATTTGTGACTTTTTTAATCTGTCTGAGGGCGTATACAAATTTATTTATTTTATTACAAACATTATCGACCTGAGCTTTCCAGTCTAAATGCTCATCAATTTCTACTCCTAAAAACTTGGTATGTGTCATTTGTGTAATTTGTGGTATGTCCATTTTGAAATTAAATTGATTTTGATAAGATTGATTAAATTGAATGTATACAGATTTATTAAGATTAATAGATAAATTATTATTACTTAACCAATTAATTAGATTGTCTATTGTATTATTTATGTCCGCTTCATGATCAATAATTGATTTATGTTTTTTATCAGTCGTCACAATTATGGAAATGTCATCAGCAAACAGAAAGCATTTATGATTGGTCACATTTACTATGTCATTTATGTAGAGCAGGAACAAGATAGGGCCCAATATGCTACCCTGGGGGACTCCGTGTTTTACAGTTTTATATTCAGACGAGAATTGTGTCATGTTCCTACTTTCATCGAGTTTAGTAACAGCGACACTCTGCTGTCTGTCAGTTAGATATGACGATATCCACTGAAGTGGCAGTCCTCTAATTCCGACAGCCTCTAATTTACGCAATAATATGTCATGAGAAACTAAATCAAATGCTTTTGATAGATCAAGGAATAGCCCTGTCGTCAGATGATTATTATTAATATTGGTCAAAATTGCTTTCAAAAGTGAAAAGATGGCCAAGGAAGTGGACTTCTGTTTTTGAAAACCAAATTGCTCTTTTTTGATTATATTAAATTTCTCACAATAATTAATTATTCTTTGATACATGCACTTCTCAAATATTTTGGACAAGATGGGTATCAATGTTATGGGGCGATAATTAGTTATATCATCTTTATCACCCTTTTTAAATATCGGTTTAACAATAGATATTTTTAGTGCTTTCGGAAACACTCCTTGTGAAAAAGACAGGTTAATTAGATGAGTCAACACTCCGCTTATTTCATCGACACATGACTTTATTACCCTAGTATTGAGTCCATCGTAGCCTTCAGAATTGGTATTTTTTAATGATAGAATTTGTTGTCTTACCTCACTTTCGGACATGGGTGTGAGGAACATTGAGTTAGCAGTTAGGGTTTCACTGCGGTAACCATTTCTACAATTTTGTGTTGGGATGGAATTAGTATAATGATTGTTAAAGGCGGTGGCTATTTCTGTTGGTTTTGTGAGTATTGTGTTATCAATTTTGATGTGTTCTATGGTGTCTTTCGGGTTTGTGTTGTGGATTTCGTCTTTAATGACTGTCCATGTGGCTTTGCATTTGTTGTCATTATTATTCATATACTTTATGTTAGCATTTCTTTTAGCGGTGTAGATACATTTTTGTAATAGGTTAGAATATTTAGTGTATCTAGTCCTGTTTATTGAATTTTTATTCTTGTAGTATTTGTATCGTAGGAAGCGCTTTGTTTTAGAGCTCTGTTTAAGACCCTTACTAATCCATTTTTGTTTTATTTTATCCTTAACATTAATCTTTACCCTCACTTTTGGAAAACAAAGATTGTAAAAAAGACATATCAATTCATGAAAACAACTAATTTTATTATTCAGTCAAAAACTTCCTCAAAGAATTTCTGTGAGCGTGTTAATTAATTTTATAAGCGTAAGATAAGATACTATTAATAGAAATTATCAATAAATTCTATTATTTGAGCAAACATATTAATAAAAATAAATTAAATTATATAAATCAAATGTAACCTTCATAGCTCTAACCACTAAGAAAAACTATGACACAAAATAAAAGAAAAAGTAAATGACATCTTGACAACTGAAGTAATGTCAGATGAAAAGTAAACAGTTAAGTTAAGTTATTAGATTTAATATTTTAAGTTGAATATTTTAAAACAGCAAAATCAAAGTTAATAAATCGAATAAGATCGATTATAAGGCTGCCAACAAAAATAGTTGTCGCCAAGGCGCGACATGAGACGTAAAAGGACATTTTATAAAAGATGAGGATGATTAGTAAAAGTGTAAGTAGAAATACTATATTTAAATACTGCATTAATAAAATAAATAAATAATTATAATTGCATAAGTTGATAAAAAATGCTATGCAATAGCTTTACCGCGGCAGTCTCCGAGTGCCACACGTCTTTTTATTTCATTTTATTATGGTACTTCTTCCTTTATTTTTATTAATAATAGCTTTATATTATTAGTTTTATGTAGATCTGAGTTTCGATCTCATTTTTATATATTTGTTTTTTTTTGTTTTAGCATACACTTTTTTTTTATAATTTTATGTCTCTTTTTAGATTTTAGTCTTAATTAGTTGATAAATTTATAGCGATACAGTTTTTAAGACCTTTTTTTCGTTTTAATTTTTGATGTATGTTTTATATTATGTTATCACTTATTTTTATGAATGCTGGTTAACCAGTTATTGGCAACTGTGTAAGTTTGAGACTAAAAAACCTATATACTTTATGATATGTTGTACACAGAAGCTGTTGGTAAAACTAAATTAATAAATAAAATAAATAAAACTAAAAATACCAGTTACTGCTCCATTTTTTTCTGATTTTATAACTGTTTTAGTTTTCACGATATCTAAATAAATGACAAAAATACATCAGTTTTTCTAAAAATTAAAACTTTGAACGGCTCTCCTGAACATTTCATTTTGTCACTTATACCCTATTTCCTTTTAACCGTCGATATGTGCATGGCAGTCACCGTGCCCGTAAAACCAGGAGATTGGCTGTGGCTCCTGATTTTACATCTCCTGGATATACGGACAGGAGAATGTCACGTCAGGGTTTGGAAGACTACATTATTATTGTTTGAGTATGCCAATGGGAGGTGTACTTACGACATGGATGACGTCCTTTGTTCAAAACGACCACTTCCCGAAAAGTGATGAGCGAGTATCGTTATTCCAATATTTATAATAACCAAATAGCCAAACCTCTGTAATGTAATGCTACTACTAACGCTACCTGGCGGTATGAATGAACAAATAGACGGCGTTATGACAATAACGCAAGTCAAACAATTTAAGAGGTTTTTAAAACATTTTTTTTTTGGGGGTGGGAAATCATCAAATAAACTCTCCCGCTCTTGGGCATAGCGAAAGGGAGTGTCAGACTTCTACTGACTAAAAACCACGCATGTTTCTTCTTAGCCCTTCATGTCAAGGCCGCGGTATCTCTCTCGAACAACCCGCAGCCCCGACGGGAGGTTTTTAACACTCATGTTTCCGTTAAAGGTAATGGTAGTTCTACTGATACTGGATAGATGGCGCTTTCACAAAAAACGTGAAATAACAATATTTCTGGATTACACGTTCAACAATAATAATTGTAGTGTTAGTTCTTGTTTTTGCCATTTGTCTATAATATTATGGTATTTT
This sequence comes from Diarsia brunnea, assembly GCA_949774965.1. Classification (NCBI taxonomy): domain Eukaryota; kingdom Metazoa; phylum Arthropoda; class Insecta; order Lepidoptera; family Noctuidae; genus Diarsia; species Diarsia brunnea. Next base: position 19,212,843 of record OX459001.1, read on the forward strand.
TCATTCAATTCTTTTACTGAAGTAAGTGGACCATAATATGATTTATTTGCACAATATCAAAAATTGCACAATGATATTGAAGGTCAAAAGTTGCTTTAATGATTCTTTTAGTGCACTAGGTGTATAGAATTGCGCAATATTATTCCGAATTCAGATTGTCTAAAGATCGTCTATTAAAATTCGCTCTCATAACCATAGTGTCATATTCTGAGAAATATCTTCATTGTTGTAATAGGTACACTACTTTACTTGTTGTTGTAGACAAAAGCAATTGATCTCTACTGTCTCGGAAAAGATGTGAAAAGTAAAGGTTTTTTTCAGATCCTCAAAAGACGTCACCCAGTGGTTCTCAAGTTCCCTTGACATACCCAAGGCACTGCCCCCACTGAATACATTGTGTAATATTAAACTAATTTCACATTATTATCTTTATGTAATTATCGTTCGACTCCCCGCGTAAACTCATGAGTCACCTCTGGACGGGCGTGTTAAGGGGGGGAGGGGGGGGGGAGGCTTGCGTGTGTGTTTATGTACATCGGCTAGCTTGTCTCACACTCAGTACCGTTCCTAAGTTCAATGAGCACAGTCACCATGGATCAAAATAACAGCTCTCGCCATGGCTGGACGATAGAACAGCGTGAGTTTTGTGTGGAGCAGTATTATTTAAACTGCGGTCGAACTGCAACTGTTAGGAGCTTGTATTGTGAAGAGTTCCCTGTGAAAAATAGTGAAATGCAATGTAAGTGTCCAAGTCCACTTAGAATTAGACAGTGGGTGCAGTTGCATGAAAAGAACCGAGGACTTCATAGTTTGGAAGCTGAAGAGGAACAGGAAATTTTGAAGATTGACGGCGAGCTAGCCCATCACTCACCGTCCACAAGCCCGCGTCTACGGTGCCCGGAAGCCGTCACGTTGCCCCCGACGCCCGAAGCGCCTCCCGCGGCGGCTAGGACGAGAGGTTTGGATATCTTGACTTTAAAATTTCTCAAGTCAAAGTCAATGCCATTTATTTTAGGTTAACGACTCGGATATACTCAATGTATAAACTATTTTGCAGTCAAGCTAACCTGCACAAAATGGGGCAGGAAGACGGGAGAAAATCGGATCGTCAGGACAGATTCTATAGACCTTGGAGATGGAGAGCAGTATCCGGCGATCAAATGTAATATATCATACAAATTACTAGTGAAATGACCAAAAATAAAAGTGACAAATATAAACAAAATATAATCTTCTACAGGGAAGCAAGGAGAGATGAAATGGAGTGGACCACGTCCAGTTGAAAAAGAGAAGATTGTGATGCCTATTATAGAAAAACCTAACTATAATTACTATTATTACGAAGAGCCGGTTGTAAAAGTGAAGCCTGATAAAAGTAAGAATATTCATATTTCCGCATTTAAAAGACCCGTATGATTAAACTCTTGAACATAAACTAAGATAAAAACTAAAATACAAATATTCTGTTTATTAATTCACAAATATTTTATTTCTGGAATCTAAAATGAGTAAATGCTATAATCTGATAAATATAATATTTAATATTTTTGAAAGCACCATAATATCTAATTTGACTCATTGGTAGTTGTTGTTGTATTTAGAAAATCAATACTGTGAGTCACAACTCACATAGTACACAATAACAAAAAATATATCATGCTACGTCAAATGACGTCATAGACGCTAAGTAAGATCCGCGTAAAGATTGCGCATAACGAGTGTCAAATATGGTACAATATCATTGTATCAAGGTCAATAATATTGCGCAATATCACGTTAAGCGGTGGAAAATCATCGAATAACCCCTCCCGCTCTTGGGTAGAGCGAAAGGGAGTGTCAGACTTCTACTGACTAGAAACTACCCATGTTCCTTCTTAGCCCTTCATGTCGAGGCCGCGGTATCTCTTGCGAACAACCCGCAGCCCCGACGGGATATCATTGATCCTTAATCCTTAATTTTTAAGATCTTTTTGGTAGGTACTTATTGTATTGCGCAGTGTTCTTGTAGGTCTACTGGCCTAGGTGACCTAAACCTTGGTTTTTTAGTCGATCTAAACTTAGTTTACAATATACACAATTTACACATGTTTTGGCCAAGGTCCAATGTCGTTGACCTAGGAAGGTCATGGCAGGTCTGACTGATTTATGCGATGTGTAACGATATTTTATCGCAATCTAATCGAAAGTATGGATAGCGTGGACATCAGTCGAGGTCATTGTTTTGTACACAAAAGAAAGATCGATGCGACGTACACGGTTCTTTTGTTAGTTGACTGTATTTATGTATTTGAATTTATCAAGGCAGTGTTTTTAATGATCACGCTCATGCTCATAATATTAATCTTTTTTTAATAGAAGAAATACTTCGAGAGAAATTCGAAGGGAAGGTCCTAGAATTAGTGGAGTCACTAAACGCGCACGGTCACGCAGCGCGCGCGAGCGCATTTGTGTCACTCCACGCGGAGTTACAGCGTCACACAGCAGAACACTTGCTGGCCGCGCACCGCGCCACGCTGGCCGACCATGTGTCGCGTGCGCTACGACGAGGCAAGGATGGAGAGAGGAAGGCAGCTGCAGCTGTTGCGCCGCTGCTGGCTTTACAGGTGATTGATGAGAGGTCTTTCTGTCACCACTAGGATGACCCTACTGCTTGATTTACAGATGTTTTACCTCAAGCTCAACTTCAAAGTCAGATTTCTCCTTGGTTTACCGCTTGGTTATGGTAGTGACTCAAGTATTTATTTAAGCAGGTACATAGGTACGTATACATATACGTTAAAGGTTAACCCTTTAACTTGCATTGTGACCCACAGATCGGCGAGGAAGGCACGAAACAGTTCGTACGTGAGGTGCGGCCCGCGCTCGCCGCCACCGCCACTGACAAGTCTGCCTCACTCGACACACGGACTGAGGTAGGCAACATGTCCACAATGGGCACTTTTCAGAAATTTTCCGCGTATGTCACCAGTAACCAACTAAATAACGTGTTCTGGATGTTTCAGTGCTGCTCATCGCTGGCCGTGTTGTGCTACTTGATGGATGATGACCTCACTGAGACCTCAGAGGTCATGCGCATGTACGAGACCATCTTCAGCGGCAGCTATCTCAAGGTAAATAGTATGCCTAAACACGCAATCGTCTTTCCACGGTCATATAAGTGTAGCTCATCTCGTCTTACAAAAGAATAATAATTACTGACATAAGAATCCGTGATGTTCCTTCTCGCAGGATGACGGCAGCGTGAATGTATCAGCCGCGATCGTGGAGGAGGGTGCGTGGCACGCCGCCGCACTGGACGGCTGGGCACTACTTTTGCCGCTGTTGTCGCGCAACCACGCGCTGTCGCTGCTCAACAACCAGGCGCCCAGCTTTGCCAGGCTTGGGGAGTTGCTTGAGGCGGTATCAGTTGAGGTAACTTACCTAAGCTTCTATATCCTACATAAGACAACGGTCAGTTAAAGGAATTGGTATATAAACGTAAGTTTATCAATCCGCAGGTCCGTATGGCAGCAGGCAGCGCGCTTGCCATCGCGTACGAGACAGTGACGGAGGACGACAACTCAGACAACGCGCTCACAGGGCACGTGGACGTACTACTGCCGCAACTCACCGTGTTAGCGCGAGACTCGGATAGGTTCCGTGCCAGAAGAGATCTCAAGAAACAACGAGCCGCCTTTAGGGATATCCTCAAATACTTCGAGGTGCAATACAGTTTATTAACTGGGCCATATAAAATGGACTACTTTAAATGCCAGTACATGATTTGTGAATGCCAACATAATTCATATTGTAGGATGGTGAAGAACCCAGCACATCAGCGCATATAGGCAGTGAGCGCGCCGAGTGGTCGTCGTGGTCAGGTGGCGCGGCGTACGCGGCGCTGGCGGGCGCACTCGGCGGAGCGCTGCAAGTGCTGGCGCCGCGCAGTGCGCGCCTAAGAGCTGCGCTGGCCCTGTCTGGTAACCCGCCCGCGGACTGTGAAGGACAGAACAAGCCTGAGAAGAGTACGAAGCTGCAGCGGGTATATACATTTGAAAATTGCTATCGTAAAGTGAAAAAAGGGAAACGTGAAACCTTTTTTCTACACTTGATATGAAAGAAATATAACGAACATTTTTTTAATATTTATTTATTTAGGGGCTTTTTAGTGTAATGTTTATATTATATTGTACATTCCAGCATCTACAGAACAGAGCAGCGAAAAAGGCCCGCGACTACACCCGCAAGCCGCGCAGAGACAAACGCTCCGCTGTCCTTGGCTACTGAATCTGCATCACTCCCGCATGACCATATCGCAATTTGTAAAAAAAAAAACTAATTTATTTGGGGCACGCCCAAGAGATACGAAGGACATAGATAACTCATAGGTTATGTTATTTAAAAAGTACATCATAGATTAAAATATTATTTATTATGAGAACCAACTTTCTGTTTCATTTTTATAACACTGGCATCAGACATGAAAACGAGTATGATGACGAACTATCATCTGTTAAATCAACCATTTAGTGTAAATTTGAATTATTTGAACGGGTAGGGTAAATTGAAACAGGGCCCTAAGACTAAGGATCCTAGACTTTTTCTATGAAAATCTTAAACCCCCTTATATTTATAAGGTACTTCACCCTATTTTACGAGTTAGAGGACAAAATAACAGTGTAGTGTAATACCCGTTTTAGCTCTAATCGTGATGAAAGATCGTGTTGGTTGCGCTAATTCAATATTTTGGGGTGTCTTTTCATTCATATTTCTATAGACTCACGCTATGCCAAATGTTGATTAACCTTCTTTCCCTTAGCTTTCAAGTGACATTGTGTGTCACTAATGTCTTATATCCTGGTATTGTTTTGAAAGCCGACTGTTACTTGCTCTATTATCTTTTATACAACAACTGTAAAAGTACCTTATCCTTCTTTTCCTATAACACTTATTGAACTGTCTAGTCTCTTATACGTGTTTACCTTGCGATGTGAGAAATCGGTATGTCGCTTAGGCTTGTTATCCTTTAATATTTTATTTTTTCATTTGTATCTTATGCCATATTTCCTCATTGGAAAATTAAAAGCTATTGTTATAAGCGACAAAAACCACTTTAAATAGCGTTAAATCATTAAAACTAAAAATACCAGTTACTGCTCCATTTCTTTCTAATTTTATAACTGTTTTAGTTTTCACGATATCTAAATAAATGACAAAAATACATCAGTTTTTCTAAAAATTAAAACTTTTCAGTTTTTGTCACTTATACCTTATTTCCTTTTAACCGTCGATATGTGAAAAACCGGTGCACCATGGCAGTCACCGTGCCCGTAAAACCAGTGGCTCCTGATTTTACATCTCCTGGTTATACGGACAGGAGAATGATGGCGAACCCTTGGGTAGGTGAATAGCGGCTACGTCAGGGTTTGGAAGACTACATTATTATTGTTTGAGTATGCCAATGGGAGATGTACCTACGACATGGATGACGTCCTTTGTTCAAAACGACCACTTCCCGAAAAGTGATGAGCGAGTATCGTTATTCCAATATTTATAATAACAATCAAATAGCCAAACCTCTGTAATGTAATGCTACTACTAACGCTACCTGGCGGTATGAATGAACAAATAGGCGGCGTTATGACAATAACGCAAGTCAAACTGTTTAAGAGGTTTTTAAAACTTTTTTTTTTGGGGGTGGGAAATCATCAAATAACCGCTCCCGCTCTTGGGCATAGCGAAAGGGAGTGTCAGACTTCTACTGACTAAAAACCACCATGTTCCTTCTTAACCCTTCATGTCGAGGCCGCGGTAGCTCTCTCGAACAACCCGCAGCCCCGATGGGAGGTTTTTAACACTCATGTTTCCATTAAAGGTAATGGTAGTTCTACTGATACTAAATAGATGACGCTTTCACAAAAAACGTGAAATAACAATATTTCTGGATTACACGTTCAACAATAATAATTGTAGATTAAACACGTTCCATGTGACACGACAAATCACTCTAAAACAATAATCTGGATGATACTGTTAGGTACTATTAACGCCACCTAGCGGCAAGTTTCTAACTGCACAAATGAAAGAATGGCAATATTTATTTTTGTCTTTGTAAGTGTACTAGTTCAAGTATTAAATGAGTTTTTATTATTATTATTAAGTTACCAATGCAAGTCAAGCAGTTTAGGGTTAACACCAGTGCAGTAAGTAATGATAGTTTTACAATAAGCTAGATAGCGCTTTCGCAAAACACGGTCAGCTTGTCTTTGCCATTTGTCATAACTTCAGCTAATAATATTATGGTATTTTTCATTCAATTCTTTCACTGAAGTAAGTGGACCATAATAATATGATTTATTTGCACAATATCAAAAATTGCACAATGATATTGAAGGTCAAAAGTTGCTTTGATGATTCTTTTAGTTCACTAGGTATATAGAATTGCGCAATATTATTCCGAATTCCGATTGTCTAAAGATCGTCTATTAAAATTCGCTCTCATAACCATAGTGTCTTATTCTGAGAAATATCTTCATTGTTGTAATACACTACTTTACTTGTTGTTGTGGACAAAAACAATTGCTCTGTACTGTCTCGGAAAAGATGTGAAAAGTAAAGGTTTTTCTCAAATCCTCAAAAGTCAAGGTCGAGGTCACCCAGTGGTTCTTAAGAAATACCCAAGGCACTGCCCCCACTGAATACATTGTGTAATATTCAACTAATTTCACATTATTATCTTTATATAATTTTCGTTCGACTCCCCGCGTAAACTCATGCATGAGTCATCTCTGGACGGGCGTGTTAAGGGGGGGAGGGGGGGGAGGCTTGCGTGTGTGTTTATGTACACCGGCTAGCTTGTCTCACACTCAGTACCGTTCCGAAGTTCAATAAGCACAGTCACCATGGATCGAAATAACAGCTCTCGCCATGGCTGGACGAGAAAACAGCGCGAGTTTTGTGTGGAGCAGTATTATTTAAACTACGGTCGACCTGCAACTGTTATGAGCTTGTATTGTGAAAAGTTCGGTGTGGCAAATGGTGAAATGCAAGATAAGTGTCCAAGTCCACTTAGAATTAGGCGGTGGGTGCAGTTGCATGAACAGGACCGAGGACTTCTTAGTTTGGAAGCTAAAGAGAAACAGAAGCTAGAGGAGGAAGTATACTCAGGTACCGTTACGGTTCAATGCTACTTAGAGTTATCAATGCTTTCACCTTACTGGTATATTGCACAACATACTACAATATTTTGAAATTTCTATTAATTTAAATAAAATTGTAGTCACTTCATAAGAAATCATAAAATCTTAGTAAACATTCTTAAGAGGTGTTTTCACTTTTTTACTTTGATAGTGGATATTTTGACTTTTAGATTTCTCAAGTCAAAGTCAATGCCATTTATGTTAGGTTAACGACTCGGCTAAACTCAATGTATAAACTATTTTGCAGTCAAGATAACCCGCAGACAATGGGGCAGGAAGGCGGGAGAAAATCGGATCGTCAGGACAGATTCTATAGATCTTGGAGATAGAGAGCAGTATCCGGCGATCAAATGTAATATAATCACACATTACTAGTGAAATGACTAAAAATAAAAGTGACAATTATAAACAAAATATTATCTTGTGCAGGGAAGCAAGGAGAGATGAAATGGAGTGGACCACGTCCACTTGAAAAAGAGAAGATTGTGGTGCCTATTACAGAAAAACCTAACTATAATTACTATTATTACGAAGAGCCGGTCGTAGAAGTGAAGCCTGATAAAAGTAAGAATATTCATATTTACGTATATAAAATACCCGTATAATAAAACTCTTGAACATAAACTAAGATAAAAACTAAAATACAAATATTCTGTTTACTAATTTACAAATATTTTATTTCTGGAATCTAAAAAGAGTAAATGCTATAATCGGATAAATATAGTATTTAATCTTTTTGAAAGCACCATAATATCTAATTTGACTCATTGGTAGTTGTTGTTGTATTTAGAAAACCAATATTGTGAGTCACAACTCACACAGTACACAATAACAAAAAATATCATGCTACGTCAAATGACGTCATAGACACTAGGTAAGATCTACGTAAAGATTGCGCATAACGAGTGTCAAATATGGTGCAATATCATTGTATCAAGGTCAATAATATTGCGCAATATCACGTATTGCTTAATATCATTGATCCTTTTTTTTTCTTTTTTTTTTGGAGGGTGGAAAATCATCGAATAACCCCTCCCGCTCTTGGGCAGAGCGAAAGGGAGTGTCAGACTTCTACTGACTAAAAACCACCCATGTTCCTTCTTAGCCCTTCATGTCGAGGCCGCGGTATCTCTTGCGAACAACCCGCAGCCCCGACGGGATATCATTGATCCTTAATTTTCAAGATCATTTTGGTAGTTATTGTATTGCGCAGTATTCTTGTAGGTCGACTGACCAATTACGTAGGTTGACTAAACCTTGGTTTTTTAGTCGATCTAAACTTTGTTTACAATATACACATGTTTTAGAAATGGCTTTGGCCAAGGTCCAATGTCGTTGACCTAGGAAGGTCATGGCAGGTCTGACTGATTTATGCGATGTGTAACGATATTTTATCGCAATCTAATCGAAAGTACGGATAGCGTGGATATCAGTTGAGGTCATTGTTTTGTACACAAAAGAAAGATCGATGCGACGTACGCGGTTCTTTTGTTAGTTGACTGAATTTATGTATTTGAGTTTATCAAGGCAGTGTTTTTAATGATCACGCTCATGCTCATAATATTAATCTTTTTTTAATAGAAGAAATACTTCGAGAGAAATTCGAAGGGAAGGTCCTAGAATTAGTGGAGTCACTGAACGCGCAAGGGCACGCAGCGCGCGCGAGCGCATTTGTGTCACTCCACGCGGAGTTACAGCGTCGCACAGCAGAACACTTGCTGGCCGCGCACCGCGCCACGCTGGCCGACCATGTGTCGCGTGCGCTACGACGAGGCAAGGACGGAGAGAGGAAGGCAGCTGCTGCTGTTGCGCCGCTGCTGGCTTTACAGGTGATCATAATCTAACCAGATTGATGAGAAGTCTTGCTTGATTTACACGTGTCTTACCTCAAGCTCAACTTCAAAGTCAGATTTCTCCCTGGTATAACGCTTGGCTATGGTAGTGACACATTTATTTATTTATTTGAGCAGGTACGTGGATACGTAGTTAACCTTTTTAACTTGCATTGTGACCCACAGATCGGCGAGGAAGGGACGGAGCAGTTCGTACGTGAGGTGCGGCCCGCGCTCACCGCCACCGCCACTGACAAGTCTGCCTCACTCGACACACGCTCTGAGGTAAGCAACCCAATAGGCCAATACGGACATACAGTATTAATGTCCACGACCACAATGGGCACTTTTCAGAAAACTTTCCGCGCATGTCACCAGTAACCAACTAAATAACGTGTTCTGTATGTGTCAGTGCTGCTCATCGCTGGCCGTGTTGTGCTACTTGATGGATGATGACCTCAATGAGACCTTAAAGGTCATGCACATGTACGAGACCATCTTCAGCGGCAGCTATCTCAAGGTAAATAGTATGCCTACACACGCAATCATCTTTCCACGATCATATGAGTGTACTACTGATATAAGAATCTGTGATGTTCCTTCTCGCAGGATGACGGCAGCGTGAATGTATCAGCCGCGACTGTGGAGGAGGGCCCGTGGCACGCCGCCGCACTGGACGGCTGGGCACTACTGTTGCCGCTGTTGTCGCGCAACCACGCGCTGTCGCTGCTCCATAACCAGGCGCCCGGCTTTGCCAGGCTTGGGGAGTTGCTTGAGGCGGTATCACTTGAGGTAACTTACCTAAGCTTCTGTATCCTACATAAGACACCGGTGAGTTAAAGGAATTGGTATATAAACGTAAGTTTGTCAATCCGCAGGTCCGTATGGCAGCAGGCGGCGCGCTCGCCATCGCGTACGAGACAGTGACGGACGACGACAACTCAGATAACGCGCTCACAGCGCACGTGGACGTACTACTGCCACGACTCACCGAGTTAGCGCGAGACTCGGATAGGTTCCGTGCCAGGAGAGATCTCAAGAAACAACGAGCCGCCTTTAGGGATATCCTCAAATACTTTGAGGTGCAATACAGTTTATTAGCTGGGGCATATAAAATGGACTAGTTTAAGTGCCAGTACATGATTTGTGAATGCCAACATAATTCATCTTGTAGGATGGTGAAGAACCCAGCACATCAGCGCATATAGGCAGTGAGCACGCTGAGTGGTCGTCGTGGTCAGGTGGCGCGGCGTACGCGGCGCTGGCGGGCGCACTCGGCGGAGCGCTGCAAGTGTTGGCGCCGCGCAGTGCGCGCCTAAGAGCTGCGCTGGCGCTGGCTGACAACCAGCTCGCGGACTGCGATGGACAGAACAAGCCTGAGAAGAGTACGAAGCTGCAGAGGGTATGTACATTTGAAAAAAAATGTTATCGTAGAGTCAAAAAAGGGAAACGTGATACCATTTTCTACACTTGATACAAAAGAAATAAAATGTAATTTTTCTAAATATTTATTTATTTAGGGGCTTTTTAGTGTAACATGAAATGTTTATATTATATTGTATATTCCAGCATCTACAGAACAGAGCTGCGAAAAAGGCCCGCGACTACACCCGCAAGCCGCGCAGAGACAAACGCTCCGCGGTCCTTGGCTACTGAATCTGCATCACATATTGCAATTTATAAAAAAAAATTAATTTATTTGGGGACGCCCAGGAGATGCAAAGGAGATAGATAACTCATAGGTTATGTTATTTAAAAAGTATATCCTACTTTAAATATTATTTATTATGAGAACCAACTTTCTGTTTCATTTTTATAACACTGGCATATGCATTGTGCTCAGGGGACGCGTCTAATTTGTGTAATTACAGGCCTATGTCGTCCTAACTGTGATTGCTAAGAAGTTGGTAAGGTACATCATATCACTTTCTTACTTAACCGGAAAAGCATACTTATCAAAAGACTTTTAGAAAAAAGTCTTTTCAAACAAAACCTTATGATGTCCATGCCAAAACATTATGATGCCAGGGTTTTATGCCAGGCGTTCCCGAAAACACGCGTCCAATATGTGATTCTATATAAGTGGATATTACCGGTTCTATTATATCAGCGAATACTTGTTGTAAAAAAACTTTAACAAAACGGTGCTTAATAACAAAGGGATCATCAAAACGAAATCACGGACAGCTATATTGAGTCTCAAGAACACTATCCAGTTTTACACCAACAGGTATACACCGGTTTACGCCTGTTTTTTAGACCTTTCGAAGGCGTTTGACCTGGTTATGTATGACAAGCTGTAGCAGAAGTTATCGAGTGACGCTGGACATCCTGATGAATTCACATCGCTCCATAAATATTGGTATGGCAATCAGCGTAACGATGAGAGATGGGTGGAATCGTTATGGTATGCGTATAGGTTTGAGTGGCGTAAGACAGGGTGGTCTAATTTTTCCAAAGATCTTTAACTTGTACTTGGATCGCCTGGTCTTTGAGCACAGCAGATATGGTGCTGCTGAGCCAATCAAACACTAGATTAATAATGTTATTTTTTTGCTCTGAACAAACTTAGTTACTTAAATGCAGCACTATCATTTACTTCAAAAAAAAACCAGTAATCATTTTGACCGTATGTCTTCAAAATGTACAAAATTCATATTAAACTAGAAATAGTAATATTTCTAGTTTAATATAAATTTTGTACATTTTAAAGCAATTGACTGTATACAGTCAATATATTCCATAACAATTTCGAATAGTTAGTGTTTTTTCTAATAGTGTTCTTCATGCAAACCATGTACTCCATTGGCATATTACTTAGACTGCAACATTTGATTCTTGCTATCCTCACAAATGAAGAGTCGATAGGCACAACCGTTGAGTAGAGAGCTATATTTTCGGCGTGTAACAGGAAGAAATACGAAATGGTTTTAAAAAACAAGTGTTCCGATTGAGAGTATGTGCCAAAAAACCCTATTTAGTACGTCACTGTTGGTGTGGCACGTTACCTACTGCTAGAGTCGAACGTTGACGTCACGTGATCTTCAATCGTACCACTAGGTGGCGCTGAACTTTTACGTCACGTTTCTGAATCGCGGTGTTAAGATTCTCTGCCGTTGAACGACCCTCGCGCGATACTGTACAATATTCATACTTACCTGGCATAGGGGAAACCGTGATCAAATAGGCGGTTCCCCCAGGGCGAGGCCTTTCCATTGCACTGCGGTTAGGTTGACCCTTGCGATTATCCCTAATGTGGATAACTCGGATGCGTAATTTTTGGTAGTGGGGACTGCGTACGCGCCGTCCCCTCAGAAAATGTATGTATATGTAAACTTGTGAAGAACCGGTGCACTAGTCACAATAATGGCGAACCCTTTTACCCTTGGGCTTGGGCAGGTGAATGGCGACTAAACCAGGGTCTATATTTTGGAAGACTACAGTCAGTATTATTGTTTGAATACGCCGGTGGGAGATGTACGGCATGGATGACGTCCTTTAGGTTCCCGAAAAGTGATGAGCGAGTATCGTTCCAATATATTGTAATTAGCCATATTGTTTTTATAAACCTAACTATTGTGTCTACCTAGCTGTAAGTTTTCCTAAAATAATAAAATAAAATATAATATTTAACATGTATAGTAATAATAAAAGAAACTAATCTTGATTTGGCTCGCGAGGGTGTCGACATGTGGGGTGTGAACCAATGATAGTCTGAACATTGTGACGATAGTCGTTTCAGTCAATGGCTTAATTGCCAAGAGCTTCGACCAGCACCTGAGGAGACTAGATCAAGGGATTACGGAAAACGGTAATTCTGGATACGATACGGCTCGTATTGTTAGGAGTTTCCTTTCTCTGGTGCCCTGACCGCTGGTAGCATTGACCCTTTTCCCGATACTAGTGGGCATTTTTTAAAATATTTTAGTATTTTTAAAGAATTATTTAGAAATGTTCAAAATAAATAAATGGAATAAAGAAACTAACAATACAATAAATCTTTTGCGATGGTGTACAGCCGTCAGAATAAAGTTAATAATTATGTAAAGTATTTAATTATGAATACTTACCTACTTTATTTTTGTCTGTGGTAAATGTTTACTAACCAATACCAATTCATTATTTTTTTGCCCTAGTGAAATGACAGTATTTCTAGTCCAAACGTTTCACGGAACAGAAGTAGTAACACTATTATCACAGACAGATAATACCTACCTACCAAATAGCCAAACCTCTGCAATATAATGCTACTGCTAACGCTACCTGGCGGTATGTTTCTGAATGAACAAATAGACGGCGTTATGTTATTAGCGCAAGTCAAACAGTTTAGGGTTAACAACACTCATGTTTCCATTAAAGGTAATGATAGTTCTACTGATACTGGATAGATGGCGCTTTCAGAAAAAACGTTCAGTGGAGAATACAAACATCGAAATTAGTTCTCGTCTTAACCGATGACTGAGATTGAGAACCTACTGAGATAGTTTGGACAAGCTAACCATCTGTTATGAGTAATAATAATTAGATTTTTATAAGGTATAATTTGTTTTCTGGGTCACCACAATTGTGTAATTAGAGAAATTTTTGGGAAACTACTGGAATTTCCTCTTTATAATAGGCATTCGCTGTAAATTAATACACCAGGGTAGCTTGAGAGACTTTTCAATCAATAATAAAGATTATCATTTGCTTCTTTGAGAATCAAGAAATTGAATTTTATTTGTCTCGAAAAAAAAAAGTAAAAAATGATTAAAATTACCAACACAACCGTCTCGGTTCTTATGTATCTTGAGTGACTATTTGATGAAAACGGCATTCTTGAGTTTACCATACGACTTGAGTTTACCATACGCGGCACATTGCAAAAAACGTAAGAAAATTCGAATTTCGCGGGCTACCTTGTTTCATCAAACTTAAGGTCTATTTTAGAACAAGGCCCAGTGGGTGCAACCGCCGCTGTTTTCGCGTTTGGATATCCATAGGCTTGTATGATAGCGTTGGACTGTTCAACGTGCGCCTGTTGACACGTCAGGTTAAGCCGACCGTCCGGTTCAGCCGGCGGCGCCCGCATCAAAAGACTCCTCCCGCTCTGGGCGGAGAGGCAGAGATTGTCAGAATTGTACTGACTAGAAATCACCCACGTTCCTTCTTAGTCGTTTATGTTCCGGGGCCGCGGTATCTCTTTCTAACTCTTTCTTTTACGCAGTCCCGCTGTTCTTGCCCGCACGTGGAAATTACAGCAACTTTGTTATACAACGTTGTGAAAGTGGCTAACTATAATTTGTTAAAGTAATAGCGTTATAAATAATCCTAAGGCCAGGCTAAAACCCTTTACCATCTATAATATCTATACTAATATTATAAAGCTGAAGAGTTTGTTTGTTTGAACGCGGTAAACTCAGGGACTACTGGTTGGAATTGAAAAATTCTGTTAGTGTTGGATAGTCCATTTATCGAGGAAGGCTTTAGGCTATATAACATCACGCCACAATCAATAGGAGCGGAGCATAAATGAAAAATGTTGCAAAAATGGGAAAAGATTTTCCTTTTTGAGAGCTTCCGTTGCGTGCGCTGCGAAAACGGTTTAAATAACGTAAATATCATGTGTGAAGAAATTGTTCCTCTTAAAAGTTCTAAAAAAAAGTACGCAACAGCATATGTTTATCTTTTACGATTGACTCACTGTAACCATTTTTTTATATTAAAATGTTAGGTTAAAAGGAATTATATTTTGCGAAGCTTATTTAACCCATTATGGTATTAATCTATATCTAACTAAATATTTGCTAGCACGGAAATTTAACATATAATATTTGTATCCTTTACTCTATACAGTTTAAACAAATATCTTAGAAGATATTGCAATGTAAAAATATACGGGCGACAAAATAATTAAGCGCGTGGCAGTCATTCGGTCCGGAGCGGTAGGTACGTGGGGATTCTGGCCTCTGGGGGCTCCGGAGAAATTCAAATTTAATTCAATTTAATTCAATAAAAATAAAAAATATATATTAAACAGTAAGAGATACCTATAGTAATTGTTACTTCACTACATACTCGTAGTATACCTAAAACAAAGTCGCTTTCTCTGTCCCTATATCCCTATATATGCTTAAATCTTTAAAACTACGAAACGGATTTTGAAGCGGTTCTTTTTGTGATTGATTCAAGAGAAAGGTTTTAGTATATTATTTGACCAACATCCACGCGGGTGAAGCCGCGGGCATCAGCTAGTTTGAATTAAAATAAATTTATTGTTATCCAATGTACTACACGATAGTGATTCATAGGCGAAGGTTCCAGGTGGACTAAGGCTGTCAGCGAATGGCGGCGAGATGAGCAGACGAGATAGTTGCCATTGGGGGAAAACCTGAATGAGGTTGGCACAGGATCGTGGAAATTGACAGAAGAAAAGACAGGTCTATACCCAGCAGTGGGTGTATTCAGGCTGTGGATGATCATAATGAAGTGAATTACAAAGTGCCTGCATTTATTATGCCGTCCACATAAATAAACAACCCTTTAAAACTTTCGCAAAATACTCTTGCCGCAATATCCCTTATTATATATATTACAAAACAGAATTATTAAGGCATTGTGGATCACTGTATTACTTTCGATTCTTCCTCGTTCCCGAACTTTCACACACAGAAATTTCCGTGTCATCTGTGTAAGTTCCCACTGGAGAAAACTGAGCACTGTGTCACTAGTTGGAAAACGTAACTCGTAAGATACGTCACGCTATGTATCGTGCGACACGCAAGGAAGGTCGGAATGAAGACGGTGTTCGCATTTCCATTGGTCGTGATAAACGGAGTGCTTGCAAAGAATGATCGCGTTTCGCACCACCCATTGATACGGCGTTAAAACTGTATAAATTAGCTGTTGAAAGCAATTTGTAACCCTTTAATGATTGTGAGTAATTCATCAAGTTTGTTACTCGAAAACTCGGCTGAAGTATTTTTGGGTGAGGGTTAACGGAGTTCCTGTCGGGGCTGCGGGTTGTTCGCAAGAGATACCGCGGCCTCGACATGAAGGGCTAAGAAGGAACATGGGTGGTTTTTAGTCAGTAGAAGTCTGACACTCCCTTTCGTTCTGCTCAAGAGCGGGTTTTTAAGCTATTGCATAGCTTCTATCGCGGGCCTTGAGCGTGGGGACCGAATCCAGAAATTCCGTAACGAAAATAAAAACCTAACGAACTGACACTTGACAAATTGACACTTGACAATTTCTTGAAATCAAAAATTGTGAGTTGCCTGTATTTAAAACGGCCTGTATTATTCAGTCAAAAACTTCCTCAAAGAATTTCTGTGAGCGTGTTAATTAATTTTATAAGCGTAAGATAAGATACTATTAATATAAATTATCAATAAATTACATTATTTGAGCTAACATATTAATAAAAATTAATTAAATTATATAAATCAAATGTAACCTTCATAGCTCTAACCACTAAGAAAAACTATGACACAAAATAAAAGAAAAAGTAAATGACATCTTGACAACTGACGTAATGTCAGATGAAAAGTAAACATAACAAAAGTTAATAAATCGAATAAGATCGATTATAAGGCTGCCAACAAAAATAGTTGTCGCCAAGGCGTGACATGAGACGTAAAAGGACATTTTATAAAAGATGAGGATGATTAGTAAAAGTGTAAGTATAAATACTATATTTAAATACTGCATTAATAAAATAAATAAATAATTATAATTGCATAAGTTGATAAAAAATGCTATGCAATAGCTTTACCGCGGCAGTCTCCAGTGCCACACGTCTTTTTTTTTGATGATTTGATGAATTTGATGATTACCACCAAAAAAATAAAAATAAAGGGTTAACGGAGTTCATGGCATTTTTGTTTGGTTTTTACTGACCTGAAGTGGTTAACCTCTTGACTTCTTCTTCCCTCCAAACTCCGCTTTCTTATTCTTCTTTCTTTTTAAGACTTCTTTCTTTTTAAGACTTTCTAGTTAAGACTAGTCACATCTACAGTAAGACAGCTACAACACAACTACATGTCTAATTATCTAAAGAGCCATCATCCACCGGTAAACACACTGAACTGAAGCAGACATTATGTAAATCCTACAGTTCTGTGCTTATAATCTACGTATTGCAAGTTTCCCTATAAGTTAGGTAGTCGCACAAGTTCCCCTATATAAATGGTAATGAAGACGGCAGGGAAGGAATTCAGTTTTTATGTGGTGTTTTTCAATTTATCCCATACTTTTATACTGCATTATAAAACTTTTCCCGTTTATGCGATCTAACGGTTTTGTTTGAGTACTGCGAGTGAAATTACTGTTGCTGCTTGGGATTTTATTGAGAAAACAGCGGGCTTTAACTTAAACCAACAGAAGTAACGTAAGCGTCACAATCCGTGTGAAAACCAAGCTTGCTATTTTTTCACTACATATTAGGTGTATTAGCACTCAAAATCAAAAGTCATTATTCAAACTGGGCTAATAATCAGCACTTTTCGAACGTCAAAATTTACTTTACTTATTTACAAGAGACAGAGACTATTTAGTTACTATACATAACAGACTAGGTTTTAGTTCTGTAAATGTATTAAACTATGTTAACGATACCCAGAACCATAATCTTTTTTTCTAAAATAAAGTCTGCTACTAAAGTCTCGTCAAATCGGTCTAGACGTTTCGGAGATAAGTCGGAATAAAGAGACATTCAAAAATGTATTTAAAATTAATTTTTTATTAGCACTAAGTATTTATACTTTTATATGCATTCAGTAAGAAGAGCTGTTATTTTGAAATTACTATCAGATATTTCAATTTTATTAATTGTATCGAAGACTACATTACATTAAACATTAATACTAATCTTGTAATGTATTTTAATGAAACACTTTAAACACAAGCTTAAGTAAACATTGATGTTAAACTTATCAGTGTTATCTTAGTTTTAAAGTTATCATTAGAAGTTATTATCGAGAAGCTAGTGGTTATAAAGATGCTTATTACTAGTTCGTATTTTTATTGATATTTTAATCAGATCCTGTATTACTTCTTGAATACTGTATAGGCTAAAGTGTACAGGCACGAGCAGAACTATGTATACCGTTAGCATAACCTTCCTTTTGGGCTTCGACGCCGTCGGGTAAATATCAAAAGCTCTTTACTTGTGAAATTGCTGTTTTGTACTTTGAGCTAAGATCTATTTCGTGAAACTGTGGCTTGCAGACTGACTTCCAAAGAGGGGCTTCGTCGGACTTCATTGTCTCGGCGCTTTTCTTGTGGTCGCCACTGTTGATTCTGGCTTACAGAAGTTACAGTGGTTTGGAAATAGTGTGGCGGGCTTGACTTCCAAAGATCTACAAGTGACAGCCGAGACCGATGCAATGGTTTAACGGGCGTTCCGCTCCACGGAGGAAACTCGATATGCAATGAATGATCACCCATCCACATTCCTACCTTGGCTAGCACGCACGGCTAAACCTTGAAGATCGACACGTGCGCCTGTTATTATTAAGTCAAGAGTAAATTATAAAAAAAAATTGTGTTTATTTCAGACTAGGTAATGTCCATAATTTTGTTAGTAACAAATTAATTAAACTTAAGACTATGTTAGAAGCAATGTATTAGTAACGTACGTCTAGATGTACACTAATTAAAATTTATAATGACTTAATTGAAAATAGATTAATTTGAAATAGATTCATTTGATGTAGAGATTAACAAATGCAAATACACAATAATTAAATTGAATTGAAAGAAAAAAGAAAAAGAAAGAATATATTATAATTATAAAGTAGCAAATTAATGAGCTTGTGGAATACAGCGTGTGTACTGTAACAAAAGTTTGAATTTTCAACAAACTCGTGCACCAAAGCTGTTGAAATTCACACATGTATGCAGTGTTTGGCGCGAGAACTTAATAAGGATGTAAGGACACAGGTTGCAATTGTTGTATTCAAGTATTATGAATACAACAATTATGAACAGTTTATGAATAAAATTCACATACAAACGCTATTATTTGCTCATCTTCCGTTTCGTTCTACGACAAACTTTAGTTTTGCACGCGAAGAGCTACAAATGCTAGGTACAAAGATATAGTATACGCTAGAAATGTTAATTGTATAAACCGCAATGACAGTCGCTACTGTCACAACACTACTGTAAAACCTGTTTTGCTACTCAAATTCTCCTCAGCACTGGAACGTGATCTTCAACTTCAACTTCCGAGATATCCTTTATAAATAAATAAAAATAAAATAAAATCCATTTATTTCAGGTTCCCCCATATTAAAATGACAAGTTACGAGATACATAAAAATACAAATTTAAAGTTCTGTTGTTATATTTAAATTACGTTCCACCACGCCACTAACCACGTTATAAAAAAGTAAAATACATTAATCCTTCACCTGATCTCTTGCTATTGTGTCGGATTGCCGTTCCATCGGACTATGAGCGAAAAGGAATAGAGTGCACCTGTGCCTGTGCGCATGCACGCACTATAATAACTCCCGTTACGATGGTTGATCTCCGCTAACGAGGTAAGATTAACTAATGGTATATTATGGTATAAGTGTGTAACGTTGGTGATTACCGCTGAGGCGCCATTGAGACCCGAGCCGTAAGGTGAGGGTCTTAAGAGAGCCGAGGACGGTTATCATCAATACACACGTGTATCATGCGACGTTTTTCAACACACTTGTGAAGAAAATAACACAAAAAAATCACTTTTAACAGTTAAAATGAGTTGTGAAAAAAATTTTGCCATGGCGGGAAAAATTAATCACTTTTCCTGGTGACAATGGTGATCGGCCATAGACACACAAAATGAGGAATTCAAAGTTTTTTTTATTACAGAGAAAACAAAAGTTTTATTTATTAAAAACGTACATACAAGTTGAAATTATCCATTTAAATTCGAAGTTGCATGAAATGAGAAAGTATTCATTTATTTGTAGTATTGAACACAATCTTTTTAGTATCGAAACTTTTTTAAGAACAAAGCAACTCAACCAACAAAATTAAAAAAAAACCATAACCAACCAATGACAATGAAAAATTCACAGTTTGATTACAGGTGTCATTATGTGCCTAATAGCGGTGAAATTAGAGCCACTTTATGAACAAGTGTGTTAAAAAAGAAGTTTTTAGCACATTCCTGTTCAGTAATATCGCCACTAAACAAACCAACAATCCTTACCTACCCTGCGCTGCTAACATTCCACCACACTACACTCACCACATCTAGTACCACTACCTCCTCGCCCTTACACAGGGATGAGTTTTCTAAAACTTGCCCGACTGTTTGTAATTTTAAAGTAGAGAGTTACACGTACACCGGCTTTTATGAGTTTTGTTGTTGCTGAGTCTGAATGTCGGATCATTACGAGCGGGCGGTCGTTCCATGCGATTGATGGCACTTCCAGACTTTGGACTTTGTGATCGGTGGCAATTGATGGTTATGGGAGTTTTTGCTCTACGGCGGTTTTCAGAGATTTTAATCTTGGTTTAAGATATTATGTCTCCAGAGAAGACGTTTGAATAATAAGTTTTAGAGTGACATAGACTATTGTATAATGTAAGTTTATCAAGTGTCGGATCAAAATGTCCTGCTGCTGAGAAATCCCTAATGGAAAAACTCAATAACATTTTACCAGACCCGGGATTCGAACCCAGGATCTCATGCTCAGTAGTCGCTCTTGCAATCATAGACCACCCAGAACGATGCTTACGAGGTATTGGCGAAATAAGAGTGAAGTTATTTATTTCGGAACTCATTTAATCACACAGAAAGTGACCTTCAAACAGGAACCTTCAGAAAAACTATAACAAACAGGCAACACAACTAAAACTAACAGGCAACAGGACACCTCAAAGAAAAATTATTATTATGAGCAAAGTTTCAAAAGTGCCATCTTGATTTATGATATTGTAGCCAATTAGCTACGCCGTAGTACGAGGCGCTACGAAGTGCTACGAATATTCTACAGTGCTACGCAGTCTCAGAATGCGTGTCGTTGTTTGTAGATATGTAGCTACAGAGGAGACTTTGGTTCGAATAACTTAGTGTTAGTTATTTTTACGAACAGGAATAACTGTTCGTAATGTGACTTGTTAACTAATGTGAGTTGTTTAGCGCGAAGTAAATTATAAATTTTCTAAGTGACAAAGTGCTTTTAAAATGTGTTGGTTTGGTTGTATGTATTCTTTTAACAGACAACATAATATCAAGCTTGTAATACCTGTAGGGCTAGGCAGTGTTCCCATTAGTACACCCACATTTCGCCAGTAATATTTAAGTACTATGTAAGACTATTGCCATCAACCGGGCAAAAATCCAGACTCCGTGGCTGTTACTGAGAAGTTCGCGGTTCCCGGTTTGGGAATTGCACCAACGAGGCAGGATAGAATATTTTTTTTAGTCTCCTTACACATGCTATACATACATACGTCTCTCCGAAAAACTTAACACAGCGAAAATATGGTCCAAAACTCCTCAAACATAATGATGCCTCTAAAATGATAATCCCTCGTCTAACCAAATATCTCTGCTATTCAAACGCACACATTCCTGCCACTGTAGGAGCGGTGGCAAACAGCCCGCCGCGTCAGCCGGACATCCGGTCTGCGTCCCCCCCATCGCTTCCCCCCCCCACCACCCCCTTCCGCCGCTGACGTCACAATTAATCTTGGGCCCATCTTCCGGTGCGGACTGTTTTTCTGTTTTATGCATGCCTGGTCCCGTTTGCGGAGAGATTGAAGGTTTATGTGGATGTAAGCCTTTGGTTTCGTTTGTAGTAATGTTACTGTGTAAGTCGGTTTTCAGGAATTTTATTTGATTCGGTAGTATGCTCACAGTTAACACACACCAAAATAAAAAAAAACGAAAAAAAAACAATAAAACTAAGTAGCATAAAACTGTAAACGAAATACATTACAATTTACAAACAAATATTGGTTTACTAACCTTAGGAATAATTTGCACCGATTAACGTGTAGAAATAAAATTTAACAAACGAATTTGGCAAAGATATTTAGGTAGTTTATTGTTGTATCGTCGGCACCACGACGGTGTTAGGATTTATTTGATAGTTTAAAAATGTTCCTATGAACTAGAACTACCAGTGGTTTAATTTTTTGTCGTATTGTCGGCACCACCCTGTATATGTCCTCGTATTTTTGGTTATTGATACGTGATGGTTTCCTCTCGAGGTGTGTTCTTCACCGTTTTGAGAAAATGCAGAATTTAATGTAAGACTTTTCTACATTTTAATTATAAATACGTTTTACTCTGAGTAATGAAATATGTAAGTTTGACACCATTTACTAAAACTCCAAGGAGAAACGTCTCGCTGAATGCTGAAAGCAGTAGGTTCTTTAGGAATTTTGGCACTGAGCCTGAAACACCAAATGTTAGCTACGGTTAAAACGTTTTTCCTTGTTAGCCTTTTTAGTTTGTTTATTCTTAACCCCATTCTGCTTGGTTTGGGTAACTTAGGTATACAGACATGCCTTGGGGTTAAAACTCAGGGTCAGTAGCATTTTTTTTAATGGAAAGAGAAAAAGATTTTTTTTTAAACCTTTCTTTACACTAGGAATTTCTCCTGTATCGTGGGTGCGCTTACAAACATATAAAGTCACATACACAAATACCTAGACCCGAAACAACTATCAGCAGGCCATAAAAATATTTGTTCCGTGCGGGGATCGAACCCGCGACACGCAGCGCAGCAGTCCAATCAAGCCACTGCGCCAACCGTGCCGTGTGCAAATGGCACATGCCACAAATACATATTAAGCTAAACTTTTTCACATGGTTTCACTCGCTTTACACGACTTTAAGTGATGGGAGTAAAGCTGTGTATTTTAGTTTAAAATGGACGTATTTATGTTACGTTTACACCGTCCGCTCTTGCTAGGACCTCAGGCAAAAGTTGAAAATATATTTTCTCAAAAAAAAGTTGTATGTCAATATTGTATGGCCTTTTAGTAAAGCCTCTGAATTATTTTAAGCAGTATTTTCTGTTTACAACCTTCGTCGGCATTAGGAGTTGAATGTTAATACGAGAGCTCTATTTTTCCATTCTTATTTCATGTGCCCGGTGCCCGTATTTCTTCAGTCCAATTGGGGAGTCAAAGCAAAATCGAGCCTCTCTCATTAAACAAAAAGTTACATTAAACCTACTAACTTCAAAAGCGCGACCCTCCCCTTTTCCTGTGTCTTATCCGCCGAATTTAGTATCAATATTACCCGTACCTCCCCTGCGGAGACTGATCACTTTTCCTTATCTCCCCCGATTTCCCATCATTAATTTTTTGCCCGGCCTCCTCTCAAACGTTTCCTCTCGGCGATTGATTGTGGCCAATCAGGGCGATGACACTCATTTATTTCGCGTTGCTAGCTATTTATTGTTATTGTCGGGATAATTTTTTGTAAGAGATAATATGTTTTTGGTACCTTGCTAAGAAATACCAACTCGAGTAAAGGTAAGGATTTGGCTGAATCTTCAAAGAAAAAATAGTTACCATAGAACAGTGAACATCACACAGGCAGGACTATTGCGTATCTTTTTAAATGTCAGTGGCTATCATAGTCATGTCCATCAATTAACTGTCAATTGGTTATGGTTTGGTACAAAATGGAACCATTTGACAGTTAATCGATGGACACTATGATAGCCACTGACATTTAAAAAGATACGCAATAACCCTGCAGGACTGAACTTACTAAAATTCTTTTATGTACACACTAATACAGAATAGAAGAAAGGAACAGAAAAAAGGGTAAGTCTCTTTGTGTTGTTCATCATGAAGAAATAAACTGATCAAGTGAAAAATATGTTTACTGACTTAAAAAAAATTATTCTGTTAGATTATCGAAAAATATTGGATACGTATTTTTTATTTTATCAAATCAACAAAAATTGACGTAGATAAAACGCGTCAAAGATTTGAATGGGGGGTTGTGACGTCATTCACCGGTAAAAATGTCATACTAATGTCTTAAAATATGACGTCACACGAGTTTTCAAAGCACTGTATCGTCTTCATTGTTTGTTTACGTGAAAAAAGAGAAAATACCTAGTAAACTGTTAACGATGGAGCTATACATATTTATGCTCGTTTATGTATGTATGTCTAGATGAAAGCGGGCTGTTACAATTTAAACTTTCAGCTTTTAGTTAAGGGTAGACATTTAAAAAACGCACTTTCCTTTAGGTGTTAATATAGGTCACCTACTCCAGCAAGGGTTATTGCGTATCTTTTTAAATGTCAGTGACTATCATAGTGTCCATCAATTAACTGTCAGTTTGGTACAAAATGGAACCATTGGACAGTTAATCGATGGACACTATGATAGCCACTGACATTTAAAAAGATACGCAAAAGCCCTGCTGGTGGCTAAGAGCATTCATTTTAATTTTTTTATAATAATCTAACCATACTTTTAACCATGAATTGAGCATCAGGAATTTTGGTCGTCCTTTTCATCAAAACACACCAACCATTAGTTAACCAAGTATGTAAATGTACCTTTACTTGCAGGTACAGTCACGAGCACCCATATGTATACACAAAGCAACATTTAAAATTGCTTTTATGTACACAGTTGATTATCGTTTTACATTTTCACGAACCTAGCATTTTGAAAGCCATAGTTTTATGAAATAGGTATTAAGTACAAACTGTTATTTCACAAATAAAATATCTTTTAAGTTATGCAAAATCATCATCATTCTCCTGCCCGTATCCCAATTAATTTGGGGTCGGCGCAGCATGTCTTTCTCTTCCATACCTCTTTGTTTATCTTCATCTCATGAGACCTCCTTTCTTGCCATATAATTCTTAACACAATCCATTCATCGTTTCTTTGGTCTTCCTCTACTCTTATAACCTCTTATAAACATTCATACACAAAACCTTCGTCACGAAATTTCCATCATCCTCCGCATCACATGCCCATACCACGATAACCGATTACCATTTAACTGAGTTTTACTAGTATTCAGCTGCACCCGGTTAGACTGGAAGCCGACCCTAACATAGTTGGGAAAAGGCTAGGCAGATGATGATTTACGGGCTCGTTTACGGAGACGCGGGGCGTCGCGTATTTATTTACTGAGAGGCGCGTCCACCGCAACGAACGCTGCATTTTAAACTAACGAGCGAAAAATCGCTTCTCGTAAAATCGACGTTTGAAATTGTTAACGTTTTCATACATCGCCATGTGTTTGAATTAAAAACGCACAACGTGCCGCGCGACGCCTCGCGTGTCCGTAAATGATGCCTAACAGAGTTTAGCTAACTGCATACATATTTTCGCACGTGACTGTACATTTATATCATCCTGCTTTTAAGTAAAGAAGCAGTCTGGTAGACAGTGTGTAGACAATTGAGACATTATTAAGTAGCAACAGACGAGCTCGCGGGAGCCGGCGTAAGTTTGTGCATAATGAGAGTCTGTAGCCGCCTTGTTCTGCCAAACGAGATGCCAGTTATAGTTTGTGTGTATGCAGTGTAGTAGTCTTTGGTAATGCTCAGTTGTGGAGAAATGGGATAAAAGTGAGACAGTTTGTTTAGTAAGGACATAAATAGTTTAGTGGTTTTAGATAGACGGTAATTTTTACTGATAAATTGCGACCTGAGGGACGAGAAATTTTTTTTTGAACGCCGACTTGTGTACCCCACTGCTAGCAAACACCTGCCTTATCTCCTTTGACACCAAGTCCGCTTGATGACAGTAATTCAAGATTTAAACATGAAAAACCTGAATAGTTGAGTCAGCATTGACATTAATAATTTCAACAAACAATAGCAGTTCTTATGTTAACTAGCTAATAAACAACACTGTTAGTACCGTAACAAATGTTACGACATCAATAAGTTAACATTTCCCACGAAAAAGCAAGTACCAAACGCTTTAAAATAGTTGACCCCGCAGTTATCCCAAGAAATCGCAGCATTAAAACAAATATAAAACCCGTGTACGACACTAACTGCCCGTTGACAGTTTGCCAATCTTATACAGCTTCATACCACCAACTTATACCCGTATGTTGTCCGGCATTGCAGACGTATAAATATCCGGCATTTGAGAGAGCCAGCATTTGTTAGGAATTAATAAATTCTCCCGAACTGAATGGTCGGCGCCAACTTCTAAAGCGACGGTCGTTAGAGCGAAGGCGATCGCATGAAGTACTCGAATAAAACCATCGAGATCTCGGAATGTTTCGACTTTGGAAATTCTGAGAAATAACTATCGTCTCGTTTCTACGATTGTAGAAAAGTTCGTTATTTCAAGGAGTTTTAAATGGTGCTGTAGTATTTTATGGATTCTTGTCTTTTTGGTAGCTATTCATCTGCCTGGCCTTTTTCCCAACTATGTTGGGGTCGGCTTCCAGTCTAACCGGATGCAGCTGAATACCAGTATTTTACATGGAGCGACTGCCTATCTGACCTCCACAACCCAGTTAATACTAGGTAATACGATACCCTTTGGTAAGACTGGTTGTCAGACTTTCAGGTCACTGACTAACTGTAACGACTGCCAAAGATCTATATATGGCAGCCGGGACCAACAGCTTAACGTGCTTTCCGAGGCACGGAGGAAACTCGGTATGTTTATATTATATTTTTGGTAGCTATTATGGAATAGAAAATATCACTTCATTACATCTCCTAAGACTTTATTGAAAAGATTAAATACATGAGGTAAATTAATGGCTGCATCTTTCCAGACACGGTCATAAATACGAATTGACTTTAACTTTGCAGTAAAACGTTGTTAGGTTCTATTAGAGTCTTTATGGCGTTGCAGTAAAGGAGGTTTTCATTGTTTAAAATGTTAAGACTCACTTTTCTTTGACTATACTTTCGAACTTTAAGAACGGTGTCAATAATAAAGCTTTTAAGGCCGATTGTATTGAAAACAAACTTACAGAGAATGTGGTTGTTTATGCAAAATGTTATTCCATGGTTTATTGTTACCATTTACAACGAAAACTAACAAAAACATCAATATGTTTCAGATAGTTTCTAAATGTAAAAGCAAAAACAAATGAAAAAAAACAACACAGACGAATTGAGAACCTCCTTCTTTTTGGAAGTCGGTTGAAAAAGTTAGCAATAACGATGAGGTTGCTAACATGGTGGACATACAAGCATTTATCGCTGATAACCAAAATATATATAGGATTTTCATTTAAAGCAAGATCAATAGCTCATTACTTAACAACATCGAGTGTTAACCCAGCATTTCTGACGAAAAACCCAGACATCACAGTCAGAGATTAATGGTAGCAACTGCAAACTGCATCGTTTTGACAAACGACGCCTGGCTGGCCGAGGTATCTGATTTGAAGCCAGACGTGAACTAATCACGGCCCGCGGCCACCAGGTGGCGTGTGTGTGCTTTAAGAGGTGTACATACAAGGACAGCAAACATGCGTGAAGCGTGTTGGTGGTCCACGGTAATTGCTTTGAATATTGCGCATTTGTGCACACTGTGCAAAGGACGTCGTAACACAAACTATTAGGCACTGAAAATGGTCGTCAACTATTAGAAATTATATTTAGTGCAATATCTACAAGGTTGGTCAAACTGGATTGAGACCTGGTGATAGTTGGGAAGGTTGTGGGGAGCCACTGGATGCGACACGCAGGGGACACTTGAGGGAGACCTATGTCCAGCAGTGGACGTCTTTCGGCTGAAATGATGACGATGAGGTGAGATAGAGAGGTTGAACTGAATGAGACGAGAACTTGTGATATGAACAGGAAAGAACCGAGAATGATAAAGAGGGGTTATTGATAGCTAGCGAAACACTGTTTACTTCCGATCACTCAGCTTTAAATTACGCATCCCATATTTTATCAGATTTATCAGTCCGTTATCAACCCTGTCAACGCATTCAACGCACAGAAAACAGAACCAGATGATACATCCCAAACTCAAATTGCTTTGAAAATTGAAAAAGAATCGTGAACCATTAAAGCCCCTTCAGAATCCCATTAGTAATCGTTTGGGACAATGTTGTTAGATGCAGATGTGTCGTAATTGCATTCTGCAGTGTGTTATGTCCCTAACCGTTACCGGTGGAGTGAAAAACACGCTTGTCAAACTGTCTGCCGGACCGGTGTCGGAAACGAGCCGGTCTGTGCCGGACATACGGGCCGCGGGACATGACAGCCGGGTAAGATATTGTTTTGAATGTCGTGTTGTATGGTTTTGTGGTGGTGGAAAATTTTCCGTAATGGAATTGAGGACATAGTCGTTCGTTTCGATCCTTCCGTATCGTTTACGCTCGGAACCCGGAACGATTTCGAACAAACATCGTTTTGAGCTGATGTAGAAATTATGCCTTCAAATTGTTTCTAAGGCGAAGTTGACGGTCTCAGAGGATGGATCTTGAGACAAGCGCGTGCATGATCTGAATAACGTCTACAAGTCGCGTCTCTGTTAACCACAGCGTTATCATTTTCATCCACAGCCTGAATTCACCCACTGTTAGCGACTCTTTTCTTGTGCCAATCTCCATGGTCCCGTGCCAGCCTCTTCTAGGTTTCCCCCAATGGTAACAATGTCTGTCTATCTCGACACGGCTATACTCAGAATAATTTGTTTCAACTTTTATCCTTATTCGCTATCGCAAGATGCGTGTATCTAATAGGCTAAAACAACACATTTTCGAATACTCAGTTCACCATTCTTCCCCACCGTATGTCCCGCTAGCTGGCGGCTACAGCAGCACGTAGCTTGCACGTGACAGCTCAGCTTGACGCGGACCGATATTTTTCTCAAACTACCCGCCGCCTCTACACCTGCCAAACTGACGTCCAATTCAGATACACATCCACTAAGAGCTTGCCGGTTTTAAAGGATTTTTTGGCGTTGGACTAGCTAGTTTAAACAGTCGACTTCAGAATGTGGGTGGTCATTTTGGAAAATTTCAGTACCAGGTCCGTTTTGTACACGATTAACGACATTAGGTATGCTGACCTCAAGGGTTTCTATGACGCCTTAAAGCAGTATTATTTTACTCTTTTACTCGAGGCTTAATAAGAACTGCCACTAGGGTCGATCTTTAGGTAAAGCTGTGCTTGCCTAGGTCGGTCTGTGGATGTGTGACCGCCTGATATACCGAGTTTCCTTCATGCTTCGGAAAGCACGTTAAGCTATTGGTCCCGGCTGCCATATATAGATCTTTGGCAGTCGTTACAGGTAGTCAGTGACCTGAAATTCTGACATTTAGTCTTACCAAAGAGTATCATATTACCTAGTATTAACTGGGTTGTGGAGGTCAGATAGCCAGTCGCTCTGTGTAAAATACTGGTATTCAGCTGCATTCGGTAAGACTGGAAGCCGACCCTAACATAGTTGGGAAAAGGCAGATGATGATGCCAGTGTCGGAAAGACGTCTCGCGTAATCATTTTCTTACTCTGGATTACGATTCAAACAATATCACTAACTATTTAACGCATTAAGAAGACACCATGGTAGGTCATCTGCCCTGCTTGTGGCATGAAGCTTTCAAGATAACTGACAATATGTGAGCGTACTGTAGAGTTTTGTCTTACCTTTCGAAGTATACAGTTATCTCTTCCTCGAATTCAACAAAGCATCTCTTGTTGCGCTAAACTGTTATGAAGAAATCCAATAGTTTTGGTTTCTTATACCATGAAGTTAAGATATACATATAGGGTGTAAAAGTACCCTTAACGCAAACGAAAGGCACTTGTTCTCCCCACCACTGCGATCATTTTTTTGTTCTAGACCATACCTGGGAACGTCCTAGTTACGGAGATATTGGGGGTCAAAGTTCCAAATTTTTTCACAGCTGTTTTTGTAAATACTAGTTTTTCAGGTTTTAACTTTACTTAAATTACCTTACCCGTTTATTATTCAAAGCATCCACTAGCACAATGTTTTAACAGTGCTACTTTGAGTTTTACCGTAAAATGTGATTTCCCAGCAAAAATTTTTGCGTAGGGGTACTTAGATTGATGTACAGAATGCTTGGTTAACGGGTGTGTGATGGGTTGATTTACACCCTGTATAGTAACGTTATCACATATTATAATTTGTGTGTGATACCATATAATACAATCTACAGTAATCAAAAACTTGATTCAAACAAACCAGTCCACAGCAGGGATGCAAGGTTCAAAATAAATAATAGTCGCTATAAAAATATCGCGTTGCCAAAATGTACGTACCTAGCAAAAAATTGCGTTGCAAAATTGAAGTGTCACAGATTTAATTGAGTCCGGTTTAAAAAGTTATTTTTTTTGCTGTGGAAATGACATGATGGCGTAGATTTTGACAGGGTGTTTTAAGCTTTTCAAAGTACTTATGTGATCTTGTGACTTTATTTTTGAAAGAAACTTATAAATGTCTGATACTAATGTAGTTTAAGAGCAGTGGTGGCCCAGTGGTGGGTGCCCCGACTTACGAACAATAATTCGTGGGTTCGAATTCAGTCAGGCGCATACTTTGTGTAATTTATTTCATCACCACTACTTTCAAAACGGTGAAGGAAAACATCGTGAGGAAACCGTCATGTCTTAGAACCAAACAATTCGAAGACATGTGACATCTACCAACCTGCACTGGGCACACGTGGTGGATTATTGCCCATCCCTCTCCTAGAGAGGAGGCCTGAGTCCCTGCAGTGGGAACATTATAGGCCGATGATGACGGCGATGAGTGTGTGACTGTGAAATGAGAAGCTTCTATTGAAACGTTTATTTTTATTGCAAGTGGCTGAGTAATAATAGTGCGCTTACAATTTTAGGATTTGGTGAAACCGGTAAATGGAGAAGCTCGTGGCTTAATAATAACGTCCACTCGGGTCAATCTTTAGGTTAAGCCTCGCTTGCCTAGATTGGTCTGTGGATGGGTGAGCACCCATTACATACCGAGTTTCCTCCGTGCCTCGGACAGCACGTTAAACTTTTGATCCCGGCTGCCATATATAGATCTCTGGCAGCCGTTACAGGTGACCTGAAAGTCTGACAATCAGGCTTACCACAGATTACCGTATTACCCAGTTTTAACTGGGTTGTGGAGGTCAGATAGACAGTCACTCCGTGTAGAATACTGGTATTCAGCTGCATCCGGTTAGACTGGAAGCCGACCCCAACACAGTTGGGAAAAGGCTAGGCAGATGATAATGAAATCGGTTAATGACAGGTTGTGGGTCGGCTACAGAATTTGGAAGATACTTCAGTACACACCTGTTAGAGGCCGGTGTTCGGAACACCGTCTACAACTAGATCTTACAGTTTAGCTTGACCCATGTTTCTCTAAGAAGTATTATAGCTTGTGAAGTAGAAAACAAACGAGGCTCCGAAAATAAATGAAGTACCATTTACACTCGACTGGAAACTCCTTTCGCAGAGCGAGCAATATTCTTCAATGTCAAAACGTTAGAGTAGAATTGGAGTGGAATTGTACTTACTGATAAAGTACGGTTCTGAAACGTAGGATGGCAACATAATTGGACGACTGAGTTGCCATCAGCCTAGCCTTTTCTCATCTAATGTGATGAGGTCAGTTGGCGGCCAAGGAGTGAACTTCCCTGCCTAGGTCAGTGTTCCCAGGTTCATGACCCCAATCTATTTAAGTCGCGAGTAGAATAAGCTTTTTTTGGGTTAGTTCGTTTTATAGTCGACCTCATTTCTGTCCTCAGGAGAAGATTGAGGTCAAAATTGGGGCCATTTAATATTTAAAAATAGTTTCCAGTCAACTACCCATCAACCCAACTCAACTGGAACTCAAATGGAGTTGGGCAGGACACCTAGCAAGGCGCAGTGATGACAGGTGGACTAAGGCTGTCACCGAATGGCGTCCAAGAACTGGCAAAAGTGTGGGTCGTCCAGCGGTAAGATGGGCAGACGACATAGTTGCCATCGGGGGCAAAACCTGGATGAGGCTTGCACAGGACCGTGGAGATTGGCACAAGAAAAGAGAGGCCTATACCCAGCAGTGGGTGAGTTCGGGCTGTGGATGATGATGATGATGACCCATCCACCTAGTTATTGGGTAACTTGATACTTTTAGGTTAGCCGACAAGATGGAAACAGAAACGACTGTCAACGTTACAAGAAACCGTGTATATCATGATTATCAGCTTAGCCTTTTCCCATCTGTGTTGGGGTAGGCTTCCAGTCTTACCGACTGCAGCATAATACCTGAATACTGACTGCATATCTGAATTCCACGGCCCAGTTAGAGCTGGGTAATACGATACTCCTTGGTAAGACTGGTTGTCAGACTTTCGGGACCCAAAACCGGAATTTATCCATGATCATGGCGCTGGCAACAGTTCGGCTGTTGGCTGGGTTCGATCCCCGCACGAATCAAATATTTGTATGGCCTACAGATAGTTGTTTCGGGTCTGGCTGTTCTGTGTATGTGAGTTTAAATGTTTGTAAACGCACCCACGATACAGGAGAAATTCCTAATGTGGGGCAACGTTTTTAAAAAAAAGAAAAGAAAAGAAGAAAGAACAGTTCCGAAATATCGCCAACTCGGAATAAATAGTGTTAATAATATTTTCAGGAAGAATTTCATTTAGTCGTATCCACAGGATCCCACCTTAAGCCAGCTGTAGTACAGAAACAAGTGAGGATCACGTAGTGTCCGCCGCGCGTTATGCGGTCACGTCCGAACGTATCGCGCGGAATTTATTGCCCCTACTAGCCCGCTGCCGATCTAGACGGAATGTTGGAACTGCTCGATAATTTATACATTGAAGTCTAGAAGTATGTATGACCTAGTTTATCTTGTGTCATTATTTTAAGTTCTTTGTTGGTTTTGAAGAGGGTTTTAGTTTGGTTCTGTACGAAGATAGACCGGAATATTTTACGAATTTCGTCGGTCCTAAAGCCGTGGTTTATTTAGCCATTTACTTTGCTTATGTGCACTTCATCACTATTGCTATTAAAACGGCGAAGAGAAACTAACGTCGCGTCACGTCGTGTGGTGAGTATATCGGCATATCCTAGAAAAACAATATTGTATTCTAACTTCCACCAACCAATACTTCACCAGCGTCCAGAATATGGCTCCCTTCCGCTCACAATAAGGACAGTCACAGGCTAACTATAATAAAATTATTCGATGCATATTCTTGTCCATAGAGAATCGGCAACTGTAGTACTTTCACAAGACATTATGCCTTGTGATTGCCACTTTGATTTTTTATGTTTGACATTCAAAAGTGTATGATTGAAATGAAACTAATTGAAACAATTTACTGTGGGCTGAATTGATCGACTATAAAAAAATGTTAACAGTCTTTACAGGTAATCAAGAAAAACTCAGCTATCGTGTAAACAAGCTCGCGTTTCAAATAGCTAGCAACGCTCACCGGCCCCTGGTTTGTAAGCGTCAAGTAAATATGTCAGGATGTCGCCCGCGGCTCGCGTGTTCGCGGCTGCTCGCTACCTGGTGACAGCTGGTAGTGGAATTATTTGTGTTTGTGCATAAAGGAGATGTGTATGCTGCTGACTGGAAAACTAGAAGGTATAGTGCAGCGTATTTTGACGCGAATAAGGTCGAATATTCCTTTCCATCACATGTTTAGGCAGATTGAAAATAATAATACGCTCACATTTCGCCAGTTTTGATTGAAATCCCATGTTATAGGGAGCCTTTTGCCATCAACCGATGCACGATGGAAATAAATGATACTTTGCTGAGCCAGGAATCAAAAGTCGAGATTGCGACCAGTCGACCAACGAGGCGGTGAAACCAGCATAAAATAACAAGATCCATAATTAAAAATAAGAAAACGTCAAGCCTTGTGTCTTAAACAACAACAATGTTTACTAAAAATCTATGGATGCTATAAATCTGATATAAATGATAATAAATAAATAATTTTTGAAGGTTACACTGAGATATATTGGAGTTTTACTGGTGAAATCTAAGTGCACTACTACGTAAACCACCTTGTTTGAAAATATGACAAATTGAGAATATAATGAAGGACTTCAGGCAGGAGCCATTATTTAGTTGCAAAACTCGATTGTCTATGGCTTTCCAGTCTAGAAAATAAGTCAAGGAGAACGCTCAGGGCTCGCGTGACGACAATAGGTGGTAGCTTGTTAGCTACTTATTGCGTAGAAACAACACAATAGGAAAGATGCGTAGGATTCTGTCGGGTAACAATGGAGAGCACAGTGAAATAATGAAAGGTGGGACTTGTTTGGGTAAACTATCAAAACATTGCAGTTACAGTGACGTAATTGGTTACATGTTTAGTTACCGTATGGTACCGTAGATCACGTTCAGATGCTTCGTAGGCGTGTTATTTCGTCATTAATTACGGATGGCATTCTATGACGATGGTATCCTTCCGCCTGGAATCACCGAAAGGTTAGGCAGAAGTTTTGCCTAATAGCACATTTCTCCAATAAGCTTTAAGTCCCATAGGGTGCGAGCCTATTGCAAACAACTGGGCACAAATTCAGATTCCGTGACTGCTACTGAGCAATTCCTGGTGGAAAATCCAATAACATTTTACCCGACCCGGGAAACGAACCCAGGACCTCGCGCTCCCCGTCGGGGCTGCGGGTTGTTCGCAAGAGATACCGCGGCCTCGACATGAAGGGCTAAGAAGGAACATGGGTGGTTTTTAGTCAGTAGAAGTCTGACACTCCCTTTCGCTCTGCCCAAGAGCGGGAGGGGTTATTTGATGATTTCCCACCCCACAAAAAAAAAAAGGATCTCGCGCTCAGTCATCGCGATTACGACCACTAAACCAACAAGGCAGTTTTAGTCAAAGCTTCAAACAGACAAAATAAGCGATATTTTCTAGGTTCATAAAGAATCACTGGCTTACCACCTTCATACGTAAGCAACCAACCGGCCCTAGTCACTGTCAACTAAAAACGTCTTTCCAAAGCCTGAGGCTCTCGTGACGTCACCAGCTAGTTAGCTACCTCGTCGCAACCAGCCCTCACAATATTTATAGAGACTAGGTAATACGCGCCGGGGGCTATGTCCAGGCAATGTCAGGCTATTGTCGCAGGCTAGAAATATTGCTTGGAAAGTGTGGTTAACATCCTAAGTGCTGATTGCAGAGATTAGGTGGGTAGGCGACAGTTAGGCGATTAGTTCTTGTGACAAACGTACATACAGGGCTACTGGACTACTGGTTTCGATTGTAAATTGCGTGTGATGTTCGTGTTTCTGTCTTTGTGAGAAGGAAATGGTTTATTTGGAACGATTAATTTGCTGGTATTTCATGAAAGGGGCGGTTGGACTTGACGGTTTGGATTACTGGTTTTCCAGGCATTCCATGTCAAACTTCATGATGTTCTTCTTGATGAAATATGACTTGCATTAATGAACAAACCTTTGAAAAGCCGTTAGAAAATTTTTATTTAACATTATAACATCACGCCTGTAATCGCTGAAGAGTTAGGCAGAGGTGGACCTAATTGTACACCCACATTTCACCCGTTATGTTTATTTTACATTAGTAAGGAGCCTATTGCCATCAACCGGGCACAGATGTAGACTCCGTAGCTGTTACAGATAAATTTCTAACGGAAAACCCTAACGACATTTAGCCCGTCCCGGGAATTGAACCCAGGACTCTTGCTCAGCACTACTAGACAAACGAGGCAAAATTTCATCGTCTCGACTACTAAATTCGCTAATCTAAAAACAAACGACGCTCAAACGTATCACAGCTCCTTATAGTTCAACAAAAGAACCCGATCCCAAAAAAACGGCAAACAACTTTCAAGTGAAACTCCAAAAGTTGGATAATACGGGCGAAATATAAATAAGCCGTAAAAAGCCCAGTTCCTGAGGTAAATAAACACGCTATAGAAAGGCTGAGCCTTCGTAAGGTGCACCTGTATACAAACACCCGAACTTGTCAACGGGACTGAAGTTGGAGGATGTAAACGGATCGGAAGTGATCGGGGATCTTCGGCTGCGGGGAACAGTTTTCAGGTTGTGTTGGTTTGCTTTGGGGTTTTAAGGAAAATTGTTGCTATTTAAACCACCCTTATTTCTAACAAAGTTAAGAGCATACCTCTAAGTTTATTTACTGTTCATAAAATCGCAGCTCTTTGAAATTTTATCTTTAAAATATAAACTAATCCTACAACAAAATATGGATTAATAACTATTAAGTTAACTTTTCCTTAGTAAACCCATTTTATCTTTCTAACCTTTTCCCAACTATGTTGGAATCGAATCTAGTTTTACTAGATTTAGCTAAATACTGTATCTAACAAGCAAATATCGGGAAGCGTAAGATGGGATGCGCACGGGCTCGTTCGAGCGACTATCTTCGTAGGGCGTCTGGCAGCAACTGGATGAGAGACTAGATCCAGCTGTGGATTGTTGAAGGCTTATCTAAACAATACTGTATCTAACAAGAAGCGACTATTTCGCTTTACCAAAACCCATTTGCTCGGTAATACGGTATCCCTCCACAAAATAATTATCACCGCACACTTTTACACGTAAATCTCCAAGTTATCGCTTGAACTTCAATCCACTTCCCAAAGACGCGCGTGTGACGAAACACACAACAACCTATAATTTATTTTCACATATAATAAGAAAATATCAAAATCCGTTTACGTAAACAGGCTCGGAAACTCGGAACTGCAAACTTTGGGAACTCAAACACGCGTCGAATATGCGAAGAAGTTCAAAGTTTTCACAGACAAGCGAACTCTTTGAGTTGTATATTGCCAGATATATTGCCTACGTACGCGACTGGAGTTTGGCTACCTATACTGCGATTATCCGAGGGACGTGTTAAGTATGTACAGCGTGTTTGTGTTTTGTGGTCCTAATATAACGGTACACTATAACTAAGACTTCGCTGTCTGTCCGTCCGTCTGTCTGTCACAGGCTGTATCTCAAGAACCGCGATAGCTATGCTAAATGCACCCTGTCAGGTAGTTTTTTTTTTTGGGGTATTGGAAATTATCAAATGACTCCTCCCGCTCTGGACAAAGCGGTAGGGAGTGTCAGACTTCTACTGACTAAAAACCACCCATGTTCCTTCTTAGCCCTTGTGCTGAGGCCGCGGTATCTCTTTCGAACAACCCGCAGCCCCGACGGGACCCGCAGCCCCGACGGGACCCGCAGCCCCGAAGGGGACCGCAGCCCCGACGTGAGTTAGCGTACCCTGGGCTTTCCTTCACACCCTATACGTTTCCATCTAGGTGGGCTAGAAATATTCTGTCTTCATACTATCACAGTACTTTACAGAGTCAAAGTCAAAGTTCATTTATTTGTCAGAAACATGAGTATACACACAAAGCATGTAAGATGTTACTTTCATTATAATAATCTCTTTCTCTTTCTCTTTTCTCTTTTTAAAAAAACGTTGCCCCACACTAGGAATTCCTCCTGTATCGTGGGTGCGTTTACATACATTCAAAGTCACTTACACTAACACACCCAGACCCGGAACAACTATCTGTACGCCATACAAATATTTGTTCCGTGCGGGGATCGAACCCGCGACACGCAGCGCAGCAGTCCAATCTCTCAGCCACTGCGCCAACCGTACCGTATAATATGTAATTAGACACAATACGGTGTCCAGTAATCCAGGCAATGGGCATATTTAGTCCACTGACCACTACAACCTACTGTCAAATAGGTACTGAATGATTAATTTGTATGTCGAAGTCAAACAACATACAAATTAACTATTCAGTGCTTTAGTTCAGAAGCTTCTACATAATTATACACTGCAATGGGATGGTGAATATTGAGGACGTTCATTACTAATGCCTAATTCATAATGACATATGGATTAGATGAAATTAATAAAATTTGCTTAAAATGACTGCCTCGTTGGCCCAGTGGTCGCAAGTGACTAATAAAGCTGTGGTCTTGTGTTCGATTCTTGGGTTGTGCAAAATGTTATTGGGTTTTTTCATTAAGGAATCCTCACTGGCACCGCCTGTAATCCCCGAATGGTTAGGCAGAGGTTTAAACACCCACATTTAGCCAGTTATGTTTAAGTCCTATGAGGGTAGTTAACAAAAAGCAATCTAATTAGTCTGTCAGATAGATTACCAAAAAATATTGGACACGTATTTTTTCTTTTTTCACGTAAACAAACAATGAAGACAATACAGTGCTTTGAAAACTCGTGTGACGTCATATTCTAAGACAATAGTATGACATTTTTTACCGGTGAGTGACGTCACAACCAAATCTTTGACGCGTTTTATCTTCGTAAATTTTTGATGATTTGATAAAACAAAAAATAAGTATCCATTTTTCGATAATCAAACAGACGGACTAATTATTGAATATTTTTTTCAGTCAGGAAACATTCTTTTTGGCATCAATCTAGCACAAATCCAAGCTCTATGGCTGCTACTGACAAATTCCTGTTGGAAAAATCAAATTACACTTTGCCCGACATTGGAATCGAACCCAAGACATGACGTCACAGCAGCCGTGCTTGCAACCCTAGACCAACGCGACAGATCCTTGTACCAGAAGTTATTTGCTGCTACATTCACAAACAAAATCCAATCCATTAATAAAAGTCACATCTCCAGTACACCGCTACACACAACAGTATCATCTAACAATTAATCCGCTGATATTTTTGTGGCTGTCCGTGCGTGATTGATAACAAGCACTTTTCCTCTATCCACTATCATGATTAATGGGTTTTCTTCGAAATTGATACTCTTCCGACCGATATGATACGAGAATAAACTTATCTCTTGTGTATTGTGTGTGTGTGTGTGTGTGTGTGTGTGAGCCTGCATGCTTCTCGGGTAACAAATTGTTATGACGTAAAAAGGTGTAGGTATGTACCAACATAAGAGAGATGTGAGGTTCATGTAAACCCGTTGGGGCTGCGGGTCCGGTCGGGGCTGCGGGTTGTGCGCAAGAGATACCGCGACCTCGACATGAAGGGCTAAGAAGGAACATGGGTGGTTTTTAGTCAGTAGAAGTCTGACACTCCCTTTTGCTCTGCCCAAGAGCGGGAGGGGTTATTTGATGTTTTTCCACCCACCATATAAAAATAAAAGGTTCATGTAAACAGGAAAGTTAGTTTATTATAACACATAATTTTTTACAGTTACCCTATGTCTTCCCACTGCTGGGCAAAGGCCTCTCCCCATGACCTCCAAATCTTTTTATCTGGGGCCAATGTGGGCCACTGATTGTTGGTTCGGTCTAGCTCGTCACGTTTTCTCCTGCGAGGTCTACCGCGTTGCCTTCTGGCTGTATCACGGCTCCATAATGTTTTGAACTGTGTTTTTTATATACATGTTCGTAATTAGGCCTAACAGGATAGACAAAATATACCTGCTAATAGTACACTGCCAAGTTTTGCTAGTTATGTTAAGTTCTGGTGTAATGGGGCGAGCCCGTATTCATCTACTGAGCACAATTTCGATCGGAATTATACCTATCAACTACGAACTGTTCACCACTGTGTAACAAATTAGGCCTTCTTTAATTTGGATTTTCCCAAACACAACAGACAAGGCTATTTGATAAAAATTAAGCATTTTATTACGCACATGTTGGATGGAATGGAGGGAGGCCTTTGCATAGCCAGTGGGACAACATAGGCTAGTTATAATAATAATAATTACGTACATGTATATTATGGTTACTGATGTGATGACGAGAAATAGAGAGTATTTTAAATGTTGTAAACAGGTTCAATGTAAAAAGTTAAAAACCACCGATAATTAAAGATACCTGGCTTTTACCAACAGCCTGTAGCTGCAGTTCATAAGTGACATTACTTTGAGCAAAACATACCGACTTTAATCTGATCCCTTCGTTAAATAAGTGTTTAAGCTGTTTATATATATGCAAAAGTTAAGTATTTGTTAATTTTATGTCTCTTTCTGCTTTTAATGAGTTTTGTCTTCTTACTCGATGAGAGACATTTTCATAGACTTCTTGTAATGTGTGTACATTAAAGTCATGCAAAGATAACATTCACATTCATCAAAGATTACGTAACAAACTTTCTGTAATAATATGAAGTATTTGAAAGCAATTAGCACTGAATAAAACCACTACCTACTAAAAACACAAAAAAATTGAAATCCTTTACTAATACTTCTTATGTAAATTATCTGTAACATAAAATTAACTGGATGCAGGTGAATACCAGTATTTTACATGGGGCGACTGACCTCAACCCAGTGTTAGGACTGGGTAGGTAATACGATAACCTTTGGTAAGACTGGTTGTCAGACTTTTTGTCCACTGACTAGGTACCTGATACGACTGCCAAAGATAAAAATATCACAGTCGGGACCAACGGCTTAACGTGCTTTCCCAGTCACGAAGGAAACTTACTATACAGACTACACTATCAGACAACTCGGTATGTAATGAGCGGTGACCAATCCACGGACCAACCTACAGGCTTAACCAAATGATCGACACGAAGGGCAGTTATTATTAAGCCACTACTTCTCATAACTTCTCATATCAGGTAACATACAAAAACTAAAAATGAAGTAAAATCTTATTTTAAGCTAGTCTATAAAATAAAATGAATAAATGCTGTTGAATTTTTCACAAAAAAGGCACTGCCGTTATTGGAATGTGTAACACAATTATTAAACAGGCCAAAGATCACAAGTAATCTCACTAATACCATACAGTATTATGAAGATAATTTTAATTACTCACATCATTTTGACCCGACCGATAATATATGGGTCAATGTGACGAAACTTGGTGCGAGGCCTATGTCCAGCAGCGGACGTCTTTCGGCTGAAATGATGATGATGATGACATCATTTTGGTGGGGAAATGTCGAGATCAACTGGATCTTTTCCTTGAGGATTGGAAAGAAGTAGCCCAGGTTCGTTGTTCATCCGTTGGAAGGAATGGAGGCCTTTACCGAGCAGTGAGACAAAAGAATTTTCGGTTTACAAGTATGTACCTAACACACCCATACTCATATTGCAGCAGTAGACATCCACATTTTAATCTCCGCTGTCCCGTCTGCAAACATCCCAGCATCACATAAAGGGAGCTTCAACAAAAAGCCCCCTGTTTACATTGCTAATTGAATTCTTTGTAGCACAAATGATGTTTAAAGTGCCACGTTTGTGCCGCGTTTGTGCTCGTTCCAAAGAATTATCTTTTTAAGCTCAAGATTAGACAAAAGGATTGTTTGATTGGATTAAGAATATTGTTGGGGGTTCTAATAGATGATGTCTGTGGGTTTTGTAAGGGCGACTTTTGTTTCCTTGCATTGCACAATTTTTGCGACGAAACAAAATATTGAAGCTTGTAGCTTCATTTATTTTTTTACATAAGATAACATCACGCCTGTAATCTGCTATTATATGGGAAATAATAGCAAGCGAGCCTATTACCATCAACCGGGTATAAATTCAGACTCCGTGGCTGCTACTGAGAAGTTTCTGCTGGACAAACCAATAACACTTTGCTCAAGACTTTACTGAGATTACAACCGAATGACATTATTACTTTATTTGGAGGACGATTTTCTTCATTCAAGTACACATTGTACACTCCTAATTGATTCAATTGTGGCACAAATTATGTTCAAAGAAACGGTGTGTGCTTTCCGTCAAGAATTGCTTCACAATAAAAGACTGTTGCGTATTTTCTTGATCCTACTTCAAAGTCTGTTAAATCGTCGGCTTATTGCAAGAACTCATTAACTGCAAAAAATCACTAAATGCGTTTTTACCTATAATGGACTCCTTTTGACACATTTTACAAAATGCAAAAACTCACTAATTTCTATCCAGTCAATTTTAAATTAGTGAGTTTTTGCATTTTGTAAAATGTGACAAAAGGAGTCCATTATAGATAAAAACGTGTTAAGTGATTTTTTTCAGTTAATGAGTTCTTGCAATAAGCCGACGAAAGGAGAAGTTGCAAAAATGCCCCACTTCCGACTGCAAAGATAAGTATCTCAAAAAATAGCTAAAAAGAAGTATAAATAAATGATATACTTCCGGTGATCATCCTTACTGGCTAGCTAAAAATTGCTCTAAACATTAATTCAGGGGCAGAATGCCTATAATTTATACAACTTATAATTT
This sequence comes from Diarsia brunnea, assembly GCA_949774965.1. Lineage (NCBI taxonomy): Eukaryota > Metazoa > Arthropoda > Insecta > Lepidoptera > Noctuidae > Diarsia > Diarsia brunnea. The sequence goes on from OX459001.1 coordinate 19,254,914, forward strand.
TAGTTTCAGAATAGGATTGAAAAACATTTAAACACTGTATTTACTCATTGCGATTTTTTGAAAATAGTTTTTATACCTACTAGGTTAAAAATAACATATTTAAAAATATTATTTAAAGTAACGCTTACTGCGGCCCAGCCTCAGGTTACCATCGTAGTTTCGCAAAACAAAAATAACCTAAATACAAGAAAGCAATAGTTTAACATATAAGTGATCATTATTTCACTTTTTTATGATCGGTATAGTAGTAGGTTCAAAGTAAAATATTTTTAAGATAAAAAATACTGCGCCTGAAAGAATATTTGGAGCAATTTTTAAGTATGATAGCCAGTAAGGACTACAATCGGAAGTATGCAATTTATCGATACTCAATTTAAACTATTTTTTTAGATATTTTTCTCAGCTGTCGGTCGTGAGGTAATTTTCTATGGAAGCTGCAACTTCTCCTTTACTTTGCAATGAAAGCTGTAACGCACAGTTATGTGGGCTGCCAAATTAGTGGCTGACCGCAAACTATAATATTGTTTTTTATATAAATTAACAACTTATTTACTTGGCAATCGTATTATGGCAATTTCTCGGCTCAGACTTAGTAGTCATGACAACCAACGGTTCAATACGCGATACGCCAATCCATTGATATAAAAACTAAAGATACGGTCGTCCGAACATTTGCTCGATGCGTTCGCCATACAGAGAATCGGTGTAGTCTACTCGTTAACGTAACCTTGTATAAGCGGCGTGGTATTTTCGAGGTATAAAGAACATAAATAAAGCTTTTAATAAAATTTACGACCGCACCAGAAGAGAGCCGATCGTGGACTAGTTCACTTCGGCTTAGGAAAGACCGTTTTAGGACCAAGTTCGAGGCGTCATTGTAACATGCGGTCCGCCCAGTCCTTACGCAGTAATATATAAGTCAATGGCCAAATAACATAAAACCTCTTCGGCCCAATACTAAAAGTAAACAAAACCAGAGAGTTTCAGTACGTTTGCTAAGAAACACAATAACGCTGAAGTATGGGCGATCGCCTTCCTTATTGTCCCACTGGCTCGTTGTACTGCTTTACATCACTGCAGCCGTTTATACAATAAGATGAAAACTTTTTATGTTAGGCGCTGTCCTATATAAAAATTCATTTATGAAGGATTCTTTTGTTAGATTTGGTGCGTGTTGGGAACTTTATGTATTGGTTTTGCGAGATCTCATTTTTCAAATAAAACTTCTGAATGTTAAAAAGAATCTCCTTGAACGACAGAATTTGAATAATTCTGACAACACAAAACAATTTTTTTTTTTAGGGGGGTGTTGGGAAATCATTAAATAACCCCTCCGCTGAAGGAAGCGGAAGGGAGTGTCAGACTTCTACTGACTAAAAACCACCCATGTTCCTTCTTAGCCCTTGTGCCGAGGCCGCGGTATCTCTTTCGAACAACCCACAACCCCGACGGGGGACAACACACCCTAGATTGGGATCACCTTCCTTGTAATAAACCATTGACTTGCCTCCTTCTTATTTACTTATTCGTTTAAGTGGTTTAAGTACATTCGAAGGTGGTCGGGATCACAATATCTCCTTCAGCTATGAGACCGATGGGTTTAATACCCTTAGATTTTAGAATATTATTAAAGTAAATGTATGTTTGTATAAATAAATTACTCTATTCTATTGTTATCTGATTATCAACATTGTAGACTGGCCAGTCATAAATGAATTCAAAATCAAAAGTCATTTATTCAAATTAGGCTGATAATCAGCACTTTTCGAACGTCAAAATTTACTTTACTCATTTACAAGTGACAGTCCCCCAAAACGCCCACCCTTCGACACTTCCTAGTGTTTTTTGCTGGAAAGAAGAAGTGGCGGAACAAACTCCCCAGCAACACATCTGTCTGTTTGGTTAGAAGAACCAGACTCGATACAATATAAAGTTGTAACTTAATATTACGATTGACTAAAGACGCAAATCAAAAATAAAAATGTATATAATAATAAAAACATAAAAAAGACATAACATGTCAGTAAACTAATTTTGGAGAAAGAACATAAATAAAGAACATAAATAACAAACTTTGTGTAGTGTTCAACTCAGCGACCAACTATTCTTATCATTTAAGTAGTCGTTAATGGAATAGTAAGCTTTTAAACAAAGATTAGATTTTACTTTGGCTTTAAATGCATTAAATGGCAAGTCTAGAAAAGAAGATGGCAGTTTGTTATAAAATGTTATACCGAGCCCTACGAATGAATTATGAACTTTGTGAAGCCCCGGTGAAAAGGAGCGCGTAGTTTATGCTTATTTCTATTGTTAAAGTTGTGAATATCACTGTTTTTAGTGTACAGGTGAATATTTTGTCTAATATATAAAATGTTGGCAAAGATGAACTGAGAAGCAGCCGTGAGAATACCAATCTGCTTAAAAATATCTCTAAGAGAAACTCTGGCACCCAGCTGATATATCGCACGAACGGCTCGCTTCTGCAGAACAAATATATTTTGAATATCAGCAGCTGCCCCACAGCAAAATACCGTAGGACATAACGCTGTGAAAATAACTAAAGTAGACTAACCGTGCTGTATCACCGTCAGTGAATTGTCTTACTTTTCTGACGGCGTATGCGGCCGAACTTAACCTTACCGCTAGGCTTGATATGTGTAGGTAAGCCCCATTGTAATTTTGAATCTACTGTTATGCCCAGAAATACAGCAGAGTCGGCAGTTTGCAGCTCTTGATTGGCGAGGATAATATTGGGACCTAGATTTCTAACATTGGGTAAAGCGAACTTAATTATTTTAGTTTTCTTAGCATTAAGAACCAGGGCCCCGAGTCTGCTATTCAATCGTGTCAGAATGGTCTATCGGTCTATGGTAGCTCGTTGCAAGAATTCCATGGGTAATTGTTGATTTACACAACACCAAACTTGTCAAAATCAACAATTATGAGATCACTGATAGACCATTCTGACACTATTGAATAGCAGACTCGGGGCCCACGTTGTTTGTTGTGAACCAATCCGTGACCATTGATAGCGTGCTGTTTACGTCGTCAAAATCGTGTCTATCCATATCTACTTTAAAGATAAGAGAGGTATCATCGGCAAATAGCACAACGTCACAAAAACCTTTTAAATAATATGGTAGGTCATTAATATAAACCAAGAATAAAAACGGACCCAGTATTGAACCTTGAGGTACACCAAGCCGATCCGGTAGTCCGGAAGATTTGGCGCCATTTACGTTGGAATCTATTTTGTAAATACGAATCTATCACATTTAGGACAATTAGGATTTTTCTTCTTCTTTTTAAAAAAAAAACGTTGCCCCACACTAGATTCTGATTATGATTCTGTTTAGTCCCTCTGTTCATTTATCAAATTAATAAAAATTTACGAAAATAAAACGTGTCAAAGATCGCGAGTGGGGTCTGGTGACGTCACTTTCTGGTAAAAAATGTACCAAACTGTGACGTCGCGCGACTTTTCGAAGTAATCTGTGGCACTGTATCGTCTTCATTTATTGTTTACGTGAAACAATAAAATATACGTGTTCAATATCTTTTGGAAATCTATCTGGCGGACTAATTAGATTTTTTTGTCAACTACCCCGTTCCAAAAAAAAAAATATATATATAAACGACGTTAAGAATGATAATAATGTTTGATAGCAATAACAAAGTACCTCATTACATTCGTCTAGAAATTCTCCAAGACTTGGAAACCTTGTTGTAACGTTCGTCCCTCCGACATACATATTCAAGGACAAGGCGGACATCGGAACGTGCGTTAGTGGACCCACCCTAATACCCCCAAATGTATATTTGATGATGTCCTCAACAACTTTCAGAATAGGGGTGGCGAACATTTTAAAACTGCTGGTTTTCCAAGTATTTTCGTTTTCAATACCTACGAGTATATATATATATCTTACTTATCTATTGTACATATATACTAGGTGGGTCCTTACTAAGACCTGCATATATTTAGAAATTAATCGATGTAAATCAATAAGTTATGTCAACGCAAAAATACGGTAATAATAACACGTTTTAATATTTATAAAGGCGATATATTTTGCCAATATAACAAAATAAATTCCGACTTGTGAACAAATAGAATAAGATTATTTGCAAGGAGATTGTATCAAATTATGTATTAGTAAGCAATCAATCAATATTACATTCGATGTTTATGTAAAGGTGGGTAAACCGGTTCCAATTATTATGATGGCTTCTTGAATTGTGTGCTATTGAATACAAATATTGTTGACCTATTAATTAGGCTAACAATTATTAGTTTTCTCAACAAAGACGTTCATCGACATTCTCGATCAGAAGTTGGTTTTTTAACGTTCAGTCATTTTCGATAAAAAATACCCACAAATGTTGAACGACACCTTTGCAAACAAGTGCAAATCATTTTGTTTGTATTTCAGTATTAAAAGATAAATATAACAGAAAGAACAGGTGCGTAGTACTCGTAACCGGCGTGCGTGTATGACTAGATGTATGAATGTGGACGAGGCAAAAGGAGTATGTAAGGATCGTAGCAAGTGGCGTTCTGTGGTTTCTGCCTACCCCCATGGGAATAGGGCGTGAGTTTATGTATGTTTGTGCGGAATCATCCAATACGATGCTATAAAACACAACAAAAATAACAATTAAATTAAACTATCTATATACACATAGATATTGTACAGGAACAAAAAAAAATAGGTTACCTTTCGCGCATCATCAATTCATCACTCAAAACAAGCACAAGAAAAATCATTTTTCGTTCATCCTCTCACAGAAGATTGGTTACCCCTGTTCCTAAAGAATCCGCAGTCATTTAAGACGGTTTATATTCACGACAGTATAACATTGGGGGTGCAATGTGTTTTAAATTCGGGGTACAAATATCTTTATGTAGATTTGTTTGGTTTAACATGTCTTTCTAGACGTTTGGGCGGTTTATGACTGGTCGCAATGGTTTTCTAAGATGGTGGTCGCCAGTTTTATTAGAGGGGTCTACTAGAAAACATTTTAGAGATTACTTTATTGATTGTAGGAGAAACATTAAATATGGAGCTCGTAGGTTAAGCCGTACTGATGATGATTTCCTACTCCTCCGCTATTCTATTCTGATTAATTTCGTTGCGGGATCTAAGACAGTTAAATCGTTTCTCTGGGACTTCGTCGGGCTTCATTGTCTCGGCGCTTTTCTTGTGGTCGCCACTGTTGATTCTGGCTTACAGGAGTTACAGTGGTTTGTGAATAGTGTGGCGGGCTTGTCCCAATTAAAAAAAAAACCGTGCTGATCCTGGTTTGTCTTTGGATGGGTGATCTTATCACCCATTACATACTCAGTTTGCTCCGTGCCTTGGAAAGCACATGAAGCTGTTGGTACCAGCTATCAATTAATTGTAGATCTTTGAAAGTCGTTATATTATGTGTTGTAATTATCGCCTGTAATCCCCGAATCTACATTTCACCAGATATCTTCTTGTTAGCGTGACGATGACAATATTTAATGTGAGTTATGTTGAAGTTCCGTTGTTCCGTATTGTGTCGGACGTAAAGAATAGCACCATCCCATATCTTCCCGTGGGTGTCGTAAGAGGCGACTAAGGGACTTACCAGAGAATGGGCAGCAGCGTTCTCTATGCCTTCGTAACAACCATACTGCGATCGCCAACCCGCCAGACCCCAAGCGTGGTGATTATGGCAAATCCCCCTTTTGGGGGAGGCCTATGTCCAGCAGTGGATATCTAATGGCTGAAATCATGAGAAATGATGATGTTGAATTCCATGTAATAGGAAGCGAGCCTATTTCCATCAACCGGGCACAAATTCAGACTCCGCGGCTGCTACTGATACCCAATAACACTTTTTCCGACCCGGGAATCGAATCCAGGACTTCAGGCTCAGCTTGCTGCCACTAGACTAACGAGGCAGTCCAGAGGCGACATATATCTCGCAGCTAACAGGTAAGCTAACAGTGAAAATAGATATAAATAAACTCTCCTCATTATATCCTCGGAACAACGAGCCTCAGTTTCGCAACAATGTGAGCGTATACACATTCCTTTGAGACAAGCATTCTCACGTCACCGGTTCACGCCAGCCTGACGGCGGTAGGCGTCACTCGTCAGGCGTTAGGCGTCAGGCGTCATGCGTCAGGCCCACTTAGTGGTGACGAGGGAACAATGATACGACTTGATGGACGCAGCTTCCGAATGCTTCCGAACTTGACTTCGGGTTCAAGGAATTTATGCGAGTATAAAAGGACTTGAAATGGGAAAAAGATTGTGAGGATGGATGGAGGTTTGTTACTGTATGATGCAAAAACGGCTCGACAGATTTAATTGACAATTGGCACACAGATAGTTTATGACCTGGTTTTATAAATTGGATACTTTATATCCCGGTAGGTGTGCTCACGTAGACGAGTCGCGAGTGAAATCTAGTATTTCTTTAGTTAATGAGTTTTAGCATGGTAATAGCAGAACGGAACGTTTAAGCTCTTGTATTGTTAGTTGAACTTAAAATAATTGTGCACCTGTCCTGCACCATAGTTAATGTCATGAAAAGGGCACGAAAAATTGCCATGGAGTTTCAATTTCCCTCACATCACCTATTTCGATATCTTGTTACCCACCGGTACCGGTTCGGCGCAGAACTTAGCTATTCCGATAAAATCTTCAAAAAACGAGAAACCAAAAGTAGACAATAATTTTATGAAAATTCAGAAATAGTTTTTAGTATCGGTTCAGTTTTTGTCAGACTCGTGGAGAGCAGCTTAACATTGAAGTGTGACCGAAGTGGTTCATTCTATAAAGGTGCTATTATGAAGTGCTATGGTCCATTGTGTATACGTGAAAGACGTTTCAGGCGGTCCAAAGTGTGGGTATTCACACGTCCTGCGTCAGACGGCGGGACGAGGCAACAATGAGAATATTTGATACATTTCAAGTTCCTTCACTTTACTCTGTACACTTTAGAACGTACCTTTTTGATTATATTTACTGCTTTTTATAGTAGTCAAAATGTGTAGTTAAATTAGTATAGATAGTGGGTGACTACCTCGTTGGTCTGGTGGCCGCAAATGCGACTGCTGAGCGCAAGGTCCTGGGTTCGATTCCCCCGCCAAGGAAAGTGTTATTAGGTTTTTCCATTATTATTTGTTAATTAGTTTATTTAGTATTTGTTCGACTATTCAAAAGTGCCTGTAACTGGCTTACTTGAAATATTTTTTTTTTTTTTGATTTTCAACTTTTCAGAAGAGGCCACGGAGTCTATATTTGTGCCCGGTTGACGGCAATAGGTTCACCCATTATTCTATTAGACTATTAAACATGCTGGCGAAATGTGGCTGTACTATATATAAGGTACACCTACTGCTTGAGTTTTACAGAATTTTACATGAAGCGACTGCCTCAGCAGGGCTATTGCGTATCTTTTTAAATGTCAGTGGCTATCATAGTGTATATCGATTAACTGACAAATGGTTATATTTTGGTACAAAAGGGACATCGAACATCACATCATCACAACTCAGTACTGGGTAATTTGATACCCCTTGATAAGTCAGGTCGTCAAACTGTCGGGCCACTGACTAGTTGTAACTACTGACAATGATCAACAAATGACAGCGGACACGGAGGAAACTTGGCATGTAATGACTATTCCGTATGGTGTCGGTTCCGTATGGTGTCGGTTCTGTATGGTGTCGGACGTAAAGAATAGCACCATCCCATATCTTCCCGTGGGTGTCGTAAGAGGCGACTAAGGGTCTTACCAGACAATGGGCAGCAGCGTTCTCTGTGTCTTTGTAACAACCATACTGCGATCGCCAACCCGCCTGCCAAGCGTGGCGATTATGGCAAATCCCCCTCTTCTGGGGGGGCCTATGTCCTGTAGTGGACGTCTTATGGCTGAAATGATGATGATGAATGACTATTCATCTATCGGCAGTCCAACCTAGGCAAGCACAGCTTATAACTTAAGCATTTTTTTTTTTATGGTGGTTGGAAAATCATCAAATAACCCCTCCCGCTCTTGGGCAGAGCGAAAGGGAGTGTCAGACTTCTACTGACTAAAAACCACCCATGTTCCTTCTTAGCCCTTTAAGTCGAGGCCACGGTACCTCTTGCGAACAACCCGCAGCCCCGACGGGATAGACTTAAGCCTCAGGCTTCCTTTAGATATCGAACGGCTGCTGTTTACCATGCAGGCTCATTATTACATGTCACTAATCAAAGAGCAATTCGCGGACATGCCCAAGGCTTCGTCAACTTCACCGTCAAACATACGATTATTACGTTCACTGTCAATATAATCAATTCACATAATATCGTAATTAATTAACTCCTTGATGTTAGTTGACAAATAGCCGTAAATTAACCGATGGTAATCAGCTGATGGATTGTTTTCATCGTTAATTAATGGCTTATTGTTATTGATACTGATTGGCTTTCGATTATGAGTGACTGGTGATGTGGGATGTGGGGATTTGAAAGGGTGGTTGTGCTTTTGATAATGGTATTACGTGAAAGTGTATTGGTATAAGGTTGGCAAAACTACACTAGCGCCATCTATGATCCTGTTAAAGAACTAACGTCAAAATTTAAAATCGCACTCACAACATATTATAAAACAAAGTCCTCCGGCGCGTCTGTCTGTCTGTTCGCAATAAACTCAAAAACTGCTGCACCGATTTTCACGCTGTTTTCACCAATGCATAAAGTGGTTCTCGAGGTAGGTTTTAATATATAATTTGAACTAAAACCACGCGGGTGAAGTCACATCAGGTGGTATTAATTAAACTGACATAGAGCAAATAGTAAAGCTAGACAACCAGCGTCTGGTTGGAGGATCTTCTTTTTTATGGGCAATGACGAACTTCACACCAAGTTCCATAGCCCTAATTTACAGACGCCACAACATCAAGTTGCCTGAAACTGTAACACTTTCCCAATCAACATTGAACCTAGTGGTTTAGCAATATCATCATCATCATCTGGCTAGCCTTTTCCCAACTATGTTGGGGTCGGTTTCCAGTCTAACCGGATGCAGCTGAATTTCAGTATTTTACATAGAGCGACTGCCTATCTGACCTCCACAACCCAGTTAATACTAGGTAATACGATACCCTTTGGTAAGACTAGTTGTCAGACCTTTAGCTCGCTGACTACCTGTAACGACTGCCAAAAAAATATAAAATTAAAAATCAATTTAAAGAAAATTGTCATTTATCGTAAAAAAGAAATGTTACTTCGTCGTAAATAAATTAAAAAGGTGAATTATTACGACACGTTTAATTTAATTTAAAATAAGAAAATTGTGTTTATTTGGCATTATTAACAAAAATGAAATGAGATTAATGAGAAGTAATGAGTTTTCTTTTAGAAAAACTCAATGATTTTTTATTGTAACTTATATCAATTTACCTTAATTACATTGTCAGTTCTCAAAATTAAATAGTAGAATAATGAACATTTTTGTTACAATAACTTTTATTAAAAAAATAATAAAATCAAGATCTCGGAAAATAAAATCTTTTCATAAAACTTCCAGCCGTTATTATCTCTTGTAATCATAGAAATACCGGATTTCGACAAAGGTTTTCGCCACTAGAAGCCCGAGTGCTGGCAACACCGCCAAACTTTCGGCATTACCACCATTATCTCGAATTGAATCATCTCGATTGCATCAAATTTATAACACCGCTGATCTTCGAAAAGTACCTAGTTTAACTTAAAACAGCTTAATCTTATGATTGGGATCTGGTCCCAAAGCTGGGAATAAAAGAAAAGGTGGAGTGCATTTTCTTTGTTCACTCACCAAAATAAAGTCAGTATGGACTCTTGGATCTTCTTGACTTTGAATATTTGAGTATGCGGCATGGATCTCGATTCGTTACTTAGAATTTCGACTTATTGACTGATGCAGTATGACATTAAGGTAAGATTAAATATTTTTTATATATCATTATTGTAAGGGCAAAAAAATACTCGGCATTTGTTTACACCTACAATAACTAGTACTAGACTGCCTCGTTGGTCCAGTGGATGAATGCGCGACTGCTGATCATGAGGTCCTGGGTTCAGCTACGAGGTTGGGCAAAGTTATTGGGTATTTCAAACAGAATTTTTTCAGTAGCAGCCACAGAGTCTGGATTTGTGGCGAGTAAATCGCCCCTCATTACATTGGTCTTAAACATAACTCGCTAAATGTTGGTGTACTATTAGATACACCTCTGACTAACCCTTTCGGGCTAACAGGCATGATGTTCTGTTATGATATCCTATAGCTACTCAACACAAACTCATGGAGATTTCAATAATTTATAAATTAATCTAAAACCAAAACAAACGACCGGGAAAGCATTGAAAACAGAAAAAAGTATTTATTTACGAATAGCCAGGAATAATTTAAAAAAAAAACAAGTTCTATCCCGAAATAAAAGCGACGTGTTCCATTTATAAAAAATCACTGTCTCCAAAGGTCCCCTGTGAAAAATTATAACGCCCAGCTTACATTTTGTTGCCAGCGGAAAAAAATATGTTTTCCTTTGTGTTGCGAGACGTAATATTTCAGAAGAATACAGCCTGCCCGTCAACCAAGGCGACTGCGAAATATTCGTCGGTTTAACCTAAAATACATTATTATTAAAATGTTAGAAATTGCATCGTATAATTTGACAGTGATGGCCGTACTATGAATTCTGTTGGGAGCGCGCGTAATAATGGAGGGAATTTTCTGGAAGGAGTTTTGAACGTTGCGAATTTAAACTGTTTTTTTTTTATTTCTGGTGTCGTGCATCGGTGAGTAATGTGAAAATAGGGTGATGCTAAGCAGATAAATGCAGCTGTGGATATTCAGAAAGAATTCCTCTGTTTCAGATGTAAGAAGCCTTTTTGTTAAATACGTTTGTAATGAAATTAAAGAAACAACTATGTACAGAGAATGCAATGTTTAATTAAATTAACCGACATTAAAAAGAAATCACACGCATAACATCACGCCTGTAATATTCGAAAGGTTAATCAGATCTGTACCTAATTAATACTGCAACCACATTTTGCCAATTATGTTTTTTTAAGTCCTATGTAATGGGTGGTGAGCTCATTGCCATCAACTGGGTACGAATCCAGATTCCGTGGCTACTACTGAGAATTTCCTGCCATGATAAAAAAAAACAAAAAAACATTTGGCCCGACCCGGGAATCGAACCCAGGACCTCATGCTCAGCAGTCGTGCTTTCGACCACTAGACCATCGAGTTAGTAAAAAGAAATCAGAACCTTTACATAGTTAAGGAGTTTATTTTTAAAGAGGTATCTACTGTTATTTGGCATTGTTTGAGACCTTCCCCAAATAACTTAATTTAATCATCTCTAATTGACAAAAAAAAAACATTATGGTCCACCACAATCTCAAAAAAATTCACACGATCCCCGCGGTAGGTAAATCTTTAAAAATCACAGCAATTTTTCCATGACGTTAACTTTTAAAACAAATTGAATTCGTAACAAATCAAATAAGGCGTCGGGAGGCTCTCACAATGGACTCATTAATGAAATTAACCGACCTAATTATTCTTTTGACAAGAATAAAAGGAAAAATTGCGAGTCGTGACATTTGCCGGCGTTCTGTTAAATAGCTGATGTCTTTGCTTTGTTCTGTGGAGAATGGGAGGGAATGGAAGGTCTCTATTAGCGGAGATAGTACCCGATTGAGTTGTAACAAAAAAATATAAAGGCTTGCCTGTTAGTTAATAAACTGCCACTCGGGTCGATCTATAGGTAAAGCTGTGCTTGCCTAGGTCGGTCTGTGGATGGGTGACCACCCGACATACCGAGTTTCCTCCGTGCCTCGGAAAGCACGTTAAGCTGTTGGTCCCGGCTGCCATATATAGATCTTTGGCAGTCGTTACAGGTAGTCAGTGACCTGAAATTCTGACATGCAGTCTTACCAAAGAGTATCGTATTATCCCGTATTAACTGGGTTGTGGAGGTCAGATAGGCAGTCGCTCCATGTAAAATACTGGTATTCAGCTGCATCCGGTTAGACTGGAAGCCGACTCTAACATAGTTGGGAAAAGGCTAGGCAGATGATGATGTTAGTTAATAAAGGTCCAAAGGTTTAAAACCTCTGTCCTTGTAATTTCCAAGTAGTTTAAAAAATTGGTTTTCATTGTTTATGAGTTTAAACCTTTATTATATGGAGATATTCGTAAGTAAATGTATACCATATGTACCTAAGACAATACATATCTAGTGGTCTTTATTTATGAAAGAGAAATGAACAATTTAATTTTTTCTGTCTCTTTCCTGTGTATTTTTTTTATACACCGTGAAATCGAAATCGTTGTTTTCCCGCAGCGAAATGGTTTTGTCTTGGTAATACAATCGTTTTATAAACAAATAAAATATTAGAAACCAAAAATGGCAAATTAACCATTGTGAGAAACAAAACTCGAAAGCTACCACGAACCAATAGTAGGTACTTCCCGATACCTACGCTAGGCGCAAGCCGGGTGCCTACCGGCTGCGCGGCCGTTGACCCGCGTACTTTTCAATCAGCTGATAACTTATTCTTGATAATAATAAGCTTTAACTTTTACGTGCGAGTCGAGTATTACCTACAAGTTACATTTAGTGTTACTATTGATTCTCACGTTTTCGAGTTGATGAATTTTTTTAAAATTATTTTAAAACAAACACATCCTTATTTTTTACTTTTACTCCATGCCTCGAAAGTACTCCTTATGGCAACTTGTTCAGCCGCGGGAAAACAACTATTTAAATTTCACGGTGTATTCTCACTGTGCCTATCCAAGGTAATTAAAAACCGGTCCGTCTAACTTAGCCCAAAGAGAAAATATTCCATAAACAAAATCTCCTACATGTTTTCAGTCATTTTCACCCAAAATATTTTCCAGAAGATAGCTCAAAATTTTAATCAAACCTTTTAGTTTTTGACACATTTTCCATCACTATCAATATTCTTCTTATTACAAAATATACCGTAACTCATCAATCCATAAACAATGAAAATGAAAATGACGTCACCGGGTTCACTGTATATGTCTCCTCCGTTCAGTTCGGCGTATAATGGTTTTGATATATCGAGGAGAGGCGTCCGCCCGTCCGGGCGTCCGGCGGTCCACGTCCGTGCCTCACAAAGGGCCTCAATTCATTGTCCGGTGCCTGCCTGTGACAAACCCACGGACTGTGGCCGCCGATGTGTGGACCTACAAGGTTGTATAAGTAGCACTATCGAGTGTCCATGCTTTGGCGTTTGGGGACAATATTTGGAAATGTAATTTTTGAAGTTATGATTTGAGTACAGCAAGTATTAATGACATTATTGATATGGGTGTAAATGTGCATTTCATGACTGTGAAATAACAAAGGTAGAGTTGTACAATTGGGTGTGGCCTTACTCTTGGTTTTATGATGCTACATAACCAGACAATTTAAAAAGTTTAAGTTTAGCATCAGCACTATTATTTAAGTGTCAAAGGAATCATGCATATCCGCGTTAGTTATATTGCGTTGTATGTATGCGCGTTTCTTAAGTTTTGATGTCTCGGATCGGATGGTTTCTTCTAAAAATGGGTGTAACTTTCGTGGTCACTACGTGTAATAAGGTTGCATTTGACGTGCCAAAAGTCAACTGCAACGCCTTCGTCGCGTTTTTGCATTAAAGTTAGTTTTCATGTATCTCCTACGGCATGATTTTTAGGATTAATTTCATAAAACCACAAAGAGTTTAAGTTTAGTTATACACCGTGAAAGCTAAAATCATTATTAAGATTTGTCCGCAAATGTTCTTAAACGTAGTATCCCTACCACAAACAGTATCTGTACATAGTAAGCGGTCTAATCTGGCAGTTTACTCGCATCGACATAGTTCGTGAATTACCGCGTTCCCGTCCCGGTCCCGGGATTATCCACACGTGAATCCCGGGATGTTAATTATTAATTTAAACACTATGTCCCCTTTTGTTATGGTCGTTATTTATGTATGAGGAGGCTTTCTTGGATTTAGGTGGGAAGACCACATGGAAATCTTGAGTGGCCTGATAGTTTGGTAAATGTCCCTAACATTAGAGTCTATTGGTAATATGCATAATTAATTGTTATAGTAGGTAGGTATTGTGTGTATGTGAACGACTTGAAACAAAATATCACCGGGTTGCCCAGTATTACATGATGAAACAGAAAAAACACCGTTGAAACAGATCCGGGAAGGTGGAAGTTCGTAAGTGACCAGATTTGTTCACTTGGCTAATTGTGTAAATGCTTCCAAGACATTTCCCGGTTTGACGTACGTATTTTAATGGTTATACATACATTTTTAACCAGCTATCTGTCCAGTATTAATATTATTATGAATTCCAATTTAACAAAATACGACTACAATTTGAAATAAATGTGCAGGTAAAATTGTACCGCATTTATTTTAAATAGCCGCTGGTATCATTACCCTATAATTAATTTCCATTAACGACATAACCCGGAACATATTAAAAACGACCGAAAAATATATCAATAAAATAACAATGCAATTAACAAAATAAAACCCCCTGACGCTAATGTAAACAGAGACAATCCACAAAAGAGTTCTGGGACACGCCCGGGCAATCCCGGAATGTGCCCCCTGACGATACCAGTCGTATAACGTGTCATATTATTTCAGCCCGGGACGTTTTATTTGTAAATGATTTGCGAGTAATGTCCCAGTCTCCCGGGATAGGATGACATGGAACAACACTAGTAAAATTTAATTTTAATCACTGTTGTATCTTTTTGTATTTATGCATTTTAAATATTTATTTGGTTTAATTTGTAACTCGTTCGGTTTATAATTGTAATTGTTTCAAAATATAGTCATCCATTTATATATTGTATGAGCCCTGAATTTTTTAAAACAACGTAAAATGTTAATTTTTTTTTTATTAGCGCACCGAACTTGCACCGTTACATTGCTAACAAACAAGCCTAGAGATTCTTTTCCTCAGATAAGTATGGATTTAAAAACCGATCGTAAAATAATATTCATACAAAATGCATTTTCTATTTGAGTGTCACTTCAATTCCAAACTGCAAAACTATTTTGTTAGTTCCTAGACCGGGAGTAGTCAATAAAGACGCACACTCATGCATGCGTGACACAAGTTTACGAAAGCAGCTAAAGTTTGCACAGCATTATAGTTTTATCTCCTCCGAACTTGCTAGCAGTATCGGCAATGAAACAATAATAAACATAAACAAACGGATATTTCCTCGACGCCAGTAATCGTTGCATTTTATTGTGTCTACCGCGAAAAGATCCAAATCGTTCTTTGTTTAGCAACTTGGCCCATCAAATGTCGCTAATCCAAATAGTTGCCAGCTCCCGGACTATTTATTACTACTACGGTATACTTTGACAGGGGTGGTAAACTTTTGAAAGTACATTTTTACAAAAACGTAATTTCGGTAGATTTGGGAATGGAACCCCAGACCTTATGCACAGCAGTAGTGCTTGCGACTACTAAGTAATTAGGTACAAAGGATCAATAGTTTTTTTTAATGGATTGTAAATCCTGAAAGTCAGAATGAACAGTGGCGTCCACCAGAAAGAAAACCCCGAGAGAATGCAGCTCGACGAACGCCCAGAGAAACAATTTAACTGTCTTGTATCCCGCAACAAAATGAATCAGAAAATATTAGCGGAGGAGCAGGAAAAGGCTCAATAGATTGCGGAACACTGTAAATGTAAACCTATCGCAGTTCACCGCTTACCATAGGCAGCCAAGTGCTTAAATGGCGCCACAACACCATTACCCCAGCCCAACCAAGGCGCCTTTTCAGGCATCCCTTAGGTTCACCATCCCCGCTCTATGATAAAGTTTTGATTAAGTTTCACACAAATGAACATAGTTTTTCCGGCTGTTTATCGCCGTATGGATGGGGAGGAGAAAAATTGCTGTTGCGAGTTCGGCACTCCATTTAGATATAATCAGTTGTTCTGCGAAGTTGTGAATATAGACCGTTTGTCTTTTTAAGTCACTGTCTTGGAGTTTTTGGAAGTTTCTCTCTTGATCAGAGTGAACTGCTTATACAAATAGCTTACGCAAAGTTAAACTCAAACCATTTATTTCAATTAGACCAGGGGGACGCAGTTACTATTATGAAAGGTCCCATTTTACGCTTTTTAACGCAAGTCATATTATGATCTGCAAAACTGGCCATTTTAGACCCCCTGTACAGGCGCTTATGCAAAAAAAAAGACGTGTGGCACTGGAGACTGCCGCAGTAAAGCTATTGCATAGCATTTTTTATCAACTTTTGTAATTATAATTATTTATTTATTTTATTAATGCGTTATTTTTTACCTTTTTTGTTTTTTTTTCTTTGATATTAATAAATGCACTTTGTTTATTCATATTTAAAACACTTTGTACACAAATTATACGAGTACAGATATTCACTGTTGTACATAGATGATAAATACCTATACACCTATATACTTTCTCACAAACAGCTGATTACGGTAGTTTTCCAATACAACCAATGCCACCTAAAGGCGGGTTGCTGAACTAAAGAGACAAGCGTGATATTTCAAAAAGTCATTGTCAAGACAGTGTCAATTTGTCAAGTGGGGGGTGTTAGGTTTTTTTCGTTACGGAATTTCTGGATTCGGTCCCCACGCTCAAGGCCCGCGATAGAAGCTATGCAATAGCTTAAAAGTCTATAATATCGAAACCTCTCATAAAGAGGAAGCTTGGAGTCCCACCAGTGGGAACATTTATAGGCTGATTATTCTTATGCGAATTTCGACCTCAGACAGCCACTCTGGGCTGTGAAAATGTTTTCATCACCACGCAAACTAAACCTCAGAACCGAAAAGACATTTGACATTTTCGTAGGCCAAACTGCCCAGGGTGGTCGTGCGTTAAAGTACCGCTACTCATGGACGCCATTTGAATGCACCCCACTTTAAGAAAAATGTTTGTAAAGGCTCTTCAAAAGTAAATTTGAGCTTTTGCAATCCCCGGACCTTTTTAAATCTTCTTCTCTTATATCGATGACACGTACCTAATAGTAGGTAGGTACCTAAGTAACTAACACGTAAGTATCAGAAACAGCGCCTTTGGCCTTTTTTTTTTCCGGGTGGAAAATCATCAGATAAACCCTCCCGCTCTTGGGCAGAGCGAAAGGGAGTGTCAGACTTCTACAGACTAAAAATCACCCATGTTCCTTCTTAGCCCTTCATGTCGAGGCCGCGGTATCTCTTGCGAATAACCCGCAGCCCCGACGGACGTTGGCTCTTGCGGGGCCCTTCCATGTTGCTGACATCTCTTTGAGGCGCGCGTGGAACACGAACGCGCCGTCGACACGGCCTGTCGTCGTCATAAGACGGACGGAAGGCGAGCTAGCCCATCACTCACCGTCCACAGGCGTCTAAGATGGCCGGAAGCCATCACGTGGCCCCCGACGCCCGGAGCGCCTCCCGCGGCGGCTGGGACGAGAGGTTCTCTCCCTTTCACGTTCCGCCACCTCCTTCGCTAGCATCACTGCTTCGCAGAAAAGGAGGCGACGGTGTCCCATTCCTCCTCGCCCCGGACCATGGCTTGCACCAGGGCCGGACGCGAGAGGTCGCCGCCGCCGATCGCCGCTACGAGAACACGGCGGGGCTCCGCCCAAGCGGGACACACCTCCACGGTGTGCTCCACCGTGTCCTCCGGCCGATCCTCACAATGGTGGCATCCGGGCGTTTCCTCCCGCCTGATTCGGTGCAGGTACCTCCCGAAACAACCGTGTCCGGTGAGTACTTGAGTCAGACGGAAGGTCAGGCCGTGGCGCCTCTCCAGCCACTCCTCAAAGAGGGGACTTACCGCCACTGTCGTGGCGTGCCCAGCGCCTTTGGCCTAACGTCGTACTTCTTGATAAACACCCTCACAAGTTCGTTTCAGTGCACTCAGAATTGGACCTGAACCGTGTGTGGTTTGTAGCGAAACATCGAAATCACCTAATTTATGCAAATATCTTGATTTGGGCTGACTGTAGTTTGGCATAGATTTGACAATCGGTTCAAGCAAGATTGTATTGTAATTTTTTTTTCAAAAATATAAACCATTGCTCTGTAATTGTATAATTATGTTTGCTGTAGCCTAATCAATCTTACCTGTACGGTGCTACGTATGCACCTACCCTACGACATATTTATCTTGTAAGATGAAGGAGACTAGTCTCCACGACACAGAGCATCCTAGTACGGAAGCTAACAATAAAGACTTTAAATTTTATACCACAAATACCCGAAATCTTGTCGACACGATCGGTTCATGTTTTACGTTCAGAATCCGTGTGAACTGTTCGGTAGCCGCGTGCCGGGGGCTATAGCTGGCCACAATCGTACCCACGTAGGGTTGTGCCTTGTTTTCATGTAGCTGTTGTTGTAAGAATATTGTTCAAGAGATTTCATCGTGAATTTGTGTTACGTACTTTTAGTTGTCATCAATTTGATTCAATACTTCTACTGACATTTTTCTGAAGGTATGGACACAAATGATTACCATGGCTGATCTGGAAGTCTTTGAATAGGGTCCGGACACAGGCTGGCCAAAGCAAGGAAAACCTGTTCAGGTGGAAAATCATAGATGACTCTGCCGTGGGAAGTGACTGTGGCTCCACAACTGTGGACACTTGATATTGTTTCTTACCTGTTCCGTACACATCACAGGAGCTGATGAAAGCAACTGAAAGTGCCAAACTCGTCTTCAAATTTTGAGCCCTCTCAATTTGAATTGTCATTGACTCACTAGGAAGAGGAATAAATGGTGCATACGGAATTTAAAACAAAACTATGAAAGTTTTGAACTGCTAAGCTCTCACTTTTTCGTAATTATATAATTATGAAATTATTTGTTCTAGAGCAGCTTTAAATTAAACAATACCTAAATATCATCATCTCCCCCTGCCCTTTTTTTTTTGGGGGGGTAGGAAATCATCAAATAACCCCTCCCGCTCTTGGGCAGAGCGAAAGGGAGTGTCAGACTTCTACTGACTAAAAACCACCCATGTTCCTTCTTAGCCCTTCATGTCGAAGCCGCGGTATCTCTTGCGAACAACCCGCAGCCCCGACGGGCGTCGGCCCTTGCGGGCCCCTTCCATGTTGCTGACATCTCTTTGAGGCGCGCGTGGAACATGAACGCGCCGTCGACACGGCCTGTCGTCGTCATAAGACGGACGGACGGCGAGCTAGATCTCCCCCTGCCCTTGTTCCATGTTAATTGGGGTCGGCGTAACGCGTTTTTTTCTTCCATTCTCCAAGTCAACCATCAGGCTATCATTTACTCCTTTTAGGTTTCCGTACCTCAAAATGAAAAAACAGAACCCTTTTAGGATCACTCGTCTATCTGTCCGACCATTCCCCCCCCCCCTTATCTCCGAAACTACTGGACTCACAATTTTGAAAAAAATACTGAAATTAGTTCAATACTTGTAGATTACAGGAAAACCTATAAGAAGTGGATGGAGCTAAAATAACATTGAAAATCTCTTAATATCTACTACAATGGTATGGAACTCTTCATGTGTAAGCCCGACTTGCACTTGGCTAGTTTTTTTTTAACAAAGAATACATGGATCTTACTTTTCAAATCCTAAATTATAACGATATGCCCCTTAAAATTTCAAATAGCTATAGAGCAATGGTTAACCCTACCGCCGCTATCTACAGTCAAAACTGTTAGAAACTTGAGCAATTACAGTCTAACAGATGTTTTGCTATCAATCCTCGATTTGATATTAAACTTGCCGCTGTTACAATGTTGTTTTTACATGAAACTTCAGTTATTGTTATTGGTTAACTTTGATTGATTTTACAATCATTTGTGGGGAGTTGGTTCGTAGTGAATGGGTTTTGCGTGTTTATTTGATCATTTAAATTCTGGTAGATGAAAATCAGCTTTGAAGCCTTGAATTTGGCTTCCAAATGCAATGTCTTTTTCTAGTCCAGTTTAATGTTTTTCTAGATAATATGAATGAATTGACACAGAGGCTAAGGCACGTCACATAGTGGAAGCCGGTGTCCCAGGACTGGGAAAATTTTAGCCTTCATTTTACGCACGGGTTCGCTGGTAATTGATTGAGTGGAGACAGGTCTAGGAATGGGATAAAACAGATTAGGAAAGAAAATGGTAATTTCTAATGGCTGTCTATGATACAAAGATAAAAATATTAAAAGCTAGCGTCACCAGCGTTGCCACTTTGTCAGTATGGATAACACCGTTCTAAGACTCGGCATCTGAAGTTCCCAAACCGGATGGAACATTTCCGAGATTACCTCCAAACTTTATCGCTTCATATTTTTAGTACCTAGATATTTTATGCTAGTATTTAAAAAAGCATGTATCTAATTGATAGCTTTGTCTAGACACGTTATCATTAACCGAATCATTAAAGAATCCCTATCCTACCTGACTTATAGTACTTCTCAAAACCCAGCTAAGCTATTTCAAGGTCCATGCACCATAAAACCCGAACCTCCCACTCTACAGACCACCGTGCCTGCTCGCGTGATGATCATCATCTCCGATAAACAACAGCCATCTCCTTTAATTGGACGCCAGCCATTGTCACTCTTTTGTTTCCGAACGATTTCTATCTCTAGGTAATTTATTGCTCAGTAGTTAAGGCTTGTTAGTGAAAGTGTTACGTTTTTTTTGTTGTTTAAGTTTTTGGTGGGTTAAGATGTTGATATGGTAGGTGGATATCTTTTTGGATTATCTGTTTGGTGATAGTGACTGTGAGTACAAGTCTGTTATTTGGTAATCTGTTAAGTCAAAATATAAAATACAACCCGATAAAATAATCCTCGAAGGGTTGTGCAGATGTAACTGGCGAAAGAATGGTGGCGAAGGGTGTATTACCCTTTTTTCGCCAATAATGTTCAAGTCCTATATTATATAAGGCGAGCCTGTTGACCGTTTGACCAGTCACACTTACACACTCCTGGTTGCTTTTGAAGAATTCTTTATTCCCAGAATAGCTCAAAAACATATTGCATCGAATAAAACCCGTTTGCGAGACAAACGAGGAAGTAGGAAATATAGAGCTCGTATAAAATCGGGAACCTCTTAAAACCTCCACGGTTGAGGTCACATTTGAAATATCGGGAGAATGGTGAGTCGTCGCCGATTAATGACGATGCGTCACGTACTTACGTCGCCTTCCTACAATGTTATCGAGATATTTTATGGCGATATTTAAAGTGATGAAAAATATTGCAAAAGTGCGGTATTCGCTTACTATGTGATTCAATAATACGATGGAAGCAATAGAGAAGCAATTATTGGTCACAAATTCAACGTTAAATAAGCCTAGTGACCGTTCACCCTGACGGACACATTTCGAGCGGTTTTATTTAGCCACAAAAAATATTCCTGGAAAGATTCTATACCTAGCTTGACATGCACAAATAAGAAATGGAGAATAAAATAATGATCCCATGTTGTTCTACGTTTGAAAAGTAATTACAACCATACCAACCCGTATTGTATGGTTTACATCCCACGTCGGTTTGTGCGTGCCTGTGCAGCGGGGAGCGGCATCCCGTTGAGTAATGACGTCACAACAACCCTGGTGACGCGGACACAAACATGAGGCCGATTATGACGTATGAAACGCGTGATAAGTTATGACATTGTTTTTGTAGTGGGTTTTATTTTGCCGTTAGCGCCCACCCAAGTTACAGGTTTTTCTAGATGTATTTTAGTTGGAGACAGACATAAGCAGAGATTGCGTGGAATGTAACTCAGCAGAACAGAAGTTAATATTGAGATACAGAATTATGACCAAACTGGGACAAAAATAGGAAGCGGGGATGACATAATTCTTTTACGTATATTTTTCTTCTTTAAAAAAAACGTTTACCTCACAAACACATTGAACATTTAAACTCACATACACAAATAGGCAGACAGGAAAAGCTACCTAGGTCATACAAATATTTGTTCTGTGCGGGGATCGACCACGCGGCGTAGCAGCCAATCGCTTAGCCATTCTGCTCCAAAATGGTTACGGCACTTCCATGATTTCATATACAGGGTGTAAATTAACCCTTCACAAAGCCATCAACCAAGCATTCTGTACATCAAACTAATTACCCCTACGCAATTTTTTTTGCTGGGAAACTACTTTTTTTATTGGGGTCAAAAAAAACTTAATGCAGCACTCTTAAAAAATTGTGCTAGTGGATGGTTTGAATAGTAAACGGGCCATGGAGAGGTAAATTAAGTAAAGTTATAACCTAAAAAAATAGTATTTACAAAAACAGCTATGAAAAATTTGGAACTTTGACACCCAATATCTCCGTAACTAGGGGATTCCCAGGCATGTTCAAAAACAAAAAAAAAAATCGCAGTGGTGGGAAGAACAAGGCCTTTTGTTTGCGTTATGGGTACTTTTACACCCTTTATACAATCATTTAGTAAGTGACGTACGTATACTTACATTTCTGCAATAAAATCGTTAGCTTATTGGCTTTTAAAGAAAGATATTAAGAGCAGCTAGGATTAAAGGTCTACGTCACGTTAGCTGCGCTGCATACGAAAGTAAAGATGGCGCAACGTTTGCTGCATTTAAAGTATCACAGTGAAGTAAGACGTTGCTGAGAGAGACTTAGTTTAACATCATCGAGGAGTTACCAGTTCACTTAAATAGTGTGGAGTAGTACTTAAAATGTTTATTTTTAGATCAACGTACGACCGTACGTATGCACGACGACTTATCAAGCTATGAAAAGCCAGTACAAACAGGTATCTCATCGCAATGGAAGCAATGTAATGGGCCTCGCTGTCTCGTTGGTCTGGTCGAGATGAGGTCCTAAGCTCGATTCCCGGGTCGGGCAAATTGTCATTCAGTTTTTTATTTTGTAATATACTCGCCCTCTATTACGTGGGACATAAACATACACATCGGCCTGACTGTTTGGGTTTACAGGCGTGATGATACTGATGATGACTAGTTACTTCTAAAAAAGAAGTTAATTTATTTATTTAATTAAGGTTTACCAACAGTTATTACAGATATTTTACAGGTAGGAATATATACTTAAGTAGTGTCTTAAATCTAACTGCACAACCAATTACAGGTAAACACCACATGCACAATGCTCTTTGTAATATAAAATTAATCTAAAGACTCAATATTGTTATCAACACTCGTAAGGAATACGTAAAAAACAAAAAAAAAACAAAACTAAAAAAGAGAGAATACAGACAAAAGACTGAATGTACTTAAATTCTAGATAGGTACTTAATTATATTAATTATACTTAATACTAATTACGTCTGACAAACATCGATACTGAGTCAACGTGGACGTCAACCAGGTCGCTGCGCTCATTTACGAGTTTGCACATGCGGGGTATAGGTGAGTTAGATCTAACTAAGTTTAGCCAGAACGTTGAGCAATGCAAGCCAGTAAAGACTGGCAGTCAATTCCCGCAGACGTGGACGAAACGCGGGCATTACTGTAATGTTCAACACTTTAGTTCGATAGCAGGGTCAGTGTAACCGGTAACGTATTCAATTTGCGATAGTAACGCGACATAGACCACGTTATGGACACACTATTAAATGACTATTTATTTAAAACGACTAGTCTAGTGGTATGACGGTCGGACTGATACTCGTAGACATAGGTCTAGAGTTCAAACCCAAAACTTGCACCTCTAATATTTCAAATTCATATTGTCTCTCACCGAGACTCAGAAGTTCCGCCTTGGAGTATGCCAAAGGGCAATGGAACGCAGCATTTTGGGTGTCAAAAGACAAGATAGAATTCGAAACACCACGCTGCGCTCCAAAACGGGCATAGTCGACGTTGGCAAGAAGGCTGCTAGGCTAAAATAGGATTGGGCGGGTCACGTCAGCCGCACTCACGATGACCGCTGGGCAAAAGTCTCCACACGATGGTTGACAGAAGACGGACGCGGCGCCCCGAGGCGGCCCAGAAAGAGGTGGCGAGATGATCTGGACGCGCACCACGAGGGTTGGTTCGAGGTGGCTCAGGAAAAGAGAACGTGGAAGGAATTGGGGGAGGAGTTTGCCGAGCAGAGGGACAGTACAGGCTAGAGAAAAAAAAATATGTGCGTATTGTTTAATTATCACTTGCTTTGGTGAAGAAAAATGAGGAAAACAGCATCCCTGAGAGAAGTTTCTCGGTGGTATGTAAAGCCAAGTTAGGGGACCACGGGCGTTATAAAAACTCTGACATAAGCGGTTGGTCGAAAGAGATACCGCGGCCTTGGCACAAAGGGCTATGAAGGAACATGGGTGGTTTTTAGTCAGTAGAATCTCACACTCCCTACCGCTCTACCCAGAGCGGGAGGAGTCATGTGATGTGCCTTTTTCCCAACTATGTTGGGGTTGGCTTTCAGTCTAACCGGATGCAGCTGAATACCAGTATTTTACATGGAGCGACTGCCTATCTGACCTCCACAACCCAGTTAATACTAGGTAATACGATACTCTTTGGTAAGACTGGATGTCAGAATTTCAGGTCACTGACTATCTGTAACGACTGCTAAAGATGAATATATGGCAGCCGGGACCAAGAGCTTAACGTGCTTCCCGAGGCACGGAGGAAACTTGGTATGTCGGGCGGTCACCCATCCACAGACCGACCTAGGCAAGCACAGCTTTACCCAAAGATCGACCCGAGAGGCAGTTCTTATTAAGCCACGAGCTCCCTGTGCTCATGTAATGATTTACCAACCTCCGAAAAAAAAAAAGTTACACACTAACCAAATGATAAAAAAGATCTTAGTTTGGTTAGCGTGCCGTTATGCTACTGGAGAAGGGATAACCTAAGGTTCCAATTACAATCATTAGGGTCAGTCGATTAGGGCCCGCAAGGGCCGACGCCCGTCGGGGCTGCGGGTTGTTCGCAAAAGATACCGCGGCCTCGACATGAAGGGCTAAGAAGGAACATGGGTGGTTTTTAGTCAGTAGAAGTCTGACACTCCCTTTCGCTCTGCCCAAGAGCGGGAGGGGTTATTTGATGATTTCCCACCCCAAAAAAAAAGGGTCAGTCGATTATGACGCTATGCAGTACACCGCGGTGTCCAACGATTTATTACGTGTAATGACGTCATCTGTTACGACGCCGACGTTTACAATTAGTGCCAAGTGTGTTTATTGCAGTTGCTCAACAGAGTTAGTAGATGATGCTAGGCATAACATCACGCTTGTTATTTAAAAGGGTATTTTCGAAGGGTTAGGTAGATCTGCACCTATAGCACTTATACTCACATTTTTCAGTCGCCCGACCTGGGAAGCGAACTTAGGGTACTCAGCATGCGTGGTTCGCTCGATACGAGCCAGTACTTAGATGTAAGCAACTCCTACGCCTCAATTAAATAAGTACTGCCTTAGAAGAATATATAACTTGGAGATTGAACCGTATGTTTTGATCACAGGGTATACCTTAAGGTTGGTGAAAACAGAGGAGTCATCATCATCTCACCCTGCCCTTGGATCATCCTATTAATTTGGGGTCAGCGCGACACGATTTTTTCTTCCATTCTCCACTGTCAGACCTCATGGCATCATTAACTCGTTTCTCTTTCAAATCATTCCTCACTCAATCCATCATTTTTTAAATCACATGCGTTTCATCCCACCTCATTACACATACCAAGAAAGACGACTTCCTTCTAATAAATAAACAAACGTCTGATCTGGGCCCCGAGTCTGGTATTCAATAGTGTCAGAATGGTCTATCATTGATCTCATAATTGTTGATTTTGACCAGTTTGGTGTTGTCAAAATCAACAATTATGAGATCAATGATAGACCATTCTGACACTATTGAATAGCAGACTCGGGGCCGTGGTTTAGTAAGTATGGCGTTACTATATTATGAAAGAATTTAAGATTTTTTTTTACTGTGCCTGGTCCATACCAGGAAAAAGAATGCATACAGAACCTTGTTTTAGACTTAGCAAACAATTAGGAAAATGGACTTTAAGTTGGGGAAAACAATAGGGTAGTTAACAAAAAATATCTAATTAGTCCGTCAGACAGATTTCCAAAAAATATTGGACACATATTTTTTATTTTTTCACGTAAACAAACAATGAAGAGAATACAGTGTTTTAAAAACTCGTGTGACGTCATGTTCTAAGTGATTAGTATGACATTTTTTACCGGTGAGTGACGTCACAACCCTCACTCAAATCTATGACGCGTTTTATCTTCGTCAATTTTTATTGATTTGATAAAACAAAAAATACGTATCCAATATTTTTCGATAATCTAACAGACGGACTAATTAGACCCATATTTGTTTAGTCAGTAAACATCCATATTGTATTGGGGTTGTTCATTCAGCTCACGAAACAACCCTGTCAGAGATAACCTAGCAAGCGCTAACCAGGAAGAAAATTTACATCAAATAAATAACAATAAACCGAAATAAACTGCTCCACTGCTAATGAGAATCCACCAAAACTATACAGGTAGCATGCAAAAACTCATTCCGAGCCATATGTTACTAATACCATCAATTTTCATGACCGTACCCTTCCATTCGAAAATCAACCCTAGTTTAAAAGCTCCAGGGTTTGTTTTACCTTGGGGGTTGATAAAGAAAGAGGTATTGATAGGAAAATATGGGTGTTTTGCGTGTAGACGGGCAGGTGGCAGCAAAGATAGGCGCAGGAAATGAGCGGAGGCGTGATGACGGTACGGAAGTACCGCTGGTATATAGGTAGGTGTGTGAAGATCCTTGTGAAGGCTCTGTGATTTGTTACACGTTTGATATGTTACGTTGAACATGAGGATGGTATGTATGGGTGAATGCTCCTACGTAGCCTTCAAAAAGGTCACTCATCACACAAATCTCTTAGTTTGATGGCACGGTTGGCGCAGTGGCTGGGCGACTAGACTGCTGCGCTGCGTGTCGCGGGTTCGATCCCCGCACGGAACAAATATTTGTATGGCCTGCAGATAGTTGGTCCGGGTCTGGGTGTGTTTGTGTATGTGAGTTTAAATGTTTGTGAACGCACCCACCATACAGGAGAAATTCCTAGTGTGGGGCAACGTTTTTTTTAAAAAAAAAAAGAAGTTAGTGTGAGATTTGTTTTCACAAATGTTGGTGTCGAATACCTTACTTAGATCATGCGATCTACTCATAAATGCGATTTTCAAAATAAGTGTTTAGGTAATCAAACTAGCTAATGCCCAATGCTTCGCCAGCTTGAAGTTTGCCAATTGTCTCACGGGATTATACGACCAGGATAAAAAGTAGTATCCCATGTGTTCAACCAGGTTATAAAGTGTCATTCTGTGGTTTCTGCCTACCCCAATAGGAAAAGGCGCGTGAGTTTATTTATTTATGTATGTAGTTATTGCATCAAATAGTAAGAAACATCCATCCTCTCCTTACAGACTTTTTAGTAGAAAGATATCACTGTCGATTAAAATAACAATATCATTTTCTTAGATCAATGATATACATTGAAGCATCCACTTCACCAATCAATTCTGGACCTACAAATCCGAAAGACCTAGCTCCAAATCCTACCTCTATATGTCCCCTTTATTACCAAAAACTTAGTAGACGCTGACGAGACAATGGCCGCCTACCGGATCCGCTTAAGCGATCAAATCAGCTTTAAATATCGCTGAGTAATCAGGGCCCGGCTTACCGGATACATTCCGGATTTCAACGCGGGCCGGACGCCGGAATAAAACTCTCTCCAGTCTCCACCCTAATATGAATTACTTTGCCTTTTTACATACGGCGGTTTTATGGCATGGTGGCAGATTTTGTACAGGTGTAGTGTAATAAAAGAAAAGATTTTTTAGGTACGGTAGGATGATGAAAGGGTTTATATATTTTATGGTGATGCTTCTCATCTGAGTCGAGGATATCAAGTCACGGTTTTGTTTATACCTAACTGGGTCACCAGAATTAGGTTGCGAAGGCTACGAGAAAAAAAAACTTTTGGGCACAGTTTTTTTTAAACTTAACTTCGAACTCCAGTTTGCCACGCCGCTGCGCGATACTTACTGGGTTGTAGTAGCTTTTCCTAAATACATTTCCGAAATACCTTTTTATTTTATTTGGTCTACATTGGCCTTTTGGTGGGTGGAAATTCATCAAATAACCCCTCCCGCTCTTGGGCAGAGCGAAAGGGAGTGTCAGACTTCTACTGACTAAAAACCACCCATGTTCCTTCTTAGCCCTTCATGTCGAGGCCGCGGTTTCTCTTTCGAACAACCCGCAGCCCCGACGGGCGTCCACATTGGCCTTAGATCGAAATAACTGGAAGTCATGGGGAGAGGCCTGTGCCCTGCAGTGGGATGATACAGGCTAACAGTATCAGTACTACAGTATTTGGAGTAAGCACTGTCTAAGTTTCTACATTCAGACTTATGTAACCGGAGAAATGTTGACCCTTGACGTACAAGATCAACATTTAGTCAAGACCACAATTATGTAATGTTGGTTAAAGTTGTAGAAATAAATAATTTATTTGGGTTTTGTAATGTATGTATTAGGTACTATCCAGGTAGCTCGGTAAATAAAACGCAGACACGTCCATTCCTTAGCACCGTATAATCGAGACTGTTTCATATGCAGTTACCCACAATACACTACAGGTTCGGCTTCCGGTCTAACCAGATGCAGCTTTATTATAGGCAGAGTGACTGCCTATCTAACCTTCATAACCTAGTAACACGATGCCCCTAGTTAAGGCAAAAATGAGTAAATGAGAATACCAAAATGATGTGCAATTTTCCGTTCAGCATTCCTCCAACTTCATTTTATCTATGAAAGTATAGTGCTAACGATTCAAAAGCGGATGAATGAAACATTAGGTAATACTTTCGAGAGCTGAAAAATGAGTTGCAATTTTCCCGGGAGATGAAAAAATTTCTAACATTTTTCAGTGAAGTTGAAACTTTTATTTACATTTTGGACTCCTCCTATTATGTCAAAAAGTTTAGACGTTGAAAAGGCAGCATTAGGTCCAGTCAAGAAACTTTTATCAAGTCTTTTAAATCCCCAAAATAAACACCTTATACGTTTCATTTCCCTTCAGATGAAAATCTCTTCAAGTTTCCGAGTTAAACAATATTTTTCTCCAAGACGGGGGAGTCATCACGGCGCGTCATGTCCCGTTTAGCTTAGTAAGCGGCTATTTATGCTAATAACTCGCGAAGCCCCGGCCGCAGGGAACAATTGTGTCAATTTATGACCTCCTGAATTGGGCGGGGTTGTCCTGATTTAACTGAGACGTAACGAGTTTCGTCCCAGCGGGGGTGAAATATGTGCAGGTGCTTTGTATGCGCGCTGAGTCTTGAGTGTTTGTAGTGCTTGCTTTGATTTTTAGCCAGGTGAGGGTTGAACAAAAGGGGTAGGTAAAAAGGGAACAGGAAGTATAAATATTATACGTAATTAATTATAAATATTCATGTTTTTTAATTATTTTTGAATCGAAGACTTTGTCATTACTTTCATTTTTGTTTCATCGGAGAGTCTTGGACAGGACGAGATCTTATTTACGTTACTTCAGTCATCAACCTAATATGCTGAAAATGAGTGAAGCTAAACTAACCCTTATATTAATTTTAATTAGTATTATCCAGACTAAATAACATTACACTACGCTTGCTTTTCCAAATGGTTAGACATGCTCAGAGGTGTACCAACACGCACCCACATTTCACCAGTCAATAAATCCTATCAACATCAACACTTATGCGGACTGGAGGCTGCCAGTGACAAATTCCCTCAAAAAACGACTTTACCAATTATTACACCAATTTTATACCCCTAACTATTTCTTTTCCGGCAGCCGCAGTTTCGTCCCAAACACACCCACCCAACTTTTTGTTCCAGTGCGAGATGGAAATGGAAATTGGTGGAAATTGTTTCCCGTTTCGTCGTGCTATTGGGTGCACTCCATCGTTTATTGGCCATCAATTCTTCCCCTAATTGGTTCGCGTGAAAAGTAACTTGGAGCACTAGTGCGGATATAAAGGGAATAGAAGCGGCAAGGCGATTAGAGCGTTCTAGGTTTGAGTAACAAAGAATAATCTGTGACCTTGCCAACAACTATAGCTATCTAGTATCTCGATTAATTCAATAAGTTTTTTTTTTTGTTTCTTTAGGTGGAATGATCATTTTTACTCATTCACTAAGTTCATTTTGCACGGTAGATATACGGACTAAGGTGTCTGGAGAACCGTCGAGGCTGCGGGTTGTCCGCAAGACATACCGCGGCCTCGACATAAAGGGCTAAGAAGGAACATGGGTGGTTTTAGTCAGTAGAAGTCTGACACTCCCTTTCGTTCTGCCCAAGAGCGGGAGGGGTTATTTGATGATTTCCCACCCCCAAAAAGAAAAGAAAAAAAAGGTATCTGGAGAACACAGCTCAAATGGCATTAACATTAACTGTAGAACCTCATTGGAGTAGACGTGTTCATGAATAGTTACTGCGAATAAGGAAATCAGAACTTCCTCAGGGTGGTTGGAGAGACGGTCTTCGCAGGGTGGCGTGTAGCAGATGGACAGGAGTTGCTGATTATCTAGCTGAATGGCTTGTGACTGGAGAGAACTAAGCCCACTATTGGTCTGCAGTAGGCAGATGTTGTACGGTTTTTCCATACCAGCTTTTAGCAATATAGTATAATTATATTCTCAAAGAATCCCTTAAAATAATAAAACTTAGCACCGTGTGACACACCAACGACAGTTATTGGAAATCATTGCCTTTAAATTCCGTTCAATGACCATAAAAATGTCGCTTCCAGTAACACGATACCCATCTAAACCAATACCAAAACCCTGATTTTGAGCTTTATCCTCTAGATTATAAAGTGTAGTTTCATTTGAGGTGATAGTGGAATTGTATCGGTTACAGTTTAATTGGAAAATTGTCGCTGCACCTACTTATTTTGAGGATGCACTCCAAGTAGATTAGGAAAGCTTGAACTTTTTAAAGTACCATTAAGGTCCTAAACGATGGTTTTAGGGCTAACGACCGTGAGAGTCTGCCATCTGAATAGACAGACGAGGAACTGTGGCCGTTTATGTCCGGCAGGGGCCGGCGACGGAGTCAGCATGTTTATATGTGTGCCTAAAACTGTTGGGGGAACATAACGAATTGTGCAACTACTCCTTTTTTTCTTTTTGGCGGGTGGAAAATCATCAAATAACCCCTCCCGCTCTTGGGCAGAGCGAAAGGGAGTGCAAGACTTCTACTGACTAAAAACCACCCATGTTCCTCTTGCGAAGGCGAGGCCGCGGTATCTCTTGCGAACAACCCGTAGCCCCGACGGGCGTCGGCCCTTGCGAAGAGATGTCAGCGACATGTTGCTGACATCTGTTTGAGGCGCGCGTGGAACACGAATGCGCCGTCGACACGGCCTGTCGTCGTCATAAGACGGAAGGACGGCGAGCTAGCCCATCACTTACCGTCCACAGGCCCGCGGCGGCTGGGACGAGAGGTTCTCTCCCTCTCACGTTCCGCCACCTCCTTCGCTAGCATCACTGCTTCGCAGAAGGAGGCGACGGCGTCCCATTCATCCTCGCCCCGGACCATGGCTTGCACCAGGGCTGGACACGTGCAACTACTCCTCAGAATAGGAAGAACACCGCGAGGTTTTAGTCTAGTCGAGTCTGATAGACCTCTTCGCATACTGCAGGGTGGAGGAGGTTTTCACACGAAAAAACATTGGGTGAAAGGCCGCGTAGGGATTCACTTACAATCTTTACGCTGTCATTCATATATCCCTCCATATGGAGGAGTTAAGGCTGAAAGAGCATGCACAGTGCACACGGAAGCACTTCAAGTCATGAAATTAAGAGTGCACATCACCGGGTGGACAACTACCCGAAACTGAAAATTTTTCCTTATCATCAATGAACCTTAAGGTTGTAGTAACTTGATGTGCTGGATATCAATACATCATACAAGTGAAAATGACCGGGTTGACCTACATAACCTTTAATACATACCTTTCTTTGTAAAATGGTGGAAAATATTTTTTCCCGAATTGTGGAATTAGTATTTTACGAACTCAAATCCCTCATGCACAGAGCAATTTAGTCCCATTTATTTGCGCTACGCATCTCCGTCAAAAATGCGCTAACAACACAATTCAAGCGATTTCCTTTCATGAAGTCTTCCCTTCGTAATCATTAAAAGCTTTTAGGGACAACAATGGGATCTTGAACGACAAGAGCGAACAACACCTGTCCGAAGAAAAACCCGAAAATAAATTACGTAAACACCCGACAAAGGCCACTTCAATGCATTTAACAGATTGCGAACATGAAAAATCTTAGCACTTTCAAAGCACAAAACATTATGCTGTTATGCTGTAACCAGTATAATTTTACCCGTAAATCTCAAGACGTAGTTAACGTTTGGGTGGTCTTGTTACACTGGTTGTTACGCGCCCTTGAGGTTCATTATTGTAATTGCTTTTTCGTTCAGAACTCGAAATCTCTTCAGTGTCGAGTAGCTGTCGAGTTGCGAGTGAAAACGTGGTAATTAAATTATTTTTCCCTCGTTAGGGATGATGGGATTAGCAAGGGATAATGGTACTTTCGTTTGTTTTGTTTGATATAATTTATGGTTTTTAGTGGGATATGATGATTATTGTTTTACGTGGAGGTACATGGGCTGTTTGATGTAAATACGATTAGGATAAAATTAAAGTTAAATAAATGGATTAATTGAAGCTCTCATAAGGCGGTTGGATCATAGCTTGCCGTCCGTCCGTCTTATGACGAAGACAGGCCGTGTCGACGGCGCGTTCGTGATTCACGCGCGCCTCAAAGAGATGTCAGCAACATGGAAGGGGGCCTGCAAGGGCCGACGCCCGTCGGGGCTGCGGGTTGTTCGCAAGAGATACCGCGGCCTCGACATAAAGGGCTAAGAAGGAGATGGGTGGTTTTTAGTCAGTAGAAGTCTGACACTCCCTTTCGCTCTGCCCAAGAGCGGGAGGGGTTATTCGATGATATTCCACCCGCCAAAAAAAAAGGCTGTTTGGTGTAAATACGATTAGGATAAAATTAAAGTTAAATAAATGGACTAATTGAAGCTTTCATAAGGCGGTTGGATCATGGGCTTGAACCAGAAGGCAATATTCCTCGATACGGCTCGCATTGCTAGGAGATTCCTGTTTCTGGAGCCCTAACCACTGGTAGTTTGTGCCTACTCCAGGAACCGGTGGAAGACTACTTTCATTAAAGATTTTTTATTAATAATGCTTTGTACAGAAAAAAAAATAGAAACGTATAAAGTATGTAAGTATAGCAATAAATAAAGGAATTTAGGAAATTATTATATTGTACCAACACTAAAATTGGTACACAGTTTTTAGACTGTCTCGGTTCAGATGGTCAAAGTATAATAATAATAATAATAGACACAACCTTGTTGCCAGGATTATCCACCAGCAACTTGCTTTGAAATACAACCTTGTGGAAACAGAAGTGCCATACTATAAGTATGCGCCCGACCCAGTTCTCGAAAATGGTAATATTTCATTGTATTGGGATCGACCTATCGTCACTGACAGGACTATTGTTGCCAATAAGCCTGACATTGTGGTGATAGATCGATCGGAGCGTCGCGCAATGATTGTTGATATAACGGTCCCGCATGACGAGAACCTCGTGAAAGCAGAGAAAGATAAACAATTCAAGTATCTAGATCTGGCTCGCGAGGTTGTCGACATGTGGCACGTGAATACAGCAATCATTGTGCCGATAGTCGTGTCTGCCAATGGCTTAATAGCCAAGAGCCTCGACGAACATCTAAGGAGGCTCTCGCTTGGTAGCTGGATCAAGGGCTTGATCCAGAAGGCAGTACTTCTGGACACGGCGCGCATTGTCAGGAGGTTCCTCTCTCAAGAGCCCTGACCACCGGTAGCTCGGACCCTGTTCCCAATGCCGGTGGGCTACTACTTTTTATATTTTTAAATGTTTTTTATATCTTTTTTTTTAAGAAATATTTAAAAATGTATTTAGTAAGGAAATAAAATGAATAAAGGAAATAATAATAAAGCCTTGTTTATTCCTTAATAACAAAAATAACACAATAATTATGACATTTAAAACATTTTTGAGACTTTGAGATTTTAAAATACATTAACTTAGAGTTACAACCATAAAACAAAACAACACGATGGTCAAAGTGATTGAGCATTACTTACGCTTTTAAAATAATAAGGCTAAATTGATACTAAACTCAGTCAGTTCCTATTCAATCATGATTTCTACAGACTCAAACATAACATTACATCAAGCCTGTAATACCCGACGGGATTGGCCGAAGTTTTTATAATAATAATAATAATTGCATTTATTTCGGGCAGCGCCCATAGTGTTAGTAACAATGATCTTAAAAACTAGTGTTAGTAGAATAATACACAAATTAAACCGTATGAAGTTTCATCCAATGACGCAGCATTGGAGACTCCCATCTATCTGCGAATAAACTCAAGATAGTGTTGGTACTGCCACGTAGACGAGCAAGCAGGGAAGCGCTTCTTTTACGTATGATGGCCGCAAAACCATCAATATGCCTTTCTGCAAACAACAAGCCTCAACAATATCCTGAGCGTATTATTATACTGGACTCGTAGATCGCTGTATGCTGTATGTATTATAGCTGCTACTGAGAAATACTACAGCCACAGATTTAATCGAGACTAAATAAGAAGGAAGGTGGAATGTGAAGGCTGGCCCAGAAAGAGATGGCGAGACGATCTGGACGCGCACCACGAGGGTTGGTTTGAGGTGGCTCAGGAAAAGAGCTCTTGGAAGGAATTCGGGGAGGCCTTTGCCCAGCAGTGGGACAGTACAGGCTAACAAAAAAATAACGGCACGACGACGACACGGACGGCACGGTTGGCGCAGTGGCTAAGCGATTGGACTGCTGCGCTGCGTGTCGCGGGTTCGATCCCCGCACGGATCAAATATTTATATGGCCTGCAGATAGTTGTTTCGGGTCTGGGTATTTGTGTATGTGACTTTATATGTTTGTGAACGCAACCACGATACAGGAGAAATTCCTAGTGTGGGGCAATGTTTTTTAAATAAAAAAAGAAGAAGAATAATAAGAAGACTAAAGATTTATTTTTACTCAATCAGTGTGGTGAAATTAGTTCGTAAACGAACCCCGTGGGTGTCGTTACAAACACCTTAAGAAGAAAAAGTTTTTCTTGCCAAGATTTTAATTGACGAATGTGTAGTTTCCCTTGAGCCTATCAATTCACAGCAGTTATTTACTGAACAAAAGACTAATCAAAGAAGTTTTTTTTTACTTAGTTAACAGGTCAACTTTTGAGGATTGTTATTGTGTGAATGAATGAATGATGATTTATTTGCGAGATATATTCTCGCAAATAAATCATTTTCCATAAGTTCTTGATAGACATAATAAACGGGTTTTACTATATTCGGCATTTCAGCCATATTTAGATTTTACATCTTTTGGTTATACATGTAGCATGCATTATACATTTATTAATTAGCTATTACATAAAATACTGATAATCATTTAAATTTCGATTACAATGCAATTATTAAATTTAAATACAATATTTTAAATAATAACAAAATATTTTAAATAATAATTAATCAATCCATAATAGTGACGTCATGTCAATTGAAATAATTAAATAATGTCAATATTGTTCCTAGACGCCATAATAATCATGGTTCAAAGTTTTACATCTTTTTATTATACTTGTAGCATGCAACATATAAATATTAAACAGCAATAACATATTAAGAATACTGATATTAATTTAAATTTAGATTACAATACAATTACTTGGTACAATTAAATACAAATCTATTCATTTAAAAAAAATATTATCAATTACATTAAATAGCAGTCAATAATAGTGATGTCATGTCAATAAAAAATAAAAAGAATGGTAGCTATAATGTAGCTAAGGCTACGTGCAGATCTGGGTCAAGACATGACAGGGTCAACATGGACTTTTCCTTATAAAAATGAACAATCTTTTAGTTCAATGACACAACATCCGGGTTGTATGTTGTGGAGGTCGGATAGGCAGTCATTCTAAGTAAAATAATTTTATTCAGCTGTATCCGGTAAGATTTGAAGCCGACTCAAAAAAAAGGGATACACTGATTCCGTATTTGGGACAAAGGTACACTAGACATGCACTAGAATTTGGGATACATTTCATCCCACTAGTCCACTTCCATGGGATAGATTCTGACCACCACGTGAGTGAAGCCGCGGGTAAAAATTTATGTCTAAAAATATCATAAGTATGAAACGAGACCTTAACAGTAAACGTATTTCCCTCACAGTCACGTAACCATTTAAACATGAAAAACAAACAGTAAATTGCAAACGTAACGCTAAACGTTACGTTATTATTTATCGCTTACACATAATCGTAACATAAACGCTACGTCATAAATAAGGGCGAGCACACACGTTACAGCAATCCGCTAATGCTGAACATAAGTGTAGAGTTATGGGCCTCGTACTGTGGACGATTTAGTGGTATGTGTGGGTGCATCCTTATCATTTTGCTTATGGTGTAAAAAGAGATTTTGGTAGGTTAGGAATATAGAATTGCACTGATGATACAGGATGAATTTAATTATTTATTTAATACTAGCGACCTTCACGTGTAGATATTATAAAAAATATTTATTTTCTTTTTGAGACGGATTTTGTTAACCACTTCAAATATGTTAATTTTTATGTAACCCTAATTGTTTCTCGAACCTAAAAGCCATTATAACATCAGTTATTTATTTCTCATCATCAGTCTTGCGCTGCATGCCCTGACACCTGCACACTTGACGACCTTATGACTGTATCAGCAATTGGAGTCCGCATAGCTGAATATTGGGCCAAAACGATTTGATCGAATAAAAATTTGCCATCGACACGCTAAGAAGAAGTCTAGCCTTTTCCCTTATTTCATTCTACTCCTTTTTTTATAACCGCGGTTACTAAAAAAAACTAACTTTTTTTCCTTTCGAAGCTAAAATTTCAAGATTTAAAAAAATCATAGAAATGCATAGAGGCTTATGCGCACGGAAACACTGCAATAGCCTACTTATCTGTCCTCTACAACCCAGTAACTGGGTGATATGGTGAACTCATCGATAATTATTAAGCATGACAAATTAATACGCTAACTCAACTATAGATTAACTTACAACCATAAACTACCATCGCATCATAAACTAGAGATTCGCATGACGTCACCGTTTTCTATAAGGTTCGTTTGTAAAGCTATTAAATTATTTGCGTCGCCCCACGCGGGGAACAATTTAAGTCGAGCTAGTACTGATATATCAGTAACGCTGAAGTACAGCACGGTCTTATGTCGCGTTTGGGTAAGGGTGCGTGCACAATGTGAGGAGGCATATAAAATGTTATGTCAAAACATCATCATCTACCTAGCCTTTTCCCAACTATGCTGGGGTTGGCTTCCAGTATAATCGAATGCAGTTGAAGAAAATTTAATGTTACGTCAAAACATAAGGTATATTATACAAGATAGGTACTTATTAACAAAACATTAATGTACATATTTAGCATCTATGTAATCACTGTTCCGTAAGGTGTCGGACGTAATAAATAGCACCATCCCATATCTTCCCGTGGGTGTCGTAAGAGGCGACTAAGGGACTTACCAGAGAATGGGCAGCAGCGTTCTCTGTGCTTCCGTAACAACCATACTGCGATCGCCAACCCGCCTGCCAAGCGTGGCGATCATGTCCAGCAGTGGACGTCTTATGGCTGAAATGATGAATGATGATTAATGTACATCAAACTAAGTAACCCTACGCAAAAATGATTGTTGGGAATGGATTTTTTGGGTGAAAAATCATGTTTTGCGGTAAAACTCTATATAACACACCCAAAATGATGGACGATTTGAACAGTAAACGTGTCACGGAGGTAATTAAAGTTTCAACTTTAAAACATAGTACTTTTTTTTTTTTTGAAAAATTTGCAACTTAGACCTCCTATATCTCCGTAACTAGAAGGTTATGTATGGTGCAAAACATAAAAACACCGAGACAGGGAAATCAAGTGCCTTTCAGCTATGTAAGGGTATTTTTACACTCTTTATTAACATCCATTAATATCTGGTCGGTTTTTCTCAACTACCAGTATTTTATATAATAATAATAATTTATTTCTCAGACTACAAAGAGGTCCTAGAGTCCTAGTCCTAGAGGTATAGAACGACTGCCTATCTGACATCCACAATTCAGTAACACGAATTAAGACTGGTTGTCTGACTTCTCTGAAAAATCTATAAAAATGTCATAAATGACATCTTCGTCTCCTGTAACGTTCATTTGTAAAGCTATTAAATTATTTGCGTCGCCCCACGCAGGGAACAATTTAAGTCGAACTACATAGTACCGATACATCACACAGTACGGGCTTGTACTGCATTTGATTAAAGGCTTGTGCACAATGAGAAGCGGGATCTTTTTTGCAAATACCCACACATAACATAATTAGTATAGAATGGTCCTATTGCTTGATCACAGGCTTTCATTCGATCCATGTATTCCTAGTGCGGTTCAGTAAATGTTAAAAGGCTCGCACATAGAAATAAAGGAATATTGCTTCTTCTTTATGGTATGGTTAGTGGCCAACCTGGTGTCTTTGTGCGGGCCCGGACTTGGAAAAATATCTATCAAGAATGGTGGTTTCCCCACGATGACTGATTTAGGCTTTTGGCCACCCCGTCGGGGCTGCGGGTTGTTCGCAAGAGATACCGCGGCCTCGACATGAAGGGCTAAGAAGGAACATGGGTGGTTTTTAATCAGTAGAAGTCTGACACTCCCTTTCGGTCTGCCCAAGAGCGGGAGGGGTTATTTGATGATTTTCCACCCACCCAAAAAAAAAGGCTTTTGGCCTCGTGATGACTTTCTAAGAGATGTCAGCACCTCAGAAAGGGGTCTTTAAGGGCCGACACCTGCCGGGGCTGCGGGACTGTTCGAAAAAGATACCACGGTGTTGGAACACACAGGGCTAAGAAAGAACATGGATGGGTTTTAGTCAGTAGAAGTCTGACACTCCCATCCGCTCCGCCCAGAGCGGTCATTTGATGAAAAGGGGACAATTTATGAAACATGCTTTTGGCTCTCATTTAGATTATACTTAGTTTCTGTTTAAACGAGCATCAGACTAGTAAATACAAGTCGAGCAAGTAATACAAGCACAGCGGTATAGCGTTTGAGAGTTAGCTCTAACTAGTTTGTACTGTGTAATAATCAAGTTATTATAGGAGAAACACACGCGAGCAGCAATATGTCAACATTACGGAGTACAAGGCTGTGTGTTCATATTATATTGTAGCCTTTACATGAAGGCTTGAACATAATTCTAGTGTTTAGGTAGGACTAATAATATTTAAGACCCTCTTGTGAATTCTCTCTACGATTGAATGAAGTATCGGAATTCTTATAGAATCACTCGCGTGTTCTCTATTTGGCCGTCTGTCACAGCCAATTTATTCAAGGTTTTCATTTATTTATTTTATTATTTATGTACACGCAGTAGACAACACAGAAAATAACGTAATAAAGTATCTGAGACTGCAAATTTCTTAAGAAAAGTCTGCCAGCAGAATAGGGGATCGGACTGAGTCAAAAAAATATGATTCTAATTAGTCCGTCAGTAAGATTATCGAAAAATATTGGATACGTGTTTTTTGTTTTATCAAATTAAAGTAAGTTGACGAAGATAAAACGCGTCAAAGATCATGAGTGGGGATGGTGACGTCATTTGTAGGTATAAAATGTACTAAAATGTGACGTTTTCGAGGAAATCACGAGTTTTCGAAGCACTGTATCGCCTTCATTTTTTGTTTATGTGAAAAAAGAAAAAATATGTGTTCAATATTTTTTGGAAATTTATCTGACGGACTAATTAGTTTTTTTTTGTCCGATCCCCTATTGCAAAAGAATTAATGTTGACGATAGTGTGTGAGAAAAGAAAAAGAAAAAAGTGTTATGTGCCTTCATCTGCGAGGCACAAACACTAGATACTTCTATTTGTAAAATCTTAAAACCATTGTTTTAAAACTTCAGCAGAAACTCCTTCAAAATTCACTTCAGCGTAATATCTTTTCACTGCCGTTATTGAAATCTCTTTCAAAACTTTATTTTATGAGAACATTCTCCCCATTGTGTCCGCACCTTAAGTTACAACTTGATGATTTGTTATGATCGCCTCGACTGCGCTCAGCGGGCGGCCAAAAACTGCATTACCGTCCAACTAATCCTCATAAAACTACATTCAACTTTAATGCCAAGAGTTTAAGTTACAATTTTCGTTAACACACTCTCGCACACAAAATCGCAAAACAAACGAAACCAAACGCTGTTGCTGTTACAATTAAGGAGACGATAATGAATTGTTCTGTTTATGTCGTTTTAAACTTTAGACTTTACAAAATAAAGTCGAGGTTCCTCTGTGTTATGTTATTCTGTATTAAATGCAGCCGAGAACATCTCTGTTCCGTATAATAATTTTTCGATGTTAAGACAAGGGTTAATAATTTATTCTATTTTAATCTGTGGTTGTTTCTGTTTTGTACAACGGTTGACGGGAGAAGTCTTGGAGATGGTAACGTTACAGGAACTTGATTTATTGAGTTTGAGTTTGTCTGTACATTTTGTTGGCCTATCATTCATTACAGCAGTTTGTTTCGTCATTTTTGGCTGTTTTAAAGATTTGTACAATGAATCAGACAATGTATAGCGTGTGAGGTACTATTGATTACTACACTAACATCATCAGCCTATTGCAATCTACTGCTGGATATAGGCCTCTTTAATCTTGCGCCACTCAACTCGATTTTCGGCAACTCTCATCCAGTTGTTACCAGCCACTCTGCGAAGATCATCGCTCCACCGAGCCTGAGGGCGTCCCACCTTACGCTTGCCGATTCGCGGTCTCCACTCAAGAACACGTCTACTCCAACGGTCATCGGTTCTGCGGCTAATGTGGCCGGCCCACTGCCACTTCAGCTGACTTATTTTGTGAGCTATGTCGACATGTATCTGTACTAAACTTAAATTCAAGTGACTATGATTTTCATTCAACATTGGCACACTAGGTGAGTAGGAGAACACACAAGGCAAGCCTATTCCTACTCATTTATTTATATATGTAGAACCAGATCATGTGAAATAAATGATGTACGACAAAAGTATCTTGTAGGTGTACTCCATTGAAATGTGTACTCCTTCACTTACAGGAGACCAGAGCATGCTTAATATTTTTTTACTAAAAGTGAACAAAGTTATAGCACTAAATAAAATAATAAAATTTAGCTAACTTAGTTTTCGAAAGCCGGCTTCCGTCTTCCGACGCCTTTTTTCAGCTTTTTACTTACATTTGTGCAAGTGTCTCATGACCCATGCAGTCACATAATATGATAATATACATTTATTAATTCGTAAGATTCTACCTCTCAAGCTTATATTGTTTATATTGTATATATATATATTGTACATATATATATTGTATACTTATTCTCAACACCAATTAATGTAACGCATCAGCAATGTATTCGTATTGACAAAAGTAAATCAGCCCTTAGTGAGATGCAAATACGAGAAATGGTTGCCTGTAGTGTTGATACATAATTAATTGTTATTTAAAGATAGTTTCATGTTATTTTTCTTATTCGTTTTTTTTGTGGTTGATCGGTATTATCACAGGTCAACTTATGAGGCTGGCTTCTATTTAACCGGTGTTTCATGTGGGTGCCTTGTTGTGTACATAGTGCACAAGTGTAGTGATACTAATTTCTATTAACTAACACAAGCTGTATTATATCATTTGTATGATCTATGTCTGTAAGGTATTTATCTATGGGCCTAAGTAGCCTGAAAATAAATAAATGTTATGTTATGTAAGGCTTCAAGGCAGGGACAGCTTTTTCGTGTCGCTGGCACCATAGTTTTTTATTTTGTTAGCCCAAAAGTACCACGCCGTGGTACTTCGGTTACATGTTATTAAATATAATTGAATCTACAAACCCAAGAGAGTGTCGACTGGAAATAATATTTGTACTTAACAGATTATAGGCATCCAATTTTTTTTTTTTTTTTTAAACGTTGCCCCACACTAGAAATTTCTCCTGTATCGTGGGTGCGTTTACAAACATTTAAACTCACATACACAGAACACTCAGAACCGAAACAACTATCTGTAGGCCATACAAATATTTGTTTCGTGCGGGGATCGAACCCGCGACACGCAGTGCAGCAGTCCAATGGCTTAGCCACTGGGCCAACCGTGCCGTCAATTCAACTGAAAGGAGTCTGCCCACTTCTCCGTACCATACCATAGCAATGTCATGGAGTAAGCAGGATTCTTTAAACTGTCCAAAACGACTTCTTAAGTAATTCTGCAACAAATATTATGCAAACCTGACATTGGCGCCATAAATTGAAAAGATTTATAGTCTCCGAGCTCCGAACTACGTCTGTACCCGTTGAAGTTGCCCGTGAAGTGTCACCATTCTTACCCAACTATTTTTATATGATTTAGAAGTTGCCCGGGCAAGTTAAGACCGTCCCGTTCTGGATTTACCCGGGTATGTTAAACTTTGACTGCGATGTTCGATTTTTCGCCCAACTTTGTGTTGGTTAGAGTTTTGTTGTGAATTTGTCCTGCTGTTGGTCCCTTTTGGTTTTGTTCAACTGTTTGCTGGTGGCTTTCATATTTATGCTGATTTATTATAAGTAACAGTTGGGTTCAACATACTGTACAAAAGACAGTATTGTATTGGACAATCGCGTTGCGTGAGAGTTGTTCGTTACTGAAGACGGTGAGTTTGAAAATTTTAAGCGACATTTTGCGACTGAGCTAATTTTTTGAAAAAGCCCTTGCGGGCCCCTTCCATGTTGCTGACATCTCTTTGAGGCGCGCGTGGAACACGAACGCGCCGTCGACACGGCCTGTCGTCGTCATAAGACGGACGGACGGCGAGCTTACCCATCACTCACCGTCCACAGGCCCGCGTCTACGGTGGCCGGAAGCCATCACGTGGCCCCCGACGCCCGGATCACCTCCCGCGGCGGCTGGGACGAGGGGTTCTCTCCCTCTCACGTTCCGCCACCTCCTTCGCTAGCATCACTGCTTCGCAGAAGGAGGCGACGAATTCCTCCTCGCCCCGGACCATGGCTTGCACCAGGGCCGGACGCGAGAGGTCGCCGCCGCCGATCGCCGCTACGAGAACACGGCGGGGCTCCACCCAAGCGGGACACACCTCCACGGTGTGCTCCACCGTGTCCTCCGGCCGATCCTCACAATGGTGGCATCCGGGCGTTTCCTCCCGCCTGATTCGGTGCAGGTACTTCCCGAAACAACCGTGTCCGGTGAGTACCTGCGTCAGACGGAAGGTGAGGGCGCCGTGGCGCCTCTCCAGCCACTACTCAAAGAGGGGACTTACCGCCACTATCGTGGCGTGCCCTGCACGGGGTTGCGACAGTCGCACTCTCCATGAGGCCATGAGATCTCCAGAGTCCTCTCCATTGCCATTTGAGTGACTTTAAGCCTTCTGATGCGAGCCACACAAGACCGTTAAATTGTGTCCAGCAGTGGATGTCTTTCGGCTGAAATGATGATCATGCCAAACAAGATGCTGAACTCTCGAGTGAAATGCACATTTTCAGTACCAAGCAAATATTTTAAAGCTCAGTACTATCTTAAACTATGACACATTACGCTTTCACCACCTTTTATTTTCACATTACACCAAACTCCCATTTCTTAGTACTTGGTAAGCGCTAAGCTAAATATAATTCGTAGCGGAATTCGCTTTAAAGCGCTACATGTGTAGCGAAGATTAATGTTCCCAGGATTGTCTAATATTTTGCAGGGAGGCTGAATTTATTACCAGCCGGTATTTGGTCCAGGTTGCCACATTTCAAATCCTATTTGCGGCTAATTGGTTTACTGCATTGTCTGCTTACATGATGAGAGGGAGTTAGGGAGAGTTATGATCGGGAACACTTGGAGATGTTTGTCATAATTGGGTTAGGAGTGTTCCTGGTAACGCACTTATGAGTGTACTGTTTTGGACGTAGTTCTAGAGAAGAGGAAGTCTTTGTGACATGAAGTTATCTTCACCACGGCACCTCTTCCACATGTTGAAAGAGGTTGCAGAGAACCAGGAGGCAGGTGGAGGCATTTAGATCAATTAACATGGCTCTCTTGGACTACTGACTGGAAATATGGGAGTGTGATGTAGAATATTATAGATTATATTCAAAAATCAAAATCAAAAGTCATTTATTCAAACTAGGCTGATAATCAGCACTTTTCGAACGTCGAAATTTACTTTACTTTACTTATTTACAAGTGACAATCCCCCAAAACGCCCACCCTTCGACACTTCCTAGTGTTTTTGCTGGAAAGAAGAAGTGGCGGAACAAACTCCCCAGCAACA
Organism: Diarsia brunnea; assembly: GCA_949774965.1. Lineage (NCBI taxonomy): Eukaryota > Metazoa > Arthropoda > Insecta > Lepidoptera > Noctuidae > Diarsia > Diarsia brunnea. The sequence goes on from OX459001.1 coordinate 19,299,419, forward strand.
CATCTGTCTGTTTGGTTAGAAGAACCAGACTCGATACAATAAAAGGTAAGGTGTAAGTTAATATTACGATTAACTACAATCAAAAATAAAAAGTATATAATAATAAAAAAGACATAACATATCAGTAAACAAATTTTGGAGAAAGAACATAAATTACAAACATTGTCTTGTGTTCAACTCAACGACCAGCTATTCTTATTATTTAAGGTTAAGTTATTCGTATAAATTAGTTACTAATTTGAAAAGTCAGAGAAGCAACTTGGTAGGCAATAATGAGTGAGTGGACCGATGACCTGGTGAAGGTTGCTGGGATCCGCTGGATGTGATACACGCGGGACCGGTCATTATGTGGCGACCATGATGCCTATGTCTAGCTGTGGGCGTCTTTTGGCAGAAATGATGAATGGTGATGATGATGTAAAATAATTGTATACAGCTGGAGACACTCGGGTAATTTAGTTAGTTTTACTGAGACTAAATGAGACTTGCAACGACAAATATCTAGTTAGCGAGTAACAATAATTATCGTAGACTAGACACATAAATAATTGCTCAATACCAAATGGGCCAGCTGCCAGTAGCTGCCAAAGGCGTCATTACTCAGGACAAGAAGTCTGTCACTGACAATGATTTAGATATTGTCCAAGAATTTAATTGGGTGGTGCCTTGAAATAACCCTAGGCCAGTAAATAAAATATTTTTAATGCTACAAAACTACTTAAAAATTCTTAGTGTGGGACTAAGAATTTTTCCTGTTTCTGCAAACAGTTAAATTCACATACACAAAACAACCAGATCTGAAACAACTATTTGTAGGCCATGCACATATTTGTTTCGTGCGGGATTTGAACTCTGAGACTGAGAATAGATTTGTGTTTGACGAATCGATTGACGGCGATAGGGTGGCTCCCTATTACATAAGACTTAAAACGTAACTGGCGTAATATGGGTGTACTATTAGGTAAACCTTTACCTTACCCTACGGGGATTACTGGCGTGATATTATTATGAGTTAGTGATTGGCTACTTGACTTATGTGCAAAATTCACGGAAATGTTATGTTATGTTATGTGTGAAAAAAGTTATAAAATCGATCACAAAATGGCTTAGTTTTAACTGATTTTAAATGACGTGTTAGACAAAGACAGCGCTATTAGACAAAGATAGCGCTATACAAAACGTGACGTCATAATTAATACCGCCGTAGTAACTTCACGGTTACGTAGTACAAATGGCCGTTTCGCGCGACAAGGATAGAAAGTGCCCCCACCAAAAACTTCTAAAGCATGACGTAACTACTCCATTTTTTATCGATATTATTACTTTTTTCACACATCGTGTTATTTCTGTTAGTTCTTTGAAATAACATAACATTTTATTAAATTTTTAACAGTAGTAAAATAGCCAATTATAGTTTTTAACCGACTTCCGAAAACAAGGAGGTTATCAATTCGTCTGTATGTTTTTTTTTGTTATCGCATATCTCCGTCATTAATGAACCGATTTTCAAAATTCTTTTTGTGTTCGAATAGGTATACTCCCGAAAAAGCAGCTTCTGAAGTCGGTGACATTTTTCGTTTTTGTGTTTTTCACTTTTTGTGTTTTTTTTTTTTTTGCAAAAAAGTTTTTAGAATCTTCAGTTCAAATTGACTCTTTCACTGCTCCCCATATCCACATAATACAATACAAATACCATCTGGTCTTCTGTTTATTTATACCACTCCTGCCAATATTTAGTCCAGTACGATCTTTGTTTAATCCAATGAAGTCCCGGTTAGAACGAGTTGATACATGGTATGTTTATGCAAGCTTCTTGCATGATGCATGCGGGAAATTGAGAGATGTAACATGAATGAGATATGGCGGTGAGTATGCAAGGCGAATAATTACGAGAATTATAAATTGTGAGGTTCACAAATTAAATATGGTACTGTTGATCTCCGGGTGAACTGAACGGGACTTTTTTAAGGTAAACGTTATCACTCTACACCGACATTTTGGAGGCATCTGAACATTTAAGAAAGTCAGATCACGTTAATCCAGTCACCCATCGACGGACCAACCGAGGCAAGCGCAGCTTAACCCAAAGATTGAACCGAACGGATATTACTGTTGAGCGACGAGCTCCTCCTCTCTGCTAAAACTAAGCTGGGAGACAAGATTCTTTTGGTAGTTTACAACACATCTCTCGTCGTATCTCGATGGGGTCCGCCCCCGAAATTTCCAGTAAGACAAGATCAAAACAATTAAACGTCCCAAATCTTTTCACTCTATCATATTCAATCTTCCATTTAAACCAAACAAGATTTCACCGTCTCAATAAAGATTAACTTTTTTAATTCCCCCCGTAAGTTGGGGGTCCTCGATCGATAAGCACCTGTCCCCCAAGCCCCCATAGGCTGACCTTTCAGCGCCGTCGTGATAAATTGATTCTTTTGTTGATGGGGACCACTCATCGAGCTGAAGCGGTGGTGGCGACGCAGATTGGTCATTGGGCGATTATTGGATGTTGAAAGTGAAAGTACTAGTGAAGTTCAGGAGAATGTTGAGATGGATGTGTGGAGTAACAAGAATGGATAAAGTAGAGGTTGGATAAAGCCTTACCGATTGGCAAATAGATCTACAAAAGATAAAAAACAGCAAAGAAGCATGCACTAGAATAAGTTTTAAATTTTTAAGTTTTAAGTTTACTTTAGAATATTGTTATGAAGTTTAAGTTAAGTTAACCTGAATAAAGACTATTAATATTATTAAATTGTATACTAGCTTTTGCCCGCGGCTTCGCACGCGTGGATGTCGATAAATATCCCAACAAACTTTCATCCTCTATTTACCTCCCTTAGGGGTTGAATTTCGAAAATATATATACTAAAACCTTCCTCGAAAAACACTATCCATTGGTGAAAACAGCATGAAAATTTGTTCAGTAGTTTTTGAGTTTATCGCGAACAGACAGACGCGGCGGGGGACTTTGTTTTATAATAATGTAGTGATGATTAGAGGAAGTTTAAAAGTGGCGCTTGTTACCGAAAAATTTAAAGGAAGTCGTCTATCTTGGTATGTACATGTACTGAGGAGGGAAACGCATGTGACTAAAAAGTGATGCATATAATTGTTGATGGATGAAGAGGGGGAGGAAAGTCGAAGAAAAGAAGTGAGGAATGATATTAGAGAGAAAGGAGTGAATGATACCGTGACATCTGACAGGAGGAACTGGAAGAACACGTTTTGCGCCAACCTCAAGTAGGGACAAAGGCAGGAAGATGATAAAGACCAGAAGAGCTTACGATTTTTAATTTGGAAGTCTTTATTAGGTATTTCTTTGATCCCGTCGGGGCTGCGGGTTGTTCGCAAGAGATACCGCGGCCTCGACATGAATGGCTAAGAAGGAACATGGGTGGTTTTTAGTCAGTAGAAGTCTGACACTCCCTTTCACTCTGCCCACGAGCGGGACCCCTTATTTGATGATTTCCCACCTGCCAAAAAAAAAAGAAGGTTTTTCTTTGTTAAACATCGACCAACGCAAACTTATTTTGGCACTGATCGCAACAATTTTAATTCACAAAAAAAAACTGAAGCCCCACTATGACAAAAATACTTTTTGTCCGCTAGATGGCGCCATATCGAGTTTTGTGACACGTCACGTAGCCTATGTTTACCGGACAGTTAAGACGATTCTAACGTTACCTCATATGTCGAGTTTCGATAAGTAGATTAGGAGCCATGAGGGAACAGATGAACATACTTACATACATACGTACATAGCCTGTCAAAATCATCATATCCTGCTGCAATCGGGTAAAAATCATAACCCTTCTTTGACATTGCTGTAGTCAGGTAAAAATGACTTGCTCATTAGTTTTGATCAAACCAGTATTACTTAGTCTATGACCAATGTCGTACAGCCAGACTATAATAAATCGATTGGCACAATTCTTTAGCTTACAGAAATGATTATTTCTATAGAGCAACAACAATGGCTACTCCACACAAAAGTCAACCTTAAGAGCTCGTTCAGATAAGAACTACTCGGAAATCGTTTGATTTAAGCCTGCTACGGAAAATATTACTTTTTGTTTGGGTTCGATTTTGGTAAGTGGTGGTTTACCTACTTGAATTGAAAACATTCACTCCATCACACGACGCAGACAATCCGCGATGTCTTTGCCCGGCCTGGGAATTGAACCAAGGACCTCATGCACAGCTGTCACGCTTGCAACCACTAGACCAACAGGGCAGTCGAAATAAAACGACTACAAATAAGGGTAATTAACATATTAGTAATCCGAGGTATACCCCGTTGTTTTCAAGACTCAAACAAGAAAATTTACTCAAACCACCCATCCATCCATTCACACACCACACACACACACACACACACACACACACACACACACCATCCCCCACACACACACATCCATCGTACTGAAATTGAGCGAGTTTTTATCGAAACTACTGTTTATACCTAACTGAAATACTCCGCCACACATCAGTCCACACTTTATCTCAATTATATGGAAGTCCACTACTGTTTATTAGAGTTTTACAATGTAACGGGCCTCAATAAAATCCGGCGACTGAATACCAATAGCCATAGTAATAAACTAAATATGTGTCTAATAGCCAATTATATCATAAACATTGCCATAAGAAACCAACAGTGTTGAGATTATTTTATTACTCGCTTTCTGTGCCATGGAGTATGAAGAAATGGAGTGATAATGTTCCTGTCTCGTTTAATATCTTTCGGCTAATTTGAAGAAACCGCAGTCATTCGTCCACTAATGTCCCGTAAAAGTTTTTTTGTGTGCGTTGTCCCAGCAATAATATTAATAATAATAAAAATAATAGCAATGCCTTCTCAGCAAGACGTGAGCTCTGGCGGGAGCTGCTAAAGCCCCCTGCCGGCTTATCGAGCCGCCTGAAAACGTCCACCTGGACATGCTTTTTTTGCTTTGCCGTGGCCAACTTGGAATGATGATGATAATGATTAATTAAAATAACTTAATATAATGTAACAACTTTTTAACACATGAATGCAATAAAGAATTTGAGTTTGAGTTTGAAATATCTAAGTAGACTCTGAACCCAAGTCAGCTGTAGCAAAGACAATCTCTTCAGATGGGGTCCATGATTTCAAGTGTGTATGCGGCGTATCTCCACAAACAATGGTCCACCTTCCATCTTGCACATTCTACATGCCCTGACACCTGCACACTTGATGATCTTATGACTACATCAGCGAGCGGAGGTCACATAGCTGAATTTTGAAGAAGTAGTGTTATTCGTTGTCGCGGTATTTTATGTTGGAACGGTCCTGTAGAATGTTGGAAATCATGATGGTAAAAGTTTCAGTTTATCTGTTTCAACAGACTTTATAAACTAAAATGCAAAAAATATACAGTACATTTTTTTGTGCAATTGCAATGTAGGGACATTGTAATTGTGTAACATACTTGCAATGGCAAGACCATTCATGTTTGGAACATGATCAATAAACAAATATGTTTCTAACAAAATCCTTCAGATTGTGATTGAAAATGTGTTACGAAATTAGGTTGGGGAACTGTAAAATCTATTGGAAAGTTTGATTCTTACACCCATTTCCTTTTAAAGTTATTACATATTTTGTCATTACAGTACATTTACGCAACGTCGTACACTAAAATTTTCAACTAACTTTGGAGATCACCGTAAGTGAGTCTTAGCACTCCATATTTTCAATACCCCGTGGTCAAAACGAAACCTTTTAGCGACTGAATAGATTTTATAGCACGTATTGAGTGGAGTCGAATAAATTATGAGCCAAGTGTATGTTTTATGGTAAGATATAAGGCTTTTGTGATTGAAAGCTCGGCCAGCGCCTAATTGGTATTAACTAAGCTGGTATGCCTTTGAGTTGGAAATTCGAGATGACCAATTATTTTTTTATATCTGTAGCTGCTCTTATGCATACCCATATCTTTGAGTTCTTTTTTTTTCATTGAAAACGTAGGCAATCTAGGGCAATGTCCTGTTTTGTACTTCGTTTAAAAAAAAATGGTATGAAGGACCCGCTTTTTGATTTGAGAACGTAAACGGTTTTTGTAACCGATCAAAATGACTTTCACGTAATGAGATTATGAAGATTCAAGTCGATTTACGGTAAGGTTAACAATGAACAAGCTTTGACCCTATTTTATATGAAAACAGGCAATAATAAATAAATACATTCTTTATTGCCATATAAACTAAACAGGTTACAGAAAAATGTGACACGCTTGCTCCAGAGCTAGGTGAGAATAGCCTGTCGAGGCTGCGGGTTGTTCGCAAGGGATACCGCGGCCTCGACATGAAGGGCGAAGAAGGAATATGGGTGGTTTTTAGTCAGTAGAAGTCTGACACTCCCTTTCGCTCTGCCCAAGAGCGGGAGGGGTTATTTGATGATTTCCCACCCCCCCCAAAAAAAAAAAGGTGAGAATACCAGTATTTCAGAAGCCTAAAATAGCCAATTATGGGGCATTCTTTGAAAAATAAAATCGAGACCATTTTGTTTGACAAACAACACCAGTTGTATCAAAGATCTAATTGCAATTAAAATCTTTCCTTCATTCTCCTAAATGAAAACCTGCTTCGTTAAAACCTTTTCAGTTGTAAACTGTACCGACATATGCGGGCCAAAATGGAAGAAAAACAGTCTGACAATTTGCACCAAACTTTGTGTATACTGTATCTTTGTACTCTGTGACGCAATTCTTAATTGTTCCATTTTTGAAACACTTCCATGCTCGCTATCATAGATATAGATACCTAGATGGCGCAAGTTTCACGATCCGTATGAAAACCAAGCGTGCCATGTTTTGACTATCTACTATCGTATGACATCGCAAGCACTATTTAGTTACTATACAGAATGGACTAGAAATTTTTGTTCTTTAAATGTCTGAAATTAGGGTTTGAGTTGCAACCGTGTAACGTTATTGTTTAAATCAATTTAGCTTGCTGCGACCGTAAACTCGTTTAGTATAAAATACTTAACGCGGACGCGAAGAGGCTCGCGAAGTAGGTGCTCTTGCGTTATCTAGGTACATCAATATCTGTGTTCGCTATTCATACAGTGAACAAACCAAACAGTTTTTGAGTAACGGACTCTTTGCTAGAAACTGATACATATCATGCTTCAATATTTGTTCAGAATACACAAAACTGATTCGCAACTATAACTTTTAATCAAAAGGCAATAAAGGTGAAAGTGCTTTGAAGTAATAAGGTGTCTATTTAAGGGTAGTTAGATTTGATGTTATGAAGGGATGTTATCGTTCTTCAGGGTACTATCATTTCAATTTAAATTAAGTTTTCGAATAAAGGGGTTATTAGTGTTCATTTTACGTTAGTCGTTCAAGGTTAATGTTTTAGCAAAGGGGTTGCTTTGCTGAGTTTTAGAATACTTAGAGCTTCGAATTTTTGTTTACTTAGTTTGATATTTCATTTTGAACTCCCATACCGATCTGCTCCAACTTCCGGTACCTCGGGTCACTTGTCCAAGGGGATGGTGATGTGGACCGGGACGTAACGCAACGGATCAACTCAGGATGGATGAAATGGCGACAGGTCACTGGAACAACTTGCGACCCACGGATGCTCCTCAAGTTAAAGGGGAAAATATACAAGTCCGTGATTAGACCTGTCGTACTGTATGGATCAGAGTGCTAGGCTTTGAAAAAGATGGATGAAAAACGATTGCATGTAGCGGAGATGAGAATGTTGAGATGGATGTGCGGAGTGACAAGAATGGATAAAGTAAGGAATGAGTATATTAGAGGAAGTTTGAAAGTGGCACCCGTTACAGAAAAATTGAAAGGAAGTCGTTTATCTTGGTATGGTCATGTAATGAGGAGGGATGAAACGCATGTGACTAAAAAAGTGATGGATATAAATATTGATGGATTGAGAGGGAGAGGAAGGCCAAAGAACAGATGGATGGATTGTGTGAGGAATGATATGAATGAGAAAGGAATAAATGCCACCTTGACGTGTAACAGGGAAGAATGGAAGAAGAAAACGTGTTGCGCCGACCCCAAATAGAATGGGATAAGGGCAGGAAGATGATGATGAGTTTGATATTTCATTTTAAATGATAGGTACTCAAGCTTATTTCACAAAATGTAGCAGACAGCGTTCTGCCTACCCTTATGCGAAAAAGGCGTAAGTTTATTATGTTTCACAAAATGGAATTTTTAAAATAAACCAAGCACGGATTAACTTAAAGATTCACCCATGCGGCAGTTATTATCAAGCCACAACATCCTCAGTAAGTAAGATACTAGACAGAATCTAAAGTAAATATTGAGAACCTATCAAAAAAAAATCTCATTCAATCCATATCAAAGGACCACCACTACTCGTACAAATATCTTTCAAACATCACAAGAAACGACTTCCAAAAGACTTTCACGACTTTCAATATTAAAGCCTACCACGTACGTGACACAATAAGGTTTTATACCACCCTTTGTAAACGTTCAGGACGCTAGCATTTTATAGGATGAACCGTAAAACCCGGACACTTAGAGGTCGCTGTTATCTACCCATCTAGCATATTGTGCGTTTCGGCGGCTTGTTACGATCTTTAAAGTAGTCGTGGAATGTACGGGCCGATATTGTGGGCGGATACGCTGCGGGGAGGTGTTGGAGTGAGGATTTGCTTTGTGTCTTGTGTTATAGTGAGAATGATAATAACATTACGGATTGTACCTGGATCTCTGAGGGGATACGCAGAAGTTTGTCTAATAGTAAACACACACACACACACCATGTTGCCATGTAATAGGGAGCCTATTGCTATCCACCGTGCAGAATACTCGAGTTTTACGAAAAATACTTCGCCTTTTTTTTTTAAGTGTGCTAAATCATCAAATGACTCCTCCCGCTTTGGGTAGAACGGTAGGAAGTGACAGACTTCTACTGACTAAAAACTATCCATGTTCCTTCTTAGCCCTTTGTACCGAGGCCGCGGTATCTCTTCCGATCAGCCCCTACGGGACCCGCAGCCCCGACGGGATTACACTTTGTCTAACGTGGGAATCGAACCCAGGCCCTTGACCAGGACTTGCTCAGTAGTAGCGCTTCATTGGTACGTGGGGTCGTTCAGAGTGATATACTGAATACGTATAGACCAAAATATATCAGTATTACGATACGCTGCAATAGCATGAAACAAAATGTTGGCGCAGTGGCTAAGCGATTGGACTGCTGCGCTGCGTGTCGCGGGTTCGATCCCCGCACAAAACAAATATTTGCATGGCCTGCAGATAGTTGTTTCGGGTCTGGGTATTTGTGTATGTGACTTTATTATGTTTGTGAACGCACCCACGATACAGGAGAAATTCCTAGTGTGGGGCAACGTCTTATATAAAAAAAAAATATATATGTGAGGGAATCTTTAGCCATAACTTATTTGATCAAAAGGCAGACATGAAAAGCGTTGCTTCAAAAGTAACGCATTTAAATGGTGACTTTTTAAAGCAGATGTGTTTCCATATGACTGCAAACAAACAAGACAGTCAACGTCACACAAAATCTTTGTAACCGCAACTGGAAAAGACACAACGCCCTCCCGTACATTCCACCTGATGCTTTTCCTGCAATAAAATTTGCATAACTACGCTCCTTGGCACGGGAGCGGCGTCTTATTAAATTTCCAACCCCTCCAAAGTCATTAATGGTTTGTATTTAACCACCTACCAGTGTTATCTAGCCATAAATCATAAGGTATCAAGTGTAATGGTCGTGCGTGGCTGGCGATGACTTTTATTGCTCCTTCAAGATGCCAGTAATCCCTGGATCTCGGGTTTCTCGACGCGGTAGGATTACCCCTAATCTTTTGTTTATACGTATTCTTTTTCGACGAAATATTATGATATTAACGTGGCTAATTCGTCGCGGTTTTGTATTCGCGGAAGGCAATATATTACCGTTTGCCTGTGAGGTTATTTAAATGAGATTCTTTTGCTTCAGTGATGGATTGTTTTCGCTTCTGTTATAAAAATTCTTTGGAGCAAGAAATGTAATAAAAGCGTCTGAAATCATATTTATCAGCATTTTTGTCGGTATTAAATGTTGTTTTGTTATCCTCGTCTAATTTTTCTTTTGGCATCGATTCATTTTTGCATAAAAAGGATAACGAATCGAAATATAACTCTATTAGAGTAAAATAACTCTCATAGATTTCGACTCACCAATCATTCCAATAATTAGCCACACAATGTATTCAACTGATTAGCATGATTCAAAGTGTAAATCTACACTCAAATAGCGTTGATATGTGATTGCATGTGTCACGCACATCATACAGAGTAGAGATAATGAACGACCAGACATCATTTAGTGTCACTTTACACTCTGACTGAGCCAGATTGGCATTCATTAACATACGTCGGTCCCAACATGTCACCTCTCGTTGTCCTACAGTGCCTCGCTATATTCGGCACAACTTTAATATCAGCGGAAACTGTCAAGTGGCTTCCGAACGCCAGCTTCAAGTTACCAGAGAACTTCAAAGACAAAAAGCTTCCGTGCTCCAAAGAAACAGTCGTGTTCCCACAATCGATCTCCGGTTCAGTCAAAATTGCAGCTGGAACCGAAGTAAGCGAATTCATTTTGCCAGAAAATGGCGATTTGATTTTAGAGGGCTTGTTAACTTTTGGTGACGATCCTGCGGATACAAACTGCACCGAGGGAAATGCATATTACCTGGATAAAACAGCATCGTCCTGGAACCAAGCCGATGTTTGGAGTTCACCGAAGTTCAACAAAGCTACTCCTGACTCAGATAGAGTGCCATGTTTCAACGATGAAGTGGAGTTCCCTGCAGATACCAAGTTTACCGTGACCCTGCCAAACGTGAAACAATATGTAAAAAGTCTCAAGATTGGAAACGAAAGTTATACCAACAGACGGTTCATGATGCGTGTAGTCTTTCATCAATCACCTGATGAGACACAGCAGTTTGTTCCAAATAATTATTTTGATATTGGCTTAAAGATTGGTGACGATATGCGCTGCACGCAGTTCGGGTGTGCGTGTCAACTGTTACCGCTGACAATTGATTGTGCTACAAAGTTTTGTCCGAAGGCCCCGTGTGTTCATCCTGTCAAACCTTATGGATTCTGTTGTGAAATCTGTGGCGGCTACATAGTGTTTGATGCGGATGAGGGATACGATGCGGTAGCCTTTGGCGAGCTTATTGAAAACACTATCAAAGAGTACGGTAAAGACCGTGTGGAATATCACGTTGGTTTCACTCCAGAAATATCATTAAGAAGAGTTCAACTCGTTGTAGTCGAAAAAGGTGAATACGAAGGGCTGAGCGCAGAAATAATCAATTCTATCAACTATGCTCTCCACGATCATTGGGTGAAAGGGCCCAAGGTTGCTCAGATAAGCGGCAGTCCTTTGTCGAAGTCGGGACTGGGCGGAAAAATCTTTGTATCCATGTTTTTTGCAGTGGTTTTAACATTGGGGGCGTTGTACGTGTACTATTATAAAATTCCGGATCTGAGGTTCCCAATAGTGTCTAGGAACATGCCTGGAAACATATTTTCGAGGTTTGAGAGAAGATCGGATAGTGTCGTGAGTCTAACGAGAAGAGACTCGGTGATCAGTTCCAGAAGTGCTACAGGTTTTAGGAATCCCTTGTATAACTCTAAAAGGGGGCGTGTGCAAGTGGCGGAGTCTGTGGAGGAGGAATGAAACACGTAATATTTTATTGTTATTTTTTAATGTCCGCCGTTATTGGCAAAACATGGACGCTCACAACATTATATTAATTCAATACCTTGCATGTCCGATTTATCAGTTTATGTAAACACATGTTGGACAAATAAATTATTCTTTTCTTACATTATAGTTAGTAGTATTTAGTACATTATTTCCTAGCAAGGTCAATTTTCTAAAGAAATATCTTTTGGATATTTTCATCTATGTACTTTTTTAAACCGTAATAATTGTATGTTATTCAGACACAAAAACAGCTCGACAAAAGTAGTTCTAAAGAAAAAAGAAATGGATGCAACAGCTAATACTGTTTTAAACTTCAAAGGTAAACGACACGACACACCACACGACACGTTTGACGCAGTGGCTGAGGGATTGTACTGCTGCCCTGCGTGTCGCGGGTTTGAACAAACATTTGTATGACCTACAGATAGTTGTTCCGGGTCTGGGTGTTTGTGTATGTGAGTTTAAATGTTTGTAAACGCACCCACGATACAGGAGAAATTCCTAGTGCAGGGCAACGTTTTTATAAAAAAAAAAAATCTTAGTAACAAATAAATGAGTTTTACTCTAAGGACTGCACCTATAAACCTATACATAGGAGCCGCCTCTACGACCACTGAACCTTAGTTTTATATGGACTATAAGATACTATATAAATTGTATGGACAGCCTATAAAACATTAATACTCGTCGACATCATTTTATAGTCTCTATTGACTTAGCCATAACTCCTAGATAATCGCCTCTTAGCATATTTTTACGACTTCCGCGCAAACATTAAAATGTGCTGAGTGCATGTGAAGTACTTATAAAACTGATAGCTTCAACATCACATCTTAAGATCGAGTGAAAGAAACGTAAACACATGACACGCCTAACTTTGCATCAAAACCCGCTAGTTGCTGAACCGTTGATAAAAAGGCTGAACCAGCTTCGATGAGTGGAAGACGCAGTGCTCTCTGGAAAACATCGTGAAGAAACCGTCATGTCCTAGAACCTGCAATTCAAAGACATGTGAAATGATCTACCAAACCGTACACTAAACCCGCATGGTGGATTACAGGCCGTCTCCTGTCATAAAGAGAAGGCCTGTGTCCCAGCGGTGGGAACGATATATGCTGATTATGGTATGTCTTTCTCCATGCTACTGGCAATAATAAAATAACGAGGCCACATAATAAAACTAGTTCTAATTACACATAACGATACGATAGTCATTCACTTGGCACCGCCCGCGAGCTCGACGGGGCGTCTCTCCGCCATATATATCGCGTCGCCAGGCCGCCGGTATTATGTTGCGTGCATGATTTATGGTACACCGTGATTTGGTACCTACATGGACATTGTACAGTCACGAGCAATTGTATGTAAACATAACATCAGTCCTGTAATCCCCGAAGGTTTAGACAGAAGTGTACTCCTTAGTAAGCCCACATTTCGCCAGTCATGTTTAAATCGTATGTAATGCGAGCCTATTGCCATCAACCGGCCACAACTTAAATCATTTTACCAGCTGTACAAGGGGGAGGTTAAAAACTAAGTATGAAGAACAAGCTAATTAAAATTTCACCAATGAAGCAGAACGGGATTAGCACGGCTAAACCACGTTCATAAGCTGTCAGCGTCAATATTTAATTAAACAACAATAATGACACTAAGAACTCTTGAACTTGATTTATTTGTTCATATGGATCGTGTTCGTGGATTTCAATGCCACTCTACAGAGATAAACTTAATTGGCAAGCTAAAAAACATTATACTATCACTTGCGTAGTAAGAAAGAAGACAGTACAGTCTAAAATGTTGACATCTTTAAGGCTCTTTAAGGCACTAAATGTAGTGCCAAAAGAGAAGCCTTTGCTCAGCAGTAGTATTCAGAAACATCATTAGATGGCAAGTTTAAAAACTTTTTTGCAAAAAATAAAACCGACTTCAAAAACACAAAAAAGTGAAAAATAACTTTAGCTTCTGAAGTCGGTGACTTTTGTTTGTTTTATTCAGTTTTTTTGTCACCGACTTCAGAAGCTAAAGTTATTTTTCACTTTTTTGTGTTTTTGAAGTCGGTTTTATTTTTTGCATAAAAGTTTTTTTTATTTTTCCATTTTTAGTTGTAATATCCTTTACAAATATTTGATATTCATTAATTTTACGTTGATAACAATGCATGTCACGGTAATAGGCTTATCCGCAATAAAATGGAACTTAACATACCTAACTCTCGAAATCTGGGCGTCCTGTACACATCTGCGTACCCCGTCAGAGCATACAGGCGTGATGGTAAGTTAAGATGTTGCGTAAACAATAAACATCCAAGCGATTGCAGCAATCACGACAGATTTGCCGTCTATTTTTGAAGAGTTCTATTGTATATCTCCGAAGATCAGGATCAGATCTTCACCAAATTTAAATGGGACCACCTCAGGAGTATACTCTTTAAATAAAAAAAGAATTTTGAGAATCGGTTCACAAATGGAGGAGAAATCAGGTAACATACATAAAAAAAAAAAATACATACACACGAACATATAACCTCCTCCTTTTTTGAAGTCGGTTAAAAATTGTGATCAGGTTTCAATTAGTTATCTTTTCATTGTAACCAGAAACGACGCTTTACATGCTTTGTCACGACACATATTCCATATTCATAAACTATACTGTATGCAACGGATCAGCATAACTCGAATTGGTAAATAAAGAAGCAAGAAAATAGGTCAAATGTCAGTGTTGGAAGATATGTCGCATGATAAAGTTATATTTTGATTTACTACTTGTACGGTCTTGGGAAAAACAAGTTAGGAATGTACAAGAATTCTTCTGTGGTGTGAAGAATTTAGTTCATGATAGCCTTTTTCAACTATGTTGGGGTCGGCTTCCAGTCTAACAGGATGCAGCTGAATACCAGTATTTTACATGGAGCGACTGCCTATCTGACCTCCACAACCCAGTCAGTACCTACTGGGTAATACTATATCCCTTAGTGACAATTGACAGCCATATCAGCGGCTTCACGTGCTTTAGACACGGAGAAAACTCGAAAAATAATAAATATGTAACTTCACTGGGTTCTGGATTTTTTCTCGGTCACTTCATAGAGGGCAGGCAGTCAAAGAGTTAAAGGTTCATGTCTAACTGTGATTACGAATCGATTACCAAACAAAAACAAATCTCACAGAATTTATAATATTAATTCTAATATAAACAAATAATTACAATAATTATTTTATTATTTACAACACCGAAATAATGAAGCATATTATGCTTCATTTTCGGTGATATAATCTACAATTTGACAGATCCTTTCGCTTCTTTTATTCCATTCTTCGCTACAGATATTTTCGAACCAAAACAATGACAACTCCAGTGTTCAACAAATAATACAAAGACTTCGCAACACCCAACATTCAGGAAGCTAACCATTACCGCTGACTTGTTAAAGGGTTATGAAACTGAGCCGCACTTTGTTCGTCTTTTGTTCCCAATCAATAGTATCAAGTTGCATCAAACGGCTCAAAGACGCAACTGTCATGGCCGATCGTTAATCATTTCCTTTTGGTGTGCGACGAAACGGAGAAAGGGCGACTTGCTTTACGTTGTCAGTAAGTCTATTTAGTATTCGTCTGCCTACCGCTTTTGGGTCAGGGACGGTTTGGGTGTCATTTACAAACGCCGCGACGACCAGATTTGGTCCATTGAGAAGAAAATTACAGGGTGTATATCATACTAAGATGACCGGTACGAGAAATTATTTCAGAAACGTTTTGGGAATCTAAATTATTTTACGCAATGTATGTTACTGTGGGAGAACGCACGTAACGAACGACAAGCGCGACGATGACCTCTGTAACGAGACAGGAAGAGAACAGTTCATTTCTCACGTCGTTCTTTAGAGTATTTCAAAATCTCTCTCTCAATTAGCCGTTTTATTTACATAAATGGAGTGTTACATACAGAGAATGAAATTTTAGATTAAAACAAAGGAATAAAATGAAAATAAATTTCCAAGAAGGTTTTTGTAGTTAATATAACGTAGATGTAGAAAGCTAAGGATCGACACACTAAACCTGGATTTGTGCTTGCCGAAAGTATCCTCTACGGCCTCTACCCAATCCCGTAAACACGAGATCTCGATAACAAATCGCCTGCTCTTGACATCTATGCTATTATGGAGCTACCATTGTTTTTACCGATCGTGTAAGTTATTGGTTTACTGTTACAGCTTGGCCACAAGCTACACGCGTAGCGACAGCGGCTGGGGCAAAGCAAATGGAAAAAAATTGCTTAGAGCTTGCCACAAGTGAAGGCCGACCTCGACCAAGGTGGAGGCGAGACAAGAGATGTGTTCTAAAACACCAATAGAATTTTGTTATTTACATACTCGTCTAGACTGAGCTTAAGTAGAAACGTTTGAGCAGAGAGGAGAAAAAATATCTCGAAATTGTTTAAGCCAGCCTCCGTACGTACGAGAAGAGAAGAACCGTGAGTGGTGAGCAGTGCACGTTTCCTCTCCTTTCCGCACATCCCCACTCACCTCGCAAAGAAAACCAGTGATGTCTGTACATCACTGGTTTTCATGGTGCTGGATCATTCTTTTGCGATTTAATAACATTGCCAGGAGGCGTACATATTCAATACAATTTCACAAATGTTGGTAAAATTTTATGAAATTGTAATGAAAAACCAGATGTCGGTGTAAACGATTAAGCCACGCTCCTAAGGACCCATGCAGTACTACACGCGCCTGTCGCGTGGAGCAAGTCGCATCGCCTAATGTCGTGAACGGGGCGTTACTGATACATGTCATCAGCACGATTTTGTGTGACAAACGGATGAGTTGTGTGTGTGTTTGACAATATGAATAGCCGTTATTATTTGTTATTCGATAACCTGTAATTGGGGCAGTGTGATTCATTAGGTATTGAAAGGCATAACACCTCTTACGTAAACATTAGGGTGGACGTAGGTCGAATAAATATTTATCGAGGTAGGGAATATATTTGAGTTTACACAATAAGCATTGAAAGCTTTTCTTAGACTTGTGACATGGTCAGTCAGCAATTTTGTGGTATTGTTTTGTTAGACTTTTATACGACTTTTTTACGTGTATCGTATTACCTAGTATTAACTGGGTTGTGGAGGTCAGATAGGCAGTAGCTCCATGTAAAATACTGGTATTCAGCTGCATCCGGTTGGACTGGAAGCCGACCCTAACATAGTTGGGAAAAGGCTAGGCAGATGATGACGATGATGTTTTGTAAGACTTTTAACGTTCGATTATAAAACTGGTGGACCGATTATGGATCGGGCGTAGACAACGGATCCCGATAAACAGCTTGGAAGGTACATGGACGCGCACAGAATTACCACGTATTCAGACATAATTCCAAACCCCATATAAATATTTCATAAGTCGGTATTTAATTTTTTTAAATTGCTGTCTTTCCGCAAAAAATCTATGTGTGTAGTGAGAATGATGTACCTTTTTTGGTAGAAAATCATCAAATTACTCCTCCCGCTCTGGGCAGAACGATACGGAGTGTCAGACTTCTACTGACTAAAAATCACCCATGTTCCTTCTTAGCGCTTTGGGTCGAGGCCGCGGTATCTCTTTCGAACAACCCGCAGCCCCGTTGGGAGCATCGAAATGTCCCTTCCACTCTGTATATATCAGTTCATCATCTATCAGAATCCGGTGTCTGGAGCAGTGAGTAATTTCTCCGTATCAATATTTACTCTCTCCGTATCTAACCCTTTCTTTTACCAATGCCGTAGACGCGCTTAAAAGTCAACTTCACACACACGAAGTCATATTAAACTAAGCACAAAATTACACGGCCTCTTGTTTCCAGTATCAATCCTTCATTCATGTTGCATTGTCCGACGACCGTAAACGTCACTAAAAAGCTATAAAAAAAATAAACGTTGTACTAAAACTATTTCTGAGTGGTAACCCTAAAACACATATATCAAAAGTGTGCTAGCGCAGGGTTGTGCCTGAGCTCTATAAATCAGGGCTGGCCATAACTTATGAGAATCAATTGGTATTTTCGTGTCGTCGCCGGAAAGTTTCGCTTAAGAATCGTTTGGAGCTAGATTTAGTAATTTGATAAGCAATTGTTTATGAGTATGGCCCTTGCTGGAGAATTAGTGTCGGCCAGTTTGTTTACGATTTGGGGTTGGTAAGGATGGAAATTGGGATCTAGGTGCCTATAGTTTAGGATAATCTGTTTTAATATAGTAAAATTATCTCTAATATTTCCGGTATGTCACAGCCGTACTGTCGCTGAGAGGAAATTGCGACTATTTTTGAACATTTCACTATACATCGTCATAATATGAAGTTTAATATTACCTTTCTTTATCATTGTCATCATTTCATCCGAAAGATGTGCACTGCTGAACATAACCTCCCCCAAGTGTCGCCATATTTTCCGGTCCCGTGCGTCTTGCATCCAGCAGATCCCTGCAACCTTCACCGATACATCAGTCCATCTAGTGGGAAGCCTTGAAAGGCGGTCCCCAATCCACATTTACCCTATGTGGAAAGTTAACTGTAGTTTTTATGACTTTTCGTTCTTCTATGGAAAAATATTTATTAATACTATTTATCTAAGAAGAGGTTAATTTTCTCCTTGATATAACCAATAATTAGCAACTAGCCGGACTTTAGTGCGTTCAAAAACTCTTTAAAAATCATGGCAACGTAAAAATGCTGCAAATACAATTTGAGTATTGCCAGCCCATAAAAACACAGGCACTCAATCCGAAAAAAACCTCATTCATATGCATTAAAAACGTAATGGCTACCTAATAAATGCCTTTAAAACAATAAAACAGTGAATTTTAAAATTCCCCATCTTTTCCAAGTACTCGTGTGCTCGCGACAGCCCTGTCATAAATCTCGTGGCATGTTTGTCAAGTATGGCGCTGGAACGCGCCCGGTCGCACATTTACGACGCACTATAAAGCACTGGAACGCGGTGCACTGACATTTCTGATTTTTTGGCGCGCTTTTGCGCAGAGGTAAGTGAGGGGAAAATGAGCTGTTTCATTAAAATA
Organism: Diarsia brunnea; assembly: GCA_949774965.1. Classification (NCBI taxonomy): domain Eukaryota; kingdom Metazoa; phylum Arthropoda; class Insecta; order Lepidoptera; family Noctuidae; genus Diarsia; species Diarsia brunnea. The sequence continues at coordinate 19,318,232 of OX459001.1, forward strand.
TGTAAAAGGTGGCAAAGGGTTTTGCATTTTCTGCGTTGTTTCGCCGCTGTTTATGGTTTACATTAAGTTTTAAATACGGATAAGCAGTTTAATATTTTGGTTATAAGCTAAAAGCACGGCCGTTTTCTTCCGGATTTATAAAAAGTTTATCAAGTGTTTATGACAGAGTACTTTGAATGAAATTATATTGCTTGTTGAATCTTAATGTATGTATACGTCTGCAATCTGTAAATGATTTGATATTGTTGACATAATTATCTAATACTTCCGGGAATCGGCTGGTTGGATACGAGACGATCGGAACCGGTCAATGAAGCGACACTTGGAGAGGCTTATGTCCAACAGTAGAATTATATTTAATTTTCTAGCATTGCTCAATAATTAAGTGCTTAGAAAATATAAGTGTACTCGTAAGTACCTGTAATTCTGAAGTCTGTAAAAGAATAAAAATAGCATTTGTTCTGAATTCCTTTCATTACACGCCACTATAAACCAAACATAATTAATACCAATCTCAAAAATCAAAACCAAACCCAACACCGCTCCAATAAAGTCCAAATCCGCTTATCACCAGAAACTCCAAGAAAATACATCACTTTTCAATCCTGCCTTTATGTGGTGGTAACGCGAAACTATTTCATTCACTAAGGGCTCCGTAACTCGATTACTGCTCGTCTCATTTCTCCCGAGATGTCGTGATTCGCCATAATTCGGGAATGCATGCAATTCAATGGGAATTTAAGTGAATTAAGATGTATGGTAGAGGGCGCCACTGTTTATTTTGGTAGTGGTGGAGACGTTTTGGTGTTTCAATTTGGGGAACTGTTTTGTTGTTTAGTTTGTGGTTGGTGTGGTGTTTGCTTGTATTCTGGTTGCTATTAGTTACCGATCGCAATAGGGGATCGGACTGAGTCAATAAAATATGATTCTAATTAGTCCGTCAGTTAGATTATCGAAAAATATTGGATACGTGTTTTTTGTTTTATGAAATGAATGAAAGAAAAAATAAGTGTTCAATATTTTTTGAAAATCTATCTGACAGACTAATTCGTTTTTTTTTTGTCCGATCCCCTATACCCCTACAAACTACGTAAGTGAAGTGTCTAAAGAGAGGAGAGTACGACTATTGCTACAGAGTCTCCTAAGAAATAAAGGTGTTTGAAAAAAAAATGTTATATTAAAATTCTTAAGCAGGCATAGTTTCCAGTTAGGTTTAAATTGTGAAGTTTGATTCCTCATTTTCCTGTGCATATTCCAATTTATTTCGGGACGGGGCAGCCTTCCGCCGTCTTCTTTTCCGTAGTTCTCTATTATAGTTATTGGTCATCTTATCAGACACCTCTTTTTTTGAAATATCATCCTTTACACGGGAGTCTTCTCTCTACTTCTATTGGGTATAAGAGTAGAGGAAGACATCCATTCTCAAAACTTCACTTTCACTTTATCACATCACCATTCTAACCGATTACCACACAACTTTTCAGTCACCGGCGGGCGCCACTCTCTGACTTCCTCTTATGTACTCTATCATCTTACGGTGTCCTGAATATACCTAGCTACCAAAACACAAACAAATATATTATTTATGTTCTTTCTCCAAAATTAGTTTACTGAAATATGATGTCTTTTTTATGTTTTATTATTACCTATATACTTTTTTTTTATTATTGATTGTAGTCAATTGTAATATTAACTTACTATTGTATCGAGTCTGGTTCTTCTAACCAAACAGACATGTGTTGCTGGGGAGTTTGTTCCGCCACTTCTTCTTTTCAGCAAAAAACATTAGGAAGTGTCGAAGGGTGCCGTTTTGGGGGACTGTCACTTGTAAATAAGTAAAGTAAAGTAAATTTTGACATTCGAAAAGTGCTGATTATCAGCCTAGTTTGAATAAATGACTTTTGATTTTTGAAAATTAAAATAAAATCGATGAAAAACTCAACTTCCACACACAACCCTATGCAACAAACAATAGAATGACAAAGACTCCTTTATCAAATATCAAGCTTCCGACGGAGATGCCTGGTACTCTTGAATTGATGTCAGCAATTAATTCTCCTCGCGTTAGGTGGCGCTACTGAGCCGGTCTCAGGGCTCTCGGTAGATCCGCTAGACTTAGCGCGTCCGTACCTAGACTGGGTTTTGATTTATCATTTTGGTGTTACAGACGGAGATGTAGAAATAAAGTGGGATCTTACTAACTTCAAATCGATTTGGTTTCGAAGATGCTTGGAGATAGTAGTTACTCGTTCTCTTTGTAACATGTTTGTTACATTGTATACTTTCACATTTTTTTATTATGCGACTGTTTTAATAAAGGTCACAAGTCCACACTTTGGCCAAGGACACAGAAATTCTTAATGGAAAAACGAACAACACTTTACCCAAATTGAGGACCTTATGGGTCCTGTCGAAGCTGCGGGTTGTTCGCAAGGGATACCGCGGCCTCGACATGAAGGGCGAAAGAGGAACATGGGTTGTTTTTAGTCAGTAGAAGTCTGACACTCCCTTTTGCTCTGCCCAAGAGCGGGAGGGGTTATTTGATGATTTCCCACCCCACAAAAAAAAAAAAAAAAGGACCTTATGGGTTCGACTTTAGTGTACGCGAGCAATTTGCTATTGTATATCACAATTCGCAGGAACTGTGTAAAGAATAGCATGTGCGCATTTGTGGCGTATAAGATTCATGTTTTCGCTGGATGCTATAACACTTAGATGCTTTTGGCTGGTAAAAAAAAACTTTTGTTGACTCATAAAATTATATTTCTGACACAAGCACTTACATCTCGCGTATCTAATTTGCCTGTCCTCAAATTAGGCCACAAGAGCCTTTTGTGTATTTTTGTACATAGCCCGTACATTAGAGGACCATTGTGCCTCGTTTAATAAGGCGAGTGCGCTTTCCACTTGCCTTATAAGGTGCCGTCGCACAAACGAGGTTAATTCACACGATCTGAGCAAGAATGGACGTTAGAAATAATGGACGTGGTATTTAGCTGGTTTAATGTTATGTAGATTGGTATCTACAAGATGGATTGTTGTTTGGTGGTAGCTATGTGTTTTCAAGAGATATTTACGTCATATTGGCACGAAGTTATTTTAGAGAAAGGAGCTTAGAAACTTCATTGAATGGAGACTCAATTGAGTGAAGTAGAATAGTGTCCTTAATTCCATTCAGGCTTCCAGTTTCATTTGTATTGTTTTGCTGCAGACATTATCTTTGAGTGTCAACATAAATAAAGCAACAAAGCTCTAGTACTTAACCTATTCAGTCAGTCAAGTTCGCCTTAGTTAGGCATTAGGACAATAATTTTTAGGTTAATTCGAAAATTATCCCACGTAAATACACTACGAAGGCGAAGCTTTGAGCAAAAGCTAGTATTGTATACTGTTCATGAAGTCATAGCGATGCAGTACAAGAAAATAATTTCTTAACACAGTAAATAGGTACAAATTATACCGACTCCACAACTTCGTAGCATAACAATGTTAAATTATCTCAACTCGACACACCCGTACGTGTTACTTTTTTGTTTGTCCAAATGACCGCGCCATGTTACTTCCGTTCACTCGCCCGATTAGTGGAGCCAGTACTACGCTGATTGTACTCGCCGAAAGCGGGCAGTGTAAACACAGCATGTACGATAATTTAAATGAATGAGTTGGTGATTATGGGAGTTTAATGGATGCTGCTGGCTGCGGCTTTAGTTGTGATGTTTGTTAATATACTACGTAACATTATGTATTCATATTTGTGGATGCAGTTTATATTTTAAGGTAAAGTTTTGTTGATGTAAATCATGGTTTTTAGTAAGAGGTGTAATTCACTCGACATTATTATATTCTGCTGCATGTTACTTGGTTTAAATTATGTTATCTGTTAAGTAACGTCTAATATATTACATATGTTCTTAGTAACGTCTAATACATACATATTTTGACTTAATTTGGTAACCAAGAGTTTTCTTGATATATAAACATGGGGTCCTAGGTTTGTATCCCGGGTCGGGCAAAGTGTTATGGGGTTTTTTCATCAACAGTTTACCCAACCCGACTGAAATTTATCAGTAGCAATCATGGAGTCTGGAATTATGCCCAGTTGATGGCAATAGGCTCGCCCCCTATGATATGCGACTTAGACAAATCTGGTGAAATGTAGGTGTACTAATAGAAGCATATCTAGGATAATCGGGAACTAAAAGGCGTAGTGTTATGTTACACAGACTAAGTAACAATATTAACTACAAATACAAATATATTTTATCGGAACAAAAAAAAAAAACATTATATCTATCCTAATAAACCCTTGGACCACCTCTTACACAACCCAAAATATAAGTTCTTTGGGCCTAAGTCAAGTGCTTAAAGTAAGGCCTTACCCCCATGCAGCGTAATATAAAATAAGTATTAATATTCCATAAAAAATCGCTTACAAGCCTACCTCCACACACTCGACACGTAATACAAAAATCCTCTCCGTTTAAAGCAAGCCCCTCACGACACCACGCGACAGATGTTCGAGCGCCCTCGTCTGAAGAGCCCTTAACAACTGCGGTCGGCTCTCTACAATGCGTGCGCTGATTACCGCTGCGTGTGTGTGAATGCGCCTTTACGAATCTAAAGAGGTTTTAACTTTTTTGCTACTGTATAAGTATCAATGGGGAGGTTAGATATGTGAAAAATTGTACGTGGAATTTTGCGTTTTGGGGTGGATTATAAAATATTAAGGTATGTCTTCCTTTTTTTGGTGAATACAGTCTTTGAATTTCTAGATGTCCTGGAAATTTGGTTGTATCTCTAGCATGAAGTTTGAAAGGGATAAGCTAGCAGTTTAAATCCTAAGGCTGCGATCTCAAAGGCTCACTGAAATAAGGTAGGTATCAAAATCAAAATCAAAAGTCATTTGTTCTAACTAGGCTGATAATTAGCACTTTTCGAAAATCAAAATTTACTTTACTTTACTTATTTACAAGTGACAGTCCCACACAACGCCCACCCTTCGACACTTCCTAGTGTTTTTGCTGGAAAGAAGAAGTGGCGGAACAAACTCCCCAGCAACACATCTGTCTGTTTGGTTAGAAGATCCAGACTCGATGTATCAGGTTATCGAAGTACCAGGCTGGCATCTGAGATGTTGTGAAACTAAACCCTTTCCGTTATATATTGGAACGAAGTTCCTTATCGCGCGTTGTGAAAGGGGGCTAGACGGAAAAAATTCTTACGAAAAGTTGTCACGACACTTTTTGCTATAGTAAGCTATTGTAAGCTGTGCGGCGTCGCATGTTTCTATGTCTGTCTCTCTCTCTCTCTTATAGAAAGAAAGCCAGATATTTTCATTTCTACATTTCTTTTTTTTTTTTTTTTTTTTTTTTACGTAATAAAAAATAATAACAATAACTTCGTTCGATCCGGGTGTTCCTTGACACCTCTCAAGTTTTTTATTTTTACCCGACTGCAAGGAAAGGGTTATGTTTGTATCTAGAGCAAATCTGTTTAGTCCTATGACTCAGTTATCAATTAACTACAGTTATTTTACAAGTTATCACGCACTGAGACTGTAGTTTTGCTTTTTTAATTTCTCTGACATTCATAGATGCCTGTAATGGTATAATTAAAATAAATGGTTTTAGTTGTATGAGTTAAGTTTTTAAATTCGAATGACCACTCACTTAAAATGAAACAACAAAACAAATCTATGTAAGTATCAAAACTAGACCGTCGAGGCTGCGGGTTGTTCGCGAGAGATACCGCGGCCTCGACATGAAGGGCTAAGAAGGGACATGGGTGGTTTTTAGTCAGTAAAAGTCTGACGCTCCCTTTCGCTCTGCCCAAGAGCGAGAGGGGTTATTTGATGATTTTCCACCCGCCCAAAAAAAAAAAGTATCAAAACTAAGTAATTATTCCGTTTCCAGTACTATAAGGTATAAAACTTATTTTACTGTAAGCTGTGAAAGCTACCTTTTATAAATAAATAAATAACTAAATCAAATATTCTCATACAATGACTGATCTACGAATCTCTCACAGTAACGGAAAAACTATTCACGAGTGAAAAAAAAAATGCACATATTCAGAAAGAATCGAACCACATATGCAACTCTATAGATTCACACTCCCGTACAACATCCCATTACCGCCTCCCCACCAAAAACTACTTACCTATTTGCCATTTTTCGGCCATTTCATTAGAACAAGCACTTACAAAGGCTAATTTATTTTTATTGTTCGTAGTCTTGACTAGCCGTAAAACTTACCTTTGGTGAATTTATGCGCGCGGCCACAACCTGGGGTATAAATAAAGGGGATGTATTGTACTTGCGCTATTGATTCTGGCTCTTTGGGCTGCTTCTTAGTGCTTTACAGTGTTAAGGGAGATAGATGGGTGTGCGGCTCTTTGGTGTTTTCGTGTTTTTTGGCGATTGGCCATGTGTTTGTGTTGTACTGTTTTGCAATGTGTTCGGGGTTTTTATTTAATTCATCTGTACGAGAATACTTAGAATGTCATTTGGTCTACATAGTTCTTACTATAATTTAAAAATGAATAATATTACCAAGATTTTGTAACAATATTTTGATTTAAAAGAGTGTCCATTCTTCTTCGTAGAGATCTATGCTTTTTTGCTGTTCTTTTAAGTCCAGTACTTTCATAAGTTATTGTGACTAAAATCAAAAACAAAGTCATTTATTCAAATTAGGCTGATAATCAACACTTTTCGAACGTTAAAATTTACTTTCCTTTACTTTACTCATTTACAAGTGACAGTCCCCCAAAACGCCCACCCTTCGACACTTCCTAGTGTTTTTTGCTGGAAAGAAGAAGTGGCGGAACAAACTCCCCAGCAACACATCTGTCTGTTTGGTTAGACTGTAAGCCTGGAAGTCGTGGCTTCAAACCTAGGTAGGCGCATGACTTTGTGTAATTTCCTCACCACTGCTCTCAATACGGCGAAGGAAAACATCGTGAGAAAACCGGCATGTCTTAGAACCAAAAAATTCGAAGACATGTGACATCAATAAACCAGCATTGCGCCCGCGTGGTGGATTATTATAGCCCATCCCTCTCTTACAGAGGAGGGCTGAGTCCCTGCAGTGGGAGCATTATAGGCTGATGATAGCAACAGTAGCATTGACACTGATCTAATTATAAGGACAAATGCAGTGAAAATAATAATATCATTAATCTTCAGTTCTAACAATGAAATATTTACACTGAGATTCTTCCTTCATCAACAATTTCTTCTATGAATCTCACAGACAATTTCCTTAGTACCCAATAATTCATAATTTACGCAAAACAATATAAACTACGTACAAAATGATAGATGATAATTTGTGTAAATCACACAGCGGCTGGCCGTAACTCAGTGTAATTGGCTTCTATAGTAAATTATGTAAATCTCTATTACTTATGTTCAATTTACATAAGTATGATTTGTTGTACAACTGCTAATGTGACCGGTGGGTTAGAGGTCATACATTTAATAGTGGGAATTCAGTGGTGAAACGGTTTTTAACTAACTTGTGTTTTGATTTACTCATATGTCGTGGAGATGCTTTCACAAAATTAAATAATCATAACAGTAGCGGGTCAACCGAACTCTGCTCGGGTGATAATAGAGACAACGAATTTTCCCACATTGAATATGAAAACGGAACGGCATGTCTTAGAGCTAAAAAAATCAGAGACACGTGACATCTACCAACCCGCACTGGGCCCACATGGTGTATTATAGCCCATCCCTCTCCTTGGGGGGAGGCCTGAGTCCTGAGTGGGAACATTATAGGCTGATGATGATGATGATGAACAGTAGCGGGTCATCCGATCTCTGCTCGGGTAAAAATAGAGGAAACGGATTTTCCCACATTGAATATGAAACCTAACTAGATCGATTCATCGCCCCCTAAACGATAAAGGGGTTTTGCGACCTTCATCTAAATCAAAACAGCCGTTTATGAAAACGTGAATATAAAATAATATATCATTTTTGCTTATTTAATAGTATAGGATAGAATAAACATCCCATGCTTCTTCTGCATCTTGTTGGATTTTCCATTTGTCAGAAAACAAATGTTGATGGCTATAAGAGTAAAGGAAAACTAAATGAACGATGAATGAACTTTAAGCAGGGTGATATATTATGGCTAGAAAAGATATTTCTTGTGAGGGGCAACGTTATTTAAAAAAGAGAAAGAAAAGTGTGTCTAACGAGATGACGAGTAATAGAGAAGTATAGAAGAAGAAAACATGCTTTGGCGACCCCAAATTTATTTAGTTATGGGCAAAATAATTATAATAATGACCTAACGTGGATTTATTACGACCTGTAAAGTCATTTATAATAATTTTACCTATGATATTGAACATTAGACTTTATCCCAGCGAAAATAAAGGTCACTGTGCCTTTTGCTAACACAAGAAGACAAATAGATAAAGCATGCCAATTAAAACTATGCCTGATTTTCACGTAGGTACAGTTACAAGCAATAATATGTTAACAATTCGCATAGTTCAAACGCGAATTTCTCGAGAAGTAACGATTGTAATTTTAAGATGAAACATAATTTATGATTTCCATTTCAAATAATTATAATTTTTTTATTGGAGTGTGGGAAATCATCGACTCCCGCTCTGGGTAGAGCGGTAGGGAATATCGGACTTCTACTGACTAAAAACCACCCATGTTCTTTCTTAGCCCATTGTTTTGAGGCCGCGGTATCTCTTTCGAACAACCCGCAGCCCCGACGGGTTCCAAAATACTTGAAATTTAAAAAACATGAAAATAAAGGCAATCTGTAGGCGAAATTTGCTTCTAAACGTTTCTAAGTTTATAATGTACTAGCTGACCCATGCAACTTCGTCTGCGTCACATAATATAGCTTATAACAAAATGTCAACATAAATTGAGTTAAATCGTAACAAACAAAAAATCGTATCTTTCCTCTTTATAATATTAGTTTAGATTATATTAAAGTGTGAATTACTATTGGTATCTCTTACTGTTAAATATACAGTAACACCTTGTAAACATTATGGTGCAGTAAATATTTTGAATATGAATTTCTCCGGAGTCCCCGGAGGCCAGAATCCCCACTAACCTACCGCACCGGACCGAATGACTGCCGCGCGCTTAATTATTTTGTCGCGCGGATATTTTTACATTGCGATATCTTCTAAGATATTTGTTTAAACTGTATAGAGTAAAGGGCACAAATATTCTATATTAAATTTCTGTGCTAACAAACACATTTATTTAGATATAGATTAATACCATATGGGTTAAATAAGCTTCGCAAAATATCATTCTTTTTAACCTAACATTTTAATAGTAAAAAATGGTTACAGTGAGTCAATCTTAAAAGATAGACATATGCTGTTGCGGACTTTTTTTTAGAACTTTTAAAGAGGAACAATTCTTTCATACATGGTATTTGCGTAACTTAAACCGTTTTCGCAGCGCACGCAACGGAAGCTCTCAAAAAGGAATATCTTTTCCCGTTTTTGCAACATTTTTCATTTATGCTCCGCTCCTATTGGTCGTAGCGTGATGTTATATAGCCTAAAGCCTTCCTCGATAAATGGACTATCCGACACAAAAAGAGTTTTTCTATTCCAACCAGTAGTCCCAGAGTTTACCGCGTTCAAACAAACAAACAAACAAACAAACAAACAAACAAACTCTTCAGCTTTATAATATTAGTATAGATTGGTGCTGGTAACTGTACGTAACACAGGGTACAATATGTATGCACTTAAGGTTGAATATCCTAAGTCTGAACAATTCCTAACATATTAATTTTTTTTTTTACTTTTAATGCCACCGAAAACTTCAATAACCCATTTCCAATTTCAAAACTTTTTAACAGCCTCACCACCTAAAGCAATCTTTTTCCAATCGCGAAAAGGCAAAAACCCATTACGCCCTCATAACACGAAACGCAACGAAAACACCAAGAAAATCTATTAGCAACTCAAAAACCAATCTTCGAACATTATTATCGTGCGAGACTTTGCTAAGAATGTTCGAGTTCGTCGAAAACCGTTCGAGATCTAAATGCCTACAAAAGGGAACCCACCTTATTACATCAGAAGAATTTTAACGAGAAGCTAACTTGTATACAAATTGAATTTTCCGAAAGCAACAGCTTGCTAAGTCGCGCCCTCGTATACATTAAGTTTATCCAAAAGTTCGATGGTTTTGTACAAAATTTGTTCGAACGAAGTAATTTTATTAAGAGGGACGTTTTAAGTTGTTATCCAATTTGTGGGTATTTTGTTTTTGTTAATAGTCCCCTGGTTCAATACCTCTCGTGAGGGAATTTGTAGAATGTTAACTTGTAACACTCAATTATATGGAAGTTTGCGATGGTGGAATTAATTGGCATTTAAATGTATTGGAATGGTCTTGTTATTTGGGATCTAATGTTATGTTGTACACTTGGTACAAGTAATTTTCGTTAACAATACTGTTTTGAATTCTTAATATCTCTGTTTCAGAAATCATCATGTTCCTGCCCTTGTTCCATTCTACCTGTCAGACGTCACGGGGTCATGTATCCTTTCTCTTTCATATTATTATCATTCCTCACACAATCCATCCATCTTTTCTTTGGCCTTCCTCTCCCTTTCCAACCAATAACTAATCCTAAATATAACTTAAAGGTAGTGACTCCAAGCTTCATAAATCAACCCAGCCAATAGCAGTTGGCTATTGCGGTCATTTAACCATGCATCACTAAATCACAAAACCCATAACGTGGAAATACTTACCCATCTTTTATTCTATTACCAAATACTTTCACACCACACACTTTCAACTCAAATCCTCATACAACAAAAACACCCAAATTAAGTCCATAATAGGTATCACAACATGATATTACATGCGTACGGTGTATAAAATCATTATTAAGAACAAAATTACAGTGGTATTCATCAGGTGGGTATAATTGTATCCTCTCGTACCATTATGGGGCAAAATTGCTCCCGAGAAAGTGTGCCCGTAAAAGGAAGGGACTTTCTCGGAGCTATGTTGCGGGTGATGTTTAGATTTGGGATTTTGTTATTGTTTCTAATGGTGTTGCAGACTTGCAGTGTATGTTGAGTTATTTGCTTTATATGGTCAGCGTTTTACCATGAATGCTGACTGGCGTTAAATTGTCTTGTGATATAAATCCTGAAATTGAATTTAAAATGTTATCTCTCATCGTCATGCAGTTAAACATGCAGGTTAAAGTGATATTGATTTTTTCCATCAGGAATTTCTCAGTAGCAGCCACTAAGTCTAAAGCGCAGTTGATGGCGATAGGCTCGCTCTTTATTACATGGGGTTTAAACATTACTGGGGAAAATGTAGGTGTACAAATGGGTACACCTCTGCCTAACCCTTCAGGGGTTACAATCGTGAGGTGCATACAATGATAATCTAGCTAAGCATAAGCTACCTTAAAATACAAACCAGTTACATTAAAGAAAAACCGGATTCAAAACACTACCTGCAACACCCGAACATATCGACTATTCCTAATTTGGTATCCAATCTCCCCATTGATTCATGATCACTAACCCATACATCCGACACTAACGAATACTTATGCTCAAACATTTGACATTGAACCAAATACCACATACTTTCTCTTTATAGGAAAAAATATGGTCTGGTGAGAGCGTGTTCCTGATTTAGATAGTATGTATGCATAGATAAATTTCTTGATATAGAACTAGTGTGCATCAATATAACAGAAGTACATTGACATTATAGTGGTAATCGGTTGCCGTAGTATGGGCATGTGATGCGGAGGAATGAGGATATTGTCGTGAGGAGTTTTGAGTATAAATATGAGTGGCTATAAGAACGTCGGGGCTGCGGGTTGTTCGCAAGAGATACCGCGGCCTCGACATAGAGGGCTAAGAAGGAACATTAGTCAGTAGAAGTCTGACACTCCCTTTCGCTCTACACAAGAGCGGGAGGGGTTTTTTGATGATTTTCCATCGGCCAAAAAAAAAAAATGGCTATAAGAAGACCAAAGAAAATATAGATGCATTGTGTAACGGATGATATGCCAAGAAAGGAGGGGTCTGATATGATGACGAGTAAAATATAAATATGTATGGAGAAAGAAGACCATGCTGCGCCAATGTCAGATAAATTGGGATAAGGACAAGAATGATAATGATGATAAATATTTATTTATTTATTTTATTAAAGCTTACAGTCTAAAAACTATAATTATAACAAAAATATATATCTAAATTGCTAATAACAAGCTTCCATAGATAACTACAAAAACATATACTTCCTCATAGTTACTTCCGTAATTACAATATAAAACTATCAACTTTCAACACAACAACAAAAAAAAACCAACAAACAAACTTGATAGTGTAGCACAGAATACATAATAGTACTGACTGTAGTACAATAGAAGTATTGATTAATCGAAAAGTTGGTTCTCTTTACTTAATTGTCACTTCTTTAACTTAAGCTTACTTAGAAAATAAAAGATTTAAGTGTTAGCAGGTGCCTCCTGTACAAAAAATGGCTTTGATATTATGTTAACTCGACTGCTGTTGTATTGCTCACCTCTTGAGAAAAAGCCTATGCCTGTCTATGCTCATCATCATCATTTCAGCCATAAGACGTTCACTGCTGGACATAGGCCTCCCCCAGAAGGGGGGGATTTGCCATAATCGCCACGCCAGGCAGGCGGGTTGGCGATCGCAGTATGGTTGTTACAAAGGCACAGAAAACGCTGCTGCCCATTCTCTGGTAAGTCCCTTAGTCGCCTCTTACGACACCCACGGAAAGATATGGGATGGAGCTATTCTTTATGTCCAACACCACACGGAACACGAACACGAAAACGAACACGGAACTGTGCATGCTACTGCTCTTTAATTAAGTATTTGAATACTCACAACCACACTCAGACTCCATTAGTAACCAGATCCTAAACTCCTCCCATTGAAACTAAACGGCACTCCAAGTTACTCTAACTAGCTGTGTAAAACCGACATAAAGGCCCCTCTCGTCATTCAACTAACAGCGTAATAACAATTTGAAACAAATATGAGCGACGTTCAGGGCTCTTTAAAACAATGCGGCTGTATCACCCTACAATTACAGTAATCACACAATTAACACGCGATTACGTGTAACATGGAAAGTTGAACTAGTGTAAGTTGAACTGTGACATAAGTCAAACTCTATGGCTTTTAAGGTGATTGGTGTGTTTGTGGTTCCACAAAGGTTCACACCAAATAGTTATATTTACGTCCCGTCAAGCTGCGGGTTGTTCGCAAGAGATACCGCGGCCTCGACATGAAGGGCTAAGAAGGAACATGGGTGGTTTTTAGTCAGTAGAAGTCTGACACTCCCTTTCGCTCTGCCCAAGAGCGGGAGGGGTTATTTGATGATTTTCCACCCGCCCAAAAAAAAAAATGGGTTATATTTACGCCGCTTGCTGGTTCTTTGCAGCAGCAGCACCAGCACAGCTCGATGAGCTTGGAACATGTGATGATGCAAGAGTATCGACACCATTGCGTCCCACACTAAAGGCCTTCCCATCTTCTTCGTCGTTTCTTACCAAACCATCGTTGTTTCGTGGTTTTAAAAAAGCTGGAACGCCGACGACGCGTGGCAAGAGGTCGACGGATGATGTCGTTTATGGCCCGCACTTAGGCTGCATGACAGGTCATGGAGACTTTAGGGATCATTCTCACTAGTTCTACGATTCGATGGTACAAAATCGTAGAACTATTGGGAACAAAATCTCCCATTAGTTCTACCGGTCTTAACACGCAATTTACAGTAGAACTACGACTATACACTGGTATAGTCGTAGTTCTACTGTCACATATAATTTAACAGAATGAATATACTGATTCATTCTGTTACCCGCTTTATATCCTGTATCAATTAAAAGAAATTATATGTGATTTGTTCTTCGATTTCAAAAGCCTTTTAAGACTTACCAACAGTATGACAGAGTCCTACCGTTTTCCTCATTACATTGCGCTTCCAATCTAACCAGATGCAGCTGAATATCTGTATTTTACATGGATCGACTGTCTATCTGACTTCCACAACCCAGTTAGTACTCCGTAATATGATACGCCTTGGTAAGACTGGTTGTCAGACTTTCGGACAGAGCCCATGAATAATATTAATAAAATGTCATACTTTCGGACAGAGGCCCTAATGATATATGAATAAAATCTGCCATTTTTTTTTTTGGTAAAAAAACGCTGCCCCACACTAGGAATTTCTCCTGTATCGTGGGTGCGTTCACAAACATATAAAGTCACATACACAAATACCCAGACCCGAAACAACTATCTGACGGCCATACAAATATTTGTTCCGTGCGGGGATCGAACACGCGACACGCAGCGCAGCAGCCCAATCGCTTAGCCACTACGCCAACCGTGCCGTCTTCTATGGTATTTCTGACAGTTATCCTTTCACCGTCCTCAGGGATCAAGATACACAGGTCGCGGTGTAACACAAATGTAACAATTAGGGTCCGGTTGTCAAGTAATAACCCTTTGTACAGTTGGTTAACATTCGTGAACCATACCAACCTATGTTACGTGATACGCATTATGAAGCTTTCAGCAATTATTTCAAGTAGTTTTGAAAGTCGGAATGGTTGTACTGTAAAGTGGGACGATAAATGTGGTTTAAAGTGATGTTAAATATGTGAAGGTTGTAATGTGGTAGAAATTATGATGACTTATGTATGGAAAAACAGAGATGTTGGAGATAATTCAGCGATAAAAGGGGACATTTTTTTTCAGCTCACTTGATACGGTACCTATAATATTCATATTTCACCAAAAACAGTAATCAATTAAGTATTGTAAATTAACAAAGGTTTACATAGAACAGACACACACATAGAAATCCAGCCGAAATCTTGAAACCCGTAATTGCCTTGCTTCCGATAACTTGATTTCTTTAGCTAACTCCAGTACGACCAACAAATTTTATTTTAAGTTTCCTAATAAATGTATGGCTGATTCAACCTTTCAAAAAAATTTTAAACGACTGCCTCGTGAACAATAAAAAAACGTTTGTGAGTTTTTAAAAATGAATGCTGTACTTTAAATTTTAAGATAAAATAAAATTTGAATGTCAATTAAATGACCAGCTCATCGGTATATGGTTACACAGTTAAAAGAAAAACATTTTCAGTCCCATTTCATTACTCAAGAACTTGCTAATGGAGTAACAGACAATCTGACAGAAATCATACAGATTTGACTTCAAAAGCTTTTTATTCTCGAAGCAACGCTAAAACGCCAATCCATCAAAAAGTTTCTTCAATAAAAAGAAATAGGGGGTGAAAAAAGGTGGTACGGGGGTGAATTTGCATGCGTCATCTAAGGGTAAGTTTCAGGGGGTGGGTTATAATCAGAATCGTGGTGAGTAAGCTGATTGATAGACCACACCCCTATGTTTTGGGGGTGTATTTTCAACTCTTCATTATGAGGCAGTTCACTTGGCTTCAAGGAAATGATTCGTGAATCGTTGGAGTTCAATGGTTAGATTAATAGTGTTCATGGAGAAAATAAGTCACACAATAATGTTGGTACACTTTTAAACTGGTCTTTTATTAGTAAGTAGTTACTTAGGGACCCAAACAAGTTATAATCGATTTAATCATTTTCTGTTCTTATAATAGAACTTAACAGAATTTACCTAAGCTTTTAGGTAACTTTCTTTTCTTAATCATACGGTTATTGTCTCAGTGTCTCTCTGGTGTTAGAGTTTTATTGCCACCCCCATGGGTGCCTGAGAGATAATTCTCGACGGTATGTTGGTTTCCTCACGATGTATACGTTCACCAAAGCAAGTGATAATTATACAATACACTCATGAATCTAAAAAATCACTGGTGTGCGTCTTGGTTGGAACTCGAGACTTATGGCTTGCCAGTCCGACGATCACACCACTAGACTGTCACTGCTGCCAGGTAGCTTAGTCAGTCCTATTGTTGACTTTAAGGCTGCCTGTCCACTAAAGCGGAGCGAGGCTGCGGAGCGGAGAAACGAAGAAATATTAACCAATAGGATTGCACACTGGAACAGGGGGTAGATTTTATGCAATCCTATTGGTAAATATTTCTCTGTTTCTCCGCTCCGCAGCCTCGCTCCGCTTCAGTGGACAGGCAGCCTAAAGCCTGAAATACACATGCTACTAGAAAAGCATGCTTGTTTGCTACTAGGTAGTATGCTCATTTCTAGCATGATTTCAGAGTGTGTACATTTGCTCTCACAGACTCAAAAGCACACTTCTTTTTAAATATGTCAGAGTGACATTCTCTTAAGCTGCGTCCCCACTAGGGCCGCTCGGCTCCGTGAGATCGAGCCGCGCATCCGTGAGATCGAGCCGCGCATCCGTGCCTCGTGAGTGTGGACGTGAGTGAGGCTGAGCTGCGCGGCCTAATAGGAACATTAAGCGGCGTCTCCGATTACGCCGCGCGGCTCCGTGAGGCCGAGCCGCGTGCCTAACAGGAACGTTTCGGGTGACGTTAGTGGGGACGCGGCTTTACAGTTTTTTATTGTATACACTGACAAAAAACAACAAAAAGGTGACAGCACGATAAAAAAAACATATAAACTAGTACAACTAAAGAATATAAAAAAGAGGTTTTATGCGTCGTGCTAGTTACTCGTAGCACGAAAAATAGACCAGCTTGCGATTATGGAGCATGCTTATTCACAAGCATGCTCTTTTCGTATACACGTGCTACTTGTATGCTACTAAATGACAGCTGCTCGAAACTAGCACGATTTTGTGCTACTGCGTAGCATGTGTATTCCAGCCTTAATATCATTGCTATCCAATTGTAGCGAGTCAATTGGTCAAGTATCTCTTGGTCTTTGATCGAATTATTGATTTGTTTCCTTTTGTTTTGTGAATCTGTCTGTCTTTTGCAGCAGAAAATGACTGTTTGTTTAGGGTAAGTATAGCGACTGGTGCAAACTCGTCGCTAAATTTTGGGCCGACTCAGTTTAAATATTGTCATCGGCAAGTAGAAGGTGCAAAAAATGAGACGAATGCGAGGGATTAATATATTTGTTATATTCAGTCGAATTCGTTTTTTTTTGCAATAAGTTTACATCGATGATAAAAAACGAAATACTACAAAACGTCTAAAACAAAACGCTCCAGTCACCACCATTTTCATTACTATACATTACGGGTTGCATCTTTATCTGACAGATTCGCCCCATTAACCCTGCCGCCGCGACGGCGATAAATCAAAACGTCATCAATCTACGTTCAAAAGTGCAGTGGTGATTAAGACGGCACTTGAGGGTTATCATCAAGATAATTTATCGTTTGGTAGTCCAAGTAGTGGTGGGTTTTGTGAAGTAAGAACTGTATTAATGGTTGTGAAAAGGCTTGAGTTTCTTTTGTTTTCGTGGGAGTAATTAGCCCCGTTTTTCAGAAGGCACTAAAGCTACCGATTAGCCAGCTGATATAGGATTTAAGAAGTACTTAATGTCTTTTGTGGGCCACTTATTTTCGAGTAAGGATGATTTTACTCCGCGGGAGGCGCTCCGGGCGTCGGGGGCCACGTGATGGCCTCCGGCTACCGTAGACGCGGGCCTGTGGACGGTGAGTGATGGTCTAGCTCGCCGTCCGTTCGTCTTATGATGACGACAGGCCGTGTCGACGGCGCGTTCGTGTTCCATGCGCGCCTCAAAGAGCTGCGGGTTGTTCGCAAGAGATACCGCGGCCTCGACATGAAGGGCTAAGAAGGAACATGGGTGGGGAACCCGCTCTTGGGCAGAGCGGTAGGGAGTGTCAGACTTCTACTGACTAAAAACCACTCATATTCCTTCTTCGCCCTATGTATCGAGGTCGCGGTATCTCTTTCGAACAACCCGCAGCCCGAACGCCCCTTCCGTGTTGCTGACATCTCTTTGAGGCGTGCGTGTAACACGAACGCGCCGTCGACACGGCCTGTTGTCGTCATAAGACGAACGGACGGCGAGCTAGACCCGCAATTGCCCTGCGGCAATGGTTTTAACCCATTTTCTTTCATAGAGGGACGTCCTGTGTTCCAGCAGTCAGAACATTATAGGCTGATTATGATGATTTTTAGTTTGCATTATGGGAAGTAGAATAATTATTATAGACACATTTTCGTGTAAAATAACAAGGTGCACGAAAACAGCTACAAAGAATGTGTCCCAATATATTATTATGACAAGAAAATGAATAAGAAGAAAACAGAATAATATTTTGTCAAAACGTCGGCACATAACACAGATAAAACGAACGAGATAATTCACGAAATTCACAAGTTTTGCGCACAAAAACATGGCGACGACCATGAAATATGTATAGCATACGTGAAGTTACAGTATTGTATTTGTCGGTGTTTACTAAGTTTTTTAAGTATAGTTTTGAATTAAGAAGAAATAGGTTTGGCTCAGCGAATTTTTTTTTTTTTTTTTTTTTTTCAAACTAGGCTGATAATCAGCACTTTTCGAACGTCAAAATTTACTTTACTTTACTTTACTCATTTACAAGTGACAGTCCCCCAAAACGCCCACCCTTCGACACTTCCTAGTGTTTTTTGCTGGAAAGAAGAAGTGGCGGAACAAACTCCCCAGCAACACATCTGTCTGTTTGGTTAGAAGAACCAGACTCGATACAATAGAAAGGTGTAACTTGATATTACGATTGATTACAGACACAAGTCAAAAATAAAAATGTATATAATAATAAAAACATAAAAAAGACATAACATTGACATGTTATGTCTTTTGTAAACTAATTTTGGAGAAAGAACATAAATAACAAACAAACAAACATTGTCTTGTGTTCAACTCAGCGACCAACTATTCCTATCATTTAAGTAGTCGTTAATGGAATAGTAAGCTTTTAAACAAAGATTAGATTTTACTTTGGCTTTAAATGCATTAAATGGCAAGTCTAGAAAAGAAGATGGCAATTTGTTATAAAATGTTATACCGAGCCCTACGAATGAATTATGAACTTTGTGAAGCCGGTGAAAAGGAGCGCGTAGTTTATGCTTATTTCTAGTGTTAAAATTGTGAATATCACTGTTTTTAGTGTACAGGTGAATATTTTGTCTAATATATAAAATGTTGGCAAAGATGAACTGAGAAGCAACCGTGAGAATACCAATCTCCTTAAAAATATCTCTAAGAGAAACTCGGGCACCCAGCTGATAAATTGCACGAACCGCTCGCTTCTGCAGAACAAATATATTTTGAATATCAGCAGCTTTGCCCCACAGCAGAATACCGTAGGACATAACGCTGTGAAAATAACTAAAGTAGACTAACCGTGCTGTATCAACGTCAGTGAATTGTCTTACTTTTCTGACGGCGTATGCGGCCGAACTTAGCCTTCCCGCTAGGCTTGATATGTGTAAACCCCATTGTAATTTTGAATCTACTGTTATGCCCAGAAATACAGCAGAGTCGGCAGTTTCCAGCTCTTGATTGGCGAGGATAATATTGGGACCTAGATTTCTAACATTGGGTAAAGCGAACTTAATTATTTTAGTTTTCTTAGCATTAAGAACAAGGTTGTTTGTTGTGAACCAATCCGTGACCATTGACAGCGTGCTGTTTACGTCGTCAAAATCGTGTCTATTCCTATCTACTTTAAAGATAAGAGAGGTATCATCTGCAAATAGCACAACGTCACAAAAACCTTTTAAATAATATGGTAGGTCATTAATATAAACCAAGAATAAAAACGGACCCAGTATTGAACCTTGAGGTACACCAAGCCGAACCGGTAGTCCGGAAGATTTGGCGCCATTTACGTCTACACATTGGAATCTATTTTGTAAATACGAATCTATCACATTTAGGGCCTCATTTTGAACACCGTAATGACGCAGTTTCCGTAAAAGCGTGTCGTGATGTACGCAATCAAAAGCTTTAGAGAGGTCGCAGAAAACACCGACTGCATTTTGTGCGTTCTCCCATGCGTTAAATATGTGTTTTAGCAAAGCAACACCTGCATCCGTAGTCGAACGACCCTTTGTAAAGCCATATTGATCATTGTGAAGGAGATTATTTAAATTAAAATGTACTAACAACTGTTTGAGAATTAATTTTTCAAAAATTTTGCTAAATGCGGGTAATATAGAAATTGGTCTAAAGTTACCAATATCATGTTTGCTGCCAGATTTAAATAGAGGGATGACTTTACTGCTTTTCATAAGATCAGGGAAAGTCCCCAAATCAACGCATTTATTGAAAGTGACAGCAAGACAGGGGGCTACAATGTCGATTATGTTACTTAATAGTTTAATAGAAATGCCCCAAAAATCACCTGTGTTTTTAGACTTAAGTGAATTAAAAACGTTAACCACATCAATAGGTGTTACATGTTCGAAACTAAATACGTTACCACATTTAGACACGCTGCTATGCAAAAGATCTTCGGCTTTAGACGGCGACGAACTTAGGGAACGAGTCGTCGCTATAGGTATGCTGGCAAAATACTCATTAAAAGCCTCGGCTACGTCGGCTGCTTTATTAACTAATTTGTTACCCACCATGATCTCAAGGTGATTATCTTGTTTAACAGATTTACCCGTTTCATTGTTAATGATTTTCCAAGTGGCTTTAACTTTATTATTAGAATTTTTAATGGTCTCGCTTAAGAATTTAGATTTTGCAATAATACAAATCTTTTTAAATAAATATTTGTATTATTGCAAAGCTCATCATCATCTGCTGATCCTTTTCCTAACCATATTGGGATCAACTTTCAGTGTAACTGATCGCAGCTGAATATAAGCTCACAAAATTCATTGCTTCATAGTTGTATTATGTAATACATTATGTACCATCTATTTAGCTACCCATATTATGCGAATAAAGTCCGCCTATGTACCACGTTTGTGCATGAAAATTAAATAAATAAATAAATTATTTGATTTGAAAAAAAAACACATTTTTCAGATAAAATAATTTTAGTTAAGTAGTGATCGCATTTAATTATTGTATTCATTAGAAAGAGTGTCGTAATTTACGAGTTTTACTTCGAAATAGATGAGTCATTTTGGCAGATCTAAGATCAACTCTCTCTCCGTTCACATCTTCAAACTTATACTACTACTTAAGTCCACAATTGATAAATCCTGGTGACTAATAGACCAGTTACCGTTTTCAAATATTTCAGAGGGGCATCGGATTTGTTTTATTTTATATCTGACCCATCTCTTCTTTTTCGGTTCGCAGGTAAATCGAGGCGCGCCGGTGGTATTTTTTAAACCACTGGCTGGTATGCCATGGTATTTTGAAAAAGCGTTCGCAAAAGCCCTCGATAACTTTTTTATTTAGGTACTTCTTCTGTATGGCAATGCTCTATGGATTTGTTTTTTTTTGCAATCGTTTTGTTGAATCACGTTTTGATAGTGTTTTTGAAAAAAATGTGGCTTGAGTTTGTGGGTAGATGTTATGATTGAGTGTCGAAATATTGTTTCAAAACGTACTTACTAGTTTAGATGAATTTCTAAACTTAGCGGCTAACCTTCGAAAATCTTTTCTTAATTAGCGAGCCCAACCACAAGTGCTTTATCATATTTATTGCTTTAAATTGGTTTAAAAAAGAGGTCACATCATTTTATATTTTAAAAGCTAGATGGGGCCGGTATTGTGTACTTGAAGGACAGTCAAGTCGCAGAAAAGAAACAGCCCGAACAAAACTCACACTCTCCTTTTTTAAAGTCCAGACATTGGTAATTTCTCGTAAGAACCATGCTGATAATCTTAAAGGTAGATGAACAGAAAACCCAAAACAATTCATCTCCACACCACTGCTAAAACAGATAATTGCAAAACAAACATTCAAAGACAGCCCAAACCGTCATTAACCAACCAAGCCAACAAAATTAAAAACCATAATTTATCTTTATTGCACCAGTGCAGGGAAAAGAAAGAAAAAAGAATGGCGGAAAAAGAAAAATAAAACACGGACCGTCCCTGATCTTGTTTTAATTGCCGAAAAGGGAAGCGGTCTGGACGAAAGTACCGAATGGTACCGAGATGGTACTTAGGTACGTTTAATTTTGTAAATCGCTTATAGGAGTGCAACCCTCTCGGTTGATATTTTGATGGAATGGGATGAATAGAGGATTTAGTGCGGTTTAATGGTTGGTAAATGTGGTTGAAGTGCACGTGGTGTTTTCAATGTTAGTCGTTTAAAAGTACAATTATTAAGTTAAGTCCATTTCACGAAAGAAGTCCCGCGGACAATTGTGGAACTAAATTTAACAGATCGGCCATGTTGTCGTTTGTCGATGTTATCAAGGTGCGTTTGTAGTGGTAGATATTTTGTGAGTTTATTATTGCATTAGTGCGTTATAAGGTTTATTTACGATACCAAAAGTTGTGAAACAACATTATGTCGCGCGACATACAGCGCTGCGTCTGCGGGACTTCTTTCGTGAAATGGACTTTAGCTTAGTTTTAATATAATGTTATAAATGTAGGTAGTCTGCTTTTATTTGTTCGCGACGATGTCTTGTTTATGTAATTTTGGAGAAAGACTCGTTCGAGTTAGATTTGTATTTTAAGGGTATTCGATCGAAAAGTGATTGGAGTTGTGCATTTTATGTGTGTAGCTATCAGTTGCTTCGGTGAAAGTAATTATCCTGAGGAAATCTGCATGACTCAGCGATGTTTCTTAAAGCCATGGCCAAGTCCAAAACCCATGGGCGTCCTAAATACTCTGACACCAGATTAGCCGCTAACCACTATACAGGGTGTAAATCAACCCATCACACAGCCGTCAACCAAGCATTCTGTACATCAAACTAAGTAACCCAACGCAAAAATGTTTGCTGGGAAACAACTTTTTTTTTTGGAGTCAAAAATCACATTTTACGGTAAAACTCAATGTAGCACTCTTAAAACATTGTGCCAGTGGATGCTTTGAATAATAAACGGGTCATGAAGGTAATTTAAGTAAAGTTATAACCTGAAAAACTAGTATTTACAAAAACAGCTGTGAAAAATTTGGAACTTTAACCCCCAATTTCTCCGTAACTAAGGGTTTCCCAGGTATGGTTTAGAACAAAAAAAATATCGCAGTGGTGGGGAGAACAAGTGCCCTTTTTTTTTTTGGGGGTGGGAAATCATCAAATAACCCCTCCCGCTCTTGGGCAGAGCAAAAGGGAGTGTCAGACTTCTACTGACTAAAAACCACCCACGTTCCTTCTTAGCCCTTCATGTCGAGGCCGCGGTATCTCTTGCGAACAACCCGCAGCCCCGACGGGACAACTTGCAGCCCCGACAGGAGAACAAGTGCCCTTCGTTTGCATTAAGGGAACTTTTACACCCTATATAAAAAAGAAAAGGGGTATATCTCTTACTTTTGTTTTCTTTTGAATTCCAATATTTCTCAATAGAGAGTTTTAAATAGCATTTAAACAACACAAACTCAGTCAACTATCTACCACTAAAATATCCAGCCAGTTTTATCAAGCTGGCTGTCCACGAAAGTAATTATCCTAAGCTGACGGTAATATCGTCGAATGAGCTTAACTACGGTACTCAGAGATATTTAATGATTACTTAAGCCGTCATTTACTAAAGATTTGACATAATTTTGTATGACAAAACTGTCAAAACCTTTACTAAGTGATGGCCTAAGTAATCATTAAAGCTCTCTGAGTGCGGCAGTAAGTGACGTTTCATTAGCGATGTCCCACGTGTATGTCCTTGCTTAGTAATGTGCTTAGAGCTAACTTAGTTCAAGTGAGTTTGGAGAATCTAAGTTTTGTGTTATGTGCTGTCATGTTTATATTATGTGCTGCTGTGGTAATAGTGTTGGATTTAACAAGATTATTATTATTATATTCTACCAGCGTTAATTTTCACACACCCAAACACAACCGTTTACCTGGTAGAGGTAGGGGCGACTTGAGTCACGACATTCCAAACTATGGGCTATAAGAAAACAAAACATCCCCAATTTTCGTGTAGTGCAGATACCTTTAAAAAAATACTTTTAAAGACTTTATTTTATCACATTGTTGGCGTAAATAATCTGTATATTCACGCCAAATTACAATTTTCTAGTACTAAGAGTATTTGAGATAAGCTGCGGACACACAGACAGACGGACGGACATGGCAAAACTATAAAGTTCTTTGTTGACTACGGATCCCTAAAAATAGATGTGATGTTATTTTTCGTGTTACATCGGAAAAAGCCTGTACTGAACTCGGACACGTATTTCCCACGGAAATCTAAATCCTTCTTAAGACATTTCATAAAAGTTCCAATCCCATGAAGAACCTAATTTAAAAAGTCTCCCAAAATATTCTTCTCATTTTGAAAGTGACAGGTGTCGGTTGGACTCACGTCCGGTTTTTATTCCAATGAGCTGGGTACGCGCTGCATCTAAATATGAGCTGGAATACTCCTGAATATGAACTGCAGAATACAAAAATGTTGGTTTAAAACTAAGAAGTTGATTGAACTTTTCTGGAAACATATTTTTCTTGGGACCGAGTTTTTTTTTTGTTTAAGTTAAAATTCTTCATGGTGGATGTATCTAAGTTTCTTTGCAAGCTTCCTTTGGTAAGATTGAGTTAGGGCAAACGCCGATGTTATTGCAAAGGTCACTCTTGTGTGTTCTTTCTCATTTAAATAACTACTATAAATATAATAATAATATAATAATTTACTTAATAATCTAACATTATACGTCGATACGTATTGTTTAGTTTGTTTCCAATTAATTGTTTATTTATTCAAACTTTATGCACAATAGTGATACATAGGCGGACTTACTGCGGTACTCAGAGATACTTAATGATTACTTAAGCAGTCACTTAGTAAAGATTTGACATACTTTTGTATGACAAAACTGTCAAAACCTTTACTAAATGATGGCCTAAGTAATCATTAAAGCTCTCTGAGTGCGGCAGTTAATGCCACACGGCATTCTCTACCAGTCAACAGCGCCAGCCTACAGTCAGTAGTTTTCTAGCATATATTGATATGGTTACCTAGTTTTATATTTAAATGATTCTTGATTAAATTACACTGTACTACATACAATTATTTTACAGCTATATATAGAACACCATCAAGCTGTAAAATGCTTGTATAATGAACGGCTGTCGCGACAAAATAAAGGTCCACGATACACTGGTTTCGTTAGTCACTCTTTTGTACAATATCTACTTGTATAGTAGTTGTCCTTACAGCTAAATATGATACTTTTCGTAACTAACTGCTGGTTTTTAATGTTAAAATACGTGTACTATGATCACCTGTGTGAGGCAGTGTATCGGGAGGCCACTCTTTTGTCGCGCCCCCATCCATTGTCGCTGTCGGGCGACAAGTGCTTTTACCTTTGAAAGGAAGACTCGTTCATATGTGGCGACTTGGTCGTGTGTGGAGTGGAGTAGCTTTACTGGAATGCTAACTTAATAGAAATTGTGATCATAGAATTTAGAAAGGGAATAGATTGACGTTTAAGTTTTTTTTTGGCTAGAAAAAAAGGTACGTAACCATCCACCATCCATTTCAGCAAGCCATCCATTCCATCCATTTTATTGTTGACAATTTGAAAATATTTATGCATCGCTTACACTTTAGCATTCTTGTTTTTTATCATTGAAATTGATTATGGGATTTGTTGCACGTCGGTAATTAATAATTAAATGTAAAATTGATCATTACATTTGTACGCCAAATGGCAAAACATAGAGCGCATGTGAAAATGTAACACCTGTATGTAACTACCTATGTTGACAAATAAACAATCTGAATCTGAATCAATATAAGATTCTGGTTCAACTGAGTCGACATCGTAGTTTCTTAATTAGTTGTACGAGTAGTTATAATTAGAAAAGCAAAAGCCTCTTCCATTCCTTTTTTAAACTCCGTCGGTGTTTTGCCTTCATTAGCCAATCAGTCAGCTAGCATTTATTGGGCCTGCCTCGGTGACATTGACCGTCTTCAGGCATCCACTGTGTGACAATTTCAGACCATTTTTTGGAGTGTGTGAATTCATCAAATGACTCCTCCCCGCTCTGGGCAGAGCAGTAGGGAGTATCAGATTTCTACTGACTAAAACCACCCATGTTCCATGTTCTTCGAGGCCGCGGTATCTCTTTCGAACAACCCGCTGCCCCGACGGGGCAATTTCAGACCCTTGATTTTGATGACGAAATCTTATGTAAGATACATTTTTGTGTTTTCACCGCTTGTCCTTCAAGAATAACAAAATACGTTTCCTCGTTTTTCCCGTAACCTTGAAGACACGCACACCGTACGCTCACATAAGGGAAACGTCTAGGGTTGTCACACGGCGAAATGGCCTGTCATCTCCGACAACCATTGTGCGCACTGTGTAATATCACTCAGGGCTCTGTTTAAAAATATATCTGCACGTGAAGAGCTCTTGTTTTACGTGTACAATATGGTATGGGGTTTTGTTTTTATGGAATATTATTGTATGAAAACATTTTTAGTCCGTCTGCGGAGAAACTCACAAGGAGTAAATATTGGTGTTGGAGCCGTTTGGAGCTGAAACTTTAGGGCCATGGCGTCCAAGTGCTCACAGCCTTTCAAGAAAATTTCTAAACGCTTGGTTGACACTTCCCGTGACCCAAGGGCTGGCGTTTACCTTGATCAGAGGCCATTAACGTTGCCATACAACATGGCAACGCCGCCAGTCTTTTGCGGACATTACCAGTTGACATTATTGAGGAGTTTTTTGACGCCATTTTTTATTTTATTGTTATGTGAGATAAATTAGGTTATTTAACCCTTTTTTTTTTGGGGGTTGGAAATCATCAAATAACGCCCTCCCGCTCTTAAAAGATAAAAGTAAATAAAAAAAAGTAAACAGGTAAACAATTAATCAAAGTCAAGGCAGGCCTACAAAACGCTGGCGTTACGATCTGAACTTAATCTCAATGGTTTAGTCGGGAAAGATTGGTTAAAAAATCAAAAAGCCCATGGATACCTTTGTTTTTGAGAAAGAAATGGCAAATAAATTAACAGCTAAAAATTCAACTTTTATCAATTCATAACACATTTATTCATATAAATAACACCCGTCGGGGCTGCGGGTTGTTCGAAAGAGATACAGTGACCCCGGCGCAAGGGCTAAGAAGGAACATGGGTGGTTTTTAGTCAGTAGAAGTCTGACACTCCCTTTCGTTCTGCCCAAGAGCGAGAGGGGGGTTATTTGATGATTTTCCACCCGCCAAAAAAAAAAAAGGATGTCATGTTGGAGAACTCTAACATAAATACCTTTGAAAGTATGAGGAACGGAGTGGACCGTTACTCGGCTTCTATGAAAAGCTATGAATGTTCTGACCTAAAGGGTATTGTCTCTGGTAGGTACAGCCCGACGGATGTTGCGTCACGCAGTTCTCTTTATCTCAATCTCAGGGATAACTTACTTGCTAAATGATTGGCGTGACTTCAGCTGTACTGTACCTACGTATGTGGCGTTATAGGAATCGCCTCACCTTCAAGAGAGTGAATAATAGTTTCATATTTTAACAGCCAGACAAACGGGCGAAGATAGTCATCAGAATGTGTGCCTGGACGACATAAATGTGCGGTTAGTACTCGTAGTAGTTGACTCCGTACACCGATTTGTCGTGAAGGTTTGTAAGTTGAGCTAAGTAGTATAGAGAAACGCGTTCCACCAAGTTGAACTAAGTTAAGTTTATTTTAGTTTAGAGTAACTTACAGTAATAGAGTAGAAGGCGCTTATTTCTCTCAGTTTTTGATAGCTACCGAGTTATAAGTTGACTATAATATAAATTCGTCAGTCGTGATGTTTTATTACGCTAAATTATGACGCGCATCGTTGGCCTAAAGTACTTGTCATAATTCACGCCGTACATTTCTATGCTGACTCGGTAACCTTATCGATCTCTCGACTCGATTATATAACTGTTGGAAACCCTCCCGCTCTTGGGCAGAACGAAAGGGAGTGTCAGACTTCTACTGACTAAAAACCACCCATGTTCCTTCTTAGGCCTTCATGTCGAGGCCGCGGTATCTCTTGCAAACAACCCGAAGCCCCGACGGGCAACACGACATCCTCATTGTAGGTAGGTACAGGCGTAAAGAATACCCTTATATCTTGCGAAGAAGCCTTAAAAGTAACACCAAGTTCAGATTTTTTCGTTTTTGTGTATCATACTCGTGCATACCATAACACCACGCCTTTAATTACCGAAGAGTAAGGCAGAGATGTACCTAATGGCACTCCCACATTAGGCCTGTTATGTTTGTAAGTTCCATGTAATAAGGGAGAGCCTTTTGCCATCACCCAAGCATAAATTCAGACTCCATGGCTGCTACTGAGAAATTCCTACTGGACAACACTGTACGGCCAGATCCTCATGCTTAATAGTCGTACTTGACCACTCGACCCAGAAAGCAGTACAGGGGGCTACGGGTTGTTCGCAAGAGACACCGCGGCCTCGACATGAAGGGCTAAGAAGGAACATGGGTGGTTTTTAGTCGGTAGAAGTCTGACACTCCCTTTCGCTCTGCCCAAGAGCGCCACCCGCCGAAAAAAAAAAGCAAGTGCTTATGAATGCAGAAACACTCACTCTGAACAACTCATAACGAACCAATCTAAAATTAAAAGATACATCCCGAACCAACCGCTTACTCCATTACAAGTACATATAGAAACCCGATACGCCACATAAAAATAGAACAATAACCATTAAAATCGCAATAATATGTAATTTATATCTATTATTTGAACATTTTTATTCCATAAAAAAATAATTAACGGATTATCTAACATCACAGGAACCCCTACCTTGCTTTCTATGTCATAGGGTTCATTTCAAAATGGTTGGATAGAGGGTGAGCTTAGAACCACGATTAGCGGGCTATATCTGTATTTGCGCTATCCTTCGCGGAGGATGAGCATCGCGGGATGTCGGGGGATGTCAGGGGTATGTTGGGGGACGTCGGGGGTGTAGTACACCCCTTATGTTTCATTAACGACTCTGTCATACAGAGTGGGGAAGGTTTAGATGTTTTAGAGGAGATGTGTGTGCTAAAAATATGTTTAATATAAAGTCATATTTACAAAGATATAAAACCTCCAGTCTGAATTTAAATAGCAAAAAATAACCAAAATTTTAATACCTACCTATACACTAAACCTATACTCGAACTTGCATCCGTTTTTCTACTCGTGTGCTTGCATTATACTCGAAGTAAATACTTACAGTATTGAAATACTCGAAGTTAAAAATTATAGGTAAGTTTTAGTGAAAAACCGGTCGCCTCTTGAAGGTTTCCACCGATAACAAAAAAAAAGTTCTTTCTTTAGTCATATTTTAAACTAAGACAATAATATCAAGACCGACTTCTATCGATTCTGTTAAGTTGAGAAAAATAAAACATTTTCTAACTAGGTAATAAAATATATAGTCTACACTTTCGGCCATAGAAATTAACCACCCCTGTCTATCTATCTTTTTCTAAGCGATGCGTATCGTATCCGTCGACACAATGACCCCGCGTAAATCTCCTAGCCTGCCCGGACACCGGAATTCATAAATTATGATTCACTTGCTCACTGAAAACCTTTTTTATGGTAACGCTTATTCGGTAAAAAGGAACGTTTTATTTTACCCGTTTGTCGCTTTACGTTGCTATTGAAAGGGATTCTACGTATTTGAATGTATGGAGTGTGTCCATCCTCGTTTGGGTATTATTTGTTGGATAAAGTAATCGGAGAAAAGGATTTTCCTGATTTGAAAAATGTATTGAGGGAATGGAGTTTATCGGTTGTTTTGTATTCCCGTCTCCCGACTGCGTCGTTGGTCTAGTGGTTGCAAGCGCGACTGCTGTACATAAGGTCCTGGGTCGATTTCCAGGGCAGACAAAGTGTTATTGGGTTTTTCCATTAGGAATTTCTCAGTAGCAGTCACATAGTCTGGATTTGTGCTCTAATGACATCTGTAATTATAATTTAATTTTATTTGAATTCTCTAGTCCCGGGCGTACCGAAAACGGTGTGGTGGGTGCAGGCTGACTTAAGCCTTATTATTACAACATAAGGTTTGGGCTAGCTTGTGCCCGGTGTGCCAAATAAAATTGTTATTGAATTGAATTGAATGTTGTGTATGTAATGTGACTGTGTGAATTTATTATTATTTCTATTATGAGTCTTTGATACTTGAGTTAAATGATTATATATTTTTATTTATTTATCTGTGTTATGAGTGTTCGAAAAGCAGCAAAACAAGTAATTTTATACATAACTACCCAAAAAAGAATAACGAATAGTTAAACTCTCCTATAACAAATCTAACTGTGATAATTGTGTTTAACGTTTGTCTTGAGGTGTACGAAGAATTAACTTTTCATAAAGGAAAACTAAAAACAACATAATATAATGCGCCGCAGGCTGAGCTAGAACTCCATATTCATCAAACCCGCACTAAAAGACAAAAAATAAAAAAGCAAAAAAACCAAGCCTTATAAAAATAAATTTTATAATTTCTGTTCTTAACGTTGTTGTTATAATATTCCTCGCTGAAGTTATTAACCGCGGTTGTTTTAATTTACGCTGTGGAAAGGATAATTACTGGGTGCCTTTTGTCCAACTGACGTGTAATATCGCGGCCATGATAAATTGAGTTTGTATAAGGTATAGTTTAAGATCGCGATGCCAATCACGCTTTAATTATGTGATGAAAACTTGTATTACAAGGTATAAATAATTATAGTTGTTTTAATTTTGTTGGCATGGTAAGAAAATATTGTCGATGAACCACTACAGCAGCTGTTATCATTCAAACTATGTTTTAAGATTAAGCTAGCTAGTTTATTCTTAGAAAATAGTTTGCGTGACTTGATTTTTACTAAGGGACCCAATAAGTGTGTGTATTTAAATGTATCTTGTTTCCCTGGAAACTGAATAAAGCATAGTTAGGAAAGACTTAGTAGATGATGATTTATCCCGTCGGGGCTGTGGGTTGTTCGAAAGAGATACTGCGGCCCCGGCACAAGGGCTAAGAAGGAACATGGGTGGTTTCTAGTCAGTAGAAGTCTGACACTCTCTTCCGCTCTGCCCAAGAGCGGGAGGGGTTATTTCCCACACCCCAAAAAAAAAGATGATGATTTATGAAGACTAGATTGAGGCAGTTGATATATCGCGATATTCGCGATAGTCGCTTTGTTGAGCTGCGGGCTGTTCGAAAGAGATACCGCGGCGTCGGACACAAAGGGTTAAGAAGGAATAGGGGTAGTTTTTAGTCAGTAGAAGTTTGACCTCTGACTTTAAAACCAATTTGTCTTTAAATCGGAAATACTTATACTTACTATCGTGTTGAGAATAGGAAATACGTATACTTATTTGCGTTCCCATTGTTTGTTCACTACAGAAACTGGTGGACGCTACCAAAAGCGCCATATTAGACTGCCATTGACATGCTAAAAAGAAGCTAGGAAGTACGATTCTGTATGTATACATCAGTAATTTAATCATACATGCACGTACCATCTGATACCATCTCATACCAATAAAACCACCGAAGAAACACGATTCTTGATACATCCCAACAGCAAGAGAGACACATAAACCTAACAAAAATATTTTACGACCCCCAAAAAATAATGAAAATGTATTAGACACAACACTACTCCGTCACCATTTTATTACTATGCAGACGTTAGCACCCGTTTATAACCCCATACTCATATCTCAGGGTGTAAATGTCAACAGACGCAATAAAACACATGACTGACTACGAACGGATAACGTCTTGACATGAATTTTAGATCTACAGTGTATGTAAAAATCCATATCTTCTACACTAATATCATAAAGAGGAAATATTTGTTTGTTTGTAACGAATAGGCTCCAAAACTACTGGACCGATTTCAAAAATTCTTTCACCGTTGGGAAGCTACACTATCGCCGAGTGACATAGGCTACTTTTTATCCCTGTATTCCTACGGGAACGGGGACTACGCGGGTGAAACCGCGTGACGTCCGCTAGTTGTTCTATAATGGTACGCAACATAGTTGCTTTTCGTGTGTCTCTGTGTGTTCGCTTAGCATACATAACATAATATCACGCGTCCCAAAGGGTTAGGCAGAGGTGTACCTTATAGTACACACACATTTCGCCAGTTATGTTTAATTCATCATCAGGCACACATTCAGAATCCGTGGCTGCAGGCACTTCACTATACGGATACATACCTAGGTACTAGGTACTTTATTCTTGTATATATTACCTACTATGGCATTGTTGCAGTTTACACTGTACTTTATTCTGAAAATGCTCGGCACGGTTGGCGCAGTGGCTGAAGCAGTTGACTGCTGCGCTACGTGTCGCGGGTCCGATCCCCGCATGGAACAAATATTTGTATGGCCTACAGATAGTTGTTTCGGGTCTGGGTATTTGTGTATGTCAGTTTAATCGTCTGTGTACCCACGCTACAGGACATATTCCTAGCGTGGGGCAACGTTTTGAAAAAAAGAAAGAAAATGTACGTGCATAGTACATTCATATTTAACTGAGATAAAGCACAGATATCTCAACATATTAGCATGTCACCAACCAAGTGAAATAAAAGCGAGTCGCTAGGAGGTATATTATGTAAAAATATGTAATATGCCTATGTATATTTCAATGCGCATAGTACATGTTCGTTTAAATACGAAATAAGAGTGTGTTTGTACGTAAAATGTCATAAAATTTACGAACTGTAAGGATGTTCGCGAGGAGTTTTTATGCCACATGGGTTCAATGTGTAGGTAGGCCCAAGTTGAAAACTGTACTTACTTTTTATGTTTTTGTACACATTTTATGTTAACTTTCATAATAGTTAAAATGGTATAATGGTAGCAATATTACCTAAAAGCTAAAGATAACGGCTATGGAAGTGGCGTTTGTTACAGAAAAGATGCAAGCAAGATGTCTGTCTTGTTATGGACATGTGTGATGAGGAGGAATGGAACACATATGAACACAAGTCATCATCATCATCTTCATGCCCTTGTCTTGTCGGCACAACACGGTTTCTTCTTCCATGCTCCCCTGTCAGACTTCACGGTATCATACCATTGCTCCTTTTTTTCAAATCATTCCTCATACAATCCATCCATCATTTCTTTGGCCTTCCGCTCCCTCTTCATCCATGAACTTTAATATTCATCACACTTTTAGTTACTTTTACTTGTAGATGAGAATATTGAGATGGATGTGTCAAGAATAGATACTCATCTCTTACTGCCGCACTCAGAGAGCTTTAATGATTACTTAGGCCATCACTTAGTAAAGGTTTTGACAGTTTTGTCATACAAAAGTATGTCAAATCTTTACTAAGTGACGGCTTAAGTAATCATTAAATATCTCTGAGTACCGCAGTTACTGGGTTGAGTATATTGGAACAAAAAAACACCCGTTTCTGCCCATCTTATTAAACAACTTTCGCTATGAAATTCATAATTATCTTTTCAATAAAAAACTTGTTTGTAACAAGATCAGTAATTTAACCAAGTTTAAAAACTTTGGATCTTCTGAAATAGCGTTATTATTTTCTTGAATAAAATTACCTAAATTATGTTTAAGAAGGCTTTCAAGGGTTTTCGAGATTCAAATAGTTTTGAACCCTTATTTTTATTTTTAAGTTTATTTATACATTCTTTATGTTTTATTAAGTGCCAAAACTGCGAGGTTATAAAATGAAGTGCTGCTGAATAACGCTGTTAAAAAAATAATCATGACTTTGACATGTGTCAGATATAAAGTAACGATGTGTAAAATTGTCGTAAACGCTTTTATGTTAATCTATAACCTTGTGATGTCACAAGTTTGGCAATGTTTGGAGATGTAACTATGTTTGGTAGTAAAGAAAATATAGAAAATGCTTTTTCTTCACTTCGAAGACAAACAGTTTAGAACCAGTTCTTACTTTTGTTAATGTTTATTTGTTTGGTACTGATAGGCTCAAGCGTCTGTTTTTGGTACATTCTTTTTATTTTCTCCTTAACTGAATATCTTTCGAAAAATCTGGAGTATCGAACATTAAACCCAACAGATAGGTAGGTATATAGAATGCAAACGGACGAAGGGTCTGTTTCACATTTTTTTAGGGTTCCGTACCTCAAAAAGATAAAACGGAATCCTTATAGGATCATTCGTGTATAGTGTGTCTGTCTGTCCGACCCCCCCCCCTCTTATCTCCGAAACTACTGAGCATAAAATTTTGAAAATAAAATACAGAAATTAGTTCAACACTTATCGATTGCATGAAAATCTATAAGAAGCCTATGGTGCTAAAATAACATGGAAAATCTCCCAATATCTACTAAAATGGTACGGAACTCTTCATATGCAAGTCCGACTTGCACTTGGCCAGTTGTTTTGCTGGTTTACGCCTTTTCATTTTGCACTCAATTACTGCGCTATGTGCTGATGGATGCATTCAAATAGTCATCATCATCTGCCTAGCCTTTTCCCAACTATGTTATGGTCGACTTCCAGTCTAACCGGATGCAGCTGAATACCAGTATTTTACAAAGAGCGACTGCCTATCTGACCTCCACAACCCAGTAAATACTAGGTAATACGATACTCTTTGGTAAGATTGAATGGCAGAATTTCACGACTGCCAAAGATCAAAATCAAAATCAAAATCAAAATCAAAATCAAAAGTCATTTATTCAAACTAGGCTGATAATCAGCACTTTTCGAACGTCAAAATTTACTTTACTTTACTTTACTCATTTACAAGTGACAGTCCCCCAAAACGCCCACCCTTCGACACTTCCTAGTGTTTTTTGCTGGAAAGAAGAAGTGGCGGAACAAACTCCCCAGCAACACATCTGTCTGTTTGGTTAGAAGAACCAGACTCGATACAATAGAAAGGTGTAACTTAATATTACGATTGATTACAGACACAAGTCAAAAATAAAAATGTATATAATAATAAAAACAAAAAAAAGACATAACATGTCAGTAAACTAATTTTGGAGAAAGAACATAAATAACAAACAAACAAACAAACATTGTCTTGTGTTCAACTCAGCGACCAACTATTCCTATCATTTAAGTAGTCGTTAATGGAATAGTACGCTTTTAAACAAAGATTAGATTTTACTTTGGCTTTAAATGCATTAAATGGCAAGTCTAGAAAAGAAGATGGCAATTTGTTATAAAATGTTATACCGAGCCCTACGAATGAATTATGAACTTTGTGAAGCCGGTGAAAAGGAGCGCGTAGTTTATGCTTATTTCTAGTGTTAAAATTGTGAATATCACTGTTTTTAGTGTACAGGTGAATATTTTGTCTAATATATAAAATGTTGGCAAAGATGAACTGAGAAGCAACCGTGAGAATACCAATCTCCTTAAAAATATCTCTAAGAGAAACTCGGGCACCCAGCTGATAAATTGCACGAACCGCTCGCTTCTGCAGAACAAATATATTTTGAATATCAGCAGCTTTGCCCCACAGCAGAATACCGTAGGACATAACGCTGTGAAAATAACTAAAGTAGACTAACCGTGCTGTATCAACGTCAGTGAATTGTCTTACTTTTCTGACGGCGTATGCGGCCGAACTTAGCCTTCCCGCTAGGCTTGATATGTGTAAACCCCATTGTAATTTTGAATCTACTGTTATGCCCAGAAATACAGCAGAGTCGGCAGTTTCCAGCTCTTGATTGGCGAGGATAATATTGGGACCTAGATTTCTAACATTGGGTAAAGCGAACTTAATTATTTTAGTTTTCTTAGCATTAAGAACAAGGTTGTTTGTTGTGAACCAATCCGTGACCATTGACAGCGTGCTGTTTACGTCGTCAAAATCGTGTCTATTCCTATCTACTTTAAAGATAAGAGAGGTATCATCTGCAAATAGCACAACGTCACAAAAACCTTTTAAATAATATGGTAGGTCATTAATATAAACCAAGAATAAAAACGGACCCAGTATTGAACCTTGAGGTACACCAAGCCGAACCGGTAGTCCGGAAGATTTGGCGCCATTTACGTCTACACATTGGAATCTATTTTGTAAATACGAATCTATCACATTTAGGGCCTCATTTTGAACACCGTAATGACGCAGTTTCCGTAAAAGCGTGTCGTGATGTACGCAATCAAAAGCTTTAGAGAGGTCGCAGAAAACACCGACTGCATTTTGTGCGTTCTCCCATGCGTTAAATATGTGTTTTAGCAAAGCAACACCTGCATCCGTAGTCGAACGACCCTTTGTAAAGCCATATTGATCATTGTGAAGGAGATTATTTAAATTAAAATGTACCAACAACTGTTTGAGAATTAATTTTTCAAAAATTTTGCTAAATGCGGGTAATATAGAAATTGGTCTAAAGTTACCAATATCATGTTTGCTGCCAGATTTAAATAGAGGGATGACTTTACTGCTTTTCATAAGATCAGGGAAAGTCCCCAAATCAACGCATTTATTGAAAGTGACAGCAAGACAGGGGGCTACAATGTCGATTATGTTACTTAATAGTTTAATAGAAATGCCCCAAAAATCACCTGTGTTTTTAGACTTAAGTGAATTAAAAACGTTAACCACATCAATAGGTGTTACATGTTCGAAACTAAATACGTTACCACATTTAGACACGCTGCTATGCAAAAGATCTTCGGCTTTAGACGGCGACGAACTTAGGGAACGAGTCGTCGCTATAGGTATGCTGGCAAAATACTCATTAAAAGCCTCGGCTACGTCGGCTGCTTTATTAACTAATTTGTTACCCACCATGATCTCAAGGTGATTATCTTGTTTAACAGATTTACCCGTTTCATTGTTAATGATTTTCCAAGTGGCTTTAACTTTATTATTAGAATTTTTAATGGTCTCGCTTAAGAATTTAGATTTTGCAATAATACAAATCTTTTTAAATAATTTAGAATAATTTTTAACATAGTCTAGAAAAGTTGTATCAAACCGGTATTGTTTAAGACCATACAACTCGTATAATCGGGTTCGACTTTTGTAAATACCTGGTGTGGCCCATTGGTTGAAGCCCACAGAAGGTCCCTTAATGTTAACAGTTTTCGACTTAAAAATAGATAGGTATTCATTTTGAACAACATCAAAAAGGGCTTTATAAATTTCATTAGGAGTTTCGTGTTCTACTATTGACGGTGTTACTTTAAGTGCTACATTATTTTTAAATTTATTGCAACGACTAGCTGTATGAGGCCTGCATTCTATTGTGCGCGGCTTTTTTTTTAATGGCATAGGGAAGCTAGCTTTTAAGCCACAGTGATCAGACGATAAGTTACTTAACACTAATTTGTCCTCGGCAACACAATCACTGAACATATTATCAAGGCAAGTTGATGAAGAAGCCGTGATCCTTGTTGGTTCAAAAAACAGATTAACTAAATTAAACGATCTAAACAGATTGAGAAACCTGATACTTAATGGAGTAACATCTAAAATATTAACATTAAAATCTCCACATAAAATTATAGATTTATTACTTGATTTTAATTTATTAAGTGAATCCTCCATTACAGTTTCGAAACGAGTAAAGTCCCCAGAAGGGGGTCTATAAACACAAATTATTAAGTATCGCTCGAGTTCAACGCAAGACAACTCAATAATGCGCTCAATGGAAAGATTAACTAAGTCTAAACGTTGTTTACATTTTAATTTGTTTGATACAAGAATTAAAGATCCACCGCGAATAGCATTTTTTCTCACAAATGCACTCTGTACGGTATAGAAATCATCATTGATAAATGCTACTTCATGTTCCTTCAACCAATGTTCAGTTAGGCATAAAACCTGAACATCTTGATTCTCCATAAACAAACTTAACTCTAATTCTTTGCCAGATAATCCCTGCATATTTTGATGAACAACATTCAACATATGCAGCCTACCTGTTGTCGCACCTAACAGTTTAAACTACAAGGTGTATCAATAAAAGTGTTAGTATCTGTATAAGTGTTATTATCAAAAGCAGTATTAGTATCACTACTAACAGAAATCGTTGGTAAACGCATACCAGTGTCGCTGTGTATATTGTATGCTAAAAGGTTAGCAATACGTCGCTTAGAACTAGGTGGTAAAAACATTGTGAAGTTAGTGAGTCTGTAATCAGAGATAAATTGATTACAGTCAAAATACAAAATAGCGTCACTGTGACGACATGTCCTATTAAAAATTAACAAGTTTAAATCATAAATGTACCTATTTTGCTCAACAGACAAATATTGAGAATAAGGCAAAGCACAGAAAATGAATTTACAATTAATGGTCTTGTTGAGATGTAACATCAAATGTACACATTCAATGATGTCCTTTTTACTTACATTTAAACTATTCCCATATAATAAGATAACAGTAGAATTGGGATTTATTTTAGTCAATTTAATATTACTAATTATTTGGCTAACACTGGCACCAGGTAAACAATAATTTATAACATAGTGTGGTGAACATTGATTAAATAATGTACCAAAACCTTGACCAAACTTGTCGGAAAACAAGTAACTACTATTTGCTACAATATTATTATTATTACCAGCTGGCTGAGCCCCTGAGGGTGTAGGTGAATGGTGCTGAGGCTGTGGTGTACCTGTGCAGACACAGCTACAAGAGAGGTTATTTGTCAGGGACTCATATCTCTCCGCATTGTACGTGACCAGGTCTACCAGCTCATTGGCCTCCTGCATGCGCTTACTCAGGTCTTGTTGAGAAGCCTCATATTTACTAAAAATATCCTTTAGTGCATATTCCCTAACAAAAAGCTCATCCTGAAGGTTCTGAGTGTCTGTATCATACAATGTCCGACATAATTGTAATTCACTGTCACACTTCTTTAGTTCTTGAATTAAATTTAAATTTTTTTGCCTTAGTTTTGTGTTTTGTTTGTTAACTCTTAGGCGTTTCAAAGATTTTTTCATATTTTGAATTCGTTTATTGATTTTGATGTATTTTTTGATCTTATTATGACTAGTAAATAAATTATTTTTAGAGATAGTTTCGTTGGTTAAGTCTATGGTTACTATTGGCTTGATCTATATATGGCAGCCGGGACCAACAGCTTAACGTGCTTACCGAGGCACGGAGGAAACTCGGCATGTCGGGCGTTCACCCATCCACAGACCGACTTAGGCAAGCACAGCTTTACCCAAAGATCGACCCGAGTGGCAGGTCTTATTAAGCCACGAGCTCCTCATTGGATGCATTCAATAATACAGGAGAGAGAGTTGTAACTTTAACCTGAAATATTTTAGTAACTTGAAGGTTACCAAATATGTTCCAGAACAAAATAAATGATCTAAATAATTGGAAGAGCAAGTTCCTCTCGGGTTCGTTAAGCTTTCAATTAATACAATTCATAATGGGTAAAATGCAGATCATCATTAATAGGGGATCGGTCTGAGTCAATAAAATATGATTCTAATTAGTCCGTCAGTTAGATTATCGAAAAATATTGGACACGTGTTTTTTGTTTTATCAAATTACTAAGATAAAACGCGTCAAAGATCATGAGTGAGGGGTTGTGACGTCATTTGTAGGTAAAAATGTACTGATATATGACGTTTTCGAGGAGTTCACGAGTTTTCGTATGTATCGTCTTCATTTTTTGTTTATGTGAAAAAAGAAAAAATATGTGTTCAATATGTTTTGGAAATCTATCTGACGGACTAATTAGTTTTTTTTTTGCCCGATCCCCTATTATTATCATATCAGCACAAAATAACAGTTGCACCAATACCTCAACAATTTCCAATACTGACGGGTATTGGCAAAGTTCTAAACAGTCAGTATTATCACAGTTTAGAACTAGGATTTGATACAAATGGAGTTAGACAGAGTTTAAGTGACGCCATTGGCATGGTTTGGTACAGTCTGAGCTGGCTGGCCGGGAGATTTAAATTATGTCTGGATTTATTAAGGTAATGAAAAATGCATTGATGGCTATCTGATTACAAGGTTTCTTTTCGTGTGGTTGATGCTTTGTATCGAGTTTTTATGCCGCCTATTGGCCTCTAAGTAGGCTTATATGTCGTCGAGAAACATCGCTCAGGCATTCATGAAACAGCCATTTACTATTGAATGACTTCTAATAAAGTTGTAGTATACTTGTTTTTGTATTGATGATTAAAACTCTAAAAAGCAGTATTTATTACGATCGCAAATCGTAATATTTTATTAACCTGGCTCTTTCACCTTAACACGCTTTTTGCGAAATCACTACATATTTATAAAACAAACTGTCTGTCTGTCTGTTCGCGATAAACTCAAAAACTACTGCACCGATTTTCATGTTGTTTTCACCAATGGATAGAGTGGTTATCGAGGAAGGTTTTAGTATATAATTTGCCACGCGGGCGAAGTTGCGGGCATCAGTTAGTTAATAGATATATTAACTGATAATATTTGTTGCGTGACACACCTCCTTTCTGCAACCCTTGCCAAATTTTTAATTTCGCTAAAACAAATTCTCTAATGGCTCTTTCATTATATCCATACAATACGTTCGTAATCAGCGTTTCAAAATGACTATTTAGCCCCCACCCCTTCCTGTTCCGAGTAATGATATATCTCCGTGTTTTTATCGCACATGTGCGTAAAATGTAACTGTGAATCATGTAAAAGTCTTTTTAATTACGCTATGAACATTTGCAAGGGATCCAGGTTTGAAATTATATGAATTTGAATGTATTTTATGAAAATATTTTGGCTTTAATTCTGGGTAAAATTCATTGATGAAACCTTTGTTTTGGTTTGTGGCAATTTTTTTCGGCGTAGTAGTTTTAGACCCCCAGTTTAGAATAATACGTTAAAAAAAGACC
Source organism: Diarsia brunnea (assembly GCA_949774965.1). NCBI lineage: Eukaryota > Metazoa > Arthropoda > Insecta > Lepidoptera > Noctuidae > Diarsia > Diarsia brunnea. The sequence continues at coordinate 19,359,068 of OX459001.1, forward strand.
TGCGCATTAAACATAAATTAATGAAATACGAGTTAACTAGAAGCTATTGTAAAATTCCTAGCTAAGCTAAAGTAACTAGGTCCAGCTTACGGTGAGAGGAGAGTGCCGCAGGGCAGATGATCGGATGTAATTTGAGCGCACCTTTATTTTTAGTAGTAACATCATCGCATATTAGGTGGCGTTTGGCAAGGTGGTGGAAATTTTTGCTAGTATTTACGGTTTAAGAAATTTTATTTCGCTCAAAAAGAATACCATTATTCACTTCTGTGAGGAAAAACCTAATAATTTTGATACAATTATAAGCGACGGTTTCGCTTGTTGTGGCAAACTAAAATTAAGTAATAATGAACTAAAATTATTTTCTAAAAACGGTAAAAACTAACAATTTATAAATTAATCAGGTGGTTCTTTCATAGCCTTTTAAAAGTTGGAAGTGATTTCGATTCCTTGATAGCTTTAGGTATAGAGAGAGTTCAGCTCCCTCATATACGACAGTCTTTCTACCGTAATTTGTCCTCGGTGCCCTTAAAATTATATGGTTAGCATTATTTGCATATTTGGGGGGTATGAGGAACAGGGTGTAAAGTTCCTTATCCCCCATAGAAAAGGGAGGATCCTCCGACTAGACGGGTGTTGTGTCTGGTGGGCTAACTGCCCGACATAAGTAAGTTGGGATTTTCTATATGAGCTAATGTCGCGGATGACTTTGATAGCGCGATGCAGGATTTGTAATTTTAGTTCTCATGGAAAATCCCGACTCACATATGTCGGGCAGTTAGCCCACCAGACACAACACCCATCTGGTCGGAGGATCCTCTCTTTTCTATGGAGGTTGAGGAACTTTACACCCTGTTCCTCACACCCCACAAACTGGTAAACCCCTAAAATAAAAAGATGTTGCCATGTTGTGTTTTTATTGTTGTAACCAGTCCTAGGTCTGGTTAACCCTAACGCGAGTACTATCGCTTGCTATCCAAGCGATAGTACTCGCGTTCTAGATCTGGTTCACTTTTATTAACGAGATGGGTCTCATAAAATCTAAAGATATTTTAAGTAGAGGTGGTTCTAAGGTTCACGTCTTTCATTCTATTAAGTTTTGTAACAATGCATGGAAAGATTATTGAATAAAAAAAATACTAGTCGACTGAGAACCTCCTCTTGATTTTTTCGTCGGCTAAAAAGTCGCTGGCGGACCTTGAACTATGCCGTGTAAAATCTACACTTTCTTACTCATTATCTTCTTCTTCTTCTTCAACCTGTCACCACCTAATGCTGAGTGTAGGTCTCTCCTAATGCACGCCATTCTTCCCGGTTTTGCGCCTTTCGCATCCAGTCCTAGTCATCAACTCATTATCACTTATAAATAAAATACATACAAGGTGTAATATAATTAACGTAATACTTCCTGTGTGGTACCACAACCATAAAACTAAACATCGTTTGATATACGAGTATTTGCAAAAAGAAAATGCGCTCTCTATTGGAATAATTGATAAAAATATAATTATGATAAAATTTTAAAAAAAGTTGACGTGTTCGTTAGCGCAGCCTTCGTGCAGCTACTTCACACATCATCACTTCCTCAAGCCCTCGAGCAGCGAGTCATACCGCCAGCCAGCAACCACGGCTTCATCGGGTATCCTGATCACCAGCATGCAGCGGAAGCGCATACCTGGTCATCACCCTCAGCCTCATCAGCGACCTTGGCACAGCACACTGCACTTCGGCCGGTCAGCAAGCAGAGACGCACTTCTCTCCTGGTCGCCGCAGCAGCCAGCCACTACGGAGCACTGCATCACTCCGACTCATGGGGCATCACCGCAGACAGTTCCGACTCACCGAGAACTATGCGGCATCCGGTTCCGACTCACTGGAACCTTCCACTGGCCTGGCAAACATCAAGACTCAGCCTGCTATTGACCTTCGGTCTCGGAGGGGAGTGACATCTATCGCAACACATGCGAACTAATTTGGCAAATCCTACATCGCGCTATCAACTTTATCTGCGACATTAGCATAGAAAATCCCGACTTACATATGTCGGGCATGTTAGCCCACCAGACACAACATCCGTCTGGTCGGAGGATCCTCGCTTTTCTATGGGGGATGAGGAACTTTACACCCTGTTCCTCATACCCTCCAAAAGTTGTACAATTTCATGAACGCGACACGAGAGGTCTTGAGTTTTTTTACTTTCACCTTGCATATATCCAGTTAAAAGACTATTTAGAAAATGAAAACACATATACCTAGTTGTAGTATTTATGTACCAATGTTTGAACGTAAGTAATGAATTATCCCGTTTACCTAACAAGATGGATACGATGTTTACTCACCCAGCTTTGGTCGAAATCGTGAGGAATCTTTACCCATAATTTCCTTAAGGATTCCGAGTGTATTTTCCTTGTGGACGAGCGGTAAACTTCGTTAGTGGCAATAATAGTGTTCAAAGAAAAGTGCCAGAATGCCATTCTTGACCGAAAGTGCCGTGAATATTTGAGGATTTTGCGGTGGAAATATATGGGGATGGATTTGGAGCGGTACCGTTAGTCTTGCTGACTATTATAGTTATAATTTAACTTTCTGCTTATTTTTGTGCTCTAATTCTTTGAGATTAGTATAGTTTTTGCGGCGTCAATATGTGAAGCATACAATTATGAGTACTAAATAATACCGGGTATAATAATAACCAGCTAATACACAGCTTCACCAAAAGGCCATGAAATTAATTCTAGTTTTGGTAGACGGGATGGATTATCTTTTTGGTGTAAGGCGTATACATTTTTTAATTTCGACGTCGTCTTTCTCTAAAATCTCTCCTTGTCGTAGTTACTTGCCTACACGTTGTTGTCTTATTCAGTGCTTCCTTAAACTTAACATATAGCACTGCAGCGTTTTGTTAACTGATAGGAGAATCAATTAACAAAACAATATGTTATGTTATCACTTATGATAGATTATCATACCCTTGCATAGATATAATAATCTTGACCAAACATTTCAGCACATCATGTCCGCCCCATATGCAGGGACCATATGTTTCCAAATGCCCACAACCGCGCCCCAGGCAGGAATCCGTTTGTCACCGGCCCTTTGACGAAACGTATTTAGGACAAAAAACCCTTTGCCAAGGAATGGACTCCTATCTTCATCTCGTTTTGTGTTTACCCTTGCGGACTTGCAAATATACTCTTAGAGTACAGAGGATCCTTTATAGATGTATTGTAGCTTATCGCTATATTTTTACCCGGCTGCGGCGAATCCCAAAAGGAGGGTTATTTTCTGAAGTAGATATAGCCTTATTATAGATATATTTTTGTATCTAGGTTTTTAGTATTCATAGATAGGCTTATCTTTGGTTGAAATATTTTCTTAACAAGAAAAAGGTTCTTGTAGCATACTGATAGTCTTTTTATCCGAAAAAGATTGGATCGAAAAGGCTAGAAAAATTAAAAGGGTGAAAGGTTATTCAAGCAGATGGCTTTCCAGTACCGACTAGAATTTAGTTCCTAATGTAATCTGTATTTATGTGTTTAAAAATTGTAACGCTGAAAGGACAGGTGCGTTGTACTCATAACCGGCGTGCGTGTATGACCAGATGTATGAATGTGGACGAAGCAAAAAGAGTATGTAAAGATCGTAGCAAGTGGCGTTCCGTGGTTTCTGCCTACCCCCATGGGAAAAGGGAATGAGTTTATGTAAGTATGTGTATGTATGTAAAAATTGTAAATAATAGGGCAAATATTCCCTGCAAAATCTCTCTTTTAAGAGGAGATTCGTGTGTTAAGAATCCAATATTAATGTGGTAGAACACCACATTAATATTGGATTCTGCTTCTTTCGTAAAACTGAGTCGTTTCGTATACATACATACAAAGGTATACTCGTTAGTACACCCATATTTCGAGTGTTATGTTTCAGTCCCATGTAATAGAGGGCAAGCCTATTTCCATTAACCGGGCACAAAATAACACTAACTGCGGTACTCAAAGATATTTAATGATTACTTAAGCCGTCACTAAGTAAAGATTTGACATACTTTTGTATGACAAAACTGTCAAAACCTTTACTAAGTGATGGCCTAAGTAATCATTAAAGCTCTCTGAGTGCGGCAGTTAGGCCGATATGGGAATCGAATCCAGTAAAACAAACAGAGGCAGTAAAAATGAGCACTAGGATCCATTAACTATATTTATATGTCCATGAGACACTGACAGACACGAAGACACGACGTCAATTAACGTCAACGTCTGTTTATAGAGTCAAAGAAAACTAGATTTTTAAGTTTCTTTTAAAACTTATCTTCATCATCATCACCCTATAATGATCCCATTGCAGGGACTCAGGCCTTCTCTCTAAGAGAGGGATGGGCTATAATCCACCACGCAGGCCCAGTGCGGGTTGGTAGGTGTCACATGTCTTCAAATTTTTAGGTTCTAAGAGATGCCGGTTTCCAATGTTCTCCTTCACTGTTTTGAGAGCAGTGGTGATTAAATAAATTACACAAAGTAATGCGTCTGGAGGACGCGCGGATTCGCCAGAAGTGGAAATAGTGGAGGGAGGCCTTTGTGAGGTTTGGCCTCTTTTTTTTTCACTCTAGGGGGAGTGGAACAGAGCAGGCTAACAAAAAAAATACGTCTGCCTGAATTCGAACCCACGACTTATTGTTCGTAAGTCGGGGCGGCCACCACTGCTCTTAGACTGTCCTAGTGTAGTAGTTTAACTGCTCTCAACTTATCTTATAGAAGCAGACTTCAAACTCGACACAAAATCCACTACATCCAAAACCAGTTAGTTCTCACCACGTGTACCCATTGATTCCAGCTGCCTTTTATCTTAATTTGCTCTCGCAGTTGGCATCTAGTACTGCAACTTGTTCTGCAGATACAAGTTGTAACAAGTTAGCCCGACTTAGTGGCTAACGTGCCGAGTTTAGCAGGTACGAGTGGCTTGGCAGTTAAGCTGAGTACACACGGTTTTAGAGGATTTTCTGTATAAGGAGGGCTGTTAGGTTGTTATGCAGTAACTGGGTCTATAATTTAGAGGTGTACAGTCACGAGTGTTCATTTCTACATCTACACTAATATTATAAAGAGGAAAGATTTGTTTGTTTGTTTGTTTGTAACGAAAAGGCTCCGAAACTACTGGACCGATTTCAAAAATTCTTTCACCGTTGGGAAGCTACACTATCCGCGGGTGACATAGGCTTACTTTTTAACCGACTTCCGAAAAGGAGGAGGTTATCAATTTGTCTGTATGTTTTTTTTCTTTTTTTTATGTTTGTAATCGCATATCTCCGTCATTATTATTCCTGTATTTCCACGGGAACGGGAACTACGCGGGTGAAATTTGTATATACTTAACAAAGTTCTAACGTAAAGTTTTCGTGAAATAACGATTGCCACTTTGAAATATGCCTGCTTTATGATAATATGAGTTCCAAAATATTAGGTTCGTTACGTAATATGAAAATAAAATCAATTCAGTCGGTGAAAATTGCTTCTAAATGTTGATGAGTGTTTACAGATTATTGCTCGTTGCTGTATAAGAGTTGGATAAGCATACGTAGCAGCTACCTACTCTATGAAAATTATAAATAAGTAATAGATCTTTCTATATGTCGTAGGATAATTTGATACTTCGAATCTTCGCGGAAATCCTAGGAAATCCTAGGGGTTTTGCGAAAACGCGGATAATTAGACATAGGCGAAAAATTTTTTTAGGGGCGGCATGGGCACCGGGCCGTAGGCCGACGAAGGAGGCCGGCGGAGGCCCGGCACTTCGGGGACAGAAGATATTAGTGTTATTTAATATGCGAGCGAAGCGAGCGCGCGTTGAAAAAGCTTTTGCTTTCGACGTATTTGGTGACCATTAATCCATTTTGGTAACTATGTCTAATTATCCGCGTTTTCGCAAAACCCCTAGGATTTCCGCGAAGATTCGAAGTATCAAACTATCCTACGACATATACAAGGTGAAACTCTTTCTATACATTTGGCATCGCTCTGTGATAATCTTATTTAAATAATAATTTTAATATCACTCAGAAATTGTTGAACTGTTTCAATAAGAAATGCTTTGGTAGCGATTTTTTTTTTGGCGGGTGGAAAATCATCAAATAACCCCTCCCGTTCTTGGGCAGAGCGAAAGGGAGTGTCGGACTTCTACTGACTAAAAAACACCCATGTTCCTTTTTAGCCCTTCATGACGAGGCCGCGGTATCTCTTGCGAACAACCCGCAGCCCCGACGGGCGTCGGTCCTTCCGTGTTGCTGACATCTCTTTGAGGCGCGCGTAGAACACGAACGCGCCGTCGACACGGCCTGTCATCGTCATAAGACGGACGGACGGCGAGCTAGCCCATCACTCACCGTCCACAGGCCCGCTGTGCTAGGTCAGTAAGTCTAGTTACTTTGATTGCAACTAAGTGTACAAGCGTGTTGAAGTATAAGTTACTTACACTTTACCGAGTTTTACTAGTTAACTATTACATGGTTCCTTTGGGAATAGTGAGGTAGGTATATTGCAAGATGATGTTATTGAGATACACAGATTTAAACAACAAACAACCATAACCATCCCTTTTGCTTTTACGTAGTCGGGAAAATAAATTAAAAAGAAAGAAAATATTGAAGTGACAACTTAAAGCTATACTTAAAAACTCGTAGTTGTTGCAGAAACAGCTTTGGGAATAGAATCGTAACAGTGTCCATAAAGTTTCTTGCCCGTTCTTCTCCACAGAGCTTATAACTGGCTCTCTGCAAAGCTTATTTCGGACTAAATGATTTTTTGGCAATTTAAAACATACATACATAAACTCACCCCCTTTTCCCATGGGGGTAGGCAGAAACCACAGAACGCCACTTGCTACGATCCTTACATACTCCTTTTGCTTCGTCCACATTCACACATCTGGTCATACACGCACGCCGGTTACGAGTACTACGCACCTGTCCTTTCAGAAGAACGGCACCAATAAGATCAGTGTATGTCAGTGTGTGTGTGTGTGTGTGCAATTTAAAAGTTTCTGTTATATTACTGGTGTAAGTGAAACAATCTTTTTTTGTGTTGTGAATATTCACAACACAAAAAAAGATTGTTGATTGACTTGATAACTTTGATAAACATATGTTTATCAAAGTTATCAAGTCATTCAAGCACTGCTAGGGTTCAAAAGCACCCCCATTTAACAAAGTTATCTTTACGATTCACTGTAGAAGTTTCGGCAGTAACGGCCACTTCTCATTAAGTGGGCGTCTGCATGCGTGACATAAAACTGTGGCAAGTACTTCAAATATTATGACGTCATAAAGTGCACGCGCAACTGGAGGGATGCTACTGTTTACTACATGAAAGATTTAGATCATCAGATGCACTTGAACGTGAGAAAAGATGGTCGCAGTTGACACTGTCTCGCTCACTCTTACTTTAAATCGTACGCATAGTACGAAGAAGGCTGTGTGAGATCTCCTTACTCAGTTATTATCATGGTCAGCCTTTTTCTCTCGAAGTCGGGGTTGGCTTCTAGTCTAAACAAGTTCAGCTGAATACCAGTATTTTACATGGAGCGACCGCCTATCTGACCGAATCTTCTTCTTAGCGTGTCGATGGCAGCTTAAACTTAGAGTCAGCCCAACATTTGACGACTATTTTGGCACTATCAGTAGCGTCCATCGTAGCTCGCATGATGTGCAAATCCATCGTTTGTGGGGCGACACCACATTAACACTCCTGGGCAGACTCTTCTATGAATCCCCACCTTTTTTTTTGTTTTTTGGGCCTGTGGAAAATCATCAAATAACCCTTCCCGTTCTTGGGCAGAGCGAAAGGGAGTGTCAGACTTTTACTGACTAAAAACCACCCATGTTCTTTCTTAGCCCTTCATGTAGAGGCCGCGGTATCTCTTGCGAACAACCCGCAGCCCCGACGGGGTGAATCCCCACCTGAACAGGTTTTCCTTGCTGAAGCCATCCTTTGTCCAGAGTCTATTTAAAGACAAGCAGGGTACTTCTTGACCCAGTGAGTACTAGAAATACGACTCTAAAAGGTAAGATTGGACCTCTCCTAGTGTGGACACATTTTTGCGCGACTTAAGTAAGTTGAGGGATATTCTTATGGTTTAAATCATTGCGAGATGTAAAACTGTGGCGCATCTCTTGGTATTGTCACTAGTATAGGTGGTGAGTTGTCAAAACGTAATATTACGCCTATAATCCCGGGAGTGTTAGGCAGAGGGTACCTAGGCTCCGTGGCTACTATTGAGAAATCCTTGATGGAAAAACCAAATAACCCTTTGAAAGACGCGGGAATCAAACCCAGAACCTCTTGCTCAGCAGTCACGCTTGCGACCAAGCTTACCAAAATAGTAAGCCAATTTGATATTGCAAACAATTTCTATTAAATGTAAATCTTGCGCTGAAATGCCGAACAATAAACACTAAAATCATAGCATTCATATTTGTTTGTCACATAATATTAAACGATACGAATCGACTGACAATCACCTACCGGTTCTAGAACAAAGTTATTGTTATTGGCCAGCCACTGTTACGATTATTTGTTCCTAAATTCAAATTCATAGTCATAAATATTAAGACCAGGAACAAAACCAAACAGGTGTGGTTGCCTCGACTGATATATAACACAATACAAATGATTTTATACTCTATTGATTGTAAAATATGGCATCTTGATCAACTGGACCGACAGTTTGTGTTCTGGTTCTTTACTAGATGTTGCTCGTAAGTTTGTATAAACTTTAACCACATTTTCTCCGGAGATCACAAATTGGGTGTTGAAAATTTGTTTTGAATTTTTGTCCACGCCTTCTGAAAACATACCTTCCGAATTGTATGTTGTGCCTATATCATCATCTGCTTACAGCAAACCACTGTAGGACATAAAAGACGTCTTCACTCGCACGCCCCTCAACACTTGCTGCTACCTTGCTACCTTGCGAAGGTCGTCGCTCCACCGAGCCTGAGTAAAAAGTTAACTTTTCCTTGTTAGTTATCTTTTTATCGGTTGAATGGATTTCGACGTGGCAAGATGTAGATCTAGTTTCGGACATAGAATGCTCTTAATTTCGGTGTTGCATTCCGACCACAACACAGTCGGGCTGTTCATTTCTGTTTGTCAGCAAGTCAGTCACTATTCCCTTTTCACTGATTTCTTGGAGCATTATCACCCTTTGTTGACTGAAGGGGTGGGCAACTTTAAAATTCCTTTTTCTCAGTACTTCATTATCATAATTCTACAATTTTGAGAAAGTAGTCTTGTGAAGGGGGTTCCCGTTGTGAAAGGGAAGTCTGTTTATTATTCTTATTTTAGCATCCAGCTCTTATTAGTTTTCTTCTAAAAGCTTTTGCCTGTTTCCAATATTCCTCTATTTCCTTATTTTCACGTTGATAGTGCGAATAGTATGGTAAAATAACATCTGCTTTTTGTATTCAGTGAGTATTGAGAATTCCGTATTTGTAACATCCTCTTTCAACTAAAATTGTCTGTGTTCATAGCTGTTTAATTAATAGAGTCTCTTTATGGTTCGTGGACATTCCTAATAAAAGAACTGGCTTTTAACTTGGAAGGAGTCTTGCCATTCAATTTATTTTTTTGTAAATAACCAGTTTATTAGTTCTTCTTCTTCAACTAAATTGAGCCACAAGTGTGGGATCTCCAGTAGCGTCCATCGGTTCCTGTAGTATATAATTTAGTATAAGAGGATTATCCTTATCCCCACAGTCTTGCGAATTCCTTTATTCTTAGAAACTGCTACCCATATTTAAAGTCACGCTACACCACCTCACACCCAACCAACTCAGAACCCATCCATTAAAAATACCATCTCACAAACACAATGGCCCATAAATGTAGCAAGATATAAAGGAGTGCCCACTAAAAATCATCGAACAACTCCAATACAATTGGAAAGAACTTTGCAGTGAACAATTTTAAACTAGAAATCGATGTACTGAACGTCTTAACTTGTTTCGACTCGAACAAAGAAGTCTTGGAAAATGTTGGATTGTAAGCCACTTCGTATCTACAGGTACTTTGGAAGATTAGGTCTCGGTATTTCGTTGAATAGTCTTTTTTCTTCGTCTTCTGGTTTATCAATGTTTGTAGTGGAACTGTTTTTTGTTGGAACTCATTTTTGAGTTGCTTCGTTAGGATTTCTTGTCTTTTCATTTCTTAGTTTTCTACCGTCGATTGTGTGTCTTGTGTAGAAAAGCTTTTAATAGTTGCAATATCAATTGCATCGCATTTTTTGTGTCCTTAAACCAAATTATTATTATTATATTTTAATTATTATTTTTGTTCTATTTATAGTTTGTATATAATGAACATACTAGTCAAGTTCACATGATAGAACACGTAATTCCGCTACTACAGAACAACACATTTTTCTCACAACCCACTTCCAAAACACGAGCGTCCTCACATCCCAATTTGACGTGAAATCCTTCATCAAGTACACACGAGTAATTAGAATCAAAGGTGCGTTAATTAATGTTAACGAACTCATTACCAAAGTTCTCGTTCATTGTTTGTTTCTAACTCGCACGTTGGGTGTAATTGGCGCGGATAAATATTGGTGTATAATTACTGTTACCGATATGTGGAACTGATGCTCCGTTCGTGTTTTGATAGTTGAGAGAGCTGCTCGAAGATATGTTTGCCTGGTACTCGGTAAATTGGGAGTGGAATGATAAAGGATGGTGGTGTTTATTTTATTTGATGTGGAGAGTAGATAAGTGTGAGATGGGTTGCTGTTTATGTTGATAGTGCCTGTAGAGAATAATTATGATAACTGTGTTCTTATTATTGGTATGGAAATTGTAATTGATTGATGTTTCCTCATGACGGTCTTTATACACGTATGAAGTACCCCGTACTTTGTACGGCTTAATTAGGTAAGCAATAATAGACTTTAGTCGCGCAATTTAACTAAGCCTTTACACAAATTGCGTTTCATCGGAGCAGCAGATGAATTTGTGCATCGCATTAAATTCTCATTTTTACGCAGTTTTTTTATTTTCATGTTTTTGGATTAAGATTTTGTGCTACGACAAAACGTTCACCAGATTAACAATACTTTTACAAGTTATTACGCCTTGTACTAGGTATAGCTTCGTTATCATTGTTCTTCTGACATTCAAAAATCCCTGTAATGGTCTAATTTTTTAAATAAAAACAGAGTTTATTTTTTCTTAACCTTTATACAGGGTGTAAATCAACCCATCACACAGCCGTCAACCAAGCATTCTGTACGTCAACCTAAGTACCTCTACGCAAAAAAATTTGCAGGGAAACGACTTTTTTTTGAGTCAAAAATCACATTTTACGGTAAAACTCAATGTAGCACTGTTAAAACATTGTACTAGTGGATGTTTTGAATAGTAAACGGGTCATGGTAACTACTATTTACAAAAACATCTGAGAAAAATTTGGAACTTTGACCCCCAATATCTCCGAAACTAAGAAGTTCCCAGGTATGGTCTAGAAAAAAAAAAAAATCGTAGTGGTGGGAAGAACAAGTGCCTTTCGTTTGTACTTTTACACCCTATAATATTCTCCCCAGACATACAAAACACAAAAAATATCAATCCTCCAACAGAACATCGAAACAACAGCAATATAAAATCAAAAGCCGAACTTGTATCTCCCTCCGCATAGCTGAGAAAAGTTGTGCGCATACCGTTGTCGGGGGCTAGCTACTCGCTTCACTGCGCTAATAGCCCGTGACGGTATAAATTGCAGCAGGATGGGTGGGTAGGGGATGACTTAGTAGGTATAAACAAGCGAGTCGTGATGGAGATGTTATTCTTGTTTTGGGGATGGTGAAGATAGTTTTAGTGTCTATTTTGGAGCTACGTTGGTTGCGAAATTGATGCGAGAGAGAATTGAGGCAAAAAGTAACTATCGCTCAAAGATCGGTTCGTATTTCTAAGATTTGTGACAGCATCGACTTGAACTTTGCTCGCTCGTGCTAAATAATAAAAGCCGCTCGGATCGACCTTTAGGTTCAACTAAGCTGACTTAGATTGGTTTGTAGAAGAGTGAACATCCATTATAAAGGGTGTAAAAGTACCCTTAACGGTGCCGAAAGACACTGTCTTGTTCTCCCCATCACTGCGATAATTTAAAAAAAAACCTCATACCTACCTCATCCCCCCCTCCTCCCTTCCCAGATACCTATCTCATTCAAAACAACCGTCCTTGTCTTTAGAAAATATACATTCATATATTTTTATTTTACAAATGTTTACCTTGAACATGTACTGCATTACGTACTCCTTCTTTCTTACTAACTACAAAGTACATACATGAAAATCAAAACACCAAAATCCTGGGCGGTCTACCAGTGACGTCACACGAGGCATCACAATTTATGACGTCACGGCCTATTAGCGTCGCCGGCACCCCACGGCGTTGTGACTAAGTTGGGAATAGTGCAGTTGCATCGTAATCACATTTGTTACTGTGATTCCCGCACCCAAGTGGAAAGTTAAGAAAATAGGGGACGTTTTCACTAGAATTTCGTAAGTGATTTATTGTGTGTTGTGATTATATTCACATAAAGTACAGTTTTATTGATACGTGAATTCAAAATGATAAAGATGCCAAAAAAGTTGCTGTTGCGGTAAAGGAGAAATGGTTTGACTTTTTGTGTTACATCACAGTTATTTTGGAAAAAAAAAATCTTTGGTTGGCGCAGTGGCTAAGCGATTGGACTGCTGCGCTGCGTGTCGCGGGTTCGATCCCCGCACGGAACAAATATTTGTCTGGCCTGCAGATAGTTGTTTCGGGTCTGGGTATTTGTGTATGTGACTTTATGTGTTTGTGAACGCACCCACGATACAGGAGAAATTCCTAGCGTGGTGGCAACGTTTATTATAGAAAAAAGGCAGTCTTAGCCGGAACATGATTTTTACTAAATTTCCACCTTTGACGACATTGTTGCCATTACGGGAATACCCTTTGCACAAGCAAAGATAGGCCTATGCCCAGCAGAGGGTGAACTCGGGCTATGGACGATAATGATGATGATTAGCACCTTCAGTAGCTGCAAAAATTAAGCATCAGGACGTGGTAGATGACACGAAAAATGATAAATGGTATTGGAAATGGACGTCACTATGAAAATCAGACACTGTTTTTTCAGAATTTATGAAATAGGGTGTTTAAAAAACCAAAAGTTGAAAACCATCCTCTATAAATAAAAATAAAATAAAATAATATTTATTTCAGTTAATCAAACATCCAAAATATGGGTTAGTAAAAACAAAAAGATAACTTATATCTATGTTAGTAAACTTAATTCTATTTCACAACAAAGCTGTTGTTCAAAATGCATCTCTGAACAACATCACCTAACAAAGGAGAATCGTACCTCCCCGCTTTGGTCTTAATAACATCAATAATTACCTATCTTCCCAACAAGTACTGAGCCCACAGCACGTCGCACGTTGACAAGCAACAAGCTACATATTTGACAGGCAGTCAAAGATGGCCCCAGCGCTGACAGGAACCCCACTGCGGGCCCATTTCCCCTGCGAAAGAATGCAGCACTCAACGAGGATATTAAACTCAAATCATGCGGGGAAGGGAGAGAGTGGCCAATGCATTGTAGGCGGAGAGATAGTTCAGATTGGATTTGTTCATCTTTTTGTTTTTTTCGTCTAATGAGTTCTAGCTCCACTATAGTAACTTAAGTTTAGCTGAAAATCAGTAAGAATCATTTATTTTTATGGCTGAAAATCCTTCAACAAATTTAATAACAAGTTTAATTGTTCATTAGTCAAGAGTTTTTAAAAACAAAGTTCAATCATATCTTTTGTCTAACTTTAGTGAAAACCTCAGCAATTATTTTGTAATTTAAAATTAAATATTAACATGTTTGTTTTGTAAAAGTATTTTGCAGTGATTTGGTTGTCAGTTATGTAGGTATAGGTCAAATTATTTTTATAATTTTAGTATGTTAATGGAAAAGTGAACGTCCATACGATAATATTGAGAGTATTGTGGGAGCTACGTCTGCCAACAAACTGCTCTGTAGTTTGGCAGAAGTAAAATGTACTGAACTTGACTTAATGTTCCAAATAAACACTTTTTCATTTTCATTTTCATTACTAAGGAGGTCTTTTGTAGCTTGAATCAAGTGAATTGGTAATTGATTTTGCATTTGCCATGTGAATTTATCACCGAATCGACCAAGTTGTAGGATCAGAAATACATGAAACATTTTTAAAATAATTGATTAAATACCTTACTATAGTAAAGTAGGCGGGCTCATAGGGTCGTACTTATAGGGGAAACCAGACAATATTCCTAAAACAACACTGACCAGTGGGCAGTTTTATCTATGAGGCTATTTATCATATTGCGACCTTCTCATTCGTCCTATCTCCCGGGGCCTACATCTTGCAACAAACTTACCATGTCCGGCACTACTGAATGCAGCTAATGACCGAGGGTCAGGGGAGAGACCCTTCTGTCATCGCCGTTTAGGGGATGAGCGATATTGAAAACTGTAGCCTATTTCTATTCTATAGAGTAAGAAAGTATATAGAAGCGATACCTTATATTCTATATTACATAGAAACTACACGAGCGTAAGTTTGCGAGTTATGATAAAGACGAATGTCTTATATTTCGCTCGGAAAACCTTGCTAAAAACCTCACTACCAATAAAATTAGGTTCGCTGGTTTTTATTCTTAGATTTCAATTTTGAGAAATAATCATTGCGTCTAACATTCAAGGTTCAAGTGTCGAGAAAATTTACTATCCTGTTCATCTTGCATGCATGCGTAGCATTAGAAAGAAGACAAAGTAGAAGTACGGAAGAAGACATGTTGCGTCGACCCCAAATAAATTGGGATAAGGGCAGGAGAATGATGATGATGATGATATGCACACGTAGCATTAGAGCATCATCACCATGCATAAACTTGTGTTTTTTACTTCTGAAACTACAGAGCTACGATCCCAAACGTAACTGTTTTTGCTTCGCCCTCGTTCATAGATCTGTTATAAATGATGTTTATTTTTGCAAATAGGTTTTAACAAACACTTTTACAAGTCACTTTTTTTTATAAAATAGATGGGGCCGGTGTTTCATACACATACGCCGGTCATCATAATCATCTTACCAGCATTTTCCCAACTATGTTGGGGTCTGCTTCCAGTCTTATCAAATTCGTCTTTCATGGAGCGACTGCCTTTTACCTCCACAACCTAGTAAGAACTGGCTAATGCGATACCTCTTGGTAAGACTGGTTGTCAGACTTTCGGGATACTGACTACCTGTTGAAAGAAAACAGAGTCTAGGTCTACCTTTTTATTTTTTTCTGGCTTCTCCCGCTCTGGGCAGAGTGGAAGGGAGTGTCACTCTACTAACTTAAAAACGAAATTATTTCTTTGTCCTTTGTGCCCTGGCCCGCGATTACTCTTTCGAATAACCCGCAGCGTCTAGTCTACCCGCATTTCTTATTCTATGGCCATTTCCATTCCTACTTGCTAATGGCACGTTTCTCTTTTGTTTGAGCCATTTGAGCCATTTGTTTTTATTTGACGGCTTGTGACGGAGACGGTGGTCATTGTGCGGTGTTTTTGACTGACTTTCAAGTAAATGGGAGAGTATTTCAATTTGATTTAGTGCTTTTGTGTTGTTGAATGGGAGGGAAATTGTTTTTCTTGTTGTTAGTACTAAAGTAAGTACTTTTTTATAGAAGAAAAGGTAATCACCTTTTTACACTCTCATACCGATTTGTTTGGGGTTGGCTCTGTAGTTTTTAGTAGTATTTCTAGAACTACGCAAGAGGAAAATCGAAGAATTGATTTATGTAGTAAGTGAAAATTTATTTCATCTCGTTTCTTCGATTGTCCCCAAGTAGCTTCATTCTACATTCAATTTCCAGATTTATTTTTGTGAAACTGAAATATTTCCTCAATGACTACAAAAAAGATGATACACTAAAGTGAAGCAATGAAAATTTTATTATTATACAAAACTAAGGTTGTTAAGATAGTCGATTCAAGAGTTAAAAGCATTAAATTTCTATTATTTATACTGAAAACGGGATATTTACCATGCTTACTGATTGTGCTTGTAACAGCGCCGAAATATCGGGAACTCGAAACAATCAGTAAGCATGGTAAATTAATATCCCGTTTTCAGTATAAATAATAGTGTTAGTGACCATGTCAGTTTAAAATCTTATATTACATTTTTATTTATGTATGTAATTTGAACTTTAAATAAACGACGTAAGACAGATTTAATTCTAACATCTAATTTTCCACAACAATTTTCAATATCACCTCACCTCTACCACATGAATGAAACATCATCCCAAACACCTTTTAATCACAAAACGCACTTGAAACACGAAACAGTTTCATATTTCAGGAGTACCGACATAAATCTTATTGGAATTTAATATAAAGACTATGGCGCGCCGTAAATCCAGCGGTAACTTATTTATAAGTCAAAACCCCCGTGGTTCAATGAAAGCTGTACATCATGGTTGAAAATCCCTTTGAAAGCGAAGGTATTGTGGTGGAGGGGGGTGAGGGGAAATATGTGGTAAGGAGGTTAGTTATGCGGTGATGAGGTAAATAGATAATGTGTTTTAATGTGTGGTTGGTAGGGTGCATAATGAAAGCTTTCTTGAGTGTGTAATGTATGGTAGATTGAGTTGTTAGTACATACTTATTGTGTCAAGTGTCACTTGTAATAACATAATAAGACGCCTGCACTTCATCAGGGTTAGGCAGAGGTGAAAATAATAGGGCACTTGCAGAAAATCCCAGAGGGTATATCGAAATATGTAGTTTTATTTCACTCATATTTTTTTTTAATAAGAACTTTGCCCCCACACTAGGAATTTCTCCTGTATCGTGAGTGCGTTCACAAACATTAAAATTCACATACACAAATACCCAGGCCCGGAACAACTATCTGTAAGCCATACAAATATTTGTTCCGTGCGGTGATCGAACCCGCGACACGCAGCGCAGCAGTCCATTGCTTGAGCCACTGCGCCAACCGTGCCGTCAAACTTTATGACTGGACCAAAAAATGGAGGATTAAATTAAATGAATCCAAATCCGTATGTAGGTACATATAGACTTTACCAACAAAAAGTAACAGTATTTTCCAGTTTATATTAATAACAAAAAAATCCCTTAGGAGAATACAGCCAAGTATCTCGGTATGACCCTTGATGCAAAGCTCACGTCAAGAAGAAAAAAGATGAGCTCGACCTACGGTTCAAAAGAATGTATTGGCTGCTTGGAAGAAACTCCGTGCTGTCCATGCCGAACAAAGTGTTATTGTAATGACAAGTCCTGATGCCAGATTGGACTTATGGTATTCAGAACAGACAAATGCATTCATCATTCAACGATTCCAGGCAAAGTACGGCGGGAAATTGTTAATGCACTATGGTTCGTACGAAATGATGACCACCATCGAGGCCTAAACGTTGAATTCATCGATTAAGTGATCCAAAAATCTGCAGAAGCTCACGACAAGAGCCACCAGCATGTGAATGTCGAGGCGATCCAGCTTCTCGACCACACGGACATATTGAAAAGGCTAAAAAGAACAAAACCGTTCGAGTTAGTGTTTAGTGCTTTTGTTAGTGAATAGTGTAATGTAGCACAAGTGTTACCAAATAAACAAGAAAAAGTGTATTCGCCTTAATAGAGACAATAAGAAAAGTGTCAATGGACACATTCTTGTACTTAAAGACAATTTAACAGTTTAAGTTATAATACTTAAATTACGTATTAGTCTTTAAACAAGGCTAGATTGTAATAAGATTAGGGTTCATCATTTTGATGAACTAGGATAAGGGAAAAAAACTTATATTTTTTATGCATGCGTGTTATGCATTTTAATAAACGCACTGTAAAATTACTTGTTGTTGTCGTAGATCAGATCCATTGTAAATTACATATCTGCCAGATAGTTACCCCAAGAGTTTTCTCGTAAACAGTGAAACATACAGACTATTATTCCACGCTCCTCGACTGTTAGAACTTTTCCTTACAACATTTCTTCCCGTTCTTTAATCTGGGAAGCTCTTTAGCTCGCCGTTGGTTTATGCAGCTAAGGGCAGAGTGCTAAACAAAGTAAGTTATAACAAGATGTAGATTCCCGAGGCTGTGCGGGACCGTGACGGTGCATCAGAATGCGTCGCCCTCTGCCCGCCTGCGTTCCTAGTACGAGGATCTCTGAGTTACTGAATGTGGCAATATAGATATGAGAATGATCTTTTGGGGGTTTTAGCTACATGGTCGTGAAAGCTGAAAGCTTCTATTTTTGGGTAAATAAATGATGCAAGCAATATTTTGTAATAAGATCTGTCAAGCAGTGGACCAGCGGAAAATTGAGAATATTTTTATTTATAAAATGCTTGAAAAGTACTAATTACTAAAAAGGAAAACTGTCACGAGTACCAAAATAAATGCTGAGGTTTCAGCTAGTTTCAGGATCATCAGTTTTCTATGGAATCAAACTACTGAAAGTGACGAAATTAATTGAAAGACGTCAATTCAAAGGAGGATAGCTCTGTTGAGGGAGCTGTGTGTAAGTAGAACTGAGATGTATATATCGTGTAATTACTGGACAACATTTACACTTACATTACACATTACATTACATACACATATACATTAACATTTACTTTTAAACTTTGTTGTTAAGTTTTCTGGAGATAAGTATTTTATATTTTGAAATGTATATTTTGCTTGTGTTGATTAGGTTAGTTAAGTGATGATTTGGCAAAGTTTCTATTCGGCCGTTGTTTTTAATAAAAATATAAATGTTTCGACACTGCCTAAAAAACCATTTTCGGTCCTGGATATCCGCCATAATATAAGCCAAACTAAAAATAATTATTAACAAGTAAATGAAGGACAAGTAGCTGCGTATCAATCATTGTAGGTACTGACATTTCCCTTTGATAAGGTCTATCTTGACGAAATTATGGATATTACTAATTAGCTGCTATAGTACCTGTGATGAATAAAGATCATAGACACGGAGGCAGGCCCGCGCGGGAAAATGTGTCACTGACAGCTGTCACTCGAACCGAGCGGGCTGGCACCCGATTGCTATTTTAAACCACCAAACTATTGTTTTATTTAATAAACTATTTGTGCTTACCCCTGTGACTAGTGGACGTCACAAATGGCGACGAGGTTATGGGTAGGTACACCAAATAAAACAAAAATAAAACAAAAAGAGAAAAAAAAAATACAAGAAAAAGGAGTGAACTAACGGGAATTGTCATCCCTTTATAACCAATATGCTAAGCGGTGTTTACGGGAAACATAGTTTATAGGTACGTAACTTGGATTATTATTAATAACGATAGCTACAAAATAGCTCGTTAATACATAATACTAATATGTACTTACTTATGGCATGTTGTTTGATTGGAAGTTAGAAGGGTAAGTACCTTTCTAAAAGAACAACACCAACCACAATGTTATTATTTTTAGCTGTTTACAAGCTATAAGCGTGGCTAACAAGTACTCGGTTGATACTATGAAGTAATACGTAAGCTATCTATTAGCTTATTTGAGAGACTTAGCTATTATATCACCAAGTACAACTCATAGATGTTTTGACGGATTCATTCAATTTCTGTCACGCATGTCGGCGAATATAAATAAAGAATTGTTTGTTGTGGTTATATCAAAATTGACATAATTTCTGCAACATAAGCAAAGTAAAGCATGCTATGTTTGATTATGATCTGGAAAAATAATAATTTTTCATACCGACCTAATATCCTAAGCAAGTGGTAATGTGTTATTTTATTCAAGTTCGGTATTGAATTTTATTAATGGGGCACGTAAACACTGCATTGACCTATATGGAATCACCCTTAAAAAGACTCGAGTAGTAGGTCTATTATAGACCGGTACTAAAAACGCCAAAGTAGTAAACTGCATACTGCAGTTGGTACTAACAATAAATATTTAACTGGCGAAAATGGAAAAGATGTTTCCATAAAAAGTAGTAAGTCGGGTGATCGACTTTCTTTGAGGTTCTATGAGTAGTAAACTGACGCATCTGGTTGTCGGTTGGTACTAACAATATAAAGTTCTATGAATAGTAAACTGACGCATCTGGTTGTTGGTTGGTACTAACAATATAAGGTTCTATGAATAGTTAACTGTCGCATCTGGTTGTCGGTTGGTACTAACAATATAAGGTTCTATGAATAGTAAACTGAAACATCTGGTTGTCGGTTGGTACTAACAATATGGTGTAGTTCACCTCGAAATGTCCTATAGAATAGATATGAAACTGCAAACCTGTGTGTGTGAAAACATAAGAGGCGTAAAGGTGTGGAAATGTAAATCATAATGGAGGCAGTAACCATTGCTCTGCAAAAGTAAAACAATATCTAAGATCTGGTTTTATCAGACACTATAAGAAAAACATCCACAACAAGAAATAGAGTGTCTAAAAAATAAAAATAATCAATCCACAGATAAATAATTCCTATCGGCGACAATTGTTTTTTTAATCTTGGCAAAGAGATATGTGTCTTCACGGTGTCAATATTTTTTAAATATTTGAATTATGTTTATAAATAGAATACCACAAATAAACATGATTATTTTAACCAAATACTTAGGTACTATGTTAATTACATTTATTTGTATTCTTAATTCGAAAATATTTTATGTTAAAGCTGTTTAGCGGCTTATTATAATTATCTTTGCTTCTCCGTCAACTTGAAAAGCATGGCGGGGAAAAAGCAATTGAATCATAGTTTCCTAATAATTAATGACAAAAACACTTATATCAGAATGTACTATTGTTGCTTACGACAGCAGCACAGCGGGAACAATCAATAAAGTGTGTGGTGCGTCCTTCAAAAGACCATCTCAGACACTAATCTGCATAGTTTTCATGTGAAATTATATCAAGATTATGTCTGGGTCTTAAAAGAGAAATAACCTCTGAGGTGTTGCCATATATTATAGTAGAAAAAAAGGAGACTAGTAAAAGTGTTTGGTAAAACCTTTTTGAAAAAAAAAAAGCATTTGATGCAGATATTCAAGTAGCCGACAAACAGCAGACTGAAACATTCTATGTCGTTAAGAACGGCACTCGAGACCTTTTAGGAAAAGACACCGCTATCTCTGTACAAGTACTCAAAATCGATATAGGAATTAATTCGGTAAGCAAGCAAGGTCATAAAAAAGAAAAATTAAAGACTTGCAACTTGATATTTCAATCAAACCGGCAGACAGCCCTGTTGGTGATACCATTTATTTGGAAGAAAAGATTGACAAGATGGTCAAATAAGATATACAATAAGGAGCTCGTGGCTTAATAAGAACTGCCACTCGGGTCGATCTTTAGGTAAAAGCTGTGCTTGCCTAGGTCGGTTTGTGGATGGGTGGCGCCCGACATACCTACCGAGTTTCCTCCGTGCCTCAGAAAGCACGTTAAGCTGTTGGTCCCGGCTGCCATATGTAGATTTTTGTCAGTCGTTACAGGTAGTCAGTAACCTGAAATTCTGACATCCAGTCTTACCAAAGAGGTATCGTATTACCTAGTATTAACTGGGTTGTGGAGGTCAGATAGGCAGTCGCTCCATTTAAAATACTGGTATTCAGCTGCATCCGGTTAGACTGGAAGCCGATCCTAACTTAGTTGGGAAAAGGCTAAGCAGATGATGACAATAATTATATCCTATTTAAAGGCACGAAGCCTTCAGGATGGGTCTTACCAATAATGCCCGTCCTCAAATCGGACGGAGATATAAGAGTGTGCGTAGACATGCGATACATCAACAAGGCTATAATCGTGACTAATAGTGAGAGAAAACCATCCATATCGACAATAGCTCTAACAAAATTATGATGAATTGATGATGGATAGCCACTAAAAAAAAAAAAAACGAAAAAAGAAAAAAGATCTATCAATCTTTTTATCGCCAAGGTTTAAAGATTTGGCCAGAGCATTCTAAAAAAATAATAATAATAATAATAATGCAGAAAGAATACTTCTTTCCTGTGGTGGCGTCGTCGTTAACTTTATTGATGATTTTGTCGTATGGCAACGATGATGCAGAACACAATGCTAGGCTCAACATTTCCTGCGAATCGCCCCGATTTCGATCCGATGCAATGTGCTACATATAAACCTAAATCTTGAATCATTCTATATCTATTAGAAAGAAAGAAAACATATTTATTTAGCACAATACATGCCACAAGTGCACACAACAAACAATAAAAATTAGAAAAGAAACTAAAAAACTCTACTGAAAAAAAAGTGTGTGTATCGCAATATTACTGAAAACTACATTAAAATCTGGTGCGTAGTTCAAAAGATTTAAGAGTACAAACAACGGAAGCGATTTTATTTTGTACTATATAAAGATGACAGTTATAAAAAAAAATAAAAAAAAAAATTGAATGCAACAAAAAGACAATAAATTTACAATGGAGTGACAACTGTTGAACAAAATTATTATGTTTTGGAAACTTAAACTCTTTGTGAATAATATGCTGGCGGCATATTATTTGTATTTAAATACTATATTTTAATAAAATAATTTTCAACCGTAATTCTCACAAAAAGAAATCATATAAAAATAATAATATGTTTGTTCTTTTATGGAATACACTGTGTACTCTGGTTGTCAATATATAACAGTACAGGTGACTTATTTCTGCATTTCAGTTCTAATAATAAGTTTCTTAATTATATGGCTTCTTTACTTGCCTCATATAATGCTACATATTCAGCATCTGTACTTGATACAGCTACTGTTAAAATTGTTTTTACACTCAAATGAAATAACGCTACTATACATGTAAAAGATAATAATATATCCTGGATAAGACTATAGACCATATGGTCAACACAATCTGATGCCCATCAGCATCGGCCGGCATATCCTATTAAATCTAAATCATTTTTAGTTTAACATTTTGGACCAAAATGCTTGATATTTTCAAGTATTATTAATTTTACATGCTTCCAATATGTTTCATTATAATTGTTATTAAACTGACTAAGATAAAAAACAGCATAAATTATGTATGGCTGGGTTACCATTGATAAATAAAGCAAACTTACTATTAATTGCTTGTAAGGATGTTAAACTTATTTAACAAATGATCTTGAAAAAAAAAAAAAAAATATATATATTTTTGATTTTCTGCCTCTCATACCTAAATACTATATAATATTTTCCAAGTATTTTAATTTACATTTTAACATAGTCTTAAGAATTATGATATTCAGTTACTACGTAAAATAAAAAAAAAACACCTACAAACAAGGCAATTTATATTTTATTTGGCGGTATCGGTTGTGTAACGAATACACAAACTTCATACATGGCCTAGCTGACTGTTTTCAATCCAAAGATAATGTTAAATTAACATGACTTTTAAATTCTCAGAGTTCACAGACAGAATAATTAAAGAAAAGGAATGGTTTATGTAGATAAAAGAAAACAAATTGACACCTAATTTTGGGCCCACACCACATACGGTTGTTGATTCTAGAGGCTCTGAATATTACAAAACCACAACCGGACCAGAGTTGAGAAGGAATATTGTCCATTTTGGAAAAAAAAGGAGGTAAATGACAAGAGAAGGTATGGGAAAAAACACCTGAATTCATCTGATTCTGATGACACTAGCGATTGTGATTCAGACAACGAATAACTAACCTAAACCTAAAAGACAGATGTGTTGCTCGGGAGTTTGTTCCACCACTTCTTCTTCTAAGCTAAAACTTTATGAAGTGTTGAAGGGTGGGCGTTTTGAGGGACTGTCTTTTGTAAAATTTAACCTTCGAAAAGGGCTGATCAGCCTAATTTGAATAAATGACTTTCTATTTTGAAATTAACAATGTATCAATGTATACACTTCTTTTGTTTAAAACCTCTATGTAATCTATTTGATTGTGTTACTAATGAAGGAATTTCAATTGCGTTATAAATGAGTTTCAAGTCCTAAGTTTTTACTTAGTAAAAATAATATCTGAAAAATCTATATT
This sequence comes from Diarsia brunnea, assembly GCA_949774965.1. Lineage (NCBI taxonomy): Eukaryota > Metazoa > Arthropoda > Insecta > Lepidoptera > Noctuidae > Diarsia > Diarsia brunnea. The sequence goes on from OX459001.1 coordinate 19,383,123, forward strand.
TGTAAAAAAAAGGAAGAGGTGTGATGAATAAAGATCATAGACACGGAGGCAGGCCCGCGCGGGAAAATGTGTCACTGACAGCTGTCACTCGAACCGAGCGGGCTGGCACCCGATTGCTATTTTAAACCACCAAACTATTGTTTTATTTAATAAACTATTTGTGCTTACACCCTGTGACTAGTGGACGTCACAGTACCAATCAACGCTAGTAGATTAGAATAGAACATGACAATATCGCGACCGACTTAAGTGGTGATTACGCTGAAGGACTTCTTACATATTTTTAATTTGAGAGTTTCCTAGCTTTTTCCTATGTTGGGTTGGCTTCTGGTAGAGGACATTTAGACGAACAAAAAATGTCCAGTAACACGGTACCCCAAAGTGTCACGTTACTGAGATATTTGAAGGTAAATATCGACAAATGAGTACAACGACAATCATTAAAAATAGACTTATTACGTGAATAGGCACTAAATTGTATCCAAATAATCGTTCCCAGGTTGATTATTATTATACGCACCAGAAAATTGCTTCGCATCGCAATGAAACGCTATGGTATGTCAAGAAATAATTTTCTCGTGCTTCTAGTTGCATGATATTTTTGTTGGTCTAGGTGTCCTCTACCCATACATAACAATTTTATCCTGGGCCGTGATTTGTAAAAAAAATCATAATGGCGGTGGGTCGATATGCCAGCATCCATACAAAAAATTTCAAACCCCTTTCGTGTTCGCAATACAACCAAAAGCAGACACATCTAGTATTCTTAAATCCCTCCACAACTCCACTCGGTACACTAACCTGTACCTGCAACCCTCCCCCCGCGCGACCCAGATTTTTCTTCCACTACAGAGAATGAAATTGCTCGTAGTGGGTACTCGGGTTTTTTTTATTTACACAAGCAACACTTTGTTTTACGTATTATGCTTGTTGAATAGGCATTGTTGGTAATAATGGTAACACAAAGCTTCTGTTCTAGTGTTAGTAAAATGGGAACTCGGTCGTTGTAATTTACAGTTTTGTTTTTTTTTTTCATTTTTCATTTCGGAAAATTGGTTGCGGTTGCAGTTTCGGGTTGAAATTAATGTGGGGTGGGTGATTAAAATTGGTGTGCTCGTTTTTTTTTTTTGTTTTTTTTATCGTTCGATTTTAATGGACGGAAATAAATGAAGCCTTGTTGATATTTGGGAAATGTGTACCAAAGGATTTAGAAATTAAGTACTGCGTAGTGTTTCGTACTGCTTACTTATGCTCTGGCGTTTTCCAATAATCATAGAAGGTTTTACTAAAGTTTTGTGAATTGATGTCGTATTGGCCTGGGCGATGATATTTCCGTTGAAACGTAGTTCCAAACCCGATTTCTTCTTACATGCATTTAATAAATTTGGCCAAACTCTCTCACAAGCACATTATCGGCCTCCTCATTCAAGCTTTAAATCTAAGCTTGAACAAAATAATAGTTATATAATATTGTGTCTATAGTTTAAACGCTGTTCACCATAAGAGTAATTTATGCAAAACGGATTAATTTGCAAACCATTTGTAACCGCTTGGCGATCCCATTGAACGAACGCCTTTCAAGATGTCCTCCATACACTGAGGGAGAAATTCTAAACCCCATGCATTAATAGAGCTTGCATCATCTAAATTTAGTTAAATGATCGTGATCAAATTACTGTAAAGTACACACGGCAAAATGGTACAGTTGGCACTGGTAACGAATGTTTGTTACGCTGCAGTAAGTAAAAGTTGCCATTTAATTTTTTAACAACTCTTAGTAAAATCTAGCAACTCACATCCTGCTATCTGCAACAAGATATATCCTATAGAAGTAATAACTACATAGGTACATTCAAACTTTTTCTAGGTTTTTTTTTTGGAAACAGACCTACCTGCTAATGTTCATCACTTTGATATACTTTTAGTAAAGTTTGTGACCGTTATCTAGTTTAATAATAAAAACTAGCACTTTGCCCGCGACTTTGTCCGCAAAAAATATGATAATTTGGCAATATAATTAATAGCCGATATCACCCACGAATAATGTAGCTTCTTACCAATGTTTATTTCTTAAATTGGATTTCAATTCCGCAGATTTACCCCTACATACAAAGTGATTATTATAGACTATAAAGAAAGAAAAAAAATGTATTTATTGGTTTCACACAGGACAAAACAAATTGACAAAAATAATATTAAAAAAGTAAACATAAGAGAAACACTTAAAGTTAGGACATACATACATTAAATTAGTACCGTACGAAACCAAAAGAGAGTCATGTCACTTTGATGAACAACAACTCTAATAAAACAAAACGAACAAACAAGCCTGCACACTTAACAATTCCGCGCACAGTACCAGATTACAGGATGAAATTAAGGTACATACAAACAGATCGATGTCCGGTATTAGGGGGTAAGGGATCTTTGTCCGACCATCTATTGGGCCGTGTTTACGGCCTTGAGCGGCGCCGGTATTGGGCACAGCTTGTCTTCTGAGCCGTGAAAGGACTGGCCTGGGATGCAAGCTGTGTCTATCGTTGTGTGTGTTTGGTGACGCAGTTTGGGCCGGTTTCTTGGATATTGTGGTGAATGTTGAATTAGTAATATTGCGGTAGAATATGTACTATTTTGAATAATCAATATTGTAGCATATTAAGTATGTTGGCCACTCAATAGTGGCAACTCAAGACACTTAGTGGAAACTTGACAATTCAAGTTTATAAAAGTTTATGAGGCCATACTGCTGGCCTGCTTAATACCACAGCTGGGCAAAGACCCCATGACTACTCTCCCTCTCTTTACTGGTCATAGGATTCATCTAACTCATCCCGAGTCTTATTTTGATTTGCCTGATATTTTAAATGCTCAGCAATATCTTCACCATTAGTTGCAAAAATCTGTTTAGAAAAACTAAATCAAACAAACTAAAGTCGAGTCAGAAGCTGAAGTAAATTTTCAGCTTATTGTGTTTGTTGTTTTATTTAAGTGTTTTTTCTGAAAACTATTCGAGTATTTCAATGATGCTTATTTACAAATTATAGTATTGAAAGCCTATATAAATATGACATTGTAAAACAGTGACATAATGAAACGGAACGTGTTTCACCAAAAAAATGTAATCAGTCCGTCAGATATAGGTATTTCCAAAAAATAATGGACACATTTTTTTCTTTTTTTCACGTAAACAAAAGATGAAGACGATACGGTGCTTCGAAAAGTCGTGTCAAGTCGTGTGACGTCACAAGGTTAGTACTTTTTTTACCCATAAAGTGACGTCACAAGCCACCACTCATGATCTTTGACACGTTTTATTTTCGTTAATTTTTATTAATTTGTTAAAACAAAAAACACGTATACAATATTTTTTAATTTTTTAATAATCTAACGGACGGACTAATTAGATGTTTTTGGTGAAATACCCTATTATGTTTTGCAATTCCACTACTGCGTACACCACCACATAAAGAAATAACAACCCCTTTTAATTTAACCATGAAGTCTTTAACCCATCCTTAACTCGAGCTCCAGACTAATTTCATACGATTCAGACATAAGATTACTCATGTGTGTGTAGGATATCCGTAGGGAGGCTGTACCGAGCACGATGCATCAAAATTGGTAGCGGATGAGCCGGTCCAGTGCGCGATATTATGTGAGGGTGGTCGGCAGCAGGGTGGCTTATAAGTGATAGATATGTGTGTGTGTGTGAGTGATACTCGGCTGGCTAAATTCGCAGAGATTTGGGCATTTGCTTGCGTGTCTATTTGGTATAGATTTTGGTATGGTTCTGTGGGTTGTATGCAGCATACGATGAAGATATTTGTCTGTCAAGAATATGGTTATAAGGTGTTACATAGAATCCCGTCGGGGCTTGGGGTTGTTCGAAAGAGATACTCGGCGCAAGGGCTAAGAAGGAACATGGGTGGTTTTTAGTCAGTAGAAGTCTGACACTCCCTTTCGCGCTGCCCAAGAGCGGGAGGGGTTATTTTTTGATTTTCCGAACGCCAAAAAAAAAATACTAAGAATAATAAGAACAATATTGCAAAATAACATCTTTTGTTTCATAACCTAACGACAAATTCTTGTTACAAGAGTGATACTATTTTCCAAGAAGATAAGTTTATGAAACCCGATAACGTTAGCACACACAACCTCGCTTCCACTCCGCTTCCAAGTAATTGAAAACAACACAAACTTCCAACTATACAGCCTAGAAGTATTATTTACCTCACTATCAAACATCAAGCAATTCTTGCTAAACCCACGCCACTACTTATATTTCACCTCCCGCGTATTTTCCCGGAATAAGTTGCGTCGCCGGCGATCCCGGCGGGATTCCCTGAATTCCCGGAGCTGCCAACCCTTTAAATATATCCAGTAGTGTAGGGAAGCTCTGAAAATGCAGTATTTACGTGAAGTATTTACTTTTCAATGGTGAGAACTGTTTTGTGCTAGTTTCTTGTTCATATTTGTATTGTGGGCCGTTGGGAAATTGTTAGCGCGGTTCCTGTGGACACTGACAATAAGACTTTACGTGATTATATGATAAAGGAGGTTTATATCAATCGGATTTTAATTAGAGCGTGAAGTCTTGGGTTCGACCCCGTCGGGGCTGCGGGTTGTTCGCAAGAGATACCGCGGCGATTAGTGCCCAGGAGCGGGATGGGTTATTTGATGATTTTCCACCCGCTAAAAAAAGACCTAGGAAAACCTAGGAATCGAACCCAAGACAAAAGGTCTTGGGTTCGATTCCTACGTTGGAAAATGCGTCTTTCTATCAAGAATTTCTCAGTAACAGCTACGGAGTCTGGATTAGTGCCCGGTTGATGGCAATAGGTTAGCCCCTATTACATGGGACTTAGTATTACTGGCGAAATGTATGTACTTTAGTAGGTACACCTTTCCCAAATCTTTCGGGGTCACAAGCGGAATGTTATGATGGACTTAAATTTAGATTTCTGAAGGGTCATTTGTCGATAGTTTTTAATAAGTCTTATATTGGTTTCTCAACCATTTAACTCAGACTAAAATTTTGCAGTCCACTGAGAGCTGAACATGGTCGCACCACAACACCCTCCACCTTCCGCATCCGGACTGTCCTAGCCATATATTATTATTTTATAATTGCTAAGGGGTATGCTACACAAGCTGGGATGCCAAATTGAATGTATATTTCGCCGCCAGGCTATGTCAAATCAGGTCGAAATAACAATTAACATGTGTATAGTGCGCCTAATTGCATGGTTACAGTTTTCAAAATAGTAAGTAAGTGGTTTTCCATGTAAAACACTGGTATTCAGCTGCATCTGGCAAAAAAAAGGGTCAGCTTTCAGTCTTGAAAGCTGACCCTTTTTTTTTTGGGGGGGTGGGAAATCATCAAATAACCCCTCCCGCTCTTGGGCAGAGCGAAAAGAAATGTCAGACTTCTACTGACTAAAAACCACCCATGTTCCTTCTTAGCCCTTTATGTCGAGGCCGCGGTATCTCTTGCGAACAAACCGCAGCCCCGACGGTGCTGACCCTAACATTGTTTGGAGAAAATAGATGAAAGACGGAAGTCTGCAGTGACGCAAGTATTATACTTTCTAGTATGAAACTTTTAGACTTTCTTTTACGTTCGTAGAATTCTTGTCATTTTACCAACAGTTGGTACGAAAACTACATTATTTAGTTCGACGAGAAGGCAACTTGCCAAGGACGATGAAATTCTGAAATAATTTATTATGTTTGTCGTCTTTCAGATCAATATTCAGACCGTCGCAGTTTACTTGCAAGTGTTTTGATAAATATTTTTTTATCTAACATATTTCTGTACCATATTGATTGACAACTTAGGATATTCATGTTGATGGATACAGAGGGAGAAGAAGGTCAAAGAAAAGATGGATGGATTTCCTGGGTTGTGTGGGGAACGTAAATGAGAAAGGAGTGAATGATGCCGTTCCATAAGAATGGAAGAATAAAACGTGTTGCACTGACCCCAAGTAGAATGGGATAAGGGCAGGAAGATAATAATAATAATAATCATTTATTACTCAGACTACAAAGAGGTCCACTGTGTTAGTAACAAATATATAGATGATGATGATTGTTCGAAATCTTTAAAATAGGGATGTTTACTGACTAAAAATAATATGATTCTAATTAGTCCGTCTGTTAGATTATCGAAAAATATTGGATACGTATTTTTTGTTGTATCAAATCAATAATAATTGACGAAGATAAAACGGGTCAAAGAATTGAGTTTTGACGTCATTTGGGTTGTGACGTCACTCACCACTAAAAAATTTCATAATAATGTCTTAGAATATAAACGTCACACGAGTTTTCAAAAAAGCACTATATCGTCTTCATTGTTTGTTTACGTGAAAAAAGAAAAAATACGTGTCCAATATTTTTTGGAAATCTATCTGACGGACTAATTAGATTTTTTTAGTTAACAACCCTATTGAGACCCTTTACTAAAAACATATTAAAGCCGAGGTCGTCAGTACTTTATCCCCCAGGTTGAATTTGCTTCACGTGTTGTGACAGCTAGAATGGTTTCTTTCTTTATTATTATATTTTTATTAACGTTGCCCCACACCAGGAATTTCTCCTGTATCGTGAATGCATTTACTAAATTTTAAACTCACATACACAAATACCCAGACCCAGAACAACTATTTGCAGGCCAAAACATATTTGTTCCGTGCACGGATCAAACCCGCGACATGCAGCGCAGCAGTCCATTACTTGAGCCACTGCGCCAACCGTGCCGTTTAAACCTAGCGAAGTTTCAGTTTACTGGGAGTTAACAAAAACGGTAAAGCAATTATGACGTTGACGATACAACCTTTGATATGAGATTTTAAAACAGTTTCACAAAATAAAATAAAAATTAAATTTACTAAATATTTTTTAGCAAACATTTAATTTTGCCCTGTACAAAAAATATCGTAAAATACGAAAAGTAATCATGAACCTATACAACTCAATCTCTAACCTACTTTTACTAAGAGAGGGAATAAGTCAAAATTAAAAACGCGTTTCTCGTCAATTAATTAAACAGAGAAAGGGCCGGCTCTAAATAATATAAAGGTCGTTAGGGTGCAGCCGAAGCATCATTATCTTCAGAATGGGGTTGGGTCCTCTGGGTGCGGGGGATGAAGAACTTCGTCTTGAAAAAAAAAAAATTATAATAATAAAATATATTTTTAAATGTTTTTTATATCTTTTTTTTTTTAAGAAATATTTAAAAATGTATTTAGTATAAGGAAAGAAAATGAATAAAGGAAATAATAATAATGGTAAAAAAAGTTACTTACGAGTTATGGTCTGGTGGTACTTGGTGGCAAAATGCACTAAGGATGGAATATGATGAACAACTTTGTTTGGGAGGCCTTTAGCTAAATAAAAACTGAGCCTATCAACTAGTCTACAAAGATAAATATGTTTATTTTCATTGTTGCTCACTCGTGTTTTATTTGACATTGGGTCCGTGAAGAGATTTGTTTTATTTTTAGCGAATCTGTGGTAAAATGTTTAGTTTCAAAAGTTCAAAGTTACAGCCACGCGAATCCCGCTCACGATGCACTAAATATAGATCGTCAAGTAATCTGCAAGATGGAAGGTAGGCTATTGTCTGCGGGGAGATCCTAATACGCACCCGACCATGAACCCTCATCTGCAGTGATTTTCTTTACTTCAGCTGATTTGAGTTCGAAGTCAGTTTACAAATTTCGAAGGCGACCTCGCCAACGTGTGCCAAAAACTTTAAAAGCAGACAACTGCTGGTTTTGCACTCAACATATTACGTTTCTGACATGATGTTTGAGCGATTTAGAAACCCTACTTACCCTACCCACTAAAAAGTCCAGAAAAACGCTTTGTCAAAGATTTCGCAACCCGCTCGCATTAGAACCACATGAACGGATATTCCTTTTATTTTTTAGACGAAGCAATTAAAACCGGGTACCTCTTCAAAGAGCGGAAAGGGTGCCGAATAAAAATTTAAAGAGTGATTATTGATACAAGGAATTAATTACAATTACTTCATGAGGACTTGATAATCCGCCATTTTTCTAAAGAGTTCTTTTAGGAAGAGTATTTTGCAATGTAAAAAATATTATCAGGCTCTTCATCATCATCATTTCAGGTGATGGACGTCCACTGTTGGACATAGGCCTCCCCATAGTGTCGCCTTATTGACCGGTCCCGTGCGTCTTGCATCCAGTGGATTCTTGGAACCTTCAACAGGTCATCGGTCCACCCAGTAGGCAACTTCTTCTTGTAGGCGGTGGCTTCTGCGAGCAATGGGCCCTACCTCCATGCCACCTGCCATGGTATATACTACTTCAGACAACACGTCTGTTGCATTTAAGGACATTCTTCTTTTTTAGCCGTGTACCTTAATTAATTCAGATCTGAATGGGGATGGTGACCTATGAAACACCTTTTTGTTTAAATAGTTGTATTTCAGTATAAGCACCTTCAGTAACAAACTCATCGTTTCAAATCATTAGACACAAACGACGACATCACTGTGCCAATACCGAATCCTGATTGGTGACTAGTATCTAACTGTAACGATTTTTTCAAGTGTTTTTTTTTTGGAGTGTGGGAAATCATCAAATTAATGACTCCGCCCGTTAGGGAGTGTCAGACTTCTACTGACTAAAAACCACCCATGTACCTTCTTATCCCTTTGTGTCGAGGCCGCAATATCTCTTTCGAACAACTCGCAGCCCCGACAACCTCTTAGTCAAATTTTACGACTCATACGAAATTCAACGACCCCGATACTCCCTAAACCGCCATCAAGTATTAAATTACTTCAATATAAAACTCCTTTGCATGACATTCTTAACAAATTATAATCTCTCCATCCAAGTAAAGGAGCTCATAGATGCTGTAGTTTATTACAACATATTATGACGTCACGTTCGAGCCGCACAAGCAATTTGTCAGGCCAGCGCGCAACTCGAGCACTCAATAAGCAGTCAGCCAGGTGGGTTATTAAACTGAAAGCAACAAGTTACACTACACCCTGGCTTCCCTGGAGTACCTGCTTTGGTTCACTAATGTATGAAAAATTGGATAGTATCAGTGAAGCTGTTTATCAGTTCTGTAGAAGGTTGCAATCTATTTGTGTGATGCGCGATCGCGCGTTGAATGGCATGGTGTGTTACGAGATGATATGATGAAGTTATGGTTTCATTATAATGGTTTAGAGGTCGCACGTATAATATGTAAGGGGACATAAATAACATCACGCCTGTAATCCCCGAAGGAGAAGGCAGAGGTTTACCCAGTAGTACACCCATAATTTGCCAAGTATTTTTAAGTACATGTGATAGGGGGCGAGCCCAATGCTATCAACCGACCACAAATCCAGACTCAGTGTCTGCTACCGAGAAATTCTTTATGAAAAAACCCAACAACACTATCATCATCAGCCTATAATGTTCCCACTGCAGGGACTCAGGCCTCCTCTCTAGGAGAGAGATGGGCTATAATCTACCACGCGGGCCCAGTGCGGGTTGGTAGATGTCACATATCTTCGAATTTTTTGGTTCTAAGACATGCCGATGATGATGCCGTTGATGATATGACGAAGATATGGTTTCATAATGGTTTAGAAGTAGCACATATAATTATGTAAGGGAAATTATATGAAAATGTGATCTCCTTTCCGTGTCTCCTCAAAAGTTATGTATGTGGTATAGAAGTATCTTTTGAATTATCAGTTGGAACCAGCTTACCATGAGGAGGCTACACGTGAATCGAAGATCGTGATGTTACGAACATGAGTTTGGTTTGGCATTAATCTAAATCTGCTGCAGCACATAATGCAGTATCATCATTATGGTTGATTAGTCTCGGGTGAGTGTTTTACGTCCGTCACATCACCATCGAACAGTTGAAAACCAGCGTTGGGCACTAGCTGCTCGGCGGTTTACTGAACATGGCTTATTTCGCGCAACCGGGAGACTCACCATATTCTGTAATTTTTTCTCCTGTATCAATTTTAATTCACTCTTTTATTTTTTGTAGTACCTAAACTTGTGGTATGTGACGAATAAATATGTTTTCTTCCTTTCTTTTTTTACAATCTTTTCTCCATGACAAGACATAAGTCACAAACTTATAGCTGCCACAGTACTGACACGAGGCAACAAAGAATTAGCATTCTATAAATACCCTTCCACAACATTCCCTTTTCCTCAATCTCACTTCACCAAACAATTTCTAAAATATCTCTCAAGCATTATATGGAAAGAAAATCATCTGGAGACGGTTAAAGTGTAAAGTTCTACTACTTAAAGACGAAGTTCGAACGAAATCCGATGATTCGGAAACGCTTAAGAAACTCCTGAACATTTTAAGTACAGTGTTCGTAAACCTATTAACATATTGGAAGCTTCAATTGTTGGGTGGAACTTGGTGGATGTGTTCACGCTTTTGTTGGAGTTTTAGAGAAACGTGGTGATGGGTAGGTACAAAGTTGATTTTGTATTCAAATCGATTGATTTATGAACTTTGGTATTTTTATTTAAATAAATATGAATGACTTAACTGCCTCGTTGGTCTAGTGGACGAAGCGCGACTGCTATGTATGAAGAATGAGTTAGGTCGGGCCAATTATTGTGCCCGGTTGATACCCCTTTGCCTAACCCTTGGGGTTTACAGGCGTGAAGTTATGTCATATTAGTCGGGCGCAATCGTCGTAAAAGGGATGTTAACTGACTAAAATAAAATATGATTCTAGTTAGTCCGTCTGTTCGATAATGGACAAATATTGAATACGTATTTTTTGTTTTAGCAAATCAATAAAAAATTACGAAGATAAAACGCGTCAAAGATTTGAGTGGGGTGTTGTGACGTCACTCACCGGTAAAAAATGTCATGAGAATGAAAGTACTATATTGTCTTCATTGTTTGTTTACGTGAAAAAAGAAAAAAATACGTGTCCAATATTTTTTGGAAATCTATCTGACGGACTAATTAGATTTTTTTTGTTAATACCTATTATAAATAAAGCGCAGTGATGGCAGGCTAAGTCTTCCCAGTACCATTGGGTAGCAACTGAAAATCAGTATTTTAAATGGAGCGACTACCTATTCGACCTCATCAACCCCGTTAGTACTGGTTATTACAGAAAACTATTTTTTTTCAACGTTATCCCACGCTAGGAATTTCTCCTGTATCGTGGGTGCGTTCACAAACATTTAAACTCACATACACAAATACAAAGACCCGGAACAACTATCTGTAGGTCATACAAATATTTGTTTCGTGCGGGGATCGAACCCGCGACACGCAGCGCAGCAGTCCATTGCTTGAGCCACTGCGCCAACCGTTCCGTCATAATGTATGTACTATCGCGGGCACTCCCGCCTGACCACCACTAAGCTCATATTTGCTTGCACTTACAACATGAAGCGCTCTCTAGCTCCGCCCCGCCTTTGTATAGAAATAATGAATGAAATACAATACCGTTCCACCGCACTGACGAGACCGACGCACGCCGAACGAGAGTTATTGTTATTTTTAAACTGCCATTATTAGAAAAAAAACTTTAACTGAATTTGACTTTCGTTACTAATGGTGCGTGTGTGTTGGTTTGGTAATTGTAAATTAAAAACTCAATGATTTCTGTGAGTAATTTTAAATTTATTATAAGAATCTTATAAAATCCCATGCTATTTAACAGGCAATTGTAAGCGTGTTCTCTAAATCGGCTTTAACGATTTCGATAAAATTTGAAATAATGGAGCTTTAGGGCGGTGAAACGTTGATCTAGCCAGCGGGCCTAAAATGGCCGCTTTTGCAGAACATAATATGAATGACATTCAAAATTTAAAATTCTTAAAATGGACTTTATGTTTATGAAAATAAAGTCCATTTTAAGAATTTAAACATTTTAGACTCAGCTCAGCGATTTGACTGATGTTAAATCCTTGTCCATGCAAAATTATAATTTCATTTCGTTCTTCTTGTATGAGATTTCTGGAAGACATTATGCACAAAATGTTCTAGCACAGGTTCTCAGGAGTCCAATATTATTGCACAGGTTAACGTTTAGTCAATCAAAGGTCAGGTAAGCAGAGCAAAGGTCAATGTTCAAATGGTCCGGGAAGCGCGCCAAAGTTCGTCCGTAAAATTCGCAAAAGGTGTACAGAGGATACGTCACTAAGCTGCGCAGTGCAGATTGCAACTAATTACGTTGACGCTTCTCTAATAGGCCTAAACTTTGAGGGGGCGGGGTTTGGCGCCTACGCATGATTTATGCGAAAAAATTTTTAACTGGGCAGGCGGAAAAGCTTTCGACTGTACCTACGCATGATTTCTCACACGCATACATGATAGTTTCATTTGGGCAATGTGTTATGAATAAATAAATTCCAGTCCTAACTATTTCATTATTACCTACCACTCTATTCATTTAACCAAGAAACTTCGCATTTCTACGCTTCTGAGATCTCAATACAATCGATTATCCCGCTTTTCTCCTTTTTATATCCCGTGTCAGGACACCACGGGGCAAAATACACTGTATACTTGGAGGAATACGGTTTAAATTACAAAGTCTTGAAATTGTTAGTTTCCGTAGGTTTGTGCATGTCAGTGACGTGTGACGTCGACCGCGATTCTCTTTTGTTCATCGATAATGCGTTGTGACGTCACCTAGGGGAGACAAGAAGTTTTCGTCTTAGGGTATATTTTTTAATTTCCTATAATGGATTCCTAAGTTTCTTTCGGGACTTTTTGATGTGAGTGCATCCATTCAATGAGGAAATAGTTTTCTTTTAGCTGAATATTTGATTTTCTAAAGAGTATGTGCGGGTTGTTTTTTGGTGGTAGCATTATAAAAATGCTCTTGTATCTCTCGTAGACTGAAATCGCTTATCTATACTTGTTGCCGATGAAGTCGCGGTCCGCCCGTCTTTCTAAATTTATTAATATCTAAGTACCTTCAATGTATGTTATATTCTTTTTATGTTTAAGTTTGTTTTTTATTACAAAAAATATATTTACTTTTAAATTAAACCTAAAGACCAACAAGAACGGACTGCACACGGGCGCTCTCATTGGTCAATGCGAGACCCCCTCACCCCGCCTACCGCTGCGGCCGCCATTGCAATTGATCGAAGGATCAGTCGGTAAAAACCAGCGCGAAGACACCAGGCCTAAAACCAAACTCCCGCGCATTCCGTTCTAATGGTCTCTAATCTTACTAAAAGTTCGTTTTTCTTCTTTCTCACAATCAACCACTACCTATCAGCTACAATACTAATATTATAAAGCTGAAGAGTTTGTTTGTTTGTTTGTTTGATTGTTTGTTTGTTTGAACGGGGTAAACTCTGGAACTACTGGTTGGAATTGAAAAATTCTTTTAGTGTTGGATAGTCCATTTATCGAGGAAGGCTTTAGGCTATATAACATCACGCTACAATCAATAGGAGCGGAGCATAAATGAAAAATGTTGCAAAAACGGGAAAAGATATTCCTTTTTGAGAGCTTCCGTTGCGTGCGCTGCGAAAACGGTTTAAGTTACGTAATTATCATGTAGGAAAGAATTGTTCCTCTTTAAAAGTTCTAAAAAAAAGTCCGCGACAGCATATGTTTATCTTTTACGATTGACTCACTGTAACCATTTTTTATATAAAAATGTTAGGTTAAAAAGAATTATATTTTGCGAAGCTTATTTAACCCATATGGTATTAATCTATATCTAAATAAATGTGTTTGCTAGCACGGAAATTTAATATAGAATATTTGTGCCCTTTACTCTATACAGTTTAAACAAATATCTTAGAAGATATCGCAATGTAAAAATATACGGGCGACAAAATAATTAGCGCGTGGCAGTCATTCAGTCCGGTGCGGTAGGTACGTGGGGATTCTGGCCTTTGGGGGCTCCGGAGAAATTCAAATTCCAAATATTTACTGCACCATAATGTTTACAAGTACAAGGTGTTACTGTATATTAAACAATAAGAGATACCTATAGTAATTGTTACTTTAATAATATAATCGAAGTCAATCTAAACTAATAGGTATTTTATAGAGGAAAGGTAAGATTTTTCGTTTGTTACGAGTACGATATAGCTCAATTTAATAAGTTGGATAGTCGATTTATCTAGAAAGGTTATAAGCTATATTATGTGTTGCAGACGAAGTTGCGTGGGTCAGCTAGTTAACGTATAAAATTAAACCAGTAGAGTTCTTGTTGTTCGATGCAATAATTGCAATCGTCCACATTTTGCTTCCATAGCAATACGACGCGGCCGCACCGAGTGCGCCCCGAGCTCAGTGCATAACGGACAGCAACCGGGTGCATTCATATCCAACATTTTAGCGATAGTTTACGTTATCTCAATAAAACCCTTAAAGTTATTTGAGTGTTTAACTTCGCCACCAGCCCATCAGGTACCACTTAGTCGCGTCCCCTACATTTTGGTCCTTCGAGCCGATAAAAAGGACTTCGCGGTCGAACTTTAGTTTTTCGGGACTGAAAAATCGTGAAGTGAACTTGAACCGAACCAGTGACTCTTTGGATTGCGGCGGTTCATAGCTTAGCAGTGACTATGGTGGTAACCTCAGCAGCGGAACTTTAATGGGAATATATTGAGTTGAAGTGCCCAATATATTCTCTCAGCGGTAGCAGCAAAAGCGGTGCTCGAGGAGTGCCCTTCCAGCAGCAGTGAGTTCACAGCTCACACTAGCGACATCAGCGGATTACTGGCGTGGGAAACAAACCTCGTCAGGTTAGCAGCAGTAAAGGATTTTTCCAAGTAAGATCGTTAAATTTTTCTTACACCAGCAGCGAGATGGAGAGTCTTTATTTCATACAATCTGAGATTGCGGAGAGCATTAGAAAACTCATCGTCAATTTTAAAAAGGATAGCGTAGAGCGTAAAACTTTAGATTACTGTAAGCGTAGACTCGAGTTGCTTGAGAAGTACTGGGAGGACTTCCAAGTGAACCATGAAAAAACTCTTCCTTTTGAACAAACGAAGCATAAATATTTCATCAAGTCTGAATTTGAAAATACGAAACAGCTTTATTTAACAGCAAAAGGGCTTATTAGTCAATATAAAGAACAGTTGATGCAGCAAGCTGAGAAAGCGCCGTATCTTCCTCAATCAGCACAGCTAGAGGCGCCCGGCACTTCAGCGAGTCAGCCGGAACCGCCAACAACAGCAACTCCGACCTTCGAATCAAGAGGGTCTAACAGCAAGCTTGACGATATGCTCCATAAGCAGTCGGTCAATTTTAAAGCGTTCCTTAGAGCAGTCGACAATATTGACGTCGAAACTATCATTGACAAGTGGGAGTTCGATGATGCCCTTCGAACCCTGCACAATCGGTGGACCACTATTGATAACCTTCATTGGGAGATCATTGGTGAAGCGGGAGAAGATGTAGCGGAAGACTATGAATATTACTTTAGCAAACACGAGCGTACGTTTAATAGCTTGAAAAAGGCTATTAACTCCAAGATGTGGTCGACATCATATCGCGAGAAATCCACTCCTCAAATGGATATTCCTGTATTCACAGGCCATTACCAGCAATGGATGCCTTTTAAGGATCTATTTAGCGAAGCAATCCACAAGAACAACACATTGTCAAACGCTCAAAAAATGCAATACCTGAAAAGCAAGCTAAAAGGTGAAGCGGAGCGTTTGATTCAGCACCTTCCAATCAGTGCCGATAACTATAACGTCTGTTGGGAGATTCTAAATCATCGATTTGATAACAAGAGGATTATTTTTACAGCACACGCCAATGTGTTTCTTAATCTTCCCATCATACAGCAGCAATCATTTTCAGCCTTCAAAAAGTTGCATGACGTCACGTTAGAAAGTCTTCACGCCATCAAAAACCTAGGTGTGGATATTAGCACGTGGGACCCTCTAATTGCACATATCTTATCGCAAAAGCTGGATAGTGACTCTTATTCCGAATATATAGAGTCGTTAAAAAACCCAAGAGAGCTACCAGTCCTACAAGACTTCTTAGATTTTCTAGAAAATAAGTTCACTAGTCTAGAAACTTCTCGTCGACGACAAGACACCATGCAAAAAACGCAGCAAACTCAGCAGCAAGCGGGTTCATCGAAAACATCAAACGGTGGGAAATTTACTCGTAATTCTAATACGAACAATAACAATTCGAAGAACTCAAAAACAATGCATGTGCAAGAAATCAAATGTCCTCATTGTTTTGCGGAGCATAAATTACATAATTGCGAAAGGTTTCTGCAAATGCCGAAGGAAATGAAATTTAAAACCCTCAAACAGCTAAAATGTTGTATTAACTGCATTTATAATCATAATGGTAATAAATGCCATTCCAAGAAACGATGCCTCACGTGTTCTGGCAGGCATCATACGATATTGCATGATTTATTTGCTGAGGGCAAGCAAAATAATACCAACGACGAAGTTCTCAAGCAAGGAGAGACTTCAAAGCAAAGCAGCGGCAATGGTGTTCACGCATCTCAGCAAAATTTCATTGAGATTCTTTTAGCTACAGCGTTAATAAGGGTGACAGCAGCAGATAGCACGCAGATTGTCCTCAGAGCTCTCATCGATCAGGGCTCACAGGTATCGTTGATTACGGAGAAAGCAGCTCAACAGTTAGGTTTAAAACGTCAGCAATTTGATGGAGCAGTTTCCGGAATAGGAGAAAAAGAATCTAACTGTACGGGCAAGCTAAGCGTTACATGCCAGTCAATGTTTACCAGCTTTAAATTTCATACGGATGTTTTGATTATGAAAGGTCTCATCAAAAACTTACCAAATCGATCGTTCCAAAAGCCTTCGTGGTCGTATTTGGAACATATTAATTTAGCGGATCCAGAGTATAATACAAGTCGGCCAGTGGACTTGTTACTCGGGGCAGACGCCTATGCTCTTATCATATTAGATGGTTTGATAAGAGGTCCTGATTCGTCTTCGCCCTTAGCTCAGCAAACCCAGCTAGGATGGGTACTATGTGGAACCGTAAAGCCTCAGTTCCAGTGTAACGTCATCGTTAACAATATAGCGGATATTCATAAATTTTGGCAAATTGAGGATATTCCCGAGCAAAACGAAATATCAGCGGAAGATCAACAATGTGTCGAGTACTACCTAACAACGACACAACGCCTTGAAAGCGGTCGTTATGAAGTTAGGTTGCCGATGAAGCAGCAAGCGGACGAAAAGCTAGGATCTTCAAAGGAAATAGCACTAGCGCAATTTAGGAACCTTGAGAAAAAGCTTACTAAGCAAGGACCTTTAGCTGAGCAATATAAGCAATTTTTAAGCGAATATGAAGAGTTGGGACATATGAAGTTAGCGACTCTTAGCAGCGATGGAATAGAGTGTTATTTACCTCACCATGGGGTTCAGCGAGCGGAATCCTCCACTACAAAGTTACGGGTCGTATTTAATGCATCTGCAAAAACATCTTCGGGACTTAGCCTCAATGATGTCATGCATCAAGGACCTAACTTGCAGCAAGATCTGCAGGCACTTTTGCTTAAGTGGAGACAATATCGATACGTATTTACTGCCGATATCGAAAAAATGTATCGGCAGATATTAGTAAGCGAGGCAGATCAAAAACTTCAAAAAATCTTTTGGAGAGCTCGAACTGGGCAACCGATTAGGGCATACCAGTTAACGACGGTTACGTATGGCACGAATTCAGCACCTTTTTTAGCGATGATGACCCTTCGAAAATTAGCAGCGGATGAGAAGCAAAACTTTCCTACAGCAGCAAAAATAATATTGGAAGATTTTTATATGGATGATCTAGTCTCGGGGGCTCATACTATGGATGAAGGGAAAAGCAGCATAGCGGAACTAAATTCGTGTCTAAGCAGCGGCGGATTTATGCTGAGAAAGTGGTCAGCAAATGAAAACAAGGTATTGGAAGATATAAATTCATCGCAGCAAAATAATGAAGCACCATCATTTATTTTCAAAACGGAAAACACACCGAAAACTTTGGGCTTAAGATGGGATCCAAAAACAGATGAATTTTCTTTCCAATATTCTTCAACAGCGGATACTACGAAGCTAACAAAAAGGTTGCTTCTGTCGGAAATATCCAGGTTATTTGATCCTCTAGGTTGGCTAGCACCGCTAACAACGAAATTCAAATTGTTGTTTCAAAAGGTTTGGCTAGATGAAATTCAATGGAGCGATGAGGTATCAGCCGAGATCAACGATGAGTGGGTCAAATTAACTAAAGATATGGGATGTATTAGCAAAATCAAAATTCCACGATGGTTGCAAAGCAAACGAGATGACCATATCCAGTTACACGGATTTAGTGATGCGTCACTTAAAGCGTACGCATGTGTCGTATATGCCAGAATAGTTTCAAACAATAAAGTGTCGGTAGTACTAGTCGCAGCTAAAACAAGATTAGTACCAAAAAGCAAAACTGTTTCGCTTCCTAGATTGGAACTATGTGCAGCAGAGCTATTAACCAGACTATTAACTAAAGTAGTCACTAGCATGAGTAGCATAGATTACGAAATCTTTGCTTGGAGCGACTCTAAGGTCGTCATTAGCTGGATACAAGGCTATCCGGAACGTTGGAAGCCGTTCGTAGCGAATAGGGTGAAGAAAATTATTAGCGTGACATCCCCTGATGTTTGGCATTACGTATCAACTAAGGAAAATCCAGCCGATTCAGCGAGCAGAGGGCAATCTATTACCCAATTGATAGAGCATACGTTGTGGTGGCGAGGCCCAGCTTGGCTTTCGACACCCGACTTTAAGCCAAAGCGAGAGCAAGCAGAATATGCGACGGAAGAAGAGGTCCGAAAGCAAGTTGTAACCGTCCAAAATAGCAAAACAGCGGAAAACAGCGTAATTGAAGATTTACTAAATCGTCATAGCTCTTTTGTAAAAATAAATCGAATTGTAGCGTGGTTATTACGGGCACTTGCACGGACAAGTAAACAAAGACCGTCATATCTCACATTACAAGAGCTAAGGAAAGCAAAATTCATTATAATTAAATGCATACAGCGCATTGAATTTAAAGCGGATATCGAAAGTTTAATGCAAAGCAAACTTAATTCAAATAGCAAATTATTAAATCTACATCCATTTTTAGATGAAAGCGGCATATTAAGAGTCGGAGGACGTCTTAAAAACGCCAACATTAGCTCGGATATGAAACATCCAATAATAATACCATATAGCGGGAAATTAACGGAACTTCTTATCCAGCAAGCCCATGAACACACCTTCCATGGTGGACCTCGACTTACCTTGTCTTTATTGAGACAGCAATATTGGGTAATTCAAGGAAATAGAGCTACCAAAAAACAGCTTCGTAAATGCGTGACCTGCAAAAAACAAGAACCCAGAAAGCTACATCAAATAATGGGAGACCTACCTGAATGTCGATCTAATCCAGCGCCTCCATTTTATCATACAGGAATAGACTACACGGGGTTTATTCGTGTAAAAGCAAACAAAGGAAAAGGCATTAAAACAAACAAGGGGTATATCGCCTTGTTTATTTGCATGGTTACGAAAGCGGTCCATATAGAGCTGGTCTCCGATCTAAGCAGTTCGTCATTCTTAGCAGCGTTACGTCGCATGGCGGCACGGCGAGGGACTCCAAAGCACATCTATTCAGATAATGGTACTAACTTTGTAGGTGCCAACAAGATCCTCCAGGAGGAACAGCAACAGTTTCAGCGAATTTTTAGCGACACATTTTACAGAGAAATAGCGGAGATGACCATAGAATGGCATTGGAACTGCCCTTCTTGGCCGAGTGCTGGAGGTATCTGGGAGCGATCTATCCGGAGTCTGAAACAACATCTGAAACGAGTAATAGGAGACCAAGCTCTTACATTTGAAGAGTACAGCACAATCTTGGCTCAAATTGAAGCGAGCCTTAACTCAAGACCACTGTGCCCAATATCCGAGGATACCGATGACATCGATTTTCTCACGCCAGCACATTTCTTAACTACTCGTGCCGGTCTTACTGTCATAGACACGGCACAAGATGCGAGAACGAGATGGTATTTGGTGAACAAAACGTTCCAAGATATATGGAAGCGGTGGAAAGCGGAGTATCTTAGCCAATTATCGATACGCAGCAAGTGGTTAAAACCACAGAAGAATATAGAAATAGGAGATATGGTTACCATTCATGACGATAACTTACCCCCGGGAAAATGGCCTGTCGGTCGGGTGGTAGAGGTCCATCCAGGTAAAGATGGAGCTGTCCGGGTGGTGACATTAAAAACAAAAAATGGTTTCATAAAGCGGCCCATTATCAAGCTGTCTATCCTACCTATAGCAGAAAACGAAGCAAAAAAGCAGCATAAGCAAAGCAATGAAGCAAAAGCGGAAGAGAAAGCGAGCAAGCCGACCAGCAGTGGTCCTAAAATATATAATATAGCATTAGCATTGCTATTTTTTATGAGCCTTGTACTATCCACTGAAGCATCATACAAACTAACAGCATTCGATAGCAATCAAACATTGTATTTTGACCCTTTAGGGCAAATGCATCTTATTCGTGATCAGTGGAAAATCGTAACTTATTACAATATGTCTCCTTACTGGCAAGGAGACAAAGCGGTCACACAATTTTCGAAATATCTCGATCAAACATGCGAGAAAATTCAAAAGCAGAGCCATTGTAAAATTATCATCCTAGAAATACAACACGAGTACGATGAACTACAATATTATAATCAGCTGTTGCTCAATCAGCACTTCGGAGCGCGTTCGCGAACTCGACGCGGGCTTATCAACGCTGTTGGCTCCTTAGCTAATTCATTGTTCGGAGTACTGGATCAGGAATTCGCAGAAAAATACAAGTGTGACATTGAACTTGTGCACGGGAATATAAACCACCTTAGTCAGCTGTACAAGAATCAGACATCGGTCATAGAAGCGGAGTATAATATCTTAAAGCGAACAGAAGAGACTATTGAAAAGCAGCATAAGATAATCAATAAACATTTGAGTTATTTAGACAGCGTCACCAACACAGTGCAACAGGAGATCGATGTAATGTCTATTCAGCAAGATTTCTCTTTAGCAGCGTTAGCGACCATAAATATGATTCAGAATTTAAAGCGGATTCAAGACACTTTTCTTGATACTATGACTGAGATCTATCATGGTCAGATCAATCTGCATCTCTTGACTCCACAACAACTCCGTGGGGAGTTACAGATTGTGTCTAGTCAAATATCGAAAGAGCTAGCATTACCTATAGATAACATTCAGTTTAACCTGTATGACATCTACAAATTATTAAAAGTTAAAGCGAAGATGACGGACGAATATTTCATATTTGAAATTAACTTACCGTTAATTAGCAGAGATACGTTCCAGCTATACAATTTGATACCAGTACCGGTTCAGATTAATAAAAGTATGATCAGCATCAAGCCAGCGTCTGAATACGTAGCGATCAACTTGAGAAGAGATTCATACTTAACAGCTAGCGTCAGTGATCTTCTAAGTTGTGAATACCAAGCGGAAACCTACCTTTGTCGTCTACGAGGGCCAGTCCGGAGTTTAGGTCCCGATGAACAATTCTGCGAAAAAGAGAAGCCATCTACTTGCAGGATAATTAAATCTAGCTGTGAAAACAAATGGGTTCCATTACATGACTATTCTACCTATTTGTATTTCTGTTGTGACTCATACTCTTTGAGAGTCATATGCGACGACGACCTACAAGCGAGCGAAGTCAGCAAGGCTGGACTTATTCAACTAACTAAGCAATGCATTGTGAAGGGTCATGATGTAACACTTTATTCTCATCAGCAATTAGAGAATACGCTTAATCTTAAACCAAATATACTCGAGATGAAATTAACTCCCATCAATCGTATAATCAGTAATCTTACGCTACCTATCGAAAACTTCCAAGACGATAAGGTCAACGAAGATACCACACCGATAAATGTTTCTTTAAAGCATCTCGGTGAGCAAATTGAATCGATGAAAAAATCATCCGAGCAGACAGAAGTTTTAACGACACATGACATACATCAGTATGCGTTGTCGTATAGCCTATTAGCAGCAGCTATCGCAGCGGTCCTGTGGTTCCTGTGGAGGAGATATCAGCGAACCGGTGGCGCGCCCATCCAAGGGCGGGTCCAGAGCGTTCCAGCGAGTGTGAGTGTGTGTATAAACCAATCTGAGCCAGAGCAAGGCTCTAGTGTAAGTGCGCGAAATCAACCCCTGTCCGAGCAGGAGGCAAGTGTCAGTGATAGTGCGCGCGTACCTAATTTTTGTAAACGGTGGTCTAGTTTACGTTTGAAGAAGCGAGACATGTCAACGTCTCCCTTAGCTAAACGGCCATCGGTGTTCTCAATTAATGACTCAACCGTTTGAGCGTAAAATATGTCTAGCTATAAGATTATGTTATGATTGTTCCATCACCTTGTCAATCATTTTTCATCTAATATTGTCTTAACTCCTTAGCATTTTAAGCTCACACTCACCTAACTCTTTATTTTTGTATTAGCTTATCTCATTATCTCATCTCTTCCCCTCGGGAGCATGTTCGATGCAATAATTGCAATCGTCCACATTTTGCTTCCATAGCAATACGACGCGGCCGCACCGAGTGCGCCCCGAGCTCAGTGCATAACGGACAGCAACCGGGTGCATTCATATCCAACATTTTAGCGATAGTTTACGTTATCTCAATAAAACCCTTAAAGTTATTTGAGTGTTTAACTTCGCCACCAGCCCATCAGGTACCACTTAGTCGCGTCCCCTACACTTGTCATGAATCAATTTTACATTGTAACTAGAAATCATGTCAATTAAGGCCAAGAAGAAAAATACCAAACGACTGAACCGAATTTGATAAAGTTTCTATGGAACAAATCGGATTATATATCCTTTTCCAAAATGGTCCACAAATGACGAAGTTATGAGGTAACAAACATAAAAAAATGCAATCTAATTTGAGAAAATCCTACTTCTTTTGTTAAAGTCGGTGAAGATGTGATGCCACACGAGAAACTCTTAATATTCATTATTTATTATTATCATTAACTGAATTCTCAGGATACGCTAACATATTTTAGACACGACCCTTTTCCTTGAAGAAAATTCATCATTTTCTTCCTGCGAATAAAAAACTTTTAATATTTCTTTATCAAGGAAGTCAAAAATATTTCGTTTATTACAAGTGGTTCTCTGGAAGTTTCCCAAGAATGGAAGGCAGTTGATCATCGAGTATTATATTCATCCATTAATAACTTAATGCCGTGTACTTGAGTGCTTTCTTATGTCTTAAACGCGAGGAGGAGCATTTTTCTTCCGTTGTGAAAGATGGTTGCGGTACAAGGCATGAAGGATAGCGGAAAGTTAGGAAATTGTGTGTGGACTCTCATAAACAGACTACCTACGTTAGGGCCATATTTAGCCATTTTGTGGGCATAAAAAGACAGCATCGGGCCACTTACTTGATACGATCTTCAAAAAATAAACGGACATGTTCATGAGAAAAAAAAGGATGAGTTCTATGGTATCTATGGTAATCTAGTTTTGATTAATCGAGAAATAGGCGATGAGTACGACGTTAAGTGTTTCCCGTCCTCGTAACCATACTTTTCACCAAGTGTGCAAATGAGAAAGTAGATAGCTTTATTAATATTTACTTAGTATTGCGGTATTTTCAATTTTGGTACTTATTTTTTATGGGGTAATCCTAAAAAAATCCGTAAAATTCAAAATACCGTAATACTAAGTAACAGAAAACAGAATTTTGATTTTTTTTTTATAGAGGTACTAATTTCAAAGGGACGCTAGAGCGTCCCTCGACCACCATACCACCACCACCGATGATGATGATGGTCATCATGAATGGTGACAGAAAATTTATTGAGCTCCCTGCTACTGTAAAATATGTAACTTTGTAGGTTTAAAAGACTATTGGGATTGTTCGCCAGTTTGCAAGTAAGGACAAAAGTAGGTATGAGTTACATACTTTGAAATATAGCCCGCCATCTCTTATGGCATCACCCACACCCCAAGCAGGGGAGACGAATGACGGCGAATCAATTAGTTTTTGCGAAACTTTTTGTCCGTCGCTTCATTATCATCGCTGAATAAGAAATATGAAAACGTCATGAATATATTATTTGGAATACGTTATTTTAATTTTCTTATTGCAGCCTGACATTGTCCTTGGTTGGGAAAAAGGAAAATGGATAGGGCTCTTGTGTCTGTAGGAAAAAGAAGAAAATGAGTGGGTTGGTTGTTTTAACAGCGACGGCATTCATGAAAAACCAGCCAAGTGCGAGTGAGACTCGCACATCGGAGTTTACGTACAATTTTGTAGGTGATTTGGTTACTAATGTACGAGTACATGTTTATGGTTTTTCTTGACTTGCGCTGTAAAAATAGCTTCTTACCTAATTTCATGATTTTACTTCAAAAGAAAGTAGCTTGTAGCCTTGTGAAATCACAAAATGTTTCATTTATTTTATTATAACGATTTAATTCGGGGTTCTATTCACATGGGACATTTTTTTGGATTTTGTTTTTAGAATTTTATAGCCGGTGCTTTAGGTAGCTTCAAGCCATCGGATACACTCAAAGTATATTATAAAAATTTGTACTTACTACAGCACACAAAAACTGAGGAACCCCTTTTGTTTTGGTGTGTGGAAAATCATCAAATATCCCCTCCCGCTCTTGGGCAGAGCGAAAGGGAGTGTCAGACTTCTACTGACTAAAAACCACCCATGTTTCTTCTTAGCCCTTCATCTCGAGGCCGCGGTATCTCCTGCAAACAACTCGCAGCCCCGACGGGCGTGCGTCGGCCCTCTTCCATGTTGCTGACATCTCTTTGAGGCGCGCGTCGTCTTCATAAGACGGACGGACGGCGAGCTAGAAACTGAACAACCCTGGCTCTGGCACTAAGAGTCCTACAATTCTTTATACCTACCACAAAAATCAAAACTAGGCTCACACTTTTCCGAGTACTTCCTACGGCTGCATCATATTACATTCCTGCTTCTCATTTAACTCACTAAGCCGACTTATAAAGCCAGACTCGGACGTCCGCAACTCGGCACTGTCCGGACATTATCTTCGCGTGGCGTATTTTTGCGGCAAAATTAAAACAACGGACTTTAAGTCCACATAATTTGAGGTCGCTAATCTAAAGCTTGTTATATGCAACCAGAATTCTAGAGGGAAAAAACCGGCCAAGAGCGTGTCGGGCCACGCTCAGTGTAGGGTTCCGTAGATAATAAAATATTATGTAAACGAAGTTAAAAAAAAAATACGGGCAAATGAAACTTGACCTCTGGATTGTATAGGCGCTCATACGATTCAGGGACCAAATTATATTGGTTAACTGCAGTTTCCATCTGTTGTTTCCATCCAAGTTCAAAATAATTTTCCTAGAAAGTCCTTATAAAGTTCTACTTTTCAGATTTTTTTCGTATTTTCTAAACTTATGGTTCAAAAGTTAGAGGGGGGGGGACGCTTTGTTTTTTACTTTTGAAGCGATTATTTCCGAAATTATTGACATTATCAAAAAATGATTTTAGTAAACCCCTATTCATTTTTAAATACCTTTCCAACAATATATCACACATTAGGGTTAAAATTTTTTTCCAATTTTTATTTTAGCACTTTGTCGGCGTGATTGATACACATATTGGTCCCAAATTTCAGCTTTCTAGTGCTAACGGTCACAGAGATTAAGCGAGGACGGACAGACAGACAGACATGGCGAAACTATAAGGGTTCCTAGTTGACTACGGAACCCTAAAAATGGAAGAAAGTTACTATACTGAATTTGTAAGGGAATTAATGTGGTCTTGTTTTTCAGTAAACATTGTACTGGGGTTTGTTTTTAAAAAGCGTGACTGTTGCGTGTCAGATCCTGGGTGCGTTTCCTTTTTTTTTTTTTGGCGGTTGGAAAATCATCAAATAACCCCTCCCGCTCTTGGGCAGAGCGAAAGGTAGTGTCAGACTTCTACTGACTAAAAACCGTCCGTGTTCCTTCTTAGCCCTTCATGTCGAGACCGCGGTATCTCTTGCGAACAATCCGCAGCCCCGACAGGTGGGTGCGTTTTCTTGGTCGGACAAAGCGTTATTGGTTGTATCCATCAGTAATTTCTCAGTAGCAGATACGGAGATTTGTTTCCGGCATTAGGCTCGACCCCTATTACATGGAACTTAAACGTAACTGGCGAAATATTGGTGTACTATTAGGTGCAGCTCTGGCTTACCCTTCGGGGATTACAGGCGTGATGCTATGCTTGGTCAGAGGTCCGGGTATGGCTGATAGAGGCCGCGTAGTTTTGAACTGGGTCCTGCTTACGATAACGCAAATTGTGACATGTAATTTGGCTAAAACTGTCAAAGTACTAGGGCAATATAAAAGAGGAGAACGTCGCTAAGCAAATTGTGCTATGAAAGTAATGTCTATGTTTATAGATCTCGGTGTAACTATATCAGTGGCCGAAAATAAGCTAATGATAACTACATAATCGATTTTATTACGAATAGTTTGATGTCTTTTTTCATCAAAAGGTTTAGTGTTTTTTCAGTTAACTTTTTCTTTGGACGAGTAAATAACAAACTCAAAGTACCGTAAAACACAATTTCACTAACTTCATTAGATATCTTTTAAATATAATAAAAAGCTGTAGTTAACACTGCAAATGAAGCACGGTCTCTTGAGACTCGTAAAAATAAGAATTAATTCTTTTATTTCTTTCCATAAGTACGGACGCACCCTTCGCGGTATGCGTTAAATGTTCTATGAAAGCGTTGTAAAATTAAATTTGGAATTTAATTTTGTAATTCGAATGCTCAGAGGTTTTTTGACGTCTATCTGTTTTATTAGATTTGCGAATTTTATTGTAAGAAATATTATTTTCGGGTGTAATAAAATATAGGGAAAATGTTTTTGCGTTTCGAGAATCTTTCGTTTGTCTTTTATTGAAAATGTTTCTTTAATGTTTTTAATAAATTGTAAGATGGAAATTAATAAAACTCAATTATGATTGTTTTGATAATGTTTTTTCAATAATGTATATTCTTTATTTTATTCCTCAAACATTTTTATCCCAGTCGCTGTTTTAATGAAAAGGGAGGCATAGATATAGGTACCCATGTATTTTTTAAAAAAAAAACGTTGCCCCACACTAGAAATTTCTCCTGTATCTTGAGTGCGTTTACAAACATTTAAACTCACATACACAAACTCACCCAGACCCGAAACAACTATCTGTAGGCTACACAAATATTTGTTCCGTGCGGGGATCGAACGCGTATTAGTGTTAGACTGCGCGAGGGCCTAAAATTGCACCGCCAATTTACATCGTAGTCTTTTTCCGACTGCCAAATTGAACATACCAAACACCCGCAGAACCTTAATTGAACTTTAAAACCAGAAAATCGAACACCCAAAAATTCCAAAGTACCAATTTTAATCCCGTCTGAAATCAGTGGCCGCAGACAACGGCCGCTTAACAGTCGAAAAATGAAAAACAATTCCAATTTGGAACGTCAACCGTTTGAATTTGGAAGCGAGGCGACGAGCCGTGCGTCTGCATTGCGCGACGAAACGCACCCGGCATGCGGGGGTTAGTGGGATGTAGGAAAACGTTTGGACTCGGTTTTGCACGTCATTTTGAGCACTATTAAGTGTTAGTGTTTTTGAAGTTTTGTGCGATCTGGACAAGGGGCGGAATAGCAGGGTTTTAGTTAAACGTGCGGTTTGTGTTTGGGTTTCAATGAATTGGAATTTCGTGTGTGAGTATTGTGCAGGCACCTGCCAAGTTTTAAAAACAATTTTTCATGTTGACATCCGCTTCCAGTATAACCGGATGCAGATGAATACCAAGTATTTTACATGATGCGTCTACCTATCTGACCTTCACAACCCAGTTAGTAGATACTGGGTAATACGA
This sequence comes from Diarsia brunnea, assembly GCA_949774965.1. Taxonomy (NCBI): domain Eukaryota; kingdom Metazoa; phylum Arthropoda; class Insecta; order Lepidoptera; family Noctuidae; genus Diarsia; species Diarsia brunnea. The sequence continues at coordinate 19,411,060 of OX459001.1, forward strand.
TACTCCTTGGTAAGACTGGTTGACAGACTTTCGCGCCACTGATTATTGAATGACTGTAACGGTTTTAAAGTGGTTTCCGAAGCTCACAGCAAACTCGATAATACAGGGTGTAAATCAACCCATCACGCACCCGTCAACCAAGCATTCTGTACATCAATCTAAGTACCCCTACGCAAAATTTTTTGCTGGGAAATAACTTTTTTTTTGGGGTCAAAAAATCATATTTTACGGTAAAACTCAAAGTAGCACTCCTAAAACATTGTGCTAGTGGATGCTTAGAATAGTAAACGGGTCATGGAGGTAATTTAAGTAAAGTTAAAACCTGAAAAACTAGTATTTACAAAAATAGCTGTAAAAAATTTGGAACCCCCAATATCTCCGTAACTGGGAGGTTCCCAGGTATGGTCTAGAACAAAAAAAATATCGCAGTGGTGGGGAGAACAAGTGCCCTTCGTTTGCGTTAAGGGTACTTTTACACCCTGTAATTATATGTTATGAGTCACCCATCCCCAGACCCAGCTAGATAAACGTGGCTTAGCCACGGGATCCTCCGTCATGGAATTGAAATAACCTACCGAAAGATGATGAATCCCGTCGCAAGTCATTATAGAAAGACATGACGCTCTAACACTGATTGCTACTTGTCTAGCCCGCCTGTTCCACCAATTCTCTAATACTTTAAACGTGCCCAATTTTATTGTGCCGAAGTCTGAGTACCTACGTCCCTAATGTTCTTGAAATAAGACCTATTTAATTTACTAGAACTGCCGTATCGACATTAATCTTAGTTCTACGTCATTTTCAGACGTGAAACGCTTGACTGCTTGCGTCTATGTTATTATACGAGTTTCAAGACGTACGGCTGTTCCAGGTGTTCTGTTATAGCCTTTATAGCTGCGACGTCTAAATGGAACGTTCTGGAAACCAGCGGTAAAGAGCTTTTCCAGCCAGTTGAGTTTCTAGAAACGTTTCTAGGAACTTGCTATGTGTCCTTTATTTTCAGTCGTAAAATGAATTTTACCGGATGTTAACATGATGATGAAGTTTGAAGAAAACGCTGTGTTTATTGAATAAAATGTTTTAATAACATAACATAACATCACGCTAGATATTCCCAAAGGGTTAGGCAGTGGTGTACCCACAGTACCCCCACATTTCGCCAGTTATTCATAAGTTACATGTAATGGGGTGAGCCTATTGTCATCAACCCGGCACAATTCCAGACTCCGTGGCTGCCACTGAAAATTTCCTGGTGAATAACACTTTGCCCGACCCGGGAATCAAACTCAGGACCTCATGCTCAGCAGTTGCGCTTGCGACCAATAGACCAACGTGGCAGTTTAAAAGCGAAAGAAAGACCGACAGAGTTTTTGCAGAGGCAAATCTTTTTAATAAGACTGAGAAAATACACGTTCATTATAACATATTTAAAAGCTAAACTTTCTTTACTGCAAATATTTACCAATCACTTAAACCACATATTCCAAAACAAACCATACAGCTTTTCAAATAAGTTTCAATATACCATACAACCAACTTCATTTAAGTCCAAATCCAAATATTGTAAACCACTTCATTATCACTCATTAAAATTTCGAAAAAATCGCAGTCACGATCCGATCACAATTCCCGGGCACTCGGACATAGCCTCTATCTACAAGAGAATAGGTGCTAAAACAGTGTGGGGAAAGTTTATCATCGGGAGCGATCTGTGTCGGCGGGTGTACGGACACATGTCGACTGTGGCCTGCAATCCGGCTCATTAAGTTTTATTGGCACTACGACGTCGCGCGTCGCCTGGATTGACGTGCTTCGTGCGTGTGCGTTGTGTCACGTGTTCAGGTATTTAGGAGTTCGGGGCTGCAGGGCTGTTCTAAAGAGATACTGCGGCCCCGGAACACAAAAGGTCTGGGAAGGAGCTTGGGTGTCATCAGCCTATAATAATAATAATAATAATAATAATAATAATATTCCACAACTATCACACAACGCCATCTAGTCCCAAGCTAAGCAGAGCTTGTGTTTTGGGTACTAGACAACTGATAAACATACTTATATATTTCTAAATACATACATATTATAGATAAATTACACCCAGACACAGAACAAATGATCGTGCTCATCACACAAACATTTGTCCTGGGTGGGAATCGAACCCACGACCTCCGGCATAGCAGTTAGGGTCACTAACCACTAGACCAACAGGCCAGTCAAATAATGTTCCCACTGCAGGGACTCAGGCCTCCTCTCTAGGAGAGGGATGGGCTATAATCCACCACGCGAGCCCATTGCGGGTTGGCAGATGTCACATGTCTTCAATTTTTTTGGTTCTGAGACCGGCCGGTTTCCTCACGATGTTTTCCTTCACCGTTTTGAGAGCAGCGGTGATGAAATAAATTACACAAAGTAATGCTCCTGCCTGGGTTCGAACCCACGACCTACTGTTCGTAAGTCGAGGCCGACACCACTGGGCCACCGCTGCTCTACGTACGTATTACTCAGTGCTAATTGGGTTGTGGAGATCTGTTATTCAGTCGCTCCTTGTCAAATACTGGCATTCAGGGAATTCGGTAAGACTGGAAGCCGACCCCAATATTGGAAAAGGTTGGGTACCTAGATGATGAAGTAGTCTAATTCTAGTCTTATAATACCACTAAATCTCTTTTTTGTTTTGCTTGGGCAGAGCGAAAGGGAGTGTCACTCTTGTCATCATCTGCCTAGCCTTTTCCCAACTATGTTGGGGTCAGCTTCCAGTCTAACCGGATGCAACTGAATACCAGTATTTTACATGGAGCGACTGCCTATCTGACCTCCACAACCCAGTTAATACTAGGTAATATGATACTCTTTGGTAAAGACTGGATGTCAGAATTTCAGGTCACTGACTACCTGTAACGACTGCCAAAGGTCTATATATGGCAGCCGGGACCAACAGCTTAACGTGCTTTCCGAGGCACGGAGGAAACTCGGTATGTCGGGCGATCACCCATTGACAGACCTACCTAGGCAAGCACAGCTTTACGTAAAGATCGACCCGAGTGGCAGTTCTTATTAAGCCACGAGCTCCTCAGACTTGTATTGACTAAAAACCACCCATGTTCCTTCTTAGCCCTTTATGTCGAGGCCGCGGTATCTCTTGCGAACAACCCGCAGCCCCGACGGGAGCACTAAATCCCTTAGATCATTTTTTGTCTCTCTTTAGACAGAGTACTCATTCCTACGTTTTTTGGCACACGAAAATCATTGCCAACAACAGCACACAGCATACATTTTCAACAGTATTAAACACTTTATATCTCTCTTCTATGACCACATCGAGTCCAGTTCCATATCGTACCGTACGACCCGTGCACACAGTACATTAGCACTCACTATCGAATTACGTGGTGCATGTTACGGGCAACGCATAACTTTTTATTGCTCCAGTGATAGCCGAATCAAATTCCACATGTCCTTGTTGCTCCTTTATACGGCTTATTTACAACCTATGTACTTTATGGACGCCCCTTTATGAGGGATATTAGAAAATTGATGGCATTGGACGCATTGGACTAATACATTTTTATTGTGGTAACGGGTTTGAGGTGGGTTGTGTAGATGAGGGATGAATTGGAATGGCTGGATAAAAACATAGTGTTATGTTAGGAGGACCTGGAGTTAAATCGATTTGAGTCTTTTATGTGTAGTAATAGAACTTTTTGTTTCCTTCTATGTAAGTATGTTGATGTACAGATGCTAGCTAGCACATCAAGCTACCACAATTTTTCAAATTCCTTTAATAGAGTTTTAATTGTATTGCCAGTGCAAAGGATTAAAAGGGTGATTCGGAAAATTTAACAGTCTAATTTGCTGGCGTCTGTACACCATGAATAGAATTTCAACGTTCTTGATTGCATATCTCGTAGACGTATTTCACAAAATGCCGTAAACAGTATAAGTAGGTATCCTTTTTCCTATTATGTACCAGGTAAATTATTTGATAGTTACCTACTATCTGTACCAGGTAACTTATTTGACAGTTAATTTTTTATTCAATTTTTAAATTTATTTTGAGGAAAGTTCCGACCCGGACACATAATTAAGTTCTTATCATGTTAAAACACGAGCTTTTACTCATTATTAAGTATCTGTTAGCTACTAGCATACAAGGACGATAAAACGTGCCGGAACGCGGTTAGCACTAATTCCACCAACATGGTCGCCGTGCCCGCGGGACGCGACACGAAGTGTGTCATGTCTAATTAATTACTAAATTAAATCGTGCCCCGTCCGCGAGCGCGAGAAATGTGCTCGCAAGGATGCTCGGGTTTTGGCGAATTTTGAGCTGTTGGCCTTGGATTTAGTAGAGTTTAACTATCTTTGGAGTCCTTCCTATGACCAAAACATCATCATCATCATCTGCTTAGCCTTTTCCCAAGTATGTCTAACCACATGCAGCTGAATACCAATATTTAATATGGGGCCAATCTGACCGCCACAACCCAGTTAATACTAGGTAATACGATACTCTTTGGTAAGACTGGTTGCCAGACTTTCAGGTCACTGACTACCTTTCACGACTGCCAAAGATCTATATAAGGCACCCGGGAGAAACAACAGCTTAATGTGCTTTCCGAGGCACGGGGGAACTAGGTATGTAATGGGCGGTCACTCATCCACAGACCAACCTAGGCAAACGCGGCTTAACCTAAAGATCGACCCAAGTGGGAATTTTTATTAAGGCACGAGCTCCTAAAGTCAAAGGTTAAAGTTACAACAGTTTTTTTAATCCTATGACCAATTTAACCAAAGTTAATTACATAATTTCTCATTGAAAACGTATTGTAATATCAAGGCTGTAGTAAAGATGTCCCCGTCGGGGCTGCGGGTTGTTCGCAAGAGATACCGCGGCCTCGACATGAAGGGCTAAGAAGGAACATGGGTGGTTTTTAATTAGTAGAAGTCTGACATTCCCTTTCGCTCTGCCCAAGAGCGATTTATTCGATGATTTTCCACCCGCCAAAAAAGAAAGCCTGTAATAAATATTGATGTGTTATGGAACTCAAATGGAGCTGCACAGGACTGCCATCAGCCAGCCTTGCCGAGTAGCAAGGCTTGCTGATGCCCGGTGGAGTAAAGCTGTGACCAGGTAGCATCCAAGGAATGAAAGAGAAGTGTTGGGCGTCAGTCAGCGAGGTGGGCAGACATTGTTACGATTGTTGGATCATCGTGTATGAAGCTGGCACAAGAGCATGGAGTTTGGCACACGCGATTAATCCTCTGCAATTTCTTACAGAGAAAAAGGCACGATCATTTAGCTTTTCTTGTGTTTCAGGTTCTGTTGAATCAATAAAATAAGTATAAGTGACTTTAATAGGGTAGTTAACAAAAAAAATCTAATTTGTCCGTCAGATAGATTTCCAAAAAATCTTGGACACGTATTTTTTTCTTTTTTTACGTAAACAAACAATGAAGACGATACAGTGCTTTAAAAACTCGTGTGACGTCATACTATAAGACATTAGTATGACATTTTTTACAGGTGAGTGACGTCACGACTCAAATCATTGACGCGTTTTATCTTAGTAATTTTTTATTGATTTGATAAAACAAAAACTTGAGAGGTGTCAAGGAACACCCGGATGGAACGAAGTTATTGTTATTATTTTTTATTATGTAAAAAAAAAAAAAGAAAAAAAAAAAAAAAAAAAAAGAAATGTAGAAATGAAAATATCTGGCTTGCTTTCTATAAGAGAGAGAGAGACAGACAGAGAAACATGCGACGCCGCACAGCTTACAATAGCTTACTATAGCAAAAAGTGTCGTGACAACTTTTCGTAAGATTTTTTTCCGTCTAGCCCCCTTTCACAACGCGCGATAAGGAACTTCGTTCCAAAACTTCGTTCCAAAAAATACGTATCCAATATTTTTCAAAAATCTAACAGACGGACTACCTAAAATCATATTTTTTTTAATCAGTAAACATCCCTATTATTAAGTTTCCAGCACTGGCTAACCACTACCTACACCTACAAACATTACCCCCTTATATCGAACATAAACATTACATTCCGTCCGCCATTTTGTTACTTTGTAACAGATTTTCCGTATAACGACTAATAAAAATAAAGGATGTTTATTCTTCGCAGTTATTTCCTGGTGATTACATACATTGTTTCAATCTGTTTATGTACTTATTTGAGGCAATACTTTGAGTTTATTTTGTGAAGGAGTATTGGAACTTAGAGACTGAATTTTCTTATTTTTTTATGTTTTTCTATTGGTAGGAACAGCAAACAGTTACATTATAAAGACTTACAATTAATTTAACATACAATCAATTTGGTTATAAAGTAACCCACAAAGCTGTCTACAAGTAGGCGTAAAGTTTAGGTAAAAAAATAATTTGAAAATCGGTTCAGTAATGACAGAGATATGCGATAACAAACATACAAAAAAAAACATACAGACGGATTGAGAATCTCCTTCTTTTTGGAAGTCGGTTGAAAAGAGAGCTAATCACTAGTTACTTACTATTAGATTAGAGTTCAATCGGAAGATACTCGTTAGGGTTAATTGAAATTAGTTAACAGAAGGTCATAATTAAAAATAAGATCATCATCTGTTCGCGTTTACCAAACTCTATTGTGGTCTCCTTCCAGTGTAACCGGATCCAGCTGAATAGCAGTATTCATTAGTTTGTGGCAGTTATCATTGGAGCAAAGGCAGTCGCTTTTCTGACTTCTAAAACCTTATCTAGGTTTTCTGGATAGTACGCTTCCCCTTGGTAAGACTGGTTGTCCGATTTTCTTGTAACAATAGGGATGTTTACTGACAAAAAAAAATATGATTCTAATTAGCCCGTCTGTTAGATTATCGAAAAGTATTGGATACGTATTTATTGTTTTATCAAATCAATAAAAATTGACCAAGATAAAACGCGTCAAAGATTTGAGTGGGGAGTCGTGACGTCACTCACCGGTAAAACATGTCATACTAATGTTTTAGAATATGACGTCACACGAGTTTTCAAAGCACTATATCGTCTTCATTGTTTGTTTACGTGACAAAAGAAAAAAGAGAGAGAGTCCAATATTTTTGGAAATCTATATGACGGACTAATTAGATTTTTTTAGTTAACTACCCTATTTGTGTATGACATTATTTTTTTATTAAGACAAGCCACACTATTCCCAAACCACTGCAAGTCCTGAAAGCCAGAATCGAGCTTGTGGCGATCACCAGAAAAGCGCCGAGACAATGAACTTCGACGAAGTCCCAGACAGTCTTACATCCCGCAATGGAAATCAGAAAAAAATAGTGGAGGTGAAGGATAAACATAATTTCCACTCCATACAGGTTGTGTCATACAGAATAAACTATCGATCTATATATTTAATTAGGTGTAAGTACTATGGGAAAACAGCTAGGGCCACCACATCCACGACTTTCCCACAACACCGACTGACATACAAAATCACCTCCAATCACGACGGAACTGACTGGTAAATAAGTAAGGACATTAATAAACCGCGGCAGGATATAGGAACGCGTTAATAATGCACGTCTAACTGAGGTAGCCGGCAGCGGTAAATAATTGAAGAGGGATGCTATGGATTATGTGGACGGTATTGATCAGTTAGTATTGCTAGACTACTTTAAATTGAACGCTTCAACACTTAAAAATATGATCTTTCTTTCCTTGTCGTGTGGTTAGTGCTTTTTTTTTGGGGGATGTGAAATCATCTAATAACCCCTCCCGCTCTTGGGCAGAGCGGAATGAGTGTCAGACTTCTACTGACTAAAAACCACCCATGTTCCTTCTTAGCCCTTCATGTCGAGACCGTGGTATTTCTTGCGAACAACCCGCAGCCCCGACGGGGTTGTACATACCTCTACCGTAATAATAGTCTTCCAGTCCGTTTTTAGTCATGGCCGCCAATTTCAGCCTCGACTATCCATCTTTATAAAGATTTTAGGTAGAGATTTGGAAGAAATCTACATCATTGGGTGGACAAAAGTTGAAGAAAAGGAGAAGAGAGTCTCATAGTCCGGAGGCACTGGAGATAAATATATCCGTGTTTTCCAAATTACGGAGATATGATTCCACCAATTTCCAAATCTGAAAATCTGGACAACTAACTAAGACCTGTGAATGGAACCCTCGATACTCAAAAGCCAGTCTTGTGATCACGAGACAATCGAAGTATTCCACTGACTCATAAGTCACAGGTTTCCCTAGTTTATGAGTCAGGGTTTCAGATTTTTTTTGTACGCCTTAACTATTGTGAACCTTGTTAGATATTAAGCGTATATTGTAAGGATTTGTATCAATAAAGTATTATTATTATTATTCCGAGCGTTCATATTGTAGTAGTCGGGCTACAGGAAGTTTTTATTAAATGTTAAGTGGACAAATCGATTGGCCAGTACGATGACAATGTTTAATACTTATCTATTTCTGTCGATTGTACTTTATTGAAGTCAGTTTGCGTGTTCTATTTTAAACGAATAGAATACTGAAGTTTAATAAGAGTTGAAAACATTAACAATTGAGTGAATAAAAATGACACAAACGTTTTTATAACATGACATGGATTTTATAACCGGAAAACGTTGCGTTGGAAGTCCTCCACTGGGTGGACCGATGACGTGGTGTAGGTTGCGGGGATCCGCTGGATGCGACACGTATAAGACCAGTCAATGTGGCGACACTTTGGAGAGACCTATGTCCAGCAGTGGACGTCTTTCGGCTGAAATGACGATGATGGATTTTATTGAATACATCCGAGATTTAAAGGAACGAAATAACCATAATTGTGATTATTTCGATCCTTTAAATCTCGGATGTTTGATTGATTTAATTAAACAGTATGATATTATTATTCTGTTTAATAATATCAATCAGGACTTGACTCAATAAATTTTATTGACTAATTTATTTAATGACTACCTACTTTGACATTTAATTTTTCTCTAAATTATATTAATATGCTTGATGAATGATACCTACTTAATCTTAAATGAATAATGTGTCTACATAATTTATATGATGTAATTTTTGTATGAATATGTCACGGTCTACGCACCATCTCTTTCTACCGATTTGTCATGTTAGAACTTTCTGTATCTCGTTATTATCCTGCATGCAATGTATCATGTACACCATGTTTAAAAAAATAAATATTACTTACTTAAAATCTAATTAATTCCTTTTGTTTTCATGATGAGAAAACAATAGGGTCACATTAAAACTAAAGGGGTGATTAAAAAATATCATGGACTTATCGTTTAATAACTTGATGTTAATGATGCCAGTAGAATCAATCATATCCAAGAATATTAAAACATAACATAACATAACATCACGCCTGTAATCCCCGAAGGGTTAGGCAGAGGTGTACCTAATAGTACACCCACATTTCGCCAGTTATGTTTAAGTCCCATGTAATAGGGGGCGAGCCTATTGCCATCAACCGGGCACAAATCCAGACTTCGTGGCTGTTACTGATAAATTCCTGATGGAACAAGCCAATAACACTTTGCCCGACCTGGGAATCGAGCCCAGCACCTCATACTCAGCAGTCGCGCTTGCAACTACTAGACCAACGAGGCAGTCATATTAAAACAATTTAAAAAATCTTGAACTCCCACAATACTAGAACTCTTTCATAAAATAAATCCGTTTCGTTTCCGTTTTTATTTTTCCAAAAAAGAAAAAAACGAAAAAAAGGGGCCTAAATACATCAGACAGTGATCACTTATTCACTGGTACAAGCCGTTTTCTCCTTCCTTCGCGTTATTATATATGTATAGAAAGCCGTGTCCTGTTAAATATTTACGGGTACCTTAAAGATGTTATCCATAGTCCTTCTTGGTCCTTCGAGCTCCTTCCGGATTACGCAAGCAACTATTATAAGGTGTGAGTAGGGTCTACGAGCACCAATTGCCATTAAGATGGGGAATTATTTTATCTTAAACAGTATGTTTGAGGATGTGAGGCAGGTAACAGGGAAGTGCCACCCTTAACAACTTCGTAGAAAGTGTGTGCCAAGGGCGCGTGCGAGACCGGCGAAATTGCTCTTTCGGTTAGATCGTCAGCTGTTTTTTTCAATAAAAACAGCTAACGATCTAAATGGCCGCTTGGAAATATTGGGACATGGTCGGAGCTGTTCTAGAGTTGCTTTTACTGTGTTTTAGTAGTTAAACATCGTAGTCTGATTGTCTGTTCAATTCTCAATTCTTTTTTGCGTTCCATAATGTATATAGCTGGTAGGAAAATAACTATAATAGTCATAATTATGGACCCTGCTGGGTACTGGGATACTGGATATTTAATTTGAGAAATTTTGTTCTCTAATTAATGTTATTAATAAATTAGTTATTAGTTAATTAAGACGGAAATGAATTTATGAATCTAATGCTCACAAATGGTCGTGTTATTTCAATAAAAAAATCAAAATCAAAAGTCATTTATTCAAACTAGGCTAATAATAACGTCAAAATTTACTTTACTTATTTACAAGAGACAGTCCCCCAAATTCCGTAATGATCAACCTGAACTTTAACTTTGAATTCATAATCTCTTTCTATTTTGGATTGTTTCTTGCTTGAACAAAACAATCTTATTCAGGATCATACTTCGACTTAGAATCAGCATAAAACGAAAATAACACTGTCTGTAAATCCCTCTTTAAACGCCGAATCTCGCTTTTTCATACACCGCTAAAATATTTCTCTCATAACTAACTCGCGGTTTCATTACAAAAAATCGTAGCAATACCTATGCGCATATTCAAGCATCAGCCCATTCATTTGCAAGTATGAAGCCTCAACAATGGCTTGCGAAAGTAACAGTATTTTCGCACAATAGCAAGACGAAGGCTCTCGTTGGAAAGCGAGAGGAAATCCGCGAAGATCGTCCAGGCTATAATTCACATAGCCGTATGAATTATTGATAGGCGCAGACGGGATGGGATTAGATTATAAATAAATAGGGTTCCGAGCTTTTAAAAATATATGCTGGGAATGATTTTGCGGAAATAGAGGTCGTTTAGGGTTGTGAGTTTTGTGATAGTGATCGCTGTCATTGATCCAGATTTGGTCATGGTTTAGATTCCCCGGTCCGGCAAACTGTTATTGGATTTTTCCAACAGGAATTTCTCAGTAGCAGGTTACAGGGAACCCCCCACACAAATTACAGGGGACTTAAAACACCTTTTCTGCCAGTTTATTCGATTTAGGTACACCTTTGCCTAACACTAGAGATTACAGGCGTGCAGTTGTTAATACGTTTTGTCGTATTTAGCAACGTTTCCATTGCCAGTACACATAACAAACCCAGGACATTCAATTTGACAGTGGGATGTATACGCGAGTGTGTTGAGACATGTAACGCGCTCAAAAGGACCACAACAAACATTTTCCGACTCACAGCCTCACGATATCACTTCGAAAATACCTCCTAAACGTACGGGAGTCGAACTGTACTTATAGGGTTAGGCACCTGTCCCACTACAAGCGATTAGCGATTACAGTTAGCGACTAAAAACGCGTTTCTTTACCCTGGCAGTGTTAGTCAGCGATCAACAATGTTTTTGCTCGTTTATTAAATAACAACCGCTGCAAAGGTCGAACAACACTTGCCAAGATCCTCTCCGCTCTCTTGGTTTTCTCCGTGACTGATGAAGCACTGGTTAAGCCGTTATTAGTATTTGCTGTCATTTGTAAATATCGACATAAAGGGCTAAGAAGGAACATGGGTGGTTTTTAGTTTAGAAGTCTGACACTCCTTTTCGCTCTGCCCAAGAGCGGGAGAAGTTATTTGATGATTTTCAACCCGCCGAAAAAAAAAGGCTTTTGTTCCAGATAGTCTGAAACCAAGACTTTCAAACTTAGACTTCTAGACCCTAACCAAAGAGTATCGTGTTTTTTTTTGGAGGTCTGGTAAGAAGTCGCTCCATGTAAATTGCTAGAATTCGGCTGCATCAGGTGACACTGGAAGCCAATGGCAACGCAGCTCGAAAAAGGTTAGACGGATGAAGATTTGCACGTTTGATTGATTAGATTTACACTCTCATCTTTCGCATGTCTTTTGAGCGAGAAAATAGTCAATAACCAGTCGCTTCCTCTTTACATAGTTAAAGAGGAAGCGACTGGTTATTGACTATTTTCTTTCTTTCTTCTGGGGCGGGTACCACCAGTCGAACCCATTAGCTAATTATCCGTACATCTATCAGTTCGCATTGTCATATACGCGATTGAGTCCATTCAATAATTCATAGTGTGTCGGATTCTGCATGTAAATCGTGCGGTTGCATGGCCCTGGTGGTGGATGCAACGGTTTTGGTATTATTTATTGAATATTCTAGGTTGAACTGTGTTTGTGTCAAGACTAGCTGATGCCCGCGACTTCACCCGTGTGGATGTCGGTTTCACGACCAAAAGTACTCTTTTATCCCCTCTTTCTACCCCTTACAACCCTTTTTTCGCATTTAAAAGTAGCCTATGTCCTTTCTCAGGCTCTACACTATCTGTGTATTAAATTTCATTTAAATTGGTTCAGGAGTTTCGGCGTGAAAGCGACAGACAAACAGAGTTACTTTCGCATTTATAATATTAGTAAGGATTATGGCAGTGAGACATAAAATTCGGTTCAAGCTCTATGGCGGCTCGGAAGTTAGCAGCGAGTGACGATCTGCGAATTATAAGTAGGTACATACATTCAAGACAATGCGTCTTCTTCGTTTCGTTGATACATAAATTTGTGTTCGACGCAGCGCAGCAGCGTTACGTTGGATTTTTCAAGCCGTCATAAAGTTTGGACAGAACTATACGTAGCCGAAAGATCAGCATGAAGAATCATTTTCGATTTGTTGTGAGACTTTTTCTCCATTTGTACTTCTAAATGCAAATCATGATAACATGTGTAGGTTTCGAGGAGCCTAATGCCATTACTAATAAAAAAAAAATAATAGTAATTTGTAAACTATAACTCATTGTTCATATCATTTTTATTATTTATTATTTCACACACTATTGTCTACATTTCTTTTTCATTTCTCCTTTTGCAGGTCTGCTGGCAGAAATTTCTTTAGAAATAAGCAGTACCTTTGTACTCACAGTTTTTATTATTGTATTTTTCCTGTGCTATTTACTGTGTGTACATAAATAGTAAAATAAATAAATAAATAAATAAAAATAAACAGACCATTGACCGCGATTTTATGTTATTAGCTAAAAAACTACTCAAATCTTTTAAGCCATTTTAAAACTTGCTTAAAACTTCGGACAAGCGTGTGTCGTGAATATTTCTACGATTTAAATGACAAAGCACTGACAAGTAAAGTCCATTTCACGAAAGAAGTCCCGCAGACGCAGCGCTGTGTGTCGCTCGACATAATAATGTTGTTTCACAACTTTTGGCATCGTAAATAAACCTTATAACGCACTAATCCAATAATAAACTCACAAAATATCTACCACAACAAACGCACCTTGATAACATCGACAAACGACAACATGGCCGATCTGTTAAATTTAGTTCCACAATTGTCCGCGGGACTTCTTTCGTGAAATGGACTTTAGCCGTTAGATTGGCACACACACATGACATTAAGTCCTGGCCGTTGACAGTAGCTGTCAACTATAAACAAACGAAGACGAATTCTTATTTCGAAAGTTGTAATCCTCCATTTTGTTATTTCAAAATGTTCTTATATCACAAGTCTTACAGTTACGATAGAGTTATATAATCCCTGCCAGTCATGCTTACTGCCGAAGACTACCTAAGTGGATTAGAGGGCATTAGTGTCGGATCAATAAGGTCCCCAGTTCGATTCCCGCTCGCTACCGGTTCTTTTCGGATTTCTCGTTCGGGATTTACTTATCTAGGCGTTTCTAGTTGGCCAGCAATGAAATTGACATGTTTATTTTAGTACAAGACGGAAATTATTTGTGCTAGGGATTTGGGTGTCCTAAAATTGAAATGAATGTGAGCTTACCATTTTGAGGGTATTATAATATTACAAGTATGTAAGAGGGTAATATTTTGTGTTATTTCGTGGTTAAGCTGGGTTTGTTATGATAGAAGTTTATTAAATGTCGAATTTATAAACTAAACTGATCTTTGATGTGACCTTAGTATAACATGTTGTCCCTCCAAGCGAAGCATGGTATAAAACTGTTAAATGCATTTGACAACACACATTCACACACACATATACACTTCATAACCCATGCTTAGCGGTTATCACGAACCACGATTAAGAGTCTTCCATTAAATTGCACAAAAACTAGTGAAATCCACATAAAGAGTGAAAAATATTTGAGCTACCACGATTAATCACAATGCATATGGTATAAACAAAAATTTCGTTCCATTTCATTCAAGCACATGAAGACCACGAAACTAAATGCTGAAATTATTTGTGGTACAAAATAGAACTGGAAGTTTTTAAACTGTTTCTTACTCCGAATAATTAAAACAAACATGATTAAGAAAGACTTCATTAAACCGCGACAAGCAAATAAAACGAAGGGAAATAAAAATAAGCAAGCTCTGCTAAAGAAGAAATGCGTTCGGATATCTGAGGCAGATAAGCGGAATGGAAACGTGAGAGGTTCCGAGTACTAAGAGGTGGAGGCGGCAGTATTAGCAATTCGCAGAATTTACCTCGGATGTACCTAATCCTTGCATCACAGTTGCCTTTGATATAATTGCGTAACCTGCGATTCCTAGGAGTGAGTTGAGTCAGTTAGAATGAGCTTTAAGTCGACGTAAATTCCTAGTGTGGGACAACGTTTTAAAAAAAAATAAACATTTCATAAATCGAATAGTCTGAGCTATTGCGTTCTCCCTCCTTGCGTCGTTTTTCCTCAATGCTGAGAGTCGTTGTCTGTCTTCAGTCAGGGAGAAAGTGGTCCAAAAAGACCAAGGTTGAGACCACTAGTTTGCTCTGTCTTCGGTAGCGGGCATGGGATCGCAGACAGAGGTTTTTAGGCCAGAGCGGAACTGGTCTGACCAGCGCATTGGGCTTCGGCCTCTGGATCTTCTTCCGCTCACCTTGCCCGTTATCAGCAGCTTTTCCAAATTATCGCCCCTCTTTCCGGCAATGTGACCAAAGAACTCGAAGCTTCTTCTCAAGTATATGATGCTGAGCCTCATTGCTTGCGTTCTATGTTGTCCAAAACAAGGCGGATGAAGATTTTTTTCGGTAAAAACACCAGGTATTCAGTATAAATCATTCAGAGCCCCTCCCCTCCCCCACACACTCACACGTGCCATATTTGGTTTGGTCATTCAGTAGGTTCTGAACAGTCTTGATGTATATAACCAGGGCCAAATAATAAAACTATAACTGCCTTGTGCATTTTGCTTGACCCAAATGTGGCTCTGAAGGAGTATCATGTCTTTTTCAAGCACAGTGTCACGCTCAAATCAGAATCTGTCAGGCAGGAAGAATTCTCAAAAGTGCCTCAAGTTTAAGCGTCAAACAGACGAGCAGCACTTAGCTGTCAACAAAGCCAACTTAGCTGTTGATGGCAACTGCTACTGTCGACAAAAGCAACTGCTACTGTCGACAAAAGCAACTGCTACTGTCGACAAAAGGAACTGCTACTGTCGACAAAAGCAACTGCTACTGTCGACTAAAGCAACTAAAATTATAGTAAGAGCGTCAAACAAGCGAGCACCACTTTGCTGTCAACAGCGTCATCGACAGAGGCAAATTTGGCAATCGACAGAGGCAACTTTAGCTGTCGACAAAGGCAACTTTAGCTGTCGACAGTGGCAACTTTAGCTATCGGCAGAGGCAACGACTTGGTCGACGTTGCAGTTCTCGAGTCGACGGCAGACGTAGTTGCCTCTGTCGACAGCAAAATGCTGCTCGTGAGTACGGGGCCTTAGAAAGATGTAGGTATCTAAGGCAAGGAATACACCCCGTCGGGGCTGCGGGTTGTTCGAAAGAGATACCGCAGCCTCGACACAAAGGGCTAAGGGCGTTCGAAAAGTGCTGATTATCAGCCTAGTTTGAATAAATGACTTTTGATTTTGATTCATTTTAAGAAGGAACATGGGTGGTTTTAGTCAGTAGAAGTCTTTTTCGCTCTGCCCACAGCGGGAGGGGTTATTTGATGAATTCCCATCACCATAAAAAAGGAAGGAATACATTTTCATGTATTCATGAACTTGCGTACCTACACTTATTTTAGTTTCGAATCTACATTCAAGACGAATGTTCTTGACACCTACTCAATTTCCACATCCAATACTTATAGAAAAAAAAAATCCTTCCAAAAATATTTGTCGTTTCACGTTGGCGCCGCAGGGGACCGAAACTAAAGACGTCGACCTATTTTAAACATTTTCCTTTTCCTACAACTATACTTAACAGTGTTTATATTATGTACAGTCAACCAATCAGATAAGTATCCAGGCACTTAACTTCAAATTAAGTTTAAACCATGTTATAAGTGTGCTGTGAAATGATTCTTTTCGACATGAGCATGTGTCCTTAAGATTTTTAGGTATTTTTTTCATTACACAGGACACTTAAAACATTGTTTAAAAGTAATTTAGTAAAAGCTAGATGCCTGGACCTGCCTGGCCTGCTCTATCAGATTTGTTGACTGTACCTCTCGGATTTCCAATACTGTGTTTACGTTACCGTGTTTCTCTACTTCAAAGTCGTTCTAGAATGATCGCTGAAGATGCTTCGAAGTGCGGAGAAATAAATATTAGTTTGTAGATTTATTTAGTTTTATGGCGAAGTAGAATAAAATATTTCTGTGTGGTATATATTTGGCGCTTTCCGACATTCCTGATGGAAAAACCCAATGATACTTTGCTCGACCTGGGAATCGAACCGCGTACCTCATGCGGACTCATGCTCAGCAGTTGCGCTTGCGATCCCTACACCAACGATCAAAAATCAAAGAAAATACTTTAATCTAAAATCATTAAGTACACAAAAACAATCACTTATACTTTCAACTCTACAACATCCAGTTCTCTCGATTCTGTATCTTTTAAACAGTTCCTAACAATGTAAAAATAAAGAACCATTATCAGGAGAGTAACACGAAATCGCATCAACAGAACCCCAATTATCTTTTTATCAACTAGATTACAATCTTAAAAGCAAACGGCGTGAGACAAAAACCATTTCAGTCGACAACCTCTATTTCCTGAATTTCTGTGTCGCAATGGCCTAATTTCTATTCAAAGTCTGGACTGGCTCGTCCGACGTGACACGAATCGCGCGCGCAATTGCCCTTTATTGTGTTACAGCTGGTTTGAACCGGTTCAAGCCGGATCGGGGCGGCGCGAACTGGATCGGTCCAGTTCCACCGGCTGAAATGCGGTTTAGTGCGGATTTAGTGTTTGTTAGTGCAGTAAAAAATTGAGCTTGCTTTTTTAAAGGTGAGTATTTTTTGTGGTTTGTTGAGAGTGGTAGTGGGTGGATGAATTTAGAGTATTTTGTTGAACCTAAGCGATGAAATATGCGTCAGTGAATTCAGGCCGGATATAAAATACGCTCTTTTATTTTATTCATCAAAACAAAAGCTATGCAATTCAAAACAGCTTTCCCATTTTGTAAAGAGGACGCTTTAGTACTAAGTACCAGCAGTTCGTATATATTCTGAAGCGTTTTTATAAGTCGCCCCCTATTAAAAGAACAGCGTTTTTTAATGTCCTTATAATAAGGTTGCTGTTGGCTTGCCGTCAGAGATAAATTAACTGCGAAAAGACTGTTAGCACCCATTGCTTTCAATCACCCACTTCTTCCAACCCCTCCACCAAACAATCCAGTAACTCGTGTAACAATGTAGCTCACAATAAATTAAAGTTTCTTCGTAGAAACCTGAACACCTCGGAAACATCTTATAAAGCAGTCTTTATATCTCAAAGGAACGTCTGCTACCCGGTAATTAATCTTTCAACTCTCACGTCTTTAGTGTTAGACTGGTGTCTTAGTGGGAACCGGGAGCGGTTAGATGAAGATCATTTTTATGCTTCTTGCTATGCATTGCTTTTTTCTTCTACTACTTGTTTTCTTTTTCCGCTAAATTTTTAGTTACCTATGAACATGGTGAGCATTGTTCAATCCTTAAAAAAAGAGAAAGGATAGACCGCTGGTAGTTTCATAGACGACCCAAAATTGTTAACTAAGAATTTTATAAAAAAGGAATAAAATGACAGCCACTGTAACATTTTAATCCTAGTTATCATGAACAATGAAAACGGAATAATGACCATTTTTGAGCGTTTGTAACACATCACGGTGCTTACAATAGAATCCCGAAATATCGGGAACTCGAAACACACAGTAAGCAACAACAAACAGTAACATGGTGGTCACTTTTGATTCTGGCTTACAGGAGTTACAGTGGTTTGGGAACAGTGTGGTGGGCTTGTCCCAAATAAAAAATAAAAAACATGGTAAATATCCCGTATTAAGTGTTTAATATGATAATATTGGTGACCATGTCAGTTTAGAAACTTAGTCAACGTTACAAAGGCAGCAACAGTACGTCGACTTCAGGACAAGATTGAGGTCAAGAGTAGACTCATTTAATGCAAAAATCAATGGATTCTTTAATATTTCAATACACTAACGACTTTGTAAGTGAAAAACGCTCTGCCCACTAATGAAGACACAGCTCTCTTTTGTAACTATACATTACAGTTAGACTCGAAGTTCGCGATACGAATATAATGAGTTTCATATCGAATGAGAAGTTGAGGAGTTCAAAGTACTTATATTTTGCTAGCTGTAGTAGGTTAAGAATGGAACATTCATTAAATAACTTTCAATTATTTGAAGATGGAATCAATTTGTCTTTGGTGGTTTTGGAAAGAATGTTTGGCAAGTAAGACAATGGCAATCCTACGTGATATTGGCGTATGTGCTCCTTGAGTGCACAGGCGTTACCAAGATTCGTGAGGATACCCTAGGAACAGCAAGATTCCTTGCGGATGCCCTGAGGAGACCGGGAAGTCTGATCTGCTTCTGGAGGGAGGTGGGCTGGTTGGAGTAATCGGCGAACATGGCTCACGCACAGTGGTCCACTTTAAGGACGAAGTGCGGAAACCCAAACCCCATGATAAGAAGAAGTGATATTGTAAATGTGTACCTAATGAGTTTGTTTGTAACACCTTCACTTCTTAACGGCTAGACGGCTGTCCATTAAACTTAGTAAACGAATAGATTGGGGCCTAGGTTCTAGGCCAGTGTTCGATTAAAAATAATTATCAATTGTCATCATTTCAGCTCAGAATCACCCACTGCTGGTAATAGGCCTTTCTTCTGAATATGCTTATGCAATTTAAACCTGCCCACGACTCACATGAGCCTCTCCATCATATTTTTCTACAATAAAAAGCACCTAATTATACCTCATTATCTAATTAAGCGCTTAACAGAACTCTCAAGACATCACAATCAAGATTCAGGAGCTCATTGTGCAAGCAGCTTTAAGCGCTTTGTCTCGCTTTTTGCACAACACATCTTTTTACAGCAGTCCTTTTGTTTTTCTACGTTTAATTTAATCTCTTTGTTAGGACAGCTGTTCTCGAGGGACAAGGAGAAATGTCACTTCTCCGCTTAGTTAGTACGTGGAGAAATCGCTTGAGATGACGTCAAAAAGTTTCGTTTAGACGTTTTTAAGGGTGCTAATTTTTATGGAGATATTTCACTCGGGATTATATTATATTCTTCTATTTATGTACACCTCTGCTTGACCCTTCGGGGATTACAAGCGTATTGGACTGCCTCGTTGGTCTAGTGGTTGCAAACGCGACTGCTATGCATGACATCTTGATTTCAATTCCCAGGTTGGGGAAAATTTTACTTGGTTTTTCCATCAGGAATTACTCAGTAGTAGCCACGAAGTCTGGTTTTGTGCCTGGCTGATGGCAATAGGGTAATTAACTAAAAAAATCTAATTAGTCCGTCAGATAGATTTCCAAAAAATATTGGACACGTATTTTTTATTTTTTCACGTAAACAAACAATGAAGACGATACAGTTCTTTGAAAACTCGTGTGACGTCATATTCTAAGACACTAGTACGACATTTTTAACGGTGAGTGACGTCACGACCACCCACTCAAATCTTTGACGCGTTTTATCTTCGTAATTTTTTATTGACTTGATAAAAGAAAAAATACGTATCCAATATTTTTCGATAATCTAACAGACGGACTAATTAGAATCTTATTTTTTTTGGTCAGTAAACATCCTTATTGGCTCACCCTCTATTACGCCACCTATTAGACTTACACACAACTGCCGAAATCTCCTCCGCCTAACCTTTCGGGGATAAAAGGTGTGATGCTAGACTAAATCTCCAGTTTCATCGATTGAAAAAGAAGAATAAGTAATCCTCTAACTTAACTTAATTCAGCAGATATAACAATTACAGTTCAGTTAATAGGTCACATCTGCAAAACGAAGTATTGATATAAATACCTGTAGGCTGCAGGTCACACGAATATCTGGCCCAGATTCAATCTGCCGACGGTCGCAGGTCGGGCGCCGATCGAGTGCTATTTTTGACGGCAGTCGTAATTGAATGCAGGGATGTGTTTAATTTCAAGTAAACCGAATCAGGTAGATGTTTACTACATACTTAAGTCAAATATGTAAGGTGAGGTTTTTAGTAAGTTATAAAGAATTATCACATAATAATTATTTATTTTAATGAACATTTTAGAAGACTACTAAAACTGCAAACCGCAGCGGCAATGACCCAGTCGCTTTATCATATCTCAGCGCCCGACTAATATGACATAACCTCACGCCTGTAATCCCCAAAGGATTATGCAGAGGTATATCCATTATATAAATAATAATATATTATCCATTTACTACACCCACGTTTCGCTAGTAATGTTTAAGTCCCATATATTAAAGTAGAGACTATCAACGCTAAGATACAAATAATTACCTGAATTACGACAAAAATGCCATAGTCGTTGAAGTTGCAGTACGCACAATGATACTTCGTCCGATTGACTATTAAGATAGTTATATTTCGAAATTAAAGTTTCTAGTCATAAGATTTCAGCCGATTGGGCCACAACAAAGCCTCCTTTGAAAAAAAAAACAATAACTAAAAGGCACATTACAATTAATATTCCCACTATGCAATTCACATTACCATAATAATGCCAGAACCGCCCCTTAATGTGAATCATACCAGATACCCGCTAGTGTTGTACCTGTCCCGTATTTGGGCAATCCCGCGTTTTCTGGGTCGCCATTTTGGGACCAGACATACATACTAACTTCGTAACAAGGTTTTAAACTAGGTCACAGGACACGCTCACGTGGTTCCACCGAAGTTTATTTTCTTTAGTAAGTACACAGGGCACGTTTCCTGTGGATTAGGAATCGATTCTTATTACTTGGAGTACGAGTTACAATTTGATTATGTTGTTTTTGTTACCTTTTTGTTGTGAGATTTTTGGTTTGTTTCGCTTGTTTTTGTGGATCATGGTGGTTGTTTTATAATTAGAGAAGGTTATGAACATTCCGTAAAAGGTAAAATATAAAGGTATAATAAAATCCGCTAAAAAGGCAGAAGCGTAGAAGTTGGTTGAGGAAAAAACTGCATGTCTAGCAAGAGATACTGTAGTTAGCTTAAAATTTAGTATTTCTAAATTTAACTTTCTTTATGTTTGGTTTTGGAAAATAGAGCCTAGATATATCAAAAATGTCACCAGTTGCCTAGTTAAACCAGATGCAGATACTTGTATTTTGTTTATGAAGCCGTTACCGACCGTGGACGTCAAATAATTACTTTAAAAAAGTATAAAACAGAACCTGATTGAATTTAATTTAATAAAAAAAAAGACTTATTTTACACTCAAGCGCCACAAAAACAAAGAAACCACTATTTTTTGCTGATTTCGAGATGTCTCGGATTCCGCATTTTATCAATCAGCACCAAACATCACTATTTTATGAATCGCGACACTCACTTTAATACTCCGTGGGAGTTATTAACACTCTGGTAGAACCAGTTAACCAGTTAAATGAAGTTGTAGCGCCAGATGTATGACAACTAACCATTGTGTGTATGAGAAATCTATCTTCTTTGAAAGCTGATGTATGGGTGTAATTGAAATGCTAAGTTCTAATAGATACTTCAGCAGTTGAGAAAGTTTTGCTACTTACTGCCGCACTCAGAGAGCTTTAATGATTACTTAGGCCATCACTTAGTAAAGGTTTTGACAGTTTTGTCAAACAAAAGAATGTCAAACCTTTACTAAGTGACGGCTTAAGTAATCATTAAATATCTCTGAGTACCGCAGTTAGTCTTTGGAATACGAAATGTAAGGATTTGGAGTATCATCATTTGTTAGCTTTTTCCCAATTATGTTAAAATACTAGTATTTAAAAAAGGAGCGATTACCGATCTGATCTCTATAACCCAGTTAGTACTGGGTGATATGAACAGCAGTCGCTTCGCAAGAGTTGAATAAAAAGAAACATATATTAGAAACAGTTGAAATGTGGATTATTATAGACAGAAACATGAAGAAAATGAGGAAGTTTTACTATTGTTTGTAAGACTATGATGTCCCACTGCTGGTTAAAGGCCTACCTCGATTCCTTCCGTGAGCTCCTTTCCCGTGCTTCCTCGAACCAGTCCTCAACCACATATTTAAAATATATGTAGATATGGAAAAAACCAAAAAATAAAATTCAAGTACAACGTTTGTAAACAAACAGGAAACACGGAATACACGCGATGTGCATCGGTATCAGCCAAATGAAAACGATACTGCACACTCAATAAAAATTCACAAAAAAAACAAGGTACCGCCGACATCGACTGACGATTCGATCGCCGACCGACATAGTACACTCTTTATTTTTTTAGTTCCGATCACAACTTTAAATTACTATTGCAAACTAGTAACGTCCTATGCAAGTTTAATAGCTTCCAACAACATCGATACTTTTATTAGAAAGCTAAACAAAATCGAATACTACGTTTCAATCATCATGTTCACTATACATCACCATTTCTGTTGGCAAAGCTAACCAGACCACCAATGCAGGCTTGGCAATGGACACGTTATGGCGAAGGTTTTGTAGTACAAGTACTAACATGGTACACCCTCGTGTATATTTGTTTTGAGCAGTTCATTCAATCAATCGCCTCACCGAATGCTGATTGGTAAATAAGGTGCCGGTTTCAGATTTTTCAGGGCTCCGTACCGAGCGTAAAAACGGGACCGTATTAATAGGACTCCACTGTCCGTCTGTCTGTACTCTGTGTGTCTGTCACCAGGCTGTATCTCATGAACCATGATAACTAGACAGTTCAAATTTTCACAGATAATGTATTTCTATTGCCACTTTAACTAAATATACTTTAAACATAATACAATACAAACATATTTAAGTGGACCCATACAAAAAACGTGTTTTTTTTTGCCGTTTTGATACGGAACTCTTCATGAGCGAGTCCGACTCACACTTGGCCGGTTTTTTTTTTTGCAATCGTGTCCGTATAACCCAGCTTAACAATCTGTCAACAGCAAAGCGGATTTTTTGAAAATATTGTATTAGTCGCGATAATTATTTGTCTTCGCTGAATTGGCGAGAAACAATCGGCTGTATTTGCATTGAATAGAAGTTTAATTTAACTGTCGGAGTGATTTGAAAGGTTATTTGGAGTGCTCGTGTATTCTGAATTGGTTTGTGAACCTGTTGTTGTTGATTTGTGCTATAAATTTGTATATCTATCATAATTCTCTTGACCTAATCTTATTTTATTTGGGGTTGGCGCAGCATGTCTTGTTCTTCCATACTTCTCTATACCTTGTCTTCACATCAGGCACCTCCTTTCTTGTCTTCTTAGCGTGTCGATGACAATTCAAATTGAGTTGGCCCAAAATTTGGCGATGAGTTTGGCACTTTCAGTGGCCTCCAACAGCTCCTGTGATGTGCAAGTATCAGGACAGTCAGGGTACGATACCAAGTGCCGCATAGTTTGTGGGGCAAGACCACATTTACACTCCAGGGCAGAGTTATCACAGGGCACGCCACGATAGCGGCGGTAAATCCCCTCTTTGAGGAGTGGCTGGAGAGGCGTCACGGCACCCTCACCTTCCGTCTGACGCAGGTCCTCACCGGACACGGTTGTTTCGGGAGGTACCTGCACCGAATCAGGCGGGAAGAAGCGCCCGGATGTCACCATTGTGAGGATCGGCCGGAGGACACGGTGGAGCACACCGTGGAGGTCTGCCCCGATTGGGCGGAGCTTGGAGGTTTCCCACCCCCCCCAAAAAAAAGGGCAGAGTCATCAATGAATCCACCTGAACAAGTTTTCCTTGCATCGCCGTACCTGTGTCCGGAGTATATTAAAAGACTTCCAGGTCAGCCGCAACTCGTGTCCTAGTCGAAAATTTTCAGCAAGTGGCACAAATGAGTTGTCATAATACTATAATTCTTTCTCTATTCTCGTCGTATCATCCTTTACATAGTCCATTCATTTTTTGGTAATAAAAACCTAGTTCACCTCTTTTAAACGAATTAGAGATCCTTTTCGTGGTAGGGGAATGATTAAAAACTATATGCTAGAATTACTTCAACAAGTGAGCTTTTTTGCAATACACATGGACCCCAATCTACCCCTAGCCTATAACATCACTATCACTACATAGTATAAAACAAAGTCGCTTTCTCTGTCCCAATATCCCTATGTATGCTTAAATCTTTGATTTTGAAGCGGTTTTTTTTAATAGATAGAGTGATTCAAGAGAAAGGTTTTAGTATATAATTTGACCAACATCCACGCGGGTGAAGCCGCGGGCATCAGCTAGTCTCTTCTATAAATTTTAATCTTAAAAGATTTATATCCGGTTACCAAAATTGCTTAACCCACTCCCAAAAACCTTTAAATAAAAAATAAATCAGAAATCTTTGCCGCACGTTAATATCTCGAATATTAAACCCGAATATTGTTACATGGCATCGAATTGTACGCTCTTATGGAATATCCACAAAGAGCTGCGATCGTTTGATCTTCAAATAGAGAGATTTTCAATTTACATCGTATTTCTGAAGGTCTTGTGAACTCGCGACACTAATATTGAACTCGATCATGGGAAACGATATTTTGTTGCGATATTGTGAATCGATATTTCTTAGAAAATTTAAATTCAATTTCTTTATTGCTAAATAGATGTACAGAATTTTGAAGATGACTATAAGTAGGATCTTAGAACATAGTTGCCGACTGAACTTATAATAAGTTAAAAAAAGCATATTCAATATTATTTTTCTTATTCATTTTCATTATTGATACATTTTTATATCGTACTATTCTCATAATTTACATCACATTGTACCAAGTATCACAATTCACAATATTCAATAAAGGTTACCAGGAATATTGGTTGATATCAATATTCTTCGCAAACAGTATGTTTACAGTAACAAGCGCTGGTTATAATGTAATTCTGAGAACCATTAGCCACCTTTGCTGTCTTCAATAATATTATATCACTGAGCTGTTAAGACTTTCTCACAAGCACGAACGCGGTTTATACGTAGCGTAATACATCGCTTTTAAAATTAAAAATAATTGTTTTACATAATTATGATTATTTTCATGGCTTTACGAATGTATTCATTAATGAATTATACTGATTTGCTGGTAAACCAAAATGCTATAACAAAAAGTGAAATATAAGATAAATTTTGGTATTAAGAAGTTTTCGCAAAAATCTAAATTTGCACATATCTTTTCATGGTTTTGACTCAGGACCTTGATTTTTATACATCTAATAGACCTCCATATTTGGTATAAATTTTAACTTACTAGGTTCATCCGTTCCTGAGAAAATCTGTGGTGACACACGGACAGACACGGACAAGAGAGTGATCTTTTTTGAAGGGTTTTTTTTACCTTTTGAGGTAAGGAACCCTAAAACCTGTCGATAGTACAAAAAAATTGACTGTACTTCGCCTCAACGCCCAATCTTGATTCTCGAATTCACATAGTAGGAGCCCGCGTGTCTCGGTGACGCAAAAAGGGATTCCCTCACGAATAAATAACTTGAATATTTTCAATAAAAGCCAGGCGACGAGACTAGTGATCGACGCCGACGATATTAATTCTTCCTATACATACATTCCTGTGTGTCTCACTGAAGTGTAGTCTGAGGAATTGGGGATTCAATGGGTTGACAAAAGGACTATTTTGGTTGCGGTTTTAACATTTTTGGTGAAGAGATTATAAATAAATATGACTTTGGGAATTTGCCGTGGAAAAAAAGAGTTAAGATTAATATTAAGGTTCTCGCTGAAAATCATTATTTAGGATCTACAAATATGGAGGTTCTGGAGTATTCCTTCTTGTAAACTATCTAATTTTAATGGCTTTCAGGAACTCTTCACTAAGACTTCCGTATTCTCTTAATTGCTTTTATTTGTTTCTTCCCATTTTACGTTTGTAATCATCGAATCACATGTGACTAAAAACACTATATTCTACTATTCTATGTATATTAATGTTGATCGATGGAGAGACAGAGGAAGGTCAAGGAAACGGCTATGGATGGATAATGTGAGGATGCTCATGAAATGAAACAGAGCAATTGATAACGTGACGTAACCTAGAAGAATTGAAGAAATAAACGTGTTGCGCCGACCCCATGTAAAATGGAACAAAGGCAGGAAGGTGATAATACATTTTTATCCATAAATTGGCATTGTACAGGTTCTTCTAAATTGACAACTACATACAGGATGTAAATCAACCCATCACACAGCCGTTAACCAAGCATTCTGTACATCAAACTAAGTACCCCTACGCAAAATTTTTTTTGGGGTCAAAATCACATTTTACGGTAAAACTCAATGTAGCACTCTTAAAACATTGCGCTAGTGGATGCTTTGAATAGTAAACGGGTCCTGGAGGGAATGTAAGTATAGTTATAACTTGAAAAAGTATTTACTTACAAAAACAGCTGTGAAAATTTTGGAACTTTGACCCCCAATATCTCCGTAACTAGAGGTTCCTAGGTATGGTCTAAAACAAAAAAATGATCGCAGTGGTGGGAAGAACAAGTGCCTTTCGTTTGCGTCAAGGATAATTTTACACCCTTTATAATAATATACACAACTCCCTGTCGCAACCCTCGAGACGCAGAACATTCAACCACAATCTACCTACACTATCTGCCAAACTATTTTGAATATTGTTTTCCGTTTCAACTCCTTCACGCTTGACTGCTGCAGTAACTATGGCAGGCATATTCATAAGTGCTGAATGGCATTTATGGAAGTTTCTGGAACGTTCTCGTAACTTTACGACAAGTAACTAGTGGAGATAGTTACTGTTGTTACGGTATTATGTTTGCTTGACGAGGTCTGACGGGAATTGTGTAACTATCTTCATTGTTGTTTACGTGGTTCCTGTAATTTCTTCATTTCGTTTCGGGATGCCTATATTAAATAACGAGAAAAAACAGAGTTTTATAAAGATAGACCGGTATGGTCACATTTCGAGATTTTTTTAAATGGTAGGGAAGTCGTAATGATTTTGTTTAGTCCGTAAGTAAGATTATCGAAAAATATTGGATATATGTGTTTCTTGTTTCATCAAATTATTAAAAAAATACGAAGACAAAACGCGTCGAAGATCATGAGTGGGGGTTTGTGATGTCACTTTCCGGTAAAAATGTACCGAAATGTGACGTCACACGATTTTTTGAAGCACTGTATCGCCTTCAGTCTTTGTTTCCATTTCAAAAAAAATGGGTCCAATATTTTATGGAAATCTATCTGACGGACTAATTAGACTTTTTTTTGTGAAGTACCCTATTTCTTGTGAATTCAAGTTCTAGTTCAGAGCAAAATTAAGCGGTAACATATAGGTTTCAGTGTGGCTTTATGTAGCAGCTGTGCATTATTGCTGTGTATAGGTAGATTATAGTGCTGTGTTACATCTTGACACCTTATGTGTTTTATTGTGTAAGTTCCAGGTACAACGCGAACATTAGAAACGCTCCATTTACACACTCACTCACACACACACATTGTGTACACAGGTAATCGGTGTTTGTAATTTAGTTTCCAAAAATATAAGCAAATACGTATGCGTAAAAATAACCAGCATATTCAGTACGATTTCGATTTCGAGCTCGTGGCTTAATAAGAACTGCCACTGGGATCGATCTTTAGGTTAAGCTGCGCTTGCCTAGGTTGGTCTGTGGATGGGTGACCGCCCATTACATACCGAGATTCCTCCGTGCCTCGGAAAGCACGTTAAGCTATTGGTCCCGGGTTGTTGTTGGTACAGGTAGTCAGTGAACTGCAAGTCTGACGTCCAGTCTTACCTAACGGTATCGTATTACCTAGTGTTAACTGGGTTGTGGAGGTCAGATAGGCAGTCGCTCCATGTAAAATACTGGTATTCAGCTGAATCCGGCTATGCTATCCGATATTCAGTGAGATTTGTGCTACATTTTTATGAGTTTTCAAAATGAATTCAGACTTCATTTACATTTAAACAGCAACGAAATTAATCAGAGAAGAATAGTGAAGAAGTGGGAAAAAGGAAATCTCCACTTCTCTCCTTATCAGTAGGAGACAGATCAAAACAAAGCCGATATGGGCACAATAACTGAAGTTCCGCAGAGGTGAAGATAACTGGAATATTCTTTATTGCACACAAAACGTTGTTACACAGCTGCTCATCATCAACATCTTTCTGCCCTTGTCCTATGTTACTTGATGATGATGATATTTTCCCAATTATCATGTAAGATAGCGTTCAAGTATTACATAACGAATTTATGGGGAGGAGAGGGTCTTGTAATCGTTACGATGCGTTACAGGGGCGCAACGGGGGTTACGTACTATGTCGCGTAGAGAGATTCTCTCACGCATTTTTAAAACGTTTTTTTTCTCAAAATGCTAATTTCGTGTTTGCGTGACGTTTTACTAGGGGGAGGGCACAGAAAAACGTTACGGCGCGTTACATGGGGGGAGCCGGGGGGTTCAAAAATCTCTAAAAGTTGCGTTACGTAATACTTGAACGCTCCCGTACTCGTAATATGTCTGTGTTTATGTCTCATAGTTGTACCTTACACACAACAAACTTTGATAATACAGCTCCAGTACAATATCAAACGTAGTAACACCCTCACGGCATGTCTCTTAATCACCACAAAGTTGCGACGCATTTACATTCACCAAACTTTGTCTTCCATTGCCGGCTTGGTAGGAGTTACTCAAGCTTCCATGATTTGTCACCCCGCAATGCGCCTGCTATTGAGTTTGCCGAACTAACGCTCAACTTAATATCGAGTTAATGTTGTGTTCGTTTCCAAATTTCTGCCTTTGATCGTTCTTAGTTGTATTTTGATTGAAGTTTGTGGCTAAGCTTACTAAGCTAGTTTTTCGTCTGCTGTGGAAGCAGAGAAACTGTGCTTGCATGTTTTTTACCCAACTGCGGAGAGTTGCGTCGTACGCTCGAAACGGTGAACGCGTATTTCTTTTTGCTCCGTGATAAAAAAATACTTTGCAACAGTAATTAGTGAAGTTTAATATCGATAAAGACATATAATTGGTGATTGTGACTATATCTTTAATTTTTCAAATTTTTATGCAAAAGTAAACAGTGCAAATCATCAAAACATCGTAAAAACAATTGATGAAATCTAAGTTACACTTTTGCACAGTGTAAGGTGTTTGTGTATTTCAACAAGAAAAAACTAGGAACACACCCTCATTTGTTCGAAAATTGTCATCCCTGTGCTATAAGCTCAACTATTTCGAAGTTTTGATCTGTGGAGAAATAGTGGCGGTAACTAAGGCGGTGCCTTCTAATACGCTGGTCTGGTGGCTGTGGGTTCAAATCTACTGTGAACAATTAACTCTTTTTGTGTTTCTAACATTTCTTGATTTGGATTGTTTGGCGATTCTTCGATAACTTACAGTTACAATGTTAAAGTGCGGAGCTTGCGGCAAATTCTTAGCAATAAATGATGGCATTAAATGCATAAAATGTCCAACATTTTATCACCGGGTTTGCGTCAACATTGCTCCTACAGCAACATCTTCCTCAAAGTGGATGTGCCCAGGCTGTAAGGCAAAGGTACCACGTACAGACAACTCCCAAACTCCTGTCAAGGGAAATGATGAGCTTAGCTCCTCTGCTGTCGAAGCTACGCCGACGGTCAGCCTCACGGATAATACAATAATTGATAAAATACCTGATACTGAATCAACCAGCCTAGCAGTGGAAATTCGTTGTCTCCGCAGTGAGGTCAATGCCTTGCGAGATGAATTACGCCAATTTCGTGATGAGTTCTCAGGCCTGAATGAGAGGATGAATAAGTGCTGTACCCGTATGGACACCCTGGAAGATCGTTTCAAAGAACTTGAAGAAAACACCGACCAATCGAATTCCCCTCGTTTGATTCAGTTGGAGGAAACAATTGGTGAACTGCAGCAGCAGCTGAATGAACGCGAGCAAGAGACATTAATGAACGATGTTCAACTGTCTGGCGTTACGGAGTCAAGTGGAGAAAACCCGGCTCAGTTGATCGGCACCCTTGCACTTAAACTGGCGATTAGGCTCGACGAACAAGATGTTGTTTTTGCTAAACGTGTTGGGAACGTTCGGCGTGATCACACCGAAGGGGAAACGCTCCGACCTCGCATAATCGTTGTCAGACTAGCAAGACGTGTGACGCGAGATGCTCTGCTGAGTGCTGCGCGCGTCCGCCGCAACCTCACGACTGCTGACATCGAAGTACCGGGAGCGCCGCACCGCATCTACCTTAACGAGCGCCTGACTAAAACTAATAGGCAATTGTTCTACAATACCCGTCAGGCTGCTAGTAACCACGAATGGAAATACACCTGGACTAAAGATGGTCACATACTTGCACGTAAAGAAGTGGGAAAGTCGGTTGTGCACATCCGTTCGGAAAAGGACATCTCGCGTTTTTTTGTCACACAGTAGGTTTGCTCGCAAGTACAGTAGTCATTTCTAACAAAGTTTTTTATGTTAAAAATCTAATTGATTCATTATTTTGTTTATTGAGTAGCATTATATTAGTTTATTGTTGCATGCCGATGCTTGATAAGTGTTTTTTATTTTTAACTAGTTCTAGGATAAATTGCACAATGAAATATATATATCCCGGTCTGCGTCATCATCTCGGAATCTATAGTTTTTTAAGCTGTCAATATTTACTTACAATCATTGCCCACGGTGCTATTTCATATACATATGTTTTTTCTATGCCATTCAAAGTTGTTCGTTTGTACTACAATCTGTTTATGTGCCAGAACAACCATGCTTTCATGTGTCTATCAATCTTTAAATTATTTTACTTAGGATATATTTTATGTCATATTGTATTACGTGTAAGTAAGTTATATATTATGAAATGATAACTACCAAATACCTCAAAGTTGGTTTTTGGAATGCGGGCTCTTTGGGCACGAAGCACGATGAATTTATAGCAGCGTTACTGAATTTGGACGTAGATGTTATGGCTATTAATGAGACGTGGTTGCGAACCGGTGAAGAAGGGCGCGCGCCCTCTGTGCCAGGATATAGGCTACGGCATATACCGCGGTCTTTGTCTGTCAAGAAGGGACGGGGTGGCGGGGTTGGTTTTTATTGCAAAAATGGTATAAATGTTCGAAGTCACTCGCAATCTGTCAGTACGTCCCACAGCACGGTTGAACAGATGTGGGTCACAATTAGTGTTCGCGGAATCAAGCTAGCAATAGGTACTGCCTACCGCCCCCCTTGGCAAGATGTTGATATTTTCTTAGACGCTGTATCTAGTTCAGTAAACTCTCTTACGCGATGTGAGTACACGATATTGATGGGTGATTTCAATATAAACATGCTCAATGACTCAGACCCAAAGACGGACAAGTTAGTCTCATTTTTTAACTGCCTGGGTTTTAAGCAATTGGTGCAGTCTCCCACGCATTTCACGGTGCACGGCAACTCTTTGATAGACATCATAAGTTCAAATATTAAACCACGCTCAGTAACAGTTGATATTATGCCGGATCTGGGAGCTCACGCCTTGGTTTCTGGCGAATTTAGTTTCAAACGGCCGAAGATTCCACTGCGTACCATTACTTATCGATTACTTAGGGATATAGTTAGGGAATATTTTGATCGGGATCTTGAGCTGCTGAACTGGAAAGCGATAATCAAGCTGCAAGATCTTAATGCTATGGTCAATGAATTTAATTCGCATTTACTTTCACTATTGGATGTTCATGCCCCTCTAAAGACTAGTGTTATCAAGGAGCGTTGTTACCCATGGATAACTGACAATATTAAGTTCATGATGCGTTTAAGAAATAAAGCACATGCAGAGTATTTAAATGACAAAAAAAACGATCGCAAAAAGACATATTATAAGGAGCTTAAGTCACTTGTTTCCGAGTCTCTTTTTTACGAAAAGTCAGCATACTACAAACACAAAATCAACAGTCAATTAAATGATTCCAAAACACTATGGAAAAACTTAAAGTCTAATCTGCTCCCATCTAAACAGAAGGAATTACCTTTGCACTTTAACGATCCCGACAAAATCTGTGACCATTTTCTGAGTGTGCCAGGAACAGATACGGTAAATGATTCAATGCTGGCATTTTTTAAATCTACTCGAAATAATGGTTCCACGTTTAGCCTGTCACCTACAACTAGCAAGGAAATCGCGAACATATTAAAAACAATTAAATCGAATGCTGAGGGCTGTGATGGCATTTCCATTAATATGATAATTCTGACACTTCCGGTGACTTTGGACGTCGTGACGGCCCTAGTAAATACATCCATCATATCCTCATCTTTCCCTAACTTATGGAAAATTGCCAAAGTGCTCCCATTACCGAAGACCCTTAATGCAGCAGACATGAAGGATCTTAGGCCTATTAGTATACTGCCAGTACTTTCTAAAGTTTTAGAGAAAGTAGTATGCGCGCAACTGGTTGATTTCTTAGAGACTAATAAAATTCTTCCAGATGTTCAGTCAGGGTTTCGGAAGGGCCGCAGCACGGCCACGGCTTTGTTGGATGTGACAGATAATATCTTGTCAGCTCAAGATAATGGGATGTGCACACTCTTGGTATTGCTTGATTTTTCGCGGGCTTTTGATTGTATTAACGTTCCATTATTATTGTCAAAGATGGTTTACTATGGATTTGACGAGGACACTGTGAAATGGTTTGATAGCTATCTTAGTGATCGTACGCAATTCGTTGAAATACGCCGAGCGGACGGATCAACGGTTGTTTCTAGGCTGTGCTCAGTAGGAAGAGGTGTTCCACAGGGTTCGATTCTTGGACCAGTACTGTTCATATTATACTGTGCAGATTTAATTAAAATTATCAATAAATGTAAGTACCATATTTATGCCGATGACACACAAGTTTATATTTCTTTTAAGCCAGAGGACTACGAACAAGCATTAATGGATCTTAACACCGACCTTGAAAGTATAGTACAGTGGTCTAATGCCAATACGCTTGTGTTGAATCCTACAAAAACTAAATTTATGCTTTTCGGTACCGTAAACCAGCTAAGTAAAATTAGACCCAGCGCCGGTTGCGTAACAATTATGGGTCAGCCTGTCGAGCGTGTCTACGAAGCGCGAAATTTGGGTCTTATAATGGACACGGAACTTCGTTTTCACAAGCACGTCACAGAATGTATCCGTAATTGCTTTTACAGACTTAAGATTTTATACAAGGCTCGTCCGTATCTTAGCGAAGAGTTGCGTGTCTTGCTTGTGGAGTCTTTGGTTTTATCAAAGTTGAATTATGCGGACACAGTGTATGGTCAACGACTGCTATCAAAAACAGAAAAAATGATCCAAAGACTTCAAAATGCCTGTGCACGCTTCTGCTTTAAAGTTCCTTTTAGGGGACATGTTACACCCTTCTTAAATGAGCACAACATCCTGAAAATGAAAGCTAGACGTAAACTGCACTTGGCGACCCTACTTTTTGGAGTTATTAAGTCTCACTCCCCTTCTTACCTATACGATAGGCTGTCATGGACTAGTAGGCACAGAATCGGTGAGGGTAGAAAATGTTCCCAACAGCTTTCTATTCCCCAGCATAAGTCAGCGGCTTTCAGGGGCAGTTTTCGTTACGCAGCTACCAAATGTTGGAACAACATCCCACCTCCCATAAAGTTCAGTAAAACTTGCATAACATTTAAGTTAAAATTAAAGTTGTTTTTATTAAATCATCAAAATGAATTTCGGGATGTTCGAGCCGACATGTCAGCCATTTGAAACACAGCATATTCTTATTTATTTTATTTTTTACTACTTCAATCATTTATATCGCGTATAACATTATTTCCAATTTGTATGCATTTTTGAATTGCTGGCATAGTTATCAATTTCATACATTTTATAGATTATACTATTTTAAGAATGCTACTAATTTTATACATTCTGTAATTTTTTACTTTTTATAATTGTGTCTTAATTTATCAAATCTAAATGTTATTTTTTATCAATTTTTTTACTACAATTATTGTTGCTATTGTTTTTCTTTTATTATTGTTACCAATTTCATACATTTTATCAATTTTATATGTTATACAATTTTATACATTTTGTTAATTTTATACGTTATAAAATTTTACCAATGTTACTAATTTTATACATTCAGTCATTTTAACTTTGTATAATTGTTTCTAGTGATTCATTTTTAATTTTTTTTTAGCATTTTATTTTTGATGTTGTTGATTTACCTTTGTTACTGCTATCAATTATTATTGGCATTTTGTTCTTTTTCATTAGAGTCGCAACATTTTATTAAAGTAGGTTTTTTATTTTATTTTTTGCAAACTATTTTAGAATTTTAAAATGTGTTTGTTTATATTTTCGAGCGTATGGCACTCGTGGGCAGCAGCTGAAAATCAGCGTCAGGTGGTGCACATTGTGTTGCCATCTGGCATTATGCTGAGCTGAGGCCCTTTTGGCATTATTAATTTGAAATATATTGAATCTGTTTTGTTAATTTTTAAGGATTTTTTGCCAAATAAACACAATTTTCTTTCTTTTCTTTCTTCTTTCTATGTGTTTATCAGCTTATTTAATGTATGTTTGTTCCTTTGTGGCACTCTAGAGAACAAACGTGTGGGCCGATTTTGATGATTCTTACGTCAATCGATTAACTATACTTACTTCAAAATGCACTTACTTTTTCCTCTTCCTTTTATGTCTATCTTAATGATGGGAAACCATCATCCTCCTAACCGTATCTCATACTCCGCTATTGGACAGTAGTTTAGCTGTTATAGCCGCTTTTGTCTTTCACACAGTACTAACCAGAAGCGAATAACAAAAATGTCCGTTTGAAAGCCCATTCAACTTTCCCAGTTATTTCTTCCCACATAAATTAAAAAAGAATATTCTATTTTCTTAGAGTCACAACAAACATCCAAAATGACTCAACAAATTCGTTTTAATGACTCTGTTTGAATATTAAACTTTCAAAAAATAAAATGTTTCACCGCCAACTTTATAAGCAGTCAAAAGGGATATAAAAAATTCTACCACGGTTCACAAACTTGGTATTTCATGAATCTATTAAAATAAGTTTATGGGAGAAATGATGAGTTGTTCTAAAAAGTCTATAAAAATGGAATCCCGCAGTAAAAATGTTTTGTAGTCATATTTTTACGATTTTTTGATCACCATTTTGAGAAACTTGTTTTATTACTAAGTAGCTCCTAAAAAACTATGGGTGTGGTGAATAATTTGATGGGTGAGGTGATAAATTTTTTAGTTCCCATGCTTATTAGGAAATTGATGACGTCATGTCATAAACATAGACGATTCCCGGGTCTGCAATAGTGTTATTGGGTTTTTCCATCAAGAATTTCTCAGTAGGCAGTCACGGAGTCTGAATTTGATGGCAACATTACCACTATTGCCACATTTTCCGACCCGTGAATTGAACCCAGGACCTCAAGATCAGAAATCACGCATATGATCACTAGACCAACAAGACAATCAATTAAATGGCAATCAATCTATTGCTACATTAAACCTTTTGATCAGCTTCAGTACAGTACCACATTATACGGGACATAACAGGCAAAATGTGGGTGTACTATTCAAAATCAAAATCAAAAGTCATTTATTCAAACTAGGCTGATAATCAGCACTTTTCGAACGTCAAAATTTACTTTACTTATTTACAAGTGACAGTCCCCCAAAACGCCCACCCGCAAAAACACTTGGAAGTGTCGAACACTTCCAAGTGTTTTTGCTGGAAAGAAGAAGTGGCGGAACAAACTCCCCAGCAACACATCTGTCTGTTTGGTTAGAAGAACCAGACTCGATACAATAGTAAGGTGTAAGTTAATATTACGATTGACTACAATCAAGAATAAAAAAAAGTATATAATATTAAAACATAAAAAAGACATAACATATCAGTAAACTAATTTTGGAGAAAGAACATAAATAACAAACATTGTCTTGTGTTCAACTCAACGACCAGCTATTCTTATCATTTAATCTATAAAGGGTCCCTTTATTAGGTTAACCTCTGCCTAACCATTCAGGAATTACAGGCGTGATGTTATATTAGTTATATTGATAGGCTTTAACAAGTCTGCAAAATCTGTTCATCCTACCTTTTGCTGCCTACATCACCACAACAGAGCGATTAAACCTAATCGTTCCGCTATCAATATATCAGAAAATCAATATCATTGAACAGATTTCCACAGGCTCGTCATTAGCCGTACAATGGTGGCCATAGGAGCTATGGAATGTCAATATCTGAGCCATTGTCATCGCCCCACGGTTGCAGGGAGACAATAATAGGATGATGTATAGATGTAGTTGTATGTTATTATCATTGTATATCACAATGTGGTGGCGTTCGAAGATGAAAGGGAACCGTTTTGGGGTTTACGCTGGTTATATTCTATATTGTTTGTAGTGAGTCGTTTTCTCTACACGAATGCGTTTTAATGTAATGAAACGTCTAGATTTCTGTGTTGTGACTCTGTTAAATACATGGCGGAGCTTGTGGCTTAATAACAGCCGCTCGGGTTGATCTTCAGGGTTGGTCCGTGGATGAGTGACCGCCCATTTTCTCCGTGCTTCTGAAATCACGTTAAGCCGTTGGTTCTGGCCGTCATTCGTATATCTTCCAAAGTCGTCAGAGATAGTCAGAAAGTCTGACAACCAGTCTTAACTAGGGGTATCGTATTATCCAGTACTAACTGGGTTGTGCAGGTCAGATAGGCAGTCGCTGTGGCTTTTGGTTAGACTGGAAGCCGACCCCAAACAGCTGTTGGTAAAAAGGCTAGGGAGGTGAAGATGTGCAGTCCGTAAGTGGTGATTCTGGATGATATTTAATTTTACTCCGTTACTGAGAGTAAGATAATTATATTACTTAAGGCACCAAGAGGACAGTGGCTATGCGTTTTAGTTAGATCTGTAGTCAAAACCCATTGCAAAAGAAAGTTACACCGTACATTTTTAACATGATGCAACTAGCTAACCAATATTACACCAAACTTCAAGTCCAACCAATTAGCACAGCTACTGAAGCTTCAAGTCAACCTACATAATCTGTGGCATAGACTTATCCGTTGAAGCTTGTAATTAATCTGCTGTGACGTCACTGATATGAGGCGCTACAGGATAATACTCAATTATCTTCACGCTCATCGCTTTGTGGGGACGGAGAGTAGGTTGATGCGTTGATGTGCGGTGTCTTGAAGCTTTGTCAACAAGGAATAGACAACTTGCTGTTTATTATTATTATCTTACCGTGGTTGGTTAGTTCTTAGTCAGGTATCAATTATCACCTCACAATAGGGGATCGGACTGAGTCAAAAAATATGATTCTAATTAGTTCGTCAGTTAGATTATCAAAAATATTGGATTCATGTTTTTTGTTTTATCAAATTAATAAAAATTGACGAAGATAAAACGCGTCAAAGATCATGAGTGGGGGTTGTGACGTCATTTGCAGGTAAAATGTACAGACATGTGACGTTTTCGAGGAGTTCACGAGTTTTCGAAGCACTGTATCGTCTTCATTTTTTGTTTAATGTGGAAAAAAAAAAATTATGTTCAATATTTTTTGGAAATTTATCTGACGGACTGATTAGTTTTTTTTTGTCCGATCCCATAATAGATTTTCTTTGCAGTGTGTTTAGAAAAGTCCTTTCTTGGTTATGTAAAGGAATTTTAGAGAAGAAGGGACAGCGACGACTAGGTTTACAAGCCTTATTAGCGCCGTAGTTGTCGTAATATCCACCTAGATTGTCGATGAGGAGAGGATGAGGAAAAGGCGACAAGATGTGAGTGGCATCGCCGGGAGATGACGCCCTGGAGGACATACACAGATGTTATTAGTGAGGTGCTTCAATAACGTCAGCTGCGTAGAACTCACACGAGGCTTGCGTGTATGATCAGTTGTATGAACGTGGAGGAAACAAAAAGAGTATGCAAGGATCGTAGCAGGAGGCATTTCCTGGTTCCTACCTTCCCCTATGAGAAAAAAGGTGACTTTATGTATGTTTGTATGTATTATTAATCATTATAAACGTGATGTTCATAAATACCCGTCATAAATTGTAAATAATAGTTATTATATTATCCAAACAATCCATCAACGAAAAATAAAATGATGACCAACTTGACACCCTAACAGAATTAAAGATCACGACATGACGCCTATGGTCACAAATATACAACATTAGTTCCAATTATGTGTCACTAATGACGGACAATTTTTATCAATTCAATGGATACTACAGTGACCAAAAGACATAGATTAATGATGGTTTCATTAGATTACCATTATCTGTTGTTACTAATATTGATAAGTAGATAGACGAAGTTTTTATTGGGATATGTAATTGAATCAAGTTTATATTGTTGGTTTGGGGAGGGTAAAAAATCATCCGTGTGATGTTTTATCAGATCTTTTTTATCAGTAATCAGCTCATATTATCTTGATTGGCTAAGTATGGGTCATTCATAGTCGGATTAAGTGAGTGGCAAAAAACACAACTGGCAGCTTTTAAGGTAAATTTGTTGTCATTACAGTGTTTAATTTTTGGGAGACCTACGTCCAGCAGTCTTTGATTCAGCAGTTATAGGGATTTGATACTTTACAACCAGCCTTATCAAGAATCATCGCAATCCTGTAAGTGAAGGTGAACTTACGTGATACGTTTATCTTCCACTATATATGTCGCATGATTGTATAAAGGGTGTAAAAGTACCCTTAACGGAAACGAAGGGCATTTGTTCTCCCCACCACTGCGATCATTTTTTTGTTCTAGACCATACCTGGGAACCTCCTAGTTACGGAGATATTGGGGGTCAAAGTTCTAAATTTTTCACAGCTGTTTTTGTAAATACTAGTTTTTCAGGTTTTAACTTTACTTAAATTACCTCCATGACCCGTTTATTACTCAAAGCATCCACTAGCACAATGTTTTAACAGTGCTACTTTGAGTTTTACCGTAAAATGTGATTTTTGACCCCAAAAAAAAAGTCATTTCCCAGCAAAAAATTTTGCGTAGGGGTACTTAGATTGATGTACAGAATGCTTGGTTGACGGGTGTGTGATGGGTTGCTTTACACCCTGTATATTCTTTGTTGGAGATCCTAAATAAATAAATATCCAGTAGCTGGATTGTGGATATTAGATAGGAAGTCACTTTGTATAAAGTACTAGTATTCAGCTGTTTCTGGTTATTACTGAAAGCCGAACTCAACGTGGTTTTAAAAGGACGTACTTCCAGTAGTAATTGCTATAGAACGCACGACGAGGCAACGACCAATGCCCGCTCGCCAATACCGCGGCGTCGACATGAAGGGCTAAGAAGAAACATGGGTGGTTTTTAGTCAGTAGAAGTCTGACACTCCCTTTCGCTCTGCCCAAGAGCGGGAGGGGTTACTTGATGATTTTCCACCCGCCAAAAAAAAAGGCAACGACCAATCTAGCTATACAAAACCACTTTTTGCGGATGTCTCATTGCACGAAAAATCTATACAAAGCCCAAACATTTCTGTACTAACCATTTTCTTGGAATAATGCGCCTTTTACAAAACCTATTTTTGCAAGACAAAAGTTCACGCTATAAACCACACAATTGCTTTTTTCCCCTCTTTATTCTTCTCCAATATTCTAATTAAGTCCTCTTTTACAGTTCCCTAACAAAGAGAGTTTTCCCCCGACTGCATAACATAACACCATTTCTTAGGATTCTTCCCATACATTATTAAAACGGAAGAGAATCGCCCATTCCTACATACTTCTTTATACGCAAGTAGAACTGTTGGGGTGCATAAAATAACAATGATGCAGTTAGAAGGCTGTTTACATTGTTCCAGTTTTTTATAGGAAGGTAGTATTGAAATGTGAAAATCTTTTGTGTTTTCAAAATGTCTAAATTCCAAACAAAAATCTTTGTTCCACAAACTAGTGCCTGCAAGTTACAGCGTGTTAGGCACCCCTGAAGATGTAAAAGTCATAGCCAAATTCTGGCCTCAATAATTTTGACTGTCATGCCAAGAAGAAGAATTAGAATAATTGCAAATTAATGTGTATAATCGTTTGTATTTACGAAAATGTAATAGAATGTTTACGGTTTTGGAGTCATTGTCACACAGTTGTACCCGTTACCGCAGCGGACAACGTTTTCAGTTTCGAGCCAATTTTTTGCCTGTAACAGAAAAAAAAAACTTGAGAGGTGTCAAGGAACACCCGGATGGAACGAAGTTACTGTTATTATTTTTTATTATGTAAAAAAAAAATAAAAAAAAAAAAAAAAAGAAATGTAGAAATGAAAATATCTGGCTTGCTTTCTATAAGAGAGAGAGAGACAGACAGAGAAACATGCGACGCCGCACAGCTTACAATAGCTTACTATAGCAAAAAGTGTCGTGACAACTTTTCGTAAGAATCTTTTTCGTCTAGCCCCCTTTCACAACGCGCGATAAGGAACTTCGTTCCAAAAACAGTTATCAGTCTCATACTTAAAACTTTCATCAAGCATACGCTTCTAATAAAACAACATTTGCAACGAGTTACAATATTTATGGATCCCTGGGTATAAGACATATATCCCCGATACACCCTACCCTGCTAGTACAGCACACAAGCCACATGGCCCATAGAGACACTGTATCACAAGTTCAGTAATGCTCCTCATTATTTCTGCTCCCCTGGTACCTAGTATGTACGTGTATACTTAATACAGGGTGTAAACGAACCTTTCACGATTATTATGTAAATACATCAAACTAAGTACCTACCCCTACGTAAAAATTAGACTTCTATTTTTGGTGTGAAATATTACATTTTACGGTAAAACTTCATGTAGCACTCTTAAAACATTGTGCTAGTGGATGCTTTGAATAGTAAACGGGTCATGGAGGTGATTTAAGTAAAGTTAAAACTTGAAAAACCAGTTTCTACAAAAACAGCTGTAAAAACTTTGGAATTTTGACCCTTTTTTTTGGGGGGGGGGGTCAGAAATCATCAAATGACTCTTCCCGCTCTGGGCAGAACGGTAGGGAGTGTCAGACTTCTACTGACTAAAACCACCCATGTTCCTTTGTGTCGAGGCCGCGATATGTCTTTCGAATAACCCGCAGCCCTTGCCGGCCCCTTCCATGTTGCTGACATCTCTTTGAAGCGCGCGTGGTACACGAACGCGCCGTCGACACGGCCTGTCGTCGTCATAAGACAGATGGACGGCGAGCTAGCCCATTACTCACCGTCCACAGGCCCAACTTTGACCCCCTTTGTTCCCAGGTATGATCTAGAACAAAAAATATCGCAGTGACGGGACATACAAGTGTCTTTCGGCTTCGTAAGGGTACTTTCACACCCTTAATACTGATAGGAAACAATGTTCCTAAGGTTAGTGAAATTAACAAGTTGTTGTAGATGGCCCAACTTGAAGATACAGTCAATGAGTAGTTTTTGTTTTAACAGACACAGACATAAAGATATTTTAGACCTTGAATAACGATAAGTCATGTGTACTTGTAGGTGAACATTTTGTGAAGTGTAATTGAAGTAAAGATGACTTCGTAAGTTTCGATTTTGTCGTAAGTATCTTGGTAGATCCTTATATAGATGTACAAGTTAAATGCAATTCTTACATTACGTACTAACTGTGAACAAAATATTTTTCTTAAAAACATAGAAAAAAAAAAGCATACCGATCGAATTGAGAACCTCCTCCTTTTTGGGAAGTCGGTTAAAAAGAAGGTTGTGCCAAAGACTCACTCATTTTTTGCACATTGTACGGATTTCAATTCTAGTTTTATGAATTCAATAAAAACTTTATCTCGCCATCGACTTCACGATACTCGTATAAGAGAGAATGATGTCCTGCTCACTTTTATTGTACTCAAAATATGCGGTGATAAATAGGTATTAAATATTCGACAGTTTTCCAAATAAACAGAATATGTATTAACAAAACGCAAAACTTTTCGCTTTCAATGGATTCAAACCGTTGTGGTTGTCGCGAGTTAATTAAATTACAATAAAATATAGAACAAAAGACTGTTGTTTTGAAAATAGAAGGTTGGTCTATGATGTGGTTTCGTTTTATGTTGTGGCAACATTGCGGTTTTACCGGGAAGGAATTTATTTACTGTTCATATTGTAAGGAATTCTTTGAAGGTTTACTTGGCTATTACCTGCAAGTTGCGGTTCCTTTAGTTACATTTTATTACTATTTGCGTCACTGTTGACCTGGGAATACAAAGCTGGTTGGTATTAAAAACAAATAAGTCTTAGGCAATTGTGTAGGCAATGACGGCCTAGAAGTTTCTCAACTATGAATGAAGAGGGATGAATAGCCAACCAATGGTTTAGGTGCGAATTAGTGAAATAGAAGAGATGCAAGTAGATCAGGCTACTATAGTCTGTCAATTTTTTTAATAGACTTTCAACTTAATACCTAAAAGTTAGTCAGCATTAGTAATCCTTCAAAAAACTTCAATATAAAAGAAAAAATATACAAAACACGTATTTATCTTTATCATTGGGTATGGTGGGATTGGTAGTACGAAGAAATAATTAAAAAAAAATCTTATCGTAGTTTAGCTGAATTCTTGAAACAAGTTTAAATTTGTAAAGTAGGAACTTTCAAAGTGTCTTCAGCTCTGAGATTGCAGAAAACTCATCTCTTGTCTTTTGAGTATGACTAAAATGAGCATAGAGATGTTCTGGTGCCTCTTATCTCCTGTGAATTCAATGTCTATGTTAGTAGAAACAGAATACCGAAGCTGGTCCTATGAGCTTTATAGACTTTTCATTGTTTTTATTGACTTTTCTCATTGGTGGCGGCGGATGAGTAAAGTTGGAATACATTCTTCTCTTCAAATTTCTTCTTCTTTCTTTCAAATATGTTAAACATATTTCATGCTTGAATCTTGAATGTTAAAAATAAACTCCTAATTAAAGCTTAAACAGTCACGCACAGCCTCCCACTAGGTAGGCCGATGACCTGGTCAAGGTGGTGGGGAACCGCTGGATGCGAGACGCACAGGACCGGTCAATGTGGCGTCACCTGGGTGAGGCCTATGTCCAGCAGTGGACGTCTTTTGGTTAAAATAATGATGATGAGATACGCGCGGCGCGAAGTAGTGACGTGTTGGTGCGAAAAAAGTTAACTTTTCAATGTCTACTACAAAATGTTTGTCAATCACCAATTCGTAGCCAGAATATCACCTTTTCGCCGTAACCTTGAACTAAAACCCTCACGAGTTAAGATCTATTATTTATTGCCAATAGCTTACCATCACTATTTAATTATTCACATGACTAAGTAATATCATAATCTTAGTTTATATGCTTCTGATACAGTTGCATGCGCCAGTAAGCGACCGTCTGTCCGCGGTTGGGTCAAGTTGAGCCACGTAATACGGTAATGGATTGGCCGCACAAATAAAACTGCATTACGTAAGTATGATTTTGTGGTTCGATGGTGGATGTTTTTTACCCGACTGCGGCGAAACCCAAAAGGAGGGTTATTTATTGAAGTAAAATGGAATGATGCTAAGGAGGCTGTATCTGTGGCTTGATTAAGGAGAGGTTTTTTACTTGGATTGTGTGAGGAATGATATAAAAGAGAAAGGAATAAATGCCACCGTGGCATCTAACAGAGAAGAATGGTAATAGAAAACCCCCAAATAGAAGACAAGGGCAGGAAGATGATGGTAAACGAAAATTCCTTGTATATAGTAGACGACGTAGCCCCGCCGTGTTCTCGAAGCGGCGATCGGCGGTGGCGACCTCTCGCGTCCGGCCCTGGTGCAAGCCATGGTCAGGGGCGAGTAGGAGTGGGACGCCGTCGCCTCTTTCTGCGAAACAGTGATGCTAGCCAAGGAGGTGGCGGAACGTGAGAGGAAGAGAACCTCTCGTCCCAGCCGTCGCGGGAGGCGCTCCGGGCGTCGGGGTGATGGCTTCCGGCCACCGTAGACGCGGGCCTGTGGGCGGTGAGTGATGGGCTAGCTCGCCGTCCGTCCGTCTTATGACGATGACAGGCCGTGTCGATGGCGCGTTCGTGTTTCACGCGCGCCTCAAAGAGATGTCAGCAACACGAAAGGGGCCCGCAAGGGCCAACGCCCGTCGGGGCTGCGGGTTGTTCGCAAGAGATACCGCGGCCTCGACATGAAGGGCTAAGAAGGAACATGGGTGGTTTTTAGTCAGTAGAAGTCTGACACTCCCTTTCGCTTTGGTCAGAGCCAAAGGGAGTGTCAGATTTGATGATTTCCCACACCCCA
The DNA here is from genome assembly GCA_949774965.1 of Diarsia brunnea. NCBI lineage: Eukaryota > Metazoa > Arthropoda > Insecta > Lepidoptera > Noctuidae > Diarsia > Diarsia brunnea. Next base: position 19,455,866 of record OX459001.1, read on the forward strand.
GAAAAAAAAAAGGACCACATGGCGTACCAGGTGGCGTTCTGTGACTTCTGACCCCACATGGGAACGATCCAATCAGTTTCTGTGACATCTCATAACATCACACCTGTAATTCCCGAAGGGATAGGCAGAGGTGTACGTAATAGTACCCCAATATTTCCCCACAATGTTTAAGTCCCAGGTTATATGACATCCAGCCTTCATGACTACTATTGAGAAATTCCCAATAACACTTTGTCCGAACTAGGAATTGAACCCGGGAATCATGTTCAGCAGTTGCGCTTGTAACCAATATATAAATGAAGCAGTCATAATATTATGCAAACTCAAACCAATATTCACACACACGATACGTGCAGTCATGGCCAGCATTATCTGACCCCTCTTCTCATACTACTTGCCCTCTTATTCTTTATACGAGGGGTCAGATAATGCTGGTCCTTAACTGTACAAGCCAGATAGTTGCAGTCTCCATTCAAAGTGCTATCCGTTTAATGTAAGATCCAGATTCAATGCCCGTTCCTAATCTTGTTTCACGCCACTCTGTACCAGACTCGGAGTCCTTTTGACTCTGTTATTGAATATTTGTAAGTGTTTATGTGGTTAGATTGTATTGATATAAGAGGCTTGAGGAAGGTTTGAGGAACTTGTGGGCTTAGTAGCGCATGAATTTGTAAGTGGTTAACTGCGGCTGGATTGGCGGTTTAGACGATTTCTCTTTGCACTTTCGAATAGGTTTGTGACAAAAGAAGTAAGTTACTGTTCCATAAACGATGCGGCAACTTATAATATAGTATCTTGTTGTATTTTTATTGCAGACATTGATGGATGCTAGTGAAAGTGCCAAGATGGTGGCTTAATTCTTGACCGACGTGTAAAAATACTGTTGATGTTACCAAAAGGAACTCGTTTTTCCCGTCATTGCGATTGTTCTAGACCATACCTGGAAACCTTCTATTTACGGATATATTGGGGGTCATACTTTCAACTTCTTCACAAGTTTAACGTTATAACTTTACTTATGATATGTCCACGACCCCCGTACTATTAAATGCCCCTTATAGCATACCCATCAGCACAAAGTTTTGAGTTACATTGAATCTTAACTAAAATGTAACACACTCAAAACATGAAAAATACTCGTAGGTTCATAGGCATAATTTTTGCGTAGTGTTGCTTAATATGATGCATAAAATGCTTGGTAGACGGCTTCGGCTTCGGCGGGCGTCTTGTTCCGTATGGTGTCGGACGTAAAGAATAGCACCATCCCATATCTTCCCGTGGGTGTCGTAAAAGGCGACTAAGGGACTTACCAGAGAATGGGCAGCAGCGTTCTCTGTGCCTTCGTAACAACCATACTGCGATCGCCAACCCGCCTGCCAAGCGTGGAGATTATGGCAAATCCCCCCCTACTGGGGGAGGCCTATGTCTAGCAGTGGACGTCTTATGGCTGAAATGATGATGATGATGATGAGACGGCTTCGGGAAGGGTTCGAATACACCTAGTATTAAGTAGTCTGTTTTAACTCTTCAAAAGAATAGGAATGTTTACTGATTAAATAAAATATGATTCTAATTAGTCCGTAATTATCGAAAAATATTGGATAGTTACATATTTTTTGTTATAGCAAATCAATCAAAATTGACGAAGATAAAACGCGTCAAAGATTTGAGTGGGGGGTTGTGACGTCACTCACCGGTAAAAAATGTCTTACTAATGTCTTAGAATATGACGTCACACGAGTTTTCAAAGCACTGCATCGTCTTCATTGTTTGTTTACGTGAAAAAAGAAAAAATACGTGTCCAATATTTTTTGGAAATCTATCTGACAGACTAATTAGATTTTTTTTTGTTAACTACCCTATTACCCACTTCCTGCTTACAACTGCATTTCCCTTCACGTCACCAGCAGTACTCCAAGCCATTCAGCTCACAAATGATTTACCAGCCGGAAGGTAAGCAGTGTGTCGTCATCAATCAACATTACGTATGTGCGTCAGTAATCATGTTACGCTATTGTTGTGTGGTCGTTAATGTCCACTGAATGGCTGCTGTGACGGACTGGCTGATGTCTGCTGAGGATTGAGATGAAGGAGTCTATAGAAGGCTTCATAATGGTTCATATACGTACGTAAATCTAGCTTGAGAAGATATATGAATGTGGACGAGGCAAAAAGAGTATGTAAGGATCGTACCAACCACAGAACGTCACCTGTTCTGTGGTTTCTACCTACCCCCATGGGAAAAGGGCGTGACTTTACCTATGTATGTATGTAAATCTAGCTGACCCCAAAGTCTTAGGTATTAATATAGTTCTGGGAGTTATGAAACCGAAGTGAAGTCCATGAACAAGCGACAATGCGATATTGTTTTCACAGTTTCTGGAAAGCTACTATACCGACGCACAAACGCTTTCCATGCATTCAGAAGGTACATCATTCCGAAACAACAGCAGCTGTTCCATAATTTTTTACCGTGAAGGAAACAGAAGATTTTTCTTTATCCTTCCACATCCACACTTTATACCAAATAACAGTAACTCATAACTGTATCAGAATAAGTATGACATAAGTATGATGATATGATTACTGTTTTTTTCTAAAATTAACGAAACATAAAGAACAGACAAACTACAATTTAAATAGCAAATTTTTGCGTTGACCAGCAATTTTGTCGCTAACAATACTAATAACTTTCTTACGGAGAAGGCAACATAAACGTTTTGGAATATTAACCCATCACAACTTTAGTAACCACTATCAACAAACACTTCCAGAAAAAACGAGCAAGAAAATGTAGGTTCAGTCCATCAAACACAACCCATCATACTTCCACAAGGCAGACATAACAGTGCAAGCATTTCATTGATTCAAGCAGTGTACACTCGCGACCCGTGTCCATTAGGCAGATGGATCGAACCGTATGCCGTGCCGCCCAGATTTACATTGCAAATAGCCCGTCAAAGGTTCCACGTGTTAGAATTTTTTATTTAACTCACAAGTTATTTGAAAATTAAAAGCTTGTTTGTGTGTCGTTGGAAAACCTTTGAACAAACACGGAAAAATACTTTTTTTATCGGAAATCATCATTACCCTCCTCTGGTTGGACCGAAAAGGAGTATCGGTCTTTTACTGACTAAAACACATCCATGTTCCATATTAGACCTTTGTGTTCATGGGCTGCAGTATCTCTTTCGAACAGTTCCACAGCCAACTGAAAAATACCTACGAGGTAATATTGGATGAATATTTATGTTTCAACAAACGTAACATAAAATACACTTCTGTATTTTACCGTAGGGTTAGACAGAAATAGACAGAGATAACATAGCAAAAATATGTAAACACTTAGCAAAATTCAAAAGATATTTTCTTGGGAAGTAACGGTTTCTACTTTGGGTTTCTATTTCGTAATACATAGTATGGCTTCCGAAATGCTATGTTTGTAAAAACGTAAAACTTCGAACATAGTCGGGGAAAATTACTTTTAAAAGTACGAGCAGTTTCGTGCAAAAATATTGGTAGTCGTGACTGATGATACACCCAGAACAGTGGACCTATTTTGTGCGACTCCTTCTGTCTAAAACCCACCATTCCATCTTATTCCTTTGTGTTCCGGGGCCGCGGTATCTCTTTCGAACCGCCCCGAGAACAGTTGACCTATGTATTACCATGTTACAGGGTACCATCCTATTTATATAAAGGCTTTCGGACTTTTTACAAGCATATAAATATTTTAGACTGCCTCGTTGGTCTAGTGGTTGCAAGCGCGACTGCTGAGCATGAGGTCCTGGGTTCGATTCCCTGGTCGGGCAAAGTGTTATTGGCTTTTTCCATCAGGAATTTATCAGTAACAGCCACGGAGTCTGGATTTGTGCCCGGTTGATGGCAATAGACTCGCCCCCTATTACATAGGACTTAAACATAACTGGCGAAATGTGGGTGTGCTATTAGGTACACCTCTGCCTAACCCTTAGGGGATTACAGGCGTGATGTTATGTTATGTTATGTATAAATATTTTATTTCAGTTCGCTAATGGACCTATTTTTACCAATTTTTTTGTTAACTGTATCTTATCTATTCAACCTAAATTGTAGACTCTCAACTTACCATCAGTACTAATGCAGGATAGACAACATTTTCATCACGAACTCAAACGAACTCTTAATACACTTTGATTTCCTTCCCCCCAGACAGAACTTTTCCTACGTTAAGGCAGGTAACTACATCCCATATTGAGAATATGATAACCAATATAAAGATTAGGTTTCCGACTCGTCTTAGATCCTGATCCATCTTTGTCGATTTGCCTTCGTTTCGAGCCCTTCGGGAAATTCGATGCATTATCGATTTTTTTAGTGTTGGGCGGGCGGTCTATCGATATTTTTCGTTTCTTTTAATTTAAATAGACTGCCTTGTTGGCATGCTGAACGTCAGGTCCTGGGTTCGATTCCCGTGTCGGGTCAAGTGTTTTTAGGTTTTCACAGTAGTAGCCACGGAGTTTGGAATTGTTCCCGGTTGATGGCAATAGGCACGCCTCCTCTTACATGGGAGTTAAACATAACTGGCAAAATGTGGGTGTACTAGTTGGCGTGATGTTATGTATTGTCAAGTTCATATAAATTATTGAAAATTAAACAGTTTTTGCTTTTCTCTAATTAGGAAGAGAAAGGTTTCCTAAACATTTACCATATCAAAAATGGTTGGATTGTCAGACTTAAATAGTTTAGATATTGAAGGTAGACTCGTAAGTAGATATTTATACACGTTAGGAGACCAAGGCATTTTCGTATTAATTATTAGATTGCTGCTAAACGTATAACGCAAAGCAAGCACTTTATACAGAGCCTTACTTCTTAATTACATTAAATTATTTGGTTTTGGGTATAACTGCGGAACCTTCTTCCAATAAATTCAATAACATTTTCTCTAACGACGTTGAACTTTCAACAAAATTCATCGACAAACCTGCGCGGTTTAGCAAGCACCTCACTAAACCGCGCGTCTAGGATTACAGTCCACCGGAATACCTGAGTATATTGTGATGGATTTCAGATTACCCCATATGTGTGTCTAGTCCGTAAATAAATTCCGAAGCTTGGTATTTAATTCGATAGAGTATCGTAGTCTGACCTTCCACTGGGAAATCAGAACTTTGTTTCACCAGAAAATGCAATTGCTGCTAGATGTTACTTATTTCAGTTTTCTGTTAGATATAGTTTTGCCAGTTTGAGATGATTGATGCTGGTTCGGTGCAGAACTTGAAAGAAGAATTTTATATTAAATTGTTTGGAGTTTATTGTATTGTTTTGTTTAAAGTTGCCAATGTAAATTTACTTCAGTTTTTAGACAAAACTGCTCCTCAGTATTTGTATTAGAGAGTGTTTTAAGCAACGGTTACGCGATTGGTGCACGAACCTGTGACCTATAGAATTATTTTGTTCAACTAATGCACTTGCGCGTGTCAGGACTAAAGATGGGATCTTCGCGATTTTTTAAACAAGTTACGATAATTTTTATTGCATGTACGATTTGGTTAGGAAAAAACGTAATGCCAAAAAATAACCCTTATTAGATTCACCTTTTAGGCTTATTTTTCTGCGGCGACCTCTCGCGTCCGGCCCTGGTGCAAGCCATGGTCCGGGGCGAGGAGGAATGGGACGCCGTCGCCTCCTTCTGCGAAGCAGTGATGCTAGCGAAGGAGGTGGCGGAACGTGAGAGGGAGAGAACCTCTCGTCCCAGCCGCCGCGGGAGGCGCTCCGGGCGTCGGGGGCCACGTGATGGCTTCCGGCCACCGTAGACGCGGGCCTGTGGACGGTGAGTGATGGGTAAGCTCGCCGTCCGTACGTCTTATGACGACGACAGGCCGTGTCGACGGCGCGTTCGTGTTCCACGCGCGCCTCAAAGAGATGTCAGCAACATGGAAGGGGCCCGCAAGGGCCGACGCCTGTCGAGGCTGCGGGTCGTCCGCAAGGGATACCGAGGCCTCGACATGAAGGGCGAAGAAGGAACATGGGTGGTTTTTAGTCAGTAGAAGTCTGACACTCCCTTTCGCTCTGCCCAAGAGCGGGAGGGGTTATTTGATGATTTCCCACCCCCCAAAAAAAAAAAAATGGCTTATTTTTCTAAACATTATTTTCACAGTTGTCCCTTTTTAGTTAAGGTGGCCAAAAGAGGTTTCAAAAACAGCGTTGTTGATTAAGCTCTAATTTTAGAATAATTATCTGCACTGATAATTATTACAATATATTTCAGGGAAAGCGCTTAATCAGTATTATTTCCCTAGATATCGACAATGGGGTCTACATCACTATACCGTAATATATTACAGTATATTATAGCAGTACAAATTGTGGGGGATTCCGCAGCACTCGGTTTGTTCGCAATGCTCGGATTACCAACCACCGATTACGTGGGACAGGAAAAATAGAATATGATGCATGGATTGTCTTTCCCTGTTTTTTGTCCCTCTAGGCGCCTGAACAAACGAAGGACAATTTTACGATATTCGTTTTGCTGAAAATAAATGAATGGATGCGTGAAAATAGATCAGCACTTCACAATTTACATTGTGAATTATGCCCACAGAACCTAAGTCCCAGGCGTATAATTGTTATTATTTGAAGTAGGTACATAGCACAAATTCTTATTGAAAACGGGACTCTTAATGAATTTGAGATGCACAGGTTCTGGCAGTAATCAAAGTCTCGGTGAGGATTTCAAATTACCGCACTCAGATTTTGACAGCCGACGTGAATTCACGACGATTTTGAAATCGCCTGCGAGTCACTAAGCACTGAAGTCACTGCATGTAGGATTACTATTTCCTTCTACATCGTCAATCAACATCAAAATCAAATTTAAAATATTTTATTTCACTTAGGCCCACGGGCACTTGTAAAAAGTCGACAAAAAGGTGCGTTTTATTGCCCTTATCCCAATTCATTTGGGGTCGGCGCAGCATGTCTTCCTCTTCCATACATCTCTTTTTCTCGTCATCTCATGAGACAACTCCTTTTTTACCATATTTTTAATACAGTCCACCAATCGTTTCTTTGTCCTACAATCAAACATATATTTCAAACCACCAATGACATGTGAAAACCAAAGACCGAACATCTCCCGTTCACAACAGCCCCTAATAAGCCGCCATTACTGAAATTAAAGCATCAATCTCCTAACCGCGTCAATGGCTTCCGCGCTCCTGTAAGATTTGGTCAAAGAGTAAAAATATGTGCGTTTAACAGAACTGAATTATTTCGATTCGTGTAAAAAGTTCAGTGTGTTCAAGTGTGGTTTATTATCGGCTCAGCCTGATCCCAAATATGTTGATGTGAGATTTCAGTCTAGCCAGTTTCGTTCGAATACCAGTATTTTACATGGAGTAATTGCAATGATATATTCCATACCTACACTGGTTTCAAAGCTTTTTTTTTTTGGTGAGGTGGGAAATCATTAAATCGGTAACCCCTCCCGCTCTGGGCAGAGCGAAAGGTAGTGTCAGACTTCTACTGACTAAAAACCACCCATGTTCCTTTTTAGCCCTTTGTGTCGAGGCCGCGGTATCACTTTCGAACAACCCGCAGCCCCGACGGGACCCATTCCAAAGCTTAGATCTCTATGAAGAAGCACGGGCAAGAAACTCCATGGACACTCTTTTAAACAAAAAGCTTGTGACAATCCGTATCATGTGTGATCATTCGTGTATGTGAGTATCCAAATGCAACTGATGGTTATACATCAACGGATCTACCGCGACAAGCGATGCATACCCTCAAGAAGTACTCAAGCGGGTGATAGTATTTATAAGAAAATTTGTTCCCAGTCAGTCACTTATCTCATCATGGTGAAATGTCCTTTCTGCAACAACTTCGTGATCTACGTCACAGGTGAAAGTTGGTTGTGGTCGCGACATAAATCCCCGTTTAAGGCAATAAACGCTTGTTACGCTTACAGCTGCGGATTAGGACTGCGTGCCCATTGCGATGGGGTTCCGTAGCCCAGGGGAAATATGAATGTATGAGAAAATTTTAGGAAAGTCGTACGTAGTTTATGGAATTTAATAAAATGTGCCCGGTATAATGATTTTGATCATATCTTGAAAAGACCAACATATCATAAAAATATAAAGAAACTCAATTAATAATTTTATCGTTAATAAGACTAGTAAAAATTCAGACTTCGCAGCTGTTTTAGGGGGCAAGTCTATTGCCCTCCACTGGGCAAAAATCGTGGGTGTCGTAAGAGGCGACTAAGGGACTTACCAGAGAATGGGCAGCAGCGTTCTCTGGGCCTTTGTAACAACCATACTGCGATCGCCAACCCGCCTGAGGCCTATGTCCAGCAGTGGACGTCTTTTAGCTGAAATGATGATGATGATGATGGGCAAAAATCGAGACTCCGTGGTTTCTGATAAAAAAACCCAATACCACTTTGCAAGACCTGGGAAATGAACCTGGGACCTTATGCACAGCTGCAGTCGTTCTTGCAACCATTACACCAACGAGTAAATGTTATAAGGTAATAATTAGAAAATTGCAATTAGATCAACTCACGAACAACAACACGATGAAAGCCAATAATTATATAACTAAGATTATGTATAACTATAGATATGTATAATATTCCATTACTATTACATTCATGTAAGTGCCACTTGATATTAATTAAAACATACGTATCTTGTTTATCTTCTTTCATTGTAACATGCTTCAGCTGTATCCGAAATTAGTTTTTTCCGATAATTGCCCAAACCAACATTGACACGAAGAATTAGTGATGAATTAGTGTGTAACAATACTCTTGATCGCTAAGATAAATGTTTTTGTTTGCGAAATACTGAATCTACACGTGGCTAGTTCTCTCAATATCCAAGCTTGTTATTTCGACCTCGATTCCTGAACGTGATATAAAATATAAATGTCACTCAATCAGAATTGTTTTATCGACTGAGGCACACGTGTACATTGATTTCTAAAAAAAGATGAAAGCGACAAATGTACAAAACGTACTTATACTTAAATTCTCATTTGGTATCAAATATACACAAAGTGCCTCTTCGTTTCAGGGATTCAGACTATCAGTTTGGACAACTTTTCCTAAAGAGCATGACAAAAAAAGGATAATTCATATTGGATTTCCCATACAAAATATTGCATCAGTTCACGCTATAGCTCGTTCTAACCGTCATTTGTATTTTTCATTCCTCAGGCAAAGCTTGTATCAGACAAGCCTTTCAGTAGATTATGTCAGAGACCGTCACTTCGTTTAGGTCCCCTAACATTAATACATAAACTAGAATGCTGCTGAAATAGTCTCCAGATAAGTATAATTAGGGTACAACACTGAACAATTCTTCATGCCATGAATTATGTCCACCTACACAGATATTAGACAGTACAAACAAAGAAAAGAGTTGAAAAGATACTGACTCCATATTTTCAAAGAAAATATTGTTTAAAAATCTATCAAAATTTAATAACATTTATTCCCTTGAAGCAAACAAAAGGTTTTTAATCTTCCCATCGGAGTCGCGGAAGCAGGAAAATTTACAAAACGTCTACCCGCTATTGTTTACCCCTGCATATTGTGAGTGACATTATCACGTTGCTTTGTGTCCATCGCTTGTCAAATACTGACGGCTGAACAATACAGCGGTGTAGATTACGAAGTGTAAGTGAAATTAACTTCTGTTGTCGGACGATTTTTTTGTGGGAAGGAAATGAATGCGTATGTCTTTTGGGTTAGTAGGGGTGGTTATCTGTATGGTTTAGTTTGAAGGGTGGTCAGATGTGGTGGCAACAGGTGGAATTTGATTCGTAACGTATGTGACGCAGTATTTTTTTCGTTTTTATTCTAACAAAAACTTTTCAAACATTACGTCACCATCTTCGGGATAATAATATGTAACTATGTTCGATCGTGAATGGATTTTTTTAATGATGCCACTGCCCAAGAAGTGACGGCTCTTGCCCGTGTGTTGCCATATAAGTTTCCTCATTTTAGTACATTTTACTCAATTTTTTATTGGGGTATTATTTTTCACTAGCTGACCCATGCAACTTCGTCTGCGTCACATAATATAGCTTATAACAAATAATGTCAACATAAATTGAGTTAAATCGTAACAAACAAAAAATCGAATCTTTCCCCTTTATAATATTAGTTTAGATTATATTAAAGAGTAAATTACTATAGGTATTTCTTACTGTTAAATATACAGTAACACCTTGTACCTTGTAAACAGTAAATATTTTGAATTTGAATTTCTCCGGAGTCCCCGGAGGCCAGAATCCCCACTAACCTACCGCACCAGACCGAATGACTGCCGCACGCGTAATTATTTTGTCGCGCGGATATTTTTACATTGATTGACTAAGATATTTGTTTAAACTGTATAGAGTAAAGGGCACAAATATTCTATATTAAATGTCTGTGCTAGTAAACACATCTATTTAGATATAGATTAATACCATATGGGTTAAATAAGCTTCGCAAAATATCATTCTTTTTAACATAACATTTTAATAGTAAAAAATGGTTACAGTGAGTCAATCTTAAAAGATAGACATATGCTGTCGCGGACTTTTTTTTAGAACTTTTAAAGAGGAACAATTCCTTGATACATGATATTTTCGTAACTTAAACCGTTTTCGCAGCGCACGCAACGGAAGTTCTCAAAAAGGAATATCTTTTCCCGTTTTTGCAACATTTTTCATTTATGCTCCGCTCCTATTGATCGTAGCGTGATGTTATATAGCCTAAAGCCTTCCTCGATAAATGGACTATCCAACACTAAGAGAATTTTTCAATTCCAACCTGTAATTCCAGAGTTTACCCTGTTCAAACAAACAAACAAACAAACTCTTCAGCTTTATAATATTAAGTATAGAAGTATAGATTTGCGAGGAACAAGAAAGTATAAAAATTCCACAAATAGAATCTAATCTCGATAGCTATATAATGTTATCCTCAAGCATTGGACATAGTTTTTTAAACATATTGTAAAAATTCATAGATCCAAACCACATCCAAACTGAAAAACAAAATATAAAAACATCCTTTAAAAATATGATACACCGGAATTTATTTGCCATATAAGGGGTGTACTCAATAACTGAATGGCAGATGAGACAATCGAAGTGCAAACCTTTGTTCAACGTTGTATTGTTTTAATACAAATAAATCTGAATGTGTGCCCTCGGCCCGTGACGGACCAATGGCTTCCAATGGCTTCCAATACAATAATACATAATAAATTCTACTGATATCATTGTCATGTAAATTCAGGAAATGTGAGGAATTTCTTGTTAATATTGCCAAATGTTTGTTAATTATAATGTATGAGTTTTGTTGTTTTGGGCTCGTTCGGTATTCGATTTAGGTATTTGTTAGCGGGAATTATTTAAGTGATGGTTGTTTAATTGAAAATGGTTTTGTTAATGTCATTATTAGTGTTTGAACAGTAGGTACGCTATTTACTTTTTAGTGCCTTTTCACACGGTTTGCTTTTTCGACGCAGCAAACGAAATTTAGTCGAAGTCAGTAAACCTTAGTACACGTACAGTAATTTAGTGGCGCCGTAAACGTGCGTTCGTTTAACGTGCGTATAAAATAATGTGTCGTAAGTACCCGAAGATACAAACGAGCTCCAAACGTGCTTCTCACACATACTTGAATCTCTTTACGTGCATTTGTATAGAAACAAACGCAACAATCTACTTTTACGTCGCTTACGAGCGTTTGTGAAACGCGCGTCGTCGGTGCGTATAAAAAAGGCCGTGTAAAAACGCCCTAGCACTGAACGTCATATTTATTTAAAAAATAGTTTTGACAGTGCTTTTTTAAATCTTCCTTTTATTTGTACTTTTAACATTAACAACAGAAAATTTACTACTTTTCAAACTTAAACACCGTTACTAAAGTGACATGAATAAAAGCTGACAACTGCCAAAAAATGCCGAACACCAACTGAAATATTCAAAAAATGGAGTTCGACAACGAAACGAAATTCGAACTCGGAATAACAGTGCGTCCAACCGTTAGACCGACTCGTGAAATTTTAACTAGCCGCCCGCACTGTGCACTTTTATTTGCACTGACGTGTACGCTGCAATACGTTCGCTTGTTTCGGTAAACTTTAGTTGCGGGTGCGGGTGCCCGTACAGTCAACAAATTGTTTTTGCTTACATTACACTGCGTGCCCGAATAATTGGGCAGTGTACACTCTTGTTAATTCATTACGGTTGATAGACAGGTGGTAATGAGCGGAAAATATTTATTGTGCATTTTTAAGTTTAATTACATTGTGAGGTTATTCTGCGGAGTACGATTCAGATGACGGTATTTTTGGACGTGAAATATGTGGTTTCTGTAATGGAAATATGTAATTAACTGCTTATTATAACATGAAAAACGATTGTGTTCTGGAAAATGTAACGTGAGTCGATTAATTTAAGGTTTTAAAATGATTGCTGTTAATAATTTATGCGTACAAGAAATACCATATAAAACTGACATTTTCTGGGTTTATTAACCTTTCAGGGGATAAAGGCGCTAATTTAAGTACCTAACTATGGAAACTAAAGCATTACGTAGCTTATGAGCAAAATGTCGATAATAATCCCTTTGGTTTCGATTTCTGGGTCGCTCAAAAAGTGCTATTGAGTTTTTCAGTAGAAATTTCTCAGTAGTAGCCCAGAGTTTGGAAGTTGGCGGTATAATACCCTCGAAATGCACGTTAAGCCGTTGGTCCTGCTTCAGATCTCTCTCCGGTCGTCTAAGATTGCTGTCCCATCGGACTATGAGAGAAAAATAAACAGAGGGTGCAGCTGTCCCGTCGGGGCTGCGGGTTGTTCGCAAGAGATACCGCGGCGTGGACATAAAGGGCTAAGAAGGAACATGGGTGGTTTTTAGTCAGTAAAAGTCTGACACTCCCTTTCGCTGTGCTCGGAACGGGAGGGGTTGTTTGATGATTTCCAACCCCTAAAAAAAGGGTTCACTTGTGCCTGCGCAGGCACTTGGGCACTATAATATCTCCCGCACCGATGACTAATCTCCGCTAAGATTGACTGCTGTGACCGAAAACGGCCAAGAGGACTATTAATCTATTGTAACGACAATGGAAGATTACATAAAATAATGATTATCAACTGAGTTAGGTAAACACTAACCCAGATAAATCAACTCCCGAACCAATAAAACTTCCATCAACTTTAAATTCACAAGACAACTTAAAGAAAAGTAAATCATCGGGGTACGCTAATGAAATTCATTAGGTAGTATAAAAATAATAAGAGAAGCTCTCTGCATAATTACTTAAAGTTTAATAATGCAATTTGAGCCATATCACAGCTGCAGTCATCGACTAAGAAAATTTAATCCAACGGGACGCCGAGTGTCTCCAGCGAACCTGCACATACGAATCGGATAAAAACTTCTTCAAATATTCAGTAAAATTTGAATGTTCAGAAATGGAAAATTATTTATATTTCTGTATGAAATAAGTAAAAAAATACTATTAATTATCGACGCTTGAAAGGCAAAAATTATCAAGCGACCTTGTCGGAGCTAGGGGATTCAGAAAAGAATTCTAAGTGCACAAATTTTTATTCTGTTTAAATGTGACGATGATACTCAAAAAAATTACGTGTTATTTAATTTAAAAAATGGGTGACCGACCGACATACCGAGATTCCTCCGTGCCTCGGAAAGCACGTTAAGCTGTTGGTCCCGGCTGCCATATATAGATCTTTGGCAGTCGTTACAGGTAGTCCGTGACCTGAAATTCTGACATCCAGTCTTACCAAAAAGTATCGTATTACCTGGTATTAACTGGGTTGTGGAGGTCAGATAGGCAGTCGCTCCATGTAAAATACTCGTATTCAGCTGCATCCGGTTAGACTGGAAGCCGACCCTAACATAGTTGGGAAAAGGCTCGGCAGATGATGATTTAATCATCATCTGCCTAGCCTAGATGATGATTTAATAAATAAAAAAAACTGAAACAAGACACAATGTAGTTTAGAATTCCCTCTTCAATTTACGCTCATGTATCACATATAAAGGCTCCAGAGCAAGACGAACGTGAAAGAAAAAGACACATTTTTCTCATAGTTAACACAAGAGCGTCTAAGTTTACAAGACTGAGACATTGAAATACCTTCTCCACATTTTTGCTTCCACATTTCCTGACTCCAAACCTCGGGGAAAGGCTAAATCTAGTAAATTAGTTTCATTATCACTATGTCCCAGGTGCTTCACAAAGCGCTTGTTTTTGGCGCGACCCCGCTACCCCCAACCCCCCTCCCCTCTTAGATCCGTCTTAACCAGCTTTATTAAGTTGAACTCTTTAGCTGGAGTAGTTCTAAGTTAGTCTACTGGGAGCGATTAGTTACCTTTCTTTGTTAAAGAATTGAATAGTTCCCGACGTTTTTTGCCCTTTGTATTGTGTTAAATAGGAGCTTAAGTTAAGATACTGGGCATCGCTTGGGAGTGTTTGCTGTTTTCGTTTAGATAAATAGTTTGGTTCTATTTATCGTTGGACTTCTTAAAGGAGGTTCCCTTTGTTCAAACTGTTTGCTCACGTTTAATTTCTTACATTTGAAATTCTACTTTCAAAAGACTTTTCAACTGTGGCTTTATAGCGGTAATCTATTGCCAGGTCTGAAAAGTTTAGTTTACTGACCACCTGTAATAACTGACAACAAAAAACAACAAATGACAGCCGGGACCAACAGCTTAACGTGCATGCGTTCCCATGCACAAAGGAAAATTCGGCATGTAGGTAATGCGTCACCCAACATGCACGGCTTAACTTAATGATCAACCCAAGCGACAGTTGTTATTAAGCCTTTTTTTTGGCAGGTGGAAAATCATCAAATAACCCCTCCCGCTCTTGGGCAGAGCGAAAGGGAGTGTCAGACTTCTACTTACTAAAAACCATCAATGTTCCTTCTTAGCCCTTTATGTCGAGGCCGCGGTATCTCTTGCGAACAACCCGCAGCCCCGACGGGCGGTTATTATTAAGCCCCACTGAAGATGAAGAACTTCTAGCAACTTGAAAAGGTACTACACACTGTGGTAACGTGACTTATTGAACGACTTCTTCTTAGCGTGTCGATAGCAAATTTTTATTCGATCAAATCGTTTTGGCCCATATTTCAGCTATGCGGACTCGACTCGCTGATGCAGTCACAAGGTTGTCAAGTGTGCAGGTGTCAGGGCAGTGAAAATGTGTGTTCAAAAGAAGACTGAACACCTTTTCGAAACTCCATTTATTTTAAAGGTGAAAAGGAAAATAAACAATCAATTACAACAATACTCTTAAAACCGTCACCCGAATCCTTATCCGTAAACACATTAGCGCGATAAAAAGCTGATTAAAGCCTTAATTATATCGTCAACATAATTAATCTTGAGCTCTTGGATGTCCGTGTTTTAATTAAATGACAATAACAGGGTATATTTAAAATTAATTTGGTCGCCATCCCGACATTATCGCAAGGCGAGGTGAGAGGACGCATTTATCAGCGCACACTCCAATGCTCTCGTGTAAAATTAAATGACATTTGACGTGTGGTGTAAGTTGTACGAGGTTGGGGTTTAAACGGTGGAAAATTTGCACGAAATCGTGGAAAATTGAAGATTCTTTTATTGTTAAGATTATTTATTATTTTATTGATAAGAGTGTGACAGTTTTGAGTATGAATGTTGAGTGGTATATTAGAGTAGAGGAAGACCATAGACACGATGGAGGAACTGTGTAAAGGATGATATGGCAAAAAAGGAGGTCAGGTGCGATGGCGAGTAATGGAGAACTTGTATGGAAGAAGAAGACATGTAGCACCGATCCCAAATAAATTGGGATAAGAGCAAGAGAACGATGATGATGGTTTTGAATTCCGTAGCTTTTATAAATCACACAATTAGCCAATAACTTAAAGTATTCCTAATTTGGTAAGAAAAGCTATTTTGAGCTTTTTGCAGACAATCGCTAAGTAACTGAGAGCCAATACAGTCCATTATTTTAAAAACTAGGTATGCATGACGAGCAATTAAGTGATGCAAAAAATTATAAGCAGATCTCTCATTAAATGGGACATCGATAGAAAGCGAAGCCATGTTATACTGAAAATATATCGCCGTGTGTTCCAAGCTTCATTAGTACAGCTTAATCGCCATCGCTTCGCTTATACTTTACGCCATTGCCAAATAGCTGGTACAAACAAAATTAAATGCAGCGTTGAAATTCGACAATGCTCTCGTAATTAGATGTCATAATTTACTGGAAGCAACTCGACTCCATCTCTTATGATTTTTACCTGGATTCTGAGGGATTTTGTTACGGACAATTTGTAAGGAATAATGGGGTAAGCCACTGGTTTTTGATGTAATATCGTCGATTTTGTGAGACTAACTGCCGCACTCAGAGAGCTTTAATGATTACATAGGCTGTCACTTAGAAAAGGTTTTGACAGTTTTGTCATACAAAAGTATGTCAAATCTTTACTAAGTGATGGCTTAAGTAATCATTAAATTTTATATCTCTGACTGCGGTACTCAGAGATATTTAATAATTATGTATGTATGACAAAACTGTCAAAACCTTTACTAAGTGATGGCCTAAGTAATCATTGAAGCTCTCTGAGTGCAGCAGTGAGTACCGCAGTTAGATTGTAAGCTAAATTATGCGAGGGAGGATTTGTGTTCCTCGATAGCGTGTAACTAGGTTTTTTCGGAATAATTTAATCGTGAAAAACATTTCCATTTTTGGTTTTAAATAAAGGGTGTACTAAAAGGTGCCAATGGACAAAGGGTGTCCTTTAACTAGCATCGTAAATATTCTATGTGAGTTTTTCATAATTACCAAATGAAGAATGACTGAAATGGTTACTCAAATAAAGTGTCGTAAAAATAATAGCAAAAGGCCCGCAACCTATTAACTTAATAAACATAACTAGTGAAATGTGGGTGTACTAACGTGCACAACTGTACACCTCTAATCCTTCGGGGATTACAGGCGTGCGTTTATGTCAAAAAAAGGGGAAAAAAAAAATATAAACAAAACCGACTTCAGAAACACAAAAAAGTGAAAAAAAACAACAACACAAAAAGTGAAAAATTTACTTCAGAAGAAAAATCAGCTTCTGAAGTCGGTGACATTTTAGTTTGTTTGATTTCGTTTTTTTGTGCCACCGACATCAGAAGTTGATTTTTCTTCTGAAGTAAATTTTTCACTTTTTTGTGTTTTTGTTTTCTTTTTACAAAAAAGTTTTTTCTTTTCTATTTTTAGTTGTTATATCCAATACAAATATTTACCATGCATTTAACCAACCAACCAAGAAACCTAACCCTTAACCTTTAAGATTCCTTTCTTATTGTTTTCAACTCCTAACCAATGAGGAGTAGTACCTTCCATAATCAGCTCAACCTAGATAACTTGAAATAATACAACCGTATATAACCACACAATATTTTATTAAAGAATTTTCCTCCAACTCCTAACTGTTGTGGAGTTATACCTCCTATCATCAGCACATAACATGAAGTGATGACTGCTAGACGCAAATACATGCAACGTTTGTTTCGCGCTTTTTTAAAGCGTTTAAGAGCATATAAAATTTGAGGGAGGAGGGAACAAAAAAAGAAATTTTATGTATCGGTTCAGGCGTCTTCGAGTAATCAGTGAATATACATAAAAAAAGATTCCGACTAATTGAGAACCTCCTTTTTTACACGACTGCCCCAAAAAAAGAGTGTTATGTTTTTAAAAGTCGGTTAATGAGATTTACCTTATATCATTAGGTCAACATAATAGCGTGAGAGAATTCAAGTATCGGTCCATAAGTACCTACTTATAACTTTGAAGGAATTTTCTTTCAACTCCTTACCGTTGAGGAGATGTAACCTTCCATCATCAGCGCAGCCACATGAGATTATGGTTATCAGACGCAAATACTTAAACAGCTTCAGAAAATTTGAAGATTGCCCTCGATTTCTTAGGGATCCTATCATCAGATCCTGACTTGGTGACAGTGGGACCACCTGGGAAGTATACCCTTTTGAACGCGTAAAAAAAATTGAAAATCGATCCACAATTGACGGAGATACATACACATGAAAAATACATACACACGAATAGAGAACCTCCTCCTGTTTGGAAGTCGGTTAAAAAAATAAACGATATTTTCAACAGACCATCCAATCTATTGTTCCTACCCAGCACATTATGAGCAAGCAGCTTATTTTCCACCCTTCCGCTGAAAGACTAGACAAACAAACCAGACACGTAAACAAAAAGAAAGAAAAAAACTTTAGCAAACCGACCAATAGCACTGCATATTTCACTCTAGTATCGGAACGTGTTTTTTTCAGTTCGCCGGAGCTTTATTTCAATGTAAACTAATACTCGGGTAACAGTGAACCCTGTGCTGGTAATACATTTTTTGTCATAACTGTACTGTCGGTGCCCAGCATTACCTGACCCCTCGTTTAAAGAAGTCGTGTTAGAAGAGGGGTCAGATAATGCTGGGCACTGACTGTACTACCTAGTCGAGGTTTTCAATTTTCATTAAAATTGGAACGTTTAAAGTTTATTTGTTTTTGACGTTTTGTTTTTTTGTTTGTGTATTGTATATTTTGGTACTGTCAGTTAGTTGTTTTATTTTTTTAGATATTATTGTCGATTGATACTTTTACAGGTATGTTATTGAACGGTTGAAGTGTTATGATTTAATACTTACTATTGTTATAATGTTTTTATTTTTTATTTGGGAGGGGGGGAAATCATCAAGTAACCTCTCCCGCTCTGGGCAGAGTGGAAGGGAGTGTCAGACTTCTACTGACTAAAAACCACCCATGTTTCTTCTTAGCCCTTGTACCGAGGCTGCGGTATCTCTTTCGAACAACCCGCAGCCCCAACGGGGAGCTACTAGTCCCCTTATTTTAGCGGCTGTCATTTTATTCAAGTTACATTTAATGGACTATTGTTTGCTTTTTTATATTTCTCTGATTGAATTTGTGCCGGGTATTACTGTGACTGCCTGCCGTACTCAGAGATATTTAATGATTACTTAAGCCAAGAAGATCAGCGGTGGCCCAGTGGTGACGGCTCCAACTTATGAACAGGAAGTCGTGAGTTCGAACCCAGTCAAGCGCATTACTTTGTGTAATTTATTTCATCACCGCTGCTCTCAAAACGGTGAGGAAACCGGCATGTCTTAGAACCAAAAATTCGACGACATGAGACATCTACCAACCCGCACTGGGCACGCGTGGTGGATTATAGCCCATCCCTCTCCTAGAGAGGAGGCCTGAGTCCCTGCAGTGGGAACATTATAGGCTGATGATGATGATGACTTAAGCCGTCCCTTAGTAAAGATTTGACATACCAAACCTTCACTAAAATGTCAAAATCTTTACTAAGTGACGGCTTAAGTAATAATTAAATATCTCTGAGTACGGCAGTATGTGACTGCTACTGAAAAATTTCTAATACCATACCTACATAACAGTTTGCCCCATCTTGGATCCGAACATGAGACGTCACGACCAGCAGTCGATCTTGCGACCACTAGGCCAACAGAGATATCACACACTCCTAGGTAAACACATTTTAAATTTAAATAGTCCTGATGTTATCGTAAAGTAAAGCAAACTCTACTTGCTCTACTTCATCTTTAACATTTTGACGTAACAAAAGCGCTCTATCTCTATTCAAACAATTAAAAATAAAGTAGCGTCTAAAGCTGCAGTTCTTTGCATTCAGCAGACGTATTCCATCGAGTCTCTACGGTAGAGTGCCCCTTACAAAGACTCTACTTTGTCAGTGTCGTTTGCTCTACATCTCATTTACTGTGTCTCTACAATTATAGAGAAAGGAAGCTCGCTGTTTAATATGCAAATTAAAATTATAGAGCTTATGATGTTGGAAAATTTCTTGTTTTAATAGGTTTTTTATTCGTGGGAATATAGAGTTTTGTCGTGGGAAAGGGAATATTTTTCTGTTAAATTGTTCTAGCGGTTTACTGTTAATCTGTCTCCAATTGCGGCTGCTTTTTTAGTTGTCTTAGGATATTGCGTAAATAAGAAAAAGAAAGAGAGAAGAAGAAAGAAGAAGAATTGAGAGTAATTTGAATGTTTTTATCTTATTTTAATCTGAATGTTTTTTTTTATTTGAATGTTATAATTTGAATTCATTCTCATTTTGAATGAATTTGATTTTTATTTTGATTATTTTTAATGGTTTGGTATTAATGTTAATTTATTTTATTTTGAATACCTACTGATTTCACTTCAATATTAATTTTATTTTAACATTGAAAAATATAATGGTTATGATGGTCATGATCAGCCTCAATAACCCACAGATCGGTATGGATGAACCACTCTCTTGTCTTGTGTGAAACCAATAAATACTTTTTCTTTATTTCTTAATTTAATCTATTTGCTTCAATATCCACATTTAGTAATTTATTTACAATATTTACAAACTAACTTTACTAATTTACAGAACTAAAATTATTTATTTATTTAAAGACTTTGGAAGACTTACAGCTAGATACAATAGTGATAAATATTATAATAAAATAAAAATACAGCGGTTTTATTATAATGGAATATACACAATTATCAAAAACGGAAGAATGACAGGGCGTCAGAAAAAATGTTTGCTTTGATTCAAATTATTTGTCATTCAATTCAAAGACTTTCGACCTTCAATTTTAACTTTATGTTCATCTGCCCGTCTCCGCCTAATCTAATTTCTAACCTACATTATTCTAGACGGAGGAAACTAACACAAAAATACAGCGGTAACCGTATATCCGCGTGGTGGCAGCATCTCGTAAACGTAATGTATGTATATTGCCGAGGAAGGTTAGTTTACTCATACATTACTCGGAGGCCTGCCTTAAGCCGCACTCATAAAGCCAAATTAGGCGTGTCTTGAGGAGTTTCATGAGCTGGAAGGATGGTGAGCATGTTGGGTAACTCATTTTGGTAACTGCCTCCATGGTCTTATGACCCGGTGGTCGTGGGTTCGATTTCCACGGGAAGCATACTTTGTAAAGTTGTTTCCAGTTTGAATTTTTGCGGGTTTGAATCATCTGATTGTCTGATTAAAAGATGATTCTGTGCTTCAGAGGCACGTATAAGCCGGTAGTTCCGACTGCCAAATTGCGGTCGTCAAACTATGTCAGAGGCTCTTGAGGCGGTTTAGAAACTCTGACACTAGGGTGTGTGAGGTTGGTAGACCTTACTGCCAGACGATAAGAAGAAGACTTTTTTTGATCCTATTTTTTTAAACACTTCTTTATCAGACTGTCCTACTGTTTTGTAGACTGAGTTGAAGTTTAAACACCAATTTTGTGTACTAAAAAGTATTTTTTCTGTCTTTGTAGAACGGCGGACTATCCTGGGTGGTTGACGCATATGCACGGCTTTCGGGACATCGCCAAGCGGTTAGTCTACTATTCCCGTGACCAGAAGTCTGACTTATTATCGGGCCAAAGATCTAGCATGGCCATCCAATGTGGGAACGCTCCCAGCTTTCTGGGCATCATTCTCGTTGAAAGCGATCCGTACGAAATTTTTCACACCCTTTAAGCCTTTTCTCCTTTTTCACATTTAACAAATATTTTTAACCGACTTCCCAAAAAGGAGGAGGTTCTCAATTCCTCTGTATGTTTTTTTTTGTATGTTTGTTATCGCATATTTCCGTCATTAATGAACCGATTTTCAAAATTATTTTTGTGTTCGAAAATGTATACTCCCGAGGTGGTCCCATTGTCACCAAATCAGGATCTGATGATGAGATCCCAGGGAAATCGAGGGCAACCCTCAAATTTTATAGGCACATATGATGTTTTTCATATATTTTCTAAAGCTGTCTTATTATTTAGTTTGTAAATAATTATGTAAATATTCCTAGAAATAACAAGTTATTACAGCATAATTAACATAAGTCGAGGAAAATACTTTTTAAAAACTTAGTACGAGTCAATTTTCCTTGCCATTCTTCCGGATCGTATAACACGTTGCGAAGACTTGCCTGAAACGCATAACAAAGCCGTTGCGTTTTCCTACACAAACTTTCACTCCAATTTTACCCTTATTGCCTTGACATAAGGTTGATTAGTGACTTTTTCTATATACCCTAATTATATTTGTCTTATATACCTGTGTAGTGTGTATGTACTCGTGTTTTGCTTAAGTTTTAATGTTCTTGGACTTATTTGTTTGGTACGTGATCGCCAAGCAAGGGTTCTCATTACATATTAGTCCTATTTTATGGAGGAACTAACTATTGTGAGAGACTAAGAAGAGTTAATAAGGTAAGACTTTGACAATTTGTATTCTTGTCTTGTGTTAGATGGGATGAAATTAGAAGGAAGCATCTGGCTACCTGGCTTATTCTTTGTTTCACAGAAATGTTTGTATCTGAAAATAACCCTCCTTTTGGGCATTGCTATAGTTGGGTAAAGAGAAAAAAATTGATAAAGTTAAGGAAGGGTACTCAGAAAGCGGGCCTGTGGACGGTGAGTGATGGGGTAGCTCGCCGTCCGTCCGTCTTATGACGACGACAGGCCGTGTCGACGGCGCGTTAGTGTTCCACGCGCGCCTCAAAGAGATGTCAGCAACATGGAAGGGGCCCGAAGGGCCGACGTCCGTCGGGGCTGCGGGTTGTTCGCAAGATATACCGCGGCCTCGACATGAAGGGCTAAGAAGGAACATGGGTTGTTTTTAGTCAGTAGAAGTCTGACACTCCCTTTCGCTCTGCCCAAGAGCGGGAGGGGTTATTTGATGATTTTCCACCCGACAAAAAAAAAAGGGTACTCAGAAATTGAAAGTCAGACACATTTACAGGAATATACTGAAGTTATTATTTCCAAGCGAGTGATCGAAGTTGCTGAAATTGACAGTATACACATAACGTACTTCACGCCTATAATCCGCTAAGCGTAAGGCAAAGGTGTACCTAATAGTAAATCCATTGATATAAAAACTAAAGATACGGTCTTCCGAACATTTGCTCGACGCGTTCGCCATACAGAGTGTAGTGTCGGTATAGTCTGCTCGTTAACGTAACCTTGTATAAGCGGCGTGGTATTTTCGAGGTATCATCATCTGCCTAGCCTTTTCCCAACTATGTTGGGGTCGGCTTCCAGTCTAACCGGATGCAGCTGAGTACCAGTATTTTACATGGAGCGACTGCCTATCTGACCTCCACAACCCAGTTAATACTAGGTAATACGATACTCTTTGGTAAGACTGGATGTCAGAATTTCAGGTCACTGACTACCTGTAACGACTGCCAAAGATCTATATATGGCGGCCGGGACCAACAGCTTAACGTGCTTTCCGAGGCACGGAGGAAACTCGGTATGTCGGGTGGTCACCCATCCACAGACCGACCTAGGCAAGCACAGCTTAACCTAAAGATCGACCCGAGTGGCAGTTCTTATTAAGCCACGAGCTCCTCTGGTATTTTCGAGGTATAAAGAACATAAATAAAGCTTTTAATAAAAATTAAATTTACGACCGCACCCGAAGAGAGCCGATCGTTGACTAGTTCACTTCGGCTTAGGAAATACCGTTTTAGGACCAAGTTCGAGGCGTCATTTTAACATGCGGTCAGCCCAGTCCTTTCGCAGTAATATATAAGTCAATGAGTAAATCCATATTTCGCCAGTTATGTTTAAGTCTCTCGTAATACAGGGCGAGCCTATTGCCATCAACCGGGCACAAAATAATACCGACTCCGTCGCTGCTGCTTAGAAATTCCTCATGGGAAAACGTAATAACAATTTTCCCGATCTCTGAATCGAACCGCGGACCTCATACTCAGCAGCCACGATTGCAACTACTAAATTAACAAAGCCGTCAGTAAATTGACAGTGTAGTCGTTTATAAACCGATATTATAGAATCTTATTGGTCTAGGTTCCGATTACCGACCTTAAGTTAATTTTGGAAAGGCTTCATAGGGATAAAACGCATTATTTTGAAAAATTGTGTTTAAATTCGTAATTCTGTTTAACAAGTGGATCATCATCATTTCAGCCAAAAGACGTCCACTGCTGGACATAGGCCTCCCCCAGAAGGGGGGATTTGCCATAATCGCCACGCTCGGCAGGCGGGTTGGCGATCGCAGTATGGTTCGCAAAGGCACTGAGAACGCTGCTGCCCATTCTCTGGTAAGTCACTTAGTCGCCTCTTACGACACCCACGGGAAGATATGGGATGATGCTATTCTTTACGTCCGACACCATACGGAGCGATGTTATGACATGTGGATATATTTCAACATAATTATAAATATTCATCAAAATTTGACTTCCATCCTCTTTACCGTTTCAAAAAAGAGTTAATTCAGCAAACATTTCGCATAAATCGTGCGAAATTTTATGGATTCATACGTACCGTATATGCTTAGAATTCTGGTGGCGGTATGCGAAAATCTACGGGTCTCATCAAACATATTAAGCCGAATTAAAGGATTAGGGGTCGTTCACAACATGTTCAAAGCATTCTTGTTGTTCTTGGGGTTTTTGGTTATATTGCCGTGTGTGGTAGTTTATGATAAGATTTTTGTAAATCTAATTGTATTCAATCTTCAAAGTAAGGATGGGCCAATACGTATTGATTGAATCAATATTATGTGCGTATGAAAATATCTGGATATCTTTTTCGTTTTTTTTTTGGTGGTTGGAAAATCATCGAATAACCCCTCCCGCTCTTGGGCAGAACGAAAGGGAGTGTCAGACTTCTACTGACTAAAAACCACCCATGCGCCGAGGACGCGGTATCTCCTGCGAACAACCCGCAGCCCCGACGGGATATCTGGATATCTCCTGCAGAATCATGATGAACAGACCTTAAAAGTTTTTAAGAAAGATGAAACCCATTCAGAAAAGATTACTATTTATTTATTTTAGACAACCTAGTCAAAATACAACAAACTAGCGAACGTCACGCGGTTTTACTCGCGTAGTTCCCGTTCCCGTAGGAATACAGGGATAAAAAGTAGCCTATATCACCCGGGGATAGTGTAGCTTCCCAAACGGTGATAGAATTTCTCAAATCAGTCCAGTAGTTTTTAAGTTTATTCATCACTATTACTACATATTATATTATGACTAACTGATGCCCGCGGCTTCGCCCGCTTAGATGTCGGTCAAATTATATACAAAAACCTTCCTCTTGAATCACTCTATCCATTAAAAAAAACCGCTTCAAAATCCGTTGCGTAGTTTTAAAGATTTAAGCATACATACGGACGGACTGATAGCGACAGCGACTTTGTTTTAAACTATGTAGTGATTATTATAAATAAAGTCCTCCGCCGCGTCTGTCTGCCTGTCTGTTCGCGATAAACTCAAAAACGACTGCACCAATTTTCATGCTGTTTTCACCAATGGTTAGAGTGGTTACTTACGAGGACTTTTAGTTGATAATTTCCATGCGGGCGAAGCCGCAGGATTCAGCTAATTACATACAAAGACACAAATCTTTCCTTTTCATAATACATATTAGTTATTATAGATGATAAACTTTATTGATTATAAGAGAAAAGTGACTATGTACATTAATTAAAAACTATTAAATAAACTAACAAGAAACTATAAAAAGGCATCAAAATACTGCTCCTCAACGCTGTCAGCCGGTAATGTGCCCAAAAGACTGGCGGGGTTGCCACGTTATATGGCAACACTTAGCCTCTCGGCCAAGATAAAAGCCAGCCCTTGGGTCTGGGTTTTGAAATTTCCTTAAACAGGCTATGAGCACTCTGACATACCTATAACTCAACAAGCATATAATACAAAACATCATCTTCTTGTAGCTCAGTACTAGTCGCGACTTTCAAGGCGCAAATGTCCATTTCACCAAAATGCAAATAAAGAACACAACCTGTTATGTCCCAACCCTAATCCAAATTAAAGGCGAAGGCCATCCGCCATTTCCGATTCCGCCATCGCTGGGCGGAACTCATTTACCTAAAATTGCTCCCAATTTATTAGGATTCCCAGAATAATTCCATCTCGGTCGTGGACAAATTCGTAAACGCTATTTTGTTTGGCCAGACAAGAAATATTTGAGCGGTTTTTCTTCGGACAGTGAGCTGAATTTCAATTTGTTGATAAAGTGTTTGTTGTTCAGGCGGAGTTAAGTAGCGGTGGGTGTTTTTGAAAAGATTTTCTTTGATGTTGTTTTTAGCTGATTTAAGGAGCTCGTGGCAAAATAATAATAGTCACTCGGATCAATCTTCGGGTTGCTTATGTTCCCGTCGGGGCTGCGGGTTGTTCGCAAGAGATACCGCGGCTTCGACATGAAGGGCTAAGAAGGACCATGGGTTTTAGTCAGTAGAAGTCTGACACTCCCTTCCGCTCTGCCCAAGAGCGGGAGGGGTTATTTGATGATTTTCCACCCACCATAAAAAAAAAAAAAGGTTGCTTATATGTTGGTCTGGGAATGGGTAACCACCCACAACATGGCTCGACTTTCCTCCGTATATTGGAAAGCTCCCTAAGCCTTTGATGTGTCTTTTCAAAGGGTATGGTATTACCCAGTAGTAGTAATTTTTTTTTGTAGAATTATTGGCCTTTTGATTCTTTAAAATACATAATTATGGCGACAGCGACATCTATCGCAACACATGCAAACAAAATTGGCAAAATCCTACATCGAGCTAGCAACTTTATCCGCGACATTAGCCTACATCGAAAATCCCGACTTACATATAAATATATTTTTTTTTAAAACCGTTGCCCCACACTAGAAATTTCTCCTGTATCGTGGGTGCGTTTACAAACATATAAAGTTACATACACAAATACCCAGACCCGAATCAACTATCTGCAGGCCATACAAATATTTGTTCCGTGCGGGGATCGAACCCGCGACACGCAGCGCAACAGTCCAATCGCTTAGCCAGTACGCCAACCGTGCCGTCTGTCAGCCATGCTCATCAGACACAACACCCGTCTGGTCGGAGGATCCTCCCTTTTCTATGGGGGATGACGAACTTTACACCCTGTTCCTATAGGTACACGTAGTAGTAGTTTGGGACACATTATTTTGTTCCTAAGTTTATGTTTGTCTCAGTATAAATCCTTAGTTTAGTCACGTCCATGTTAATCACTACTACACGGTGTTCGCCTTAAGTTAGAATTAAGTATAAACTTAGGTTACAAGTTTATAATACTACATGAACTTAAACTTGTTGCGGGTAATGGGTTAAAGCTTAAGATGGTGTCTTGTAGAAACGGCAGTTCTTGTGTTTTGGGATAAACATCACATTAATGGTACTCGTAGTTTGAGTTTTGTAAATGCAAGATACTAATCTGAACAATATTATAATGAAAGACAATTTCTACAAAACAACCTGTAACTTTGGAACTGGCGAATCATCATGAGCCCGCTGACAAACAGACGGACAACAGAAGTTTAGTGATAAAGTCCAGCCTATGTGCTTTTTCAGACTGCAGTCTATCTCTGCGACAATTAATGCCATCCACATCAATCCGTTTAGTTGTTCTGAAGTGAATAAATAACAACAAACATCTTTCCATCCATTCAAAGTTACGCATTTATAAAAGTAAGAAGTAATATTGATTCTGCTTCGTTGGAGTAATGGTCACAAGTGCAACAGCGGAGTTCGAGGACCTGGGTTTAATTCCCGTATCTTGAAAAATATAATTTGGTTTATCTATTTGGAATTTCTCAGTAGCTGCAACGGAGTCTAGATTCAGGCGTAGTTCTAGTTGATGGCATTAGGCTCGCTCCCTATTACATGGTACTTAAACATAACTGGCAAAATGTGGGTGTACTAATTTGTACAACTCTGCTTAACCCTTCGGGGATTACAGGCGTTATATTGTGTTAAATAATATTGACATTAATAATTGTAATGCACAATTTTTACACCATTTTACAGACGACCGTACTCACCAGATCTTGAACATACAAACAGTACCCACATGATTAAGAGTCCCTAGTGACCCATTACAAGTTACCAAACACTCTCCATATACATAACTTAGACTTACCTAAGTTGGCAACTATTAGCTAAGTTATTTAGTAACAAAATAGTAAATAAGGTTAAGACTACCTTGAGGGTCTAGAAATATCAAAAGCGAGTACTTAGGTTAGTTTTAGGTTAGTTAGGGTCCGGTACCGAATTTTTAAGTTGACTATTTGGAATTTCTCAATGGAAGCTGGTAGTTTGAAAATCTGCAGGCCATAGGCTCGGGTTGCTTGTCCAAGGGCATGGCAAAGAAGATGAAAACGAGACTTAATGCACCGGATCAGCTCGGGATGGATACGACAGTTCACTAAAACAATTAGCGCCCCACGGATACCATACTTTTGTACTCTTGTCGGGAAAAAACTTAGTTCAGTTAAAATATGCATCCGAATATCCGATAACATTAGAATCCATCCACAAAATACTTCACGAAAAGTTAAATGTGGCATAATAACCACGCTTAGCAGAAGGAATGCCCAAAATCCATAGTTTACAAAACGTTCCTCAAATTCAATTCAAAGTTTCAAAGAAAATAACTCTCACGTACCTCTTACAAAGGACCCAACATATTCATACAAGCGTCCAACTAAACCCAAAATCAGTTCATACCCTTTGGGCCCCAAATAATAAACGAGCAAGCAATTGCCTCAAGTTCCGTACAGCGTCACATAGCTCTAACTGGGGCTATACTCGGCTATATTCGGCTATACTTGGCTATATGGAGCGGCCTGTAAAGTTAGCTCGTAATTCGTCGACTGCCGTCCCCTTTAGGTCACGTTCTATGCCCTAAATTTAAAGGAAAACACTCCAATAAGTTGTGCGCCAAGTGTGGTTGGAATATACGGAGAGGGATTTGGGAGGGAACAGCTAATGATTTCAATGTTTTATATTACATTTATTATGACAAAAATTACCATTTTGAACGGATAAATATTAAACCCTCCTCGTAGAAAAATGGATTCAGCTAGACACGGTCAACGACCAGTGACGTTACTTTAGATGCCTTGCCCAAGCAAGAGATTTCTTAGTGCCAAGTATGTAAGTTATTATTGGCTTTCTCTACGGCATAACATGACATAACATCACACCTGTAATTCCCAAAGGATCTGGCAGAGGTGTACTTACTAGTTAGTACACCCACATTTCACCAGTTACGTTTAAGTCCCATGTAATAGGGGGTGAGCCTATTTCCATCATCATCATCTGCCTAGCCTTTTCCCAACTATGTTGGGGTCGGTTTCCAGTCTAACCGGATGCAGCTGAATACCAGTATTTTACATGGAGCGACTGCCTATCTGACCTCCACAACCCAGTTCATACTAGGTAATACGGTACTCTTTGGTAAGACTGGATGTCAGAATTTCAGGTCACTGACTACCTGTAACGACTGCCAAAGGTCTGTATATGTCAGCCGGGACCAACAGCTTAACGTGCTTTCCGAGGCACGGAGGAAACTCGGTATGTCGGGCGGTCACCCATCTACAGACCGACCTAGGCAAGCACAGCTTTACCTAAAGATCGACCCGAGTGGCAGTTCTTATTAAGCCATGAGCTCCTCATTCCTATTTCCATCAACCGAGCACAAATTCAGATTCCGTGACTGCTACAGAGAAATTCCTGATAGAAAAATCCAATACACCACGACAAGCTTTTGTATATCTCAAAATGCCACTAAATAATATACTTACGGTCCGGTCTCAACATAACATGCCCGTATGTTTCCAAATTTGATTACGTCTTCGCTTTCAGTATGTACTCCTCATGTTACGCCGGTCGGTATAAAACTTCAGGAAAAATCGCTTAGCAACGTGAAATACAGTGTAGAAGAACTTTAGACTTTTATAATAACAGAGTTGCAGTGCACCAGTTTGCACTTTTTAGTAATTTTTAGTCTTGCGATTAAAAAAATATGGTGTAACATACTTCCAACTTTGTTTACGTGAAAGTTTTAGGGAGAAGCTCCACATAGGAAGCGATCAATTGCTTGTACGCTCGTGAAGTAATACGTCAGTACATGAAGCTACTATATTCTCTTTTCTCACGTTTATAGATTTTCAACTTTATCGCTAAAGCATTATGTTCAAAGTTGATTGTAAAAAATGATGGTTTAGGTAGCTTGATGTACTGGCGTCTGTACCAATTAGTATGAGATGTCATTCGACAAGTTATAGTGTCAAGATCATCGGTATCTCTTGCGAACAACTCGCAGCCCCGACGGGATAATACTTTGCCTGGCCTAGGAATCGAACTCATGTCCTCGTGCACAGCAGTCCGACCACCAGGTATACACAGTTCTGGATACCAGACACTAATAGTATATTGAACTGAACTATCTGTCAGCGTCCGAAACCAGTTTTCAACTCATCTTTACCAAACTTTAACACATAAAAGCTTAAATTTCTTAAACTTTAGTTTTATTATTACTTATAAAAAAAAAATTAACATCTTGGTTCTCATGGTAAATAGCCTGTTGCAATTGTATTAAGTATTTTTTAGATATTTAGGTGACGAGCTATTAGCAAGTTTTTAATAATTTAGTTTTTGTTTGCATTATTTGACAGTGTGTATAATTTGTTCCACAGTGTATTTATGCCAGACAAGCTCTAGACGTGAAGACTTGTAATTGGCTGTATGATTATCATAATGTTATTTTTCTCTATTGTATCTAGCTGTAAGTCTTCCAAAGTCTTTAAATAAATAAAAAAGTAGTATCCAGTACACAAAGAAAACAACATAAATATACTAGTGACCACTTCAAACACAGACATTCACCTATTTAAAATTGTAAGTACCCAAATCTGGCCGAACCACAAAAGAAACAAAACAAATACGTACTTACTAACAAAATCAAAGGAAACACCACAGATTGAAAATAAAAGTACAAGCGAAAACAAAGGCACTTATATCAAAGCACTTGATATAGGAGAAGTGTAATAAATTATTGTGGATATTCCCTCTATTGTGGTAAATTCTTTGATTTCGAAATAGGTCAAGTGTCTTTAACACCTTTTAGTTACTTTCGTTTAATGTTTTTGTAATTGTTTGTTGTGCTCGGAAAATCTTCTTGAAGTGGTAATAAAAATGATTAACCTAATCTAACCTAACGTACCTTCTTACCTTAAAAAAAAACTTGAGAGGTGTCAAGAAACACCCGGATGGAATGAAGTTATTGTTATTATTTTTTATTATGTAAAAAAAAAAAAAAAGAAATGTAGAAATGAAAATATCTGGCTTGCTTTCTATAAGAGAGAGAGAGACAGACAGAGAAACATGCGACGCCGCACAGCTTACAATAGCTTACTATAGCAAAAAGTGTCGTGACAACTTTTCGTAAGAATTTTTTTCGTCTAGCCCCCTTTCACAACGCGGATAAGGAACTTCGTTCCAATAATTACTCACTACACCGAACCATACCGACCGTGCTATGAATGTATCAGGTACGGAAGGAAATCTATGTGTATCCGGGTTTGAAACTGTCATCATACGCAGTTCATCACCTGCCTAGCCACTCCCCCCAACTGTGGTGGGATCGGCGTCCTGTCTTAACGGATGCAGCTGAATACCAGTATTTTACATGAAGCGGCTGCCTATCTGACCTCCACAACCCAGTTAATACTGGGTACTACGAAATACGGCACAACGGGGCGGGTACTACGGTTTTTTAAGTGTTCCTCTTGTTTTTTTCTCTTGTGAGTATCATAATATGTTTCCTAATCACTATTCGAATTCTATGTTACAAGTTAGTGATAATGATAATTTTGAAAGAAAAGAAAAAGAAAGAAAAATATTTATTTGGACAAGCACAGAAACTACAAAAATAATAAAAAAGGAATCTCAATTTTCATTACATAACATGTTTTTTGCGAATCCTGTACGACTTTCTCTTTACATTAACAAGATATTACAGCCCGCAATCATCATTAAAATGTTTTACACACATCAGACATATTATCTGCTCACTACATCTCCGCCTATAACATTACAAGTACTGACAAAAACTGTCGAATCATAACAAGAACTTTAATTTTCACTCCTAATCAATCTCAAAGGCGGTTTCTTATTAATTTCTGCGCTAAATCACCTTTACGATGGAAGCAAAAAGATTCAACCCATCAAGCAACGTTGCAGTTTTTATGGGTGGTTACTAAGGATGAAAGTCACTGGATTGTCGAAGTTCGTGAGATTTCTGTAGCCAAGACATGTACATGTAGTTAAATGTCAGAAGTAGGTATACATTTTAAAGCTGACGAGGGTCCTACTGAAAAATTAACGGAAATCGATATATTTTTAGGGATTTGTATATTTTATAGTTGACGGTACTGAAAACGGGGATGAGTAATAAGTAACCAAAAAAAACCTGTATTAATTATGAATTGTATATTTTAGGTTTGCAAGCTGTAAATGTTTGAAATTAAATATTATATAATAATGGATGTGTCCAACTAACCCCAGTGAGTATCTAATTTACATAATTGTTCCACCTAATAATCAATTTGTGATTAAAATATTTTATTAATTCCATGGCCATAATTTATTAACATACAAAGTACAGCGGCATACTCACTGCCATAAGAAATAAAGAAAGACTTCATCAATTCATTTCATAATGTTTCCGAAGTAATACGTCCACCGATAACATTAATAGGAACGATAAGAAACAAAAAACCTTATTTCCCATCGAGTAAAAACATCATCTTTTACCAAACAAGACATTGCAAGGCAATCCAAAAGGAATAAAAAACTACAACCAATCTCGTCCCAGACGATGTTCTTTCTAGAACCTACGGTAGGGCCCCCTTAATCCCCCGTCAGCGAGGCAGGCTCCGGAACTCATTTACGGTGAAATAAAAAGGGTTTATTACATATTTTTATTTGACGATGAAAACTCTAGGATGGCTTAAACGTTACTAACTACAGATTTAAGTGTTTCAGCGGTCACTGCTCTGTGTTTAGTTAATTATGGCTGTTCTTGGATTGCGAGTTTTCGCGGAAAATTGCTGTTAGTGAGCAATTTTTAAACAGGGAAGTTGCTTTCGTTTGGAGGCTGAAATTACTATGAAAATTATGTGACGTGAAATACAATCACAATGCTTGAAGCCACAAAGAACATTCAATAAGATAAGCATTAAAGTTTCACTTTTGAAAGTTTTCATTGCTGAACAAGATTTGCACATTAGGCCGTACAGATAATGATCATATTGCAAAATCAACACGTATACCAAAAGGTACAATAGCACGGTACCGTGTTGCATGTTCTCTTTGCTCCATATTTTAACTGAAACATTATATAACCTGTTATATGTGTTATTACATATTATGTACCTGATACTATCAGCCTAATGTCTTCCCTCTGCTGACAAAGGCCTTCCCCCATGAAGTCAAATCTATCGATTTAGGACCAGTATGAACCACTGGTTGTTGTGTAGCTGCTCAATTTTAATTATAACTAGCTGATGCGCGCAGCTTCGCCCGCGTCAAATTAATAAATATACTAAAACCTTCCTCGAGAACCACTCTATCCATTGGTGAAAACTGCATGAAAATCAGTGGAATAGTTTTTGAGTTTATCGCGAACAGACAGATAGACAGACGCGGCGTAGGACTTTGTTAATAATAAGTAGTGATGAATGATTGAATAAACAAAAGGTTTCATTATTTCAGACAATATACAACAAATAAACTTGAACCTCCTCTAATTTCCCGCCACCTCACTAACTCAAAACAAAGCCATTAGCTCAAGCTACACAAATCACACTTTAAAACCATGTACAACATCTAAATGTACCCTCCCCACGTAGTCTACAAGTTGGCAAGGAAATAGGCACATTAAGATAAACGTAGTAGATGTTAATTTATTATTCGCGGTACATTGAGTACGTCACGAGTTGGTACGGACGCTGTAACTCATAGGACTGCATAGTAATGCGGGAATGCGGTGGAACTGAATAGGTAGAAAGATGAGACTAGGGGTGTTTCCTGACTAAAAAAATGTGATTCTAATTAGTCCGTCTGTTAGATTATCGAAAAATATTGGATACGTATTTTTTGTTTTATCAAATCAATAAAAAGTGACGAAGATAAAACGCGTCATTGATTTGAGTGGGGGTTTGTGACGTCACTCACCGGTAAAAAATGTCATACTAATGTCTTAGAATGTCACGTCACACGAGTTTACAAAGCACTGTATCTTCATTGTTTGTTCACGTGAAAAAATAAAAAATACGTGTCCAATATATTTTGGAAATCTATCTGACGGACTAATTAGACTTCTTTTGTTGACTACCCTTTTGTGTTTATAGCTGTACTTACAGCGTGTATAGTACAGATCATAACATCACGCCTGTAATCCCCGAAGGGTTAGGTAGAGTTGTACCTAAATAAATAGAAGTAGTGCTCTGACCCGGGAATCATTCCCGGGTCGAGTAAAGTGTAATTAGGATTTTCCATCAGGATATTCCCAGTAGCCGCCCAATAGCCCGGATATCTGCGCGATTGATGGTAATATTATGGTTGCCCCTGATACATGGCACTTAAGCATAACTGGTGAAATGTGGGAGTACTATTTAATAACCCAAAACCTCACCCGACTGGAACCATTGTGATGAGCAACTTTTTCTGAAGGCCCAATCCTGAAATTGCGCAAAATCCAGCTGTTCCCCACATTTAGACGATATAAATGTATGGAATAAACGTTTTTTTCAGATTCCAAGGATGTAGGTAACAGGCAGAATAAAACGTATAGAATTTGTTCCTTTGCCTTATTTGTTTATTAAATAACAGCCCACTCAACGCCATTATACTGTGTCCTAAACTGTATCATCAGCAAAAATACTCAAGTGGAAAAGATTTCATCGTAAATGGATTACAGAAATTGGATATAAATCGGTCATAAAGATCTAATCGGATATATTACACAGAACCAAAAATAAATAAACACAGAAATAAGAAGAATATAATTACAAAACAAAAAATATCTAGAAATAAAAAGAAGGTGGTACTGTACCTAAAAAGTACACCCAGATTACACCAGTTAATTCCTATGTAATAGAAGGTGAACATGTTGCCATGAACTGGGTAAAAATCCAGTTTCTCTGGCAAATTGTTATTTTGTTTTTCCATCAGGAATTTCTCAGTAGGAGTCACGAAGACAGGATTTGTGGCCGGTTGATGACAATAGGCTCGCCCCCATCAAACATACACATTAATGGACACGAAACTTAAACCTAACTGGCGAAATATTCATATTATATTATTTTTTTTTGTTACATTTTTTTATTATTTTTATTTTTTTTAATTATTATTTTATATTATTATTAATATTTACTATTTACTAGTTTGGAGGTCAGGGTCTCACCTCAAAGATACCACCCTGTAAGATGTTTCATAATAAAGATTATTATTATGTCTTTTGTTCATTATCATACATACAGTTTACATTTTTAAATATTTCATACAAAAATTAAAAAAAAAACATTTAAAAATATAAAAAATAGTCGTCCACCGGTGACGGGAGCAGGGTCCAAGCTACCGTTAGTTAGGGCTCCAGAGACAGGAACCTCCTCAAATTATTATTAGTTTTAAGTACAAATCTGCCTAACCCCTCAAGGATTACAGGCATTTGTTATGTTTTTAAAAACAGAACCAAAAAAAAAAACGAAGAAAAATAATATCTTTCATAAATCGACATCCAATTACACCACTTCCGAAATCCAAAAAGTTTCCTCTCATCAATTAAGGTATTAAATCCGTTGGACAATAAACGAAACGGGTACCCGTCTTCCAAAGTTTCCAGTTGCCAATTCCCATCGATCTGTAAGTCGAAGGAAACTCAGTTCCCAAGTTTTGGGACTTCAATCCAAGATGATTGATAGCACCAATGTTCTTGCTTCAAAACGTGGGTTTTCTCACAGTAATTTTAAAGGGAGAAAGTAATTTTAAAGTTAGGAATTAATGGGAATAATTTCGGGGTTTGGAGTACGGTAAGTAGTTAGTTCTTGTACGTTATTGATGGAAGGAATTGATAGTTTTGGAGTAATTAGAATACGGTTTTGTTTACCTAGGTCCCTTTTATTATTTCATGATTTTGCTTTTGTTAAAACTTGATCATATTAGATATAGTGTTAGGTTATACAAGTGACATTATTTCAAAGTAGTGTCGTACTTACTCTTAAAAATTAAAATGTTTTACAATGGTAGCAAGCCAAACCTTTTTTTTATGCGTGTAAATCATCAAAAATGACTCCTCCCGCTCTGGGCGGAGTGGAAGGGAGTGTCCGACTTCTACTGACTAAAAAACTACCCATATTCCTTCTTACCTCTTTGTGTCGAAGCCGCGGTATCTCTTTCGAACCACCCGCAGTCCCGGCGGCAAGCCAACCATGAGACCGCTATAACAATATTTCTGTGTTGGTCCGTTAACAAAAGTTCCCATTTCCAAGAACGCCTTAAACTATGTTTCGAGATTAACAAAGCATAGTTTTAAGCTAAGTCCTTAAATATTGACTGTGTTGTTGGTTTAGTTTTGAGTAGTTTTCAGCTGCTTAGCAAGAGGTTCTGGGTTCGATTCAAAGGAATGTGTTAGTAGCAGTCGCGGAGTCTTGATTTGTGCTCGGTTGACGGATATAGGCTCGCCCCCTATTACATGGAACTTAAAACATAAGTGGCTAAATGTGGGTGTACTAGTAGGCATACCTCTGCCACACCCTACGGGGATGACAGGGGTGATGTTACTTTATGTTACATACATACATACATAAACTCACGCCCTTTTCACATGGGGGTAGGCAGAAACCACAGAACGCCACTTGCTACGATCCTTACATACTCTTTTTGCCTCGTCCACATTCATACATCTGGTCATACACGCACGCTGGTTACCAGTACTACGCACCTGTCCTTTCCGAAGATCGGCACCAATAAGATCAGTGTATGTCTTTTTAGGGCGTCCCATCGGCGTTACCACTCACATCTGCCTTGTTAATCGACCTTTTGTTAATCGACTTTTATTCATCCTCTCCACATGACCGAACCACTTTAGCATATTCTTTTCAATTTTTGTCACTATATGTTAATGTATGTTAAAACCCAAAACAAGGCTTTTATTCATCGAACTACACTATAGACAACAGATGTTAACTATCCTTGGCATTATAAAGTAACATTAATGTTTTAAACTTTTCACACGTGTGAAAACAGCACAATAGCATAACTAATTTTGAAAACTGTTTAACTAACACCTAACAACAAAAAGCTCAAACTCTCTACTAGCTTATACACAGTTTCGCACAACATTTTGTGCGCAAAACTGCAAACTATGCACTAACAAAGTCAACGCTACATTCTTACTAACTAATCCTACACGCTACATAGATATAGCATTGTATAGATAAGTCTAACTGCCGCACATTTTTTACCAGAAAGTGACGTCACAAGCCCTCACTCATGATCTTTGACGCGTTTTACCTTCGTATTTTTTTATTAATTTTATAAAACAAAATACACGTATCCAATATTTTTTTTAAATCTAACTGACGTCGTTTTGTCAGGAAACATCCCTTTAGTTTATGTTTAAAACTTCATACTATTCGTAACGACATCACCACAGATTGGATCATCTATTGCTGATGACGGAGAGTCGTTGCATTGCTTAAACGAGTTCTATGAGTGAAGGCTAACTGCCACACTCAAAGAGCTTTAATGATTACTTAGGCCATCACTAAGTAAAGGTTTTGACAGTTTTGTCATACAAAAGTATGTCAAATCTTTACTAAGTGACGGCTTAAGTAGTAATTAAATATTTCTGAGTACCGCAGTGAGACCGTTTTCACATTAAAACTTTAGCAGCGCGACAGTCGCGCGACTTCAAACAAATACCAACGGGTTGATACGGCTCTTCTTCTAAAAATGTGAAGGAATTTATTTCAGCTGCGCGACTGTCACGATGTGTCCTGGTGTGAAAGCGTCCTTAAGATTTAGCGACGGTATCTGCTTATTAGTACTATGATAGTCCTTCTGGTAAATACTATCTAAAACACGATATGTAATTAAAAGAATCAAGATTCGATATTTATGTAATAGTACACTAACTTTTTCCTTTTACCCGCAAAATTGTAAAAATTGTGTTTACTAGTTAGCTTATTTATTTACTAGTACCTACCTTCATGTCATTCTTATATTTAGTTATATGTGTACCTTGTGTTTTTTCATATTAAGTGAATGAATTCTTTTTGAGAAATAAATATATATCTTTTTTTTTTTTGGTTGGTTGAAAAATCATCAAATAACCCCCTCCCGCTCTTGGGCAGAGCGAAAGGGAGTGCCAGACTTCTACTGACTAAAAACTCAGGCTACGACGCGCTATGTTAACAAGCAGTTTGAACATCCACAGATTATTAAGTAAGAGCAAAACTGTGTCGGTGCTGTCATGCATAAAACGCTAAGATGAATCGATTGAAAAGTTTGTGGAGTTTGCGATCTTTGTTCCCTTTTTGTACGGGATGATAGTGTGCGGAATTTAAGACTGTATTTCGACATTTTGGTAGAGCGAAGCCATGTCTTTCTTTTCACATAGAGGAGGCTTCTGTCCCAGTACTGGGAATTGTTGGTTATGTTTAGCCATGTCTTTTTTTGTTTGGCAGAGACGGCTATAAAATTCTGGTAGTACACTGAATAAGAAGAAACTATTTTTTTGTTAGTGCATCCATGGTAAATCAAAATTGAGTTGGCCCAGAATTTGGTTACGAGAATGTCTAGTTCTGTAGTGCACATTTTTTGCTTCGTGTTACTTTTAGAACGTACGTCGTATGGATACCGATCCCTTAGTTTAGTATAACTCTTTAGTAATTTTAACTGTTAATTGTTAACAGCCAAAAAAATACATACAGCCGTAAATTTTGTGACTCCAAAAGCCCAAAACATTACATCACAACATTCCAGTCACATTTTCATATAAAAGCCAATAAAACTATGAGCAGAAAGCCTAAGAAGCAGTGATACACTTGCGTGCCATTACAGCGGCTAGTGGCGCCATTACGTGCGCAGTTTAGTTGTCCCCATGTGTACGAAACGCCATTCAGATGATAAACACCGCGGTACCAACACGCTTTATGCAGTGTTTAGGAAAAAATGAGGTTTCTTGGTTGTTATATAGTGTTTAGGTTCTTGGCTTTTTTGTAAAGGAGTTATTTTGGTACTAGCTTGTGCCAGCGGCTTCGCCCGGATTTCGATAGGTAATTGTCCCACGGGATCGTACTACCGGGATACGAAGTATCCTATGTGTTTTCCAATTTATAAACTATATGTGTTCTAAATTTCATCCACATCCATTCAGTAGTTTTTGCGTGAAAGAGTAACAAACATCTATTCATTCATACATACATTCTCACAAATTTTCGCATTTATAAAAATTCAGATAACTTAACTTGGTATCATCATGCATGTATTTCCCGGGGTAGTGATATTTTAGGGCCAATTGCCATACAATACTCCTGGATGATTGTAAAAAACTCCTGAAGAAAAAACCCAATCATGATATACTTTGTCCCAACTGATAATTAGATCCAGGACCTCAGCAGTATCGTTTACGAATACCAGACAGACGAGGCAGACAAAATGAACAACTATTAATTATTATCGTTCCTTTCCGTTCCACATTTATAGCTCTATTATCATAATCTTACTGCTCTATGGTATTTTTTGGGGTCAGCGCAACACGTTTTTGTCCACCATTCTTCCCTGATACGTCATGCTATAATTTTCAACTTTGTCCATCATATCATTCCACACACAATCCATTCATCTTCTCTATGATCTTCCTCTCCCTCTCCAACCATCAATATTTAACTTTACATGCCTCAAAAAATAAAAATAAAAGTCTAAACCCGCAGCGTTTAACCTAAATACTCAATAAGTCTAAAAGGTAATAATCCGTACCGTAAAATATTTCCCGGCTTCAATATTTTTCCCGATGCTTACATAAAACACCGCACTGTGGGTAATAAGGCCAGGTGCGGTATGAATTCCCGATGAGTGCCAAAACTGAACTAGGACGCTAACAAGGATATTTAATTAATTTTTAATTGATTTGGAAAGTTCGTGTCGAAGCGAAGTGCTGTGCGGGTATTGAGGCCGACGGGAAAATTTTCACGAGACTTTGCTCAAGTAGAGGACCAGTTAGTAGTACTAGTTTTTTCTCTCGTTTTTTGGCTTCGGGTTAAAGGTTGTGATTAGTTTGTAAGGGTTCAATAAATATAATTTAATTGGTGACGGTCGATTAAATAAGAAATTAGTACATAAAGAAGTCTGAAAGAGACGCTGGTGACTGAAAAGTTATGTATGGGTTATGGTATGGGCATTTGATGTGGAGAAATGAGGAAATGCCGTGAGGAAAGTTTTTAGTAGATATGAAAGTGGGTGGATTAAAGAGTAGAGAAAGACGAAAGAAACGATGAAGGGGTTTTTTTTTAAATTAAATTGGGACAAGCCCGCCACACTATTCCCAAACCACTGTAACTCCTGTAAGCCAGAATCAACAGTGGCGACCACAAGTCGGGACTGCAGGTTGTTCGCAAGAGATACCGCGGCCTCGACATAAAGGGCTAAGAAGGAATATGGGTGGTTTTTAGTCAATAAAAGTCTGACACTCCCTTTCGCTCTGCCCAAGAGTGGGAGGGGTTATTAAAATTTGATGATTTCCCACCCCCAAAAACAAAAAATAAGCAATTCAATTATTAGAAATACAACTTCGTCGTAAGATGTTCATTAATATCAGAATATTAAAACATAAGTACGGGCAATAGTAAAACATCTACGGGCATTCAAAGAGACGAGTAAAGAAGATGCTTCATCTAAACACATAACTCCTATGTTGTGTGTGCTGATTGTGCTGTGTAAGTAAGTCCTTTGACATCTCTGCCATCTCTTTATAGGTTATTAATTTTAAAGTGGTTGCACAAGCAATAACATGGTTGCTTCTATTTTTTCTGTGCATGTAATATAGTTTTCTCATTAACCGCTATTACACTACCTGTACCTCTGAAGATGTACTTAATTAAAAAATATATGCTTCGTTGGTGTGAAGGAAAGAATTTTAAACGACTTCCAACAAATAGTCGAAATAGATATAGAGGCGCGGTAAGCGTAACTTATTACTTAACATCCAACAAAAATCGCCAAAGGGTCAGACAGAGGTCTACCAGTTTTAGTGCACCCGCGTGTAAAGTTTGTTAATTATGTTTAGTTCAATGTTAATTTTAGTTTAATTGCACTGTGCTGATCAAGTTATGTGAATGAAAAGTTTTTTTTTCAATTAAAACGAGCACACTGACCAGTTTTAATGATTATTTGGCTGCAACTCATACTCTTTCGCAGTAGCTATGTACAGACGCGAGCACATCAAACTACCTGAAACTGTAAAATTTTCCCAATCGTCCTTGAAGCTAGAACGATAAAGTTGAAAATCTATTAAATAATGTGATGTGTTGACGTCTGCATAGTACATAAAACTACATACGATGTAAGTTAAACAAAGATTATGATGTCCAGGAAACGTGTGCCTATTGTTTAAAATTACCCGGACGAGGACGTTTTAATGTCGTTCTCGTGATTACCACTACCGGGACCGTCTTTGGCGGTTTTCCAACTAGGGTACCGTGTAACGACTTGTTCTTAGTGAAATATCGGCACTGTGTTGGTTGTGCAAATATTTTAAAGGATGCTGAGGACTTAATTTCCCCAATGATTTGGCGGAAGACAAAAATTTGCGGTACCGGTGCTTGTGATGCATTGCGAACTGCAGCCGGAATCAGTTCACGGATTTCTTTGGTTCTCGTGGGTCTTACAGCATCTCTAGATTTAGATATTCCTATTGGAAACAAAGCAGATTTTCTGAAGTTGTCGTACGTTATAACAGTTTCATTACGTTATGCACAGAATGAAGGATTTAGAAACAAAGGGTGCGCAGATGATGACAGAAGTAGAATAACTTGTCAACTTTTCATGGTCCTGTTTAATGCTTCGGGAACTTCATCTATCTCTACCATAAGGGACTTGTGCAAAGCCACTACTTACGCTGTCGAGTAAATAGAATTTTGGTCTAACCTCATTGAACTTAAAAAATCAAAATTGACATTTATTCAAATTGGTCTGCATTTTTGAACGCCAATAATAAACAAGACTGTCCAGTTAGTTAATTTGCTGGCAATTTTGAACTGTCAGACTTTTGTAATAAAACTAAATCTTCTTCTCTAGCAGCTACCTCAGTGCCCGTGAACATAATTGTTCACTATTGAACTTCAACCTCACACGGAGAAGGCATGTGAAACTCTAGATACTGATAAAACTTATCCCTTAGAACTGTGTCTTAATTAAAAAGTTCTCACAGATACGAATAAAATCGCCCAGATTTCGTCTGATAGAAGTTTCTCAGTGAAAGTACTTTAATTAACGTGCGAACTCATTATTTCTTATTATTTAACTTTAGCACTCTTTTAAGATCTTTTTGTGTGAATTTTGTTTTAAAATGTTTTTTGTTTTTTTTGACGCAGTGATAGTGTTCGATGTAGAAAACGGAGATTAGTAATGTCAATTAACACGTAACCTTCTGACTATGTCTTGAATAGAATGCCATGGTCAAAAGGTAACATTCTCACTGCATGGACAATATACGAGAGACCGTAGTAATCTCCTACGGGTGCATCCAGTACCCCCCTTTTTTTTGGCGGGTGGAAAATCATCAAATAACCCCTCCCGCTCATGGGCAGAGCAAAAGGGAGTGTCAGACTTCTACTGACTAAAAACCATCCATGTTCCTTCTTAGCCCTTCATGTCGAGGCCGCGGTATCTCTTGCGAACAACCCGCAGCCCATCCAGTACCCCTGAAGTGTATAAAGTAAACAAATATTTGACATTATATCTATAGATTTTACTTTCTACACATCATCAAACATTTCATAGATATCAATTTTTTTATAATAATTTCAAATAAACAGAATTTGTATCAAATAACCTGCCAAATAAATGAACAGGCACTTAATCGTAGTTAGAAGAACATGTTTTAAATTCAACGGTTTTCAAGCAGCACAGTGAATGGTTAAACTATTTTTCTACTACCTACAAACATCAGTGACATTTGCTCTCGTCTCGGTAGTAAATATTGTCGGGCGGCACCATTCAATGGTAGTAGTGGTCAAATAATATGTTCGGACTTTACACTCGACGAGATGCATTCCTTGCGTTTTCTGACGCTGGTCCAAGTTGTGGGCCGAGCAGAAAGTTCCAGTTGCCCAGGAGAGAAAAAAAGGTCTCTTTTTGTTGTTGTTAACCAATGTTGTCCCCAGCTTGGCAAAGCTCTCTCCTAGATCCATTCAGTTCCGTGTATGTTTCACCTTGTGACCTTTACGGATTAATTAAGACCACTGTACCAAGATCACTAAACAGTTCTGTATCGAGTTCACGTTACCCACTATGCCACTTTTCCTACAAAGCTCTAGTTAACCGTAAATTATTACACACATATTTCGTTAGTCATTTTAAATTGATAATCTGGATACAAGTCTTCTACGTATTCGTTGCGGAATACGTTTTTTTTTATATTAGGTCTATTATTGAAGAACCCTCATTTTGCCGGAGTATTTCTACTTTTATGGGTAATTAACGTAACAGCCGGTTCGCTTATAACTTGC
The DNA here is from genome assembly GCA_949774965.1 of Diarsia brunnea. Lineage (NCBI taxonomy): Eukaryota > Metazoa > Arthropoda > Insecta > Lepidoptera > Noctuidae > Diarsia > Diarsia brunnea. The sequence goes on from OX459001.1 coordinate 19,499,570, forward strand.
TACATAATTCTAAAGTGGAACTTTTCCAATAAATGTAACGTGAACGAGGGACGAATGTCTCTGCGGTCACGGCTTGCATTGTTACGCGCCCGACGTCATTGATTTAGACCCCGCTCTGACCGGTTCTAACCAGTTTTAAGCGGTTTCATCTGCTTTTAACCGGTTTTAATCTCTTAACCCGCTGTCCGCTTTGTTATTCGGATTGGAGGGTCAGGTGTGTGGGGTTCTTCAGAAGTTTTCTTTTGTTATTGATTGGAAAAGTAACCGGTTTCCCTGTTTGTGGTTGAAGGGTTAAGGCTCTGTTTGGTTGTTATTATGGGGTATTCATTTAGGGCTGTCGTGTGGGGATTGATGGGGTGAGTTGTTTTAATCATTCATTATTGATGTTTTTGTTGTTAAATTGTATGGTTTTCGTGTGTTCAATATTCAAGAAAGTAAATAAGTATAAAAAGGTTTTTCAAAATAATTATTTGTCTAAATGTAAGTCTGCCCTAGAGCCATTTTACTTGGGGTTACACAACACGTTTATTTTCTTTCATTTTGCTTTGCCAACCGTCACACTATCATTTAGGAACTCCTCTTTATTTTATTTCATTCCTTACAAAATCCATCCAACGTTTCCTTGAATTTCCTCTCCCGCCATATGGCTATAATTTTAGTACTATGAAGCATGTTCAAGCGAAAAACCACGAAAAAGCCACTATCGAAACTGTTGTACATTTTCACAATTTTATTTCCAGGAAATAGGAAAAAAAAAAAAAATAGGGAATAGGGAGGAGGAGGAGGCGCTCGTGGCTTAATAAGAACTGCCACTCGGGTCGATCTTTAGGTAAAGCTATGCTTGCCTAGGTCGGTCTGTGGATGGATGACCGCCCGACATACCGAGTTTCCTCCGTGCCTCGGAAAGCACGTTAAGCTGTTGGTCCCGGCTGCCATATATAGATCTTTGGCAGTCGTTCAGTCACTGATCTACTCTGGGAAATCTTTCAACAAGACCCGTGGCATATTCGTGCGCATGATCTCCACGGCGACATGATAGAACGTCTCAAATTTCTGTCGATCGAGGGGCTACAAGAACAAGGTCCGGCATACACCCGCTACGGACAACATAATCCCTTTCTTTTCTCTACTAGAGTAGGTGAAATTGAATACATCAATAAAAAAGATAGGGACAAGCCGCTCTTCAAACGACTGGCTCCCTTCCGACAGCGTAGGCTCTGACTGTAGAGTTAATTTATATATCCATTATTTCATTCATATATTCATTAAAGTAATAAGTAATTGGCCACTGGCCACTGCTTTATCGTTATCCTCACTTGAAATTATATAATAACTAGTAATAGAGGACACGACCAGGATAGGTTTCAAAAGCTCCTACTTTAAGGACAAAATGAAATACGCAACTGTACAATAAGATTTTTAAGTGATTTGTAATATAAAAACTAGAGAAATAAATAAAATTCTGATTCTGATTCTGATTCAGTCACTGACCTGAAATTCTGACATCCAGTCTTACCAAAGAGTATCGTATTACCTAGTATTAACTGGGTTGTGGAGGTCAGATAGGCAGTCGCTCCATGTAAATACTGGTACTCAGCTGCATCCGGTTAGACTGGAAGCCGACCCCAACATAGTTGGGAAAAGGCTAGGCAGATGATGATGATGATTTCCAGGAAATAGGAACACATTTTCGTTGCTCTTTTTTACTTTTATCCGAAATCAAAAAGCTTGCAACTCAAACTTAATTTGGTTTGAGCCGTGAAATAGCTTTTTTTGCATTATTGTAGTGACAGACACTGATCCAATGTTATTTGTTTTGAACAAAAAATAAATAAGACGAAACTATAATTCGGCGGAACCCACCAAACACCTGATACCGTGTCCGAACTTCTCATCGAAAAAGTTATGGTGTAAGTGACAAGATTGTAGCGGATAAATACATAAAAGGGACACTAAAGTGTTTTTAACTGATAGTTAATAAAATAGAATACACATAGTACTTAAACATAACTGGCGAAATGTGTGTGTACTAATGGGTATACCTCTGCCTAGCCCTCAGGGATTACAGGCGTGATGTTATGTTACAGAGTAAAACTGTTTTAATCAAATATTTATAAGTACGGCACAAAGGCCTTTAGTACATATGGGCGATCTTTGAGAATACTCATTACTCTATGGAAAATTGGTGTAAAAAGTGGCTTTGATAAAAAAATACAAAAAAGTTTATTGACATTACAAAAGAACAACTTTACATACAAATCCCAACAATTTTCTGCGTCTGTATAGGGATGTTTACTGACTAAAAAATATTATTCTAATTAGTCCGTCTGTTAGATTATCAAAAAATATTGGATACGTATTTATTGTTTTATCAAATCATTAAAAATTGACGAAGATAAAACGCGTCAAAGATTTGATTGGGGGGTCGTGACGTCACTCACCGGTAAAGAATATTATACTAATGTCTTAGAATATGACGTCACACGAGTTTTCAAAGCACTGTATCGTCTTCATTGTTTGTTTACGTGAAAAAAGAAAAAATACGTGTCTAATATTTTTTGGAAATCTATCTGACGGACTAATTCGTTTTTACTAATTAATTTAAACACTTAATGTTAGTTATAAATACCAGTGTTTATCATGCGGTTGTTTGAGTTTGGTTCCAACTGACCTCCGTACTAGTGAAAACTGTATCACGACAGTAGTTTTACAGAGAGATTCTTTGGAGTTATCAGACCATACAACCTATAGACAATAATTTAAAGTCAACATCTAATCAGTCCTTCTAACTATGAAATGCAATAAATCCTTTTTTTAATAAATCTAATAAAGATTTATTGTTGATGGCAATTGAGAAAACACAAGCATAAAGTTCCTTACTCTAGTTAGTGGGTGCCGTACTGCTCTCCTAGAGAGGTTACAAAGTAACCTGTGTTCAGGAGAAACAGTTGCGATCTCCGTCATAGATTGCTGACGTATAACAGCACTTTATGTTCAGTGGCTTTAATTATTTGTTGCGCAAACTTAAAGCCTCACTCTCATCTAATGATGCAATAACCAGCTGAGCTACAGACGCTTTAAAGTAGTTGAAACCATTTTTAATTCCTCCAAACTCGTTCCCTTATTACATCGCTAACTTCCTCTGACTTACACCCAAACCCACAAAACAGTACACAGCAAGTATACATTACAGATTATATTTTTTCTAATACCCGTCACGCGACACCACCGGTCAGTGTCGAATATAATTTTCCTCGTTAACTCGTCGCAATTCGATACCTATAATCGAGACCGAGTATCGATAACGGAAACCTTAGAAAGGCTACAAGAAATTGAAGGTGCAGAAGGTTCATTTATAGGTAATTTAGTTGTGATAAGTACCTGTATGGGTGAGGAGCTCGTGGCTTAATAGGAACTGCCACTCGGGTCGATCTTTAGGTAAAGCTGTGCTTGCTTAGGTCGGTCTGTGGATGGGTGACCGCCCGACATACCGAGTTTCCTCCGTGCCTCGGAAAGCACGTTAAGCTGTTGGTCCCGGTTGCCATACATAGATCTTTGGCAGTCGTTACAGGTAGTCAGTGACCTGAAAGTCTGACAACCAGTCTTACCAAAGGGTATCGTTTACCTAGTATTAAATTAACTGGGTTGTGGAGGTCAGATAGGCAATCGCTCCATGTAAAATACTGGTATTCAGCTGCATCCGGTTAGACTGGAATCCGACCCCAACATAGTTGGGAAAAGGCTAGGCAGATGATGAAGTACCTATAAGGGTATTAAGTTCTCCTATGAGATGAAGAGTAACAGAGAAGTATTGAAGAAGTAGACATGCTACGCCCACCCTAAATGAATTTATTGAGATAAGGGCAAGAAAATAATCATGAGTATTTCAGTATCAGGTTTTTAATTTATCTTCACACTTTTTGTTCTTTAAAATACTGTATTTTAACTTTGATGCAATAAAAGACGGCGCCAGTTGCTGTACCGTTGTAATGACATCTCAGTTGAGTAAGCTCATCACCTTCTTATAGAGACATCACATCGCATGGGGATTCATAGACCTCTTACCTGGAGTGTAAATGTGGTGTTGCCCCACAAACTCTGGGGCACTTTATATTGTATCCTACCTGTCCTATTAGCACATCACGGGATCTGATGGAGGCCACCGAAAGTGCCGAACTTGTCGCTAAATTCCATCGATACGCTAAAAAGAGCTCATATTATAAGAAGTGAACCTTTTGTTTAAATCTCCTCTCATTAAAAGAAGACATTAAAATTTTACGCGCGCCGCCTGTCAGCTGTTTTATTTGCCGTTTATTACTACAGATTAGGGCTGGCATGTTTATTTTTTCTTAATAAAGCACTTTTGAATATTTAGTGACGATAAAATACGCGATTATCTAAATTATTCGAGAATCGAATCGTGGTGTAAATCTGTAAATTAAGTGGTGTGTGTATTTCTGGAATTAAAGTGAAGTCATAATATTTTCTTATTTTTGTGTAATTTATTTCTCATTTATTTGCAGTTTATGATGATCTGGAGATGAAAGGAATACCGGCCGTCATAATGTTACAGGTGGCCGTAAAATACGAGTTTATCAGCTATGATTACTCTAAATTAATTAATATTCTATAGGTACTTACATAAAAGTGAAAGACGCTTTTCGTGTCAGTATGTCGAACTACGTTGTTTTTCCAAACTAAGTAACGAATTCAGAAACGGTTTCCACCATCAGTGGGAGGTTTATCCCCCCTATTAAAACACAATAAATTAGACGTTTATAATATAACTTACACTGTCGCTAGTAGTATATTTAAGGCTTGTATTCACGCCAATGACCTTGTGCATAGCTAACTACCCCTCTCGGTCGTAAACACGGACTTTAAACTGACGCATTTTAATTTATTATAATTAAAATAATACATGTTTTTAAAAAAGTAACAAAACCAAATTATTTTCCTTTGTATTGCAAAGCAGTAGATCTTTTTATATTGTTTTGTTAAAAAATATGGAGTAAAATGGTTCAACTCGACGATTTGAAGGTGATTTTGTGGATTTTTTTTCTTATTATGTGATACTGATAGAAAAATTATGGCTAAACCAAATTACGTGTCATATTATCATGTAGATTACTAACAATTTTTCTCAGATGTAATTTCTCTGTAAGTGCTGCTTCATCTGCACGCGCGCTGTTTTTAAGTTTTTTCGAGAGAGCAGCCTTAAAATAGATGGACACTTGACTGCTCATGGAAGATGATAATTAGCCTAAGAATGACTAGACCCGTACCAAAAGCTGAAAAATATTAAATAAATAAATAAAATATTTTTATTTCAGACATATTAGTCCATAATATTTGTTACTAGAATTATCTATGCTAGAATTCCGCAAAGGTGCTGGTACAAACTATTGAACCCTACCCAGACATTAGCCAATAAATCGTTTCTTAGCTAATGTATTTTTAATTATAATTAGTGTGTTTCTAAAAAAATGTGATACATATTAAATTACAAAAAGCACCGTGAGAACTAAAATCCATTACGTGTGAAGTTTGAAGTGTTTCTTACAAAATAGATTCCAAATTACTTAGTTCTAATCTTAATGTTTAGTTTCTTTTAAGTTTAGCGCTATTAACTGTCTTTAAGTATATCAGTATGTGAAAGGGCTCTGAGTTGTGTGACATAATGCGAGTTAAAGATTAAATGAAGAGTGAGTGAATTTAGATAGGTATGGACAGTGACACGTTGATGTACAGCTAAATCATTTTAAACGAGTAACTATGAAGTAAGAATAACCAGAGCCTTTTTTTTTTTTTTTGGGGGATGGGAAATCATCAAATAACCCCTCCCGCTCTTGGGCAGAGCGAAAGGGAGTGTCAGACTTCTACTGACTAAAAACCACCCGTGTTCCTTCTTAGCCCTTCATGTCGAGGCCGCGGTATCTGCGAACAACCCGCAGCCCCGACGGGCAATAACCAGAGCCTTCGCCCAGGATTGGGCCAAAACAGGATTTGGAAAAAACCATTGAGTTTTTGCTGGTTTTTCCCAACCCAAACTTTTTTCAACATTTTAAAATACCCCATTGTAGAAGTATGTGAAATTTTTTTTTTGATATTAATAAACCACAGACAGATAGATACACCTTTTGTCCAATATTTAAAAAAAAAAAAAAAAAAAAAAAAAAAAAAAAATATTTATAGAACTCTGTATTCCAATAGGGATGTTTCCTGACTAAAAAAAATATGATTCTAATTAGTCCGTCTTTTAGATTATCGAAAAATATTGGATACGTAGTTTTTGTTTTATCAAATCTATCAAAATTGACGAAGATAAAACGCATCAAAGATTTGAATCAAAGGTTGTGACGTCACTCACCGGTAAAAAAGTCATACTAATGTCTTAGAATATGACGTCACACTAGTTTTCAAAGCACTGTATCGTCTTCATTGTTAGTTTACGTGAAAAAAGAAAAAATATGTATCCAATATTTTTTGGAAATCTATCTGACGGACTAATTAGATTTTTTTTGTTAACTACCCCATTGTAATTTGTAGGACAAAATAAAATAAAAAAATGTTTCCTGCAAAGTGTGGGAAACAGCATAAAATGACTGATAATAATTCTACGAGGGGTTCAGAATGATGTACTGGGTACGTGGTAACCGTTTACCTTTCACCCTGTGTTACTGTTTCTTTCTCTTATGCCTAGATCTTGCGAAAACAACATGACACATTGTAATACACATTTTACGATCCCCTACAACTACAAACCACTGCCTCTCATCGCCATCATCTCCTCAGACTTTTACAACTTTCTACATCATTAATCGAAGTGTTTATGTAGACCTCCGTGCCCTCAGTAATATTGTGTTGACATTATGATATTCGTATTGACCATAATATTGTGCCGTTACTCTTGGTTTCTATGGCGGGAATGTTGTAAGAGGTTGGTAAGGTTAAATAGGTAGCGAGGTAGTATCTACCGGACCCGGTATACATCAGACGAATATGTTTTGCATAAGCATGTTGATGCAGGTTGTTGGTTAATTTGATTTGGCTGCAATAGGCTATACGAATGGAGTGACATGACTTTTAAGTTGACCACTGTGTGGGACGTTTGTGCTTTAATGTTGTGATTAGTCTTGAAGAAAATCTTCTGTGAACTCACGTTCTCATTGAGCAGGTTAATGCACACTGCCTCAAGCCATTCAATTGATATTGGAAAATATAATGTTCTTTATTTGCAGTATCATTCATTCAATGTATTCAGTGTCAGTTTTATTCTTATTGACTCTCTTTGTGACATAAATAAGGTTAGAAACCATAAGTTTGTTGCCAGGGACCTCATTTGCGTGTATTTCATCGTATTTTATTTACATACAAACAAAATGAAAAATATTTTGTCCTTTTCCGGGTCCCACGCCAGACCTTTTCACATTTATTTTATTTTAGACATACTGAGTTACTTTTGCATTATTTATATAATTATGAATGCTTAGATTGTGTTTAATATTTTTTCATAAAACACTATTTATTATACACAAACGCAAGCAAACTGTAGTTTTAGTAGTTTAAGGAATTATTTAACAGCGTTTCTTGTATTGTATTTCATTATATTATTATTGGCAGAACAGCACAGTTTGCGGTTACGTGAGTTTAACAGTTCTGCGAACAATCGAGGAAGTGGTTAGTGTTAAGTTTTGTTTGTCACCAGTGCCTGTAGTGACTTGGAACAAAATTAACATTGTTCCAACAAATAGCTGTCAAACAAAACAATTTTGGTCAGTACTGTGGTGAAGACACATTCCTAGATAAACTACAGAAACATTTTATATTCTCTGCTAATATTGTAACTGACCGTAAGTCTGTCATAATTTGTAGTCATAGTTATCTCATCTTGTGTTCATCGTGTGTTTTCCCAACTACATATTATATTGCGCTCGGCTTTCAGTCTGAGAGGATGCAGCTGAATAACAGTATTTAACACGAAGCGACTGCCTATCTGACCTTCACAACCCAATTAGTTCTGAATAATATGATACTTCTTGGTAAGACTGGTTGTCATCCTTTCCGGCTACTGGCTACCTTACTGTCCAAGCTCTTCAAATGACATCCGTGACCAACGGCGTAATGTGCTTTCCGAGGCCGTTCTAACGTACTGCACGTAGGAAACTTAGTATGTAATCGATGGTCACCCATCCATACATCGAATTTGGCAAGCGCAGTTTAACCTCGAAGCTTAACCCATGGGGCTGTTATTATATGGACACGATCTCCTGAGATAGTCATAGTAGTTAGCCATAATATTCTACTGCTAGCTTGGAGTTATCATATTTGTATCAATTTCCTCCCTGTCCAGCGTTAACATAGTCTAACTAACATTTCAGTATGTATGACGAATTCCCCATTAGAATTTCACGGAGTGTGCCAATAGTTGTGTCGCGGTGTGTCCAAAGAGTCTTTGTTGGAATCAACTCTTGTTTGACAGCTGTATTGTTTTCTTTGTAGGCGATGCGGAAGCTATAAATTGTAGGTGTATGGATCTACTATTGGTACAGCATGTATCGGTGGCGTATATTGGAACGAAGTTCCCTATCGCGCGTTGGGAAAGGGGGCTAGACGGAAAAAATTCTTACGAAAAGTTGTCACGACACTTTTTGCTATAATAAGCTATTGTAAGCTGTGCGGCGTCGCATGTTTCTCTGTCTGTCTCTCTCTCTCTTATAGAAAGCATTTCTTTTTTTTTTTCACGTAATAAAAAATAATAACAATAACTTCGTTCCATCCGGGTGTTCCTTGACACCTCTCAAGTTTTTTGTTTTTGTATAGGAGAGCATGGAGAAAGTGTTTTACTTTTTCTCGTGTTTTAATGTAAGTTGTTGTAAGCTATTCTCACTGCAGAAAGCTGGAAGATTACAATAATCATAAGTCTTTTTTGAAGCGCTTTAGCTTTTCTTAGTAACGGTTTTTATCCAGGTTAACCGATGTGATTTATTAAGTAAATGTACTATTTGTATATGCCTTTTATTAATTATTACTATGGAATTTACAAAGAGTGGTTCTTCACATCTGTTAAGAGTTTTTGTTTGACTCCTGCACGTCCCACTACTGGGCAAAGAGCTCCCATATATCCTTCGGAGAAAAAGAGTTTTAGTGGGCATAAAAGAACCAGTAAAACGACACACATTGCTGGTCCATTTCGCAAAAACAGTAACGTATTAAGGTCAACACAGACTGAGATAATTCAAATACGGAACTGGGATTGAGAAAATACGATCGGATCTAAAGCTCTCGAGTAGCTGGGAATCCGGGATATCCGGTATTAGGAGCGACCGTTATTGAGTTATTGCTGAACCAATTGTTTCGTGTCTAATGTTTGTGTTACGTTCTTTACTTAAATGGGGTGGAAGTGGCATTATTGATATTGAAGTATAACCATCCAACCTTTAATCTTCGATAAGTTTAGACAGAGGTGTACCTAACATTACACCCACATTTCGTCGGTTATGTTTAAGTCCCATGTAATAGAGGCGAGCGGGCATGAATCTAGACTCCCTGGTTGCAACTGAGAAATTCCTGATGGCAAAACACAATTCTTCAGGCTATAATCATTTGTTCGTTCTGGTATCGTGATAATTATGGCTGGTTATAAAAACAGTCTAAGTGGATGCATGATGATGTCTAAATATACTTATTACAAATAATAATAGAAAGAGAATATAATTTAGGCAATAGGCTTGCAAGGGACTTAAACATGATAAGCGAAAAGTGGTACACCTCTGTCTAATTCTTCGGGGATTTCAGGCGTGATGATATATTATTATTTAAGAATTAAAACTAACATTTTAACGAGAAACACAACACCCTCCTTATTAAAACTTCCACCTAAAATTCTCCGAAACCGCATCGTTAAAACCTAACCACGTTGTACCGCTACTTCATCAAAATTAATTCACAGGATCGTCCAGCAATATTAATTCAAAGCTAGTAGACAGACAAGACTGGCCTCCGACTGCAGCGGTGGTAATACAGGAAATTTTAGGGTCGGCATCTAGCCGGCGTTTCCGAACGACGAGTCGGAAATAAGCGGAACAAATCCGGCCATCACTTTCACGGAAATATACGGGAAGTGGCGAGCATGTTGGTTTGGTGGAGGTTAGTTAATTAGAGTTTGGTTTTGATTAAATAAGCTGTTTTAAAGTATGAAATTGAATTTGCAAGCTGGAATGGGATAGAACAGTGAGAAGGCTGTTGGTAGCTAATTGTTCATCAGCTAATTGGTCACATTAGCCTCATCTCGCATCAAAATTGGCCCAAATAGCCAAAGACAAAGATAAATTTAGACAGGGAAGGGAGACCTTTACCCGGGGCGCGGCTGTGGGACAAACCAGGCTCATGATAATAAAATAATAATGCTTCTGTATTGGGCACATCTATTTATATAGGATTTTAAGGTAGATAGGTATACAGCAATCATTTCTTACTCTTTAGTTAGCGAAGACCCAAAAATACTTAAACCCAACAAAACTGCAGCAAAATTTGATTTTCCTAAAATGATGAAAGATGATGATGATGAGTAAAGATTTGAAAAGATCGAAACTGCCTTCAGGAAACAGAAGACGTGGTTAGAATCAAGTCGTTTTTCAGTTTTTTGTTTTCTAGGAGCTATCAAGGAAGGCTAATTTCGTACCTTACAAGTTGTCCAACATGCTCGGCACTTTACCCTCCCGTGTAGTCAACCATGTCAACACTGCCATTGCGCGCCACACCAGCTCAATAACACGGAAAATTATATCACTTCTAGAGAAAACAGCTGTGTACCCAATAGTACCCGCTGGTACTAGCTGGTACTCGCTAGTCGGGGGTTGTACAACATTACGTGTCGGGATTTTATTTAGTTAGACTTGGGAATTATCTGGATTTTCTGCTTGCGTTTCAGACTGACATCTTGCGTTTATGAACTCCTACCTTTAACAGAGGTTTTCTTTCTACGCTAAATCATAAATGTGAAAAATGTTGATGTTGTAAGATTAAGAAAATAACTAAATATTTTTTCCAAGTAAGCAGCTTGCCGACGTAGCCTGAAGAATTGCAAAACTGAAGTGGCAGCAGGCAGGGCACACTGCTCGTAGAACGGATTGCCATTATCAACACGGGAACGGTCAATGTGGCAGCACTAAGGGGAGCCTATATCTAGAAGTGGACTTCTTTCGGCTGAGCAGTTGGCCTATTCTGATTTTTTTTTAAACTAAGCTACTGCCAAAAAATGACCAAAGACGTACCTAAATGAATCGTTACAAAATGAAATATAACTTTGAACTAGCAAGTAAACTATTTATATGTTTCAATGATTAAAAAGAGATGATAAAAATACACTCCCTAGTATACCAAAAAATACCGAAATAAAACTAAGATAAATCCGATATTTCGCCTATAACCCGATTCATTAATCCAGTAAGGGTAACACGATTCGTCCATTTACACACGATGGTCCCTTAATGGACGACCAGCGCGAAACATAAATAAACAGTATTACTATTTTATGCCAAAAAAAGTGCCATTATTATGTCTTTTGAGTATTCGTGTAGGTATGGTCAGTAACAGAAGTAGATTAACACTATTCGAAGATTCAAAGCAAGATTTTTCATAAAAACTTGTTAGATATTACTTGTTACTAACAATTTATTGAAGAGAAAGGAATATTTTGAAGAATAGTCTTCTGAAACATTAAAAATAATAACTGGAGTCCTGTACATCAAATATTTAAAATTTCGAAATGTTAAGCTACTTCTGTTGCTAACCGTACATGAACTCTGATCTTTTAGATATTCATGCTTGAATAGACTAGCATTCCTTGGTTGACAAGATGATGGTTATAAAATGGTTGGCGTTTTCAAACTCACTCTGCCCTCTTCTTTTTATGTGTGGGGTTAGTGCCTTACCTAGCATCCACCGACCCATATTCAGGATTTATACCCGGTTGATAGCAATAGAATCTCCTTCATTACATGGACGTTAAACATAAGTTGCGAAATGTGTGGTTATCTCTGCGTGGTCTTTGAAAATTACTGACAGACGATTTTGAGATGGCGGTGGTCATAACACGCAAAAGTATTTATTTTTTTGTTTCTATACTATATGTAATAGGAATGTTTAATGGCTAAAAAAATATGATTCTAATTAGTCCGTCTGTTAGATTATCGAAAAATTTTGGATACGTATTTTTTGTTTTATGAAATCAATAAAAATTGACGCAGATAAAACGCGTCAAAGATTTGAGTTGGGGGTTGACGTCACTCACCGGTAAAAAATGTCATACTAATGTCTTAGAATCAATCAAAATCAAAACCAAAACTCATTTATTCAAACTAGGCTGATAATAATATATAATATGACGTCACACGAGTTTTCAAAGCACGTTTGTTTACGTGAAAAAAGAAAAAATACGTGTCCAATATATTTTTTGGAAATCTATCTAACGGACTAATTAGATTTTTTTAGTTAACTGCCCTATTATAGACTTACCAGGAATTCATTATAGCTTCTTTTACAACGTCTTTCAAATTTTATTACTGGAATCATTTTCGTTCTAAACGTAATTAAAATTCGAAATTCAGGCGAATTATAGTAATTAAGTTAAGAACTCGCGGAACTTAGCAAGTACTTGCCAATTATGTCTTAATTATCTATCTACTTTATCAATTTCAGGAGTACTAATTAATTATGGACGATTTACGCTAAAAGAAAATGAATTAGTCTGGCCTTGAACGAACCCCCAACCCCTGGCTTTGAACGTTAGAGGTTCAGGAAAATTTTCTTTTTTTCATTATAATATAATCAATAATAGCTCCAGAAAAATGTAAATTACAATCACGTGTTAACTTACCTCTGTCGTTGTTTGTAATTTGATTTGTGCATTTCTGAATTTTATTTTATTTATTTATTTATTTATGGCACTTCAACGACTTACTCACTAAGAACATACATAAACTTACATCACAAACAGTTTTAAGCATAGTGAATTCGTCACTTATAGAAGTGCACAGCACTCGCAGAAAAATAAAGGGCAAGTACAACTACATAAATAATTTAGGTTACATTAAAAAATAAACTTAGAAATAAAAGTGGGTTATGTACGAGGGAATTACAAAATTATATAACAAAAAGACAGAATCAAAAGATTAATTAAATTAAACAACTAAAAAGAATAGGGTGAAAGTGGATGCAACTAATAACCCTGCTTCATACATCGTGAGACTCCGAGCTGTTTAAAAGCTTCATACGATATTGATGGAAGGGGTTAGAGAAGATGTTAGATGCTACTGGTTCGTGCAGCAATCCTATTATAGTTCCTCATTAAACGGTTTATTGGTGCTGTGGTCCCAAGGTTGGTACGGCTTGCAGTGGTAGCAAAAGTTGTAGTTTCGCGACCAGATCTAATAGCTCTCTGTCGAATTGTATTTATGTACCACAGAATGGTACCCAAGAAATGGAAAAATACGTAGAAGAAGACAGGTGAAGAGGTGGGAAGATGATCTGTCAAAAGGTTGGCGAAGATCTGCTCTAGACAGGAATAAGTGGAGGCAAAAGGAGGAGACCTATGTCACAAGACAGCCTGACTTGCAGGGCTATTGCGCATTTTAAATGTCAGTGGCTATCACAGTGTCCATCGATTAACTGCCAAATGGTTATGGTTTGCTACTAAATGGAACCATTTGACAGTTAGTGGATGAAAACTATGATAGCCACTCACATTTAAAAAGATACGCAATAGCGGGCTGGTAGCTGATAAATGGCAATGAAAGGTTATTAACAGACATTTTTTATAAGTATTAAGTTAATGGTTACGACTTATTTATATATTGAGAAGGTCAGAGTAAGTAAAGGATATTTTAATATTATTTCTTTTTAAATTTTATTTACAGTATTTTTATTGCAATCTGCTTATTATGAGTATGCTTAAAAAGTTTTAGCCCTTCCATTGTTTACTCAGGAAAACTATAGCAAGTCTGTCCTCGCGACAAAGTGAGTAAGAAACAAAACACACACAAGTGCACACAATAAAGTAAAAAATTATAATAAAAAAACTAAGAATTAAACACGAAAAAGAGTGTGTATCTCACGGCTGCGCCTAATAGGACCAGTTCAGCAGGTGTCGAGCAACTAGTGCCCGACGCTGGTTTTCAACTGGCCCTGAGATGGTGATGTGATGGAAGTAAAACAGTAGAGAAATACAGTTGACGGCACGGTTGGTGCAGTGGCTGAGCGATTGGACTGCAGCGCTGCGTGTCGCGAATTCGATCCCCGCACAGAACAAATATTTCTATGGCCTACAGATAGTTGTTTCGGGTCTGGGTGTTTGGTTTGTGTATGTGAGTTTAAATGTTTGTGAACGCACCCACGATACAGGAGAAATTCCTAAAGTGGGGCAACGTTTTTTTTTAAAAAAAGAAAAAAAGAGTACACCTACTATTGCTCATTAAAGCCGGTATAGGTGTCACAACAAAATCTCCCCATTCATCAATTTGTTCATCAATCCGCTGATTAGCAACCAGTAGCATTAGCCCCTAAACATCATTATCCCCTACCGGTGATAAGAGTAATACCCTATAGTGGGGATAGCGGGGATAGCGTGAAGGTATCGCCGTATTGGCGATGACTGGCCCAGCCAGGCGTGAACTGATAGTAGCGATAAAAGTAATAGAGTTTCGGATTAACGGGCGCTAGATTGTTTGGCAAATATTATGGTGTGTGAGGTGTGATGTATCGTTTAATATTGTGCGGTGAGTTCAGTTTGTTAAAGAGGAGGTTGAAAGCATTTTAGTAATAGGAGCTAGCACTATTTGAAAGTTAATATTAAGGTAGAGTATATATCCAAGTGAAAGATTGTTAAATTAAGGCTATAAATAAATAAATTAATTAATTGAGGTTGAGTATTTTTTTTTTTTAATTCAAAAAACGTTGCCCCACACTAGGAATTTCTCCTGTATCGTGGGTGCGTTCACAAACATTTAAAATCACATACACAAATACCTAGAGCCGGAACAACTATCTGCAGGTCATACAAATATTTGTTCCGTGCGGGGATCGAACCCGCGACACGCAGCGCAGCAGTCCAGTCGCCCAGCCACTGCGCCAACCGTGGCGTCACTTGGTAGTCACTAAAGAAAAAACTTTTCCACCCATAATAAAAAAAATAAAAACTTTATTTCAGACCTTGATCCAAAATAATTATGATGTTAGTAACACACACTACTTTTAAACTATGTTAGTAACAAATGCAATAAATAACGATGATGTACGGTGCTAAAACATGGATGCTCAAGCTGGAGGCTGTGTACAGACTGAGATTTCGACAGAGAGCAATGGAGCGTTCCATGCTCGGCATTAAAGCTGTTAGATCGAGATCCTAACGTCGAAATTCGAAGACGTAACATAGGTTACCGATATTGGAAATCGCGTTACGGAACTCAAATGGACAGGACACCTAGCAAGGCACAAGTGACGACAGGTGGACTACGGCTTTTACCAAATGGCGTCCATGGATGGGGAAAACAAAGTACATCACAATTTTTTTTGAGGAGCCACGAAGTCTACATTTGTGCCCAGTTGATGGCAATAGGCTTGCCCTCTATTACATATTATGGGACTGAAAACATACCTCGCGAAACGTGGGGCTTACTATTGTGGTGTTACTAGTATAAGATACATCTCTAACCCTTTTTTTTGGTTGGTGGAAATCATCAAATAACCCCTCCCGCTCTGAGCAGAGCGAAAGGGAGTGTCAGACTTCTACTGACTAAAAACCACCCATGTTCCTTCTTAGCCCTTCATGTGGAGGCCGCGGTATCTCTTGCGAACAACCCGCAGCCGACGGTACATCTCTAACCCTTCGGGAATTTTAGGCGTTATGTTAAAAACTCTACGATTGATAAATCGTAATATATTTCCATGAATATCTTGTACTAATATTGTCACCGCACTATACTGTCTCCATACCTTTAATCTAAACCTAATCTATTGTCACCAATACCTATTTCCCTAGCATAACTTATAAACAATAATATTATCTTAGCAAATATCTCGTCGTGCCAGGAAAATATCTCAAATACTGCCATTCAGAGGGAATAATTATGACAGTTACACACAATGCCCGCTACATGCCTGGGTCGGGCATTGTCGAAAATGTCCGGTTATAGCCGAAGTGACGGGTATTGTCCGAACTTGGTATTTGTGCTAGAATATTGTTATTATGTAGGTGAGAATAATAATAATAATATGTGTTTTGGTTGTTTATGTATTTTATGGGTATTAAAGTCTGTTTTCAAAATAGAATTCTCAGATAAATAAGAGATCACAGTCCTTTTTGTAGTACTGTCTGTGTGCCTAGGTGGTCTAAAGGCATTGTGTTTATTTTTAAATTCTTTGCTGACTTAACTTGGTGCTGCGGCATTTTAAGGCAAGTATAATATTATTATTTGATGACCAACAATGCTAAAAGGAATTTAATAATCAATCAATAATTTTAAATGCGGTAATAACAGTTTCCTTAAAACCACTAAATTTAAACTAAACAACTGAAACTACAAATACTTAGGAAACTGTTGTAGATCTTCTATTGCTATATTGATTGTTTCGGGTACATAGATTCGGTTAGATTTTTGTAGGTTAAATGCCCGGTCTATGTTTATTTTCTTTTGTGTGATTAGTGTCTAACCTGTTGGTCCCCCCCCCCTGGACTTGTTATGGTTTTCCATGCCATTGAGAAATATCTGTATCGAATCGAGCGATAATTATACAATAAGACCTCAACACGGCGGCGCATACTTTACATTTAACAAAATAATTTAGCTAAAATTGAAATTCAAGTACCAACATAGCATAGGTCATGTGGTGTAAGCGTCCTTGATAATATATTAGGAGCTGAACACAAAAACTGTGAATAATGTGCCGTGTTCGTTGCAAAATGAAAGAAAAACATCAAGGGTTGTTAGTTGGCGCAAGTTGTAAGCGCACGCGAGTTGAAATAGGTTAAAGGTTTAAAACTGCTAGCTTACTGGCGATCTCGTCAATAGAGTTGAGAGCTTTGTAAGTCTGTTACTTCCTAAGAGCTGCATAGTTGGTACAGTTAGCTGTTATTATCGGCTTTTGTTTAAAACTCTTTCTACTTTTTGCAAAGAGACGTGTGTTCCAGTTTTGAAGTAAACATTAAGCAAATCATCGTAGTCCATTCAAGAATGTCCTTTTATCGAAGCTCAAATCTCTAATATCTAGTATGCAATTAAAGCATGCGCATTCTCCTGAAATTATGCTTTCTTTCAATTTGATTGTCGTGTTGGTTTGTACAAATTTTTTGAACTACTGAAAGTTCGTGTGGCTAAGCAAGGCTGGCCGGGATGCTGAGTAACTTCTAAAAAAGAGCGATTTATTTTTATTATTTGTTGTTATAGTGTCAACTCATTCTGTAAAAATTTCATCTATCTACCTGTTACTGATCATGAGATACAGCCTGCTGACGGACAGACGGACGAACTGACAGCGGATGTTTAATAATAGGACACCATTGGTCACCTGTCGGTTACGGGACCCTAAAAGCACTTATTTCACGTGTATAAAATGTAAAAAACTATGTATAACGACATATACCTAAACTGAAAAAACACTGCGGCAACGTCATCTTTTCACTTGCACCACACTAATAAATTTGATATGTGGTAGCAAACTATCTGGCAATGATAACAAAGTGCGAGCTTACTATATTTACTGGCTTGCTGGCTGGCTGGCTGGCAATGTATGGCGACAGTCTGCTGATACAGTAGCTGACTCATAAAGTCATAAGGCAAAGGTGTGTGTGTGCAAACGTGACGGTGACCTTATGTGACCTGAGGCATGAAAGTGAATTCGTGGTATCGGGACTTTGCTTCCTTGCTTACGTTTAAGGTAAGCCAGGAAGTGAGAGGTCTTTGCCTAGGAATTGATTAGTCAGTGCTAACTTTAAGTGTTTGAGGAATAAGTTTGGAATTTTGATTAGTAAATAAGAATTTAGAGGAGTTCGTGGCTAAATAATAAAAGCTGCTCATCGTCCATCTTCAGGTCCAGTTTCGCTTGCCTCCCGTCGGGGCTGCGGGTTGTTCGGACGAGGTACCTCGGCCTCGGCACAAAGGGCAAAGAAGGAACATGGGTGGTTTTTAGTCAGAAGACGTGTGACACTCCCTACCGCTCTGCCCAGAGCGGGAGGAGTCATTTGATGATTTCCCACATACCAAAAAAAAGCCTCGTTTGGCTAGGTTGATCCGTGGATGGTTGAACATTTGTTAGGCCGTTATGCCAATGGTTTCTGCTGTAATTTTTAGATCTTCAACAGTCACGTGAGCCAGTGGGCCAGAATCTCTGACAACCAGACTTCCCAAGGGATATCGTATAACCTAGTAGGTAATAATTGGGTTGTGGAGATCAGATAGGCGCGACTAACCACATGCATCGCCAGTACATTCAGCTTTATCCGGCTAGACTTTTTTCACGTAAACAAACAATGAAGACAATACAGTGCTTTGAAAACTCGTGTGACGTCGTATTTTCAGACATTAGTATGACATTTTTCATTTTTTTTCAACGGGAACGAAGTCGTGGGCCTCAGCTAGTATAATTAACAACAACTGGCTAGGCTACACTCAATATAAGCATAAATCCCCAGAATTATGAAAATGTTTAGAACGATAGTAAATCAATTTTCTAAGAATTTTCTTTTTGGAAAGCATGACTATTTTAACATTATTATTAAGGTTAATGAAAATAAACTACCGCTATAACATGGGACTTAATTAAACGTTACTGATAAAATGTGGGTGTACTAGATAAATAAGTATACATAATTATATTTCTGCCTAACCTTCAGCAATTACTGGCATAACGTAATAATATTATAGGTAACATGTCACATTCTATACTAAGCTCTACGCGTGGATTATATATCTAAAAAAACATCAGATTTCCACTAAAAAGGCCTTCATGAAACACTCAGAAAAACTTAATAAAAAAAACAAAATTAATAAATTAGACACCCGACATTTTCATCAAGCGAAAAAATCTCGCTTTATATTCTAATTTGTTCGCGAACAACAATTCGCTGAACCTCCGAGGAACAGGTTCATTAATAAAACTTAATTAATTTCACATTAAGTCAGTCAGATTGGATTAAGTGAACGTAGCTTAAACGAATTATTGGGGATTTGGCGAAATTATAGGGAAAGATGGTGGGAAAATATACGGGGGTTAATTTTGTGGAGGACCGCTGCGGTTTTGTTTAGTGGTTTCGTAGTCGGGAAAAGGAATAAAGACACATGGTGTATATCTTACTGAAAGTCTGTTTTCAGAGTCTTAAAAAACCATAAAGCCTTCGCATAGAATACGGTCAGAACAACACCAGTGCCACCTTAATATAATTTAAAAATAAGTATGTTCTCAATCACAACTCATGGTCTATTGGTCACTGTTTCACTTTAATTTGTAATTCTATTCGATTTGGAAATTCTTAATTCATTGGTTTAGATGTCTACTCGGCAGCCAAAACGCATTCAATACATAATTTTAAATTGTCACTGTAAATTGCATTACCTAGTCATTACAAGTTACAGAAATATCCCTCAGCACTGTTTGACCAAGTTTTTTTTTCTTTAGCTTGTGCTGTGTCCCACAGCTGGGCAAAGGCCTCCCCTTTTTTCTTCCAAACTTTTCCGTGTTGTACAGTTTCGATATTTTTAACAGATAAAATGACAAAAACTTTTTGATGTCTTCCTCTAAAGCAAAAGAATAAACACCTAAAAACCAGCGTCTAAAACCACCAAACACGACCGTATGTTTCGAATCACGGACGGATTATTATCGACATCCCCCGACTCGCTGTGACCCGAATATTTTTATAGAGATATCTCCATTGATTGGGATCTAGAGGTATGAACGAATTGGGTGACGTCATTCATGTCAGGAACAGACCCACAGATTTGTCAGAAGTATTAAATATGGTAAAAGTTATGTAACTTGTTTTGACATATTACTTTCCTCTTTCTGAATTTGTCCTATTTGTGGGTAAACTCAAACTCAAGCTCAAAGCATTTATTTCAATTAGACCATAACAGGCACTTTTCAATGTCAAACAAAAAACCAAATAAGTGAAGCTGCAGTCACAGTCACAAGGCATAATAATTTGTGAAAGTAATGTAGATGCCGATTCTAAAGCGTAGATCTCTATGGAGAAGAATGGGTCAGAAACTCCACGGTATTTTTAAAAGCACTTAATATGTCACATGCATACGGACGTAAAGAATAGCACCATCCCATATCTTCCCGTGGGTGTCGTAAGAGGCGACTAAGTGACCAGAGAATGGGCAGCAGCGTTCTCTGTGCCTTTGCTAACCATACTGCGATCGACAACCCGCCTGCCACGCGTGGCAATTATAGCAAATCCCTCCCTTCTGGGGGAGGCCTATGTCCAGCAGTGGACGTCTTATGGCTGAAATGATGATGATGATGATACCAACATAGAGTATACCTATTATCTTTTTAGGAAACTAAATAGTATCACGCCTGTAATGCCCGAGGAGTAAAGTGGAGGTGTACCTAAAAGAAACGTACACATAATTACCTGTTACGTTACAGCCATGGGGCTGTAACGTAATAGTGGAAGAGCCTATTGCCATCAGCTAGCCACAGTGACCACAAATCAAAGGCCAACTGCTATTGAGAAATTTCTGATGGAATAGGGTAGTTAACAAAAAAAATCTAATTAGTCCATCAGATAGATTTCCAAAAAATTTTGAACACATATTTTTTCAAGTAAACAAACAACGAAGACGATACAGTGCTTTGAAAACTCGTGTGACGTCTTATTTTAAGTCATTAGTATGACATTTTTTACCGGTGAGTGATGTCACAACCCCCCACTCAAATCATTGACGCGTTTTATCTTCGTAAATTGTTATTGATTTGATGAAACAAAAAATACGTATCCAATATTTTTCGATAATCTAACAGACAAACTAATTAGAATCATTTTTTTTTTAGTCAGGAAACATCCCTATTATTGAATAACACTCTGCCCAAGGAACCGAACCTACGACTTCACACAGCAGTAACCCTCGCGACCACTAACCTTACGAGATGCTTGCTAACTATTTCAGAAAATCGTAAATGCTTGTTAAATATTAGCTAGTCTTCGAGATGGTCCCTTAATTGAAAGTCCAGAGAGTAGCAAATTTTTAAAAGGTTTCGTAAATTTTAGTCATCAGTGTGATCTTTCAAAAGAAATAACTATTTCAGTACATTTATCTAAACAACAATCTAATATTGTTTTCCAAAATGTCATGACAACTATATTTAACGATATTTTAAACACATTTAAATACAAAATAAACAGTGTCACGTGTCACATCAAAAGGGAACCGAACAGAAATAGTATTTTGAACAAACATACCATTTTTGAATTTATTTTTAGAACTCTCTACAACTTTTGTTTATCTATTTTACAAACGAATTTGAACTTTGCTCCTTTGCAATTAGAAATATTAAAAATGAAAAAAGAAAATCCTTTTAGACAAGTTACTTTAGCAGTTGAAACAAAATAAAATAAACTCTAACACAATATCATAAGGGTTGTTTGTATTGCAAAAATAACGTTGGCCTAATTTCGAAGGGATAGTTACGCATATGCGTCGATTGTCAGCTGTTTGTGTTGACACGTCCAATCACAGAGAGACATTTTAAAATTAATATATAGTTTTAAACAATGGACGGTATTCTAAATTCGAATATTTAGAACGCGCTTTTAAGTGGACTGTAATTGATTTATATTTTGTCGCCTTAATTTATTTGCTTGAAAAGTTGAACTGATTTCTGATTGATTAATTCGTATTTTTGATTTCGAATTAAAAGCATTTATTTTTGATTTTCTAAACTTACATACGTTGACCCAAATTACATTGTTTCGATCCTAGGCCAATCTGGACCACTGTTCGTTAGTTTTGTACAGATCGTCCCGCCATCTTCTACGAGGTCTGCTGCGATCATTGATATAAAAACTAAAGATACGGTCGCCCGAACATTTGCTCGACGCGTTCGCCATACAGAGAATTGGTGTAGTCTGCTCGTTAACGTAACCTTGTATAAGCGGCGTGGCATTTTCGAGGTTTATAGAACATAAATAAAGCTTTTAATAAAATTTACGACCGCACCCGAAGAGAGCCGATCGTGGACTAGTTCACTTCGGCTTAGGAAAGACCTTATTGGGACCACGTTTGTGGCGTCATTTTAACATGCCGTCCGCCCAGTCCTTACGCAGTAATATATAAGTCAATGGCTGCGATGCCTTCTGGTTGTGTCAGGGCTCCAGAAAGTGGCTATTTTGGTCCACAGCTCATTGCTTGTTAGGAACATAAGAAATAATAAGTATAATTGCGTCTTACAATTCTAAAATTAATATTTCCAAACTCAAAACACAGCTATTTCACTTTTGTATACAAATACTTTATAATTATCATTTAAATAAGGAATATAGTGCCATTAGCCCAGCGCCGGCGCAGTTCAAAGTAATATGTGTGGGTAATTATGGTCATTTGCATTAGTTGTCCGTCGCCTACGCGTGAATCTGTACCAATATATCACGACTGCAGTGTGTACTTAAAACATAAGGAACTTTACTGTTGTTTCACTGAGTGTATTTGTGGTGGGTGCAACTTTTCTTTTGCCGGTACAACTGCAATAATAATTTCTTTAGTTGGGTTTCGAAGATAGTTCTTACCATCAGCATCAGCAGAGTAATCATCAAATAACCCCTCCCGCTCTTGGGCAGAGCGGAAGGGAGTGTCAGACTTCTACTGAATAAAAAACCACCCATGTTCCATGTTCCTTCTTAGCCCTAGCGCCGATGCCGCGGTATCTCTTTCGAACAACCTATCTGACTTCCACAACCTGGTTAGTATTGGGTAATATGATACCGCTTGGTAATACTGGTTTTCCATTTTTACCTACAAATGACGTCACAACCCCCCACTCACGATATTTGACGCGTTTTATCTTAGTCAATTTTTATTCATTTGATAAAACAAAAAACACGTATCCAATATTTTTCGATAATCTAACTGACGGACTAATTAGAATCATATTTTTTTGATTCAGTCCGATCCCTTATTGGTGATCACCCATCCACGAAACAACCTTGGTAAGCGCTGCTTAACCTAAAGATTGATCCGAGCAGCTGTTGACATGAGTATGAATCAAAAAACCATCACGGTACATCATCTGCCTAGCCATTTCCCAACTATGTTGGGGTCGGCTTCCAGTCTAACCGGATGCAGCTGAATACCAGTATTTTACATGGAGCGACTGCCTATCTGACCTCCACAACCCAGTTAATACTAGGTAATACGATACCCTTTGGTAAGACTGGTTGTCTGACTTTCTGGAACAAAAATAATCCCGTGTCAGATTAAAATAAATAATCCTCTTTTACTATACATTCATATTGCTCAACGGTGCAATTTGGGCCACATCTAGTTTACCACATCCGTTGTTTAATATTACATGTTTACATGAGGTTTATCGGTCTGATTTGTGTATGAAATCCGTGTGAAGAATCGTTAAATTCACACCCATAAAAAATATGCTGATGATTTAAGGCGAGGTTGCAGTACTTTTTAAGATTTTTGTACCTATGAAAACTTAACTAAATACGAGTTTTTTAATAAATAAATATCATTACCTAAAAATTGAACATAGGGTTCAAGTAAATCGTAAAGATAAAAACGCGATTTAGAATGATCGGCTCGATAATATTTTTTATCAAACATGACACTAAATCACAATTTTAAACGTGTACGACTGTACGTGTAAGACTAAGAGATTTCATCATGAATTTATAATAATAATATGAAAGTTATATCAGTAGATAGAATTTTTTATTCTGAAGTAAATGTTGAAAACATATTGTATAATTTCTTTATCACTTTTCTCCAAGAAGAAAAATAGTCAAAATTTAGGCATTATATCGCTCGCCGGACAGTCGCTGCCGTTCGTCAGTGCCCGCCTGGACGTGATTGCTACAACAACCCCGCCTTAAACGGAAACAGTCTATGCCATTGGTAACAATAATTGAATAGGGAGTTTATATGATTTTTTGTTGCCTCATCTCACCTCCTAACTTTTCAGTTTTCAGGCTTCTTATTTTTGAGTCAATCATCATTATCTACTTTATATTTATCCAACTCCATTGTTTTCGGCTTCCAGTCCAATCAGATACAGGAGAAAACCAGTAGTTTACATGGAACGACTGCCTATCTGACCTCCACAAACCATTTAGCACTGGATGATACGATAGACTTTTGGGCCACTGACTAAACGTAACGACTGCAAACACAATTGACTGAAATTCAGATGATTCACCTATCCTCGAACCAACCTAAGCAAGCGTGGCTTAACCTGAAGATCTACCCTAGTAGCAGTTATTTTATAGTCACGAGCTCCTTTTCTTTTTTTGGCGGGTGGAAAATCTTCAAATAACCCCTCCCGCTCTTGGGCAGAGCGAAAGGGAGTGTCAGACTTCTACTGACTAAAAACCACTCATGTTCCTTCTTAGCCCTTCATGTCGAGGTCGCGGTATCTCTTGCGAACAACTCGCAGCCCCGACGGCCGGCCGGGACCGACGCACGTCGTATCAATCTTCAATACTAATTAACTTTCCTGCCCATAATAATACTTTATTTGGGGTTGGCGCGGCATGTCTTTATCTTTCTTACTTTTCTATAACTCATCATCTCAAGATTCACCTCCTCTCTAGTTATATTTTTCATTATCCTCCAATACATCTACAAAAATAACCCATACCACAATCATGCCAATTTCGCGATATTCCAATTACAAAATATAAAGGCATTTCATTCCATGTCCATATAAACTCCTCAGATATGAATAGCGATATAAAAATTCAATCATACACAAGCACTGGCCATCCCTACACAGCCAGAGGAAAACTATTAAAAAGAAATCCGCTTAAGGGCTCACATCTTCATACAATAATCGATTATGGAGTGCCCTTCAAACGATTCTCGATTACAACATCTGTTACTGAGAATACCTTTACACAGTCTCCTTTACCACTGCATTATATAAAACTCAACCTTATTTATTATGTAATAGAGAGTATGATAACCGAAAATTTAAATATTTCTTTTGTATTCGTTTTATTTTCAGACGATTTTGAACTTTGTGTTTTTGATGTAAAGTTTATTCAAAACTAAAGTGGGTGTGCGTTTGAGTATGTTTGCCACATGGCTGTATTTTATGGCAAATTATTAAGAAATAATTGGAAATACCGCCTCCTTTTTAAAAAGGGCTGCGTAGAGATTTATTGTGGGCGGTAGTTTCAATTTGTGTTCCGAAAATTTAATATATTTTTATTTATAGGGAAATAAAAGGATGCATATGTTTTGCCGGGTAAACAAAAAAGTATTCATACATTTATTTTTCATTCGTGGAAAGGATGGTCATTCAAGAAAGTCCGCTCAATTTTCGCAGATTCATTTTTCTTTTAATTATTTTCGAGCGTAACTCTATAAAAATGTACCAACCGTAATGTTTTTGTATATCAAGCTTTCATTTTAAAATTAGTACGCTGATCCATTCGTTTTGGATGTACTACCGCGCTCACTGATTGTCAACCATTTTTAGATCTTATTACTCGGCGAAGCCCAAAAGGAGGGTTATGTGTTTTTACCCTTGTAAAAACACATAACCCTCCTTTTGGGCTTCGCCGCAGTCGGGTAAAAAATGGTCGACTGTCAGTGAGCACGCTAGTACATATTAAGACTGCTAACATACTACATTTAATATGGAGAATTTGTTTGATGTATTTAACTTTTGAAAGATTATGGGTTGCTTTATTATGACAGAACTACATCCATACTGCCTCGTCGGCGGAATGGTCACAAGCACGACTGCTGATCTGGAGGTCCGGGTTCGATTCCCGAATCGGGCAAAATGTCGTTGGGTATTTTCATCAGGAATTTCTCAGATGCAGTACTACGTAGTCTAGATTTGTCGCGAACCAAGCAAAAAGACACAAAAACAAATAAACAGGAAAAACAAATAATGCGTCAAGCCAGAAAATGATATAAGACAGATAAGACCGCTAATCTTTCTCTAAGTAGCAATAGGACTAACTACCTACAAACAGATCGGAGCTCTCAATGCGAAGGGAATTCCTTCTTTTGAGCAAAATAGTTTTATTGTGACTTATGCCACTGTGCGTGTAGGTACAGACTTGGATACTGATGGAACTCAAAATATTTTTTTTATTGTTAAGTTATAGGGGTTTTGTGTTCGGTTTGCAATTAATATTTCGATCAAATTAAATCATTTATAAAAAATAATATATTATTTCAGATTTCGCTGTCTGAAAACATTATTCTGTATGAAATTTTAAGACTGAGTCCAACATCATCCTATTGTATAAGAAAGGGGATAAATATGACATTGGTAATTATCGCCCTATCAGCCTTATGTCCAACGTATATAAGATTTTCGCTAAGATCATTTTAAAAAGGATTGAGAAAAACTTAGATGAACACCAACCGATTGAGCAAGCAGGATTCCGCAGAGACTATTCGGTAATCGACCATATCCACGTAGTGCGTCAAGTTTTAGAGAAATATAATGAATACCAACTTACATACTATATCGCATTTATTGACTATAGTAAAGCATTTGATTCTCTACTACATGAAAGAATATGGGAGGCACTACTAGAACAAGGTATTGAACAGAAATACATCAGACTATTAAGAAACATATACAGGCACAGCACAGCAAGAATTCAACTAGAAAAGAAAAGCGCTTATTTCAAAGTGGAAAAAGGCGTTAGACAAGGCGATCCCCTATCACCGAAACTATTTTCCGCAGTTCTGGAATCAATATTCAGAAGACTTAATTGGGATCATCTAGGAATTAAAGTAGACGGCGTGCTTCTGTCCCATCTGAGATTTGCAGACGATATAGTACTACTGGCAAAAACATCGGAAGACTTAAACACAATGATAAAAGAACTTGCGACAGAAAGTGAGAGAGTTGGGCTGACACTGAATCCGGAGAAAACTAGAGTGATGACAAATGGAAACCAACATACCATAGAAGTAGGGAACACAATAATTGACTATACTGACGAATACATCTATCTGGGACAACTTATTACTCAAAAGGAACCTATGCAAAAAGAAGTGGAGAGAAGAATTACAAATAGCTGGAAGAGATACTGGAGCTTGAGAGAAGCCATGAAAGACAAAAATCTTCATATAAACATAAAAAGTAAATTGTTCAACACCTGCATACTACCGGTTCTTACGTACGGCTGCCAATCATGGGCTTTAAATCAAGAGATTGTGAACAAACTAGCAACTTGCCAATATGCAATGGAAAGGAGCATGTTAAACGTCAAAAAGTCGGACAGATTGAAAAACCTGGTCATTAGAAATAAAACAAAAACTACAGATGTAATAATAAAAATCAAAAGACTTAAATGGAGATGGGCTGGCCACGTAATAAGAGGACACGACAAATGGAGCAAAAGAGTGACACGATGGTACCCCAGAGAAGGCAAAAGGAAGAGAGGCAGACCGCATAAAAGGTGGGATGATGACATCAGACAAGTAGCAGGAGTCATGTGGAACAGAGTAGCACAAGAAAGGAAAGAATGGAAAAGGTTGGAGGAGGCCTTTGCCGACTGGCAAACAGATCTAGGTAAAATAACAAAACAACAGATATTAGTGTAAATAGTTTATAAGTTCAGTGTTAGTTTTTAAGTTTAAAATTTGTAAAGAGATCTGAATAAAAGGCTATTATTATTATTATTATTATTATATAGGAATCCATTACTGTATTTTAAGCTAATCTTGTAGGTACAAATTAAGCTAGGGCGTGGTTGTGGCGAAAAGAAAGAAAAAAAATGGCGCAGAAACATGACGAGGATACAAAATGACACATAAAAAGAGCGAAGAGGTATGTTAAAACTATGCTCTATGTCTTATCCTGAAAAACATGCAGCCGCAGTGACATTTGCGCTGCTACCGATGACGTAGTAAAATTGCATAATTTTACTAAACTTAAGTAATCAAAATTCCATGACATCTGGATCCAAGTCTTCGACAAATCAATTAAAAAGACTTCATCATAATCTAATTTATTCATTACATTTAAATGAACACTGCACTTTGATACCACCGGGAACCGAATTCAAATTCATTTAAATTGCGCAAGAACTCTCTATTTTTCTTCCATCGTCCGATTAGCATGGTTAAATGGACCCTTTGCCTTCGAAATCATAAAAAAATAGCCTATGTCTAGTCTCCAGTACAATATTCATTATCAAATGTTTTGCCAGACAGTCATAATATGAGCGTACAGAAGGGTGCAATGGGGGAAAATGCAATTAATTTTATCACAAAAGACCCATTCGACTCCGCGACTTATCGGGGAGGTAGGGGCAAAGAATAGTTAGGAATGTCATGTCTTAATACTCCGCTAAAAGTTTGCGAATATAGAATCTTATTCGGAGTGCTTAAGGTTTGAATTGATGGTTCTGATACTGGCTGTACCATAGCTTAGTATTATTATAGTGATTTTATTATCGGAAGTCTGCGAGTATTAACAAATAATAGTTTATCGTAGGTATATCATCAAAATCATATTTCAAATTTCATTTTTTTTTTCAAATTTGCTTTTAGCTGTAGATTAATTTGTAAGAAACGAATATTTTTATGTTAATTGATTGCTATACTGACGAATTAGGGTAAGACCTGTGATGTTAGTTGTTAGTTGAAAGTAAATAAATAAATATAGTCATCATCTGCCTAACCTTTTCCCAACAATGTTGGGGTCGGCTTCCAGTCTAACCAGATACGGCTAAATACCAGTATTTTACATGAAGCACTGCCTATTTGACCACCACGACTTAATTAATAATATTATGATACCCCTAGGTGATACTGATTGTCAGACTTACAGGCCACTGACTACCTGTAACGACTGTCAAAGATGTGGAAATGATAGCCCGAAGTAACGACTTTCCGAGAAAGAGAGTACTACCTTTTAATAAAATTCATTTGTATACATCAGAAGTAATTAATGTGCTGTATATAAATCAACGTAACTTCATACTAACAATAGACAAAGAGCGGGTCGGGAAACAATAGAATGGAATGAATTAAATATATTCGACCGATTGACCCACTGAACTTTGTTTGCTTTCATAGATAGAATTTACGTTCACTAGCTATGATAGCTATATATAGGGTAAAAGTACCCTTAACGCAAACTAAGGGCACTTGTTCTTCCCACCACTGCGATCATTTTTTTTGTTCTAGACCATACCTGGGAACGTTTCGGAGATAGTTACGGAGATATTGGGGGTCAAAGTTCCAAATTTTTCACAGCTGTTTTTGTAAAGACTAGTTTTTCAGGTTATAATTTTACTTAAATTACCTCTATGACCCGTTCACTATTCAAACAATCCAATAGCATAATGTTTTAAGAGTGCTACATTGAGTTTTACCGTAAAATGTGATTTTTGACCCAAAAAAAAAAATTGCGTAGGGGTACTTAGTTTGATGTACAGAATGCTTGGTTAACGGGTGTGTGATGGGTTGATTTACACCCTGTATAGCAGCCGGGACCAACAGCTTAACGTGTTTTCCGAGGCACGGAGGAAACTCGGTATGTCGGGCGGTCACCCATCCACAGACCGACCTAAGCAAGCATAGCTTTACCTAAAGATCGACCCGAGTGGCAGTTCTTATTAAGCCAAGAGCTCCTCCCCTCTTGAGACCAGTATGGATTAGTAAAATCACGTAACCAGACCTGGTATAATTAACGAAATCTTTGAAACAATGAGATTTACATCATCAACGACTGAGTTACAATTAAAAAGATCCAAATCACATAGAAATACAGAGAAGACAAAATAATTATGTTGGAGCCTTTAATAGAAAAATACTTCAAACCCCTGTGTTCTATTAAATAAACCAATATTTAAAACGTAAATTCCCCTCAATCCCTTCCACTTCTCACGACGACGGTGTTCTGTTCGTTAATTGGCGAGGATAGCCTTGCAGCACTTGGACTAGGAGCCATCCAAGATGTCCCGCCATCTTCTCCTCAGTCCCCCACGACCCCGTCTACCTGTTTCAGGGCTCAATAATATCGATAATATTTATATTTTAAATCCCAATTCACTACTAAACTTTCTCACATTACGTATGCAGTTCCTATTGCCATTCCAACCTTTATAAACCGAATGTTCCCATTTATGGGTTGGCTGTTCCAAAATTGGTAGCACTAAAACCTTTTACAATTAAAACGAGCCATTATCGAGTGTCCCTAATCCGGTACATTTAAGTGAATGGCCCACCTCACCAGTCCGACCTTTGTGCCCGGTTTAAAATGCAAATTTTATACGTGGCAACAATTGTTTGAGTATCGAGATTGGAACGATATTGTGGCGATATTGTTGATAAAAATCCGTTGTATTGTTTTGTATGTGATTGTTTGTGTTAATTGCTTGATGGTTATCGGTTGTGTTTAGTGTTATAAATATTTGTATTAAAAAAGTCGGTTATTGTTTTCAAATTGTGTTACATTCTTAATGTTATATGAAGTAGTTGACTTGTCAACAATTGACTTATAAATAAGACTCATTTATTTAGCTATTGTTACGTTACTCTCAAATCACACATGCAGATTTAAACTTTCTTTTAATAAAATTGTTGTTCAATATGACATCTACTAATTGAACCTTATTTGTGTCAATGACATTTCATTTCTTTTGTAACCATTATTCTCAAGGGCAAGTTTCTTCCGTTGGGGCTGCGGGTTGTTCCGTCGGGGCTGCGGGTTGTTCGCAAGAGATACCGCGGCCTCGACATATAGGGCTAAGAAGGAACATGGGTGGTTTTGAGTCAGTAAAAGTCTGACACTCCCTTTCGCTCTGCCCAAGAGCGGGAAGGGTTATTTGATGATTTTCCACCCGGAAAAAAAAGGGCAAGTTTCTTGCAAGCTTTTTCTTCCACGTCTAATAGTCATAATATTAGTAGTCATCCCCTTTTTACCCCTATTATTTTTCAGAGTCTATCCATCGTATCTGTAGTCTTAGAGCCTTTCATATTCACACTCATTCCTCAAGATACTTACCCCATAGCAACCGCTGCTAATATAGTCTTTCTAGATAATTCAAGTCACCATCTAAGTCGTAGTTAACAGTTCTTATCTAAACTTGAATTTAATTCAGGCTAAGTTCAGTAGAGACAGCTTGTAATTCAATTAAAAGACAGTTTACTGTTTCATACTGGTTACTACTGACACCTTGATTGTGATTGTGACAAACCGGTCTAGTTATTTGTGAGATTGTGTAATGCATTGCTTGATTGACAGCTCCAACTAGCAGCTTTTATTATTTTATCTTGAAAGTGAGAACTGGAAGACAGGTCTTAGAATTAAATTAGATTTGTAGTGGCTGCCTCGTTGGTCTAGTGGTCAAAACGCGACTGCTGAGAATGAGGTCCTGGGTTCGATTCTCGGGTCGGGCAAAGTGTTATTGGCTTTTCCATCAGGAATTTATCAGTAACAGCCACGGAGTCTGGATTTGTGCCCGGTTGATGGCAATAGGCTCGCCCTCTATAACATGGGACTTAAACATAACTGGCGAAATGTGGGTGTACTATTAGGTACACCTCTACCTAACCCTTCGGGGTTTACAGGCGTGATGTTATGTTGTAGTGGCAAAGCTGGTACGAGCCGTGGATAATATTATGGGTAACTTGGGAAACTTGTACATTTGTGGTACAAACGGAGATCTACATCTTTACTCCGCTCTTATTTAATTTTTATTTTTAATCTTTATCTTTAGTCCGCCTATGTACCACGTTTGTGCATGAAGTTTAAATAAATAATAAGTTTTATCATCATCTTCCTGCCCTACCATTCAACTTGGTGTGTATGCAACACGTTTACTTCTTTCATTCCCCTTGTTAGACGTGATGGGATCATTCACTCCTTTCTCTTTCATAACATTCCTCACAAAATCTCGAAAAATTGTGGTGCCAGTGACATCTATCGCAACACATGAGAACTATCTGACATATCCTACATCGCGCTATCAAAGTTATTCGCGACATTAGCTTTTTTTTTTTATGGTGGGTGGAAAATCATCAAATGACCCCTCCCGCTCTTGGGCAGAGCGGAAGGGAGTGTCAGACTTCTACTGACTAAAAACCACCCATGTTCCTTCTTAGCCCTTCATGTCGAGGCTGCGGTATCTCTTGCGAACACCCGCAGCCCCGACGGGCTCGCGACATTAGCTCATATAGAAAATCTCGACTTACATAATTATATCGGGCAGTTAGCCCACCAGACACCACACCAGTCTGGTCGGAGGCTCCACCCTTTTCTATGGGGGATGAGGAACTTAACACCCTGTTCCTCATACCTCCAAATAATTATAAATCAAGGATTTTATTTGATTATAAAGCAGTCAGAGAGACGTTGCTCAGAATCGTGACCGTTGGGGTGAATGGAGGGAGGCCTTTGCTCAGCAGTGGGACAACATAGGCTAGCTATAATAAATAATAATAAGAAAAAAAAGCAGTCAACTTTTAATAAACGTTTCGTCTGTGAATAAATCGCCAACAACATTAATAAACCTAAAATAAACACAAGCACAGACATAACTTAAACTTAAGAGCCAGCTTTACCTCACCAAGTTTGAATATTGAAAGATATTATGACCATAAAGCAGAAGGTACACTTAACGACGTAGCCGCACCTTAGTTCAAATCTCCAGTGGTCATGAGAAATTTAATAAGAGGGGAACGGCAGGACTACTTTATGCAAATGTGAGAGCTGTGTGCAGGCCCTTTAAGGGTAGTCGAGGACGAGACGAGTACGAAACGAAATGATGAGAAGAAAATAGAAGTATAGAAGCTTTAGAAGCAAGGCCAACGAGCTCAGAGAGCAATGTTGGGAAGAAAATGAAAAATACAGGCGAGAAAATACATATATAGGCGATGTGCAGCGATTCTATCTATCTATTCTATTATTGGGGGTTTGGGTTTCCGCACTTGGTCCTTGAAGTGGACCATTGTGCGTGAGCCATGTTGGCCGATCACTCTAACCAGCCCACCTCCCTCCAGAAGCAGATCAGACTTCCCGGTCTCCTCAGGGCATCCACAAGGGATTTTGGTGTTCCTAGGGTTTCCTCACGAATCTTGGTAACGCCTGTGCACTGTGATGTGCAGCGATTTAAAAAAGTTATTAAGCTTATATCTAAAGAAATACATAGTTAAAAAAATATTTAAATTAATTTGCAAATTAAATAAATTCGTGCATTGCTCCTTCCTTTCTTTTTTAAAACAGGTCACAATAAAAACAATCAAAATCAAAAACAATCTCCTTATTTGCGCATCACCCGATGCGCAAATAAGGAGATTTGATGGGATGAGACTTTGGCACCAAACCAAAATGCCAAAGCCCACCTTTTAATTTAGCGTGTGATAAAGTGAGACAGATTCTAGAAAAATCTCCACCTAGCTAAAATAGTTTCATTTGAAACCAGACTAGAAAGTTAGCAGAAAAATGCTTGACAAAACTACTGGAAAATATATTTATTCTTAAGACCAAAAACTGAAAACACAGCAAAGAAAAACCGATTTAAAGTTGTAGTAATTATAGCAAGCATTGATCCTTTCACGGAAATCTGGCGCAAAATCTTTTTTAATTCAGTTTTTTATCACTGATACCTGTAAATGGCCTTAAATTTAAGAGCACTGTTTATATTAACTGTTAGTTCCCCGAATAAAAATAAATAAGGTGTAAAACTTTCCACGTTTCCATACATAAAACCATGAGACATTACCAGCCAGTGGAGTATAAAGTATTTTCAACAATACCATATTATATCCCTGTATCGCAAAATTCCTTGTCGCTCTTCCGCTCCATTCGATAGTGTTCGGAATATTGAAATTTTATGCGTCCAAAAGCCGTGAAGTATTAAAGTCGCATTGGAAGAGGGCTGGATGACTGAGGGGGAAGTTTTTCACATTCACTCTGCAATTTTTGGGTAAGATATTTCCGGTACATTTTTTAGACTATACGGATTTGTGAAGATTATTATGCTGGCTTAGACTGTTTTACTATCAAATGCCTAAGGGCTCGTTTACGGAGACGCGGCGCGTTCAGAAGGCTCGTCTCGAGCTTTTTTATTTATTTACTGTGAGGCGCGTCCACCGCAACGAACGCTGCATTTTAAACTAACGAGTGATAAATCGCTTCTCGTAAAATCAACGTTTAAAGTTGTTAACGTTTTCATACATCGCCATGTGTTTGAATTAAAAACGCACAACGCGCCGCGCTACTCCCCGCGTGTCCGTAAATGAGGCCTAATACTTAGTATGATGTAATCCATTTTTTTGACTGATCTTACCTTTCATTTGTGAACGAATCAAAAGTAATCTTTAGAACAACCCGCAGCCCCGACGGCCCTTGCCCGTCACCCACCCTCCACACCGTCCACCGTCCTCGTGTCTACGGTGGCCGGAAGCCATCACGTGGCCCCCGACCCCGGAGCGTCTTCCGCGACGGCTGGGACGAGAGGTTCTCTCCGTCTCACGTTCCAACAGCTCCTTTGGTAGCATCACTGCTTCGCAGAAGGAGGCGGCGGCGTCCCATTCCTTCTTGCCCCGGGCCATGGCTTGCACCAGGGCCAGACGCAAGAGGCCGCGGCCGCCAATCGCCGCTACGAGAACAGAGGCAGACCGCCACAGTGTGCTCCACCGTGTCCTCCGGTCGATCCTCGCAATGGTAGCACCCGGGCGTTTCCTCCCCATTCGGTGGAGGTACCTCCCGAAACAACCGTGTCCGGTGAGGACTTGCGTCAGACGGAGAGTTAGGGTGCCATGGTGCTCTCCACCCACGCCTCAAAGAGTGGACTTGGCGCCACAGTCTTGGCGTGCCCTAAGTTGGAGGCCCTTTTTTTATGGTGGGTGGAAAATCATCAAATAACCCCTCCCGCTCTTGGGCAGAGCGGAACAGAGTGTCAGACTTCTACTGACTAAAAGCCACCCATGTTTCTTCTTAGCCCTTCATGTAGAGGCCGCGGTATCTCTTGCAAAGAACCCGCAGCGCCGACGGGAAGTTGGAGGCCCTTGGGCGGCATTAAAACTCTGACACCAGGATAATCACTCACCACATGATAAAGAAAGAAGAAACAGAAACCTCCGCTACAAAACAACTGCTTGTAACCAAAACAACGCATGACAACCTCAATATAAAATAAAAAACAAAGAATCCACAATCAGTACCAACAATAGAAACATCTACACACGTCTTAATAAGTTAATAAATATCTTTATAACATGCCAAGTCACGTCATAAACAATACTTAATAATACATGGCAAGATTCAATACACATTATTAGATAAAATCTACAAGATGGAACCCTGTCCCATTGTTCATTTGGAAGGTCGAGAATGTCGACGTGTCCTGAAGTTAAGAAACGAATTAACATTTTAAATGCGAATCAATTTGCTGTTTGAACTATTTGTTCTCGATTGGAAATCAGAAGTGGGAAGTGACAAGCGTATGTGTGTGAGATGAGTCAAGATCTTTGCGAGTTTTCCACATTTAATTCGTTAATTATCATCATGCGAGATTTTTATATTACGGTACAGATTAATTCTCGTAACAGAGTGGTGGGCTAGTAACAAAAAAAATACGGTACAGGGGATTGAATAGGGATGTCTACTGACTTAAAAAAAACTGATTCTAATTAGTCCGTCTGTTAGATTATCGAAAAATATTGGATACGTATTTTTTGTTATATCAAATCAATAAAAAATGACGAAGATAAAACGCGTCAAAGATTTGAGTGGGGGGTTGGCGTCCCTCATCGGTAAAAAATGTCATACTAATGTCCTAGAATATGACGTCACACGAGTTTTCAAAGCACTGTATCGTCTTCTTGTTTGTTCACGTGAAAAAAGGAAAAATACGTGTCCAATATTTTTTGGAAATCTATTTATTTATTTATTTATCTATTTATGTACACACAAAATACAAAAAAAAGGAAAAACAAAACATAAAAAAAAAAAATAGTAGAGCACAAAGGTACTGCTTATTTCATAAGAAATTTCTTCCAGCAGACCTGCGAGAGGAAAGTTGGATAAGAAATATAGACACAGTGTGTAGAAAAGACTAACAGGAAAAATTTAATCAGAATTTAGAACAAAATATAAAAATAAATACTAGTATTATGAATATATACCTATAATGTATAAACATATATATACACAATACACCAACACCATCTATCTGACGGACTAATTAGTTTTTTTTTGTTAAATACCCTAACATAATTTGTTGTTACACCAATTTCACATACAGGTCATAAAACTTGGATTACTATCTTTTAAGTACTGGTATCGGCAGTTTGATGAATAAAATTGTGATGATTTTAGAAATATCTGAAAATCTTACCTGAAAATGTACATTATGGATTGCAATAAATAATTTGAATTTGAATCTCTTCGCGTGTGTCAATTTATTCACCTTATCTCATGCACTGCTAGGAATACGCTTATCCTAAGCTGTGCTACAACACCATCTTATCCACCTACCGCATCCAGTCTGACCCACTACCTTTTTAAAGTCTTCGGTCCATCGACGAATATGATTAGCAAAATCTCCTTATAATGATACTACTGCTGGAACTACAGACCTCCACTCTATGAAAGGGCTATCCACCATGCCCAGTGCGGGACGTATATTAAAGATTATTTTTTTGTAAATTGATATTAAAATTAACTGCCAATAGTAGGGGATAAGTATTTATTCAGTCGATTATGCGTGCTAAGGTGGGTTTTAATTTACAGAATAACATCGTCGTGTTCGATCTCTAAAGCGATGTGCATAATGCTATGTATGAGCAATAATAAATTCATGTTTTTAGTTCCAAGGGGTTGTAGTTTGAGATGACTTGCGTCTGATAGCGGATGTATGGAACTTATTGAATAATTTTCTCATACTATCGAGGAGCTAGATTTATGAGCAAGTTTCGAAGTAACGGTGGTGACAGAGTAATAGCAAACGTATCGGGAAAGGAACGTGTCGTGTGAAATAATGTGGAGCATGGTTTAAAGAGAAAAGTTCAAACTGGGAACTGATTCGCATAGCTTAGAGAAGAGAAGGACGAAAGGAAATATGGATTGATTGAGTTATTATATTAAATTTAAGTTACATCAGAAAAAAAATCGAATTAATATTTTGGTCATCATCATCTGCCTAGCCTTTTCCCAACTATGTTGGGGTCGGCTTCCAGTCTAACCGGATGCAGCTGAATACCAGTATTTTACATAGAGCGACTGCCTATCTGACCTCTACAACCCAGTTAATACTAGGTAATACGATACTCTTTGGTAAGACTGGATTTCAGAATTTCAGGTCACTGACTACCTGTAACGACTGCCAAAGATCTATATATAGCAGCCGGGACCAACAGCTTAACGTGCTTTCCGAGGCACGGAGGAAACTCGGTATGTCGGGCGGTCACCCATCAACAGACCGACCTAGGCAAGCACAGCTTTACCTAAAGATCGACCCGAGTGGCAGTTCTTATTAAGCCACGAGCTCTATTTTGGTAAGGACAAGAATATTTTAATGATTGCAGAATTTTTCTCCCGAAGACTCGGCGAGCAGCAAGAATTGTAGCTAAACACAGTGTAAAGTATCATTAGTTGCATAAGCTCTTTTATTGCACAACTCACAACCGCATCTAATTAAAACCGTCAAACAGCTGCTTGTCACCGTCAAACATTGACCGTCCATAACCCTACCAGTTTCACTTCCGTCTACAAATAAATTCCCTCGAAACACCGACACAAAATTAACATATTACACCCATAATAATTACACACAAAATAAAAAGCACGAGTGTGAACACGTCCGAATTCAAATTCGTTCCTCGGTTTGATCGAGTTATGCATTATTAATGAATGTTCAAGTAATTACAGTGCGGTGAGATTTATCGCAGGTAACGTTTTGTTAAAGGGAATTGTTCTGAGAACTACAGACAGAGCCAGGCGCCATGTGTGGCCTCTTGATTGAGTCGTCTTTTGTTAATTTGTAGTGTTAAATGATGATCTAACTTTGTTGTCGGATTTTCATGCAAGAGCACGTTCTTTGTTGATTGGGAATGTTTTAAAGAGGAATGTAATTGGAGGGTATTCAGTTTCTGTGGTTATTTGCTCTGTTGTCAGCAATGCAGTATATTGAGGGCTTTAGTATTAAAGGATGAAACTGCAGAATGAGGAAAATGTCCTAAGTCAATTTCATATGCTCAATAAAACAATGAACGATCTTTATTGAAATAAATATAATTTGGTTACTTAATAGCTACTAAAATGAAGACTAAATATTTTATATCACAATGATGATAATTGAAAAATTTATACAAAGCCGTGAAAGGAAACCCTCTCTGGGTTTGGTTTGGGGTGTTTGATCTTAGTCTGTTCGTCATGGTTATCACGATTGTGAGCGAGTAAAAGACAACGAAAAAAGGGTCCATAATACCTATTGGGCTTTTAGCAAGTATCACAACACAATTACAACTTTTATTAATGGAAGGCATCTTCCGAATAAAAGACTGCAGAGCTTATAAAGGTGCTGACGTAGCTTATTCCGTATTCCGTAAGTATCTTAAGAGTCGATTAAAAGATTCCAAATGGACGAACACGCTGAATCCAGTTGTGCACTGATAACATCTTATTGCCTTGGTTAATATCCTTTTATAGCAGTACTTTGTATGTATCTGAAAGGTTCATGTTTAACCCGTCGGGGCTGCGGGTTGTTCGCAAGAGATACCGCGGCCTCGTCATGAAGGGCTAAGAAGGAACATGTGTGGTTTATAGTCAGTAGAAGTCTGACACTCCCTTTCGCTCTGCCCAAGAGCGGGAGGGGTTATTTGATGATTTCCCACTCCCCCAAAAAAAGAAAAAGGTCCATGTTTAAAGACTTTCTTTATCTGTTGTAGTTAAGAAGTGCAAAGAGCATGTGGGCTCGCCCAGTATTATTTAAACATAACTGACAAAACGTGGATGAACTATAAGGTACACCTCTGTCCAACCCTTTAGTAATTACAGGTGAGATGTGATGTGTTACATCACGTGTTTAGTAAACTATTTGCTCTGACATGCTGTAATAGTATGCATCAGCATAGAGATTCACAGATACATACATCACTGTCTGTGATTGTCTCCTCTTTGTCAAACCTCTGTACCTGTCCACTAAAACTATGTAACACTTCTTTCTTATATGCTTTACAATCTTTAGTAACATACATTTTAATCATTAATGTAATTTGTTCCTTATCCATAAACAAAATGTATACACGCTCAAAAAATACTTATAAACAACTATCGCTATCGAAAAGTACCAAATTGTACGCCCATAAAACGTTTCGAATGTGCACCTCATAAGTCGAAAATTGTGGCGAGGACCACTTAAAATTAAACGTGGTTCGATAAGCTTTCATACAGTGTCAACTGTGTTATCAATTCCGTTCCGTTTTATGTTGTCAAAGAGATGCGGTTTTAAGGTACCGCTCCACAACAGCCCACGGCTAAACTATGGATTTTATTGCTAGCGTTGGTTAGACGATATCGTCAACGCATTGCTGTTTTGGAAAGCCCTGGTTTTTTAGGCCCAACCTCGGCCCCTTTTGCGAAACAGCAATGCTAGTGAAGGAGGATGCAGAAATCGTGCAGTGCAGTAATGAAAGGCAAATGTAATAATTATGTCTGATATCGGTTAAACCTGCCCGCACATCTTCAGCGTCAGTGGACTGTCGACCTTACAGTTGCGTAGTTACAAGGTTGTAAAGTGCTTGCGGAATTTGTATGATTCTTCCTTTAGTGCTTGAAGTTTATCTTTATTCTGTTTGATGGCGTCGTTCCAGGTGGCTTAGAGTTTATATGAGGTGGCCGTTCAGGATTCAAGTCATAAAAATTTACCGTAAATATCTACGGCTGTGATTTCTTAGAAAACGTAAGTTGAGCTGAGAACTAATGTTTCGCGGTAAGTTTACCTATGTATTCGGGATATTATCTGTACATACTTGTATAATTCACTCCTGTGTCCAAAGGGTTAGACAGAAGTGTAGCTATTAGTACACCCACACTTTGCCATATAATAGGGTTCAAACTTCGGATTACTATCGGAAAAATCGAATAACACTTCGCGCGTCCCGTTAATCTAACCAGGACCTTACGCTCAGCAGAGAAGCGCTTGCGACTTCTAGACCAGCAAAGCATACGCAACGTACAAGTATCCCACATACAATTTCAACGCAATGCTGAAAATAGCGAAAAAAGAAAAGTTGTGGAAGTTGTGGAAAGCCCTGGTTTTTAAGGCCCAACCTTGGCCACCATTCGACATTCGTTCAAAAACTTATTCCAGAGCCATGGGCTTCTTTTAGACCAGCAAGGCATACTCAACGTACAAGTATCCCACATACAATTTTTCTCGAAATTTAATACAAATTTTCACCGTTTTAATTCAGGACATAAAGTGAGAACTCACCTTTTTTTTAAACGTCCTGTCGCCACACCCTTTCTATTATTTTTGTTTGTCAACCCGAAAAGGGGCGAGAGCAAACAAACACTTCAGCAAAAATTAAATTGTTCCTACAAAAGTGTAAACCAGTTGATGTGAAATTAAAATATCATCATGACACGCAATTCTCAGAGTGATAGGACAGGAGCTTAAACGAATATTGCAAATCATTGAATGCGATTTGTGATTTCTGCACTGTTAATAAATGAATGATCGTTGAATTTATGTTTAGCTGTTTCAGCTAATAATAATGAAAGCAAGATACGGAGAATGCTTTATACGAAGTAGGTTATAGATAAATGTATTGCTAGGGTGTTTGTTGTTCCACTTTTTCTTCCCAGCTAAATAATGGGAAAGTGGAGTAATTATTACTAGGCATTTGTGTCCCACTGCAGGGCAAAGTCCTCCCTTCCCTTTTTCCACTTATCTTTAGCCAATGCTGCTAATTGCCAATCCCTGCGAAAAGAGTCGAGTTCGTTCCGCCATCTTCTTCTGGGCCTGCCGCGTTGCCGTT
Organism: Diarsia brunnea; assembly: GCA_949774965.1. Lineage (NCBI taxonomy): Eukaryota > Metazoa > Arthropoda > Insecta > Lepidoptera > Noctuidae > Diarsia > Diarsia brunnea. The sequence continues at coordinate 19,540,771 of OX459001.1, forward strand.
TACTGCTGTTTGGGACCCATTGTGTGGCTACTTTAGCCCATAGCTCTTCCGGCATGCGGCATATGTGGCCAGCCCAGTGCCATTTAAGCTTGGTAGCCGTGTGACCTACGTCGGCAATTTGAGTTTCGGAACACAGTATCGAGTTTCTTATTCGGTCAGTAAGCTTGACTCCAAGAATACTACGCTCCATTGCTCGCTTACAGACTCCGAGTGCGGACTTTTGACGCTTGGTTAGTGGCCATGTCTACGCTCCATAGGTGAGGGTAGGAATAATGCATATTATTATGTGGACTATGATATGAATTTTTGGGAACTAAATTTTTAGAAATTTTAATTTTATTTATTTTAGTCTCTTTCAAAAAGTAACAAAAGTTACAAAACATTTACATTCCAACTAGAAAATAAAGTTAAAAAAGTATTTAAATTCCAACTAGCATCAACTAGAGTGGAGAACAACATGAATGAAAACGCAACGGAATCCTACCTATTGAAAGTCGATTAAGTGATACCCTTTTTTAATCCGGGTGGAAAATCATCAAATAACCCCTCCCGCTCTTGGGCAGAGCGAAAGGGAGTGTCAGACTTCTACTGACTAAAAACCACCCATGTTCCTTCATAGCCCTTCATGTCGAGGCCGCGGTATCCCTTGCGGACAACCCGCAGCCTCGACAGGTTAAGTGATACCCTTAAATAACAATTAAATTAAATGACGACATCATTAACATTTCATTCCATTATGATTATACAATAATTGCAAAGAATTAACTGATGAGCTCCGAAACTACGGACCGCTATCGAAATATAAAATTCGTTTAAAACACAAATTAATATTCCCGCTGTCCAGTTCGTTACGGGGATGCAGTCCATACTTTTATGAAAATTCAATTATGCTTTATTAAATCCGTATCAGTATGAAATTTAACCGTATTATATGCCACCGTTTGCGGTATCCGGAATTTTAACGCGTATCGCATGCGGATGCGGTTTTTTTGTGCAATATTCGGTTTAAGTATCTGGATGATTTAATTTTTATTTTGATGGCTCTTGGTTTGTAGTTTGGATATCCGTGAAATTAAAAATAAAATGTGTACTTATTGAGAATTGTATGCGAAAACGATGGAACGTAACGTGACATCACGCCTATAATACGCGAAGAGGATAGGCAGAAGTGTACTTATTAGTATTTTTCCAGTTATGTTTTGAGCCCCATGTAATAGGGAGCGAGCCTTTTGCCGTCAGCTGTACAAATACTGACTCCGTGGCTGCTACTGAGAAACTCCTAATGGAAAAATGCACCCCGTCGGGGCTGCGGGTTGTTCGCAAGAGATACCGCTGCCTCGACATAAAGGGCTAAGAAGGAACATGGGTGGTTTTTAGTCAGTAGAAGTCTGACACTCCCTTTTGCTCTGCCCAAGAGTGGGAGGGGTTATTTGATGATTTCCTACCCGCCAAAAAAAAAAGGACCTCACGCATAGATGTGCATCTGGATTGAGGGCCCATTTTTTTAAACCTTGCCAAACGAAATAAGACTCATAGGGAAATTAGTTAAAAATAGTTAAAACTTAAAGCATAGGGCCACGAATTTCTTAAACGTGAATTAAAAATGTTATGATTAAATAACTTGGGCCCTCAATCCAGACGCGTGCATAAAGTGGCATAGCCTAAATCTCAGTAAGTCCTATCTCTGGGTTCATAATTTTTATTCAGGAATTTAGTTAAGAATTTCTTAAAGATTTTAAGAAATTCCCAAATCTGTAGAATGTGACATTACAGATTTATGGCGGTATTTCTAGGGCCCTCAGTTCAAATGTGTCTGTACTGAGGAATCTGCAAAACATGGATTTATCTGAAGAAATACATAAGTGCGACTTTAACATGTTTTACTTAGATACTTAGGTGAATTAGTTAAAAAGAAATAATGACAGAAAAGTTAATTGTTACGTAGTAAATGAAAGTCAAATTTTACTAAAACGTCTGAACTGAGAGCCCAACATTTTCGGCTTTATTGACTAGGCTCAACCTCATAGATTAACGCAAATTAGAATAAGATTTTTAACTATTTTTTAATTAAATTTTAACATATCGTCCGTTCTTCTAAATATCATACTTTAAGAGAAAATTGATTTTCTTCTTTCATGTAAGAGAAAAATTTGTAGGGTGACCATAATGATCATAGTTAGTACCGGTACATTTTCAAGATTGATCTAGAGAATATCTGACAGTTTAAAATGATTTTTGTGATTTCGGAAATTGTATCTTAGTTATTAAAAAACTTTTTTGCAAAAAAAAACCGACTTCAAAAACATAAAAAAATGAGAAACACAAAATCGAAAAATACAAATAAGTGAAAAATTAACTTCTTTAAGAAAAATCATATTTTGTTTGTTTGATTAAATTTTTTTGCCACCGACTTCAGACGCTGATTTTTCTTCTGAAGTTTATTTTTTACTTTTTTGTTTTTCACTTTTTATGTTCTTCAATTTTGTGTTTTTTACTTTTTTATGTTTTTGAAGTCGGTTTTTTTGTCCTTTTTTAGTTGTAATATCCTATACAAACATTTACTATTCATTTAACATTCAAACTAGAAACCTAACCCTTAACCTTCAAGATTTCCTTATTATTGCTTTCAACTCCTAATCGTTGAGGAGAGTACCTTCCATAATCAGCTCACCTAGATAACCTAAAAGAATAGAACCATTTATACGTTCCCATTATATTTTGTTAAAGAATTATCCTCCAACTCCTAACCGTTGAGGAGTTATACCTTCATCAACATGAAGTAATGACTGCTATGTGCGAATACTTGAAAAACTTTAGAAAAAGCACTAAACACGTAATAAGTGCCTATACAATTTGAAGGTTGCCCTCGATTTCTCTGGGGTGCAATCATCAGATCTTGATTTTCTTATCATGGTCAAATTCTTTTTTTGTTGAAAAGGAGATATCCCAAGGGTGGACCTTGGGATATCTCCTTTTCAACCAAAAAAGAATTTTCTATATCGGTTCAGGGGTATTCGAGTAATCGGTGAATATACATATAAAAGATTTTTATTTTCTTCTTTCATTTTATGCAAACACTGGTAAAGCTGATTAAATGTTATTTTTTTATTTGCTTTAGGCAACTATGCCCATAATAGTACCTTAAGGACAATAAGGACTAACATCACATTATAAAAAATAGTAATACAAATAAAGAAAACAAAATTGTATCTTATCATATATAATACGTTTAGCTGCAAATATTACGACTTTTCGACTGCGCTTTACAAAATGTACTGGTACTAACTATGATCATTATGGTCACCCTGCAAATTTTTCCCTTATAAAAAGTAGAAAATCAATTATCTCTTAAAGTATGATATTTAGAAGAACGGACGATTTGTTAAAATTTAATTAAAAAATAGTTAAAAATCTTATTCTAATTTGCGTTAATCTATGAGGTTGAGCCTAGTCAATAAAGCCGAAAATGTTGGGCTCTCAGTTCAGACGTTTTAGTAAAATTTGACTTTCATTTACTACGTAACAATTAACTTTTCTGTCATTATTTCTTTTTAACTAATTCACCTAAGTATCTAAGTAAAACATGTTATAGTCGCATTTATGTATTTCTTCAGATAAATCCATGTTTTGCAGATTCCTCAGTACAGACACATTTGAACTGAGGGCCCTAGAAATACCGCCATAAATCTGTAATGTGTCATTCTACAGATTTGGAAATTTCTTAATATCTTTAAGAAATTCTTAACTAAATTCCTGAATAAAAATTATGAACCCAAAGATAGGACTTACTGAGATTTAGGCTATGCCACTTTATGCACGCGTCTGGATTGAGGGCCCAAGTTATTTAATCATAACATTTTTAATTCACGTTTAAGAAATTCGTGGCCCTATGCTTTAAGTTTTAACTATTTTTAACTAATTTCTCTATGAGTCTTATTTCGTTTGGCAAGGTTTAAAAAAATGGGCCCTCAATCCAGATGCACATCACGCATAGCAGTCATGTTTGCGACCACGAAACCAACGATGACGTCAGAGACACTGTACGTGTGATGTAATGAACATCCCTCCACAAACAGACAGAGTGCACTCAGCTCCTTATTTTGAAACAAATATATTCTCGATATTTGCTAGAGTTATTTTCCTGAAAAAAAAAAACTGGCCCAGTGCAAGTCGGACACATGAAGGGTTCCGTACCATTGTAGTAGATATTGAGAGATTTACCATGTTATTTTAGAACCATAGACTTCTTATAGGTTTTCCTGTAATCTACTCGTACATGACATGTGTTGAACTAATTTCTGTTTTTTTTTTCAGAATTTTAGGCTCAGTAGTTTCAGAGATAAGGGGGGGGGGGAATAGTCGGACAGACAGACACACGAGTGAACCTATGAGGGTTCTGTTTTTTTTCCTTTTGAGGCACGGAACCCTAACAAGGGAATTTACAGTAAAGAGTAAACTCCGCCAGCCTTTCCTCTCAAGATCGGCTCTCAAACGAAGCTCATTAACAGTAACAGCACCATTAGTTCGCAATAAAAACTGGAGACACACTCGTTCGATATCTAAAGACTGCAATAAATACACATTGTTAACGTTCACTTCATTTAATACCGCCACCTACGTACAATTAAGTATTTAAATGGAGGCTTAGCGCTTACGTTTAAGTACTAAATGTTTTGATTTTTTTATGTCTGAGAACGACGGTTTTATGTTGGAAATAGTGGCCCACCGGTTAGTGAGGTGTTAGCGATATTTTAAATGTTTAATCATTTTGTCGTGAGAAAAGTTTTAAGTATGAATGTGACCAAGACCAAAGAAACGATAGATCGCTTTTTTTTTAAAAAAGAATGTTGCCCCACACTAGGAATTTCTCCTGTATCGTGGGTGCGTTTACAAACATTTAAACTCACATACACAAACACCCAGACCGGGAACAACTATCTGTAGGTCATACAAATGTTTGTTCCGTGCGGGGATCGAACCCGCGACACGCAGCGCAGCAGTCTAATCGCTCAGCCACTGCGCCAAACGTGTCGATTGTATAAAGATAATAAAGATGGGATGATATGACAAGAAAAAACGTTACTGATGAGATGATGAGCGAAAGAAAAGTTTGGAAGACATGTTGCGCCGACACCAAATGAATAGTGATAACGGCAACAGAATAAAGGATTTTTATATATTTTATGCCGCTCTGCTTTCATTACTTCGTGCCGATCGAAAAACTTTACTCCGTCGGTCATTGATATAAAAACTAAAGATACGGTCGTCCGAACATTTGCTCGACGCGTTCGCCATACAGAGAATCGGTGTAGTCTGCTCGTTAATGTAACCTTGTATAAGCGGCGTGGTATTTTCGAGGTATAGATAAAGAACATAAATAAAGCTTTTAATAAAATTTACGACCGCACCCGGAGAGAGCCGATCGTGGACTAGTTCACTTCGGCTTAGGAAAGACCATATTGGGACCACGTTCGAGGCGTCATTTTAACATGCCGTCCGCCCAGTCCTTACGCAGTAATATATAAGTCAATGCCGTCGGTATTCGTCACTGAATCTTGTTCAGGTGGTTAGATCAACTTGAGATCTTGAGATTTACAATGTTGTCACAATTGTCTTGCTACACAGAATCCATCATGGAAACGGTTTGCCATAAATTGTTTAAACAAAAAACCGTTGAAACCCGTTTCCAAGCAGGTAAGTTCCTTGAAAATTACATTACTATTCTGTGGAATAGAGACTAGACTCAACAAGATATAAACACAATTTTACTTAACAGTGCCCAAGAACCATGAACAACAAACCTTATCTTTTCTAAGCTCAAAAAAAAACTGTAACCTAATTTCTCCTCTCCGCAAATAAAGCCAACCGGCGCCATTTTTCTTCTTTCCTTGCCAGTAAAAATATTTTTATTAAATTATTTAAATGTTGCCAGTTCTAAAGGATAAAGTTAAGCTTTCGTCGGCGTTAGCTATTTCTAATTAAAATTAGCTAGTTAGGGTTGTTATTTAGCTATTACTGAACAACTGTGCTGAGCGTCGCATTGTTTGAGTTTCTCTTGGTTTTAGTTAATTACTTAAGTATTCATGGATTAGGATATGAAGTTTGTGGCTTATGTTAGTTTTGATAGCGGAATTTTGGTTGAAGAATTTAATAACAAACGGATTTTAGTCAAAGTTATTACAAACTTGCAGAAGCTGATTTCTACATGGCATACATTTTTTTTTTGGCGGGTGGAAAATCATCAAATAACCCCTGTAGCTCTTGGGCAGAGCGAAAGGGAGTGTCAGACTTCTACTGACTAAAAACCACCCATGTTCCTTCTTAGCCCTTCATGTCGAGGCCGCGGTATCTCTTACGAACAACCCGCAGCCCCGACGGGCGTCGGCCCTTGAGGGCCCCTTCCATGTTGTTGACATCTCTTTGAGGCGCGCGTGGAACACGAACGCGCCGTCGACACGGCCTGTCGTCGTCATAAGACGGACGGACGCCGAGTTAGCCCATACATGGTATACTTACGTAGAAAACTTGCGGAAGTGAACTTGCTTTCGTAATTTGTTTATATTGTAAGAATGTTTTGGATTAGTGAAGGTATTCGTAATGCTGCAACAACTTTTATCTATATAGGGTGTAAAAGTACCCTTAACGCAAACGAAGGGCATTTGTTCTCCCCACCACTGCGATATTTTTTTTGTTCTAGACCATACCTGGGAACCTACTAGTTACGGAGATATTGGGGGTCAAAGTTCCAAATTTTTCACAGCTGTTTTTGTAAATACTAGTATTTCAGGTTTTAACTTTACTTAAATTACCTCCATGACCCGTTTACTATTCAAAACATCCACTAGCACAATGTTTTAAGAGTGCTACTTTGAGTTTTACCGTAAAATGTGATTTTTGACCCCAAAAAAAAAAGTCATTTCCCAGCAAAAATTTTTGCGTAGGGGTACTTAGTTTGATGTACAGAATGCTTGGTTGACGGATGCGTGAAGGGTTCGTTTACACCCTGTATTCATAAGCTTTCCAACAATAGTTATTTCAATACAGTTTTGACCGTTCCATCATGATTATTGCTGATAGAATTTCAGTATGTCTGGGGCCGGAGGAAACACAATCTCTGCAGAAGCGGGCTTGTGAACCGCACAGACCTTACGTGCGTACGCGGTGTTTCCCACAGACAATGGCCTACCTCTCGTCTTGCACCGCATGTGATGCCCTATCACTTGCGCAGGTACTTGATAATCAACTTACTGCATCAGTGAGTGGGGTTCGCGTGCCTGCGATTTGGAATATGGGCATCTGAACTTTTTGCCATCGATACGCTAAGAAGAGACAAAAGAACACAGTACTTATAATGTACCTACAAATCGCAAAAATAGTAAGTAACAGGAAACAATTCACCAAAAAACAACCATTTAGTGATGTTTATACGTTAATGGCGGTCTTAACTTCTTTAATTCCAGTTGTACTTGTCGCGACGTTATCATAATATCGCTATATTAAGAACAGCTGTCTCTTTACGTCGGCTCGTGTTTGTTCTTTACGCATTTTACGAGCTTTTGCTGAATTTTAAAATGTATCAGCGTATTTATTACCAGTTTATTGCGTCTGGCTCTTCGCCCACGGTGGCGTATTGGTTTTGTTTTATGTCGTGTTGCGTTGAATGCGTTTCTCTTTGAGTGTCCTTAACATTAATTTATTTAGTGCTAGTTGACATTACGTTAGCTAGTAATCTTCGGAGGGTTAGGCTAAGGTGCACCTCATAGTACACCCACATTTTGCAAGCTATATGTTAAGTCCCATATAATCTGTCCGTAGTCCGTAGGGTTCCGTATGGTGTCGGACGTAAATAATAGCACCATCCCGTATCTTCCCGTGGGTGTCGTAAATGGCGACTAAGGGACTGCCCAGAGGATGGGCAACAGCGTTCTCTGTGGCTTCGTAACAACCATACTGCGATCGGCAACCCGCCTGCCAGGCGTGGTGATTATAGCAAATCCCCCCCTTCTGGGGGAGGCTATGTCCAGCAGTGGACGTCTTATGGCTGAAATGATGATGATGATGAATAGGGTCCAGCCTATTGCGATGAACTATCTAAATAAAACTTTTGTTAATTATTCTCTTTGAGAGGCATAAGCCCTGAATTTTGACTTCTTCACTTTTCAATTTAAAGTAGATAATACCTACCACAAAAATGCTCAATAAAAAGATACACATGAATGGAAAATCGGTTTTGCATGCACATTTAAAACTATCATGCATTACCAGCCTACCTGCGGTCTTAGTCCGGTTAAGTACATTAAAATAGTTTACAAGCAAAATTCAGTGCAGAGTTTAATGTTATTACGTAAATATATTAAACATACCCTGCTCACTAAAAATACCGATACAATATCCATTTTGGGAACCTCATTAACAATGTTATTAATTATAAAATATACAAGCAAGATATAATTAAATGCAGACATTAAATATAGTGTTTTACGTGCAGAAAGTTCAGACTTGATGGTATGTATGCGTTTGCGATAAAATATAGTTAATCCTTAACAAGTCATTTGTATTTATTACATTATTAAGATAAGGTCTATCTTGTTTTTGAACAAATTAAGGTCTGGTTAAAAGGGTTCATTTAGATTATTGAAATTTAAAATGTAAAATTATATGCATGAAGTACTGCCGATTGCTCGGCATAGAATGAACGGCTGTTTTTATGTTTGACATCCGAACCTATAGGCTTATTTTCACCTGGGATATGCAAGCATCCTGGCGTTGCAAAGGATGTATGTGATATTCACCAGTATCTAATGGAAAATAGCTTAGGCAAGATTGAATCCTGAACGAGGTTATCCGACAGAATACCAGAGTTGTCGACATAGCTCACAAAATATATAAGCTGATATGGTTGGGCTGGCCAAATTAGCCGCAATTCCGATGACCGTTGGGGTATACGTGTTCTTGAGTGGAGACCGCGAATCAGCAAGCGTAAGGTGGGACGCCGTCAGGCTCGATGGAGCAACGGTCTACGCAGGGTGGTTGGTAGCAACTGGATGAGAGATGCTGAGAATCGAGTAATGTGGCCTGCGATTAAAGAGGCATAACATTATATACAGCAATGCATTGCTGTAGGCTGATTACAATGACATTGGGTGCACAATTCTTGAATGAGCTCATTGAGTTCAGTTCCACGTTGACGAAATTCGCTTTTACCGGGACAATCAGGCGACTGACAAATACATCATAACAGAGATGCAAACCTTATTATTTTCCTTCATAATTATCGTGACTGGCATTCGCAGATAAAGCAATAAAATATCCCTTTTACATTTAATTAAGAAATTAATCCTGACCACCATCAATTCTCGCCTTTACCGCCTTTGTTTTTAAGCACAGATTAAAAACACATACAAAAATAATATACGATTGGGAACATAATGCCGACGGCAATAAAATAATAATTTATAAGGCATTTTTAAACGCATTTGCTCGAGTTATTATGGCTGTTCGATTTTCATGACTCTATTATGCAGTTGAAGATGAAAATAATAATAAAAATGTTGGAGTCGTGATTCTGACTCTTTATGTGAAATTTTTGCTCAATTGTCTGCTTCTATTAACTTTGTCTAGACTACCTAGCGGAATGACTACATAAAAATATTTTCAGGAATAGACATTTATATGACGGAACCACACTCTGCAGAAAAGTTACTAAGTTAAATTGATTCGTCTTATTTTTTTATTCATCCTAAATTAATCGCATTACTAATTAGCTTATATTAATAAGTTATTTTTATCGGATTACAAGAAATTATGATCAACCATGATATTTACAAATTTTATTCGGTACTAAACTCTCATCTTAAGAAATTCTCGGAAACATACAAGTAGAAAAATAAACAGCTCGATAACGATCGGATCGAGGTACACATAACTACTGATTAACACACAAAAATTAATGCATCGAGAAACGGTTATAGTTCATGTATTAATTACTACTAAAGGGAACTACAGACTAATTCGGGTCGGTAAATTTGATTAAGCTATAAAGTAGGACTGGCCTGGCTTTGTGTGCCATATGTCTGACGAACTGTGGGCCAAAACCTTTGCCCAGCAGTGGGACGAGATAGGATAACAGTAACAGTAATATTTATGGAAATGTTTGGCTGGTGCCGATGCGCATGCTGCGTTAGGAGTCTTCTGGTGCTGGATCTTACTCAGGACGGCTCGGCACAGTTAAACAAGATAAGTGAAGAATGTTTTTCTCAACAACTCTATATCTAGTTACATATAAGCATATTTCAGGAAAGTTTGATCATATTTTCTGAGTGACCAACAAACTGAACAACTTTCTTCATGGGCCAAAACTATAACTGCAAAAAATATTCTGCTGTCTATTATAAAATTTCTTGACCTAAGTATATATGACCCGAATGTCAATTTTCTTTTTAACGGTTATCATATTTGTCCAATGAAGAAATTCGTTGAGGTTGATGGTCCAATGTATACCGTCTCCTTAAATGACCACCCCTTTCTATTACATATTTTGCTGTATATTAAATGTTGCCGCCCGGTTATCCCACTAGACCCGTATCAAGCCGACCCGAAAGAATGTGTGTGTAGTACCTCTAACTTCGAGTATTAATCTAGTATTTTAAGACGAAAAATAATAATTATTTTTGTTTATCGTTTAATCCGATCGCCATCCATTTTATTTATGACAGTAATAATGTCTTTCATTCAAATAAATTGATCTTTAATTGTACGTTAGATAGTTTTAATTATACGTATGTACGTTTATTATCTGTTTTTTTTGGGAAATTATTATGATGGTATGACTTTTATGAGAAATGGAAAAGTAACATCATCGGTCTGTAATTTATTCGTTTGCAGGGAAAAATAATGTCCCCTCTTATAGGTACAGATCAAAAAGGTATGATTTTAATATTAATAATAGTATTAATGATTCGGACATGACTGCAACTCGAGCTGTTAAAAAGCGCTTCATCATCAATCCTCGGTGATAGATTGTAAACCGTATTAACAGGTCTTATATACCCTTACTCACAACTAAGTAATCTTAACTCAAAGATACTGATCTCAGTTAAAAGATTGCTCGGTAGATTGGTTGTAAGATCACTCTTTTGATAAAAAGCACTCGGTTTAAATGGCTCAAATTTATTTACTCTGAAACTAGTTTCGTTTGAAACGAGTATTTCACCTGATCGTGGCAATCTCGGGTTTAAAAAGTAAAGTTTATCAGACGTTGATTAACTTGTGTAAGTAGTGGAGAAGCTGCAAGAAAAAAGGGAAAGAATCGGTTTTCTTTAAGCAATCTGATGCTGTCTGTGAATGAAAGCGGTGTTCGTTTATGTAAAATGCATTTCGTTCAAGTATGATGCATTTAGTTACAAGTTTGTTATAGGCCTTACTAAGGTTGTTCCAAAAACTGGAAAAGTCCTATTCTCAAAATGTTCAGCTACTAAAGGTGATTGAATATCGCTCAGTAGGATGGTTTTGGATACCTTAAGCGGTAAGTCTGAGTTTCTGATTCTTAGATATTTTGTGTGGACTGTTGTAGGTCGGTTTTAATGAGGAGTCCAAGCTTGGCACAGTCAAAACTATTTATTATAAAAATTTATACATGGAATACACGGACACAACGTCTTAGTCCTCGCAGCGTATTAGGAAGAGAGAATGAACGATACAGAGACTAAAAAGCTCTTCAATACAGACTATTAATATTAAACTATCATAGACAATTTGTGTTGCTAGCAACACTGTTGACCGTACCTGAATGAACGATATACAAAAGGAACTGGTGTTTTCTTGATATTATTATCTGTAAGGAAAAGGAGAATATTCTGCCGGACTCTCGGATACTCGTAGGAACTGAACTCACTTTGACACTCCATATAAAGTACCCACTATAGTTCAGCTGCTTTCTAATTTAAAAGAGTGCCCTGGAAGGGGTTCGCAAGGTACGACGCCTGCTGTGGTTGCGGGACTGTTCAAAAGAGATACCGCGGCACCGGACCACAAAGGGCTAAGAAGGAACATGGTTGAGTTTCTTGCCCGTTAGTGATCTCGCTCGGGAATGGGCATCTACAGTACCTTTATAGTTATTAAGCCCTGTGACTAGGACTGCAGCTACATTTCACTGATGTATTTGTTTTGACAACTCAAAAGTACCTGGCCTACTTGAAATAAATGCTTCGATTTTGCTTCCAATTACAGTGGAAAACCACTTTAACATACATAGTTCGTTAAGGTAAGAAACATCAAAATCCTTCGCTTCTGTACATTGACTTATATATTACTGCGTAAAGACTGGGCGGACCGCATGTTACAATGACGCCTCGAACTTGGTCCTAAAACGGTCTTTCCTAAGCCGAAGTAAACTAGTTCACGATCGGATCTCTTCGGGTGCGGTCGTAAATTTTATTAAAAGCTTTATTTATTTTCTCGTACCTCGAAAATACCACGCCGCTTATACAAGATTACGTTAACGAGAAGACTACACCGATTCTCTGTATGGCGAACGCGTCGAGCAAATGTTCGGACGACCGTATCTTTAGTTTTTATATCAATGCTTCTGTACCTCTTTTTTGAACATTTTCCTTCTCCGCTAAATCTCCTACCTTGAATCCCATTCACAAACACTCAAAATCTGTAGAGCGTCCGACGACAGACCTCAAGAGATAACGGCAGGCAGCTCTCAAGTAAGCCTTATCGAGTAATTTCCCACTTTTATTATGATGAGGGTTCCGTACCTTGATTTGTGATGTTCGACTTATTAAAGATTTTTTTTTAACTTTTTATTTCGACTTTGGAGTTTTTTGCTATCGGGTTTTATTTGAATGGCCGTAAATTAGCGGTGGGTTTGGAATGATTGGTTTTTTAGGTTGATTAGGGGTAGGCAGGTATCGTGAAAGGGCTTCACTGAGATTGGTTAATTGGTCTTCCAAAGCGTAGATTCTGTCAGATGTGAAGGCTTTTAGATTGCAAACAGAAACACACTCACAATCCTAATTTAGAAAAAATAACTTTATAGTGTTTTGTACGTGTGCACTTTGACATTTCTTTGTTAATCCTTCGGAATGTGACAGAAGCATAAAAACAAAAATTTGATGAACAGAAGTGACTAATATAAAAAAAATATCATGCAATTTTACCAAATGCAATCTATCTCTATAAACATACAAACGCTTTTACTTTACCTCCCATCCTTAATTATTTCTAAGAACAAAGACTCCTTGGACATAGCAAGACGTATTGTCTGCGTGACAGACGTCAGTGTTGTCGGCGCCAGACTCCGAGTAATCGATTAAATTGGACCCGAGTATAAGAATCGAATGATCGAAATATTGGGTGGACAACGGGAGTGGACGTTGATTAGTGCGGTGACGTGATTCGAGAATTTGTTTTGTATTAAAGAAGGATACAGAAAAAAGGCAAGGAAAGGGAAGAGAGGGGATTTTTGGTTTTGTTGACATTGTTTTTTGCATAAATATTTTAATATATTATATAATAATTTGCACACTGTAAGGTAGACTGTAGCTGATCTCATTAATTTATGTATAACATCTTATATCTGTACCTACACTCTTAGCGATTAAAGTTCTGATTCTGATTCCTATATTTGGAAGACAGGTTGAATTTAAGTTACAGTGACCCGCAATTCTGACAATCAGTCTTACCCATTATTAGCTGGGTTGGTGATGTCAGATAGGCACTCGCTCCATGTAAAACACTGAGTCTCGGCTGCAGTTGGTCAGACAGGAAGCCGACCCCGTCACGGCTGGAAAAAGGCTACGCAGATGATGTTGAAGACCATGTTAAATTGATCGCAAATATGGTTTCGATATGCTTATACTTTGTTCTGTGTTTATTACAAGTCTTTTCACACCTAATTTGTACTGACGATTGTGTCAAATAATATGTGTGTAAAACCAGATGTGGTTGATTTATCGTTGAAATTAATGTCAACATATATTATGTATTTATTTTGTGTGTGTGTGTGTGTGTCTTGAATTTCATTGTTTATGATAATATAGATCCATTTATTATAACGTCAAGTGAAAATTTCGTTTGAAAGCATGCCTTGAACTTACAAAGAGTCTTAACATTCGTTTTTGGACAGTCTTGTAAAAAATAAAAAGTCTACTGTGCCTGCGTTGTTTACCAATACATTTTCGACGTTTCCAATATTTTGAATTAGCTGGAACTCAGATTACTATCTTCAAAAAGTCGACAAAATCAATCACAATCCCACCTTCCATATTCGCCACCCAAAAGGGTCCAAACAACAGCAAGAGCTGCGTTTAATAACGGCAGGCAGAAGAAGACACGGTGCGAATGCATCGATTAATTCAGGAGACTGACGGCGCCAACTTCCAATTAGTCGCCGATCTAACGTCCTAACTGCAGCTTGATGTGCCTTTGACGGTTCGGACCTTTGACCAGTTCTGACTGCGACTTATTAGAGGAACAGCCTATGTATGTGTGCTTAATTGTTCTGGGAAATTCGTTGTGTTTCTTATGCTATGAAAATTACGTGTTGTTTAGATGTGCTGATTAAATTTTGTTTTTTTTTTATCTTTTATTAATCAACAATAAAATATTAAAGTTGAAAAATTCGACAAAACATGTTTTATTGTGATGTCGCCTCGTTTGTTGTATTTGAGTCAACAAGCCCTTTCACTTGATAGTCATATCATGGAAATACATGAAAGAAAACTAATCCACCATCTTTGGGAGTTTATCCTATTGGCTTTAGAATGATGTCACTTAGCTAACCATAGTCATTCAAATTATACATACATGAAAAAATTTCAGCTGACTCGGAAATCGAGAAGTGGGTCAAAATAAATTTCTAAGATAGTTTACATAGTTCGTTCTTTCGTGACAAAATAGAGGTAAATTAATGGAACTAAATAAAAAAGCGCACTTTTTTAGATATTATGAACCATTACAGACAACGCCATCTTAAAGTATCAAGATGCATTAGTCTCTCTAATCACTCCCCACAACAAATATCTGGGTATTGTATCTTTATATCTAACCGTAGGTGGGCGCAACCCGATTATATGGCAGTAAATTGATTAATTACAAGATAGGGTGGTAGGACACTATCCAACACGGCACAGACTGACAAAAACAAGGGAATCGTAAAGGACTGTGGGTGGCCCGGACATTGTCAAAGACACGATAGAGATTTTATTTGATTTCTAATGGATTATCTGTTTTATTCTGTATGTGTTAGAGGGTATTTATTATTAATTGTTGTGATTTTAATATTAGACTGGTTTTATTTCTCGTGTCGCTATCCCAACATTATAGTTTATTGACCCGAAACTTTGACACTTCCACGGATTCGTTGGTGACAGCGCAGAAGTCTCTTTGTAATTATTTATTATAATAGCATTTATTTCGAAATAAGCCCATTGTGGTTAGACAATAGTCTTAATGACTAGTGTTAGTAGAAGGTATATGTATTATCCTGTGTGGAGTTTCATCCAACATCGCAGTATTGACGACTCCTATCTATCTGCGAATATTCTCAAGATAGTGTTAGTAAGCAGTAATAAAGAAACGATGGATGAATTGTGTTAAGAATGATAATTATGGTAAGAAAGGAGGTGTCTCATAAGATGGTGAGAAACAGAGAAGTATGGAAGAAGAAGACATGCTGCGCCGACCCAATTGCATTGTGATAAGGGCAAGAGAATGATGATGAGTGTTAGTAAGCAGTAATAAAGAGGTACTAAATAAGTAATAATCATCAACGTAATAATTGTTTAAGTGAAGTACTATTAGTACTAATTAATTTAAAGATTGTATCACGAATGCCTGGTGATAAATTGAGGGTTAGATATTTCTCTGTAGTTATATACAAAATCCACGTAGAAGAAGACTCGGTCTTCAATAATATAACCAATAAAGTGGTACAATAGATAACAATTCAATGATTTATCACGAACACAACACTAAGAATTTTATAGCTGGAATATGTACAAACAAGACTAACTAATATCTGTCTATTTAAAATCAAAAACGTGTTGAAAACAAACGTACCTCAACGATTAACGGCTTAATTGGCCAAGGAGGCACTAAAAGTACCATAAATGTTTCTCCGAGGCAGATTTAGAGTCAATAAATGAGTTTCCAATCACGTCGTTATATCAGAACTCATTAAACTTAAAAGCATGGGCTCCATTCTTAAATGAAACAATCGTAAGTGCATTCGCATCATTCTTACTTCGCCCACTCCTTGGTCCGAGCTATTTTTGGATGTGGTCCAAAGTAAGAATTTGCTGGGATTGGGATATTGGTGCCATGTGGGGAATAGGAAGTAAGCGTTACAATTTAAGTGCAAGATTAGGTTTTTGAAGTGGAAACTTCTTTAGTGGCGTTGTGCACTTTTCTGAGATAGGTAAAAACTGTTAAACTCGCGTCAGATAATCACTTGTCCTGGCCGTAATGGGACTACCACAGGCTTCACCACAGTCTTGCCTGCGCGATTACACGGTGCACACAGTACATCGCGCGTGTGGTTGGTAATAGTAACACAGTTATACCAACCACACGCGCGATGTACCGTGTACACCGTGTAATCGCGCAGGCAATACTGACGAAGCTCGAGCGTGTGGTAGCCCCATAAGACGGGGCAGGGCGCTTGCGCAAATGTGTGTGTGTGTCAAATGTCAAAAAAAAATGTCAAGTTCATTTTTCTGAGATAAACTTTTTAATTTAAAATAATTGTAATAGTTCTGAAGTGATATTTTTTTATGTAAATATAAATTATCATGTTTGTGTACGATAGCGGAATAAATGAATATTGTACTAATAACTAAAGCAATTCATGCGAAATTATTCCCTAATCATTCAAAACAACGTTAATGTTCAAGTTTTTACTCTGGAGTGTAACCCGTTGTTTTTTTTTATTTGTCTCAATATGGGTGCAACAGGTATGCCGCTTAGGATGATGATTATGACAAGAGAACGTGTTGCGCCGACCCCAAGTGGAATGTGACAGCACATTCCACTTGGAGTCGGCGCAACACGTTTTCTTCTTTCATTCTCTCCTGTCAGACGTCAAAGCATCATTAACTCTTTCTTCATCTTTCTCTTTCATATTATCCTCATGCATTCCCTCTGTCTTTTCTTTGACCTTCCTCTGGTTACGTTGCTTGTACACGCTAAGAAAAGTCGCTGCGGTATGCAAGAATTCGTGTCGTTCCTACACACGTACGGTGTGATAGAATATAATTTTCGTGTCTAGATCCGGCATAATTCTTGTCGTGTACATGATCCTCCATCCATGGGTCCATGATTGTCCTATTTGCAGTAGGCCTTATGTTTGAAACCTGGCCTTAGACTGAAAGAAAACGTAAAGGTTAGGCAGATGAAGTTGACCTAAAGTTAAAATAGAGAAGAGATTTAATCTAATAACAAGGGCTACAGCGAGAGGATGACTCAACATCCGCTCCCCGCTATCTCTCCCACCTTGCGCCACACACCGACGTGTAAGGTAAGTCACGACCGGCCACCGAGCCGAAAGCGACATTTGATAAAATCGTTCTCCTTACCAGTTTGACCTGGTACCTCTAAACGTACACACGGCAGCATGTTAACCTATACATGACCAGTATAACAGGAGCTCCCACGATCGAACGTGATAAAAAATTCGACGAATTTTTTATCATATTGAGATATAACATCGCATAGTAACCATGCAAAATTGATATTCCAGATAGTATAATATTTTGAAAATGTTACATACTTACTTTTTTATTAAATTTAGTCTTTGAAAAATACCTAGTTCCTGGAAAATAAATTGGTACGTTATAAAAAAATCATTCTGTATAAACTTCTTGGACAATGAGCGGTCAGTGTGTACTGGTTTTGCATAGCTTATTTTGGTCGTCATGTGTACGCCCCAGGTTTGTCTGCCACATTGACTTGTAAATGCTGTCGTTGCTCCACGAATTGTTATGCGACGTTTTATGATTCTGTTCGGAATTGGCAGCTTTTGATTCGTTGGGTTATGTTATGTTAGTGTTTGTTTTGTTGAAGGATAATAATATGCGGATGTCTTTCTTTTTCGTTTCATTGGTCCAATGGTCGCAAGTTCTAGTGCGGAGTATGAGTTCGAGGGTTCTACTGCCGGGTCGGTCAAAGTTTCTTTATTTCAAAGTCGCTTATCAATCAGGATTTTTTCAGAAGCAGCCACGGAGTCCCCCAGAAGGGAGGGATTTGCTATAATCGCCACGCTTGGCAGGCGGGTTGTCGATCACAGTATGGTTGTTACAAAGGCACAGAGAACGCTGCTGTCCATTCTCTGGTAAGTCCCTTAGTCGCCTCTTACGACAACTACGGGAAGATATGGGATGGTGCTATTCTTTACGTCCGACACCATACGGAACGGATTTCCAAAGGCTCCTCCACTATTATATGGCAATGAAATGTGGACTTAACTACCTCTTTTGTCTAGTGATCATAAGTGCGGCTGCTGAGCATGAGGTCTTAAGTTCGACTCCCAGGTTGAGCAAACTGTTATTGGAATTTTCCATCAGGAATTTCTCTGTAGCAGCCATGTGATCTGGGTTTGTGCCCAGTTAATTTTGCCACAAATTTTATTCTTTATTCGTATTTCTTTTTTTTATTTCACTCAGGTTATTTGACATTCTAAATTAAAATGATCGCCTGACAACCAATAAAAAAAGTAATCACCCAACTTTGTTCAATCAAGTTTTCTTTCTTCCACATTTGCAACAATAGACCTTTTGACACTCGAAAGAAGGTGCAAACAATTAATCATCTACCTCACCTTTTACACACACAAACAAGTACCTGCACCTATCTATGTAGGTACTGATAGATACCTTAAAAGATTAATTTCCTACTTAGGCTCGACACGCGACATTCAACGGAGAAATTAATTTATCGTACAAAAAGAGCCCTTAGTTTGAAAGGAAATAGTTGGAACCCTTCTGCTTGTGACCTTACAACAGTTGATGAATTGATGCCCTGTGATGTAGGGTGACAGTAAAATATCTTTGTGCTGGATATTCTCGTTGCACACTGCGTTGTCAATGCATATTAAGTGGGCTTTATAAAAACTAAAAAAAAAAATGGGATAACAAAACCGGGTAATCCTTATTTCAGTCTTAATATTTATTTTTTTAAAGATTTTTATTTCGAATATTGTCCGTTACTGTTCTAATTTATTATAACGAGTCCGATCATTTCGACTCGTGTTTGGTGAATAACGTGATCAGGTAATGTTTGCTACCAGTTGCTCAATCGTATGCGGCTTGTCCATATGGACACTGGACTTCACATAACCCCCAAGGAAAAAGTGTTACAGGTTGTCACAGGATCTAGGCGGTTTCCAATTCACCGGTCCGCAGCGCGAAATTAAATGTTCACCAAATACTTCCAGCAATAAAGCTATACAACTTTTCGATGCTATCGTGCGTTCGGTAGGTCGATGTTATTGACAATAAGTTGCTTTTAGTGCAAAATGTTAAGTTGTGATATTTTACCTAAGAGTTTTGTACATAATTGTGCCTTTGTCGAATTATTTTGTATGAAATGTGAAAACAAATAAATTAGGGTGATAATTTTTTTTGTTTTTGGAACGAAGTTCCTTATCGCGCGTTGTGAAAGGGGGCTAGACGGAAAAAAATCTTACGAAAAGTTGTCACGACACTTTTTGCTATTGTAAGCTGTGCGGCGTCGCATGTTTCTCTGTCTGTCTCTCTCTCTCTTATAGAAAGCAAGCCAGATATTTTCAATTCTACATTTCTTTTTTTTTTTTTTTTTCCATAATAAAAAATAATAACAATAACTTCGTTCCATCCGGGTGTTCCTTGACACCTCTCAAGTTTTTTTGTTTTAAAGCTTTGCCCGACACTAGGAATTTCTTCTGTATAGTGGGTGCATTTACAAACATTGAATCTCACATACATGTGAGAGATAATTTATTAAATGATTTTTATTATTATTGTTATGAAATATTGCTGTGTCAATTCCTGAATATAATAACGAACTTATTTATGTCTTTTAATCTACCCTATCTCCCACATACACAAACACCCAGACTCAAAACAAAGCTGTCTGTTGTATGTAGGCCATACTAATATTTGTTTCGTGCGGGGATCGAACTCGCGACACGCAGCGCAGCAGTCTAATCGTTTAGCCAACCGTGCCGTAAATGGAAAAATAATTTATAAAATTACGCCAGTTGTTTCTTTGAAATGGTCTCATTCACATCCTATAGTTATAAAATATACATACAAGAAGAAGAGTTTATTTTTTTCTATTTAATAAATCATTTTCGATTTCCAGTTGTCATATTTTTGGAGTAAAATTGTTATCGATAAATTTTTGTAAATGGTTCATTAGTTCAGGATAATCCCGATCCACACAGCATAGCCACCCCACACCCGTAGCCCTTTGTCGCCGTCTACAACGATGCCCTTTGCGATTGATTAGTCGACATTTCAGTCCCTTTCAGTCGTAGGGCGTCTTCTAAGAAGCCACACAACTGTATGAGGGTTAGCAGAGAGGGCTAAGACTTGTGGTTCACGATTGGAATTAGTATCGTTGGGTCGTTGAAGTAAGTAATCCACCCGTGGTTTGTGGTAACGTATTTGTTATGTGTCTGTAGTTTCTCAATGATGGTGGTTTTCATTTAAAAGGTTCAATTGGTTTCTACTGTTGGAGTTGTGGTTTGATGTTAGTTACAGATTTTGATGGAGTTAACTAAGATTAGAATTAGATATTTATAAATATTACTTGGCTTAATAAGAACTGCCACTCGGGTCGATCTTTAGGTTAAGCTGTGCTTGCCTAGGTCGGTCTGTGGATGGGTGACCGCCCGACATACCGAGTTTCCTCCGTGCCTCGGAAAGCACGTTAAGCTGTTGGTCTCGGCTGCCATATATAGATTTTTGGCAGTCGTTACAGGTAGTCAGTGACCTGAAATTCTGACATCCAGTCTTACCAAAGAGTATCGTATTACCTAGTATTAACTGGGTTGTGGAGGTCAGATAGGCAGTCGCTCCATGTAAAATACTGGTACTCAGCTGCATCCGGTTTGACTGGAAGCCGACCCCAACATAGTTGGGAAAAGGCTAGGCAGATGATGATGAAATATTACTTTGCCCGCGACGTCACCTGCTGGATTGTCGGAATCTACACCACTGGAACGTATACGTTTACTCCAAATCATGGTCTCCCTGTATGCCAAATTTGACTAAAACGAATAATAATAATCATTCCGTTCCATTTTTTTTGTGTGATGGAAGCATTATATGCCGAGTTTCCGCCGTTCCCCGGAAAACACGTTAAACCATAGGTCACGGCTGATATTTGTAGATTTTTGTTTTACCAAGGGGTATCGAAAGTGGTCCAATACGAACTGGGTTGTGGAGGTTAGATAGGCAGTAGTTCCATGTAAAATACCGGTTTTCAGCTGCATTCAGTTAGACCCGAAACCGATCCCAACGTAGTTGAAAAAAAATCCAGGCCGATAATGTTTTTGGGCATTTTTATGACTGCATAATTTTTGTCATGTTTTGTGTTTGTTTTTTTGTGTTTGTTGTTTTGTCTTTTTTTTCTCAAAAGGTAAATTGGTGTTATAGTAAAGACAATGTTAATTAAATATTTTTGTACGCCTCTGGGTAAAACATAGAGGATCTACCTATCTGTAACATCATTATTGTAATTTGACCTATGTTTACAAATAAAGCATTCTGATTCTGATTCAATCAATTAATTTAAACATAAAAGTTCTAAATTATAATACCAATTATATATTCTCCTAGTCGAATCGCCCATTTCGTATCATTTAACATAACTTAGTTATTCGGTAGTAGGCACCAAACCAGCATAGAAATAATTGAAATGAAATCTAAACGAACCGAAACCAATTTAATTTTATCAGAAGTCATAAAACGATTACTAGTTTTTATATTCCACCGCTTATTAACGTATTCCATACGCACCTTTTTCATATAAATTTAAAACTTTAAAACGTTTGTCGAAAAAGTTTTTCTATTTTAGGGTATCGTACCCAAAGGGTGCCAACGGAACCCAATAAATAATTACTAATGACTCTAATATGTCGGTCCACCTGTCACAGGACATAATACTATCTTGTGACTGATAACAGTTAGACATTTTAAAGTTTTATAGAATGTATGAAACTTACTCGTTTTAAAAAAAAAAAAAAAAAAAAAATTACAATAAAATAACTAATTATATTCTATTATTGTATTTGTAAATTTTTGCTTGACTACCTATTGAGCAGTGTTTAGTATTATATTATTATAGTAGTACAGGACCATGAATTTAAAAGTAATATCTAAATAATAATATAAAAAAGTATAAAATAGTAAAAGTATTGTATAACCAAAATAAAAATAGAAAATAATGTAAATGTGATATAAAAATGTATTAATTAATTGAATATAACTAAGTACCTACCTGTAAAATATAATAATGATTTAATATGAATTGGTATTGTAATGTGCATGAAAAACGTTATGGAAATATGTATATTGTTACTTTGGGAAATAAAGGCTTTATTTATTTATTTTATTTATTTATTTTACAGAACCAAATAATATATTTAAATATTTACGAACGATAAATGAAGAAAATCGTAATCGTAAGACTATATTATACTTAGTACTCGTAACAAGCCGCTCTATCTAGTGTCGTGTCATACGCCTGCTTGTCAGGTAGCACTCATTTATGCGTAAAAATTATGTAAACAAAAAAAAAATGAAAATGTTCCCAATGTCCGCTCTATAAGTCATTTTTATCGCTTTGTACAGAACCTTTCGTGTCCAAGTTCGACTCGGACTTAACCAGTTTTTTTTCACACATGCTACCTTTAGATGGGGTTCGGTAAAAAAACGGACAGTAGCATGTGAGTAATACTTATTTTATAGCTTCACCTGCCTATTCATAGTCCCCTAGTATTATAATGTATTTAAATGCATTCCCAAAATGTGTGGTGGTGTGGCGTCAGTTGCAGCGATGTTGTTTTGGTAGATGGTGATCAGCTGATCTTATCACTTGTTAGGGTGTTATTGTAAAGGTAGTTTATCGTATTTGAGTTATCGGTACGCTGGGTGCGTATTTCTTAAGTATCTACATTATTTAATTTATTTGTTTGTGTTTGGTAGATCGTTTTTTTTTCGAAAAATAAAAAGAACAGCATCCACGAAGTCTGGATCTATGCCCGGTTGATGGCAATGGGCTCTCTCCCTATTACATTAGACGGAGACATAACTGGTGAAATGCAGGTATTTATGTACACCCCTGCTTTACCCTGTGGTAATTACAGACGTGATGTTAATGTAATAAAATCATGTAGGTACTTAACACAAATATTGCAAGAAATAAAAAAACAACTGAAATTGATCCACCTTTCTAATAATTAAGTGACACTGCACCTTCCACTCGGAATATCATTTTTCGATAATTCAATACCATCAACCTACTTACATTCACAACTTTTACCTTCTATTTCATTACACGACTGCCCAAAAAAATGAGAATTTTCACAAAACAAAACCTTACACCTTTTTTTTGGTTTTTATTTTTTTCTTTTTATGTCACTATTCTCTGCTGTCCGCTGTAACTGACACCGCTTCTCATTGGTCACGGTCACGCTACCGTGACGCGGGCTCATGACGTTTGACGCTAACCCGTCACCACGCAAGCTCACACCTGCCTACATGCGTATACGCAACAATAGATCCCACATTTTTACATGTTAGCTCGAGTGAGCAAGTGGGATAACCTTTAGTTCCCTTTTTTTAACTTTTTGGGTATTTTAAATTTTAAAAGTTTTTGAAAGCTGCACCGTCCCCAATTGAATTAGGATAAGGGCAAGAAATACACTTTTAAAAGCTGGTATTTTTAAAATTACATAATTCTTAAAAAAAATCTAAAGATTCATTGATTAGGTAGCGATTCATAATAATGATAACTTTTACCTAAAGAGAAGAGGCTTGCTGCAAAATACTGCCGACTTCAAATAAATTGACATAGAGGGTAGGAAAATTAAATGAATTTGAATATGGTGTATTCGCCCCTACAATTCCCACATCCTGGATTTCTCAGACAGTCTAGGATCTACGAGTATGCCTGGTTGGCAATAGGCTCTTTATATAAGTTTTTAAACTGACATGGTCACTAACACTATCATTAACACTGAAAACGGGATATTTAGATACCATGTTGATTTTTTGTTTCGGCGCTGTTATAACCATTATGA
The DNA here is from genome assembly GCA_949774965.1 of Diarsia brunnea. Taxonomy (NCBI): domain Eukaryota; kingdom Metazoa; phylum Arthropoda; class Insecta; order Lepidoptera; family Noctuidae; genus Diarsia; species Diarsia brunnea. Next base: position 19,565,063 of record OX459001.1, read on the forward strand.
TCACGAATGAAGTGATTGCAAATCAAATAGCATGCAAATGGCATGTATGCTTAAAACGTCCACGATCCAGTTATAGTCCCCTTTGGTAAGAATTTCGTGTCTCTGACAACCAGTTCAAAATCTAGAAGCTTGTCCTACCAACAAAAATACAATCACTACCTACCTTTAAGAACAGGTCAAAACAAAATTGTTCTTGAACTAAGGTCAATAAACGGTCCCGTCGGGGCTGCGGGCTGTTCGAAAGAGATGATACCGAGGCCTCGGCGCAAGGACTAAGAAGGAACAAAGGTGGTTTTTAGTCAGTAGAAGTCTGATACTCCCTTTCGCTCTGCCCAGAGCGGGAGGGGTTATTTGATGATTTCCCAACCCCCAAAAAAATAAAAAAAGTGATTGCGATTGGTGGATGTTTATTAGCAGACAAATCGGTCTACTCTCTTTCTTGTTCGATTCTGCGTTTGGTACCACTACCACTACTGTCACTGACAACTCGATTCTGCTCCCTTTTTAGTGTTAAAAAAAGGCTCACCCCTTATTACATGGGACTTTAATATAACCTTAACCCTTTGGGACTACAGGCGTGATGTTATGTTTTCTTATTTATTCTCACCTAGTGGTTTTTATAGCTAGTCTACCTATTGCCAGCGGCTTCACCTGCTACAACTCGAAAATCCCACGGGAAGATAAAATCGGGATAAAAACTATTCTATGTGTTAATCCAGGTAATAAACTATCTGTGTTCCAAATTTTGTCCAAATCCGTTTAGTAGTTTTTGCGTGAAAGAGTAACAAACACACACCCACAAACTTTCGCCTAAAAATATTAGTGTGATTATGGTTTACTTACATGCCATGTGACAACATAAGTGTAGTACCTAACTTACAATAGTTCTTTTTCGAAAAATTCAATACTGCGGTTAGTCGACTTTGTATCCAACCGTTTTAAAAATCATATTCCTTTCCTCTATTGTCATTCCCTAATTTATTTACACAGTTTCTTCGCCTGTCACTCTTAAGTTAAAGTCAAATGTTGTAAATAACCGAGATTCCTCTGTTTTGTTCGGTTTTGTTTCATGTTAGGCATTTGTGAAGTCAATTCGACTTGCCCATGCTTCGTTTGATGTTTAGAAGTTGTGCAGACGTCGTGGTTTCTACTGTATAGGGTACTTGCGTGAGGAATGTGTTAGTGGAATAATTTGTATAAGTGTTCGGTAGAAAATTAATTACCTGATATACTTTACTTACAGTTTTCTGGTTAACCGTTTATTGACCTTTTTTTTAACCCCTCCCGCTCTTGGGCAGAGCGAGAGGGAGTGCCAGACGTCTACTGACTAAAAACCACCCATGTTCCTTCTTAGCCCTTAATGTCGAGGACAACTCTTGCGAACAACCCGCAGCCCCGATGGGACCCGCAGCCCCGACGGGACCCGCAGCCCCGACGGGACCCGCAGCCCCGACGGGACCCGCAGCCCCGACGGGACCCGCCGCCCCGACGGGACCCGCAGCCCCGACGGGACCGTTTATTGACCTTAGTTTGACCTGTTCTTAAAGGTAGGTAGTGATTGTATTTTTGTTGGTAGGACAAGCTTCTAGATTTTGAACTGGTTGTCAGAGACACGAAAGTCTTACCATTTTCAGATGCTTAACTGGATCGTCAACGTTTCTAGCATACATGCCATATACATTCTATAAACTGATTTACACTCCACTAGCTGATGCCCGCAGTTTCACCCACATGGATGTCGGTCAAATTATAATAATATATTAATACCTTCCTCAAGAACCACTCCATCTATTGCTGAAAACAGCATGAAAATCGGTGCAGTCGTTTTTAAGTTTATCGCGAACACACAGACAGACGCGGCGAAGGACTTTGTCATCATCACTACGTAGTATAAAACAAAGTCGCAGTCGCTGTCTGTCCGTCCCTATGTATGCTTAAATTTTTAAAACTACGCAACGGATTTTGAAGAGGTTATTTTTAAAAGATAGAGTGATTCAAGAGGGAGGTTTGAGTATTAACCGACATCCACGCGGGTGAAGCCGTGGGCATCAGCTAGTTTTATAATAATTATGTAGTGATTCACTCAGTCATCTGGTTGGTCTAATGATTTATTTAGTGGTACCCATTAAGATTTTCAAAAGTTACTGTCTCATGGAAATTAGTAACATACTGACTACCCAAAATTATATAAATAAAAAGATTTTTGTATAGGGTCACCATCATTTGATTTTATTTACATGAAACACTGCAGCATCTGCATCTGCAGGGTTATTGCGTATCTTTTTAAATGTCAGTGGCTATCATAGTGTCCATCGATTAACTGTCAGTTTAGTACAAAATGGAACCATTTGACAGTTAATCGATAGACACTATGATAGCCACTGACATTCAAAATGATACGCAATAGCCCGGCTGGACAAACTATAATGACCAACAAACAAACACCGGTCGACATACAAAACTATGAAACGCTACGAAACAATGATTGTTACAAATTGTTTTAAGAGATTCAAATGACATAATGATAGGTTGTTGGTCGTAGCGTACCGTTTACCAAATAATAAATTAAACATAGTCGTATTATTATACATATTTTACAAAGTGATTAATTACTTATATTTGGATCTTGTGGCTTGCGTAAGATGCGTAGTTATTACGATCTTATAGTAGCTAGGGTGCTGGCGAACAAAAAATCTATATGATTTGCTCGTGTGGCAGACTTTATTAATAACGTTAATTATACGATAAGAAATATTAAGAGCCGCGTCTGCCACCATGGTAGCGCTGCGTTGTCAATTTACAGCCCTTTAAAAATGTAAAAAAAAAATAGGTATACTATATCATTTGCTCGTGTCTGCCTCTAAGGCTGATGTTTAGAAACCTTGTCAAAATGAAAAATATCGAAAAGGCAGACATCTAGGACTCTGACTTTTCAAGTTATGAATTTTTAAAGATTTATTTATGATTTAAAAAAAATATATGATTTGCTCGCTTGGCAGACTTGCAGTGTTCGTTTAAAAACCCTGTGAAAAACCGCAGAAAAATAGTCTGCCACCATCGTAGCGCTGCGTTTTCAATTAACAGCGCTTCAGAAATGTCGTCAAAAAAAACTGTGCTATATCATTTGCTCGTGTCTGCCTCTTTGACCGTTGTTCATATTGCTTATAAAAAAGAGAACATAAATGAGGCAGACACCCAGGCCACTGATATTCCGAAGGCAGACCATTTGAATTATATTTTCATTTAAATCTTTTTTTAATGATTCCAGTGTGTAAGCGCTGGTATAATTTTTACTAACTGGCTAGTATCACCTACAACGGATATCTCGAATATTGCTACATCATATTCTGGGGGACCTTCGGCCTGTGTAAATCTACATATCTTAATTTCCCTCCTAGGTGCTTCACAATTGAACAATATAGTGAATGACAAGGGTAAAATTCTTGATCTAGTCATTTCCAATAACGCATGTTATGTTTCTCATGTCTCAACAACGTTACTCCCGATTGACACCTACCATCCTGTCCTGACGTGTGAAACTTGTCTAAACGTCAAAAACACCCCTTTGACTAAAACTCCTCTTCACAAATATTGTTTTCATAAGGCCAACTTTGACAAAATTAACAGTAACATACAGCAACTAAACTGGTCTGAACTACTATGCCCTATGAAATCTGAAGATGCTCTGGACAGGTTCTATACAGAGATAGATAGCATTATCAAACAAGACACTCCAATGGCCCGACCTAAATCAGTTAGCTATCCCATATGGTTCTCTCGTACTCTCATAACTATTTCTAAAAAGAAGCAAAAGGCATGGATCAGGTGGAAGAAATATAATAACATTTCCGACTATGAATTGTTTTCTAACTATAGAAAACAGTTTAGTGATACATGCCTTAAGTGTTTCCGGTCGTACATCAGTTCTGTAGAGGACAATCTAAGAAAAAACATAAAACACTTCTGGACCTATGTTTCTAATCGAAAAGACAAGCCTGGAATTCCATCTAAACTGCAATATAAAGATGCTGAAACCAGTGATCCTAACATGGCGTGTAATATGTTCTCGGACTTTTTTTACTCGGTATATGAACCGACATCTCCGTCGTTGTCTCAATGGAAGCCTCCGCAGGACAATAACGCACTGCACGATGTCTCTATTTGCGACCTTTCTTTTAGTGAAGAGAACATATTGAAGGAGCTTAAATCCCTGGATCCAGCGAAAGGCCCAGGTCCTGATGGACTTTCGCCCTACTTCCTTCGGAATACTGCGACTTCCATCTGTAAACCACTATTTATTATTTATAATAAATGTATATCTGAGGGAGTAGTACCTAAACTCTGGAAGCATGCGTATATTGTGCCTGTTCACAAAAGTGGATCCAAACGTCGCGTGGAACACTATCGTCCCATTTCCATCCTATCTACATTGTCGAAACTCTTTGAAAGGTTAGTTCACAACGAAATTTATCCTGTACTCCACAACATCATAATTCAGCAACAGCATGGTTTCGTTAAACGTCGGTCGACAAATACTAATTTATTATTGTTTTACAGCTTTTTATTTGATTGTGTTGACAGCCGTGTTCAAGTGGATGCAGTGTATACGGACTTCTGTAAGGCTTTCGACAAGGTAGACCATGATATGCTTCTAAATAAAATAGCGTTTAACGGAATTCGTGGTAATCTTCTTAGGTGGTTCACCTCTTACATTACCAACCGCAGTCAGAGGGTTGTAATCAATGGTCACCAATCTAATATCGCACAGGTGACTTCTGGTGTGCCTCAAGGCTCTATACTTGGTCCCCTTCTGTTTATTTTATACATAAATGACATCAGCCAATGCTTTCAAAATACCAAGTTTTTATTATATGCCGATGACCTTAAAGTATATAGAGCCATTAGACAAGCAAGTGACTGCCTTCTGCTACAGCAAGATTTAGACCGACTATCCTGTTATTGTCGGGAGAACAGGTTGCAACTAAGTTTACCCAAATGTAACTTCTTAAGTTTTACAAAAAATAAAACCAAAATAAACTACACATACACTTTGTGCAATGCCCCCCTACTTAAAGTGGATTCTATACGAGATCTCGGTGTTATCCTTGACTCCAAGCTCTGCTTAGACTTACATATAGAAAAAATTGTCAGTAAAGCGTATCAACTATACGGATTTGTAATGCGTTCGTCAGTTGATTTTAAAAATCCTTCTTCCTATATTTGTTTATTTAAGTCTCTTGTACGTTCTCAATTGGAGTATGCCGTGTCCGTCTGGAGTCCATACTACAAAAAGTACGTTGAAATGATTGAGTGTGTTCAATACAAATTCTTTCGTACTATGCATTATAGATGCTGCGGATATTATTTGCCATACCAAGATTTACTTGTGAAGTACAAGCTCGGAACACTTGAAAATAGACGTAGGTATTTGGAAGCTATGAATCTGTACAATATTGTAAGGAATAAATTTGACTGCATGGAACTATCCAATTTGCTATGTTATACGGTTCCTAGGACAGTTCAGAGGCGTAAGGTGCGCGCTGGAACATTATTTTCAGTGGGTACATGCAAGTCCAATTCTGGCTTGCGTTCGCCTGTTCGCAGAATGGTCGATTCTTATAATAGGACTTTTGAACACGTTGACATTTTTGCATGTGCTCCCTGTAAATTTAAAAGTCTCATACTAAAGGAGCTTTCATGAGTATTAAGTATGTACACTAATGTATTTATACACTAGGTTTCTGTTACTTGTTACTGTTACTCTAGCGATTAATATTTTTTTCACTGTTTTTATCCATAAGTTAATCTGTGAACAGCGTTGTGGGCTGTAATATTGTCAATAACATTTGTATATGTATGATTTCAATGCTTTATATTACAGCTGTTTGTTGTTCCACTTGAATAAAAATAAAAAATAAAAAAAATAAAATAATACCTTGAAAAGCGAAATGCGCGTTAGCAAAACGTGCGATTCAAAGTACCCTGTATGTACTATGCCCATGGCTTTGAAACTACGGGTATTTTGTACGTTCGCACACAGTAACTAAAGATGACACTACCATCGAAACTTAAGACGCTAGTGTATGGCGGTCGGTCTCGTCGCAGCTGCACACATGCATACATACGTATTTGTATTATGTACACAGATTTGTAAAGATGTTTGGGAACACCTCTTAGCTGCCTCGGCTTGTTTGAATTATTATGTTGTTTTTGAATCGTCGTTTTTTGACGTTACTGTGGACACTTTTATTGTGCACATCTTGCTACATCGTTCTCACATCATATATGGCTACATTATTCATATACCATCTCAACATGAATAATGTAACCAAGGTTTTGTAACAATATTCTGATTTAAAAGAGTGTCCATGGAGTTTCTTGCCCGTTCTTCTTCATAGAGATCTCCGCTAGGGAATGGGCAACTACAGTACATTCTAGTGGTGGGTCGTTGTCGAATTTTTGACGGACGAAACCCAAATGTTTTCCCGACGACGAAAACGGTTGCAGAAAACGGTCGTCTTGCAACTGGTGTCGTTCGTCAAACGACAGCATTGACAACTGGTAATACAGTCGCTATTGTACCTACACGACGAACGCGCAACTGACAACAACTTAGCGCGGAATGAATAAAGACAACGCACGACGACGCGACGATGACGAGTGACTTTATCAAGAAAGATAGTTGAATCATTGCGTTCTTGACTTTATTTTCATAGGCGTATAATAAAAAAACGTCAGTGACATTTGTCTGTTTGTTTCGTTTTTTTTGCTACCGACTTCAGAAGTTGATTTTTCATCTAAAGTTTATTTTTCACTTTTTTTGTGTTTATGAACTCGTTTTTTTTTTGAAAATAGGTTTTTTTTTATTTTCCATTTTAAGTTGTAATAGGTATCCTATACAAATATTTACTATGCATTCAACATTCAACCAAGAAACCAAACCCTCAACCTTTAAGATTCCCTTATTATTGCTTTTAACTCCTAACTATTGAAGAGTACTTGTACCTTCCATAATCAGCTCATCCACATGAGATTTTGATTTTCAGACGCAAATAAATGAACAGCTTTGGAAAATATATGGAAAACGTAACAAGTGCCTATAAAATTTGAGGGTTGCCCTAGATTTCTATGGGATGCCATCGTCATCAGGTACAATAGCCTGAAAGAATATAACTATCGATCCATAAGTACGTATAATTTTGAAAGAATTTTCTTTTAACTCCTAAACGTTGAGGAGGTGTACCTTCCATCATCAGCGCATCCACATGAGATTTTGATTATCAGACGCAAACAGCTTTGAAAAATATATGGAAAACGTAACAAGTGCCTATAAAATTTTAAGAGAGTTGTCCTCGATTTCCCTGGGATTCCATCATCAGATCCTGACTTGGTGACAATGGGACCATTTCGGGAGTATACTCTTTTGAATACAAAAAAAAATTGAAAATCGGTTCATTAATGACGGAGATATCCGCATTAATTAGCCGTAATACCCGCTTTTCCTCAAATTCGCAGACTTCAACGAGCTGTAATGGTTAAAGTCAGTAAGTAAAATGTCTGCTAATTTTTATTTGTATTCAGGGGGTTCTAATAAATCGATTTGACCTAATTAAAGCTACGAGCAAATGATTTAGTAGAGCTTTTTTATTTTACATTTTTATATCTACCTCCTGTGATAATGCAGAGCCCTGGATGTCTGCCTCATAGATTTTCTTCGTTATTAAAATGGTATTGACCACTAACCCCAGAGGCAGACACGAGCAAATGATTTAGTACAGATTTTTTTTTTGACAGATTCAAAGCCCTGTAGTTAAAAAACGCAGCAACATAGGACCTTAATTCCTTAAGAAAATTTGGTCGTATTGATACAAACTTTAATGCCTATCAATACGAAGTACGAGCAAATCATATACTTAAATGCTCGCCAGCTCCCTAGCTATAGATTCTGATGTACTTACTGTTTGGATTTGAACCTTTGTTTTGATTAGAAGCTTAAGCAAGTTAACTAGTGATAACCTAGTAGTGTGATCGTCCTACTGTCATGCCAAAGTTTTTTTTTGGGGGTGGGAAATCATCAAAAAACCCCTCCCGCTCTGGGCAGAGCGAAAGGGAGTGTCAGACTTCTACTGACAAAAAACCACCCATGTTCCTTCTTAGCCCTTGCACCGAGGCCGCGGTATCTCTTTCGAACAACCCGCAGCCCCGACGAGAAATGAGCGCTTCTTTTAATTCAGGTACTTTCCTTCAATGGTATCGCAGTACCAACATGGAGTCTGGATTTTAGTCCGGTTGATGGCAATAGCATCGCCCCTATTTATTCAGGCCTAAATCATAACTGGCGAAATGTGTGTGTACTTGTAAGGTATACCTAACCTTACCTTTTGGGAGTTACAAGGCGTGATGATGATGATGATGATGCTGTCTAGCCGATTTCGGCTACAGCGACTGCATTCGCTGGCTTTATTTAGATTGTCAAGAACTTTGTTGTGCTGCTCTTTTGTGAGCTCTTAAATGGTTAGCATACCCAACTATGGCCAAAAAACTACGAGCACAAAGTGGAAATGTCAGAACACCATTTGATGACATTATAAGGTATAGCTGGAAGTGGTCTAGCCGTGATGATATAACAGTTTTCAATGAGTGATTTCTATCTAAAGACAGTCTATTTCTTGAATTATATTTTCAAGTTTATCGCTAAAGCATTAGGTTCAAAGTTGATTGGGAAAATTTAACAGAGAGAGTGTAATATGTCCCATCCCTAATTACATACGTAAACTCACGGCAGGCTTTTGTACAATTTTAAATATACATAATTTTGTTATACCTACACACAAGTTTGTACTTATATCTGTCTTATTAACCAGTTGTTCCTAGTAACAAGCTTTAACACAATTCTTTTAAGTCTCATCCCAGGAAGTTGAGACTATTCTCACTTTACCTCTAACCCGAATAGCTTCCAAAGTATGTCGCACACCCCTTTGCATACCACCGCACGTTAGATGACGTGAAATCCTTTGTGCGTCTCCCTTGAGATGCAATGTCACAGAATACCCCAGCATTTCTGGCATCCCTTGCGCTCTAACGTTGAAGGCTCCTTGAGGCTATCAAATTCTTTTGTAGAGATTCTGTTTGATTCTTGAGGTGAGAATAATAAACGATTCGTCTAAAATTTTATACAGCTCAGGTCAATGAAGCAGTGACAAGGAACCTTTTATGCCCAATTATTAATCTGAGAAAGTAGAATTGATTCTAATTTCTTATTTGCAAATATGGAATAAAGAATGGGCAAAGAACACCATAGCTGACTACAATTAAATACAAGAATGTCTCAACAAATAAATAGTTAGGAGGAAAGGTAAAATCAAAAGTAATACAGTATCTAGACTCTGTAATTTATGTAGGTAAAGACTACACTACTAAGCATTTGAAACTTACCAATTCGGAAACGATGATGATTCATTTTTGGTTGGCAATAAAACAACAAAGTATGCACAGTTAAACATAATTTATTTCATATTATTTAAGTATCACAGATCCATTTATTTTAATATTCATCACGTTAACAAAAATATATATAGTCTACTTGGTGGTGATGACACCTTACATAGCAATCGTTATGTTCCAACTACTTCTGTAACTGCGATACATGATATTTACACTCTATCACATTATATACAACGATATAGAAACGATCTAATGATTCGTAACACTGCTGAAATGGGTCAAGATGAAATACTATTGAAACAATCAGGTATAATAAATAATATGATCATTAAAACTGTTTGGTTTTGTGCGGAGCCACGTCTAACAACTTGTCCTTGCGAACGCTTTTAAAAGTTTCGATTTTCTTACATTTTGACTTCGAAACTTTTCGATCGATTCCTTCAGTATGATTGCATTTCATGTCCATTCAAAACTTTTTGTGCTTTGTAATCTACAATGCGAATAGAATTTCACTATTTGTTCAAACCTTCTTTAAAGTAAATTACGACGTCCATCCAATACCACTTTGTATTTTTTTTATCCTATTAGTCCATTCTGAGTTTACAAACATTTATTATTTCGTTTTATTTTGCTGCAACTCAATAAAATTGTACCACGAATACGAGTTTCATATTCATGGCAATTAAAATTGAACGTATCGAAATATCCCTCTGGCGTCACACGCAATTGGTGTTATCAAGTTGTCATCGTCGATGGTCGAGATCAAAGACAGTAATAGTATTAAAAATAATGTTACTGCATAAATGGTACAGAAAGTAGTGAAGAGGAACTTGGAAGAGAGATTGGTCCAACAGTTGACGGTTACCCGAGTCTATTTAACGTAGGCCACCAAGTACCAAGAAGTATCGTTTTACCGTACAGTAACTGGTTCCAAGTAAAGTAATGATATTCAGTTGTATCTGCTAAGGCTGGTAAGCCGACTTCAAGATAGTTAGCAAAACTAGGCAAAATGCTTTATCTCTTTCAGACTGGTTGAATTCGTATTGGCATCATCAATAAAACCTACATTACTGTCATTTTAGTCTGAGACATTTACAGAGTTCTCATTTATACATCTTATAGGCCTGTTTCGACTTACATGGACGTTTTTCATATTTCCGTTACGAGACCCATTTCAGCAGTGTAAACGACAGAAAAAGATGAAGACAGCAAGATATTTCTATGGGATAGCTGAAATTGTACAGTTCTATTCCATACGCGATATTTTTAGGGCAGTGTTAAGCGGCAGGGATATTTTCTTTTCTACTTCGATAAATATATTTTGTCACCTAAACGAGTGCTAAATAATTGCACTCTAAAATACATTTAGGTGTATCTTTGTGTTTGTGAAGACAGGTTTAGTTAGTATCTATTTGTTGTTCTCTCTCAGATATAATACAAAATTGTGTTTATTTAATGCTTTTGGTACCGATGGGGTCAACTTTAATCAAATTAATATTAACGATTTTTTTATCATAATAGAAAAGTAATAGCGTCGTGTATTGACAAAGCTGTTTCTAAAACTAGATTATCGCGCATAGATAGAACTGTGGAGTTTGACTTATTTGTAGTTTACATTGAATTAGTTTTAGTTATAAATGCAATTGTAAAGTCTTTACAGTAAAAGAGAGTATTAGATGAATTTGTCACTATTCATGATTTCGGTGTGAGTGAAGATCTTAAGGTGAAGTCCATTTGCAAAAGTTCATGGTGGTTCTAATGATTGTAAATATTGGAAAATTCATCTAACATCGAAATAAAAATACTTATATTGTAACTTTAAACAGTAGCTAAGTAAGCTCAGAGTTAGACACGTATAACATTCTCTTTTAGATTATTGCCAAAATTTTGCTGTGGCAGTACAGTACATATTTGGCACAAGGTTCGAATCTATAATAAGCAAGTTCAAATTATTGCGAGCAAATAAAGTAGAAAAAATAAGCGAATTTCTCAGTTAATAAAACACTCAAACACTATACAAAAAATAACAAAATAACCAACTGACACCGGCTGTCTCTAGTCGGCAATGTTTCTTTAAAAGACATTGTAGGCACTATTATTGCTAATATAATATAATTTATTCATCGATCGCTTATCTACAGCATAGAATATTCTATACAAAATATACTACGAAGATTTTACAAACTTAGGCCGTCGGCCTACGAAACTATACTTTTTCTAACGTAACATTTAAACTACTCATTAGTTTACCAACAATCGTCCTTATACATTCGTTCGCATAGGCCCATAGGTTCACATTTATCATCGTTCACAATTGTCTCATTAGAATACACACGGGTACGTATTGTAGAATTGAAATCATTATTTGGTTGTACCAGGAATTCATAACCAGGAGGGTCTGCCGTGGAGGAGGTCGGCGGCGTCGTGGCGGTCGGCCTGGCGTAGCGCGGCGGCTAGCGCGGCAGTGGCGCCCGGCCCGCGCTCGCGGCACTCCCACAGCTCCAGGATAGCCTCTGTTGGCGAACTCTTCGTGGCGAACCACGTCGTGTACCGATCCACTCCGAGCCGAGCTGCCAGCGCCCGCCAGTCGTTCCCGCGAGCGTTCGGTGGGTCCAATATAGCGCACAACTGCCTCTTCACTCGGGCACTTAATTTAAATGGCCCCTCGCCCGCGCACTCGTTGACGCCCGCCTCGCTAACTGTTACGTTCCTTTTAACGCTGCCGTCGCTCCCGTCTTCGCTGCGGCACATACGAGCCTCTAAAAGGTTTTCAGTTATGTTAAAACTGCGCTGCGACTCGGCGCGGGGTGAACGTCCCCGCGGCGAGCGGCTCCGCACGTCGTCGAGGGATATCCGGAATGTCTGCTTGTATGACGGATTGGTTCTCTGACAGGCGGACACACTGAAATCGATATTGTCACAATCGTGGGTCCTTTCTAATACGAAGCTGCAGTGCAATGCGTTGTAATTCGAGCCCCAAACGTGTTGGAAGGGGATTTCTTGGTAGCCGATACCCGGTTTAGCTTTCCAGCCGGGACTGACGTGTTCCAAATTCAAACAGAGGTTCGAACCGCCGTCCTGGAAAAGCAAAGTTTTGGGTCGCTCGAGTAGTACGCCGCCAAGTTTCTTCTCCTGCTCCTGACAGTAGTAGGCCGCGCAAAGGGTATCTTCAAATACATAAAGTCTTATACTGTAATCGGGGCTAGTTTCACTGAGCACTGCCGGCGCATATATCGCCAATTGAAGCGCCTTCACCGCCTTTCCATTAAAACTTTCTCCTACTAATACGAACGTAGACAGCATATCGGTCACTAGGAATATTTTATCATTGTCGAGTTGAGTAAACACGGGCGTATTGATCGTTTCCTGGCCGAGGCCAACGATTTTCTTCCACTGGGGCTGTGTGTTGTCAGTTTTCGCGCTGTTATGGTCGATGGCATACAGCGACAAGTTCCAGAAGCCGTGCTTGAGACTGGCGCAGTGAGGGATTTGTAGGACGACTGACTTGTTTAATTGAAGGCGCGGTGGCCCGCACTTAACTACTGGGCTCAGCTGCGTGATACCTGCGGGGCGGAATTTGTTGTGAGCACTTCGTTCTACATGTACGTACATACGTTACAACCTGGCCTGCCCAAGGCGGCCGTTTTTTCCCAAGCAGAAATTATAGCTCGCTGATACCATAGCATAATTACATATCGTTTAAAATTACCTTTGAAAATGGTTCTCTATCGTATCGCAAAATCAATTTATTTTTATTAGACTTGCGCTACAGCAAAGTTATTCAGTTTGGATTCATAAATATTCATACCAATTTGATGATTTAGGGCATACTAAATACAAGAGTGGATCGGCGAAAATATTTATCGAAATTAATTTATGTATTACGCCAATGAAGTTAAAGGAGATGACCGCTTGGAAACTTTCTTGCAGTAATTAATTTCTAAATCACACTGAGAAAATGTTAATAATTTTTTTTCTACAAACCTTTTCCCAACCTCGGTCGATATCGGTCATCCTTCACCACAGCAACGTAAATTTGTTCTCTCCTTCCCCTACTAAGGGCTGCCTCAGGGATTGACAGTGCAACCCCAGCTGCAGGCAGTGCCAGTCTTGCCCCAGCACTTGAAACTGAGAGGGACTGAGATGTAGGCGAGTTCGAAACGAGTTCCGCTAGTTGGAGAGTCACAGACTCATTCGCTGCATCGTACATTGAGCCCGCTAGAAGAGAAGTTATAGTTAGTGGAGTTGTGACACTGGTTTGAATGGGAAAGACGAGTATGTGGGGAAATTTGGAAATACATAATTTCGGTCTGTTATTATTGTCACAAGTAAGCTTTTAATTTGTGAAAACTCACTTATTTTGCTGTGCCCGACAGGGTCCAAATGATCCAATTATAAGTTTATCACCTAAGAATAACACGTGGAATGCAATAAAAGCATTGAGTATCAAGCCTTGTGTAACTTGTCGTACAGTTATGAATTTTAGTTTTAGTAGAGAGAGGAGGCCTGAGTCCTAGAAGTGGGAACTGATGATGATGCATTTTAAGACGTAGTATAGGTTAAATAAACATGTACTTACAGCTAGTGAAGCAACTAGAGGCCGAATGTTCCGATTCACTGTAAGGCTTGCTGTCGTAGTCATCACTCTGACCCTTGCTGGACGCGCATGGCGTAACCTGGTGGTCTACTGGAGACGCATAACTGAAAAGGAGGAACCTGTTAGTGATTTGATCACGGATAACTTGGTAATTTTGTCGTTGGTAATTTACATGGTGTAAGGAACACCGCATATTTTTTGTAAGTTATTACCAAAAATGTCTGTTTCATTCAAAAGATCAATTTTGAGTGCTCAAAATGAACGAACATTTAAAAACACTGCCAAATATTTTCAACGAATCTCATCGAATGAATTCGCACACTGAATTCATGGTAACATTTTGCGCGTCAAAATTTCTTACACCCTTTTTTGGTAGACACCAAAAAATAGGGTCATAAACATAACTGCAACATTTTTTTTTTTTTTTTTTAAAAAAACGTTGCCCCACACTAGGAATTTCTCCTGTATCGTGGGTGCGTTTACAAACACTTAAACTCACATACACAAATACACCCAGGTAAAAAAATAATATGTTGCAGTAATTTTTTAACCAGAATGATTGATTTAGATTTTTTTTTAACCAAAATGATCGCGGCACGAGATTAATATTCACATAAAAAAGACACTATCCAATGTTTAAAATAACCATTCCAATTTAAATAGCTCATATCTCAGGTTGAAAAGTTCGTTCATTTTTTGCAGCAATAACATTCCACCAAAAACATTAGATCCATTATAAACTTCATTCACAAAACATGTACCTATAGCCATTAGTTTTTTGCTCTGTTAATCTATTTCTTAGATCTAATAACCGTTTTCATACCAGTAGAACAACATCTCAATGAATACCTAAATACCATTGTACTGTTGGAGTTTAAACTAACAAAGCTGAACTTGAGAGTTGAAAATCCTAGAGCAAGCTTTTAGATGTCGCCTAGTTCGCAAATTCGGGCAACAACCGAGTTTGATATAGTGATATTAGCTTAATATTTGTTTTAGATTCTTAAATCATTTCCAGTCTTAGATTACGACTTTTGTAATTACATCTTTTTGCATAATTAAGCTTCATAATCTGTGCAAAAAATCATGTCTATGATTTATTTAGTCGTTAGTTTGAGTGTTTATTTTAGCTCGTTTAGTTGATTGTTTGTTCTGCTTAATTGTTATTTATTTGATCGTTGGCCCACCTTGTTTGGCCTGAGGACTTATTTTAAATAGACATGTTTGTTATAAATTATTAAAATGATAGTTTAAATAAATTAAAAGGCTACGCTTAAAACTTTGATCATGAATTATTATTTTTGCGATCCTGTTAGAGAGGAATAACTTTATTTATAGTGATTGGAATATTACACAATTTATTTTTATTTTTATTTTTATTTTTTAATTAATTTATATTTCTTCTAAGATTTAGTAATTAGGACCGGTAATTAAGAACGATACTACTTGTTATGGGAGACCGTCACACTAACTTCTTAGCTGTTTCATATCAAAGTAGAATCCGTACAAAAAATATAGAACATAACAAAACATCACCCGCCTGTAATGCGCGAAGGGTTAGGAAGAGATGTACCTAATTGTACACACTCATGTCGCCAGTTATGCCATCAAAAGGGCACAAATCCAAAGTCCGTGGAAGCTACTAAGAAATTCAAAAAACAAAATAACTGTTTGCCCGACCCGGTTATCGAACCCAAGACTGCATGCTCAGCAGTCGCGCTTGTGACTACTATACCAATGAGGCAGTCAGTATGGAACATTATTTTTTGTTAAATACTCTACTAAAATCACACTATCACACTTCACACTAATATTATAAAGGCGAAAGTTTGTGTGTATGTTTGTTACTCTTTCACGCAAAAACTACTGAACGGATTTGGATAAAATTTGGTACACAGATAGTTTATAACCTGGATTAACACATAGGATAGTTTATATCCCGATTTTATCTTCCCCTGGGATAATTTTCGAGTTGTAGCAGGCGAAGCCGCTGGCAACAGTTAGTGTTTAATATTTGTAAATCTAGACTCATACGCTAAATCTATGGTAATAGTTTATGTTACGTTGCCCCTTATGCGGTGTGCATATTATACACATACACAAACTAGTTGACAATGAAACGTACAAGCTAACAGCAGTAAAAACCACCTTCATTCCAGTCCATTGTCTAGAGACATCAGGATTCAGGACTTATTTCTTTTGGTCGTCAATACCTTGTCATAGCGACGAGATGGCGACTTGATACAGCACGTTCACTGCACCATTCATGGGACACTTAGCGCAAAAAGGAAGCATTAAAGTTGACAAATTTTGTTGACTACGACGGGTGAATGTGAACTTGTATCATGAAACTGAACGTAGAGTCTACTATTAGTTTCTGTTGTGAAGTTTTAAAACTTTAAGGAACTAAGATTGTGACTGCCTGGTTGATCTGCCACTTGCGAGCATGACTGCTATTCTTGGGATCGGTTGCCAGGATGAGCAGTGTTATTGGGTTTTACTATAACAAATTTCTCCAAATAATTTATGGACTAGAACATAGCTGAGCAAGTGATACGCCGCTGCTTTATCCGTCGGGAATTACAAACGTGATGTTAAAGAAAGTAGGCCAAACTCCCAGTGGTATAAATATTATGAAAGAAAGAATTAATATTTGTTTGTCACATGACGGGCATACAAAATGGACAAAGAAAAAACAATAAAAACACAACGCAAATACATATTTATTAATACAACAGGCCGCAACAAAAATAAATTCGACAAAAGAAGTTGATTATAGACAGACTGAGTCTACGAAATCACTACAATTATGATGGTATCTCTTTTATACCTAGACCTAACAAAAGAACTGTTTATGATCCTAATCTGGACCAAGACATCAAAAATAAAGCTTGGTAAAACATCCACACACTCACCTATTAGTAAGATGCGGTACATCATAATGATGTTCAGCCCTGGAATCTGGCTGCGGATGCTCATATCTTGGTGGCCGGTGCTGCATCAGATCTGGAGCCAGGGACAGTGACTGTTTCTCCACGGTCGGGTACATCTCTGGTTGGAAATCTGCTTGAAGAAGAAAGATTGGTATTTGAATGATGAAGAACAGCTACATTAACATAACCCAATTTAAGACCTGTAACCTGGCATCACAAAAAACAAATTGGACCCTCCGGGTTGTACAGACGTAGCTTGAATGTAATGTGCCAGCACATTAAAAGCTACCCGAAACTTTACTATTTTCTCCAAGCTTGAACCTGATACTTCAGATATAAAGTTGAAAATCTATTACAGACACTTAGCAGATAATAGCAACTTCATGTGCTGGCATCTGTACTTAAAATAATATCAAAACATCCAAAGGACCTATACGGATTTTTACTTAGACCTATTCCGACAAAAGTCATTGAGAATCAACAATAAATTCTCGCTCAGTGATGTGTACAATTCTACTAGATGTCGAGTCTAAGTTTCCCACCAGTCAAGTTGTATCAGAAAGCAAGACAAAAATAGATAAATTTGTAAACACGTTTCTAATTACAATAAACTAAAAATGTCATAAATACTAATGCCATGTTGATTGCAACATATTTCGTTATGCTAATCAGAACTTTAAGTCAATGCCCCGACTGGCTAGGAAACGGACTTCCGAGGGGAAGGCCTCGGGTTCTTGTAAGTCATCCATTTGTAATTCAAACAATCACTTATTCATCAATACTTGTACTGACTGCACTAGACAGTTAGTCATTCTGAGTTCCTATCATGAACCGACTGGACTAAGAGAACTGGTGGTACGATTCTTCACAATTTACCGTTACTAAAATTGACTAGTCGTCAAACAATATAAAAACCACAAAAACTGATTTTTCTTTCTCGTCATCATTGGCCTGTGCTTATCCGAATCCATTATTCAGTTCTGCATTTCCTAATCTTCCGTACTTCTCTATTTATCGCCATCTCATCAGTGACTCGTATTCTCTTCATTAGCCATGTTATCCGTCGCTCACTCCTATCATCTTTTCTTGGTCTTCCTTTACTCATATTCTCATTTAGAAATTCTCAAAACCTTTTTCGTGAAAGAGTATAAAATAAATGATGGATATAAGAGGAAATACCAAAGAAACGATGAATGATGAACTTTCTCCGAAAGTTCTTGTTTTCTATCACCAGTAATTAAATACTTACCAGTTCTCGTCATGGTGTAAAGGGAATGGTCTCTAGTCTTCCTCTGCAGTAGTTTATACACCACGGCTGCTCCAGCTAGGAACACCACCACAGCTACAGCTATACCTATGTATAGAGGTATGTCGCTATGTGCCGCCACTGTTGACAAAAGAAAATGTTCTGTTAACGACAAATTCTAGATACAGAAAATCATTTCTCTATATTCCTCGAATGGATAATTACTCCGCCATTGTGTCGGTTTGTTTAAGTTTCGTGTATCAGGGTGCAAGCCTATTGGTATTTACAAACATGGATTGCGAGGCTCTGAGAAATTTCTAATTTCTAGAAGAATCCAGTGATATACCAGTAGTATGCTGTCTAACTTTTGGGGTTTACAGGCGTGACGTTGTTGTGTGTTTGTTAAAATATAAACAAAGATCTTATTGTGGTACAATAGTTAAGTTGCTGTCCTCTTGCAAGAAAACAAAAAATAAATAATGTTCGCAGTCATAAAATGGCGAGTATGGCGACCACTGTTATTCTCTTAACACTAAAAACAAACTTTTACTTGTCAGCTCGCTCAAAAAACCACAAAACTGAAAGCAAAACATTTATCATTTGAAACAAAGAAACATAAATTACAAAGTTACTCTGACTCGCGAACTTTTAAACCCAACACTATCCCACTTCATTCTAAAAAGTTTGTATTCAACAAAGAAAACGAGAAAAAAAAAGCTATAAAACGATCAAATTATTAAGCACCTGATAAACTTTTGTAATCATAAAAGAGGTTTAACGATTACATAACGAGGTGTCAATTTTACGATTTCCGTTCTAACCTCAAAATAAGAGGCAAATTCGTTGAAATTCAAACTTTAGAACCGCAATCATTAAATTTGTTTTCGTTCATTCTGAATGGGCTCCATCCCATGTTTCTGGCAGCACCTTTTATATTATTTATATCATCGTCTTTAGAGCTATGTCCCATTGAAAGCGGGAAAATAATGCTTGTTTTAGCTCCAAAATTAGTCTGCGTTTATAGAATTATTGTGCTAGGATTTGCGAGCAAATAAGACAGAAGACTAGCAAATCATCATCATCACCAGCCTATAATGTCCCCACTGCAGGAACTCAGGCCTCCTCTCTAGGATAGGGATGGGCTTTAATCCACCACGCGGGCCCAATGCGGGTTGGTAGACTAGCAAATAGACAGTACATTTTCTTTGTATTAGGTTACAAATAGCATAAGGTTTTCAGCAGTACGTACAATGTGCTTGTTCACGATTATTCTGGAGCGCTTATTTTCCTTCTTATTAAATGACTTATGTTAAGACACAAGACTATTTTGTTACTAGATTAATTTAACATGACAAAAAGTGAAGCAGGTAACACGGAGTTAAGATTTTTTACTCCCAAGTTCTAATACACCCAGATATCATTCCACAACAGAACTCCAAAAAAGCATAGCTATCGTAAAATTTACATAAAAATCCCGCTTTCAATACTTCACAATCTTCAAAAACGGACCCGCGGCATTTTTTAACGATTACTTATATTTTTTGTGTAATACCGTGCCGAGGAAAGGAGTCGTCGTATATTGGACGTTTTTAACGATCCCTTTGATCCTTGTATAGTGGTTGTAAATGTGGGTTTAAGGGAAACTGTTAGGACATATGGCGTCTTATTTTAAGGAGTATTAGAGTAAATGCGCTTCACGTGTCGTTTAATAATATTGATGGAGTTTTTATGATTCGTTTCTCGTTTTGTGTGGACTTTTAGTTTTTGCTGAGATAATTTGATAAAGTTTAATTTTCGTCTTTCCTGTCTGCAATATTGTGTATTTCACGGTTCACTTTTTGGTGTTTTAGCTTTTTGATGTTGGGTCCGAAATCCCGAATTCCTGTTCTGGCAGGGTGTTATAAGGGTTTCCATCAGGAATGTTTGAGTAGTAGTTCGAAATCTGGATTTATTCACATTGGCTAGCAGTAAGGTCACGAAAGCTTGAATTTAACAGTTGCATTTAGGTGTGTCATATTAGTACACTTCCTACAAACCCTTCAGGGATAACAATCATGATGTTATCTTATATTATAACTTCGGGTTTTAATTAAAAAGAACATACGTCGCAAATTATGTTGCCAAAAATGTATTCATGATGTAGTCCGCTCTCATTTCGGTGAGCCCTTTCATTGAAAAATTCAGCACGCACCGTTGACTCATTGGTTCCTTAGTCATGCTCTTACATGACATGTGGCACCGATTATGCTAATTCACTTGTCGATGATATTCATGTGCCAACATGTCTGTGTTTCCTTTCTTTAATGGTTGTTGTATGTATAAGAAATATTCAGTGGAAGTCGTTGTTAAGAATGACCATCAGAATTAAAATGAGTATCATTAGTAGTGTATAAGGGATTTGACTAAGAAAGGTTTTGGTCCTGTACATCAAAACAGTATTTCAAGAGAAGTCAGAATTGTCATCTATACCAATAAACCAACAAGAATGAGAGTAAATAGAATAAAAATCTAAGTAGAATTGCACAAGGGCAGAAAAAATACTATCTACTAATCCAATAGAGAAGACGATAAACACACACAGATTCTTCCACAGCTTCAAACAGTACTTCAATCTAAAGCTTCCTAATGCCAAATCAAAACTTGAAAATGAAGAAACTGTAGCTACTGATGCACTTATTTGAACAACCCTTTATTACGAACTTCTTAGCAACACAAAGAAAGAGAAACTCAATCAAACAAACAAAACTGTGTAAAACCTTTAATTCCGCAACAAAGCAGCGCAAACCGATTTTCCACGGTTGATTTTTACAATCCTAATGGCGGGGAAACATAGAAACTTACATTCTCGCATTGCCCATGGAGGTGACACAATAGCAAATGCGATTAATGGGCTTTTCAAGGATCAAGTAGCTAACGCGGAACTGAAGTACGGAAGTGAATGACTGGAGGAGTGAATGAAGTCTTCGTTCGTAACGCGATAAAGGTGTTGTAATTGAATACAAGGCAAGGATGTTGTTGCGTTTTGAGTTAGTGTGTGTTACTTCTTTTGTTTTCGTTCTATAATTGGTTCATTCACGTATTACTATAATGCATTAAAATACTTCTTGTAGGTATTATTTAGTAATTTTAATGATATTTTTTTTTACTTTGACATAATAATATTGCCCCACTCCTGAGAAAAGGCCTCCCACCATTCCTTCCATTTCCCACGATGGTGTATTTCATCTTGCTAATTCACGAGGATCCAAGAAGGACCGCCATCGATAATCCATAAATTAATTTTAATAATTCTTACGTTTTCCAAATTAAACTGTTTTATTGGCATTCCGTTTGTTTCTTATTCATATCTTCTAGTTGAACAATTGCGTCATTCACGTATTGTTATTTCATATCATAAATCTTCTCATGTTCAATTTCAAGTTTTATCTCAGTTCATTTAGTGATATTAATGTTTCGTATTATCATTAAATGAGATAGCCCCGGAGCTATATATTGATGAAGTCATTTTCTGTGTTCGGTAATGTGATAACGATCATGAGTGCTGGCTGTAATTAAAAACAAGCTTGTGAATAGGACCGCAATGGAACGACCTGTTATGTTTTCATTCATTTGCTTTTACTTGGAAATGATGATTAATATCCGACCGGAGAATGGTATTGAAAGTATGGAAGATATCAATTGATTTAAAAAAATATATAATTGAAAAAAAAAACATCATCATCAGCCATAAGACTTCCACTGCTGGACAAAGGCTTCCCCATAGAACGCCATAAAGAACGGCAGCCTGCCGTTTGCATCTACCGGTTGCCTGCGACTCTCACGATGCCAAAAAAAACGCAGAGATCTCATTTATCTTTTTTGCCTTCTATAGAGTATGTTGCAGTTAGGAGGATTTCGATCAGGAAACCTATAAGACGCAATTTCTTGAGATTTACTTGTGAAGACTTATAATAATATTATTGTGTTATACTATTTAGCTAATACTGAGAGAAGTTACTTAAACAGCTGTACCGAAAATATGAGACCTAAAGGTATACTATTTCTTAGTACTTGACAAAGCAATTTTGCCTATAATGCCAGTGAAGAGCCTAAAATTGCCAGGCATCATCAAAAAAATGACAAAATACATCAACATTCCAACAGATCCGAATTACTCAGCACCGCCTGTTCAGACCATACAGCTATTATACATAAACGGCGGATCGAATGACCGGCATCCGAACCGAATGTAATAAATTAATAAACATCGTGGCCGTCCAAACGATTTCGAGCCGATACTGATCAGTGTAATTGCTGCACGCAAGTCGATGCTACCATGTGGAATAAGTGGATGATTTGAGCTATTCTCTATGTCAAACTCGTTGATGTTACTTTTGTAGGATAAATAAATAGGCCACCTATTCTGCTAAAGGGGTTAGACATACTTCGAACCTTGGTTTTATCTTCGATCAATAGAGGAGTCATAATCGGCAGAGATAAAATGGTGTGACTGCCAGACTGCCAAGTCATAGTCCTCGAGTTCGAACCCGAGATACACCTCTGATTTTTCGGATTCATGTGCGTATTGTATGATTATCACTTTCGTCGATGAAGGACAACATCGTGAGGAAACCAGCATGGCTGAGAGATATTTCTCGATGGCATGTAACGCCAAGTTAGTGGCCCATAGGCAGCATAAAAACCCTGGCACAAGGTGAGGCACAAACTACACGAAAAAGTAAGAGCAGAGGATGAACAGTACAGCCTCATCATAATGAAGCAGGTTTTCGGTCAATAAAGAAAGAAAGAAAAGTATTCAATACAATCTAATACCACCACTACTACCGTTTTCATTGACATAAAGAAAAATCATAATCATCATCATCATATTATATAGCACAGAGTCAATACAAAACTTATTAGTACATCTGACAATTATGTTCTGTGAAGAGAAACATTTGAGTATTGTTTTATGAATAACTACCACAAATGTGAATTTTATAGTTTATTTTGTGATACACCTAATACGCGTTGTGTTTGAAATTAAATAACTTATAAACAGCTTTCTAAGAGTGATGGTAAATACCGGTTTGGCTACTAACAGAGATGTTAGAAAAAAAAGTAGATTAAACCGTGTAATTTCTGTACACGGGACTTCGATTATAGCCAGCCTAAGTACGTTGATAGCTTTGAAGTATTCACTTATATATTTTTTTGCACGATGATACATACACGATTTCATTGATAAAAAGGTTACAAGTTGATATACTTTAAGAAGATTCCCGGGTTATGCAAGTGTTACTGGGTTATTCTTTTAGGAATTTCTCCGTAGCACCCACGGGAGTCTGGATGTGTGTACAGTTGATAGCAATAGGTTGTTAGGTAGTGGGTAGTTTGGCAAATTATAATTGTAAAACTGTTGGAATTCACGGGCATACATGCATGTTATCTCTTACACATACATTACTATATTTAAAGAAGAAACAAGTACTGTAATCAATACCATCTATCTTACGCTCACCTCTATGAACTGACGATATGAATGCTTTTAATAAGGATTGGTAAAAGACTCGAGTAGTGAAAGCGGAACAAATTGACGCACTTTCTTATTCATAGTTGCGACAAAGACTTAATCAAAAAGTCATGGGTTTGTGTGTTATCAATAGCTTCTTTTAGTTTTGACACATCGTGAGTATTTGATTGAATTTAAAAAGATCTAAGAGAGTTTTACACAATGAAACATAATATTATTATAGATATTTAGCGCAGAAAGAGAAAAGCTTATTTTGTTTAAATAGTTGATAGTCTTGAAATATACTGTATTAAGGAAGCTAAGAATATCAAGAAATGTAACAATTCACATGAAGCACCATTGTGTTGCATGTTTCTGTCACAACCCAACAAAGGAATATTTGAAAAGTGGGTAGTACAAACCAAATGGGCTAGCAAATAACACACAAAGCTTTATCGGTATGTAGATATATTTATATAGGTTCAAAGATCAAACCAATACCGATATTCACAGCTAAAGAGAAAAGCATGTACCATCTATCAATAGAATGAGCTATTTTATAGCTCTTATTATTACGACCAATACGATTTTCTTTTGTGAGTAATAAATTATTTACAATCACTTCCAACTTAACATATTGATAGTTTTGAAAGCCATTGGAGTTAGCTGAAGCACTTTAAGGAGAAGTACAGGTAACATCAGAAGTGGGATATAAAGCCAGTGAAGATTGTTTTCAGAATTGATGTGATGTCTTTTACTGGTTCACTGAGCAGCCTGTGCACATGGCACTCTGCCAAACTTATAAACACTAAGTAAGAGTGCAGCTTGAGTTTGAAAGCGTTGTTGGAACAGACACTGATGAAGCTGATTTTAAAAGCTCTAATGATATAAAAGCTTTTGCTAATTGCACGGATCTTTTGGTTAAAATTAAAAGAATTGTTATCACTAAGTTGTTAAAAATAAAACAAAAGTTTCTAATGTTAGTCGATTGAATTTCTGCTTCATTGCGACCATTTTCACTGCAGATTTTCTTAAATAGAAATAGAAGTTTTATGCTGACGGTAAACAACAAATAAAAAGATAGTAGTGCAGTAATAAGTTCAAAGAAACTAAAGAAATGTTAGTTCGAGGAGCGGAAATCGAAAACATCCGTTCAATGTTCCATCTTCGTTCAGCGCTTGCGTCGCCGCATGTACATCCATACGCAATGGCGCAACACTGCAGTAAAACGCACTTCATATCAATAAATCTCCTTCATAAACAAGTTCCAAGTCCCCACACGGTTTATAGCCAACCGATGTTTGAAATTCAATAAATCATTACATCCGCTACTTACACCGTTCAAATCAAAACCGCGGAGACGTTACAGGAATTAATTTACGTACGATTATCGGATTAATTTCGAAATTTGTACACTGTGTAAACATTTGTCAGTGCCAACGGCGCGGTGTCCGTTGCAGAGATCCCAGATAGGGAATCCAATCGAAATTTACAAACCCTTGTCGCTTTACCCATAACGTAGTAGGAGGGCTTGCGGAATTAAATTCTCTCCGCTCATGTCTCATACGAATGTGATACTTAACTTCTTTTGTACTAAAGGCGGTATTGGCTTGAATGAAGAGGGGCGATATGTGAATGCATTTTGCGATCGCCTGCTGCGCTCACTCGACGAAATCACAACAAATCATTCACGAGACCCACCTCCAGTAATGATGGCCGCATCGCATATAAATTGGATTTTACTGTTGTTTGTTTATGCATTAATGTTTGATTAAAAAGTTTTGTACAATTTAATTTAATTTGAACGAAACCGCAACGGTTGACGGCTGGTTGTCGTTTTTGAATGCAGTGAACACGATGAAATCAGTGAAACTTTATTTGCGGACATTAATTTGCGTAAAATGTACTTGTAATAATGTGTATGCGGGTCGAAATTAATGTTTATTATGAAAAAAGTGAAATGTATTGAATGAATTTGTATGCATTGTTACCTTCATATTATTCAATCACGAAGCTACATAACCAAACCTACATACAACCGAACCATAGCATAATGAAGAAAATTTCCCAAATTTCGAATTCACCATTCTCTAAAGACAATTTATGTGCCGTCCTCAATACAAGAGGAAGCAACACTCAATTCACACGAAGATTCATTCAAATTATCATAATAATACACCTATAATTTGTACTATGAAAGACTTTGTAAAGAATAAAAGTTATATTCAATAAATCTGTCAAGTAGAAAGTATAGATGATGATAACGATGGCTCAGAAACTCGGAGTTTGTGTTCGAACGGTTTTTCCAATTATTTTTGTTGGTGTTGATGATACTTACTAATCCGATTAACTACTTGTGAGGAAGCAATATGGTATTTTAGTAGGTGGTTTGGTAGATTACATTGACCTACTTGTGGCTAGTTTTTAAAGACCGGGAGTTTGTTTAGACTTCACATTAAATGCTAAATAAATCAATATTGCACAACGAACGAATTTAACTGTAAATGTTTTTCTTCATAAACATGACGAATGTTTCTTTGATTCCATTTGCATTAAGCGTACATTTATTAAGAATTTATACAATCCTAAGCACTAACGCAAATCATTTTAAATATTTACGGGATCGATGATAAAATCTTTATTGTAAAACATTTCTAAGGAATCCTACTTAAAAAGCCTTTTAAAATCTACTCTGTAAATGGCAACAACCCACCCACACACCCGCATGCATTCTCTTGAAACTTATAAGATAACACGAAGCACCTAATGAGTCTAAAATTACACGCTCACGGCCTTTCTCAAGGGAATGAAAACAAACACAACATTTTATATTAAACTTTAAGTCTGTAATACTTCGCATCAACATAAACGAAGAATCTACACTCCATCCCGATGTTTAGGCAACAAAAGATGAAAAGGTGCCATAAAATTTCACCATTTTCCCCCTTTGTATGTGGCAATTAGGCTAATGAAGAGGCACCAACGAGCTCGAATGAATGGCTCCACCCGAGTTCCTACCATTCAAAGCTCACCTTTCATGTGGGCAATTTACTGATGGTCCACATTATATGGCTTACTTGAATTACTTGGAGTAATTGAATTTATTGTGGATCCCGTAGTTGGGAATATTAGTTTTGAAATTGGATTTTAGATTTAGATTAATTTTTCTATTAGTTAAGAGCTGAGGCGGTTTATGGGCGAAATTGGGGTTGTTAATTAGGACGATTCAATATTATTAATACAAAAACTGTGGAATTTTTTTGTACTAATCATACGGCCAGCTCGTAACAAAAAACAAAAGGGGAGAGATGATCCAAACACACGTCATGAAGGCTGGTTCGAGAAACCGCTGGAGAGAGAACCTGGATGGATATGGAGGAGACCTTTGCCCAGAAATGGGACACACAAGTCAAAAAATCATACGGACTCAGTCAGTCAGACTTGAACAGGATAGCATGAAGTCAAAGCATCCAGTTACCATAACAATTTAAAGAAATGAAGCAACCTTTAACTGAATAAAACAAAACAATACCAGTTACTACGGTAGCAGTAAAATATAAGAGCATAATATAAATGTTATAACAGTCTAACCGTGGATTTACCAAAGGCTTATGTTAGCTGAATGTGGCACAATATTGTGCAGTGTAGTCAAGTGTAGGAGCAATTGTGTGGCGAAAGGAGCTGCTCTAAATCACTTTCAGTAATGCCATGTTTGTACAACATACAAATACTTGGCGGTTGCAACAGTAAGATGTACTGTATTATTTAACGTATGTGTTTCCCATTGTGTTCGTATTTCTATAAAGTAAATGTTATCCTTGCCTCCTCCATCGTCTGAAAAAATACAGACCATTTTTAAAACGTTTATCAGTCCATTTCCGTCACCCGAAAAAATATCCTCGAAAACCGAACACAATAGATTGATCATCCCAATAAATAACAATCAATCCACGGGGCGCGAAACAAAAACAGTTTACAAAGCCAAGATGGCGGATTTATTTAGCGCGAAAGTGTTCGCGAAGAAGCCGAACGTACAAAACCAAAATGGTATTACCCCGAGGCTATTTATCAAAACGTACGATAAACAGAAATGGGAAATTGAAACAGAGTCAACGGGGACCAGAGGAAATGATTTATTGGTATTATAAACAAAATACGGACTGATCATTTTCCATTCCGAGATTGAATTTAGACCGCCGAGGGAGAGGTGTGTGTAAAACGTGTCTAATGCCTTGTTTAATGGTGGCTTTCCAGTGATTCGTTTGATTGCGTCAAGTTGCTCGTTATCACGTATCTCTCGATAAACTAAATTCTGAATATTATAGCTCTCTGTTATTAAATTGACATTCATGGAAAATGAATAAACTCTGTGTTTTGTGAGGATCATGTGACTAAATAAGATCAGTCGCTTGGGTCGTTCTTTAGGTAGTTAGTGACCTGAAAATCTGACTTGTTATGTCAGATAGGCAGTCACTTCATATAAAATACTGGTATTCAGTTGTTTCCAGATAGACCTAACAACATGCCCAACCTTGATGATGTGCCTAACCTTAACATACTTTAGAAGTAGCGAAGCAGATGAAGATGAATAAATTCTGTGTTAATAAGTTCTATTAAAATTCTCATTCAACTTAAAGCACATAGTTATAAAAACACAACCGGTACAAAACTACAATCCAAAGGTTAATACAACAGCACAAAAGCGAAAAAAGGAACTCTTTGTACAATCGTAATAAAAGGCACATGCAGAGGTATTAAAACTAAATAATACCGGGGAATGGGAATTGGAGAGAGCCGAAACTGAATATTCTAAATGCCGAGTGTGCCGCGAATTTCTCCAGAATACCTGTGCTTGCCCGGACTTTGAGTATTGCTTTATGATATTAAAGCGTTTTTTTTTTGTTCTAGAGCACAGAAGTGAGGAAATATTTTAATGGTTTTATTACTAATGGATTCAGTTAGTAACAATAATCATTATCATGGTAGCATCGTGGTCTCTTCAGGACTTTGATTATTGACTGCCTCGTTGGTCTTGATCCAGACCGGATAAAGTGTTATAGAGTTTCTCAATCAGGAATTTCTCAGTAGCACACATGGAGTCTGAATTTGTGCTCGGTTGATGGTAATAGGCTCGCCCCCTATTAATTGGTACTTAAACGTAACTGGGAAAATGTGGGAGTACTAATAGGTACGCCTGTGCCTAACCCTTTTGCATGAAGTTATGTTGTGTAAAAGATCTTCCTACGTTTTAATTTCATCCAAACCTAAAGCTTCCCAAACCACGCAACATAAAAATAATTGCTTTCTTATTTTTGTGAACAAAAATCTCTTTGTCCTCTGTACCAATATCCGTTTAGCCATTTTACATACATATTGGTTACGTTTTAATTTCCGTTACTGTTGATGTGTGAGTTACCTCATGTTTTCCTTACTGTTCGGAGTTGCTATTGCACTTCAGTGAGAATTAATTAATTTCAGCGTATGAACAACAACCCACGTTTAAACTATGTTCTGAACACGTTTATGAATGGGTTCGGCTAACGTTACGTTAACTGTCTGTCTGTCAACACAAGGGCGCTGTAAACTTTGCTAGAAAGTTTGATATTAAATGCGAATAGTGGCTAACTCATTGTGCCAGACTTATGAGCTTTGTTCTAAATTAGACATTTGATTTTGATTTTTTTTGATTTTTTATAAAACGTTGCCCCACACTAGGAATTTCTCCTGTACCGTGGGTGCGTTCACAAACATTTAAACTCACATACACAACCAAACACCCAGACCCGAAACAATTATCTGTAGATCATACAAATATTTATTCCGTGCGGGAATCGAACCCGCGACACGCAGCGCTACAGTCCAATTGCTCAGCCACTGCGCCAACCGTGTCGTCGACATTCAAGTAAACATATGGCTGTTACTGTATCATACAGTACATCCTTTCCTTATTTTGGACTATCTTCATCAACTATGTCTAAAATGGAGTAGAACAATTCAAGATTACCCAATTACGTTTTTATCATATAAAATGTTACCTCAACTTTTTCGTAAGAACACCATAAAAATTTACTCCCTCGTCTATATTTAGACGATATGATACGGCCCAGATGGTCATGCCACCCGATTTTAGTATCTCTCGAATCTTTTTAACGTGACCATCTAATATTGACCTTAGCCTCACCTTGCTTCCACCTTTATGTTGATTAGAAATTTCTAAAGCTGCGGGGAGTGCGGTGGGTCTTTATAACTTGGAAGGTGGCAGTCACTGGCGATGGCCTGTTATGAAGCGACCAGAGTAACATTTCATAGTTATGGCTGAACGGAAAGGAAGTGTATATTTAGTGCGGCATCTGGTTCTGTAGCATTTCATAGAAATAGTATTAATTAACTTGTCCCATGGCGGATAGTTTCATAATTTGTAATTCCCATGACACGGGCTCGTAAAGTTTTGGCTGAAAACGTTCCGGTTTCTCGGTTGTCGAGTCTATTTGGGGCTCTGCTGTTATGAGATGAGATATGACGACGATTAACGTAAAAAAATATGTTTAGATACGGAAACGTTATGAGAAATGTCGAGATTATTATAAGTAGAATGTGGCGAGTTCTGGCTATAAAAATAAAACTATACGCAGTTACGGTTTCACTATTTATACAAAATTGTTAGTTTGAATTAGAAATATCAGTCACTTGTGCTATAAAGTGCCATTAAATATTATCGGCGTAATATTTTAGAAATATTGTTTATTTTATGCTGTGAATTTAATGGCTTATTTTGAACGCACGAACTAAAGCACCTATAAAATTAATATCTATATTATAGCGTCACAGCGCGGGATAAAACGCTTGCAGACTACATTATGTTATACTTTTTTCAATGACGTAGACTTTTAAAACTTAAAATGGAGGGAGTGTTATCGTGAAAACTTCTATGACAGTAAAAACTATAACTTTCTAGAGACATTACTATCTTCTATAAGTCTAATAGGATTCCTAATTTGTTTGGTCTATTTGAATGTTTTGTGAACTTTTATGAAATTATTATTTAAGTTCATGTAATGACAGTTTCAATTGAGTCGGCTTAACATTTGGCGACGAGTTTAGCACTTTCAGTACAGCACATGTGACATGCAATAAAGATTTGAATTGCTTGAGATAGATTTCTTTTTGTCAATATCTTTGGTCAATCAATATCACTACATCACTACACATATTTATAAAATAAAGTCCGCCGCCGTGTCTGTCTGTCTGTTAGCGATAAACTCAAAAAAATCTGCACTGATTCTTATGCTGTTTCCACCAATGTATAGAGTGGTCTCGAGGAAAGTTTTAGTACATAATTTGACCGACATCCACGCGGGCGAAGCCGCGGGCATTAGCTAGTAAATCATAAAAAAATGTTGTTATAGCATTGTCTCATCTCAAATTCACCATCCGTCTCAACATAATCCTAAGTACTCACCACCATGAACTCCACAGTAATCACCAACGCAGTCAGCATGCTGTGCATGGGCTCCTGAACAGGGAGTATCACCGGTGCATGCTCGTCGTCTTGTCTGACGGCAGTCGGCTCCACACACTGACCACTCTGACCAGCTGCCCCAGCGGCCAGGTAATGCTGCGGGAGAGAAGGCTCTTTAGTATATTGAGTTTAATGTTTATAATTCTGCAGTCTTGACTGCCTCGTTGGTCTAGTGACTGCCTCGTTGGTCTAGTTGACTGCCTCGTTGGTCTAGTGATCGCAAACGCGACTGCTGAGCATGAGTTCATGGGTTCGATTCCCGGGTCGAGCAAAGTGTCATTGGGTTTTTCCATCAGGAATTTATCAGTAACGGCCACGGAGTCTGGATTTGTGCCCGGTTGATGGCAATGGGCTCGCCCCCTATTATATGGGACTTAAACATAACTGGCGAAATGTGGGTGTACTATTAGGTACACCTCTGCCTAACCCTTCGGGGATTACAGGCGTGATGTTATGTTATGTTAATTCTGCAGTTTATTTCAATGAGATAGCGCAATGGGAGAGAGTACTTTGTAGCAGATTTGACTTTCCTGTTTATAATTCTACAGATAATTATTTAAGCAAAATTATAATTATGATATGGTTAGGTGGAAAGTGAATACCGAGATGACACCTTATAGAAAGTGAACAGACGCCAACTATACATCAAGTTACCCGAAATTGTCGAATTATTCCAAATAACATTGAACCTAATGCTTTGGTGGTAGAGTCCAAAACTTTTAAAGAGATTTGACAGAATGTTTTAGCTTGATGATTGTCTGTACAAGAAAAACCTCTTGCTGCATCAAATTGGGTTAAGGCTAGGAGAATTATAATGTTGATTAAAATGGTGGGTGTTGTTCGATTGACGAGACCTAGAGTTTAAACGATTTTAAACATTGGATAACACGTCGTTTATTGATTGATACAAAATACAATGATTGCTAAATCTGTTTAAGTAAATCTACATGTTAATCGTAACTCAACAGTAATTAGATTAAGATTACTCTTTACCCTAAATACAACGTAGAAGTTAATTCCGAACATAATTAAAACAGCTAACAAACACGCAAACAACACGGTTGTACCAATTAGGCCCGAGTTCACCAACTACATCATAACCATTGATTACATAACCGCCCCGTTAACATTTAACAGTTGTTTAAACGAACCGCGTTTTTTTAATGTTCACCATCCATTTGTAACCAACGGTTAACTAAACAAACGTTTTTGAACGATTGGGTCGTAAATGATTGAATGGTATAACATTGTTTTGTAAAGATGGTCATGTACCTGCATAACTTTGCCTTTAGGCGACTGACATCGAAAAATGGCAGCGTAACATTATTATACTACGAAATGAAATGCTTACTATGTCAACGCAATGTCCGTTATCGTGAACGTCTTTATTATTTAGCACCCTTTTTCTTCTCGCCCGCATCTGTTATGTTCATGACATGTCGTGTTATTATTTTATTGTCGTCGAAGTGATTCAAGTTATTTTCGGTCCAGAATTAATTAATTGGTGATGGAAGCTATACGTAAGCATACAACAAATTTCACACAAGATGAGAAGTCAGTTTTAATGGAACTTGTAGCAAAGTACAAGACGCTACAACTAATGCCGAACAAGTAAAGGGTTGGAAGCGTCTGACTCAAGAATTTAACGCTCACAGTAGGTACATCTGTGGACGTACGAAAGTTTGAAGACTTGCTATATATGCACTATTATTACTATGTATTATTACTGTGTTTGTATTTAAATACACTGTGTTTGTGTTCAAATAAACGAAATCTTGTACCCAAAGCTTTCTCGTCATATTCCTCGAAATAATTGCGCCGTATTTGAATTAAACGGGGTGAGCGTAAAATTCGCTCAATAGCTTCAAAATCATCTAACACATTATTTTCTTCAAAAATGTAGTGCAAAGCGTCTTGCATTTTATTTTAATTTCTTCAAAACGAATGAATAACGTTCCGGAGCAACTAACCAATGGTTAAACTATGTCCGACACTTCGTTTAAGTAAAACAGGCGTTTAACAGTCGTAACCAATGGTTAGTGCTTGGTGAACAGCAAAATATTGTTAAACAGGCGTTTAAGGTTTAAACATCGGTTAAAAATTTAAACATCTGTTGGTGAACTCGGGTCTTAATGTTAAAACAACTGTTAACAAGGTAACAGCTGTAAAATTTAAACCAAATACTGGAATAAAATTCAAAACATCTTGAAATAACCAAACGTGTGTCGAAACGGTCGACCGAGCAAAAACTAAACGCAATGTCAAAGATCAGGGGTCACTTTTTGCAGATACGGTATCATCATCAATTTAAATACAGAGTTGACATTTTGTTTTTTGTTTTGTTTTTTGTTTTTCTTATGTCAAACATATGGGTATGAAAACTTTTTTGGGTTTGGATTTATCAGAAATGAGTGTGAAGTGTTGTATATATTTTAAGTTTTCAGTAAATATTCTTTTTTTGGAAAGATAGAAAGAAAAAAAAATATTTTTGGCGCAAGCAATTATAAACAAATTTTGATTAAGTAGTGAATTAATCACAAAATTTGCTTAGTTTGAGAGATACAATTGAAAAATTGAAAAAAGTCATAAATACATATGTGAGAGTTTTATAAAACCGTGAGTATACACAAAGTCGATTGGTTAAAAAAATATTGTAGGTTCATTTAAAATATTATTTTGTAAAGCAGTCTCCGGCACTTAAATACTCGTATTTTTATTAAAAGCAAATGACATTTTGTCAATTAAGTTTTACTATAAAAAACGTTGTGTTCTTTTATTCTCTTTTAGCTATAGCGCAAAACGGTTAACAAAAAATTAGTTTTTAAATAAAAGTAACAGCTTTTAAAAAAGCTCTTTGCGTACTTACTCCGAGTCCATTTAATATCGCCATTACGGAAACGTTTATTACATAAAATAACCTGTTGTTATTGGAAATTTTAAATTGGAATTTTATAAAAAATAATACTTGTACCTGCTGCGACGGGTCTTTGTAATAAATTCTGACATTTTCTTCGAAATTATTTCGTTAATATGGTGTTAGGACACGTAAAGGAAATTGGACGCCTCTGGGAGGTAAGTAACACTCTTGTTTATTTGTCTTGTACCATGTCATTAGCATAAATATTTGTTTTTTGGGTCGTTCACTTAAGATCCCATTTAATTTTGTCGAGTACCTCTTTATATTTTATTGAGGACCAACATCTTTAAAAATGACACCTTTTATAAACAAAAACTATTTTTCATATTATTTTATATTTCAATGATTTGATTCCTGCATTTAAACAAACCCCATTCATAATCAACGATTTCTATTCGATTAATCGATAAACTCAGGCAACAAATCGATTAACACTCAAATCGTAATTCCATCGCAGCGTACAATTTACAGTCCTCACCATACAATTATCTGGGCTGAAACGAAGACTAGGTAAGGCTACAACCAATTAACACGCCATTTACTATTATTAATCGAGTACGCAATAACAAGAAAGACAGATAGAACTATTGCCCTATAAATTGAAATTAAAATACATCGGTGGATGGCCGTAGCGTCCTTACATGCGAGTTGGACATAAATCACAATGTTTTAAAAAAAAGAAATAATAGAGCGTTCATACCACGATGGTGGCTGGCGCGAAGGGGAAGATTTAGCGAGTTTCAAATTGAATTTGGAAGGCTGGGTTCCATTTTTCTTTTTAACCTCTTGTAATGGCCTTTTTTGTTTTACACAGGCACAGACTAACTTAATTTATATGGAGTATTAGTAATACGTGTGGCCCAATTAAGTGAGGGCATAATACATACATGACGATATTTTGCAGGAACAGAATTATTTATATTTCCGTTTGTTATAGATATTTCTTTTTATCGTGTTGTTAGTGCCTGACACAAGGTGTCAGAGTCCCCGTCGGGGCTGCGGGTTGTTCGCAAGAGATACCGCGGCCTCGACTTGAAGGGCTAAGAAGGAACATGGGTGGATTTTAGTCAGTAGAAATCTAACACTCCGTTTCACTCTGCCCAAGAGCGGGACCCCTTATTCGATGATTTTCCACCTTCCAAAAAAAATGGTGTCAGAGGCCGTGTACCTTTCACTTGGCTTTACATGCTATCGAGAAAAATCCTTATAATAATATTCTCTTCACCGAAGCAAGTGATAATTATAAAGTATGCACATGAATCCAAAAATTAAGAGATGCGTGTTTTGGGTTCGAAGCTATGCTATGGCCTGAAAATAACTACCGATTCACTAAAAAGATAAAATGCGAACCTTGTTAAACAAAATTAAAGTTTATGCGATCTATAATTTCAGCTCATTACTACTGTAAATCCATACCATCTGCTTGTAGGTCACATTACAAACACGAATTTTAAAAGTTAGTAATTAGGTGCGTAGCAAAAAAAGTCCGTTCTTGTCTGATATTCTCCCCGCCACCCGCGCTCCTGTCAAACTTGGGCCGAACCCCTCCAGTGCCGTCCACCACATGTGTGGGTGTACACGGATATTAAGCACATCAGTGTGTAGCATTTCTTATTAATTAATGCGCACACACATAAATCAGTCGCGGTTCGTTAGAGTAACAACGACATTAAGGACTTTCACGTTTACATACATTTTGTGTGGGGTTTTTTTTTTGGTAAAGTATTGGTCTGATTAGGAAGTGAAAGTGTGGGAGTATCTTTTTAGTTTAGTTCGATTTTGTTAATGAGGTTTTACTTGTCAATTATAACATAACATTTCTTTGGAAAGCCTAGGTTTATTGAAGTACCCAGTATGATTTCTTCCATTTGAACGAAACGAGTTCCTATCATATTTCTTAAAAACTGTCTTCGCTTTTCTTATTTCTATCACACTCTATAACTTTAGAAGCTACTTCATTCATTATGTCACACATTACATTTTCATACTATAAGAAAATCTATTCTTTTATAGTCTACCAAAGTTGTTGTGTTCAAAATATCTTATAGCACAAATTTTTTTTCAAACGACATAGACGTTCCATTGTTTTAATCTTTTTCTTCTGTCCATCATTAACATAATTTAAAAAACAAAACAAACAAAAAACCACACCACCATTTAAAGAAAAAACTTTATAAAACTCTGTAAATAATAGCTGACAGTGAGACCGCTCCTTAACGTATATGCAAATAAATTGTAAGTAACTGCGTCCCCAGACAGTTCAGAACGAAGTTACTGAATTTTTAAGATACTCTCCGTATCGTATCCAGGAAACAGTAACGTATTTATAGTATATTTTTGGTAATAAATTGTCTAAATTGTTTTACGATAATACTTTTGAGGCAAAGAAGAATGGTGTTAAAGATTTTGTTGCGTTCCTTGCTTTATCTTGTATTGACCGTTTAGTGTGAATTGAATTATCTTGTCCGTATATTTTAGTGATTGCGCTTTATTTATGCCGAATGAATTTAATTTGGTCTGATAAAGTTACAGTAGCGTTTAAAGTTACAATACATTTTAATATTGGAGTGGAATTGGCATTTAAAATGTTATGATTATTATATTATTACTTTTCTTATTACTTTTGAAAGGTAACACAATAGTATTATGCAATCAATGTACAGTTTTCTGTGTCAATGACAACCCGAACGAAAATAATAAAAGGTTATTGGTACTTAGCGTGAGTTTTAAGGTTCCGTGTCGACTAGACCTTACTTATCCAGGGCAGCGAGTGCACGTACCTACCCTTAAAGTAGTTTATCTACTTACTGATAATTTGGAGGTTTTATTCTAAACCCTAACTAGTGTTTCTGGTGAACACCATATTTATTTTACACAAATCTTCACCCGATTACGATGCGGGAAAAAAAATATTACCCTCCTGGAAATGTTTTAGTGAGTTTTTTAATAGAGTTCACATACAAAACACTAAAATATAATTATGTTCAACACAAAAACACTAAAATCGACATTTTCACCCTCCGAAAACCCCAACTTACAATGTACACACAGCTACAAAGTTCATCAAGCATCGCAGCAAGAAACATATGCATCCAATTAACTCATAATGTTCCACGTTTCATGCTCTGAGACAAACGCCTCTTGATTGCGTTTTATTGTCTACCCGGTTGGTCTATTTCGTTTGATACATACGTTTAGAATGGTAAGTGCACTTTCTGGTTGGAAATAGGATATAGTAACAAAAGTCCAGTGCAATCCAATGCAATCATAGTTCATTGCATTGGACATTGACGTTTGAGTAAGTAATAATATTACAAATTAGAATATTATAAAATCTGAAAAGTTCAGGTATTTATGAGAAAGACATTTAATTAGCTCATATATTAAAGCAACCTGTTGAATGATCGTTTTATGTCCTCTGGCAGTTTGATTTTTTGTTGGCTATTATATATTCTATCTAGACCCGAAGGCCCTAAAAAAAAACGCTACCCACATAAAAACCACCGAATCGTTACGAGTAAGTATGTATACTTTGTTAATGTAATGTGTGTTTAATGTAGATTTTAATTTAAAAGAAATCATCAAATTACTAACGCAGGAAACTAATATTTTAGGAACTTAATAATTTGCCAAAACACATGCACAAAACATATTTTATTGCATCAAATAAACAATAACACTTAATAAGCGTAATACACTTCGAATGCGGATGCAACCAATAAAATGAAATTTATTTTCAATCCCTTTGATCTGTCAACCGAGCAATTTCGCGAGAATCTAACAAGATCTCCGTTCTACGTCGCCGTATGTATCGAATAATACACGAACTCTCTTTGAAGTGATTTCAGTACTTGGTTTATGGTCATAAAGAATTAAATGGCGGCGTTTTTACGACTTTATGACTTTACGACTGAGATGTACAGATATGATGGTTTAAGTACTTATTGTGATTAACACGTGTGCTTTGGGATCCTCACCCACTGCGACGATGCAAAACAAAGTGATGCAGACGCCAAACGTTTTAATGGCCGCGATATAGTCATGATACTGTCGTTGGCTGTTTATATGTAGTTACTGCGAACACTAAATATGTATTACACTTAGCTAAATTTAAAACTGATTTTCACTGAAATATCCTTATCAGAATTGCGTACTTGTGATCCTCGCAGTTAGGAATATATTATTTTGGAAACTGAAACATATTTTACCCGACTGTCAAGGAAGGGTTATGTTTTTTTTTTAATTTCAATAGATACAATAAGAGAAACTCACAGTTGAAAGCTGCAACATGTTTATGTATACTCATTACTGCTCGAGACTGAACCTTCAACGACGTATGCACTATTCTGTATCACGACTATCGCGATATCACGCTTTAATGGCGCTGCTAACTTTTTCGTTCTCCACTCTACGATGCCTCGATGTTGCAAAAACAATTGCGCGTTTGCTTCGATGAACACGCACTTTGTACCACTACTATCACGTGCTGCATATATACAGACAAACCACATCCACCTACCAGAAACTGTAAAATTTTCTTATTCAACCTTAAACCTAAAGTGTAAATCACACTAATATTATGAAGGCGAAAGTTTGTGAGTAGGAGTTTGTTACTCTTTGACGCAAAAACTACTGAACGGATTTGGATAAAATTTTGTACACAGTTAGTTTATAACCTGGATTAACACATAGGATAGTTTTTATTCCGATTTGATCTTCCCGTGGGATAATTTTCGTTGTAGCGGGCGAAGCCGCGGGCAACAGCTATTAAATAAATAAAGATAAAGTGTAAATCTGTTAAAGAAATTTGACAGATCGTCGTAGCTTAAAGTACTATGTACTGGCGTCTGTACCAACGGCGCATCTTGCAAAACGCGCAACAACCGCCGCCGCCGCGCGCCGCTTCAAAAGGTCGCTGTGGACGAAGGGCCTTATCTCGTATAGTATTAAGTTTTTAAAGCCATTTGGGCTGTAGACAATTGAACGGTAGCTCGTGCCAATGTTCGGGGTTCTTTGTTCTCAAGTGTGGACCGGTCGTGTTTTGTTTTTATTTTCAAGTACTCGTTAGGAGGTCGAGAGGTTAATAAAGGAGTAGGTGATCCGTATTACGTCTGTGTTTTGGTTTTAAGATTCAGGTTATTGTGCGTTTTCTTTAATATTTGCGTGACTAATATTATTTTAACTCTACAAACTTTTAGTAGATAATTTTAAAATGTTTTTTGACAGGCTTACCTTTTTATACTTTATTAAAAGCATAAGTGAAAAACTGAACAGTTTTTTTTACCAATTAAAAAACTCACGAACAAAAATTTTCGCAACAATATAGGACTATAATATTGCCTGAGTGAACAGGGCTTATTCCACTTTTTCCCCCCGAGAAAATCCCCCTCAGAGGGGAAAACTGGACTCGGATGTAAAAAATGTCCAGAAAGTCATTGGCATTTTGAGTTATTTCACTTTTCCCCCTTATGGTTACATTTTCTTAAATCCTTAAAAAAAATTGTCTCTTTAAAAATAGACTTCGAACGAAATTTCAGCTTCTGAAGTCTGTGACTTTTGTTTGTTTGATTTCGTTTTTTTACCACCGACTTAAGCTGATTTTTCTTTTGAAGTCCATAGTATCAACAAAAAAAACATTGACTCAACAGCTATACTTACCAATCAACAACTGTTGGGTGTTATCGTATCCTTGCAGATCCATGTATCCCTCTTCATTGAAAGCAGTAACAAATAAAATTTCATTTCAATATCATCATAACCACCAGCAATCACCAATGGATTTACAACACTAACACAATAAAACGAAAGCCTAATTTCCGCTGCGTATTTTTTATTTAAAGTGGACAGAAATATGTGTGTGCCAGTAAATTGAACTTTACCGAATAAAAGTTAAAGTAGGATTTCCTGTGTAAAGTTTTATCAGCAGTGTTCCATATAAACGTTTATTAAAGGCATATTGGAAGCTCAAGTGTTTTCGATTCAAATACGTGATATTAACCGCTGTGCTGCTTTCTAAAAATATATTGAAAGCACAATTAAATGTTTGGGCGTCTGTTCTGTGAATCATAATAAATATGAATATCTGAATCATTTGGGAATTTAGAACGCCAATATTTTGTATGAAATCATTTTCATTCATTTTCGTTCCGAGTGATTTCAAAGCTTTGATTATTATGATATTATTATCTTAACATAACACATTACAGGCGTAATGTTATGTTATGTGTTTTTATCGTTGTACTGTGCAATGCGTTGCAAAATAACATTGAGCCTTTAGTTAGTTGTTACTAGAATTCTGTGAAACACTATCTCATGTATTGTTAGCTAAATTAACACCATTAATGTAAAGCTTTAATTAATTGTAAAAAATATCATTTATACTTGTATGTTTTACCCTACTAAAACTATTGTGTGCCCGCATGAAAGCTTATGCGTGCTCAGCTCATGAAAGTTGTGTTCACAACCTACCCCAATTTGTAACACGATTTTCTATCATTGTTAGAAAACATTACCTACTCGTACGTAGAAATGTTTCCAAGTTTGGGAAAAATCATCTGCTCACCAACGAACATTAAAGTCCATGAATATTACTTCTTCTTCTTCTTATCGTGTGGGCAGTAAGGTCTAACGACCCCACACACCATAGTGTCAGAGTTTCTCCAAGGCCTCAAAGGCCTCTGACATGGTTTGACGACCGCCATATGGCGGTCGGGACCACCGGCTTATATGTGCCTTCCGAAGCACGGAATCATCTTTCTTTCTTGGTAGTGAATATTACTGGAATCTTGATATTCCAGTAATATTCATGGACATTGTGAGAAACGTGAGTGTTATAACCTCACTGACCAATTTGTTATATTATAGCACGTTTTATAATGTAAACTACTTTAAAGTAAAGCAGGCCATTAAACTAACATATTTATGATTACAACAAGAGTAGGCGTAACGGATATATCCATTAAGCTCTA
The DNA here is from genome assembly GCA_949774965.1 of Diarsia brunnea. Classification (NCBI taxonomy): domain Eukaryota; kingdom Metazoa; phylum Arthropoda; class Insecta; order Lepidoptera; family Noctuidae; genus Diarsia; species Diarsia brunnea. The sequence goes on from OX459001.1 coordinate 19,606,178, forward strand.
ATTAAGCTTAATATAGTAAGGGGTGGTCCTAAACGATAGTTTAACGGATTATGATTGATTAACTCAAGACTTGAGCTTGTTTCAATTAGAAGTTTAAACTGATGAGAGCGATACTTGCAGGTCAAAAACACTTTGTATCAGTAAGATGGATCATGGTTTAAAATGTTTTCTTGTCCAAGTAGAAAATGTAACTTAGACATTTTCAATAGGGTACTTGACAAAAAATATCTAATTAGTCCGTTAAATATGTAGATTTCCAATAAAATATTGGGTGCAATTTTTTTCTTTTTCACGTAAACAAAAAATGAAGACTATGATACAGTGCTTCAAAAACTCTTGTGACGTCACATTGCAGTAGATTTTTTTATCACAATGTGACGTCACAAGTAGGGGCTTGTGACGTCACACTAATGATCTTTGACGCGTTTTATCTTCATAATTTTTTATTAATTTGATAAAACAAAAAGCACATATTATTTTTCAATATTTTTCGATAATCTAACTTACAGACTAAACAGAATCATATTTTTATAGTCAGGAAACATCCATTTTGACAGTCATTAGGTAGGTAAGCAAATCAGACAGAATGACAATCTTCATTCCTCTATGTAATTTTAACATTGGTACTAGCTACTTTCAATAATGAGTACGTGAAAAAAGAAAAAATATGTGTCGAATAGTTTTTGGAAATCTATCTGACGGACTAATTAGATTTTTATTGTCAACTACCCTTTTGTAAGAAACCATCACGCGACGTCACGTAAAGTGGCAAAGAAACATGTTAAACGCACCTATAACCATGTTATTCTTATTTCCTTGTGGAATAAGTGTGAGGATTGTAGCTTTATTACTAATTCTTATGAATTAAAATGAAGAAATTCTTCCTTACCGCTTTGACAAGGCACGCAGTCAGAGGTCCTCTGCACAGCCTGTCCTTGGCAGGGGGCGCCGCCGTTCAAAGGATGTGGTTCCGTACAAGTGCGCGTGCGACGCTGGCCGCCCGTCACGCGACCGTTGCAGCGACACTGGGTCCATGGGCCCCAAGAACTCCAGCCGCCGTTTACTGGTGACAAAAGATAAGAAGGTTAGAATCGTAGTCAATTATAAGGCCTATGTCTCTCGGACAAAGTTTAGAATGGATGTGACAGCCACCATTCCTTATCGAGACCGTGTGGTGGATGAAAGTCCACTCCCACACAGAGAGGAAATGACTATAAGTTGATTACTGTGTGTCGGGGCTGCGGGTTGTTCGAAAGAGATACCGCGGCCTCGACATGAAGGGCTAAGAAGAAACATGGGTGGTTTTTAGTCAGTAAAAGTCTGACACTCCCTTTCGCTCTGCCCAAGAGCGGGAGGGGTTATTTGATGATTTTCCACCCGCCCAAAAAAAAAAGGGACTGATTTAGCGATTGTACGCTAAATAATAAATATGCTATTACCCTTAAAGTAAAGTAAAAGTGTAGAAGACCTTTTGTGCCAGAATTTTAATATTTTTCAAGGTGCAAATCCATGTCTCTGAACTCAAGTTCTTGCCCTATCTACAAAATTCCTCCGAAGTTCTAGATTTCTGAGCATGTTCCAATAACAGACAGACTGTTTGACTAGAAACTTTTAATCCTGATAGTAATTGTGACTACTAAGCTAGTAACGAAGGCCGAGGACAGAGGTTGGTGATAGAAACGATAAAGGGGATTCAATTAATGGTTGTGGGCAAATGTCATCATGGGTAAAAATCATATTGTCTTTAATAACACTGCATTTCAACATTTAATGGAGTTCTTAGGACGTGGTTTAAATCATACGTTTATACAGTTAGCCACTTAATTCGATGTTTTCAAAGAATTATGTTTCTGATATCGATCGATCCAATAAATTAAAGCTAAAATAGGCATTCTAGCTTTGGAATACGAAATACCCAATAAATAATTTACAAACCCAGGAAAATGAATTAGACATTATTATTTGATAATTTATAAGAATTGCGTATAAAGTTGCTTGCAAAATAAACCGTTCAACTGAAATAGTTTATAGACTAGTCTTTATTTATGGTGAAGTAAGAAAATGCATTAAATGAAATGCCGTGGAGTTTATTACATTTAAATAAATAAATAAAAATGTAACTTTTACGAGTGTTCATTTGCATTGCTTTTAAGTGCCGCTTTTAATTGAGTTGTGTAATAGATCCAGGTCGTGTTCATTATTAGTTAGGTGACCATTTAAGACTTGCTAGGACTAATTAACTTGCTTCATTAAGACTCGTTAAATTCCTCCAGGTTGGTATTTGTGGCAGTCTATTTTATTATTTATTGAGTAAAAAAAGCTTTAGAAGAAGCACGAAACACGTAATACGTGCCAATAAAATTTGAGGGTTGCCCTCGATTTCCATGGGATTTCATCATCAGATCCTAACTTGGAGACAATGGAACCACCTCGGAAGTATACTCTTTCGAATACAAAAATAATTTTGAAAATCGGTTCTTTAACGACGGAGATATCCGATAACAAACATACAAAAAAAAACACACACACACAGGCGAATTGAGAACCTCCTCCTTTTTGGAAGTCGGTTTATAACACATAACATAAAATCAGGACTGTAATCCCCAAAGGGCTAGGCAAAGGGATAATTATTTCGCCAGTTATGTTTTAGGGTATTCCTCGAAGCGCAACAACTTTGAACCGCACCAAATGAAGCGCACCAAAAGTATTCCTTTAAACGCAACATTCATGTGCGCTTAGGAAATCAATTAAAAATATATTACTTTTATTCTTCGAAACGCACCAAAACGATGAAACATAGATTCAATCAGTTCAAAATATCTCCTGTATAGTAACTAAATAATCGTATTATGATACAAAAATAGTTCCTTTTACATATTAAACCTTTTCATAAACCACAAGGAAAAAGCGTGACCGACAAAATATCGAATTCTACAAATGAGTTTAGTAGCTTAAACTACAGACACGCGAACAGTACCACAGTACAGTACTTAGAATTTTAGTTTCCCATAACTACTCTAATTATAAAAATAATGTAGATAGTGGTGTAATGAGCTATAAGTTTCTATGTATTTTTAGTAATTTCCAGGTATGCCTTGAAATTGGATAAGTTAGTAAATTGAAAATTAAAATGCATAGTTTTAACCACAGCTGTAAATACAATAAGAAGGAAGGTTACAGTATTATAAGTTATCAATGACTTAAATGTCTAACTGCTACACTCAGAGAGCTTTAATGATTACTTAGTAAAGGTTTTGACAGTTTTGTCATACAAAATGTCTGTCAAATCTTTACTTAGTGACGGCTTAAGTAATCATTAAATATCCCTTGAGTACCGCAGTAAGATACAAAAAAAACTGAGAAAGCCTGTATGAATTTTATAAAGTTTACTACATCATTACATTCAATCATTTACTTGGGAGATCAATTTCTACTTGAACTGTAGATACCTAATTGTCGATCAAAAACAATTTATATAAATAAATACCAGACGACGACGGTCGATCTTCCAATATTTTAAAAGCTACTTATTAAACATTTTAGTCACCGCTTTTGAACCATTAGAGAACTTAAAATCATCATACCTTTTCCACAGAGTAATAAAACTAAGTGTCGCAGCACTATTGCAAAATCTAATAACAGAAATGTCATGATATTTTATATCTAGGTCACTATTTATGGTAAAGGAAAATGTCTTATGGCTTTCTTGTCACATACATAAGCTTTCGCTGTGTAAAGTTACAACGTCAGCGGTTGCAATGGCAACATTTGTCGTAAATAAAATGTTGCTATGTCGAATGTTTTTGTTTTAGTTATAATATTTATGTTTAGATTTTTGCGTTGGATAGTAGTATTGTGTTAATTCAAAGAATTATCCATAGTTTTAGATCACACCTGGTTTATTTTTGGAAGTAAACGAAATTAGCCTTTACCGGCTGTATAATATAAACAGTTTAAAATGCTTTCCGAGGCACGGAGGTAACTCGGTATGTGATAGGTGGTTCCATCTACAAACCAACCTAGGGAAGCGCGGCTTAACTTGAAGATTGATCTACACAGAGCCACAAAAGCTTGGCGCAGTTGTTCAAGCAATGGACTGCTGTGCACGTAGTACTGCAGTCGCGGGTTCGATCTCCGCACGGAACAAATATTTGTAAGGCCTACAGATAGTGGTTCCGGGCCTTGGTATTTGTGTATTAGAGCTAAATGTTTGTGAACGCACCCACGATATAGGAGAAATTCCTAGTATGGGGCAACTTTTTTTTTATTATTGCCTCCCAGCAAAAACAAAGTACACAAAATCTTCACACCAATCTAGATCCAAGTGTAGGCAGAACCAGAGGGCGTTCTGTGCTATATCTCCAGCCAGGATCAGGCACGCAAGTTAGCGTGCGGCTCCCGTAACCTAACAACCTAGCTCGAATTTACTTTAGGCTAATAATACATTGGTTCATGATACCATCTATTTGTGTTTCTACATACGTTTATAAAGATTGTGGACGATATGGTGGTGTTAATTATTTTTTGGTTGTTTCTTTTTTGTGGAAATTGGCTTTAGTGTTATGCCGTCTAAGGTTTTTGTTGTATTGTAAGCTTCTGTATTTTCTAGTTGATGAAATATTTAAGCAGACTGCCTCGTTGGTCCAGTGGTCGCAAGTGCAACTGCTGTGATGAGGTCCTGGGTTCGATTCATAGGTCGGGCAAAGTGTCATTATTGGTTTTTTCCATCAGGAATTTCTCATTAGCTGCCATGGAATCTGGATTTGTGACCTTTACACAGTATTTTTTTTAATATTTTTACACAGTATCGCCAATGATTAGAAATGATTATATTAATCCGCATGAAAAACTTTAACTAGGATATTTTATTTCGCAGATATACTTACCTTAAATAATATTTCATTTAGCAACATAATTATAAGAATGACCAATTCCGGACAGATTATTATAATTTTGTATTAATATACACTGTAATATTGTCTATTATAAACCCACACCACAAAGATTATCTTGTCCTAACAGAACAGCTTAGCTATAAACAAGACTTACGTCTCAACCTAAATCTTGTCAGCGCTGTGGTAGGTAGAAAGCCCGCCTTATTTCCTCACTTTCAAAGAAAAAGACAAAAAAGCATGTACCTAAATCGTCTCCATACACGCGTATTACAAGCAATTCAAGAGATCGGGCGTTGTCGGCCGAAGTCGGGCGTTTTTCGTAAATTATGTTTAATAGGCGACCATAACTGTAAGTTAGGTTGCACGTAAATCGAGTGAAACACGTACAGCCGTATTATGTTAAATACTGGCATATTATACGAGAGGGGAATATTAAAATAAAGATATCTTTATAGGTTTTATTACAGGAATATATTTTTTGTTCTCATCTTTGGATCCAATTTTCCTTCATCCTTCATTTTTATCTCTGGATCCAATATTGTTCTTCCTTCAATTTATTTAAGGATTCGTCGTTTATCATCCTGCTTGTTATTGTCTTTGGATTTTATGTTTTTCATTCTGCATTATTTATTATCATTGAATCGTAATTTCGATTATTGTTGACTTTGGTTTAAAATTAACATAACGTAACATCACTTTTGTCCCTGAATCCCTGAAGGGAGATTGCCAGTTATGTTTAAGTCCCATGTAATAGAGGACGAGCCTATTGCCATCAACCGGGCATAAACCCAGGCTCCATGGCTGCTACTGCGAAATTCCTGATGAAAAGCCCAATAAGACTTTGCGCGACCCGGGAATTAAACCCAGGACGTAATGGTCAGCAGTCGCGTTTGCAACCACTAGACCAACGAGCAGTTTGTTTGGTTTTTTTGTTAACTTTTTAATAATTATTTATTGTGTTTGGATCAGAATAAAACATTTATTGTGTAGACGCTACAAGGATTAAACCGGTAGCTCAGTTGTATCTTACTAATGTGATTCATGTTTTAATCCGGTGTAATCTCACGAGTGTAGTATCACAAGGGATTAACAATGTTTAGCTCAAGTTACTCCAAGTTTATGATGAGAAAAACTTTCACCTCCACCAAATTGAGTGATAAATATGATACAAATCTAATTTATGTAAATCTTATTATAAAAATTGTATTAATGAATCAATTTTTTTCTAATGTTCCTAAGTAGGCAATTTCCTGTCCCATTGTGGTTCTGTTACGAAAATGTTAAAAATATTCAAATTCAATATCATCTTTTGAAGAAATAAATCTTTTAAATCCCACATTTATTATTAAAAAGTTTCATTAAGAAAATTAAAATAAATGACGATCATTTATCGCCGCCGACATAGTTTCTAAATTAAAACATAAAACAAGTGAATTATAATAATCTATTAGCTAGCTTTAAATAACTGAATTATAATAAATTTTCAATAATCATTAGTTGGAAAACTAAATAATTAACTTTTCTGTAATAATGAGAACACGCTTGGCCACCCGTGGTGTATAATTTTAGTGTCTTCTCAATAAAAATTGATTGCGTGGTCGCATCTCTAGTTTGTTATTAAACTATTAAAATACTGTTAATATTAATAAAGTGCCTCACATACTGATGGCGGTCGAGGTATCTATAAAATGCCGAATTTTATACGTCGTATAAGATTATTTACGTCCCGGAGAACTTGACTTTGGTTAGATTACGAGTTTCGTCGAAAACTATTCAAGTTTCGTGTCCAACGGTTGTAAGACTATTGTAAACATTTCTTTTAATGTTGGGAACATGGATTTTAGTTCAGAACTTTGTGGCAGTTATGTTTCTCTATCTTTTATTACTTTGCTGTTGTTTCTTTATGCAGGTCACCGATTTATGAACAAAGGCAAAGTTTGAAGTTCGAGAAAGCGTTTAAAGTAGATATGAATATCGGGTGTAAAATCTTAATGGGTTGCCAGTTCGTGCCTGTTGCTACTGTATGACATTATTTTCTTCCAAAACTGTTGATGGTAAAATACACAGTGGGTAGTTTGAATCAAACGATTGAATCAAAAATTAGTGGCTACCAAAGAGATTGAAGACTCATAGAATGGACATTGGGATTTTTCCGGAATCCCTCAAAAAATCAATTGTTATTCCTATTTTTAAGAGCGGTAGCAAGACGGAAGTGGCAAACTATCGTCCAATTTCTCTGCTCACCTCTTTGTCAAAGGTATTTGAAAGAATTATTAATGGCAGGTTTGTAAAATTCTTAGAAGACAAAAATATTTTATCACCTAACCAGTATGGTTTCAGAAAAGGAAAATCCACAACGGACTGTATTCACACTTTCACTGAACTTATTGTTAATAAACTAGATAATAAAAAAAAATGCTTGACCATCTTTCTGGACCTTCAGAAGGCTTTTGAAACTGTGTGTCCACGTATTTTAATATCCAAACTAGAACATATGGGAATAAGGAACTCACAACTAAAACTATTCCAGAATTATTTGGAAGATCGACATCAGTTAGTTCGGATAGGCAATACGCTGAGCGAAGAAAGACCGGTAAATATTGGAATCCCACAAGGCAGTATCTTAGGCCCCCCTCTCTTTCTTTGCTATATAAATGAGCTTTGCCAGCTAAACATCAGAAACTGTCATGTAATGTCTTATGCCGACGATACTACCTTAACGTTTTACGGTAACTCATGGGACGAAACTCTTGTTGCGGCTCAAGAAGGCTTTAATATGGTAACTCGTTGGCTTGCTCTCAACAAACTGACCTTAAATGCCAACAAAACAAAATATATAGAGTTTTCAATCCATAATGTAGCATCCTATGCTCATGATTTCAACCTATATGCACACACATGTAATTCTGTAACCACAAACTGTACTATATGCCCAACGATATCAAAGGCAGAATCAATGAAATACCTAGGCATTATAATCGATAAAAACTTAACCTTCAAACACCATATCTCTCATCTGGTCCAGAGAACAAGAAAACTCGTTCATATTTTAAAAAATCTGAGGCATGTCGCGGACTGGAAACTGGTTAAAGCTGTGTATGAATCCCTTTGCCAATCAATCCTATCGTATGGTATTTCTACTTGGGGCGGCTCGTACAAAACAAATATGCTCACCGTTGAAAGAGCTCAACGACTTCTCCTAAAAGTTGCTCTCTTCAAACCACGTTTATACGCCACAAAAACCCTTTACAGGGATGCAAATGTATTGACAATTAGACAGCTTTATGTACTACAAACAGTTTTAAGAAAACATTCCACTATAGACTTATCTACTGTTAAACAAAAGGTTAATTCTAGACGACACTATGAAGTCTGTGAAACAACTCCAGTAAGAACATCTTTTGCACAAAAATTCTACAATTGCAGAGCAAGCACACTTTATAACAAAATTAACAAAATTCTTTCAATTGTTAATCTGTCCAGGGTAGACTGTAAAAAGAAGCTCACACAGTGGCTTCTAGGACTTGATTATGAAGAAACGGAAAATATACTTACCATCTTATCGTAGTCTAGCGTTTTTTACAACCCTTCACGCACACACACAACACCACACAACACCACACCACACCACACACACAACATCACACCACACACAACACCACACCACACTACACACACAACACCTTCTATATCACACACACTACTTAACAAACACAAACATATTTTATTTTGTTTTTGTTTAATTGAAACTTGTTTTTTTTTTTTTCTTTAACTTAAAATAGTCCTACATGTCCTACGTTTTGCAATTGTGAAAATTAAAATCTCGGCGTGGGGGGCCAGGATTCCATAGCACAGGGTATCCTAGTTTGGATTCCTGTCTCCCACAAACCTTGGTACCTCCAATATTTATAACACCTTTATATTGTAATTGTACTTTGTGGGAGAAAAAAATAAATTATTATTAATTATTATTATTATTGGGAATAATATATTTATATATTTTTTATAATAATACTTAATTTTGATGTGAAATATTTTCGATTCCGACACGCGAATGCTACTTTTTTTTTGGGGCTTGGGAAATCATCAAATATCAGACTTCTACTGGCTAAAAACCAGCCATGTTCCTCCTTAGCCCTTGTGCCGAGGTCGCGGTATCTCTTTCGAACAACCCGCAGCCCCGACGGGCACGAATGCTACCTGACAATAATACGTGTGACACTAGATAGAACGATTCGTAACTAAGTAGTAAAAAGTATTGGATTACGATTTTCTCCGCCTTGCTGATTTTTGTCGGTTGTTACCTTTTTAGTGGTTTTGTGACGGTGATCAAAATACAGTTACACTATTGACACAGCAAAACAATAAACTCGATCATCAGAATAAAAGTATCTCTATTAAAATAAAAGTATCTACTCCACTAAAATTCAAATAAGAAACTTTTATTACTTTTTTTCCATCGGAATACGAACCTCGATAATATATTCAGCTAATTAATAAGCCAACGAGTCGTCAAGTCGTCACCCTTTTTTAGTAAAGTTTTAACATCGGGTCACCACATTGTTTGTTAATTAAAATAACCGTTTTTTTATTTGTAGGACTCGAACGTAATTTTTTATACGATATAAACATGGAACGTGTATTGCATGACGTACAAACGTGAGTACTTTTGTAGAAGTAAATATTGTTAGTGGGTTTTTGGTTTCAAGAAATCGGGTTTTATGAGATTTGTTGGAAATGCATCGTTTTCGAAGCAGTCTAAATAAATCTTCAAATTAAAGCCAGAATAAGAGGATTTATAACTTTATGCATTCAAAACAGTTTTAAACAAAAGACAACTTTAAGAGAAAGAAGATGATTAATAAAATTGCACGAATACTGCTAATGATAACTTCAAATCTAACAGTGATAAATTTAGCAGTACAGATTCACATTATCATAAAAAAAGAAACAAAGAAGTAGAAGCTTTTAACAACATCAAAAATAAGAATAAAAACCTTCCTTTCAAGAGCACAAACATCCAACAGATCAACAAAGAATACAATCAAGCAACATCATTATACAATCGTGCAGCATAAAAAGTACTGTAGCGACGACACCCGCCCACGCCCACTATAATGACGATATATAGCCCAATTTGCGACTCAACGATACATTCCAACAACAAAGAGTGAACCCTTTTAATAGAAGTAATTGATACAATGCAAGAACGATTAGAGTACTAGAAATTTGTGAGGCTAGGTTAATAGATGAATTTGTGATCGTAGCAGAAGCAGTAACTTTGAATTTGTCGGTAGTGATGAGAATTAAGGAGATAAAGAAGTATTTAATTGTTTTCGTCTTCAATTAAAAAATTAGGGTTAGGGTTAAGTCTTATTGAACGTAATAGAGGTTCTGATGATCCTAAATAAGTTCTGTGAGAAATGATTCAAAGAAACAACAAGCATCCTGTCGCAGCTTAAACAATGAATTGAATAATAACAGGTAATTTTACTTCAAGCGAAACTGTTTAACTAATTCACGAAACTACGTCCCGGCTTCATTCCCAGCTGAGTACCAAGTTGTGTCCAACATTGGAACCACATTTGTCGCCAATTACTTTCACATGTACATGAACAACGTTTCAGGACCAGTTTACATACCAGATACAGCAGCCAGTCACGTTACTAAAATTAAATATGAATCATGCAAGAACGCGAAACAGAATTTCGGACGTGTGCAAGTCAGAGGTGATGATTGCTATCAGCTAGATGGCGCCTGCATCGCGTAGGCGTCCCTAATGACTCTCCCATGCGCTCGCGCTTCAATATAATTGCAGCTATCGGCCCATGCCCTTTGATCTTACTGAAGTAAAGATAGTTATTACGTACAGCGAGGGTGAAATGAGCGTTAAACAGCTTGTCTGATAAATTATACGTGAAATAATGAAACGTGCAACCATAACTTGTTGGGTGAGGTGTACCTATTAAATTGTCTAACGCTCTTTAGTCGGTAATAGCTGCGGTGCTTACTACTTCAAGTTATGGATTTGATAAGGAAACATAAATTCTGCCTAAGTTTAGTACAGGATTAACTTCCTGGTTTGTAATATCTCGATTCTATTAGACTTTACGCCTATAAACTTCAAAGGCGGCAATAACTGTACTAGTCTTGCAGGCTTATTAAAAATTCAATTACAGCTTTTCCAGTAGAAAAATTAAGTGTAGCAGCTTAGAATGACTCACCATAGACGGACAGAAGAGCAGGCTCGGAGATTCTCTTGCCAGCAATGTTTTCTGCGACGCAGCTGTAGTTCGCCATGTCCTGTTGACAATAATCACCATTAATTGAAATATATTAGTCGCCTCTCATGTTTAGCGCTAACAGTTCTTGATGGTAGATGCGGTTGTCTTTGATATCCACAGATGGTAGGAAAAATAAGATGCAATTGTATTAGAATTATTGCCTATGTATTGTACATAGGCAATAATTCTATACACGTAGGTAATAATTGACCATAAACGTAGCAATATCTTCAATATATAGCTGCTTAAAGATGACAGATACAAGTACATAACAAATTATTATTAGTATCAAATTAGCATCACAAAACCTCAAGTATTATTCTTAGATGCTTGTTCAGCCTATAACAGAAAAGAGGACGGTCATATTGTAATTATACGAGCACATATATTTTGCTAATCTCCTAGAAATTGCTACAGCGACCTGTAGTAAATCTCAGATGTCATAATGTCCACGATTATACTGAAATCTGCGTCGCACGTGGGTTATAAAGGTTTATTATGAGGTCGATAAAGCTAACGGACACCTATTTATCCAACTATCACAGCTAAGCTTGGCTAAAGACGGAATAAAGGTATACACTCAACGTAATGGCAAAGCTACTTTAACCGAAATTGCTCACCGAGCATCATAATAAAAAGACGCTGAGTCTGAGAGAAATCTTTCGGTATACCTTTTCAAAAATCTTTTTCTAAAATGTTCGTAGAAAATATGTTAAAGATGACATCAAAAGTGTTTCAAACCAGCTAATTAAAGCAAGAAACATAATTTAAATTAGACCCCTAAAACATTTGTAAGACAACAAAAACAAATTAGCACCCGCATTGCTTTAAAGGGCAAATATAAATTTAAAGTGTTCATTACAGCACCCGTCTCCGTAATATATTTTTACAACCGAAAAGCTGAATGTGTTAAAATTACAAAGGACGGGAGTCATTAATTTAAAAGACGTACAACACATTACGATCATATTCATTAAGAAAATGTTCTAGACACCTTTGTGAAGATTATGTTACACACGAGGCCACAATGAGAGAGCGACTGACAGTGGCGGCAATTAATCCATGTCTGCTCACAGTGCCTAATTAGTGGGAGCTGTGTAGCGGAAACCGGAGATGGAATGAGTTATTTGCGATTGTGCCATTATTTGGTGATGCGGTTGGAAAATATGGTATAAGTATATAAGGACTTTTGATATTCTCTTCCGTACAAATATGTTTGATACATTTGGATTCAGTCACTTCAATGTTAAAGCTGTCGGTTTAAAAATTAATTTGGTTTGGCAGAAAATAGTCAGTTCATCGGGCCAATGGGCCAATTTTGCGAAATTGATAGTATCATTAAAACGGTCCGAGCAGCATTACATTGGATTGAATCGCAGCAATAGAGATGAATAATCAAATGCAATATTAGTGCTAAGTGATTATCGCAATTCAGTTAGCATTAGCATAATTAGATCGAAATTAATGTTCGCAATTATCAGCAACGGTTTATCAGGATTCATTTGCAACAAAATCTGTCCCTGTAATTTATAAATCAACACATTTTTTACTAAAGCCAATCTGAGCCAAAAATGGCCTTAAAGCGAACGAAGAAAAATACGCGGGTCAAGTGAAATTAATGGCTTAAGATAAACGAATCTTTTCCATGAAACATATAATTGGATTAACACAGGTTCAACACTTTTATCAGAAAACATCCACCAGCTTTGAAAGACTACACTACCGGACAAAAAAGATGAAAAAAGAAAAGGAACGCATGCGACAGCGACTTGTGTCGCAATTAATAAACGTCTGTCGCGCTCGACTAATTAGTTGCAGTCGTAGAGATAAAATAAATAATTTGCAATCGTGCGACAAGATGATGCGATTGTGCGCACTGACGCTTTGAAGGAGAATTTTAATGAGGTGTGTGGCTTAAACTTAGAAACTAGCTTTGATACTGTTGTTGTTCTGTTAGTTAACTTAGGTCGGACTATTTGCTACCATTTTAAAGTAAAATAAAACACGACACGATCTAAACTAAGACACGACCACAAGTGACAAGTGCTGAAGGAATGAAAACGAACGTATTTTTATGCGAGTTTAATTAAAATTATAAACACGCTTAGCTTCCTCCCTTGCTTGTGAACATCATGTGCCTAGCCTTTTCCCAACTGTGTTGGGGTCGGCTCCCCGTCTAACCGGATGCAGCTGAATACCAGTATTTTACATGGAGCGACTGCCTATCTGACCTCCACAACCCAGTTAATACTAGGTAATACTATACCGATTGGTAAGACTGGTTGTCAGACTTTCAGGTCACTGACTACCTGTAACGACTGCCAAAGATCTAGAGCTCCTCCCTCTCCTGCTTGTGATCATAACAGTAAATTACATTTAAGTCTGATGTAGCTATCTACCTCATTGGTCAAGTGCTGCTGAGCATGAGGTCCTGAGTTTGATTTCCGGACCGGGCGGGCCAAGTGTTATTGAGTTTTTTATCAGGAATTTCTCAGTAGCAGCCACGGAGTCAGGATTTGTGTCCGTTTGATGACTTAACAGTCATATGGGACTTCAACATAACTGGCGAATTGTGGATGAACTATTATTACACCTCTCCCTAACTGTTTGGGAATAGGGGATTGGACAAATAAAAAACCAATTAGTAAGTCAGATAGATTTCCAAAAAATATTGAACACATATTTTTTCTTTTTTCACATAAACAAAAAATGAAGACGATACAGTGCTTCGAAAACTCGTAAACTCCTCGAAAACGTCACATGTCAGTAATTTTTTTACCTACAAATGACGTCACCACCCCCACTCATGATTTTTGACGCGTTTTATCTTTGTAATTTTTTATTAATTTGTTGAAACAAAAAACACGTATCCAATATTTTTCGATAATCTCACTGACGGACTAATTAGAATCATATTTTTTTGACTCAGTCCGATCCCCTATTACAGGTGCGATGTTATGTAATGTTTGCAGGTATCGACATAACATTAAAATATAATTGAATTACAAGTGTTTATGCAGAATCAATGTTACGACTTAGAAGTTTGTGTAATGATAACCAGCCAATAACTCATGTAAGTGTCAAGTTGCAAATACGTAAGTGAATTCATAAGATTTAGGTGATTCGAAATTTATTGTAAAACTGCCGTAAAGTTACGATGGTGTGGATTTCGTTTTAATGTTCAGTAATTTTATTGGTTTAATTTCAACTGTTCACGCCGTAGAAGAAATTTCATGATAAGGTCTGATAAAATGGGATGAGAATCAAATGAACTAGAAATAAAATGAGGAATACCCACGCAACGTTTTAGCTGTAATCACTTGCTTCAGTGATGATCGAAATCCACCAATTGTCCAACAATTTTCTCAGTCCATTTTTAGGACACACATCTGGAATTTGGATTCGGATCTACCCATTTTCTCGACCTCGTAGTATAAAAATAATTCATCATCATCATCATCAGCCTATAATTTTCCTACTGCAGGGACTTCGGCCTCCTTTCTAGGAGAGGGGATGGGCTATAATGCACCACGCGAGCCCAGTGCGGGTGCCATCTGCCGTCATAAGTCTTCGATTTTTTGGTTCTAAGACATGCCGGTTTCGTCACGATGTTTTCCTTCACCGTTTTGAGAGCAGCGGTGATGAAATAAATTACACAAAGTAATGCACCTGCCTGGGTTCGAAACCGCGACCTTACTAATCGTAAGTCGGGGCCGACACCACTGGGCCACCGCTGTTCTCCCCTAAAAAAATAATTAAAGAATTATCAAATGAATAAAATATTTACTGAAATCAAAAAAGGGTTATTTTATATTTAGTCATTCTTGAAATACTTTTGACCTTTTCTGGGAACAAAATTTGTAATAGGTACTCTTACAAAGTAGGTTTTTATGTTATACGAGTACATCATATTTAGCGATGATATTTTTTTCCTGATTTTTCATGTTCTTGGCGCCATTATTTAATATACACTAAAATTTAACGATGTTCCTCATTTACTATGATCATCATCTTCTTCGAAATTCGCCACGTGTTCGTCGTTTCGAGTATTGCTACAACCAAGTCAACTACAACTTTACCCTTTTCAACTTAAGCTTTATTATCCAACAACAAAGTCCCATGTACAGATACTTTTATTACTGTACAAATAGTTGGCCTAATATTGACATGTGTTCATAACGTGAGTTCTTAGATCATGTTCATGTTCATTGTTTGGATTTGTGGTCGTATTTTAGTAAGCTTTTAGTATTATGGCACTAATTTATGGACCATAAACGATGCACATCTGGGAAACTTGCCTCTGGGTGGTTCGGTAGCATGTTTTTAATAAATATCATCGTGATCTTTTTGGTTTCCGGGATGAATAAACCATACTCATTCATGAAATTATTATTTCTGACAGTTGTTTGGAAATTACTCTGACATGGACTGAATTCGTGCCAAAATATTTCTTGTCTGTCACTCACTATATGCCGGACGAATAAAAAATGAAACAATAGGATGACTAAGCCGGGAGGGCGTATTAAAGTCAAGCAATCTTACTCGTTGATTTTTCTTAACTCGTCAACTTAAACTCATCTTTGTTTTTCAAGACATGTCGAGGCCAGATTTTTAAACACGCTTCTCAGTTTCAAATTCTTCGAAATAATCCATTTTAAAGATGGTTTTCGGCCTTCGTATTATTTTGTTTATATAATTTCATACGAAAGCTCTGTTTCATCCTTGTTTATTTTGTTGTGTCTGAAGCTAATTTCGATTTCGACTTTATTATCAATATATTCACTTTATGTTCTTAGTCTGACCTGGGTTCTCGCCAACTGAAGTCTTGATAAAGCATCTGGGTCGTTCTCAGAATCCCAAATGGTCTCGGAGTTTTCGATCTAGCATAAATCTGTTGCGGTAATGAATTCTGTTTGACATGTTTATTTTAGTTTGCTATTTTATTATATTGAAACTTTTATTTAATTTGTTCGGTAGGGGTTTATGTCCTAGCATTTCTGCTGAGATATACAGACTACAGTAACAACATGCGATCTTTTCTTTAAATTAAAATGTACTGTTTTCTAATAGGTCAGGCTCTTCCTCTGTTTTACACTTAAATGTTCATGGACCCTGGACAGAAACTACAATGAGATCATAACATACTACTTTTGCTTCGTCCAGAATCATAAATCTGATCATACTAACATTACTCAGACTTAAAAACACACTTACTTGCAAAGTAGCCCTCGATATAAGCAGATTTCCTTCAGCGGAGATGAGGACATTATGATCTTGCTGCAGAGGCTGACCATGCTTAAGCCAGGAGACTCTTGGAGCCGGTGCTGCTGCTGGAGGAGAACATCTCAATGATGCAGCAGAACCAGCCTCCACTGAGGTGGTTGATGGTGATACTGCGAATGGTTTCTTAAGATCTGTGGTAGAAAAAAGAACTTTAAGATAAAAGTACTTTTGGAAGATAAAGGTACGGTAGGTTATGTTGTAGATGGTTTTTGACCTATTAAATTGAGCTGTAAATTGATTGATGATATGAGTGAATGTATTTTTTTTTTTGGTTCAGCGTTTGATGATTAAATATTATTTACAAAATTGATAGACAATAATCATCATCTGCCTAGCTTTTTAGCGCTTAGAGTCTAACCGGAGGCAGCTGAATACCAGTATTCCCGTTAGGGCTGGTTCGAAAAAGATACCGCGGCCTCGGCACAAGGGCTAAGAAGGAACATGGATGGTTTTTAGTCAGTAGAAGTCTGACACTCCCTTTCACTCTACCCAGAGCGGGAGGGGTTATTTGATGATTTCCCAACCCCCAAACAAAAATACCAGTATTGGCCCATTTAACCAAGTTAATAATGGCTAATACGATATTCCTTGGTTTCCAAAATCATTATTTTGCAAACATCAGTGTTGTTTCAATGAAAGACGATAATATGCTTTGCTATCTAATTAAGTAATTGAAATGTGCAAGAGGCTTTTAATTTATCTACTAATTATACCAAATCGAATTAACTTTGTAAATGTAAACAATTTTTTTATTCAATCAATCATTTATTTTCTTTGCTATCCCGCATCCTCTGAATTAATGAAATTCACCAAATTGTTACTGACATAACAATGCCATATAACAATGAAGAAGTTAATAACATAACAATCAGACGTCAATAACAATTACGTTGACGTTGACGTCTATTGCCAAAAGCTTTTGATCCAATTTAATAATTGTTAGTTATTGTGCAATGGTGTTCGGTTTAAGTTCAATGTTAAAAGCGGTTTAAGTTTAAAAGTTCAAAGACTTTATCTCTCATTTTTATCAGCCCGGAAAGGCCATGGATTGTTAAGTTTCTCAGTACTCGCGTTAATTAACAGACTTTTAAATATCATTATTAGGTATTTTTATTTTATGTTTTAATTAACATTTTGATAAGGTATCATTAACTTTATCAGACTAATGTTTTACCTAACATAAATAAATGACGAAACTTTTAAGCGAAATTCGTCTTCTTTATTCTTCTATACTGCGAATTTCCTTCTTCGTTATGCTCACTTTCTAAACCATTTAGAGGTTTGACCAAGGGTGGTAACCTGGTAACATTAACGTCGCGATTTATGGGCCGTTATGGATTATTTGATATTAGTTTATCTTTTGTGGCATAGATGGCGCTTTTTTTTCATTATTTTTTTGGGTGTGGGAAATCATCAAATAACCCCTCCCGCTCCGGGTGGAAGGGAGTGTCAGACTTGTAGTGACTAAAAACCATCCACGTTTCTTCTTAGCCCTTTATGTCGAGGCACCGGTATCTCTTTCGAACAACCCGCAGGCCCGACGGGTTGCTGTATAGCCTCTAAAAACATTCGCAATGTCACTAAGAAACCATTGAACTGTCTATAATTATCATTTCGAACCCGTAAGTCCCCCCCCTCTCCGTCTTACACAATTTTTATCCCAATTACATCCCAAAAAAGTATCGGGAAGAAAAAACCCGCTTTCATCCAATCCAATAAATTCACAGCAAGCTCCACAAATCCTTCTCACGTCAATCTCAATATAAAAACGCAGCGACACACGATTACGCAGTTGTACGCGACATGCGGCAGTTTCACCCACACCGATAATTGTCGTTCAGTTAACAATTTTACGGTGTTTTGCCGCGTTACCACCGTATAATTGTGTGCTATCTTGTCTGGTAGGCTGAATTATCTGGCTGAATGTGTAAAGCATTTTTTTATTCGTCTGCGGGGCTCAAATATTTGGTCGAATGTGTAATATGTTTTTTTGTAGTGTTTCGTGACTAGCTGAAAACTTTTGTCTTGTAGTTGCAAGCGCGACTTCTGTGCATGAGGTTTGATTCCCAGGTTAGGAAAACTGTTGTCGGGTTTTAACCGACTTCCAAAAAGGAGGAGGTTCTCTATTCATGCGTATCAATTTTTTTTAATCAGAAGTTACTTAGTATCAGCCACGGAGTCTGGATTAGTGCCCGTTTGATACCAATAGGGTCGCTCCCTTTTGTATGGGACTCAACATAACTGGCAAAGTATGGGTGTACTAATGGGTACTGTTCTGCTCAACCATTTGCGGATTACAGGCGTGATGTTGTTGTGAATAAAATAAAATAAAAAATGTAATGGTTTGTGCCTAAGTTTTAATCCGCATGGGATGATCATCTTAAGCAACGCTTGCCGAGGTCACTCCTTGAATGGGTAACCATCCATTACATATCGAGTTCCCTCTGTGCTTCAGAAAGGATGTCAAGCCGTTTGTTGGTCTCGGCTACCGTTTGTAAATCTTTGAAAGTCGTTACTGGTTGTCAGGCAGAAGCAACAATTATTATCAAGAGTCCAATCTATTTGGGTTCATCATCAGCCTATAAAGTTCCCACTGCAGGGACCCAGGCCCCCTCTCTAGGAAAGGGATGGGCTATAATCCACCACGCGTGCCCAGTGCAGGTTGGTAGATGTCACATGTCTTCGAATTGTTTGGTTCTAAGACATGACGGTTTCCTCACGATGTTTTCCTTCATCGTTTTGAAAGCAGTATTTGTATTTGGGTTGTAGAGGTTAAATAAAAAAAGTGATATTCAGCTGCCGGGAATGGCTTCGAAGATGATTTTTGCTGGGCCAAATTGTTTGTCTTTTTTTTTGTTATTTTTGGCGGGTGGAAAATCAACAAATAGGGGTTATTTGATGATTTCCCGTTCTTGGACAAAGCGAAAGGGAGTGTCAGACTTCTACTGACTAAAAACCACCCATGTTCCTTCTTAGCCCTTCATGTCGAGGCCGCGGTATCTCTTGCGAACGACCCGCAGCCCCGACGGGGAAATTGTTTGTCCTTACGTGTAAAACAATAAATTTACATTGAGGTAAAAGCTTTTGATGCAAATGTTTTCTGTTTATTTTATAAAGAGGATTTAATAACAAATATTGTGTTGTTTTTAGAACAGTTTGTTGGTTTGCTGCAATGTGGTTAGTGTTGGAATAAATCTAAGATAGTTTGCGCATTGCAATTTACTGTACATAATGTTTGTGCAATTAAAATCAACAAGGGGGAATAAATGTGGTGCGTATTTCAAATACTACTTGGTCACGTATATTAAAAAAAACTGGATTAATTCTACATTATTCCTCGCTGGTCCAGTGGTCGCATTAGGTCCTGGGTTCGATTCCCGAGTCAGGAAAAGTGTTATTGTTTTCTTCTATTAAGAATTTCTCAGTAGCAGCCACAGTGTCTGGATTTCTGACCAGTTGATGTCAATAGGACCGCCCCCTATTACGTGGACTTAACACGTTCAGCGCCAAGGCACCTTTGAGGCAAATATTGTGGAAATGACAATTTTTTCTGCTGGCCCTAAAATACTATGTGAACTTAATTATTTTTTTTCTATTCTCCTGACTAGTTTTTTTTAATGTATAATATAATATACAGACATAAACATAATAGACAGACTTTTCGAAAAATCCGTCTCAAAGGCCAAGTGTATATTACATGATACACACTACTTTCCCTGCATTTATGAGCTTCCCTCTTTTTCCCTTACTTTTTTTTCTTTTTCTTTGAAAAACAACTATTTGCTGTGTGTGTAATTTTTTTTACTGCAGACCCTGCTTCAACGAAGTTCACAGTAAATTTTATAAATAAAAAGGCAGATGAATACTGAAAACTAATTAGAATAAATAAATAAAAAGGACGTTGATTATGAAAAAAATAAGAAAAAATAAATAAAAAAGGCTAATGATTATTGAAATAAAATTGTTTTTTTTTTCATTCTTAAAAAAAACTGTAACTCCTAAACTATACAACATTTCTATACCCCAGAAACACCTAACGATTTGTCAGGACCAGACGCAGGGCGGTGTAAATTTCACCAATACACTGGCCCCTGAAGTTGAGTACTCGAGGTGTATAACTAGATATACACCGGCCTGTGAGAGTTGCACTAGGGTGTATATTGACTTATACACGTGGCGCTTAACGTGTCTTTAAATGTTGGTATACAAAATGAAGTATTATAATAAAGCTCATCTACAAATCTAATATTCAGGGCAAACGGTGGTCTTATAATTAAAAGAGAAATCTACCAGAATTATGAGTACTAAAACTAAAACATTATTCAGATCACCAACAAACAAAAAGACCATTCCTCCGCATTATTTTATACCACAATTCCCAATACCGTCATTGGCTCCTAAAGTTAGGTTTAAGTTTTTAGGGGTGTCTAGGCACCGTTCCAATTCCAGGCTTTACCTGAGAATTTTCAATTAAAACCACTACTCACCCGACGCCATTCCGGGATAACTGCGGCCTGACTCAATTACTATCTACTACTACCAATAAGGAGATCTTATTACACACACCTTTTTCTTGATGATAATGTCCCCTTGAGACGGCCTTATAAAAACCGGTCGGCCGGCCGGCCGGGAATAATAGAGCCTATTTTTCATTTTTCACCATGAAAGGAGCGCAAAGAAACGAACCGTGGGTGAAATACAGTGACAAATAATATCACTTCAACATGTTTATAAGTTGCAGTCGCAGAAAATCCTCAAGTTTTCACCTTCTCGTGTGCAGCGATATCTTAGCGAGAGCGAGTAATGGAGCGTACACCCAACAGATTTATGGACGCACTACGTTGAACCACTTTGGAGTTGAGGGCAGAACATTTTGTGCCGACTGTGCGCCGTATTAGTTTTTGTAGTGGGCGACTATTTGTTATGGTTTGTGTGTGTTTTACTTATGTTTAAGGGTTCGGGGTGTAGTTTTTTGATCTAAATCGAGTTCAGAGAATATAAAACGTAATATACATAATATAACATCCCACGTGTTATGTAATTACCGTATACCTGAGGTGTAGGTACACCCCGGGTTAACGATACGGTAACGGTACGGTAAAACATTACAGGCAAACTGTGGGCGTATAGGTATACACCCACAGTTTGCCAGTTATGTTTAAGTCCCATGTAATAGGGGACGAGACAAGCCCGCCACACTATTCCCAAACAATTGTTTAAAAAAAATTGTTTTTTTCGTATGGTATCCAACTTTGGGGCTGTACTAAACCAACCAACGTCAAAATAATTCAACAGTTCCAAAATAAAGTACTCAGGGCTGCAGTGAATGCACCCTGGTACATAAGAAACGATGACCTCCACCGTGACCTTGACATGGAAGTCGTCACCTCCATCATTCAAAAATTTGCTGAAGCCCACGAACACAGACTCCATCGACACGTGAATGTTGAGGCAATTCAGCTGCTAGACAATACAGACATAGTGCGTAGACTTAAGAGAACTAAACCATTTGAATTAGTGTAGTATAAGTGCAAAGTGAGTGAATAATAGTAACAATGTTGTGCTATTTATATAACACATGAACATGGTGTTTTTATAATTATATCAGACTCTAAGAAAGTGCTAAGGCCTTGTGTATAGGTATGTGCATAAATATGGACACTATTCTTAGTTTTAACATAATCTATAATGTAACATAATAAGTCCGATTTAAATTACTTATTAGTCTTTTTAGGCTAGATTGTAATTAGTTAATAAGTTCGTTCTTATAATAAAAAAAAAACTATTCCCAAACCACTGTAGCTCCTGTAAGCCAGAATCAACAGTGCCGACCACCAGAAAAGCGCCGAGACAATGAAGCCCGATGAAGTCCCAGAGACACGATTTAACTGTCTTGGATCCTGCAACGAAATTGATCAGAAAAGAATAGCGGAGGAGTAAGAAAAACATAACAGGCAGTAAAACAGAAAAGTGGACGAATAAAGTGACGAAATTGTGCCCTAGATATAAAAAGAGAAGCAAAGGCAGGCAGCATCGAAGATATCAAGGAGGTAGCTCAGGACGTATACAAGGGGGCGAGACGTTACCATCAACCGGGCACAAACCCAGACTACGTGGCTGATAGTTTGAAATACCAGAGGGAAAAACACAATAATAGCTTGGGACCAGTAAACCAGCGAGGCAGTCTAATAATCTAACTAATTAATATCGAAGTACAAATTAATGAATGCGTGTTTTGTAGCTGGAAAGGGCTGTTGTCGAAAGTGACGCATATGAAGTGAGTGACTGCAACGTGTGAACGACCTAATAATAAAGTAATTTAGAGTAATGTTATTTGTTTATTTAGACATGTATTCATGAACACTCACAATCTGCCTTTGTCACACATACACACACACACATACACACACCCACTCACATGCACACACACATCCACTCACACTTATGCAACTGATTGTATTTTGTTACATTTAGTTTATTTTTATTTTTTCTCTTTTTATTATTTGCTTATTTGTATCAATATTTAATATGTAAGGGAAGAGCGGAGCTTTCAACTACAGGCATTTTTTATGCTTTATTTTTATTTTATTTATTTTTATTTTTATGAAAGGATCTGTAATGTTAGTGAAATGTCCGTAGATGAAAGACTCTGCTGGGGAAACGGAAATAAATGAAACATCCTGTCGACGTACAGTCGAATGGCGAATCGGTCTTAGGAGAACGGTTGCGGATTCTGTATGACCCGATGTATGAACGTGGACGAGGAAAAAGGATTATGTAAGGATCGTAGCAGGTGGCGTTCTGTAGTTTCTACCTACCCCCACGAGAAAAGGGCGCGAGCTTGTATATGTATGTACAATAATACAATAATTCACAAGCCATTTCTAATAATACTTTAACACTAATTACGTAACACTGATCAGCTGGCCAGAGATCAAACGTGACTTGCATCAATAGAATAGAATCATCTCCACTGAGCACGGAGGAGCAACATGTTAGGTTGAAAGGGCACGCTGGTGCAAACTTGTGAACTGAGTAATGATGTATGATAAATGATGATGGGTATTTCATCGACTGCTGGCGCCAGAAGAGCCTATTTAACATTAGGTTGTGTGTGAGTTTAGAATTATGCAATACTTGATGCATTGACTGACTGCTTTGTGGGTCTAATTTTCGCAAACGTGAATTCTGTCAGGTCCTGCATTTAATTCTTGGATCGGCAGTGTTATTGGGTTTTTCGAACAGGAATTTCTCAGCAGCGCTCACGGTCGAGGATTTGTGCCCAGTTGATGGTCATAGGCTCGCCCTCTATTACATATGAGTTATACATAACTGGCGAACTGTGGATGTTCTAATGGGTACACCGCTGCCTAACCCTTCGCGAATTGCAGGCGTGAAATTATAACATAAGGCAGTAACTAAATATGGTGGAGTAATACAATTAAGGAGAGAGAGAGAGGGAGACGGAATGACTTATTTTAAATAATGAAAACCGACGCAAACGAGCAGTGTTTTTTGTAGGCATGGACGGCAACAGGAATAAACCAATTAGGTTTTAAAAGCCTCTTGACACTTTGATTAGTTCAAGCAATTAAGCAAACGAAATTAGACTTTATTTTGAGTATCTAGGGCATCCTCTATGGGTATTTTAAGAGTGGGTGATTCGAATTTACTGTTAAATTGAAATTTTGTGTCTACTTCTTATCTACCGAAATTAAAGAACTCAGATCGCCATCTTCGAGTTCGAGTTCGAGTCCTTAAATTTCGGGTCGTGTTCCACGCGCGCCTCAAAGAGATGTCAGCAACATGGAAGGGGCCCGCAAGGGCCGACGCCCGTCGGGGCTGCGGGTTGTTCGCAAGAGATACCGCGGCCTGGACATAAAGGGCTAAAAAGGAACATGTGTGGTTTTTAGTCAGTAGAAGTCTGACACTCCCTTTCGCTCTGCCCAAGAGCGGGAGGATGCATTTCCACCCGGCAAAAAAAAAGGTTGTCTTTCGTTCCTGAGGTGGGTGCTAATAAATACACCATAGTACATTATTAGATACTGTAAATTAGTACATAAGATATCATTTAACTAACGTTGTATTAACGTACACAAAATACGGGCATAATTGCAATAATTATGTTTTTAGGTCCCAAAAAAAGTTGTAAATCCTTTTCAGGGTTCCGTAGTAAATAGATAAAACAGAACCCTTATTCATCTCAACGGTGCAGTGAAATTACGACAAAAAAATATTAATATCAAAATCATCGAACCCACATTCCTCGAAATGCAAAGAAATTGATACTTCATTAAAAACTCTAGCAAAAAAATAACATTTCTCAAAAATAATTTCAGTATAAAAAAGTAAAGATTTCCGTGTAACTTTAAACGTCATAAATTACAGCGCGCGTTTCATTTCCTCTACGAAATTCGTACCTACGTGTGCGTGGATCTAGAGGGACTGGATGTGTCAGACGTAACGTTTGATACTGGGTACAGTCTGTACCCAGCATTACCTGACCCCTTATTTAAAGAAGAAGAGAGGAAGTGGTGTGAGAGGAGTAATCAAATAACGCTAGAAACAGACTGTACAAGTGTGGAATGGAAAATGTATGAAACACACAGAATATTACCTCCTTGATGCTTTGGATGCACCTCCTTGCACGTCTTATCACAAAATACGATTTCCACAAAGCGTGCATATAAAATCGCTCTCTTTCTGCCAATAATTTGAAGATGACACAGACAGACATAGAATGATAATTTTTGAATGAAAATTCAGAAAACACGTTTAAGTCCAGTGGACACGATAAGCCTATTATGGGGTGCGAAAGGTTGTTAATGTCGTTGATAAATACATCTGCCATAATAAGATGGTGCTTTTAGATAGTAATATTATAACGCCTGCAAAAACATGTGATGAATTTATAAAAAGTTTGAAAGCACACAAAGAGAAAAGTGTTCAAGGTGTGACTATAAGAAAGGCACTGGAGAAAGCTATATAAACCAGCAAGATATTGCAGTTTTGCATAAACACAGCCACGCCAGTTAATAGCTTAGAAATACCATAATTATTCATAGCACTCATTTCTTTTTATATAGCTCTGACTACTAGGAAGGTGTAAAATGCCTAAAATAATTTACGGTCAATAATAGACATACATTAACGCCACTTTTTAGATTTAACATTGATTTATTGACAGACTCATTTAACATTTGAAATACTACGGCATAAACAGTTACAACCGTTTAGGACTATGAGGAAGCCCATGTTTACCGTTATAATAATATGTTAGAAACTAACATTAATGAGAATCAGCCCAACATCAAGAGGGAAACAAAAAAAGACGGACATCATCCGACAGAATGACTTTTAAGGATCTGTTGAGTCATAACAGCAGACAACAGCAGCAGCAGAAGCCATAATTATAATCTTATATATTATTAATATTTAAATTTATTTCAAAATACAACTAATAAAAAATGTTTAAAACTAACATTTTCATAAAACTTTACATCTGTGTTGCCAAAAATGCAGCACCGCATACGAAATGCGGATTTGCTGTCTGTTAACATTGAATTATACTTCGGTAACACTGCTTTTATACGCTTCTTCTATTTTTAGACCAGACTGTTTTGTACACCGAAAAAGTTGTTTGTTTCATAACATTTATGTTTATTCCCTGTTCAGTGTTATAACATTGTTGTTTTCAGAAAATATTACCATTTTAAGCATTATCTTGGTATGGTTTAAATGTGAAAAGATTTTTTTAACGCATATCAACTTTTTGTTGTTGATCTTCTTTACATGGTTATCTCATTATAATACGTACTACCTAAATATTGTTAATTAAATATTGTATTCTGTTCTCCGTGCCAGATGGAAAGGCTTCTTACGAAACATAAAATACGAGTCAACCAAAAACAAAACATTGATTCCAGTTTCAAAACAGTCGAACTAACACCTCGACCTAATAAGGCCATTTCTATTTTCAATCTGACACGCAGACATAATAATGCCCTCTTTGATTCTCCACACAAGCTCAACAGCATAACTAAAAGCCAACTTTACCTCACAATCAATGAAAGTTATATATAGACTCGCGTCGCGTTTACCGATCCATTAAAAGCATCTACTTCGGTTGTAAACTTAAAAACATCACATTCCTACTTGGCTCCAGTAAATCGTTGTAGGCGACTTAACACTGACACTTTTATGCGTACTTACTATTCATCCATTATTGTTAATAGCTTCATAGATGCTGTTTTCGAGTAAGGAAGTACCTAATTCTGTTTATTTTGGGAATGAATCAACTTGCCTTGTAATGTCTTTACACACGGCTGTGAATGTAAGTCTTACGAAATTTGTGCTTACGTTAAGTGTAGCTGCATAAAGTGCTTCCATCAATCAGGTGATATCGAGTATATGGGTATCAGACATAAATATATCAGTGGCACGATAATCTTTATCTTTCTCAAACATTTAATATTTTACTATCGTTTCTCCATCATTTACTACATGTCACTCAAGCAAGTCCAGTCTTTCAACACGAGACGGACAAACAAAACACAAACGGGTTTCTGTCACCCCAAATCCAACATAGAAATAAAATAAAGACTTAACCCAACAAGTCGGAATAAAGCACATACATACGTCAACCGTCATCCAGTAATATTCTGACGAAACTCATAAACGTCTAAATTTACACGATACAGAAATTGAGAAAGACATTACGGACTCTTAATTGTGCGAACAGTCTGTTCAAGTAAACATGCACTAAATCTACCTCCTGACGGCTTTAATTGTTCGTGCACAGCTCCTGAAATAGGATGGTGAGGTATCTAGAGGGTTTGTACGTAGAAATGTGATTAAGAGAAACGCCTTTGTGTGGTCTAATAGTATAAGACTTATGAAGAAAATATATGCAGTACGCAATAGGTGACTATTTTGATCCTGGCACTGGTCCTCCTATCATACGTCAAGAAAGTGGCATTTATTATTTTGGGTGGCTGATTCTACTTTATTTGCCTCAAATATGGGGTAAGTAGAATATATGGAGTAAGTAAAGGCAAATAAAGTAGAATCAGCATCATTAAGATGCGGCTAAGTCATTAGCAAATAATCATCGTCATCCACTACATCCTGCTGTCCTTAGCCCGTTTTATAACATTTCTTCTTCTGCAATAAATACTAATTTATCATTTGTTATCCCAGTAGTCAACTCCTTTCTAAACAACTATTATAAGTCATCAAACCATCAACCAAACAACAATAATTGAATTTGTAGTACCAATTAAAAATCCGACATGATCTTATCATCGGCACCCGTCAAAATAGCTGTCATGCAATTCTCTTCAAAAACTTTCACAAAATTAAATACTCTAGTACGCTATGCCTTTCCTTCACGCTCGCATCATGCAAAGGCTAACTATAATAAATTAGTAATATCTAGAATCATAATTTATTACTTAGCAAGCTAACTTCAACTTTAAGGCGGTGTTCCACTTCCACACAATATAGTAGTGTAAGTGAACTTTATGCTTTACTGCACGACTAAGGTGTGCTTGCAGGAATCATTGAATGTTGTGAATTACATTCTGATATAATCTCAGTTTCTGTTGCTAAATACAAGGTATAATGCAAAAAGCGTAATAGCTCCTAAGTCGTTGTTTGAGACCACCAAACAGCACACAGAATCGTTTTCAAATTTATTTCGACGTCTTATTCTGAGGAACATGAGTCTAAAAAAAAAGTTGAACTCTTCATACTAATTCCGTCAGCCGATGCAATATCCAGCTTGATGGTCTGAATCCCTGGTCACGGTAATATTCCTGCGTAGGTAATACTCGAAACATAATCGAAAGTAAGCGTGATAATTTTAAGAATTAGTTCAGTCTGTCAGATTTGATATGCTACCTTTCTTGTGCAGGAGTTTAATGATTGAGTTGTCAGTTTGTTTATATCGATATCTATGTAGATCGAGATTATTTCATAAATCGGAACGAGATGTTATAAGGTAAGATACATTACGAGGCCACGTGTTAGCTGTAAGTATAATACAGAAAAAAATATAGGTACACAAAAAATATATTATCAACGATCTATTCAAGTACACAGTTCTGGCTTAGGTGTACTTCCCTAAAGCAAATTGAGTAACACCGATAAAAATCATCAACAAAAAAAGGTAAAATGTTCAAACCATAGTAATTACAACAAAACATGATGTATGTTATGGCATCCAAATAACAGTGCTCGCACTTGACCGCCTCAAGTATTGCCCAAACAGTCATAAATCCAGACAGCGGTCATTCCGACGTTTATTTAATATGCATAGAAGATTTACCACGAATGGGTATTGAATTTAATCGAGCAACTGTCCGTAATACAGTTTATGAACGATATTAATGGTGCCATACATCAAGGGAGTTTGATGGTGGTGGTAGTTTGTCTTGTCACAACATGCTCTCTTTGGTGAGTTTATTTTTGGTATTACCCTAAAAGTACAGTTGAACAAAGAGGGAAGTGTATACAAGCGACCACTTTTAATTCATGTTACTTTTTTGTTGAGTGTACCTACTAACATTATCTTATAAGATTCATCCTATCGTACATTTTTTATTATTGATTTGTGTCTGTAGTAAATCTACACCTTACTATTGTATCGAGTCTGGTTCTTCAACTAACCTAACATACAGATGTGTTGCTGGGGAGTTTGTTCTGCCAATTCTTCTTTCCAGCTAAAACACTAGGAAGTGTCGAAGGGTGGGCGTTTTGGGGGACTGTCTCTTGTAAATAAGTAAAGTAAATTTTGATGTTCGAAAAGTGCTGATTATCAGCCTAGTTTGAATAAACGACTTTTGATTTTGTAGTTGGTTGATGGATAAATCCGAATCTTTAATAATCGCCAAATCACCCGATCCTTTGCCTACCGTATTCAGACTACTCAGCAGTGCCAGGAATCAATTCGTTTGTCTTGAAATCAAGTTAAAACATCATAAAAAACATATAAAGCGTAACCAACCTGTCGCTACCAAGGTGTAACTTAGATCCGATAATGGATCGCCCTTCATTGGCCGTCGCTTCATTCATACGCATAAGATTCATCATAGTAGTTGCTCAATCCATCAATGCATGTCGAAATGAAGCAAATGCCATTGTATACTCTAGTCATAACTTACTATTGTCCATTTTTGAATGAAGCGTTAAGATTTGACAAGGTGAAGTCAATGAAGATAGGCAAGTAAATAAATGGAGAAGCGAAGTCGCTTTCAAAAAAGCCGAGGAAGACGGAAATTATCTTGACATCTGAAAAGAACGGTGATCCGCAGCTATTAACGTAATGTCTTCGACCGGAGATGGGCGTGCAACAATCCCAACTGGGTTAGTCTAAAATCGTCTACGGAAACTCTCCACGAATTATGAGTTTTGATGAAATGTTCCGAGCCAGCGCGCCGGTTCGACAGGAAACAATATATTTTTATAACGTTCCTAATACCGTGGAAATTGGAAATATGTGGGTTATTGATAGAGCTGTCGATATGAAAGTGGCTGGAGCAGGTAAAAAAATATCATTAAGGCTTTTTAATGTGACTGATAAAGTTAATTAATTGGCTGAGATTAGATCTGATCAAATAGCAAATTAGGCAAGTTGCTAGTGGAGACACCAAAGTACCAAATATTTTACTTTGATGTGACCTACTTCAATATAAAAATGGATGTCGTACTTAATTGGCATCTTTCACAATATGTTGTGACATAACTGTCAACTAAAGATATAGGTACTTATTAAGGAAAACTTTCAATAGTCTACGAAATCGATAAAATCTACGTTCAATGCCACACATGAATAAATGATAGATGGCAATGAGGAAAATATTACTAAAACCACAGATAAAAATCTCCGGAGACAATAAGTACTCCAGTTTTTTTTTTAAACGTTGCCCCTCTTGCAATTTCCTCTGTATCGTGCGTGTGTTTACAAACATTTTACCTCATATACATAAACAGCTAGTCCTGAAACAAGTACCTTTAGGTCATACAAATTTCTTTCGTGCGGGAATTGAACCCGCGACACGCTGCACTTAGCCGCTGCGCCAACTGTAAAGTTACATGTGTATATTTATAAGATAATACTTACATGCCAACTCAACGACCGCAGGTTGACTTCTGATATCACCTCTACTGCTCCAAGCATTACACGTACAAGTGAATCTGTCTTCACCAAAGTACTCATCCAATTGATCTCTCGTCACATTACACTCAGCTTCAACAATTCTCACTCCACTTTGAGGATCCACAAACTCGAACTGTGTACTAGCCACAGATCTCACATCATTACATTGAAAATACACTTGAAGAGCATTTGCTGCCCGACACCTCAACACAGCAGGTTTGTTTCTCACTACGAAAGCATGCTGTGGCTCCAGAAGAAACATTGGAAGATCGTCTGTTGAACTTTGTAGGAGATGATCTCCTGATAGAGAAGGCAGTTCATCTGCGTCTTCTCTATTTTCATGTTCATCTTCTTTATGTGATTCGTGATCGTAATCTTCTTCCAGATAATCTCTATGATGTGGAGAAGCATGGTTCTTTTCTGAATTGTAGGGGTCTAGAGCTTCTACGCCTGCAGGGTGGGCGTATTCTGGGCGCAAGGGTATCGGTGGTGTAGAAGCTGCTGTGGTGGTTTCTGGCGCTGTTGTATTTGAGGCCTCTGTAACAAAAGACGAAAAATTTGTAGTCTTCAAGTTTTATATACATATCAATTTTAATTTTACAGGAATATAAGAAAAACATAGGTAATCAAATGATTAAATCAGATATGAAGTTTAAGTAATTGATATTGTCGTAAAAAGATCTCCAAAGAATTCAAAGCCAAGTCTTAAAAAGGCGTTTACAAATTGGACGAGGCATGTCAATCCTCAACTCTACTCTTTCAATGAAATAATTGACAATATGAGGAATAAAATATCCGTAGGTGGATATGGTGTTTATGGCAATACGGCATTTAATAACCGGAATGTAACAAATTCCCTACCATCAAAAGTTTCGTGGGAAGAAATTAATGTAAGTACACGACGCCACGCTTGCTTCTCAAAACGTCACAAACAATTTAAAGACCAATTAAAACTTCACGAAACACCAACGCTAATAAGACTAATAGCTTTCGCTTACGTACAGACTTATTCTAATTGCGGAGTTAAAATATATTCCGTGTCGCTTGGGATAAATAGCAACTGTCATAATAACATGTACCCTCCAAGTCATGCCATCGATTTCACTCCAAGTCCGCACCTGGTATGAAGCGTCACTCGCGCTTATTTACACGCAAAACATAGATATTTGGATACCCTACTCCCCTCATAATAAATTCTGGTTCCTTCAACTCAAAAGCGACTTTGAATGCGTTGGGTTGATCTCAAATTCCAGTAACACCGACATGACATTCATCCCTATTCAGAATTCGCCCAAAATCGCTATCAGCACATCAGTGTTTGTTACTCTTACACTGTTGACAGTATTACTATTATTTGAACTAGGGAATTGTACGAAAATAAACCGCAACCCGAGCGAACCGTGGATAACTTAATTAGTTTCACTTCCGTTCAACTTATTTCTATTTCCGTTTTCGTGGGGGCCGAAAGATATTTCCTTCTGGAATCTATTTTTCCTTAATAGGATTTGTTTCGTGAAGCATTTTCCACTTTGTGGTTCGGAATTGTGTTAAAATGATTAAAATTTTCCAATTCCGCTTCGAACTGCTCAGGTGCTCCTAAACCTGCGTGACTACTTAATTTTTGTATATTTATTGTTTTGAAAGAGTAACCATGGACTTTCTTCTACATAGGAGACATCTTACTCGAACCGTGCACCTTTTCTTCACGTTTTATAAGTGACCATGGAGCCCGATGTTAAATAAAATGTTTAGTTTTTTTTTTGTTTTGATGATTTTGTTTTCAGTAACTGAACTTAAATTAATATACTTCAAAAGCCGGATGATAAATTACATACCACCAAATCTCTTCAAAATTCAATCTCACGCATTAGACGGACTCAAAACAAAATACTTAACGCATTCTAATTATAATACAATCCAAAACGGGACACTTAATTACCATTTCCTCTAAAAAAACAATCTTCATGTCACTGTGACGAAGGTGAAGTCAATTACATATTCTATTTGCTCCAAGCCTTTCTGACCATCTCGATTGGGCAAGTCGCCTGTCAAATTTAATTGGTTTTCAGCACTTGGAATTTGATTAACGGCTTTATTAGTATCAAATGTTTCGTAATCTTCACCAAGATTCGATGCTTTATCACAATTTTAATTAATGTTCGATTTGAATGCATTTACTATCGTATTTCTATTGATATGTGTTTCCTATTGACTGGTTTATATCAATGCTTTTGTTATGTAGGTCGGTGGTTAGGGCGGGTTGCTGTGTTAATCTAAGTTTATTTGTGTTTGTGCTAACTGTGAATAGCGTATACTTACCGAAAGCTAGATTAAACAAGTTGTTTGTAAGTAAAACAGAACTGGCGAAATAGGTGTACTGTCAGGTGCACCTTAAGGGGTTATAGACGACCCGCAAGGGCCGACGCCCATCGGGGCTGCGGGTTGTTCGCAAGAGATACCGCGGCCTCGACATGAAGGGCTAGAAAGGAACATGGGTGGTTTTTACTCAGTAGAAGTCTGACACTGCCTTTCGCTCTGCCCAAGGGCGGGAGGGGTTATTTGATGATTTTTCACCCGCCAAGAAAAAAAAAGATCATTTTAAACTTAGCATCTGTGTTAATTTTTACCTACTATGTGTGCCAATAAAGAGCTATCCTATTTTAAACTCATACACCATGCTGATTGTGAAATTAGAAATGATATCCTTCAACCCGTTCTGCTAGATATTGGCACTACGTGGCAGGCACACTCGCTATTTCAGAGAGGATTTCGTTATTTCATGCACTCAGGCCGAGTTCATGACTAGCTCGCCGTCCATCCGTCTCATGACGACGACAGGCCGTGTCGACGGCGCGTTCGTGTTCCACGCGCGCCTCAAAGAGATGTCAGCAACATGGAAGGGGCCCGCAAGGGCCGACGACCGTCGGGGCTACGGGTTGTTCGAAAGAGATACCGCGGCCTCGTCACAAAGGGCTAAGAAGGAACATGGTTGGTTTTTAGTCAGTAGAAGTCTGACACTCCCTTTCGCTCTGTCCACAGCGGGAGGGGATATTTGATGAAATCCAACGGCCCATAAGAAAAAAGGCAGAGTTGATGAAGTGGGATCTTTACTGGCTGATAACGAAAATAAAGTTATGAGCCGTAAAATAGAGTACGAGTATTAAATTTACCATTTTAATTACTTTGCAATGTAGCCAGCCCTAACCATGTAACTAAGAGAAGCGTTCACGATTCTTGTACAAGTGTTATCTATAGTGACGAAACTCCATTTAAACGTTACAAGAAGCGTAACTAAACCGATCGCCGTCACGACGTTCGTAAATTATATGTAAATGTCTAGCGTTTGTACTTCGATCGATGTGTTCTTTGATGTTATTTGTATTGAGGAGTGAATCAAGCTTTATAGTTTTAGTTTAATTATATTTGTAGCTATTGTTTTCATCTTTCATTGAGAGAACTGGTTTTACTAAGTTTTCAATAGTCAATTGCATGATATACGTAAAGATTGTCTCTTGTTTTTACTGCATGAACTCATGGTCAAGCCAAGACAGCTCAGCTTTAAAGCTTTTTCTGTTACTAAAATGGCTTTCAACAAAATAGACATAAGCTTTATAATTGTTTATGTCAGATTAATACATTTTTATACCTTTGTTATTGTCTTTGTTAAGGTCCTCTGGTTGTGGACCGGTACCAAGATGTTTCTATACAAATACTAGATAAAACAAGGAAACCGCAGCAAGTTCTTTTGTTATTGTTGGAGAAACTCATCTTAGAAAGTACATGCTACCCAGTTTCCTGAACAACAAAATTAAAAACAATATAAAGACACCTTGACAACAACTACAGGAGACCTCTTATAATTGGACGCAGAAATGTGTCCAACGTCTACCATTGTCTGCAAAAGCTACTCGTTATTTTATACTTCTCGTCCTAGTCTTTGAAACTTGTCTATTTCTAGTATATTTTATCCATTTCCCCCATAATAAACAAATCACTTACGGGCTTCCTTACGTAACTAATGGTATGTTTTCTTTGTTTTAAAATACCTCAAACGTTTGAAATCACAGAATTTTAAATGGGACGAAATGTCTTGTGTTTAGTGACGTGAAACGCGTACGGGATGACGAATGTTCACTCGTCTCTCTCGGGAACGAAATCTTTAAACGAAACGAAATCTCGGAATTCGTCATCCTGTCATTAGGAATCAACAATTCTGTCTTGAGTAATAGGAGTTCTCTTGTTTGAGTTCACTGATTGATTTATTTTTTGAGTTATCATTATTTTGTACCAATATGTGCGTATGATGCATGTCTACGAAGTTTCTTGTCCGTTCTTCTCCATAGCGATCTTGGTCTTGGAAAGAACTTAAATTTTTTTGACTAATCAACTCTTCAATATCTATTTGGAAAGCCAGTTTTAATATCAGATCAATGATTGCAACAATTTGTCAAGCATGTACATTATGTGTGTGACCTCGGCCAAAATGTAATTGATATCCCAGGCACCTTTAAAGTTTTATAGCCACAATTAAACTTACTCCTGCTCCTACAATAGTATCAAGTGTTACCATTTACCCAAAACCGAACCTGATCCAAATTAATGAAACACACTTTACAGGTATTAAGTTTCAGTGCGAGCCGGTAAGAGCTAGTACAGAATAATTAATGAAGGCATCGATGTTATTCAAGATAGCAGTTTTATTGATGGGTGGCACTTAATCAATGTCCAAGAAGAATTCTTGGCTCGTTCTACAGATGGGCTAACAATTGGCTTTATTGATGATGGAAGGCAATTACTGTGACTTGATGTCTTTTAAAATTTAACAAGTGGTATCAAAGGATGCCTTGAATTTGTTTGTAACTTTTTGTTAACTCTTTGAGACTAAAGATCAAATTGAGAGAGTAATATTGATGCAACACGTTTATGATTAATTAAGAGCTCGGGAGTATTTACGACGAATGATAAGAAACCAATTTATTTAATGAATTTCTTTACATTTGACTATCACAAAAATAAAATTTAATTATCAAATCTTAATCAATACTTCCCAAATAGCGTATTGACCAGTTATTATCCACTTACATTGGACGTCATAAAGCCAGACCCATCTATTCAAAGCGTGCTTATCTTAATACCAAATCTAAAGCACTCAATTTATTTATAAATGAACCAAATATTCCCATTAAATTTATTAAGGGATTCTATCACTGATACTTAACAGATGTAGCTGTTACATTAAGTGGGTATACGGTGCTCTTATAAAAGTTGGCCGTAATAGCAGTGGTATCAGCGTGTGCCCTATTCACTTGAGCGATAACAGAGCCTTTATGTGTTATGGAGAGTATGTAGATGTATAATGGAATGCAGTTGTATTTACATACCGTGGTTGCTACGCGATCGGGAGTTAGAAATCACTTCGACTAAGAGTATGGCGCTCTTATGGGAGGTCAAGAAATAAATAGAATCACTGCAGTCTAATCTTGGAATGTTCTTGTTGGAAAGTTTGAAGTATAATCATAAGTACAGCGGCAGCCACATGTATATTTAACAGATGAAAGCTTAGAAGACTCCCAACCAACGGTTGTAAAACGTTTTACTGCACGCGCCTATGTATCTGAAGCACTTAAAGCTGACACCACTTAAGACAGCCTCTTTAAAGGAAAAGATAATATGCAAAACGCGCTTCAGGATAACAGAAATGTTCATTTCGCGAGCATTAAGACAATACAATAAGCGGATGCTTTACCAAACATCTGTAGCACACACACGTCAGTCTGCGAGACGATGCTTGATGCAGTTTACTAGCAAATGCACTTAGCGCCGGGGAGACGTAAAAAGATGCACTCGATCTATTTAATGGCACTGTAGGCGGGGATACGCGAGGCTCGAAATAAACGAGCTATGACGAGCATTGTGGGCCGATGTCGTTTGCTGACGAGTTTGTAAAAAATGGAAAGGAATTTGTAAAGATACAAGAGCCAGACAGTTGACAAGCGGTATTGGAAACCAATGTAGTGGATTCAGTTTTTCAACACGGTTTTAACAACGTTGCTGGTATCATTTTAAGCATTCCATTCTACATTGTTTAGATAAGATTAATTTAAGATAATACTGCATTCAATGTTGTTTTAATTAAATGACTCACAGTCTACTATCGATTTCGCAAATAATGTGGACTTTCTTAAACAACGACTCTTTGAAATTGAGAACACACTTTGTACATCGTACAGTTAAAGATAAGTTTGAAGTAATAATAACTCAACAACACATGTCGACAACATAGAGAAACAGAACATCCCGACGGAAAGCGAGAAATATCTACAATACATTTCAAATTACCGAAACAACTGAACCGTTAACATACAATACTTAACAAGGTGCAAAAACTGCTCGAAAATTTCTTTGAATGCCGCCGAATTCTCACCCCGACTTGGACCACACCCACAAAAACTTCAATGGTAATACGATACATAGAGTGCCAGTCAAGAGGTTCCCAAACAAGATAATCCCTTTGTTAGTCGGGTTATAATGCTCCATGGCTTCTCCTGGGAGTCTTTCGCTATTATTTTCTGTTTCATTCACGCCAGCAGCTGCTTTCGAGTGGTCGTTTCCGATTTCAACTTTAATGGATGTATGGATTTTTTTTCGCGGTAACGGGGAAAGGTAGAGATTTTGTGAATTTAAGATCTTTACTTTTTCAAGTTTGCTGTCGTAAGGTAGTGCTATATTCACGGGGTTTAATGTAATATCGGTGTTCCGTTTCTTGCTTTTTTTTTGCTTTCGGTCCGAGATTTATTTTGCCTAGTTTGCTGATCTTTGTCCTTTTTTGATTCAAGCTCTACAACCAAACATCAAATATTTTAAAATTACTTTTAAAGACCAGGTACTAGTAGTTAGGTATATTTTAAGTTCGTTCATACTTTTACAAGCTTAAGGAAATTAACCGTGTTGGACATTGCTACCCCTGTTTATTATACATACTAGGATTTGATTCGTCACACAATACAACTGTACTGCAACCCTCAAATAAAGATTCTAACCTTTTTTTTTTTTTTTTTTTGGGGGGTGGGAAATCATCAAATAACCCCTCCCGCTCTTGGGCAGAGCGAGAGGGAGTGTCAGACTTCTACTGACTAAAAACCACCCATGTTCCTTCTTCGCCCTTCATGTCGAGGCCTCGGTATCCCTTGCGGACATCCCGCAGCCTCGACAGGAAAGATTCTAACCTTAAGCTCAACATAATAATTACTGTCCAAGTGTCTATACAATTCAAGTACCACTCTTTGTATCGATATCGTTGCCATTTAAAAAATCGTGACCGAAGTCACACTCCAAACGATCTCACACGAGTATCGATTCTCTCGTTCATTAACAAAACGTAATTTTCTCACGTTGGTACACTCATGACCTGGTTTCTTATGTTGAGAGCTTTCTGCTTGAGAAGACAATGTTATATGGAAAGAGTGTTATAATAAGGCAACGATGGTGTTAGTAAATGTCACGAATTGGAAACTGGTTATGTTTGAGATGATCTTAATGATGATGAAGTGGATAGCGGTAGTCAGTTGTTTTAAAAAACACTCTGTTTGTTTACTCTAGACTGTTTAGACGTGGTTTCATTAATATATTTCTCTTTGAGGAAGTTCTTTTAAGACTGGCAGCATAAACACTGTTTGAAATGACAGGCAGAAGTGACATGTTTGATTTTATTATTGAAAGAAGCACTTTTGTTGGCGAGTTAATTAAAAGGTTTGTTGTATCTAAGTCAGAATTAGTAGGGTTAAACAACTGTTAATCAAATCATAATGTCTACAAAAAAGTAAAAAAAATATTTTCGTTGATTTACTAAATAATGAAAGTACACCAGCTTTTTGTAATGAAAGGTTACATACAAAGTTCAGATACCTACGTAATAGCATGTTCGTCCTCATTTGATACCAACAAAATCTTTAATGATGACAGTCATTTTTTACTTTCAGTCATTAGTCGTTTGTTCCATTCCGATCATGACAGATTAACAAAACG
This sequence comes from Diarsia brunnea, assembly GCA_949774965.1. Classification (NCBI taxonomy): domain Eukaryota; kingdom Metazoa; phylum Arthropoda; class Insecta; order Lepidoptera; family Noctuidae; genus Diarsia; species Diarsia brunnea. The sequence continues at coordinate 19,644,823 of OX459001.1, forward strand.
CCACGTCACAATGTTTATAAATTCCATTACACTATTCAAATACCACAGTTTGATTAACTGTTCTTACACGTCAATCATCGAAGATGCGTTATGACAACACGTAGTGTCAATCCTAACGTTTTACAACGGAGTATCAGAATTGACGCCCTCAATATCGATAATTTCTTGTTTGTTACTTGCATTATCGTCATCGTCGTGACAAGAAATCTCTTCCCTTTTTTTGCCACTCATCTAAACCATTGTATCATCATTTTTTACATCGACGATCCGTTGGTGACAGTTACAGTTTTTGCTTTCTTTATCAGATCCAAGATTAGGTGCAAACTCTGCAACGTTTTCACCAGTTTTTGTTACCCCACTTAGATTTTTGAGGGTCACAGATAAAACGATGCTTTACGGGGAGAAATTTTGCCTTTCCATAAATCATGGACGGTAATTAACCGTGAAGATATGGAGTTGAAACTTTTTAAATTAAGGACTGTGACCTAAATTCTTGTAAGGCCGGATTAGAATTTCATGAATATTTTGAACGGAAGTTTTAGAAATACACGTTGGGCAAAGTAAAAGCTTTTTGGTTGAGTATTTAGAAAATCTTTGAATAAGTTATTCAGGGACTTATTCGAGTAGACTTTACGAGTTGTTTTAACAGAGTGTAAAACAAAAAAAGAAAAAAACAAGTCCATAATAACAGCGATGATCATGCAAATAAAACCTGATCCTCAATGCTTTTAAATGGCTTATATAAATATCATCATATTTGTTTTATTACTGGCTATAACGTTAACCGGCCACGATTCTTTGCCGAAGAACAAAAAGAACAAATCTTGGTACTTACCATGTTTGTCGGCGGCGACGGCCACCCATAGCACGAGGAGCACGACACCCCCCCGCGCCATGTTCACTTGCGCGCACGCATCACCTAAAACAATAACGTTGGAAAGTTAGACCAATATTTGCTTAGACGACTTTGTATTGGTTCGTGCATTGTGTGGTGTGTGAACCCTTTGACAATTAACGTTCCTTTAATTTTTTGTTTGATTTTGGAGCTGGTGATTAGTATTTTGTGCTCTCGTATTTACTTTTACTTCTTTAAATATTAGAAGCTTTATGAACAACGAAAGCAATATAGTCTTGCCTTGCTTGTTTAGTTGAACTTGTGTAACCTTCTATTCTAAAAAGACAGGTAAGTTCTATATCTAACTACCTCGCATGTAAAATAAAAACAAAGTACCGAATAATTGATGACGTAATGATACGTTTCATCAGACATACGTGATTTCCGATTTCAACATAACAAGATTAGTTCACGTCAAAAAGTAATATGTAGAACCGTTTCCAATCAAAAATAATAGTTATGAAGTTGGAAACAAAAAACGACTGACATATTTCAAAATCAACCTCTAAAAAAAAACTTTCAGAAAACCGATGGCCCATATTTCTGATCATATTCCGAAGTACAAGCCCACCGCGTCATTAGGCCGAACACTTTTGTATGGCACCGCACCGTGACTAATAGGACCCTTTAGGGCCATTTTTGGGGAAAAAATAAATGGCCCTATTATAGGCCGGTAAGTAGAGGCTTGCGGTAAAAAGCCGATTTAGTGTGACGAAACATATTTTATAGAAATTGAACATGTTGTGTGAATATTTTTGAAGAACCGCAGTAAGTTATTGTTTACAAAAAGTTTAGGGCGTGATCAAATATGCCGCAGAAAGTAAACTACTGTAACAAAGTTCAAGGACACAATAATATATTTTGTTGAAGGTAAAAAAAACGACTGTACAGATTTCAATAGAACTAACATTTTTGAAACGGAAAAGATGCTGTGTTTGAGAAGAATGAAAAATATAAATAAACTGCATCAGCTGCACACAATCCCACGCACGTTGTAAGAGATGACCAAGAGAAATGGGTTACTATGGCACTCCCATTAACAATGGTATAGCCACCTGTCATTACTATACACACTTACGATCATTAAACTAGCATGGTACCGCTACATATTGGAACCTTCGAACGGTACCTTTATAACAAACATCAATAAAGCTTTGAATTATATTTGAACTACAGTCCATTTTTGTGGACCTTTTAATCAAGTGTCAACCACAAAAGATAGATATCAAAGTAAACTAAATGACAAGTTAAATGATTTAAACTGCAATGATTAAGTACTTTCTAATTGTATCATGTAGTGATAATCATCACGTAGCTACTGGGTTTAATGAAGTTTATGATGAAAACAAAGATAGTGGCAGAGATGAAACAGATTAAACAATATACGTAGGCGCACAATTTGAATAATGCAGTTAATGTATAAACTTTCTGATTTGTTTAAGCGGAAGTTTTAATCCAAATATGAGAACTAAATACATTTGGCAATGCTATGAAAGATAATCCTGCTGAAACCAGTATATTTAGTGATATTGACCAAAGTGTTGGAAAGGAGATAGAGAGATACATTTCTACACTTTTGCCGGAACAGTAAGAGGAAATGAGCTCTTATTAAACTTGCGGCCGACATGCAACTTGATACTGTTATGTCTAATACTGACACTCAGCACTTCACAACTACGCAGGGAAAATAAGCAAAATCACCAACTCATAATCTAATTCATAGAATTTTGAACAGAGTATAGTTACAGAAGCCATAGCGTCAGCTTTAACTGGTAAGATCTCATTATTTATAGTAAGTAACATAGAAACTAAAACAAACGTTACTATTATTTGAACTTACAATGTAGAAAACAACATTCCAGTAACATAAAACCTTGTATTGGATTATAAAGACGTGTGCTGCGTTATTGCTTCTTGTTGCAACAATGTTGTATTTATTGCTGCGACTGCTGAATGTAGTATTTCAAACTAACTGTCAAATATGTTATTATTATGTGTCGGTTAAATTATTGGTTCTTATGTTATTGTGCCATTTGCTACTTTGTTGGAATTATAGGTTAAAGGGAGTGGCATTTTATCTCCCACATTTAAGTGCTAGACTAACAATAAGTGACACCTAAATCAATCCCACTTCGTACTACTTGCAAAAATTACTTGACAGATGTCGATAGAACGTTACAATATTGTAGCTAAAGAATTTATAAAATAAATTATTAACATTTTGTTGGATTTTCAACGCTAAACCTTAGCAGCGATAGTAGAAATTCCAGATTTGAAATGACACATTGAAGTAAAATTTAGTCTTTCTCAGCGTTAGTGAAAACGACCGTTGCTGGATTTGCAAGAAACTAGTCGCCAAGTCCAAACAAACATTGCAATTAGCAATTTCAAAAGTCAACCGAAGGAAAAGCATACTAAACAATACAGTGTCACTTTTAATTAAAATTTAATACAAAACTCAGAGAGCATGTTATAAAAGAACTTTAAGATTTTAAACAAAGAACAAGTCTTGTGTTAAATCTTGGCGAAAACTTCAATGCAGTTACTGAAGAAAAAGTTTTCTTTTGGCTTTGCCGTAGTCACTTTATATAAGTTAGTCTTAACTCAACATCTTTTTTCTCAGTATTATGATAAAGCCAAGCTGAGCCACAATTTTGCAACAATGAAACGAATTTTTAAACAGGCAAAGATATAATAAAATGTTTTTGATGCATTAAATTGTGCCTAAGAACCAGGTAAATAATCGTAATAATTTCATAATGGTATCAACGATGGTTGAAGTAGATACCTATTTACTAATCAGAACCCAATAGTTACTTACCTTATTAAATAAAAATATGACTTTTACGAAATGAATCTTGAAACGATACAGAAAATAAAAATCAAGAAATTCCTAAATAATTATGATCTAACACATTCTAAATTTCGTAGTAAACTAGATCATCATTACATTACTGTGTCAGGCCAATCAAATCTCGTTAAATCAAGGTGAACAGAGTCATTGGCCCAAATTGTAAGGGCATTCTGTTTAGGACTGCTTAATCAGAATGATGAAGCAGGTATTGATGAACAAGAAATTAATGTACATTAAGAGGTACAAGATGTTGTAATAGATGGTTATGATGATAAGGAATATGATTTTGCTATCCAAAAAGCACGCATGTCAGCATTGTTTCACTACCTTTAATAAAAAAGAAAATCATAATCTATCGTACCTCATAGTAATAATTTTCCATAGTTACACGTGGGGGTTATTTATTTTAAAATATTAAGACCTGTTTCACCTCCTCCTGCGATTCAATTCTCCGTAACTTACTTGGCAGATAATTTCATACAAATGATGTTACATTTTTTTAATGTATTTGGTGAAAGTAGTGGCTATTTAGAAATCGAGAAATAAGCCATTAGTATTTGATAATTTTATGTCATTTAGAGGTTATTAGTTCACAGTTTTGTCATTGAAATAGTACCTGATCTAACAAAATATGCCACCTACTTCATTAAATTGATGAATGTCCCTCATTTATGATATTATAATTGAATGCTGTTGTCTAGCCATTAAACAATTTCGCTTTTAAACATTCATTCATTGAATAGTGATTAATAGGCATGGTAATTTAGATCAATCTATCTAGAACGTTTTATAGGTGTCAATAGGTAAACAATCAGTTATGCGAATAGGCAGTGACTATTACAACCGAATTATTAATAGTCTACAGTTTTTGTTCAATGATGTCATCCAAGAGATTCAAGAATCTAAATGGGGCATAAGCTCAGATTGAAATACAAGCCACTAGCATCCACGGAGTCTAGATTTGTGCCCGCTTGATGGCACTAGGCTCGCCCCTTATTACATTGAACTTAAATATAACTGGCGAAATGTGGATGTACTATTAGGTAAACCTCTGCCTATCCCTTCGTTAATTACTGATGTGATGTTATACAATATTATATCTTCTAAAAGTCATCTTGAAAATTTGTAAATTGTGTAGTAGAATCGACTGAATCAAAATGAATTACGTTCAACCCGCTTCCTCTTCCCTCTTAAACCATTCCCAAAAATCAAACTAATGAATAGTTCAAACATCCTCTGCCGAAAGTTCCGATCATTAGCCAATGAGATGAGCATACAAATTGTAAGGTTACAGGTGATCCCACTACCTCTGCCTACGACGTTAATAAGGAAGGTTCCTCCGTGCGTGCGATTGATGTTAACTTTAGATTAGTTCGTCCTATTTTCGGTTACGATTGCGACATTCTGATGTTTTCTCTTTTTAGATTGGGAGATTTTTAGCTTTCGTTTTTACGTTTACAAAGCTTTTAGTATCATCATCTGCTTACTGTAGACTAGATACTGTTGTTATTCATCTTGATCATGTTTTGGGTAAGGATCATATTTCAGTCATAGATCCAGACGAAATGGAATGTTTAATACAAAGGACCTCTTATAATTGGCATTATAAGATGCCCTTTGTATTAAATTAAACATTTGTTGTTCTGTTGCTTTTTCAAGCAAATACAGTTTGAATATCAAATTAAACGCATTACCAGCAAGCTCATGTATCATAGATCATTATCAAATTAATCTACTGAATGAACACAATTTAACCAAGATCTACTACACCTACAAAACTTAATTCCAGAAATAAATTTCGAATTTGCATAACTTATACAGCTATCTTTGATTAAATCACAAACTTTATAAGCTCAACTTAACACATAAGTTTATATTTAGCGTTCTTAATGTTGTAACCATTGAAATAGATGAACACAACACCGAAGCTATCAATACCATCGATCCATTCAATATTTTGTGGCAATCGCGACGTAACTCTGCGACAATCGAACGTGGCAATCGCAAGTTTGCAATTCACTTTATTACTGGCGCAACACATAGCTCAGAGGCGGAACTTTGCGATAAGAGCTTCCGTGGGTAATCTTATCGCTACTGTAAACACACCTTCGAAGATTTTGCATGTTTAATGAACATTCGTGTAGCGTTGATTGTAGGCAGTCTTATTATTTATTTACTTTCATGCTCTTTCTTCCGTAGGGGAGGGCAGAGCTCCAACATGTGGGCTACGCACATGCCTGACATGAAGACACATTAACTTCTGGTTGTAACGTTAATAATTAAGTAATCTTCTGTGGAATCAATGTTTCTATATCAATTAGCTTTAATATACTGCGGTTCGGATCAATATTAATAGCCTTTAAATTTATAACGCACGAATAATGTCAGTCACCTTTAACAATTTTATGATTGTTCGAAACTAAATCGTGTTCACCTAAAATGATAGACTGTTATATAATTCAGAGATAAAAATATATATAAATCATTGTGGCCACATGTAACCATTAAAGTTAATACGAATTTCAATGAATAACTACCTTGGCCAAGTTGGAAGGGCCAGTACCTACAATTATCTGTGATAAATTCCTTATATCAAAATGTACTTTTAAGGCCGTATAAAGAGGTCAGCTTTGTCTTAGAACTGGATCAAACAATCGTGTGAAAATATAACTAATTACAAGGCATAAAAATTAAAATAGATTTTCATGTTAAATTCAATGGTATAAAGAAATCGTCAAAAAAGACATTGACGATAGAAACGAGACGTGACATAAATTCGATAGCGATTCATGTATTACCGATAATTTGAAAGTTCAATTTACGAGTAAACATACTTTATCAGCGGCTTATCTTGTGCAAGTTGTTAGCGTCAATTGAGGGAGGGGTGTTGTATTAATTGATAACGATGGGCTTGAGACTTGTTACTTAATAGAAATTACACAAATTTTTGAACAAGAAAGAATTTTTTTTTTAATTTACATGAATGACGACATTACAAATTCTACTGGGAAAAGTCTTCTTGGAGTAGTTAAAGGTTAATTAAAAAAATAAAACAAATAATATTATTGTAATTGATCATGACAGTTAATTAATCAAGACGTAGCAGTATTATTCAAACCTCTCAAAATTAGTAATAAGTAAGACAAAGAGGAATTTAATCTAAAGCTCACTGTAATCGTTGCGACTAACAAACCAACAATTTCAGCTATCTTTGATCTTAAGCTCATAACAACTCAGAGGGAAAAAAAACTAACTCCCTTAAAAAATTCTAACCTTCACTGTAAACGTGCTAGTCTGCTCATCATTACCAAAATCACCTTACAATTACCGGTATCAAAACTAAAATCATAACAACGATCGTTAGAGCTTTTTCTTCCATATCTTCTGGACCATCTTCTACACGTGACAAAGCATCGTAATGGGGATTGACATTAGCCTATTTATGCTGTTCCACCTTATCTGATGTAGTGTCTCCTACCGTCACAATTGCAGCCGCTTTTACCGTTGTCAGTCGTAAAAAAGCCTCATAATAGTTTTAGGTGCCGTCGTTGTTGAGTAACAGTCTGATAAATCCGTGACCGACTTCCATATCTCCTTAGACGCACTTCAAGTCATAAATCTTGTTTTATCAAAACTATCTGTCATATAATTGGATGGAAAGTTGAGAACACTCAAGAGAAAGATACGAATTGTATTTATTGTAACAAATGGTTGGGTACGCGATAAACGTTAAGTTCGTAACAGACGTTTTTTTTTTTATTTAACGCTTGTGATGAAACGATGTAGTGGATCTCATAAAATAAACTGTCATTACAAATTATACCAAAATAGTTACCCGAATAAAACAGCCAAAATAGAATGCATCAGCGACGATTTACAAAATAACAAACAATCCACAAGAGGTTCACTTTAAACTTTAAATAATCTGTCACATACACCAAAGATTCAAACGTACAATAAATCCCATCACAGTTACTAAAACGTAATCAGTTTCACTTCACGTATGCAAATGACACTAAGGAAAACAGTTTTCACAAACGCGGTATCGTACGCAACGCGGATGGGACGCCCGGGTGGCAGCGACCGTCCCTCACGGCCGTCCGACTTTAACTGTCGCGGCAACAAGGGACCTGTGGGGGAAAGGGACGCAGGGGCGAGAGGGAACCTCTCCAACCGAGGAGATAACTTTTGATCTTTTTGGTGCCATAGAAGATTTTAATGATGCACTCACATCTGGAGATTCGACAGAAAAAGTGCGCGTCGATGTTAGGCGTTAATGCATGTCAAGGGCTTAGTGGAAACGACGTGTCAAAAAAAGCTTAGATGTGGTTGCGGGTGACATTTTTAAAAATAGCCCCGATAGACAAACGGTCGGTTCATCCGACGTGAAATTCTGAAATTGTAACTTCGCAAGCTATAGAGATTAGAATCTTCGTTGAAAACTGGAAGGGCCTGTTATGCTGCAGGGATATTTTGCTTTATATTCCGCGGTATTATTTTCACATCATCCGATGTCTTGGGGCAGACAATATTGCGCAAGGTTTTTGTCCTGCTCCGCACATGTCAGGGTACAAAGGGGCGAGGAGCAGAGCAGGTACAAAAGATCCCAGCCCCGCTTCAAGTTACAACGGCCATAGATTAATGACGGGAACATTGTGGAGTTAAGAACCCAAAAATTTACAACTGCATTGTATTCGTCGCGTAACAAAAGAGTACAAAAGATAGGATCGGCTTCTGTTATTACCTTATCGTTTATCTGAGCGTTGATTTCTCTCACTTTTCGAGTAATACGAGTAACATTATCGACGTGGATTTCTTTTTTCTCAGCTACTACAGATGTTTGGAGGGCGTTCCGTTATTGCATACAAAATAATCTTTGTGAATCTTGAGTATTCGTACAAATTTTAACAGTTCAATAGGATTGGGTACAATGGGAATTTGAGTAACATTTGTCAGTAATAACGCAGGGAGCTAATCATTCTTCAATTTATAGCTTCCAAGATTTATTATTACCGTTTCTATAAGAAGTGCTTCCTTCCTAAGCGTCATGTTGAATTTTTATTTAGGTATCATTATAGCCGTAGCTTCTTGTATGATGATGTCATTTAATCCTAGTCCTGCATGTTAATCATTGGATCATTTTTCAAAGGCCATGACTCTGTCTTTACCTATTTTAACTCTATTAATGGATTCCTTTTTAGTTTGTGAATTCGCTCACGTAGGCTCTTGGTTTAAAGCAAATTAATTGACTACTTAGTTTTTTATTGTTACTAGGAATTGAATACGAATTATAAACGTAAATGGAATAATTTAGTAAATGTCAAGCTTTTTTAAATTTAGTTTAACTACGCATTATAGGTATTTACAAATATTTTCTCAAATCCCGCTTCATTGAAACGCATTCACCTTTAGATGAGCTTTCTGATAAACTGCCCACTAACAAGATAACATAATCATAAAGAGACTCCTCCAACAAAACTGATTGATAGCTCAACTTAACAATAAAAAGTACGAACACGCATAAATCATTGAAAACAGTAGTGCAGTGCTGAAATAAAGGCCCCGTCACACGGGCAAGTCACGGCCTGTAATGAGTAATGGGCGAACGTTCATTACTCAACGACGACGCCCCGCAGTTTACGCGTCATCTGTCGTCATGTCTCGTGGGTTAGGGCACTAACTTCAGAACTGTGAAGTGTGTGTGAGATGGGGAAACTAATGTTTTTTAGGCGAAGATTGATTTTTGGGTTTAGGGTTTATGGACGGAATAAGTGGGATTTCCTTTTTAAGATATCTTTTGGCTTTGAGATAAGTTTTTGTGACTTTTAAAAGTGTCGTGAAGAATTGTCACTTGTTAAGACAGTATAATCTTGCATGTTTTATATTTTTGTCACTTCACTATCTTTTCCAGTTGGGGTAGATATATTTCAAAAATCTATTCAGTCATTCAAAATATTTTTATTTCAAGTTATTACTCAACTTTTTTATGCCATCAACATTATACCCAAGCCATCAATGTCCTTACTACATATGGCTTACGTTCTTACTAAATCAAGCGTCGATAACGTTCGTTTCACTGCTTTCCCCATGAACTCACACACCGTGAAGATAACGCCATCGCAATGGCTGCGAAAGCCAAAAGGGTTGACAATGTTCGAGCTTTTAAAACATGTCCATCAATTTTTACGAGATTGTCGTCTTGCTCCTGTGAGCCATAATTTTTACAACTGCTGTGACCAACTGTATACCATATGTGTGATGGTAATCTTATGGTGGTCGCGAAGTTATTGCTGAAGGGGATCCTAATTTTTGGGTGGTTTTTGGTTGCAAAATGTTGTATGTGCGTTTTTATTACTTTTATTTAACTTACAGCCATTTGGATAGAATACTACATAAATATTGTTTGGGATAACGAATAGAATTCAAACTATGATAGCGGTGACGATGATGATGAATAAAAAAAATCGAAGAAAAAGGCCCTTGAACGAATAAACTTAGGCCTAATCCGTCTTTACCCGTCAGTACCCAGTATCCAGATGAATAAAAGATGATTAACAGCCAAGAATTAAAATCTTGATTTATACAATAAAATATCCACAGCAAATCTCAAGTTTGCCTATTTGTAATTCAAAGACAGTAAAAACAGAGGAAGAAAGTAAAATGCCGACCCCAATTAATTTGTTTTGCTAATTAATCCTATAAATCTCTTGTAGGCTGCAACCACAGTTTTGATTGCCAGGCCAGAGGAAAGATTTACATTGGCGAATTCATTTCGTTACTGGCCGCGAATTCACAAGTATCATTAGTCTAAAATAGATTGACTTAGAGCAAAATCAACACTACTGGTTGAATAACTATCATCCATTCCATAATTATTGTTACCCACATTTCGACAGTTATATTTTAAAAGCCAGTTGTGTATATTAGTTTAATAATACAATTGAATATTTCAATAAACTGTCTGTTTAAGGGTTGTGTACGGTTGTGATTTTTGACACATTTTTACAGCCTCGTAATTTCTTTTCTAGAGTCTTCTAATCCATCTCAATTTCACCTCAACAATTTTATATTTTTTACCATCTCATCCATATTCTTTTTTCCTTCCAAAATGAAGACTAATTAAAACGGCGACCTCAATTCGTTCTCGCTAATTAATCTTCACAAATCGTCCTGTGGGTTCAACCGCAATTCTGATTGGCTCAGACCGCTTCCCGCAACCATCTATTTGTTATTCTAAGAACGTGCAATCCCTGTCCATCCGTTGCACCGTGCACCTCTCTTAGATGTTCCCCGCGTTTGCGATTTGCGACTTGCAATCGTGGAATTGTACTGCGATTGTTGCATTTCGATTAATGAATTATTAATCAAATTGATAATGATCGCAGTATCATCAGTTGTTATGGATGGTTTGATTATAATTTTATGTGCATCAAATCAAGTTTATGGTGCAGTTTTAATTTAATTATCTATAAAAAGTTTATGTACGATTAATTTGTTTATCTTTTTATAAGTTATTGGTATTAGTCTTACTTCTATTGAGTGCAATTATGCGTTGTGCTGCATTAACATCCATACAATGATTATTATTGTTTTGTTTAAAAACTTATTAGTATGCGTAGCTAAATCGTACCAACTCAATAAATAACAACTCCGACTCCATTAGGTACTACTATTTTACTTTCGCTATCGAAGCGTTTTTCAAATACATATTTTCACAAGACTCAACACCAACTTCAGCACTTACTAAATAATGAAATTCAACGACTGCTAGACAATATGAACGACACCTTATTCATACTTCGAGCTTTACACTCACGTTCGCGTTCAACGCTGACGTATAAAAGTTCGTTCACGGCCAATTTACGCTTGTTTTCGATTGAACTCGAAGAATGAAGTCTTGAATCTTTACGACTAGAATCTGTCGTGTGCTGAATTGTAAAAAGATAGGGTTGATGAATGCGGGGACATAAAATGTCTGATGTTTGATTGTCGAGGTGGGGGCTATTATTTTTATTATGTTTGTGCTAGCCATGCTGTACGAGTATTAGAAAGGAATAAAGTATCAGAAGACATAGGCGGTGACGGTATACATAACAATAAAAACAAATTTTGTAGATTATCATAGGGCAAATTGAAAACGTGAGTAGCTCAAGCAAAAGTGAAATCCCACATTCTATAACAGCTTTTTATTCTTACCGACTTGACTGCAAACAAACCATTGATAACCGAAAATTGTCTCAAACAAAAAAAGATGATGTTTTGAATTTTAAACAGAATCTCGCAAAAACGAACTATAAGAACGTAGAAAATGCGGAAAAGCATAACCGTTACGAACAATTTCTCCCCAACAATAGCACAAGGTACACGACACTCGGTGAAAAAAAGCTCAACGTGGCTTAATGGAATCTTTACAAGTCGATCTATTATCGCTCGAAGAAGTCACGTAGAATATTAGACGCCCGTTTGGTCGATATTCGATCCCGAAACACGATCTGCTAAGAAGTGAATTGAAAAGCGAACGGTTAACGATGTAAACTTAGGATTAATTTTCTCGGTGTTTGAGTTGTACTGAGCAGTGAGCGATGGACTTGCCCACGGCGAGAGTCAACAGTCGCCAGAGATATAATTTCAAAGTTGCTACGCCATTACACTGAATGCCTGACACGGCTTGCGAGTATATTTTAGAATTTGCTGTCCTTAAAGTAATAATAACGTTGGAAATGATATTACATTGCGCTACAGAATTGCAATGAATTTCAGCATTTTGATATGTGAGTTGGAATTTTAGTCGTTTTACAGCGGTAGTTGGATTCAAAGATATGTTTGCATTTATTTGAAGAAGAACATATTTTGCCCACATATTGGGACTATTTATTTATTATTTTAAGCTTTGTCTGATGTAAGTAAGTAATAATAATAACTTATTGCTCTAGAAAACTCGTTGCTGGGACGACAAGAGTTCTTCTGATCGAGTAACTTTATTAAATTAATATATATTTCATATTAATTCTTGAGGGTTTCGTAGCGTACATTTCCAATTATGTTCTTAAACTGATAGTAATAATTAGTTCTGGTTTCAAATTCAATCTAAAATTATACCAAACTAATAATAGACCAAATAATTGGTCGCTCTGCTCAATTACTAGTTTCTATTTCGGTAATATTGCATCAACGTTTATCAGGCCCTTATCGGCTGTCGTGACCCTACACAAATTTAAGTTATGTCGAAAACATTATAACCTCATGTTTACATATTATGAACCTCTTATCTCCAATCGTTTACTTGTCCGCTACTTGTGTTTTTGTTTTAAAGCTTATAATTTTAAGTAACCTTGTTTTTTGTATGACGTAAATCTTATTATTTTGGTCTAGATTTGGCGATTAGACTGATAACCCAATCCTACTTGTTGAGAGATAGTTTTCAACCGCATTAAAGGCCACCAGGTTAGGTTAGGTTACGACACAACGACACAATAAAAAATAAGAAAGAAGATTCTACTTTTAAGACAAAAGGGATATGGAATCTCCTCAAGTGTATAGGTAGAAAATTTCATGCTGACCCAACCAATTTTTATCATCGTAAAATACGGCTAGCACTAAAGTAACCTAGTGTTCCTAAATGCGTTCTCCTGGAACAAATAACGTCCGATCCTCCTAAATAAGAGGTTTCCCGAGATAGGACATAAAACTGGCACGAGATCTTTTATTGTACCTTATAAAACCTCCTGAAGTCGATACAGGGTCCTGTTTGAATTATAAAACGATATAGATGTAGAGTACATGAGAGACCTCACGAAGCAATTTGTCTTGTGGCGTACAATTTGCATGTTACATTACACACTTGGTCTCCTTTAATTTTGTACGTGATTAGCGTTGCTTTTGCCGCTTGAGCTGTTTGGTTTTAATGGAATTCGAAGCGATCGTCTTCATTTAAATCTTCATCTAAGATTGTCATGTCTTTAGATTAAGTGTTGAGTTTTATTTTGAGATCATTAATTTTATCTCTGAAAACATTAAGGAAAAAAACAGCGGATATCAACTTACGAAACACCCAAAACTTTTTTCAACTCAACGCGTAACTTTCCCAAACTTTTTTATTTATCAGCATCCCGCAAACAACCCTTCTCAAAATCCTTCTTTTCAACAACGTTCTCTCGCTCTAAATCAATTCTTAATTTTGCATGAAAAGCTTCATACCCTACATCATCGGGTGCCACTAGGAATATAAACACGAGTGCCTCAGGCAGACGGGTTCGTGGGCTACCGGTGTGGGCGCTTCACGACGCCATTTGTCTAGCCCCTCCGGCCGCGGGTCGTGCAATTTGCATCTCCTGGCCACGCCTAGATGCTTCTACACCGCGTACCATTGTTCCTTCCAGAAATGCCGTATCTCTGTAATCAAGTGTTTTAGCGTACTTTTTGTGCTCTATATTGGTAGGTTAATGTTCGTCACGATTTAAGATGCTTTGTGATTGTGTCCCGGGGTTTTTTGGAGTGGAATGGAAATTAGACTCCTTTGTTTGGATTGTGTTGTTTATTTTGTCCTTTTTTTAGACCTTTCTGCTGCAAATATCCTACAAACGTGAAATTATTTACTAGTTCATTTTAGGTGTATAGAATTGTGTCTCTATTGCTTTTAGATTTTTGATTCGTTTTTCCGAATAACCACAAGGCTGAAAATATTATACTCAACAATTTCAAAAAAATGTTTTACAGAACTTTGTTTGAGATGTACAAATTCAAAAGCCATAAAAATCAAAAGTCCTTGACAAGTTGAAATCGATTTGCAAGCGAATTTAATGTCTATTAGAGCTTTTTACAAATCATAAATATTTTGCTAACTTACGCGTACCTACGCCAATCCATTACATTTTCGACATTACTTTCATCGTTATAATATCTATTGTCCTAGACCATCAAGAATGTAAGTTAATATATCATTACTTTACCCATCAAATCCAAACAGTTAGATCCTACAACTTGTGTGGTATGATAACAACTTCAGAACTAACTACTACTAACTTCTCAAGAAAAACTTAATGCCTCAGAATTACGTTTTTCCGTCAATCTCAGTAAACATCCTACTGTACGGAAGCCAGTAATTGTTCTTATAGGTAATGCAATTAGAGGTGTTCCGTTTTTTCTTCTAATTAAGATCATTGGTTTCCAATACTGTGTAATGGCCTTGGACACCCAGTGGTATAGCTGAATAGTTTTTATCGGATCTGAGAACTAGAGTTTTGAGAATTGCTGCAGTACTAATGTTTATCAAGTTAGAATGAATGCTTATTTATTTTTAGGATCCTAGAATTTTGGTTTTATTATTGAAAAATAAAATTGACTCAGTTCTAATGAGTTTTTTTGGTTACACCCATTTTAATATTAACACTAGGCGACAGTTAGAGGAATATGTAAATGAAATCACAATAGTGTAATTCCGTACTCAACACTGCATTGGAAGTTCAGAGCGGTTTTAAGTTAGGCAATAGGGTAATTAACAAAAAAAAATCTAATTAGTCCGTCAAATAGATTTCCAAAAAATATTGGACACGCATTTTTTCTTTTTTCACGTAAACAAACAATGAAGACGATACAGTGCTTTGAAAACTCGTGTGACGTGACATTCTAAGACATTAATATGACATTTTTTACCGGTGAGTGACGTCACAACCCCCCACTCAAATCTTTGACGCGTTTTATCTTCGTCAATTTTTATTGATTTGGTAAAACAAAAAATATGTATCCAATATTTTTCGATAATCTAACAGACGGACTAATTAGAATCTTATTTTTTTAGTCAGTAAACATCCCTAATGTTTAGATGCCTTAGTATTAGTGAAACCAACTGAACTACCTCATTGGTCTAGTGGTCCCAAGTGCAACTACCGTGCAGGAGTCCCTGGGTTCGATTCTCAGGTCGGGCAAAGTGTTATTAGGTTTTTCCTTCAAGATTTTTTCAGTAGCAGCTACGGTATCTTGATTTCTGCCTGCCTGTTGATACCAATAGGCTCGCCCTCTGTTACCTGGGACTTAAACATAACTGGCGAAATGTGGGTGTACTAACGGGTACACCAGCTCTGCCTAACACTTCGGGGATTACAGGCGTGATGTTATTAGTGAAACCGGCATCAACTGGTTTAGAAAACTCGAGTAGGAAATTTTGATTCCATTAACACCAATTTGCATCAGTAGATACAAATATTTACATTAAATATTACGAAATCTCGTAAACCCATGCTGAGTAGCATAATCGTTGGCCATAATGATAATTGGCATAAAATTAATACACGAACCAGCTATCGTCAGCCGTCAACTTGTAATTATCATAAAATGTTCGAATTCGTGTGTAATCAAGTATTAATTACATGTATTGATATACTTTGCGCCATTCGTTAGGTCTGGTCGTAAAATTCTTGGGATGACCGAAAGCTTCCCGCAGTGAAGTGTGATAGATTACGATAATTATGTAGATAAGACTAGTGATGAGTGTGTTAAAGTTATTTTCCTACTTAGAGATGTACTTTATCATTTACACGAACCTTGTCTAGACTATTTAAGGAAGTATAAGTGAGGAATAGGCATCAAGCTGTAGGATACACCGTGTCACTTGACAATCTTGTGTGTTGAAATTAATAGTGCTTTTGAAAAAAAGT
The DNA here is from genome assembly GCA_949774965.1 of Diarsia brunnea. Lineage (NCBI taxonomy): Eukaryota > Metazoa > Arthropoda > Insecta > Lepidoptera > Noctuidae > Diarsia > Diarsia brunnea. Next base: position 19,661,225 of record OX459001.1, read on the forward strand.
CGTTTATGTACTGAATTCTTGGTAACACGAAAAAGTGTCACAAATTCACCATACACAATGTTTGACTAAAAGAAAACTTCAATACACATTATTAAATCATCTATACCATTTTGATTATATCTAATTTGTTTATGAGGCCATGGTGCTAACCTGTAATTAATTGTTACACTTACCTTATTATAAACTTACTTTGAATGTTATCAGTGTAAACAATTGTTGGTTGGCCAATAAAAGAAAATAAAAAAAATACATATTACGTCTGCATATAATTTTATGCTTGCTCTATCAAACTACGATTCACAATCACTAGTATGCATCAATATCTATATCCTGTAATAAACCACACACTTGCGTGAAATTAGAACCATAAATCTTGTCACATAAACAATAAATGCATGATTCCATAGAAAGCATTTTATTTCCAACACGGCTCGACTATTAATAGTTTTAATTTGTAATTTACACACATGCAGACCGTCTCATCTCCTTCCGGCCTAGTCTATGTAAATGTTTCGTTCCCTTAGTCCGTGGCCACAAGTTGTACGTTTATGCGACAAGCGTGAGAGACAGTGACGGTGGAAAACCAAATGAAAGAAGTGGTTTCCTATACGCTACAAGTCAAGATACGGTTTGGAACTGACACTGATCCAACTACGAATTTAAAGAAAAAACTGTTCTATATATTTGACTCACGGCATTTGATTAACAAAATGAACGGTAACCGTTTGTGCGCTGACGTTACCTCCATCTTTTTAAATACTCAAAGGTCTGTGTGTAGCCGCAGCCAGCTCAAAATATTTTCATATTAGTCTGACAAAACCTCTACCGCGACGCAAATTGTACAAGTACTTCTCAAGAAACGAGTCGCATCGCCCGAAGCCACGAACAGGGCCTTACACTACGTACTGAGGTATTTTGTTGCCACTTTTTATGCCAAGATAGCAGCAAGTACAAATTCTATTAGTACGGTTAAGGAGGAACCGCCCGCGCCAGTGTAACCTACAAACATATTTAAAACGAGCTGTTACAGCTCGCGACCGTTCGCAAGAAATTATTATAAAAAATACTACTAATTCCTTTTTTTAATCAGATTTTGTTTTCAATTTCTAGGGTTTTAATTTCTTGCACCAACCCGTTATTTTTTTCTAAAATAGTAACAGTAGCCTGAGTTATTCCATTAAGGTGAATGCTCCAACTAGCCCGCGAAATTAATTTTTTTTTACGTTTTTTGCAATTTGCAGGTCAGTGTTAGTTTGTATGTTGATAAGAATATTAATTGCGGCTGTAAGACGTATGTAGTTACAGAAATATAATCATCAAAATCATCAATACAAGCCTCCAAGTTCATAAAGGTGCAAAAATGACTTTTTCAAGTTCCTGCACCTTTATGAACTTGGAGGCTTGTATTGATGATTTTGATGATTATATTTGTGTAACTACATACGTCTTACAGCCGCAATTTATATTTTAATCATCATACAAACTAGCACTGGCCTGCAAATTGCAAAAAACGTAAGAAAATTAGAATTTCGCGGGCTAGTTGGAGCATTCACCTTAAACATCAGCTTTCTGCCAGTAAGTCCCGTCAAAATTAACCTAGTAGTTCGGAGATTAACCGGAACAAACACGGAAACAAAATGAAATTTATATTTGCATAGTTGCAGCATGCAGTTAGTAAAAAGCAGTCATTTTGATGTTACAAACAGACATTTCAATTATATTCTATAGATTCTGCTGTCATAGGTCTGTATTGATAGACACATTTCAGGATATTTGAATGGCTTTTATTATTTAATTCAGCCAATAACAGCAGTTATTGTTATTTTGATTGCTTGTTATATAATAAATACTCGTGTAATAATCCAATAGTATATTGTTAAAATTATTATTATATTGTTGGTACCCTCCTTTATTAATTATTGTGTTAAATAATTTTTTAATGCTTCGTTGGCCTAGTGGTCGCAAGGGCCACTGTTGAGCATGAGGTCCTGGATTCGATTCCTGGGCCGGGCAAAGTGTTATTGGGTTTTTCCACCAAAAATTTCTCTTTCTTGAGTCTGAATTTGTTCCTGGTTGATGGCAACAGGTTCGCCCCCTAGTCTAAAGAACTTAAACATAACTACTACGTACACCTCTGCCTAACCCTTAAGGAACGGCGTGGCGTTATGTTATTTATAGTACCTACGTTATTAATTATGTTAAATTCTTTCAGGCTTTCAGTGTTAAATTCATTCACGAATACAGGAGTCGAATATCTGATAATGTATGCGGAGGTAATGGCGTAAAAGTGGACATGTTCTCATTATTTATAACTCATTCAAATTGATGAATGGCTCGCGTGTAATGAATGGACTTTTGGTACTGTAATATATTTCAGTAGCTTATTATGAAGTTTGTTGATAAATCGAACTTAAATACGTTACGTCCCCGTCGGGGCTGCGGGTTGTTCGCAAGAGATACCGCGGCCTCGGCGCAAGGGCTAAGAAGGAACATGGGTGGTTTTTAGTCAATAGAAGTCTGACACTCCCTTCCGCTCTGCCCAAGAGCGGGAGGGGTTATTTGATGATTTTCCAACCGCCAAAAAAAAAGGTACGTTACGTTAAAAATATTGTACTCATTATGGAGCAGCTCGTGGCTTAATAAGAACTGCCACTCTGGTCGATCTTTAGGTAAAGCTGGGCATGTTCAGGTCGGTCTGTGGGTGGGTGACCGACCGCCCAACATACCGAGTTTCCTCCGTGCCTCGGAAAGCACGTTAAGCTGTTGGTCCCGGCTGCCATATATAGATCTTTGGCAGTCGTTACAGGTAGTCAGTGACCTGATATTCTGACATCCAGTCTTACCAAAGAGTATCGTATTACCTAGTATTAACTGGGTTGTGGAGGTTAGATAGGCAGTCGCTCCATGTAAAATACTGGTATTCAGCTGCATCCGGTTAAACTGGAAGCCGACCCTAACATAGTTGGGAAAAGCCTAGGCAGATGATGATGGTTTGGTTTATGTAAAGGAGCGCTAATAATATGATAAGCTTTGTCTCACTACGATGACTGCTAAGAGAATGTGCAGTATAGAAGAACAAAATATTTTGCACTGCCTCGTTTGTTTAGTGGTAGCTCACTAGTCCTGGATACGATTCGCAGTTTGGACAATTGGGAAGGAATTGCTCAGTAGCCGCCACGGAGTCTAGGCTTGTGTCATATTGACTGTAAAAGCTTCGCGGATTACTTATTACTTATATTTTGCGCCCTAAAATTAAATTTGATTTAGGGGTACCTACTATGATTATGAGATACTCGTACATGACATGTTTTTCTTTTTTTTGGGGGGGTGGGAAAATCATCAAATATATATTTGAGAGTATTAGGGTGGGTCCACTAACGCACGTTCCGATGTCCGTCTTGTCCTTGAATATGTATGACGGAGGGACGAACGTTACAACAAGGTTTCCAAGTCTTGGGGAATTTCTAGACGAACGTAATGAGGTACTTTGTTATTGCTATCAAACATTATTATCATTCTTAACATCGTTCTTGTATATTTTTTCAGGATTTGGCCTGCTGTTTATTTTTTATTTTTTTTGAATGGGGGAAATCATCATAATTATGACTCCTCCCGCTCTGGTCAGAGCGGTAGGGAGTGTGAGACTTCTACTGACTAAAAACCACCCATGTTCCTTCTTAGCCCTTTGTGCCGAGGCCGCGGTATTTCTTTCGAACAACCCGCTGCCCCGACGGGACATCTCTTGATCCTTCTTCTTCTATGGTAGTGCCACTATTTTACAAGATACTCTGGGGAGTATCTTGGAGTTCACACAGAGTTTTATTCAGATGATGGGTCATCAGAATAAAACTCTGTGTGAACACACCACTACAATTATACTTTACAGAGCTATTGCATTCCACACTTTATTACCCGCCGTTTCCCCTACGACACGTTTACTATGAAATATGCGATTTTATACCATTATATTATTCATTTTGTAATGGTTTTCAAGCACCTCGTTAGAACTTAAATGGTTTGATCTTTTTTTGTTTACTTTTGCATAACTGGTCACACATAGCGCATAAGTTATGAGTAGTGTGTCTTGAAGTACATTTACGTAAATTACTTCTATCGAGATTATTTTTGTTTTGTAATTTGTTTCTGTTTAATAAGCCATTTGTTTTTAATGCAAAATCAATTTACACTTTATATATCTTTTGATCACCATCCAATTATATAAAACTAGTACTGGCCATATCTAAAGCGATGCTTGATGAAAACGAAAGAATATTATTTAAGAACTATTAAAGCACTGCTGGAATTTCTCTTAGCACTCTGCTGATTTTCAGACAACTACACGACAACACACACACTACACTACTTTATTAAGCAATCGTTTACATGTCGCCTAATGTTAGTAAAAGCTGTTTTTGATTGACAACCATAAAATCAGCTTACTGCGAACTGCAAAAGAGTCTAAAAAACGAGCACTATGCTCTTTCGAGCACTAACAAACTGACTTTACAAAATGCAAATCGATAACAAAAGCCTTCTCCACCACAAGATAGACAACAGCATCCATATCTCCACTGATAAAATTATGCGACGTCTGGTTGGTATACTACACGGTGGTCAAACAGCAGTGCACAATGTAAAGCCGGAAACTAACCGCATCCTGGATGAAGGGACTGGCTGACCGCTTACTAATGAGAGCACGATCAGTTCCTTTGAGCAAAACGAAACCAAGGAGAAATGTTATGAAGGTTAGAAAGTTAGATCTATGTATATCTGGTTGTCTATTATTTTGATGTTAGAAAAAAAGTTCATAAAGGAACAAGATGAATTAAGGCTACAAAATGGGATGACTCCATGTGATGTTGACTTAAAGAGAAACATGAAACCGAATTGGGATAAGAGCAGGAGAATGATGATGATTATGAAATCGAAAATCAGAAGTCATTTATTTAAACTAGGCTGATAATCAGCACTTTTCAAACGTCAAAATTTACTTTACTTATTTACAAGAGACAGTCCCCCAAAACGCCCACCCTTCGACACTTCCTAGTGTTTTAGCTGAAAAGAAAAAGTGGCGGAACAAACTCTCTGTCTGTTAGGTAAAAAGAACCAGACTCGATACAATAGTAAAGCTTAAGTTAAATTAAGATTTACTTCAGACACAAATCAATAATAAAAAAAGTATATAATAATAAACAATGTAAAAATAAAGAAATACATAACATCAGTAAATGTAGATGAGATGACAAAACAATAACTTAAACAGTTAAGTTTTACCTTATTTTCTCCTACTATTTTTCTGGGCCCGACAGGGTCTATTATGTTCTCAGTACATTTAAGTTACGAATTTGTGTGGTATACTACAACTAAAATTGGTAAAATAAAAACATTATTTGCAAAATAAATATGGTTCTATATTCGTAAGTAAGTATTTCGTTAGTGGAACACGCTTAATACTCCAAGCTCAGAGACAAACAAAATACAGAACAGTGTTTAAATATCATTACTGAAATATCACAGACATTTTACAACAGTAAGTAAATATTTCCAGCTAAAAATGAACGCTTCAGAAAACCTTCATAAAACAAATTCAGTCTCGACTAAAAATTGCGACGAACTAGAAGCTAAAATAGTCTCATTAATATCTAGGTTAAACTCCTTTAGCGAGATAAAGTAAGCTGAGAATGAAAAAAATAAAAACAGAATATTTACTGCGCCAACGTTATCCTGGGAGTTGCTAGTTGAAACGAGTTTTTATATAGGACATTGGATAACAACCTGCATACCTAGTATAAGATTTCATTGTGCACGATAAACTAGATAAGGTTATTGTGACTACCGCATTGATGATGTGGTTTCTGCTGTTAAGATTATTAATGATGCGCCAGACGGTCTGGATGTTACAGAAACCGCATGCTCGGTTTGAGAGCAAAAAATAGGGATAATCCCTGCGGACTATCCCTTTTATGCGAAAGATTCGATGGACGTAAATCTAATGCAGCTTGATTTTAAGTTTATAAAGAGAATTTTAGAAGCACTTAGATTCATCACCATAGATTTGTAGCTACTCAAGCAAAATAAAATATTAAGCACCATGAAATAAGTTCGTAAATTATAAATCAAGTATATTCTAGCCTATTTATAAATCCTTAGCAAAGCCTGCATTAAGTCCCGTCATAAATATTCCACACTTTGCTATTCCTAATTTAAGATGTCTCTTTGCTTTCAAGTTATCGCAAGGCTCGCGTCAAGATGATATAAATCATAATACAGACCCGTTGGCCGTAATACTTTTATTTGACGGAAAACATTCATTTTTCAGACAATGAGGCTAAAGATAAAAATGTTCTAGTGGCGTTACATGATATGAATTTGTGAGACAGACAATTTGTTGTTGCAATTTATAATGATTATGTGTGTGATGGGTGCGGGAAATAGTATATCAACGTAGATAATAATGTGAGTAATATACGGTAGTGTAGAGAAATGATTTGTTGTACGATCGAGGAAATTAATTGACGCAATATTGAATTGTTGCAGACTAAGTATGCTCACTATATTGTACATATGCAACTGTATTATGAAGTGCTAAAGAGATAAATAACCTTAAGAGAGTACGTGAGTCAAGGGATACAAAAAGTTCTACTACATAGGTAAACACAATTCACATATTTTCATCAGAATTCTAGAAAGGTCAAACATCAAGTGTTTTATCAAAGAAATAAAAAGTGAGTGAGAAACATGAATTTCGCGATCAAAACGACAAATACAGGTGCCAACATTTTTTTCTACCAATTCAATGTCGCTCAAGAACTCAATTTGAAATGAGGTCTAAACCTGTAGATAAAGGACCAATTTTTCGTCAACAACCGGCGTCGAGGCGGATCATGACTGAATGCCCTATTTGGAAGGCAGGGGTATTTGAAGGACGCACCTTCCCTGAAGGGACCACTCAGTCCGGACTCCGTCACGTAGGGTCCCGTTATGTCCCAATTTTTCGTCCTTGACAGTCGGAATATATCATTAGAGTTTGGTTGTTTGTTTTCTTGTTCTTTGCATTTTTAAGTTGTTTTGTGTTTTGTTATTGTTGTTGTTTGTGTTGAATTTGAGCTTTATTAACTCCACTACAAGACCATAGTTTGTGCTGCTTTTAACATTTGGAAACTTAAAAACTATTTATTAGATAGGTATTATATTATAATAGCAAGTGCGACTGCTGAGCATGAGGTCCTAGGTTCGATTCCCGGGTCGGGCAAAGTGTTATTGGCTTTTTCCATCAGGAATTTATCAGTAACAACTACGGAGCCTGGATTTGTGCGCGGTTGATGGCAATAGGCTCGCCCCCTATAATTACATGGGACTTAAACATAACTGGCGAAATGTGGGTGTACTATTAGGTACACCTCTGCCTAACCCTTTGGGGATTACAGGCGTGATGTTATGTTATGTTTATTATAATTATATATATAATAATATTACGACTAATAGAGAAGTAAGAGCAAAAAACACGCTGCTGCGCCGACCCCAAATAAAAACAGACATGGGTAAGAGAATGATGATAGTGACATTACTAATAGGGTAAATGTAAATGAAACGTTTCGCTCAAACTCTTTTCTTATTGATAATGATGTTACAAATTATATTAACTTCGGTATCTGCTCTTCATATCAGCCCGGAATCACCCACTGCTGGGTATAGGCCTCCCCTTTCTTCCGCCACATGTCTCGATCCTGTGCGTCTCTCATCCACGTGTTTCCCGCGACTTTGACTTTATCTGTTCTTAATAATTGTTATACGCTTGCTTGCCCATAAAAATAAACTCGGTTAACTTACTTTCAAATTGTAACTGTAAGTTCAAATTAAAATGTAATTAATTTAATATTATTATGAATTTAGATGAAGAAGATAACACTACCATTGTGAGAAATAGGTGTAGCTTTGATTAATGACTAGTTTTTAACCTTTGTTACTTTCGCTGGAGAAATCACCTTCATTAGCAGTAACTCTTTTGTTTTCACTGTACTTTTGGGATAATTATAATCAGTTGTAAATTTATCAAAAAACAATTAACTTGATAGATCAATTGGTGGCAAACAATAGAAACGGTATATTTGCCATGTATTGGAAGCACCATGATCACGGATTTGTTACCATCAGTTTATCATAACTGTCAGTTTAAAAATTTATATCACTTGGTAGAAGTCACTTAGTTTTTTCTTTGTTTCCTATCAGAATAGATATGATTTCGTCACCAGTGATTGAAATCAAGTTAATCATGCTTCACCATACCTACTTAGCTTTTGCCTTTTATTTCACTTTATGATATAGACAAACAAAGCTGCGAAAACCTTTGTTTTCAATACAGCCTCATCGTCCAAAACAAGATCTATAATTCCGCATCAAAATTCAGAAATAAAAAACCTTGGCACAGATCAAGGAGCGACAAAAAATGGCGTCCATAGCCTTTGGCTACAAGTAAATAAATCGACCCTTTGTCCCATCCAAATCTATCTATCTATATCTATACATATAATAAATCTGTAGAAAAATCTTTTTTGTACATCGAAAATATTTAAAAAAAAAATTGTCAGGGTATTAAAGTATAACCAACAGAACACATTTCCAGCATTTTTGGAATTTTTGTCTGTTTGTCTGTTTGTCTGTTTGTCTGTTTCGATGACTAAGCATCACGTCAAATTTACGAAACGAATGTAGATAACTTTTATACATGAATATTGTGCGTAACTTGGGCTATTACTTAGTCTTTGTTTCATCGTAATCGGTGCTCTCTATCAAAAGATATATGCATTTATAGTTTTCAAGAAGAACTTATCATTATGGTCAAGAATGAGACAAGCAACGACATCTATTGAACGAATATGGTATGGTACTTATTAATAAATGCCTTCACAAGATAACTTTAAATAAGTAATGATAGCAAAAGGTACGTAGATATTAGTCTAAATGACGCTGTTTTCAAAATCTACATAGCCTAAACCCTATACTGTGTTTGATCGCTCTTTTTTAGCAGTTTATCTTCGTCTTCGACAGATGGCGTTATTCATTTGATGTCATTTTCTAAACCGCGGTGTTATTAAATAAACATATGTTTCATGAATAGTCAACAAATAAAGATTTACCAATTACACAGTATAAAAATACTATTTTTTTAAACTAAATTAAAATTGGATAAACCCACGGCATATTTTGTTTGTACCGTGTGGGAATCGAACCTGCGACACGCAGTGCTACTGTTAATCGTCCAGCCACTGCACCAAACATGTCTTTATATAGATGTGGTGTGTTGTTAGCCCTATGTGTCGAGGCCGCAGTATTTCTTTCGAACAACCCGCAGCCCCGACGGGCGTCGGTCCTTGGGAGCCCCTTCAATGTTGCTGATATCCCTTTGAGACGCGCGTGGAACACGAACGCGCCTCCATCGTCATAGGACTGACGAACGATTAACTAGCCTGTTACTCACCGTTCACAGACCCGCGCCTACGGTGGCCGGAAGCCATCACGTGGCCCCCGATGCCCGGAGCGTCTCCCGCGGCGGCTGGGAAGAGGGGTTGTGTCCCTCTTACGTTCACCTCTTTCGCTAGCATTACTGCTTCGCAGAAGGAGGTGACGGCGTTCCATTTCGGATTCGATGTCCCAGACTCGGTACAGGTACCTCTCGAAACAGCCTCTAATCCCCCCTTTTTTGTGGTTCGTAAATTATCAAATGACTCATCCCGCTCTGGGCGGAGCGGAAGAAAGTGTCAGACTTCTACTGACTAAAAACCACCCACGTTTCTTCTTAGCTCTTTGTGTTTCGGGGCCGTGGTATCTCTTGCGGACAACCGTCAGCCCCGGCAGACGACGGCAGCAACAATTAAGGGGCCCCAAAGGACCCCTTAATTGTTGCTGACATATCTTTGAGGCGCGCGTGGAACACGAACGCGCCAACGACAGTACCTGTCGACTATAATGTACCTGTTTCAAATTTCTTCAAGATCCGTTCGGCCGTTCTGACGTGGTTGATTAACAAACACCCATCCATCTAAACTTTAGTATTAGACATAGTCAGTACTTTGCATTACCCTCTTCTTATTTTCTACAGCGGCAGTAAGTTAACGCAGGGCAATGATTTAACGTACTTTTATCTAAGCGACGCATTTTAGTTTCCGACAAGCACGCGAACGAAGTCGCGGGCACAGCTAGTATGCAATAAAAACTATCTTAAGCTCGACTGTTTTCGTTTCTGTTTTTAAAATAAATATTTCTGTTGTTTTTCGTCTTATTTCATAAGCTACTTTTATGTCAAAATACAGAAGTATGTATTATGGGTAAGATCTATCTGGCGGTGTTGTTAAAAGGTAACTGGATAATTTTTGTTATGTGAAACATTTATGAATTCTTTTTCTTACTCGTGTAATTACTAGCTAGTTTAAGTGTGGTTTAGTTTTGTTTCTGATCGGTTAATGGCAATTGGCTCGCCCCCTATTTCATAGGATTTAAACAGAACTAGCGAAATATGGGTGTACTATTAGGGACACCTCTGCCTAACACTATGGGAATTATAGACGTGATGTTATGTTATTTTAATTATTTGTCTCTGATCTTCTGTTTATATGAAACGATCATTTCAACAAGTGGATTCTTGTTTACAGTCTTGTTATGGCAGAGTTGCATTGATTCCTTTGTCAATTTTCTCCTCGAAAGGCATACATAATTTAGTTTTAGTACTCTAATAAAATATATTGAGTATCCCACGAGCCCGTACTTCACTATGACTTTTGCTGTCATCAAAGTACTGTTACTAACTTTATAAATTTCACACTATGTAACATTTCGAAACTTTAAGGGGCTACATTTAAATTCAATGGCTATATTTCACCGTCTATCCCAATGACGCATGCTAGGCAAATAAAGATGTCATGGTCTGACCCTAAGTTCAGACTAGCTCTCTGATTGAAATCTTGATAGATAAAATGTTCGATGTTCACTTCATGTTATTTGTTAGCGAAATGCAACTTACTTTGAGTATCGTGTTCAGTGTTTGTAATAGGGGTTAATATATCTTTGATATCTTGTAAAATTGCGTTCTAATGTTGTTTAAGGTCAGCTTTAGATTTATCATTGAGGAGTTCGTCGTTGTTATCATTTTCATTGATAATTTATGTCAGATTCTCGTTGCATCTAGGAACTGGTTGGAGGTTTATGATAAGTTTGGATGTGATTTAATGTGAGCAAAGTCTATTGACTAGATGGATGCGGTGTTTTTACGAACTTATACAGCTACCATGAAGGAGAAAAATTTTCGAGTTATTTTCGAAAATTTTAATTGTATGTTAACTTCTTGGTCTCGGCTGGCATTTGAAGATCTTTGACAGTCGTTACAGGTAGTCAGGGGCCGGAATGTCTTACCTAGGGGTATCATTTATAACCTAATACTTATTGGGACGTCAGACAGGTAGTCGCTCCATTTAAAATATTGGTATTTAGCTGCCTCATATTAGACTGAAAGCCGACCCCAAAAGACCAGGCAGATGATGTTGTTTTCACGAATTATATTAGACTTTGTGTTGTGAGTCAGTACACCAACTTAAATACTTACAAGTAAGCAGCCGTAGATTTACTACTTACTATTAAAGTTACACAACTGGACGCTAAGCAGTTCAAAGTAACCTTTTGACATTATAGCGAACCGACAAGCCACGAACTAAACCCGTTTGTTCCAATATTAAACGTTAGAATTTTGAAATCTGGGTTTGATGTTAGTTAATTTTATAATAACGTTTGTGTTGATTTACTCAGACTTCAGAACTAATAAATAATACATAGTTGCAGGAAATACTTAATGTGAACGAATTATTGCAGGGTACATTTCGATTATAATCACAGTAGGGTTAAGCAGAGATTTATTCTATAGCACACCCAGATTTCTCCAGTTACGTTTAAATCCACGTGAAAGGGAACGAGCCTAATAGCTAAAACCATTTCATTAGCCCGTGAATCGAACTTATGACATTATGCCCAGCAGTATCGTTTGTGACCACTATACCATCATCATCACATAATTTCAGCGTTGGCTGTTGGCTATAGGCCTCCACTTTCTTCCACGCTTCCCACAATTCTTCTCTATTCTAGACAACAACCACGTAGAATTACATTTCTAAAATAATTCTAAGACTTATCATAGGAATTATTTGATGAATTGTGTATCAGATAAGAAGCTGTACTGTAGTTGGCAGTTAAGACTGTCAGTAAAGAATTTCAAAGGTGTGTTCTTTGACGTCTCACGCAGCCGTATTAATCAATGTTAAAGGCGAGACAACAGCTTTGTTGCCTAATAGCCATTCAGAACTGCCAATTACAAACTTAAATGGACAAGTATTATTGACGTTTAAGCCAATAATCTAAATGTTGCCAGTAAAATAATGGATGGATAAATTTTTGTTGTATTCAGAATTTTTTATCGACGTCAATTTAATAACAAAGCAAAACATAAATAAACAACGTTAACCAAAAACAGAAATAATTAAAATTTATCAAAAAAGCCAATCTATAAAAACGCAGCAACCCGAAAACAATCGATGAATCCCACAGATTATCTAAATGAAGATACAATAAACTTTAAAAAGATTTTAAAATCGTAAATCCATAAAAAGTATTTATACAATCGAAAAAAACAATACCCCTGCTATGTTTCTCATAGTTGTGCCATAAGGTTCAATCAATCAATGTCCTTTGGAATAAAAAAAGGTGAGCATCCACAACCCACGACCCACGTAAAGTTAGGGGCTCCAAAAAACTTTGACTTGTATATTTTTTGTGGGCTAACCACGGGAATTGTTTCTGATGGTCTATGTGGCTTTTGATTCTATTTCTGTTTGGTAGTTTATTTTTGATGAACGCAACTTTTGAATACGTACACGTTGTAGTTTGTACAGAAATAATTTAGTTGTTTCTTAATTCGGAATGTTTTGACTAACTACTGATTTTATCTGGGTCACCATTCAACAGCCGCCGATATTTCCCCGAACAATAATTTAGTATTATTAACATTTGTTTGAAATATGGTGTTATGTTTTCGATCAATCATAACTAAATAGACAGTTTGTTTAATTTGAGTATCTAGATCGGATATACGCTTTTAGACTTTATAAAAACTGAAAATGATCAGTAGAGAACTTGGACAACATGTGTTTTTGAAACATGACTCAAGAAATGAGATACAACTTTGAAAACTGCACAACCTTAATTAGGAGCAATGATTTACGCTTCCATATATCTCCCAAGATCTTAGGAGCGCCTCCATTAAACATAAAATATGCCACCGATTTAAACTCCGAAACATAAGCGTATGATAAAAAAATTCCTCACATTATTTATCATGCTGTAATCTCATACATTCCCTGCACATTCATCAGGGAGCGTCTCGGATGTAAATTTTGCCTCGTTTCACATACGCCCAAGATTCTCCATAAAAATTATGATTACCTTCCTCTTTGACAAACCCCATATCTTTGGCACTTAGCCGCCCCTTCGCTGCACCGTGATCCTCGGAAGAAATGAATATTTATAGAGGACGGAGAGCATTTTTATCGTTTTCCAACACAACATTTCGTACCTGCAAGAATGAAGGGAGATGTCCAAAAAAGCGGTCGGTTTCATTAGAGGTATAAATTAGAATGCGCGTGTGGACTCCGCTCTCCCAAATTTGGAAGCCCTCAGTCGGACGTATTTTTGTGTATTATACTTTCAAATTGTGAAATTCCTGCAAACGACCAGTGCGGTTTTGGATCGGGATCATTATTCTGGCAGTTTCTTGTTTGTATTGTCTCCGGAGCAATTGGAAAGTTAAATCAAAATAGTCGATTCGTCTGATTCAGAGTCATCCATTGCATTTTGAATAAAAGTAATAACTATAAAAGCATCAAAGAGGGCGGTGTTTATCGATGCATTGAACCAGTACGTGCTTGGCGTTTTCAACATGTGTAAGCTATTTAACTGGAATTTATCACCAGCTTGAAGGGAAACGTCACGTCGAAGTAATGAAGATACTGCACACTTAAATGAGTTCTTAACGGGAGTCTCATAGTGATATGTCACATGTCGCCATGGGCTAAGTTGTGCTGATACTGTGATGAATGATTATTAAATAACAGTTTCTTTTCCCATGTCTCTTATTCATGAAAATCCGATTGTTTTTCTAATGTTTCGAAAGCTGGTTTTTGCAAGATAACATTTTATGGCAGGTTTATTTTGACAGACGTATTATTTTATAATACTGTTATTAAGTACACTATAGAATTAGGTAACCATGTAAAGATAGTCATAAGATGGAGAATATTTTTTTTATGTTTAATAATTATGTATATTTCATAATATCCTATTAAAAATAATCGTGTGCGAAAACACTCAGTACTACTTATTTTTAATGCTGTCATTGTGATTATTAACTGGCAGCCGCAAGTAAATGATCAAACTATTTTATAACTTTACGTTGACACTTATCAAGAACAGTGCTGTTTTATTTGTAAGATTTTAGCAAATTCTATAAAATACTATATAAATAAACTCAAAAACCGTTAAAATATCCATGAAAATCACAGTAACAATTATTTTAAATTGTTTAACGTTGAACGTCCCTCTATGTCTCGGTACTTCGACAATAAGCGTTGGTGTTTAATAGTTATTTATCTACACTCATAATCTTCAGATGAAATTGAAGATACTCGTCTCCAGATGCCAATGTTTGATAATAATAATATAATTGTAGGCTTTGTTGGTTGTGTGTCTTCACGCAATTATTTACTAAACCATGAACAAGTTTATTTATTTATTGGATTATTTTTTCTAGTTTCCATAACAGTAAAAACAATATGGTGACGAAAGTCATGATGATCAACGTCACTGCTGTTGATAGGGATTCTTTGCTTGTGCCAATATCCATGTTCCTATGTTCCTTTTTTATCGTGTGGTTAGTATCTTAATCTGGTGTCAGAGTTTTATGCTGTTTATGGGTTCATGACTTGGCTTTATGCCGTCGAGAAATATCTCTCAGGCATACTGGTTTCCTTACGATGTTTTCCTTGACCAAAGTAAAAATTTGCAAAAATGAATCTGAAAAATCAGAGATGCATGTCTTGGTTCCCACTTGAGACCTATGACTTGGCAGTCCGATAGTCACACTAGATAATCACAGTTTTTCACGTTCCTATTAAAATCATACGGATTACATGGTGTTAACGGACTCTTTATGAAATCGGAACAAAAAAGGAAGCTTTATGAGAGAGTACAACAAAAAACCAGAAATAAAAGCACAAGAATGACACAAACAACTGAACCACTCATCCTAACCCCCGTTACTTCCATTTCAAAAATATCTCACTATTAACCATTCCCACTTTATATAGTGATGACATTTAAACACAAGCCGACGGCGCCGAACGCGTTGCCCTATAATTTTGTTATCAGATCATCTCGGCTCTTAGTTTTTGTGCCCACTACACTATCTCACGGAGCGTCATTGTTTCCATTTAGGCTTGAGTTCGCTTTTTACGTTTATCCTTAAAAGGATTATGCCTTTGAAGGGATCAATATTGTTTGATTTTTTATTTTATGGGGATAAATCCGTAAATATTTGAAAAGCTTTGCTACTCTGTGGTAATAATACGTACAGTCACGAGCAATGTGATTCACCATGCAAAAGCACAAACGCAATATTCCCTTGATTTAACGGTTTCTACTTTGAGATCCTTTGAGAGTTATTTCATAATAGAATGACTCCCAAAATACCGTGTTGCAAAATGTTCGTGAAAAATCAATTTTAAAAGTAGCTGCATAAATAATATATTGGTCCTCGTCACTGTACAGGGTTTCCCATTTGGCTGGATAATGATGACTATGAATACCATCACAGGCAAAAAGAGATGGGGCAATGCAAATTCTAAGTGAATGTGTTCCCTAGAGATTTGCGCCCCCTTCTGTCTGGTTACCCCGGAAGGGATCTAGATCGTGAATTAACTATGATTCAACATTATTCATATATCTGTATAACAGAGATTCAGACTTTCGTCGTTTGCCTTGTTTTATACTTTTACTGTTTTGGTAATTTGCCAGCTCTGATATTCGCATTGCTTTCATAATAAACAACAAACGAATCGGCATTAAGATTTATTATAGCAATAGCATGCGGTCTCCTCACTTGAATCAAATCAACTGAATAATTTCTTTACCAATTTCAACACTTCCAAAAAAGTTACCTCTACAAAGTAACTTTAGACCCTAATAACATCCTCTATAATAAAACTCAGCTTCCTGAGACGCCCTGTCAAGATAAAAAACACCCATTACACCCAATCACCATCCATATTTCTATAGAGCTAATAACGGGTTACTACCAAATTACACTCCGAAAAAATCTCTCTCGGGAACATCTTTATCATCATCCGGACCCTAATCAAACAAGATCTGTCTGGTTTATAGACATAGTGTTGGGTTGACACTTTATGACGTAATTACTTCCGACGTACAGGCCCTAATTGTTGGTGTCGCGTATCTAGATGATGTATCGGCGAATCAGTCAACGTCAAAGGTCAAAGGGTTGGAAGAGCTCAGTGTAATTAAATTTGAAGCTAATTGGAGGCTTGTAGTATATGAAGATTAATTGTAATTACAGTGTGTGCTAGAGAAGGAAATTAGAATTTATCGACTGGTTTTCATCGAACTAATTGCATGAGTCAGAGAGACTTGGCTTTTGAGCTAAATAAGTGATAGGTTACACCAATCTGTCAATGCGAGTTATAAATTATGTATTGCTACTTCCAATTCAAACGGCGTATTCAGAGTTGATGCACTTAACTGTGTCAAAGATACAACTAGCGTTCCAGATAGCATAGACATGAATAACATATTTGTTTGTAAAGCTGTAGTCGGAAATACGAATTTTAGGAACAAAGTCTTTTACCAGATTGGAATTGTAAAAGCACTCAACTAACCAAAAACAGTAGACTAAGCTTCAAAAATCTCAACCGACTACAAAGAAGAGTAATTTACAAACGCAAACAATAATGTAATTTTTCACCATGCGACTTAAACAGAATACTCTCGCACTAAAAGAGAAACGTTAACACCGGTCTGGTTTAGGTCTTTATGATGCACGCAGCTTAATTGGACGCATTTACGCCGATGGCTTTTAGCCGATAGCGTCACTTTCGACATTTCCTTTGATAAGGCACGTTCAGTTAAAAGGGTGCTAAAACAACACAACACCAGTTTACAGATTTAATTAAGATCGCATGCAAAAAACTTTGGTGAAATAAAGTGTCAATTTACAGTGTGTGAATAAATGGATTTCGAATGTGTTTGAGGTGATAAAAATTTGTAATGTAGTGGCTTGTGAATGTACTGAGCTGAATAAGGACCTTTCACATTTCAATTCTGGGAATGA
Source organism: Diarsia brunnea (assembly GCA_949774965.1). Lineage (NCBI taxonomy): Eukaryota > Metazoa > Arthropoda > Insecta > Lepidoptera > Noctuidae > Diarsia > Diarsia brunnea. Next base: position 19,678,662 of record OX459001.1, read on the forward strand.
ATTTCGGTACCGTCAGTGTATCAATGTCACAAAATTTTAAGAGCTGTGTAATGAACAATGGTTTCTAGTTTTAGCTTTTTACACACAACACTAGCGGATAGTGGTGGAGTGAACCTAAACGAATTTAATGCGATCGCCTGACATACTATGCAGATGGTGCTCAATAATCGTGTTACATACAGCTCACTACTTATAGCTCACAAGTGTGGGATAATCCCTTTCAGATTTAAATGATACCCATGAAAAGATAAATGGGATAAAGACTTACCTAATTAAAGAACAATAGAAATTACTTTGTTCAGCCATTACTCTTGTGTAACGACTTCCTAAAAACTCCAAACTAAGCTAGTGTTCCAATTAAAGAATCCGGAACAACTACTTTTTCTATAGCATCGTTACAGCGAACTCCCCACAGCACGATATTATTTCCTTTTTCATTGGTATCTTGCCAAATATTATAGCCTTGTTGGGTTTTTACTATTTGCTAGAAATTGAATTTCTTAAAATTCCGCTTGCTTCAACGGAGTCTCGTTTAGTGGTGTCCTAGTTTTGCTATTGTAACGATATTTTATTACGGTCTTCTCTGCAATCGTTTGGCAGGACGTGAAAATGTTCTGCGTCGTGCCATTACGTAATATTATGAAGTCTTGTAAGAACATTCTATACTTTGATGTTATTCAGTTTCAAAATTGAAATGTTTTGTCGAATTTCGAAGATTTTTAACAAATTTTAGTGTACGTACTATTTTCCTGTCACCCTCTGAATTGATAGCCATTGTTTTAGACTGTAGCGATAAAAGACATTTGGGCACAGTTCCAAACCCATACCTGATTTATTTTGCTATAATCTTAGCCAAGTTAGGTTCAAAGGATATTATCCGTTTCCAGTCGTACAACTAGAATGACATGAAGTGACTTATGCGGTAGGAGTATATACGTAATAGCCATACTTACTGTGAAAGTTCTACCTACAATAATCTTAGGTATGAGGTTTACAGTCGATTAGCAATATCGTTTTTGTATTTTATTGTAATATTATTGAAGATTGACTTCACGTCCGACGCCGTCTCGTGAAACATTTGTAGTTGAGCCTCCATTACAACTGTCAACAAATCTAAGGTTACCAGTGCTTAGACCCATCGAATTGCTGATAAATCCATGCATTAAGTTGTACATAAATAGAAATGACCAAATATTTTATGACGAAATTAACACTGGCATATCAAATTCAATTTTATGTAACGCACTCAGCAATAATTTTGTTATATGTCCCTTTGTAACCATACACGCGTACCAAGGGACTCATTTGGGCAACAAATTCAATATTTTCAAATGACGATCCTCATAAAGTTTTTTTTATTAAATTCTACGCTTTATAAATATCTCATTTTTCGTACCTACCTTGCGATATTTGCATTTTTAATTTCAAAATTTTGTTGACCAATTTTGTTTTTGAATAAAGTAATTTTTTGCTTTGAAACAACAAAGTTTGCAAGGTGACCTGGATACTATATACGTAAAACGATTTAATTAAAAGTACTGAGGAATATCTTCATGAAATATTCAAACATGTAACCGATACGGAGGTTAACAAAATGAAGCCAATGGAGATGTACCTGACTACTTTCTTTTCTTTTATAAATAAACTTCTAGCTGTATCGTCTTAAAAAGATAAGGTAGAAAAAGACAAGGTGCTCAGGGATAAGCCCCTAAAATCATCTACCTACAAGAAAACAACGTTGTTTTTCTTTGACGATTTACAAAATTTGGGTAAGATTTCCTCTCAATCCCCGAACACAGAGTTAACAGGCGAAGGAGGAAAAACAGCCATAATATCAATGGACTGCTATTACTGACATCGAACACCCCGTGCCTTCCTGACCCATGACGAAACAAAATAATAAAAATGCGCTTAGACCAGTTTTTGAGTGTCTCAAATGCGATTTACATTTATTCATCTTTGGTCGTCCTCTTTTTTGTTTGTCTGCCAGCATTGTTGGCTGAAACAATGGCTTGCTATCCGGAATTTATCATTCTAACACCATCAACGGAAACGCTGGTAGATATGTGTTTATAATGTGGAATCATGGCGAGTATCATGGCTATTTTACTCTATAAATGTTTGTATAGACGATAACAATGATGTAAGCGATTGTTTCGTACTTGGAACGCATACTGATTGTTAAAAACTTTGTATGGTGTGGTCTCGATGATGGGAATCTTTGTTATTTGATTTTATCGCAATAAATCTGTCATTGTATGAAATATAATAAACTTTCATGGCGGTGATAACCGTGAACCTGCTGAGATTGTTGATCGTGTTGAAAATATTGACTCCGTCGTACATGTCTTTTAGTACAAATAATAACGTTTCAAATAAAAGGTTACGTACTTTCGGAGAATTAAATCCAAAATGTTTCTTCTTTTCTGTCACACACCACCACAAACACCTGAAACAAAATAAGTTAGATTTAACAAAGGGCTTAAAGAATGTAGTAAGAGTATTACGTATGGCAATATCTCACGAATGACAAAAAGAATAACCGTTTTGTCTCAGTATGAAAATCCATTTCAAAACAAATGGGTCTGATCTTTGACACAAGTTTCCATTCACCAATTTTTATTGTTGGAAGTCAATTCAAATGGGATTTTTACAAACTATAAATTCAAAGTTAATGATATTATGACAGCATAAAATCTATTAAATAGAAATATGAAAATTATTGTTATGGTTGATTTCGAATTGAAAGCTTTTTTTATCATAAACGCCTACATAGCACCTACGCACATGGCCTTTCATATCCTTGTGATATTCATTTGATTTAGACGATGCATAAAGGGGTGAAATTAAAACTTAAAATCCTTTAGGAAAAATAGTTCAATATTAAAGTATGAAGACTATGCAAAGATGAACTGTCTCTTAAAAAAAATAGTTCAGTGTGTCTCATAAGAAATTATATAATATGCTGACTCATAAGCCGCATCGTATCTTTTTGAACTTGTTAGAGAAGACAACCTTTTGTCCAACAGTGAACATGACCATGAAACGATAAATTCCGAATCAAAAGTATTGAAAGAAACAAAGTTCATTTTAACATTAATACATCCATCAACGATGAACATAAAACGAGTCAATATTATGAAACTACCGTAGTTAATCTCAACAAAACTGAACATGTTTATTTAAAAAACAATACTAGGGGAGGGTGCTAAAAGTTTGTGTTTGTGCGGGACAAAATTTTACGATCGGGACGTCCGCCCACGGCCCGGAATCCAGGCGCCACAAGCATTAGACAATCCGATATCGGAATTGTATTCGACATTAACTAAACATAAAAATGTTTAGCGTCACAATAAATTATAAACTAAAGGAGCCGATTTCTTTCACAGATCCGCACCACTAATGTTTTATTACTAATGGATCTCTATTGACTGCGTTATTTCATATAATTTATTAGACGATCTGTAATTTGATTTTTATTATGGTTACGGGAATCGTAAAGTTCTTTGTGGTGACGATATGAATGGTAAATGTATTATAAATGGTTGTAAATGCAGCCCTTTTAGTATTTGGCCCACGCGGTGTCTTGTATGGTAGATGTCTCTCCAACAATACTTTTACACGGGGCATGATTTGGAGGACCCTGTATAAAGTAGGTCCCTAAGGACCCACACAATGCTTTGGGCATAATAATAGTTGTAGATTTGAAAGTGATTTGAATATGAATGGGCACCCTCCCGCGCTGGCTCGTAATAACAAATATGAAGTGTTGCCTTTATGCTTACCCTTCATAATTTTGACTCTGTTATAAAGAATTGGTTTAGTACTGCTACAGTTTTTAGTAATTATAGATCTGGTTGTAATTGTATATTTTGTGTTTTGTTGTGATTTGCGCGGTCGTTATTTTGATATCATGTTTCAACCGATGCAATGTTTCGATCCGAGTACTATTGTTCGAATATTCATTGAATTTGTGTAACTTGAATGTTACAATTTAAGTTCGCCTTACACTAGAAAAAGTTTGAAAGGATTGAATAAATACGGATCATTTGCTTACTCACGCAGTAAGCGCTTAAGTTCGTTTCTTTGTTTTTGTGTTTTTAAAAGATTTGTTTAATTCAATCGTAGAAATACTCCAAAGGATTTGCATAAAGGATACTTTTAGGTTTATCATCATCATTTTAGTCGAAAAAAGTTTACTGCTGGATATAGGGGTTCCCCAAGTGTCAAAAGTGTGTTGGGGAGGTAGGTACTCGTACTTAAATATGTTGACGATTCCTAATTATCTATTTCAGATATTTCGAGTTCAAAATTTTGTTAAAACATGGCTGCTTGTTTCCAAAAGAGAGCCAAGTGCACGCAACACATCAAACCATAGAAACAAAACCCTGTAAAAAAGTTATCAATTGCCACAACCGTTTTCGAATACCACCACAGCCCACAATCAATACACTCAAAACCGACTAAAACGAACCCTTAAAACCGATCATAAATAACTAGAATTAGCTTCCTACATACACATATCATTACATATAAATCCTATTTATTCTGCAAGGGCGTTAGTATGGCACCCTTCGGACTCTGGACAGATATCGATCCGGTGAATTTTTGCAGCAAAGCCGTCACATGTGGCCGTTTTCCATATGCAAATTAGTGTTTCCCCTTGGTTTTAAGTGTGTTTGTTTTTTATGTCTCCTCCTACATTTATTTGCACACTTATTTATGGTCAGTGCTCGCGTTTTGCTGTAGCAAATATATATCATCCAAGTACACGAACAATTTTTTGGTATGAACGTAATTTTTGGTTGAGGTAGGCTTGTTTAATGTGGTATGTAACTTTGTTGGTTATAATTTCAGGTGAGCATTTTGACTCATAAACTTTTATTTATGATTTTATTTACCAAAATGATTACTCCAAGTTAAGTATCATCAACGCAAGAAAGCCAGATGTAAGCTCATCTCTGTTCCGTTCTTGCGAAATCTTTGATTGAATCAATGTGCCACAAACCAACACTACCACCTCACAGTATTTCTACTATTTCATTTTCATTTATCGCTAAAACTCCACCAACTTTAATTAATCCAGCACAAACCAAACATTTCCAACATAAACCAAAGCGGTACGACCAAAAAATAATTATTTCGCAGCTATTAATAACATGACAGTTCCACCAAACAGCGTTAGGGTTGCGACACGCTAGAAATAAGCTGTCACGCGTCATATCAAATCGAGTGTCACGCTAGAACGACGCGTAATTTAGGTGCGTTGCGCGCGACAGCCCTGACTTTTAGCTTTTGTAACAAATCGAACGGAGTACGGCATTCGGTATTCCGTATCGCGATATGGTTTTAGCAATTGTTTTGCGTGTTCAGTTGGACGTGGGGAATTTAATTGTGTGTCTGTCACGTTGATGTGGGCTTGGGTAGGTGTGAGCGTAGATAAGGTTTTGTCTGGTTGAGATCATTAGTAATTTAATTGAATGTTATGTTGGTTGGTTTTGGTTTCGACTGATACGTTATCTCATTTTATCGTTATTATTTCATTGGTCTAGTGTTCGTAAACGATAGTATGAAATGTTGAGTTAGACTACTAGTTTGAGCAAAGTTTGATTAAGTTTTTTCATTTGTTTCAATTTTTACCTGGATAATGACAATAGGGTTTGTCTCTGATAACATAAATGGTAAAATGGCATGGCTTGATGTGTATGTTAGATCGTTTGAAAATATCTACCTCATTTTTAATTGCACCTAGCAATAGTTTTGGAAAAGTCTGATTTGTTTAAAAAATTATACATATTACACCTTATGCCAAATAAAACTAATTAAAACCTACCCTAGCCGTAATATAGTGAATTTTCCACTAAAATGAACTATAGTATAAACACTGTATGTGACGGCACTCAATCCTGCTGCTCAATTTCATTCCACACGGATGACACCAAAACGAATGCAGTTTGTACTGAATTAATGTTTTTATAAATTCCACTTTTTATGTCACCTGAATTATATTGTATGAAAAGGATTTATTGCTTTTCCCTGCTATAGCTTTAAAGCAATGCCGCGCTATTTTTTCCTCATGTTTTTATTGAAACGATTTCAGGTGTACAACAATACTCGTACGTGATGGATCGACGTGTTTGATGGAAACTGGAAATGTTTGAATTGTGACGAGAACATTATTATAAAGCTTAATAAATAGATTTTAGCGATAAAATTACCTACCGTGTTATCCTATGAAAAATTTTACATTTCATATCTGCAATTTGTCTGATAATTAAAGTATTAAATAAAAAGAGAGGGAATGCTTAACAATATTCAATCTTTCTAAAACTATGGCTCATTTACAGTAAAACCTATAAAATCAAAACCAAAATGTATAACGCTTAAAGAAAAAGCATCATCTTAAGTGCCTCATCAAATCAAAAATCAAAAATCAAAAATATTTATTACATAACAACACATTGTACATTACACAGTTGGTGGCGTCTCCTTTTAAGCATATAGATGCCTGTGCCAGGAGGCGCCGCTCTTTTATATTTTAACATAATAATATGCGTAACACGTTGCTAAACAAAAAAAGTTTAAGAAGTTTGTATTTAGAAAAAAAAAAAGTTTAAGTATAAATAAAGATTTCTTAATTTAAAAGATGTATAAATTTAATATTTAACTTAATATCATTGTCTGTTGGTGCGTGTTTGTATATGTGTGCATGCTTGTGTATGTGTGCGTGCGTGTGTAGGTGTGTGTGTGTGTATGCGTGTGCGTCTGTGTGTTTTTATGCGTGTGTGTGTGTGTATGCGTGTGTGTGTGTTTTATACGGAAACGGATTTACCTTATATTTAATAAAAGATTCTCTACTTCATCGTAGCACAACTTGTTGATCCAGGTAATCAACAACGATTTGCATTCTTTATATGGTTTAGTGTGTATGTCTATTTGTTTATTTATTTTATTATATAAGTAAGACGAGCGTTTTTCGTACTGGATATTAGCAAATTCTGTTTTTACATAAGTGGTGGGAGCAATGTCATGTTTCCTTCTTCTAGCTAACACATTAGGATCTAAGGGAAGGGTTTTATATATTTTTAATACTATGTGTGTAATATATAATTTTCGGACTGATAATAAATTGCAAATTTGGTATAGCTCAAACGTGGGAAAGATCCTTTTTTTGAAATACATTACTTTTATTAATGTCCGTTGAGCTCTTTCAACATCCAAGAAACGTGTTTTACGCGCGCCCCCCCAAATGGAGATACAATATATTATAACAGATTGAACTAGTGAGATATACACTTCATTTAAAAGATTTTTTGCTACGCCACTCCTAGGGACTATGTATCTTAATGTTTTAAACATCCAAATGAATTTTCGTATTCTCGCAGTAATTTGGTCAATTTGAGGATACCAAGATAGACTTTGGTCCAACATTATACCTAAGTACTTGACGTGGTTAACTTTACTGATAGCTGGACAGTTGCAGTCGTTACCAACTGTTCTCCTACACTCATGTATTTTAATGTTGAAATTAGTATCTGGTTGAACATTCTTATATATTGAATAGCAGATGTAATTGGTTTTGCTAGTGTTTAACGTGAGGAGATTGGTTTTTAGCCATGAAGCCACTTGTAACATACCTTTTTCTGTGTTGGTTTTGGTTTCAGCCTCATAGTTGATATGCCAGCGTGACATGCGACAAACCGCTGATTACTAGCGTGACAACTGATTAGATGTGTAATTAATGTATGAGATGTTGATCGAATTTGGTTGCTTGCAGTTAATCATCAAGGAAGGTGGCTGCCTTAGTTTAATAGGTGCTTAAAACAAAACCAAGATAAGATGCATCATGAACCGGCCTCTATTAGAACCAAATATTCGAAGACATGTGTGATATCTTGTTACTCGCACTCGCACTGGACCCGCGTGGTGAATTATAGCTCATTCCCTCTCATAGAGAAGATGCCTGAGTCCCAGCAGTGGAAACATTATAGGCTGATTATGCTTATGCTTTAGATGTAAGCATCTGTTATATTTCTTCTTACTATCATTTATCAGCAGCGACCATAATATTGGAACGAGACAATTACTGTCTTGACAGACTTGACAATCAACCAGCGATCTGTTTGTAGTGAGTATGAAGAGCAGTCTACAAGAGGTAAATTAACTATGTCAATTCACTGTTTGTGACCTACCTACAATCCTATTCGGTTGAGACAAACTAATTAAGGTAGTTTAAGTATACTATACTATCTTAGAGCTGAAAGTAAACGTTTACTTTGCAGTAAATACAAAATGCTTTAAAAAGACCATTTTTTGTCTCGCAATAACGAAAACAAGAACACAGTCGCCATTCTCACTGCCCCGTCTCAGTTGGTAAGCGACGTGACACGTGACACGCTGTTGATTACCGACGTGACAACACAACTAACTGGGCGACAGGACATGTAATTTTTGTGGGAGATGTTAATCTTATTTTGGCGTGTCAGAGGAATATAAGACTGGTTAGTGGGAATAAAGTGAACGTGTGGAATATTAAATATTTCATCTGCCTGGCGTTTTCCCAAATAAAATGTAAAGAAATGGCTAGGCAAAGATTTACAAATGACTACGAGGACCAACGGTTTTATTTGTCGGTGTGTTATGAATGGTCACCCATCAACAGGCAGATCTCAGCCAGCGTAGCTTTGGACCCGTGGGCCTGTCATTATTAAGCCACAAGCGAGAAGAATATGGTAATCTTTGATGTAAGCAAGAAGTATGAAAATAGTGAATTTAAATATATCACACCCGTCGTTAAAGATGTAAAAGTCACCTGAGACGATTCTATCCAAGCAGAACTTGTAGAAAATTGCCTAGAAGCCAATTTAGATTATTATCCTGATACAAACAGCGGCTTGGAAACAATTTCATCCATTAATAATATCTCACGGTATCGCAGTCGTATTGATAGCGCTAATGCGTTAAGAATATTAAAGAAGCAAGCATCAATATTGTAGAGATATCAGCCTAGTAATATTGGTGGGAGAAATTGAACTATCATGTTATCTAGGTTTAGGACACAGATTAAAGTCAATCTAATACAGATGGCAATCGTCTGTGAGGTATAAAACATAATTGCCATACCTTTTACCTAAAGTGGGAGTGGGCTGGCAACGTCGCGCGAATTCACCCAAAGAGGTGAACTCACTATACGGAAATCGTAGTCGAGTTCAATTGCGGCGAAGAATAACGAACTGATCTTGTTTTCGGGTAAAACATTGCCAGATATCGCATAAATTATAGTAGATGACATGTTTAGGTGGAAAAGGGCAGTAGGGCACTTGTCTAACTAACAAAAAATATGAAAGAGTCATTTTAATCATAATCTAGATATCACACGATAGCATTATAAACTAACCCAAATAAGATTTTGATATTCTTGAATCAGGACAAAGGTATTCGCGTCTTGAAATTCTATCTCCTACTCACAAACGTGAACTCGTAAGCATAACCAGTTCTTCACAGCAAATGTGCATAATTTACCATTTCATAATATTATATCATTTGAGTGACACCTTCCGATACTAATACGAGTGAAGTTGAGTCAGGTCGTGGTCTTAGGTCCTGCTTATTATCTGAAATAATGTATTATTATCTAGAATATGAATCACTTCGTGTATTCTATTTATCTGAAAGTGATCGGTCACTTCGAGGTCTAGTTAGAGGCGACGCAACGTTGCGTTGCGATCTGGTAAAGGACACGTGTCTTGGATACTTTTTTTGTGAAATTTATGGAAATGGATTGAACGATAGATAAATATTGCACTTCAAATTATTTGTTAGGCAAACAGGGTTAGAAAAACTGAAAAAGAGTGGTGATTTGATTATTATAATTACTGTTGTAATCAAGAAGTTCAAGACGTCCTTGGTCTAGTATCGTCTCTGAAATGGAAGTAGGCAGAGCACTTGGCTCACGCAAGGGTGACAGAGAAATGAGAGATGAAGTGGCTGTTGGGCCAGGAATGCAAGGTTGCAGGAATTACTTGGATGTGACTCCCACATACATGGAAAGCATGGTGCAAAAGAGAGGAAGCTTACTTAGCAGTGGTTGGTACAAGACTGCCAATGAGAGTTATGGTGAATAAGAAGAAGTATAATAATCAACTTTCTTGAGAATAACCCTACATAAACCGTCTTCACCTCACCATACGTTGCATTGACATATAACAGCACCCTAGACCCGAAACAAGTAAACAGCGATAAATTAGTCCCACAAATAATGTCCAAATAGATCTGTTAGCGTCCCCAACCGCACATTAAAGCACATCTAGGTCAATTACCTAGATAAAGACCGGCACGAAATTACCGTGTAATCAATACTAGTCATAAAGGTACGCTTGATCGTACTGATAAAGATACCCTCATATTAACACTTCTAGGAAATCATTGTAATTTGAACAAAGATAAATACACACAGAAGCTTGTAGTACTGATATCGCGAATATTTTTTTTTTTGTAAACTTTTTGGTGTGTGACTTTTTTATTAAATCTATGACATTTTTTGACAGATGTTTCGCATGTCTGATAACGTCGTTTCGGAAATTAATTTTGCGTTGATTTTTGGGGTTTGAAGTGTTATGCAAATAATGTTTAACATGATTACTTTAGATAACATTGTAGCCCTGCGGCCTGTTTTCGATCAGAATGTTGACGAAGGTGTAATAAATAATACTTTTTTCATATTTTTTGCGGCCAGTTTTCATATTCATATTTTTTTTAAAGTAAGGTAAAGCAAAATATCGTTCTTTTAGTCTGAATATCAGTTTATTTTTTATAATAGTAAATAGCTTAGCATGAAGTTTAGCTTACATTGAACCTCGTAGGAGACAGTGGAACGATATGTCCAAAAGTAATGTCCAGTCAACATTGGCCATAAATCGTAAGACCTATAAATTATGTGAGTGAACCTCAGTGAGATGAAGCAGACAGTAAACACTTCTAATCCATTAAGTAAAAATCCAACAACCCGTCACTCACAGCCACATCCCAAGTCCTTACTCTAAGTATCAAATAAATACTGTCATCTTCGAACACCGTAATACTTGATATATCCCCCCAACGAGAGCCGTATGCAAATAATTGAAGCATCCGCCCTTCAGAAATAAAATGTGTGCTCGTCTCGAAATCGTCACGTCGTCTGTCGAGGCGCGTGGCACGCGATTAGGAACACGTGACGTGCTTCTGACTTAACAAACACCCTTTAAATTTAGTGCGAAATGAGAACAGCCTGTGAAATGTTTTGTAGAATTTTTTCTTCTGTAGTAGGGTATGTAAAGAGTTTCTGCGTGTGTCTGCTTGATGCATGATGGGTGTAAAAGTACCCTTAACGAATCCGAAAAGCATTGGTTCTCGCCGTCATTACGATCGTGTTCTTTGTTCTAGACCACACCTAGATTTATGGGTTCAAAGTTACAACTTTTTCAAAAGTTTTACTTTAAACAAAAGTTTTTAATTTTACTTGAAATACCTCTATAACCCTCATACTATTCAATACATCCATCACAGTAGTATAACCTGACTATTCACTGTAAAAACATGGTGTTTCCCAGCAATATGTTTCGGCATAGAGTTACTTAGTTTGATATACAGAATGTATGGTTGACGGTTTTGTGAAGGGTTCATTTACATCTTGTATGCGTGTTATAAAGTGCGAGCAGTGGTGGCCTAAAGGTATCAATCAGTTCAGCTTACGTTTGTAAGTCGTAGGGTCGAACCCAGAGGGTGCATTTTCTTTAACTTGTTTTTGTTTTGTTCCACTGCCGGGCAAAGGTCTCCCCCCTTCCTTTCCAACTCTCTGGAAGTTTTGCCAATCATTAAGAAACGAGTCCAAATCGTCGCACCAGCGTTTTTTGGGCCTGCCTCGGTGACGACGACAGTCTTCAGGTAGGTATTACTTTGTGTAATTTAATTTATCCTAGCTTTCAAAACGGTGAAGTAGAACATTGAGAGGAAATCGGCATGCCACAGCAGTACTATGACGTCTACCACCCGCACTGGGCCAGCGTGGTTGATTACAGCCCATTCGTTCTCATAGAGAGGAGGTTTGTATTCCAGAGCTGAGAACATTTTAGGGTGCATACTTACTAGTAACTTCTTCTTCATCGTATGGTTAGTGCCTCACTAGTGTCAGACATTTTATGCCGCGTATGGGCCTCTGACATGGCTTTACATGTAATATGTCGTCAAAAAATATCTTATATTTATTTTTACGCTAGAGCGATGGAAATCCAAGAGACATAAATAACCAATATCGATACTACTTTAAAATTCAACCGCGAGACTCTGAACGATTTCTCACTGTGATACAATTTTTATGAAACTAAATTTGAATTGCATCAATGTCTGAGCGGCGACGACGGTAACAGTGAAAATGCACTTTTATATTCTTTTAAAAATATTTTATCGTGATAATAACGGTTAAAGTTGACATTTTAAGTTAAAATCATTTCTTAGGTAAGTATCATTACTATAGAGATGTCATTGTGATCGTAATTATTGTTTTCCAAAGGGATTTCAGATATAGTGATCCCAAACATTGAAACATTGTTTCGTGTGGTAATCGGCTCGCGTGGTAAGACACGACTGTGATGCGGAGGAATGAAGAAAATGTCATGAGGAAAGTTTTGATTAAGAATGTGGAGGGGTATAAGAGTAGAGGAAGACCAAAGAAACGATGGATGAACTGTGTGAAGGATGATAGGCTAGACAGGAGGTGTCTCATGAGATGACGAGTAACAGAGAAGTATCAAAGAAGAGGACATGCTGCATCGACCCCAAACGAAATAGGATAAGAGCAAGAGAATGTGATATTTCGATAGTGAAAGTTCGACGAATGCCAACACCATCGTAATAATAATATGTATTATTTCACGTAAAAAATAATATGTAAGTATTTTAAGTAGATTCAAATTCGTACTGTCTTTGGTCTAAAGTTGCAAAAAAAAAACTTTTATTTTACTTCCAGGTTCTCATCCACTCCCTGGCCCTAAGGTAACACCCACATATTTTACGCACATTTATTAAAACGTAAATTTACTCACAGATAACGTTTACGATATTATCAAACACCTGCGCGTTATCAGCTTGTGAATTAATATGTTCAAATTGAATTTGCTATATGTGGACGTATCGTTAGCTAATTCGTTTAGATAGTGTACGTGTATCGTGAATTCGTGGTATGGTTTGATTTGCTGAAATATTCTGTTTGTAGATGAATATGTTACTCTCTTTGATTGATTTTGCATTTGTTTTGATTTATGTGATTGCTGATTTGCGTCTGTATAAGTTATTTTAGAACTTATCTGCAGAAATCATAATGATTCTGTTACTATTAGCCTGCATCATCCCACTTCTGGACGATCCAAGGCCAATGTGGACCACTGTTCACTAGTCGTGTCCTGATCCAGACAACGAAGTAGCAAAATAAAAATCATTCATACATCATCTTCCAGTCGCTGTTTCATGCTACCTTGGATCAACTGGACCATTTTTTTTGTCAGCCATCTTATCCACCAACAAGTCCATCTTGATTTTACTTACTCCTTTTTATTCCATCTAGATTCAAATTTAAATAATAAATACCTCACTCTTCTTAAAGCCATCATAAAATATTTTGAAAACGATACGACTTGCTGAAGACTCAACAAAGTTTCTTACTTTAATACAAATATTTCTCAAAACTTTTGCTTGGCATCTGCAATATTAATTAAAATCTGCAGCTAGATTGTAAAACTCACAATATTGACGTAGGTAACAGTTTTCTGTTGGAAAAAATCCAATAGTTATTATCGAAAAGATTGAACGCGACTTAATGAACTCATTATAAAGTTGCGAGGAGTGCCAATTTGTGGTACAATTTAAAAGCGAGTAGGGAGTTTGATTGTTGTGCTTTTTCTTGATTATATACTCAGTCCTGTTAATGATTTTACTTTGTTACGATTTTTTAAATTATATTTTAAAAGTTGTTAGGTACCATAGGAGTTTATTCATTATTGATTTCTTTTGATTATCAAACTTTTCAGCTAAAGATTGTTTATGATAAACGCTTTCGTTACTAATATGATTCCAAGTCGTAGGTACTATTATTAGTACTTATTACTAATATTTATTCAAATCATTAGTATCATCATTGATCCACTCATCTTTAACTGAATCAAATAAATCTTTTAAATCGTTATCATCATCATCTGCTTAGCCTTTTCCAAATGTGTTGGGAAAAAGCTAACAAATATTTTGATTACTAACAAAACATTTTTTTTCATTAATTATATTATTATCTAATAATAATTCAATCGCGTCTCTTGACTTACTTGAACCACAAAACCAGTTCTCACACTCGACCGCAAGGGTTCCGCCGCTAATTAATTGAAGGAGACTTTTCATTTGTCGATTGAACCCACCGTTAGCTGGAGTCACCTTTGCAAGACCGAGGGTGTAAAAATTGAACACGTGAACGGGTGCAATTTCACCCCTTAGGGGATATTTTAAGGGTATAAATAAACCATCATCGCCTTTTGTTTGGATAAAAAATTAATTTCAGGGTGTTTTATTTTAGAAAATACATAGTGCTTCATGATTGTTTTTTTTCTGTTTCCTGCTCATTAATTAATTTAATTCATTCCAAACATTAAAATTATTTTATTATTCACATGCTGCTTTTGCTGTACATTTAAAGTGAATCCCAAAACCGAACCAAACGTATAACAACAAGACATAATATAAAAACTGAGTCTACACAAGTTCGTTCAGCAACTAATGTATTCATATTAGAATCAATCCAATGAAAATATTCCAAAATAGACCTTCATGTCCGTAGCATTGTGACTAACACGTCTACCTGTGGAAGCTATAATTTAGTTTTTGAACCTATAAATGAATTAAACCCGGTGAATTTTGCAGCTCCCGAATATTCTGCAGCCGCGTTGCATAATATACCTAGTAAACATGAAATATCACGAGGTTTATCGATAAAGGTATGATCTTTGTAAATGGAGAACAGCGATAAAAAGGTGCTAAATAAGAAAATAATGTACCTACACTACAATAACAAAGAGGAGTATGTTTGAATGTAGGGGTAATCTTCGCAAAGTAACTACTAATACGATTCTTAAACATACTTCACTAATAGGAAGCTACAATATTCCTGATTGTCATAGGATACATTTAAAAATAAAAAGCAGGAAGTTCCAGGGATAACCGACTATAATGCGAGAAACACTGCTGGTAAAAACCAGTTACAATAAAATTATTACAGTTTTTAAAAGTCGTGTAGACATCCAACAGTTAACACTAGAGTCTAAACACAATACTGCTATCATTTCTCTCAGTCATGTAAATTATTCTAATCATGCAATTTTATCAAATAAAATTACTGTTATTAAAAATCTTGAAGATATCAAAACATTTGATACTAAAGAATGAACACAAACAGTTGTCATTACCCATAATCATGTAAATTATTCCATTGGAGAAATTTTATCAACTACAACCGATCTAATTTCATAATACTTTAAAGATAAAGTCGTTTAACATTTAGTTCTTGCTTTGGAAACTGACGAGAAAATAGAGCGAGTTGTCAACTACAATACAAGTTACTTGAGAGCTAAAACTAAAACAACAATTGCAATTCACGTGTAGAAGTTTATTTGAATTGCTTTGTAACTGCATGGCGACACTGTTTGTGTTTATGTAGAGCACTTATGTAAAATACGTAAAATGTTATGATTTAAGTCTGCATATTTAGAGTTTTAGTTAAAATAAGTTGTAGTTCGTTTTGGATACGAGGTTACTCCTAAGATGTCATTGTTTAAAATTATTTCAATTTACTCGTCGTTTCCACAACAAAAAGCAATTTAGCAGACTTCTTAGATATTACAATTATGTTTTCAATATTTATTTAGTACTTGTCTAGAATTATGTGCACAAAGGCCATCATATTATTTTTATAAGTACGAGTACATGGAATGACACTACAGAAAATGTTTCAAATCATAAGTTAAAAACAATGATGTTTACCATAACATAAACATAAAAACAATAGCTATCCCATACCTGTCAATAAAGACAACACTAGAACTAGAAACAGTTTCCAAGAAAGTACTTACTTAATTCATTAGAACCATGAGAATTCATTGATAAGCCGAGGCTCTGGGAGACCTCTCACGCCATTTAAGGCTTAATCTTTCCCATTGTGCTCTTAGGAGAACAATGCAAGTGCTAACTCATCAATCAATTATGTATCACCTATTAATGGTGCGGTGATAATCATAAACTTTTTTGTTTAATTGTATTTCTGAAACAGATTTGAATATATTTCTAGTTTGTTGGATTGTCTGACTTTCTAAGTGTTGTCTGCTTTCTACTGAATGTTTATTTGCGTAGTATAAATCTTATCTTAATCTTGTTAGAAGTCGGTTGTAGAATGTCAAACTCAATTCAACGTTTTGCATTTTCTTTTAGTATCTTCATAGCCGTTTCTTCTACTTCATCATCTTCTTCATCTAAAATAGAAGCTTCTAAATCAATTTCAAGAAGACTGCTTTCAGATGCTTTGAAAACTATTTCAAATTCACCTCCCCAAATAAATCTTTAGTTTTTTTACGATCAATTTTCTATGTCATCTCGCGGCTCCCTTGACTGTGGCCACCATCTCTTCTCTCGCTCGAGGCCGGTACATTACACGGGCGGCCTGCATTTAATAACCCAGCGGTTCCCCGATAATTTTATTATTGGTGGATTTTTTTCTCTGCTGATGACGTGCCGCTATTCTCATTGAAATAAAAATAATAGCGTTAGTTTAGTAAAATATCTTGGCGGGGGTTCGTTTTAATGGCCTGATGTTCATGGTTTTTTTTATTCTGGTCTATTTGGTTTTTGGGGCGGGGCAGGGTATTAATTTTGTAGGCAATTAGCCTGCTAGTTATGGGTGTGTGGGAACTGATTTTGGCGGTATATTTTTATGTTTTTGGTAATTTAAGGATAGCAGCAGAGTCGTTTAGAAACCACTGATACAAGAGATTGAGATGCAAACGATTGCGGGGTTTGGAATGTTCTAAGGATCTTTTAAAGATTTATGACCCTATTAATCTTGACTAAGTACCTACCCATTCCATAGCAATTTATATAATAGTTTTTTTTTATAGAACGATATTTTGATAGATTGAATTGAATAAACGATCCCCATAAAAGTTGATAGAAAAGTCATAATGAAATAACTTTTTCACCCTTTATTTGCCAAATAATATTAATTAACCCTTGTAAACATTTCATCTTCACACCGTATCATGGGAACCTAACAGTTTTTTAGACGTAATTCGAAACGATGACTCCATTTTCTAAATTAACAAACATGACATAATCAGGCCCCTTTTCTCAAATAATTTTTCTTTCAACATTTTAGCATTATAAACCTTATGGTTTCAGATTTATGGGTCGTTTTAAGTGTAATGGTTTTGTATGGTATTGTAGTGCCATACAAGGGTAGGATATGAGAAATGTGGGTACGAACAATAAAATAAAACGGTTGAATGGCTCGATACGGTGCTGCGGGGTTCAAATCGATTAGTGCCGTGATAATAGTCTTATGAGAGGGTGGCAAGATATTTGTGCTGGTTGAGACTATCCGGGAGTCAAACGGGTTAACTATTGTTGTGAAGGTATTGGAAATTGAACTGAAAATGATTTAATAATAAAATTTTGGCACTTAGTGCATTTTTTTTGTATAATTGGTGCCATGGGTTGATTGTTCCTCTTCTTTTGAGCGGCTTATTTTCCTTATGTTTTATGCAACACGGGACAGGAAGATGAAGACTATTTTCTAGTGTATGTCGTTTTTAATTAATTACTACGTGCTTCCTAGATGAATGTTGTTGTCTAATGTTGTATTCGTCATTTTACCATCCGGTAATGCATACAAGTTAAAAAATGTCAGGAAATTAAAAACTTTATTTAACATGGAACTAAAATATTACCCAAGTGAACTTAATCATATTATATCTAGCTACCACATAATATTGGTAAGACTACTTTACCCTGCAAAGGCTTTACCCGTAAAGCTTCTTAATAGAAATTTCGCTTGCGTCCGAAATTCAAGCCGAAGCATGGTCTCCCCTAATCCTCGTTTGATCACTTGATTAATTTGCACTAAGCCTCGTCTATCTTACAAACGCTATTTCTTAATCGCATTAGTATTTTTGTTATTAACTAAGCTGTTATAAGTTTTCTCTAATTCATTGACAGTTTTTCTTTTTGTTATGCAGTGAAAATAAACATATTTTTAATACATAATTATTAAAAAAAAAAATTATAAATTTATTCTTAAATAGCTATGACAGTTAACTAATAATGCATTGAAAAACTCAAGTTGGGTTTTTAATTGTTACTCAATCTACAAAACTATAAACCCATGTCCTCCAAAAAGTAGATAACTCGTTTTAATTTTGTAAATAAGACCAACCTAGAATCTCCCAAAATAATTAAAATAATATCGTTAAATACAGGATAACACAATTAAAAACAAACTCTAAACACAAATATCCACAATCCAAATTAAAACTCCATTACTCACATCCCAAAACATTTTGACACGACACATTTGGGCGCAACACAAAAGGAATTAAATGGACTAGTGCTGTACTGAACAGAGAATAAAAATAAATCATTCATAACATAACACTCAACACTTCGCAACGAATCGATTTAAAAAACTACGTTCATTGAATCGATAACAATGAAAATCGCTATAACAAAAGCATCCGCTTCGTTTCATTTGAGGGATGAGAGGTGCGCGAGGTCTTTGCCGGTATTTCAGGAATTTGGTTTCGGAATAGTATTTTAACTAAACTTCTAACTCCTATAAAGTATTAGTGATCAAATACAGAACCTAATATAGAATGAAAAATCATACTGAAGAAGCTATCAGGCTAATTTCGATTCCAGGGATTGCTTTGAGCAACAGAAAAATACATAATTGGTGAAATGTGGGTATACTATTAGGTGCACTTCTGCGTGAGCCTGTAAGGATTACAGGTGTGATGTTTTGTATGTATGTAAAAATTTGATGGGTACAGTTTTTTTACTATTTTTTAACCAATGAACCTAATGCCTACACAAAGTATTTTGATCTAAAATATAATATAATAATATAAAAATAAATATTACTATAAAATATATATATAAAAATATAATATATGTCGCCGCGAGAGTGTCTATCTGCTGGGATCATTAGTCAATCTAATTAATAACCAGCTTATAATAATAGCTTAGCTTGGTTTTTTATAATAATTGATGAACCTGCCATCTCTGAGATATTTGTACAGTTATTACGAGATCAATATTGAAAGATAGGAGCGACAGTGCCATCTGTTAGCTTTTGTGTTAACTACTATAGAGATGGTTTGTAATTGAATGGTCGACGGCTCGAATAATGATTTATTAAACAGAGGTCTTTAACTAGAACTATAGTTAAAATTAAGATAAGCTAATTGATTATGAATATTGGGATTTTAATGATTGCTCACTTGAAATTAGGCTGTATGAGAGACGTCATTGCACATTGTTGTGAAGATGGCGGCGAATACGATTTTAATAGTCAATAACTCAATTTATAATCTGAAACCACGACTTAATCAGTTTCTCTATGTAATTATAAACTAAAAAGTCATAAGATTATTTTGTAGAGCAATTTATTAGTAGAAAACCCGTTCTTTGTATTAAATCCTTTAATTAGCCGGAAATGGCGTAAGTAACATTCTGTTGTAAAAAGTAATGAACCTATTAATTAGACATTAACTTAATAACGCCTTCGCATTAATATTGGTATTGTTTTATTGTTAAATAATTATTACAATCAATTGTGAATTATTTTAGTAATGTTTATTAGTTTTAACTGATTAAGTAATTAATAACAATACTGAGTGCGTTGTACTTCCGCTAGACGGACTAGAGACGCGTGAGCACAGAACATCGCGTGAGACGAAAGATGAACGCACATTATCTCGTGTTTAACAAAAATTGCAATTGCAATATTAAGTAAATGAAAGTGGTTTTTGATGTGATTAATATTAATTAGTGCAAACGAGAATTGTAACATGATTTAAATGGAGTTTCTTAAACCCATTCGTCTCCATAGTAACAATGATTTATGTGAATGTGTCTCAACCTCTGAAAAGTTTATAAGTGCCTGTAAATGGACTATTCTAAATAAACGTTTGGTGTTTGAGTCAAGTATTGTGTGTGATTTCAACTACCCATTTACCCATCTGCCACGAAGAGGAATCTAAGGCGAAGACAATATGGCGGAGGCCATTGATATTTAGGAGCAGCGTTCCTCAAGTGGTTTTCCCGCCGTAACATATATGTATAACTAATTATGTAATTAATATATATAATATATATAAATATATTTAATAATAATATAAGTAATATATTATTATTTTATAAGATAGATAATCATATTATTTAAGTCTAACCTGGTGTCAGACTTTTAATGCCGCTCATGGGCCTCTGACTTGGATTTACACGCCGCCGTCGAGAAAATTTCTAAGGTATGCTGTTTCCAAAAAATCAGAAATGAGTGTCTTACACACATGAATCTCAAAAAATCAGAAGTTCGTGTCTTAGGTTCGAACTTGGGACCTTTGACTTGGCCGTCTAACGTTCACACCACTAGGCTATCGCTAAGCTATAATTTGGATTTTATAATAATACTAGATTATTAAATTACTAGCCTACTGCATGCAGGCCTCTCCTCATCCAGAAGAATTGACCATCAGGTTAGCGCTTTTAGAATTCAAAAAAAGTATTTTACATTAATGGCCCTTATTTCTCCCGCCAATTCAATCGCATCTCTCACAACTTACACCAAACATCTATAATGAAAATCGCCATAACAAAGAGCTAAGCTTTGTGCAATAAAAATATAAATAAACGGCGGAACAATAACTCTTAAACGCATTGTTTTATAATGAACAATGAATGCACTATTAAATAGCTCTATAGTTCGGTGGACTTATTATCAAGATGTCAACGCAGCGTTTAGACAATCGAACAGTAGTTAATTAATAGCATGTCGGACTACTGTAGGTAGCCCCTTTGAAATGTTTTATTGTAGAAAAGAACAGGCATTTGGCAAGGATGCCACTATTTTCTTACTCATCATCTTATTATTAGCTCGCAATCTGGGTGTAAGCCTCTTGCCTTTCTTCTCCCACACTTTTTGGTTTTGTGCGTTCCTTATCCAGATGTTTCCCGAAATAGGGTAGTTGACAAAAAAACCACTAATTAATCCGTCGGATAGATTTCCAAAAAATATTGGACACATGTTTTTTTCTTTTTCACATAAACAAAAAATGAAGACAATATACAGTGCTTCGAAAAGTCGTGTGACGTCACTGTTTGGTACATTTTTTACCAGAAAGTGACGTCACAAGCCCCCACTCACGATCTTTGACACTTTTATTTTCGTCAGTTTTTAATAATTTGATAAAACAAAAAAAAGTATCCAATATTTTTCGATAATCTAACTTGTCAGTCAACTATCCTATTCTTGACGATATCATCGATCCTACAAGTTTTGGGACGATCCTGATTCCTTTGGTAACCTTAGTCACCACTCGGTCCGTGCATTTCTCAATCGGCCATGTCTACGTTTAGCCAGATGCCCTGCCCGGGTCCACTTCAGTCGTACCACTGTCATGCATGATAGGCTGTCTATTGCGGTCATTGTGGCCTTGAGGTTGATAGTATTTAAAAGCAAGTAGCCTTCTGCCATCAATTTTAAATCATTTTGCTATGTCTCTGCATTGACTTTAAACAGGATATGGTTAATTCAACATATTTTTTAGTTTTCCATCCACGTTATTGCAGTTACTTTAGATCCTCAGGACAGTAGGTATAAATGACTTGTGGTTATTCCGTAAATCTTAAAAAGTTAGAACTGAGTAACCTCAAAGATGATTAAAATCTTTCTTTTCATACAAATACGGCACATAATGCTGTAACTTTCAACAAAACAAAAAAAAAAACTATCGCACAGAAGTAAATACTTACATACAAAGTCACGAACCGAACCACAAACAAGGTATTAAAACGTTAAACTTCTTTGAAAGTTTCGCAAACAAATAATAAGAATTAGCGACGTTTTATGTCACCCAAACATGAGTTTAAATGGTGTAAAATAAGAAACTATAAAATAAGTTGCGAGTTTTTAAGTATTTACAGTGAAAACATCAGCATTTGTGGATGTTTAATGAATACACGTTGGGAGCTGGGAAACCAGAGAGTATCGAATGTTATGCAATTGCGAGAGTGAGTTGATTTACCAGAAGGTTCCAAGTATTTTGAAATTACTTTGGAATCAAAACCAGGTTAGAAAAATCTAAAAAATGAAATTATCAAATGGTTCACCATCATCATTTTTGCCGAAACACATCCACTCCTGGACATAGGTCCCTCTAATGTCGCCACAATGACTGGTACCGTGCGTCTCGCATCCAGCGGATCCCTACAACCTTCACCAGGTCATCGGGGGAGACAAATGGTTGGGCAGGAGTGTTCCTGCAATCTTGAATAAAAGATGGATCATATAAATTTTACCTGATACCTAAAAAAATATAAAAGATAAAAGCAATGCTAGAATCAGTGAAATTCAATATTTCCTAAAAAAACGTAGAAGAATTGGAGATATTATTGACAAAAAGAAACATGACGTTTGTTTGAAGAAATGAAAGCAAACAAATTCTAGCTTTACTGTTTTATGTTGACCAAGACATCTCCAGATTCTCTCACACCCACAAGATCAAAAGATTCCCATCGAACCCAAGCATTTGTCCAACAGTTGCTAACTATTTATCTATAGGTCAGCAAAAGCAATAAAACTCTACAAATAATTATTCACAGCACTAACATTTGCATAACGTTATCCCCGCACGTGATACCGCCATAGAACCGCAACTTTACTAAAACGGAAATCCATTAATGTTTTTAGTCGCTCACATGTCACCCTTATCAGGTTAAAGGAAGCGATGTATGTTGTACAAGCCGGTTCGGTTGTGAATGAGGTAAGGATTGCAGCGTGTAGTAATGTTGGAACGGAAAGCATCTGCATTAATGTGAAAACATAGTAAGAAGGAAGGTTGGCTGGAATCGTCTGTATTTTATTGGTAATCAATGAACTATGTTGTTCACAGAGGCGGCTCGATTCCTGAATATTCATGAGCGAAAATACTCTGTAGTAGAGGAATGAAAGGATTGTTAATCAAGTGATCTTTATTAGAGACGGGCGAGTTTATTTGAAGAGAATGGTTATGTGTATCTAGATACAGATATTCTACAAGTGGTTTTTATAGTTGTGGAGTTTTGTTATTGAGTCTGTACCGCAGTGCAGACTCACCTTTTTTTTTATGGTGGGTGGAAAATCATCAAATAACCCCTTCCGCTCTTGGGCAGAGCGAAAAGGAGTGTCAGACTTGTACTAACTAAAAACCACCCATGTTCCTTCTTAGCCCTTCATGTCGAGGCCGCGGTATCTGTGTAAACTCACCTCTGTTTCTTTTTTCAGAAAAATAGAGATTATGGTGAACTGCTTAACAAAGAGCTTTTGTTTTTTATTAATAACTAAGCGTTTTGCTCATTATCAAAATTAAGAATGATCTACCTCTCCAAGTCCATCTGCGGGTAAATAATTAAATTTTAATTAGCTCGGCACAGCTCAACCGTCAAATCGCGTATGTTTCCATGCAAAGCGTTATCGAGCCCTTATCTGCCGCTTACATACGCACCATGGAGCTTTGCTAATCGCCTCATCGCTTTACTCCCCATAGATGCCAACACTGATAATAACGTAAGGGTTTTATATGCGGATTCGAAGGGAGTTGCAGATTAGGAGCAATTTGCCATAGCCTAAAATAAGATAGCTCCTATAAAGGGGTTTAACGATGAATGGAATTGGTTTACATTTTATGGAGAATAGATCTGATATGGGATTCCGGTATGGTGTTTAGAATATTATTGTGCTGCGTAAGCAGGGACTGTATAATCTTAATACGTAAATTCGTTGAGAGTTGGGATTGAACCCTATTTGGATGCTGACGATGGACGTAAGTGTTGTGATGCGAATTAACAACATTTAGTAGTTTAGGAAATTGTCGGAACTTTGGTAATCTTCCATTACAATAACAAGGTATGTTTATTGTGATGTAAACAATACCACAACTTTCAAAACCAAAAGTAAGAAGAGATTCAGAGTAAGGAGAGTTTTCTATATAGATATGACAAAAGAGAAAAACTCAACGAATTTTTCAGCCAACCACATCAAAAAGCAAAATACCCAATATTAAAGAACACAAAACTATCTCCAATCATCCCCGAAACAGAACAGCACACGTAACCGAAAATCTACCCTCATTACACAAACGTATTTCATTCCGGGCATAATGCCAAACATTCCTGGATTGATTCGGATACGAGGCAGGTCGAGTCGAATGCATAATACATGTGACCTTACGATCATAGTCCCTGAATATGAGAGCAACTGGCGTGGCCTGAAGGGTTTTGACAGACTTCGCTGTATTATCCTAGCTACAATTCACATGGAAATTTCTGCCAGTATTTCTGAGGTCCTGAGCCCGGGCCGGAATAAAATATTCGTTGCTACCGTATGTAGCCTTTGGAGTGACGCATTACCATATCTTTATTATTTGATGAGAAGAATTATTATGCAACGACTGTAGGTAGGTGCTACAATATGCATGTTAGAGAGGCGGGCAGTTCTCATTATACCTCATTTATAATTTTACACCTGGGCTACGAAATTAAATTCATCCCGTAATTCCGTTTGGTATTTTCTCTTCACTAGATTTTGAGAGCGCCGAACCTAATTCTATACAGTACAATATAGATGACGAAGAGTTTTCTAATGCAAAATGTATATTGGCAATAAGCCAACAAAATGCAATGATAAAAATAAGCCCTAGCATTTATCAGCAAAACAAAAATCAACTGAAAGAAACAAATGAGAGCGGCGCTCTTCAATTGTCATTTTAAATCCACACGGCTATAAACAGGATCACCGCGTCACGTCACTTTGTCAGCCTATAACAAAATTGCCACCCATAATTCAAAAGGCATAGTTTCAAAAATCCTGCTACGTTTTTCAAACAACTTGGAACTGTTTAATCATATTTCTCCTTTGATATTCCACGGAACAAAATCCCAACTAGCACAAAAGCTTAGCGCTTGTTCAAAAATAGTTTCTCAACAAAAATTGCATAACAAGTTTCCTGTTTGAGAATAGTTGCATATGATAATGCGTTTCTTCGCAACAGCCCGGATTGTTTTAGTTCAAGCATTTGCTACAAAGGTTTAGATTCAAAGCTGAAGTATTCTTATGTGCATATTTTGTTTGTTCCGTCATTTTTGTTTGTTTATCGTCGCAGTATTGAATGTATGAGATAGTCCCAAGACTGTTATTGCAAAGGATATGAAAAGGCTGGTACAAAATATAATATTCCTCATATTTTTGTCCTTATCCCACACACAGAAATCTCTGTCTCGAAAGTACCATTAGACAAATGTAACGCACAAACATCGAGTCAGGAAACAATATCTATAGGCTTTATAAATTTTGCTTTGATAAGAAAACCGTCCCGATAGTACAAACGGACGATCCCCTTTGCTCCACTTCGATCTACAATTCAGATACAAATATTCCTACGACCAATAACGAAAGAGAAACGATATCAATACAAAAATATTCAAATTTATTTAATGCTACTGCACTTACATGGTGCATTGCATTAATAGTGACCTAGTAACCCGTTCCTTGTGCCTTGTTTTCATGTTGAACCTCGCCTCGGCGCGTTGCTGCAGTGCTTGGCTTATAAAAATGGATGACGCTGTTTTTAAAATGGAACTCGGTTACATGTTTAGTCTGCAACACGCGTTGGGTGTTTAAGTTAATATAAGGAATGGATAAAAGGATATTATGTGTACACTGGATTACTAGGAAGTGGTGTTTTTGTTACCAGAACTACAACTAAGATAGGTTAGAGGTGTTTGTGTTTAACGTACATTATGCACAATCAGACTACTATTGGCATACGATATTTTAATAAAAAGTGAGTACTGAAAATTACAATATTGAAAAGTGAGTATTGAAAACGAACGAAAATAAAGCTGATTCTAAGAACTTTTCGATGAGAAGCAAATAGAAAAGGGCTCAAAGAAAAACCACAAACAAAATAAAATGTAATTCCGATAAAGGATTCACGGCCAACACATCAAACTAATGAAGGTCCCGGTTTCGCATTAACATTACCCTAAAATATAGTAAAAGACACGGAAACAAACGGAGCTTACAAAGGAATTTCTGGACCGTACGAACCGGTTTCCGAACTGTTAATTCCTAATGCGGATAATGAGAATGGTTAAAGGTCAGATGCTGAATCAAATATTGGAGCCAAGGCTTTGGCCAATGTTTCTGCTAAAGGTACAGAAGTAAGGCGTAGTATTGAAAATAATATAGACGTTGACGTGGGATAAAGTATCGATTACTTTCATAATTACGTTAAAATTGTACTGACTGCTTCGTTGGTCTAGTGTTCGCAAGCGCGACTGCTGAACATGTGGTCCTGGGTTCAGTTCCAGGGTTGGCCAAAGTATTTTGGGATTTTTCATCAGGGATTTCTTAGTATTAGCCACGGAATCGGAATTTGTGCCCAGTTGATCGCAATAGGCTCGCCCGCTATTAAATGGGAGGTAAACATAACTGGCAAAATGGCGGTGTACTATTTAATTGGATTAAGTACACCCACACTCACCCTCTGCCTAACCCTATGGGGATTACAGGCGTGATGTTATGTTAAAAGGATAAAAGATTGATAAAACTTACAGTACAATCTGGTATAACAGCAAATGTAAATCTCAAATCAAATGTAGTAAAAGATGTTTGTCGAACAATTTAATTTAATTTACTTTAGATACCTATCATGAAAATGTTATACATATAAAATGTTACAACATTGTTTAGATTTTATTTACTAAATATACTAGCTAAGTTTATTCCGCGGGAATGAGTACATTGTTAAACATTAAACGCTTATTCCATCGAGAATTTTACGAAAATCTATTTTGTGTTCCCAAGTTAACTATGTATTTATACCTCGTTGAACGTTTTTTCTTCAAAATGAGCAGTAAAAGTCCTCGAATGGCAATGGAGAAATTGATAGTGTAAATACTCAAGTACCTACGCAAGTTCGAGTGCTTAAATTTATTTAAAAATAAATACACTCGAAGCCCACCCCAATACATTTTAAGATCGGCTAGGCAGGTGATGACAATGATGATGATGAGACATAAGACGCTGAATTAATATCTGCCAAAGAAATCTTCATTAAACTTCATCGTATCAAAATAAGGAAACGAAACTTTCAAAGCAACCAAAACAAAACGTGACTTAACTACTGCATCCTGATTAAATGATAACCATGTTTAGAAGCAAAAAAATCTACAAACACGACGACCCAACGGCTTTCTCCTCTGCACCCAATCAACCAATTATAAAAATTTACCGAGAGGATTTAAGCCATTATTTCATTGGAGGAAATTAACAATTGTGTCCAAATAAAGTTGTTGAGTAATTCCGTCATGTCAGTTATCGTTTGTCTTGTGTTGTTAAGAGGACGGGTTGATTGACTTATTTATTGGACGTTGGACTAAATGATCGGGAATTAGCTTGTATGATGTTTTGATTGAAGGATCGTAGTGGGATTGTGTGTGCTTTGTTCGCTAATACTTCTATAGTGAACAAATTGATGGCAACTTGTTCAATTGCTTATTCATAGGTAAGACTTGCTGACTTGCTTGACTTGCTGGTGCTTGCTTGCTGGTTCTGTGTTAATTGTTTCTCTGGGACTTCTTTTAGCTTCATTGTTGCGGCGCTTTTCTGGTGGTCGCCACTGTTGATTTTGGCTTCCAAGTTGCGGTGGTTTGAGATTAGTGTGACGGGCTTGTCCCAATTGCTGGTGATGTTTAATAGGTGCCAGTTTTGCTTTCGTATCTGTCCAATATAGCTGTTTATTGCTTTCATAAGCAGATATCTACTTGTAATTATACAAGTTTGGATATAGATTCCGCAGAGTAGATAGAACTCGTTGTCATTTTGAAAACATTTAGATAATCATAACACCAAAACCGTCCTACTTAACAAAACAAACGCAGCGTACACACAAAAAAACAATTTCGCCGCTCCAATAGTGAAAAAAAGAGAAACATTTCGCTATCATAGATATAAAAATAATTTATCCCTTTGTACGGAACGTGGAAGCAATGAAAGTTGATACATACAAGGTGGCCGTTGAATCCACCTGCTCTTTGATCGTGATCTGAAACCAAACAGTCAGGAAACTGTTTACAGAAAAACGCTATACGATCAAATATAAAACGGCTTACTTATTTTAATCGATGGCGCTCCGACTTTGAGAGAGCGTTTTTTGTTCAGCCTATGGTAAAGATAAATATAATTTGGGATGTACATAAATAATTTTGTTAGTTTGTTTTAGAGGAATGAAAGAAATATGTAGTTTTATGGGTAGGAAATAACAGAACGCTCGTTTATAGTCTGTGCGTAGTTATAATAAATTCACTGTATCAGAGTTTTATTGATTTTGATTTTTTCTATCTACATCGAATTCTGTGTGGTCTTCTTTAACTATTTAAATGTGTAGATATTAAATTAGGTTGATGGATGGTACACTGAGTGGAAGGGACACATAATTATGCACAAACGGTCACCACGTATTTAGTACATTACAAAACGAAGATCTCCATGGAGAAGAACCGTCCTTCTCCTTTACTGTGACCCTTACGTAGTGTGCCATAGTATGAATACTATGGCACACTACGTAAGGGTCACGTAAAGCTTTTATACTGTTTGATGTGCTGTAGACCGACGCCTCTGTGATGTTTGTTTGCCTTTGCCGGTACTTTTTAAGATGATCCTAACGTCTAAGGATATGTTCCGTAATGCAATTCTTTATATCAATCGCGTCGACGATTTTTATATTTTAGTTAATTAAGCTTCAAGGTCTCCCACATTGACTACATTAGTATTGTCATCAATGAGTTATTAAGTATACGAACTATGTTCGATTCTAGATGTTATTTCATTCAAGTCTGCAATACAACCAGCTGCATTAGTTGTATTCATTATTTAGCTTGTTAGCAGTCCGTTGTCTTTGCCCACGCTTATCAAACGAATTATTTGCTGTTTTGTTGGTGTTAATGTCGTTTGTAGGCAAAACAATAGTTTTGTTAAATTAATTGTGTAGCACGATATTCGTCTTAGGTAGTGTAGGCCTACAGTGAAACAAGCTAATAAGTATAAAGCCAGCTAACTTGCATTTACTTTTAAGATTAAACAGATACATTTAGAGACTGATGTGAAATGATACAGCTTATGAAACCAGTTGCTTAATGCGAAAAGCTTTATACAACAAAAATGCAGTCAATATTTTCAGTGTACTAGAACTATAAAGATACTTATTAGCTTGTTCGACTGTACTGCAGTCTCCTTTGAGAACTATTCTGATACTTTAAGGGCAGATTATATACTCCTTTACAATGTTTAACCTTAAGTTACTTGCTTTTTATAATAGAGTGGAAAAAATTATCGAGGAAATCAAAATCTTAAAATCAAAAAATACATGTGATTTCCACCAGTCCGCACTGAATCCTTGTAATTATTTATGATCGACTGCTTTTATTTGGGGGGTTGGGAAATCATCAAATAACCCCTCCCGCTCTGGGCAGAGCGGAAGGGAGTGTCAGACTTCTACTGACTAAAAACCACCCGTGTTTCTTCTTAGCCCTTGTGCCGAGGACGCGGTATCTCTTTCGAACAACCCGCAGCCCCGACGGAATGACAAACTGCCTCATGAAGTGAGGGCCATGGTGTCAGCATTTTGAAGGCATTGTCTTATTATGTTTTTCGAAGAATTAAAACAATGATTTGATAGCAGTATTTGTTTTTAATATTTTGTAGGTTAGCTTTTATCCAGCTCCTGATTTAGGAGAGAAATAATAAGCTTTTTCATCGATGTTCAATTAGTCTCACTAAAATAGCTACATTTGCCCGTCCATTAACAAACTCTTGATAAAGAAGAAACAGTAGCAACAAATCTCAAAAACGAAACCCTCAAATAACTCCAAAATTTTCTACCCTTGTTTCAGAACTACCCAATCCTTCAAAACAAACCCTACAAGTACCTCCGAAGTTTTGTCAGAACTTGTCCAAATCATTAAACTGTTAAATTGTCAACTCTCGTTCATTGTGGAAACTTAAGTGTAACTACACCGGAACATTGTCAGCTGTGAGTTAACGAATGAAAGTTTGTGAAGATACGAGTAAGTGGTGCGGTACTTGTTATGAAGCGAATGATGTATCGAACAAGGGAGTTATGTCTTTTATGGTGAATGAAAAATTTGAACATAACGTAACGTCACTCCTGTTAAGGCCAATGTCGGCTCGTTCAGACTAAAGAGAAAACTCAGATTTTCACAGCAAAATCTAAAACACAAGGGGAACCTTCCCCTTTCACACCTTAAATTATTTAAGATGATTCTAAAGCTTCTCTGAGTGTTAGTGCCAAATAAAATTCACCCAGATTGAGCAAGTCGGTTTAACGTATCAAGGTGCGAGCCTACTGCTTTCAACAGGACACACATTTAAACGAGAAATCCAATAACACTTTGTGGGACCGGGGAACAGAATATTGTTCAACAGTAGTGGATTGGTATTGTACTCGTGCACAAGATCAATCAATGATGTCTTGTTGGTCAGAATATTAAATCACATCTAATGTAGTGTTTTTGCTCTTTAACGGACTTCCTGATCGCCTGTCTGATTGCTAAGCTCAGTAGCTTCAGTATTTTAATGCGTGTTCGTGACATTGGACGCACGACCACGTCTCAATTTAGCCGTTGACGTAAATCGAAACCGAAGTTTGATTAGAAATCATGGGGAAAGAGACCCAATGTGTCAGTCAAGCTCAAGGAATATTATGAATTGATGAGTATGAGGAGATAGCCGTAAACATAATTTTGGTAGTGGATGCTATGGGTGAAGGAAAACAAACATAGCTTCAATCAATTAAAGTCACCTCCAGCAAACAAGAACCATTGTTCACAGTTCAATTAGTCAATTCAAAGTAAGCACACTACAACAGCAGCTATAAGGAACAAAATCACTGATAGAACCTGAGCCTCGTTACTCCAGAAATCCTGCCCTTTAGACAATGCTAGTTTGTTACACAGTTAAACGCAAAGGCGCCAAGGGAGGCACGTTAATCTGACAAGCAACAACACAGAGCTGCGGCCACTGGCTGACTTAACGGCCCCTGTCACTCCACCAAGTAACTTTCAATTAGGCCCTACCCCGCATCGAAACCGCAACGATCCCATCACAGACGAGAACCTCCAATTCAAACCTCTACATCGCTCGTTCAACACCAGATTAGAAAACGAAGATGGTAATGAACTTGGCAATGGATTAGGAGAGACAGTCAAGAGAAGTTTAAGTCGTGTCGCAATGAAATCGTGGCTATTCTTAGCAATTAGACAAAGCAGAAATTAGCAAATGGCAACAGTACTGTGTGGGTGCTCTCAGGAATCTTGTTAGGGGTCGAGTGAGTCAGTTAGTCGAGATTACAATGCCTAAGCGTCTCGTCCTTGTTTTGTTGGCAAGAAGGACAATTTGATTATAAAATTCCAGCCAGCCAGAGTTTAAGCTGAGGTAATTTTGTTGGAACAATTTCGCTAATTATGAGGACTGTCCTGGTTTTAAGTACGAAGGGTAAGAGAAAGCTAATTAAATATTAATACTCTGAAATCTCTCCTTCGATGAAATAAAGATGAGTTGAAATTCCATTTACCATTAAAAGTAGCCAGTTAATAATGATATCATTAAGGCTGACTAGCTGTTGCCCGTGACTTCGTACGCATGGAAAATTGTTTGAGGATTTGAGAGAGGAAATGGTAGCCTGTGTAGGTACTATTTCCAAACTATAATATTTCTCTTTGCCAAGTTTCATTCACATATCCTCAGCGGTTCTGGCGTAGTTAAGTAACAAACATCCACCCATCAAATCTGTGACTTTCATAATAGTAATAAGACTCTAATCTGATAGTTCCACTTCCTATCTATTTTGTACAGTTCCATTGCAAACATTTTACTGCAAAGATTGACACTTGCGGACAAAAAAAGCGACCACCGAAATTCATCTCGAATATTTGTCGAACATCAAACATTCATTCTAAGAAAGTAATCACTTCCGAACGAAGCGAGTGGAGATCAAATAATCTCCTTTGACCAGAATCAATATTTGAGTTCCAAATGGTACGTTTGAAAAGGATCGATGTGATTTGAATAAACATAGGTTCTGTTACGGGGAATGTTTGATTCCAATCGATAAAATTTGAATCTACATGATTTGGTTGTTGATTTTCCCGTTTTGTCTATTTTGAATTGCTAAGGTAGTGTCAATGCGAATAGCGGCAGACTTTGTGTGTGTTCTTGGAACATTGTTTTCGAATCGACTTTGTAAATACTTGTCTAGTTCACTTACTTTGTTGTCAATGTGTGTGTGCGAGAGAGACAGAGACACGCTAAAAAGCAGAGGACATGAAAAAGACCCACATGATTATAGCTTTTTTATATATTTGGCAAATCAAATAGCAATGGCTTGTCCGTTTCAAACTCTAATGATACTTCAGTATAATAGTAGTAAAACTTTATTGTCACTCACAGGAGTCTTCACTCAGATCTTCTGAGAATGACAATAAAGTTAAGTTCACAGAAATCTGTCAACTGCACTACTGGAACTGGACACAAAATCAAGGCAATATACATTTGAGTTCCAGTAGGTAGCGTAGCAAAATACTAAATTAAAATTCAAAATTCAAATATTTTTATATGTAGTACATAGGTTAATAAAAGTACAGAAGAAAAAAGTTAAACGGATTTGTCTCCAACTTACAATTTATTTACCATCCACCTGGGGTAGTAGTCAAACACCGAAAAATAAAATTCCCACTAATTTGTCAAATGGAACTAGCAGAACTTGTAAACATTTAAAAAGAAACCGTTGCCATGCAGTTTTCTTTCTCAGAAATCCCTGTTCGCTTCGAAATACCAAGAACAAAACCCGTATAAAATGTCTGACCATTAAAAGAAGCATCTACACTAACGTTTCTACTTATTTGTACAGCTTCCCAGCCATAGTTTCATTTAACAAATTAATTGCTTTCTGTAGCTTTATGTCATTGAAATAAATCAATAAGTAATAATCGTTATAATACTAATTTATGTTCGCACCAATCACTTAATTAGCACGAAGCAAAGGCAACAAGAATTAATTATGAATTATGATCAGTGTTTTTAACACCTCCGGATAGGCTGCTTACATACTTGATGGGAGAGGCAATAAATTTGACGAAGGTTACGATTAATTGGTAAGTGATAGTTATGGCTTAGAAGTGTGAGAACCATCATCTATAAAAAACAACCAAAAACATTTCATAAATTACGAACAGTAAGATGACTAACAACGGGACGAATACGGTCACCGTCATCAATAATTATAAACAGGAGCGATTACACTGAATAACTGCTGCATTAAGCCCTATTGGAGAAGAAAAAGATGAAGAACCAACAATCACAAAATAAAAACAGAACATAGTACAAGATGGTACAAAAGCAATAAAATAAGGACAATAGCATCCAACATGAACAATGAAACCATTGTAAGAACGCCATTCACGTTAAATGACCAAGCATTAATTGCAAATTCAACTGATAAGAATGAACAACTGCTTGTATGACACTTTCTAGAAGATATCGATGTCAAATGTCAAATGTTGGTAGATAAAGGTGCAATATGTTTGTCCGGTCCAGCATTATCGTAAACAATAACGCTTTAACATTAAGCAATGGAAGATAAAGGAGTGAAAATTGATAGTAATTTGTTTATAATAGTTAGAATTTATGAGGCTAGTTGGGAAAATTGTAGGGTGTGAGTAAGTTATGTTTCAAACTGGCTAATAATGGCCGCTGATAGGATCAGAAACTAATATATATTATAGAGCCTGTTTATTTATGCTACAATTTTTATACATTACTAAGTCAAACGCCTCACCCTGTTCCATGTTTTCAACACGTGCTATAATATCCTAATACGTATCAGTGTTAGGGTTATTGTTCACGAAGCGATAACAGCGCTTTAATCCAAGCTGTCACCACATTGACCGCAGCCTGTAAGCGCTTCACTAACAACTCGACGACAATGTCCTGCTGTCAAGAACTAATATACCGTTTATATATTTTATTGTTTTAGTGTCCTTTAGGGTCAATAGCGCATCGTGTGCATGATACAGAGTGGGCTCGGTGACACATTTATGTCGTTAGGCAATTCATCAAATAAACTTTACTGATAAACAACCTTGTTCCATAGAACCTAGAACTTCATTTTAAATTATAGAATCCTTATGGACAGATACAAATCGTTGAATGAACGACAGTACAAGTTTGTAAGATTATGATTGTCTATAAGTGCAGGCGAAGTGCTAAGTCATAGTTTGTAAGGGATGGATTGATAAGTAGAGAGCACAATTCATTTTCCTCAAATGAATTTTGCAACCGGAGTGGTGAGTTGGTGCGGTATTGACTGAGGAATCAGGTACAAAAGTACTGATGCATTTGATTGCCATTCGTGTAAAAAGCAGACATCGAGCAAACTATCATCAGAAATTAAACAATCCATGAATATGGAAACAACAATAAATAAACCCTATACATATTCAAACCAGTGAACGAAAACACTAAATTTCCTCTAAAAATAAAACATCTAACATTTTATATTTCTCACATTACACTATTCGATTATACGGTTCAAATGGCCACTTACAAATGAGAATTCATTATGTCATGCTTCGACACATTTCAAAGTTATTTTGTTTCGTAGAAACGTCTCCGTCGCACACAATCGTTATAAATCCACGTTCGACTATGGGTATTTCTAGTGCCAGTTTAATTTGAGCTTCCTCTTTCTTCATTACCTTAGCTGTTGTAGGTTTTATTGATCGGTCGTAAGTTCCAACTTCATTGGTCATGGTGACTGCTTCAATGGTTTATATACTCTTGGTTCGCTATGCATAGTTATTTTCCTCACGTATATCGGAAAGGGCGTCGAACTTATATTGTTATTAGTACTGATATGGCAGTCTTTATAATAGTTAGAGTTATTTACATGATCTCATTTGCAAGTATGTTACTTGAGTCATGAATGAATCATGATGGAGACAAAGATTTTTTCTGTTTGATCGTTTCAAGGAAACTGTATATTTGCAGAATATCTTCTGTCTTCACGGATGTTTGGTCGCAGAATTTTTAATGGCAATTAAATTGTAATACCTACGTCTTAATGTTATATTTTGAATAAGAAGATTTTTGTAAGTTCTTAGAAGTTTTTGATACAAAGAAAACAAACAAAAGTACTCAACACAACTTACTGAACAGCATTATTAGAAATTGGTAAATTTTGTACCAAGATAAAACTATTTGAATCAGCCTGAAATTAGCGTTTAGAGAAAAAGTGATTTAGAAAATCTTATCACCAGCATTTTAGATAGAGCACATCGCAAAGACTTGGCTTCTCGTATTCAGAAAACTTAATATCGCGCACCTGATTTCCCTAAAGACTACCAAGTCAGAGACGATAGTCGCTCCTCTTATTCCAGAGCCCATAATACCACGGACGAATAAACAGCTTAACGATCAAGTTTATAACCATCGTCGCACTATTGATTTTAATGAATAGACACATACATAATTTATTCTAGTTTAAATTTCTGTCATCAATTGACCATAAATTGTAATTTACTTATGAATGCCTGTTTCTCGACAAGCAGACTCATGTTGCCAATACAAGAAACAAGCTAATACACATGCTTCAATTATAAATTAGTTTCAGTAGAACACAATTTACTAATAAACCTTATAGAAAGCGGCATCTGTTCAATGGTCTATTCATTCTATGAATGCTATCATTAATAATCTTTTCTGTTTCAATGTATTCAGTTCCCGTACGTCCATTTGTTAATTTGACGTGGCTGAAATTAGAAACATGATTGCTTTTATTTATTTTATCAAAATGTGTTTTGCCAATGTTTGTGGTGAAGTGATTGATTATGGTTTTTGCATCTTTCGTTGTTTTTACTCTTGTAACGGTATCAGGTTCTGCAATACTTGGCTAAATAAGAACGTTAAAGATTCTTTAAATAAGAAATAATATTCAATTGATAGATTCCAATGCATGTATGGGCTTCTCAATGTAGCTTTAGATTGTAAAGCCATCGATGAAGTCACGCTTCAATATATTTTATTTGCGAATTCTAGAATTGATTCCTTCAACAACTAGGGACGTATTTGCATTTACTTTTATGGCAGTGGCGCCTCAACCAGACACATTTAAATATGTCGATGGAAATAGCTGTCCATTGTATTCCTAATTGATGTATTTAGCACCAGTCAATAGCTGCACATTTACGATTTCCGACACCTATCCATATTAAAAAATCAAAGTGTGAGAAGGAAGTAGCTAGTCACGAAACAACAAAAACAATAAAACTTCTTTTCCATTCAGTCCATACGAGGTGTAATTAGTCGTGTAGCGTTAATGTTAATTATCACCATGGGAAGACAGTACCAACACAGGCACAGTTTATTGATCGAAATTCGATGCCTGTTAACTATGTGGCTTGCATGTTAAGAGGGTTTTTTTTTCTTTTGTGCCAGGTTCGCTTGGAGCGTTTTTGTTTGAGTAGATGATAGATATCGTTGCATTGTTGGTGTTGTCGTTTTTTAATAGAATTGTGTGTGAATATGAGACATACATATATTGTTAGTAAAGTATGAGGTTGATTTAGTTCTCTGGTTTTTTAATAGTCCTAATACTGGGTGTACTCTAGTTATTCGTGAATACAAAGAGTTTTAGGATAGAGCTTCAAATTAGATTCAATTTGGCAGGACAGTCCTGTGGAACCAACATATCAAATGAATTTGTGGTTCTAGAGTTTTCCGCCAGTAATTTCTCAGTAGCAACCACGGAGTCTCGGGCTCGGTTGACAGCAATAGGTTAAATTAGGGTGCACTATTAGGTTCATCTATACCATACCCTTGTAGAATTACAAGTTGATCCTTATGCATTTTACGCTATACCTTTTTTATTATGCATACCGCTCTATTCTAGTGCAATAGTCAGTTTTGCATCACACCTCACCTTCAACTCATCTAATATCGTCTATACATCTTTCCGCTGCGCTCATATGGGTCGATGTAGAAACAAATTAACACATACGCCATCGCCCTTCATTCACAATACCTCATTGTTCTAACTGTGGTAATTTTGTTTATTCAGAGAACGAACTTTCGGGGTCGTAAAATGGAGATCACGATTCAACTGGAGCAGTTTGGTTGAGTTTTTGGTGTGAAAATGTGTTTGTTTTTTGTCATGTGAAACTTTTGTTGGTTTTTGTATGAAGGGGAAACAGAGCTGATTACTTTACTTCTATGTAAGTTATACCAGTTTTCTGAAATACTAGGTGACGGCGACTGGTGACTACCTCGTTGGTCTAGTGGTCGCAAGCTCGACTGCTGAACATGAAGTCCTGAGCTCGATGCTCTGGGTCGGGAAAATTTTATTGAGTTTTCCATCCATTTATTTTCTCATTCATTTTCAAATTTTCCAAGTATAACAGTTACGTAAAAAGGTAGTAAAATTCTAACCAGTAGTGTCAAACAAATCAGGTGGAAGGTATTAAAGTGGCCATTGTTGTTCTCTTAGACAATGGTGCTCAACTTATGCGTAATAGATCTTTAAGTTAAGCACTTAAGTTGAGCATTAGGAATGAAATGAGTGCTCAATGTGTTCATACACCTGACATTGAGTACTTGGAATAGCAACGTGGTGTGTGGCGTGGTCTTATGAATTATCGGTATGGCTGTTGGTAACAGAAATTTCTTCACATGATCACGGCTTACAATTCAACATTTTTCTTCTTCTTGATCAATAGGTTATTGCCTAACCTGGTCTCAGGGTTTTTATAGCCACCCATAAGCCTCCTTGACATAAAAATTTAGCTGTTTTAAATTAAAGTATTTTTAATGATTCTTGGAATTAAGGAATTTTGAACCTGCGACAGGTGTTATGGATGCGGAATGTTCGTAATACTTTATGTGAACTGATGTGTTGTAAAACGTTTTAAGTTTTAATGATACGTTGTGATCATCGAGCGGCAAGTTACTTGCTATACGAGTATGTAGTAATTTTTTTAAAACTAAAAATTTGGACTGCTTGATAACTAAATTATAAAAAATCCCTTAACTTTAAGTTTTTTGTCACCAACCGCACGCTAATAAATTCGATAATGACAGTGAACCCGAATCGATTGCTCATTAATGACATTTTTATCAACTAATAATTCTTCTAAACTTGCTGGAGTATTGAGCTGTTCGTTACAAGTTAGCGGTGCGACGTTGCCGGTTAATTGTTGAGACGCAGAACTGCGCACTAATGAACGAAGGAAATTAATTTTAACTCGGAGTTTAGACGTTCGGTTTGTTAGAAATAATGATTCTATCGGCTTCGTGTGTTGGAGGGAATTTGATATTTTTAGAGTAATTATTTTAAGGGATTATTTATTAGTTCTGCGTAGTGGTAATGAAATCAGGTTAATATAAAATATCTTGTTAAAAAATGGAAAGCATTTGGTTTGATTTTGAATTAATATTCTATGCGTGAAAACGTACCTAATGTTAAATTTATCACTAATGCAATGTACGGGTTATGGTTACAGTTATTTTAAATCGTTTCGTTTTTCAATATTGTTGACCGTATTTTTGTTGGTCGTGCTAGGCAACTTGTGATTAGCCCAACTTATCAATAAGAAATATTTTCATGAACGTGTACCTAACTGTTTGTTCGTGATAAATACGTATTGTAAACCATAAACCTCCAATAAAACTGTGAAATACACGTCATCATATTGTTAAATGTTATTTTACGATCGTCCAAAATGACGGAATACCTTCCTAAGTAAAATTATGGTTAGTGGGTTAGGCTTTGCCTATACTTGAAATATATGCCTATGTTAACATTAGAAAACACAATATTAAAAAACAAAGTAAATTTTATTAAATTAGATACCGTACAGACGCCGCTACCACATCAAGCTATCCGAAACTGTAAAATTTTCCCAATAAACTTTGAACCTAACGCTGTAAAAATAAAGTTAAAAATGTATTAAAGAAATTTGACATAAAGTAAAAACTTGGTGTGATGTACCTAATCCTAATCTCCATCTAGTTTTTTTTTTGGAAGGTGAGAAATCATCAAATGACTCCTCCCGCTCTGGGCAGATCAGAAGGGAGTGTCAAACTTCTCCTGACTAAAAACTACCCATGTTCCTTCTTAGGCCTTTGTGTCCGGGGCCGCGGTATCTCTTTCGAACAACCCGCAGCCCTTCCCAATTAAACTTGAACCTAATGTAAAGATAAAGTTGAAAATCTATTAAAGAAATTTGACATCTTACACTAATATTATAAAGAGGAAAAACATGTTTGTTTGTAACGAATAGGCTCCGAAACTACTGGACTGATTTAAAAAAATCTTTCACCGTTGGGAAGCTACATTATCCTCGAGTGACATAGGCTACTTTTTATCCCTGTATTCCCACGGGAACGGGAACTACGCGAGTGAAACCGCGTGACGTCCGCTAGTGAAGTATATAATAGCTTGGTTCGCAGTACCTACTACCCTCCTTCTCAATGCTCCTATTGTTGACTCCATAAGAGATATACCTATTACTCGTGGAGCTACACTAGTAAGAGCAGCCATCCTATACAAAGCTCCGATTTCTGAAAGAGTTTAAAAGATCGTCCGAGTTCCCTAGCTTTATGCTCTTTCGTTGAAAAGGCTCTTAGATTTAACGAGTGACATAGGTCAAAGCAAATATTTGCTTCTTTGACAGGAGTATTTTTGTAAAACATCAAAATATTCTGTGAAATAATTTTATGCAGAATGGTTGTGCTTATAGTTTTAGATTTTTGCCATTGAGTTTCAAATCATGTAATATTATGTATAATCAGAAAGTGCATCACATCACATAACATCACTGCAGTCGGTAATCTCCAAGCAGTTGAGATGGCGAAATCACCACATTTCGATTTAATTATCTATTATGATTATATTATCATTAATTCCTGCCCTTATCCCAATTTATTTGGGGTCGGCGCAACATGTCTTAGATTTCCAAAAAATATTGAACACATATTTTTTCTTTTTTCACATAAACAAAATTGAAGACGATACAGTACCTACTTCGAAAACTCGTAAACTTCTAGAAAACGTCACATGTCAGTACATTTTTTACCTACAAATGACGTCACAACCCTTTTTTTTTAATTTTTTTATGGTGGGTGGAAAATTATATAAATGACCCCTCCCGCTCTTGGGCAGAGCGGAAGGGAGTGTCAGACTTCTACTGACTAAAAACCACCCATGTTCCTTCTTGGCCCTTCATGTCGAGGCTGCGGTATCTCTTGCGAACACCCGCAGCCCCGACGGGACGTCACAACCCCTCACTCATGATCTTTGACGCGTTTTATCTTCGTCAATTTTTGTTAATTTGATAAAAGAAAAAACATGTATCTAATATTTTTTGATAATCTTACTGACGGAATAATTAGAATCATATTTTTTTGACTCAGTCTGATTACAGGTTTTCAGAAGACAGCTTCGACAATCGATTAAAACCAACGCGTTACTCCATGTAACCGCGTGTAAGTACATCTGTGCCCTAATTTTGTAATTAAATACGATTTATCAGGAAACATTTATGAAGATTTATGGATGGTAATAAATTTTATAGTAATAACTTGCATGTGCTGCGCTGACCCAATACTACTATGTACAGTCGGAAACAGAATTTCTGTACTTGAAACATTAAAATTATAAAAAAGTAGAGTTTGTTTGTGGGCAGTGGTGGTTCAGTGGTGGCGGCCTGAGTTACGAGCAGTAAGTAGTGGGTACGAACTCAGGCAGGCGTATTATTTTGTGTACACAATTCTCCTGAAACCTAACTCTTTATGAAGGTTAAATGCTATTGAACATCGCGCACTAAGGCTACCGACATAGCCCGAAGAATTGCCAAACTTAAGTGGCAGTGGGCACACATTGCTCGCAGAACGGATGGCCGATAGGGCCGTAAAGTTCTGGAGTGGCGTGAACCGGAAGACGTTGCGTTGGAAGGCCTCCCACTAGGTGGACCGATGACCTGGTGAAGGTTGCGGGTACCCGCTGGATGCGACACGGGACCAGTCAATGTGGCGACACCTGGGGGAGGCCTATGTCCAGCAGTGGACGTCTTTTGTCTAAAATGATGATGATGATGAACATCGCACCGTGAGCCTTACTTTGGAGCCGAGTCATCACATGCCAAGTATGTAGAGTTCGACTTACAATCCTACCAGATTCAGCTGAGTATTAGTATTGAATGATAGATGGAGCGACTGCAGAACTGATCTCCTAACTAAACTAAATAACCCAGTTAGCACTGGGTAATACGATACCCGTTGGTAAGACTGATGGTCAGACTTTCGGACCACTAGTAAAGACCAAATATCTACAAATCATAGTCGTGACCAACGGCTTAGCGTGCATTCCGATACATGGAGCAAAGTCGGTATGTATTGGGTGCTCATCCATCCACGGACCAACCTACCCTAGCGCAGCTTAACCTAAAGATCGACAAAGAAAAAAAGCATGAAGTATTTTTTTTTAATTTTGTCAAATGTTATCACAATGTTGACTTATTTAACCCAAAGGTCGACTGGTAGAGAATGCTTTGTGGCATTAAGTCCGCCTATGCACAACTAAATTTTATTGTACATGATATAAAAAAAAATAAAAAAAGTCTGAAACGGCGAGTACAAACGCGTGGCGCAGCTAGTTATTACTAAAATAATACGCTTTATCTAAAAGTTTACTCTTATCATGGCCCTGTGCGTTCGGGATGACCGATTATGTTCAACGACTAAATGTACTTGTCACATTAATCAATCATTTAATAAACTCCAGTTGCGTAATATTGGTGGGTGAATACCCACCAATATTGTTGTCCCTAATACCGTGTACCGTGTTCTATGTCAATAAGAGCTATTATGTTTTAAACCATGTTTGATTACGCATAAAGTTCTAAGTACACTGCTGTATACCTGGAAATCTAGCGACACACACAACCTTACTCAGAGATATTTAATGATTACTTAAGCCGTTACTTAGTAATAAAGATTTGACATACAAAACCTTCAAAAAAGTGTCAAAATCTTTACTAAGTGATGGCTTATGTAATCATTAAATATCTCTGAGTACGGCTTATAGTCCAAGTATGTTCAGATGTTTTATCTGAAATTTTTGAGCACTGCCTCGGTAATCTAGCATGGCTACAACCATGCTAGATTACCGAGGCAGTGCTCAAAAATTACGACAAAAAAATAAAAAAAAATTACGACTGCTGAGCCTGACGACTTGTGTTCGATACCTGGGTCGGCCAAAATTATATCAGTTATTACGTTACTATGTCCTCGGAAAGCACGAGGAGCTCGAGGAGCTCGTGGCTTAATAAGAACTGCCACTCGGGTCGATCTTTAGGTAAAGCTGTGCTTGCTTAGGTCGGTCTGTGGATGGGTGACCACCCGACACACCGAGTTTCCTCCGTGCCTCGGAAAGCACGTTAAGCTGTTGGTCCCGGCTGCCATATATAGATCTTTGGCAGTCGTTACAGGTAGTCAGTGACCTGAAAGTCTGACAACCAGTCTTGCCAAAGGGTATCGTATTACCTAGTATTAACTGGGTTGTGGAGGTCAGATAGGCAGTCGCTCCATGTAAAATACTGGTATTCAGCTGCATCCGGTTAGACTGGAAGCCGACCCCAACATAGTTGGGAAAAGGCTAGGCAGATGATGACGTTACTATGTCCCTAGCTTTAAAGATTCACGTCTCTTGCCGGAAGACTTCAAAGCGAACTACAAATACCTACAGACGAACAATCAAAGCTTTTTATATTAACACATTTGGCAATTAAAAATATTCGTACTATTAATATTTTTTACTCTACATCTTATACTATTATCACTAATTATATCTACGGTTGTTTGGTGAACATGTGCGAGTCATGGGCCATTGTGTACTCGATGGCGAGACATGAAGGCTAAGGATTAATGATCATGCCCGTCGGGGCTGCGGGTTGTTCACAAGAGATACCGCGGCCTCGACATGAAGGGCTAAGAAGGAACATTGGTGGTTTGTAGAAGTCTGACACTCCCTTTCGCTCTGCCCAAGAGCGGGAGGATTACTTGATGAGTTTCCACCCACCATAAAAAAAATAAAAAAAGAGGATTAATGATTATGTGTTTTGTACTTTGAAGAACTAGGCTTTTACAACGTGTTTTATGAGCAGAAGTTTGTATAATGTCTCATGATTTGTAAAATAAAAAAACGAAAGGAAATCTATCACAGCTAAGTAGGCTTGTAAGTTCGTTTTCAGGTTTACAATGAAAATCGGTCAGAATGTTTGGTTGACATTTTTGTGTTGAAAATTTACACATCTTTCTCGTGACCTACTGCTGCTCACAAAACGGTGAAGAAAAACATCGTGAGGAAACCACACTTAAATAATATAATCTGGTATGCTATTCGTACTTATGCATGTCATCATCGATCAGACATTGTTATGGTACAATGACATGTAAGCTACTTGGTTACTTCTGTCCGATTGTAAGTATTCCGTGCCTTATTGATAATCATTGTGAGGGTTTTGATTCGCAGGGCACGAAATGGATGGCTAAGAAATTCATTATGAAAAATGCCAATTACACTTTACCTGACCGCTTTTTTTTTTTTTGTTTTTTTTTTGGCGTATGGAAAAACATTAAATAACCCCTCCCACTCTTGGGCAGAGCGAAAGGGAGTGTCAGACTTCTACTGACTAAAAACCACCCATGTTCCTTATTAGCCCTTCATGTCGAGGCTGCGGTATCTCTTGCGAACAACCCGCAGCCCCGATGGGACTTTACCTGACCTGAGAATTGAACTGAATACCTTATAGTCAGCAGAGAGCTAGTGACCACTAAACCAAAAAGGAAGTAAAGAAAGAAAAAAAATTAAAAGGCAAAATAACCTTCAAAACAATGTTAACACTGTACAACTTTTAAAATAACATGTATTTCTTGCATTCGACACACAATTAAACTCAAAGTCAACGAATCTTGTAGTTAGGTACGAGTAAACCCCGTATTTTACTACCAACCTAAAGAATCTAGTACTAACAAAACATTGAAATTACTGTACAGGGTGAGGCATTTTACAACAGTATTCCAGCCTATTCAACATTTATTTGCAAATGTTTATTTGTTAACTGCTAGTATTAAAATTCGTGCGTACAAGTTTTTACAACATCCTGTATGGAGATTTCTGTTTGGGTGTGAATAGTGGAGATTCAAGAGAAAATTGAAAACTGAAGAAAGTCAACCGGCCTAGGTAAAGTAATATTCATCTAGAGATAATGAGGACTCTGAAGTCAATATCATCATCATTCTCCTGCCCTTCTTCTTCCATACTTCTCTATTTCTCGTCATCTCTCTCTCTCTCGCACTCACCTCCTTTCTAGTCATATCATCCTTCACACAGTCCATCCATCATTTCTT
This sequence comes from Diarsia brunnea, assembly GCA_949774965.1. Classification (NCBI taxonomy): domain Eukaryota; kingdom Metazoa; phylum Arthropoda; class Insecta; order Lepidoptera; family Noctuidae; genus Diarsia; species Diarsia brunnea. The sequence continues at coordinate 19,723,513 of OX459001.1, forward strand.
TGGTCTTCCTCTACTCTTATAGCCAAAATCAAAGATCAAATTGTATGGAGTTGACATTAGCTTTAGAGATGTCACGTGATGTCATCTGTAAAGCTAATGTCAACTCCATACAATTTGATCTTTCCGTTGGCGTTAACGCTTACAGAAAAGGGATTTTGTCTAGGAGGCCTGGTCTTATGAAATCGCCAACTGGTCTCGAGCAAGCGTGGTCATCAAAACTCGTGGGACTTGCTCTGTATGAAAGAGGTCTTGTCCCAGTAGTGGAACAGTAATAGGGTGGTATATGTATCACCATCATCATGAAAATAGTGTTTACAAAAAAAAAATGTTTAACTTGAGGAATATAGGAGCGATTTGAAAACCATAGCCACATATCTAGACTCTTGGCTAAATGTTCTATTGTGTTTTCAAGATTATCTGTACATACACATACCTTAAGGCACCTTATTATGATATGAAATGTCATTGTTTTTTACACAGTGGCCATTGTAAAGAATAATGTAACAATTTTATCTACGATGCGAATCTCTTGTCAATCTGCATTACATGAATCAATCAAGTCCATTGCACGGTGTACTCAACAAACAAACTTGTAATAAACTAGCTAGCTATACACAGCAGTGTCGTAAGAACAACACCAGGTCATTTTTTTTTTGTAATATTTACAAGAATACTAGATAAGGATTCTAAAAATTTATTTCACTTCATCGATGAACTTTTTCATCAAATCTTCAATTTGCTAAACTAAAATCTTCTTTAAAAGTGCTACTTAACCATAGACAACAATCCAAATAATAACTTGCATAATTTGTTTCCAATCAGCAAGATTTCATACTTATTAACCCTTTATTCTAGGCCTCGCTGCAGTCTAGTAAAAATAACTAAGGTACTTAGGTATTTTGTTGTTACCGTCGTGGTTAACAATGACAAACATTGATCAGTTGAACACTCATCCATTCATTTGTTAACAATACGAAATACGTGACATCGTGATCTAGCATAACTAATTATACCTAGGCTAGGCACTTAGTCTAAGGGCTAGACTGAGTTGGCTAGCAACAGGACCGATAATAAAAATGTACTAGCTTTTAAGTAGCTTGGCAATCAAACACATATTTTGACTATTCCATGATTGTGTGGCTGTTATCAACGGTAGAATGGCATTAAGGACCTAAGAAACAATACTAGTTAGGTTTAAAACTAGAACAAACTAAAGAAACAATTTTGTTCTAACGTATTTTCACATTCACATTATATCTCGAATGGATACTTACTTACATATTATGGATAATATTTCAGTTCTTATAGCCTTAACAAATATCTTACCAGTAAATGTTACAAAAATATTATGAAAAGTTTTAGTTGACCAAAATAACAACAACTTATACGCAGACCAAAATATCAAACAAGCAACAAGGCAATATCTTTCTAAATATACTTCGAAATTTCTTCAAGGCTCTCGAAATATTTTAAATTCCACTATCTCTTTTATACAACTAAATAATATCGACAAAATCAACAAACATTTCCCGACACAAATACAGATTTATTTACAACTAAGAAAAACAAAACAAAAATCCAATACTCACATTCACCATTCATTCAACAATATCCTCAAAGTTTTACCGCCAAAAAAACCACAACACTGGCACTTTACAATATTATAGTTAAATACTTTTTGGCCACTGACACTTGTGAAAAAAAAATGTTTCTCGTGATCAAAAGTCGGAGCAAAAAGTTCGATCGTGCGGGCTCAGGCGACAGAAGGCGACAGAAGCTTGGAAACGACTGGCGATTCCGTGGAACCCGAATACACTTTGGTTTGTGAAACACTGGGTTCTGCGTGTCACACTGTGTTTCTCTTTGGAACTTACCTACGAGATTTTTAAGTGTTTGGGTACTACATTATTTGATAGTCGATAGTTTGAGAGTTTGTGAAGTATATGCCAAATTTAAAATGCCAAGTTAAAATGTGTTTTTGGTTGAAACATTATTCAGCAAAATGTTAAAGTTCAGACATCTTATATTACAATCTGAAAATCATTGCAATAATAAATTACACGTCAGACAATCAGTCAAGATTGATGAATTATCCTTGTTGTCAGATATCCAATAACAATTGACGATCGTGAAAAATATAAGGGCTAAAAAGTTTTATGTGGGACCACCTGCAATAATACTTTACACATAAAGTTAATATGAAAGACATACATATCATGCAATAGCACCTAAACGTACCTTAAAAGGTAAAAATCGTGTCCCTGTCCAGACAAAAGTACGTGACAAATATAAAAATAATCAAATCCAAAAATAGAACAAGCCACTAGAATTCAAAGGAGTTTAAAATAAAAATTGTATTTCAAAATTAACACAGAACTTTATAAAACATGAATTTCCTAAACAATCGTAGGAAAATAAACTTGAAAACATGACACAGTGTGCCCAGTTGGAAAACACAGTGTTCAATGTTTTTACCGGCGTTTGGCGCGTGCGCGGTGCGGGCTTTGATACTCGAAGACGAAAGTTCGGTACTGTTATTTCAAAGAAGGTAAGCCATTAATGTTTATGTTCTAGAGGACTGGGACTATGAATTTAGGTAATTAAAATCAGTACTAAACATTGGTTTCTCCTAGACTGTTAACAATTCTGAGTAATGGATAAAATAACGTTGTTTTAAGGAGAATTTTCAAATGATCATTAATTTTTGATGATGTTTGATGACACACTAATTCTTTAAACAGTTGCTTTTCAACAAAATATGTTTATTTACCAAACCTTAGATTTTCTCAGGGATTTCAATGGCTAGATTGGTGTTAAACATTAATTATTAAATGCAATGGAAAAGACAACAATATTTATAGCTGGTTAGCAAATTATTGCCGCTTCAATCAAGCGTTAATTAACATTTTTACTACCTCTTTTTATTATTTCGTTTATCCCATCAATAAAATTGGCAATCGACCTATTTTCAAAGTAGTATTGTTTACAGACTTGCAAATATTTCTAAGTATGAAAAGTTTGCAAGTGGTGGAAGACCAAAGAAATGATTAGTGAACTGCTTTAAGGATGATACGGCATGGAAAGAAGCTGATGAGATGGAGAGCAATAGACAAGTATAGAAGAAGAAGACATGCTGCGACGACCCCAAATAAATTGCAATAAGGGCAGAAAAATTATGACATAAGTATGAAAAATTTTGATGAGAAAGAAAACAAAATATTTTATTTTACATGGCTACGATTAAAGAACAAAGTACTGCAGGAAATTGTTAATGCAGGGTGCATTAACAATTTCCTGCAGTACGTACGAAATGATGACCTCCATCGGGACCTAAATGTTGATTTCATCGATAAAGTGATCCAAAAATCTGCAGAAGCTCACGACAAGAGACTTCACCAGCATGTGAACGTCAATGCCATTCAGCTTCTCGACCACACGGACATAGTGAGAAGACTAAAAAGAACAAAACCATTCGAGTTAGTTAGTTAGTGTTTAGTGCTAGTGTTAGTGAATAGTGGTAGTGTTACCAAATAAACACAAGAAAAAGTGTATTCGCCTTAATAGAGACAATAAAAACAGTGCCAATGGACACATTCTTAGTACGTAAAGACAATTTTACAGTTTAAGTTAGAATAAAATTACTTATTAGTCTATAGATAAGGCTAGAATAAGAATAGGGTCCATCATTTTGATGAACACTACGATAAGGCAAAAAAAAAACATGGCTACATGGGCAATTATAAAACGTGGAGTAAAGGTGGTTTCCTATGCCCGTCGGGGCTGCGGGTTTTTCGAAAGAGATACCGCGGCCTCGGTGCAAGGGCTAAGAAGGAATATGGGTGGTTTTTAGTCAGTAGAAGTCGGACAATCCCATTCGCTCTGCCCAAAAGTGGGAGGGGTTATTTGATGATTTACCACCCGCCAAAAAAAAAGGTTGTTTCCTATGAAGAAGAACCGGGAAGAAACTTCATGGTAAGCAGACTGATTAGAAATCAAGCAGATATAAATTTTTAGTCAACCAACAACGAAAGAGTAGTAAATTCCTCTAGAAACTACAGACATGACCAGTGAACAAGCTCAGACAACAAGTCAGCACAGTTGTCCACCAAAACTAAAACAAGCGAAATTGACAAGAACAGCACTTCATAAATAAATGTCAGATGACTACACCATTTGCTAGTGTTGTACCCATTTTAGCCAACAACTAAATCTAGGCATTATTTCACGGTACTCAGACATTTCTCCTGCGAATGCGAATGGAAATAAACTAGTAAATACCGACTCGTGAAATGTAAGCACTATTCAGGGTGTTTTGACGACGGACTCGCATAAAATTCGGGGAAAGGGAACGGTCATAATATCATAGTTATCACTCAAGGAACCAATGGCTTAACTGACATGGCAATTAAAATAGAACATAAAAAACATCGAATTGAAATCTTCCACCTGGACACGAGTTGCCATGGTTGACCTGGAAGTCTCTAAATCTCTGAGATAGGTTTTCCTTGGAAAACCTGTACAGGTGTAGATTCATAGATGACTCTGACCTTTTTTTTGCTTGCTGCTTTTTTTTTTTGGTGGGTGGAAAATCATAAAATAACCCGCTCCCGCTCTTGGGCACAGCGAAAGGGAGTGTCAGACTTCTATTGACTAAAAACCACCCATGTTCCTTCTTAGCCCTTTATGTCGTTGCCGCGGTATCTCTTGCGAACAACCCGCAGCCCCGACGGGAGATGACTCTGCCCTTTTTTTTTTTTTTTTGGGGGGTGGGAAATCATCAAATAACTCCTCCCGCTCTTGGGCAGAGCGAAAGGGAGTGTCAGAGTTCTACTGACTAAAAACCACCCATGTTCCTTGTTAGCCTTTCATGTCGAGGCCGCGGTGGTATCGCTGGTATCGATGGTATCGCTCTTGCGAACAAACCGCAGCACCAACGGGAGATGACTCTGCCCTGGAGTGTAAATGTGGTCTTGCCCCACAAACTATGGATATCGTGTCCTGCCTGACCTGCCTGTCCTGTTACTGCGGACTGTTTAGCTGATGGAAGCTTCTGATGGTTCCAAACTCGTCGCCAAACTGAGTCGATCCAAAGGCCGACTCAATTTGAATTGTCATCGATATGCTAAGAAGAAGAGATTGAAATAGCTTTTTTTTTTAATTTCCCGAAAAGTCACTATCAAATCATCAGAACTTTTGAGTTTTGAGGCTTGAATTTTTTAAAACTATTAGGTTAAATTTAATCGTATGATAACTCAGAAACAAAATCACTACATAGTATAAAACAAAGTCGCTTTCTCTGTCCCTATATCCCTATGTATGCTCAAATCTTTAAAACTACGCAACGGATTTTGAAGCGGTTTTTTTTAATAGATAGAGTGATTCAAGAGGAAGGTTTTAGTATATAAATTGACCAACATCCACGCGGGTGAAGCCGCGGGCATCAGCTAGTACTGTATAAAAACTAGTAGATGTTGTTTCAAAATGTTCTAAGGCTTCCTATTCGCGGTGCGGGAAAATTGTTGGCAGGTTTTAGTCTCTGCATTTTCATGGTATCGCTGTTGCAATATTGTTCTGTTTAAACATTAAATTGTTCAACATTATTTAATAAGGTTTCTAGGGCATGAGTAAAATTAAATTAAATGTACGTTTTATTCCCGTCGGGGCTGCGGGTTGTTCGCAAGAGATACCGCGGCCTCGACATGTAGGGCTAAGAAAGAACATGGGTGGTTTTTAGTCAGTAGAAGTCTGACACTCCCTTTTGCTCTGCCCAAGAGCGGGAGCGGTTATTTGATGATTTTCCACCAACTATAAAAAAAAAGTGTACGTTTTATGTAGTAACATTTTTTAAATAAATATAATTAAGAGGAATTTGGTTATGAAGCTTTTATATTATGTTCATCTATAAGAAACGTGTGATGTGTGTTGGATTACGGCTCACTCCTTCTAGTAGAGAGAACGCCTGTATCCCAACAGTGGACGTGGACGTTGTACGCTAATTATGATAAAATAACAGAAACTGTAAAACGTTAAGTTCTGATATTTCAAAGTCATATTTATTATTTGCCATAAAAAAATATTCAAACCAACAAAAAAACCTTCAAAAAACATAAATGCTACTTCCCTAACAACACTTCCACGTTCTTTCATACATTGCGACTTACAACTTCACAAAGCACAACAAAAAAATCGCAACGTGAATGCTCACAGCTCTACCAGTTATTTAATGCTTCGTCGCTCACCAAAGAGTCGGGAACTCTAGTAGAGCCATTTACGTTGTAGAGTAGGGTCGCAGTTGATGAGCTAGCTCTATCACGGGTGGATGAAAGGGGGAGGATGCAGGTGTACAAAGATGAATGAAAAAACGATTCAGAAAGAGCCAAATTGGAGTTAGGTCCTTGATTGAGGAGGGTGAGAATTGATGGAAAGGTAGTGTTAGTGAAGAATTATATCGTATTCTAAAAACTGTTCGGGTGATAAAAGACAAAATAACTGGTAGTTCAATACCCTTATTGAACTACAGTTCACACGCACTAACCAACAAATTGCAAAAGACGTAAGAAAATTAGAATTTCGTGGTTTACCGTAGAGCATCCACCTGGATGTTCCAGGGTAGACCACCAGGGTGACCTGTAAATTGCAAAAAAACGTAAAAAAAATGAATTTCGCGGAGTACCCTGGAACATCCACCTCAAGTAGAGACATCAAACTACATGACTGTCACAGTACGCAGTAGCTAATTTCCTCTATCAAGGATAGTGGAGGATAGTGGCCACTTGTAACCAACCGATCCCATCACCACTACAGCTGTGGGTAAAAAATTATTTTGCAAAACAAGTCTGAAGATGCAATCTCGAGTTGTGCAAGGAAGATGGCAATAAAATAATATGGCGAGTCAGAAACTCAAATGTGAATTCACCTCTATCTAACCCTTCGGTAACTAAAAAGTGTGATATTATGTAATATACACTGAAACTTTTCAAAATTATGATTGAACACATGTAATAATATAAGAAAGCAACTAAATTAAAAGGAAAAATATAAATAGCATAGATACTTTGAATATTTACATAATTCGAAAGCATTAAAAGTATGTCAGAAAATGAACTTGCAGGTAAAGTAAACAGCCTTTTCATCCTACTTTGAGGGTCAAAAAGGTTAGGAAGGTTAAAATGTAAATAATGAAGTTAAAATTACCTGAAACGTTAAAACCTTCTCTTTTAAAATAACCAGGGTATTATGGTATAATGTTAAAATATTTTAATTAAAATAATAATGACTAAGCTTCAGCTGAATATTATTCAAATCCCTACTGATATTAAAATAAACTCACAGCTTACGATTAAAATTCAGTAATAACAGTTTCTGAAACGAAGACTGTAAACAACATTTCAGAGAAAAATCCAATAAATATTTATAACAATACAAGTTTGTCTAATTTTTGGGTCAAGTCAAGCTGAAATTTACACTGATATCAAATATTTTAGTGTGATACTTTTTGCAGCAGTCAAAAAATCAAACTTGGTAGTCAACGCGATCAAAAGATATGACCGTTGATGAAGTACCTATATTTTGCTATGTTTTACAGTACATGTTAAGGAACAAATCTGAAACCGTAAATATGCATTTAAATAACAAAATACCTACAGAATAAAACAGAACCCTCGGTCCAATTCACACTTGGCCTTTCTAACATTAGTGACAAACGATTTGAATGAGTTCAGCATGCACTGCTATCCATCGTTGTTAAAATAAGAAATGCACAAACATACTATCATATTTTCACAATAAGCAAATTATACAATGGTCTTAACATAAAGAAACCTTTTTTAGAGGTTAGGAAATCATCAAATGACTCCTCCTGGTCTGGGCGAAGCGAAAGGGAGTGTCAGACTTCTACTAACTAAAAACCACCCATGTTCCTTCTTAGCCGTTTGTGTCCGGGGCTGCGGTATCTCTTTCGAACAACCCGCAGCCCCGGAACATAAGGATACCTCATCATATATTAAAACCTGAAACTAAATACACCTACCTTCTCCCCTATGACCTTAACCAAAAGGCTATGAACCCGACTCTTGTACAAACTACCAAAGCTTCTACAATACTGTATTTATATCCATATCCGACCTTTATTACAATCATTTACTTTAACTTACCTGGAGATACTATCTAAAGTTACTGAACAGACATTTAACACAATCTAAAAACACGAACTGTGCATTAGTAAGCAGCAAACTTATCTAATAGCTGAAAATGGTGTTTATCGTCAAGTTATTAGGTGCCCGAAAGGTGCTGTTTCGTTACTGGTATTGTTTTTGTTCAGTAGGTACTAAGATATTTTATTTTGAAAGGTGATTCTAGGTTGCTTTTCTTCTTTTTTTCTGTTAAGAAATAGCTCAAAATCCTCCTAATCTAGAGATCTTTCTTTGATTCAGCAATCATCTAAAATCAACAAGTTTTACTGTCCCATTGTAACTTAACTAACGGAAAAGGTAAGTTAAGTAAAAACTTGTAAAAATCACGATTCTTTCCTCAAAACGATTAGGTAGAGGTGCCTAGCTTAATCAGTCTTATTTTTGTGTTTAGCTATTTTTGATTGTTGATAACTGTGTCTAATTTACCTTCTTATATCAGTATTTAGTTTCATTCTGGATTAAAACATCGAAAAATGCAGTTCTCAAATTCATACTTCAAGCAAGCTTTTAGATTTACGATGAATCCTTATAGTGCGTTCATTATACCTAATTATGGTGTGCATAATAAATATGCGCTTCTTATCTACATATCTTCGACAGTTTCTGCCAACGATTATCCAATACCTTTAACTCTAACCATCATCAAACTACTACTTAAACCTCCTACAATTCATTGACCTCATCGAACAAGCATATTGAAAGTAAGTACATTCAATCATAATTACTCACTATTGTATTACAATGCTGTCCGTATCTCAGATCGAGACCGGCTCATATATTATAAGTGTAACAAAAACAAATCATGCCGCGACAGATACAAGATAACCGATTTCGTATGCGTCGTAAATCTGTACGTGTTACAATTAAACGAGTGTTCTGTTAGGGGTGTGGTGCATTTGTACGTGTTTATCTAGAATAGTCTAGAACTGTAAATATGAGTGCAAAGTTTTGCTTCTGCCAATTAAATACTTTGTTTAAAGTGTCGATACTCTTTACATTTGTAACTTTTTGTGTATTTTTATATCTTTCGTTAGTAGTCATATCTTTTGTTAATATATTATGGCCTACTCATAAATATATTAGAGTACAATTTGCTTTAGTATTCTTTCTCTACATTTTCTAATTTGTGTCTTGTTTAAATTCTATGTTAATCAACACAGTTATTTGTGTTAATTAACATGTTTGAAGGGTTAAAGTCATTTCCAAGAGACGTTTTTGTAATAGTTCTATAATTATATTTTATCTTCTTTTATTTTCATTTTTTTTTATAAATATCGCCTTTGTGTCTTGTTTAAATTCTATGTTAATCAACACAGTTATTTGTGTTAATTAACATGTTTGAAGGGTTAAACTCATTTCCAAGAGACGTTTTTGTAATAGTTCTATAATTATATTATTATCTTTTATTTTCATTTTTTTTATAAATATCGCCTTCACAAGTTCAATCGTAATGCTCATCATCTTTGCTGTATTATTTAGGGAACCAAACCAGGAACATTCATAAATTATTATTTGATCATATCCGATTGATCCAAAATTATGAGTCAACCGTATAAATGTGTCCGTTCCTTAACAGCAAACCGGAGTGACTTTACAACTTGTACCTGTACAATGTAATTGGAACGTCAGTGGATATTGATCGAGATAAATCTCGATTGAGCCGACCGTTTCTATCAAATGTGAAACGCCAATTTATTCCTTGTTACAAATCCTGGAGATATGTCGGTTTTCAATTAAATTTCTGACGGCATTCGGCTTTTGTTGTGGAGTTATGTTGCATGTAAATTGTTTTGTTATTTGTTGTTTCCTTGTTATGAAATTCTGTTACTAAATTGGTTGTTTGTTAATACAGATCCAGTGTAGCTCGGCTAAGTACTTGACGAGTATTTGCAGATCAATAGAACTACGTTGTCTTCTACATGACCTCATTGTGAAATAGTATTGTCATGCAAACATACCACCTTATTGATGTTAGAAACTTTACATCATGTCGTCATAAACCGCTGACAAGAAGGTTGATTTTTAAACATAAATTGATTCGTTTCTACATCATCTTAAGGTGGAATGGTGAATAATCCCTCAGAAGACAATGCCGCCTTTTTTCTAGTCTGCTCTGTCCCACTCCTGGGCAGCATATGGTGCAGTATATTTTTTACATGTGCAATGAATTTAAAAAACTAAACCAATCGTTCTAAAAACATTGATTATTATAATTAATGACACTATGATGTTACACAAACATATTCCATTCTATACACATATTGACTATCACTGCTTCCATTACAACCCCATTTCCAAACACAAATATTACCTATATCCTAAAATGATAAAAAACTAATAAAGAATTCACGTCGCGACGTCCAACGCGGGGTCAAACGCGTGACCAGCAAACATCGACGAACAAAAAACAGAAATGTATTCGAACACTTTTTATCACATTTCATAAGCCCTACTCAAAATGTAATAGCGTATTTCAGAAGTTTTTATTCGAACCGATCTCCTATTGTAGGTACGGATTTAGTTGCATTTGAAGTATGAAAAAAAGTGAATCGTGAATGTACTGTAATGTAAAGTTTTTATAATGATAGTAATTGGAGAAATGTGTAAGCGGTTCAGTGATCTCTTTGAAGATGGCAATAACATTTTTATCATGTTCGGTTAGAGGTGAACAGCCGCAACTTTGTTGATGAATGAAAGTCTTACGCAGAATCTTCAATACTTTGTACATACATCCGATAAAATTTCATGGGTCCTAAAGCCTATTTTAATTGACGTTATTACAGTGATAACGATGTAGAAGAACATAAAAATGCACTGTGTTGGCACAGCTATCGAAAAGTTAATGCCAATCCTGTAAAAGTTTAAAGTAATAATTGTTGAAACAATGCTAAGAAAGAACCAAAGTTTTCGATACCCTAAACAAACTGAAATGAGCAGCGTAGTAGTGTTTTTTGGCGGGTGAAAAATCATCAAATAACCTCTCCCGCTCTTGGGCAGAGCGAAAGGGAGTGTCAAACTTCTACTGACTAAAAACCACCCATGTTCCTTCTTAGCCCTTTGTCTCGACGCCGCGGTATCTCTTGCGAACAACCCGCAGTCCCGACGGGAAGTTTGCTTAACAACGAATCAACCACTACCAAGAAAATGAAAGAGCATTGAAGCGTGACAATTTTCAGCTCCGTACATAGATCATACCATCGATCGTAGATTCTTATGAGCTACGTAATTTAAAACTGTATTTATACCAGGTAAAACTAGTAACTGATTTTCAATGTGTCATTGCAGCTCATATGAACCGCGGTCCATATCAGTCCAACTGATTCTAATATCATTAATCATACCTCAGATCAAGTTAATGATACCTAACCGGTTAGGTAGTCGCAATTAATGCAAGTATGCCAAACTCGGCTCAAGCACGTTTAAACTTGGATGCTGCTCCAAACTTTGTTTGGCATAATGAATAAGGTTCTAAGTTCATAGACAGCTGTAAGTGCTTATAGTTGAAACTTCGATGGTACCTTTAGTGATTGGAGGTGCTGAGGATCGAGAGGTTTTTAGTTTGGTTTCTGGGTCATGTATTATTTTTATTTGGTTCTTTATCATCACGTCAGTAATCCCGAAGGGTAAGGCAGACGTATACCTAATAGTACGCCCACATTTTGGCCAGTTATGTATTTTTTTTAAGTCCCAATGAATAGGGGGCGAGCCCATTACCATCAGACAGACTCCGTGGCTGTTACTGAGAAATTCTGCTACTGATAAAACTCACTAACACTGCCCTACCTAGAATCGAACCCAGAACCTCATGCTCCCGAGTCGCGCTTGCGGCTACTACGCCATTGAGGCAGTTTTATTAATTAAGTACCAATTTAATCATTCTATCTCTGGACCTACACAGTTGGCCCCAAAATGAAACATCACAAACAGCCCGACCGAAAAAAGGTACCAATAAACGACCTTTTGTTAATACATTGTACCATAATCGATTACACAATTGATTTCATAAATCGATTTATTATCCTAGCATTGTCATACTCGTTTGACATCGATCAATCATTTTGTATTCTCAGTAAATATGGCGCGATTGATAAAAATATCAAAAGCTATACTGTGACAGTAATTGAGTAGTTATTGTGGTAGTGATAAAGTTTGTTTTGTGTTTTTGTTATAGACTGGTGGTGTGTTGCCTTTTTTTTTTCGGCTGGTGGAAAATCATCAAATAACCCCTCCCGCTCTTGGGCAGAGCGAAAGGGAGTGTCAGACTTCTACTGACTAAAAACCACCCATGTTCCTTCTTAGCTCTTCATGTCGAGGCCGCGGTATCTCTTGCGAACAACCCGCATCCCCGACGGGCGTCGGAACTTCCATGTTGCTGACATCTCTTTGAGGCGCGCGTGGAACTTGTACGCACCGTCGTGGTGTGTTGCCTTGGTTTTATTGTCTCTGGAAAAGGGGTGGATTTAATATCGTTAGTTAGCTGTTCGGTAAAAATATCAGGGAGCATAAAAAAATTTCGCGAATTCGGGCATCGTGTCGGCGTCGCCGCCAAAGGACATCTTTAATACGCTGGCGTGACGACGGATTGTGTGTATCGCCTATGAGGAGGCTTTTACCCAGATGTGGGGTAATACAAACTAATTTAAAAAAGTGTGACTAATAGACAAACCTTGTTTCATGTAATTCAATCATTTGTTGCGTCAGTTGATCCGTTGATATCGACTTTCGTAAAGATTCACTCTCATAGACCTGTCTATGAGTGTCAATCTACGTTTTCACGCAGCCTCTGCAAATTTCTACTGAGCTATATTATTTTATTTGTACATTACTCAATTGATAAATTAATAAATCCTACTTAACCCAAAAAAACAATACGCCTCTCTAATTTCTCATCAACACAAAAGACTGACATCATTACGCCTCGCCCGCATGGGGGCGGGCAGCACTATTACAATTGTCATCGACTATTAACACCATGTTTAACAATTAACAGGATTAAGTTGCCCAATATGTAGTGAGGGTGATTTGGATGTCGGTGGGAACGGAATAATTGGATCAATCGTTTACGTGTGGGTTAAGCTAAATAAATATTTTCAAATGAATTTGTATACTGTGCCAATAGACTTGATGGAAATTATGTTTTTCCTACACCTTCACTATTCCCTTCTAATTTATTTCGTTGCGGGATGCAAGACAGTTAAATTGTTTCTCTGGGTCTAAGTCTTTATTGTCTCGGCGCTTTTCTGGTGGTCGCCACTGTTGATCCTGGCACAAATGAGTTGCAGTGGTTTAGGAAAAGTGTGGCGGGTTTGGCGTAAAAAAAACGGTTTTTTGAACTTGGAAACTGCGCAATAGTACATCATAATTATGGGCAAATACGTAAATAACCTCACGTTTTTTTCTTAGTAGACAAAAACTGAAAAAAACTCTTCCTGCATATTATAAGTATACATACCGAAATGAGGTGCATTTTTGAATAGGATGTAAGAACATGGACAAAATGATGAATTTTATTTGTTTAAAAATTACAAACATGAAGACTATGCTTTTGAAAATCTAATTACAGTATTTAGGGAATTGATGAAGGAATTACCTGGTACTTTAACACCCACAAGCGTGTAAACTAACACGCCTGTACCTAAAGTCAAGAAACCACGTAACAAAGTTAAACAACCTAAAACAATCAAACTAAATAAATTAACGAGCTCATTGTATTCGAATTTTCAAAGAAAGAATACTATTGGATTTTGAATAATCGTTAACATTCGTGGGTTTCCGTGCGCACGCGCCGATCCGACATCAAAAGAAGCGGCGTTCTGCACTGGCGGCAACACGGCGACAAATACATAGAGTAGTACTTTACGAAAAGTAGACGCGACAAACATTTTTTCTTTGTGATAGAATTCGGAACTTCTATCAATGTGGGTGTGTTAAGCACTACCGCATTGAAATTTAACGGCAGGTGAAGTCTAATCTCGCAGTTCCCCTACTTACGCCGTGTGGTAGCATCGGGTGATTTTGGTCAGTAAGAGTCTGACAAATTCCTCCATTCTGCCTAAGGTATAGGAAATTCATGAGGCTGTCCACCACAAGGAGGGTTGGGAATGTTATATGAAGATTCCCTACGAGAAAAGGTATTTTTTATTTATTTTGACTTTTATTTGATGAAGGCAAGTATGAAAATAACTTAAATGGTACATAAGTGTTACACACTTTCATAATTTTCTAATCTATACTGGAAACTGCCAATGAAGAAGATAGCAAGTCTTTCAACGAAGGCAAATCTTATTGCACTCAACATTCTTGAATTTTAGCCTTTAACATAATAGGCTTAAAATATCACATCAATTTACCTATCGCATCTGATGCATTTACTTAATCCCCCATTGACCACCACAGTCGTGATACACGTAACGGAAGTCCGCCTGTCATTTTATAGAAATGTCGCCGCTTTGTGGAAACTGTTAATAAACAAAATAATATCATTAGATACATCTTTCGTTTGTGTCAAAGCCCCACACGGGTTCTCTATACAGATTGATGTCAATTCTGTTCAAAGACCAATTAGTAGATTCTGAATAACGGTAAGCTTTTATTGGTGGTATAATTTTGAAATTCGAATCCGGCGTTTTTGTTTTTTTTTCTTCTGTATAATGAAAAAGAAATTGTGTGTTAATTTGACGTTTATTATCTGGTAACCAGTTTTTTATTTTTAAGAGAGCCATGTTTTGTTGATGCAGTTATTTGTTGGAATTAATTACAGGGACTGTAAGATTAGATTAGGTTTTAGTTATTTTTCTTACAGATTTTCATAATTTAGCTGAATATTCATTTCCTGCATTTTTCCTTAGTTTATTATGTCTATCTTCATTTCCTTTTGTATTTATTTTGTTACCGTGTCCGCTCTTATCATCCTTGGAGTTGGCCCAACCTCTTATCGTATTCAATACTATCTGGCCAACCACGATCCTTCTTTCATCTTTCTAGACATAGTTTCTATCATCTTCCGGACCATCCGAGAAACCATAGAAATGAAGCATATTTCCATTGATATAAAAACTAAAGATACGGTCGTCCGAACATTTGCTCGACGCGTTCGCCATACAGAGAATCGGTGTAGTCTGCTCGTTAACGTAACCTTGTATAAGCGGCGTGGTATTTTCGAGGTTTAAAGAACATAATTAAAGCTTTTAATAAAATTTACGACCGCACCCGAAGAGAGCCGATCGTGGACTAGTTCACTTCGGCTTAGGAAAGACCGTTTTCGAACCAAGTTCGAGGCGTCATTGTAACATCAGTCCTTTTTTTTTTTTTTTTGGGGGGTGGGAAATCATCAAATAACCCCTCCCGCTCTTGGGCAGAGCGAAAGGGAGTGTCAGACTTCTACTGACTAAAAACCACCCATGTTCCTTCTTCGCCCTTCATGTCGAGGCCTCGGTATCCCTTGCGGACAACCCGCAGCCTCGACAGGCGTCGGCCCTTGCGGGCCCCTTCCATGTTGCTGACATCTCTTTGAGGCGCGCGTGGAACACGAACGCGCCGTCGACACGGCCTGTCGTCGTCATAAGACGGACGGACGGCGAGCTTACCCATCACTCACCGTCCACAGGCCCGCGTCTACGGTGGCCGGAAGCCATCACGTGGCCCCCGACGCCCGGAGCGCCTCCCGCGGCGGCTGGGACGAAAGGTTCTCTCCCTCTCACGTTCCGCCACCTCCTTCGCTAGCATCACTGCTTCGCAGAAGGAGGCGACGGCGTCCCATTCCTCCTCGCCCCGGACCATGGCTTGCACCAGGGCCGGACGCGAGAGGTCGCCGCCGCCGATCGTCGCTGCGAGAACACGGCGGGGCTCCGCCCAAGCGGGACACACCTCCACAGTGTGCTCCACCGTGTCCTCCGGCCGATCCTCGCAATGGTGGCATCCGGGCGTTTCCTCCCGCCTGATTCGGTGCAGGTACCTCCCGAAACAACCGTGTCCGGTGAGTACCTGCGTCAGACGGAAGGTGAGGGCGCCGTGGCGCCTCTCCAGCCACTCCTCAAAGAGGGGACTTACCGCCACTATCGTGGCGTGCCCTGATTGTAACATCAGTCCTTACGCAGTAATATATAAGTCAATGCATATTTCTGTGGTTTCTAATGCTCTCACCAAAAGTTCTCGATGTAGTATAATACTACAACAGAACAGTGTATAACTTAATAAATATAAACAAAACATCCCAAAATCACCACAGCGCACCAAATCTTCGTCTAACTACAACCACAATCTGCAAGGGTGCGTTCAGCCCCTAAAATTAAATTTATTCAACGTTTGCAGAGGACGGTCGGCAAATAGGACATTGTCTCAAACATCTACAATCACATCTTAATGTGTGTTTAATGTATTAATGAGTTGAAAGGGATGGGAAGATAGTGTTGCAGGGTTGACGATCTTGATTTGGTTTATGCGAGATTTGGAAATGCTTTAAAGACAGAGCAATAAGCAATTTTATGAAAATGATAGCGCAGGATAAGGAGCTAATTTGCAATTAAAAGTACTGGAGGACATGATAAATAACAATAATATAGTATAGAACAAAAAATAGAAGAGGATCAAGAAGAAGATAATAATTACAAGCAGCGATAATAAAGAAAAACGATGAAGATGTTAGAAATTTCTTAGTGGTTACCACGGACACTGGATTTGTGTCCGGTTGATGGCTATAGACTGCCCACCATTACATGGGCGATTACAGGTAATTTTTGTTGTTATGATGATGTTGAATTATGGTACGTGTGTTTTTTCGTCAAATGCTTTGTCATATTTATTGCGAGAATTATTTTAAACAGTTCTATAATTTCGGATGATATTCTTAAACATATGCTCATGACATTTTAACACAGCAACCCCGACAACCCCAGAGCTGGGAACCCAAACTTACCGCTCGTTCTCGCAAACCTGTTTGTTTAGTGTTTAATCGCTCCGACTCAATATTGACTAGCATCCCGAAGTACCGGCCGTTGTCTTACTGAGGATTGGACCAAGATTATGTGTCCTTTTGTCTCTTGTTTGTGTATGTGTTTGAGAAACGTTTACAGGATTTATGCTTGTTTGTTATAGCTGTAGTTGCTACAGTATGGATAATATTGATATTTGGTTTGTTTGTAGAAGCGTCTATTCCGAATTGTAGTAAAATTGTTACTCCTATTGTTACTTCCAGTTAGGTACTTACCTTTTACAGGCTGTTAGTTTAACTTCATAATCATTATCATTTTCCCGGCTTTATCCCATTTTTTGACGTCGCCGTAGTATGTCTTATTCCATATTTCTTTATTACTTGTCATCTCAGCAGTCACCTCTTTTCTAGCCATATCATCTTTTATCATCTCAGATTTAATTAAAAACCGCTGTTCAGTTCCGCTGCTAGACATGATTCCTTTCGCATCTCCCAGGTTGTGCAACGACAGTTGGTTCTTCACTGTTCACGTCTAGTCTGATTCAAGTCTACTTGTGTCTACTGTACGGTAAACCGTATTTATTCAACTGGTGCTCACTCCACACTATGCTTTTTATGCTATCGTATTGTATCAAGTTCTTGTCCGTTCGATTGATCATCAGTGCTTCGCCAGACATTACCGACTCGATACTTCAGCTTGCCTCAGTATTTGTCAACTTTTCATGCAACATTACAATTTGGCATAGAACAAACATCAAAAGGCACCTTCTGATTACAAACAGGTGGTCCAAACATCCTTTGATTCTTATCACAAAAACAACTATGTTATCACCCGGAACAACTTAAGCTTTACACACAGAGTGTGGTCGAAACTGTATCTTTCCTAATTTAATGAAGAAGTAAGTTTGTATGTTTGTTAGTTTGGATGTTGTGGGATATCTTAGAAACTACTGAAGTGATTGGAGTTGGATGACGTTTCTTGCCCGTTCTTCTCTATCGAGATCTACTCTAGAGAATGGGCAACTACAATACATTCAACTTTATTATGCCTTGTGACTGGGACTGTAGGATTTTTTTATTTTGTATTGTTTTCGACTATTCAAAAATGTCTGTAGCTGGCCTACTTGAAATAAATACATTAATTACGAAAATTCTTTCTCTAATGAGTAGCTACATAATCCTAACTGTAAATTTTCAAATTTGTGACGTTCATAATTTATGAATATAAGGTGAGTGAAACCGCAGGAAAAGCTAGTATTTTATGAAGACCAAGTGTGGTCGCGTCTGTCTTTCCGGTGGTCGCAATTACAAAGGTGTGTGGTTAGATAATAAGATAGAGATATAGTAAAGACCGCAAAGTGGGCGGGAATGCGGCTTTTGAATATACCGACCATCGAAGCCAAGGTTTAGTTTTAGATTTAATTAGCTTGATTGGTGTTGGTTGCAGGTTGTAAATTTAAAGCTTTGATAATTAAGTGACTGTTTTTTGGGAAATAGGTGTGTGTTTTAATTAAATATATTTAATAGCGTTTGGGTGTGTGTTGTTTTTAAAATGGTAAATTGATTGAAGCAGTATTTTATTTCTCGGACTATTTAGTTTATTCCAACGTATTTAAAGTATGTAATTATTGTTCTCCAGAAAGGACAGGTGCATTATTTTTGATTTGTTTAACAACCAAGAGCACATTTTTTTTGCTTTTTCTTCCTCTTAACATCAAAAATAGATCTAATCAAGTCTAGATCTAATCTAACCATTCAAAAGCACGTAATAATTTAATTATTCACAACAAGAGACCGAAAATCATTTAAAATATAATGACGACCTACCACGCGGCGAATTATAATAGATTGAGGAGGCGTGCCACCAAAAAACCCCAGGCTCAAATTAAAATTTAAATCGCATTTGCGACTTTTTTTCTACCAGAAGTTACCATAGCATCTGGTGGTTCAGAAGGCTCATTAATTCTCAAATTGAACATAAAAATCACCTCTTTCTTAAGTGGACTCATCAGGCAGGTTTTGTTGATCCGAGGCGGTTGACATCCATTGAGGATTTCTACATCGAGATAAAAAAGGCACCCAAGAGAATATGCACGCCACGATAGTGGCGGTAAGTCCCCTCTTTGAGGAGTGGCTGGAGAGGCACCACGGCGCCCTCACCTTCCGTCTGACGCAGGTACTCACCGGACACGGTTGTTTCGGGAGGTACCTGCACCGAATCAGGCGGGAGGAAACGCCCGGATGCCACCATTGCGAGGATTGGCCGGAGGACACGGTGGAGGACGCGGTGGAGGTGTGTCCCGCTTGGGCGGAGCCCCGCCGTGTTCTCGCAGCGGCGATCGGCGGCGGCGACCTCTCGCGTCCGGCCCTGGTGCAAGCCATGGTCCGGGGCGAGGAGGAATGGGACGCCGTCGCCTCCTTCTGCGAAGCAGTGATGCTAGCGAAGGAGGTGGCGGAACGTGAGAGGGAGAGAACCTCTCGTCCCAGCCGCCGCGGGAGGCGCTCCGGGCGTCGGGGGCCACGTGATGGCTTCCGGCCACCGTAGACGCGGGCCTGTGGACGGTGAGTGATGGGTAAGCTCGCCGTCCGTCCGTCTTATGACGACGACAGGCCGTGTCGACGGCGCGTTCGTGTTCCACGCGCGCCTCAAAGAGATGTCAGCAACATGGAAGGGGCCCGCAAGGGCCGACGCCTGTCGAGGCTGCGGGTTGTCCGCAAGGGATACCGAGGCCTCGACATGAAGGGCGAAGAAGGAACATGGGTGGTTTTTAGTCAGTAGAAGTCTGACACTCCTTTTCGCTCTGCCCAAGAGCGGGAGGGGTTATTTGATGATTTCCCACCCCCCAAAAAAAAAAAAAAAAAGGCGAGAGGAAACGCCCGGATGTGAGGATCGGCCGGAGGACACGGTGGAGCACACCATAGAGGCCTATATGAAGTAAAATATTTAGATTTTGATTTATTGTAAGGCATTGACCCTTCTGCTTCTATTTTCACAATATCCAAAACGTTCGGTCACTTTGATCTGACGAGATATGTAAAAAAGGATCACTTTGTTCCGCCGGAGTAAGGCGATGGACAGAAATTATTGCGCGTGGCGAATCGGAGAAAAAAAACGTATAATAGTTTCGGACACGCAGTTACAAGTAGTTCGGCTTCTTATTGTTAGAAATGTAGCAGGATGTTTTGAAGAGATTTCGTCTGGATTTGATACTTTTTGATTAGTTTCTGATTTCTATAAGAATGACTGAAAATTGGTTGTTCTAATTAAGTATTCAAGATATGAATTGGTCAAAGAATAATTACATTAGTCCAAGATTAAAATAAGGTGTCAATTGCGGTTGTTATATAGTTTTTATAATATATAATTTGGTTTCTGTTTAAAGACTTTTTCTAAAAACAGAAACGAAGTTGGCTGCATTTTGTGAGGCATAACTCATTATGCATAATTATGTTATACGTACACTTTCATTGCATAATATCATCATCATCTGCCAAACCTTCTCTCAACTTTTTGGGGTCGGCTTCCAGTCCTACCGAAGGCAATCAGTTGCCTCCGGTAGGACTGTGTTTTGAATAGAGCGACTACCTATCTGACCTCCACAACACGGTTAATACTGGGTAATACGATAACACTGATTGTTTTACATACTCAGGTCGTTTCTAGACAAACACAAATTTTATTGATCTTCAAGATTGACTCATGTGGCTGTATTTATTCACCTACGAGCTCGCTTGATCGATATCATCTCATTTACCTAGATAAGTCTTGTAACGTATATTTAAATAATGATGTCGTTTGAAATCAATAGATATTTTGCTTTTATAAATCTTGATGGTCCAAATATTTCAGTAGGTAACTGGACACATTATTACTAAAATATTTGGAGCAGTTGATTTTTATCTCAGAAAAATAAACTAGCTGATCAATTCATTTAAATCAAGCAACATTTAAATACGCAGTCATTTAAATTCGAAACTTCATTGATACAAGATTTACATAACATTAAGTATAGAAAGTTAAGCTTTAACATATTCTTTACCTTAACGTTAAAAATCGAATAAAATTACGAAAAATCACCTGCTATTAAACAGTAGGATCACTTACTTAACCCCAACTTAAGCTAACACTTCACTTTGATATTATGCATAGCTTGTGAAACCTTTCTTTGAACTAGCAACACGGTATTTAAACAAGACAATGACCGAATATTTTTGAGCTTACGGATGTGAGTTAATCTTTATATGAGTTGAGTTCAGTTTGAGTCAAGTCATTCCCAAGCCTAGCCTTAGCCTAGTGCTAAACTAGTATTGGGAATGACTTTTTTGTGGATAGCTCCTAAGCGCTAACCACACCCGTCGCTCCGTCGGTGCTGCAGGTTGATCGAAAGACCACCATGCAAAATCGCGGCCTCGGCCTCGGCACAAGGGCTAAGAAGGAACATGGGTGGTTTTAGTCAGTAAAAGTCTGACACTCCTTTCTGCTCTATTCATCACATCATATCATCATCACACGAAATCATCGAATAACCCCTCCCGCTCTTGGGCAGAGCGAAAGGGAGTGTCAGACTTCTACTGACTAAAAACCACCCATGTTCCTTCTTAGCCCCTCATATCGAGGCCGCGGTATCTCTTGCGATCAAACCGCAGGTCCGACGGGAAGTTCAACTTACCTCAAACTCGAATTATGTACTTAAAATTACTTTAAACCATAAAATGTTGACAATTAAGTTAAAATTCGAATAAGAAAATTTGTAAATCTGTGATTACTTGATTCGCTGGCGACTGACGCTGTTAGCCTGCATCATCCCACTGCTGGGCAAAGGTACGACTTCCAGTTGTTTCGAACAATACAAAACAAAGAAAAAACATAAATTACCATTACTGTCACCAATAGACAAGACGACAATCCAAAAACTAACAGAGACCTCAGACCTCACAGAATAGAACAAGACTGTTGAAAGCGATAAATTGTTCCAAACAACAAATAACATTGACAGAGAAAGTATTCCCAATACTTATTAAAGAAATCATTCTGTAAGCTCTTACATAACTAACCCAAGACAACCTATTAATCCGAGTTAACCCAACACAAAAGTTACGAATGCCTCCACACGAAATTACTTAAATAAAAATAATTGTACGTATAACTTAAAACGTCAAACGAATCGTGACCAACGCGTTACGGCACACTAAATATGTATGAGAGAATTAAAATAATACCAAAAGGGATATGTTTGTACGAAGATCTTGATCTGTACTAAGAAACTTTTCAATTTAATCTACACTTAAATACGCAATCCACTACCGTTCTTGTTCATTAAACTAGCTAAACTTATCAATCAACGCGTCAATGGTAAGAGTTTAAGAATTCTGGTGTTCTTTAGTTGGGGTTCCACAGTACATGTCATGGGCTGGTCGGGTATTTGAATAAAACAAGGTTGGTACCTTCCGGACATGGGTGCATTACCATAGAACATGGGAACTGTTTACTTATGGTCCATTTTTTGCTTGTAAAGATTTGTAAATGTACTGTGAGAAAGGCAAGGACATTTCGAAGACGTATAAAGTGTATTGGATGGATGGAATGAGGCTATTACTAGAAACGATCAACTAAAGATATTGTTACAACTTTCTTTTCTACGAGACACAAGTGTCAATAAAAAACAATAATGTTTTATTCTCGCGTGTCTAGTTGAGTTGAGTATAAGGCCTTGGGTTCGATTCCCGGGTCGGGCAAAGTGTTATTGTGTTATACCATCAGTAATTTTTCAGTACACAGACTCTGGATTTGTGCCAGTTTGGTGACAATGGGCTCGACCCTATTACATGGGACTCAAACAGATACTTTCTGTCCTCAGGACAAGATTGAGGTCAAGATTAGGCCTATTTGATAATTATATAAAAAAACATAACTGGCGAAATGTCGGTGTACAATTAGCTGCACCTCTGCTTAACCATTCGGGGTTTATAGGCATGATGATATTATGTAAGAAGGGTCTGTTCTTCACACAACATCAAACATTAACAGAAAAAATATAAAGATGGCCACAACAGCCTGAATTATAATAAACTTCAAATTAAGAACCAGACTGCACTAAACGACAAAGCAAAAAAAAATAAAGAGGCAAAGAATTTACAACATTGAATCGGAACATTTGGTTCGATTGCCGAATCTGGTGACTGCCCGACTGGTCCCGAAGTCAGACAATCGATCATTCGGCGGGACCATTAAAGAAATAATGTGCGTACTGTACGTCCCAAACGGGATTTGTTAATTAAAAATGTCAATCAAGTGTGTCGAGCAACGATTTTAGTATCTTTTTGGGGCAAAGATTAAGTTTAGCTTATAAAATTAAAGACTGAACAATTGTTTAGAGAGAAGATTTGTGCCTAGATGTTGGAAAAGCCAGTTCAAATAACCTCGAACTCTTGTTGATCTAGCCCATATAATTAAAACATAATTTTTTAACCAATTTTATTTTGTGGTTTTCGAGTAAAAGCCAGCAAGTATTGCCTTCCTTTTAATTAAATTATAGTTCAATCATTGCCTCCCAAAATAATGTACATGTATGATATTATGTAGCTATATTGTATATTTTACGTTAGGTATTAAAAAAAAATACTCTGGACGGAACTCTTTCCGAAGGGCCTAGAATAAGGGAAATTCTATCTGTTTTTTTTTCGATTCGGTTTCGGTAAGTACTCACAAATTAAGCCACTTTTAATTTTTTCTTCAATCCTGTTGAAATTCATACTGGAATAAATATAGAAAAGGTTTCGATAGCGATTACCACGTGTAACGTCTTGCACTAATCTATAGGTACTAATTATTATAAAGAGGAAAGATTTAAGTTTTTGTATGTATCGAAAAAACTTAAAAACTACTGGACCGATTTGAAAAATTCTTTCAGCATTGGGAAGGTACACTATCCCCGGGTGACATAGACTTTTCATCCCTGTATTCCCACGAAAACGCGAACTACGCGGGTGAAACCGTGTGACGTCCTTACATAAACTTGTACATCGCTTCTTCTATCTTGATCTTTGGCCACCCGGTGGTTACGGGGAACAGATAAATCGTCAAATTAAAGTTAAGTATTTAAAGTTTCACAGTTTATCGCTTCAAAGGTAACAGTAATGAGCTAACAGCTTTAAACATATTGTTAGTTAACGTCTTTTGAACGACTAGTGACTTAAGAATAATATCCAATTTCAATAAAATAACTAGAAAATCGGAAACAAAAATTCTTCTTGTCCGACTGTTGATCATTATTATGTTCTTGGATTGCAATAAAATAGGTACATTGTACTTATTGGTTTATAACTTTACTGCACCAAACTATAAAATGATGGCAATGTGAACTCGCTAGATTTTTTGACTGGACAGTCTAATTATTACACAGCTTCTTAGTAAGACCATCTCTTCACTCTCAAATCATACAATTAATAAATCCATTGTTTACACCAGCCTATCTTTGACCTCCCGAAATATAATAGTAATGAGTAAATCGTCAAATTTAAATCTCCATATTGTTCGCTTCATTTACACTAAAGTCGTTAATGAGTGAACAGCTTTACAGGAAGCTTTAGTGCCGTTTTTACTGACACTTAGGCAACATCTGGATAAATGCCTTAATAATAATAATATATTACCAAATAAAATTTTAACTTTCGCCAAGCGTTGGCATCCACCGTTTTGTTTGGCATTTATTTACGTGTTCTGTGATTGGGAAACGGTCATTATTGTTATTTGAACACCTTCAAACGAATATAAAATTTTATCAGATATTATCTTGGAAGATACAGTGTTAATGAATTGTTTAAAGACAGAGAATAAACGTAAATTAGCCACGACTTTAGCGATAGTTTTATCACCTGTAACTTTAGATCAGAGGGGCGATAGACGAGCAGGTTTTAGCTGCATTTATTGACCGTTAAGTTGGTAACGTGATGGTGAAAATTTTTCATCAGAGGACACACTTTTGTGGCGCAGCTTGAGGAACCATAATTATGTTCAGCGGTGGGCTGCAATTTGCTGAGTATATTGATTTTAATATTATGTAGGTATCTACCAATGGACATGGACGAAAATAGAAACTATGTGTGCCCTACTCCTTCGCTATTCTTTTCTGATTAATTTCGTTACAGGATCCAAGACAGTTAAATTGTTTCTCTGGGACTTCGTCGAGGTTCATTGTCTCGGCGCTTTTCTGGTGGGCGCTACTGTTGATTCTGGCTTTTAGGAGTTGCACTGGTTTGGGAACAGTGTGGCGGGCTTGTAGGTAACTTAAGAATTTATAAACAAAGTCGTTTCGTATAATATGTAAGTGTACCCGCTTATATCTTTTAAACAAACATTTAAAACATTTATTTACTCAAGAAGGTTTATGTGTCTACAGGTCGATAGCATTTGATAAACATCTTTCCATATTGCTTTTCTCCTTAACAGGAATATTGTCAATATAAACACTGGTCTCTTGAACACAAATTAATGTTATTCTTCTCACCGATTAAGTACCCACCATACTAAGAATCCAATTTGTAGATCAATTCATAGCTGCTGTTAGCAAGTTTACGCTAACAACGTGTAAGACCATTGAAATCTTGCCATAAGTAACTGCCCGTCTGTTGCAAGCCTAAGGCTATGGATACCGGAATATTCCACTACGGTCTACCGATTTGTTCCATTGGTGGGTGTTCCATTTGTACGCCGTTGACGGCAAGACGCAGCGATCATTTTGATTAACATGGCGTCTGTACTTTTGATAACAATATATGTACTATAAATAATAATATTTGAATTTGAATGTATATTATGTTGAAAATCTTGGTTATCACTTTGTTCCACTAATCGTTTTCGGTCCTATATTTATAAGTTCTGGATTTTAATATTACTGTGTTGAAACAATTAATAATCCGAATGAAAAAAAAAAACATTTTTTTTTTCTATCTTAGTATGAATTATCTCAATTCCAATATTAGCGTTATAAATTCACTAATTGATTTACTTTCTAAAACAAAGTGGACACAAGTGAAGAAAAACTTTAAAGGGAGTCAAAACATTCGTCCACATCGTTGCAATGGTGCCCAGGCCTACCTGCCTAACTTTCAAACACACTTTTTAGTCACTTATTCAAACACACAAATCAGAAATTGGCATAAAATGAATTGTTCCACTGCACTGGTGGGCCAAATTCGTGAGTCAAAGTGGAACAATCCTAGACACCAGCGCCAATGCAACTCGCAAAACGACTGTTGAACGTGTTAGGTTAAAAGATAGCAGCAGTTTGCTTAAACGTTCACTTGTCTTAACGATGGTACCTATTTCCGCAAGAAATCTATTAACAAATGCCCGAGGCTCTTGTTAAACATTTTCTTGTTTGTTTGTCTGTACTTTAGGGATTCTATTTTTTTGTGCTTGTTAAAAGTTAAAGGCGACAATTTTGCTGGTATCGTTTACTATGTTAACATTGTTAAGAGTAAGTTTTTTTAGTGTAGCAACTGTAAAGTTTCTTTTTCTGGGGTCTAAAGTTGGGGTATTTTCAGAGGTGTTTTATTGATTTTTGGAAAGGTTACAAAAATATATCTTCACTGAATATTATAAAACAAAGTCCTCCGCGGTGTCTGTCTGTCTGTCTGTTCGCGATAAACTCAAACACTACTGAACCGGTTTTCATGCTGTTTTCCCCTATGGATAGAGTGGTTCTCGAGGAAGGTTAAGTATTAATAAATAAATAAATAAATAAATAATTTGTCAAGTTCCGACATCCACGCGGGCGAAGCTGCAGGCAAAAGCTAGTTTAGTATTATATTAACCTAACATAACATCACGCCTGTAATCTTAAAGGTGTATCCACTACACCCACATTCAGTCATCAACTGGGAGGTAACCCATACTCCATGACTGCTACTGAGAAATTCCTGATGGAAAAAGTCAATAACACACCAAATTTATCTATTCAATTTTTTTTTTAATATATTTTAGCGGAAGATGAGAAACAGAAAATAAATCCAGAGATTTTAGGTATTTAGAGCTATTAAAATCGTTTGAAGTTAAAGAATCAGAGTCGAAAAGCCATTTTGCCGAAGAACACAATTTCCTTTCAAATGTTTGAGCTCTCGAGCTCCATGCACCTCTTCCATCATACCACATTGTAAAGATTTACAAAGTGCACTCAGTTTGTTATAAATTTATGAAGTAATAAATTTTTGATAACGCCCGGTGGCCTCTTACGTAAATTGATACGACCCTGTTTAAGTTTCTGAATTTATTGGCCGTTGTAAAAATCGTGGTTTGAACGATCTTGGGTAGATTGGTAAGTGTAGTGGTTTTGAAATTGATAGTTTGTTTGGTAGAAATATTCATATTGTTGTTTAAGGTCTGTTAAAAAAAACCAAATAGATTTTCAACTGATGAATCGTCATTTTCTGCCTAGTCTTTTCGTAACTATGTATGTGGGGCAACGTTTTTTTTTTATAAAAAAAACTATTTTGTAGTCGGCTAGTATCTGACTTTTTTGTTTGCAATAATGAGCTTGATGGAAAGCGATGAATGAGGTCTTTGATGGAACGAGCGTGCCCTGAACACCAGTTTATTACATGAAGCGATTCCCTATTATACTTTGTTGCATTGTCCTCGATGATTAGGATTATTAATGTAGTCACGGCTTTAGTCTGTGGCGCCAACACATAAGTTTAAAGAAAAAAGTTTATCTGTGCTAGCTTCCTGTCACCGGCTTCTGTAAATATCTTCATTCGGATTTTATGTCTTAATGGCGTCACTCTTTTCGATTATTTTTAGATTTCTTTTAGGTTTTTAAACTTCATTTTAAAGTTAAAATGGAAAAATAAGGTTAATATTGACAAAGTCGAGGCCAATGAAGAAATCTAAGAGATTACGAAAAGCGCATTAAACATAATTAGCTCTGATTCGAGTGTTAAGTATTTTTATTAGTGTGTTGTTCTATGTAAGAAAACAAAATGGCTTACCTTGTGTGTGCCTTGATTCGTTTTTTGCCTACTGCTGAAGAATTGGAATCAAAAGCCTAAAGCTCTGTTGTGTGGCAATAATCGCTACATCGAAAACATGGTATGTTTTATATGCCTTGCGCTTTGCACGTGTTTGCAACTAACTGCATGCCTGCCACGTGGGCACTACATCGAAGTTCAGAGAGTACCTATTAAAATGTTTGCCTTTATTGGCTGCTAGCATGACCTGAGACCGCTCTGTTGGAGCTTGCAACGGAACTATGAAGCCCAAAATGGATACATTATGTACGACTTGCCTGGCCTGGGGACATCCTGCGGGGGTGTACATGGCCTGAAACGGCAGTGTCGTGAACTCAGCAACCCTAAAGGGGTGTCCTGGGGGGGCACACACGGTTGACTGCTATTATAACCTTCATGGATACATTATGAACGACTTGCCTGGCCTGAGGTCATCCTGCGGGGGTGTACATGGCCTGAAACGGCAGTGTCGTGAACTCAGCAACCCTAAAGGGGTGTCCTGTGGGGGCACACACGGTTGACTGTTCTATTATAACCTTCATGGGAAGTTCTGCGGGAGCTTACTTGGTTATATAAGTGTAATGTTGTTCTACAACATGCATTGTGTTTTATCCTCAAGAAGTTGATACCTATAACATTTTTAAGGAGGTTACCTTATAGAAGACAATAAAATTGTCCCTTCACAGTCATTAGAAAATATCCCCCCCGTTATCGGTTGAGAAGTTGAAAATGCAGATCAAGATAAATGAAAGTGAATTAAGGTGGTAAGTACCATATAAAGAATTATTATATAATCAAGTTTCTTGAAATACTTGGTGTGGATCTATACCCAGAGAAAGAAAGAGAAGATTCATATAAAAAATATTAAATAAGCAAGTAAAACACAAAATGAAAACCCGCCATTCTCTATTTATAAACAAATGTTTTATTAATTCTGAAGATCATACAGTGGTGAATGAGGTATCCAAAAGGCATAAATAGACATAGTTAAGAAGTTGTATCTACCAATCCACACTGGGCTGGCGTGGTGGATTCCTCGCCTAGAGAGGAGGCTTGAGTCCTTACAGTAGGAACATTACAGGCCGATGATGATGATGAAGAAGCTGAATGATGCTTCTGTTTTGTGTGTATACATATATATACAAGCAGGGGGACGTAGATCTCTTATTGTTGGTAACCAACAAAGACAAAAGAGTTTGTTACAATCAAAGACGGAAACATAAGATCAGCAAAATCTATAAATAAATCTGGTTAAGGATTAAATATGAGTGTACCATAAAAGTTCACTCATAAAGTGAGCACATGGGAGCCGTATGTGCTTCAACAATAAATTTTTAAACTGGCGGGGCCCTCCTCCATAAGTGCAAAGAAAGGGGGGGCTGTCATCAAAAGTACTAGTGCAGCAGACAGAATGCGGATGGCCAGGAGAAATCATTCCCTTCAGAAATAAATTCACAGGTTGGTGGACTTAAATATAATTTATGTGATTGGAAACCAATCACTCAAACAACCCAGTTATTCTTAATTGGATGGTGGTGATGGAGTTATAGGTACTCCTCTAGATGATAAATTCTATACTTGAATTTATTCAGATAGTATCTGAAATGAAGAAGTGAATTGCTTTCATAGCAATTAAAGTTTGTTACCTACCCTTTACAATAACAACTTTGTTTACCATTTTTTCCTTGTCAAAGAGACAGAAATAAATTAAACTTATTGTCTTTTATATAAAAGACATTACATTATGTTTAGTTTGGTTGGAGATAATCTTGTATACAACAGTATACCAATTTTTTACAGAATAATGGTTTTTTCTTAGCACATTGGATTGGATGCTTATTACATGATAGACATAGGCAAGGATATAGGAAGCTTTATTTTTTCAAGGCAAATGTTATGTTTTCAATATGTCTTACCTTCTGGTTTATTTTCAGCCCCATAAACATAAATTACAAAAACATTGAAACCCATTACAGGTTTCAAAGCTTCCTTAGAGACAGAGAGGCTGTATAATGTTTAGAAAACATGAAATCATCAGTACCAAAGAGAAATGTGATTTCATACCTAAACAACACAGTAAACTTCTAGGTTTACTTTTTTAATACTATTCACTAAGCTTTAACATCACTGAAGAGAAATGAAATATAAGAATTTATTGATAAAAGGCTATTAGAACTTTAATATGCTTGCCCAGTTATTAACTAAAGGACTCTATTCACTAAGAAACTCAAGTGGCACAAAAACCTTGTTCTAAGTGATAACAATGATAAAATAACATCATGCCTGTAATCCCGAAGGATTAGACAGAGAGGTACCTACCTAATAGTACACCCACACTTTTGCCAGTTCGTTTTTTATGATAATTATGATATAAACACTATGTTGTATATATTGTATCATTTGCTGTGGTCCATAGACATAGCCAGTTATTTTGAGTTAATAATTAAAATACACACATATAAATATGCTTCATCTGCATGGTACGGAATATTGTGTGGCTCATAGATTGCTAACAGACTATGGACTATAGATTCAGCTCAGTTTTTTAATACCAAAATTGAGTGCTGCCCCTTTTTTCTGGGCTAAAGTGTTCTGTCAGTCATTTATGAGATAGTGAAATTTTTTGCCAAGAATTGAAAATATAACATCAGAATCAGAATTTTTATTTGTTAAACATAGGTATGGTACATAATGGATACAGTATCATACTCATTTAAATAAGGAGCAGTTAAATAAATTTCTAAAATCCTTGGCAATAGTGTGAATCTAGGTATATATGGTTACTCGATATTACTTACATTAATACCAAAGGTAATAATATGATATCAGCATATTTTGAATGTGGAAGGGAATCTTAGGTGTTTTAAATTATTAAAATATTATATCCGTATTGGTGAACTTACAATTGATTAATTGTATCATGGAATAACACTAAGTATCACAGTTATGTATCGTGGCCCCGGTATCTCCAGGGGTTGTAGCGGTGATAAGTGGTGGATGCTCCTTGCCAATACAAGGTGGCATTGGAAGGAATGGTATTTAGACCAATATCATTTATTCTATACTTTTTCCACTATTCTCTACTGGGATTGATGGCAGGAGTATTATCAGGAACATTTTTTAAGATTTTGGAATTAGTATTGAAGCTGTTGATATTATTAGGAATTCAATAACTAAAAGTACACAATACCAATGCTTGCCTCATTGCCTGCAATTGTAAAGACAAGATACTGTAATTAAAATATTATAAGCATTAGCAAACCATCACTGAAGTTATTCAGTTTTTTCGCTTTAAGGATTAATGAAGGTTTCTTCCTCTATTTTCATATTCTGTTAGTTCAGTTCTATCTCTAATTATAAGACCACATATAGGTACAGATGATAGTATCAAAATACGGTTCAGAGACTTGTCCTCCAAGATCCGGAGAATTCTTGGAAATTGGGATGTTTTTCAGTGTTTTATTTTCTCTCTACTGGATCACATTCAACAAAGTGATTTACAAATAATTACCAAAAAAGCGATAACTATATTACTGCTAGCCACAGAAAGAGTGCAAACAATACCTATCTCTATTTTATACTTATGATATAGTGATTAAACAAAATCGTATTACTTTAAGGGTTGATACGCTAATTAAATTTGTGGGCCAAACGAATAACAACCTTTTATAACTGTTTCTTTCTTTAGCAATAGAATAGGAGTATGTAAACCCAGCTATAGGGGTGGTTAAATATTTAAAATTAACGCATGGCCTGTGGGACTGTACTAATTCATGAATAATATCCACAAGAGGCCTTAAAGATGTGTGAACTCAATTACAATAACGTGTTGGAAGATATGGAATTGACATTAGTACATGCTCAATAAACAGTACACCCGCCATGCAACAACATTGGCAGCCTCCAGCAGTTCAATATAGACGATATTAGACGAGCAAATGTTTAAATTAATCCTACTTATAATATTATAAATGTGAAAGTTTGTGAGAATGGATGTGTGGATGTTTGTTACTCTTTCACGCATAAACGGCTGGACCGATTTGGTTGAAATTTGGTATGTAGATAGGTTATACCCTGGATTAACACATGGGATAGTTTTTTATCCCGATTTTATCTTCCCATGGGATAATTTTCGAGTTGTAGCGGGCGAAGCCGCTGGCACAAGCTAGTGATTTATAACTAAAACTTTAAAATGAAACCTTTAGTGAACAATAGAAGGTTCCCTGAAGCAATTTTTTAATAACACTGGTAACGATTAAACCTGAATTGTAAAAATACTACCTTTAGGTAACTAAAGTGGCCTTAACAAAATTCTAAAAAATGACATATGACTTATAAGTTATATAATATTCATCTGAATGATTTTAGATGGATGTTAATGGATTTTATATACATTTTTATTGACTTTGTATAAATGTTTATCGATTTTATATGAATGCTTATTGATTTTGTATAAATGTTTATTGATTTTATATAAATGTTTATTGATTTTACAACTAGTATTTAAACATCTACATTAATAATCCTAATCATCGAGGACAATGCAACAAAGTATAATTGAATAGTCAAACGAACTTACCTGTAAGTGAAGTTCGACGGTAATTATACTTTGTTGCATTGTCCGAAGATGATTGGTCCCACCCGACCCAAAATCTCCATGCTATTTATTCATATGAGCATGAACCCTATGTTGTAAAACCAATAAATTGTTATGAACTTAATGAAGATATTTACAGAAGCCGGTGACAGGAAGCTAGCACAGATAAACTTTTTTCTTTAAACTTATGTGTTGGCGCCACAGACTAAAGCCGTGACTACATTAATAATCCTAATCATCTTCGGACAATGCAACAAAGTATAATTACCGTCGAACTTCACTTACAGGTAAGTTCGTTTGACTATTCAATAAGACCTGTTTGAAGTTTTAGGAGTAAAAGGAAGGAAGGAAGGAAGAAATAAGAATTCGCATACAAAGTCTCCGTATACCTAGCCATATTAATTGATCTCCTTGAAGGTCTAGTATCTCAGCTGGATCGTCGAGAAATCCACTTGTGCCTCATCTAAGTTCGTTGTTTACATGTCAGAGTGTAAGTACGCAGTTTTCTCTTAAAAGACGTACCTTCATTTTTCTCTTTTAATAATTATGCACCCGGTAAATCAAACGACAATTCAATATATTTTAACTAAAAGCCTTACATCGGCCACTGCAGATTAGTTCACAGAAACGTTTACAAAAGAACTTTAATACCGAAATAACCCAAAAACGCAATTCACTAAAAATAAGAAAAAAAACTTAACACCGCGAATAAAGATTGATGAAGAATCAATCGAGGCATGTCCCTCAGATAAAGGCAATGTCCGCGCAATCAATTTTAATCTGGAATCTTTTGTCCCTCCCACACCTAGCACTAAAGCTATAAGAAAAAAAGAGATAGTTATACATCCCTTAGTCTTAATGCACCTTTGCTATTACGCCGATGACGATGCCAGCCTACTTACAGAATTAAAGTCTGTTAAGGAAGATTGAGGAGGGCACCTTATCGGGCAAGACAATGATGTAACGAAAACACTGATGGATATTGTAAAAAATGTTGCTTGTAATACTTAGTTGGGTCATAGGAAATGATCGAGTTCCCATAAGCAGATTCATGTTGTTTTTTAAAAGAAAACAGTATAGAGAGTTTACGTGACTTTGGTGCTGTGGTACTGTTTGTTACCTAATAGTGTGTAATTTATTTAAAATTAAGTTAATTGCTGTACCGTGGTCATTTGCTAGTACCTTAAGGTTATAAATTTTTTTACTGTTTGTTATGCGTTGTTTTGTTTTTTTTTCTCTTTTGTGTGTCCTTGTATGTTCTTGTTTCTGCGACAAATTTTTTTTTTTTCTTTCTTCTTTCTATCTGACAATAAGTCACTTTCAAAGCTTTTCATATTTCGATCAAGATTTACTCATTGGTTGCTGAAGTCTATCCAATAATTTTGTCCGAAAAATAACGAACTTCAACTGACCGACCGACTTTTTCTTAAGTCTCTG
This sequence comes from Diarsia brunnea, assembly GCA_949774965.1. Taxonomy (NCBI): domain Eukaryota; kingdom Metazoa; phylum Arthropoda; class Insecta; order Lepidoptera; family Noctuidae; genus Diarsia; species Diarsia brunnea. The sequence goes on from OX459001.1 coordinate 19,757,675, forward strand.
ACTGCCACGTTGGTGTAGTGATCGCAAACGCTACTGCTGAGCATGAGGTTCAAGGTTCGATTATCGGGTTGGGCAAAGTGTTATTAAGTTTTCCATCAGAAATTTCTCAGAAGCAGCCTCGGAGTCAGGATTTGTGCTCGGTTGGTGGCAATAGGCTTGCCCCTATTACATGGGATTTAAAACTTTTTAAATTGTGGGTGTACTACTAGGTACACCTCTTCCAAACTCTTCGGGGATCAGAGGCGTTTTGTTTTGTTTATTTTTTATTTTATCGTGTGACTTAGTTAAAGCCCATCAGCATTATGCTTATAGTAATCGTGTACAATTTGACACACAAGCCCAAATACTTTAGCTAACCGTCATCACTTACCAAAGACTAGTTAATATTGAAAGATGGATTAGGAAGCCGTGCAGTTGTGTATCAAACGCTTATCTACCTACTATTCCATAAGCTGTACGTCAAGCGAAGAATGTAGGTTAATGCCTTGCTGATAAGCATGCCTTGCTAGAATTTTTAAATGGTTGCTCAGTATGGCCTAGCTTGGGTGACATGTGAAGAGTCATTGCCGTTGAATTACCGTATAATAATATAAAAAAATCAGTTGATAATAATCAGTATGCCACTGCCTCCGTGGTCGAGTGGTTTAGGCGTTTGCCTTGTGACCCGGTGGTCGTGGGTTCGATTCCCACGGGAAGCATACTTTGTAAAGTTGTTTCCAGTTTGGCTAGGACATTGCCAGGCTTGAATCACCTGATTATCTGATAAAAAGATGATTCCGTGCTTCGGAAGGCACGTATAAGCTGGTGGTCCCGGCCGTCAAATGGCGGTTATCAAACCATGAAGGGAGTGTCAGACTTCTAATGACCAAAAACCACCCATGTTCCTTCTTACCCCTTCATGTCGAGGCCGCGTATCTCTTGCGAACAACCCGCAGCCCCGACGGGATGTCAGAGGGCCTTGAGGTGGATTAGAAACTCTGACACTAGGGTGTGTGGGGTCGTTAGAAATTACTGCCCACACGATAAGAAGAAGAAGTATGCAATTAATTAATCGTAATATTGATAAAAGGTACAATCACTTTGAATATAGGTAACACGCTAGTTCTATAACCGGGACAGAGGATGCATTCTGGAAATAACTACCCAAATGTGTAGTTGCTCAATTTATTGAATATTTTTTGGCGTTTACATATTTTTATTTCTCTTTTATAAATTTTATGTCATTCTTCTGTGTAATCAAAATATAGGTATGAGACAATAAATCAAAAATAATTTCCAGACTTTCACTTAAATTCGACATTGTTTAGTTGTTACATAGACCACAATTTTGTTTATTTTAACAAAGCTTCTTATTACTCCGTCATAAACCAGAAATACACCAACGCTTTCAACACTTGAACATCAGGGGACATACTATAAATTACATGCTTACAAATCTGATAGGATTATGCCTATTTCTTACTGGAACCAGTTACTCCAAGTATTTGCTCACTGTATTGAAGTGTCAAGCAGTATGATTAATGATGGCTCACCTTACT